>JAVTVJ010000001.1:4480000-7122500 GCA_034509425.1 Eopsaltria australis
CTCAGCACAGATGCAGAAGGCAGTGTGAAAGAAAGGTGTACATGTGCATGCTGCAAGGCAGCCACCCCTCTCCTCCTCTGTCAGCACTGACAGAGTCAGTGTCCTCCTGTGTCACTCACTGGGGCAGTGGGACTGCAGCCCCCAAACAAGACACCTCTCCCACCTCCCCTGGTCATTCATGGCTTACCCCAGCCTTGCATAAAGGACAGTGCTAGGACTTGTTAAGGGTATATGTAGAATCATTAAAGGTCAGAAAAGACCTCTAAGGTCATCAGGTCCAGCCATTAAACTCACCCCAGTGTGTCACCACTAAACCACGTCCCTACGAGCCACATCCATGTGCCTTTTGAACACTTGCAAGGATGATGATCTCGCTTTATAATTGGTGAGAAGACCTTTTTTATGAACCAAAGTCTAAAGTACTTTGGCTGTGTAAATAAAAAGAAATCATGACTAGATGGAAAAAATAGTCTCCTTTCCTTTTAAAAATTCATCCTTCTAAAACTTAATGTTTGTCAATACCAATAGTATGAATTAAAAATGGCCAAGTGCTGAATTCTTGAATGAAGTGCCTCTAAGAACAGTACTCCAAACTTTCATTGCAAAATCTTTTTAAAATACTTCTCTTGTTTATGTCTGCATAGCTCACAGTATATTATTACATCTGGGTCATCTCCTGGTCATCACAAGCCCACTCAAAGCACCAGCCAACGTCACTCTGTGCTAGTGCTCTGCAGGTCCATGTGAACCCCTGGACAGAGCTATGCAGAGCAGCCTACTCCATTTTGCACAGTAACTGTCCTAAGCCACCTCTTTCCCCATGGTTTAAGCAGTCCCTGTTTCCAGCGCTGCCAGGGAAGGTGACACCCTTGCCTGACTCCTCTGAGGCATCATGGTCCCATGGCTGGGTGGTGGCTGAAGCCACAGCTCTGCCAACATGAGACTTCAGACTTCAGCACCACAGCTCAGACATGAGGTCCCCTTGGTGTGCTGCAGTGCTGTTTAATGCTGTGCGTGACAGAGATGAAATCACAGGTAGCAGGAGGCACGCTAATCACATAAATGGCTTCATTACCTTGATTAGACCCAACCACAAACATAACTGCAGTGCCTGGCAGTGCAGTGAGGCAGGTCCACATCAAATGGCAGGGGAGAGGGTGTACAGTGCGTACCCAGCCCTCCATTCTTTGAATGAGTTTGTATCAGATGTTTATAGAGTCAGAGGTACTTGAGTTGGGGGCATCTCTGAGAGGACAGACTGAGCTGATCTGGCTTGTCAGTTTGAAAATGGGGTGACAGGGGAGTGTACAATGCTGCACGATCCTCTGGTGAACAACTCCTGCTCTGGTAATGCTTAAACAACAAAGAACATCAAATATCTCATCATTTAGATAATGAATGATCAGATACTTGAGACTGAAATTGGGTTTGGTATGGGATCTCATGCCTTAAATTTGCCCTCCTGTTTTCATCCTGCAGGCTAGACCGATGACTTAAGCAGGGATTTCTCCTTTCACATTCTAAAAATATAACTCAGAAATACAAGTAATGTCTTCTTTAAGGGAACATTTCTGAAGACAATGAAGCTTGATAAATCAAGAGAGGGTATATGGCTTGTGTTGGAATAGCAGTAGATTTTTGATATGCATACAGAGAGATTTTGTTGCTACTTACTCCTCTTACAGCAGAGGAGTGTCCATTGCTGTACTGGCCTACGTGCATTCTACTACTGCGAGAAATCAGACACACAGCAGGTTTTGATGGGTTTGTCTTGTAATGGAGACTTGTTTCTAGAAGGAATTGCTCTTCCAGTTTAAAGCTAGTGGAAGTTGACGCTGAATTTTTGGGCCTTCCTTAGCAGTAACAGTTGCATGAACTTTGAGTATGTTGCTATATAAATTACAGTCTCGTATTGGTACTTCTTGGCAATCAATACACAAATTTGAGAACACAGCCTAATACCACTGTAAAAATTGATTTATACAGCTTAAGTTTCTCTTTTGAAGTACATTTTACTTTTAACATTACATTGGTTATTTCCAAATACAGACTGCAGTGAAAAGCAGCCAGGGGAGAGAGAAATGAGCACGTGCACTTGGCTTTCCTGTCCCTGTGCCGTGTTCATGCTGTTGGGAGTGAGGCACCTGTCCTGCTGCTCCTCTGGTTTCTGTCCCACACACTCCTCTTCTTCCCAAAAACAAGCACCAGATCTTGGACCTGCATTTTTCACCTGCCCTGTGCTGGGCCCCTTTCTCCCATTGTGCACCCATTTTCAGGAGGTTGTAATGCAGTGGGAATGCTGGCGGGGCTGGGAGAAGGAATGTGTGGCACAGGGGGGATATTTTGGCACAAAGGCCAGTGAATCACACATGCAGTGAGAAGTAATGCTCCTCCCACCCAATCACTGGTGGGTCCCACCCTGCTTCCCACAGGGGCCTGGCAGGGGAATTTTGTCACCCTGAATGACTTCACAGGCAGCCTTGCACTTTGACTTCGCTGAGATCAACCTTTGCTCTTCCTTGGGACAGACCAGCCATTTGTGCATTCTCCTGCTTTCTCTTGCCTTCCCACCCCAGCAGCTTGTGTCATCCCCAAGCCCTGCAGCTGCAGCCACTTGCATGCACTCCCTCACACCTTCAGCCCCATCAGTGGGACAGGGACTCAGCAGGAGGGAGCACATTACCTCTCTCCAGGACAGGACCTGCTTCTCATTTAGATGGAGCCAGGGTTTACAGGAGTCCAGATGGAGTGCATTGCAGTGATGAGGGAGGGAAACCCTTATGTGGGTTTCTTCACCACAGGGCACAACTTGAATTGGAGCATCGGAAAATATTTCCTCTACCTTGCTTGTCCATAAGCTGGTGCTGGACACTTTCTTGGGAAAGGAGCTTTCAGCCTTTCCATCCAGCTGGAATTTTAACACCAGGGATGGATTGAAGCTCTGCCTGGGGAGGTGTCAGACTTCTGCCTGTGTCCCTGCTGCGGGTGAGCAGAGATGCTGCATTGGGCGGGCAGCAAAAGCCTAATGGGCAGAATCTTGAGCTTCAGTACTTGCTCTGGTACAGATACCACAGGGCCTTGAAACTGAGTTTCCTTCAGCCTCATAACAGTTTGCAATATCATAGCCTGCTCCTGTCACTCATTTTGTCTCTTCGTGATGGGTGCGCTGTGCAGGCTCATGAGCCAGCTCACCAGAAAAGCAGCACCCTGTGTGCTGCAGTCCCTGCTCTGCCTCAGGGCTGGCAGGCAGCACTGCTGTGTGGCATCCTGAGCCGTGGCTGCCGCTTCCATCAGACGTGTGTGGGAGGGCTGGGAGAACCAAAATTTGCTGGGAGAATCAGAAGGGGAGGACTCTTCTTATTATTAGCCATGGCACCCGATGACAGCCGCACCTCAGACGTCCACCCACACCACTTCCTACTCCTCTGAACCAGCTGCTCGGCTTGGCTCCATGGGGAAATGCTCAGCCAGGAGCTCATAATCCATATCTGACTCCTCAGTGTAAAATTAAACCACCCTGCTGTCAGAGCAAGGAGGAAGGCACAGCTGGTGCTCAGCTTGGTGGGTGATGGGGAGGAAGGGCTCCTCATGACCAGAACTGAAGGGTTTAAGGGCAGTCAGTGGAGCAGTGGCTTTTCTGGACATCCATCACAGCAAAGTCATTGCTGAGCTCCTTGTCTCTTCCCTGCTCTGATTTCAACTCACTTCTTTTTGCTTTTCTGCCTCTTCTACATTTAAAATTATGTTCAGCCTTGCACTTACCTCTAGGAATTCTGCAGCATTTGGGATGACATCCAGGATAGCTCTTTTTGTTTACAAATTGATTTGGTCACCTCTCAAGTTCTTAGCATAGGGGCTGTGCATTAGCTGGCAATGCTACATGAGTTCTGCCAGGGGAATTGGAGATAGATGAGAAGTTGGGGGTATTTCAGGAACTCTCCATACAGAAAGCCTGGGGGACTATCATGGCTATGAAGTCTAGCGAGAATTCCCCAGTGGCCTACTAACACAGATTTTTTTTAAAAACAATTCATAATTAAGTTTTCCTTGAGCTCCCTTTGAAATGGTGCTGGTGCCTCTAATGCTGTAGGCAGGTGTCTCTAAGGAAATTCATATTTCTTAAAAACTCAGCTCTGCATAACATCTCACTCATCTCCTGGAATTCTCTGGAGCACAGGCTAAGGCAATCCAGGGGCATGAGATAATACAGGCATTTACAACCACAACTGGCAGATAAAAGGGGCCTGATCCTAACCTGATGCCAGACAGCACCCCAGAATGTGGACTCATGAGCTGCACCTAAGCTGCTAAGCTCCATGAAGACATGGGGGCAGCAGAAGTCCCTTCCTCCATTCTCCTGTCCCTTGTATTAAACCTGCTCAGCAGCCCATTTAAATGCTAATCATTAGCAGTGAGCCCCTTATTTGCCACTGTATGGGCCACGCTCTGGAGGATCATAGATCTCACCCATGAATAGGGTGGTTTTGGGGTTCTCCTGCTGCAAAAGTCAATGTGTGGTTTGTAACTGTTCTCCTTGAAGTGACTCTGCTGCTCTCCTGGAGCAAATGGTGTTTTCATCCCTGAGAAGGGCTTAGCAACCCCACCTGGGCCTAATGAGTAAACTTTTATAATCTATTAAGTATTTGGGGGATTTTACAGTATTTTAGTTGTGTAAGGTAAATCTGTGCAAGAAGGAAGAGCTCTACCACCCAAGCTCAGGCTGCCCTGGGCAGGTTTATTTGTTAGATGGTGCCATTGGTTCAGCTCTTTGGAGCAGGAAGAAGTATATCTCCTGAGCATCAGCCTCAAGTTTAGTGTCTGCTGAGGTGTAGGCAGGGAAAAACTGCCCCTTTGAGAACCCTCTCCTTAAACCTCCCTCCAAGGTGAAACTGCTGTGGAGAGAAAGGCTTACTTAGCTCATGGTGAGTTACAGCAAAGACTTATGAGACCTTAAAATGATCCCTGCCACTGTCTGGCTGCCTTATCTGAACAGGAAGTAGATTTTCCTAATTGCTATTAACAGTTTATCACTTGGCATGGAAAGTCTAACTGTGGGTTCACATCTGTGTGTATAGTCTGGATCTTGACATGACTGCTTAGAGCTCTGTAAGTTTAATAATATTTTTAGGCTTCATTACTGTGTTATTTTATTCTATGCTATGCTATGCTAGTCTAGGTGTTCTGACTGGTTGTGACTTTGCAACCTGGGCAGTACTGCTGGCCCTGGGCAAAGGGCAGGATAGTCATCCTGTGTCTGACACAATGCAGGTGCCTGAGACCTCTCCTGAAGGGCTTTGAGGCAGCAGAGACATTTTCCTCATAATGCAAAGGGCTGCACCAGGCCAGAGGACAATGGCTTTATTTTAACAGTAGGAGTTCCTGGTTGCAGGAGCTGTTGAGTGCAAGATGTGTCTTTAAGCATGAGGACAAAGGTAGTGGTAGGTGGATGCCAGCATGCTGGTAGCTGGGGCTAAGGAGAGGTGACCCCAGCACACGCTGAGGATTCCCATCAGCTGGCAGAGGAAAAAGCAAAGTACCTGGTCTGCCTCACCCCAATCTTAGTTTGACCTGGTTCAAATAAATCCCCTGCCAGGGATTGTCTTTGCTGCTGACTTTAAATAGCAACGTCTTCATTAACTTAAGCCTTCTCTTGAGCTTTGTGGCTGTTCTCTTTCTGAGTCTTTTCTGTTACCCCTATCTCTGACTTACAGACCAATCCTTCCAATGCCTGGTGGTAAAGGCTCCAGGCTTAGGGAGATCCTTTAAAGCCCTGGTGTGTGGTCCATGGGCAGCAGAGATTTGCTGCAGGAAAATTTCTCCATCAGTCCTCACAGAGGAGCAGCAGGCATCTTCCTTCCTTCCTTCCTTCCTTCCTTCCTTCCTTCCTTCCTTCCTTCCTTCCTTCCTTCCTTCCTTCCTTCCTTCCTTCCTTCCTTCCTCCTTCCTTCCGATTGAGCAGCTCACCATTCCATGTGGGAACCTCCACTGCCTCAGACAGAAAGTTGTGATCAAGGCTTTCCAGAAACATCCTGGACCATATGTGCTCGCTGTGTTGCTTTTCCAACAGAAGTCAGGGTAGTTAAAGTCCCCCACAAGAACCAGTTCCTGTGACTTTGAAGCTGTTTCAAGGTGCCTATGGAAGTGTCCTCACCCACTTCCTCCTCCTGATCAACTGTAGCAAGCACCCACCATGTCACCCTTACTAGTCTGCCCTTTTATCCTAACCCATAAGCTCTCAGTTTGCTCATCATCTTCCCCAGGACAGAGCTCAAAATCCCATCATTATAGGCGTGATTTCCCTGGGGACAGGGTGTACTGCCACCAGGTTTTGTAAAGCCATAGCCATTTTCAATGTGAAGAACTGCAGCAGGTGACAGCCTCATCTCACCCACTGGGGTTTTTGGGAAGGGGGGGAAATGATCCTCAGTCCTGCATGCACAAATCCATTAGTCAACACTGGCAGGCAGAAATGTGGAGCCGTGAATCACCCTGACCATCTCCACATGACCTCTGAGGAGGGTCATGAAACCACCCAGCCACCAAAGGAAGCTTGGATGGCCTCCAGTGAATGAGGAGGATGAACCCTACAGCTCCCTTGACTCTGAAAGGGAAGCCAGATTTCAGCACAATGACGATTCATATCCCCTTAGAGATCTGAGCTATAGTGTTTGTATCTGTGCTAAACTGCCAAATAACCTCTTAGCATACTGACTGGGGAGTACAGACCCACCTGCTGAGATGGGTAAATGCTGTAGAAATGGAATAATTTAAATCCTCTGTTTGCCAGAGTGAAGCAAACTAACAAAAAGCCCATTCATCTCTAGTAAAACCTTTTCTCCTTTTTTGTAATCAATATGGCTCAGACCTCTTTTATGTAACACAAGGCTCTAATTCAGCTGAGTAAAGAAGTGTAATGCAATTTTGAGAATCTATAAATTCTCTAAATGTGATGTATTTAAAAACATCTATTCTGACTAAGCAGGAAGCAGAAAAATTACTTATATGACCATTAGGGATGGATTTTACTATTCCAGAGCAAACACCAGTAATTATATCTCCCATACACCAGCAAATTCAGTGCTTCCAACAGTGTGGACACATGTTCCTTAACCCTTTACTATGTTGAAACAGCCATTTAAAAAGAACTTTGGAGTCAAGGCATGATCTGATTCTTTCCATTCTTCTTCAAATGCATTCACACCCAGCACTGCTCAGGAAGCTTATTTGATCTGTAACAAAAGCTACACAGATTTTTGGTAGTTATGAAAAGCTCAGTTTCAAGACTGGAGAGAATTTCATTTCTAAAGCATAGCAAATCAGTGAGAAGAAAAGGGAAGTGGCTCTGGGCAATCTTCCTTTCCCAGGGTAAGTTACTTTAAAATAAGGAGAGAGTGGTGTTTATAGACTCCCTGCCATCACCACTGGCTCCATGACAGGCTCTTGGTCCTCTGAAACCCCAGCCAACAATTCAGTCTCTTTCCAAGATCTCTTCAGAAAGGTTGGAGGGCAGGGAATGCTGCAGCTGCAGGCAACCCCCTGGAGCTGGCTGAGGCTGGATCTGCTTCTCCTGCCCATTTCCTTCCACATGCTGCATGCAAGACATCAGCAGCAGCCTGTGAATCTGCAAATCCTGGAGAAAATCAACCATTGGGTTTTGCAAACACAAAGAGACTCAATTTCCCAGTTGAATCCAAGCTGCCATTTGTCTTGTCTTTCTTGCACTCAACCATGGCCACAGAAGTGGAGATAAACTGCAGAGCTGCTCTCAGAGCAGGAGGTGCCACCACCAGCACTGCAGAGATGGGCCACAGAAGAGGCTGAAGTGTTTCCCTACACACCTTAGAGCAGACTTCATAATTTAATTCTCATTCCTTTCTAGTTATTCACACATCCAAGGAGGTCTGCTGACCCAAACAGGGCAGCCAAGCAGCCCCTGTGTCACTAAACAGCTGCTCAGTGCTGTGGGCTGTACCTGCCTGTGGCTCCTGGCCATCAGACACAGCATCCCAGCCAGTGGGTGAGTGACACCTCATTGTACAGCTCATTGTGAGAGCTTTGCTAAGTGGATATAATTAATGGCTGGAGAATG
The DNA here is from genome assembly GCA_034509425.1 of Eopsaltria australis. Classification (NCBI taxonomy): domain Eukaryota; kingdom Metazoa; phylum Chordata; class Aves; order Passeriformes; family Petroicidae; genus Eopsaltria; species Eopsaltria australis. Next base: position 4,488,090 of record JAVTVJ010000001.1, read on the forward strand.
ACATTTAAACATGTGTTTGATACTTTCTCCTCGAATTAGGACAGAATTACACTACTTTGCATTCTGATTAATTCTTTTAACCTGCAACTGACTTCAGATTTGCATAAGCAGTGTGGTTCATGCTTTCTGCTACCAAAACCCTAAAAGTAGGATGTTTTTCAGCTATTATTTTGCTTTCAGTATTTCACATTTAATTTCTGTGGCGCATTTGTCATCATTCAAGAACATACAATCCAGTGCCAGCTCTATCATTAATGCCAGCTTAATAGAATAGTGTCAGAACAATGATGACATCTTGCTTGCATGAATTTCAGCTTTTCTGATAAAACTAAAAAATTCTGAGCCTTCGGGGTAATTTTTTCTGACCCTGCATGTTGCTCTCCTCCCTTCAGACTGTCTTGTTTAGCCTATGAAATTCTATTTATGGATTGCCCCACCATGGGGATGCTCAGCCCTGAGCCTGCTGCTGGCACATTTGGTGCTCACAGTTTTAAGACTGTTTATGCAAAACAGAAGCTTGCAGCAATCATAATAAAAACATCACAACACTACAGTGAAAGGGCTCTGAGGTGAAGCTCATGCTCTCTGCAGGCTCCCATGATATACTCTGGAGCACCTGCATCTGCCAGTCACTCCCTGCCAGCTAAGCAGGGTAGAGACAAATGCACAGGCAAATTAACTAAGGAAAAGGAAGATCTGCTTTCTTCCCACTGACTCAAGGTTCTTCTCTAGAAAGGGCCTCTTTCACTTGTCCCAAGTCCTGGTTCATGAAATGTTTCTCCTGTCTGCCCATGACACACACACTATTCTTTATTATGTTACCCACCAATAAATCCCCAAAAGAGGAAATATTTTCTTCATTTGGGAAGTGTAATTAAACAGCCTTGATATAAAGCCACATTTCCATGTGACTCTTTTGTGCTTTCATCCAGGCATGCCACTAAACCTTTACCTGCCAGGGAGGAAGGAGGGAAGCATTCTGTATTTTTCTGCTGGAGGACAGATGCTTCCCAGTGAACAGCAGTGGGCACTGAGGTGTGGGACCCTGCCTGCTCAGACTGTTATTTGTGAATATTACAGGATGACCTTGTTTTGGGATGCCATAGTTGGTATTCCAGTTCAGTTTAAATGCCACTGCTCTGGAGCTCCATACAGTCCCTCTGCCCCCTCTGTGCTGGCTGTCAGGGTCACCTCATCAGTGTGGGACTCATAAGGGAGATGAGACATCTCCTGGTTTTCCCATGTGTCACAGACAGACACAGATGCTCCAACTGTGGGCTCCCACAGCTGGTGAGAGTGACAGACCTCCCTGTTTGCCCAGACAGGTTTATCAAAAGTAGAATCATAGAGTGGTTTGGGTTGGAAGGGACCATCTAGTTCCAACCCCCTTCAATGGGCAGGAATATCTTCCACTAGACTTGACTGCTCAAAGTTCCATCCAAAGAGCTTTGAACACTTTCAGGAATGGGGTATCCACAACTTCTCTGGGCAACCTGTTTCAGTGCCTCACCACTCTCACAGTGAAGAATTTCTTGCTAATATCTCATCTAAAACTACCCTTTTCCAGTTTAAACCCATTAGCCCTATGGAAGTAGTCAAGATGAAGGAAATCTTAGCAATAAGATTTACAAGGAAAGGCAGAGTTAGGTCATCAGTAAAATAAAGTTTCCTTGCTATAGCACTTGCCTTAGAGATCAGCAATACAGGATTGAAAGGCATCAATGCATATACAAATTGGAGAGCGTAGTTCCCACACTCCATTCCCCACTGCCAAGCCTGGGAGAGCACTGAAAAACCCAGAAAATCTTTGACTTTGAAGAAAAACTTGCAAAAAGCAAGGAAGGGACCTAGCTGTTTTGTAAGCCAAACCCTGTTATGTGGAAATAGGTGAGACACTGTGGCCAGCAGCAGCCTCAGAGCAGGAAACCAGGGAGCTGGAGAGCAGAGGCACACGTGATCCTCCAGGTCCCATGCAGGCTGTGGGAGAGGCAGAGAGAGATGAACATGACAAAAAGTTGAGGTGGTCTGGGGATGATGAATCAAAAAAAAAAGATGCTGCTTTGGGGCATTGGACAGAAAGGGAAAAGTGAAAAACAATGTCAAAACAGGAGCCATGTGAAACTATCTCCTCAAAAAGTGCTCTGAACACAGTGCATGCCCTGACTAAACAGAGTGGATCTCTTCTGCTTGGGAAGTGTCAGCAGACTTGCTGTGGCACTGCAGTTTTTCTGGTTATATGCTGAGTGTGGATGCTCAAGTTCACACCAGTGCTGTCATGGTGTTAAAAGTTAAACACCTCTTGCTGGGCTGCAAATCACCTGGCAGAGCCAGATCCCAAACTGTCCCTACTGCCCCTGCAGATGTTTGGATGCAGTGAACAAGAAAGAAGCTCAAGCAGTTTTATCCAGAAGCTCACATTGACATTTTTATCCCATTACAGTCACACACACACTCAAAGAGCCCAAACACATGAGGCCAAAGGGCACCACTAGAATTCAAACAGTTTCAGTCTCTTCTGCAACTGCTCAGTCTTGTTATATCTCAGTGTTATTCCTCACTGTGGATTCAAGCCATAAATTTAGTCTCAGAAGTTGTTTCTTCCCTCTTCTCCCTTGATAAAGCTGTGTGGCCAGATTAAGCCTGTGTATGAATGTTGAAATTTCTATGGGTGAATATCAACCTTTCCTGAAGAGCAGTGGAAAGCTGCTGGGCTGTGCTCGGCCTATTTGCTGAGCTCTGAATTTACAGTATTGTTTATCAGATTTCACAATATTTACACTCAGTTCCCATCTCAGTAAACAGATGACATGATATTACTGTTCAAAAACCCCAAGAAAATGAAAAGCAGAAACTCTTTACAGCAGAAACTCACAAACACAAAAGATGTTGAAATTAACTTTCTTCCAATGCCTTTTTTCTTGCCCATTATTTATAGATAACATGAAGTTCATTTGTATGTAGAGCATGAGCACTGTTGGAAGATAGGCATTGCTTGATGGGTTCAGGTGCTGAGTATTTTTAACTCACACAGTGACAGCTTCCAGATGCTTCAGGAGAAAGATTTCTGTAAGGAATGATAGTAGGAAGGCCGGCCCCTAAATCAGATTCTTCTTTACTGAAAAACTTGGTATGTGAGAGAGGGTGAGGAATACACTCTGCATTTTTTGAAGATCAGTTGAGTGGAGAAGAAGAAAATGTCCCTGTTTATACATCAATGCCTGGCCCTGTCTGAATCCTGCATGGTTCTGGCACACTTCACTATCCCTGGGCATTGAGCAGTCCAGGTGAGTGACTTTTGATGAATGTGTTTGAGATTTTTCCTCTTTTACTGGAGTATGGTAGTGACCATACCTTTCACTTTGCTTTGTATCTTTTTTGCAATGTTTTTGTGTATCTCTGTTGGCAGACAGTGACCTACAGCACTTGGTGATACCATTGCACATGAGCTGCCCATTGGCCTGTCCACCTTCTGCACTGGAAATCCCTTTCGTAGCGGCCCCAGACAAAACCTCTCCCTTAAGGGTATTTTGTCTGCACTTTAAAAGCAAGGAGGACAGTTCATGAAATAAGGGAGTATTTCCAAATCTGTGCTGCATCCTGGTTTTAACTGCAGTCCCTGCAAGGCTGTTGAGTTTGAGTGGCAGCCCAAGCCTTGCCCCAGGATGGAAAGGCTGCCAGTGCCCCAGGGAGGTCTGTGAACCACACAGGATAATGCTGGTGAGCACAGCTTCAGAAGAGCCAGGCACTGAGAAAGCAAACATATCCCTGGCTGAGATAGGTCCATGGTACATGGCTTTTGCCTCAGAAGGAGAAAATCCCTCTTACTTAACTGAAGGAAAGCTGTTGTTATTTCTGTATTGCACTTTTCTGTTTTTAATTAAATTGAATAATTTTACATAATAAATCAAGAAGTGCACCTGCAGTAAGCAATGTTGCTTGGGCAAAATGTTGATTTTAATTATGCTAAGTTTATTCAACCGTGTTAATGCCAATAACTCCATCTGGCTGGAGCAGCAAGCATGGTTTAACATTTATTTCCAGGTATACAAAGCTTTGGTTTGTGCAGACTGAAAAGAGATGAGCCATTGAAGGAAATTTGACTGCAATGTTTTATTAGCAAATTAATCTTAAGCTTCAAGAACATAGTAATAGCAAATAACATTATATGAACTTCATCTACATCAGAGTTATAGGGGGACATTTCCTGCATATATATTAGCTTAAAATGGCACCAGTTTTGGCAATGGTTTTAATTCCATAATCTGTACCTCAAGGAGTTAAAAAAATAAGGGGATTTTAAAAATCATGTTTTATTGAATGCTAATGTAATGCTTTGTTATAATACAGACTAGCTGCTAAGGTGTGACAATTCTCTTTTGTGTTTCTTGGTTCATAATAATTCAGATTTTATTAAGAACAGAAGTTTTCTTCTTTTCTAGTGCGCAGAGGAAGGCAAACCACCCAAAGACAAGCATATTTTAAGAGGCTGCAAAACTGTCAGTACAAACTCATTCATTCTGCATTTGGACCTTGAGGAATGTGCACAGCAATGAGGGCCCTATCTGAAAGAGCAGTGTGCTGCTTTTTAAGGGAAAAAGCAAACGTACAACCTCATTAACATGAGTTACTGCTGTTAAATAGTCAGGAGATATGGAAAGAAGCAGCAAGTTGGCAGGGCTTTGTGGTTCATGTGCCAAATGAGTATGGAATTGAAGAGGTTGCCATGAAAAGGAAACTTCTTGCATAGTGATTTACAGTGCAAGTACCTAAGCATAAACCAGAAATACTTTAGGGGTTAGGAAATACTGAGATTTAATATGTATTTTTGTGATGATGAAATAAATTCTTCCTTTTTTAATAGCATCTTCTGTAAAGCTGCCTTTTAATGAGGTCAGTCCACTAGATACACAGCAGATATGGGATATGAAGGGCTCAGCTTCCTAAAAGCTACTGCAGATGTAGTCCCTAGTCCTGATGTCTGTGGTTAATCTCACAAGTATTCACACAGACTATGCCTGAGATGTAAGATTTACAATAAAAACCGTAATAGAAAACAGTCTCTTTTTCAGCCTGATGTTTGCCCAGAAAATACAAATAGTTACAGTGATTTGTTCTCAGCTGATTTTGCGTAAAACAGAAAACCCAGCCATCCCTGGCCTTCAGGTTCAGCGTATTTCACCACAAAGTTTCTACTCTTTCATTAGAGAACCCCAATGTACAAGAAGCAAGAGATGAATTGCTTATCAAATTAGGGACATAGCTGCAAGCAAACAAATCCCCTCTGCTGATCAGGCTCTCCTGTGCAAGGTGTCATTCAGAAGTGTGCAGGATGGGACTGCTTTGTTCCGAGGAACTCAGCAGACCTGGGAAATGTAAAATGCAAGGTGACTGCTAAGAAATGGTAAACAGAGGGATGTGTACATTGTGTTGCCAGTGCTGGGCTGGGCTCAGCTTCACTGTGAAATTATATCCCTAACAGATATCACTATGGAGGGAAATGGTGGAAAAATAATTAGTGTTAATGGCAGCTCAGTAAATGAAACTTGCAGACCCAATTACTTGGTACTCCAATCTTTGTAGGTGTTGTGAGGATCCCTAGGATGGCAGATAAATGGGTCTGGATCATACAATCACCAGCTGATATTTGAGCTGAAATGCAAAAATGAAGACACAGGTCCCACCATTGTAGCAAATGTGGCATCCTTTAGGCACAAGTTTTGGATTCTAGCTTGTAGGTCAGTATGGTCAGTTGACCCTGGCTGGGCCAAATGTCAACCAAATCCACTCAGTTACTCCCTTCCTTAACTGGACAAGGGAGAGAAAATACGAAAAAGGCTCATGGGTTGAGATAAGGACAAGGAGATATCGCTCAGCAATTATTGTCATAGGCAAAACAAAATCTACTTGAGAAAATTAATTTATTGTCAATCAAAATCAGAGTAGGGTAATGATAATAAAATAAAAAGCCTTAAATTTTAAAACACCTCCCCCTCATTCCTTCTTTCTTCCCAGGTTCAACGCACTCCTGAGTTTTCTGCCTTCTCCCACCCAGCAGCACACAGGGCATGGAGTCTGTGATTAGTTCACTGTAGGTTGTCCCTGTCATTCCTCCCCTTGCTCCAGTGTGGGGTCCCTCTCATGGCAGACAGCTCCCAGTTCTCCAAGGTGAGTCCTTCCCACAGTTCTTCACAAACTGCTCCAATGTGGGTCCCTCCCATGGGGTAACAAGTCCTGCCAGCGAACCTTCTTCAGTGTGGGCTGCAATGTCCGTGTGCGCACAGGTCTGACAGAAGCCTGCTCCAGCACGGCATTCCCAGGCTGCAGGGCTCAGCTGCCTCACCACGGGCTGCACCAAGGGCTGGAGCACCTCCTGCCCCTGCTCCACTGACCTCCGTGTCTGCAGAGTTTTTTCATTTACATATTCTCACTCCTTTCTTCTGGCTACTGTTGCACCACCATTTTCCCCCCTTCTTAGATACATTATCCCAAAGGTGCTACCACTGCCTCTGATGGGCTCAGCCTTGGCCAGTGTGGATCCGTCTTTGAGTTGTCTGGCACTGGCTCTGTCAGACACAGGCGAAGCTTCCAGCAACTTCTCACAGAAACCACCCCCATAGCACCTCCACTACCAGAACATTGCCATGCAAACCCAATACTTTCAGGGACCAGGGAGACAGCTTCTCACCCCGTGATGTATCTCTGAAGGCGCAGAGAGGTATGGAGGATGAGGGACGGAGGACAATGCAGAGATTGCACTACATCTCTGAATTAGGGCTGGAATACAGTGCCATAAGAGGCAAGGGGGAAGGCTGCACATCACTGTCTGTCATTCAAGAGGGCAGAGTGCCTGCCTCCAGTGCAGCATGGAGTACAAGCTGAAAAAAACTTGAAAGAAGGAGTCTGGTTTGGATCATTGCTGTGACAAACTCTACAGAAGAGGGCTGACATTGTGTTGGAGGACAAAAAATAATAAACCCATTTGTCTGCCTCTGCAGAGCATGGAGAGGGAGTGGGAGCTGGGCTGCTGCCCAGGCCCAGCATGCCCCTGCATAGCCTTTTTTCAGATCCAGATCATCCTGGAGAGGACAAGAACTTTCCCATCCACTCAGGGTGGTGGCCACACCAGTGTGCCCCAAGGAACATGGTAGCCCTGGTAGGGCAAGCAGGACAGTGGGGCAAAGAGACACCCAGGGAAGAGAGCTGCTGCTTTTCTTTATTTTTGTGTAGGATGTGAGGACTATTCACATCTATCCAACTTGCCCTTTCCATTGTGAGACCCCCTGTTCCCTGCTGGATGAGTATTCCTCCCCATGCCCTGCTGTGTGGTGCATGCCAGGCACTGCAGCTTGGCCAGTGGCAGCCTGACCCCAGCAGCAGCTGCACTCCCTGGCCAGGGGCCCCTCCTGCTAGGATGGGCTTGGTGCCCTCGGGGCTGTGCAGGGACACTGTGCCCCTTCACTCAATATGTGTTTCCCAGAGCAGATTTATTTATAGGAGGAGAGGCAGAAAGTAGGAAGATGAGCATTTCTGGTGGCATTGGGCTTGTGGTTGCCTGATCAGACAATCTTGTATACTTTAGTGCTTATTTTTGTTTGATATATTGCCCTTCTGTGTTTATTTTATAGGTGTTTATTTTGGATAGGGCTCTGCTCACATTTCTGTTTTTACGTGGAGTGCACACATGTTGATATTTGCTTTGTCAGGACTTGGCATTCCCTCTCCTCCCTTCCACTCAGCCCTCACTTTGGCCAAGCCACCGGTCATGGCCAGCAAGTGAAAGGCTTCTTTTGCTTTCAGCCCACTTTCCACCCACCAGCCTTTGGGCCCTTACTGCGTCAGCTTTGACAAAGCATGTTCATGCTCCAAAATCCTTCAGAGCACTGCCAGTGTCAGCACTCCCCATCCCCTCCACCTCTTGATGCACCAGAGGAGGACAGATGTGACATTCTCCACATGTAAAGCATATGAATTATGCCACTGCAAAAGGCCTTTCTGCCTCATCTCTCCTTGCACAGTGACCTGGGCTCAGCAGGAGCTTCACATCTCCCTGGGCCATGTCTGCACAAACCCAGCTGCAGTTTTTCCACTGATTTGTGCTGAGGTGGTAGAAAAGCTGATAAATCAGATCTTTCCTGTCCAGCCTGTGAAGTTAGGAAGGTGGAGCTTAACTATTTCTTCAGAGGGAAGGAAGCCACTGAATACCTCGTACATGAGGTTTCCCCCTCTGTGCCAGCTAAAAAAGCAGAATGAGGGTGTGCTACACACTAACTGAGATCTCACTTACATTGTCTCTCTTACCAGAAACCACAGCTGAAGCTTCCAGGAAACAGGGAATAACATTCACTCAGCCTTCACTTGTAGATGAGCTCACTTCTTTTCTCCAGTTTCTTTTTGCAGCAAGATCCTGTCACTGTTTTGCTGGCAGCCGCTTTGCATCTCTTTTGTTAGAAGTTTTGGGTTCTCGGCCTCTTGCCCAATGTGTGGGCTTTGCTCTGTGGCCCCCTTCTGACACCATGCCCACCATTCCTGCCTTTTTACAGCAGCCCTTACCAGGTTCACTAGAGCTCTGATGGTGGGAAATGCAGCCTGGTCACTTGAGGGCATTGCAGACCTCTTCAGAGCAAACTCTTGAAGTGATGCTGAGAAAGGGCTTTGTGAAGTTCACAGCACAACAGGTGAGTACACAGTGATTCCTCTGGAAGAAAATCCATTACATTTTTATGACTCTTACAGGTGGATGCTAAGATGTGACAATTAAAAACTTGTGACCACTTGCCTATTTTTGTGTTTTTATATAATTCACGGGCAAGAGCTGTGTATGCACTACATGCACTCAAAGAGTCATTCAACTGAACGTGCACCTGTCCTACGAATAATGTGCACATGCATTTAATACCACTTGAGCTAGTGAAGTATTGATCTCATTTGAGTCTTTTTGCTCTATAACACAGCCAATTAACAAAAAAATTAAAATCTGATGGGAGAACTCTCTTCTGACAACCTCTGATGGCCAGGCAGGACAGTGTCACAGACCTCAGGCCTATACAGAGCCCACAGCTTCTCACACTGATGGTGGCAGAGGACATCAGTTACCTACTAAGAAGTAACTCCTAGGAGTGACCTCCTATTCTTCAGGTGCCACAGGAATAGCTCTGGATCAGGAAAATTGTGTTTCCAAGCAGAGAAAGACTGAGGAACAAATATAAACACTCTGGTCTGTCCTTGAGAATGACAGCACTGCTCTAGCTCTTCCAGACACACCTTTCCTCAGCTCTTTTCACATCTGTCAGGTGCCTGCAACCAGGAGACTCAGGGGAAGGCAAGAGGTGGGGAGCCATTGGGGAGTTGTTCTTGCAAGAGACAAGGATGAACGTGGGTGAAGGAAGAAGGATGACTTTCTGCATATGGAAGTACCTACAGCATGAGGCCAAAGTTTGGGTTTGTGTGCTTTAGGGACATGCAGGAGTGACAAGCTGAAGACTGGTGGATTCTCCCTGGGAACAGGGAGAGCCTTGGAGCATAGAGCAGGCAGCCTCAGTCCCTGCCTCACTAGCACTGTCCTTACGCTCTCTCTAGGGCAGAATTTCTTTTATTAAAACCAAGGTCCAAACCTATGAAAATAATTAGACACTTGAAGTAGTCCTGAGCTGGGAAGTGAGTACCTGAATCCACAGTTTAGGTTCTCCAGACCGCTCTTGGGCTGCCCCAGTCTGGAAGATGCTGGAGGTACACCAGCATCTGAGTTTTTGCATTTGCACTGCCAATTGTGCCAGGTGAATGTGCATTGCCAGAGGCCTCCCGGACCCCTGTGAGCCCCACTGAACACCTGGTGCTCAGAGAACATGGGCTCTTCTCCATGAAAGACTTCAGCCCTGTTCTTGTCCTCACAGCCACTCCATCAAGGTCGGCACAGGCAGAGTGATTGCAAAAAAGCAGAGGTCCTGGAACTTCCTCTGTCTGCCCAGTTTGGTCCATCTCTATCTGAGAGCACACAGGTACTGAGACCTCCTAGCTCAGGAGCTGTCACAAAAACCCTTCTCTTTTGGGCTTGTTCCACTTTGTCTGGCTCTGGCAGAGCTCTGCTGGTACAGGAGCAGCTCAGAGGCCTGGGAAAACTGGTGTGTGGGGCTTTCACTTATGAACCCTCAGCACCAAGCCCAGGAAATGAATAAAATACACATTGACTAAACTATATAGATAATTTATGTATTTTATGCCCAGCTGATCTTTAAATACTCCAAGGTCATAGAAATCCTTAGAATTAGCTATTTGCAGAGATCTGACTGTTTGTTGATCAGCACATTAAAATTCTTTGTTTAATTTTGCCACTGAGCTCACAAAAAAAAAAAAGCCCAGGAGGAAATTTGCATCCATCTCCCTCCTGTCCTTGTCTGCTCAGAAGAAGTACAGGGATGTCATCTTCCAGGAAATACAAGAGCAGCAAAATCAGCATTTGAAAACTATATGAGTTCATAGGTGAGAGCTGTAGCTCCAGTTGCTGGTGTCCTCATGCAGCTTCGCAGTGTTACAGTAGGCTCATTTTCTTGGGGAGGGCTCATAGGTGTCTGCTGCCTGGTGAGAAACTGCTGGTAACCTGATGCTGCAGGAGTGCCCACAGTGTAAGTCAGAGCCCTAAAAATGGTCTCCAGAGGCTTTCAAACCATAGTCAGTGCAGAAACAAACAGGGATTGCTCTTGAATACAGAAGATGTGGTGCCTGTTCAGCCATATAGATACAGTGAAAACACAGCCATATTCCATGATGTTTTATGAAAACACATTGATTGGAAAAATTGTCATTTCCTCATAAAACATGAAGTCCAGTGCAAAGACATGTAGTCTGTTGCTGCTTCACGTGGTGCTGTGGCATCCTGCTAGAGCAGGTGTCCTTCTGCCAAGCCTGAAGCCCCCGCAGCCCCTGCAGCCCCAACAGGATCCCTCAGCTTCCTCTGATCCAGCCACTGCCCTGCCACTCCACACCGATGCCACTGGGGAGGACATCCCTGTCTCCTGGGGGACCCTGAATCTTGGGAATCCTGCCAGGCCTCAGCAGGTCAGGGGTGATGTCTCCTTTGTCACAGCCATCATCTCCCCTGCAGCCACCAGAGCCCTCGATCGGCTCCCCAGCAGCACACGGAGGGCTGTGCTCGTCACAAGGGGACAGGGGTCATTCTGGAGGCCCTGGTGACCTCATACTGGCTTCTGTGTGTCTTGTGACATACACAGGGAACAGATGAGGTCAAAATGCTTTTAACTTCACTGGAGAGGAACAAATCACTCCCAGGTACCTTTCTCTCCTCTGTGACTGTACCAAGCACCTTGCTTAGGTTCATGTGTAGCCTTAGATAAAGGGCTTTGGGGGCTGTGATTAAGCATATTGTATGTAGTAACATGGTTGTATACTCATATAATTAAAACTAATTTCAGACCATTATTGATGAGCTCTGATACTTGAAGATCTTGAAAAAAATCTAAGTTATGGTGGTTCTAGTTTGAGGGGATTTTAGTAGGATTTCTCATTACACATTCTCTGACTTTGGACAGCCTCTCCTATGTTCACAACAATTGATTTCCTTTTATTTGAATATATTTGCAGAAATACTGTTTTCCTTTTCTCTGCATGCCTCACCTGCATTCAGATAACCTTTTTTGGCTCATAAATGGGACAGTTTTGGTTCTCTACTACAGACTCAGCACGTTTGCAAAACACTTAGTGACAATAGACATATTTTAATTACTGAATAGAGATTGAATAGGGGTTCTTTTCATATTGCTGCAAATATGTCCCACGCCTCTATTTCAAATATTGTACTTGTTAGTCACTTAGGCCCTTGTCCAACAACTTTTAATATCACTGGAAAGACTGACGCTGGCTGCAGGGACTGCTGGATTAGGCATTACAGTGCAATACTTCTGACACTTGCAAGACTTTTAAAGCTGTTTTTACTCATATTATTGCGAGGTGTGAGGCTGGTTGTGTTTCCAGCTCCATGTATAAGGGGGAAGGGATAGCTCAGGAAGGAATCCTGGCACCATGCTCCTCATTGCCATCCCGTTTCCCAGCTTCTCACTTTATGGTACTTATAAGGTTTGGTCCTCACCACTTGAGTGGGAGCTGTTCCCAGCCAGATAAATGATATAAAATAAGCAGACGTGAGGCTGGGCATCTTGCAGGGCAGCTGGCAGTGGCTGGAAAACCTTTGTAAAGACTCCTGCCACTCATGTCCCAAGCAGTGCTGTAAGTCAGTGATTAAGTGCTCAGACAGCAGATTAAGAGAGGCTGCTGGGGACAGCTCTCCTGAGCCACCACTGGCAGCACCAGCAAAAGTGTGAACAGGCATAAGTAGCAGGATGTGTCTCCTGAAGGGCTGCAAATAAGTGAAACCAAGTTCTCAGTGCCTAAACACACCAGAAGTGGTTTTGAGTGCCAACACAGGCTGAGTGAGAAGAAAAGTGCCTCCAGGTCTTGAGCCAGCTTTTGAAAACCACGTCCAACCAGGCACTCTCTCTGACACCATGATCCCTGCTGGAGCAGGACTTTCCTTAGCAAACTTGGATCATTCTCCTTCTCTGCCTTTTCCTCCTCCTGCTCATCCTGGCTGCTCATCCTGGGCATCCCACCTCCCAGCTCTCCATCCCCATCCTCAGAGTCAGCTGATACTGGCAGTACATCCCTGCTCCTGACAGTTATTAATCTGATACCAATTTATAAAATATTCCTAGAAGTTAACCTAAATCTTGACATTTCATATTTAAAGAGGAACACTGTACTGCAAAGCAGCTAAAACAGTGTGCAGGACCCCTTTCACACAGAGGCTGGTCCAGGATATGGGACCTCCCCAGGGTGCAGTAGACCATTCTTCATATTTGAGTACTGGCCTCTGGGTGAAGGAATAGACTGGCAGGAGATCTGGGCTGGGGGACTCACTCATTTCCCATCACTGTTTGCAATGATTTTGGGTGCTGGGCCAGGCTGGGCACTTGTGTCCCACAGGCCCCTTGGCTGCACAGGCTACAAGTGTGTGGGTTATTTGTCATCCTTCCTGCCCTCCTGCTCCTGTGACAGCTGCTGGCATCTTTTCTTCCTGGGATATATTGCTCAGGGCTTGCGTCTTGTTGGAAAAGATACAGGTCCATTTCTGATTAGTACTCAAAATAATAGTAAGGTGGGGTTTTTAAAGGCATGGTGGGAGGATTAGAAATAGAAATGAAATAGAAATAGAAACAGAAATAATAGAAATAGAAATAGATACCCAATGCTTTGCAGTGTAGGTAAACTTTCAGTAGGATTAAGGCCACTGGGAGGGGGATGCCAGACCTGCCTGTCCCAGTATGACTCTGATGTCTGCAGTGCTGGTCACACACATGCTGAAAACAAGTCCCAGTCTTGTGAACTTGTTCAGTGTGTCAGCACAGTCGACTTGGCCTGAAACATTTTTAACGGTCTGACTCTGGATACATTTCCACACTTCTTGGTCCAAAATCTGCCTCTAACTAAGATGAACTAAGCAGCATGTGTCTGAAAAAAAACAAATAGTTTCCAAATGTTTCAGGATTCTTCATGTAAAGAAGTGTCTCATAAATATCGCTGAGACTTTACTACTAACCTCTGATATAACTCATTTACTGAAATCAGGGTCTGTACTCTGAATCACCACAAATGTAAAGTATTCAGATGGAGCAACATCCTTCTCAGGTGTCTTGAAGTGCTCTCCCAGGGTTGCTTTCGACTTTGGGTATGAATCTCTTCAGAGGGGCCATATGCCCTGCAACAGCTGTGCTGCTGTCCCAAATCAGTCTTTCATCCCCCTATTGATTACATCTGGGCAAGCTTCACTGGGTAGGAAAACCCAGCAAGAGGAGAAATTAGTTCTGCGTGTTGAAGGCTCTGGCAGAAGGTAGGAACTGCATTGCAATTACGTTGCATTTCTGTAACAGGGTCTCTGGTGGTGCCACTAATGGAAATAACTACCCCATTTAATGCTTTGGTATATTTTCTCCTGTTCCACAGTAAAGGGCATGTGTCATAACAATGTGGAGGGAGCAGGGGCCTTCAGGCTGCCCAAGGTCTGCTGCTTTTAGTCCCATTCAGCCCTGGTTCCATGTGATGCAATGTAAGTCTGTCCTGGATCCAGCTGCCTTTTGGTACTGCAGGGAACCTTCCATGATCTGGGCAGAGTTGCTTACACCCACGTATGTAGGAATGGAACTGCAGATGATAGATTTTTTTTTTTTTTTTTTTTTAAAGCTGATGGAGTAACAGAGTCAGAAACAGCTATAGCTTTGGTCATAGTGACTACTAGACTTCTCCAGATTTCTGATGTAGTTTATCCTACAAACTCTAAATTCTGGAGTGTCACTAGACTTCCTGTTTAGTAGGACACAGTGTGAGCCGATCTCAGCACACAGAGACAGGCAGGAACGCTCCCCAGCCCAGGTCCCAGTGCTGGTGCTGGTTTAGCTGGGCTAGCTCTCAGTGGCAGCAGATGACCAGCAGATGAACAGGAAGCAGAGAATTGTGAGGTCCATCCCAGCAGGTTTGCAGGTCTGTTACCTGTGCTGTGGCCCAATTATACTGGGCTGTACATTATTTGGAGAGAAAGTAGCAGGAACTGCTAAGCTTTAACTTGAAGACAAAGAGGGTGGAACAGCTCGGCACAAGTTGAGCTCAACACAAGTTCCACACACATTGAAGAGGAGACCTTTGCAGAAAAACCCCCTGAGATGCTTGAGCTGAGGATGAAAATAACCACCAAAGTGAGCAAGATCATTTGCCTGGAAAGCTGTAAAAATTTCAAGCAACTTCTCCATTTACATTGCCTCTTGCCTCTTTTAAAAGGGGGTTAAATGACCAGCTTGTGCAAGATGCCAAGATGCTGTAACTCTTCTTCAGTGCAGCAAAACCACCTGAAACTTAGGAACTTTGCCTTGAAGAGAGACCCAAACAACATGAGAATTTTGTCTCCATGCTTGACACAGGCTTGATGTACTCCCTGGGAGTATGGTTCCTGCCAGAGGATAGCCCAGGGAGGTGCAGGAGGCTGCATGCCCCAGAGGTGTCTGTCCTAGTTCCTGGGTGGTTGTACTGTGTCTGGGATGGAATTAACTTCCTTCAGTCAATCCACCACAACTATTAATGGGTTCCAGAGTCACTATGCACAAGGGAGAAAATTAGGCCAATAGTTTCCCCAATATGCTGAGTAGCCCAGGATGTAGATGGCTCTTGTAAAAGTCTCTGCCTTTGTTGTATTGCCCTGCTGTTGAAAACGCTGTATCCCTCTGGAAGATTCACTTTTTTCCTGCCAACTTGCCAGTTTCCATAGTTTTGACACTGTGAGGCTTGTTTCACAGAAACTTTGGATTATGTGAGCTCCTGTAGGACACCTAGCATGAGAAAAGCTGAAGAGGAGTGAGCCTGTGGGTTACCTTCTGCGAGGGCAGTATGCCACGGGGTGCCACATCCAGGATCTGCTATGCTGTATATCAGCAGGAGCAGAAGACTCTTCCTTTTGCCCTGCTGGGCAGTTAAAATGGGATTTCTTTGAGCATATTGTCTCTTTGAGCATGTCTTTGTCTCCTGTCTCACTGTGCCCCCCAAGCAGCTTTTGAAACCACTGCCCAAATCCAGTCAGTCTGGCAGAAGTCTCCCTTCTGGGGAAATCTGCCCTGAAAATACAAGTTCCTAGCTAATATCCTATTAAAAGAAATCAAAATTAGCAATCTTTTGCCCAATGATATACAGTAACATTTCAGGCCTTCTTTATGCAGTTTAGTCAGTTCAGACATACTGCTAAACCAGCTGTGCAGTGTGATGAAGCCTATCATCACTACCATTATCCATGTCCATGTCCAAAGCCATCCATGTGGAGTAGCAGGAGGCTAAGGCAGAGCACGGCTGGCCTATGGACCCTGGGGGTGAGCTGGGTGCCCCACACAGGTAGCTCAGAAACTAAATGGAAGAACTGGAAGGATTCTGGAGCTATCTGCAGATGAGAAGGAGGCTTGGGAGCCTTGTAGTGAAGAATCATGTGGGACATGGAGCAGGTCTGGGGCCACTGTGGTAGGGGGCATAGGAGCCATAGACACAGCTCTAGAGGAAACGAGGTATTTGCTTTGCCCTGTTTCATAGCAAAATAGATTCATTTCATCCAGTAGTAGGAATCAGTTCCTACTTATCCTAGAAGCTTCCACTGTTGCCTTTACTAGCATTATTTTAAATTTAGATGTATTTCTATTGGCTTGTTTTGCTTGCTGTTTTAAAAATCAAAGGCAATGCTCATGATAAGACAAGGCAATAACTTTTCCCCTTCATTTTGGCCTACCCCCTTTCTCTGGGTCAGCTTCCTTGATCTAGTCCTGTCCTGTCACTATCATGGTGGCACTGACTTTCTCCGTTGTGTAAATGCCATTTACTGTGTACCCACAGTTTAACTGCTTTATGTTTATTGTTGCTAATCCACCAAAGACCTAAAATCCTCTAAAAATTGCCCCTTGGCAATATGAAAATCTCCCTCATCCAATTCATTTTCCAACACAGAATTTCCAAGAGATAAATCCAGGCTTAATTTATATTGTTTTTGTTTTTGCATTGCCTAGTTATGAAAAGTTGTGTGACAACAGTTCAAAACGGTGACAAACTACCAGCATAGTGGAGCTTGCTTTTTTTTTTGCCTTTGAGGAATGACTTGTGCCTTTTTTCCACAACAGACATACCTTTTGGTAAAGCAATTCAAAAGAGATGCAGACAAATACGTGTACAGTTAATAGAAATTAAATGCTTGAGCTGTGTCTCCCTTTTATTGTGGACTGTAGTTTCAAGGAGTCACTGCTCTTTGCCAAACACATATCTTGGAAAGGAAAGCTTTGAGTCAAGTTTAACCGACCCAGGAGTAGGGTGAAAGGGGAAATATGTCATTGCCTCCTTTGTGTCCTCAGGGAAGTGTCCGTGGGATAAGCAGGATGCGCTTGGAAACAGTGATGGCCACTGCTCCATACCCTCCATGCCTTTTTGCAAAATGCTTTTTAGCTTATCCAGTCTGACCAGAGCTAAAGGGAACAGAGCTGAGCACTAGCTTTGTTTCCTTCAGCCAAGTAGGCTTCCCATTCTTCAAACATCTCTGCCCCTTCCTAGTTTGAGTTTGTCTGTCCATCCTCTGACACTATGATCATCTCGCATGCAGGCAACATCTTCATCGCTGTTTTTCACCTGCAAAATATTGCTTTTTGTACCATTATACATTAGAGCACTCCCAGGCTCCACCCTTGAGGAGCTCTCCCATTGTCCACCTGCCAGCCTGCTCCAGGTTCTGGAAGTGGCTGTCCACTGGCCAGTGCCTCCTCACCATACATTTCTTGTAGTTTGCATTATCTCTGTTTTTTCTGACACTTACCCATATCGTGCCATGTAGAGTGGTTTAGTGGAGTCTAGGTAAATAACGTTTCCTTTGGCCAGTAAAATCCTTTTGTCAAAAGCAGATATTGGCCAAGCTGAAGGCATCTGTTTCATAAAGATATGAGCTTGTATTCTCTTCCTCTGTGTTTCTTCCTCCCTTAAAATTTGACTTTATGCTTTTTATGCTACATAGACCAGATAAAGGGACCCATATTCATGAGTATTACTTACAGTCCTTTGATTAGACTGCCTGAACTAGAAATCTTTGTTAGAAACACTTGCTGAAAGACTTACTGTTTAATTTGCCAGCTATTTCATTATTCTTTGATTCTTGGATACAGATCATCTGGTCTTTTAATTCAAACACATTAAAAGTCTTCAAATGTTATTCCATAGCCCCATATTCTAAGTTTGATTATCTACCCTATCTTTGCCCCTCTGTTCATTGTCCTGTTGTAGCACAGAGTGAGATAAAGGATTAAATTTGTTTTGTGACTATACCCAGGTCATCTTTAACTTGGATGTCACCCATTCTGTACATAATAACTCCTCTCTCTCTTTGTTCTTGCCGTGCTGGGCTGGCTTGCAGCACTTAAGTACTTGGGTGAGTTTCATTTGCACAGTTAACACTGTTTTGGGGCAGTTCTTATTCAATACATTTCAAAAAATTCAATCTCTTTTTCACCAGTTTCAGGTAACATTCCATCAAGTTCAGCATTAAAAAAATTTCAGTCTCCTATTTGAATCTTCCTGAAGCAGATAAAACATGCAGCTGTAACACCTTGCACAGCCCTGGAGAGAACAGGCCCCATGATGAGCCTCCAGGGGCCAGGGCAGGGAAGGAGAAGGACTGTGAAGGAGCAAACAGGTGCCACTTAATGCCTTGGAGGGTCTGTGACCACCTGGGAGAGGAGGCTGAGCAGGACTGGGTGACAGCAGTGCTCAGGCTCAGTGAGTCAGGAGCAGAGATTCTCTCATCTACCTGTATTTGTCTTGTCTTTGCACCTTCTTAAAAAGTTAATGCATTTGTAGCCTAGAAGCCATTCTCAAACTGGGGTGGCATTCACCTCCCGAATTAAAAGACAGGGCACACCAGCTGGAAAACACTGCTCTTGACAGCACTGATGAGGGGATGAAGGCGAGGGCTGGATCTGCAGTGTCCAGTTGTGGCTCCTCATCTGGCTTACTGAAGTTGTGTCCCCCTCATGTCAGTGACAGCTTCACTTTTTCTCTGGTTTGTTTTGTTTTGATGAGTTTGGTTGCTGGGATTTTACACAGCTGGGCGGCTGTCCCACTCAGAGATAATGTGGGAAAGCAGCCACAGTTTTCACTGCCTATGAGGAGTCCAGGGACATCTGTTGTGCCTGGATAGGGTCATCTCTACCAGGAACAGGAAGGTACTTCATGCAATGAGGCCTTTCACTCAAAGGACAACATAGTTCTTAGTTCCTGTTAAAGACAGACAGCAGCCACAAATGCAGCAATATTGGTAACTGGGTCTTACAGAATTTGGCTGTTCCTAGGTTGTTTTTGTTTTATTATTGGGATATTTCTACATGTTTCTGGCAGGCAGGTGTCAACTCCATCTTACTTGTGCTCTGCAGCAACCAAATATTGTCTAAGTGTGGCTGCCTTCCTTGCTTGGTTTTAGTGGATTTTTTTCCATGTAAACCACTCTCATGTGGTTTCCAGTCAATTCAAACCAGGAAGAGTGAGATCATACCTGCCTGTGTAAAACCATGTGTGCATGCATACCCGTGGAATCAACTAAGTCATTGGAAAGACTGATTGAGCTGATTTGTGGGAATCTGCCTTTACATTCCAGTTCACATAAAACACTGCTGGACTCAGAGCACCTCTGCCTGTTTCTCTGTGGGGTCCAGCCATGGAGTTGCCTTACATGCAGGATTGCTTTTACATGGGGACAGCATATCATAGCATCAGGTCTGGTTTCAGGAGAGACACAAAACACCAACTGGAGATTGGAAAGGTCTCAGACATTGGCTTAGTGTCCAGAGTCCTAACAGACTCCATGTTTGTCATCACGTGTGGGGAAGGAATGGAAGATGATTAGAGGGAAGGTAGTCTGCTCTCATCTGCCCAGAGACTGACAGCTTTTGGTTTTGTTGCTACCACAGATGCCTGGCCAGGCAGTAATCGCTCCTGCTGCTCCGTGCCCTCCTCTTGTTGCAGTGCCAGGCTGTGCCAGGGCTGCAGAGCCTGCAGTATGAAAACTCATGTGTTTGCCTTTGGGCAATTGCTGTGAGCTTGCACTGCAGGTCTGCGCCTAACTGCTGTCCACACATCCATCCTTCTCACAGCAGGGTCAGGGACACAGGCAGGCACCAGCAACAGGTGCTGGAAAAGGCAAAAGTGAGAAATGGGATGTCAGAGGGATGCAGTTGGCCACTGCTGTCGGAGTTGCTGATCAGACATGGCCAGGTCCTTCCTCTCAGCTTGGGCAGAGCAGGTGCTGAAGCAGTAGGGAGGGTCTGTGCCCCAGCATGATAGCTTCTCTGGCTCCTACTCCTGTGTTTAGGAAATATATGGCAAATATATCACCACTTACCTTTTGGATATCAAGTGGAGAAAGGAATGAAAGCATTTTTGGCATCTGTTTTCTGGCTTACACCAAGTGTCCTTGCCCTTTCCTTGATCACATAAACTTTTCCCCTATCTCTTCAGCAGCTACTGACATTAGGGAACCTTTCCATATTATCTGTGGAGGAAGAAGTTAAGGAAGCACCTGCCAGAGACGCTGTATAACAAAGTGTGCAAGGACAGCGAGGTGCATTCTGAAGAGCAAAACTCCAGAGCATTCTGAACTGACCTTGTGTCCCATTCTGACCCCTGCCTGCCCACTGATAACAAGCCAGGCAAAGCTGGCAATTTAGACTTTACCCATCTATCACTGAGGAACAGAGATTAGCTGCTGGGAAGGTGCTGGGTGACTAGGAGGGACACAGAAATGTCTGGGTCAGGACTGGCAGGGAATTGAAGAATGAGTTGTTTATTGTGTCCCAACTCAACCCAGGGGAGATTCTCCTCATGGCAAGATAATGTCACTGGAGCTGGGTGAGGAGGAGGCTGGCAGTGACCAGCGCAGCCCGAAGGCCCCACATCCCCCAGGTTCTTTTGAGGAAGATGTATGGGCAGAAGCCTTCTTTGCAAGAGTTGTACACACAGGCACCATCTGGGCTGCAGGGAGTGGGCTGCAAAACACCACCATCCTCTGGAGAGGAAAACTGGTCTCCAATGCCAAGGGCTGACATGACCCCGAGGGCCTCAGCGCCATGGGCAGCGCTCGTACCGCTGTGTCTCCATGAAGGAAGGACAACATCATGCTCCCTTTCCTGAGGGTGGGCAGTGAAACAACATGTCAAAGGTATGCTGAAATTCAGCTTTTTATAAATTGGGCTGTTCACAAACTGGTATATTTAACAAAAGTGTGGTAGATTATTTCTATGTGGAACTGCAGGCCAGTGACTGGTGATTTACTATTACAAATTAAATACTAGCAGCTACTGAGATAAGATAAACTACACAGAAATTGACAGCAACTCAGGGAAAGGGAGAAGAAATAGAGGGAGTGAGAGTACAAGAAAAGAAAAGCAAGAAAAAACCAAAAACATCTGAAACTTGCCAGATGTGATTAACACTGCAAAGAATCTTTTAAAAACTTGAAAGGTTCCTTTACAATTTATGTGGGACTAAAATACATATGACTGAATTCCTGTTACTGACTTCTGTTCCATTCTCCTTGTTGGTGAAAGACTTCTCTGGGAGCAAAAGGGAATTTCTATCTTGTTACATTCTTTTTCTGCACTGCTATCACTGTGTGCACGGTTGGTTTCCACGATGCTGTCAGGCACTTGGGCTTTCATCCAGCAAATGTTTAAGCACACGTGTAACATCCCAGCCGGCGTAAAGTTATCCATGTGCTTGGATGACTTTGGGTCAGGATCTTGATATCTCTGCAGCTCAGATGTGACTTCCACACAGTAAGGAGGAAACGCAGAAGAGCCAGACAATTAGAAAATGTTTTTCTGAGACCACAGAGATCCTGGCAAGAGGGCTCAGGGGGTAATTCACTACCTGAAATACTATTTCAGTCTGGATGAAAAATTGGTAAATCAATTATTCTCCAGAAAGTGCTGCTTTCAGGCATTGCAAACAATCAGCAAATTCAGTCCAAATCAGTTTGGTTAGGTTAGACCATACAAATAGCAGAGTTTGAGAGGAGAGGGATGGTCTGTGCTTCCCAGACAAACATGCCTCGAGAATGAGGGAGGGTGACCACCAGCAGGACAAGCAATGGTGGCCCCTCCTGCCCATACAGGTCTTTGCTGATGTCCCAGTGAAGATGAAGACCTTTGTTTCCAAATATCCTTGGCTTGTTTTAAAATGCCCTAAATGCTTTCCTCGATCCAAAGTGCATTTTCTTCCCTGCATGTTGCCACGTAATCAATTCTTGTTTGATCCAAATTACTTTTCCTGGTTTCCTTTCAGTTTGGCCCCTAGATAAGGACACACAAGTCAAGTGCATCAATCAATGGAAAGCATCCACATTCTGCAGCAAAATCAGTCTTCTGGCTGGTCCCTTAGGAGGCACTGATTGTGATTGCTAGACAATGGAATTTTTTTCCCAGCTAAGAATATTTCATTTTTTAAATCTAGTTTCAGGTTTTTGAGCTGGTCTCCTGGTGTTTCTGTGCCAGTGAGATGGGATTCCTACAAGGATGATTCCAATCCTCCACACTTGCTACTGCTCAGAGGAAAAATTATTGTTGTGGTAGCCAACCTCAATTTCTCTCACTCTCCTGGCTGTGGTTTAAGGAAGGGCAGAGGTTCAAGGTCCTTCACAACAGGAGGAAAGGGATGAGGCCACCCTCTTGGGAGAGAGGTTTGTCACTGCAGGCTCCAGGGGTGCTATGACATCTGATCTCTGGGCCAGGAAATGTGTCCTGGCTCCCTTTAGCTGCTGGAGTAGATGCTGTCCTGGAAGATGTGCAAGGTGGCAGAAAGGGAGTTTTATCTTACTCATGGTTCACGATGCTTTTCCCATCTAAAGTGAAGGTGAGGGAATTTTCCAGAGTGAAGGTGAGGGCATTGCAAGGGAAATCCAGGAGAATGAGAAAGGAGAGGATGTGGAGACACTGGCATAGGGGAGGAGATACAGGAGGGATGCACAAGCCTCAAAAATGATTAGCTCCTGTGAGGAAACAGGTGCAAGCAAAACTTTCAAAAGATCATGTGAGAAGCTGTTGCAAATCTCAGTAGTAAAAACAATCAATGCAATACTGCCTAAGGATAGATGCTAGCATTATTTAGGGTCAAATGCCAGAAAAGTTGTTGCAGACCCAGTGATCCTTTCTACAAAGTACATCACAAAAAGGCAAATCACACTGCAAGAGCTTTTCCCACCCCTCAGCAGCAGCCGTCAGAGGCCTTTGTTGAAACCAGGTCCTCGCAGCTGATGCTTTTACCCTCCCAGAGTCTCCCTTCAGTCTGGGGGCTCTTCTCACCATTAGGAAGGGTGATGGGGGCACCCCCAAAGCCACTGGTGCAGACAGGAAACAAAAACTACTGCTTTGGAAAGCAGAATCTTTCACCCTCCTTGGGAGCAGGAATCAGTGGCAGTAAAGAGTCATGACAGATATATGGAGAGTGTAGGATCTTCTTACAGTGCTGCATTCCTGGGAAACCATCTTCCACCTGATTTGACTCAAACAATAACTCTTTCACTGAGCCACCATCAGTGAACAGGGTGGGCTGAACCACTTTCTCTTCTTGTTTTTGTTATAAAACCCCCTGTGCTAGCAGTGCCATGTCAGCTGTATCAAAACTAAAATGTCTTTTCCTGTGGGGTTTTTTTCCATGTTGTTTTTCTACAAGAGCAAAAGTCAACATGACAAGTTTGCTAAGCCCTGTTTCTGTCTCTTTTTTATCTATGTAACCAATGCCAATGGAAACATTAACCACTCTTTCAAACAGCAAGCTTCAGAGGCCAGCAAAACACATGTGGTTCATTCTTTATATTTATTACATCAAAATCATGCCTACTTGCCTTTTTCCTTCTTTTTCTTTTTAAAAACAGTAAAAAGTAGTGGATGTTTGAGGGAAGATTCCAAGATGAAACACATTCTAAGTGTTGTTTTGATAAGAGGAAAGCCAAGAGTAGATTCTCAGCTGCTTGCATGGACGTGGCTCCTTCCTGAGAGCGGGGATTGACGCCAGGGAAGATCTAGTCTTGTGGGTTCAAAGATCAACCCATATAGAGTTTCTGCTCCCTGCATGTCTTCCATTTTATGGGCAAACAAATGTTATCTATTGTTAGCTCTGTAGAGACAAAAGAAGTGCAGGGGGGAAAGCTGGATGGTGCCTCACCTTGTAGTACAGCATTTGTGTGTAAGGTATTACACGGGTCCTGATGCATGTGCATTCCAGGTTTAGGTATTTGAGTTATCTCTGTATGTATTAGGATACATATGACACACTTTGCTGCAGTCAGTGAAGTTCTTGCAGATTGTCCATCATCTAAGGATGAAGGAGCCAACCCTTGTTTCTGAAAACTGCCCTCTGTGGGCCTCAGACTCAGAGGGGTGGGAGGGACAGAGGTGGTCCCAAATGCACAACAGAAACCTTTTCCCATGAGGCATCATGTTCTTGTGATTGCTAGCAGGATGAGGAGTGCCTTTGTATCATGGTTCCAGATGGATGCAATGCATTTGTTTCTCAGCAGACTTCAGATTTTAAATTGTAGAATGTTAAGGGTAGGAAGGAACCCCAAACATCATCCAGTGCTGACTCATTCAATTTCTGTCAAATAGGACTCCCAGGTCTCTTTCTGTGGTGCTGCTTTCCAGCCTCTCATTCCCCAGTCTGTCTGTACATCCTGGGCTGCCCCAACCCAGGTGCAGAGTCCTGCACTTTCCCTTGTTGCACTTCAAATAGTTGGTGATTGTTCAATCCCCTAATTTCTCCTTTAATTTGCTCCTTTTGATGCAGCCCAGGATTCAGTTGGCTTTCTGGGCTGCTGGCTAAAACTGAACTTACTAAACTAAACCAGACTAAACTAAACTAAAAAAAAAAAAAAAGCTACTTTAAAAACCCCTAAGCTTTCTAAACTAAACTACTCTAAACTTTCTAGACTGGCAGCTCATGTTGAGTTCTTCATCAGTTATCACTCCACAAGTCCTTCTCTGCACAAAATATCTGGTTTGTCTTTTTCCTGTCAGTGCCCAGGTCTCATTGCTTTGAGCTCACTTGGTTGACTGAAATTACAGAGGAAGCTGTTTTTATGTCGGGGGTTTTATAATGGAAAAGTTAATTCAGGGAATATGGTTTTTCTGCCACTTCTAGTAGGATAGCTGAACTCTTTTCAGCTCTCTGAGGGACAGATGCTGTTGCCTTCATTTCTGCATCTATCTGCATGGTGTAGGTTCTCCCTTGACCCCAGTCCTGGAAAGCTTTGACAGTTACAGTGAGTGCTGAGAAGTAGGGATTTCAGTCAGCAATTCAGAAAATCTCCCTGTGGAAGAGACACATCACTGGGGAGGTGCAGGAAAACCTCTGCCAAGCCTTGGGAACTGGGAACATCCAACCCTACACTGCCATTATCATGTGTTCTTCAGAGCATTGGTCTTTTTTTTTCACTGAGCATCTTTCAACTGGCTGAAAATTATAACCCTCTCAACATATAATTAATACCCCCTTATAAACACTGTGCATGGTTTAAAAACTCCCTCCAGCTCTTGTACTGTAGCAGAATATCCTGTAAAGGTGAGTGAAAGGGCTATTTTTATGCTGCAGGACAAAGGTGTACTGCATGCCCATGTGTCTGCAGGTGTGGAGGATCAGACTTACACAGGAGCAGAGCAGGGGCAGGTCCTTGAGGGTCTGTGAGCAGAGGTTCTTCAGGAGAAGAGAAGGATCAGGGGAGACTGTAGAGCAGCCTTCCAGTATCCAAAGGGGCTTACAAGAAAGATAGAGAGGGACTTTTCACAAGGGCATGTAGTGACAGAACAAGGGATAGTGGCTTTAAACTGAAAGAGGGCAGGCTGGGATTAGGTATTAGAAAGGAATTTTTCTCTGTGAGGGTAGTGAGACACTGAAACAGGCTTCCCAGAGAAGTTGCGGGTGTCCTATTCCTGAAAGTGTTCAAAGTCAGACTGGATGGGGCTTTGGGCAACCTGATCTAGTGAAAGGTGTCCCTGCCCATGGCAGAGGGGTTGAAAGTAGATCATCTTTACAGTCCCTTCCAACCTGAACCATTTTATGTTTCTACAATCCTGCCTGGCTGTCTCTGCCAGCTCTTTAGGGAATCAGAAAAATGGTTTTTTGAATACTTTGTGATCATCAAAATGCAGGTGTTGTATTGTCCCCTTTTATGAAGAGGCTTCTATAAGAATTAAAAACCATTAAAATCTCTCTCAGGTGCATGCATTTTTGTCAGACCAATAGAAAGGAATGCACTACACAGTGTTGAGGGATATAATTTTAAACTGGAAACCCAAACTTTATGCAGTATTGTACAAACATTGCCATTAAGTGAAAGAATACATCTGTATGTTATGATACAATTTTATTGGTGGGTGTTGACATGAAGTTTCAGCCTTCTATATTGGATTAATATGTGGGATTATGTGCAACACATGTAGTAATCAGTGGGGTTTTTTTAATTCATCACATTATTCTTGTTCTGTTAAACAGACACAGGTTTCCTAGCTAATTGTGAATATCTTCTTTTTAAGGCATGAGTTTTAGACAGTGGGGGTTGCCTTATTCTATTGTAATAACTCTTTGAGCTTTCTTCACTGCTTTGCACTGAGGCCCAGGAGGCAGCTCAGGATCTCAAAGGGCTTTGCCCCCTAATACCAGCTGCCCAGGAAAGCCTCAATGCAGCACCAGTGCTGGAGAGGTTGTTGGTAAACTGTGCTGGAGATGCACTACTCACTAAATGCTGCGTAAACCGGTGCTGGCTGTTGTTGGTCACAGGCCCACAGAATGATTAGAAGGGACCACTGAAGGTCATCTGGTTTAATTTCCCTGCTCAAGCAGGCTTCCCCAGAGCACATTACTCAGGAATGTGTCCAAAAAGCTTTTGAATATCTCCAGAGAAGGAGACTCCACAATCTTTCTGGGCAGCCAATTGCAGTGCTCTGCCACCCTCAGAGTAAAGACGCTTTTCCTCTTGTTCAGGTGGAACTTCTTGTGCATCAGTTTCTGCTCATTGCCTCTTGTGCTGTCACTTGGCATGATCAAGAAGAGCTTGGTTGCATCCTTTTGACACCCTCCCTTCAGAGACTGATAGACACTGATGAGGTCCCCCTCAGTCTTTTCTTCTCCAGGATAAACAGACCCAGCTCCCTCAGCCCTTCCTCATAACTGAGGTGTTCCAGTCCCCTCATCATCTTTGTAGCCCCTCCTCTGGGCCTACTCCAGGAGCTCCATGTCTCCCTTGAACTGAGGAGCCCAGAACTGGACAGAGCACTCCAGATGTGGCCTCACTAGGGCTGAGCAGAGGGGCAGGATCACCTCACCTGACCTGCTGGCCACACTCTTCCTATCACCCCAGGATACCTTTGGACTTCTTGGCCTTCTTGAGCACAGTGCTGGCTCATGGACAGCTTGTTGTCCTCCAAGACCCCCAGGTCTTTCTCTGCAGAGCTGCTTCCCAGCAGGTCAGCCCCCATCCTGTACTGGTTCCCAGGGTTGTTCCTCCCCAGGTGCAGGATCTGTGTTTGCCTTTGCTGAGTTTCAGATGGCTCTTCTCTGACCCTCTCTTCAGCCTGCCAAGGTCCTTCTGAAGGGCTGCAGAGCCCTCTGGGGTATCGGCTGCTCCTCCCAGCTTTGTGCCATCAGTGAACGTGCTGAGGAGGCATCTGCCCCTTCATCCAAGTTATTGATGGATCAGTAGACAATACTGGGCACAGAATTAACCCTTGAGGAACACGATGAGCTACAGTTCTCCAGTTAGACCCTTTGTCACTGACCATGACCTTCCGAGATCCACTGCTCTGGATGCTACCTTTCCACCTCACTGTCCGCTCACCCAGACCTGATGTTCAGCTAAATATCCCAAACACCTGCTGCTCTCACAAGTGGAAGAGATGCAGAAGAAGGCAATGGGGCTCAGTGGTCCTCCCACTGCCCGCTGGTTTCATATCCCTTCCACTGTCCCTCTGCCTTGGATGGGGGGAAGGCCTCCCCAGGAGCCCTTTATGCCCCATCTCAGGTTATTTTTTAATTTCTAGTATTTTCTCTTTCACCTCTTGCAAAGGGGCCAAAGCCGATTGTGGCTGGGGATGCCTCAGTGTTGGTATTTGCAGATCCCATGTGGCTTTACATCTGCTTCCTCCTTCACCAGAGCCTTCTATTGAGGTTAGTTCCTCGCAGTTCATATCCTGGGCACTGGTCAGTAATCATTACCGACTCTGATGAGCTCAGAAGTATTTTCTTGTTGCTGACACTTTGTTTTTCCTCCCTGCTTCTCACAGGTGAAAGTCTTTCCTTTCTTCAGCATCTTCTGTGTCCCACTCTTGGGGTATGCATGTGTTGTGGGGCTCTGGTGAGGTGAAATGGAGAGAGAGAAGACGAGGAAATTTGGAGGAAGGAGTGGATTTTAGCTAGGGTTACAAGGAAATTTGAGACACCAGTGTTGTATCTCTTCCTGCAGGATAAGGCTGCACAGGTGAGTTGGAACCAGGCGGAGACAGGCATTGTTTTGTCCCCCTTCCTGTGATGTTTTGCTGGGAGCAGCTGGAGAAGCATCGCGTGCAGGCTGGCAGAGGGATCAGATACCGAGGCTAAGGGACACGAGGCTGGCCAGGCAGCTCCGGGGGCCAGCCCGCAGCCCTGCACGGCTGCTGCCCCATCACTACAGCACGGAGCACCGCTGCCTCGCCCCGAATCTGGGCAGAGATGTGGGTGACCAAGCATGTGTCTCTGTGGCTATGAATAAAACTTCAGCTGTGGTTCATTTGGAAAGACCCTAATTTTAGCTAGGCAGCACGTCACTGAGGTGCCCCAGCACGCTCGGAGGGCAGCTCTTGTGCCCCTCTTCTTGGGCAAACCACGCGCATAATGTCTTTTTCTGCCGGAGGTCGGGGATGCGGGAGGAAGAGGAAGAGCGGCGCGTTTTCTCCCAGGGACAGGCGATGGAGCAGCTCCGGCTCAGGCAGCTCCAGCGAGCCCGCGCTGTTTGGGTTGTCCGGGCGCCCGCGATGGCTGCGATGTGCGCGCAGTATGACAGATGACCTATTGAAATAATTTCGGAGCAGAGCTGGCGTTGCCAGGACAACCAGCGCTCCCCGGGCCATGTGACGGCCGCCTTGACGTCACGGGAGGCCGAGCCTGCGGTCCCGGCCGCGCAGTCAAAGCCGTGAGAGAGAGAGAGAGAGAGAGAGCCCGGTGGATGCTGGAGTCATCCCCGCCACCGCCGCTGCCGCTGCCGCTGCTGAACCTCAGGGGCTGCCAGAGCATGGACTATTAAAAACTTGCATTTCTGCAGTGTGAGGTAACCACTTGCTTTATGTTCTCATCAGGTTTGGATTATTTTCCTTTAAAAAAAGAAAATCGAATAGAAAGCAGCATGTATCAGTGACTGATTTTTTTTTTTTTTTTACTTGTTTGTTTTGGCTGGAAGTTTGCCTTGATGAACAAGCTCAGCACTATCAGATAAATGCAAAGCAGCTTCCAGTTACTAATTCTGTGTGCAGACGGCAAAACGGAGTTAAATATAGATTAATGATCTATGAAAGGAGAATAAAATGATATCGTTCTCATTTGACACTTTAGGAATATAAATGAACGTGAGTAATCCTAGGCTAATGCATTCGGGCGTTAAAAGAAATGATGTTCAGGCATTGTGTTTTTATACCTCTGTTGGAATTTGTAGTTTTTCCGTGCTGCCCGGTTCAGGCGGCTTTGTACCCAATGTGTCCAGTGAGGGGGAAGCCAGCAGTCCATGCAGCCAGGAACAGCTTAAAATCCAGCTCTCAAAGTTGGAGTATTTAAATCATCTTTGTTCACGCGGAGTGCCTGCACCCTGCGCGCTCCCCGGGCTTTCTGCCCCTCTCCGGGGCACGCGGCTCTCCTGAGTGTATAGTGTTTACAGAGGAAAGAATCAAAACCTTCCTGAAAAATTATCTGAAATATGCCAAGAGAGCAGCATTGCTGTAACACAGACTTTTATCCTTTTTCTCACAGGCACACACATACACAGGGCTTGTTTTTTTCTCTTTTTTTTTCCTCTGTCGTGGATTGAGAGCAGTTAGAATAGCTAAAAAAAGAACTGCAGCATGAGCAGCATGATTTTTCAATCACCACAGTGATTGAAAAATGAAATGCTATTTGGGTCTTTTTGTAAAAACAAGAGGGAGTTTGAGTCTGTTTCTTACTCTGAGGTGGCTGTTGTGGGGAAGGATATCCCAGAGCTCCTGAAGTTTAGTGCCACAGGCTGAGTCTGTTTGTGTGGGAACATATAGATTTGTTTTAAGAACAGATTACAGCTGAAGCATCGTGTGCGTTGTTTCCTGGAAAAGTATGTTAGATCTTTCTTATCTTCTCTAATTATATACTCCTGTTCCCTTCCTCCCAAAGTTCAAAGGGTTTATCGATAATGGTAATGATTCTCTAAAGCAGCTGCTGGTCTAAAATGATGTGGAGCTACAAAACTATTTAAAACACACAGCAGTAAAAGATTTTTAAAAAACTATAAAAATTATCCTAATATTATCAAATGCAGCATAAGTAATTGTTTCAGAAAGAGAGCCAAGACAGACATTAAAACTGAGGGCACTTCTCTACGGAAGTTATGGCTTAATGCTCTGGATTTCACTGCATTTGGTGTTCTTAGCAGAGAACAAGAATAGATGCATCTGAAAGGTCTAAACCATTTCACTTGGTGTTATCTCATCAGTTCTTTCCAGTTCAACTCTTGTGCCTAAAACATCATTTTTGGGGGAGCTGAAATATTTCAAATTGTCTTTATTAAATTCTTCACCTGATGCCACTGCACCAATGCATGAGGAATCTCACCTGGCTCCTCATAGGTGAGTTTTACCCAGGTTTAGCGAGCCTTGCAGCTTTGGAGGTGTTGGCACCCCG
The DNA here is from genome assembly GCA_034509425.1 of Eopsaltria australis. NCBI lineage: Eukaryota > Metazoa > Chordata > Aves > Passeriformes > Petroicidae > Eopsaltria > Eopsaltria australis. The sequence goes on from JAVTVJ010000001.1 coordinate 4,518,591, forward strand.
TGTGCAGCCATCCTGTGGGGAGTGAGTGGGTTCTCGGCATCCCTGCCTGGGTGACCTGCCTGGGCTGAGCTGGGCATGGCTGCTCCTGGCTGCTGTGGGGAGCTGTGCTTCAGCCCACGGCATCCAGCCCCCTCCATCTACATGTGAGTTCCCTGGACTGTGGGGGTGGGCTAGGAGGGGAGGACAGGGAGGTGGTTGATACAGCCCACTATCCTCTGAGATCTGCTTGTTCACCAGCTTATACTGCTGGGGCAGGTCTGCAGAGGGACCAAGGCATGGAGTGTGGGGACAGATTTGAGCTGAGTGGCACCTGCCATTCCAGAGAAGCCATTCACCCTCCTGGCTGTGGGATTTGGCTCCATGTGTAGCTGCCATCACCTCCCAGGTTTGGCTTGAGTGATGATGCTCAATGTGGGCTGAGGCTTATGCTCATTCATTTAGGCTTGAATACAGTGTTCTGTAGTATTTGATGCCTTGAAACCACCTGTAAGGGAAAAATTAATTGATGCAACTTTTGCTCAAGAGCTGTTCATTAGAAATACCTTAAAAATAGGTTCCTCGTCTCCAGATGAAATAGACATATCTTTCTTTAGTGATACTGAGGTAGTCTTGAAAAGGCTCTAACTTGACCTTAGAGAGAACGATGATAAACTGCTTCACATTTTAGCAGAAGAGTGCTGAACATGCTGTGGTAAGAGGTCTAAGAGGTAGTGTTACAGGGGAAGCTGGTAAGTGCTGCTGAGGTTGCACAGGGATGTGTCCTGCCTGGCAGAGTGACAGCTCTGTCCCTTCTTGATGAGTCTTCAGGGGCTTTGGGCATCCCATCACCGGGCTCCACCCATTTTTCCCCAGAGATGGGAATGAGTTGCAGGCATCTCAGAGGCAGCGCCAGAGTCTTCAACTGGAGATGACACAGATCCCTGCTCAGGAGGGCAGGAAATGGTGTATGAGAGTCATGCTGGGGCTGTGTGCCTCTGCTTGATGATTTCATGCTCTTGTTTTCACTGGTCAGCTCCGTACCAAACCCTTTGGACAAGCACTCAGATTTACCTTGGCAGTGTGTGAAATTGCCAGGCAGTGTAATGCTGAGCATCCCACCATCTCTGCCCTGCTGTGCTTCCAGCCACCACGAGAAAAGAGCAAACTGCCTGTAGGTTCCTTCCCACCACCGGGAGGGGAAGGTGGCTGCAGCCCATCCTGCACCCCCTGCCCAATGCCACAGCTGTGACACTGCCAGCGTACTTGGGCTTGACATCCTCTGACATTGAGAAAAAACGTGAGATGCACATGGGCTTGGCAACACTCCACCTTCTCCAGGGAGTCTAGACTGACCCTCCTACTTCCTATCAGCCTTCATGCCATTTGCAAATGTCACCCCCTTTGCACACACATGAGGAAGGGATGATCTCTTCCTACAGTCTCCTTGTCCACGGCGAAGGGCAAGCAGACCAGCAATTCCTGAGGAACTGGAGCACTTCACCTTAGGAAAGACCTTGGCTAAAGTCATGTCTGAGATCTCGTCAAGTCCCTTCTCACACAACTGGATACAGCAGGGAAATCAAAAACAGATGTGAGCTGTTGATGCCTCTAGCCTCATAATAATAACAACACACTCAGTGTGCTCTACCTTGATCTGGTTGAGTTGATGGGCAATGACAATCTAAATTTAGGCCAGAATCAAAATAAAACCTAAAAACCTCTTGTAATGCAGAACACTACTTCTTGAATTTCTTCAAACAGAGCGCAATTTCTGCTGTCTTTTTAAAGGTCCTAGCTACTGCTTAGGCAATATTCATGGGGAGAATAAAATTCTCTGTACAGGGTGGCAGTTGTCAGTGGGAACTGATGTTTCAGGATGAAGTTTTAGGATCTTAAATTACTGATTGCAGAAGTCAGTTCCCACTTCGCTAAAAATTGTTACTTTGTGCTAATTTAATGTCTGCATCAACATTAGGAACAACTGGTTTAAGTGATAGCTGAGCTGCAGTAGAGATTTGGCATTTTAACCAACAGTTCCTTTTCCAATTAAACACAGGTGCCATGCGTAGGGTAGTCTAAATGCAAAATGAAAGTTGACCTGACTGTTGGTTCCAAGCTAAAGCAACAAAAATCCTAAGTCTGGAATGTTTTTGGTAGTCATATTTTAGAAATAATCTTCTATGGTGAGCCAAAATCCATGCAGACAGTTATAGTCAGATAACAGTTTAAAAAATAGACTATGTTTTGGCTGTACTTCTGCTGCTGTTAAATTTATCTTCTTAAATAGCAGGGAGTATGAGTTGAGGGTTGAGAAACAGTAATTTTGTAATTATTTTGTATGGATTGAATTATTCTGTCATCAAATTTGCATTTCAGACATCATTACAGTATGAAAATATAATTAGAAACTGTAATTCAGGAATTGCTGAATGTGATATTTCCCAGAGGGAGCACTGTGAAGACGCTGCCCTTACTACAACTTTAGCAAATGTTGAAATCCTATAGGTGGAAAATGTGAAGGCTGAGTTGTAAAGTTCCTCTCCCTTCTGTGGTCTTCACACACTGTCAGCTTTCTGCTGAACTTCATTTTTTCATAAGATTCACTTCCACAGAATCATCTAATCATTACAAGCTGAAGGGCTCGGATCCTGTTCTGCTGAATTTCAGTCTGGTGTGCTGATAGCTGCTGAATTGCTTTCAGCCACAAAATGACACTGAGATAATGTAAGGATCTGATTTACATGCAGAAAAACCAAGCAGCTTGTCGCTTGCTCTGAAATGCTGGTTTCAATTTGCCCAGCACCTGAAACCCTCAGCCACACCTCCTTTCACAGAAGATAGCTGAGGATGAGTCTTAGTTTAGCTCTGTTTATCTTCCTTTGTAGCTCAGTATTTTTTGCAGTGCATGTTCACAGTGTTGTGCAAAGTTTTAGCTGTATAAAACTCACTGATGTCAATCCTTATGTTTTTTATTCTTGTGACAATCTATGGCTTATCATAGACATACTAGCTGGAAACAAGCAAGTCTTGTGTTTTTTAGCTGGGCTTATGTTGGTAAATCCCATCCACTTTTGTTAGAGACAAGCACACCTTAGGAGAGCATCATCCACGGCCAATTTTTCCCACCCCCTTGTTGGGGCATTGGTCAGGTGCTTCTGTGAAACCAAGCCAGTGATGCACAAAGCAAGGACAGCATTGGGAGGAGGCAGAAGCTGAGTGTGGGGCATGCTTGGTGCTTTGATGTCCCCATACATCTGTCACAGTCCTGCTGAGTGATGGTCACAGTGTTTCTCCAGAGGAAATGTCAGGACAGGAAAAGGAGATGTGTGGACCTGTGACCCAAAGGACAGCATGAATAAATGGGCTGGCTGGTGACATGTTCCTAGTGACCCAAGGGTGCTGTCACCCCCTGAGCACTCTGAGGAACAAGACCATTTCCCATGGCTGCCCAGGGCCACCTTCCTGCACCCAGCCCTGTCATTTTGCCTGGCTGTTGGGGAAGATGTCTGTCCCATCACTCACATTTTGGGTGATGTACATCCTGCCACCCATGTCTGGTATTTGCAATGTGAGCATAGGGCAGGAACTTCAGGGTGTCACTGCAGGTGACCATTTCTGTTGGGGAGGGTGCAGTAAGCCAGGTTGGCTCTTTAGGGACAAGTGGCCTTGCTTGGGGTGTGAGTACTGGTTTACAGGTGGGACATGAGCAGTTTCTGAACATCACGACTGCATTTTAGCACGTTTATTTAGAAACTGCAAAGGAGCAGGAGGCAGCATTTCAACTGACTGTGTCTGCACATGGGAGCTGAAAGGCTTTGAGATAGGTTTATACCTGCCACATTTGTCACAAAGCCTCTTAGCTGTGTGCTGAATTTCATTGTCAAGAGAATGGGGCTTTGGGAGCAGGCCAGAGCCAGGCTGTCCAGCCACAGGGGCACAGTGGACCAGGAGGGATGGGTTGGGGTGGGAAGGAGAACCCTTGGCAGGATTGACTGAGCACATGCTGGCAGGATGTGTCCAGGGCAGGCTGCTGTCACTGTTCCTGCACTGCTGCATCTGCCCATGCAGGGACTTCTGGCAGTGCTGCCTCGTGTCCCTGGGCACCTGCAGAACAGGCTAGACAAGACTTTCATGAAAGGGGGCTGTCTGAAGGAGTCAGGAGGGTGAAACACTCTGCCTGCATTAGCAGAGTTGTTGTTTAGCTGCTGTGTGATGTAGCTGTGGCCAACAGGGCTGCTCTCTCCTCTGGGCACTGGGTTCAAAGTAGGGCTGTAGGAACACTGCACAGTCAACCCTCGTGCAGTGCCTGCTACTGTCCTCGTTCTACTATTATAAATAAAAGAGATCAGCTTTTGGAGACACCCAACCTTACTTGTAGAGAGGTTTTATTAGACAAGCAGATCAGGTGGTTTTACAGACTATCACCAGAGAGAAGACCAGTTAAAGCTGAAGATGGTCAAAGTTGGCTACTTTCCTTATCAAATTCCCTTGCTCCTAGAGCAACCAGATTTCCTGACTGTCCCTCACGCGACCTTTCTGCATCTCCTCTGGGACTGCAAAAACACAATGGATCCAGCACACAGGAAGTGTCTAACTTCAGCTGAGTAACACTCAAAGAGACTCTATGAAGCAATTCAGCCCTCAGAACCTTTAACTCTAAAGAAAATATTCTGCTCATGTTGTACGCGCAAATCCAAGATGCCAGGGGGACACAAGCACAAAGCTGTTGATTATTTCTGCAACTGCTATGTGCTTCCTATCACAACAGTGTTCTTTTGTGCAGAATGGTAGCATGATTGCAGAGTTCTCTTTAGCTTTACCATCTTCGCAAGGCCAGGTCCAATTAGAGCAATTATGTCTCAGCAGAAGCACTGTCTGTTGTCCTCTGGACCTGTCTGTCAAGTGTCCTATTCATTGCTGTTTGTCTTGTATGAGGCTTTTCATGTGAAGTCGTTCTGACCCTAATGAAACAGTCCCACCAGAAGGGAAGCCTGCATTTTTATTTCACAGGCTGATATGGATGAGAGAGTGCAAAATTACAGCTGGCCAAGGATACATCTTTCAGTTTAACCATGGTCTCCTCTCACTTGAGTATTATTGCTGGTTTGACACAGCACACAGCTTTCATGTTCAATTATTTCACTTTATCCTCCATTTTCAATTACTTTCCTGCTAAAAATTGAGAACATTATCAGAATTCATAATTCTTCCCTGCCATGTTGGAGGGTTTCCTTAGTCAAAATCCCCAACGTGAATTGCAAGGCATGTAATTTTTGGTGGCACATAATATTAAACCACTTACAGCTCTGATGTCTGTGTAGACTCTCTGGTCTCTGAGTAACTGAAGAGATGCTGGGTAATGGGAACTTCTGCAGAAAGACCATCTGTGTTTTGCTTTTCCTCTCCTGAGAGGGTCTGATGAAGGAGCTGAGTGACTCCTGCTGAGGAAGTCCCCTTTGTCACCACTAAGGTAAAAACTGAAAAGCAGAACTCAGTGAAAGGCAGAAGTGATGGGACTTGGGAAGGTCAGGGGCACTGTGAAGGGGAACTCTTCTCTTTCTGAACAAACAAATAGGTATTTATTTTCTTATACTCCTCTTGGAAAGGAGAATCCAGGGAGCAGTGTTTAGAGTCGTCTTTATGGAACAAAGAGAATTGTTTTCTGACAATTCAGAAATGAGATTGCCTGTAAGAGGTCAGCTCCTGTCGCTGCTGCTAGCTCCATGGCATCCGTGGGCATCCTGGCCAACATGCACAGCAGCACTTGGGCAGAATAGGATTGCTTTAGGAACTGGAAACATGAGTTCAGACTTTGGTTGTTCTTCCTCCAGTATCATGAGGGAAGTGGTTCCCTCACATTTGTTTCCTATTTTGCCTCTCTTCTGCTAGGTTTTAGCCCAGAAGGGCTGTTTTTGTCAGGAGGAACTGCAGGGCTATCTGCAGTAGTGGTTCAGATGTCACCTGTGCCCTCCCTGACACAGGATGCTGCAGGCAGGAGAGCCATGCCAGCCCTGAGTAGGGCTGCAAAGAGACCTGGCTGATTTGGCCACACCAGTGGCAAGAAAAAGTGAGAGCTGATGAAACAGCAGTATAAAATGCCTAACATCAGCTCCATGGGGGTCTTGGTGAATTTGTTAAAGATGAGTTTATACTGCTTAACTGAATCTGCAGCCTTGGTAGATTCAGTTTCTTCTCCTGCAGTTATGGCCATTTCTCTGAGAACATGGGGCAGGGTTCTCTGCTGCTGTGCAGCATCAGACCCTTCCACTCACCATGGACACATAATGCTCATGATGCTTCTATTAGAAAAACAGAATTCTTTCAGAGATAACAAAAGGTAACAGAAGCACTAGCAGGGTGACTGTTTGCCTGATTTTTACTCTTTTGTTACTCACTGGGAACTTTGCAGAAACCCCTGCCTCAATTTGAAGAATCTGATTAGAAATCAAAAAGTATTTCACCACATGTCAGTTATTAGTGTGCTGTGGTGCTGCTCCAAGAGCCTGTAGTAGGACACACCTTTCTTGCGTGCTGCTTCCACCATGCTTGCAGATGGCATTCCAAACAGGGTGTTGGGGAGGCAGCTGGCAGAGGAGGAGTTAAAACAAGCCACAATTACCAGTTTGAGACGTTCTCAAAAATAGCAGCTTTTCTTTTGTTTGCTGAATTCCCCATGCTTTTACAGTGCTGTTCCCATTATTCATTTCTTTCCCAAAATAACATTTTTAAGCAGAGGAATGACTTGAGTGGGGAGAAGAGGGGATCTGCAGGCTGAGTGGGACAGCTGCATGCTCCTGTATCTGCAATGAGGGGTATTTCAGTATTTCAGGCAGTTTTGCTTCCTCAGTGGTGAGCCCAGTAATTCCCTCCTGACTGCCCTTAGTGGTGCTTCCCAGGGACAAGCTTCAGTGTGCTCGTGCTGTCCACTGTTTTTGTAGCCCAACTTGTAAAGAAGCATCTCTTGCTGGTGGATGTTCCTTTGAAGAAGGAAAGGATGCTTTTGGAAAAATAAGCTCAAAGGAGCCTGGCTCCAGGACCGGTGATACAGGTGGATCCCACTGAACTGGGATGCAGTTCCATCTCTCAAAGCACCTTGTGTGTCCTGTCCTTGAGTGCTGGCCCAGGGAAGCAGCTGGGGCTCCCTGACAGCACCCACCAGGGCTGGCTGGGGACCCCAATCTCTTATCCCTCACTGTCAGGCAAACACAAGCAACGTGAGCTCCAGAAACAGGTGCCAGCAGCCTTCCCCTTGGGCTGCAGGGAGGGATGGTAGAAAAGTAGTCCTGAGAGGAATTAAAAATTAAATGCTCATGGCAGTGGCTTCCTGTCACCACATCTCAGCAATTCACCTTCACTGTGGCTGGCTGGCTGCCCAGGAGCAGAGAGAGGAGCATTCCATTCTCACTGCCTTCACTGGAGATCAGCCAGCTCTCCCGTGGCCCTGGTGGGTGGATGAGGAGGAGCTGCTTCACTGCTGCATGCACACAGAACTGACCACAACAAGCAACATGTGCCTCTTTGTGGAAATCCCCAGAGTCTCAGTGAAAGGCATCACACCCGGAGGTGGCCAGGCCCAGATGAGTCACACGCCTCTTGAACAGATGCTGCTGTCCAAGTATGGGGTGCTGAGGAGCAAAACTGACCACACCACAGCCCTCTCTCTGGTCTGGAGTCTCGAATAACCCCAGGAACAGGTGTGCTTAGTGTAGGTGGAGGCTGAGCCCACAGAGACTGGCATTTGGGGTGCAAGGGTCAAGCCTACCAAGGCTGGTATTTGGAGGTGCAAGGGCTGAGCTCCACAGGAACATTTGGCCCTCCTTGGCATGCAGTTCAGCTCCTTGATGTGCACATGCCCTGAAATCCCTTCAGAGCCCCAGCAAACTCATCACTGAGCCCAAGGCCCCTTGCAGAGCGTGTCCAAATGGTTTGAACTTTGGGTCTAGTTCATAATTCCCTCTTAATATCCCACACTAGGTAAGCATTTGCTTCCCCCAAGCCTTGATATTTCTTGTTTTGACACTAACATTCAAGTAGGTGACAAACTATCCAGTCTCCTGAGATAATGGCTGTGTCCATAATAAGTGAAAAAGGGGTCACCCCCAGCACCAGAGCTCCGTAGTCAAAACCACTCCCTTTGCAGAGCAGTCCCTATCCCAGTCTAGCTCTCAATCAGTTCCTATCTTCCCAGCCTGTGGCACTGGGCCTGTTCCAGGGGGCAAATGGCACACAGTCACTTTTCAGGAGGGTGCAGAGTTCAATAGCACAGACTAGGGAACTTCTGTGCCAGCTGGCCCCTATGCTGGGGAATGCACCCAGATGCATTTGCTTCATACTCACGGGTGATGTGGTAAATGTCATCATGCACAACTGGATGAGAATCCTTGGGGGAAAAAAAGAGCCTTAAAAATAGAGAAGTGTTTTTTCTGAAGCCCAGGTATAGGTAATGAGCTCCGGGCTCTCACCATGGCCACCAGCAGGAAATCAGCCCACTGGAGCATGACAAAAAGGCTGGCAGCTCCAGTCTGTTAAACAAAGCAGTGGGGTTCTAATAGGACCAAAGTGAAGGAAATGAGGAACATGGCTGTAAGAAAGGATAAAGAAAAACCTTTGGTCTATAGAGAAGCCTTTGTACAGGGGAACATTGTCATGACCACTGCTGACCTGACTCTTTACAGAGTGTGGGTTTGATGCTGATTTCATGTTGTTTCTTGGTACATACCCTTTCCCCTGTGAGGCTCAGTTTTAATCCCTTTTTGTTTTACAATCCATTTATTTTTAAGATGTGAAAATTGCAGAGGTCAGTATCCACTACTGCACCCCTTCTGTTCTACCATTTCTCCAGAATAAGTAAATTGTTATTATCTGTATTAGCCTTCTCAGTAAGCAACCAACATGATCCACTTTTCTAATGCTGTCTCATGCCTAATATCTGTTTTCCAAACCGTCTTTTGCCTGAAGTGGCACTGTGCACTGCACAATGCACGCCTCAGCTCCCTGGGAACTGCCCAGCCCCACATACTGCACTGCCTTTGCCACACAGCACTGTCAGGAATTTCACAGTTCAACCTGCAAAGTTGCAGTTTTCTCCCAGTACTTCTGGTTTTGTTGAATTCAACTTTTATGTTTTTGACCTTGGAGCATAATGTCAGTAGGGTTTGAGAGAACCAGGGGAGCATTTGCCTATCTCTTTGCCTGCAGCTTTTCAGATAGGTTTGATTATTTTAATTACTTCCTCTGTTAGACATGGAGGGCCTTCCACTTTCCCTGGATTTCCCAGTCAGGTTTGGTCACAGATCACTTGGTGTGAGTGCTACATGGAAGCCATCACATGGAACTCTGATATTATTTGCAGATTTATGTCAAAGTTCTGCAGAGCATGAGGATATTGGCTGAAAACTCTTGAACATTTGGTTTAGTAAAGCAGGACTTGGGCATGACTGTGTGAAAGCGTGAAGTTTTCCCTTTTCACTTGCAAACAGGAGTTGCTGTGCTTGAATTGCTCCAAATAATATGGGGGATTTGGGAAGACCAGCATTAAGACAGTTGTTCAGAGTCACTGAATATGTTTTAATCCTTATTAGCCTTGAGCAGTTGGCTCCCAGTGAACTCACGGAAGGATAGGTACAATTAAAGATCTGTCTTGCGCAGCCTGCTGTGCATTTACAGCTCTGCAACTGCTCTCAGTAGTGAAACAGAAATATGTCTTTCAAGGGAAAGCTCAACAACAGGAAATATTTCCTTCAAAAATATGAACACAAGTGCTTCTTCCAAGAATCATCAGATAAAAGCAAAAACTTTCTTAAATTTCTAGTTCCACTAAGCACCTGGCTCTAATCTACAGTTCCTTGACTTTGTTCATTTTTTAACCCAAGTGGGATCCTATTTTAAGGCATTGTTATTTCATCTGATAACAAAAGTCTGTTCAGCCATTTGTGTGTTTCATCAGTGTTTGCGTTTCTTGTTCTGTACCATATTTTGCATTTTTCTTCAATCTTTCCACTGAAGAATCAGCGTTGTCCAAATTGCTGCTGCTTAACTGGACATAACTCCCTATTCCGTGCTATTTAAAGTTGGTTACCTAATTCTGCTGGTGGGTAATTTTGATCAAGATTTCACAGAGTGCTAAACTTGTCTGTGCAGATGATAGAGTGACAGGTTTTTCTCCCAGCCATTGCAGAGGTTTATGATTGCTGCCTCTCAGGTGTCTGGCACAAATGGAAGTGGCACCGTTGTGGGATGTGCTTGTTACTTCAGGCATTAGCCTTGAAAAGCACTGGGTTATTGCGTGATTTGTCATGTCTGTTTGAGCACACTGTTTCTGAAACTGCTCCCCCTCCAATCAATAAGAGACTCCATTAAATTGTGTAAACATATTAAGAAAAGTAAGATATTTGCTCAAGGAATCTATTGCATTTCATTATAAACTACTGAATCTAATATACAAAGAAGATTGCTTTAATTATAAGTGGACAAAAGGAAGATCTACTCTATGTTCCCACTAGGCAGCTATCAGCAACATGCACCTTCTTCATCTAATGTGGTTATAACAAGTAATTAGGTTTGGTGGTTCTCCTGGGAACAGCAGTTAACTGTATTACACAGCCCCCAAGAGACACTGACATCAGGTGGATTTGTTAGGGATTGTGGTATCTGCTCTCCACTGTTTTTTCTTGCCCTGAGGAAATTCATGAGACAGCCATAATGTAGGCAGAGGGTTCTGATGGTGAGCTGTTGATCTCCCCATCTCATCTCCAACCGCTTTCACTGCACTTGGTGCTGCCCTCTGGAAGCTCAGCAGACAGCAGAGAGCTCTGGTGGCCCTCTGTGCTTGCAGACCCACGCATAGCTAGTTTTTGTCATGCAAAGTGAAGTGCCTTGGTGCTGTTCACTGTTTTGTACTTTACTGCTATTTCAAATCCTGAGCAAACAGTTTTCAGAGGAGGAAAAGGAAGAGCTCAGTCCAAGGTGGTGTCCTAGAGCAAGAGCTCCCTGCCACCTGTGTTCTTTCCTGTTAGGTGGATATTTGACAACTGAGTGAAGGTCTGATAAGCAAAGGGATTCCTCCGTATCTGTCATGGTGTGGCTTGGGAGGGAGCATGAGGCAACCATGGTGCCTTCCCACTGTCACAGCCAAGGCAGTGCTGGGCATGCCCTGGGGCAGAAGGATGCCTGCCAGGAGGTTTAGGCGCCCACAGCCCAGGTAGGGTCAGGAAGTGCCTGATGAGAGTCTGTTCTGTGCCATCCTCCTGTGAGTTTCTGCCAACCCAGCAGTTTTGAAAACTGATCCCAGCTAGTCCAGGAGCACAAGACCAGCTGATAAAAAAGCCATACAGATGAAAAAATCCTTTCCTCCCTCTTCCTTTGTATCCATTCAATCAATTCAGTAGTGCAGCTGTCACCCAGTAATTTTTCTGAAGTCATCAGAAATCTTCAGACGAAAAGGATGGTATTAATAAATCATTGTGTTCCTTAGAGGGGACAAAAGCATGACAATAAAGAGGTGAGATTTTGTAGAAAGCTTGAATTACTCAATACTGAATAGAGACCAAGCATGTCTGTAATTCCCTTTCGAAGAAAATGCAAAACTTACTATTTCATGATTTGGACAACAGTCTGCTAATCCCCTTGACTCCAAGGTTAAGCCCAGCCAGCTGTGAATTTTATTGAGGTTACTTGTAAATCTTAATTTCAGTTAAATTTTTTGCAATAACATATTGCTGCTCTCAGTGCTGTCTGATGCTTGAAGTGGCAGAGCTGGCCAGCTTTCCTGACCTGTCTGTTGCATCTTGGCACTTCTTCCTCTGCTTACATAAACCTCCCCCCACATTCCTGCCACTCCCCATCCCTGACGTGTGGTGGGGGGTGATTACATAGTGCAGGGGAAGATAGAGATATCACAAACTTGTTTGCTTAACATCACTGCCTTTGGCTCTCCTCGTGGTGATGCTCTGTGCCAGAAAAGCTGCCTGCTGTAAGGAGCATGCTTGTTTTTATGGATGCTGTTTCCCTTCCAGAGGTCAGGACAGTAGGGGACCTCCTGACTCCCCCAGTCCACTGCAGGTATCCATGTCATATAGACCCTATTTTTGGAGTTTTCAAATTGTGTTTTCCCATGACTTTGGCTCTTTGTCTTGTGATCTTTGAAGAAGACTGTTCCACAGACTTTGCTTCTCTAGTGGTTTGAGATTTGCTTCTCATTCCCAGCCAAAATTTATTATGGCTAGTTTATACCCATTTGTTCTTTTGCCAGCATTGTCCTTCAGTTTAAACAGCTTTTCTCCTTCCCTAGTGTTTACCCCCTCTGATGTATTTATAGACTACAACCATATCCCCTCTTGGCCTTTCTTTAGTGAGGCTAAACAGCCAAGTGCCTCTGGTCTCCTCTGAGAGCACAGGCTTTCCATTCCCTTATTTGGCTTAATAGCCCTGCTCTCCAGCCACTGCAGGCCAAAATCCCTTTTCCTCAGCATGTGATCTTGGCCATGTACTACAGTAATGCAGGTGAGCCCTCATATTTCCAAAACCTGCTCATTAACAGCATTGGTATTTCACCCTCCCTGAACTCAACAGTTCGGTCTTGGCAGGTTCATTAGAAAGCATCACTTGTCTCCTGCAGGACATATCATATTGGTACTTTCCTGTTATCTTATGGCTATATAAGTCCTCCAGCTCTTCTTCCTGTTCCACCATTTCTAGTTAAGAACATCAGTTCTTTCTACTGGTCCCTTAGATACTGCATTTTGCAATAAGGAATTTCATCCCTTTGCACTATGCCGATGCTATCATCATCCCATTCTTCTTGTGGGGTTGTCTGGTGTCCACCTGATGGTGCCTGTCACCTTGGTGTCATCTGTAACTGCACTGCTTTGAGATTGTGCATCCTGGTTATTCATGAAAATGTACAACCACATCCATCCTAAGACCCAGCTTGGAAGAACCCTACTGTAACCACCTTCCACCTGAGATCTCTCCTTTGATTTCAGTTTGTGATCCTGAAAGAGGAAACATCTGCCTGACTCTGTCCAGCACATCCCCAGAGGAATGGTTTGCTTTGATTTTACCCAAGTGGTTTTGAATTAGGCTTTCTATATAGATCTGTATATCTGTTAGAAATGAATGCTTATGTGCTGGTTGGAAAACCAGTGCAGGCAGACTTCCTACAGAGTTTCCATATAAGGTCAGTTCTGCCAAGAAACTTCAGTTTTAACCTCTAACATTTCTACAGCTTCAGTCTGAGATCTCTCTTCAGCAGCACTTGCCAACTGTGGTGCTCAAGTTGGGGTGTTAGCAGATGTGTTTTGCTCTGCTTCAGTCTCCCAGTAGGTTACAAAGCCAAATTCATGTTTCAAATGACTACACTTATTTTTCAGACATAGTGCACTTTTTAAAAATGGGAATTTGGAATGGGGTGAAAATTCTTTTGTGTTCTGGCATGTGTCCCTCATATCTTGGCCTGCAGAGGAATAGCAAAAATGATATTTGTACCCTCTACATTCAAAATGTGTGAGTCTATAAATATCTTGTAGTCCTAAAACATTCCTGCTTGTTCTTCAGTTATGACTGTGAGATTTCTCCCCCAACATCTCCTTGTGAAGTCTGACAAATACCCGACTGTCTTCTTCTTTGTGCCAAAGAGCTTAGAGACTTTTGGAAGAGTTGATGGTGGCACCTCACAAACCAAATAACACAGCTAATTCTCTTTTGGGCTCAAATAGACCAACAGAGGAGAAATTACTGAATACTTAGCTGCCCTTTTGATGACAGGAAAATCAGTCCTTGTCCTCCTTTCCATGAGTCGTTCAGGTTTTGTATATCTTTCAATGTTATCAGCTACTTCTTCTGAATACATTGTATACATGAGAACAGAATGAACTGAATGAGAACTAGCTCCTTTAAAAAGAAGAGGAAAAAGGAGAGGAAAGGGCCTCCAGAAATATCATCTAGTTATATCTAGAAATATCTAGTCTAGTTAAATTTGTCCCCTGCTTATAATTTAACTTCTTTTATATGAACATTAGAGCATTCTCTGATCTGAAGAATAAGCTTTTACCTTTTCTTATTGAGGACTGGCTGAAAAGCCTTCACCTAGTGCCTACATTTGAGATGTTGTAAAGCCAAGGACCAGATACTCCTTTGACACTCTAGACTTCATCTTACTTGTTTGGTGGACCAGTTATCCTGGATGCTGCTCAAAGAATAATTGATTTGAGGATTTGTGTGCTGAGCAGTCAGGTGGAAAAGGCTTTATTTTGTCATGAGGTTTCATTTTCCAGCTATTTTTGCTAAAATCAAGGAACTTCACATCAAGAAGGAATTATACAACTCAACCTGACACTCCATGTTGAGCAAACTGAGACTGTGTTCTGCTCTAGCAATTTTGTGAAACTAGCCTCCCGTATTTCTGTTTCTGCCAACCCATAAATTTGAAATTTGCTCACTCACTCTCTAGATTCCAGAGATGGTGTTGACTAGATTCTAGGAATCTAGCTTGTATAGAGACGGTGAAATTTAGGTTTCTGAATGTGAAGTTTTCTGTAGGTAAGTAATGTGGAGAGTTTGATACTAAAACAATTCCCTCCTGAGCTGTTGGCCAGGGATGCATCTTGTTAAAGGCTGATCCTAGATTCAAAGCACTCAGTGTGTACCTGCACACATTCTCTGAAGCAGTCCAGCCCACTTGCTCTGTTCAGGCAAGACTGGGAGCCGTGGCTATGAGTGCCCAGCAGTGGATCCCTTCCACCAAGGAAGTTTTTCCTGCTGATCTGAACCTTCAGAGAGAACACTTCTGCTGGTCTCTGCCTCTCCTGTTACTACAAGGCACAGACTGAAGATGAGCAGAGCCAGACAGCTGGGTCCCCAGCGCATACAGAGCTCATGGTGTCAGTCAGAGAAGTCCCTGGGGGCTGCAGCCCCCATGCCATCCCACAGGCCAGTGCAGAGTCACAGTGTGCAGCCAGGTGCCTGGAACCAAATTTCTCCTGCTTTTCCTCCCTTTCCTCAGCATTGTCTCTTACTAGGAAACTTGAATGTAGGAAACTTCCAAACCAAAAGCATAGGCAGGGGAGTGTGCCAGTCTGCAGCTGCTTAGCATCTCAAAAGGAAGACTGAATTCCTTGTATCTGACAGTCAAGATGCAGCAGTCACTTTATTGACAGAATTAGTTCATATTCCAGTCCATCATGTGTACAGATAATGCACTGTGGGATTGAGCTACTGTAGCAATAAATTTCCTAACCTAATTTCAAAAGATAAAAGCTCCAGTGAAGTGAGGCTTCATGGCACACTCCACTCCATTCAATTTCCAGTCCTTCAGAAGAACAGGCGAGAATGCCCTCCCTCAGGTTGCTGCTCTGCGTCTCTGACCTCCTCCTACAAACGCAAAATTTCCAGGGAAGGAAATAGAGCAGCACTAAACCTCCCCTCCCTCTGGCTACCAGCATCTGCTGTCACTCTTTGCTGCTCACCTGAAAGGTCATTTGGAGCAGGGCTCTGAGAAGCCCTCCAAGTAAAATAAGGAGGAGTGCTGTCTGGCACCAGGCACCTTCCTGCCCTCGTCTACTTCCTCCCCTCTTCTGCAGCAGTTCCTAGCACCCAGCTCTTCCAGTAAGCTTCAGATAGCCACAAGAACTGCCAGTCCAGTCCCTGTGCCTTTGATCTGGAAACAGGAGAAGCTTCTGAGTACTGGTGGTACTTGAGATGCTGATTGCCACTGGCTATTGCAGCTCAGCAGCAGGAGGAGGAGGGAGAGAGCAACCTGTGGCACAGTGATGCTGGGTGGGCTGTTCCTGTTTTGGGATCAGGGAGGGCTGAATGCACTGGGGATCACACAAGGTCACTTGCTCAATACCCACAGGCCTCCTGTGGCAGCAGTTGAGGGACAGATACTGCAGCCAGTAAGGAAACCACAAGAACTGAGCATTTTAGGCAGGATGGCAGCTTACACCTCAGCAATGCAACTGCTGAACTTGTCCATTTCTGCAGCCTCAGAGATGGGAATGGCTCTACCACAGCTGGGTCAAGCCCAAGGGAATGAGGTGGCTGTGTGTGCATGGGGCAGCTGTGCAGAGAGGCAGTCAGGTGCCCCTCAAGGCATCACAAGTCAGAAATCAGAGAATAGTTGAGGTTGGGAGGGACCCTTAAAGGTCATGTAGTCCAACCCCCAAGTCTTAACAGGTCGTTGGTTTCCATTCATGATTGAGCTGCCTTGCACTGCTAGTGAGACCAGAGTTTCTTGGAACTTCACTGAATTAAATTTTCATCTGGCCACGCCGTGAGGATGGTATTGTTAGAAACCACAGGCATGAAGCCCATGTAATGCTGGTGGCAGTAGCTTTGTTTCTCTTGGCCATGCTAGAGGAGTTCTCAAGCTCCACCAGACTTCTCAGAGCAATTGGTTGTCTTCACATTTGAAAACGCAGCATTTACATTGCAGGCTCCAGCAATGTGCTTGGTGTGTGCTAGTTTAATATAATTTTAGGCCGTTGATCAGGACAAAAAAAAAATCCTTGTGTTGTCTTCCTTTATGAAGGCCAAAATGTTTGATGCTCCAAAGAGTGTGCTAAAAGCATCTGCAATAAGGAGACAGGGGCATCTTCTTCACTCAGAAACTCCCGGGGAAAAGTGTTCATAGCTTCTATACAAAAATCCAAATAAATTAGTTTGTGCTGTTTGTGCTGAGTGCTTAGAGTGCAGTTAAAAGGGAAATCACACCAAAGAAAATGTAACATTTTCAGGTACTCATACCCTGCCCATAATTACTGCCTGTACAGAAGACTGCTACAACCATTTACTTGCACCAGCTTCACAGCTGGCCTCCAGCCAGCAGCTGAGGTTCACCCCAGTTCTAGATGTGAACCTCAGACAAGGTTTACAGGAAGCCTTCGAAAATACCAGTTGGTGGTTTCAGTAGGGCTCAGGAGCACCAGCTCCCCAGGCCTTCCTTTGCCTCATATTCGTATCATATTTTACCATCTGCATTTCAAAGAGGAGCGTTTGCAATTTTTTTATGAACCAAGGTTGATACTAGGCACTTAAGTGGACAAATGCTTTTTGCCTGGATTCTTTGGCCAATATGCACATTGCTTACAAGTTCCCATTTAAAACAGCTGTCACACAGGTGTGTAAAACACTCTGAAAAGCCCTTTCCTTCACTGCTGGTTCTTGCTGTGAGCAGTTCCAGTCATCCTGCACAGCTCCAGGAGCTGCTTATCATCTCTGTGCACAGCACACCCAAGTTACCCCCCCTCCACCTCTGTCTCAGCTTATCTTCCCTGGCTCTGGTGTGATTTTTATTTTATTGGGCTTTGTTTGATTAATGGCCTTGTTCTTCTCCACTTGCATGTGTCTGAGGAACTGCAGTGCCTGGTGGGATGCAAGGTGGAAGGACTGTGGCCACAGACGGGATGGAATTTGGGGAGGCACTGGAGGCAGTAGGCCAGGTAATAGGGTGTGACAAGGTCAGGCGTTTTTGAGGAATCTAATCAGTTCTGTCAGTTCTCTCTCAGCCAAGCCAAGGAGGTCTCCAGGCTCAGCTCTGCAGGATCTTCCAGAAATGCTGCTTGTAGCTTCTGGACATCACTCTGATGTAAGCAGTGGTTACTTCGCTGGTCTGAGGGAGGGAGACAGCTGCATGTTAGGGGAAGTCTGGCCCATTTCCATCATGCTGCATTGTCATTTTCCACAGAAGTATTTACCAGCAGTTGCTCCAGCACCTTGCCAAAAAAGAGCAGTTTTTCTGCCTTCAAATAAGAGTGGATATAGCATTTGAACTACATATATATTTTTTTATACTTGGTAGTTTCTCACAATAAATGTGCCACATGGCATAGGATGAAGTTGTATTAGAGGAACCAGCACACACATCAAAGCTTTGATTGTAAACTTCCAGCTCAGAGAAGGAGATGAGCAATCTCTATGTTCAATTATAACTGCAGATATTTCCTTTTTCCTAAGCTGGTGTCTGTTACCATGGCCACAACCTTCAGAGTTTTCTGGCTATTTTAAAGTCATTACTAGGAGTGAAAGAGCAGATGTTTAATTACATTCTTATTCCATTCACTAGGTACAGCTGACATTTTAGAAGTCCTCATTAAAAAAAAAAGTCCTTTTTTATTTTTTATCATTTTCCTAGAGAAAAATAGCAGAAGTTAATTAATATATGCCAATATGCACTTTGTCTATAACTTCTAAGCAGAGGTGAGGAAAGCAGTTTTTTGACATCTTAAAGACTGGATATTCGATTGCTATTATCAGTAATCAGAAGTAGGTGAAAATCACGGTGTAGAAAATATACCTGTTCTTTTCCTGGTCACTGACAGCCCCAAAGGATTGAGAATGTCCTTTGAATGCTCTGGTTTCCACCCAAAAACCACTGTTGCCTTGCACAGGCCCTGCTGCCCAGGTGTTGTGACTGTCAGCATCCCCACTGTGTGTACAATCCTCTGGAATTTACCAAAACATGAGACCTCACCAGAAACAACTTCTCCACCACATTGTGGCATTTCTGGTTTGTGAATAGAGACAATAATGACTCAGGAGATTGCTCAGCCAGCTGGACTGCAAGGCACATGGTCCCCTATATCTCTCATGGACTGTTCATGGTGTGTTCCTCTTTACTTAGACAATATTGTCACTTATGTCACAATATAGAAGATTTGTTCATTGCAGCTTTCTGGACTCGGGGTTGCCTAAGTTTAACATTTTGTCTGTAATGGTGGTGACTCTTGTATGTGATGAAAGTTTTATCATCTCCCTGTGCACACCCCTCCCCACTAGACTCTTCTCAGGCCAAAGGAACAACTTGATTATAAGAAAGATGAAGTATGAGGTAGGTTCTGAATCCTACTGAGACTGGTATGTAACTTGGTTTATACTGAGAATTGTCACAAGAAGGCAGCCTCTGATGTCTGCCCACTTCCAGGGACAAAGGGCTGCTGAGCAGGGACTTTTGGGTGTTTGGCTTGAGCACGTTTGGATAGAGCAATGCTACTTCTCATCCCACTCTTACTTTCAGTGTCTGAACTCATTTGGCTCTGTGTCTTGTTGCTCTGTGCCTGAGCTTTTCACCAAAGACTTCCTTGATGTACTGAAGTGTTGGGAAGGTGAATGCCCTGGAGAAGTGATTAATGAGATATGAATTCATATCTCCATATTCAGGCTGCTCTCCCATTCCCTTCTACAGATGCTTTTAAACACCCTCCTAAGCTTTCTTGACTCAGAGCTGCTAGGTATCAGCTTCCTAATGAGTTATGAGATTTGATTGTTTAGCTGTTGTTGCTGAGCTCCTCTTGGTGGTGGAGTTTGCTCTAGCTAGTACTGTTACTCACTTGAAGCTATTAGTGTATTAAGACAACCCTAATCTCATCAGCAATTATGCTGATGAACACTGATTTAAAGATGTTGCAAACTGGAGCAAAGGACACTGCTGTTCTTCCCCTCAAAAGCAGAGCTCATACTATGGAGGGAGATCAAGCACGGGACTGGAACCCCAAATGGAAACAGAGATACCAAAAGAGGGAGTTTAGTTCAGGGTCAATGGCTGTAGAAAATCCCACGAGAAGAGATGTGCTCAGCGTCCAGCAGCTTCTCAGCACCCCTGCTGCTGTGTGATGCTTACAGAATGTCCACACACAGCTGCAGCTGGGCAGGCAGGGGAAGAGCTGGCCAACAATGAATGTGCCTCTCAGACACTGTGGAGAGAGTGCTGGCCGCCCAGCAGTCCCTTCTCCTCTGACCATGTGAAGCTTGGCTGTCATGTTTTTGCCTTTAGTTTTGGTTCTGCAATTATTTTGCTTTGCAATCTCTTGTGTTGCTGTAAAAGCTGCTCTTGCCTGTACATACTCTGTAATTAAATATGACCCCTCTCATATTGTGCCTACAGTACACTATGCACTATCCAAAACTCTCAGTTCCTTACACTTTTTCCCATTCACCTGTTTCTCAGAGATGTCAGCATCATTTCCATGGTGGCAGTGAGTTCAGAAGATAGAAGGTTGAGCTTTGGGCTTTAGGAACTCATTCCTTCTAGAATAGTAATATAATGCTACAGACTTATCCTAAGTAATCCAGCCACCTAGTGTGGCTGAGTCAGTGTAGGACAGAAAGAGTCTTCTGCCTACATGGAAGCATAATCACCCTTGAGCAGGAAAGGAGGCAGGGGAGCATCCATTCAGAGGACAGCACGTTTGTAGGCAATCCCTTACTTAAGGCATGTTTTTAGTTTGCAGTGATGGAAGAGAAGTGCCTTGCGTACAGCATCTGCTTCACGCTCCATGCATGACTGATCACATCCCTCGCTGCAGCAGCTCCGCAGAGCTGCAGTGCCAAGGTCATGTGAAGGTGCAGTGAGTTCTGTGCAAAGCAGCTGTGACAGCTGACCTCGGATCTGTCCCATCTACCAGTTCTGAAGGACCCCTTTGGTTCTCTCTTCAGGCATTCACCAGTGTGGCATCCACTTCTGCCCCCTGCTCCCCACTCTGGGTGGTAACCTAACCAGGGGGTGTCTTGTCTTCTCCTCTTGAAAGTGAGTGCATCTAGTTAATGCTCTGTATATTCACGTATGTCGCACATATAGCTCATACATGTACATATGCATATATTACATGAAAAGATCAAGGTGAATTTTCAATTTCAAATAGTTGGAAAAGTTGAAATTTGGGTGGTCCGTGCTTTTCTCTCTCAACTCTTCTAGCATGCATCTCTTTCACATAATAGGAGCATATCTATCAGTGCAGTCAGTAATGCCTTTCCAAATGCTTCATTTTTGTGACACCCCTTGCAAAGCAGTTGCAGAAATCCAAGAGTGGGGTCCCTTTGTGAATAAGGACAATGGTTTCAGAAAGGGGAATTTACTTACAATTCAGAAACAGCACACCCCAGAGTATTTTATTCTGTGCTTCCTCAAGTAGAGAGGGCCTTGCAAGTCAGTGGAATCTGCCCGGCATCACACCACAACTCTCCTCACAAATAGTTTGAGTGTACAAGGGGCTCATATGCATTACTGTCCTATAAAGTGTAAATACAATGTAATATAAAGTGTAACTTTGTCCATTTGCTTGCCATATCACTATCTCAAAAAGTACCTGGAGAGCTTTCTATTTTGAACAATCCTATCTGTGTGTCTTTCTCAGAATGAAGAAGATGCATCTGTGTTCCACAGTCATTACAACGCACATTTCAGTGGGGTCTCAGTGTGTTTCTAGACCATCTCATCAAGGACCCATAGTTTTTTCTGTGCATGTGCTATTACAGATATTTTTTGGTCAAATTTTAGTTAAATATGCTTCTGTTATCAGTTAGCTTTGTAAATGAAAGGGATTAGAATATAAAAAAGCTTTAGAGTTCCCAGATGAAAAAGTTGATGTCTCAAATGGCCATTCAATAGATACAAGAGTGATAATCTGCTGAGATAGACTCCTGCAGGAAAAAAATCAACAGAATAATGCTTTTTTGTTTGTGATTACTCTCAAAGTTTACATACAGAGGTTCCTTTCATTGAGCATCTCACACATATTGTAAAAAATGGTATTTTAATGATAAGCATGAGCTGTCTGATCTTCTCTGAGCACCCTTTGTTTACTTTGGTCCCACTTCAAAGCTGTGCTTAAAAGACCTGGTATTTAATAAAGAGTAAAACTAGCTTCTAGGTGAAATGTGTAAAATACTGAGATGTCCATGCTTGTGGCTGTCCAAGGGGAGCTGGACAGCACATTCTGTGTTCAGTGTAATGCCCCACATGCTGCCTGGTGCAGAGGGCATGCGGAGGTATGTCCCCAAGTTTTTGGAAGATGTTTGGACTAGGCAGGCCTGTTCTGCCTTCTGCCTTGGGGCAGAAGGAAGTAAATCCTCTGCATGTGTTCATAGATGACTAGCATAAAGCTGAATATGTTTCAGCAGTGCCCTGGCAGTTAGGAGGGCCAACCCTGTCCTGGGGGCATCAGGCACAGCATCACCAGCTGGGCAAGGGAGGGGATTGTCCTGCTCTGCTCTGCACTGGGGCAGCCTCACCTCGAGTGCTGGGGGCAGTTTGGGCACCACAAAACAAGAAAGATATAAAGGCATTAGAGGGCACTCAAAGGATGGCAACAAAGATGGTGAAGGGCCTTGAGGGAAAGTTGTATGAGGAGCAGATGAGATCACTTGTTCTGTTCAACCTGGAGAAGAGGACACTGACGAGAGACCTCAACTTCCTCATGAGGGGAAGAGGAGGAGCAGGCACTGATCCCTGCTCTGTGGTCCTGGTGACAGGACCTGAGGGAATGGCCTGAAGCTGTGTCAGGGGAGGTTTAAGTTGGATTATTAGAAAAAGGTTCTTCAGCCAGGGGTTGGTTGGGCACTGGAACAGCTCCCTGGGGAAGTGGTCACAGCACCAGCCTGACAGAGTTCAAGGAGTGTTTGGACAATGCTCTTGGGCACATGGTGTGACTCCTGGGGATGGTGCTGTGCAGGGCTGGGAGCTAGACTTGATGTTTGTTGTGGGTCCCTTTCAATTCAGCTTATTCTGTGAATCTCTGACTTATACCTCCTAGTTGATGATGGCAAAACTGAGCATCTGCTTGTCTGCAAGGTGTGTGTTCCCATTCAGGGTTGCCTTCTGCCTTTTCTTCATGCTATATTTACTGTCGTAAGTCAAGAATTAGAGACGTGATCACGTGTGTGCATGGACATCTGTGCTCATATAGTGTGAAACAGGTGCTGTCACCAGGATGGTTTAACAGTAAAAGAGACTTGTAAGGAAGATTATATGTTTTTATTACATGAGTTTATGTGCTGTGAAACAGCAGAATGTACCTTTGGCGTATACTGTTGAGTGTTGCAGGCTGGCATCTATATGAAGAGATCATTAAAGAATTTCTGCCTGAGCTGGAATGAAGTCACACCTGGAAATAAGTTTTTACCTGAGGTCTCCCACTTGGTTTCAAGTAGCCCCCCTCCTTTCCCAGTTCATCATCTGAATTCAATTGTCCCAAAAACCAAGAAGTGTCAGGTGAAATCAGGCCTTGCCAAAGCTCCCATGGTCTTCAAAACCAGTGAATTCCAGATGTATTTGTCACCAGATGTGATACAGATCTTCTAATGCACCATCTGCCTCCTTTAAAATGGAGGTGAGACTGCTCCCCAGAGGTTAGGGACAACCTCCTTCTCCACCAATACCCCTCTCTGCTCCAAATGTGCTAATTACTCTTTTCTGTCATGCTTATAGTGCATTAACAATGTTAAATTTACAGGCCGCCCGTTTCTCTCCTGTGTTTATCTCAGGGCTGACTGCTTTGTCTGACCTGCTAAGGCACTTGAGAGGGTCCATTTATTTTTACCTCATTAGGGGGCTCAAAGAAAAGATTTGTTATGACCTTGCTTCACAAACACAGCTTCCTGGCAGTGGTATTTAACCCATCTCATCCAGTTCTGCAGTATTTAGCCTTTTCTGTCCATATCACCTGCAGAAGTTGGTGAGGACACCCAAACTTTGTGCTGGTGAGGATTACCAGCTGGGATTCTGCCAAGGAGCAGCACGTGCAGCCTCTCAGGAGCACTAATATTGACCTTTGGTCAGAAGACAACTCCATTATTAGATTCCCAAGTGCAAAACTAAGCAATGAGTGGAGAAGGGTACACAAAACTTGTTCAGAAAGACCTTTTCTTTTCCTGCATAAGGAACAGGAAAAACCTAAGTGGTAAGATGTGCATTATTTCACAGCAGCTCCCCAACTTCCAACCTTGTGCTTGAGGTAGCAACAAGTGTTGTGCCAGGACTGCCTCAGACCATGTCCCTGCCAGCCCATATCCTCAACTCTTGGCCCACACAGGTTTGTTGCCTCTTGCTGGCCACATGCAACACTTCGCTGTGTCTGGCCAGCATCATGGGGCATGTCTTGTCCTCCTGATAGCCAGTAGCCCCTGCTAGAGCTCCTAGCACGTCCATGTCCAACTCCTTTGGAAGGATCTATAGGTATGTGGGCATGAAGACTGCTTCCAGGTCTCTGTGAGATAAATCAGGATTCATTCAGGGACTGAGGGCTCAGCATGGGACACCCCTGCCCACATGGCAGTGGTCACATTTGTTTCTGGGCACATATAAAACTCAGAGTGGAGAGATCCCATAGTTTAAGTGAAGTACACGTAGTCGAACTTTGGCCTCCACTGCTTTGACTACAGAAGAAAACAAGAGTCTAAAAATAAGGAAATGTTTGCCTCTTGGAAATTTTCTAAGCAATTAATCTAAGAATTATTGATGTTTCTAATTTTGTCAGAAGAGGGAGGACCATCAGTCACACTTAATAGCTCTTTGCTGATAACTCATAAAGAGGAATGGCTTTTTAATGAAGTTGCCAGAATAAAGGTTTGCTGCCAAAATCAAGGATATTGCTCTATCCCACTCATACTTCTTCATCAAGGAAATTTCCAAGAAAATTCTGGCTTTCTCCCAAAGTTATTGTGTGGGATTTTTCTTTTTTTACTTTTTTCTTCTTTTTCTTTTTTTTTTTTTTTTTTTTTTTTGAGTGCCTGAAAACCAACCCCAAAGACAATTTTACTGCCAACCTTTTAAAAGAAGTAATGACAATATATGCTAATAGGAGGTTTCACAAATCAGTATGAGATCACTGAAACCAGTTCCCATCTGATCACACATGAATGAACAATGTGTGGGTTTGAACTATGTTCATGATAAGATGATAGCTTCATCTTTCATTCAGATTGAGATCAAATGAATATTACCGAGTGCTGGGTGGTAAACTGCTGATAAGTCACTGTTTTATCATCCTGTGGAGACTAATTTGAAAACATCCTTGTTTTAAGGTAACCAAGCGATAGATTTTAAAACACCTTGCAATGAAAGAGATTCTGTCACTTCATGAATGTCTCCCTTTCCTAGAATATTCATTCAAAAGGAGTGAGCCTTGTGGGATACACCCTTCTTTTAATAAAGAAAAAGAAAGTAGAAAATAAGAAGTTTTCTATATATATTTGCATAGTTCTCAATTTCTTAATCTTTCTTGGAGGATTCCTTTGGTGATTCACAGGAGGATCCCTGTTGCTCACTGACTTAAGTGACTTTCCAGTGAATTCATTAGAGGATCAAGGTCTGAGACTTATTTTGTGGAACAGGATGTGCTTTTATTATTGAATAAGTGATTTGTATGGTGATTTTATGTGGCACTTTACAAACAGTGGGCTGATTCTTCAGTGTTCATCCTGTTTCTAAGCAGTGGAGCTTCACTGGTTTTCATAACATCAGCAGCAGAGGAGAGAATTAGGAAATACTTGATGCATGAAGTGAGAGGAAGCATGAAATGTCTGAGGAGTGGGTTGGGACAGAAATTAGTGGTGAAGATGATCTGGAAGGGAGAATTGTCAGTTGAAGATATTTTGAGGACATCTTAAACACTATGTAGCAAGCAGGAAGAGAGAGACATTTACAATATAAGACCTTTATTTTTATAAGGCATGACACTGAGAATGCAAGAGGTTACTACTGTAGTAAGAATGGATCATATAGGGCACACAGAACAAATGTCAGAGACAGAACTCCCTGTTGGTGAGATTATGATTACATAAGACCATATGTCACTGAAAGGATCTGAAATATTGGCCATCAGGTAGCTGGTAAATCTTTCATTAGCCTCAGGCAAAATATTCTCATTAGAGTCAGCATCTCTCATGCTTACATACATTTCCACTCCTTTCCATGTATAAAAAGTAATGCTTTCCTAGGAAAAGGAATTAGATCATCAAAATCTGAATTTCTAATTGAACATTGGTGATGCTGCTGTTCAGAGATCAGAAACTGCTCCTAAAAACAGCACTACTGGTACTCTACCATTAAGGCAAAAGCACCAAGGCAAGTCATAGTAGTAGAAATTGTAATAATTTTCTATAAATTAGATACCAAATACATCTTTGCTACATATTTCTTCTGGATGATTTAACTGGAGAGAGACACAGAGATTAAGCCATACATGGTCTTCTTCCAAGGTTTCCAAACCCTGCTGCTTCAGAGATTATATATTTCATTGTTAGGATATTGTTTTGATGGTCCATGGCGTCAGAAATGACATTATTTGCAAATGCTAATAGTAGGAATGGACATGCATAGGAAATGCAGAAAAACTTAAGAGAAATTATATGGCAGACTCTTTCAAAGATAGTAGGAATAGTAAGAAATATTGTATCTGTTTTAGGGAGCTAAGGAATAGTAGCAAAAAGTAAGAGGTGGGGGGGGAAAGATAAATGAAGTAAAAGAAAGAAAGGACAAAGTTTTATATATTAATACAATAAATAAAAATCCTAGAAAATGAAAGATGGGGAAAGGCACTAAAAATCACATACAAGAAATCTCGGAGAAGCTGACATCTTGAGAACAGCAGAGAGGCAAAAGTAAACTGGCCTAAAAATGTAACAGGATCAGCTTTTCTGTTTATTTACAGTCACTAGGAAGTGGTGAGTAGTGACATTTTATACCAGGTTGGATAGAATCTGGTTTTTCTAAAGTTAAACTTTGGAAAGAAGCTTTCTGGTACTGCCACTTCTACTTTTCTACAACAGTAATACAAATTGTTTGTTGTTCACATGAGAAAAAACAGTTCATTTGTTTGAAGACAGTTATCTGATGGACTTTGTTTACTTCCTCAGAGGATGTTAGTAGTGAAGGAAGAAGTGCTGTTAACTCTTTTGTGAAGGAGTTCATCTTAGTTGAATTTACTGAAAATTTTCAGTGATGGCAGAAAAGTTTTTGATCTGATAATTCGTATTTTTCTGTCTAGATTTCATCCTGGGCTTTATACAGTATTTCTCATTGCGATTTGTGCAATGCTATAAACTTGTAAAAAATTTTTGTTAAATTCATGCAAACAATTTTTTACTATGCTCTGTATAATGACTGTATCATACATGGCATTTCAAAAGTTCCTTCGTAAATCAGTGCTGTCTAGATGAGTGTCTATTACCTAAATTAATACTGAGAACTGCTGGAGTTTTGTTTATTGATAACAAACAGTAGTGAGAACATAAAGATTATACAAGCATTTGTTTACACGTGTGAGTGAGAGACAGAGAAGCAAGGCAAATTATTTTTGCACGTAATTTGTCAAATGTTTTTCTATGCCTCTTAAGGGAGTTTGCTTACCGACCTTTACCATTGGTTGTTCAAGCTCCCAAATTCATTCCTGTTGAGTAATCTCTAAAATCAGGCAGCACACTGTGTTATGCATGAAATAGCAGTTGGGTAAGACACGGGGCTGTGTTTTTCACGGCGGGCTGTCAGGACTGGATGTCTTTGTGACTTTCAAAGTGAATACAATTCAAAATCTTCTTCCAGTAACTTTCTAGATTATATCCAAGCTAAGTTTCCCGAGCTAAGTTTTTTCAGGTTTGTACACAAATGGTGCTCAGAGGGAACAGAATCTCCACATTAAATGCCTGTTGTACACCCCCAGATTCAGCCCTCCCAGGTCAGCTGTCCATGTATAGCGTGGAGAAGCAGTTGTTATAAGGTGGTGTAAATAATGACCAGATTGTTAGGAAAAAGAAGAGATACTGTCCTCACCAATGGTAAGCACATCCTTGTCCACAGAAACTTTTCAAGGGGCACAGCAAAGCACCTGAACTGGGGTCCATGGCTGAGCTTCACAAGCTGACTGTATTGCTTGGGGGCAATTGTATGGTTTTCCTGTACCTTATCTGCAGCATGAAGGTTGTGTTTGAAGGCAGAGAAGAGGTCTTAGGAAAAAACAGCAAAGACATTGTCTTAAAACAAAATTAAAATATTACTTTCTTTCATTTGTGCTAAAATCCTTCATGTCGGCGTATCTTCTCAAACAGAATTCGTATTATGGCGCATCTGGATGAAGTTGACTTTTGAAATAAAATAGATTAATTTAATTATTAATGTTAAAAAATGGGCATTTATCATGGAGCAAGTATACTGTTTAAATTATCAATTTAAAACCTTTGTAAAATGGAAGCAGCTTACTGCACTGCAGTTTGGGAATTACGAGTTCCCTTCAAATGTAGGAGCTGTAGGCTGTGCCATATGTCACTGGGAGGATGTTTCCTCATATATTCACAGGAAAATCTTGGATTTGAATGATGAATTCCGTGAACTTGGCAATAGAGCATGAGGAATAAAATAGAAGTGGCTAGCCTCAAGCTTCCCTAGACAACTAGAAGCTAGAAACTTGCCATATGTCATTGACTTCCATGAGCAACGCTGAACAGTAGAATATCACCCTGTCTTGCAGCATTAAATACTGCCCGAAGTCATTAATACAAAGCAGATGGCTTTGTTGTTGATTAGAGCTGGTTAGAATCTGAAATTCCCATTCCAAAGGAAATTTTGACATTTGTATTTATTTTCACTGCATATTGGAACAAAACATCAAAATTTCCCAGTGGGATGGATATTAAAAATGATCTGGAAACACCAAGTTATTTCATTTCATTGGCATTGAATTGTTTTCTCAATAATATCAAACCAGTGTAATTCTAAAATTATTCAAATATAAATGCCAAAAGAAAATTAATAAAACTATAAAGCAACACTGCAACTTTTTGCCATGTTAAAAGGAAAAGATTAAATTGAAATTATAAATTCTGACATTTTTACAGAATTTGTTTTCTTGAATGTGACAAAACATTTTGATTTCAGCTATGTTGCATTATGTAATGGAAATGGGTTCTACCCAGTGCTATTCATCCAGGGCCAGTAAAAAGGGAGGATCCAAAGAGATCCTGTCCAGATATACAGGATCATCTTGCAAGTTCAAGGACGTAAAATTCTGAGAAATAAGACATGCACAAAGAGAAAATTAACACAATAGATGCAGCTTGGGAACATGCTTGAAGACTGCTTTAAAAATTCCTACAACTCCCACAAAATTCCTTTAGTCATCTAGATCTCTCTTACATTAGCTCTCTTTTGTTCAGGCACACTCAAGTGCTAAGTGCTGGACAAATCATGCCTGGCATGGACTTTCATATTTATGAACTTGTAAACTGTGACATTATCTTAGTGCATCTTGTTTCCATCTCCTTAGCAAGATTCTGGT
The DNA here is from genome assembly GCA_034509425.1 of Eopsaltria australis. Classification (NCBI taxonomy): domain Eukaryota; kingdom Metazoa; phylum Chordata; class Aves; order Passeriformes; family Petroicidae; genus Eopsaltria; species Eopsaltria australis. The sequence continues at coordinate 4,547,612 of JAVTVJ010000001.1, forward strand.
CCTGACTGCCAGAACCTCCCACTCCCAGTCTCCAGCTGCCTACTTTCCTGGAGAAAGTTCCAATAACACGCTTCAATATGGAACAAAAATTCACAGTTACTCTCCAGGTAGGAACCTTCACAGTCATTCCTTTCCCTATCATAAGAACATCTTAAAAAATATCTAGTTTGCCAGCTAATGGCTCCGTTTTTTCCAGTATCACGATTTCATTTTTTTTCTGTCAACACCAAGTCTCAGCTGTGGGATAGGAGACCATCTGTTAACAATTTTTTTAAGGGTAGTCTAAGCGCAAATGTCACTCTTTTGGAGTCACATGCTATTTATTTACAAAGATAAAAAAATCAGTATCATGAATTCACATCAGCTTCTCGTCTTACTTTGTGCAACAGTAGCTTTCTGCTTTAGTTTCCACTACCCTCCACCAAGGTATTGCATATAAGATTACATAAAAGCACCAAACAAGATGTAGGACAGATTAGAAACCCGATGAAGTTGCTGCTGCATGAGTTTGATGGCTGGTGTGCTCAGGTGCACTGGGGAAGATTATGTTACTAGTGGTGAGTGCCCTGCACAAAGGAGAGAAGCCCTACAGAAGAAAGGAGAATAAACCGGGTTTGACGTGGCTGGACATGTGAGTATCAGGATAAAGACACCCAGCAGTGACGCAGGTGTATAGGAAGGGTGGCTTTTCTAAAGCACTCAGGCCCTTATTAGGTACAAAAATCAGTGGTGCTACTTTCTGGCAGGCCTCAGTTTACTGGATACAGATGTTTTTTGAGAAACTACCTGTTGCAATGGTGCCCCAAAGGGAAGGCGTGTTTTGTTTGAGAAGCCTGAGTTTAACTGTGGGTGCTGGGCACTTGGAAAAATGTGACCTTGAGCATTTTAGGAAATGTGGCCCAGAAAGGTATAGTTAACCAAAGAGACTTTAGGCTCACAAGATGCTTAATAGAAGACACAGTAACTGCAGAAAATTTCCATCATTTGGATCTTGATACACGGTCCTCTGGAAGAATGTTGATAGATAAAGTCACCTCCAGATGGAACAGGTGAGAGATTTTGCCAACTCCCCTGCTGTCGGCTTAACACCAGTGTTTATAAATACTGCAGATGTCCGGTGCTCAGTGAAACAGCTGAATGCAGTAAAATCTGGAAAGGCAGCCTCCTGAGGATGGATGTTATAATGTACTGTTAGCAAAGTCTCTCTTGCCCTTTGCCATACAAAATTAGGCAAAGGCAAACATACTTTTACAAAAATACTATTTCCATAGAGTTTTAAGAAATCAAATACATAAATATATATCTAATTCCCCAAAGAGTCATCTGAAGTCTGCCAAGACAAAGAGTTAGTTATTTTAAAGACCTTAGATTGTTCTACCCGGGGTTAATGAACAAAATGTTGTGGTTTTTTTCTTACACAGCATATGGTAAAGTGTTGTTTCTCAACTTCACAAATGAATTATTATGAACCAAAAAAGCATGTGAATATTGGCATGGTTTTTATTGTTGTGAGTTCTGAAAGAATTAGGAAGAAGTGAAATTAAATAACAAGACCTTTTCTGAGTGTGAGAGGAGGGGAAAGCAAATCTGTATTAGTTCTTCCTCCTTTGTCTGCTTTTTTTTTTATTCTCATTTCTCATTAAGGAAGAGAAGGTTACTTTCACCCATTCTGGATGAGTGAAGCCTTGCTGGCCCTGGGGAATGACTGTCCAACACTAACTGCATCATTTTTTGCACTGCTTATAGGGTCGTGGCAGCACTTCCCAAAGGGACTCCAGACAAAGCCCAGGACACTGAGAAAGGCTGAAGTGCTGGGTACCTCACCACATGCACAGAGGAGCCCCCATTTACACCCTCTTACACTTTGGAGGGTCACCATAGGATCTGGGAACACGGATTGCTTTATATTTATCCTCAGCAGCCCCTTTTCTGTGTGTTTTCACTGCCTGTCTACCTTGCCTGAGGTGACACCTGAACTGAGCAGACAACCTTCCTAAAGGTGCTTAGGTGGGCTCTGTCTGAAGCAGCAGAGATTTTGCATCAAGTGAGAGAGCATCATCTCCCCTGTGTGATAGCTGGGCTGTTGATGCAGCAGCACCAAGTACCTGATTGCCAGAAGGGCAAGGACAGACCTGATTGCCTCATGCAATCAAAATCTAATGGGTGAAAATAGCCCATTACCGACTCCCCTCTTTGGTGGATAGATGTACACAAATTTCAGCCAGGAGCAGCTTCAGAAACAAGCTCTGACTCCTAAAGGCTGGGCTTTAAGATGGAAAGAGTGACCAGCCATGAATGAGAGAGGAGTCACTGCACAGTGTGACACGCTGTACAAATGCACTCTTTTGCCCAGCTCCCAATATCAGAAATGCTCATGCCTAGTCAGCCTTTTTGTGACACACACTCCAGCTCACAGGAAATGCTTTGGAAACAGAGACCTTTTCTGGAAGCCCCAGTGATGCTGAAGGCGATGCAAAGTGAGGGGTGTGCACATCAACCCTTTCACTGCTTGGGACTGAAACACTGTGTATTGGTCTCAAAACAACTCCAGCCCAGACTGTGGGTGTTGCTGAGGGTAACATGGTCAGCATTAGGCTGGTATCTAATTAATCCACTGGTGCTGGAGACCCCAGCAGTAATGTACTGGCATTTACTGACAGGGCACTGCCTTTCTGCTGCATCCCCCTCCTCCACCCTCACACCAGCCCTCATTGCTAAAATGCACAAAGGAATTATGATCAAGAGAAATAGGAGACAAAGTGAAGCAGCTGTAGCATTTCTCTGCCAGGGCAAATCTGAAGGGAGAAGAGCCTGGGCTTTTGATGTTACCCATGAGCACTTCCAAGTTTGAAACGTGTGAACTCTGTGCAGCTGCTCCTGCTTGGACTGCTCGGCTCAACCAAAACACAGAGCTATAAGGGATTTGCTTTTCTTGTCTTGAGTTTCTCCTGGGGTAGCAGGAAAACACAGAACAAATACGGTCAAAGAAGAAATTAGGGGCACCTTTGGTAGGGGAAGGATCCCCAGTAAGGGGCTAGAGAAACAGGAAGGTGACACTAAACAAAACAGGAACTTAGAACAGTGAAAGCATCAGGATCCTGGAATCAAACTAAGATCCTAATGCAAAATGAGTGAATATTGTGATGAAAAGGTTTGGAAGCACTGATGGCACATGACCCCTCTTCCTTCTATTGATAAATAAAGCATGAATACTGAATGATGATCCCATCCACATCTCTTCCTTGGGTTTTTTCCTCTTAATTTCTTCATTAGTCTTCATTCCTCTTCTTTGATGTCAGCTATAGTTTTAGCCAGACGTATTTGGGTACTCGTTTTACTGCACTGAAAATCTGTTTACTGCTGTTCCCTCTGAATATTAATAAGAGAATGTCAGATTTTTTAATGAATCTTGCTCATGAATTTCATCTGGTTTTTGCTGTTTGCCAATAGAAAGAGATAAATGAAGGGTGGCAAGGCTCAAAATTTTATTCTGCATGTATTTATTTTTTTAAGTCCCTGTGTGGTTTTTAATAAATTTGGTTTTCTTTCAAAAATATGTTCCAAGATGCTGTTAAAAAAAATCAAGCAAAAGCCTTTCTTGGCAAGCATCTCCACGCTGGTTACTCAAATGAACGTGTGAAAACAAACTAGAAATGGCCAGAAGGAAGCAAAGTGGCTGCTTCCAAGAGCCTGGGGTGTTGTTTTCTGTGGGATGGAAACAAAAAAAAAAAAATCTTGACCAGGTAGTGCTTAGACTTCACGGCAGGAGACTAAAACCAGAGAAGGTATTCTTCCCAGCACAGCTGCTGCTGCTGCTGCTGTAACTCTGCACTGTGTCCCACCAGCGGGATCCTGCACTGGCACTGGAATATCCTGTGGGACAGTGGAGAGCAGTGCTGGCTCTGAGGCAGTGAATCAGGAGCTCAGGGATTGATCACAGAGTCCCCTGGGCTGGAGCACACCAGAGATCAACAAACACATCCCTGCCTTGCTCACCAAGTCTCACTGGAGAGCTCCAGTGACAGTGCTTTGCTCACATTTACTGTTGGGATTGCATTCATGGTGAGGCCATGGCAGCATTGGTGTTCCAGCCACAGGGAAGCAGCAGACACAGATGGGAAGGGAATGTATCATTTGGGATAGCTGTTGCTTTGACCTGTCTCATTACAGAGCTCATACAGCAGTTAGCAGTATTACAGCCCCCAAAGGGCGGACCTTATGAGGGAAACTTGGCTTTTATACCAGGTTGTGTTCACCAAGCCTTGACTTTTGTAAATGGACATAACTTCTCCCTTTCTGTAAAGGCATGGACATAGATGAACCAGAGCTGCATTTGGAAGCACGTGTACACTGGATCACAAATAACAATGGAGTTTGCAGAGACTGACACATTGTGGTGAACTGGTATTTGGTATCTGAAGCTTTACCAAGCAATGAGAGCAGCTGGCAGAGGGGAAGGGAGTAGTCCTAATGCAGTGAAGTTTGATTATAAGGCAGAATTTTGGCCTGGAGCCCTGGGGATACATCACCATACAAATTGTCATGCTCTGAGATGCACTGTAGTCTCCCCTTGATAGCCCTCCAGTTACTGCAGGGTAGGGGGATGCTGTACTGCTAAGTTTGGTCAACAAGGACAGAGCAGCTCCCTTTCTCTGAGCTTGTGTCAGAGTTGAGTTGCACAGTGACAGGCAGAGAAAGAACTGGTAGGGATGGCAGAAAGTGAGGGCAGAAGAATTTAACTTGCCAGAGCCCTGTCTGCTGCGCTGTGGAGGCTGGTACACAGTGACAGAAGACTGCTGGTGGGTAGGACATGAAAGAAGGTGAGATCCTTGCCATATCCAGATGTGCAGACAGCTTGAGAGATAGATGGGGTTATATGAGTCCACTTGTCACACATCCAAGTTTTCAGTAGTGAACTGATGGGAGGAAAAACTACAGCAGTAATGGTGAGTGGAGAATCACACTCATACCTCAGAGTGGCATTGCCATGGGGGACTGACTCATGCTGGAGCACTGCTTTCTCACCACAGGCAGGTAGCAGAGCTGGCTCACAGTGATGCTGTTGTCCTGCTTAGACTTTGCTTCATTGCAGCAGTCATCAGGAGCTTGTGCAGCTGCTTGGCAGAGATTGAAATCCCACGATTGCTAGTCACGGGAAAATTCTCAAATTATGTGTTAAAAATATATTAAAGACAGCATTGCACCCATAAGTGGATTATTTCTTGGAAACAGGTCAAACTGTGTGTTAGAAACCAAGAAACAGAAGTTTCTGAAGACAAAAATCACAAAATGGAACTTTCATTGCTTCTTTCTGAAAAGTTTTCTGCTTTCATTTTTACAGAGTTGGTGTCTGTAGCTAAGCCTATGGTGTGGTTCACCTTTCTGTTCCCACTGGAAACAGATGAAGCAGGACTCGTTTTCAAACTGATTCTTTAGACCTTTGAGGTGCTTTGTACCCTGTTACCCATGAAGTACCCAATAGCCTAAAATTTCCATTTTTAGAGCAAGGCTTCCCTGCACCAATGTCCCCTTCTCATAATACTTTTTCCCAGCACTGGACTTCCCCTCAGATTTAAGCTAAATGAAAATTAAGAAGTCTTGTTGTCTTTGGCAGACTAAGCTCAATCAAAAAAAATATGCGTGGAGTTTTCTTTATATGATGGGTGTCAAGCTTGAAGAGTAAAAGCACTGTAGAAATGCATTGCTAGAACTTGCTTGTTATAGCAAACCTTCAACAGAAAAAAAGAAAACATTTCTTTCTTTTAAGGAAATACATTTAGATGTTTGCATTGCTTGTTTGCATTGCACTGCACTCCTTGCAGGAGGTTGGCTGCATGCTCCTGGTTGCTGCAGCTCTCCAGCTCCTGCAAGGTTGTTGCTTAAGCAGGCAGTGTTTGCCTCATCTGAGGTTTCAGACTGAGGTAAGAACTGTGTGTGAGCAGCAGCAAGCTGCTGGCAGAGACAAGTGGTGACACAGGTGTTCACTGCCCTGCTGCCCAGTCAGAGCTCCCTGTGTGTGAGGAGAAGGCTGCAACAGCAGCACTGTCCTGTCTGCACACAACAAATCTGCTGCACTGCAGGGAAAGCCGTCAGTGCAGTGCCACTCTCTGCTTGTGCTGAATGGTCACAGGCCAGCTGTCTGTCAAACAACTTTGTCATCTTCATCTTAAAAACTCCACACGTGGACCTGAATTGAGGAACTTGAAGTATTTCCCTTAAGGAGCATCACCTATGACATTTCCTACAATAATCAGTGGACACGGATTCTTTCCATAGCAACTGCACAGCAGTGATGCTTTACTTCCTGATATTCTGTAGTTGTTGGCTGAAATGGTATCAGCCTTTCAAGCCATAAACACATCACATTCTTTTACCAAAAAATATTGCCTTAAGAATTAAGACCTTAATATTTTAATGTGTTGTTCTGTGTAGCAAGTCGTTCATATATATTATTTCTAACAGCATTGTATCAGAGGAAGAAACTGTAGAAATGTAATTAAACATATTCATTAACCCCTTAATTTGCCTTTCTTTTTTGTACACCTACACCATCCATCTCTCAGTATTGTCAATATTTTATTTTGCCATTGTGATTGCTGTTCACTATTTACTTTCTGTATTTTGAACTTTCAATCATTTATTAGAAATTTGAAGGATCTACAAGAATGATGAAGTGTGAAAAGATGCCTAAAATCAGTTTCAATTTTATTTTGTTCCGTGCATTTATTGCTGTCATTGTTAGCTGACATTCTCTTAGCTCACTGCACTCTGCCCATAATCTAATCTATTGTGAAGAGTCAGGCAACAGTCTATGGAGTCTGTGATCCTTAAGGATCTTCAAGTGTCTTCAATGATTTTCTGTAGCTGGACTGCAAAAGCATTTTGATCTGTTGATAGATAGAATAGGCACAATAAATCTCATTGTTATGGTTCCAAGAATGCCACCTATTAAAAAGGAACAATTTGGAGGGCAAAGAACATGATAAAAATCCATCACAAGTGGACTCAGGAATAATGCTGCTAGTTTTGACTGCGTCACCTGGCATCACGACAACTGAGGATTTCAACCTTGTACTGCAAGTCACCTATGGTTAGCTCTCCCTTTCCTCCTGGAGAACACATTTTTCTGGTTGTGATGTTCTGTAAGGCAGTGCACTCAACTCTTCTGTGGGTTTTATTATTTGGTGAAAATATGTTGGACCTACAACACTGTGCAGTTATAAAGGCACTACTTTTTAGAGTGAAATACGGTCTTATTGGCCACCTCTTGAAGGACACTGCCTGCATCTTACCTCACTGTTTCATTTTTCAGAAGACTCTGGACTAGAAACGTGCAAGCTGAGTTTTCCATTTTCAAATATCTGAGTTATTAAAAAGCAGGAGGGGATTATATGGCTAATTCTAGCTCATTCCTACCACAGCTGGCTTGCACCTTAGTCAGCAATCTCCAGTCCCTACTTTGTGGTCTGGAAAGTGTGCTGCCCCTGGCACTGCAGAGGAGCTGCCAGCCAGGGGTGTGGGCAGCTGCTCCCTACCCTGGGGGTTTCACTGGGGTTTTGTGTTAAACTGGTGCCACTATAAACTGAGCCTGGCCACTTCCCTTTTCCAGTTGCTGTTCCATCCCACTGGCAGACCCTGATCATGTTGTTTTGCCTGACATAAAGCCCTCTCTGGCTGCCCTAATGTAATCCATTCCCTCAGCTAATTCCCAGGTTGTTTATTATGGGCCCTGTCCAACACCCGTGGAAGGCAACACAAGGTTCAGCTGCCTCGGCAGCTGTTGGACCAGGTCTATGAAACAAGGACTTTTTTGCTATTTTCAGGGCATTAGGAGCTTGGATTACTTAAAAACTGTGCAGTGTGTTTTGATCAAGATGAAAAGACAAAAGGCAGTAGAAAAAAATTACCTTTGAGGTGGCATCTTCCACTTTTCAAGTGTTTTGGAGACGCTTTGGAGGAAAAGATATTGTTTGGTCAACACAGTCAACCAAGCCCCTGAAACTGTCAGGAGATGGATGGGCCCCATGGGGAAGGATTCTTCACCCTTCCCAGCCTCCTGTCTGTGGACAGGAGAGCTTGCTCTCCATGAACCAGGTAGGCAATGCATTTAGACAGGACATACAGTTACCAAACTACATGTTACCAGACAGCCAATAGTGGATCATGGAGAGACAGATGGATCTAGGGTGGATCCCCTAGTTTTACACTTGAGAAATACAGCTTTCTGGTCATTCTGGTCCAAGAACACAGGAAATCAAGGAATCAATCCTCTAGCTGCCTTGGGGCGTTCAAATTCCTTGGGGAAAAAGGGAGCTTCCCACAAGAAAAAAAAAATAGCATCAGCCTAGGGGAACCTCAGTTTCTGCTTCCCAGTGCCAAACAGAAGAGCCAGTAGATGAGCTACAAATGGTAGTACATTTCTCAGAAGCTGCTTCTGTCATGTATCAATACTGTATTATTCTTTGCTTTTTAAAAGTAGTATCTTGGTTAAGAAAGGACATTTTATTGAATGCTCATTAGCCATTCCAGTCATCATTAGTAAATCCATCTCTGGGCCAGAGGCTCCATTCTGACAACAGTGTGAGTTATGTTTAAATTATTTTGCAATTCTACTTTAGTTATCCATACATCACATCTTAGTTGTGACTGTCATTTGCATGACAAATTCTCAGGCAGGTTTCTGTCAATTGAGAAAGGCTTCCCACAAATCAGTATAATGTTAAGCTTCCAGTTAAACTGATGTTGCCTTTTGGAGCCAACACACTCAGGCTCCTAAACTTAAACCCCAAAGGCATCAGTCATTAGTAAATGTGCTGCACAGTGTGATTTGTAGCAACTTGCCTCAAATGAAATATAATTAAGGTGATTTAATAGAGACTGTATCCAATAATACTTCTTAATGGTTAATTTCAGGGAAATTAATTTCCAATTTCATTGTCTGGGTACTTTTTTTTCTCCTTTTTTCTTCTTTTTTTTTTAAGGAGGTTTTTTTCAAAGTGCTATGACCACCCAGATTACTATTAGTAACAGATCCAGTTTTAGGCTACAAGAAAGGTTAAAAAACACAGTAATACTTTGTGTGGTGGAATCCGCCATTGATAAAACCTCTTCAGATTTTATCTTAATTTTGAAGTAAAATGGGATTTGGTCTATGCCAAATGAAACAGGCAATTTCTGGGTTGCTTTCTGGTTATAAAGATATATGTAGAATGGCTTTGGAGCTGCTGGTTTGGTTTCAGTCTACACTGCAGTTGCACCTTGATCCCATTTTGGAACAAGACCAAGGGAACAAAGGAAACAGTCTGGTTTCCACCAGAGGTACAAAAATTGTGTCTCATTAGGCCAGGTCCTCTGGACAGCTGGGTGACTGGGATGGAGGGTGTGCTGCAACACACAGCTACTGGTTAGCTGTACCTTGCAGCATCCATTGCTGACCCCATGATTTCAAGGGTAAAATAGGATGGCAATAAAGTCAGTGTACTTACTGTTCTCCAGACTGTCAAAAGACAATATAATCAGCAGATTATATGTAGATTAAGTTTATTAATTTTTTCAGAGTATACGTGGAGTACTGGACATTGTCCAAGGTTTCAGTTGATACCCAAGAATGAGCTATCATCAGAAAACTCAGCATACAGCATACTGTTCTTCTACAGCCTCCAAGCTAATCAGTATTAATAATTAATAATAATTTACTTGTGTTTGTTTTTGCTCTGCAGATAATACTTTAACTCCAATATGGGAAAGCAAAACAGCAAACTACGCCCTGAAGTCATGCAAGATTTGCTAGAAAGTACAGACTTTACAGAACATGAGATCCAGGAGTGGTACAAAGGCTTCTTGAGAGACTGTCCAAGTGGACATTTATCTATGGAGGAGTTTAAAAAAATATATGGAAACTTTTTTCCTTACGGGGACGCTTCTAAGTTTGCAGAACACGTATTCCGCACTTTCGACGCCAATGGAGATGGGACAATAGATTTCAGAGAATTCATCATAGCCCTGAGTGTGACGTCGAGAGGAAAACTGGAGCAAAAGCTGAAGTGGGCATTCAGTATGTACGACCTGGACGGGAACGGCTACATCAGTAAGTCAGAGATGCTGGAAATCGTGCAGGTATGTGCTGCTCAGAGGCACCCCTGGGCTCCCTCCTTCAGGGCAAATTGTGAAGCAAAGTTGCACTCAGACGCTGAATGAAAAACTGGCAGCACTGGTTTATAATCTTGTATAACTGCTTGGATATAAAATGCTATTTCATTTGGCAAAGATCGTGTCACAATTCAAACTACAGCTTAATATCCACTGCAAGTTCTTCCTGGGCAACAGGCTGCATGGATATTTCTTCCCTGGGAGCTCTGTTGGACTCAAGCACAGCAACTAACCTGCTATAGAAGTGATTCTCTAACCCTGTCAATTAATTATGATTCAATACAGTTACAAGTAGGTATATTAGAAAAACCAGGCAGTGTACTTTTAAGGAAGGTAGACTCCCTCCAAAATAAAAAGCAAATCTACTTTGAAATCATGTTATTATGAAGAACCAGCTCACATATTATAAAGGTGTGTTGTTGTCCTAATTCCAGTGAGGTCTGCATTATTAGAATCTTACCAGCTGTCTTCAAACTAAGTTGATAGTATAGATAAACCTTATCTGGGTAGATGATGATTCCATATATAGCTTTTTCGGTTGTGTTTTCTTGTGGTGTTAGTAAGAGTCCCACGTCACTGGCTTTCTCCAACATGTTTTTGCCCTTGAGGCACATCACTCTACTGAAAGATTTAAAACATTTTTTATGTGGCAGTGTATTTACACAGCTTGAATCTGTATAATGCAGCACTGTTAAAAAAAAAGAAAGTCTGTTATCAAGATCCTTTCCTTTCCCTGGAAATTTTGAAGTGCTCACAATGTACTGTATTATTCAGACTTATATTTGCACTGAAAACCAAGGGAAAGTCATGCACACAAATTACAGGCTGTGATGGCAAGCTGCATGCAGGAAGTCAGCCTAACGTGTGGTGCTCCTGTCCTCCTACCAGGGACCTTCTCACATCCTTCAAACAGCGGCCAATATCAGCACTTACGCTGCTTCTGCAAGACCAGATCCAAAGCTCAGCTCCAAATCTAGACTTTGTGTTGTCTTTCACTTAGTCTGCTTTGTGTTCCTGTGTCTGAGTTGAGGAGCAGGACCTCCCTGTCTGTGCCGTGACAAACCCCATGGAATATTTGCATTAGAAGATCCTCTGTTCCTTACAAATCTTCCTCTCCCCCAGGCAGGGTAAACAGCCTGTCAATTATTGTTTTTCTGGCTGTATTTCTCCTCATGAAAAAACAAAAAGAGTCCCAAAAGGGCTAACATAGTACATAGGAAACACAAGGAGCCAAAGCCGGGTGACCGCCTGCTTCTCTGTAGGAGGAGACACCGCAGGGGCTGCAGGACCCCTCACTGCTGTCAAGGAGCCTGGGAGGGCACCATGCCAAGAGGCAGCACAAACCCCCCCAGGCAAAGAGATCTACCAACAGGCAGGACAAGGCCACAAATCTGTTCATGTCAAATGAAATGAAAATACCGGTGGATGGATTATCTGTAGCGAGCCAAACGAGGACCAGCAAGGCTGGAAGCTTTTTCCAGTTACCCCAGGTCTGCTTGCCAGCAAGTCTAGAGGCTGAAATGCTCTGCCTCCTCATCGTATTCATGTCAGTACCAAACCACAACATTGTCTTTTACAGCCATGATGCCATCATCAAACAAAACTGCAGCGTAGGGTTCAGCGTAGGGTGACATTCTGTCAGCGTGTGTCTCCAAGCCCGAGCAGCTCTCTGGCTGTGCACAGCCCTCAGCCTGGCACTCCAGCCATCCCACTGCACCTCCTGGCACGTTTGGCTCTCTGCTCCTTTCAGACTGAATGTGAAACTCAACTGCACGATGCTTATAATCTCACCTCATTTTGAGGGACCCAATTTTGAGGGACCACACAACAAGCAGTTATGGAAGTGAACAGCCTATAAAACAGTTATTTCTGTACCGTGGACTATCAGCAATTTTTAAATCAGGAAAGCTGCCCTTTCTGTGGTGGAGCTTCCCATAAGGCAGTGTGCTTGTGGATCTCACCCTGTTCTCTTCTTTCAGCTTTTGGATGCAGTGATCTCCCTGTATTGCAGTGGTCACGTGTAGATCCTCCCACTGGGATGGGATTTGTTGTGTAGTCTCTGGAAATGTGTTCAGCTGATATCTGAAACTGAAGTAGATGAGCATATTTTCTTGCTTTGTTGAAAGGTTCCTTTGATGTAGAGTGATTAGATACAAAAAGCCAGCAAACAGCTATCACTTTCATTTATGAAAGATGATTATTTTTTCATATGGAATGACAGGATTCTGTATCAAATGTCTTCCTGGGGGCCCTCAGCCATCACAATTTTTCTGAGAGTGAAAATCAGAACTCTGACATATCTCTGATATATGTCTCAGAGGAACCTATTGCAATTCCCTTATCTAGCATACATTTGCAAATTGATAGAGCAGGATTATGTTTTCATTGGGATTTTTGCCTGAGACAATACATCAAAATGAATGTTAGAAGAAATACCTTTACTCTAAAAGTCTTAGTTTCACAGAAAAATACTGTCCCTGTTACTGTGGGATTACTGTATTTTAAATAGCATAGGGGCAAGGCACACTTTTCTTCTTTTTCAGTCTGCTTTTCTTCATGCTTTGAAAGCCCTCTCTCTGCAGTGATTTTCACTGTTATGCTGATGTTTCCTTGCATTTCCTTTCCATTGCTCTGGCCTAATCTAACAGCACTGCAGGCAATGCAGGCATTGCACTCTTGCTCAGCACTGCATTAAGGAGATTGATGTCACAGTGGTGGCAGCAGCAGCAGCACTGGAACAGCAGAGCTGATGGTTAAGATGTCCCACAGAGCCCTTGTGACTGGCCAGCTGCCAAGGAGATGAACATGAAGGGTCCATAACAGTTTTCTAAAGCCTGTTTTCCTTGCAAAGTGATGTGGTAGATGGCAAAGCACCTGCATTCCTTTAATCTCTGTGCACCATCATGCCCTTAACCACGTAGGCACAGCCCAGTGCTGACTCACCAGGCCTGTCCATAAGCACCCCTAGGCCAGCCTCCAAAAACCCTGCCTAGAGATCCACATGGAGCCAACTGCACAGTTTGGAAGTTGAAGGACTTTAGTGGTGGGCTGACAGCTGTAAAGCTTCAAAAAAGAAGGTCCATGGGATACTGCTACACTTAGCAGGCATAGCACATCTGCAGGCTACTGTGGGAAGAGGCTTCATAGCCTGCCCTCGACAGACCTTGTCACAGTTCCTCTCAGATTCATGTCTCAGGCTTTTCATGTCTGCCATATGTTTACCTATAATCTAAATAGCCCAGTCCACTCAAAAATAGCTGCAAATCAGTTAGAAGATTTGTCCCCCTTGCTGAAACAGGACATATTTGGCTAGTCTCTTAAAATAAGAGTTCAAATGAGAGATGGAAACCTTGTTCTAAGGACACATTTTTTCACTGTATGGACTCAAAAGGCATTTTAAGAATACTGAGCAGAGACAAGAATAACACTTTCAGTTTAATAAAAACAGAGCACGCACGTTTCACTTGCTGGGATAGCTCAGTTGCAAGCCAGGAAGAAAACAGAAACTGGTATGGGGAGAAGCAAAAGCTGATATGGCTCTATACAGACAGTGTCAAAAATCTCCACAAGATTGAGAGGAAAACAATTTTTTCAGGCCAGTCATACAATTAATGAGACTTCTATATATCAGAATTTATTTCAACAGAATAAAAAGGATCAGCTGAAAATTTGTATTGTCTTTGCTGCTGCCATCACCATAAGGAGATTTTGAGTTTGCCAAGAATACCAGGAAAATGCAGCCCTCACCAAAGCTTCTGGCCTGAGTACAGCAGTGTAAGCCAGCAGCTGGGAGCAAAACCTGTGTGAATGGGCAAAGGCATGAGATTTGCCCTAAAATTACCCATTGCTGCTCACCCACATACAGCTGGAAAATCAAAGGAGAGAGTTCAGCAGGGCAGCAGATGAAGCTGGAGCCTGTGCTTGCTCCAGTGACATACACAGGGCTCTGGAAGCACAACTGCCTGGTGGTGTTCAGGGGTGGAAGGAGCACTCCTGACAGAAGTTCACCTATTTAAGCTGCCCTGACTCAGGAGACTGCTGACAGGTATCAACTTCTAGTGCAGAATGCCACTGATGGTTTTCAGACCAGATTCTGGGAGGCCAAGGAGTTGCCAAGGAGGCCAAGCAGAGACCCTGCAGCCTTTCAGTCCCAGGTCGCAGCCCAGGGTTTGTACAGCCCAGCTCTATGTCATTATTGCATGAAACCAAATTCCTTTCAGAGCTTGCTCTTTCAAACATACAATGAAGAGTTTTGTGTAGCTGCACTGAATTAATATGGGGCAAGTCTCAAGATTCTTAATCAGCTTTAGCTGGCTTTTACTTTGGGAAAACTTCCCAATGAACTTCTGAGTAAGGACATAAGAATTTGTCCAGAGTAACCATTTTCAGCATGAAAGGAACGCTTACTATGTTATTCCCATCTGGCTTTCCTAGAATATCTCATCTGTTATTCCCTTCACACGCCTCTGTGAAAAGGACCCTGTAGGATGAAGTCATCCTGAAGTGCTTTTTTTGTCCTAAAAATCTGCATATTCTTACTATGGTTACTTTGATCAGGGTAAACACGCCCTCACTCCCGGTCTGGGGCATTCCTCCCACACTTTCAATGCAGATTCTCTGCTTTGCTGTCCTCTCACCCAGAGAGAAGGAGTGACCCCTCCACCTCTCTTCCTACCCCAGACAAAAGCCAGACAGCTTCAGATGCTTAAACACTGGCAGATTTATAAGCCTCATCTCTGCTCTGACCCTTGTGAGCCTTGCATGCTGATGAGGATGAGCAAGGTCTAAATTTTTACTAGTAGTCCACCCTCTTCATTTTTTCCCTTCCCTACTGCCTCCTTCCCCAAGCTTCCTTATCCCTGTGTTTACATGCTTGCATGTTCATCCTTTCCTCTGTGCTCCTGGTATCAGAGTGTCATGGTTGTGTGGACAGCATCCCTGCCTCCACTGAGGCTCTGCCCAGTACTCTAGGACACTAATTCTCTGGGGAGCCTTTGGACACCTATGCAGTGCAAATGATGGTGATGATGACTAAAAGGGTGTCCACCACTCTTCTATTCAGCCAGCAGCTGTTCATGCTGAAATGTTCAGCTCTATTTCCCTGCTCAGGTCCATAGCTTGTGTTACACTTACCGGAGGGCAGACCTGAAAACCACAGCCACACTCTTGGTGACATAACTGGGAACAGATGTTTGATTATGCTGAGCTTAAGTGAGGGATAATTAATTAAACAGACAAATGTCTTTCTTAAGGTGTAAGTCTTTAAGTTATTTAAAGCCCAGGAGATGTGAAAGGTGAGCTGTTGGCAGAGGAGAAGCCAGCAAGATGGCCAGGGAAGTGTATGCTCCCTAATCTGAGTGTAAAATATCTGTGCTGCTTAGTGGCATCCTCTGTCTGTGCTGTCACCTTCCTGAACCCAGTCCTTGGGGATCCTGAGCCAGATGATCTGAGCTTCATGAAGGGGAAGAGGGGAGAGGAGTGACCCAATAAGAAATCTTGGCTTGCACCAAGGATCCCCCTCCCAAAGCCAGAGGAAAGGAAGCGCAAATAACTAAAGCAGTCAGGTGACAGCAGGTGGCAGCCAACAGGTTACAGTGGGCAGCGGAAAGGGCCAGTTGGACCAGGGCAGTGGTGCCTTGGGCTGGGATGTGCTGCCCCTCCACATTCCACATGACTGGGAGGAAGCCCCAAGGCCACCACCCTGCAGCCGTCTGGATGCTGCTCTCCCAGCTGTGGCACCACAGAGACACCTGACACAAAGCCCTGGTGTTTACTGGTGCTGCATGCTTATGTTTGCTGGCAAGGTTTGGGTGACCAGTGCAGAGACAGATCCTCATCCTTGTTTTAAAATTAACATTACCCCTCTTTCAGGTGCAGCCAGTACCAAAGGTGACTCATGCACTCGTCTGTGCAGGGTATGGCTATGGGTGGTAGTGGTGCTCCGTGGGACCAGAACATCTGATCTCTCTGGAGCTAATTGTGAAAGGGATTTTGAGCTGTGCACACACACCAACCCCCAGTGAAAAGACCACCTCCTTGATGGTCCAGTCTTTGTTATCTGTGAGATGCAGCAGATGCAAGAAGTGAGTCACTTCTCTCCTCACAGACAGGATGCTGACAAGGAGGGAGAGAAGGGAGGTGGGGGAGAAGCAAAGGCAGGGTGAGGAGACAGATGTGGTGAGGATGAAGCCTGTGTGGCCAAAGCATGGAGAGTCATCACAGCACGGGACAAGACCTTGGTGGTCTGGCTGTTTGTCCAGGCTCTGGGAGCTGCCATTGCCTAATGTGTTGTACAAATTATAAATTCATCCACAGATTGTTTTAATAAGAAAAAATGTAACCTTAGTCCAAACCCAGATGGTGTTTGACCATGACTAAATAAAGAAACTCAGTATTTCATACATGAGTGTCCCACTGAAGAGGGAAGCTGCATGTCCTGGTGCCACCCAATACCCTTCAGCATCCAAAGAGCAGATCTTGCTGGTGCTCCCAGGGTAGTTTCTGCCTGTTTCTGTCACGAGAGGATCATCATACCCTTGCGTTAAGATACTGTGTTTCTTACCAGCTCTTTGCTCCTGTCTATCGCACAGGCAATCTATAAGATGGTTTCTTCTGTAATGAAGATGCCAGAAGATGAGTCAACCCCAGAGAAGAGGACCGAGAAGATCTTCCGCCAGATGGACACCAACCGCGATGGTAGGCAGGCACCCTCGGGGGGCTGGGCTGTGCTGACACGCGGGAGGATCTGCAGGGCCAGCAGGCTGCAGGCAGGCAGGGCTTCACCTTGCAGGGCTGCTTTCCCTGGGATTCTCCTGGCTTCCCCAGCTTCCTTCCATCATGCTTGTCCAGAGGCTTGGCAGGTGTGTGCAACCCACCACATGCTCTAAATAAATGTGTTTCTTTTCTAGGAAAGCTCTCTCTGGAAGAGTTCATCCGGGGCGCCAAGAGTGATCCATCCATAGTCCGTCTCCTGCAGTGTGATCCCAGCAGTGCCGGGCAGTTCTGAACCTGTCCTTTGGATGAATTATGTATCTGCTTTTTTTTTTTTCTTGCCAAACAACATTCATGGTAGTGTTGCCTCTGTATGGCCAATTATGCCTTCATTTGTGGCATTTTATAGCTTATTTTGTTGTGGATTAATTATAAGAATGCTGAATTGCTCTTAACAATTTGTCCAGAGCACGGGCAGTACTGTTTTAAACAGACATTGTGGTGTTATCATTGTTTTTAAGATTTCATTTTGTTGTTTGTTTGTTTGCTTGTATCTGTTTTGGAAAGTATGTGTTGAGGACGAGTAAACCAACAACAAACCCCTTGGCAGCAAGACACACTGACAGATTTTTAGATTGCTGCTTTACTTGTTGAGTATTCACCTGCAGGACCTGAAAGTGTAGTAAGGCTGAACCAAAGGGGTTGTGATGGGTGGGGTAGGATTCACCTGGAACCTCCTCTCCTGTCCAGGAGGCACCAGTTAAAGTCAAAGACAGGACTGGGAAGAAATATGAAAGTGCAAAACGTGTGTGGGGTGTATCATCCACTCCTATGCCTCGTTGTTTCAATGCTGTGAACACTTTCCAGGTTGTGAAGGAGAAGGGACAAAATGAAGGTTGACATTTTTTTACTAGGTTTACAGTGGTTGAAGTCATATGGCTTTATCTGAAAATACAGCAATTTGCAATCCTGATCTCCAAATCCACAACTGACAATACCTCTTGCCGTTTGGGATCAGCAGAAGCAGACACAGATATGTAAAGCTGGGTCTTGACAATGAATTTAAGGGAGATACACGTTGAATGTGAAATTTTCAGGTTAGTAATAAAGCAGTTGCTACTAAGGAGAGTGGGCATTCACGTGAGGAACTCACGGGCACCTGCAAGCAGCTCCAGCTAAGGCACAGCTGCTGTTCTGAATGCTCTTGCATAGCAGGAAGTTTTGGGTGTGTTTTTGTCTTTCTCCATGTAGCTAACAGAGTTTCTGGGCCTGCTCTTAGGGGAAGGCTGTCATCAAAACTTGTTTTAAACATAAAATTGTAGCATTTATATTTCATTTATTTTAGTAAAGTTCAAAAAATCTGTACTGAAATGAGGAAATGGTACGCTTTATGATATATTTATATATATAAAAATTAAAACAAAAAAAGATCAGCTCTTGAGAGAAATGTTGAATGTTTATCTTTTCGCCTAGATGCAAGAGTTCTGAAATTTGCTGCTGCAAAATTTTATCCTTTGATCAAAGTTGCTGTATGCAAAGCTAGTACACACATGTGGGATTTCTTAGGGACTTTACAAGCACTGTTGCAAAAGAAAAGCTGGAAAAGCTTTAGCAACAGGAGGCATTATGCTGACTAAATTGGCATTAATCAGTCATTAGCTGAAGTCTGCTTTGTGATCCTGTTGGAGAGGTACCCATGCAGGCAGCGCAGGGTGTTGGGAATTCATGAGCTCGTTAGAGTAACCTTTGTCTGACAGGCAAAGTTGGCATTTTGTCAAGTGACCTTGTAGATGCTAATCCCCAGTAGCCTTAATTCAAAATAAAACAAGTAAAATAAGTCTGCTTTGCAGATGATGATTAGCTAAGTACTAATTAGAAGTCATGAATAAGTGGTTGAGTATAAATAATCTTCTGTGGAACACTAGCTAGCATGTACAATAACTGACAGAAACAATCCTATACCTAATTTTTCCATTCCATTTGCTTTGCCAGGTGTGAAGGGCAAAGCATGTTAAGAGAATATAAAAGTAAATTGAAAATAACATTGTTAATCAGTTGTACTAAATTTTTTTATGAGTGGCTAATGACACTCAGTAAATGTCTTCAAGCACACAGCTTTGTCTCAAACAATCACAAAAATCCAATTGATTATATATTTCCATTACATTCATCAAAATACTGCGCCAAGATGAGTGTGGGAAAATAAGAAAGCAAAGGGGGCCCAGCTACAGACACAAACAGATTTCAACACGCAGTGCTTTCAGATGTTATAAGCCACATTGGCAAGTTTTGCACTAATTCTTCTGGCTGATGAAAATATTCCCTATCTCCTTCTCCCAAATCTTCATTAGACACCACGTGCACAAATCTCATCCTTCAAAGGAGAGTCTGTGCCTGCCTTCTTCAAGGTAATTTTCTGCTTTATCTGGAGAGGTTCTGGCCCTCTCTCCCATATCCATCACCTCATAGATTTTGAAAGTCATGTCCTTTAGGGTTGTTTTTCAGCAGGAGAAGCCTGGCCAGACTGCTGGGGATTGCAGAAGGAAGGTCAGTGGACGTGCACTGATCAGCCTCCCCCTCTGACAGATGGGAATGCCCAGTGCTGCCGCCCCAGCCGCTCCAGGGGTGCTCCATCACCACCCCCGTGTGGGCAGGACAAGGTGACGCCAGAGGGTCCCTGCTGAACTTCCAACCTCCTGGCTCAGTGCAGGCACCCAGTGCAAACCAGCCCAGACCTGTGGAAGCTGGCATTTACTGAAAGTGAACTCAGACACCTTCTACGGTTCCATCTTCTTAATGCTGTGAAAGCAGTTCATGTCACCAAAGCTTTTAAAACGTTGCCACCTCTTTTTCATTTTACAAGACACTTCTGGCTCAGAACCTAATCTCTCAGTTTGTTTTTGCTCAGTAGTTTTGGGGTGTTGGGGCCAGGCTCGCCTCCCATGTTACTCCCGTACAACGTGTGTTTGAAAGCACAACCTGTGCTGTGACCCCAGGCCAGCAGAGATGTAATGCTTCCCACAGTTCACAAAATTTGGAATAATAAGAATTAGCTTACAGCTCCAGAGGACATAGCTGCAGATAAGGCTATTGTATAAACATTTACAGAGTGAACTAAGGTTATTCTTTTACCTGACTGCCACTGATGATTGGTATTGTTTTAAATTATTAACTATCCATTTCTTTGCCTCTGCATGTACTTAAGGAGTGATTCATAGCTGGAGTTGTGATAGGAACATCTGCAGACCTCATCAGCAGGACAGCAGTGGTGTGCTGCGCCTCAGATTGAAATTTTCTGCTTTGCTGTCATTTGCATTTGCAATCATAACTGCCTTCATAAAGCTTTTGAAGGCAAAGCAGTGTATCCTGTATAAAATAGCACAGCAAGTCAGATGCTTTTGAGTGATTCCTTAGCAATATCTCCATACAGGAAGGATGGCAGACAGCACATACTATTTCATATCACTTCTCAATTTTGTAGATGCATTCTCTAGTTTTAGTTGCATGTGCAAGAGGCAGCCTTCATTCATGCTTTGTCCAAAGGAATTAATGAGTACATCCCACATGCAGACTGAACTCATGGAAAATGCTAGTCCCATTTATCTGACGTTCCCAGTCAGCTTGTCAAACTCTGGGCCAGAAGATGTGAAGTGAGGACTGTGACTTGTGAGTTTTGCAGTAGTCTCTCTTTGTTTTAGGGTGCTTTGGGAAGGGAGAGGGAACACAACCCTTGTAAAACCAACATGTGTTCTTGTGAGCACTTAGAGTTCAAGAGGTACTGAAGAAATATTTATGTTTCAAGATTATGAAGCCCTGTCAGTTCACAGCAATGTTCCTCAGGTACCCAGAGCTATGCTGTTCCCTTGCAGTTCTTAGGAGCTTGTAGGATTTTTATCTTCTTCCCTGTGGCATTTTGTACTTTGTTGTTCTGTGTTATAAGGCATGTCCTCCACATTTTCTGCTGCTTAAAGCAGCAAGCCAGCAGTGTGTAAATGTCATAGCAGGATGAGGTCTGTGTGCAGAAATATTGCACACCAGCACAGGAAGCAGTCACACATGACCAAGTCCCCGTGGTTTGAACACTGCCCCTGGGGGATGAGCCCCAGGACTTCTCTCTTCACTGATGCAAAAGTGCAGTAATGAGGCTTAGCTTGATTTTCTCTCACTACAGATCAGGTTAAGTCGCATTACCGTGCATTTGCTGTGGGCAGAACCTTGTCTCAGCTGACTCATGGAAACTTGGTGAACTGTGGTAACTTGATGTTGAGCCCTAATCCGCAGACTAAGCTGAGATGAGAAGATGGCCTTGGCCACACATCTCAGTACATGTGAACCAGAACCACAGAACATGGTGAAAACTGGGAGGTTCCTGGGGACATGTGGCAGTGAGAAGGGAATCTCCTGCCTCAGAACAAATGCCCTGAGCTGAGCTGCCTCCTTCTTTTAAAACATTCTCTTCTTCTAGCACCACTGGTGTAGATGCAGCACAATAGCAATATAGCATGTCAGGATCAAGGAGGTATCCTTCAAGAGTTTCCTTTTGCAGTTTGGCCTACAAGTGCCAAGTTGTTGGCTGGACAAGTCTTCCCAAACACCCAGTACACCAGCACCTCTTGTCTTTCTCATGGTGCTCCCTCAGTTTCCTGGCATGGCAGTCCTTGGACTCAGCAGTTAGATGTCAGGTACCTGGTGCAAGACTGGTGGAGAAGAATATTTCACCTGCCCTTTGCAGAAGTATTTGGATGCGTTCTTTGCTCTGTGTCCTACTAAGTGGGATCTCATGTGGGAGTCTTAAACAGGGGGAAGTTGGTCTTCTTGGTATGGCGGGCAGAACTTGTGCTTAGAAATGCAGAGAAACTTGGCAAGTGCCAGATAGCTGAGCAGTGCAGAGTTTTCCACTGATTGTGCAGTAGGCAGGTAAGATAAACAGCAGTGACACATCAGACACGTGGTGTGATGTGTTTCGAGATAGGGCCTGACTAGAAATGGCACCTTCTTTGTGAGCAGCTCTGTCTGCTGCGTATTCTGTCAGAGGTGCTGACAAAAGGCACTCTAAAATTAAGCAGCAGAGCAGCTCACCATACCCAGGCAGGCACTGAACAAACAGCTCCCAGGATAAGCATAAGGCTTTCCCTAAGTGCAGCTGAGGACAAAGCATTGCCTGCAGGAGTTCATTCCCAGTCATGGTAGAAAAGAAGGGAAAGCTCTGTTGACTCTCAGAGCTCAGATGTCATTTGGTAGGCTAGGGAAGATGGAAAGAAAATCTGTGTTTTAAGAACATAGGAAAGACAGCAGGGATTGTAAATTGGCATGGAAATCAGTGACATTAGAAACCAGGACCACTGCTGAGGGACTACAGAAGCCATTGGGTGCCTCTGGCCTTCAGAGCAGTAGAACCATCTGTTGGATGCACAGTCAACCTCCTTGCTCCTTGCAGAAACTATCCCTGTCTACTATGGGTATCTCAACAGCATCCCTTATTCCATCCTGGCTTTTGCTGCTGTTTCTTTCAAGTTATCCATACTGAGAAGTTGTTTCAGGGGTGAGGATTTTCACAGGATAAGGTATAAGCTTTCCAGATGTACTGTCCATATCTTAAGCTGGAAAGGCCAAGATGCAAGTGGCTTCTCATTGTTTCCCACAAATTGTGTTATTTTACTGTGTAGTTGGGATTAATCTATCACCTGCAAAATGCTGACTGATGCTAACTAATAAGCAAAGAAAAAAAAAAAAAAGAGCTTGAGTTGTAGTGAACAAAACTAAAGAAATTAAAAACTGTAAAGACATCCCTGCCTGTAGCCAAGGGTCTGAATTTGCACAGTGAAACCCTCTTAGCAGCAGCCAGCACAAAATAGCTCCTCTACACCAGCCCCTCCTGGGCTGCTTCAGCCCCGTGTGGTGAGGCTGAAGACTCTGGGTCCTGCCACAGACGTGGTCATCTGAGATTATTAGGCAGGCTGAGGGCTTCCTACATCTCGACGCACACAACAGCCACCCATCCTCTGCATAGTATTCACTTACTGTGCACCTGAGATGTTTTAGATCTTCCCCTCTTGTCCTGACCTTATACCAAAGACGTTCTCACCTTCCCAGGGCATGTGCTCAGGGTGTCCAGCTCTCCAAGTCTTTGCAGCCACCTCCGAGTCGCCATCCCCAGCCTCTGTGTGAACAAATACCAAACACCAGCCCTTGACCTGTGGAGGAGCCAAGCTTGATGCACTTAAACGGAATAGCTTCTGATTTGGTTCCCTGTCTTCGGTGCACCTGTGTGTACCACTCTGTTTATTTCCTGTTATTAGGTAATGGCAGTATTATGCATTTTAAGGGCACACTGAACCTCTGCAATAACATGGTTTCCATTATCGTGTACGTGTTTGTTGAGTCTGCCTGGTGCTCACTCTGCACTGCCCTGGTTTACACCACAGAGAGCTGATTTCTTCCAGGCTGGAGCAGCACCTTCCTATGCACCTCCATGCAGTGCCCCAGTCCTGCAGGAGCACCCAGATGCTGTGGACCAAGAGATAATTTTGGCATAGTAATATCAGGCAGAAACTCTTCCTGCTATCTGTCAAAAACAAGTGTTGAGGGTGTGACCTCTGATTTTTTCCTTCCTGGGGACAGTGGTGTTCAGGGTTGGCCTCATGTTTCCCCACCAAATGGGATGACAGGATGAGGATGATGATGATGATGATGATGATGATGATTAGTAAACCCACCTGAGAAAATCCTCTTAGATTCTAAACTTCATTTGTGCTGCTCACTGGCTGCACTCAGAGGGAAGATTGATGGGTCCAGTGTGGTGGTTTGGGGGAGAACTTGCAGTTCCTTGCCACCACCACCTTTTTATTTCCTGTCATTATTCCCATTTCTGGGGCAACCAAATAGTTTTTTATTAGTTTCTGGAAGAAAAAGAACAAACAAATCCAGGGTTTCAATCTGATAAGGATCTAAAGAAGGTTACTAAAGACATCATGCTCGATGTTAGTCATACGAATGCTTCACAAAATCATGTTTCTTTAGTATTTTGTGTTTAATTTTCTGATTCACGTTTTAGGTGTGTTTGTGATTTATTTCATTATTTTGGATCCTCTTAGATTCAGCCCCACTGGTCCTTCAGCTCTTATGCAGAAGCCCCAGTGATCCCAAAAGCAGAACTGACTGAGCAATTACTAGCAAGGCGGGCACACTGTGCCTGGTAAAAATGAAGAGCTTAATTACCTTAGGGATTATTTTTGTCTGCACACTTGTTTCAGGGAGACAGATTGAGCTGCATTTCAATATGTTTGTCTCTTCTACTTGCTCAGTTCAATTCTGTCCAAGCAGTCTTGTAGTTAATATTTGTATACTCAGCATTATTTTGCCCTTGAATCTGAAGTGACCAATATCGTCCTCCTCTGACAGGAGAACTTAATACCTTTTGATTTTTAAATACTGCCGAGTGAGTGATGTGATGGATACAAAAGTAGTTACACACTTGTGTGCTGGCTTTGGCTGTGATAGAGTTAATTTTCCTCACAGTAGCTGGAATGAGGGTCAGTTTTGGATTTGTGCTGGAAATAGTGCTGATAACAGAGGGATGTTTTCGTTACTGCTGAGCAGTGCTCACATGGTGTCAAGGACTTTTCTGCTTCCCACCCCACCCCATCAGCAAGGGAGCTTGGGGTACAGAAGGAGATGGGATGGGACACAGCCAGGACAGCTGGCCCCAACTGACCCCAGGGATACCCCAGACCATGGTGTCATGCTCAGCATAGAAGGAGGTGGGGGGAAGAAGGAGGAAGATGGTGACATGTTCAGAGTGACGTAATTTGTCTTCCCAAGTCACCATTACCTGTGATGGAGCCCTGTTTTTCTGGAGATGGCTGAACACCTGCCTGCCCATGGGAATTGGTGAATGAATGCCTTGCTTTGCTTGTGCATGGGGCTTTTGCATTCCTTATTAACTATATTTATCTCAACCCATGGGTTTTTTCACTTTTATCCTTCCAATTCTCTTCTCCATCCCACAAGAAGGAAGTGAATTAGTGGCTTTGTGGGACTTAGTTGCTGGCAGGGATTAAATCACAATTTGTTTAAATTTGGACAGATATTTTTGATGATGTAGAAACTAATAAATTGAGATAAAGCATGGCCAAGAGATGAATGGATCGGAGTGTCCAGTTCCTATTTAAGTCCATGACCATTCCACAGGGAGAGCTTTCTCTGTTCCCTCAGGCTGTTGCCTCATTGCAGCACAGAGCAGACACAACAAATCGAACTTTTAATGATCTGCTAGAGCAGACTCACTGCAGCAGCATGGAATTCAGCATATCCTGTATCTTGGCAAAATTAGATACCTCTCTAGATGAATGCTTTGTAAGCAAACCTACATATCCTAAGGAAGACTTCTACTATTCAGAAAGGAGAGGGACAACTATAGATTCATTTGGTCCGCATATTTTTCTTACGGCTGTCTAAAATTGCAAGTGTCCTGTGTGTTGTTGCCTATAGCTGTTGTGATGTGTTAATTTCCCCCCTGGTTCTGTTGTAAGCTCATCTGGTGGTATCCTGAGTCTCCAGCTGGTTCTCCGCCAGGCAAAGCCCATGAGAAGGACATGTAGAGGCAGGCAGCTTTCAGGCACACCACAAGCAGCTTTTGGGGATGTGGCCCTGTGCTGTTCCATGCTGTGGGAGTCTGTGCAGAGCAACATGTTAAACCTACCTGGTAAATGAAAGTAGACAAGCAGGCCATCGAAGGAGACGGAGAATTTGGCGGAGGGTTGTGTGTGTTTTGTGCCCCCCAGCACGTGCACGGTTCCCCCAGCTATTAACTGCCAGTTAGGACCTTTCCTGAGCTCTTAGTGTTAGAATAAAGTTTTCTTATGCTGATAATGTATTTGTATTATGCAACGTACTCAAAGAACAGAAGATTATCTCTCAATGACTGTCCTCTACTCTCGAGAAGCTGTTCTCCTCTGTACATATAATATGCAGAATGTATGGGAGTCTTACCAGCGTTGGTTTGCATTTTAAAGACTGTACTAATTAATGTGTGATACTATTGTGTTTTTGTAGTGGCATCTTTGAGGTAAGATGTAAAAACTATTTAAATTTTTTTTTTTTTGTTATTGTTCAGCTTTTAGAGATAGCACCAAGGACTGCATGTTCACTAGAATCAGCCTTTTTCAGGGGCTGCCATAGCTGCGCGCAGGCACCGGTGTTTCACCCGGCACGTAGCACCTGCGCTCTTCTTTCAATAGGGGTCAGTTTTGAGTGGAAACTAATTCTTCCTGAAAAGTCTAGTTTAGTCTTTCCCTCTCCCAGATTGAAGCTTCCCCCTCCCACACTGTGTGCCAGCCCAGGAGGAGACCTGGGAGGAATGTCTCCTGAGCCAGGGCACCCCGTTGGCATCAGGCTCCCTCATCCCGTAGCTCACCCAGTGCATGCTCCTTGGAACTTGGTTTTCCTTGGAACTGCTGGCTGTGTCAGGACAAAAACAGTGGGCTCACATTGCAAGACCATTTGTGCAAGTGACTTTAAAATGAACTAAAATTGAGGGGAATTAAGGAAAAGAAGAGCCTGAGCAGCAATTTTAGGGTCAGAATCTTACTGGGGTGCTTAATGTAGCAAGAACTTGGGGTCAGTCCCTAAAAGACAGGACCATTTAGATGGCTTAGGTCTACATTTCTTGTCAGGTTTGGAGAGTGAAGTGGGGCTCAGATCCAGCCTTTCGGGCAGGGTTGACTTACTAGATGGACTGAGTCTGAGATGCTTCTCCAGATTGTGTCGTGGGCCAAAAGACAAGACATGCTGCAGCTTAGGAGTTATTTTTCATTCCCTTTTTTTTAAATCTTTTTAATGGAGAAAGCAGTTCAAACTGCACCTGGCAAATGACTGACTTCAAAAGCATGTTTTTCCTTGTTATATAGACACTCACAAAACAGCATTGTGTGGCTAAAAAGGCACATTTGTGACAGTTTCTTTTTGAGTGCCAAAATATATAAGCAGTATTGTTTGAAGGGAAATAATAATTTTTTTACTGTATTGTTATTACTGTTGAACAAATATATTGTTTTTAAATGTTAGATTTTGAAGACTTTTGTATTGTAAATTGTTTTGTGACACGGTGCTTTTTCATACTGGAATTACTGATTGCACCTAAATATGAATTATTGCTTTCTTATATAAATATGTGACCTTGAACAATCTTGATGAAAACCAGTGTATGGTGGATACCAACAGTCCAAAAAAGTTCACCTACTGAAATCCCCTAAATGTTCTTTCCTACTAATAAACATTCTGCTGCAGCTAGAGATGGTGTGCCATGTGCTTTACTCCCTTCACGGTGGAGACTTAAAGCTTCATGTAGCCCCATGGTCTGGGGAGGAAGGCCCAGAGAAGCCTTTGCCTGCAGCCTTCACAGCTCCTGTCCAGTCAGCAGCTGTGAAAGACAATTTGGAGGGCTCAGCCAGGGCTCAAGCCACGCACGGGCACTGGGCCGGCACATTGCAGCAGGCTGGGAGCTCCACTGCTAACACAATTTTTCCTCCAGCAGCTAAAGCCAGCAGCTGGGCAAGGAGCAGGGTATCATGGAGTGAGTTATAAAAGCAAAAGGACAGCACAGGGCTGAGAGCCCTGGTCCTCTGAAGCTGGAAAGAGCAGCTTAGCTGACTGACAGCAACTGTCCCTGCTATAGATAAATCCCTCTCCAGGTTTAGGGGACTTTTTATCCCCTAATGACTATCACACCATCAAGGGAGCAGGATGTGGCAAGGAAGCATGGGCTGGCAGGGTGGTAGCCGTGGTTAGTCGCTCTGAGATGAGGCTGATAAGGCGGCAGCAGAGCTTGTCACAGCAGGGACTCCTGCCAGCCTCAGACAGGCTCTGGAGGGGGCTTGCTGATGCTTCTGTGCATACTTCTTAAGCTCCTCAAATTTTTACCTTCGTTAAATTTGGAGCTGGGATTAGCAGAGTCCAAAATGTAGTTTAAAGCCTACTGGAAGGTAACAGAAATCAGTGCCTATTTCCTTTTGAGATTAAAAAAAAAAAAAGCCTATTTGTGGAACTGCACAATAAAATGAGTTTGAGACAGGCTGGAGCCAGAATGAAGCATCAGTAGAAGCATCAGAATGAAGTATCCAAGTATCTCCTGTGCTCAGTGCAACTTCAAACTGGCTTTATTACACAAGCTTCCAGTGTGCCAGACTCCCTGTGATGTACATTCTCCTCACCCTCCCTTTAGGGCCATTTTACAATTTAGTATAGAAAGACAGGAGTGTAAGGAGGTGTTTATTTATTCAGGGGTGCTCAAATCCTCCATTTACCACCCTTGCTGTCCCAGCACCTCGCATCTTGCTGAGCAAAGGCAAGGCTTCTGCCCCAGGCACTGGAGCACATTGTACTCCCACAATCCTGGGCTGGACCTCCCACCACCTCAGGGAGGAGGGAACCTGCTGCTCATGGCCACACCTGGGGAGTAGTGTGCTCCAGAATCTATCACCGTATTCTGCAGCACAAATTGAGCCAAGAGATTGGGAAGGTGCTGAAAACCACAGGCTTTACTGCTCCAGTGAGTCCCCTAAAGTTGCAGTCAGGAGCTAGAGGTGGAGTGTTTTGCTCCCTGCTCCTAAGAGGGGGTAATTTCTTCTTAAAGACCTTTAATCAAGGTACCCCGAGTCGCTTTGCTAGAGCCTGGCTCAGCCATGCCAGGCACAGTCCAATCCTTGAGCACGCAGTGGGTGCAGTGGTTCCCATCAGCTGACACACTTCTCACCCCTCCATGGCCTCACAGATGGAGCTCTGCCAACCACGCAGCTTTAAAGCATTTGCATTTTAAGAGCCACTCACTAAAACTACTTCCTATAAAACATAATTAAACATCTATTGCAGGCAGTGCCCAGGAAATGTGATTACCTTAAAGAGCTCTGTGGGAGCTGATCCTGGCTCACCCTGTACTGCTCATCCAGAGCACTGAACTCCTCCACCCCACCATAAGACAGGGCTGCTCTGCTACTGCCTGGGCAATCACCCTTTGCTGAGGCAAATGCTTTCCCCAACAATTTCCCACCTACTAGGATGTTTTCACCTCCTGAATCTTGTTTGAAAAGCCAAACTCAACTGGTGGAGAATAAAATGTTTGATGAAAATGTTTTTACTGCAAGATGTGTGGTCAGGTGTTTCAGTGCTTTTGGAGTAGATGTGGATAAGGATCTCATCCCAGGTTCTCAGGAGTCACTAAGATGTGTCAGTGCTTCCAGCCAGGTTCCCAGGACACTCCAACAAGCCACAGAATCACAGAACAGTTGGGGTTGGAAGGGATTTCTGTAGTTCATCTGGTCCAATCCCCCTGCTTGAGCAGGGCAAGTGAGAATTGGCTGTCCAGGACCACGTCAAGCAACTTTTAAATATCTACAAGGATAGAGACTCCACAATCTCTTTGGGCAACCTACTCCAGTGTTCAGCTACACTCCCTGATTTCAGAGGGAACCTCCTGTGTTTTCGTGTGTATCCACTTCCCTCTGGTCCTGTCACTGGGCACCATTTAGAAGAGCCTGACTCCATCCTCTCTGCACCCCCCTTTGAGGTATTTGTACTTACTATCTCTCCTGAAGAGATGTAGTAACACAAACCACAGCAACAGAAATATTATCTCATACATAGGAATATTTATTTTTTTCCTTCTTAAAAATGTACAAAAAATAAAATAACTGTATTTACAGCTTATCAAACCCCTCTCCCAGCTGCAACACTATTAAGTTACATGAGCTATATTCTTAATATAAAAGCACACTATTTATACATAAAGTTTCCTTGTTTGCCAGAAAGACGGCTTGTCACAATCTTTGGCACAAACATTCTTGTTTGTATCTTGTCTCAATTAACAGGAAATGGAAGAGCATATAAACATTTAATACGCTTTACATTTTATAAGTCATAAGATACTCCTTTCCAGATCCACTTCAATCGATATACAGCATCTCTGACAGCTAGAGAGTTTAGATTTTTACTAATTGTTTGAGTTAATTTACATTTAAACAATTCATAGAATGAAAGAGAAAAATATATAAGAAAGACATTTGATCTCTGAATTCCATTGACCAAAAACTTTGTGAGAGAGGACACACAGGAAAAAAACATTCTTTTCTTTTTAGTTTACACTCAGTAGTACAAATCCTCCAAAATGTCTTGATGGGGATATCACTGTGCAACCAAAAAGCTTCACGCAAAGGATGCACTTTATTTTGGGGATATCAGCACCTGACTGTGAGAAAGAGCTAAACTTTGAGAATTTGAATGGGGTTTCATAATAAAACATCAAATGGACGGACAAAGTGCCAAATCTGCAGCAGGAACCAAAAGTAGAAGACTGTTCTTCTTTTGTACATCTCTAAACACATCTACAGACACTGCACTGCTATAACTCTTCATAGGGAAAATGCACAGAGCAGCAAGCCACTCTTCAGGCTGCACTACTTAAGATTCAAGATTGCTGTCCTGAAGAAGAAAAGGAAATGAGAAAGTTCTTCCTTTAAATAAACAACCACAGCAGTGCCACAAAGAGACAAAAGGAGGCAAGGCAGATATTCCTGTCCCCTGCTGAAGTAGCCAAATCTTACTTCCACTTAACTCATAATATTAGGAAGATCCAGTATTAATCAATATTTTTTATCAAACAAAAGCAACACGCATATTTTAAACAATATACATGTAAGCACTATGTACTCCTCAGGACATCTGAGTCAAGGAGGGCACAAGGCAGCCACTGCTTCAGAAGTTTGCATTATTCATACTGCCCCTTTCCCACCACTCTGATGGGCTGATTTGGACCAACAAGGTGAACCCTGAGAGCCTGCAGCTTGCCACAACCAGCATCCAAGGTGCAGTGCTCCTCCAGCAGCTGATGCAGTAACTACAACTGAAGGGGTGCAGTGTGGATACTCTTTCTAATGTCAGTGCTTGTGATGCACCTGCATCTGGAGCAGAGAAACAAAGCCGTCAGACCCTGGCAGATAAAATTAAGGGCAATAATCCTTACCTAGGTCTAGCTGTTGTTTTAAAATTATCTTACCACCAATGTAGTCGCCTTCCTGATAACTTCATTGAGACTGTAAGAAGGATCGAAAGGCAGGAGTATCAGCTTTCTACTAGCAGGACTTGGAACACTTTGGGATGTGTTTAGAATAGCTTTCAGTTAATCTTGGAAGCAACTTTCCTTTTCTGGACAGTGGCTAACTGAAAGCTCCTAAAATGACAATGGAAAGATAGCTCCTTAAGCCCCAGTATTCCTGGAGCATTGCACTCCTCACTGATCCTACACTGCTCCTCATCACAGGATGCTGCAGCACCCAACAGATCTCAGCTCATCTTGACCCAAATGTAAGACAAAACCATCCCATGAACCTGAGTGCTGGTGCTGCCAGGACAGCCTGTCCTTCTCTGCAATCCCTAAATTCTCACTGGCCTTTCTTAATGCAGCACATTCCAACCCAGGCCAGCCCCAGGAGTCACAGGCATTCCCTTGGACAGCAGGTTTGTTGAGGGCAGAACCAGGGCTCAACTCCTGCATACATTTACTCCTATGCTCCACCTGCAGCTTCTGCCCAGACATCTTGACCAACTGAGAGATCTCAGCAGATACTCTGAGGGTTCCAAACACCAACAGAGAAATACAAGAACTAACAGCATTGCTCACCAATCCTGTATGCTGGTCCCAGTTCCTAATGCCTCCAGTCCAAACTGTCCTCTTTTTTTCTTTAGGAAAAAAGTATCTGGGATAAGTCAGCATAGACTTTTTATCTGAGTCTGAGCCAAATAGAAACAAACTGAACCATCATAAATCTCTTCTATTCCCAGGATATTTGCTCTTGAGCAGGGTAGCAAGAGCATCTTTGCTGGAGTGCATTTTTATATAATGTTAAGGAAATTACAACAGAACTCTGCATCAGAAGGGGAAGGAGTGCATGACAAAAGAAAAGGGCAGGAGAAAGACAGAATACACACTTTGCTTTACAGGCATATGTGGATTCTGGGTATGTTAACTCTGATGCTACCAGCCTGAACCTTTTATAGTTTCTGGTCCCACAGAAAACTTGACATGTACCTAACATTTCTATTAGAAGTAGAGATTTTAATGGGATGCTACTGCTAATGAAGTTAAGAAAGTGTGCAAGAACTTGCAGGACAATTCATGCAGATATGGCCAAATCAGGCTGGTCAGTTATCCCAGCTACTTTGCTTGAATGTAAATAGCTCCACACAGCTCAAAACATGACGTGAGTCCTGTTAAACTAGGCAGTGTTTCTTTCTGCCATTAACCACCAAATAATAAAGGTTGTGTGACTAAAGGAGAAAAAGTTTCAGAAGGAAAAGAATAAACTCTAAAAGCTGCATGTAGGAAAGGACCCACACTACTGTCTGTCACACAGGATCCATGTACAGTGCATAGAGAACAAAATGCAACTGAAACTCATGGAATTGCATGCTGAGTCAGGAGCTCTTTACAATAGCTAGAGGAGCTGGAGAGAGAGACATGCTGGGTTTGGATGTCAAAAGGACATTCAGGCCTTGAACGCCTTTCCTGGTATGATTTTAGCCTGCACAACTTTACCTCTTCACAGAATTCGTAAGACAGGTGTGGAATTTGATGGAATAGCCATGTAGTTCAACTTGGGTTCAGATGCAGCCCTTGAGAGAGAGAGACCAGTCTCCACAGCTGTGGGATACTCCACTGGAAAAATTGTCCCAGTTTTGATAAATATTTACATCAAGCCCAGGCTTATACCTCACCCAAGTGTCCTAGGAATCACAACAGAATCATTCAATGGAAATACAAGAGCAAGTACACTTAAGAGGAAGAGTTTGAAGTCCTGTTTCTTACAGTCTAGAGGAATGCTTTGATGCTTAGGCTGCTGCGGAAAGAACCTTCCCACCACAGGTTTGAGAAAAGGCCACTTTAGGAGCCTCCACTTCATCACAGGAAGACAACCAGGAAGAAGTCCTTTCTGTACCTCTAGGCAAACCAGGCAGCAGACACACAGTGTCTCTTGGATTTTGTTACAGCTGGATGGGAGACTCAGGTATCTACAGATGGGACTTGGGCACCTAAGGTGGGCCCCATAGTGCCAGAGCATCCAAGACCCAGTAGCAGAGTCTGCTATAATATTTCAATATACAACTGTGTGAGCAAGTATGGAGCATTTGAGTACAGATTCTGTTATCAGCTTCTCAGTACACACTCCTTAACAGATTGCAGCAATTTAATCCTCTAGGAAAGATTCTATTAAAACCTAAACCTAAAAATACATACAAAAACATAGTGGCAGTAAACATGCCCACATACAGTAGTTAAAATATATTATTGCATATTATAAACATTATATACAAGGTTAAAATGGTTTCTTTACCATTTACTTACAAGTGACATTTGTAGCTGAATGCCTTACTTACAAGTCCTCATTGCTACATGCTGAGAACTACCAGAGGTATTTGGCAAGACTATACAGTATAGAGAGATATTGATCAGTCTGAGCAAGTGAACTGTCAGCCACTTTCCCCATCTTTAGCACTGCAACAGATTTTTAGCAATGACGGAGACAGCTACTGGTAAAGTGATTTATACCAGATTCCTGAAACTAGACCAGCATGGTAACTTAACATGTTTTAGAATGAGCTTATCCACAATGAAGTATGGATTAAAATGCTGCATTTCACATCTGCACTGGGTCATCTGGTTACAAATCTGGGGGCTGGTAACTGCTTGTACACTAGAGAGTGGGGAACAATAAATAAGGGACCAGGTTAACATGCATGGCCTTGTGCTTGACAAACCCAAGTCTATGTGCAGTGGGTGCACACGTGCAGAATGGACAGTATTTTCAATGCAGTCTTGTAACAGTTTCTCTGATCAATGTCTGTCAAGTTCTTGGGGAATCTTCTGCTTTCCAAGAAGGATGAAATGCTGTGGTTCCTTACAAAAAGGCTCTGCCTGAGGCTAGATCTCTGTCAGTGTGATCTTGAAGCCTTCAACCATGCTCTCCATATGCAGGATGAACGTGTCCTCATTGGAGTAGTGCTCAATAATGTTGTCATCCATGTTTACCAGGATACTGGTGACAGAGGCAGAAATCAATGTTTTTATGTACCAGGACACTGAAAGGGAAAGCTATACACCCTGCCACATGTCCTTGCTTCTCTACAACACAAAATGAGACTTCAGCACATGCCAGCACAGGGTCACTAGGGGGAATTATCATCAAGATCAGCCCTGTAGTCCTTTATAGTCTTTGGCTTAGAAGCTGCTCCTTACCAGAGCAGTTGAGGTAAGAGACATGCCAGTGCTGGGATGTTAACACACTTAGGCTACCTATAGATGAGCTGCACTTCAGATCCCAGGCAAACCCAGGTAGCTGGTGCTTCCCATGCCTGGCATTGGCTCCCACAGCGACACATCCGTGCTACTCCTCAGACACGCCATGTGAGCTGCTGCACCTCTGTGCTGTGAGCTGCTGGCACAGGGAAGCAGTGTAATTTGTGCTTTGCACACAGCTCACAAACTTAGAGCTCAGCTTGGATGTGAGACTATCGACAATGACTATTAGAAGTGCATATGAGTGTTTTCCTCACTCTTTACCTCCAAGTGTTTCTTCTGTCACTTAGAAAGAAGCAAAACATGAGAAGTTTCACCTGTCTTCTCACTAAAGAAATCCCCAGACACAACAATGCCCTAAGCTAGAGTTACAGCTGAAAATAAATGATTGGTTTAAAATTATATCACTAAAATATTGTGGTTAAATAGAACTAAAAAAAAAGTTGAAGTGGACAGATTTAGTTTTATGGCAAGGAGCAGAAGCCTAGCTATTCTTAAGTCCAGCTGTGACGTTCATGTCTAAATTTACTCAGCTGAAACCCCTGCAGCAAACACTGCCCGTTTGTCTATCAGAGTAGGACAGTGGCCTACTTCTTCCTAACAGTGCAGGAAAACTCCACACTGCATTCCCAGCAAAGGTAGCATCTCCCATTCTGGCCCTCGATGATGATATTAAGCATATTGTCTACAAAACAGACTTTATCCACATATCTTATCCACAAACTCTTTCTTCACAGTAAGCTTATGAACACTGATCAGACACAGACTGGAGATCCACTGCCTCCTCTGCCATCCCTTACAGCCTCCATAGACATGAAGATTTAAAGCACATGGGTATGTCTCCTGAAAGAGTTTGTGCTGCCCAACATCATAAGGCCCCAAGTATAATTGGGACCTCTGAGTACTTCTGAAGGATCCTGCAATAGATCCTTAGGTAACTAACTTACCCCTTTTTGCTCTTCTTATAAAGTTTTGCAATCTTTTCAACTGGCAGCCCATATTTCTCAGAGATCTGAAATAATAAAAAGAAATATCACTAAAGATGAATGAGAAATATAAAATTATCACCTCTTACCTTACATAAGACATTAAAACAAAATCTCTGCAAACTTTGACAGGATAGTTATTCAGAAAAGTCTGTCACAACCATACCATGCTTTCTTTTAAAGATTACTTGGGGAGCAATAATCCTGAACAGCTTAATCAAAACCCACAACTACCTCCATCCAGAAACTCAGATACTATAGTTTTTATAGGGTGTGAATCACCAGAACTGCCCCAGCATCTCCTAGCGCTCTGCTCAAGGAGTCAATGCTCTTCCCAGCTTCAGCTTTTACCAGGGAATTTCAATCTGATCTTTCTGTTGTTTATTAATCTGAATTTTTGGGCTCATGGAAGCAAAGGCTTCTCCCACCAGGCAGAAGGCAGACACATGGCAACCCAACAGGAGCTGATGGACTGATAGAACAATACAAGCATACACATTTCTATTTCTCAAAGACATTTCAAGGTTTGTCAAGCTAACAGGACTCTCCATGGTGGTACTTTTGTCTGAAAAGTATCTTCAAGGTACCTTTTATTGTGGGAGGGCTACTGACATCCTACACACAGGACTAAGAAGCTTCTGTATTGTTGGGAAGGTGACTCAGTCTAGTTACTAAAGTAGCAAAATGAAAACACTATTTGGCTCACAAAACATCATCTGAGTGTATAGATAACAAGAGGAGTTGTCACAGAGAAGTGTTATCAAGGCAAAGAACTTGTAAAATCAACTTCTTGTCAGCTACTTAAACAATAAAGCAGAAAATACAGCAAAACTTTAGAAGGAAGAACTACTTAGCTGACAAATTACCCATGCCAACAAGTACTTCATGGGATGCTTTGGCATTGCTTTGCAGCAGTGTTCTAGTAACTTTTTTGGGTGTCTATTCTGCAGTGAGTCTGTGGTGTGCTTATGAAGATGGTGTCTCTGGGCCCTTCCTCTGAGCCAGGTTTGTTTTTCAAATTATGATTTTTCCTTGAAGGAACAGGTCTCACAAGTCACACTTTAGAAGAGGATTGTCCCAAAATGCAAAATAGTTACAGAAAAATGACTTTTTTTTTCCCCAGTGATTAATGTTCTGTGGTGTTCTACTGCCAAGCAAAGTAAGTTTCCAGCTCTTCCCAGGTGAAATGAAGTTGCAGCTAAATAGCTGACTACATAGCTTCTGCATTAGAGAACTGAAATGCACAATTAAAAATCCATTTAAAGACCGGCAAACATCAGCCACTGTAAAATCCTTCCTTTGTGTTTGCATTCAGAGTTCTGTTGAGAAAAGGTATTTTAGAGAGGTACATTAAAGCAATTATCACGAAAGAGAAAATGGAATGGATAAACTCAGCACTGAGGACAGATTCAAAGAGCCAGAGGTTGAACACCAAGCATGGCTCCCATCCACACAGCCAAGATTCTCTGAAAGAGAGAATTAATTAGCCTTTACTTGTCTACATCACCTTTAATAGTATAATTGTCATCTTAGCCCAGATGCAATTTTGTACCTAAAAACTATCCCTAACAATGCACGAAGGTATCATCTATTCTACAGCAGAACTCCAAGCTTCTGAAGAACCAATAAAACTTCTTTTACACTGAAAACAGTTTCTTCTGACTATTAGCATACGTCTGTGGCTAACAGAAAGGGGAATAACTGATGAGGTACAATAGACCCATCCACTCCTTAAGTTTTCCACCTAGCAGAGAACAAAATACAAACTGAATTTGGGTGGTATTTGCTACTTCAGTTTCGCTTGCACCAGCATGTTTCACTGCTCTTTTACTCTTTCTTATCCTCTAGCTTTGCTTTTCATGAACAGAATGACATCAGATGGTGTTGAATTTTTGTATCTGTGCTTCTGTTGTACCCCTAGATTTTTCATGTAAAGCAATAATAAAAGTGGCTCCATTTCATCAGACAGTTGAAAAAAATCCTTTGTAACAGGCATTGGAGAAAAACTGGCAACCTGAAACTGCAGAAAGTGTCACAACTGTGTGTACATGAGGAAATGATCTTCCTCTCTGGATGTTAACTCTGAAGCCTAGTGATACTGTAAAGATCAGCACTTGAAGACACTTTTCACTGACTCCATGCAAATAAACAAGCCGAGCAAAATGTTTCTTGCCAAGGAGGCTTAATAGCAGCTAATATACAGCATTCTGCACATTCCAGCATAAATCTTCCCTAGGATACTTGGCATACCTAACACTCATGCATTCCAAATGTTGCTCAAAGCAGTTTGGGACTCTGGGACATCACTTCCTACATAAATTATGAGAGACTGGGCTGAGAAAGCCTTGCCTGTCACACTGCCTATGACAGGTGTAGGATTTATATAACATGCAGGGATTAGTGAGCTTTGCAAAAGACTTCCAGCTGACTGAATAAGCACATTTCTCAGGAACCCCTGGGATTCAACCAATTATACCAGAGAGCAAGCTGTGGAAGCAAGGCTCAATGTGGGGTTATGGGAGAGCCTCCCCCTCACAGTCTCCAGTACAAATGTGCTAAGTCCTGCTTGCACAATTGGAGAAAGCAGAGAGTGAGCATCTGCTAGGGCATCTCACTTAACACCCTCTTCTCAGGGTGTTTGCTGCCAGCACAGGGAGAACACCACTTACTGCCAACTTCCATACAAAACAACAGGATTTGTCACCTGAACCCAAGCAGGCTACATTAAATTTTAGAAAGATGTCCTAATTTGGAGTAATATCTTTCCTTATCATCTCTATTGTCCATTTGTCAATTTTCTGAGCAGATTTCTTTGTTAGGATATCCAAAGCAGTGCAACAGCCTTCTGAGTGGAACTGAAATAGGTGCCTGGGTGTCCCTTTGGGCTGCAGTCCCCTGGCATGGCAAGTTTGTCTGATTGCACAAGCCACCAGAAATGCCCTCTGCTGGAGTCAGGAAGCCAGAAAGGGCAATATCTGGGAGGGTCAAGGCATGTAAGAAAACACCTTTGCCAGCTTATTTCTATCAGATTGTTTAGTCTGTTGCCCTACACTGGCTGGAACATCATGTATATAGGCAGGTATCTAATAGTCTAAGCTAGCTCTGTTGAACTCAGCTGTTAGTTTTTAATTATAGAAAGCCTTTGGGAGATGCTTGAATTTCCCAATTAGAATTGCTTTCTGTAATTTGAATAAACATGTAATTTTGCACAATGTAAGACTGAGGTACCTACTGAGATGCACAGTTGTCCTGACTGGATCAGGCTGAAAGCAAGATGTAGAGCTGGTCAGTCACCACATATATGTGATGTCTTGTGAAGGGCAATTGTTTTGCTATTTTCTGTTGATGAAGACTGACTAGTGAAAACCAAACATCTGCATCGCTTCCTGAGATGTGCTGTACTTCTGAAACCAAAGACCTCTAGATATTTGCCAAAAGAAAGATATCTGAGAAGGAATCTAATTGTTAATTTGGAACAGGGGCATATGTGAGAATAAAATAAACATAGGATCCGAGAAAACCATGTCATTAATAACAGAAAGTTAGGAAAAAGTCAAAGATCAGGAATAGTGACTAACAAAAAGAAAAAAAAATGCAAAATCCATAAACAGAGAAGGACGGTATGACTGAGGATCACTGGAGCTCTCTTTGAGAACTGGGGCTCTGTAATACTCAGAGGCTCGGTTCCTAAATTCTTAATACTGAGACTAGAATGGAGCATTTAGGATATGCACATGTACAAAATTACCTCATTTGCTGCAATGGCTGTAGAGAGAATATTTAAGAATATGCAGTTTGACAGCTTTTTGGCTTTGTTTTATCCACAATATCCTACCAAAGAGAATTAAAATTTTATGAATGTGTTCCATCCAGTGAACTGGGACATTTTACAACAGATTAGATTTCTCTGGTGCCGAAAACATGCCAGTGAGTCAGCAGCTGTGCTGACTGAGGTATGCAGAAACCTTTCCTGCTTCTGCACCAGCTTTGTTTTTGTTACATGGTGGCTGGAGAACAGGCATAGAGAGGCATAGACTACTGGAGATAAAATATTCATGCTAGTTTGAACAGTTATAGAAGGATTATAACATACTTTTAACTTCCATACAAAGACAAGTTGAAATCGTGTTGCAGCTTCCCATGAATCAGACTGCAGCCTCTTCAAGCAAAGCCTGGTTTTTGTCATACATGTGCTCTGCCTGACAGCTGAGCTGCAGTCACAGCTAACAAACAGCATCGGCAGAAGCACAGTTAGCACATCCTCAGCATGACACTGACTCTCCTCAGAGATACCCTCATCTAAAGAGGTGCTCTAAACAACTTCACTAACCCACAAATCTTTTTCCGCCTTCTGCTACTGGCCAAATATTGACCAAATAACTCAATCTTTACTGCATTAAAAGTGTTCAGCACATGCAACAAGATACTGTGACAGCTGTAAGAGAATATGAATATACACACTTCTAGCATTTAGCTGAGTTCTCTAAGAGCACTTTCATCCATTTCCATCTTCTCCCCTACACGTAAACAAGGCTGGAAATCAACTCAGCATCCCCCATGTCAATCTCACATTCCCCCACTGAAGCAGTGAGACACATGATTATTTCTTAACTCTTCCCTTACCAAGTTTCACGAGCCATCAGCTCATATAAACAGGAATAAACATGGAAATAGCAACTCCTATGATGACAGCTAATGGGTAACAAGCAAAGGAAACAGCAAAGAGGCAACTGGTAGGTAGGTCACGCTTTAAGTGAGGGCTAGAGAAGGAACTTGAGATGATGTATGAATGACAAGTCTGCACTGGCTCAGCACCTGCCTCTTACATGCTGAACAGCAATTTCACAAAGGCCATATGAAATTCACACAGAAACAGTGCATCCTTGGGCCTCTTCTTGGAAACCAGGCTGGGAACATACTGATAAGCGTTACAGGAAAAAAATCAGCAGGCTCTGAACCATCAGTTCAGAAAGCAGCATTTCAGAAAATGAAGCTTGCACCTCTCTCTCCTTCCCTCACACTGGTTAACTACTGCTATTCCTCAAGGCTCAGGTCTCCAATAATCAGCTCTGTGATGCTGTTTATACCCAGTAACCTGCTGACAACACTGAATTAGGAAAATGCCAGCATTTCAGAGCTGCCCTCCAGAAAGCCTTTTAGAAATGCATTAAATGCACTTGAGAATAACTTCATCTTTATATTATGTTTTATCTCAATAATACATGGAAAGCCTCAAGATTTTCTTGACAAGAAAGACAAACAATGTGAGGACATCGGATACTTACAGCTTCCATTAGCCCCTTTACTGTGGGTGATTTCAGCATCAAAGCATCAAACACCTCATCTGTCTCCTTCCTCACATACAAAAGCACTGAAATAGAAAAAAAAACCAAATTTAGAGCAGGTTCAGTCAATTGCACAGATGAAATACCCTGCACTGAATAGAAAAACAAATATTAATCTATGACAGATAAATTGAAGCACTGAAGATGATTTGCACTTAAAAAGATGTACCTTTAATATCATCAGTGATCTAGACATGGACAACACATCATAGTTGCATTGAAAATATAGTATTGAATATTCAGCAAATTTAATTGAATATGAAGAATCTCTATCTTCCATAATCTAAATCTCCATTTACAGAAAGAAGCTAAAAAGCACTGGGGCCCTGTCCCTTGGTTATAGGACAAAGCACAAAAGCTAGGTCTTCTTAAACCTCTGTCTTGGCTTGTACCTCTTCAGGCTTCATCTAATAGGCTGGGAAAGGACATTCAAAAAAGGCAAGTCTGGGTTGCTTTAGCTGTGCCTTTGAGAGCAAAACCAAAGAAAAGGTAAAGAAATAGTTCTCATTAGCATTACCATGCAGATGACTGCAAATGACCTGACCAGTATGAAAATAAACACCGGGAAAAATGAGTTCAAAGTAATTTGAGACTTTATAGGGGAGACTTTACATTCAAGAGCACAGCTGGCAGGCAGGCATTTACCAGTGTGCCCATCTGCTTAGGTACCCAAATGCCATTTCTGTTCCTGTTCCTCCCTCAGATGCCCTGCTAGCTGTTAATTGTCCACAGGCACAGTGCCCTGCCCTCTCTAGCTTTTGTTTTCTTCACACTTTTACAGGTAAAAGGAAGAAACTTGCTATAACTTGGCAAAAGCAAAGCACACAGCTACAAAACATATAAGCATAGACACTAGAAAAGTGTTTTAGGCATCATCTCACATGAGTGATGAGTAACAGGTTAAATAAGATGTTCTGCAATTTATTTTGCTTCCTAAATAAGCTGCCTTTTCAAATAGCAGCACTGCACATGAGGTACAAATACACATGCACTGTCATGTCTGTGTGAAAATTACACTTGCATCCTTTTTTTTTGGTAGATAGAAAAGGGCATCTTTTGAAACTGCAGATTCTCATAGTCCAAAAGATACCTTCACCAGGTACCTCAATAGATGATGTGCAGCTGAACCAAAAACTATGATGGTATTTTTGGTATAGAAGTAATTGTTTAAAAGTTAATTCTCAAGCCAAGACTCTAGCAGGGTAGACTTGGGCACATTTGCAGAGAACTGTAGCTTCTTTGCCCAGGTTTTTGAATGACTGGAAAAAAAAACATGGGTAGATCAGTGCCCTGACTTGGCCTACAAACCAAACATGCAGGACAATGTTGGGTTTTTTCCATCTTCAATTCAGAACCATGAAACTGCTACCCACAGCATGCAGAGCCACATCCTTTTCGCCTATTTTTTAGCAACTCTTTGGGCCCTGGCCTGAGAACATCCTTTTAATGGACTTAGAAGCTGAAACAACTTTGAGTCACAACCTAAACTCTCAAAATATAAAAGAAAAAAAAATTCCACACCAGGAGTCAAATTTTACCATGCCTGATATATTTAATCACATGAACGAGCACTCACTCAATGGGCTAATTTTACCAGTATTAACACTTATACTAATTTAGTAAACCTTTTCCTTATGACTAGAGGGTTGTCCTGTACCTCCTGGCTTTACAAACATCTGGAGCTCTGCCAGCCTTAACAATTATAAACATATCTGAAAGAAGAAAAAAAAAATCACTTGGTCCAAGGTTAAAGCTGGGTACATTACACAGTCCCAGTGCTGAGCTTGACATCTCTGTTGTGCTTGGTGTGCCAGGCAACATTATACACGTAGAAAGTCAGGATTAGTCACCACATGGGGGGTTGTTAGGTTTTTCTTTCCCCTGACAGGTGTGAAAATTCTGGCTTTGATTCAGTAGAGCACTTTTCCACAAATGACTTGTGGTTATAGTGATGCCTTAGGAAGCCCCTGTCTCATCCCTGCCCTTACACCCTCTTACTCTGGCTCATCTCAATTAATTTTCCTGGATGATGAACTCTCCCAAACAGCAGTGAGTGAAAAAACCCCCTTTTTATGAGTTATTCTTCAAACAGATGAGATCCCTGCCTCAATGTACAATGCAGCCCCACAAGCCTTTGTGCTGGCAGAGCAGTGGAGAGGCGGCCGCAGGGGGAGGCACAGCCAGAGGGAAGGGAAAGGGGCTGCAAAGGCTCCACTGGGCTCTGCAGCAGCATTGCCACTGAGTGACTGTGACCATGTAACACAACTCATGTCCTCTAATCCTACTGTCACCACATTCATAGCATCTAGATGGGCTCACTCTAATAGTACAAATTATAAGATTTGGAGGGGAACAAGGGAGAAATCTTGTACTAGGTAATGAGCTATTTTTGCTTGACAGTTAAAAGATAAATTCAAATATGTCTGATCTACTCCC
This sequence comes from Eopsaltria australis, assembly GCA_034509425.1. Classification (NCBI taxonomy): domain Eukaryota; kingdom Metazoa; phylum Chordata; class Aves; order Passeriformes; family Petroicidae; genus Eopsaltria; species Eopsaltria australis. The sequence goes on from JAVTVJ010000001.1 coordinate 4,590,583, forward strand.
TTAGTTCTTAACCTTCTTGCCAGCACTGAAATCCACTGCAGACCTTAATATTCTTTAGATGTTAAAAAGAATAGCAAAAATGGGGAGATATAAATTTACCTTTAGTTACTTAAGAAATAGCCCCAATACACCAAACTGCAGAGGGGCAAACAGCCTTTGCTCAAGGCAAGGGATGTTGTTGCACCAGTGAGACTTTCGGAAGTCAGGCCACCAAACTGAGGATTTATGTGTGAATGCAGAACAATGGTAGATACCACTTTTAAAATTGTTAACAACATACATGTGGAAAAATGAAACTAAGGACACAATGAGACAGTAAGACTTGGGACATCACAAAGGTCTGAGCCTGGGCACTACCAATGCCGTGACTGGCACTCTATCAACAGTGGCTACAGTCTCTGTTAAGTGGTTTCTGGATGGAGATATGGTACATCTTAGTCAAGGAAAGAAACACTGGTAGCTGTAATTTGGCTTTCCTTTCTCACATTTGGAGTTTTCATTATGGCCCAGGCACAAGTTCCTTTGGTGACAGTGTGAATGCTGCCCTTCACAAGAATTACTCTCAACTCCCTGATTGTTATGAATCCAAAATGTTTCAAAGTAGTTTAACATGACTTTCCTAAGAGACAAAAGCTAGACAAAAAATAACTTTCTTGAAACTGAGAACTACAGGACTGGAAATCCACCTGATCTATAATTCAGCTGCTGGATTTATAATTAATGGGAAACTCCCTATGAAATCTGAAAGGGAAAGTGATTTGAAAACTTACAGAGAACTCAAAACAGGAAAAAGGCAAGTCTAGCCAAGTAACTAGCTGTGATGCACATTTGGTACAGATTAACACACTGCACATTTCTGTGTTGGGCACTTGTACTTCCCTTAGAGGTCAAGGAGATGAAAGAATAGTTAAAAAAGAGGCAGCTGCCTGAGTGAGAATATGAACCTTGTTTGCAAACCCCCTCAGACCTGTTCTCTTGAAGGGTGTCTCTTAATATTTTTACTTCCACCAGACAGTGTTACAAGTAGGTCCAGCAGGCAGAGGTGAGGCCACACACACTTTCACTTCTCTTCAGCTGGGCTTGGACACCTCACTGGCTGCTACTTACCTGCATTGCTCTGCTAATGAGACACCTTGGGATTACATTGCTTTTAATGTATATTTTCACATATCAGACCTGCTCTCTCTCAAACATTACACCAGTGCCCCATCTATACCTACTCTCTAGGAGTTATTCATTCTGCTATACCAAATAAATCTTGAGAAAAGAAGCTTCTAATATGGCAAAGCTGGGGGAAAAAACCCCAAAACATTTTAATAGCCAGTGAGTTCTCTGGCAAAGAAAGCATTATCAAATGGGTGGATTCAGCTGAGCTGCACGCCATCAGCACAATTCCAGATGCAGGGATGCGGATGGCAGGAAGTTCACCAGAGCAAAGGCCACACTGGAAAAAGCTTGGCCTCCAGCCAGCACAGTCCAAGATGAGAGAAACACTGAACAGGAAGGGGATGTGAAGAGAGCATCCTCCAGCCTTTCTGGTTCTGTGCCTCTCCTGGATTTAATAATTTTACACAGTTTTGCCACCAGCTGAATTTTTTTTTCTTTCTAATCTTGCCCTTGAAATGCTTGCAAGTCCCAGATGATATCAAAACAATTAACCACAGCAAGGGACAGGAATAATCAAAGCAAACCAATACCCCCTTGCAGGCAACTTCCTAGGCTTCCAGCTGGGAAACCCAGGTGAAATTGTAGGAAATGACAGTCCTTTCTGTAGCCCTCATGGCTGTCATCTTCTGCTTGATAGAGCCCTGATAATGTGAATTTTGCCAAGTCAACAAAATGCAAGTCTGTGGTGAGTGCTGACCTCACATAATTAATTTAAGATTTAATTAGATTATGTTCACATTTATTTCAAGAAGATACCAGTCTCCATCCTATAATCTTCAGTGCTTCCCCTGATTCAAGAACACCACCCTTTCCTACAGAGAAACTTTGCAAATGCAGGCTTGTGGGAAGTCATTTCTATAAGCTCAAAGGAGTCTCACAAATGGTACAACTAAGAAAAATCCAGTTCACTTCTGTACCTTGTTGCTTTGTTGTCTCACAACCTGACGGGTGACCCTCAAAATACTTGCAAGTTGAGTTATTTAAGTTTGTCAATAAACTTACATTACAGAACTCATGAGACTGAAGGAATGGCAAATATTGTCCAGGATGTTTAATTGTGACAGCGTAGGAAATTATCACTGATAGCACTGCACTGAAAGTTACTGTACACAAAATAGACTTTGTGGACAAAACCACCTTCAGTGCAAAATTTAATAGTTCAACCTAAACGGTTGCTTCAATGTTATTCAACTTAAGCTTCACTTGTAGCAGACTGGAAAACAGGAGCTGAAAGAGCATATGAAATGCAACTGTAATAATACAAACCCTTAAACAATTCAGTTAGATCTGCTGGAAGATGTCTCTCCATGTCTTACATTTCTAATAGGGTATGGAATTTCTGAGATTTTATTCCAGCCAATCTAAGTCTGCAGTCAGCAGGAGCTTGCCTGTTAAGGTCTCTTTATTTGACCCAATGCATCTTGCATATTTGCTTGTGATCCCAGACAGAACAGAAAAGATGAGCAAAAGTTAAAAATAGACCATCACAGATTTGCTACTAGAACTTTTATGAACTTTGTAGCTTGGCCAAGAACCAAGAAACTTCTAGGTTTTTTTATATACACTGATCGCTTCTTGAGAGAGCATAGTTCTTTTTTTTCTTAAGTAATTCCTAGCATTTGTTAAAATGCCTCCTTATTGACTGGCAGATGCAAAGATCTCTCCTCCCATCTACCTATATTTGCACCAGCATCCTACAACTGACACTGTCCAAGCCACACGTGCCCTTCCCAGCTTGAGGGTTTGAGTCCCACAGAATTATTTTTAACTGCTAAGAATTGATTGTTACCTCTTTTCAGACCTTCTTCTTTGATTTGTTTCAAAGGGGAGGGACCAAACTCTTCCTCCACAGGCCGGAACATCCTTTTGACCAGGACACTGCTACTAGAATATACAAAACAGGGACCATGTCAGACTAAAACTGTGCTCACAGCAGAAGAGGAGACAACAGCAACAGTCATGACTCATTTTGTACTCTGGCAAAAACACTCACTAGCTACTCAAGTAGCACCAAAAGCAGAAACTGCAAGGATTTAGCTTTTGATGCTTATCTGAACTATCCAGGCCTCTTAAATTGCCAAGACTGACTGGCTGGGACAGGTGACAGGAAAATATGTTCCAATGTTATGCACTAATTTGAAAACCCCAAGGGCCCTTAACTGTTTAAATACAGAGGGAAGGAGGTGGTTATTGCTTGATGCAATAAACCCCTTTGTTTCTCAAATTCCACTGTAAGCCATTTTGAAGCATTAGTTTCAAAAAGAAATAAAAAGGGCCTCAGGTTTTCAAGTCAATGACAACTGCAGCTGCTCAGCCACTCCCTATCACAGGTCACTTTTTGCAGGTTTATGGGAGTGTAGTTATGTTACTCCAGAATCTCAGACTTGAGGGTGCTCACACAAGGATTCAAGCACTTACAAAAGTATGGGGCTAGCACACAGTGCGGGCTGAAGTTCAGGCACCCATATTAAAACCCTTATTTCATGACATCTCTAACTTAATTAGAGGGACTTCCATCAATTCTTCCAGTCCCTCCAAAGTCTGGTAGGAGGTACTCTCATCTCCAACCTTCCTCCTTCCCAGGTTCTCTGTTCTCTTTCTGCCTTTCTCTTCTGGCACTTGGCCATTCTCTCTGCAGTTCTGGGATTTGTTGCATACAGGTGTGTGCACTGCTAAACAGCTTTCAGGAATGCAGTGAAGTTCAGGCCTTCAATAAAAAATTCCTGGTTTTTAAATTATTTGAGAACCCTTATGCTTACATAGATGGCACTTCATTGTCAAATATATCATCCTGTCCCTGTCTTGAACCTTAGGACTCTTTTACTTGGAAATGAATCAAAATACAGACATAAAAAGCAGACAGTTTACATGGGAGAACATGAGGGAAGGGGGAAAAGGTGGGCAGCTTTATCTGATTTCATATTTTGTATTGACTTTCTATGAGTTCAAACTGTTAACTGCAAAGCTTGTGAAACAATAAATATCTTACCCTTCTCTCTCATCATCTGTATTATAGTAAACCTAGAAGGATGGAAATAAAAATCAATTATTCCCAAGACTCAGACACTTGCTTAAGAGAATAACTTCAAAAGGGAGAAAATACAACAAGTGTTTTGCAGTTTGTCATACGTTAAAAATCCTTTTCCTTCTATAAAACACAAACACCTCTAGTTCTAACTGTCATCTGGAAGAAATATGGCTTAGAGAAACTGCTGTTGAATATCATCTAGTGGAAATACATCAAAGTTTATTTGAGAGACATTACCCTCTTCCCTGGTTTATATCATTTTCCCAATTGTTTTACAATCCTTTAAATCAGATCACTACTCACCTAAATTACCCCTAATACAGTTTAAGCCACAACACTCACAAGCTTTTGTACATACTTAATACTGTCTGAAAATCTAATTAAACTATAAAGAACAAGATTAAACTACAAGCCTAATGGAAATACAATTACCAATGGTACAGCTGAACATTTTCTGCACAGGCTGTGGGCAGAAGCCCAAGTCCAGTTTTGTGTAAATCCACATAGCTCAGAGTCACCGGGACCAAATTTACAACAGCAGCAAATGCAGCTGACGGTAGCAAGGGAGGTATAAAATCACAATCTGTTGCTCAACACTCTACAGAACAGTCAGCCAAACTCCTCACAACGTGCCCACACTGCAGGTCTGCACCGACAAGTGCACCAGCCCTGCAGCTGCTGAGCTGCGGTGTGAGCACGGGGCGGAGGCACAGGGCACCGCAGCCGGTCCTGCCGGGCAGGGCAAGCCACCCCGGGCGGGGCTCCAGCACTTGGGCTGGCAACACTCAGAGCACACTCGGCTCTCACCGCGAGCCTTCAGTTCTGAACCCGTGCAATGAAAGTAGCTCACAGGTGTGTGTGTGTGTGCAAAGCTGAGGTCTGTAACTATGAGTTACAGCAATAAAAGACATGGCTGAACATTGCCTAAGAGCTAGGAAATTGGGATATCTTCCAGTTAGTTTAGAAAATTATTTACAGGATTATATATACTAAGGAATACTTCCACCTTCTCCTGTTTTGAAACAAATCCACATTCTGGTTTGAAAGCCATGAGGACAGAAGGTACCCAACACTGATATGTGAGTGGGCGTCTTTCCAATTTGGGAGAGTAAGCCAGTGACAGCTGCGATTGCAACGTCTGTGCTCTTTGTGCTTTGCTCAACCACAATTCTTAGTGCTTCAAAATAATTGACAATTCCAACACTCAGTTTCATTTAATCTTCCTCATTTTACTATTTTTCAGCAAGATGCATATTAAATTTCCTCATCAACTATTTGTCTTTATAAACACATGCATAAAGGTCTCATTCTGCTCCCTGTGATGTTAATAAATAACATGTTAATAGTAAAAAAGTTGTCAGAGCTGACCCTCCAGTTCAGGTTTTAACTTCCCAGCAGGAGATAAAGTAGAAAAGAGTCAAGTCAGCAAAGATTTCCCTTTGTTTACTAGTGATAATAACTGCCAGTACTGAGTATTAACATTAGTATGTTAATACTAATGGAGTTTTACTTGGAAGAGTGAAAATATTTTTTTCAGGAATTTTCAGATCTCTAGCTGATGCCGACAGAAAACGGGTAGTGGTGTTTAGTGACCCTGCTCTTGACTTTCCTACACATGTAAGAGTTTGGTCTTTGTTTTCAGCTGTGACAGGGAGGGGGATCTCTGCTACCACAAGGTGGCACTTCATTTCACCAAGCCCAAGAACGCACTCAAAACCAGATTTTATTTGAGTCACAAATCAACCTTCTATTTAAAAGTTCTTGACTATTTGTTTCATTCTTTCTTCCCAGCAAAAGAATGACAAAATTGTAACAAAAACAAACTAGCCAGTTGTCAAAGTTGTATAAATTTCTTCTTTGCACCCAGAACTCAGAAAGATACTTGTCTCTTGTAAAGTCTTCTATAAGTGATGCACCAAAACTATGTTTACCAAAGTGAGAGCTGAAACAAGTGACCTGCAGGAACAGTGATTTATTTCCCTAAAACGTGCCCCAGAGCAGAGGCAGCCAGGTGGCAAGTGGGCACCAGCTCATCTCATTATTTCCTACCTGTCCAGTTCTTTGAAGGTTTCCAAAGTGAACATCCGGTATGAAGAGAACTGGCTGGGAATCCAGGTCAGCCATTGTCTTGAAGAAGGTGATATCACTCTTTTTCTGCAGAGGGAGTGCACTCATCTTCCCTTCAGCTGCTAGGTGGATCACAAAGCACAGGGTTGTGAAAGGAGGCATGTTAAGCATGACTTAGCCCCAGACCAGAAAGGCCCGCTTTACTCACCGTTATTACATGAGGTTTGGGATGCCTGGCCTTTGCCTTTCTTCCTGTTCTGCTTTCTCTCTTCATCTCGGATTTTTCTTTCTGCTCCCTGATGCAAAAAAGACAACCCACAGATATTACCCAAAGAGGAACCACTGTGAGCATTGCACTCTGCAGTGCCTGGAGCTACAGCAACAGACACATCAGAAATGCTAAAAGAGAAACTGGTTATTCCATTGAAGACAGATCTGTCCAGTCTGCTGGGAAGGTACCAGGCTTTGCATGGATCACCTGTGCCTGAGACTCAGCATGGCACATCCAGTAGCTCCCAGGGCTGCAGACACCAAGGAGAACATATCCACATGTTGATTTGGAGGAGTCAGGACAGGCAGTGTGCAGTCTGTAACAAGACTGATGCCAGCACAACTTGGGCAAGGGGCATCCCAAGCCTGGTGTCTCTGCAATGGACAGAGTGCTCAGGCCAAATATCTTGTGTATGTAATGCATAAAACACCTGCAGGATTGCTATCATCTTACATTATGTCTGCGCTGAGGTCTTCCCTAAACTCTCCTCCACCCACTTTGTCTGTGGGTGGCATTGCTCCACTGTAGCCAGCTGTGCAGAGCCTTTGAGAACCGACAGTCCAAGAAGGCTGTGCTTGACAGCTTGCCAACATTTTAAGGGTTCTTACAGAAAAATACAGGCATTTCAAACTGAGAGAAGCTCTCCAGAAATAGGAAAGCAATGTAGCACTGCCCTATTAAGCACCAGGAACTCCTGGGAAATTGCAGGCTTCTGTTATGTAAATACACTCTCAACAAGTTTTATTTTTTAAACTTGTTACTGACATAAAAAGCAGCAACACCTCCTTTGAAGTTCTCCTAATTTACTTTATAAATAATACCCATCACATTGTGAAGGGTAATAAAGATCCATATGCTCCCAGACAGTTGGCATGCAAGATTAGAGATTTTTTTTCCAAATTAAAATTAGAAGTTTCTTGAATAGAAAGGGAGGGGAGGGAGGTAAAGAAAGCAAAAAATACCCACTCAAGATGGCAAAATTCACACATGAGTCAATGAACCAAGCTTAGAAAGAGTGCAAGGAAAGATGTACTCCTGGCTGTGATCTATCAGTAGATTTCCAGAGGCTGAAATTGCCAGAGGAAGACATAGCTCTTTAGAAAAACATCAATGTGTCAAACAGAAACACTGCCTCCAGACCAGGTCCCAGTCCAGCTGTCACTCACTGACCTCAACTGCAGAAGCCAAGGGATTCAGAGTTGTGCACTTATCAAAATTGTTTCTAGGGTACATTTGCAACCTTTAAGGCCACCCATTCTTTCTAAGAAAGGAGCAAAAATACACAGCAAAGCCACTGTTTGGCAAAAAGCACTTCCTGAGAAACCTATGCTGCACAAAGGGCTCTGCAGGTGACCACAGCCCTACCTGCCGCTCAGTGCTGCCAATCTGCTGCTCACAGCAAATGGGATGAACCACCAAAGTATTTCATACATGGCAGCAAGTATGAGTTTCCTCTTAGGAAAGCAGAAACTGAGGAGGACTCAGCCTTTTATACATAATGAAAAATATATGTTTTACTGATATTCTGTAATATCCTTTGTAACCACAAACTTGGTGAAGCTTCACAGCTTTCTCTTCATTTGTTCTTGCCTTCATTCAAGGCAACACACGCCAACTTCTCTGAGGTGCAGGCAATCCCTGAGCTGAGCAGCCATTCCCATCCATTATTTGTGCCACAACCACTTCATGAATGTGGCAACTGCGATAGTCACAAAACTACCAACCAGCCCTTTTGAGCTTGGAGCAACCCACAAGGCACATGGCAGGGGCCAGCCAAGCCTACATGATGGACATCGCCATCACAGGGGTGAGACTGTGGACCACAAAATGATTTTTGCACAGTAGAGCATTTCTGCTGCATAGTTTTCACAGTTGAGTCATTTGACACATACCTAATAAACAACAGTTTGCATATCATTTCAGGACAGAAGAAATAACCCTCTTACAGGAGACTATAAACTATACTCTGACCAGTGAAATAATGAAATGAGTTCTTAATTTTTTCATTGATACCTGGGCTTTTTATAAATGCAAGGAGTACTTCTGCTACTAATCATTAGCAAAATGCAGCCTATGAATTTCAGCTGAGTCAAACTATTTTCTTCCTAATTCAACTCATTTAAATTTAAGTCTTGCATTCTAGCTCCAGCCTTGCAAAGCCCTTGCCATCATAAGGACCACTCCCGTCACTACTCTGAAGCTCACGTGTACACTGATTTGTAGTTCCAGGCTAAAACATTCCACATCTCGTTGGGTAGACACATAGACTTCAGCCTTCATCTCTCTAAAGGTGAAGATTAATAGGCAATTAGAGTTGCTCAATAATCTGTGATAGTCCATTTTCTCTATGATGTTCCACACCAAAAACAAGGATGCAAGAACTGCATATATTCCAAAGAACATGTATTTTTTTGAGATTAAAGAAAAATGGATTAATTTATTTTATTTTGGATCAATGTTACGGTATTTGCCAAGTCAAGTTCTGCTTCTTTTCAGCAAAGATAATCACATAGAAAATCAAATAGCTCTGAAGTCCCAGTTCTTTCATTCACACTGGCTAAAGCATTGTGCAATATACAAATATAAAAAGGCCTGGTAGCAAGTTTCCCTGACAACCTACTGAAGGAATAAAAATTATATCTTCTTATAATGCAGCATCAGTGATCTGCACATGATAAAAAGACTGCAAGGGTAGAGAATTAGCACTGAGATAACAAGATGTGGACTGTAACAAATGCTTTGAAGACTGCCTACTGGAAAACAAACATGGACAAAAGATTGGAGAACAAATAGAGAGTAAGGTAAAGTAACATTTGTTAAGTAACATTTACAGCCTTTGCAGCATTTATCTCCATACATTTATGTCACAAAGCACATACTGGATGTGAATTGGTGTTGCTCTCTAGTTTATATGTAAATTTACATTAAAATCAAGGAATTGCCAGAATAAATACTAATATGTATATAATATGTACCACATAGCTAAATGCAGTTTTATTTCTTCAAAGACAGCTTTTTCCACAACAGCTATGCTGTGTTTCAGCTACAAGACATTATTTTGTCAGTGAATGTTCTTAAAACCTGGACACCTCCACCTGTGAGTTATCTAAGTGAATATACAGATACACCCACTGGCCCTAAAGAGGCACCACCATTGCAGAAAGAAACATTTGTAATAACACCTCAGGCACAGAAACATTTTTTCTTCCAGGTTCCAAAATGAAAAACATTTCATACTTAGGCAGGAGGAATTTACTGTGCAGTTCCACTAGTCCAGGTGATTGTAATAAATCAGGTACTTTTCTCATCAGCTTCTATTTGAGGCTGTCAGATTGGGGCATAGCAGGGCAGTTCACACTTTCAGAATTTATAAAGATCATTATATGCTTACTGGGTTTTTTTTAAATGGTCCTATAGTGCCTCTTTAATTGGTTATGACAAGGAGGTAAGCAATAAATAACAGTCTCAGCTTCATGGCCTTTCCCAAAGAGGCAGCAATCTTTGTCCACTGTCACTGGAGGGAGAGTCACAGGCTAGCAAGAGAAATTGAACCATTTAGCACCACCTTAACCAGAGCCAGGGGTTTATTTTGACATCTTGGAAAGGTGAGAATACCCAGCCACACCAGCTACCTTCCTCTGAGCACGATGAATTCTCCCAGTGCCACCAGCAAGTGGAAATTCTCCAAACGTTCATTTACTTACAAAAGCCCTGTGACAAAGGGATGTTGGTAAAGATCTGGCACCATGAGTCTGGGGAGAAGCAAGAATTCATCTCTTACCAAGTGCCAATTAGCACAAGCTGTCGTGATAACCTTGATAATTTTCATTCACACCCACATTAAGGCTAAAAGCTCTACACATGTGTATACCTTTAAATTAAACAGATATATAGCCTATTATCAATACCCTTGAGCCCTCCAGTTCCCACTTTCAATACAATTTTTGATGTGTATAACCCTTTAACTACGCCTGTGATCCTTCCTTCTAATTTGAGACAGTTTTGATTAATAGACTCAACATTCATTTCCTGCTTTCTAGTCTGAGTATTTGAAGCTCCAATTAAGCCAATAGATGCAATGAACATGTATTATTCAAAATCTCCACCAGTTATATCTAGAGGTCACCCTTGATGAGTTTGTGCTCTGAATTTCCTTCCTTTTTTTAAATAATTCAAATTTTTCTAATTGCTCTTCAGAAACAGGTAGATGAAAACAACTTGTTACTTTGATAGTTACTGAGCTTTTAACATCCAGCTGTAGCTTCAAATCTCTCAACATTTGACATTCAAAGTTACAATTAAAAGCATAGCATTTTGGCTGCAAGAAAACCTCAGTGCATACATTTACATTCATTACTTCTAAAGATTTTCCTCCACTAACACAACTGACTGATTAGCCCTCAAGATCTCGTTGTCAAGACAGCAACAAGGGAATGAACTGAAAAGGGGGAAGGAGCAGAAACACAGAGACCTGAAACAGTTGAACTCTTACCCTTTCCATTAAAAAGTTAATGTTAGGTTTTGCCTGGGGCATGGCCTTTTGTCTTTCTATTCCCACCTGTAGGATGGCAAGACTAATTTGGATAAATTTCCAAGTCACTTAAATAGATGTAGGCTCCTGAATCCCTGAACCTTGACTAGAATCCAGGCATCAGCTCCCCTATGAAAGATCTTTCTCAGCACGGATAAAGTCATCAAGCGGCAGATGCTAAACAAAACTGAAAAGTGGTCAGAACTCTTTTTGAAGAATCATCACCAACATTTCTGAGCAACTGTTTCTACCTGTTGATGTACACAGCTGACCATGACACTGCCTAATTCATTCAGGCATGATCTGTGTCTGGGTGCTGAAAAATCTTACTAGTTCCCACACAGGAGCAGTCATACCTATAGCAAAAAATCAAAATTTTGCTAAAGAGGGTGTGAACATACACAAAAATTAGTTATTGAATTACAAAATGGGAATAGCTAATATATTTTTGTATTTTACATTTGGTAAAAAAATCCTAGCAACATAAAAGCATCTAAAATAGCTGTTTGTAAGCAAGGCAGGGGGAAAACCCATCAGCTGAATCACTGGAATTTTCTGTTTTCCACTGCAGATAAAAGAGAGCTTAGCAGACCATCACTGAAAAGCGAATTTTTCTGTCAGAGAAACTGACATGAAGTTTACCTGCTACCTATCCTGGCTGTAAGAGTTAGAAGGGATGACATCAGCAGACTGCCACCTATGTGAGCCTGTGATCAACACTGACCTTCCATGCAGAGATCTTTGCGTTTGCACTTTCTATTACTTTTTTGATATTCCAAAACCATGACCTATAACATGCTGTCCTTAAACAGTCCAACTATTGCTCACAAGCTGAGGAATCAGGGCCAAAAAGGCTGCAAAGCAGTAAAATAATTACATGATAATCTGTTAGATTTGTGATACAGCTGGTCCAAATGCTATCATGAAATACAATTCTTTAAGGAAAGAAACAGCATTTAATTAGGTCTAAAATACAGCAACAATAAACTGCCTAACAAGATTCCTCCTTCATCCACGGTAACTGTGCTTTCCACTTACCTTGTCACAAAAAACCTTGATCTGGCAGTAGGCTCGGTGGATAGGTTTATTGCTGCGGTTGTTGTAGCTGTAGGTATCGATCTGAATCATCAAAGGAAGCCCTTTTACTCCTTTTTGCGAGGAGAAGTCTGTGCTCAAGCAATTCACTGTGATGAAAATCTGTGTGCCACAGAGATTACTTTTTAAAATGTGGTGCAAACAACAATTAAACTTCTGGAAATACATGACAAGAAATACGAAAGTAAAATAAAGAGGCTTTAATTCAGCTATGATGTGTGCTCTGGCAATTCACACTCCACTTCTGTCCAGCAAAGACACTCCCATGTTGGGAAGAAGGACAACCTTGAAAGCCATATATTGGTACTTCAGTTTGGATCAGAAGTTTACATTTCAGGTGAATAATTTGGTTGTCCCAACTTACCATGCTTTGGTTCACACCAGAGAGCTCAGAACACATGAATTGGATTCTTTTTGGAAAAGCCAGACCAGAAAGACGTGTTCTAGGAGCACTCCTCAGATCCTCCACCTGCTCACAATTGCTTAGTTCCTGGGAACTGACTAAAGATAATCTGAGATAAAACCTCCTAAAATGTGCCTCACGTGGATGTCAGGTCTTTAGCCCCTACTTGTTCCACTCTATAAACCTGCTCTGTATGTTTGCACTGTTTGTTAATACAGATCATCTTGCTTCATTCTTTCCAGCTGCCTTAGGTATGGCTTGTTCATCTGACAGCTCGCAATTCAAATTCAGTGGGACAAAGATAAACTCTACTTTTCTTTTTGATTTAAAAAATTTTCTTCACACTCTCATCAACACTACTGCTTTCTCCATCCCATCAATAGATACTTCTGTGTTTCTCTTTAAGGGCCCTTCACTGTCTTGCCTCAATTTTAAAGATGCATCTCACCCTGTCTTTCAAACTGGGAAGGAATTTTTCAAATATTTATAGAACAATTCCCTATCTTTTCTCAGAAGTTCTTTTTGTTACATAGCATCCACACAACTTGACACTGCATTCAGAGAGTCACAGAATTGTCTCAGCTGGAAGGGACCCAGAAGCAAAGTCGTCAGGTCCAACTCTAAAAGTGAATGGCCCATCCAGGGATGGAATCTCGGCATTATTAGCACCATGCTTTAACCAACTGGGCTAGGAAGTCCCCTGCTTGCCTGTGCTTCAGAAATCCATCTCTTGCTCTCCTTCTACAACAAAAACTTACAACTTGATAGCCGCTGATCATCTCCCTCTCTTTAACTCAACTGGCACCACGGGACAAGGTGTGTCTCATCTGTACAGGACCTGGGAGAAGGATCTCTCACCACCAAAGCCTCCCAAGGACTATTCTGATGTAAAGCAAGCACTATGAACTAAAATAATACTGATAGCTTTCAGTCAGACTGGCATGCATAAAACTCAAGAGATGAAACTAGATTAAAAATCTAATTTTCAGCTCAGTGAGGAATATGTGCATTACATAATAATTTGGGGCAATTGTGTATTAACCTGATTCTATTTTTCACTTGCCCTTAGTTTACAGATCAACAACAAAACCCCAAACAAAACAAAACCCCAAAACTGTGAGCCAAGGAAAAGGACAGAGAAAGCCAGCAGTACATATCTCCTGAACCCAGAGGATGTGAAACCAGCTTCAGAAGAATAAGGACACTCAGGAAAGAAGGAATCTCAGGAAAGAAGAGATCTCAAACAGGTCTCTCAAACAGACCTGATGACCTCTCAAACTGGCCTCACCAGGCAGAAGAGAAGGCAGCAGGCCCCTGGGGTCTGGGAGGATTTCTGAAGGAAGATCATGAAGGACATCCCCCCTCCTCCTCCTCCATTCCACAAACAGGGAAAATAAACCCATCAGTGTGAGTGACCAGAATGCAACATCCCTAAGAAAGGCAGCTGAGAATAAAGAAGGGCTCCAGCAGGGCTGGTGGGAGATACTTTACCCTCCTGCCAGAAGTTAACATTACAGTCAGGGTCTTTATGATGGAGCCAGAGCAGCTTGTTTGCCTGACTGAGCTAATGGCCCCTCCTTTCTGCTTCTGATTGTATCACAGAGCTACATTTACAAATGAAATAGTTGAACTTTAACTGCAGAGAGAAGAGGGAGGCAGGGAAAGGCCCTAGGTGAAACTCTGATTTTGAAGCTGATAGTGTTATTTCTGTTTCAAATTACAAGTTGATCTCCTCCAGCTCCAAAGGTAAGTGTAGATACAGCAAATACACCTTTGAAATATGACAGCCTGAATTTTCATTTGCCTTCAGAATCATTTATAGTATCAGGGCAATGGTTTAAGGTGTGTGTGAACACACAGCAGTGAAACAAAGTCTAGCATAAAACAGAATCTGCTCTCCCTACATTTTAGCCCATACTTCTGCACAGGGATTTTCCAAAATATACCTCCAAATGTGAGAAGACATGCAGGCTTTGCTTCTACCTCGCAGTTTGTACATCTCCCACCCTTGCTGCACACTCAACTGAGAAGAAAAAAAAATTTTGTCCCACCTTAATCAACTACATACACTGTGTCATCTCTTTCACTGCCTCCACAATCACAGAGCAGAGTAGGAGCGGCTGGGGAAGACAGACTTCATCATTCCAAGAGTCCCCATACAGCAATAACAGATTATTCAGCATGAATAATAGAGAGGTGCTGTAAGACTCAATATCTTGTCCTGACACTGTAATACATCAGGATCTCTCTGAGGAGCAATGACTGTACATTCATGCACATGAAGTGTACTACACTTTCTGTCATATCATTTGCACCTCACAGACACACAGATGGATTTGAATTAACACAGATCATTCATACTGGGGAAGTTTTCTGTCTCCATGCAATGTTCTATTAGCTTTCCTGTAAAGCACCACAGTGACTTTGGATTTGGAAAACATGGGGGTGTATAGAGGGAAATGGAAGAGGACATAAGTTCTGTTATCTATTTTAGAGTCTTTTTTTGTCTTTGTATGACTAAAGATTTGCATCAGTGCAGCAGGCTGCTATGGTGAAGAGGACCTGGGGAAACATCTGGACAGTCCTTTTCCCTCTCCCCTGGTCTGACCAGAAACCACCTCCCCAAAGCAGTGACCTACTCTGAGCAGCAATGATTTCAGCCATTTGTCCAAGCACAGCCTGTTTTGCCCTTTGCAATACTCACCCTCCCCTCTTCCCAGCTCCTGTCCATAATGAATGTACTCATACTCTCGAGACAAGGGGCAAAATAACTTCATGGGCAGCCATGAAAAGGAGTGCTGTTCTACTTTTCTTAGAAGATACCCAGATTAAAGATCTTCCTTGCTGTGATTTTTTGCATAGTAGAATTAACATGGTTAGAAAATGTAGAGATAAGTAGAAATTACAGTAGCAGGAAGAGAAATCACTGTTTCCCTCCCAAGCCCTGCCTACACTTGTCTTAGAACTATATTAATAAAAATGACTATGATTGTACCCAAATTCAGATACAACCTTTTTATCCTGTGCAAACTGGATTTTGGCAATGTTTTGCTATCTGGAACACATTGTATAATTGTCATTATAGTGATGTCTTTTTTTTTTTTTAATGTCAGCATATCTTAGATTAGAGCAATTAATAGCAGAGTTCCACCCATCTAGTCTCCAGCTCAGGCATGCCACTTGCAATTAAATACTAATTTGGAAAAACATTTGTTGCTGAGAAAGTTTCACAAGTGGCCTAATATAACGACAACTTTTCTGTTTGTTATATAGCATGTCTAGAAAAAGCACTCTGTCTTTTGGGGACGACACTCCTCCACAGTGTAGTTGCTGTTATGAGAATTACTGTTTGTTAAATACTGCAGCATAATTAGGGATGTACAAGACACAAACACAGTAAGCTGCCTTCAGAGAAAGCAAGGCTCAGAAGTGCATTTCCCTTTTTATAATTTAATTCAGCCAACATGACTCCTGCTGCGGTCTCTCAGCTTATACACTTTAAAGGTCTTCAGTTACGAAACTTCTAATATAAGCCTTTTATTACTATTTACATTTCTGGCTCCCATTGTCTCAGAAACTGCCAAGGGCAGAAGGGAGGGAAGAGTGTGTTACAGCACAAAATAAGAAACTTAAAGCAATTTCTCTACCGAATACTGGCAATACATGGAACCCGGGTGATGGGTCTTTTAAAAGCCTGTTTTAAAAGGTTCCTCCCTCCAGAGGGTAACAACAAAGAGTTAAGTGACTTGTCTCTCAAATGACTAACATCAATCCCATCGTTCCTCTATACACAGAAAGTGTGGGTTTATAGTTTCTCCTACCAGCCGTTACCTTATAAATCCCACACAAAGGTAAGACCTTTGTTTTATTTCAATACAAATGTCTCCAGCAAATGTTTACACTACTCTTTTGAAGCTTCCTCAACCCACACCACACCCCGGCAACTACATAAAAATGCCATTTGCTTTGAATCGCAGATGCATACTTACCAAGCCATTTGTATACACTGAATTTCAACATTATGTGCTACCACAGGTTAACTCTTCTTTAATATATACGCATGCGCGTGCATGTCTCGCATATATGTATACACTCATATATATATATATATATGCATACTTGCACACGCAGACATGGTTTATTAAAGCAGCTGCCAAGTCTAATCCTACATAATTTCTGCTACTAACTCCCCAAAATGAAGCTTCTTTTCCTTCAACCTTAACATTTTTAGAGTAGAGAAGATGTTAATTTCCTTCCTAATTAAATTAAATTTGATGTAATTTGAGAAGGAAATTCACGATTAAGAAAAAAAATTCTTTTACTAGTCAAAGCCTGTCCTAAGTATCACTAACAATGTTTAAGAAATATGGATTGCCACAACACAAATAACTGCTAGAGATACTGCTGCTCTATAAGCTTAATTTTACCATTGTACCCACTGGAGCTGGAGCTCACTTTGGCCCACAATATCCAAGAACCTAATCCTTCAAATCACTCACTCTTTGAAAACAGCTTATTACTGTATGAGCTATGCCAAAACTCATTAAATAACTGGAAAGGTTCCCAGAGGCTTCAGCATACTTTGGATTAAAGATCTACATTTCGGTTAAATATAGCAGGACAATGATTGCACGCAAGTATACACAACAACTGCTCAGCACACAACTCCTGCACTCACTGAAAAGCATCTCCCAGCACCTGCCTGAATAACACAGCCACAAACATGTCTGTTTATTGCATGTCCAAGTTGCAGGGCTTAGCAGAAATCTGTAATCTCTTGATATCACTCAAAACTGTCTCTTTAAGGTGACATTTTTTGTTAGCAACTGTTCATTGAAGTAATATCTTCGATTTTAAGGCTAAAAAGTACCTTCCATAAAAATATACAATGAATTGTTTCAGAAGTAACACCATCATAGCCAATTTAAATGATCTAAGTACCTATCAGAGAGAAGACTATCTCAAGGAGCTGGTATGGTTTACGGCAAATATATTATCTTTTTCTGCCTCTTTGATCATCTTTCTTGCAAACTAACTTCTGTCAACACTAACAGTGCAAGCAGACAGATGAATGTCTATCAGAAATAAAGCTGAGCTCTGTTCAAGAGCCTCCACTAGAACTCTCTCAACTGGCCACGTGCTGCAGCAAAATCTTCTATAGGGCAGCAGCAAGGCAACTACCTAGCTTCTAGCATATTATAGAGACACTTTTAAAGATAGTTTTAAAGTCAGACAGTTCTTGTTAATTGTTTGTTTCCTCATCTTTTTTTAAAGAACTCCTTTAAAAATACCAAACATAGCATTTGGGTTCAACCAAAGGGAGACAACAAATCACCTTACTCATAAATGTTACATATCTATAACAGAATTAAATATGGAAGGGAAACAAAGATGGATTGTACAAAACTGTTCTTCTCTTCCTACCCCTGCTCCCTTACTGCAATATTTTTGTCTTAAGAAAGCACTGAGTTTGACATGGCTATAGAGCCTTCCCCTCATTTCCCTAGATCCTGTTTTGAACCACAAGCCCTGCAGTGACCTCTAGATAACAGCCACAGCAGAAAAGGATGTTGTTGTAGAAAAGGGTAAGGAGTGCCAGGACTAACTCTGCTCTGCCAGAAGGCAAGGGGACTGCTGCTGTCAACCAGGCACAGCAGAGAAAACACAGCAGAGTGGTGTTTCTGACTTTGGTGCTATTTCCTTAGTCCACAGAAAGCAATAGTGTGATTATTCCACATTTTGACATGCACTTTGTAAGATTCCCTTTCCATTGACTTGTTCTGCCAAGCAGCAGTTGGACGATGACGCACCAAGCATGGTGAACCAGAGCCAACAGCCCGGTTCCATTGACGTTTCTGGGACAACAGAGAGAGGCCTGTGCCTGTACCCTCTCTGGATTCCTGTTTTTTCCACTAAGACCCACATGAGATGCTGCCTTACCACCCCTTAGCAGGCTCACTGGTAGCCGGCAGATTGTGGCTGCCACACCCATTCTCTTACACCCTCATCCTGAAGGGCTGTGAGGGGAGGGCCTGCTTTGCTTGTGTGGGAGAAGAAAGTCTGACTTCAAATAAGGAGAAATATGGTTTTAAATCAGCTGCCATCCAGATGGAGTAGGAAAGTGAGAAATCTGATGCTCAAGATAGGTCTTCTAGATGAGGGATTTAGTCTCCCAGGCAAGAGAGAGATATTTGGTTAGGTGATTTCTACTGCCTCTGATATTCCATATCACTGCCCTTCCAACAAGAAGTTTGTTTTCTTTGCTTCTTCTAGGGCCAGTAGAGTGCTTCATCACATCCCATCTCAGAGGCCCTGAAAAGAACTGGTGTGTGCCAGTTTTGTCTGACTTGGAAAAAAAAGGCCTTTGTGCCTCTGATAGAGTTAAGTTTTAATCTTGAATTTGTGGTGAAAATGGAAAACAATACTGAACAGAAACAATGGAGCCAGTTGAAAGATCATCATTCAAAAAGCTTAGGAATAGGGAGTCTGTAATTATGCCTTGAAATTCTTCATCTCTCTTGGATGAGGTAATTGCTGGAGAAAAAACAGCATTCAGTGACGTGTCTCAGAACCCACAGCTTTCCAACACCGCAGGGGCATCCTATGGGAATCCCCAGACCCAGTGCAACCAGTTATTGTATTAGACTTTCCAACACGAGCAAGCATGTACACATATGTGTGTGGGGAGGGAAACACTTTAGTGCAGACAAGGTAATAAGCTTTCATGTACAACCAGATTTATGCTTGATAGCCCAGCACTAAAGCATGTTATGAATCCTCTTTTATCAATACATTTACAGTTCAAGATCCTAAAAGAGCAGATATTTAATACACCCAAATAAATATGCATAAGCCAATTTGCATTTTAATAACTATTTCCTGCAGAAAATTCAAGCAGCTTAAATTTCACTCCTAAGGCTTTTTTAATCCAGTAAGAGTCTTTATTTTAAAATCTGAGCTTGTTTTATTTCCAGTGATCATTGCAAAAGTTGTGTTCTTAATGTTCTGGCACCCAAGGCAAGAGCAAGGTGAATGGTGTGAGATTAGAACAAAACGTCCGAGGTTAACACCTGGTATTAGTGGATGCGACTTCCTTGTTCCTAGATCAACACGGTAAGTCTTGCTAAGTCTGGCTTGGAGCTGCAAATGCAAACGTCTTAGAGAACTGCCAGCCCTGGGACAAGACTGCCGTGCTCTAGCCCTAGTAGTGCTTCTGCAAAGGTCCTTGAGAAAGACTGTTGTGTTGGAGATCCCAAATCTGTATTTGCTTGCACAGTGATCACACACACACAACAATCACCTGTTTCGACTGCAGAGGACAACATACAGCTGTATTTTGAAATGGAAACACATAATAGGGGAATATCTGGGGTGGTGACAATGTAATCACTACATGAGTAAATACAACACCATTAGCAACTGGGCCAAGTACAACTCTGTTTATCAAGACCTGCTTTTGAAAGAGCTGGGTGATTTTCAGATCTATTGTCTTTTCTTTTAAGATGCACATCAGAGATGAAAATCCCTGTTACTATAAACAGTCAGTGAGTCAGGACAGTGAGTGTTAATGCTACCACTCAGTGTTCCATACAATTTCTCAGAGGACTCACTCTGAAGATGGAATCTCTCTAACGCTGCTAGAAATGCAGTGGGCAATTGTGCACAAAAATGTCTTTGTATTTGAAAGATTCATAGCTTTACTTGAACATTGGGCATTTTGTATTCAACATGAAAACAGTATCAGGAGTTCGCCAGGCTCAGTGTTTGCTGTTTACTAACTCAACATCCCCAAGAGTACTGCATTACCCCCATTCACTTTACACAGCCTATTTCCCTTGTTGTTTGCTTTCCGGGGGCCAACTTCTTCTTATAATTACCGGCAGTTTTTCATTTCTCCCACACTAGTACATGCAGTTGAAGCACTCTGACAGCCTTTGTACAACCTTATCTGTAAGAAACTAGTTAAGGTGTTCTGATGTCCTGGTTTATAGGTCCAATTAACAGTCACATTCCTGAATGAAAATCCCCATGCCTGAGGGTACTTGACCATTAAGAAAAAAAAAAGTAAAAAAAAAAGCCTCAATCCTCAAAAATACGATCATTCCCAATTGCAAGGACAGTCTGTGTAACAATATAAAAAGTAATGGCACCAACAGAAGGGAAGGCATAGTCTAACTTACAGAATATTGATTATTCGAGATGCTTATAGTGTAGAAAGAAAGTTGATAATTTAGAGAAAGAAAACACCCAGCTTGTGTGTTACACCCATCTTTGCAGATAGGAAAAAATCTTTTACTGTTTCTCAGGCTGGGCACCTACCAACAAGCCCTCCTATTTGTTAGTAAGGAGAGGAGCATAACAGTGCATAATGGTGGATGGTACTTATAAAGGGATACCACCTGCATGGCTTTTCCTCACCTTTGCCTCCTCATTGACATCCCAAGTAAAGGACACAGCATTGAATGCAATTTCTTCAATATTCCCAATGGTATTAAAACTCTCCTTGTAATCAGCTGTAAGAAAAAAAAACATGAGAATCATGAAAAAATTGAACTTTCTGTTTTACAACTCATAGTACTTCTAAGCTTCTTAAGCTGGGTCTCGTGCATCAAAACTATCTCTTGTATTGTTTATGATTACTTATGAATAATCTTAATTGCAAAGAGGTAATATAATGCAAGCTGAGTCTTACGCATAGTATATCACTAGCTAATGTTCTTGCAAAATATTGTTGGCTCTCAAAAAGGAGTGACTCTACTGGAAATGAGTCGGTGCATTCATTAGCTTAGCCAAGGAATGGCCAAAACAGGAAAATTAACTGAAAACTACTGAAGCATTTAAAGGGACTGTTCAAACCTTGATATTAAGAAAAAACATAATGGTAAATTCTAAAGAAGCTTTCTAAAAGTCTAAGAGCTATGACTGGAGGAAATCATCAGTGTGCATTTCAACCTTCCCAGGAATTGCTGCACTAGATCCTGGATTAATATTTATATATTATTAAAAACAAAACCAAAAACCCCACAAAAACCCAAGCCAACAAAAAATACTTCACAAAGAACCAAAACCACAAAGATCCTTTTTCCAAAGTATGTACACTACTAAAACAGCAAACAAACAAAAATTTATTTTCATTTGTCTGACTATAAAATCTATGCCTTCTTCTCAATTCTTCCCCAAGTGCTATTCTTATCATCAATAAAGTAGCATTTTGGAGGGAATGGAAAGCAAAGGGAAGAATACTTCAAAGTTGACTAACCCTCCCCCAAAAACAGTAAGGGTGGAAAACTATTTAAAACAGGTATCTCCCAAGTCTTCTTTATAATTGAAAAGAGGAGCAAGCATTGCTTTTCTCTCCCTTTGCTGGACAGTTTAACACATCTTCTTTTTGATGACAGATTAAGAGAGATACCAGGTAATATCTGCTTGATTAAAGGAACTTCTAGATCGTTCACACTAATGGAACAACTCTCTCTGGGACAAACATTCCTAAGAATCCCTCGAGGGCTGTAATTGCATTCAATGCCAGAGGGCTGAGATTACACTCCTGATCTAAAGTTTGCCCAAATCTGTGCTTCAGAAGCGTACTGATTCTTAACTCTGTAATCAGTTATAGAAAGAGGATGTTTTTGTGTTCTATGAGACACACAAATGGTTTCAATATTCATTTCCTTTGCCTAAACTGTGGGTCTCTCAAAATAATTTCTGGGTAATAACTTCTTAAAAATAATTCATAACAAAAACCGTTGCTGCAAGACTAATTATTTCATGTTTAAGACAGGCAATCAGTACATTTTTCTCTCCTTTGAAACACAAGAACGCTGGCATCTCACTGGGCAAATGAAATCGTGTCCCTGGGACACATGAATGATTTTGGATACAGTAAAAATATCACTGTTCTGACCGTAGGAATAACACAAGATATTTGGTGATGTAGCAAATTAACGAAGTGTTTGAGAGGCCAGGCAGGCTTTTCATCCCCACCATGAACTCGAATCTCCTTCCTAAATGAAGTCATTGGCTTCACTATCTAAATTCAGTGTGGGGATGCAAATGAGAGGAATTAGAAGACACATAAGTAGTTTAATATGCATGCGCACACATCCACCCACCTCTTAAATTTATGATTCACCAGAAAGTGCCTCGTGCAACTGACTGCTGCATATGGGCGTGCTGTGTAGGTGCACTTTGGAAAGACATGAACAAGATGTCTCGTAAAGACACATGTTTTCTTATCTTAAAAGGCTGTCAGAACCTCACATCCCACCAACCCTTCCCTTCTCTCAACACATGCCTCTCCTTTAATTGCCATACACAAATCTCATGGAGTGTCTATGAGACATGCTATTAAAAAGCAAAAGTGCATCCTATTCCCCTCAATTTATAGTCAATTAAAGAAGGATTCTCAGTTGATTAAGGAAGCATTTACACCTCCAAATATTTGAAAGCTGTTAGAGTCATTACAATTTTTCCTCTCCTCCTGCTGTGAGTTACCAGAAAGAGAAAATTGGGGTTGTTCAATATGCAAAAAATGGCTGTACAGGAATTATTTCCTCTTTTGTTACATAAATTGCATATTAAACAATGGCAAATTTTCATTGTTAAACACTAATCATGCATTACATGTCATTGCAAACTTTTGTATTGTGCACATAAATAATACAAACTATCCTGAAAAAAACAAGGGTAAGTTTCTGTGGAGCACAAAGCTTCCACACCCACTTTTCATATTTGAACCTGTTCTAGTATGCCAAATTATTGTGCTTATTCTAAATAATCAATATCCACTGCAATTAAGTATTGTATTCTGTATTTGACATGATTTTAAAATAAAAAGCTAGCAATCCAATGTCACAGCAGTGTTAAAAAGACAGCTATTTTCCCCCTGCCCCCCTTATTCCTGCTAAAAAAAGTAAACAGGCACCTTACTCCTTCAGAAAAATCTATTACAGTACATAGCCTAAATTTTGGAGAGTACCTTACCTTCTTGCTTAATAAGTGTCAAGCTCTCAGGTTTATTCCTCAAGCACTAAGGACTTGCATACATGTAAGTACATGCTTATCTTATTAATATCAATGCATCTTCAGACCTGCCACTGCACCTAATCCATTCAAGCATCCTTCCTCCCAGGACGTGCACCAGCCAGTACACAAAACAAATTAAAGCAGTGACCCCTGGGTGTCTGGAGTGAAGGAGCAAGCCACTATTTCCTCTGATGTCCAGAATATAACTGCAGGCCAGAGGGCAGACAGACAGATCCCTGCCACTACGGAAAATAGCACAAGCACACTCCCCCACCCATCTGAGAGCTGAACAGCTGGAGCCCAGAACTAGAGCATCTCAAATTAATTTGATCCTCTGCCTGCTAAGGACCACATCATGCTCTAGATTAAAAGCGCATTTATACACAATTAAAAAGGATTCACAGATGCTACACATGCTACAAACATCAAATTAAAATAAGAGTAACATCTATGGAACAGGTGATGCAGAGTTATAGACACTTAATTTTGTTTGTTAACTACACAGGGCCTGGACATTAACTCGGTATTCCTTTACAGGATCCCTTCAGGGATCTGAATTTTTAACAAAAAGGGAAACCTTCATAGAGCCATTCAATATCATTTTGCATGGAAGGGACCCCTGGAGGTTTTCTGGTTCAAGGAGGGCCAACTTCAAATTTGGATTAAGTTGCTCAGTTAGATCATTTGATGATAAAACTAGAAGATTTTGCTAAATGAAGCTTGATACTTGTATGAGAAAAATAATTGGGAGCCATTCTGGCCTAATAAGCCAGTTAGCCATGATGCAAGTGTCAAGGAAAATGAAATGTACTTCAGAAATACCATACTTGTAAGAGCTAAGGCTATATTTCAGTTGTTCTCAAAAAAACACTACTGAGCAACAGCTAAGTCTTTTTTTTCTGAAAAACTGAGGTGAACCATGCTCTTACAGCTCTTATATCTGAAAAGAAGTGCTGTATCAGTAAGTCTTACTACACCGTGCTTTGCTTGTGTTTGCAGTCCAAATAAAGAATATGCGCCAGAGTGCACATTCAAAAGTCAGTGCAGAGCTATTGCACCTCAAACTAATGGAAAATTAAAAGACACTCACTTTAACACAGGTAAACACACAGCTCATGCACAGCACTTATTTTGCGGAGCACTATTTTACAGAATATGTATCATAAGTTAACTTGTTGGGGTAAGACAACTGAAATGTGCCAGGACACCACAAGTGTAGTGGAGTCAGAGGGTGTTGGCACTGCAGTGGAGCGAGCTCCTCGGCACATACTTTTCAAAGGTATGAGCATTACCACCACAAGCTTGTAGGGACTAGCACAAAAGAAGCACAGCAGCCTTCAGAAAGAGCTGTGACGTGGCCTACTTGTTCTTTTAATGTGTCACGATAAAAGTCATTTGGTCTGGGGTGGTGGTTTTACTGTGTTAGCTACCCCAAAGGGCAAGAAGAAAAAACTGGGGGGAAGGGGGTGAAAGAAAGAAGTTAATGAAACAGTTCAGTCTGAATAATGATGATAAGACAAGTGGCAGAGAGGAGATTCTGGAAGAGCTGCTTGGACAAAATACACTTGACCTTAAATAACACCAGGCCTCAGTGGAAACTGCAGAATTTGAAAATCTACAGGCACCGGAGTGATTAGGACCACTTGGGGATTGATTCCCTGATCACCAGTTCAGTCACCGCTGAAGTCTCCAAATGTTCTCTACAAGTAACCATGCTTTGGTTTTGCCCCCCTCTCTGCCCCCTCTCATTCCTGCCATTCAATGGTTTGGTTCCCTCAGGCGGTCAAAACAAGATAGACTTTGTCTGCTTTGGTCTTGCCGACTCCTTTGACTGGAATTTGTGCAGATGGCTGCATGTGTAAACTGCACGTGGGAGGGGAGAAGCGCTTGATGTCTAGACACTGCCACTGACTTCAACTTCAGGCTCCTTGGCAGCAAGTACGTGTTCTTCCTCCGCTAAAATCTCCCAAGCATGTGGATAGGACAGCTGGGGCTGAAATGGGCTTGTAAATACTTTAGATGGGATGAACAGTAAACAGGTCTCTCAGGATAGCACACCAGAGCTTGCTTCTCCCTCACTGCTGACACTGACAAGGCTCAAACTCTAAGGGTGTAGGAGTCCTGCACACTCCTTTGCAATCACCACAATGATGACATCTTCACTCTCAGGCTGCAATTCCACATCAATTAGCTAACATAACTGTTACTGGATCAAAGACTGCATCAGCCTTTGAAAAAATAAAGGGAACAAACACTCTGCCACACCTGAGGAGGTGCAGACCTTGACTTCCCAGCTGCAGAAAGTGGTACACTACTAAATACACATGCAAGGGGCAGCTCTTCTGCATAACTACTGAGAACCATTCCTCCTGCATGGTCCCTATCCAGCTCCATAGACCCCACAGTCCCAGCAGGAATGAGCTATTGCTAAAAACTGTGGTACAAGCCTTGAAGCCATTGCCAATATATTCCACCATATTCCTGTGCAAGGCACCAGAGCTTTCCATATCTGAAAACTTCCCTGAAACATCTGGAGATCTTCTTACACTCACCAATGTCAAGGACTCTCTGTTTAGCTGTGTGCTGCCGGGAATGCCAGTACTTCCAATATTTCAGCTGTTCATCTCTGTTCTTATCCTCACTGAAAACAACCATGACCACACTCTATGAAAAACAATACCACAGTCACATTAGTTAAAATAATTAATAGACAGGAACACAAGAATTAAAATCTCTATATGCCTGTAATTCTGATCCAGTCACCACCCTCTCCCAGTACTTTGATTGTAGAAGACTGCGTTTTAATCAGTCCAATATTACAATGCACTTAAAGACTTAGGGCAGAAGAAATGTAGTTGTAATATAATGCAAGGCCCAGGATTATGTTCTTGATAGTCCAAATAAAAGTCATATTCTTAGTTTTAAAAAGTCATCTTCACTGTATAAAGGCAAGACTTTTTCAATTTAGCATACACAGTCCAAGTACCTTTTTTGGTAGCAGGACTCTTACATATATGTGGTTTAAATACAAATTCAGTGTAACTATTTAGTGAATTTTGTTGAGGTTTTCAATTCACATTCTGAATTCCCTTTGTTAAATTGTGATTCAAAGGAAACAGATTGAATTTTTATGCAAAATTTTACACAAGCAATATAGGCTTTTTGAAAAAGCATGCTGTAGGCAAAAAAAACAATGAAAGAATGACCACACCAGTTAAAATCAAGTGAAAATAAATCACAGAGAAAAAAACTTCACTTTTAAATATTCTCTTTTACTTTAACCCTGAGACACTAAGCACAAAAAAAACCACTATTAAGCTGCTTTATTAGCCGAGGAGCTGGATCACAATTGATTCATCGTGTTTCCCTGCACACACCCGCCACCATAACCCTTCATGTATTCTCTGACATTCTGCATTCCACTTATAGAAGCTGAACACCATCATCACATCTTCCATGTCTTTCTAGCCTCTCCAAGGGCATGAGGCAGTACCCACCGTGGAGGAGTCCTGAATTTTGTCAGTACATTCTGAGTGGACATCAGGTGTGTGTGGCTGGCCAGCTGATGCACTAACCAGAACTGGCCACGTAGACTAGCTTCTCCACCAAGGACAGCACTAATGTCTTTATGAACTACTTAGAGGGAACTTGTAGAGGTTTAAATACTTCAAAACCTCTTGCCCCTCTGTTAGCTTTGGATGGAACTGGCAATAAATTAAACAGTCACTTGAGTAGGGCCCTGGCAAACAGAACATGATTGTGAAAGTTGCACATGGTTTCACAATCTTCTGTCAACTACATCCTCCAGAAGGCTGTGGTCTCACCTCTCCTTTACAATTTCCACCCTTATGCTGCCACAGCGTCAAAACTTGTGTGGCAGTGTACTGAACCAGGCATATGAGGACTGGTTTTCTGTCAGACCAGTGAGCTCCTGACTCCTGTTTCAGTTCTACAAGTGCTAGAGCTAGAACCACAAAATGGGAAGGAATTGGTGGCAGGGAAAGAGATTGTACAGCAACAGAGAAGTCTTTCATCAGGTTAAGCCAACAGCCTTATGTCCTCAGGAAACCAGGCTAAAAATTAACTGCTAATTCAGGTTTCCAAATCATTGCCTCTGTTTAGGAAGAGTCTCTCTAAACTTCATGTATGATAGAAACATACAGGCTGTTGTCTGCTTCACTGCTCACATTGACTTTCATTGGTTCCTTTGACTAAAGTCACAACATTTTTAGAGTACTTCATGTATTTGGATGGAAACACTTTAGGAGCCTCATACATATGCAGCCCTGCCAGCTTCAGGGTAAAATTTACAGGGCTCATTGTTCATTCCAAGGTTACTGGGTTTGGATTTGTTAACTCAAAAACATTACCAAGGAAATCAGGAGGCCAATTCACCAGGCAGATGTTGCTGAACACACAAACTACAGTTCTACCCATATAATCCAAGATGAAAATCATGCATTTTTTTTATACCTCTGGGTGAATATAAAGTGAAAGCTCACACTTACACAAAGAAAATTATTTAAAATTTGTGTGACAAACAATGGATTCAACTCTTCACATTTTCTCTGAAATGCACTGGAAAGAAGCTGATGAAGTGCACCAGTGAGCGAAGACAGACTACACAGTAGATGTGGCAGATCCTGGACTTCGTTGCTTTAATCATGGCAAAAAGTTCACCAGTGTCAAGTGTAGTACCTCTGTAATCACCATTCTGCCAAACCATAAACTGAGGCTGATATGTATATCATTAACTCGTAAGATCACACTCTGAAAAAACTGGACAGCAGAACATTTTTTGTCATCCATCAATATGGTGCTCTCCCACCTTTACACTGAGCATGAGAATAAGCTTGCTCTGTCCTTTCCCCAAGGAAAAAAAAAAAATCAGAAGCCGATCAAGCACAACTGCATCTATCTGCAGAGCTCCATTCCCACCTAGGAAAGAAGCAGGACCATACCCTGACTTTGCTGATGGGATGCCGAAAGCATTTGTTGTCACCCGTCTCGCTCAGGGTGATGGCGTAGAACTGTCCTTTGTTCAAGTAGGTCATGGGTCCTTCCCCTTGCTTTTGACGCAGAGACTTGGTAGCTTCTAGAGTATACTGAAAAGTGCTGCTGAAAAGACAAGGAGAGAAACACTCACAAAATCCATACCACTTTCTCTTTTATTATGTAATTATTGCATTGTATAAGGCCTAAGAAGCTAATAACAAAATTCCAGGAAAATCTTACATGGCAATTGAAAATTGCAATTTTCTTTTTTCGACTTCATCAGATGCCGCAATCAAGCGTAAAACTATCTGGACTGTAAGTTTCTTGGATCAAAGGCTAGATCTGTACTTTTTCTGAAAGGAACCATTATGAAGTATAAGACTGTATACCCCACAATGAGAGTGTCAATTACCAGGAGGGTATTGAGTACGATTTGCAGGAAATCATCAACTCTACAGACATTTAAACTTAGAAGTGTTGCAGAAAAAGCAATAAATAAATAAATAGTAATTTTTTTAAAAACCCAGCCAGAATAAAACGTATTGCAAAAGATGGACACAGAGAATGGAAATTTTAACTGCTACGTTCAGCACAGTTCAGAGAAGGAATACAAAGAGAAGGGACATTAAGTTAATTTGTTTAAAGACAACATGCAAATCAAGGTTTTTAAAAAGTTTCTTTTCAAAATCATTCAGACTGAATAAAGTGCCTATATTTAGCTTTATCTTCAATCAAGTAACCTCCCTTTAGAAAAAATACCAGGGAAAAACAGTTTGCTCTTGTGTTGAAATTTTAGATCTTAAAAAGATTCTCCTTCACAGAAGAACTTTCCAACTTCAAAGCACTTCCCAAACCATGAAAAGTTAAGGCTCCATTAACTAGTGAACTGTTAGCTGGAAACAATTGTCACTGAGCCTCTGAAGCCACCACCTCCAATAATGGGCTTGAACAATGATCCAATAAAAACAATGCCTGCAACTCCTCGTATTCTCTTAAATGAAAATAATGTTAAACTTGCAAAAAAAAATTTTTTTTTAATATTTTTTCAAATTGCAAAGAGTCCCCATGAACTGGAGATACAGTGGAAGCATTTACACAAGGGTCCTAATTTAGCAACGTATTTAAGCAGTGCCAGAGCAGAACCAAAAAGAGAAATATGTTGGTCCAAAAGAACAGTGTATCTTTAATTTTCTAATTCAAGCAAATACTCTGGATCATCATAGTACTGCCATAGCAATACAGAAATAAAGGGAAAACAAAAGATATTTTAACTATCCAATGGAAAAAAAACTCACAATAAAATATATAGCTAATAATTACATTTAAATCCCCACTCAAAGAGAAGGGAGAAAAAACCCAACAGATCCAGTCTTTCCATCCAAAAGGAGTTTCAGAGAGCTTAGTATCAATGATGCAGTTTAGCAGCAATCATTCAATCAAATCAAGACACCTTTTAAGTGTTTCTTAGCTTATAAATTGAAATCCAGCCATTTTTCTAGTTGCTTAAAAGTTACAAATTGATGCAAAACTAAGGTAAAAAGCAAACACTCATCTATACCTATCCAACCCACCGATGGTAGCACTGGCGCTTCCACACATTGCAGCTGCTGCCATCATGAAGGCTCTGCATGCAGTGGAAGGGCAGCACAAAGGCACTGCTGTCCCCTGCCGTGCTGGCACAGTCCCCCTGTCCTGTGTGCAAGGGGAACAGAGGCACTGCCGCCACTGGCAAGTGTGGACCCGTCTGAGAGCACTGGAAGAGCTACACCAGCAGTGCTGCAGACCCAGCACCCATCCAACTGCACCACTTGTCCTACAGATGGATCATCCATTAGAGGTAGGGGCACAGCCCTGATTTAGCATCACACAAAGGGACTGCAGGGTTCGTGCTCAAGACCACGTCATAACACACATCAAAGCACGCTGAGTGCCCTGGGAGATGTGCCTCTGAACCTCACACCAGACAGAATAACTAACAAGCATGTGTGCTGAGAAGGGCTTAGAATGATCAAAGTCAGATACACACAGTGCCTTAACAGAACTGCCTACAGTCTGCCACGGGCTGGTCTTCTGCTTCCTGGCATTTTGTGTGTTTCAGTCAAAAAATGTAAATCCCACACACATTGCACTTCACCAGTTTTGGAGCCTCTGTGTAGTACACTTGAGAGTTTTCTCCTGCTTCCAGTTGGCAAAGCATGCCCTATAGCAGGAGGATTACTCTCTCTCTTAAAACTTATTGCAGTCATGTGAATTATTATACTATGATTCTGAACCTCACCATGAGTCCCAACTAAACACCTGTGTACTTACTAAGGGATCTTCTAGCAGGCTTCCAATTACTTTCATATTCACCACTTCTCTTTTCAATCTGAAATTCTCATTTCTGAGCCTTCCACTTTCAGGTAAATTAAACACATCTTTCCTGGGAGTTTTCTTAATGCATATTCAGAGGTTTCATTCTAACATTACCTGGGCTGTAGCATGAAAGACTTTAATGTGTGAGAATTGTTAACAACACCAATGCTTCAGGATTCAATTTTACAAATGTTCAGTGTAGTAAGTGAGCACCCTTTGCTAAATATCTGTTTCATATCTTCTGCCTATATAATGACTCAATTCTGAGCTCATTGCAGTTAATGATTGTTTTAACATTCTTCAGAAAAAATATCAAGCGGTAAGGAACCATCACCACAGTCACAGTCATATGCCTTATCCACGAAAACTATGTAGGCATGTTCCTGTTTCTAAAGTGAGAGTAATCTCTCAGATATAAACAGAACCATTCACAAGTATGAAATGAAGCATCAGCTTAAAAACTTCAGTGATTATAGTCTTTACTAGATAAAGGGACTCTGCAGTGTTTGCCCATGTTAAGTACACGTTTTTCTGTGCTTAGAGAGAACAATATTATTTTCAAATTTCAATTTTTGAAGTTTTTTAACTGTCCTGGACATTTGACTTGTGCATTCTGCCATCCTGAAAAGATTTTTCATGACATGACTGTCAAAGCTATGCTCTTTTACCTGGGGAACCTCTCAACAGTTTTCGTCTTGCAAATCTCAGGGGGATTGCAATGCTGAGGGAAGGCAGTAGATGAAGATATAAACCGGCCAGATCCAAGAGCTAACATGAGCAAGAGAATAAGGGGAGACTGATTCTTGGCAGCATCAAGGGAGCCCCGCAGGTACCCCACAGTGAAGAAAGGAAGGGTGGGAAGTGAACACAAGCAGCTGCTCCTCAATACATTCCTGCCTGATGCCAGTGAACACAGTGCAAAGCTAATGCCATACCTTGTTTGTTCATAAATATATTCTTCAGCCCCCACTGACACACTCCGATACTTCTGAAAAATAAGACAAATTAAATACTGCTTGATACCATCAAAATGCAAATACCAACAGAAGTGTAACTATATATATTTAAAGACTCAGAAGAAATCATCAACCATTTAAAACTCAAAATACCTAAAAACTAGAGTGGATATTAATATTCTAGTCACATTTTATATGAGGTTAGAGGTTAACATTGTAAAAAGCACACAGTTTACTTACCTAATCTCAAAGAATTGGTTTATACTACAAAGAACTAAAAAACTAAGCACAGCTAAACAAAAAAATGAAAGAGATGAGAACAGTAATATTTATGTAATTGTTAAAATTGTATCTGAAGAACACAGCAAGTGATTGACCAGCGTCCACTATCATAGGGATGTATAAAAACTTCCTTCAGTATAACACAACTAAGTCACTCCATAAATGTTTTGAAACCATTTCTAAATATGTATTTATAATATGTTTGAAAATTGAGTAAGTATTAGAGCAAATCCAAACCCAGTCATTCTCACCAGTACTTAGGAAATACTTTGCAAGCACTTACGAAAACTAGTAAGAACATTCCTACTTCTAAACACTAACTTAGCGTAAGTTTCTTTGGGTTTTGACATTTTACCTTATGGTCTCCCCACACCTGCTTCATCCAGCTGTGCCCACACAACAGTGGCACAAGCAGTCAGAGCATGGCCGGGCAAAGCACATCCTGGGGTTTGGGCAGTTGAGAAAAACCAAAGGGACAGGCTCAGTGCTGAGTGAGGCTGCAGCAGGGTGGCAAAGCTCCTCCTGCTCCCATGTCACATGCACGTGAACCCTTGGGGCTAGAAGGCCACCAACAATGGCACACACCTCACCTAACAACTATGGCTGGGGACCTGAAGTTATTTGTCCAGTGTCCCTTTGCAGAGTTAATAGGGGAGGTAAAAATGGAGAGGAGTGAGTGCACTTAGAAAACCACTCCACCCAGTTTTGGCAAGCAGATTTGAACGGATTCTTTCTCACAGAATGCAGAGAAATCCTATATGACAAGTACTGCACCCTGTTATTGACCAATAATTTTAAACACATTTAAACTATAAATTACCATTGTAACAAAATTAATATAACACAGCATTTGCGATACAAAGCCAACATATAGATGTAAAGTTCCTTTTTATGCCCAAATTTAACAAGTTTTGTGTTTGACAGCTCTCTGTACAGGCCAGATGGTCTGTTTGGGAACCTCTCAGCAGCATGTCCCAGAACAAACCAATGTAATGGAATCACTCTGCTACAGCACTCCAGAGAAAGCCATGAGTATGGTACCAGAAGAGCCATTTACCAACAATAATTAAAAATAGCTGAAATATTATAATTTGATGATGCAGAGCAGTGTCTCTAATCCAAGGTTTGATCCTACTAATTTTACAATGGGAAGCTAGATTTCTTCATTATTTATTCATTTAGTTGACCTACGTGTGTCCTAAATCTGAAAAGGGATTTCACCTCCAGGCATCCTGGATCTATGTCACTCATGGAGACAATGTACTTTTCTATAATACATGTACACAAACACTCAGTAAATTTCTCTTATACTCGATCAGGGCAGCTCAGCCTTAATGCAATTTGCCTTGTACTTTTGTTATATTTACAATTTTGTAGAGTTAAGAGGAGAAAAACCCTAGGGGAGTTTTACCATCTAATATCTCTAATTATTTGCAGAGGTACTGTCAGCTTTAAATAGTCTTTACCTTTCTACAATTCCAGCTTGTTTGCATTATTCTGCAGCAGGCAAAAGCAGCCAAAGGGTACTCATCATACTAAAGCTGACTGTAAAATTATTTTGACTCAGCATAACTGTAAAATAGTTAGAGGGAGTTCTCCTTGCCTTTTTTCTCCTCATTCCTGTACATACACATGCAGTTGTTCCTTGCCTATTGAACTCTCTGTTCCCCTATGTTAGTCTAATTCTGCTACTTTTTCTCACTTGCTTATTTTGAAGAATAGAGCTTAGTGCAAAAAACAGTTTCTGAATAAATTACTTGGGTTTATCCAGCAGCAGAGGCTGTTGCTGCTCATTTGCATTTTCAAAGAACATCTAGAATTTCCCTGTTACAAAGTGGCTATTTCTTACTGTTATGAATAGGTCTAAAGGCAGATCTTGTTAATGGTAAATAAATATTCTTTCAGAATAACAACTATTTTCTACTTGACACAATATCCCCAAAGACAAAAAAAAATTTATTATTCTCAGAATTTTCAATAAACATCTTTAAAATTGTCGTCTGAAATGCCTCATGATGCTCCCCTATAATCAGAGCACAGACTGATGGGAACACAGCAAGGAGTACAAATTAATTTGTTGAAACAAGCATCACTGTTCTTCTAATGGCTCTTGTGGACAGTTCAAATCTCCTTATCTTGTTTACGAGCTCAAATATCCTTATCTTGTTTACAGCTTTTTATTGAGTTCTTAGATGCTAATTTGAGGTGAAAAACTTACTTCTGTTCCTCCATCTTTGAAGGTGTCACTGTAGGTACTGTCAGGAGTACTGCGCTGATCATCTTTAAGATAATTTGTGTGGGGAGCAATGTTGGACACTTCGTATGGTTCAAAGATAACCCCTCGGTGCTCTTCGTTCTCTCCTCTTGCATAGTGTGTTTGGGGGGCCATAAAAACAGGGGTGAATTCCTCTGCTTTAACCACAGTCACTGCGGTCCCTGTGATGGGTGTTGAGCTCCCAGATACATTTGTGTTGTATTCCCTTTTGGACGACTCCAAAGGATCTTGGTTCAAGGAAAGGTTAACTGGCACTGTCTTCAGGACTTGCACACGGTTCTCTCCCCCACTTAAGTTATTCTGAGCTTCCGTGGTATTAAGACAATTTCTGTGAGACAAAACCAAAAAAATGTTATGAACTGCCCTGATAGAGAAAATCTCCTTAAATAGCTTAATGGTCTTAGCTGTCAGAGAAGATTTTTCAATTCTGATAAGCCATTGCCATAAGAAGTAATACATTAACAAATACCGGGCAAAAGAAATTGTGGGACAAGCAGAGAGGCCCAGAACTCTTTAATAAATGGGGAAAGATAATACATTTGATTTGACTTGTTACAATTAATTCTGGGTATCCAGGGTTTCTCTTGCCTTAGCTTATAATTTGGATGCAAAATCAATCCAGCAGTGCAACAGCCTTTAGACACAAAATAAGAATAAAGAGTAAGGCAGGGTAGGGATTACTCACAGTAGATATTTTGCACATGAAATAGGCAGAATATCAACAGCAAAATTCAAACACTGATGGCATGCTCTTTCAGGCTGTTGATAGGCCACTACTGTTTGCTTAACTCTGGTACCCATGCTCTTCTAAAAGAGCAAGCCCAGGAATTCCATTGTAGCAGAGTAGATCAGTAACTATAGTGGCTGCAAGGTAACCTCAGCAGCATTCCCACATCTACCCACAGTTGCTGTTGAAAGCAATCTGATTGCTGATAGTAGTTGCACTGACATAAAATTGTTAACTCATAAAACATTTAGTAGGTATTATATTGCTTTGTTTTCAACCCCGGAGAAATGCTCTGACACTACAGTTCCTCTCTCTTGGCTTTCCACTGAAGGCCAGTTTTGTCAATCACACACAATTTAAGAATTTCTCTGGTGCTCGTAGAAGAAAAGCTGTCCCTCAAAAACATTTCATAGCCTATTTTGAAACAGTACATTTATACTACTACCTATTGAAACAGTCACCTTATGAACAGCTAGTGGAGACCATCTAAGGCAGTCACAAATTAGCTACATTGAAATAAACCTTGCATAGCTCATCTCTGTCATAATTTTATATGGAGATACTTTCCAATATGTAAAAACTTCATTCTTTCTACAAAAATGTACACTCTTTCTTTTCTGTCTTAATAGTGGGAGGCAGCTTCCTTTGACTCAAGTCACTTTTAGCCTGCAGAGAAAAGCTGAAATCTGAGAGGAGTGAGAAAAACATTCTAAGCAAATGATTTTAAGAGCATTACTTTATTTGCTGGGCAGATCCTAAGTCACGTTAAATAAGACTATAAATGAGGCTACTGAGGCCAAACTACTCACATTTTGCCCTATAACAAGTAAACAAAGAAAAACAACCAATAGCCAACTGTCAAGATAATCTGATTTCACTAATCTCAGCAGCAAAATAACACCACCAAACACAAACAAATAGTGGAACTCTCTGCTACTTTCCAAACTTCATGTTTGAGAATACTATCCATTTTTTCTAATCAATTAAAAGTAAAAAGGAGCAAAATGTGCTCCCCAAAACAGCCTTCATTCTTTTAACTTTTGAAAGAAAACCATGAACCCCTCAGGCTCTCGCAGTTCCTTCAGTTCACAGCTGATCAACACTTTGAGTAGCTGGGTGTATGATTTTGAATAATACTGTACCTTTTATCTTGGTCTTCTTGATTATCACTCACTTTGTTAACAGACAACAGCCTTTTATCTCTGGGAACCTGAGAACAACACCAGGCATGGGGTCAGGTAAATGCAACTGTCAGGCATTTGCAGCTTCAGACTGCTCTACTGCAACAGCTAGAAAAATATAAGTCTATCAGTGTTGTCTAGTTCACAGATGCCAGGAGCAGTTTTTCTTTGGGAGGCTGATTGTGAACAGAAAGAAAACTTCCAAAGAGAAAAAACATAGGAATTGTTTTCTTTTCTAGTTCTTGGGCACACCAGTCAGGAGCAAAGCGCTCTTCTTTATGTCCTATCTTTTGAATATCAAGCTAGGCCAAGCTATCTCAAAATCAAAGCTCATATTATTCCAAAAACACACACAAACTTTTCACTGAATAAAACAAGATGAGAAGGAAGATACGATGCTTTAATGAGCTCTGCACTGGGACTATTTTAGCTCAGAAAAAAGAGGTTTTCAATTAAACCATAAGCACCAGGTAAATCCTCCTGTTAGAGAGCAGCCTGGAGAGTGCCTAGAGAAAGTTTGTGGATCTTTCCCTTTCCTAGTATGGGGACAGGTCAGGGCATGCTGGTATGTCATCAGAAACACTGACTTCTGCTTTGCTGATTGCATCAACAGCTACGAGAGGTGAAACCCAGTCAAATCTGGCCCCTTGACAGACTCATAATTGGCACCAAGCAACTTAAAATATTTGTATTCCCACATACTGGTGTCCTGACACCAGCACAGATATGAAATCACCAAGGACAAAGTTGCTGCCATGACCATATTTTTCTTTTCTGCTGAATCAGCAATTTGGGAACTAAAACTTCTAATCTGTCTTTTGCATAAGAAGACATACGCACTCCATCACAGCAATTAACTCAGGATTAAAGAGCAAGAATAGACCTAAGAATGGGCTGAAGCCATGCTTTTTACCTTTAAATATTTTAAAGAAATATCAGAAAAATATCTGACTTTAGAGGAAAAACAGTATTACAGTGCACTACAGTAGCCAATGATAAAATCAACTATATCTGCAAGACAACAGCAGAGTCACAGAGTTTTAGCCAGTCTTTCTTTTAGGGACATCCCCTTTCCTGATTAAGCATCCTGCTGGTTAGAAAACCTCCTTCATATATTTTTGAATAAAAGCCACAGTTTACATATGTTGATTCCCCTTTTAAGATTATGTATTTCTCTCTGAATGAGGGTCTATGTTTAGGTAAATATCACTACAAGAAAAAAAAAGTTTAAAAAAATGAAACAATTAAATTCAGATAATTTCTATTGCCTGGAAAAAGTCCTTCAAAAATATTATCCAGCAGGTGAGAACAAACGAGCCAGATAATAAATAAGGACAATTCAAGAGTCTGGTGCACTGGAAGTCCTCTACGCTTTCACATTACAGCACAGAGGTTAAGCTTTAAGTTCCTGTTTGGGAGTATCAACAAGAGTTATCATTTCTTCCCTATTTAAGACAAAAGCAGTTACGATTGAATCCTGGAAATGGCTTTGAGATGTTAATTCCACCTTATTCTATCTGAAGCCCAAGTCTTTTGCAACTGCCTGGAACAAGGAACAGGCATATCTTTTAGAACATAGTTTTGAGAAGGAAAAGGGCTATTTTCTGGTTTTATTACAAAAATCCCTCAGATGAATGAACTGCTACATACAAAGGTGTTACTAAGACAGAAGCCAATACTCCAGATGCTCATACATATCCTGAATTGTATGAATCCATATTAATTTCACAGGCACTGGCACTGTGGTAACTAGGTCAAGCAGAGAAAAGGACCTTTTTTCTTTCTCACTGGAAGAAGTTTTCTTTACTGACAACAACACACAAAAGCAAGGAACATCTCTTGAAATACAATCAGCAAAGTAGTTAAAACAATATTTAACCATAAGGTTGGTATATGGCATGTTCCCTACAACTCCTTCTCCTGAACACTCAGTGTCACAGAGATTAAAAAGAAGAGTCCATTCAATAAAAGCATGTCTACTAATAAATACTAAAAGCAAAGGTTTTTAATTTCCATTCCTGTTACCACCTCATGAATTACAAGGGGACCTGGCATTGCTGTGCTGGCTTTCACAGAAGATCCTGTCCAAGGCAGCCATAGTTGACTTCAGGGGTATGGAGACTGTTCGTTTCACACCCTAGTGCTTGGGAGGCAACACTGACTCTATTTGCAGAGTACCAAGGGGTCAGCGTGGGTTTCAGAGTGACATTTTTGCATTACACAGAGGTGCACCTTGTAGGACTCTCCTCTGATTTCAGCATAAATCTCAAACATAGCTTTACTTAAACACTATGAAATACATATATTTAAAAAAAAAAATGTTACCATAAATGGTATGTAGAGCCCTGGGTTTAGAAGAAGACTGAAATTATGTCAGTGCTTTTCCTGTAAATTGACTTAGATCTCTGGCTCTGTGTCCAGCTCCATTTCTGTCCTGCAAACTTCCAGTGCAAGGGCTAGACCTCTCTGTATGTTTGTATACAGCCTACTGCAATCATTATACAAACAAAAATAACATGGGAAACTGTCAGATGAGAGATACTCCAGTTAAAGAGCAAACTAAAACATGTGTGGAATGAACCAGAAAAGCAGACAAATGTACAGATGGACAAGGCCTCCCCTTTTACACTTTTTAAAGAATATTTCAAGTATCATCCAATGTTCTTGCAAAGAAGAGGAAGAATACTATGCTAAAAAAAAAAAAAAAAAAAAAGGTAGAAAATTTAATATGGGAATTCTGATACTGTTTTTTCTCTCCTGAATTAAATACATCAAAACTGTTTCAGACAAGCTTTCTATAACAGAGCAGGTGCTTGATGGAAACATTAGAGGGAAAACAAGATGCAGTGGCTCCTGTCTTTGAAAACTGGCTCTTTTGATGCCTCTTAGAGTGGTCCCTGCTAGTGCAGCAGGGAGGGATAATGACAGAATTACCTACTTTATAATAGTCATACAATAGGCCAAGAGCAGCAGCACTGTCCTCATCACCATTTATGCTCATCATAGCCTTGGTAGCTGCTGTTAGGGGATTCTCCAAATACGACTTCCAGGCTTCATCTTCACTGGTGTAGGCTCGTCTGGTGTTGAATGAAGTGTCATTTGGCACTAAGGCCACAAGTCGCTTGTTACTGCATAGACAGGAAGAATAAAATTGTGATCCAGAAGGGATTACTTTATTCACAAGGCATGGTAAAGAACATCAAATAGCTCAATTAAAGTTACATGATTACATCAAGCAAGCATCTCTGTATTACACTTGGTGACATAAATATTTATCAGTATTAGGTATCTTCAGTATTCAAAAAAAAAGTTTAAATGCATGCAGATCTTGTGTTAATAATTCAAATGCATATTTACTAATATACAGATAGAGCTACCAAAATATTTTTAAACTATTTGGAAGCGATAACATAAGAACATTTTGCCCCAATATTTTTGCTAGATGTATACTTGATTACGGAAAAAAAACTAACATTTAACTGACATAAGAAGACATGAATGAAAAACAAGAAAAAGCATCTAATACTAACCTAGGGTTCACCGAAACAGATTATAGTTCCATATTTATTAAGTGGGTACCCCTTAAAATTAGCTAGTCTCTGCTTTTAGAATGCAACTTGTCAGTAATAATAGAGAAGTGTTCTGTAACAGGACATGAGCAATAAGTCCAGTGGATGAAACAAAAGTCAACATATTTGGTCTCAATTCACACTTTATCACTCACCACATCTAGTTATAAACCCATGGAAACACACACAAGACCATTATTGAGTGGCACTTGCAGCAAAGCAGTTTCCTCCAGCCTGAGTGTGGTACAAACTGCCCAGTACCCGTGTAAACTGCGTGAGAAGCTGCTGCACCACAGCTCTGGCTGAAATTTCCAGTATAATGGAAACATAAATGAAGATAATGGCACCTGCTTTTGCAAACTGTTCAACAGACTTATTGATAAAAGACTATGGTAAAAAAAAAGTTGCAGGCCTATTACATAAGATAGTAGGCAAACAGATTAGGCACGGGAAATAGTGGAGTGAGGGGTGTGCTACTTTGTGGGTGTTACAAGAGCACTGTCAAAAATTATAGCTCAAGTTACAATGATCACAACGAAACTTTTAACACATTACACCTTACAAATTTGAAAGCTGCGGAGATGGCAGAATAACTAAATACACCACCTTAACTGGTAAAACTAGCCGTTATTCCTGGTGACCTTCATAAAACACTTTTTGCTATCTTCCACATAAATGCCAATTGAGTAGTCAGTCTCCTCTTTCTGCTCTGCCCTATCTGCACCAGTGCCAGCTTCACAGATCTAACCCAACCAACTGCTCCTGTTGCACAGAGAGTGGCATTTAAACTGTGCAAACAAGACTTTTATTTGTTTTCAGAAATAGGATTTGATAAAAGCACAACTGAATCCATGCAGCAAATGCTCTTGGATGCCAGGAGCATGCCTTGCCTGGCCCCCAAGCCGCAGCGACCGGCAGAAGGTTGGGGCATCGCCAGAACTCTGTTGTGGTAAAAGCCCAGCCTGCAAAGTGCGTGCTCCAGTGTTTAAGGAAGAGGAGGGGGATGGTGGAGATTATAATCTCTATGGTATGGTACAGAGCACTGTTTACAAGTTTCTTTATTTAATGAAACACAAAATAATCCATCTGGTACACCGAGCACAATTTTATGAGCTCTGTAGGGGAACAGAACATTTCACAGCTTTGTATCAGAAAATACAGTCAACTACAGCACCAGTTCTATTTTCCTTTCACATAAAATAACTGGATTTTTTGAAACTTCCTTTTTTTTTTTTTTTTTTTTTCAAGGACGTTTCTGCTGAAGATTTTTGTCCCTCTTGTTTCCATGTATACATTTGTGCTGTTACAGGTTTGCTCCAGCAAGTGAAGCTGAGCATAAATAAGGAGCCTAAGGAAATACAGAGAGAACTGTTAGGTCTGCTTGCCTTTTCAATACCTTATTGTTAGCAACTCAAATCAGATTTGCAACAGCCCTGCTGTTTGTGCCAGAGGTAGCTGAGGGCCTGTTTCCACTCTGGAGCAGTCAATTCTCCCTGGCTCACAGGCAATCTTTCCAAGCAAGGATTCTCCTTTCCTCAACAAAGCTCCCCTTCAGCTAAACCCAGGCTGTTTCACCGCATGGGCGGCTGTCCATTGCAACACAGCAAATCCTGCTCGCCCTCCTTCCTGTAGCAATCTTCCCTTAAAATCAGTAACTGCCTTTTGTTACTCGGAGCACTCATGGCTGTGTGACAGTCATAACTGGTTTACGAGCACTGGAGTCAGACAGCAAGATCCCTTTAAAAACACACCTTCTAAGACTTGGGCTGTGCTTGTCTGTAAAAATGCTGGAGGGGAGGAGTCAATCTCTGCTGCTCTAATTTAGCCAAGATGATCTTAAAGCAATGACCAGAGTGCAGTTTTTCAGAGGTGCATATCTGATATTTGGGAGAAGTCAAAGCAAAGGGGATAAACGCTCTAGAAACAGCAACTCAGTAAGTAAACAGTTGGGATGGCTGGAAAGGCACAGGTGCATAGACCTAGAGCCTTCCCAACATCTCTCCAGAGCACATTTTTTCTAAAACTCAGGTTTTCACATTTGAAAACAAAGTATCTGTCTCCTCTGCCTTG
The DNA here is from genome assembly GCA_034509425.1 of Eopsaltria australis. NCBI lineage: Eukaryota > Metazoa > Chordata > Aves > Passeriformes > Petroicidae > Eopsaltria > Eopsaltria australis. Next base: position 4,632,580 of record JAVTVJ010000001.1, read on the forward strand.
AGAGATGGTCTGCAGCATACTCAACTGACACACTTGCTGTGTTTACTCTACAAACAGACTGAAACAATAGCACTAAGAAAAATAAAAAAACTTCCTCATCACCCCTATCCCTGTAATCAGCTCTGTGGGAGGTTAATGGTCAGAGCTAATTATCATGATTTAACATAGTCAATAATTTCAAAGATTATAGCCAAAGCAGTCAGCCAAAACAATTGGGCTCACTTAAAGAAAACTTCTCTATTAAATAACATGGTTTGGATGAGAGGGAGAATTTCTCTGAAGAAATGAGACTTGTGCATGCACACACATTCCCTTTCCTTTTTGCACAACTGTTGAACCTCCTGGATTATTTCAGCTAAATGTGACAGAGGAGAGGTAAAGTATCTCTTCTCCATTACCAGAGTACATAAATATATTTTATTATAATATATGCCAAGAAAACCCAACATCCTAAGTGAGGCTCTACACAGATAAGGCCCCCTGGTCTTGACAGTCATCCTTCTATGCCAGGCAGCCCCAGCTGTTCCAGCTGTGCAACTGATGACAGCTGGCAGCTGCTTGGGAGGAGAGTGACTCTGGTGGCACCTGGATCATGTGGAAGACAGGGTGACACCTACGAGTAACAGCAATCCCACGGTAGAGCTGCTCTGACCATCCCAGCTGAAAGAAAAGCCTAATTTAGAGCCTGCAATTAGCAGACTGATAGATCTATGGATCTTATCAAAAGCTGCAAATCCATCAGTGACCACATCCACCAAGAACCACACACTTAAAGAAGAAAGATAGGCCAAGATTGCAAGACTCCCACTCAACCTGACCAGCAACACCAGCAAACAGCCGCTTGTAGCCCCGGTCACACCTAAAAACCTGCTAAAGAGCAGAGAACAAGAGCACCCCTGCTGTGCCCATTCCTCGCCCAGGCCAGCCCACCACCCCTCTATCTGGGAGTCAGGATGTGTGCTAACCAGAACACAGCTGTGAGGGACGCACTCAGACAAGCTGAAAGCACGCTGACACTTTATCGTGGAGAAAAAGGCCGAAGAATTCAAGATAGTTCAAGTCTAAAAAGTAAATGTTTCCTTTCAAGCTATCACTTGAGCTCCTCATGAATGCAAAATGTTTCCATTGTTTTATGTCAAACAGTAATAAGTGTGCAAGAATTAAAGGTATTTTCTGGGGAATGATCTAGCTTGGAGCTGGACTCCTCTGACACTGAAGCATTTATGTCAAGACTAATCTTCACAAGGCATTTGTTTTGCAAAATCTTTTTTTCTCCCCACTGCTTAGTAGAGATTTTCCTCTTCATACCATCCAAAGTGATTTGTGTGTTTTCATAAGACACATATAAATTTTCCAGATTAACAGCAGTTACAGTGATTTTTTTGAACTTTTTTAAAATTAAGATTATGGAACTTTATAAAACTTATACAAGTGTAGAGTATAAATATAAAGATATCCAAAACTTCGTTTTATTTCAGTTACTGCAGTACAACAATGTCAATTAGAGAGGTACATTGTACTTAACATCAATAAATCAGCTAAATGGAAAGGGCCAGCCTTTCAAGCTCTTCCTTGGATTAAAGATAATGAACATATAACAGCCAGCCCTTGGGGCTATAAAATCTTACTACAGGCAAATTCTCACCCAACTTGATGCAATTTTCGAATTACCTTACAATGAATCAAAATTGCCCATTAACACACTCATGAACAGTGGTAAAAGGCCTGGTGATCAGAGCTTCCTTTTTATTCAGAAACAAGATGTCCTGCCTGCCAGTCTCTCAAAATGAATTTTGATGCTCAAGAGCTTTCTCTTGAATTTGTGAAGTTCAAGCAGCTCTCAAATTCTCAGCTGTATCTGTCACTGAACATAAAGCAGACTGATGCAGCCATGCTGCATCAAGTACATCTGCATTCTGCTCCATCACATGCTCAGCATTACATTCTGATCCAGCTGGTGCTAGTGGGAAAGAAAGCCTCTTCCTACCTGCCCCACATACTTTGCCTTGTCCAGGAAACTCAACCCTGAAATCCAAAGCAGATTGTTTAAAATGCCAAGGTAGGCACCCAGCCCAGGCACTTCCAGTTTATAACTGCATTTTCTTTTGACATTGCATTTGTTCTTACAGCAAGTTTAAAAAAAGTTACAATCAAGCTGCTCCATGAATATGCTCCAGCAGACTTCTTCACCCCCGACAATGCAGGACGACTTTCCCCTCCCTGCAGAGGCTAGGTGCCAGATGGGAACACACAAGTGATGTGTGTGAGGCAGGAGAACGGGAGAGGTTCCAATTCCCAGGTTTCAGCCCAGGCCTGAGCCTGCCCATTATTACACAGGTGAGGTAAGAGCACCAGGCACTCCTGCACACATCCTCTGCAAACTGTTCCTTCAAGAGAAGGGATACGAGGCTTTGGTCCATACAGCTGTTATAAAGCATCCAGAAATTTTAGCACTAGTCAAATAATTGGAAAAGGCAAGACAGATTCATGTCACCCTCGTTCCCAACCCAGCACATCAAGGCCATAGGATGTTTATCATAAGCTCCTTGTTAGTTGTATGATAAGGTGACCAGGGCAACTGTCTCCAATCTGGAAATGCTGGGAGAAACACAAATTCTAAAACAAGATGCTAGCCAAAGAGACCACTTCTGTTGCACACAGACATGCATCACACACCATGCTGCATCCTGGTCTTTCCTCCAGAGCAAAGTCATAGAAATGTGAACTTGTAGAACAGAACATCCATGTTTAATTTGGTGCGACAAAAGGTACAGGAGCATGCTCCAGACACATCCAAGAACCAGAAAAGAGATCAGAAGTTCCCACTTCAGTTTTGACACAACTAAGGAGGGCAGAGTAGGATAATTTACAAATATTTCAGTAGCTCTCAAACCCTCTGTAAGTTTATTTCACACTTAGACAAGTCTCAGTTCAGCTTTAAGACAACTATAAAACAGATCTAGAACAGATGTTCGTGCAACTTGTCTTAAAACTAATGGACATACATATGAATTCACAGGCACAAAATGAAGCACTATGATCATTTAAAATGCAGGGTAGATCCAATAGAAGCTGCATAAGTTAAACTTCAGATTCCAAATCATAAATTTCTGCCTGTGCTCATTACACCGAGAAATATAAATCAAAGCTAGTCCTAGTGCTTGAAACCATTTGTTTCAAAGATTCTAATGTCAGTTTTGGCCCAAGTTTACTACCTTCAGAATACTAGTTTGCCTACTTGACATCAAGTTAAAAACCAAACAAAAAAGCAAACAAACAAAATATCACCAAAAAAACCCAACAACTTGTGTGGCTCATTGCAAGTTTTGATTTATTTAATTAAAAAAACCAACTTGAGACTCGTCAGGATTTATTGCCAAAGGTATAATTAAATAGTCTGCAATACTGTTGTTTCAATTAGATAATAGGGTTCCGTTAAAACTACAAAGGAGCACAAACATTTAACGAACAGGAAAATTATGGCCCATATGTCTCAGCATTTTGTCTTTCATAGCCAACAATCACACCATTCCCAGAAGCACAACAGGTCTCTAAAATGTACTTAACCCAATCCAGTGACTATATAAATATACAAATGAATTGAGAGTGAAGGGAAAAAAAAAAAAAATCAAAGCATTTAGACCACCAGGAAACAAAAAGGTAAGGTGCCCTCTGGCCCAGCCAGGAGTCCATACCAAGGAAAAAACTCCCATTAAAGAGGCTGAGTAATTTTGCCTTCCAATGAATGCAAGTTTGGGACTCTTGCAATTTTGGGACAATTATACTTTTTGAGCACAAGACAAATCTGAACAAGATTACACAGGTGAAATGATTAAAAGAAATTACTGCTACTAAACACTCTGAGAGGAAGTAAAATATTATATAAAGAATAGTAACAATGAATGGCAAAACAGAGTAGTTTAACAATTAGATGCCTAGTAGAAGTTTTATTTGTTTTTACTCTGAACCAAAATAACTTGAGCATGCAATAGTGATAAAGAGATTAAAACAAATAGGTGATTCATTAACATTGACAAAAAATTATTATTAACTATGTCAAAGCGGAAGTATCTGACACAAGGATTAAATACATATAATAAATGCCTACTGAGGTCTATTTCAAGTAGGCAATTAACTTACCCTGAGACAGACTTTTTATACCTATGATTTCAGAGACTTTTTTTGTTTCACTTGTAATTAAATATTATTTCTACCAGACAATCTTTTGTTGTTCATATACTAAGCCTGTTGCTATTTTTTTAACCAAGACAAAGAGTCTCAAAAAAAGGACAGGTTTCAGCACATTTGTAAAAAAAAAAAATCACTGACATTTCAAAAAATGAGGAAAACCTGAAGCTCACAGCATTTCTGCATGGGTTGACAGAGTTGATCAGAATTAGCAATTATTTAGCAGTTTCATGGCCAGCCATTCTGTTTTCCTAAGGAGAGTGCTTCGAGTGTGCATAGCACTCAAGATGGTTTTAGCTGACTTGAAGCAGCTAGAAGCAGGCTTTAAAATTCAAACAGGTCATGACAAGGCTGCCCAGACCTCCTGCAATTTAACCTGACCCCTGGCCCCGTGGTCCTTGTTCATTCACTGCTTCCACAGAGTTAATGGAAATGGAATAGTAACTGCACTGATAGCACTGATTGCTGTTTTTTCAGGATATTAAATCTTTTACGCAGTCAGAAGGAAAACATGAATTCAACAAGCAAACTGGGAAGTCAAAGTTTCCCACAAATATTTTTTAAAAGCATACAAACCCAAAAATATACTTTACAGAACTAATAAAATATATTATTATGGAATATACTATTGCATCACCAAATTAGGAAAATTAACAAATATATATAAATATATAGCTCTAAATAGATAAATATATATAAAAGAAATCTATATATGTAACCTTTGATGTTTGAGACATCCTGTCAAGTTACAGATATATTGCAATATTTGACTTCACAGTTCACATGTACTTAATGTGGTTTCCTTGGTTAAATATTTTGTAAGCAACCACTGTCTTTTTTATGACATCAGCACTGTCGAAGAGCAGAACAGTATCCCTGCATATTAAGATGTCTGATATGATTACTTCTCTTCCTTTAACTAGCTAGTACTGTCCCAATCACTGATAAAGCTAATGATTCATCCCAGGATTAATTCCTAGATCAGCATTTGAAAGTGATATTTTGTGTATGTACACAAAAGGGCAGCTTAATTGGCTGATTCCTAATAAAAAAATACTTAAGGTAAGCACTGCACTGGATTAATATTTGTGAAAATGTCTGACAACAAATATCAACTGGTGTAATATCATTTCCCCTTCAGATGTCCCAGCCAAAACAAAGACGAGGATGTCCCTGCTGACCCTTCCACAGGGAAGAGGTTATGTGATCATTACAATCAAGTTAAAGTGACCTGGGAAAACCCCCTCCCTCCTCTTCGGCTTTGATCTCAGTCTGGTCTCAGTCTCCAGCACCAGAGAGGCAGCAGTGTACAGCAAGACCTAACCATTTGATACTCTTACTCCTCTTAGTTAAGCTTATGGTTGCAAGTTCTGTGATGTTCTGCACACTGATTTTCCATTTTCCTTGCACAGAAATGGTTTTCTAGGGAACACCTGTGACAGCATGTCTGACATTTGAAAAGCGCAAGAACTAAACTCATCTAATTCCTGTTTCTCCATTCTTTCCTGGATGAGTAACACTACAGAAAATTAACCTCATTGGATGCCCAATTCAGACAATCAGGGAAAAAAATTCTGAGTGATTTGCCACCTAATTGCTACATAGTATCTGCTGATGGGAAACATGATTGACCCTCAAAGAAAAAATTAAGAACAAAACAGAGAATCACATTGTAAATGACAAACCCCCTTTGTGTTATAGTACTAGATGCGATTTACACACTGAGGAGAAAACAGTAAATCAAAATTACCCTGTGAAGAGCCCAAGATCAGCTTCTGCCACAGATACTACCAAGCGGCAAGCTGGATGTGAACGTGCCTCCACTGACACATAGGAACAGGTCTGAACCCATTCCCACCTACGGGTTCGCTCTCCCTCTCAGCTATTTACCTACAAGCAAGTGCTCTGCAGCAGACCCAGGCTGTCCCAAGTCCTTCTTTATGTGGGCAGTCTGAGCATGCCCCAGCCGCGGCAACCTCGTGCCCCGAGTAGCTCTGCATACCCCGGGCTGTTGGGAGCCTGACGGGGGCAGTCGGGCAGCCCGCAGAGAGCCACGGCCAGCCCCGCACAGACAGACAGAGAGCCACGGCCAGCCCCGCACAGACAGAGACAGAGCCACGGCCAGCCCCGCACAGACAGACAGAGAGAGAGCCACGGCCAGCCCCGCACAGACCGACAGAGCCACGGCCAGCCCCGCACAGACAGACAGAGAGAGAGCCACGGCCAGCCCCGCACAGACAGACAGAGACAGAGCCACGGCCAGCCCCGCACAGACAGACAGAGACAGAGCCACGGCCAGCCCCGCACAGACAGACAGAGAGAGAGCCACGGCCAGCCCCGCACAGACAGACAGAGACAGAGCCACGGCCAGCCCCGCACAGACAGACAGAGACAGAGCCACGGCCAGCCCCGCACAGACAGACAGAGACAGAGCCACGGCCAGCCCCGCACAGACAGACAGAGACAGAGCCACGGCCAGCCCCGCACAGACAGACAGAGAGAGAGAGAGCCACGGCCAGCCCCGCACAGACAGACAGAGACAGAGCCACGGCCAGCCCCGCACAGACAGACAGAGAGAGAGAGCCACGGCCAGCCCCGCACAGACAGACAGACAGAGAGCCACGGCCAGCCCCGCACAGACAGACAGAGAGAGAGAGAGAGCGCCATGGCAGCCAGCGTGCCAGGGCCTGCCACCAGCCTGCTCTTCCTGCAACTGCTGTCCCAGCCCACCTGCGCCTTCACACAACCCCAGGAGCAGCAGGGACACAACTGTGGCATTTACAAGACAGATGCCAAATGGTTGTACAGTTGCTGCTCCTCATCCATAGAAGTGCTGTCAATTTCTAAAACCCAGTAAAGTCTCACAAGCAGTGAGCTCACTGATTTGCTCCCCTAATGCACTGAAGCTATGACTCTGGTGATCACTTTTTTTGTATACTACAAAAGAACAACTTTAGCCTATAAATGCAGAAGTGTACCCTAGAATCATCTTTTGACTCTGTAGAAGAGATTCTCTCTCCTGCCTACCCTATGTTCCTCAGCCTTCATCAATTCCCAGGTTCCCCTCAAAGGATCTGGAAACTGGATAAAAGCAGAAGCAGAAGCACAGACCTCCAAAATACTCAGAGTGGGAGGGACATGCATTTCCTTCTGCAGAGATTATAGTTTGAACAGTTATTTTCTTAACACCTGCCATTTGCTTGCACCTTCACTGCATATGAACCCAGACCGATGAAAAATGGATGTCAAAAATAACCTCAACTCTGAGCCAGTTCTCTAGCTGCACAAACAGCTCTACTGACACAGCTGACAGGGTGGAACAGAGGTGGGAACAAGTGGCCACAGCCTGCTTAAGTCGGTACTACCTCTGAAAAATGCATGTGCAATCATGCCTCATCTCTCCTGACCCCACAGTTTGTGGAAGCAAGCAGACAAGACCCAGCTTAGGTAGAAAGACTAAAGGGAAAGACGGGGAGATAGGTGTACTATCTTAAGGATAATCTCCCCTTCCAAGCTCCTCCGTTAGCATTAGAATCAAACACCTGGTTCTTTAGCATTTTCACCTAACTGTCCACCTTCCTCCCTTAAAGCACTGCAGAACCTGTCCCTACTGCTCCCTCCAAAGAGAAACACTGCAGGCAGCTCTGTGTAGTAGTGCAGAAAGGTCTACCAGCTCTCCAGAAAAGCCAGCAAGTCCCACAGAATGTATTTTTCCACACTTTCTATACCCATTGCTTAGTAGTCTACACTAGAACTTTAGTAGCACAAGCCCCACAAAAACACATCCTATGACTGACAAATTAACTGACTTTGGAACAATGAGCTTCACTCTCCAGTCTTGCCTGTAGGGAAGATCTAGTTTTAAGTAAAAGAAAGGCCATGTGGAAGAGAATAATGTACTCTCTGGATTAGGTTCTAATTGGATATAATTAGAGCCTAAAAAAAAAACCAAAAACCAAAAACCTTCCCATGCAAACTCCTCACACCAGTCTATTATCTCATTCCATCTGGTCATCTCTTCTGGAAACAAATGTATTTGTCTTCTCATGTTACACTCGCATATAGAGAGCACAGGGGATTTCTCTACTCTTCATTTCCTTTTCAAACTCTCACCTATCACCTACAAATTTTCTAAACACCTTAACCAGAAACAAATCACAGGCATACCTGCAATGAAGCAAGTGCTGTTACTTGAGGTTGCATGGTCTGCACTGCTCCTAAATTCCTCACAGTGTTAACAGCAGCAGCACTACAGAGCAGGGGATGAAGAGCATTACTGCTCCAGTCTCAGTAGCTTACACATATGCCATAGTGTTCCTGTTGGAAAGGAAGGATAGTCCAGTATCTCAGCAGCATCCTAGACCCAGAAGGAAACCACTTTTGCCCTAGTTTCTTATATGAGTTAGGTTTCCTCTCCGCTGTTTTTCTGATTCAAAGCCGACTATGGTGCGAAGTTGTTCTTCTGAACCCCCCCCCACCCTTTCCATATTCCCCTCCCACTCCCATTAACTGCCCTTGATCTGCCGCAGCCTGGTTTCTGGCTGCTGAAACTGCTGGCAACTAGGCTTAGCCAGGAAGTAATTTACAGGCCCCTTTCACCTTCGTGCAGTTCTGGAACTGCCCATTGCTTTGGGATGCCCTCTAACACCGCTTGCCAGTTCTTCCACAGTTAATCTGGTTCCCCTCCCAAGCAAACGACTGCTCTTTCAGCTGCTCCTTCACTCACCCTCAGGGCTCTGTCCTTATTCCCTCCCTTGCACTTTAATCATTTACTGCTCTAATCTGGCCACCTAAGGCATTAGCTCCCATCCCAGCTCAAATGAACTCCTAAACGCCACTCTCAACTCCTACTCAAATCAGTTTAATTTCAGGCCAGTAGCTACCTTTGTACAATCCCAGTGTCAGCTGATGTTTGAAAAGGCCAAGCCTAATATTTTTGTTTAATCTTTCCCCTCTGAACCGTCCTGTCTCTCCCCTATCGGGGGACCTAACCCTGCTGTGTTTTCTTTTGTCGGGTAATCTCCTTCTTTCACTCCTTGACAGGCAGGTTGTCACCAAGCCTCTCTCCAACATCAGGCTCCTCCTCTCCACCTCCTCTGGCACAAAGGCTCTGGGGAGCCCAACCAGGACTGGCACCTGAGCAACACCGAACGCAGCCGAGATCACACCCGTGTTTGGGGCACTCCTACCCGCACCGGGGCAGCAGTAAAACAGAACAGCCTCCTCCCGCCCTCCATCTTCCTTACCCCGTAACTCTCGCCAGCCGCCTTCTGCAGAAGCACTAATCACCCAAGCAGGGAAAATGGCTTTCCCGCCTGGCTGCCTCACGGCGGCTCTGGGCGCCACGCCGAGCCACCCGCCGCCATGGCGGGAGCCTGTGCGAGTTATTTACCGGGGTAAAAAACCCACGCCGGCCTGGGCCGCTCGGCACCGGGCGCTGGCGGAGCCGGGGTGGCGGGAGCGGCGCACGCCGCGGCCTCCGCGCCCACCGACGGCTTCTGACGGCGCTCCCCGTCCCGGGGACACCTAGCCCACCGCTGGCCCCGCCGCGGTCCTGCGCGTCCCGGGGGGCGACCCAGCGCCACGGCCGGAGCCCCGGGAGACAACGGGAGTACCCCTGCACCGCCGCTCCGTGCCGGCCTCGCTACCGCCAGGCCCAGGCGGGAGAGGGACTGCAGCGGGCCCGGGGCCGGCAGGAGCGGGAGGCTTCCCTCTCTTCATCCTTCTCCTGCGGCCCCGCTACTGGGAAAGTTACTTTTTAACCCCGCCGGTCTCCGGGCAGCCGCGGACCCGCCCGGGCGTCCCGCCGGGAAAACAAGGTCAGGACGGCGAGGCTGAAGGCGCCGCATGGAGCGGCCGGGGAGCACCTGGGCCGTGCCAGGGCCTTCCTCCCGCCGCCCGGGCCCCCTGCCCCGCCGGCCCCAGCCGAGGGGAAGAAGATGGCCGTGCCTGGCCCTTTGGGGATAAAAGCCCTTTGTTGCGCCAACACAAAAGCCAAGAAGCACTTTACGTCCGAGGCCTTCGGCGGGCGGAGGCCGCTCCGCTCTTCCAGGGCGAGGAACTCTCTGTCACGAAAAGCGACCCTCGAGGTGAGGGGGAAAAAAACAAAATAACAGAAACAAATATTAATAAAAAAAAAGCCGAAACTAAAAGGGGAGTTAAACAAATAATCGCGCAGCCCCACGGCCAGGCGAAGAGCGAGGTGCGGGGCCGCGAGCCGCAGGCTCGTCCTCGAGCGCTCCGCAGTGTCTGTGCGCCCGGTCCGGCGTCGCTGCAGGAGGGAGAGGAGGGAGAAGCGCCGTCCCGGCGGGTCCGCGTCCGCCACCGGCGAAGGGGAACGCGGCCAGCCCCGCGGGCCGCCCCGCGCAGCGGGCGCAGCGGCGTGCCTGCGATCACTTACTTGTCCGTCTCTTGTGACATGTTTGATCCAATGAACTCTCTCCCCTTTTCCCGGTGCCTCCGTCTGCCTGGCGGAACTGGACTTTCAGGTCTGTGCAGGTGAAGGTGTGCGTGTGAACGCCCGGGACGGCAGAACCAGAGCTACTGGTAATTCTGCTTTCCTTCCCCCCCTCTCCCGGCTCCACAGCCAGCCGCTGAGGCAGGACAGGTAGAGCCCCCTCCCCCTGGCATGTGGGGAGCGGCGGGGCTGGGGCGCCGGTGGGGCTCGGCACGGGAGAGCGGCCGGGCCGGGCGCGCACAGGTAACTTTCCCGAGCAGCGCCGGATTCTTTCACTAAAGGAGCGGGGAGAGGGACGAGCCGCGCGCTGATTGGGCGGCGCGGCCGCCAGGTGCGCTGCCATTGGCAGAGGCGCGCACAGGTGAGGAAGGAGCCGCCGCCGAGCGCCAGGTAACGAACGCACCGCGCGCCCGCGCCGGGAGGCACCGCGGGGCCGCCGCCGGCGGGAAGGGGAGGAAAAGAAATGGAAAGGAAAAAAAAAAGAAAAGGGGAACCGGCGCTGGGGCGGCGGGCAGTTCCACCGTCCAACAACGCCTCCTTGCCCTCGCCGCGGACGGAGGGGCCCGGCCGGCCGCGCTGAGGAGGCGAGGCCAGGCGAGGAGCGGCGCAGGGCCATGGGTGCCCCGGGAGGCTGAGGCGGCCCCCGGCCACAGTGCGCCCGCCTCACCTGTCGGGCTGCTCCGTGCCCGAAAGCCCCGGCTTCGGCCGCTGGCCTGTGGCTGCCGTCGAATAACGCCCAGGGAGGTGTTGCTCTTCGCAGGACAGTTTGGAAGATGATTGTTTTTTTCTTGGGTTTGGGGAGTTTTTGACCTTTTTTTTCCTTCTTTTTTTTTTTTTCTTTTGCCCTTACTACGGTTGGGACCAGCTGAGTTTGGCATTGGTGAATGTCTTTCTGCAGAAAGCATCTCACGGCAGCAGGATGAGGTGGTGCCAGGTGATGACACCCACGGTGTAGATCTGAGAGCTGATACCTGAACTGGTGGATGTTGATGATGGGTGTTGAGGGGTCTGTTTTGTCAGCAGGGGAAAGCTGGAAGAGAATGGAAAAGCTGGAATGGAGTGTTTATTGAGGCTCTGTAATGCAGGGATGAAGTGAATGGAGAGAACTGCAGATGAATCAGTCAACCTTCAGCCCAGTACAACTTACTGGGTACTTTGCCAGAGGACCAAAGTGGGTTTACAAGGGACAACCGGGTCGGGTTGTGGGGGCAGCAGCTTTGACCGTGATGGAGATGGTGGGGGAGGGGACCTCCTTGTGTCAGTTTGAGACCAGGGAGTGGAAGGGTAGCACCAGGCTCCCATCTGCTGTCACCCATTCTCAGTCCCCATTCCTCCATCAGAGACAGGCCAGGACAGCATTAATCCTTCCTGCTACCACCTTCTCCCCTGGAGACAGCTTTCTGTACTGGGCTGCTGACAACCTCTGCTGTGCAAATCATGCTGAATGTGTAAAGAATGCACCGTTACGTGGGGTACACCATTATGTTACTCAGTCGTCTTTGCAAAACAATTATCTGAATTATTTCAAACCCATCAAATTTATAATGTCTTAAGTGAAGGGAATTTTCCATTTTCTACATTTGATTTCATAAAGTTGTAGAATACCCTGAGTTGGAAGGGATCCTCAAGGATCATCAAGTCCAACTTCTGAACAGGGGAATTTCCCTTGACAGGGGAATGTAGTAGGAGGGATATTAATGGAAATACAAATTTGTATAACCAAACATATATGTATACACATACATATACACATATGTATAAAACGTTATGGTCTGGGTCCTCATCTTCATTTACCTACTGCTGCAGTTGAAATCAAACTTGACTCTGCTAAGTCTGTGGTATTATGAGATCACAATCAGGCACGAATATCTATTACTGGGTCTCATTCCTTATCCTGTCTTTCCTTATCAAATCAAATAAATTCAGTATTAATCAGTTTTAAGTCAGCTTAAACATAGTCCTATTAAGATTTCTGTTACTTTAACTGAACAGAATTAGAAAAATACTTTACCTAGATCAATGACCCTTTGATTGAACACAGGATATTAGTTAGCCATTCTCTTTCTCCAGTCACCAGTCACAGGAAAGAAATATTATTATACAATCTGTGAGTCCAGTCAAAAATTGCCAATGTGGCCATTATTCATGGCGATGCTTGTACAAATTGTTTTGTATAGTACATTTTGAGGAAGCTATAAGCCTTCATAAAACATAAGAGAAACAGAGTAATTTATTCATAGCAAATGATGCAATCATTTTGAATACAGAATTTGATATAATCTTAAAATAAGTTGGACTCCTCAAATACATTACTATGTACTGTTTTCAAGAAATAGTGCTAGAATGCTGTAACAGTGTAAGTTACTGAAGCTCTCAATGTTAACTGCAGAAATTATAAGGTTTCTTTCCCAAGTAGTTGTTATGCTGAAAGAAACTTTGAGACTTGAAAAGGTTACCTGTTTGAGCAGCATCAATAGGATTAACGCCAGTTCAGGTATCCTCTTTCTCTTTTTTAATTTTTCAGTTTTAAGAATCATTTGGATGTTGTGTGTTCATTTTCTCCCCCTCCCTCCATTTTTTCCCATATGAAATATATAGGAAGAAGGAGAGGAAGATCAGTGATGAGCATATTTGAAAATGCCACCTTCCCCAAGGTAGAAATGCTGCTGATACGTGATTTTACAAGAAAGAAAACTGCATTTGATGCCATCTGTAGTCCTGGACCAAGCCCAAACCGTAACTCAAACTGAAATGGAGTTTGTTGTTCTAGTACTGGGTCAAATACAAAACTGCCTTTAGCAGCCTGCTCTCAGGAGAGATTCTCTTAGAATGAGGTAGACAGGAGACTGAATTACTGCTCACTGTCTTAGGAGTAGTTCCAAGGTCAAAGTTAGGAATATAAGTGGAAAATGCAGTAATGAACACTTGATTTGAGGTAGTTGGAGATGACGACTATTATTTAGTTAAGAGTTGCTTATATAGAAAAATATACCCTGAAAATTATTTTAACTAGGAAGGCAGGCATAGGGCTTCACAGTTTTCTGGATGAGCCTTTTGCTTCATGCTGCTGGAATCAAATTGTCAGAGTCCACCTCTAGCTGAACAGGTCAAACAAGTCCTACTTAATCCAGCCTGATGCTCATTCTTCATGATCTACCAGATTATTATAAACTAATCTGTTAGTCATTGAAACATCAGATAATGTTATTTCTGGGCAGACCAGTCTTGCTTCCTGTAGAATCAAGGCTATGTAGAGCAAAAATGGAATAGTCATGCCATACATTATTGAAAATCTGTCTCTGGAGTGTACAGGAAATATTTAAAATGGTAGGCTACTGTTTTTCATACTGTGCTTGCTTCTTTCTTTGCACAGTAGCTGATAGTTTTTTTGTGGCATTGTAAGGTTTCAGTGTAGAATTCAACTGTCTAAAGCTTTACCTCATGTTTACGCTATTCACTCCATAGCAGTGAATGTCGTTTGGACTTGCCAGCACTGGGTAAAGGAAATCAACTGTACAAATAAGGCTTAACTAGGCTTACTAATTGCACCAAGTACTTAAAATACACTTCAGAAAACTATAAAAAGAAGTCTATGAGATAAAAGATGTTGGAGAGATATTTATGTCAAAACAGTGTTATAAAGCAGTTCAGTGAGAGAGCAGATGTTTGAAAACAACTGTTTTCAGTAGGCAGTGATTACCACATATTTTTATTTGTGTCTTTCTGTCACTGATGGCTGTTGATATAAAATGTGTTCTCTCACAGTAAGTTCAAAGACAACCACCTACTTACCAGTTTTGTGATATGCAACTTCTAGTGTTAATCTTCCCTACAGCCCTTCCTTTGTAGTCCTATGTATGAAACTGTATTGGAATTTGTGCAGACCTTGATCCTCAACTACTTCAATGAAGCCATCGTGTACATCAAAATAAGCTTAAAAGATTGCAGTGCAACCTTCCTATACCCCCAAAGAGGTCATTCTTCTGCTCTAAGAATGAATTGCTGTGCACTGTTAACTTCAAGAAAGTTATTCCAAGTAACCATGATCCTGATAACAGTTGACTTTTAATGCTTCACAATTAACTATAAAATTCCTGTTGGAATAGGAGATTTTGTGATTAATGGCAAGTACTCATGGATTTCTGCAATGCTGCCTGGAAACTGCAATTTGTGCTCCCCAAACAGGTCTGCTGGGAGCCTTTTAACAACCACAAGCTCTCAAGTACCTCCACATCATGTATGACAGCAGCAGCTCAGCCATGTGGAGGATCATGGAATATCAAGCATTTCCTGGCCACGGAGTAAGTGTGGAGCTGAGTGTGGCACTTGCTGCATGAAATGCTGATTTGCATTTCTTATAGATTCATCAAACCAATTGGAAATATGTAAGGGAAAAAAAGGAGAAGCTTTATTTATTTTTGTTTTCCTCATTTTGAATTCATAGTTGTGAAACATCATGAAGTTATAACATGACTGTCCTGTATACCTGCAACACTGCACTGAGGCAGTGTGGCACACCCAGTGTTGTTTCAGCTTAAAACAAAAGTAATTTTTAGTGATGAAAATACCTTACAGTATGTCAATCCTTTTAGGATTGGCATTGAGACATTGAAACAGGTGAGGAGGTGGCAAAGTTTTACAATAGATTGGAATATTAGATTCAAACATGATTAGCAGACATTAAAGTACCAATCTATTTAATAAAGACTACTCATAGTTTTGGAACTAATTCAATAGAATTTAATATAGAATGATGGCTTTTCTGCAGATGCTTTGATCTGCCTGGTAGAGTTTTTTAGTGATTCATTCAACTATTTTTAAACACTGGGAAAATACAGTTAGGTCACCTAATGATGGTAATTTTGCTGTTAGTGTAAAACTGTAATATGAAAAAGGAGTAAGGAGACATCTCTGAAAGACAATTTCATGTGATGTGGGATCCACGACTTTGGAAATACATTGATTATGCTGACATTAAAATTATGTCCTGTCTTTATGGGACAGAGCTAGAGAATATAAATAACCTGACCAGTGAGAAAAATGTTGAGAGTGCATCTTCCTAAAGTTTTGTCTAGGTTCTTGTGTTAATTGAAAAGGTCTTTACATTGTCATAGAACAAAGCTGCAAATTCATAGACACATTTTGAGTACTCCTAATTCAAACTGCTTGGAGATGAAGGTAAAGTGCTGTTGGTTTGTTTAGGTTGTGAACAGCTCCTGGGGAATGTAAGAAGATTGCCCTAATACCTTTTTTTTTTTTAAATTGCTAGATCAGTTTTTAACTGCCAGTGGTGCTATAAAACCATCTTTTTATCAAAATTTTTACTTTTTTTAAACTTTTTTTCTCCTTTTCCTTTGTTCTCTTTCTTCTTTTCTCTCTTTTCCCCTTTATCCCTTTCTTCTTTTTCTCTTCTTATTTTTCCCCCTCTGTATTATCTTTCTCTTTTTCCTCTTTCTTTTTTACTTTTCCCCTTGTTTCTTTCTTTTCTCTTCTTCCCTCCTCTTCTCCTCTTCTCACCTTCTCCCCTTCTTTTCCTCTTGACAACACGGAATTCCCTCAGTTGTAAAAAATGAGCCCTTGGTTGTTCTTGGTACTGCAGTGGGTGCCTGGGGGAGATGGGCTGGTGTTCTCTAAGTTCCATGGAGGCCCAGACTGAAGACTCACTGCAGAGTGGGAATGGCCAAGTCTGTGTTTGCCACCAAGGATACTGCTTCCAGCTCACATCAGTCACTCTTTGAACCATTATGACCAACAGAGCACCATTTTAAAGGAACCTGAAATAGGGATGTGATCAACATGGGGCAAAACCAAGACCATCACATGTCCTTGCATTGGTTATAAGTATGCTGAGAGTTCAAAAAAATAGAGAAGCTCTACAGGTCTAAAATATTACCCTGCAACAATAAGCATTCTAAAAGCCATGACAAATGTGTCTTTTTTGCTCCAACAGTCTGCCTTAAAATAGGCATAAGTGTTCCAGAATGCAGAAGGTGAAGGATGGCATATAAACAATTGCTTGTTTACTTTTCCCACACTCAAGAACTAGAGTAAATGCAGCCCATAGAATCCACAGAAATACTTTAGTGGTAGGAGTTGGGAAACAGTCATGGACTTACCAACCTGTTTGCTTAAAATCAATGTAGTTTTCCCTTAGAATAGGTCAATACTATAATCAAACAGAAAGGTACTTTAAAAATTGCAGCAAATGGAAAAAGCTGCTTTCAAAATTCACTGAATAAAAGATGGGGTTGACAGCCACTGGACTACTGCTCGTTTATCCTTGTGGATGCCCTCAGAAGCAAGCAAATGTTATTTGAAGAGCAGAGGATAAAGAGGATTGTCTGGTGGCACAAAAGGAACCAGTGTTGGAGCCAGGGCACCTCTGCAGTGCCTTGTTCTGTGGAAAGGTCACCAGACCCTGTGTCTCTGTGTTTCTGTTTAAGCTTTGTCAACTCTACCTTTACTACCTTTACAGACAAGTGTAGCAGTGTCACTTTCTACAACTTTTTGGTATTTTCTTTTGAAATACAGGAGTATTTCAGAAGAAAGCCTCCAACTGGTTTCGTTCATAAACGTAAAGGCAGTACATAATATTACTCCATCAAGCGTTTTTGGGCAATGCAGGATCACAGCTTGTTGCCATAACCCTTGCCCTTTTTTACCGTCTAGGTTTGGTTCTTCAGTGCTCAGGAGCTTCAAGATCATTTAGTCCGTGACTTGGGGAAGACCCCAGTTTTAGATCCCCTGCAGCTGCTTCATCAGCCTGTCCTATCAGGTTTGCCATCTCAGTGATGCCATGTTTATACAACGCACATGCCCTGCATGCACCTACAAGCCTGCTTTATCTCTACTCAGAGTGCTGCGAAAGTAGATTTTGCTATTCCTCTGCTGCTGGAAGGGCTTCCCTGACACCCAGGGAGATGTGATAACTATTCTACCTCATTCTGCCCATTGTTGTGGGATAGCCAGACCCAGAAATCAGGCTCTCAATGCCTCACTTTGATGGGTTGGTTCCAAGTTGCTTTACACCCAATTTTTTCTTTGCAGTAAGTCTGTTACCTGTGTGCACTATGACACCGCCTAATTCACTGTTGATTTTTTCATTGTGTTTTAATGCAGCTTGAAGATACTATGTAATTCCAACTTCTTGGAGTGTTACGTGGCTGTGCTGGTTTTACCCTACCTTTGTTTCTCTGAGTTCCTAGTTTAGGAAAGGATCAGTCAAATCATCTGTGTTTTCTCAGTTGGTTCAGGATGCAGAAACTTCTGAATATGTCATGCCCTAGACACTGTGTGTAAATAGGAATTGCACTGCGAATTTTCCCTCCTTTGTTTCAGCAGAGAAACCAAATATCTTAGAATAAACAAATTTATGATATCTATGCTTTTCCCTTACATTTTTATTCCTTTTCCCCAAGTAAGTGGAAATTTTAGCTTCAGAAAGAGGCAAGGTGAAAGCATTCTGCAGCAAAGAAGTTTTATGTGGCTGCAGGACAGAGATGTTGAGCATTTGCTTGTCTCTATTTGACTTGAAAACAGTACCTGGAGATGGCTGTTTGTTTATATGGAGTGTTTGGGTGTGAGGGGGAAAGCAGGCAGATTTACATTTACATTTCTTCACTGCTTTTTTTCTCTAGCTCCCACACATGAGCAATAGCCCTGCAGGGAAGGGTGGGGCAAGTTGTGCATGTTGCTCCTTATTTCACCACAAACTTTACTCTGAGTACTAGGACTTTTAAGGGGAAGGCAGACCCTGCTTTAACACCATTGGAAGTATGAGTTACCCCTCTGCATAATCAATACCGTGGTTGATGTGCCTGGGGAGAAAGGTAAATAAAATCTGTGTCACTCCAGAATGAACTATGTGCAGGAGGACACTTCCAAAGGTTCAGGAAACCTTTGTGAGGGGGAACCCAAACTGATACCACGCAGTTTCCCAGCTCCAAGACAGGGACATCTGGTATCAGGGAGAAGTTGCTTAAACTCTTTCAACCCAGGCACCATCCACCAGAGACTGTTCTTGACCTGTGAAGCTTTCAGGGAAGGTGTGCAAGGCAGACGTGGGAAGGTAGCAGCACCTCTCCATTTTATACGTGAGGTTTTTGAGCAACAGATTTGCCAAAGGTTATATGGGGAGCATGAGCAAAGCCAGGAATTTATTACCCCTTGCCCAAATCTCAGGCTGATGCCAAATATAGCTGGGTAGTTTGCTGAATGCCTCAGCCCGACTCCTGGAAAGTACTCTTGCATTCCCAGTGAAACCAGCGAGTTCCCCAGTTTAGAATGCATTTATTTTTAAACTGCACAGACAGGGAATACATGTTTTGACAAACATGTGCCAGTGTTGCGTGCTTTGCGGATTCTTAACCCCTGAAACATCATCATGCCTAACTTCTCATTAAACCTGCTGCCTAGAAGAATCCATCAGTCCTCCTGTGACCTCCCAGGCAGAGCCTGAGAGTGTGAGCAAGGTTGAAAGCAGTGCTTATAGAGGGAGAAAAATTCCAGGTGAGTTCCACTCACAAAACTGACAAACTACATTTGAAATGTGGTATTTTAAACCCAAATATCTTCATCTCATTTATCAGAGCTAATTGGTTCAGCCTTTTGGTGCAGCACAGGTTGACTTTTGAATGTTGCACTGATAACTCTAAACTGACACCAGTATCTACCCAGGACAGCTGATGATCATATCTGGCTTCAGGGACACATCTTACCTTGGGCAGAGGGGAGTCCTCTCTCACCAGAGTTTTATAACTCTGGATGAAATCTTTCTCAGTTTTATGTACGTGTGAAGTGCAGGTGGTGGACACTGAGCTTGGTACCACAACGTGGAGCAGAGTAATCCCATAGCAGTGATTCTTGTGATATCTACCCCCGAGGTCAGCATGCTGAGCAGGCAGCAACTCAAGTAAAAAGCAGGGCACAAAAATATGTCAGAAGGTCCTGTAACCTTAGTTATCCTGGGATCTTACTTGTAAGGGGAAGGGGAACAACTGCATGCTTCAGCCCTTCTTACAGTGAAGTTGAGTAAAGCGCATCTGTTTGAGATCCCCAAGAAATCAGTGCATTAGAATCACCACTGGTTGGCTGAGCTGGTAGAAGAGTGTGTGGCTGCCCAAAGGGGCTTTTTCTCCCTCATACCCAGGTCATGCATTTCTGCCCTCTGCTGTCCCAGCGGCAGCCTTGCTCTTTCATCTGCCTGAAGCCTCTTTTTATTTGATTTGGGTTTTTTTAATAGGGTTAGTTTTCAGGCAGGTACATAGCTTGGTTTGACCCCTTAAAATTCCATTGCCGAACTGTGGGAATGCTGGACCCAACAAAAGGAAAGAGGCCCACCTCTTTTGGCAGGAGAATGATTTTAGCTTTGAGTTAAAGTGATTGTGAAAGTGCATGCAAAGCAGTCTCTTCTGTTCAGGGTGAACTAAAGCCTTCCAAGTGTAAGCATAGGGAATTAATTACAGCATTCGCACAGCCCTTTTCTCCTAGAGTCTCACACATGGCTGGACCGCATGATGTTTCTTGGCATTACCAGCAGATGTGCCATCACCAGCAGCTCTGGGAGCATCCATGTCTTGGGTGTTTCAGCTCCTCCAGTGGCTGGGGTGGTGGTGAATTTCTGCAAGTGCAAGACAGGATCAGCATCATGCAATACCAGTGAAGCTTCTGAATTCATAGAATTGTATGGATGAGTGCAGTTATCTGGTCAATAAGGTATTTTATAAGTCACAGGTGAAATTTTCATTGAAGGATGTACATATAGAAAGTATTTTTATAGACAGTATTATGAAGAATGTTACTCATTTAAGTAGTCCTTTGCACTACATATCCATTCTTTGCTTTGCTTAATGCTCCAGTTTTGTAAGGTTTAGGCAGCAGATGCCTGAAGTTGAATTTGATGCTATGGCCCTCCAAACAGTGTTGCAACATGGGGGATGGGGAGCAGGAATTTCCCCTTGATCTGTGCTGTTCCCTTTGGGTTCCAGAGCTTCCATCACGGCAGGGAGGGGGAAGGGAGACTAAGGATATCTGAAAATCTTCATTGTCACCAAGGCCAATTATTCACATGCCAATTACCCCAGTTTAAACAACCAATCACACTATAATGGGGAGAACTTTTAGAGCCTGAGGAAAGTGCTTTGAAATGCCTCAGCTCAGAGATTCCCTATTAATGCAGAGAATTGCCCCAGCAGCAGTTCTTGGCTCCAGTGACTGGAGTTTGGTAGCAATGACAGTGGAGCTGGGCGGACTGGGAGATGGATGGGAGTGATATGACAATACAGGAGTTGAAATTTCAACATTGATGAAGCAGTAGCCAGTAGCAACCTGGCTGCAGGCTTGCTGTATCAGCCAACACGAATCCTTGATGGCAGTGTGAAGGAATTGGAATTTTTTGTTACATGTATGTGTAGTCATCTTTGTGTCCAGGAAATTGCTTAACATGCACTTTACTGACCAGTCACTTTCCCAGGAATTCTCTAGCTTCCTTTACCTCTGGGTCTAAGCCTCAAGTATCATTTTCTCCTTTGAAGCACTATACTGCTTTTTCAGAAGGCCTGATCCTGCAGTGGACGGAGTCCCCTGAGAATCCTCCTAATTTTGTGAGCTGCTGATCAGGCCCTATATGGTTGAATTCAGTCTGTTTGCAGGTGAGTGCTGCTACCTGCATAGTAAGGCTCCTCACTCTGGTCTCTGGTTTTAGAAGAAGATTCTTCCCATGCCGCATGAGTGCTCCTCTTCTAAACTTCCCAAACATTCACTGCACACAGTCCCTGTTCAGTCTGGGGCTGATGTGCTGGTTTTGTCATCCTTCATTCAGCAGAGCTGTGTCATCTACACCTAGACATGACATATCAGTGCAATAAGGGCAGACATTCCTCCTGTACATGCAGAAGTGAATTCCAGTTTTAAAGCAGTACTTATGTCATGTGTCACATTTTCTGTGAAAGAATACAAGTAAGTCACACCCAGGTAATATAAGAGTGTTTAACTGTCAGCTGGCAGAGGACTATGTCAGTTTAGGCTAATAGCTGCCAAATAATAGATACACAGATGCTCTTAAATTGGTTTAATTTATGTCTGCTGGGCCTGACAATTGGAAGAAAAGATAAATATACACAAAGTCTTCAAAGCTTGGGGTGTTGTGATGCTAATTGAAAAGTCACCAAAGGAAGCCTGCATAGTGTGTGAGAATCCTAGTGCATGAGATTAGTGGCTAATCAGCGGCTGGGAGCTGGAGGGCACTCATCCCAGCTAGCTCACACTGACAGCAGGCAGCTTGGCCCTGGCAGGCAATCCTTGCCCTGATACCGGCAGTGAAGTAAGTGTTGAGGACAGCAGAGAGTGTGGAGATGGGAATATTCACGTAGTGCCAGCGCTGTAGCAGATTCCCTGTACATGCACAGAAGCAGTGCCAGAGATACTGCTGTCTCAGTGGCTTACTGTGTCCTGAGCCACAGCAAAGATATAGGCATTTGAGAACTGAGCTCTTTTCTTCTTTTTAACAAATGCACAAATCCTGTTATCTTACTTTCTGCTTCTTTCACGCTGTGTTTGCAGCAGATGACAACACACTCTGGAGGCCCTCAGCTTCAAACCTTGCTTTAGAGTCTGAAGTGAATGCATACAGATGGTGGCACCCCCTTCTTTGCATCGTGCTGTAGAATCATGACATTTTAAAAATAGAGGTTTCATTTGTCTGCCAGTGTCTCGGTATTTCCCTCTATAGCTTTTCCCTAAAGTACAAATGAAGGATAAGAGCCAGAGATTTAAAGAACACACTTCTGTCATATGACTCTATGAGGATGGCCTTTAGAAAACTGTAGGAATTGGTATCACTGATGCATCACTGACACCACTGAACTAAACAGGGCTTGCTTTGATTAGGCATGCATCAGTTGTTTAGCATCCATTTGTGGGAATCCCTTGTTAATTTCGTAAATTAAGAAAGGTTGTTTTGTAACTCTAAAGAGTTACAAGTTTTCTTCTTTTTGTTACATTTGCTTTTCCATATCTGGAATGTGTAAACACAGCTTTAGATCATTGCACCTCTTGATTAAACTATCTGGTACCAAACCTCACACAGGCATCTAGTACCAATACCAGGCTGGGTCACTTCTGAACACCACAGAAGCTAGAAAACTTTCTGTGTCACTCGCTCTGTGAACAACACTGTTTTGCTCAAGCTGGAGTCACAAACGGGACACTGTAATAAGCCTGTGGTGAGCTTTGGTTGTGGTCAGCTTTTCTGATGATTAGTGCATGAGAACATCTAGTCCAGTTTCCTTAATCCTCAAGTCAATCAACACTCTTCAACAGCTGTTTAAAAAAAGCTAAATCACCAGTTAGAGCTAATTACAAAGTGGACACCCTCTGTATAGTAGCTACATTGTAAAAGTGATGCTACGGGAGAAGGTAAGGTTTGCTGGCAGATCTAATACATAGTTGTGAAAAGGTAACAGATTTTCAGACACAGAAGTTCTAGGAGTCTGAGAGAGAAAACCAAGTTATTCTGACCCATCCTCAAAAATTTTCCAGAGAGAACAGACATGACAGCCCTAGATGTGGACAGTCAGCTCTGTCACAGATAACGCCAGCTTCCACGGCAGCCTGCAGAGCCAGGTGCTCCAGGAATCTTAATAGCCTGTGTGAAGCAACAAATTCCTGAAACCTTGCTCTTCGTTCAGTAAATGTTTGTCAAAACAGGAATGAGAGATACATGAAAAATCAGCATTTTCTGGCCAAATTATTTCCAGCTGGTTCTAGGTGGGTATTAGTAATGCAGCTGTCAGTTTTCACGTGATGGTTTTTAAACAGACACCCTTTTATTAATCATCTTTTAAGATATATTCCCTTTTTATCTTAAGCAAAATACCTATGGGTACCATTATTGATGGTTTCAGATACTAGTGGACAGTAACACTGATACCCATGGAAGCTGGCCAGTGCAGTGACTGATGCAGCATGGGAATCTGGTGACAGTGCTGCAAGCTGGAGGACACCCCATGCTGGAGCCTGGCAAGGAGCTGGGAGCAGGTAAGGCATCTGAATAATCTCCCTGTAAGGTGAAAAGGGAGAAGAATCCCAAATCAAATACATTCAGCTGAATAGAGCTTGTGAAGGGACCACTGTTTGCTTGAATAGCTTTTGAGAGGAATCTTAAGAGTACAGACTGGCATGGTGGGCAGGTTGCCACTGCCAAGATGCTGCTTCCTTTTGGGAATCACAAGAGAAAACATTTCCCCTTTTCTTCTGGCCATATTGAAATAGCTCCTCCTTCCCTCCTGCTCCCTGCCAGGCTTGGGATATCTCTTGCTACTGGGTGAGGAGAAGTAGGGCTGGACCAGCTACTTCTTCACATCATCTATTTAAAGTCAAGGCTTGATAATGGTTGTTTGTCCATGGGTTCCTCTTTGCTTGGGGAAAAGGCCCTGTCACAAGAACATTCTGACAATGCAGGTGGGTGTCAGCTGACCACAAACAGTCTGGCCACCTCCCCAGAGTGCAGAGGAGGCTCTGGGAGAGGGACTCACCCATGTCTTGACCTCCAGATGCTGTGTCTGAGCAGTTCCTGTATTGCTGAGGAGTTTTGTGGGGTTCTGACAGGCTACGTGTGCAAGAGAAGACAGGAGAATACTATGAAGGAGCTAAGGAGAGGGAACTGCAGAGGAGTTTCCAATACCCGTAGGAAATGTGCATGCCCCTATGGGTCTGTGGGAGCCCAAAGCTGTGCTCAGCTCCATGAAACCTGTTAGCTCAGATGCAGATACAGGATTTCTTCTGGTTTCTGAGTCAATTCCTCATCATTTAGAGAAGGTACTGAAATGAGCTGAAGTTTTGCAAGAATATCTGATCAGATGTCAGCTAAAAACTCCTCAAGATGAGCACAAAGTGCTGTTCCAAAGAAAAGCACCAAACCAAATTCTGCAGCTTCTGTTGGATTAAAACCAGAAAAGCCATTAAGATGTTCAGAGGGCTGGAGCACGTCTTCTATGAAGACAGGCTGAGAGAGTTGGGGCTGTTCAGCCTGGAGAAGAGCAGGCTTTGGGGAGACCTTTCAGAGTGGCTTTCCAGTATTCCAGTACCTAAGTCTACAAGAGGGACTTTTGAAAAGCACATTTAGTGATAGGACAAAGGGGAATGGCTTTAAACTGAAAACTGATTTTGATTAGGTATTAGGAAGAAATTCTTTCCTGTGAGGTGGTGAGGGACTGGAACTGGTTGCCCAGAGAAGCTGTGGATGCCCCATCTCTGGAAGTGTTCAAGGCCAGACTGGATGGGGCTGTGAGCAATCTGGTTTAGTGGAATGTGCCCAGAACTAGATAGTCTTTCACCCAGCCAAAACCATTCTGTGATTAAAGTAAAAAATTGAAACACTTCTTCAAATAAGGTATAGAAGCCAGTTTGCCTTGCAAAAGCTCTCTCTAACTACTGCTTTCTTCTGGTAACTTCCAACATAAAACTCAGCTATTCCAAAATTAAAAATAATAAATTCACCTATAAAAATGTTTAAAATTATCTATTCCAAAATAAAATTCAGTGTTTAAGATGACATCTGAGAGATCTACATAAGTCTGGTTTAACTGGGGCAAAGCTAAGGTGAGAGACAGGTCAAAATCAAGCTTACCATGGAGGCTATCTGCAACCTTTGTGGAGAAAGATTACCATCTTACTGGGCAGATCATGTTTCTGTTATTACCAATAACAATCTGGTTTGTACCATTTACTCTCCCCTCTTTCCTAAGCTATAGCCTCTGACAGCTGGAAGATTCGCACAACACCTGGGGTGAAGCTCTGATGAGACTGAGTCATGTTACTGATTCAGAAGTATCTCAGATCATATCACCCACTGTGAGAATGTGTAGGTCCTCTCCCCTAAGTATTCATCATCCAAGCCAGAGAGATTGTAAGGAGAAGGGTCATGGTAGAGTAGGGATATCTCTGCTATTTTGAATGCTGTGATTTATAGTTGTAGTCTTTCAATAAAACCCATTTTTTATTTTATTGCATTTTGATGTTAAAGCATATGAAATCTTACAGATATTTCAGTGAAAGCAGTCTGCCTTTCCAGTTATGCTGTGAGGGAACAGCTTTTCTGTGCAATTAGCAAGGAGGATCAAACTTTATGATGGAGCAGTTTGGTCTGAGCTGCTTTCCCTCACTGGCCTGTTCAGAAAGCTCTAAGGGGGGCAAAGTCATCTTCACAGCCTCACTGGGTGACAGGAACAGGCTGCTGCCTCTGGCTATGTGTAGAGACCCTCCTGCTCCACAGGAACTGATCCTGTTATGCTCTGGGGAAGAAGTATGAACAGGGTGAAATGAAGAGGAAATCCCAGTTCCAGGCCTCCCAGATCGCCCTGAGCTACTCTGTACACTAACTTTTTCACCCTCAGGAGGTTTTGCATATTAGCTCCTCACCATCCACAAACTGCTTTTGGGTCAGCCCTGGAAAGCCACTCCACTCAGGTGATTTGGGGGACGTGAGCTCTGTCATGTTTACTGAGCTGCCTCTCTGCTCTCCTGCTTTGGTAATCCTCTGCTCTCCTGCAGGTATTAACACGCACAAGAAAGCCTCATCACAATAAATATACCACAACTTGCCACTTTTTTTTCTGTCCCTCAAAGATACCATCATACTTTTAAATCAGACCCAGTAAAAATCATCAGTGGGGCTGCAGAAAGGTCAAAGGTTTGCTGGTTTAGGATTTCGTGGGAATATACGCTTGTTTGGACTTGGCCCAAAAGCTTCGTTTACCTGTTTGACAGGTAACAATTAGCGAGTAATAGCTCTGCCGGCTGGAATGTGGCTGCGAGGGCCAGCGGGCGCTGGGTTACTGGTGGGCAGGTGTGGGTGCAGCGCCCAGATAGGTATGTGCATGCACAGCATTCCAGGGAATCAGTTTTCCCTTAAAGATGCAGCGATGACTGCAGGGCACAAAAGGGCTGGGCTTAGCCCAGGCTCCAAGACACTGGAGCTGTTTGCAAGGTAAAGAAAGAAAGTAAATAATGGAACAGGAGAGGAGCTGAGGAAAGGGCTGCGAGAAGCAGCTGCCCTTTTTTTCCTTCCCTGGAGAGAGAAGAGTTCTGATTCTTCCCTGAGAATCTTGATTACAGATAATTTAGTGTGATAGAGTGTCATGGGAGATAGAAACAGAAAGAAGGGAAAAACCAAGCTCAGTTGGCACAGGAGGGATGTGAAGTGGGGAAACCATGTCTCAACTGGTTTAGAAACGGTTAAACAGCTAATGTGCAGTTACCTCAACTCTGCCATTAGCTAGAATCCAAGCCTTATCGGTTTATTGAATAAAACCACTTTATCTGTTGCAAATGGCCCCATTTCCATCTCCTGCAGCAGTCAGGGAAGATTCCTGCATCAGCCCCTCCCGAGGGAAGCTGGTATAAATTATGTAGACAGTCAGGGACTTTGCAGGTTGGTTTAAGATGTTTGATTTTTTTTTTTTCCCTAACCACTGCAGGTGACCCTCCTCTTTTGGCTCTTTTGGGAATAGAAAGGTTTGCTCATTCTTTTCATATTTTATTCCCATTTGTGAACAGGCTTCTGTGTTTGTGTATTTCCACTTTGGTGTTTCATGTTTGACAATTGAGCTATTGTGTGACTTTGGAGAAGCCACATCCTCTTTCCTGGTCTCTGTATTTTCACCTGCAGAGTTGGAGTAGCGAGTCCCATGTTATTAACCACAAAAAATGCAGATTACAAGTACTGCTAGTTATAAACATGTATGCTCTTACAGATACATATCATACAATCATTCCTTTGAATCTTATTTTACTGTGATTTCAAAGTATCCTATTTTTAATAAAAAACATGTCTTTTTTACTTATAAACAGCTTCTCTGGCTGAAAGAATTTTGTCCTTGGAGGACCAGTTGATGTCATTTGAGGAAGAAGAAATCCAAGTATAATTTGAGACCATTTTCCTTGATCTTAAAGGATCCAGCATAATTTTGAGTAATTATGCATTATTTGTACACTGTTATTTAGTAGGACCTTCATTAAGAGGGAGTCTCTTTGCTCAACAGTGTGTGGGCCAGTAAATGGTCATTAAGCCTGACTGACACAATAGCAAAGTTTGTATTTATTCTCCCAAACTCCTCAGGAGCCGCAAGAAAGCACTACAGAAGCACAGTAACATCTCTGCACTGGGGATCAAACCAAACCAAACCAAACCAAATACAACCATTTCTCAGAAAATGCTGAGAAATACACAACAAGCCCTGTCCCTCTGTCCACAACCACTGCATGAGAAGCTGCAATTCTCCATCCTGGGTTGGACCAGAGACTCATTACACGGCACTGCACACCTCTGAGAGCCTCTGCCCTTTGGGAGGAAGTGAGCAGCATTTTTCCCCTTTCAAGCATCCTTCATTCTGAGTCTCAGACTTCCTCAGCTGGAGCCTGGACCTGCATCTCTGCATTTCACATCTCTTAAGTCAACACTGTTTCATGGATTGATCTGACTGCTGTTTGAACCCCCGCGCAGTTTTTACCTCTGTGATGTTATGCAAGCATGAGTCCCTCAAGCTGTGAGGTACTTCAGTCATTTTTGTTATAGGCCACATTTTTGACTGTGGCATTTGGCATCCATGGTACTCTGCGAAACAGCAGGCAAAATATTCTTCCTGCCTCCCATTTATTGCTGGCCTATCCAGCCTGCAGAGTCCTGCATGTTTTGGTGTGTCTCCCAACCGCGGTCATTTTGACCTTGTAACATTTCCAATCACCTGCCCTTTGGGAGGGAACCGCATGCAGTGTTCCAGACCTGGGATGCTCTACATTGCCTGCTGATGTAACAGTGATTTCTTACATTCCTGATGTTGCTTCAGCCCTGTTGAGCATGGGAGCAACCAGAGCATGCCGAGCAATGCTTCCACCAGACTTCATGGTCATGATTTTTCTGCACAGTTGTGCTGCATAAGCACAAATGCCTTTTGAGTTAAGCAAAGAACTCTCCTCCCTTCTGCAACTTTCTGCCCACCTCTAGGTTTTGTGTCCCTGTTGTGTTCTTGATCACCCCATCACTTGAAGTGAACAGAAAAAGTTTCAGAAAGATTGGAAGTCCTGGTAGCATCCCTTGTCAGTGGCAAGAGGAGGTGCACAGAGAACCTGAGCCATGATTAGTGCTGAGTGATGTGCTCTTGTGGTCCTTAGGAATGGCAAATTTCATGCTCACAGGGAGACCAGGCTTGTTAAGGTAGAAGAGAAATAAGGTGCAGTATCAGTGGCAGCCTGGTGAAAAAAGCCTCACCTTTCATAAATGCTTTCTGTGAACACAAGTTCAGCCTTTCAGTTTGGTGCTGCTTTCTGCTATATCAGCACTTCAGCCAGAACAGTTGGAAGCATTTAAAGAGTGGCATTAATTAAAGGTGACTCAGAAGCAAATGGGATCTGAAGAACTTGGAAAGAATGGAAGAGTAGCTACTGTACAAAATGTTTTTCTAAATGAACACCTGGGGGGATGAAGCTATGGAGAGCATGGTTTGGGAAGCAGCCTTCCCACTGCAGCAATGCAGTCATGGTGATTAAACAGACCTTTTAGAAGCACACGGTGTTTTGAAGGGGCTTCCAACCATCACCTGTATAGCTCGCTGGTTCCTCTGTCCAGCCCAGTGTTAATCAGACAGATTCCAGCTGGCTGTATTTCCAGGTGTGCCCCTGTCCCCAGGGCACTCTGGCAGTGTCTTCCAGACACTTAGCCAGAGAAACTGCGGCCTGCGTTGGTGGTGCAGGGACTGAGCTGGGTTTAGCTATCAGCTGAAGAGAGTAACGAGAGGGCCCTTGGTGTGACTTTAATTCTGAGTGGCTTTATTGCAGGATGCTCCACACAGAGGGGAGGCAGGAATCCAAGACAGCGAGGTGCCCTCAGACACAGACTTAAGAATAATCTCATACAACCAATCACCAGGGGGTCTGAGGGAGGATAGGGAAGGTCCAGGGTTACTTGGTCCTATGGGATGGGGAAGGGAAGGGGCCCAGGGGATAACATGGGATAGTACAAAGGCTCTTGGGGGGAGGGAGGAGATGATGGACACCAGCAGTGGCTACTCTGGTTTGTCCTGGGTTAAACCATGGTCACTCCACTTTCCAGGGGGTACCCAGCCCCTTTGGAATTTCTCTACCAGTGATCTTTCTCTTTTTCTAAGTCATCTCCCCCTGGGGTCTCCAAGGACACTTCCACAGCAGCTACACACCAGGTAAAGCTTACAATGAGTGACTTGTTGCGTGTTAAGAGGCAGGATGACTCCACTTGCTATTTGGGTTCTGTACAAAAGGTTAGTAGTACTTCAGGCTGAACAAGGGGACTCTGAAGAGTATAACAAGGACTCTCTTGTTCACTGGTAACTACCAATAAAGAGTCCACTAGATAAAGTGGGTCATGAATGACATCTGAAGTAGTCTTTCCCCCAGCAGAGGATGTTCCAACAGAGCAATGTAGGAAAAGGATCAACTCAAAGGAATTCACCACCACAGGTTATTCCCAGGCAGCATCACTGCGTAAGAAGGAGCGGAAAACACGTGGCCTTATGCTCTGTGAAGTGTTTGTGGAATTTTGGTCACCATAGCACCAAGTCACCAAATACAGAGAGGTCCCTCCCATGATTTGTAACTGAACCCGCAGTGGCCATTGCTGTTTCCAATCAACCTTCTGGCTCTGCCCAGTGTGAAACAGCTGAATGGAGCTTTGCTGGACACCTACAGGCTGCTCTATCCTCCCAGCATGCTGCAAACAGATTACTACACCCAGCAACTCTTTATGAGCTTTTTCTGGGCAGGTGAAAAGAGCAGGTAGTTCTGTGGATTATTTTACACAACCATAGGTCTGAGAGGTGTCATCTGTTATTACCAGGGTAAGGATTCTGAAACACTGCATTATGAGACCTTGGGTTCAGCTCCACATGTCCAGACTTGATCTGTTTGGGAGGAAGTTTTCTGAAATAGTTATCAGTTTGAGGCTGATAACCTAATATTAAGAAATTTTTAGCCAAATGCTTCTGCTGCAAGTGGCCATAAGAATAGAGCAAAATATTCTATTTTGTCCAGTTGTGTTATTTTCACACATATGAACAGTTCTGCCATTCCCATGCTTCATAGAAAGATGCTGAATGTTAGCATGGCATCAGGAGAGGCTGACAGAAAAGAAGTACTGCTTCAGGAGTCTGCTTCTGAAAATCCCTTTGAAATTCCCTTTGAATTTGCTCAGCAGTAGTTGTTAATGTCAGCAGCTGAATACATCTGGGCTTCCATCCACACTGAGCACATGCCAGGCTATGTGTGGCCTAAGAGCAGACACCTCTGCCTCTCCACAGCTCTCCTGCTGGGATGACTACCCTGGGGGCAGAAGTCCCCTGTGAAGACAAACTGCCCAGCAAGGCTTTCTGGAGTTGGGACAGAGGAGTGGACACAACAAGGAGCACAAGAGGGGGCTGAGAGCTGAGAATGTGAGCAGACAGGCTGCAACTGGGAAGCAGAGCATGGGAAGCACTGGACTGCTTGGATGAGGCTGGAGCAAGGGCTGGGGACCTCTGGGCACAGCAGTAACAGTAGGGCTGAGTGAAGACAGACTTGGGCCTGGGAGGGACTAGGACTGTTTGAACTGGAGAGAATTGGGAACTAACAGAGGTAGAAGGAAAAGTGGTGGGGTTGGTCTGTGAGGAACAAGGGCTACTGATGTCTGAGTTTTGTGGTGGAGTCCTGGTCTGGACAAGACCAATTACTCTGAGTGTCCTCCTGCTTCAGCCACCATGTTTTCTGCCCTGCCCTGGTACTGGATTGCCCAGAGATCTCAACATTACTGACACTAATTACACTAATTACACAGGACCTTCATGACTGCAGGAAAGTCGCTTCTCATATGCAAACTGGACCACAGATGGCTGCTGTTTTTAATGGTAGAATCACAGAATTCTAGAACAGCCCAGATTGGAAGGAACCTTGAAAGATCATCTAGTCAAACCTTTCACACAGACGGGAGCCTAGATGAGCTTACCTAGCACCCCAGCCAGTCACATATTGAAAACCTCTACTGATGGGGTCTCTACCACATCCCTGGGAGGCTGCAGACTTAGACACTGTGGGTAGGACAACCAGAAACTGGAGAACTGGATTAACAGTAAGTGCATGTCTTAGTGCTGTATTGCTGCAGGACGTGGGAGGTTGTCAGAGCAAGAGGCCAGGAAGCTTTCCTTGACAGCAGCAAATTTAAGACGATGGGCGAACCATTGTTGTACTGGTGCAGGACAGCATCTCCAGCCAGCAACTGCAGTGCTGAGGCCACTGTGGAAAGGAGTGGTGAGATCCCGGGGTGTGACCTGCCTCATTTTGCCCTAGGATGGTGTCCCAGACTCATTCAGCACAGAAAAAGACTGCAAGGATGTACTAATACATCAAGGAAGCAATTACCAGGAAACAAACACAATTTAAATTAAAGAGCAGTGTTGTCACAAGGACAATAGGGTACAAATGGACTTTGACATATTCCAAGTAGAAAGAAAGGGTGGCATCTAACCAGGTGAGAAGTGAGTTACTAGAAGAGATCCCACAGGAGCAGTAGTGAGAACAAGGGGCTCAGAGATGCAGTTTGGTTGGGAGACTCTGCCAGAACCATCCAGAGCCAGGACTTGGTGGGTAATGTGAGCCCTTCCAGACAACTTGCTTGAGCAACTTACATTTTAGCCTTTCCTAATATTTGAGTTGTCTCTGATCTTTCAGGGCTTTTGAAGAGCATCATACACTGTCTTCTGCTGCTATAACTAGAATAAGATCTCATATAGGCCTAATTATGTACTACTAGTAGAGGGGGAAAAAAAGAGACAGAAAAGCAAACTATATGTACTTAACAACTGAGTTCTGACACAAAGAACTTGTCTTACCCAAGGCTGGCTCGGACAAAGCAAACACTGTGCTTTTTGACCGTAGCCCAGCTAGTGACGGTAAGCCTTCGTGGAAAATAAACTGTAACCATCACAGCTCAGGGGATTCTTTCTCTGCCAGAGATAAGAGAAGTTATGAAGGATAAAGAAGAAACATCTCTTGGACGGTTCACTGTGGTATAAAGTCTCTCCTTCAGACTAGGGAAAGATGAAGAGGTAGTGCCTTTCCAATGAATGTTTTATGTTTCAAGAATTTAGATTGTAAAGGATTTGTTCCTTAAGTGATGCATCCTTTATTAAATCTTTTCAGTTCTGTGAAATAAAGAGCAAACACAAATCCTCACACCCAAGCAAACACACAAATAGGTTCTTATGCAACTCCACCCCCTGTGGCTGCTTTTTGCCAGTTTCGTCAATGGCTTAATTTAAACAAAATCCCAGGACAGGTGCACTCCAAAATGCTTCAGAGTGACCTCAGCCTCAGCTTCCTTCTAAGGTGGCAGGTCCCAGGGTTTTCCTTCAAATGCATATGTGCTTATTGCCATCATGTGTTGTCTAGGGGAAGGTCATGAGACCCATCTTATTTTCAGATTGGTGTAGGCTATGATAATAGCTGTGCTGCTTGGACTGATGCTGATGATGTTTTTTCTCTGTAAGAAAGTAAGGGAAAGTATTTGGAATGAGCATGTCATCACACATGCTTCTTCCCTCCTCTCCCCACTGCGAGGCTTACACAAAGAACACAGCCAAACACAACCTGTGCATTGCACTAAAGTAATATCCAATAGTTTATAAGTAATTGCTAACTGATAATTTTTATTATATCATTGTTAAACTTAATAACAATAATGCTTTCCTTCTACAAGCAGTGTACGTGACACTGTGTAAGAATTTAAACCTGGATAACAAATATCACAGATTAATGCCTGCACCTTCCAGATCATCCAAATGGAAAGGCCAGCTCAGAAGTATTTCTAGTTCTAAGAACTACCACCGTATGTTTTGCTTTTCCTTCCTATCACCTCTCCAGAGTCTTCCAAGCCTTCTTTGCTGTGGCTTCTCTAGTGGGTGTCATGATGCTTCTTAATCAACTAGTGCAGAAATCCATGGGAGTCTTTCAATATTTATCAGCAAGATTTGGAGTCCTGCCTCTAAGAATGGTGGGGAGACTGTTCTTGGTTAAGGCCCATGCTGCTGAATGGATCTCTTAGGAGAAATGCTTCCTCCCATTGGTGGTTTTCATAAACAACAGGTAGCATCATTTTCCTCCTTTTGCTTCAGCTTTTGGCTACAGAGAGGACACTTAGTGATTTACACATTCATTTACTCTGTAAAAAGGCATGCAGGGAAATTAAATACAGTTCTGTCTTTGAATGCAAGTACCAGATGCTGCAGAGCCTCAGCCATACAGATTTTTAGTGAAAAGACTCCCTTTGTCCTTGTCACAAATGAAAAATAAATTATGTATGCATTTTTAAAAGATCTCACCACTCCACGCTTGGAATGTGATATTAAAATGCAACCTGAAATTATCTTTCAAATGTTAAGCTCAAAATATTAACCTAAAAAGATGTAAAGGTGGAGGTAGCCCAAGAAATCTCTCTCTGTCCCATCCTGTCCCACCCCATTCCATCCTTAATCCTGGGAGATGAACAATGGAGCAGCTTGGTCTACAGGAAGGCATCTGGAACACAAAGGTGGATTTTTTTTTTGTACACCATTAGCAGCAGAACAGTGTTTCTGTCTGAAAGGGGGGTTGCTGTTGGAGGCAGCAGAAAAAAATAATCACCAAGCGCTTTGGGTAATATTCAGGGCTTCTGTCAACACCACCCAAATTACCAGGGCACTTACCATAGAGGCAAACCTTGGGAAATCACGTCAAGTGTTTAGCAACTGGTGATCTCATAGTTTTTCTTATTTGAGCAGTGCAGGATGAAAGCCTCCTACAAAGCCTGAGCAGACGACTGACATGTCCCAGCCTGTTTCCTTCAATGGCTAAAAGCAGTTATGGCAGCCTTTCAAATAAAATCTCCCTCTGTCTGCGCAATTATCTCTGGAAACAGCACAGGGTGTTATGGGCAGCCTTCATAGGCAAAAGATATATCTGAGGTCCTATGCAGCACTTTGGACTTGGGAAGAAGATTAATCTGGTCTTGGAATATCTCATCATACTTGAAGGAGACTACTTGCCCTGGATGTCCAACTTCTGAGGGAGGACAGGTGGTTTTGCACAGATTAGTCCATGCAGCAGATGACAAGAACTTTCAGAAGGAAAATCTGAGTGTGTTTCTTTACAGAGCATGGCCTCCCAGCCCTTTTAAGGCTCCTTTTCTGTCAGTCAGCAAGCCCCAATGGCTATGCCAAGGCAGGGAGGGCAAAGAACAGTTATGTGACAAGATTTATTAGGAAATAAACCAGGAGAACCTGATGTCACCAGGCACCCCACAAAACATGCAATACAGGATTATCAGGTTCCATCTCTATGCCAAAGCCAATGGTAATGCAAGGCTGGTGAACATCTCCATAGTCCACTCCCCTTTCTCAGATGCTGATGTGTAAATCTAGCCTTGGGAGACCTATGAACCAGAGAACATTTCAATTCCATTTATCCTGCTGCCTTGTGAAAACTCATGATCTTTACAAATGCACTCTGTGAGAAGCTGAACGAGGCAAGGAGTCAAAAGGAAATTCACCTTTCTACCCCTGAAAAAGGTCATGCTAAGAACTGAAATAAGTTATGAAGGTCACTTTCAGAATTTTTTCCCCATGAATTCACAGACTGGATGGGGTTTTTTGAAAGAATGTTTTGATTTCAGTGTGAGAAATGTCCCATTAGATTTTATTCCATATTCTAGTGATTCAAACATCCTTAGTGAAATGTCATTCATTTTCAGGCAGATTTTGCAAATAAACTGGAACTAGATCTTTTAAATATTTCTTTCTCTCTCCCCAGGAGAACAGCCAGCACTGTGAGATGCCCTGGAAGAAAGGACTGCTGTGCAGTAAGCTACAACTTTATGACTGTGTAAAAATAAAAAATACAACTCAAACAATTATTGTTATACCTGACACTTATGTATGAGTGCACAGAAACCATCTGACACCTGTAAAATCCCTTGCCAGCCTCGTTTATGCTCACCCTCTGAAAGAAATGGATACTAGTCACTTTTATAACATGCAGTGCAGAGACCAAGTATTTTAGAGCCTGTTAAATAAGTTGGGTTGGACCCACAGATGATGTAAAACAACCTCCTGTAGTTATCCCGACATACCTGTGGTCACAGAGGGCTCTCTGCAGTCATTGCTCAACTGGTGCTGCCCCAGGGAGCTCTTACATCAGGGACAACCTCCATGAGCTGCAGACACAGCAGTCTCCTGCCTCCAATACTGCAGCTTCCCACCCTGTGTTCCTGGCAGAGGTGCTGGATGAAGAGGCCAAGCTGGTGTGAACTCTGTCGACCAGCCAGGCTGGCATTTCATCCCATAATTCTCTCCTGAAGCCTCTTTTGGAGCCCTTTGGTCCAACACCATCCATCCCTGTTCCCTCACTGCTGTAGTGCTACATTCATGAAAATGGCATCTTTGAATAGATCTAACCATGATGGAGAAATGAGCATTTTTAGGGGAATGTAAGGACCAATGGCTGTAACGTGTTTCTCCCCACTGGGAAAGGGAGGAGGAGCTGCCTGCTGGCAGGAGGTTGTGTTAGCTTCAGGATGACTAAATCGCTCAAGGTAAAAGGGTGGTGAAATTTGATTTGAGCTGCTGTCAACTGTGAAAATGCACTTATCACAGACTTCTCCCACTGTCATGGAAAGAGACTGCATCCAAGCTTCCAGCAGCAGCCCATACAGCTCTCACTCTGTCCCGCTCTCAAACTCCATGAACTGGGAGTGACAGGGATGTGATGCTCCAGCCACCATCTCTCTCCTGGCTGAGCTCGAACCAGAGACAACTGGATGCAGTCTGCAGCTGGGTTCTTGGAGCAACACAAGTCATGAAATCCACCTCATGAGACATTGTGAAAAGCAACTCTCAGGTCTTTCCCACAGCTTCTAAGGTTTTATTCTCTATTCATGAATAACTCTGCCCACATCATCCTCACCCTCAAAAGTGGTGCCCATCAATGTCATACTTCTGTCTGAGCAGCTCCCAGCCCAGATGAGCTCTCCTAAAGATGCCACAAACAATGTTTGGGGTGAAAGTGGAATTCCCCCAGCACATTAATGGGGAGGCCACTTCTTGCAGTCAAAAGAGAAGACCCAGAGGGTCTGCCTCTGCAGATCTCTAAATCCCAGTGACTGGAACTTCAGGCCTGCAGCAAGCTGAGCAGACTTGCTTTTAGTTTTCTCTTGAATAACAGTGTAAAAGGTTCCAGCTCTTGTGGTGCTGGTGCCATCTAGTCTTAAATTTAAATCAGAGTTTGACTCTTCAACTTACCTCATGGATTTTATGTCTCAGGTCACTCTTTCCCAGAAGTTGAGGGATGAGCAGCTACATGTCTGAACTTGCAGTCATAATTCTGCGGCCAGTTATCAGACATGATATATCAAGTAGCTGCATCTGATTTAAAATGACTGTGTACACATGCCTCCTCTTTAGCTGCAGTATTCCTCAGTCATGCTGAATGTGTGAACTCATGAATGATGCTCATGTGAATAATCATCTAAAAGAACTAGAGGCTTTTTCCAGCTGGCTCACCCAGATCTGCCTCTTCCTTTGTTTGAGAAGGCTGTTTCCCCCTTGTTCCTGGTGTTCACTCTTTCCCTTAGCTTTGCTTTTTTTATTTCATTAGCTTGGCTTAAAAGCTTAGCTTTTTAAAATTTATTTTAGGTATATGCTGTAAGTGTCACTGCTTTCTCCAGTGCTGCTGGCATTTATCTCAGGATCTTTAGTTCTGCTGTGACTTTCAAATGTCCTTTTTTCCTTGTTTTCATACACTCCTACCTGGTCTTGATGGTCTGGAGAATGCAGAGTTTCTAGGTTTAATTGAGATTGAAAAGCACTAACACAGTTCTGGCCTTTGGCCCCCATCCCATCCATGTGTCCAGGCCACTGAAGGCTCCTTGTACCAGCCTCTTCCACATCTGATTTTCAAGTAATGCATCAGTTGTCAGCAGCACCTTGGGAGGGCTGGTGTGTGTTTGCAAAGCTTCTCTTGGCAAGGGGATAGGGCATTTGCAGTTGCAGCCAAATAGCACAGGCCTCCCAACAATAAAAATATGTTACTTTTTTCACCTCTGGACTGTGACAGAGTTGAGGAGGATGACTGTGGGTGCAGAACAGTACAAGAAACTGGATGAGCATCAGCCACCCAACAGCTGTGGGGTTCATCCCCACCCCTTCTCCTGTGAGCACAGCCTGATAGGCCACAGACCACAGCATCTTTTAATAACTGGTATTAACATAGAGACATGCACAAAGCCTGCCAGGATTTTAACTCTCCAGACATATTTTTCACAGCACTGCTGAAACCACTCCTAGTAGCAAAGTGTGAAACCTCTGCAGCCTCCTGTAATATCACAGTGATCTCTGGGAGAAGGCTGGCAGTCTGTCTGTGTCCCAGGCATGCCAGCTGCCTCGCCCTGCACAGCACGGCAGGCAGCCCTTGCTCAGAGCCATGGTGCCTACCTTCCTAGGAAGCACCTCAGCAGCATGTAGTGTATTAGGGCTTCTTGAGAAATATTTTTGCATTGCTTCATGCCCCAAATAATTGCTTAAGCCCCCTTCCCTCCACAGCACATGCATTTCAAATCCTGCCCCATCCCATTTGCCAATTTTCCTCAGGCTCATTGTGCAGAGCAAGAGGTTGCATGCTGCAGCATGGCACCCACTCCCTCCCCCTGCCAGGGGGACCTCTCCCCTTTCCCAGCTCCCCCATAAGCGTAAGATGGCCCCTGGCATTTGGGCCATCATGCCCCTGATGGGGCAGCTGACCCTGCAGGGGACAGCACAAAACTTCACCATATGGATAGGAGCTGTGCTTAAACACCCATACAATCCAGAAAACAGACCCAGGCCTATTTTTTGTACACGTAGTGACAGAGGCATCCCCAGCTTCCCATCCAATACTTGTCCCTGTGTCCAGAGAGGTCTGCCCCTTCACAATGCCAAGCTCCCCACACGCCCCTGTTCCCAGCACCTGCTGCAGCACTGGCTAATGCTCAGGGCATCTGATCCTCCCCAGTGGCACCCACTGTGCTCCTAAAAACCATTGCCAAACTTCAACTATTTTAAGATGAAACTGTCCTCGGGGTATTTACCTCTAGCCTGTGTTTGAGACTCAGCCAGGACTGGTGGAATGGCCAGTCATCTGCAGGAGGAGCCTTGGGCCAGGCACTGGAGTGCTCACCCTGGGAAGAGCAATGGTTTTAACACCTTTCTCTTGAGATGTCCTGACATCGCTGCTGCAGTTTGGCATAGGACGTGGGTCTTCCTGTGCCTGTGAAAATCCACCAAATTCCAGTCAAGGTTACAAGCTGTTTAAAAGCATTCCCATATGTACACAGCAGACCTGAGTTCCTGTGGGATTTTCTGTTATTAATGGCTGACCTGGCTTCCAGGAACCGCCAACTGGAGGCTTTTTTGCAGCAGGAACATTTTGAAAACCCCTATCTCATGCATACCCTCAGGTGAGTGATAGATTGGAACCTCTTGTGGCCATTTTTTCTACAGTTTGGTGGGGGGGTTTTCTCTTTCCTCCCTCTACTCCTTTATTTTTGTGAAAATAATAGGTAGTTAATTATATGTCTGACATCCAGTTGAGTCACCCAGTGGCTTCACAGCTCAGCAGGGGATGACAGGCAGATAAACAGCCAGACACACAGACATACACGCCCACACATGCATGCACACACATACACTCACACATGACTGCATAAACTCTTTCTCTTAGAAACCTGGATCTACAGCAATGATGGAACTACAGTGGTTTTTGCCAGTGGTGCACATTTGTCAAAGACAGTGACCCTTGGCCAGGATGGAGAGAATCCAGTCACTCAAGGGAAATGGGGTTGGCTTTTCCTTTTGCACTTAAAAAACCCCAACAACCTGAAAATTCTTCTTCAAAGACTATTTGGGTGACATGCCCATGCCACTGGACCCCCCATTCAGGCCACTCCCAGGCCCTGCACAGGCCCCAACTGGAAGAGCTTTTGGCTTGACCTGAGACTGTATGAACTCTCAATGCATGTCCGTGCTGGGTCCCCAGTCCTGACACTGCCCAGCCGACGTGTTCTTGTGCCTGCTTTGAAAGCCCTAGCAACACTGCTTTGTTTTG
Organism: Eopsaltria australis; assembly: GCA_034509425.1. Lineage (NCBI taxonomy): Eukaryota > Metazoa > Chordata > Aves > Passeriformes > Petroicidae > Eopsaltria > Eopsaltria australis. Next base: position 4,672,391 of record JAVTVJ010000001.1, read on the forward strand.
ACACCACCAGTTATGAGAATAATTTCACTGCTCTCTGTGGGGCACACCTGTACGCAGGTCTGGAGCACCACTGGTGACCCCAGAGGAAGGACAAGCCAGAGCATGGTTTAATTCAGGGAGTTATAGATCGAGCACATAGCTACATACTGGGAATAGATGGGTTATCAGTGGCAGTATTTGGGCATACTCCACATTTTCACACTGAAAAGGGACCTCTAATCCATGCAAGTGTGAGAAGTAGGGGGACCCAACCTTTGCAGCCACCTAAATTCCAGGATGTGACACACAAATAAAGAAAATTGATTTTTCTACCATGCTGATAATCTCATGCATAGTAGAAAAGGGTCTGCTGCCTGCAGAGGCTGTGCTGCCGAACAGGCTGCTTGCTGCTATGGCATCTAGTCCTCATGCAAAAGACAGCTTGAATCTATCTGGGAAAAGCAAAGCTGCAGATTGAACAGCCACAGGTTATTCAAGGCACAATGTGACATTTACAAGATTCAAGTTTATTCTGATTGTTGCACTCCTGTAGGACTGATTGCAGGTAATAACCAGGGTTTGGTATTCAGGAGAGAGCATGGATAGTGACAGAACCTACAGTCTGTAGGTACAAGAGGAAGTGACTTGGTCATCAGCAGCTGCTTGTCTGCCTACCTCTTCTGGGTTTGTGGCTGTGCACAAAGCCCTGCAGACTCACAAGTTTCTTAGACCAGAGAAATGAAACAGTTGGCAAGAGCAAGCAAGAAAGTGAAGGATGGAAAGCACATTCAAGGAGTTCTTGATTGGTCTTACAAGCACTATGCAGAAAAGCCTCAGCCGGTTTCACATGCACTGTCTGGAGACCTGCTGTGGTTTAAATCCAGCAAGCAACTAAGCCCCACACACCCACTCACTCCCTCTCTGTGGGATAAGAGAGAGATCTGGAAGGGTAAAACTGGGGAAACTCATGGATTGAGGTAACTACATGTAAAGCAAAATCCCCACGTGCAAGCAAAGCAAAATAAGGCGTTCATTCACCACTCCCCAGGGGAAGGCACCCCCAGGAATACAGGGATCCATCACACGTAATGGTGACTTGGAAAGACAAATGGCATCGCTCTGAACGTGTCACCCCCTTCCTTCTTTCATCTCTCCACTTTATATGCTGAGCATGATGCCATATGGTGTGGGATATCCCTGTGGTCAGTTGGGGTCAGCTCCAGTATTACCTGCCAGAGCAATGACAAATGTCCAAAGGTGTCTGTATTGGGCTCAACTAGGAGCTGGTCTCAACAAGGTCTGTTGAGAAACAAGTTCAAACACTTTAGGAATTGCTCTCTGTCAGCCTCTAATTGCTGACTCTAGTAATCGTCAACTGATGAGATCTGAAATTTGGATCAAGGAACAGCTTAAGCAAGTGAGTATTGCAACAACAAAAATAGAGAATTCACACATGAACATTATTTTTCGCAAGAATGAATCTAAGCTCTTACTCTGCCAGTACCATGCAACAGCACTAGTTGTATTCAGAAGTGGGGCTGGAGGTGGTGGAGGCTTTGCTCCAACGTAGCAAGGCGCAAAGAATTCCATTTTAGTCTGAGCCAAGATGACCTACAGAGCCAGGTCTTTGTGCCTGGTCTGCGTTTTGCTGACTTCATTCATGGTATGTGCACAGGGAAGTTGTGCAAGCCTGGTAATGTGTTTGCACATTTAGAAGGCAGTGGTGCAAAACCACACTTGAGTCACAGCTGAACACACTTGATGGGGGAGACACTGATATATTTCACTAAATTTAGATCAGCCTAGATCTTCTGAAAAAGTAAAAACAGCAAAGAGGCAGGAGGACAGAGAAGGCATTTTCTTTCATAAGGCTGTTAAAGAGTAATGAAATAAAAAGGGCAAAGAAAATATTAACATTACTTTGCACTCTGGCTGCATTCATGTGTGTCCATTTTATTTAGAATTAGAAATCTCCTAAACTTGGCAAAGCAATGGAAGACTTAACAGGATGCCTGTAGTTCTGGCCTGGCCTGTATCTGTTGGAAGAACTTGTTGAAATAATGTCTCAGGGTCTGGCTCGAGGACATTCTGGGGAGGTAGAGGTTATATCCTTATTGCTTTCTAGGTAAAAAGGGAGTGATTTAAGGCCAGGACTGGAACAGGCTCTTTTATAGAGAAATAGAAATGTCAATCCCAATTTTGAAGTTCAACCCCAAAGGGGATCTGGAAACAAACTTCTGAAAGAAGCAGAGCAGTGTTTTATGGGCATCTTCCACCTTCAAGAACGCTGAATACTTCTCGTACCTTTAATCTTAAGTAAACTGTGAGAGTAAAGAAAGGAGATGTACTCAGCCAAGCAAGCAGAGGCCAGGGATGCAGCACCTCCAGCAGCACTCTCCACTGGGCTACGATGGCATGTGCAGAGGGCTCAGAGCAGGACAGACCTGCAGGGTCTCCCTTACATGCTCTGAGCTGCTCCTCTGATGAACCCCTTTCCCTGCCCACCCTGCCACCCAGCTCCATCCTCCAGAAGTGGAGTCTGCCCCCAAAAACCCTGTAAGAAAGCCTGACAACCAAGGCTGTCATTTCTGCATTTCTCTCATTTCAGTGCCTAGGCATTGAGGAAGGAGTGCTTTCTGCTAGATCCTCAGCTGGCTGGGGCTTCATTTAGCAAAATCACGACATGGAACTGCAAACAGCAATTCTCAGACAGATTGTGGGGCCTTCAGCTTCAGAAGCAGTACAAGATATGTGTTAATTTGTGGTTAAGGCGTACTTATCTGGAACAGCACTGAAGGGTGTCTTGGCCTCTCCTGTAGCACAGCACTGAACTGCCAAAATAAAGAGGCATTATAAGTTAATAAAAAGGTCTGAAACACGTTCATTAAAATACTTGGAAAACTTTGCAGTTTGGCTTCATACCATAGAACGAGTATGTGAGAACTTGACTGGGCTTGTCTGCCTCCCTAGAAGACTGTCTTGACTTAATACTTATAAAAATATCACCTGGCGCCTGATGCCGTGTTAAAAAGTCCCTACCATGTCAGGTACTGTTGTAATTTGCCCTGGAAATGCATCTGAAGCAAAGGAATGCATGAGCACAACTTCAGATTTCAAACAGGGAAAATACTGGTTGCTACATAAATCAGTAGATACAGATGGGATTTTACTTATTTTAACCATCAGCCCAAAGTTTCAGGGGCTGGTAACTTTGCCACCCCACTCTGGTTCATCCTGCCTCTGGGTGGATGGATGTTGCAGCCAGTGCTCCCAGAGCAGGCTCTGTGGATAACACATTTTCAGGTGTCCTGGCCATATCTGGAACCATTTCAAGGAAAATATAGCCCTGTATTTGACCTCATTGTTCTATTTACTCACCACACTAATTAGGTCGGGCAGAGGGAAGGCCAACAAGACAGGTAGGATGGACTATTTGCATAGCTGCGAGCGGCTTCTATCTGATGGAGTGGAGTGGACTGAACTGCAGGTGGATTGTGGGTCAAGAGGTTGTTTGAGTTTCACATTCATGGATGCCCTCTCCACAGCCAGTGCTTTTGTCAGCCGTTCCACAGCACTCTGCCTTGCTGCTTGGTCATGAACTGAGGGCTGGGTTCAAGCTCCTGGGGATCAGGATCGTTGTGGTTCTGTATCCATGCGGCACCCTGGGGACAAACCCTACAGTGCTTCAGTGAAAGTGCCCACTGTCCATCTCAGCCTGAAAGCCTGAGCCTTGGCAAAAACTTGTCAAAAGATGAAGCCATCTTTGATCTATCATTTACTTTTAGGGTAAAAATCAAAAGATATATGCTTGGGATTCTTTGCCTAGTCCTTTTTCCTCTTACCCCACCCATTTCTCTGGGATGCCAAGCCTCTGGCTAATATTCCACTACCACATTTGGGATTATCCTGCTTCCCAGTGTTCATCCTGCTTCCTTCAAAATGCAAAAATGCAATGACTACCCTGGGACTGAGACACAGTATTGAATTTTTCCACCTATCATAGCATGTATGAGTTAAAGCTGTTGGAGTTGGTGGCCTTTGGCCTTTTCCCTGGGTGAGCTCTCTGAGTTTTCAGACGTAATAAAAGCAGCCTTATGGGTTTTTTTAAGGTAGGGCTTATTTTACCAAGAAAGATAACTAGTTAGCACTTTTCCTTTTGCCTAGGTGAAAGTGTATGATTATGCAGCACTTCTGCAGCAGTAGATTGCTATTTCCAGACATGCTTCCTTTGGAAGCCCGCTGTAGATTTGAGCTGCCCCTTTCCCACCCTGCAAAATCCCAAGGCAGGGCTATGTGGAGGCACAGGACAAGTTCAGGACAGGCAGGCCGTGTGTGAAGGTCACTGGGACCCATGTAGCATCATGTGTGAGGAAGACAGGGGAGAAAGGATTTTCAGCCTTCCTACCCACAGTCTCTGCCCAAAATCACTTCTGCTTGAAGAGCATCACACAGCCAGCACCTTGCTTAGTTTGGGTGACCGAGCCCAAAATCTCAGTGTAAGAATCACACATTAGCATCCCTGCATGGCAACCACAGCTCCTGGACAATCCTACCTGTAAACACCACCACAGTCCTCCGCATCCTGGAGCAAAGAGTAGCAAGTACAACCTGTTCATAAGGACCTCAGTTCCTGGCAAGAGCAGCACCCAGCTTCTCCAGATCCATTCACCTGTCTCTTTTCTTCACAGGAAGCTCACTGAAAGACTTCCTGATAGGAAAAGATCACTGCTGAAGGGATAGGAAGGAAGGTATGTGGAAGCTATGCACAAGTCTTCCTTCTACAACTTCTCTATTATCAGTAAAGAACAAAGAAAGAGCAGATGTATATCTGATGTGTTTACATGAAAGCTGCAGTATTTACTGATGCTTTTAAGGTCATATTTTACTTCAGTCAAGCATAAAAAAAAAATGTAGATAATACCTTGCAGTTAGTTAGCTAAACATCTTTTCCTGCCTTTCTATTGGGTAAGACAGATACTCACAATAAATTTTATCTGGGAAACAGTTCAAGGAATTGGCAAGAGAGCCTAAAATCCACTAACTCAAGGTCACTCATCCACTCAAGGAGTCCAGGCCAACTGAGGAATGACCATAAATGATACACTTGACACTGATTCAATGGCTTGTGTAAAACATGAGTGAGTCTGCACACAGCTCCTGTGGGAGGAGCATCATCTCCCACTGACAAGCTACAGAGGCTTCTATGAAGAGGCTCAGATTCTTCTGGGCACAGAAAGATAATTTTCCACCTAATCCCTGGGAGTTCAAATCAAAGCATATATTTACACAGGAGTGTGGACAAATCTGTCACCTAAGCTCATTCTGACTGAGCTATAAATCCAAGAAACGGCAGTCTGGAAACACAGCCAGGACATGCCCTGGGTCCTGCTGCCATCACACCAAGTCCTGGCAGGGGACATTACCTCTTGGCATCCTAGCAGCTTTCTGGGAGCTGTGTGGGCACCATCACTATGGTATCCCAGTATGTCCCAGTGACCAGCGAGACAGGGAGTTTTACAAATAAAGACACCTAAAGTGAATGGCCTGTTTTCTTGATGATCCATGGTTCAGATAATAAATCTGAGGTCTCTTGAATAGAAATTTAATGTTTTATGCACTGAAAACACCCTTCCTGGCAAATGTACTCTCAGGCTTAGTAGTTAAAGCTCCCCATCTGCTTTCTGGGGTATTAAGAAATCACATGAATGGCCAAGCTGTTCCCAGTCAGCTCTGAGGTCTATGGCCCTGGTCAGTGCAAGAGGCAGGGTACTAACTAAATGGTCCAATTCTGATCCAATAGTTGTCCAATTATGGTGCTACTTGAAGCTTGCATGGAAAAATTAGGAGAAAAAGCAGACAGTTCCCTTTTGTCCTTTAGAATGGAAAGTCTGAATCCATTTTGCACTGTTGCATCTCTGTTGTCATTCTACACTGTCCACCATATACAAAAACAGATGTAATGCGAGCTAGAGCAAAGCCTATTGGGAGGTACCAATACAAAAATAGAAACCTCCCACACTAAATGAAACCAAGGCTGTGCATGTGCTAAGACCTGTGTGAGAGAGACTGCTTGTAAATATTCTTTGCAGTCTGAGTAGGAGTTGTGTGGGGGCAGCCTGAAGACCTCCAGCAGCAGAAAAATTACATAAATGGGCATTTATTTGGCTGAGCGTCTGGGGAGAAGGGTTTTAATATGTGTTAGAAGAAGTGGAGACTGAAGTTATCAAACTGTGTCATGATGGACTTGAATAATAAAGGCCTGAGCTGCCTTGCACAGCTCCCCTCTCATGAAGGAGGGTTTCAAAAAGGTGAGAAATAGTTCTCCTGCACAGCTCTGCTCCCTCCTGCACAGCTCTGCTCCCTCCTGCACTGCTCTGCTCCCCTCCTGCACAGCTCTGCTCCCCTTCTGCACAGCTCTGCTCCATCCTGCACTGCTCTGCTCCCCTCCTGCTCTGTTCTGCTCCCTCCTGCACTGCTCTGCTCCATCCTGCACAGCTCTGCTCCCTCCCGCACTGCTCTGCTCCCTCCTGCACTGCTCTGCTCCCTCCTGCACTGCTCTGCTCCCCTCCTGCACAGCTCCCTCCTGCACAGCTCTGCTCCCTCCTGCACTGCTCTGCTCCCTCCTGCACAGCTCCCTCCTGCACTACCAGCCGCTGCCTCCTCAGGATGGAATTCTTCTCTGCTGCCTCAGGCAGTTTCATTCCATTTCTGCTTATCTGGAGCTTATACTTCCAGCCAGAAAGTTGAAGTGTTACCAATCAGGAAAAGGAGTAGGAAAAAAGTTATTGACCTTAATTTTTCCAAACTTAGGTAAACGTGAGCAATTTTTTATTTTTTACGGAAAGGTGGCTTCTTCCCTTTCTTCTTTTTCCTTCCCACCAATACCAGACCCTGTGGTTTCCAATACCTTCCCAGAGTCAGAAAGCATGTGCTTTTCTCTATCTATTTTTTAAAGATTAAAGTCACTGTTCAAGAATCCAATTAAACAATTTTCTTTTAAAAAATAATACAAAATCCAACACCTAGGAGAAAACATTTCAAATTAAAAGCTGCATGTTTCACAAGTGCTGGCTAACCAAAAATAGAACTACTAAGGAGAATTTTCAGCCATCTCTATACCTTTCTCACAAAACTATAGACTAACAGAAGACCCATCTATATTAGAATAAGGATTGACTATAAGCTATTTAAATCTATTACATGAGTTTATTTTGTTAATTGTAGAAGCTTCATAGCTCCAAAAATCTGAAAGCTCGTGAACATTAAATATGAGCTCATCTCACAGAGACAAGTGTCTGGTTACATTTCCTCTTTGTTTCAGCACAGCACAGAGGGGGCTGGGTGCTTATAGAAGTGTGCCTGGCAACTGACCAGAGCAATGGGAATATTCCCATTTATGTTGAAGGAATTGGGAAAACGGATGTCAGCTCTGGAAAAAAAAAATCTCTACTTTGTGCATGCTACACGTTGTCAATTTACAGCTGTCGCCAGCTATGCTGACACCATTAAATTGCACAATGGGTGCAGCCTAAGAAGGCTCCTTATATAAAAACAATGGAGCATTTTTTAGTTGCTGGTGAAATCACGTGTCACAGGAATCTTGACTTTGACATGCTGACTTGAAAGCTATGTCTTACTAATACCTGCAAGGATAGAGTCATGCAGGATTTCCCCTACAACAGCAGTCCTTCCTACCCTGGTCTTTGGACACTGATTTCCATCACGCTTCTGGATGTGAGGGGTCATGGGCTGACAAAATGACATTGTAAAGGAAGCACAGGAATGTCCTCCTGGGCATCATTGTACTAATCCCCATAATTTAACTTCAACAGTATCTTCCCTGTGGTCTCTCCAGCCCCTCCAGCTGGGTAGCAGTAGCATCTTTGAAATTATAATGTCCTATATTATAGACATGTAAAATTAGTGCACGTACATTTGAACCTAGACACCTAGGTGTTCCAGGCCAGGCTGGATGGGGCTTTGAACAAGCTGATCTAGTGAAAAATGACCCTGCCTATGGCACAGCAGTTTGAATAGATGATCTTTAGAGGCTCCTTCCAATCCAAACCATTCTGTGATTCCATGATCCTATGATTCCATGATCTCTTCTCTGCTCCTGAACTCATTTTACATATCTATATATATCAATAGATGTGCATGCACACATATGTGCACAAAGATATGGGCATTCACTGGCCAAAATGAGACTTCGGAAGCACTGGTATGAGCATATGCAAGTATTGGTATGAAAAAATATACAGCATGTTCTTTTTCTTATTTCTTCAAGGCAGGTTACTGCTGGTCTAGCATTCCAGCATCTATTGGGCCATTCTCAGCCTGGCACACAAACACACACATATGGATCAGCACTGGCAGAAGACTGGATGGGATTTATAAATCAATCAGGAATTGCATCACTTCCCCCTTGCTGTTGTGATACCCTCTGGAACTTGGGTGTTTCAGTAAGGAAGGAATATTTCTCAAATTTATACAAGGACAACTGTAAGCTTTGATTGATTGATTACTTGAAATCTCACCTAATCTGAACTAACATCAACTCACAAAGAACTGGAAGAAGTATGGCAGGTTGGTACCTCTGCCTGAGCCCCACTGTAAGTTATCACACTTGTAATGTGATGTTATGTAATACAAACATAAATGAATCAAGCACCATTTAAAACATGTTAGGCTGCTTACCCAGCACAGTTAGTAAACAAGCCTATGGGGCACCACATCTGCTAATCTGGTGTCTAGAGTCATCTGTAGACAGCTCTGTCTTTTACCTTTGGTCTCATCTCACCTCTGTCTGGACTATGAAATGCCCAAACCCTTAGCTGGGCAGCAGTCACATCCCCCTTCACCTCATCGTGCCAGCTGAAACAAATCTGACACTTGATTCTCCTCTCATAACACAGGCTTCTCCATCCCCTGCTCGTTTGTGATGCTCTTCTCTGCACCTTCCAAAAACCCCTTGGGAGCACAGGCAAACACAGCTTTCCAGCTGACATTCAAAGGAGCCCTGAAGCAGGGCATTAAGCCTGCCCTTGCTTTGCTGGTCAGCCGTCTGTGTTATGCACACTGGAACAATGCTCCCCGTGTACCAGTGGCTCCCAGCCACGCTGTGACTAATGCAGCATGATGCAGCTCATGCACCAGCTCCAGTGGGACACACTCCCATGCAGCCAGTCATCTCCTTCCCCTGGCAAATGGCTGTATTCACAGCAAGTGGTGCCCAAGAGCTGAACATCTTCACCCTTACAGAAGCCAGCCCAGAGCCCATAGCTACTGCTCCACTATTACATTTCACCTCATTTCTGTTTACCAACACGGTGGCATCAGTTTATGTTACTGCCTCCTTTTCACTTCTCACAACACAGTTGGGAATAAAACATTAAATAAGGTCCATTTCAAGCCCAGTCCTGGTGGTATTTCACCACTAGTCATTTCTGGCATGTTTGTTCTCATTCAATCATAACCCACCATTATCTTCCTATTTATCAGTGCTTTCCTTATATTAAAATGTGGTGGTGCTTGAAGCCCCGAAAGCCTCGGTCCCCCCTGAGAAGCTGTGGAATACAGGTGCCCAAGTTTGAAGTCTCCCTTGGGGAGGAGACACAGGTGTTTTGCCCTGCAAGTGGGCTGAGTTTCTCAGGGGTGGTTCCCTTTGCCCCCATTAGTTTAAGCACCTGCCACTCTCCCACCAATCATTCTTGTGTTCTAGAAAGTTCTGTTTCATTTGGTAGTTGATTGTATCCCCCGGTTGTCTAGCATGCCCTCTCCTCTCCCTCTCCTTCCTGGTTAGTCCTGGTCCCCTGGTCCCTCTCTTGTTCCTCCCTCCTGGTGTTTGATGGTTGGATGGTGCCCTCCAAATAAAGGTCTGTGCACTGAGCTGTTCGGGGTCCTCTGATCCTAGATGCCCAGAGCGCAGTTGGACCCTACGCCTCTGCGTCTCTATTACTCTAGCCAGAAGATCCCTCCCTATCCCTCCGGCCTCTATAGAGATAGCTTGCTCTCTAAGAGCTACCTGCGGCTGGGAACGCACCGATTCCCGCGGCAGCGAACCGGCGCTCCGGCGGTCAGGGACGGGTCACCCTGCTGCAGCCGCCGACGGGTCGCTAGCCAAATACCCTGGGGCTAGCTGTCCAGCCCGGACACCGGCGACCGCGGCATTAAAATCCATGTTTCTCCAATATAAGAAAGAAGTTATTTGGTTTACTTCAACATCTTAGTGCAGATTATATTTGCCTTGCCTGAAAACGTCAGCTATGTTATAAAAAAAAGGCACAATGTTAATTTGGCATGATCTACTTTGAGCAAATTCATGTTGTATTTCATCCCACTTTCAGTTATCTCCTGTCTCTTTCCTTCAGCAAAGTCTTTATGTCCAGCTGATTCATGTACCTAATGCATGAGCAGGAGGGGAAAAGAGAGGAAAAGTTGTTGCCCAGTTTCCCTCTGTTCTCCCACTCTGCTCTGTATCTGTGACGCTGCAGTTGCTGAAGTTCATGCAGCCTAAAACAGAAGGAACAAAACAAGGAGTGAAGTCATGTGCTCACCCATGACACTCTCCCATGGAGCATGGACTGTGAATCCTTCCTGATAGAACCTGTTGCCTCATGAAACTCAGAGCCCAAGGGGCTTAGTCAAATATCTCACATAGAGATGAAACAGTAGCAATTATTAAAAGACAATTGAAAGGATTATCTTTCTTCATACTCCATAAACTGTTCTCTAGTTGGGCTAGAAGGACGTGAACTCATTGGTTGAAGAGCTCTTTATCAGGTGCACACTATAAATTTAGCAACATTCTCTGTGCAGTTTGGCCACCATCCAGAGCAGATACCTCTTCCAGATGAAGAACCACTCTACACCAGGGCCATGGCTACACCTTCAGCTTCCACAGTGCCTCTGATTGCAGAGACACGTGGTTTCTGGGGAATGCAGGGACATGTGGATACAGTTTGCTTTCCACACACTGCATTTGGAAGTAGACAGCATGGCAAAGCTCTTGTGTACACTCCATGCCAAGCAAGAGTGAGCCTGGCTGGAATAGGTGCTGGGTTTGGTAAGCAGGGAGGCTCTATATCAACATGTTAAAAGGATGGTGTCTATCGATTAGGGCACACATGCATTTGTCACAGCAGCAGCACAGGAAATTGCCAGGATGGCAGGTGCCAGTGGTTAGCACACCATCAGCTTCCACCATGCTGGAGGAGCCTGGGGTTGGGTGCTCCAGGAAGGGCTGCAGCCCAGACAGGCAGAGACTGTATGCCCCTCCAGGTGGGTAGCTGGAGGAGCAGTGAGACAGTGACAGGCAGTGGAGGGTACAGGAGACAGCGACTGCCATCACTTATGTTTCCAACCGACCCAAACATGAAGAGGTGGGCCCAGCCTGCCAGCTAAACTTTCCCAGAAGACTGGAAAAGGAGAGTAAGGGAGAAGACAACTACAGCCTTGCTAAGCATGTCCCACCCCAGGTTCCTCTGTGTGTGCAGCTGCTCAGGGAAGCGCTGCCTGCACAAAGCTTTGTGTGCAGCTGGCTGAGCGCTGAGCACTGCCTCAGGCACCTGCCCCTCACTGTGGTGCCATCCTCTCTGCCCATTCCTACATACCCTGCTCTTCCACCACAGCAATTCAGAGAAACAGTGATGGGTCTGTTTCCAGACACCTCCTGACTGCTTCTGGGGCAAGGTCCACACGAGGAATCAGACTCCCAGGAGCAGTGTAGTGGAATCCTTTCACCCCACAAGTTGTACATTTCTTAGTCTCAAGCTATGTCTGTGTTCTACAGATCACAACACCCAGGAAGGCATCCTCAGGGGCCTACAGCAGAACACAACATGACTGGGAAGGGCGTTTAAGACTGATTAGTCCTTCAAACCATTCCACGTGTATTTATAAAGCTGCTGTTTCCTAAAGTGATAGGACTTTCTATGAGTCCAAACCCTTCTAACATTCAGTGAACATCAACAATAACAGAAACAAATGGCAGATTATTAATGTATAATTGGTGTGTTGAATGGAACATAATTTACACAGTTAAAAATAAAAAAAGAAAAAAAGTGCAGTGGTAGAAACAATAACGGCATGAAGCTGAGGCAGCAGAGGTTTAGGTTAGATATCAGGACAAGATTCTTCACCCAGAGGGTAGCTGGAACAGGCTCCCCAGGGAAGTGGTCACAGCACCAAGCCTGACAGAGTTCAAGAAGGATTTGGACAACATTCCCAGCCACATGGTGTGATTCTTGAGGTGTCCTGTACAGGTCCAGAAGTCGGACTCGATGATCCTTGTGGGTGCCTTCCAACTCAGCAGATTCTATGATTCTAAATAAAAAAACAATTCTCACTTCATCTTATTATGAGCTTGAATTTTATAGCTGACTATCACACAATAGAGTAGAACCTTTTAGCACTTTTGATACTGTATAATCTATAAAACCCTTTATTTAGAAAGAAAACTTATATTGAGAAGAGAGCACTTTCCTTCCTGCTGTGAAATTAATGTACTAGCTCCCTCATGCCCAAGTGGTAGAGAAATATAAAACTGATTTTGCCCAAATACTGATTTTTCTGTTGCACTTTGTTAAGTAGAGCTGATACATCACTCCTGGTGCTCTCTTTGGATAATGTCAAACAATAATGAGGCAGAAAACACAGACTTCAAATAAGGCAGGACAATAATATTACAATAAAATAATTGTCCCCAAGTCTCTTTAACAACATTTATTGTTAAACAATGGCACTGAAATCCACCTCAGCTTAGCAGCTTTTAAATGAAACAACGAACAAACAGTCCCAGAACTGCTGACATTTTGACTATGACTTTTAAAATACATTCATCTCTATAAAGGTTAATCTAAAATGTCTTGAGATCTCTCTCATTTTCTTTCAATTTATTCAAGTCCCTCAGCAACCAGGACATAGTCACTCAATATAAACTATGCCTCCTAAGTGCTAGATTTGAAGAGGATCTTGCCTCAGAAGACACTGCATATGGTGGCAAGGGACGGCTCTTGTTTTTCTCGACATTTTCGCAGCTTGGCATTTCAAAGAAAAAAGAGCTCGTTAAACAGCTAGTTAATATGCTGGGAATGACCTTGCAAAGAGAAAACAGCATGAGAATAAAATTCTCATGAAACTCATGTCAGCTTGGATAGACTGAAAAAGGATGGAAAATGGTGTGGAGTGTCCAAAGTTCCAATCTGTTTGCCTCTGAGTTTGCCCAAGCAAGCTGTCAAGCTGCCTTCCTGTATAAGAGTTTTATGGCCAGATCTTACATATCTCTGTGCTTTGCAAGAAGGTTGTGCCCCATGATGGCTACCCTGGAGGCTAGGCTCCTACCATGGCCTTCATTCCAGTTGGTGATCCCCAGTCCATGCTGACCACAGCAATAGGAGTTTCTCCCAGTACAGAGCTTGGTGGCAAGGAATATAAATTGTTTTAATTTCAAAAGACTGAAAAACAAAATCCAGCACATGAAGAAAAAGTCTTTGAAGATTCATCTGTGGTCTGAGACCAACAGATCCCTCTGTCTTGCTACCACTGTTCAAGGGGAGAACATGCCCTTAACCAGAATATATCCTCTCCCTGAGGACTTAATACAGATGAAAACTTCAGGGACCAGATTCTCAGATGGTATAAATTGGCACAATTTCATTAACTGAACCAGCTAGACCCTAATCTCTGATTGCTGCAAGCTGCATTTGGGATACTTCTTTTCCTACACTTTTCTGCATGACTATTATCCTTCTGTCTGACCATCATTATATTATGGTAACCACAGAACAGTGTTTTTTCCCCTAGACGTAATCTGATCACAAAACAGAGTTGTCAGAAGCCTCAGGAAATCAGACGGTTCATCTCTGCAGCAGGATTAGCTGCAGTTGCACTGTAGACTTGTTCCGTATCTTCAGATACCATAGCCTATGGATATTCCCAAGAGTTTTGGTTTTAATAACTGGGCAATTTCATCCATAGCAAGACAAAAAGCAGAGGGAATCTGAACCCTTACAGATGCAGAGCAGATTTAGAGGCAGCTGCTTGCCAAGACCCCACCTGGATATTGGGGTGGGATTGGGCTGGGAAATAGCAAGGAGCTCAAACTGCACACTGGGATCTACCAGAAGCTTTTTCTCATGTTTGTATAGGCAAGCGTAGCAAACTGGCTCTGGCTGCTGCTGTCAGTGATATTCTGAAAGCTTGGAAGAAGTGGAAGATACTCTGTGTGCTTGGGCCAGCTGATGTGCATGGACTAAGGACTCAATAGTATTCTGAAGCTGGGGGAAATTAATGATCATTCTCCTTTCTTCTGCATGGTGTAAACTGATTGTTACTCCAGCTATCACACAACTGAGTCTCAGCTCTCTCCAGACCAATTTTTTTATATGTGGCACTGTGTTCCTGATGGATTCATTCGATGATTTATCAAGCACACAACCACCCACAAGTAAAAGACTGAGACCTATGAAAGAGCATTTCTTCAGGTAAAACCCATGATACTGAGTTACTGAATTCAAAGAGTCCTCGAGGGAGAGTGTTTCTGTGCAGAAGAAAATAATTGCCATTTTTCATTTGTTCTACCAACATTTTATATTATGCTTGGCTGTAGTTTGAAAACCTAAACCAATAGCAGGACACCAGACCAAGTGTCCTGACTTTGCAGTAACACTCCCACAGCTGAAAACTACAATCTAGTATGCTGACTGCATTGACGATACGGACAAAAAAAATAAGTCCTTCTTACCAGTAGAACCACTACCATATGAGTATTAATTTAATTTAAGTTCAGCAGTTATTACTAGCCTAATCTAATCTCACATGCATTTTAACATCCAATTAAAAAGACATTTATGACTATAAGCATAAAAAATCAACAGATCTGCAGCAGCACCAAATACATAAACACATCCACAAACCTGAATGGGAAATAACACCTGACAGAAGTTCTCAAGAAGATGATGTTATCTGTCATTTCTGTTGGAGCCTCCCTGTAATCAGAATAGAGCAAGTATGGACTTCCTCCAACACATACAAGGGCACAAGTCATAACCAAAAAATTTCAGTCACATTTTTCTGGAGGATCCACAGGGAGATGGTATCGTGTGTTTTAAACTGCTCTAAAGGCTTGGTAGACATATTTCAGAGGCAGTTCTATTCTTCAGGATTTCTTCAGCCCAAAGCTGAACACAGCTAGTAAAGTACTGAGGCTTGCTGAGGTCCAGCATCTGGGCATTTGTATAAGCACGTCCATGCTTGTGTGTGAAAGGGGAAGGCAAATAAAGCCATAAAACAATATATAATGTGTCAAGACATCAATTATTTTTTCCAGCAATTACACAAAGCCTACACCTTTAATTAAAATTAAATTATAATAGCTCTAGAGCTCTGACCCATGTCAGGAAAGGCAGCAATCATCTTCCCGATGGGGCAATGTCAGACAGGGCATTTCTGTTCTCCAGGAGGTCAGTCATAAGCTGGAGATCTCAGCTGAACCACCACAACGAGTTACTTGGAAAGCAGCATCCTTCTCGTGTGCAGGTGTGGAAATACAACAAGAATTACCACAGCAGCTCATAAAAAAGACCAGGGCACAACTAGAGGGCCAGACTCCTGTTCCTGTAATGATGCAGTGATCCCATGCACTGAGCTAGGATTACAAGGCACAGCCTGACATCCTGACTTTCTCCTCTTTCCTGTACTTCTTTGCCTTCTCGAAGTTCAGTCTTCTCCTAAAGGAGATACCTGGCTGAGCTGAGCACTGCTTTTCCCAAAAGGAAGCCAAAGGAGAAGGCAGAGGTGACTCGCACCCTGTTACATGAGAATTTAGTGTCTGGTGAGCACTTGCCCACAAAGTGGAAGGCTACCTCTCAGTTTGCCCTCCTCAGCATGATCATAATCCAGGCTTTCCTCTGCCCACTTCTACATACCCTCCGGCTTTCTCCCTCTTCCTGCTCCACATCTGCCTTCCTGTCTGGGCCCAGCTCTGCTTTTGCCAGCCCCAGTCCCGGTGGTTAGAGAAAACAAATCGTAATGAAAACTGTGGGTTTGAATGCCTCCAGGCTGGAAAGAGTACTGGATCCAGGTGCTTCCCAACACTAACCAAGAATGTCAGCCATTATGCTTGACTGGCAAGCAGAAGTGCCACCAAGAACGGCCACATCCTAATGACAGCAGCTACAGTGCTCTGCGGTGATCTCAGAGATGTGCATAGCACAACCAGACTGTAAAATGATGGATTTCAGGTTTCTTCATGCTAAAAGTCAAGATGCTGAGGGAGTTTACATGTGCTTACTTTCTCAGTGTACTCCCTTCATTTCCTGTGTGCCTAGGGAATACAGGTACTTTACAGAATCACATAATATTCTGAGTTGGAAGGGACTCAAAAAGAACCATCAAGTCCAACTCGTGAATAACCCATACAGGGACCAAACCCACAGCCTTGGCGTTATTAGCACCAGGAGCTGATAGAGTTAGGCTATGCTGAAGAGAATGCCTTTTGGATTGCTCTCTGGAGGTAAGGCACCTATATTTCACCAAAATCCAATTTCAAGCACTCTGGCTTTCACTGAAAGTTGCTACTAAAACAGATACCAAAGAGTTTTATGTCATAATAGCAACAGATAGTCTTGATTTATTGGGATAGGAATTACAAATGGTATTAAGTGTAATTTTAAATGAACCCAAGCTAAATATGAGAAGACAAACATTGTCATACTGCCAGGGTGCTTCAAATCATGTGTTATATGCCTGGTTTTAAGCATTGGACCTTAGGTGTTAAAGAAAAAGGTATATACTGCCTCAGGAGAGTTCTGCAAATCCCTTTTTCTGAAAGATGGTTCATGTAAGAACCTAATTTAGCCCTGGTGTAATTCTGCTGCTTTCAATCACAAGAGTTCATTTTGTTTCCTCAGCATTTCCAAGCTGGGAAAAGACTCAAGAAACAATATGAAAAATGCCTTTCTGTGTCACAGCACCTCTCCTGCTAAAGCCTAGGCACATACCCAAGATCTGTGACATATTTGGTGCACTGTGGACCAGGGAACTGTACCTTTCAAGGGATCTCCCAAGATTAAGATTAAAATATTTTGCATGACCTTGGGAAAAGCACTTAATTTTTCTCTGGCTAGGTCTATTGTATAAATTAAATCCTGCCAGGGGGATGTTCCAGGGCATTGGAATTCAATCCTGTATAAACTGTTGACATAATCCTTGGCATCAGTTTCACTGAAGCCAACTGGCAGTGTCCCAGGCAATTCCCCACACAGCTCAAGAGTCAGCGCAACCCAAGGCCATCCCCAGCAGACGTGAAGAAGGCAGCCCCTCCACTTTGGAGGGAAACTCAGGGAACACAGCCTGCTCCGTGCCAGCCTCTGTGCTCAACAGTGAGCCTGGGCATGTTTTGTTGATGAGTACAAACACATCTGATTCACCTAAAATGGGGATAATGTATCATTTCCTTTATAAAAACCTGTGTGATTTAAGCATGCAACTACCGTTATAGTTATTGCACACATATAGTGGACTCCTCATAAGATTATCTGAAAGCACTTGTAAATGAACTGTCTTTCCTCTCTCTGAATACCAGGGAACAGCTGCCAGAAAATACATCCTATAGGAAATTCATGCTCACACCTACAGGTAATGCCTGCCAGAAAAAAACAAGGGAGTAGCACTGTGGCCTGTGGGGCAAGATTTCTAATTTCCTGGTTTGTAGGTGCAGGAGAAGAGATGTTTATGCACTGCTCTCCTCCCTGTGAGAGAGCAGGGTAGCCTTGCCCATCCCCAGAGGTCCTTTGCTTTAGCTGATGCTCTCTTTCCCACCTGGCAATCTTGCCATGACCATAGGAGCCAGCTGTGCTTGTGTGATGGATGCACTTTCAGCACAGTAACAGCTTTAAGGCAACCATCCTCTCTTCCAAAACAGAGCTCAGTTGAAGAGCAGTTGGTGATGCTGCAGATCTTCTCTAAAGCCCAGTAAGCAATAATCTGCAATTAATGCAGAGGAATGGAAAGGAGGTAGAAGCAGAGAGAAAGCCCCCACCTCCTTCTAGAGCCACTCCTTCCCTTCATCCTTGCCAGGTATTCTGGAGCTTTTCACCCTGTCTGAGCCTGTCACTTGAAAACATTTTACATACCGATCCTACCAGATGCACAAACAACTGGTATCTCCTCCAAGTGCTTTGGACTTCAGTGGGTTACGAGCTGGGTTCAAAATACAAGTCATATTTCATCCACCATATTCCAGCCCTCAGTGAAAGGCAGTCACTTATGGAATGGGACGCTGGAGCTTTGTAACTCCTACTGGCATTAATTACCAGCCTCCACCGTCAGGGCCACCTTTTTGGCCAAACACACACACAAATGATTGCCAACACTAAGCCTCTTCTGTTTGCTCATCCTGAAGCAGCAGGCCCTGTCACTCTCCCACACTCTCCTGCCAAACAGAATTGAACTGGCTACTCCTGATTTAAATTTGAGCAACTTTATATGTAAGTAGTCTTTCTAATAAAAAAACACATACATATATTTGATTTGTAATATAGGATAATACGGTGTGCAATATAATACTAATACTTTCAAACAATCCTATTTTGGAAATGGGTCATTCTGAGACTTTTGTTCCCAGCAGCACACACACAATTTCCTTCAGAGTTGTCAGCCTTCACCTCCATACACACTCTGTGTGCAGGTGCATTATAGTCCACAGCTGGAACTGTTTTGTATTAAATACTTCCTGTGTAAAAAACAACAAAAATCGAACTGATGATAATTACTACAGCAATTCTTTCTCTGAGATTATGGAAGAAACCAATCTCTGACAAAGGAAGGCATTCAGCTATGTCTTGAGTCAGTGAACAGTTGTCTAAGTGTTCACTAGCCCACTTTACAGAGGGGTCATGTTTGCAAGAGGCTTTCATCCTAAAATGATGCCCTCTGCATAGATGACCCTATAGCCTTCGTCAGCTGCTTCTATCTCATCTCAGTTCTGAATGAAGGAATAAAAATACTCTTACGCACTTCGAACGACCAACTTCCAAAGAAATCTTACAGCTGCATAGAAGACAGAATGGTTCAGCCAGTGGAGAATTGATGGACTGGCTGTAAAAGGACTTAATCCATCACCACACCTCTCTCTCTTCTGATAGAAGTAAATAATGACCCTACAAAAGCCGAGTCTGGCACCAGCTTTGTATAAAAAATGAGATTGCTTCATTGCTCTCCGAAATTTTTTAATCAGATGGATTATCAGCTACTAGGCTACATTTTTAAAGTGTTCTTTTGGCCAAGTGCCCCTGTAGACTGTAATGAATTATCCAAACCTCTCTTCTCACTATTCCCAAAACTGAAACTTTCTACAGCATTTGCAAGCAGCTGCACTTTTCAGAAAAGCAGAAATACTCTCAAATTTAGCTACATGTTTGGCAACCTCTATCCCAGACGTTTGCAGGACTCCAGCCATTGCTTCTCCCACCTCACAAAAAGAATTGCTTTTGACTGACAAAGCTTGAATTTTGACTCAGCCAAACCACAGCACAGGTACACAAAATCCGTGGCCAGATCCTGGAGCTGATGGTACCTGCCCTTCAGATTTTCCAAAGGAGAGCAACCCTTGCGTCACACAATTCAATGCCTCCTTTGTTCTGGTTTTAATCCTGTGGCCAGCCCTAGGTTTATGTGACTCCTGAGTTGCTGTCAGCAGGAAAGATGCCACTCGGTGCCATTTACAAGAGGTTCAGCACCTGCAGGCTCAAGCTATGAGTCAAAAACCACAATTATGGGAAAGTAAGTTATGCACAGAGCAGGAAAAGCAAGTATGTCAGAGTAACGCCTATTATTCAGAGAAAAGCCAGTGAGATGCAGGCAACTGTATTGTTAAGAAGATACATTATAAGAAAGAGAGAATGTAGGTATATAGGCTGAAACCAAGTCCATTTTTAGTTTTTAAAAAATTATATGAAACAAAAACGTATTTATTATAGAAAAGGAGAAACTTAGTCCAAATCATACTATTTTCATAAGGCAAGAAGATTAAACGATATCACTTGTTTTTAGTGGACCAGCTGTGGAAGAGGACGATCCGGAGTGGCTGAATCGGCCCCGGCTGGGCGCTCAGGAGCTCCCGTCCAGCCAGGCGCAGCCATTTCCTACTCCTTCCCAGGGCTGAGCTCCCGGGCTCCCGCCCGGCGCCCCGCACAGCTCCGTGAGGCGAAGCGAGCGGCCCGGCCTGCAGCGCCATGGCCGCCCAGCCCCGGCCCCGGCCCCGGCCCCAGCCCCAGCCCCAGCCCCAGCCCCAGCCCCGGCCCCGGCCTCAGCCCTAGCCTTGCAGCGCCATGGCCGCCCAGCCCCGGCCCGGCCTCAGCCCCGGCCCCGGCGCGGCGGCGGCGCAACGCCGCCATCTCGCGGCTGCCAGCGCAGCGAAATGGCGGCCAAGGCCGGGAGCGGCTCCGTGAGGGGGTGCGGGTCAGGGACAGGCAGGGCTCCGCAGGGAGCGGCAGCGGAGGAGCTGGGAACAGCGGAGGGGTAAAACTCACAGGTCAGGGGTACCAGAGTGCCTCATGAGTGAGGGCCGGGCTGCGGGCCGCCTGCATCCTTCCATGAGGAGCGCGCCTCTCGCCTGAGGCGGGCAGGGCAGCTTTTGTTTTACACAGAAATTGAGAAATTGAAATCTTCCCGGGAAATCGAGTAACGGAAATGAAAAAAAAAAAAAAAAAAAAAAAAAAAAAAAAAAAAAAAAAAAACACCTGATGGGAAGAAAGAAGGACCTTTTTGCTCTGTGCTGGCTCTGTAACAGCCAGTTATTTGGTGTTATTTCACAGAATCACAGTCAATTAGACTGGAAAAGGCCTCTGAGATCATCGAGTCCAACCTATGCCCAAACAGCACCATGTCAACTAGACCACAGCACTGAGTACCATGTCCAGTCTTTCCTTAAACACCTCCAGGGACAGTGACCCCACAACGTCCCTGGGCAGGTAATTTGAGTGCCTAATCACCCTTTCTATGAAGAAATTTCTCCTAGTGTCCAACCTGAACCTCCCCTGGCACAGCTTTGTCCTGTCAGTGGTTGCCTGGAAGAAGAGGCCAATCTCCACCTGGCTACAGCCTCCTTTCAAGGAGTTGTAGAGCATCATAAGGTCCCCCCTGAGCCTCCTCAGAGCTTGCAGATACCATGTAGAGAGAGTGCTCCTCCACCCCATTTCCCTGCCAAACTTCATTGCTTTAAAATTTCTCCTACCATTTGCCTGCCTCTGGCTGAATTTCAGCATGAAATTTTCCTTAAAATAGTTGTGCCAGGACCAGAACCAGTTAGGGGTGAAATGCTTCTTCTTGCCCATGTTAAAATCACATACAGTCGTTTTGTACCATCAAACCCCACAAACTCGTGCAAACTTGAGTGAGTCCCTACTCTGAGGCATGAATTTGGTAAGGAGCCAAGGGAATACAACTTTAGTCCAAACTATTAAAATTTTAAAAGATGTAGAAAATGTTTCTCTCAGTAGGAAATTTTTAGACTTTAGCAGCAAAGATCCTTGGAGATTTATTAAATTCTAGCATAGGACCACCATGTACAAAGGCGACTTTCCCTTCCAGTGCTGCCTTTGGGTGCTGCAGGCTGCAGCTGTATGTTTGGGTGCCTTGAATCCCTCCATTTGGTGGCTTGTGTGCTTAAGTGCCCTTAGTAATGGTTCTCAGAGAGTGGCAGCTCAGTGCCATCAGCCCAGGGACTGTTACACCCTCCACTCAAGCAGAGGTGGGTGTCATACCATAGATGTTTCAGCTGCACACCCGTGACCCATACAGGTGTGGATATGAGGCCGTGTGGTGGATTTGTTTTCCAGTCTGGTCTCTAAAAACCTGGGCAGTTAAACATTCACAGAAGTTAACATTAAGGTCACAAAGCCACATAAACCACTCCAAAACACGGAGGTTGGCTGTGCAGCCATCATTCCAGCCCTTGTGCATCAGCATTACAGGGTGTCTGAGCCTCAGACTTCTGGCTTTGGCTGGATGGGGTTCAGTCTGTGTTACCCTCTATGTCACTGGGATGGAAGCCCTGAGCATGTAAAGATCCGTGCTGTAGCACGTCCGTCTGAAACTGAAGTGGCCAAGCCAGGGAGCCGTGCAGCTTAGTATTGTTCAGTGTCTGAGCATGAGGAGCTCAGGTGCAGCCAGACCGCAGTGCTGCCCTCCCATAGCTCCCTATGCTGCACTTCCTCATGGATTCAGCAGGCTCGTGTTCTCCATGGGCATGAGCAGGACAAGTAGTTTCCTGGTCTCTGAGAGGTCAGATGGTTCTGAACCTAAGGTGGACGTTAAGAACCCAGTATATCTGCTGTTAAAAAAGTGCATCTCCAAAATAAGAGAGATCACTGATTCATACAAACATGCCTTTTCAGTTTGCAATGAGCTCTGCTACTGAGAGCTCCGTGACTTGGAGGAGGACGAGGACGTTCAGCTTCTGTCGGGGAAGCCAGCTTTCACCAACCAGAAGAACACAGCAGTACAATCTTAGAAACGCGGCCATCGCACTCCGCTTCTTTCCCACTGAGGAGTTAAGTCGGGCAGCGGGGATTTCCCTCTCCCGGAGCCGCCGCATCTCCTTCCTGCGCGGTCAGAGCAGCCCCTGCTGGGGGCTCGGCTCCGGCTGCATTCCTGCCCTCCAGGCCCGTGCTCCGCGGGCTCATGGCATTTGTATCCGCATCACACAATTTCCGTCTGGTTGCACAGCAGGCATTTCTCTGGAGCTCACAAATAGCCGGTTTGTAGTTGACAGCACGCTGCTTTCCTACACACAGCCATGCTCCGCTGTCTCCAGCAAAAACTGGGGAGAGACTCAAGCCATTAATTTTGAGGACTTGTGAAAAAATTTATATCAAAAGAATCCTTCCCTTCTACGTTTTGTTATATGCAGATAATGATGAGTTTGGTTTGTTTGTCTGAGTTTTTAAAATATATATTTTTGCTGTAGTTCACTCAAGATGTATGAATGTCAGACATCATTGCTATAGATCCAGTAGGGAAGCAGCTTATCTGGAGGGTCAGGGGAATCCCAACCTCTGGTTGCCCTGGTTTCTTTCAGTGAGAAGGGACCCCTGAAAATTACCAGCTTTGTCACTGGAAATCTTACACGTTTGGGAAGTGACTAAGCTGTGGTTTTGGGGAGACTGCCTTTTACAGATGAACGAGAAGAAAAGAATGTTCAGTTTGTGTAAAGTTAGAGATCAAAAATCTGAAAATGGTAGCAGAGCTCTGGAAAACCTCTGGAGTGGGTTGTCTGTAAGGGCCAATAGGGTGGAGAGAAGGCACAGCAGATAGCGGAAACATTGCTTGTATTGGTTTAACTTCTTGAATTCATTTTTCCCATGAACACAGAAACTATTTCAAACCCTGAAACCCAAGTGTTTAGTAAACTGCAGGTCTTCCTTTCTGTATGTGATACATTGTGATACATATGACAATATTGCTTATATTCCACCAGATTATGTTGGCTGTGGGAAGGCAGTCCAAATATGCTTCACAGGGCATGTAATGAAGGTTTTGATAGTCCTATATCTAGAACAAACCAGAAAATGCTGTCAGTTGACCAGTTTCCTTTCAGACGAATTCATAAAATCATGTTACCATGCAGTTCTCATGACAAATCAGTAACATGCTGCGGAGAGACCTCCTGTGAGTTTCCATCTTGCCTATTCAATAGCACAAGAAATTTCTCTGGGAGCATCTGGTGGGAAAACCATTTCCACCGTAGCCTGAGATTACCTAGACTTCAAGGCTTCCACAAGAAACTGCTGCTCCAGAAGGTCCCACAGATCAGCTGTCTAAGCAGAGTGAGTCTTTTTGCTTTATTTCTGTTTGCATTGATTTTCAAGAGTGCTCATGTTTCTGCCAAGGCTCACTGGAAGGAAGGCCTGCAGGGCTTTAACCATCAGTTAGAACTGAATTTGTGCTGACTCTTGGACCCACAGGATATGATTTCTGGTCAGCTGTAGCCATTCCTGCATGCCAACACATTAAGTGGTGGCTCTCTGCATTTCTGAGAACTGTAGGTTATAATTTCTAGTAAAATAAACAATTTCTTTCTACATTTCTACTATTCTACTGTTTTACTGAATAGATCAATAAATGATTGGAGTTCCAATGTCAAGCGTTGTCATACCTTGCTGAGAAGCCTGAACTGGCAGCAGTGAGGAACTTCCACCTGCAGGACTCGCCTTACCGTGCACTTCTGTTCTCACCTTTGGATTGTCCAAATGTAGTAGCCCTGGGGCAGGAGCTGACTTCTGCCTTGTGTTTGTCCCACACCCAAATGATCCTGCTCCTTAAACAACAGGGCTTCTGATTCTTTAACACATTTTCATAATCCCATGGGAACCTTCACGTCCTACTGGGATAAAAGGTGCCACATTGCCAAACAGCCTGCAGAATTACAGGGTGACTCAGGCTGATCTGAGCCATAGCCTGCTACTGCATATCCATCCAGGAGATATGGGGTGTTCTTACAAAATTTTTTTATTTTCTGGTTCGGCAGGATTCAGGTTTTTTGATAAAGTTACAAACTCAGCTGACAGGCTAAACCAAAATAAGGTCAAAGTAGATAAAAATCATAGCTGGAAATAAAGGTTGGCAGCTCTGAAATAAATACCAATCTTGACCTCTGATTTTTTAAATAAAAGTGAGACACTCAATCTTACCTCACTTCCCACCAGGGAAGCTAGCAAGAATCAGAACAGCACATAACTCTGACTAGTCATGCACATGCATAGGTAGGAGCCAGATACCAAACAATGTTCATAGCCCAGTGGGATGGAAGCAGCCTTCAGCTGGGGCTTCAGGGTACTGCTACCCTGTAAATTAGAGGCACCTCCATTCTGCCTCCACTGTAAGTGATAAGGAATGAAAGTGGTAAGGTTTAATTATGCCATTCTTGAGCACAGTAGGCTCCTTTTAGAGGGCTGAGATTTGTTCTACTAGCTTTGGAAGTTAGCATGCAGGTGTTTCACGCTTTTGGGCTAACTATGCATTTGTTGATTTCTCAGATGTCATGTGAAGGGCCTGCTCTGTCTCTGTCTGTGACAGCCATATAGACTATGCCAAAAATACAGCCAGGACAAGCACTTCGCTCCAGATGTAAGCTGTCCCAATTGTAACTCCTGCACACTGCTAACAGGCTTCAGTAAGTTTGAAAACCAGCATAAAATACAAATTTCTCTGACCTTAAAACTTTGCTGTTTTTACAGTGTGTTATGTTTCTGGGTAGGAAATCTTGATTAGATGCCAAGTTGGTAGGATATCCAATACCCCCTATAAAATGTTTATAGTTGGGCGTGTATATCTAAGTGCACCTTTCTGTTGCTAAGTTAACATGATTAAAAGAATCCCCCATCTGAGAATCAATCAGGCAGCTGCAGAGTGCAGAGAAATTCCTTCCAATAAACGGAAGCATGAGAGAGCCATTCCTGTCAGGGCCTCAGATCCAGACTTCCTCCCAGTATCTTCAGTATTTCCTGGCATATAGATTTGAGCTTTAATTTAGTTCATCATTTTAAATGACAGAACTGTGATTAAAGCTATGCGCATCATTTGCTTTCACAGTATGAACCAGAAGCTTGATCTTACCCAAACAAAGGCAGATCCTTAGTGGTTCTAGTACCACAACCACATCAGTAATTAAATAGCAGACATTAGATTATTTTTCGTAAATATATGCTTTTATAATTTTTCAGAAGTATAAAATTTGCATGAACATTTGTAAATTGTATATGTGGCTCAGTTGCACAAAACAATGTATCTTCTCATACTAGGTAATATATTTACATGACACTATTACAACTATAGGGTTGAGGAAGATTAGCTTTACAAATATTCTGTTCTCATTCATATCTTATAAGGACATGCTGAAACATCTCCATTAAGTAGTTTGCAAACATGCCAAACTAGTGTACAAAATACACTCCATCGTTAAATGATCTTACTATTCCATGAGCAGGAACCATGTGTTCACCCTTACATTAAAATTAGCCTCTTTATACAACTTTTACATTTAAAAAATATTTGTTCATTTATAGAAGCTGAAATAAGTTTTAGAAAGCCTTTTCAAAAGTATCCTTGGTTTCCATTTGCTACTCATTATTGCAGAAAGCCTTTCTATAACCTGAGTATCTTAGTAAGGAGACCTGACAGAGCAGGCACACAGATGTGCTGAGTGAGCTGCTCCCAAAGCTGCGATGTCCTGCAGGACAGGCCGAACCTCCACCAGTCATTGGCCAGCTCCAGGTGTTTTTCAGTCTGGGTGCCTTCAGGAGCTCCAGCTGTTGTTCAGTGTGACTGAGGAGAAGATCCACAACAGCTGTAACCGTGGCTGCATGGTGGCTGTGTCACTGCCATCCTGCAGCCTGTGTGCTGCTTACAAGGGGTCACCGATGACAGTGCATTTGGTCCTGTCACAGTCTCTTTTTATGTGTCTCAAATCCCCCGCAGAGCATGGCACATTAAGCAATCAACTAGGCAAATTGGACCCAGGAGTGCAGTAGAGCATACTGCAGAGAAAGGCAGCAAGCTGCTGGGAAAGCTGCACGTGTGACCTTACACAGCACTTGTCCTTTTACAACTGGCTGAGGCCAGTGATGCTCTCAGGAGGACAGCTGCACACTCACTTCTGGAGGGCTGGTGCCAAGCCACTGGAATTCTGCCACTGTAACTAATGAACTCCCTTAGGAACCTCTGAGTTAGGTTTAACATTTTGCAAAATGTATTTATTCCCAAATGCACCAGTAAGGATGTCCAGCTGGTCTGGATGCACAAGACTTCACAGGACACATACTACACAGCCAAAGGTTAATAAAGCTAAGGTGCAAACTTAAAACCACATTTGTTCTTTGAATAGGTCACCAGATAATGTGATTTTCCACCAAATTAGCAGCAGATGAGTTATCAAGGTTCTGCTGGTTTGTCAGACATGAAACCTGTGCTGCTTGAGGAAAGGAAGAACTTTCACACAAGGGTGCTAGAGAACATGCAGCTGGAGAGCACTGCTACTTTTGCTGTTAGTCAGACAGAAGAATGCTCCTCTTCAGCACAAACTGCAGCTCATCTAGAACAGTTGCCCTAACAGTGCAGGTTCCCTAAATACTGTCTGTAAGTACAATCAATAAGTAGAGAACTGGGTGCATTTAGTCTACTGTGTGCTTTTAGAAAGCTCTTATGCTGCAGTTAG
This sequence comes from Eopsaltria australis, assembly GCA_034509425.1. Taxonomy (NCBI): domain Eukaryota; kingdom Metazoa; phylum Chordata; class Aves; order Passeriformes; family Petroicidae; genus Eopsaltria; species Eopsaltria australis. The sequence goes on from JAVTVJ010000001.1 coordinate 4,699,584, forward strand.
TACCTGGACAAGGTAAGTTGTCACAATCCATTTCCTCAGCACCCAACAGGCACTAATGCCCATGTGAAAGAGCATGTAGGTAGTTCTGTTCAGCTCCAAGCAAGCAAAAAACACTCTGCAAGCATAAAACCAAAGGGAGTTTTGATGTTGATTGTGACCAGCACAAAAGCAGACCCTTTTCATTAGAGATGCCATGGTGAAATTAAATTGGCCTCTTGGCACTCCTGCTGCCCCTAATGGGTAAAATCATGTGTGTTTTAGCCTCTGCATAAACCTAAGGCTTTAACTACAGTTTTACCTTTATTCTCTGATATAACTCCTTCCTTAGGTACTGTGCCAGTAGCTGCCTTAGAGTTTCATGTCTCATCTTAAGCCTCACATTGACAGGACTTCTCAGCTCTCTCTCAAAGTTCATCAGTAGAGAGGTTTAGATATTTGTAAAACATTACAGTGCTTTAGTAAGTGAAAAAGTTAATAGCAGAAGGTAGTTTTGTATGTAATGCTATCTCTGCATGATCACTGTTTATCTTTTCAGAGGGAACCTGCTGTAGCTGTTGTAAATTCACACAACAAAGCAATACTTCCTTTCCTGCTCTGGCTACACCAGAAAATAAAGGGTGGGTGGCTGGCTGGAAAAAAGGTGGAGATACAGGAATAACCATAAGTGAAGTGGCTGAGAAGTTAACAGCATTTAGTGTGCTCAGACTGAAAAAAGAAACAAATTTATCAAGGGTTTTGAAGAATTGATGTATAAAACAGAGGTTTTAAAATTTAGGGATGCTGCAACCTGACAGCAGAACAGTAAGCACCATACCCATGCTCACCAGAGGCACAAAGATTATCTTGGCAGAGAATTATCAATCTTTCTACAGTCATGAGCAAGCTTTAGAACAATTTTTGAAGGAAAGAATAATTAAGACCTGAAGGTAAGTTAAAAATTATGTAGATAAAATGATTAGGGCAAACTCAGCTGGTATCTCTCATTGATTTCCCAGGCATAACTTTTTTATCTGGATGCTAAACTGTCAAGCTAACTTGCTAAGCCAGGTTGATTTGATCACTTGCAATGATTTTTGTCTTGGACTGGACAAATACCCTTAGAACTGGGACAGGACTTCAGAACAATGGCCTTGATGCTGGAATATAGTTGGCCCTTGCGTCAGTCACTCTCTCACCTGTGCCATGGTAATAAATGCAGCGTACTTCTTTGTTATGGTACAGAAAGAAAAGCCCTTATGGAAGTTCAGTCTTACTGCTTGAGAAAATTTATCTGGCATGAATCTCCTGTGGGAGGTGTCTCATGCACTCAGAAGGTAGATGTCAGTCAGCTAAAGCTGTGTCAGATTAGTCTGACCCTCAGAAGAGTGTCTGCTCCAAAAAGGCCACCCATGGGTCTGAGTGGCTGCAGCAAGGAAGGAATGAGGGTAGTGGTTGATCATATAATGACAATTGATGGGATGGTTGTGAAAAAGGCAAACAGATACTTTATGTATCCAAAAAAGTTTTTCTAAAGCAGAGTAATGACTGTCTTCTCCTAGAAATACAGTCCAGTTGGTCCTCTCTCCTAGTCAGGGTAAATCAAGGATTTGCAAAGATAAAATTGATCAAGGCAGCCTCTTCTTGAGAGCCCTTTCTCTGAAAGGAAGTGTGAACTGGATGAGATGCAACAGAACAAATCACTCACAGTTCATTGTTGTTTTCCCATCACCCTGTTCCCAAGGATCACAAAGATATGGGCGAGTGTGTCTTGTGACCAGTAGGATAAACATCTGCAGGTTGGGTCCTGTAAGAAGGATGTCAAAATGCTATTTGCATTGCAATTTTTGGCCTGACTCTATGAAAAGGAGAGGCTGTAATAGAGTCCTGGACCATGAGGCTGACCAGTATAATGTCTGGGCTCTCAAGTTTTGCCGTGGTATTCTTGATGAGTCTGTTGTTGCTGCAAACATCTCCAAGTGCATATTGGTGGCACAGTGACAGAACTTGTCCTCTGACCAGTAATGGAAGCCTGAAGTGGAGTTTGCAGAATAGTTCTTTATTCTCTCTGCACCATCATTTTCTGTACAGAAATGTAAAACCTCTTTCCTGTTACATGCTTGTGAGATCCATAGAAACTCTCAGATACACTCCTTCTCCACCTCATGCAAGTCAGGCTCTTACTCATGCAAGGAGTGCCAGTGAAAAGCGTTGTCTGTCATCTTTAGATTTCTCCTTGTATGGCTTAGTGAGTGCTGTGGTAGTGCAGGTTGCTCAGAATTGCTGTTGGGGGCATTGTGAGAATGCAGTGAACTTTTGCAGCTTTCCTAGAAAGTAGGACAGGAGCAAAGAGGCAGCAAGAAGCAGCTCTGCAAGGCAGTAAAGAGGTGTGAGACTCCTCTGCGGGGGCTCTTCCTCACTGACTCATCTGAGAGCTGTACTCCCACTTTTCATTTGAAAATGAACCTCTACCCCTCCCTCGACTGTAGTCCCTAACAGTGTTGGCGTCACCTTTATACCTCTTTTTCTCACAAGCATATGTGGGTGGTGCTAGCTTTGCACATGAAAACATTGGCTAGTGCTCAGCCTTGCTCTTTAGTTCTGGTAGTGGTCACAGTTGGATTCACTTTCTTTTATGCTGTCAAAAATGTTTCCATCAAGGCAAACATAGGGATGGAGACTGCTGCGAGGTGAGGTGCTCCTCCTAGCACACAGTGGATAAGAACAGCCAGCAGAGACGTGGGGGGAAGGTCCCTGCTCTGGAGCTCTATCACCTGCCTCGCTTTCTAAACGCCCGTGAGACAGTCTTGCATTACGTGTGAAATGAATCCATCAGAAATGATGACAGGAGAACATGGATCAAACTGCCAGATGGAGGAAAGGCATTCTTGCAAGACTCCTTGCTAATCATACTGAATGTTTCAGATGGGAGCACAGTGACTCACAGAAGGGAGCTGCTCTTCTTCTGTCCTCCATGCAGGTATACTGATGGTGACAGAATACTGCCACCCCATGTGGGTGGTGGCTCTTTGAAACATGAAAGGAAGGAGTAAAAAGACCTGGAAATTTGAATTCTAGAATTACTTACCCTTAGGTTAATTCAGTCCTTCAGGCTTTCCATTGTCTTCCTCAGGAGTGAAACAAACATTCTGGTTCCACAGCTGAATGTGATGGCCAAGTCACAGCTTGGCAAGTCTGGCACAACCCAGAGTCAATGGCCTGAATCCTAAATCCTGACTGCAGACACATCACTTTCAGGGAATAGCCTTTCAGGGATGTGACCTATCAGTCACCTTCCAGCCATGGGCTCCTGCTGCCCATGAGATCCATGTAAAGCATCAACTTGTATGGAAAATCATACTATGAAAAGCCAGTGTCCATAAAGGAGCCAGAGGAGTCCTGCAACTTTATTTGAATAAAGGGAGAGAGTCTTCTGGGACATAAAACCACAGGGTTTTCTCTCTTACGGTTTTGGAGGGTGCAGCCTCCTTTTATCCCAAACTCCTGATCACATGTTGCCCTCTTCCTTTCCCCATTGGCTGAGGTACTCAGAAGGTACAACCTTCCCAAACTGCCTACCACATATTCCCCCTTGAGCTTCTCATTTCCCCCCAAAGTTCAGAAACTCAGGCTTATGCAGACCCATTTGTCTATTTCAGGAGTCAAACTGTCTGGGTTCTGTAGCAGACCTGTGGCTTGAAGGTGGTAGAGACATTAAGACTCATTTCAAAGACATAAACACTCATACCCTCACCAAACATAGAATTGTTTGTAAAGACATTAGCACACATCTTTCCTGTCAAACTCATGTAAACCTGTAATCTCTTGGAAAGTTCCGGAATGGTGCTTAGACTTTATGGATTGAATCCTTTACAAAGGTTAGAAGCAGTGAGTTGAGGCATCTCTAGAATCAAAATTCTGCTTCTTAACCCAAGGCCATTTGCTGTTAGAATGGGCACACAGAGAGCAGGAAGCAAAACTCAGCCCATCACTCCTGCACAAACAGGATGCAGTAGCAACACACCTAGAAAGGTTTAACAACATCTCACCTGAAAAATGAGTCAACAGATCAGCATTTTGAGAAGTGAGTAGAAATTTTCTGTTCCCAGGACAACAGCACTAAGCAAGGCTGAAAAGTGATGCTTTCTTTTATAGTGGAAATGCAGTCTAGTCTGCAACATCCAGGATGGAGTCAGGCTGATTTCAGCATTACAGGCAGAGCTGACTTAATCAATGATAGTTTAATATCCTTCTCAGTTGCTGCTGTCACGGCTGCTGCTTCATCTTAGCAAGCATGTCACAGCCCAGTCCATCTTAGGCCAGTATGGTTCCCTCAAGGATGAGTCCCTTTCAGACTTAACCCTCGCAAAAAGTAGTGTCACATGTAAAGACCAAGAAAAGGACTGCAATATCTAGTATGAAAAATACACAGAAACTCAGTGGTAATTGGAGAGCTATTTCTGTCCACAAATGTTTCATGGGTGGTTTGGGGTTTTTTTTCTAAACTGTAAAAATAGAAGGCATGATGCTGAAGAAAGACATGCTTGTTTTAGGCACTGGAGAAATTGTGCAGCAAAAATTAGCCTTTATGCAAAGATTAATCCTTGAGTAGGGAGGTATGGGTCTCTTTTAACACTGCTTGACTTTTCCACAGGAGGTTTTGTATTTATAAGTGATTGCTCCTGCTCACACAGAAAACTTCTGTCTCTTCATCTGCTTCCCTGGAGACTTCTGAACTTGTCATCAACCTGATATCCCAGTCAGAGGAACACTTCCCCACTGTGCAATGAAAATTTATCAGCTTGTCCTTCAGCATGTCTCAACAACTCAGAGATTATCAACTCATCTTTCAAGTGATTAATACTTCTGGGTGTTTGAGAGGCATAACTCTGGTACTTGTGAGGTGCTGAGAGGCCATGGAAAAGAAGACAGAAAGGGAATGCAAAGCGTCACAGTTTGGATTGCGGGGCAGACTGACCCTGCTCTAGTTCAAGTCCTGTACCCACTCCACCTGGGTCCCATTTTAACTGGTCTCTGTAGCCCCTGCAACACAAACAGTGAACAGCCCTTTTTAATCTCCTTCCTTTGTATGACAATCCAGATCTTTGAATTCTCAAGGGAGTACATCTGAGAAGAAGTCATTTCACTTAGAGCTGCCTAATTATAGCTACGTTGACAGCCACAGTTGTAACTCCTCTGCTAAGAGATTTTTAGTATTCATGAGTAGGCACCTCATTGGTCGCTGCAGAGTACCTGTCAGTCATGATAATTACTAATTTGTTTTAACTTGCCTCAGAAGCATTCCTAGAATTTATGGCTGTGCTGTGAGTTCACACAGGCCTTGTTATTCCATCTTTGCCTTCTACTGTGACAGAGGTATGGCAGAAATGCAACATATATAGTCATCATGGGCTGTCTATAAGTGATGCACTAAGGAAATGCATGACCTCAATGCATACATGTTTCCACCATGTACAACACCTTACTATGAAATCACTCCTAGGATTGCTTTTGTGGCTCTGCCTGCATTTTGAACATACACACTAATATATGTGTGTATATAATTTTCCAGAAAAGCTGGTGTGTCTGTCCTTGCATGTATGACTGAGGCAGCTAATAGGGCTGCTGCATTCATATAGAGTCAGGTCAAGCAAAGAAGAGCAAGACAGGATAAAGGAAAAGGACTATTTCACAGCCTGGGAGGCATGGGTCCAGTGCTTTTGTCCAGAAGCTCTCATATCTTGCTCCTGAACTGACCCTTACAGCCTTGCAGGAAGCAAAGTTACTTCAGAAGATTGTCATGCCCCCTGTTACAGCAGGGGATGTCCACAACACTGCTTTACTGGGATGCATTGGTACCAGTAAAGAACACCCAGATCATGTAAAACACAGGGCAAGAGTAGCATAAATACAGAAATCTGTGCTATAATAAAAGGCTAATGTTCTAACCATTAAGTTGGAAATTAAGCAAAATTTCACTTTCCCCCTACAACATACTGCATGGCAAGCCTAGACCATGCTTCACCCCAGCCTGCACACCAGGATTTCTCCACAGCATGTCCCTGCCATTGGCCAACAAGCCACCTCAGCATCTCTGATGCCTGTGAACTGCTCCCCCACAAGCATCCCCCTCCACTTCCCACTCAGCTTTCTGCCTCCCACAGATATTGGGTGGCTTTCTAAGCCATGATGAGCATGAAAGAAGCTTTCCAGCTTGGCCCAGTCGGTAGAGCTCCTTCCCCATTTTGTCTCTAATTTCTGCACCCCTGCAGTGCTGAGCCATGGCTGGCAGCCTGGAAAATGCAGTGTCTATGAACTTCCCTGAATCCCCCATGCATGGCAGAAGAAGGGGATTTACATGCAACACCTCAGCTCTGCTGTGCTACTGGTCTCAGGAGAGTCCCCCAGACACGTATCATAAATTGCTCTAAGAGTGCCAGAGTTGTGATTTTTTCATCTCGGGTGCCTATTACCCCTGTGCCCATCCTAACCAGAGGTGATTTCCTTGCACACCCTGCTCCAAGTCCTGAGCTTTTGGAAGTGCCCTGGGCATCTCTGTTTAGTCGCAGCAATTCCAACAGGAGGATCTTGACATTGTTCTCAAGGCTGGGCAGGGAGGGGTCCCTGGCAGGGAGAGCAGGGTTACTAAGCATGTGGGCTGTCCCAGAACAGTCATTCTGCCCAGATAAAGATTTCCCTCTGCCAGCACCAGCCCTTTGCAGGAACACCTGGGCCATAATCCCCACGGAGACCAGTCCCAAAGTCACAGTATTCATTAAGAATTTCAGAGTTTAGAAGAGGTTCACTCACTGTGTCATATTACAGATATGCTATTAATTATTTTGAGTGGGTATTGAAGCAGTAAGACTCTATGTGTTCCCTGCAGAAGAAGGCTGCTCCAGCAGCACCGCTCTGGCTTTTGGTGCTATTGTTTTAACTCAAAGACCCATCATACAATCAGTTCTGCTACTGGTCCTTGAATCCAAAGAATTTCTCTTCCATCAAACAGAAAGTTTAATTTGATGAACAGACAGACGTTTCAAAATGTGACCTTTCCCAAGGTGAAGTACTGAGTGGATGTATTATTTATTGGTTTTCAATTCTTCCACAGGCAGACATGTCTATTACATCAGAAAGGTTAAACAAGAAGATGTTTAAAAATTCATTTAAGTGCAAATGCAGTCCTTACTAGTGTAGTAATTCTTTCTCTTAACTACACATTTAAGAGCAAGATGTGCTTATACAAGAGAATAAATGATAGCTTGTCTGAGGCAGGACTGACAGCTTGTAGATAGCCACTGCTGGCTGCAGGTGCAGCTTAAATTGTCTCCAGCCCTTTCCTTGAGCTCGCTTGCCATCCATCTGCTGTCTGAAATTGGATCCTCCTTTAAGTGTGGAGTACCTCAGTTAGTCTCAGCATCTAAGCTCAGGTTCTTTGGAGGGGATAGCACTGAGGTGCTCAGAGCAGCTCCAGCCACACCAGCTGACCTTGCAGGGCTCTCATCAGGTGGGCCAGAGCCTTGTGCAGCGGTGCAAGTGAAGGAAAGGGTCTTCATTTTGGAAACATTGCTCTTCTCTCCCTCTGGGATAGGAGCAGAGGTCGCCTTGGAGGTCACATGCAGTCTTGTTTCTTCTGGCTCCTAAGGATCTTGATAATTGAGTGTGATTAATTCACAAGATTCTCTTTTCTTCCAGAGCAGTGTAGCTTAAATTTTTCCAGATTGGTTAAATAATATTTCCAACAGATGCAAGCAAAAACCCCACTAGTGGATTATGGCAAAGCAGAACAATTTGCTGAGAAATTAGTTCATTTGATTGGAAGTAATACATTATATGCTGTAGTGAATTCTTTAGAAGCAGAAAAATGTGCATGAATAATGTAAATAAGAGCAGCATTTTGTACTCATCTTTCTGGGAAAATCAGTCCTGACAGCTTGTTGGATTTGCCTCTTCTGGCTATTGATGATGGTGACTTAGAAACTTTTCCTGATTGAGTGTTCAGTCAAGTAAAAAGGAAGAATAAAACTAGTATAGGCTTTTATCTGTTCTGTTATAAAAACTGACCATCCCTGGCCCTAACACAATGTGTTATTCTCCCGTGCCAAACTGGGGTTGGCCCCCTACACAGACTTTGCTCCCGAGCTCTGGCTGCTGACACCATCCTCCAATTTACACTGTGTAACACAGAATCATTAACATATGTTGAGCAAATTTAAATTCCTTCATAATCAGGAGTAATCAGTAACACAGGATAAAAATAGTAAGCAAAAACTGCAGCCCAAGTGATAAAAATAGCCTGACTGAAGCAGTGAAGATGGAAGACAGCAGAGCTTGCGGCTGCAAGGCCAGGACCTCAGAGTCCTTCTCTTCCTCCCACATGAGCATTCATAGTCTCAGTGCAAGGTGCCATTAATACCCAATGGACCATGAAATGGGGGTTTCTGCATCAAGGAAAGGATTTTTCTGTAAGCTCTCTAGACCCTAGAAGAAAGGGTAGGTTTGATAGTGTTTGCACAGCCCAGCTCCCCATCTCACTTTCAGCCCCCAGCAGAGTCCCTGCACGAGCAGCCAGACTCTGAGTCTGACTGGTCCAGCACATCTTTTTCACACCACATCACCTCCTTAGCCCTTGGCGAGAGCCACCCTGGTGCACGCTGGCAGCTGGCACGTGATCCTAGGTGCTGCACTGGGGAGCAGTGAGCCCCTCCAGGTGCAGCACAGCACCCAGCACGACAGGGTCGGCACTCGCAGTCCTAGTGCAGCACTCCTCTCCCTCAAAGCCTTCTCAGATGAATCAGAAGCACTCTGAGCATGAAGCACTGTCCCCTGGCACTCTTAGAGCCCACTGCACAGTCCTCATCTTGCCGCTGGAGAAATGTGGTGGCACTGCCACATCCTGCTCTTTGGGCACATCAGTCTTTGGGAGCTGCACGGGCTGCAGAGCGCACATCCCCTGGGGCACAGGAAGGAGTGCCTGGCTCTGTGTCTGCACTGCAAGTGAAACATGGTTAGCAGGGCATGGAAGATGTAGGGACTTCCAGTTCTTTTCAGTTCTTTCCCATATTCTTAGCATGGGTGTGTAGAAAACGAGGAAATTAAGCAGCTTGCTCTGCTAATTTTCCTCTCCTGTGACCCAGGTGACAGTGAGTAAGTGTAGTGCCCATGATATACTCTTATTACCATAGTAACTCAGCCGAGAGCTGATGATTGCACAAGCAGATGCCAAAAGGGAAAGACTGCCTGAGGAATAAATCAGCTCTCTGCTAAATGGGTGCATCGTCCCCGTCTGCACTTGATACACCTTAGAAGGCAGTGGGATTCCTCTGGCACACAGTAAGAGCAAATTACACCTTAGACCTGAGTCTGTGCTTGCAAAGCAATCTCCCCGAAGGATCTAATATTTTACATCTATACGAAAAATTACCCACCCTTTATCAGAAGAGGATGATTTTCAGCAAGGGTCTGCTCTGCCCTCTGCATTTCTATTTCCTTTGAAGCACGGACATGGGGTGCAGCTCCAGCTGTGCCACCTGTGAGAGCACAGGTCTGCCTGCAGTTCTCCATAACAGCAGCTGCTCCATGCAAAGGGGAGGCCAACATTAATGTTTCAGCTTAGTGAGAGCGGCTGGAGCCTCCAGGCACAGGATGCCCTTGGCAGCACAGTGTCTAATCTTTGGAATCTCTGCTCTAGCTGTGGTGCTCTGGGATAAGAAGGCCTTAGAACAGACGGTGGTGATGAGACAGCCCCTTGCTCCAGGCTATACTATCTACCTGAAAACCTCACAACAGCAGCTGGTGTTTCATGCTCTTGTCATCACAGTGCTCTGTGGGGTCTGAAACCACTGTTGCATCCAAGTGCATAAGGACTGAAATATAAAGAAGTCAGCCAGGTACCAAGGCCATCAAAGGGACATGTAGCAGGGCAAGGATTTGAAAGCTCATGTCTCAGGTGAATATAGTGTGAGTCCATAGGTGATCTCAGGGTCACACATCCTTTTCTAAAACAATTAAGATCAAAGAGGGCTACTCCAAGTACATGGAGTTTTCTTCATATTTTCTTCTTAGTTTTTCCTTTTGGGTAGTAGCATTAAAACTGCTGGTCTAACATTCACCACTGTTATTCAGGGTCATAACATTTCTGCTAGTGTCCAAGGAGTGAGAGGGACACAGAGGAGCAGAATTAGACCATTTTGGCAGTCACGGACACCACGACCCTGTGAAGGCAACTTCAGATAGTAATCACCCTTCAAACTCCATCCTTCCCGACAGCCCAGGACACCTCCTTTGGTAAGACAGGAAAACACATGTCCAACTGACGTTACATTATGAGAAGTAGCAAAGTCCTGTCACACAATCCTGTCTATTTGGATAAAAATGTTTCAGGATTGTTTTCATAACCTTTCCACTAAGTGCTGTTAACAGGTACAAGGACAAGGCTCAGTTATGCAAGGTTTCCACTTAAAGTTTCTAGTCAGCGATAGCTCAAGCTCCTGTCTACCCCTACCTAGAAACCTGCAAAAGGAAAACCTTCTCTCGAGTCCTGAAGCTGCACCAAAACCAAATATATATATATATTGTGGGGGAGAGGAGAGCTGGTGCATTCATTTGGGAACACACAGAACATAACTCACGTAGATGAGCTATATATATTTATATGTATGTGTGTGTGTCTGCCTATTTGTGCACATAAATCCTGAGAGATCTCTCCCCTGCTGCTATGGATAATAAACCTCTGTCCTCTCAGGGCACGAGATGGCAAAGCCACGTGGGCTCCTGTCCCCATCTCACACTTCTCTCTGTCTTTGGCCCATAAAGGCATCTGCTGACATTAACAACCCATTTGAACAGAATAACTAAAATGCTTCACTAGGAGGCCAGAAGCAAGTATGAAAGAATCCTGTCACTGGGTCTTCCTGAGCTTTACCAGCAGAGAGCAATATGCTGCTGGCCCTTTGTTTCAGGGCTGATACTGGCGCCAGTGACATGCCACAGGGCGAGGCTGGGTCTCAACACACACAGGACAGGCACAGGCACATTGATATACGGCAGTCAGGAGGTGATGGCAGGGGAGACCAGACACTCCTGATAGCCACTGCTGCTTTCATAGCAAAATCTGAGGGGAAAACAGGCAAGTAAATATAGTGTAGTAAATGTGGCAGTGAAAAGGACCCTTGTCCTCTGGCAATACAGCTCCCATGATGGGACACCGAGTCAAAACCAGATTTGGACAACTTACTTTGAAAGCTAATGCATTCTTTTACCTTCTCTTGAATGCATTGTTTTTCTTCTCTTGAGATACTCATAAGAAAGTACTTGGGGGAATGCTTTCAATTATGAGGCTTATGTATAAAAGGCTTGTTGCAAAGAAGAGCCTTGTTGCAAGGCTGACTGGCCAGCTCATACCTCCATTCCCACTGGGGTCAGACACCAACAGGCACTGAGTGTGTCCAGACCCCTAGAGCACCTGCCCCTTTCTCTTTGCTAAAATCTTTACAACAGGACAAACCAAAAAGTGATACATGCCAGTTCCAAGTTTGTTTCTAAAATACTAATGGAAACAGAAAATGGGGTCAGAGACAATGTTAGAGCTTTGTATGTGACAGCCTGCACTTAAGGAATCATACTGGAAAAAGACCAGGGCAAAGGAAATATTAAAAGGAGAAGAAAGAGGAGATAAAAGTCAGTGGACTGGTTGGAGTGTGTGCTGCAGCTGGGGGAGACTCTGCAGCTAATGACAAGATGATAGTGTGCGAAGAGATTTGAAAGTGGAAGCCAAACTGGGAAGTCAGATGAAAAGCTGGAAAAGACTGGTGCTGAAGTGTGTGTGATCATGGAAAATAGTGTGGAGAGAGAATGAAAGTGGGAACAGCAGAACAGAAAGGTTTTCTGAAAGGAGAAGAGACATCTGTCGTCTGCTCTAACAGGCTCAAAGGAGAGCAAAAGGAGTCAGTGGCATCTCAGCCCTCTGCAGCAGGTGGCTTGCAGGCTCCCTCCCCACCAAAGCTCTGGGGAATCACAATGAAATGCAATGAAGTGGAATAAGATAGGCTGGAGCATTGTAGTGTGGCAGTGTGTGAAGTTTGGATGGTAGTTTCTAAATCCACCTGGAATTTGTTCCCCTGATCTGCAAGGAAAATTGTGTTCACAGACCTGCTAAGAACCAAAAATTGAAAAAGTTCAAGTTTACTATATGGTGGCAAAACATTGAATTCTGTAGCAGCAGGGGAAGGAGCTGTGGGTTGCCAAAGCCCTGAGACAGATCGAGCGTAAGACTCCAGCCCTGAACCTTGCACCCTTGGGGCTCTAGGGACCCCAGGAGCACTTCTGTCAGGGTAGTGTTCTTAGGAATCATCTTCCTCTCAAGTGTGAGGACTTTGTGATCTCTCCACAGCTGTCTGTGGGCTGTTTTGTGAGGAACAGAGGGCACTGAGGCATTGTGTGTACTTTGTTTTCAGCGAGGCCGTCTTAGTCTCAGGTGTGTGCAATGGGATATTTAAGCACCCACACCCTGTCCTTGCACTGATTGTCAGCCCAGTTGGTTATGCTCTGCTCTCTGCTCCAGCCCCACGTGAGAGGGAAACCCAGCCCTTGCACAGGGATAACAAAGATGCCTGCCTCCAGCCCATGCACTGGGATCTGCAAAGGGCCTGTTTCCATTAAAACCAACAGCAACCTGCCTTTGGGACAGACTCTGAGCTTCCTTATTCCCACCTCAAATGACGATGGGAGCAGGAGAGGTGTGAGCCAAACACAACTGGGGAGCCCTCACCCCTCCAATCTTCCTGGACTTGCCTTTATTCCTGACTCTCTACCTTCTGCCAGCAGGGGGACAGCACAGGGGAACAGAGAATGGGGGTTGTGGTCAACTCATTTCATATTGTCTCTACCACTACTTCCTCCTCAGGGAGAGGACTTCTTTCCCTGCCCCAGCATTGGGTCCTTCCCATGAAGAAAGAGTTTTCCATGAATTTCTACAGTGTGAGTCCATCCCATGGGTTGTAGCTCTTCACAAACTGCTCCAGCATGGGTCTGTCCTACAGGGTACCATTCTTCAGGCACAGCCTGCTCCAGTGCAACTCCCCTGTGGGGTCGCAAGTTCTGCCAGCAAACCTGCTCTAGCATGGGCTCCTTTCCCCACAGGTTCACAGGTCAGAAGCCTGCTTTAGTATGGGCTTTACAGAGGGTCTGAGCCTCCTTCAGGCATCCTCCTTCTCTGGGGTGGGATCCTCCACAGGATGCCACTGGGTATCTGCTCCACCATGGAGTGCCTCACCATGGTTTTCTGCATGGGCCGCAGGGGAATCTCTGCTCCAGTTCCTGGAGCACCTCCATCCCCTCTCCTTCACTGACCTTGGTGTCTGCAGAGTTACTGCTATCACATAATCTCATTCTGGTCTTCTCTGGCCACAATGGTTTCTGCGCAATAACATTTTTCTCTTATTAAGTTCATCATCATAGGGGTGCTACCACCAACACTGATGAGCTCAGCTTTCCCAGGGGTGCTGCCATCATCGCTGATGAATTTGGCCATGGCCAGCCACTGGTCTGCGTAGAAGCCACCTGGCATGGGACACAGAGGAAGCTTTTGGCAGCTTCTCCCCTACCCGTCTCCCCCAAAACCCTGCCATGTAAACCCAATATGTTCACGTCCCAGATCAGGAGTCCAGGACATCCAGTGGTGGCTTTCCCACCATCAGGGAGTGTAAAGAAGAGTGAATGGAGGTTCATCCCTCAAGGCTGAACGTGTCATAGTGGGAAAATCCACAGAGAGGTTGTATTTTGAACATGTTCCGTCACAGCCCATGAGTTAGCCTCTAGTGTGGCATTGTGTGCTGGTGGCCATGAAGAATTCCAGGCACTCACCAGTTCAGGTCTTCCTATCTCAGCTTGGGATGCTGTTGCTCACTGTCTGTGAGACATCAAGGACTCAAAGATTCCTGCCTTATCTGTGTACTAGCACCCTTAACTGATGCTCCTAAACTTCCCAAATATATATATATATATAAAAGCAGCCCAAATCCAAGGTTTCAGCAGTATGAGCAATGGGAACCTGACAGAATGTTTACACTCCCTCCTGAGTGAATCATACACATGCAACTGCTCTGAAAGATCCAGTAGCTAAGTTCCCAACATGAATATGCTTCATTAGTTGCATTTACTTTTGTTTCTATTAGACAAATGTTTCTATTTGTCTCATCACACAACACCACCCACAAAGCAGACAAATAGCTTTTGCCAGCTTCTGTTAGTTTGTTTCACACCAGTAAAGACTAGTTATGCTGGTCTCAGGAAGTCAACCTACATCTTTTGGCTGTTATTATCTCATCAAACAGGCCAGCCTCATGCTAGCTAGTTCTTGCCCTGTCTTGTTTCAGTCAGTTGGCATAGTGGCTCTTTTTTCAAGGATTCACATTTCATTTGCATAAGAACGTTAATGGAGTCATTTCACAAATAAACGCCCAGCTTAACCCTGCTGTACCCTTAGGAAAAGTCCTCTTCACTAGGAAGGGTTTTTGGCATTTCCCTTCTCCACTGGCTAACAAAGGCACACATGAGAGAGGTCAAGCTCCTCTTTGTGCCACTTTCAAAAACAGTGGCTTTCACAATAAGAAAACACATCCAACATTTCCTGTCTGGCTTAGGCTAAAGTCATAATTTGTCTGCTCCAGAGGGACCAAAGAAATGTAAGACCAGAGTAGGCAGGCCAGAGAATCTTACTGCTGGCAAACTTCTGAAATTTATATTCAAGGAGGCATACATGGCTGGGGCAGTACATTCAGAGCCCCGTTTTGCACATTTCACCTGAGGCAATGATGGGTATTTAGAAAAAACCACAATAGTCCCAAGAGTGGAAAATCCCAAATCTCCCTGCACAGGGCACAGAGTCCAACATGTTAGCATTTAGAACCAAACACCTTCTGTTTCTTGCTCCGTTCTCCGTGATTTTTGCATCCATGGCCACACTGTAGTGTGTTCCCAGTTCCAGCAAGGGAAGATTAGAAAATCTTTCTTTATCCTTGAAATAGCCTGCACCTCGCTGTTTTCTGGGAGGAGGTGGTGGATGTGTGCTCAGGCCCCTCCACTGAGCAGATATTCCAAGCACTAGATGCCAGTCTTCAGCAGGGAGGGAAGCTGGTGCCCCATCCTTCACAGTCACTTTCTCTTTTGCTATGAGCTGTAAAGAAAGACTGTGCTTTGTCAAGGTTAATGAGATATTTATTCTACATTTGATCTCTCCATTTAAAGCTTAATTACTGCCCTAGAAGCCTCCAGTCTTTGGAAATCAGCATCTGTGAGCAACAGAAAGATGGAGCTCTCAGCTATTTCACCCTACATGAAAGGACACCCTGTCAGATCATGTTATGAGGTACCTCCATTATCTGTGAGTCAGTCAATCACAGGTTTTCCTCAAGCACGTGTTACCCCCCACTGTCATCATCCTCCTTCCTTGATGCTCCTTTTCAAGACACTCTCCTCCCTTCCTCTTTGATGCCCATTTGAGGACAGCTGGGGTGCATGATCTCCAAGACTGGGAGATCCTTCAGCCCCTCAGGCAAAGGTTTCCTTGTCATGAAGACACTCCCCTATTTGGTTGACAATCCCCTTCCAGAGATACTCTCATGCTGTCTGCATGATGTCTGTCCCCTGGAGGGGTGCATTTCTCCCTGAGGATGCCTTCCCTGGGATATAGCTATGGGCCTTGAAAGACAAGGGGAGAAGGCACGGAAACCCAAGAGAAGCAAAAAGGGTCACTCCAAATGCAGGGCTAGCTCCATGCACAGCCTATGCACACTCTTTTGCAGAGGCTTCTGGCTACACCAGCCTGGTGCAAGGAGAGCTGGTCCTTGCTGCTGCTCCCACTGATGCCAGTGTCCCACACCAAGGCCTTGTAATGAGACATCAACATCACCTCTGACATCTCCACCCAACCTGGGTAGCATGGCAGAACCAAGTCCTATGGTGTTGCACTGGGGGAAGGGGGCATTTGAGCAAGAAAAGAAGAGGAAGGCTCTGCCTGCAACTCCCCAGCACCACCCCAGATCTCACTGATAGCAATGCCCACCCAGCAACTTGCAAGGAGCCAGCATACCCTGTCAGGCCCCCATCCTGAACCCAAGCATTCCTTTGCTTGCCTTCATTTTCAGAAGACTGACACAACAGCAGTCTATCATCTGGGAGCAGCTCAGCTTCTGGGCTGAGAAGTTTTGGGTGTCTGGTGTCCATCACAGTGGGGGTGCTGCTACAGCTCGTCTTCATTGTCACAAAGGAGCTGGGTGTGAGCTGCATGGTGTGGCACCTGGAGTGCGAGGGGCACCAGGGCTGGCACAGCACAGTAGGAGGCACAGGCATGGATCTGACATTGTCATCGAGCCCCAGAAGGAGCAATACCAGACCCCAGTGAATGTGCAGATGGCACTGTGGCCTGAGAGCCGCTGACACCTTCATTGTATGGCTGAGGCCCTTGGTGGCAGATGTCACCCTTCACCGTGCACACGTTACCGGCCCCATGGAACCCAGGACCTGGACACTGATGCAGTTACTGGGGGGGACCTCCAGGGGTTCAGGGACTTCCAGAGTGGGAGAGGGACCTGCACGGAGATGTCTGAGGGGGTTGGGGACACCTGTAGCGACAGGGACTTCTAGGGGTGGTTTCAAGAGGTCAGAGTATAGGGAGATCCATGGGTTGGGAATGTCCAGAGACACAGAGGATATGCAGGGAGGGGGTCAGGGGTGGGTGATGCCCCTGCACCATAGTGACCCTGTACCCAACACCATGTGCCTCTGCTCCCCGCTGCCCATGGCTGCAGCCATGGAAGCCCCTCTGAGGGGGTATTTTGGGGGAACTACATCAGGTCAGAGGCTTCTGCCAGGCAGGATGCAGAGCAGCACAGGCCAAACCTCCAAACTGCGTCAGCACAGCACGTTACGCTGAGCTGCACTAATTAGTAGCCTAAAGAGAAACAGCATCAGCATGGATGAGTTCTCTCTGAATCAAGTCTCCCTGCAGAGACCTGCTTGTGCATCAGCCCTTTCTGCAAGCATTGCACCAGTTTCCAGCTCTGGCTCCGGGTCATTGTGTTGGTCTCCCATGCTGAGATCAGGTGCACCTGGCAGGCACCTTCATGGGGGTCAAGGAGAGCTGTGGGGTCACTCAGGCTCTTAGAACTGAGAAGTGCTGGGCAGGAAGCTGAATGCTCTTTTGGAAACATGTCTGTTCTTGGCCCCACAACTTCCCAAGGAAGCAGGGTAAATGGGTCAGTGGGAGGTGCGAGCAGTGACTCCTCAAGTGTCAGCATGGAACATTTTCACTGGGACGTGTTTCTGAAGTCAAGATTATGTGTGTTCTGTGAGCTTTATATAGTCACTTCTGTAAAGAGAGCAGCAGTCATATGTTGAATGTCTTAAAAGATTTTAACAAGCTCTTCACCAGAAAGTTATTCTGAACAATTACGTTTTCAGAATGGCCCATGAATACATAAATATAAATGATTATATTATAATCAAAATACTGGGGCTCACTCAACAAGTCTGATTCATGGCTCTTTGCAAAACACTCTGAAGATAAGGGAGCAGTTACGACTCATCAAACATACATAAATTTAACTATGGGCAAGAGAAAACATTTTTAAATGTAGCTGCATGCCTCTTAAAGACTTGCTACATGTAAAAGGTCAGTGTCCTTCCAAGGCCACTGCTGTAACTGCAGTTATTCATGAGGAAAAAATACTCAGCCTCTGTATTTCAGTTTGAGATAGCTTGGTGAAATCAAATTCACAGAATGCATCCAACTTGACTTTTCAAAGCCTAATTTTTAACATTTACTTTGATATGACATAATTGTTCTATTGGTAGTTTAGCCCAAATTGATTCAAAATTTCTTGGTTACCTAAAGAACAAATAAAGAGAACAGCAACCAGCCCTCTCCCAGCAGTGCAGGAAGGGAAGAGTTCTCTGGCTCTCTGTATCAACCTGTTGTCCCCCCAGTGCAGGACTATGCAGTGCTGCACAGTTGTGTTCAGTCTTAGCAGGGAATCATCAGTTTATGACACTCCACAGTCTTCAGCTGGAAACTGCTCCACTCCTGTTTAATGCTTGCCCTAAACTACCTCTTGTTGTATTATACTATCAGCAACATTTATTTGAGCCATTTTGAGTATCCTAGAACAAGACATTATTGCTCTTTTTTCAGGCCTCATGTTTAAAAAGAATTACCCAAATTTTAAAACAAACAAACAAACAAACAAATAAACAAACAAAAACAAAACAAGAAAAAATCATCCAGTAACAGTAGAGGTGAGTTTCTCATCTTCTGTTGCAATAACAAGGTTGAACAATTCAAGATGTCATCACCGCTCTGAGAGGTATTCCTGCTTACGACAGCTCTGATGCAGGGAGAGGAAACTCCTTTTGGAAGCGTCAGGACATGCCCAGCAATGGCAATGTGTAATGCTTCCTGTTATCATGGGATCTTTCATTAAATAGGAAAGGAAAACAAGGTATGTTATGCTGGAAAAGCCACGTTCCTTGTACTGTGGCCACAGCCCGCGAGGTGGCAGAAGGAAGCGGGTGTCACCGCAGGCTCAGCCAGCTCAGCTGGCACTTCTCTTGATCACTGGTATTTTGAATTTTGAAAAGGAAGGCAAAAGAAAAAAACAATTGAAGAACAGAAGCATGCTTAACTCTCATGTACAAACTTTCCTGGAGAAGAGGATAAGCTGCTAAGAGGATTGTTTATATACATTAAAGACAGAGAGAAGTGCAGAAAACAAAGTGCATGCTTTTAGCACTCTTTTAGCACTATGTATTTCAAAATGGTAAGAAAAATAATAGCAATGGCTAGGAATTATTTTATGGCTCTTAGTGATGACTGCCAAGAAGATGCCTTCAGACAGCTCTGTTGCAATATAAATTTGCATCAAAATTATCAAATCAGCTCTCTACTAAGCCATCCTGTCCTGTAGGTTTATTGGCTTGTTTATTGACCAAGTCTTTATCCAGCAATAATTAGTTAAAAAAACAAAACACTGACAGCTTGTTCAGCTCTTTGGTCTAACACATTTTGAAATCCTGAAGGAATGCAATACATTAATTTATTCAGAAATCAGCAATTAACTTCTCAAGCTACAAGAAACCTAGGTCCTAATGAAGCTTCCGAGGGAATCCCACCACTCACCTTACCCACGCAAGACTGCAGCTCTCTCCCCCATAGAGAAGACACTTTGGCAGCTTTACTGAGCAGTATTCCCAACAGCCATGTACTTGGGGGATTTGCTTCCTGGCAGAGCTGTGCCTCAGGTGGGAGGGTCCTATACATATTTCTTAACTCCCTTTGCTTGATTCCCAGCATGTCCTGCATCTGTTGGAATTATCTGCTGAAGGAAGCTCATGTGAACTCCTGGTTTCATCCTGTATTGCAAAGGAGGTTTAAATCACAGCTGCAAGATACTGCTCTCCCCAACGACAGTTCAGCAATATGGCTTCACTATTAGTTTCTTGGGAAAAGACTGTAGAAAACAGAACAATAATCTGTTTAACTCCCCCAAATAGCACAGGTAGGGAGGCCAATATGAGCTTATCACATCTCAGAGAGCAGAGAATCCCACAAAAGAACTTCTGTATGTCTGAGTCCTGTGAGACCCTGTGCATGCCCCAAAGGGAAGGCTATGATGAGAGCTGTTGCATCCAACCACAAAGCACAAAGTCTCAGAAAACCAGTTTTACTCAGCCTGTCCCTCACTCCTGCATGTGTTGCTGCTGTCCTGAGATCATGTGTTGTATTTCCCAGATAAAAGTGAGTGAGGTCACCTCGCACTGTCTTTGTAGTAGATCTTAATTAGATTGCCCATGGACTATGTCCTTTCCTTGCCACGTCTGCTCTGACAAAGTAGGCTTGCTGGCCATTGCCTGAGGAGTTTTGCTGGCTGCCCGAGCTGCCTGTGCTCTGGACTCCCTGGAAGCAGGTCCCATAGCACTCAGTGCTCACTGGCTCACCCTGCAATGCCAGCCCTGCTTGCACAACCTCCAGAAAGTACTTTAGGAAGGGGTCCCCTTTGCTATGACAGTATTTCTGCTCCATGTTCCCTTCATTAATTTAATTCTCCATAAAGCTCCCTCACCAGCAGGCTGACACCACCTCCTCAGGAACCTGCAGTGTTTCTTGCAGATCCAGCACAACTGTGAAGCACTCACCCCTGGGAAATGTTCCTGCTCTGGTGCTCTTTGTGTACCAACTTTAGGTTCTTTTGCCTTAGGAAACTCTTAGTCCTTTTTACTGGGACCAGCTTTGTGCTTTTCTGTCACTACAAAGTTCAGTACACTTATAGCACCACTGTGTAATTAACATTGCCATCACTTTTTGCCAATCATTTGTTTCTCTTATGCTGCAGTTTTGGGCTAGTGCAGGTATCACCAGCAAAAGGATGACTAAAGTCATTTGCATCTGACAGTTTCTTGGATGTAGAGCCAGTGCTCTGAGTTATAATAAAACTCTTACCTTTAAAGTTAAAAAGCAGTTGAGCAGCATGGTTAAGAAATCTGTTTTCCCATGGATTCTTGCCCAGCAAGACACAAACTCCCCCCAAAAGTTTGCATAGGTGGGATACAATGTCTCTTCCATGTATATTTTGTGGTGTCTGAGCAAAACTCACAGTGCAGCTCTCAGGACCTGGGGAGGATGCTCTGTGCATGGATGGCTGCCTCTGCTGATTAACTGCTCCCTCAGATTCTGACTGAAATCAGCCAATGGGTCCAAAATTCCTAGTGGGTCAGACTGAATGGTTGTATAAGCCTCCTCTCCATGGGAAAATGCTCCAGAAGAATACATGGTCAGACCAACTGTGCATGTCACTAACTGTGCTCTGAGTAAGCCAATTTACCTCAACCAGTCTAGTCCTGTTAACAAAATGTAGCCACTAATATAGGAGACATGCCAGCAAAGCCTAAGGAGCTCTGATAACATTGTGTATGGAACAGAAAGCTTAAGATAAAGTCAATGGAAAGAATTTAAAGCTGGGTGAGATCTAAGGCTAAAGCAGAGTCCTGGCATGGTTGGGACCCCTGTACTCAGCTGAACTTTTCAATTTCTATGGCAGAAGGACGCCCTGTGCTTGTAAAGGCTCTCCCTTAGAGGAGAGACTGCTGGGGACTGATTGCAGAGTGCTACACTCTTCCTGAAGAGAAATCGCTTAAAAATGCAGTCATCATCTTAATTGTGGCTTCTGCCTGTTGGCAACAGAAAAGAAATGAGAGCTACTTCTGAGTTAGTGAGTTTGCATGGACTGGGTCAACATACTGCAGAAGCAATGGATGTTGTGCTACAAATAAATTGGACTCTATAGCTTGAATAGATGCCAAGGAGCAAGTCTGATCTCCAAAACTGCAGCCAGCAGACCATGAAGAGAAACTGGCAGAAAAACACAGTGATCGACTGTCGAGAACTGCAACATGTCCTGCAGATGAGGAGCTCAGGGCTGGGTACCACGTTCTCCTACAACGTGCAAGCTGCAAATGAACAACTGCACCTCTTTGAAATTCACTTGTGGGCCTTCTGGAAAGAATTAAACACAGGCAACAGCACTCAAACCAGTAGAGGTGGGCTGGATTTCTGCCAGTATTTTTCATACATAAGACTTCATTTAATAGAGAGCAGAACCAGAGAGGAGGTCAAGTACATCTGTTGTCTGAGCATTTGCCATGCTCCTAATGCTAATGGACCTGTGCACGTCACTGCCCATGAGCAATGCAGCCCACAGTATGATGCAGGATTATCTTCTAGAATGCCTCATGAGCAAACCAAAGTTCAGAAATTCTTAGCCCCACCTTCCTTATATGTTAAGGAATAATGTTATTCCTACCTGACATTATCTGTCATGATACTACTTCTGTCCTGATCCAGACTAGCTAAGGCTCTGCTGTGACATGAGCCATTGGATTGCTGTGAGCCCCCTTCAAAGTCAGTGCCTGAAGGGCAGCAGGGAGACATTACTGGAGAGCAGCTACCCCAAAGGGGTCAGGGTTCAATTTCTCTAGGCTCTGCTATGTCTATGGTAGAGATTTAGATAGCAGGCTGGAACATGTTTGATAACACCAGACTTATCCAGTCTGGACTCAGCCCTTTCTTTGAAGAATGGATACTGGATACTTTTTGAGGATTACTGGTACTGTGCTGGATATCACTGCTGTGGTCCTTCTGTCACAGCACAGTGGAACAGCTGTTTCCCCCTTAGTTTAAGTAACAGGATCTTGAGACCCTTCCTAGAGGCCATCTGACACTTGGTCAGAAGTGCCATCACTGAACTGTGCCAGGCCAAGTAACCTCAATGCTGTAATCTGCTGTCTCTCACAAGCAGCATGAGAGCTGCAGGCACTCAGGAGCAACCAGGCTTTCTACCATGTGATCAAGTTGATTCATTTCTGCTTCAGTAAATACCACCTAAAACTCTTCAGGATGTACTAAGGCTAGATGAGAGACAACATGCAAGTATGCCTGCTGGTTTAATATCTCCTTGCCATCATGCTTTGTCCTAACTGTTAAAAACCAAGTATTTTGCACTGAGGAGGTTGTTGGCTGAAGTGGTCACAGGTTTCCACAGCCACAATGCCTTTGCCCAGGGCAGGATGCTGATGTGTCGGGGTCTCTGTGTGTTGTGCAACACATCCCAGAGAAACTGCAGCCACTTCTGACATCACCACTGCGATTTAAGAATGCAGCTGTCCCATCATGAGACAGCTGAGAGCAGGGGATCCAGCATGTGAGGTCAGTGTATTCCACAGGAGCATAAAAAAGCAGAGGTGCATAGTGAGCCTGCCAACTGTGTCCTTCACTGGTTTTTCAGCATTGTCTTATAATTCTCCCCAAAAGCCCTGAAGAAATTCATGGAGATTTGACCCGAGTCTTTTCTCTTGCCTGGGCTGTTCTAAGCACAAGGGTGGTTCCTCCCATCTCCTCCTCTTTCCCAAGACAAACATTTCTGCCTTCTTTGAGGGAGGGTGTGGTAAAAAGCCACCTCCAGTGCTGAGACAGCAAAGCCATACGTTCTTTCATGTATCATCACTGTTTGCCCAAGCACCTCGCTCTCCACAGCGCCTCTCTGAGCAATGGGAGCCACAGGCTCTCGAGCTGTGTAGAGCACTAAGGTTGTTTCCTGAGCCAGGGTGAGGTCTAATTGGGGGAGTTATGAGCTGCAGTGCCTGTGCAGAGCAGTAGCAAGGCTCTGTGCTGGCAAGGGGCTGCAGGGTTACAGTGATGAGGAAAAAGGGATTCAAGCTTCAGAGTAGCTATGTCAGCTTTAGTCCTTCCACTGGTGTGTTTTACATGCACAGCTGCCTCTGGGTACTGCTGGAGGCTTCCAAGTCAACAGTGGTGTCAGGTCACCCACAGGGACTACTGAACGTCAGGCTTGGCAGTGCTGGTTGTAGAAACTTTGCCTAGCATATGGGAAGGGACATATAGAGAAAGACCTGGGGAAGGACTTCAGGGTATCCAGTAAAGCAGTCAGGACAGTAAGAGCTGGACCTGGTCACCCTGGGGAGGGGCAGGTTGTCCACAGCACAGCCTTGAGAAGTCAAGAGAGAAATACAGATGTCCTGTTTATAGGCTGATGGAAACCATGGGAACAGACTGGGAGCTGATGGTACAAAACCTCAAAAAATAATTGTTAATGGGAAGCCATCCTTGCTGCCTGTCTTTTTTTTGGTAGTGTTAGTCCCATAAGGACCTGTTCTTACAAAGTATGGTTCAGTACTAGTTTAAGCTCTTTGGTTTATCAAACAGAAAAGCAAAAAAAGGATCATATCCTGATTTTAAATATCTGTGGAAAAGATTTCTCTCACCAAGGAACTCTTTACAGTAACAGAAAAAAACATAAAAGGAATAAGCCTGGGAGGTCGTTTCCAGGCTAAATTTATTTTCCTTAAAGGTGCACATTTTAAAACAGGGAACAGGTGAAGTGTGCAAAGGCTCATGTTATGCAGACAGCCTTTGGTTTGGGCTTTGAAGAGATGGATTTGTTACCTTGAATACTGGGACACAGGGGACAGTACAAGGAAAAGCCTGGGGCAACTGGTTTGGAGAAGGGTACGCCAGAGATGTGGGAGTAAGAAGGTTCAGGTGCAGGATGCTAAGGGGTTGCAGTCTCGGTTTGGGGATGGAGAGAATGCAGCTTGCAGGTATTTAAGCTGCTCCTGTCTATGCTTAGACAGGATCCGACCTTTGTATTCTAACCTGATCTTCTTGCCCATGGAAATATTGTAAAAGACACTTTCCCACTGGGACAAACAGGCATGTCTCCAGCATCAAGCATTTCCACTTCACTTATTTATAACTTTTTAGCCAGGCTGCAAGAGCAGAGTTTTTGAAATTAGCTTTGCAGACCAGTAGTCAGATTAAAATGAGTATTTTTTTTTAATCAGGTTGTTTAAATAAAAGCTTTCCATTTTTCTAGCCTAGGAAATACTAATGTGCAAAGTCTGTATCTAATGTTACCTCACAACAAGCTCTTGGGACTCTTCTTTAAGTGCCATTCTGTCTTGCCTGATTAGCAATGTGCACTCAGTGTTTTCACACAGATGCATTAATTTATCCTCCTTGGTTTTCTCCCACAGTTTCCAAGCAAAAACCAGGCTAAAGGACAGAGTGAAAAAACAATCCTCTGCCTGTGCTGTTCAGACATCAGCCATATAGCAGGAAAAGGGTTTTCCATTCCTCCATCTCATGGCAGTCTGTCCTAAGAGTATACTTATGAGCATCTACTGAGACATGACTTCGTATATTCACTGTAACTCCATGACTTTGTATATCCACAGTAACTCAGCTGCAGAAGTTCTGGCAATTAGCACAGAAATTGTGTCTTGCTGCCCCATAAGTAAAGTCTTCTACCTCTACATAGCTGCCATCTTTTGGCATTGCTGGCTCCTTCCAGGAATGTGTTTTCTGTTCTGCTCCACATCCCATAGCACATTCCTCTGGTGCAGTAGTCTGCAATGTTTTGCACAAAGAAATGGGATCCAGTGGCCTGGTGCAAACCAAATCATTCCCCTGATTTCTCTTGCCAGGTCCTGTTTATCCACCAGTGTTTGTTAGCTAGACCTTACTATGTTCCAAGCGCTGTCAGCAGCTGGCAGGAAACACTGGCAATCAGAGCAATCCCCACAGCTCACTTTGCAGCAGGCTCTTTGGATTCCTGCCTTTAAGTCATGCAGTGACTCCAGAGTGAGTGTAACAGGGCAACTGAAAAGGAGAAGGTTGAAATCCAGCAGATGTTTCTCACTGATCTCCTCCTGAAGCAGCAGACTGCTGGGACTGAGCTAGCACTGCTAACCTGGGAAAACCAGCAGTGCGTGTGTGGCACTTTCGGATGCCCAAGGCTGCTTCCCTTCCATGGAGAATATCCTACAGCTGCAGAGCCCTTTCCTGTGTACTCTCAGTGCTTATTCTCTCATGTGTAATTCTGACATGCACCTTTGGCCTTTTGCTTCCTTATCCAGCAAGATTTTACGTGCTGTTTGGAAAACATGAAGAGCTTCCCACCCTGCCCTTAGAAGTTCTAGAATGGCAATGAAATCTGCACGTGGATGACTGAAAAACAGATGGAGAGGCTGGCTCTGGATGAGAAGTAATTGCCCCTTCCACAAGGTACAATAAGCAGCTACCAAAATATTTCTAGTACGAGGCTGGAGTGTTGCAGATGGACTGAAGAAGGAAGCAGAGATAGTGAACACTTTGAGCCACCTCAACAGAGGCATCTCTGGGATGTGCAGCCACTCAGAAGCATAGGCTGAGGGATGCATTTCTCTCCTTGAAGCTAGAGGCCAGTTGTCAACAACGTTGGCATGTTTGTGAGAGATTTTAATCACAACTGCTGCAGGTTTTAACATGCACATGACACAGAGCGTGGATTTTTTTTATGTCTCATACATGTATTCATATTGGTGGAGAGGAGGGAAACCTTGGTATTCTGAGTTAATTTAAAATGTACAGATACATTTGTTTTCATGATAAGGCAAGGACTTGAACATGTACGAGATTGAAAAGCATGAATGGAGGGCACATGCAAAAAAAGGGAATGATTAATTGAAGTGCACTTAAAAATAGTAACTGTACGTAATGCTGAGTAAAGCTAAAATCTATTTTAAACTGTTTATACAGAACGGAAGCGTATGTTCTCAAGGTCTCCAGTTTGTCTATGTGGGTTGGTCAAAAAAGTTGTGACATGCTGAGAAAGGCATTTGTGCTTTGTTGTTTTTAGCAAAACTCACTTCCAACAAAATGGATTTAAAAGAGGAGAGACTGCAAAATACTTAAAGGTCACAAGGCAGTCGTGGTCCATGCTCTCCAGGAGGTGCATATGCCTTGAAACCTTTGAGGAACTGCATCTCCACACTTCTGACTGCCTCCATCTGTCATTCTTCATGAGCCTTTTCCTCAAGCCCTCACATTTTTGTCTCTCAGAGGATGTGGGCAGTTCCTTACTGCATCCTCCCTTGTACATTTTTTTGCCCTTCCAGTGGAGGAATGCTCACTGAAGCAGCTCTGTTCATTCTTGCTGGAAAGAGTCAGGAGCTATGTGAAGAAAAAAACAAACCACCAAACCCAGAGAAAGGACAATCAGCTGTAGTCTCTGTGCCATCAAAATCTACCATTGACTTTGGGACGCTTCCTTGGGTTTGTCCTAATTTAAGGTTTGGTGGCAAAAGTATTTCTGCAGGCTGCCTTGACACACAAGAGCCTAAGTCCATGGTAGATGCAAGGCAGAAGCGAGAATTACATCAGCTTTTGGAAAAGGTTTACAAATGTGTGGCCACCTGGTACACTGCTAGCTCACTGGGGGTGTGGAAGAAGGGGCACTGTCCTGCTAGGAAGGATAATGTCCCTCTTATTTATGTTCTTCTGGAGTCTACTGATGGGACCAGGAGTACAGTGAGGAGTACAGTGAGGGCTGGCAATGTGGGGGACATCACCTGAGGTTGTCCTTGTTCTGGAGGATGCCATCCATCAGGTGTCCCTGAAACAAAGCAGCTGTTCAGAAAGGCACCAGGCAAACCAGGACAAGTTGCTGCATTGCTGCTAATGGGGCTGGTTCTTTAAAGCTAACGTGGCATTGGAAGGGTACCACAAGCCTGAGGTGCCCTGCCAAGAGAGCTGCATTGTTGTGCCAGCTTCTTTCCAAAAGGGAGCTTAATTTTGGGCTTTCCTTCTCACTTTGTTCACTCTCCTTTTTTCTTACCTTCATGTTCCATTTTTAAACCATGTAGATCAGCATACTGCACACTACAGAACACCTAGTTCTACAGCGGCATGCAAAAGGAGGCATGCCATCACGTAAAATATTTATTTCTGCAGTATATATGTATTGTGACTTAGTATCATCTCATGTCAGTGCAATGCTAAGAACCTATTAAATCTGTGAGCCGAATATGTGATTTAAGATCTCACATTTTTTTTATATTTGCCACAACAGCAATACTGTTCAAGCCCATAAGGTGC
The DNA here is from genome assembly GCA_034509425.1 of Eopsaltria australis. Taxonomy (NCBI): domain Eukaryota; kingdom Metazoa; phylum Chordata; class Aves; order Passeriformes; family Petroicidae; genus Eopsaltria; species Eopsaltria australis. The sequence continues at coordinate 4,727,044 of JAVTVJ010000001.1, forward strand.
TCACACGCCAGCTCTGGAAAAGTAGCACACAGCAGTTGGGGTCAATGGAGGGACAGGAGTTAATGCTGTGTCAGGGAGGCGTGAACTGAATGTATGAAAGCTGGAGCTGTGGCTGTGAAAAATGCCTTTACAGGGAAAATAACATGCTAACGCATGGGGGAGGGAGGAGGTGAAAGTCCACAAGACAGAAAAAGGGTAAATGAGCAAAATATTACCTTGTGAGGCCCCCGAGTTGGATAGGCACTGCTGCATGATGTTTTCTATCAAATAGCACCAACTATCAGAATTCCAGCCTGGCTGGGGTTCTGCCTGCATCCATGTCATCCCATTCCCAATATTCAGCAATGCTGACTCTGATCTACCATTGCATCAGCCTTGAATATTCTTTCAAAGGCTATTGGGTTCAAAGCCAATCTCTGCTATTCTGTGTTTGTGTCAACACTGGTCTGCATCCACAAAATCTAGTGAGAAGATTGCTGTCACTTGCAGGCCCAGGGCATCTCCTTCCCTTTCCTTCACTTCTTTAGACATGACAAGGGGTCATGGTGGGCCACCAAATAAAACCCCTCAATAGGCAGCCACATGGTACCAGCATGTTCCTCCCTGTAAGCAAGGGCCAAGGCCAACCCTTGGCCACAAGCCAACATTCAGCTAGCATTCAGCCAGTTGAGATGATGTTTGATGTGACACTGGGTCAATAGTGAACACAGGAGCAAATGAACAGGAAAAATACACTACAGTAAGTGCAGCAGGGAATGGCAGTGGGAGGACCTGGCAGATGCACAGGGGCTGATTCAGAAGGGAGATGCAGCCCCACCTATGCTGTTGTGAGCAAACTTGCCCTGCACCTCACGACAGTGGCTTTCAAAATGGGCCTAATAACACATGTCAAAATGCCACCTAGTTCTCAGCAAGGACCAGGGAACTGTGCTAGGGGCACCAGTCACACCAGGGTGACACAGCTCAAACTGACCCGCAACAAAATCCAAGTGTCAACAAGCTGCTGTTGAGAAGAACAGGTATTTTGACCTAATGGCAGAAACTGCACCTCTCTGCAGGCACAGAAAATGATGGGAGGCTGGAGTCCAAGGAGATGAGAAATAAGCACGAGAATAACAAACCATCACGACTGTTTAAAAAAAAACCCAACGAACTAAGAAACAATTCTGCCTCACAGCACTGCTCCTTCCAAGTTTCCTTTGCTGCTTCCCTCCTTAGTAGACCATCATGTTGGGGTATATTTGATCACACTGTTTACCACATTCAAGCTTGGACTTCAGTCTTGTTTCTCATTAATTGCCTCATCATAAGAAGATAATGTCTTTTTTTTTTTTTTTTTTAATTTGGACTTTTTTTAGGGGCTACATAAGAGCTAAAATGCCTTATCCATATCCCTAAGGGTGTTTCTATGCATATGATGCTGCTACAGATTTCAGTGAATTGTAATAATTGGAATCTTTTTGTTAGGCGTGGCTTGGGGTAATAAATGCCTTGCATTTGGCCTACCCTTAACTGCCAAGAGATGTTGTTGTTTTTCATTCTGTTTTAATGCAGAGTACTTGGTAAGATCTGTGGGGTTTGGGAGATGTTTTTAAATTAGAAAACAACAATTAAACAAGAAGCACACAGAAAAGTGCTGCAGTGTATTTCTAGTAATTTTAAGATGCAACATTTCGGTCTGAAACTTGCATTTATTTTACATTTTAACTTCTATTTATACTATTGCTCATACACTCTGGCTTGTTTCACCTCATGTGGGAGAAACACAAAGGAGAGGAAGTCCACAAGCCAGATAAACTGCAATTACCACAGGTTCATTTTGTCAGAGCTATGCAAAGCATCCAGTGCACAGGCCTGCCTTGTGTCTGTAACAGTCACATCTACCCCACGTCTCTCTGCTAACCTGCATGCATGCATGGAAATATCCCATTTGGTGTCACAAATAAATTTCATGCAGTGAATCAATTTTGAAAAATTATCTACAGTGAATGGGAAGTTTTCCTTATTATCTTACTAGTAGAAATCTCAGCCATGGGCACTTATATTCTTGTTTCACCATGGTTTTTTTTTCTGAACAGTCTCTTTGGAATAATCTAAATTGCAAAGCCGTGATTTGGGTAATACAGGGTCCAATGCTGTGACCAGAATCTACAGCACAAACAGGTAGAAAACAGAGCAGACAGAGAAACAGCCACAGCCCCTTGTCCTACAAGATCTAGCCCTTGTTCTCCTAAAAGCAGAAAAAGGTTCCAAGACAAGCCAGACCCAGCATGTGCTTGCAAGATCCACTTTATTTGAAATTCTTGTCCAGCCAGATGCATAGCAATGCCATAGTATGGGAACATGACCCTTGAAAAACCCTCTCCAGTTCCACATATGAGGCCAGCAGTCCTCAAAAATAGCATCAGCCAGGACAGAAGCTACTTTTTCATTTGGCAATCTCCTCCCTGATGAAAGCAAAACTTCATTCTGAAAGCCACCTGCTTGCAAGAACAGGGCACAAAATGCCTCCCTCTCCACACCACCCCACAAGCACATGCACATAGGCACTTTGAGTGGATTTTTTTTTACAGTTGCCTATTTCCATAAAGTTCAGAACCTACTGACAAGATCATTTTAATGCAGTGTGGATTGCACTGGCCTAGTATAAGCATTCTCTCAGTGCTATCAGTTTAACGTGGAAGACATAGTTGCAAACAGGAATGTTAGGAAGATTTCTTTTAAGGAGGATATTAGGAATTCCGTTTTTTAGCACAGGCTTACGTTTGACTGTTTTAGATGTTGTGACATCTGGACCAACTTCCAGTGTCTTAAGTGTCAAAATCTGTTATAGAGCTCCCTCATAACTGCTATCATGCTCTAGGCAAGACTCATGAGAATGGCCTAAAACCTTCACTGTACTTCTTTAGGGATTTTTTTGTAGTTGTTGCATTTTCCTCTCTTGGATCAGAACATTACAATCATTCAGCCTAAGCTCTGCAAAACATCAAGCTAACACCTTATTGTTCCTCTGGCAGGCATATTATGTTTGCTGTTTTGCTCCAGACACAGAACTGTTCAAGATGCCAGGTTTTGAAGCTACAACAATTACTCAATGAGTGACAGAATGTCACCTCTAAGCAGAGATGCTGCATGCATTTTGCCTTTTCCTAACAGGTGTATAATCTGAGCAGGCATAAATATTCAGCCCTCCTTTGGCTGAATCCCATGAAGAGGTCCATAGAAAATAAAGACCTCCTTTGCCCTTCCTTACAGGGCGTGCCAACATCTATACTCATGCAAGCCAATACCTTTGAAATCACATATGCAGCGGACACAACCTGTAAACGTCCTCTGCGATCCTTGCTAAACGTGTCAAAACCAGATCTGGCGCACTTTAAACTTGAATAAAATTCTGCTTCTCATCGCAGGCTGTTTCCTTCTACTTGACTTAACCCTTCAAGCCTACAGGCGGGCCTCCTGTGCGAAGTGCAGCCAGCGCAGGATGCCCCCCTCTCCGCCATCCCTGCCCGGCCTCCTCCCCAGCGCCTTCCCGGGAGCCTCTCCGGAGGGTTTATGTGGATCCCAGGGAGCAGGAACAGCGCTATTTTTAGGCCGCGCCCGTACGCTCAGCACAGAGGAATGTGGCTGCAGTGGGCCCGCCGGGAAGCGGCCCCGGCCCGGGGGCAGCGCTGCCGCATCCCGCGGGCGCTGCGGCACCGGGAGCCGGGCTCGGCCCGCCGACACCCCGGGGCTCCACCGGGGCCGCGCTCCCGGAACCGGGCGGGGCGGGGCTGCCTGTCCTGGCTGATCCCGGTGCACCCCAGGACCGGACCCCGCCCAGCGCGGGACTCAGGCGCGTCCCGACGGTCCCAGAGCCGAGCTTGGCAGCCCCAGCCTCCCAGTCCGGCTGTTCGCGGTGAAACCCCGCAGGGCCCCCGCCGCCAGGACCGGGACTCGAACCCCTGACCCCGTGAGCGCTGCGACCTCGCGGCCCCGCGGCCAGCGGGTCTCCCTGCCCCCCACGCCGTGTTATGTAACGGCCGCGCGCCGCCATTGGCCAGCGCCGTGCGGGGCGCGCGGGCGCGGGGGCGGGTCCGGCGCGCGCGCAGTGCCGGCCTCGGGGCCCTCCTCCTCCTCCTCCTCCTCGTCGTCCTCGTTCTTCTCCCGGGCGGCGGCGGCGGGGCCGCGCGGAGCCTCCACAGCGCTCGGCAGGGCCGCCCAGCCCGCATCCCGCACGGGTGAGCAGCGCCGGGGAAGCGGAGCGGCGGGTAGCGGGGTGGGGCGGGGGAAGGGGGAGCAGGCCTGGCCCGGGGGAAAGGGGGTGGCCCGGCCCGGCCCGGCCCGGCAGCGGGGCGCTCTCCGCTCCCGGGCCGCCGCTCCCCGGGTGCGGCCTCCGTCCATCCATCTTTCCGTGGTCACTTCCCTCCCGCGGGGCACGTGGTGGGGCTGTGGCCGCCCCTACCCCGCCGGGCCCGCCCGAGGGCCGCGACCGCTCCCGGTCCCTGCGCGCCGCAGGCCGGGCCCGGGCCGAGGCGTCCCTCACGGGGCGGCCGCCCGAGCCCTTGGCTCCGGCCGGGGAGGCCGCGGTGCCTCGGGCTGCTGTGTGCATCTGGAAGTGACAGCGGAAGCAGCTGTCGGTGTCCAGGTTTAGGACTTGAAACTCCGCTCGGGTTCTGGCCATTTACAAGGAGATGACCCCGTGTGAGGCGTGGCTGTGCTGCGGGTTTCAGCCTCGCTTCCCGACAGTGCCCATGCTGCTGCTGCTGCTGCTGCTGTTGTGATTTGGCAGCAAAAATCCTGTTACGGTTTGGCAGCAGATTTTTTCCGTGTGTTCGGTTTCCTGCGTGCTCGCGCGTTCTTTATTTGGAGACAGCAGGCTGGTCTGCTGGACTCTGTGAGGGTGTGCCTGATAGGGAAAACAACACTTACTGCGTTGAGCAATTGAAATTACTGATTTGGCCTTGCAGATGAACTCATCATTCTTTTAAACCACCTTTGGAATTATTTTTTTGTCACTTTCTTAGAAGAATAATAGTTTAAACCTTACTTTCGTCTATTTCAGAAGTGTTAATGTAACTTGCAGTATTCAAACTCGGATTTTTGGTCTCGGGCATTGTATGGTGGTTGATACTTTTGAGCAAATGTTTGTGGTTTTGTTTTCTTGTCTGTGACTTAACTAAAACCAGCAGTTGCCAAGTACATAAAAGCTCAGTGTGGTTGGCTATTGTAATGTAGTACTTATCAAGGCACTAAAATACAAAGTAATCTGCAGACACTTTGTGAAAAGAATTCTTTTTTGTTACAGCTGAGTATTTTCTGTCAGGAAACCTCTGACTTCTGGACGATTGCTGTAGTGCTGGTAAAATAGAAGTGAAATAAAACCTTCTGTTCCTTCTTGTGTATGTAAAGCTATTGGCAGTATATCTTCGGTTTTTTGTTTTTTTTTTTTTTTTTAATTTTAGGTGGGTATCCAGTGTTCTGATTGAGCCATGCTGTATATAAACAGTGTGAGGCCCTGGCTGGGGTGTTCTGGAGTAGTTGTAGCATCCAGTGAAACATAGACTGGCACTTTTAGTCTGACTAACATTCAGTGTTGTAGCTTTTGGAAATTATTGGATGCCACATGTATTTCTATCTGCTTGTTAATGGAATTTGTGTTGTGTTCAGTTTTATTAGCTGTATGGACTTCTGAATTCTCTTGTAGAGAAACTGGTGGGGGAGGAGGAGGGAACACTGAAGATGTAGTGTGATACTTCTGCAGAGAGTTACATGGTGGTGTTTGATGCCATGAAGGAACCAGGCTGTGGTCTCAGAGGTGCCTCTCAATCCACAAGAGCTGTTCTGGGTCTCAGGGCCATCGTTTTGCTCACATGTTAGGCATGTGTCCAAAAATTCCCACAATACCATGAATTTTCATGTGTTGTTGACGTTTCATAATGGTTTTTAAGGGCTTTTCATGCATATTTACTGGAGGTCAGTCACTATTTGGATAGGCTTTTCTCTCATTGTGCGGCGTCCGTCCTGATGGAAGGGATTGCATGACAGGCCTGGTGTAGCCATGCAGTGTGTCTGTGTCACAAGTACCAACCTGGGGCAAGTGCCCAGGTTCCCAGAGGGGCAGTGACCAGGCAGCTGCCCTCCTGGGAATATGAGACTTGACTAGTTGTCCTGAGAACAATGGACTTCGCTGGCTGTCCTGTGCTTGGGCAGTCAGTGTTGTGCTTCTGAGAGCTGCACAACTGAACCGTGCGTGGGCTGTGAGGGACTGAGAGAGAAACAATGGCAGAAATGGGGCTGCTGAGTTATATAACCACATGCTGAATCCTGCTCTGTTGGTGTGCCCAGATCCTGTCTGGTGTCTGCTTTGAGGGTGGGCTGCAGGCTGAGTTGGGTGTCCTGGTGGGCTGTGTGCAGGTGGAGTGTGCCACTGTGGAATGCCATGTATTGATGCTCCCTGAATTGTGACACTTCTGTCTCATTTTGTCTTTTGTGGACCTTGTAATGGCATATGGCAATAGCACTTGCTTCCTTTGTGCTCCTGTGCTATGTGGAGTAATGGCTTCTGATGGGAGCAGTCTTTTTTTCTTTTCAAGAAATCATATGCACACAAGAAATCATAGCCACCTGTAAAAATCACCTTCAGTAAAGAGAAGTGACCTATTGTTTTTGGTGTTCCCAACTTCAAAGCAGCTCACAAGCACCTACAATAGAAGACAGTAATACATCTTGGGTAATACTTTGATTTGCCTTTCTTGAAACTTGTTTCAAGTTCCAGAGATAAAGGTTGAATCTTAAACTTTAATTTAAAAAATACCACAAACAAAACCCTGAATTTTTCAGTACCTTTTGAAATCGAGAATAAGTTTCTATTAACTGTAAAGGGAACTTAATTATTCTGACTATTGAAAAACACTTTTCAAAAGTAGAGCTTGAATATTATTAGAGGAAGACACCTTAGAATGGCCTAATATCTGGTGTTTATTTTAAGAATGGTACTGAACCCAGAGGCTTTACATAGCGAAGAGCTTGAACAGATGTCTGTTGTATTTGAGTTATGGGAGTTGTAGGCCTTGTGGACAGAGCGCATGACTGCATTGTGCTCATGGTTACGGCTCCTCAGTCAGATAGCAGCAGTAGTTTCTCATGTTTGTAGACTAAATGTCTTCTTTTTGTTTGTAGATATGGCTCGTGGACAGCAGAAGATTCAGTCGCAGCAGAAAAATGCCAAAAAGCAAGCTGAGCAAAAAAAGAAACAAGGACATGATCAGAAGGCTGCAGCCAAGGCTGCCTTGATATATACCTGCACTGTCTGTAGGGTAAGAGGAACTGAAGTCAAAATAGTATTGTAGGGAGAGGTCTGTCTTCCTGCCTAGAACAGGATTTTTAGAAGATTTTACAGTGGAAACTAAAATACTTAAGTGGTCTTCTAGCTTGTCGCTATAAGAAGCGTTTGCATCTGTTATGTGACTTGCTTACAGATTACTCAGCTGTACTGGTAGTTGAGATTGAAAGTCTGAGAGGTCACGTACAGATCTGGTTTGGGTAGTTATTTTGCCTTTTTTTGTATTACAGTGGTCTGTCTGAGATAGAAAATGTAAAAAGTGTGTGGTCAATTCCTGTTTAGTCTCCACATGGAAAGATATTTTCTTTGTGATGGAATTGGCCTGTCTTGGAATCAGTGGTTATCAGTGTTCCTGTAGAAAGGAAAAGCAGTGGTGCCAAAAGCTTTAATGTAAGCTTGACACGCAGTATCTTTTGCTAGAATAACTTAATTGACAGAAAACGGAAATGTGAGTATTAATCAGATTGTACTTTTCCTTCTGGCTGGTTTTCCCAAATGCTTCTTTTGGAGGGTAAACTTGCCATTTTCACTTCAATGGTCAGTCCCAGAATAGATCTGCCACTTTAAATGCCTTAAGTAAGATTCCAAATTAAGGGTTGCTTACTTAAGTACTTGTAACCAGCTCCTCTTGTTGAGAAATCAGGCTGTAGGATCAATCACTTCAGGCAGTTGATGCCTGCAACTGTGTCGTAGCAAAGGTCTGAGATAGCTTTGCCAAGTAGAGACTCAGTTCATGCCATATAACTTCTTGGCCTATTGGAAAACTAAAGAAATAGCTTTCATAAAGATTTGATTCTGAAAAGGGTAAACATTTATCTTTAAGGTGTTGAAAAAGAAAATGGTAAGGAGGTAGGTTTTCCACCAAACCAGCCTGTGAAGTGTAAGATGTGCGGGGAGATACCTAGCCAGAATAACACCATTGATGGACATGCCAAAACAAGTGTGATAGTAGTGCTTAAAGGCACTCTGAAAATAGGCAGCTAAATACTCCATCTTACCCTGCAGCTAAATTAGTGGTGTTTCTGTCACTAGAGCAGTGTCATTAAGGAGGCAGTTGGCTTCCAGAGAAAGAAAATAAAATATGGCGGGGATTAGGTTTTGTAGTATTATTTAACTCTCACAGTATGCATAAAGTTTAATGTCTCTCTTTAATTAGACTCAAATGCCGGATCCCAAGACCTTCAAACAGCACTTTGAAAGCAAGCATCCTAAGACTCCACTTCCTCCAGAATTGGCTGATGTTCAGGCATAAAGTTGTCTACAGGTCATTACCTTAATTTTTAATTGATTGTCTGAGAGAGGTGTATTATAAATTGGTTTTTTTACCACCAACAACTGGGACTTAAAACTTGCTTCAGTTCTTTTAATATGAAAATTAATTAATACTGTAGGTTAAAGTTATAGCCCCGAACTGTTAAAAGTAGAAGAAAGAAGCAAGCTAGTTCTTACATGGGTGAGATGGCTGTGGCATTTCGCTGTGCCTGGAGGTTGTTTTAAAAGGGATTAATGTTATTTCAAATGGTCATTCTTAGTGTTGTAGAAATACTTCATTATTTAGTTCTTGCTTTGAAATGTTAGTTCTGCTTTGAACAAAATACGTAAGTACAATCTGTCTGTTGCTACAAAACATGTAATGGAAACAGTCATTTAGTATATTTCCAACAATTGAGCCTTTTTGTTCCTGAAGCTATGCAAGTGAATGCAGAAAAATCTGAATTTCTCTGTTAACTGTAGAAGAGCCTTCCCAGTAGCCAGTTGTTAGGCTGTAACTGAAAGTGGTTATAATAAAAGGCTGAAATAAGGTAAAAAGCAGTAGTATGGTATTTCATTCATGCGGAGGTAAGCAGCATTGTGTAATGGTTCAGCTTAACCGAGTTGTTCTTGTTTTTTATAGGTGAAGTCATGACACCTATTGACTCTTCTACTGTCAGACCTTACATAACAAACCTGCAGCTGCTTTTCTAAAACTGTTGATCAGCAAAAATGAAGGGGCTACAGAAACATTCATATTTTTATGCTGTTCCCTCTTGGGCTTCATGCAAAGACAATTCTGTGTAAATGTACAGTTGTGCCCTATTTGGAAATCCTAAAAAATCAGTCCATACTTGTTATAAAAAATTTTTTACAATTGTAATTATATTGATGTTCATATTGTGTAAAATAACTCACTTAATAAAGTAGTACTTTGATTTTACAATATCACAGATTAACTCCTTGTAGAAATTCTGTTTCACCTTTCTGCATTATCTGCCTTATAAAATAATAAAAAAGACAGAAGTGGAATTTTCCCCATCCTGCCAAAACATGAGCAGTATCATTCCACTGCAAGTAATGTACATTACAGTAAATTAATCTTAAAAGTGGAGAGGGAATCTGCTCAGATTTACTGTCCGGTGTGCTGCCTGCTTGAGCCCAGCCACTAGTGGTCAAGCTGATGGCTCAAGGTGCAGCACACACCTGAGCAGCTGCATGAGAATCATGAGACTTCCTCCTACATTTTTGTCCTGTGTACTGGAGTCTTAAGTACTGCAAGCCATTTCAAATGGGATTCCTTTAGTGTGAGGGATCATGTTCCTTGAAGTCATGCACTTGAGGAACTCTGGTTATGCTTGTTACCCTTCCTATTTAGGTAGATGGTTGAGGAAGCTGGAGAGGTGGCAGGATTGAAATGCTGGCTTGAAAAATGCTTGCCAAACAGTAGGTTACAGCAACTCTGCTCTTAGTTGAAAACTGGATTTGAAAATATTTTTAATGGTATTTTAAGCAGTCAACCACACATGTTCCCCCTCAAATATGTCTGGTTATTTCTCTCTTGAAGGAATACATAAAATAGCCAGCCATTAATAACCTTCCTTCACAACCAGCTTAAAATAAGCCTGTTGGAAAAGAGCCAAAGTAACTAAAATAATATGGCTACTTAAAGAAATCGGATGTGATTAAAGTTGCATTGACAAGAAAAAGCTGGATAATAACTCTGGCCAAGAGCATTTGAGCAGATAAACATAATTACCTCTAAAGTGTTCTGGGCTGTGTTCTAATCCCAGATGTACAGCACAAAAGTAGTGGAGAAACATCAGAATTGTGCTGGAAGGTCTGCTATACAAAATCCCATCTTGGGCATTTTGGAGGGGGCTTATTTAAGAGCTTTAGTTTAGATCCTGTAGTAAGAAGCAGTACTAGAATTGCTGTTACGTGTGGAGTTTACAGTGGATGTAAAAATTCTGGCAGTCCTAGTAACCCTTGCTATGCAGCAGGACTATACACCTGATCTTCAAATGGCTTCCTAAAATCTAGGACCATAGTCTCAAAGACTCATTCACTTAAAAGAATGCACTTGGTATTTTATTATATAAAGTCAAAACCTTTGTCTTTGTCCACTCATTTGCTCTTTATTGAACTACTTCTGTGAGACTAGCTTCCTGTCCTCTTTGCTGTGACAGTATCTCTGTAAATACTTACTTTGGCATAAAGTTTCTCTGTATTATAGTCACTCTGGGATAACCTGTATACCACTTAACTTTTATAGATAATGTTATTCTCCTCAGCGTAATCCACTACTGCACTTGTACACCTGACATCAGAATGTAACGATTCATTTATTTTCCTTTAATGTTACCAATACATACATCTGGCAAAACCGGCTCCACAAAGCAAGAAATCTGCTTTCAACCTTTGTTCTGTATGGGGGAGAGGTACTTCAATGTTCTAATGCTGTAGTTTGTCTAAAAATACGCTGAGTAGAAATGGAAAAGATGTTTCTTGCGCTGATTGGTATTTGATAATCTGGTTTTACTCTGGAAAATGTTTGGGGATGTATCCCTAAAGCTTGGGCCTGAGGTGAAGTAAATGTTCTATTCCTTCAATTCAGATTGTGTAGCATTAAATAAAAGACTTGTTTCATAAACAATCTCTGTTAATGAGCACTGAAGAGCTGGAAAGCTGCATCATTAGTGGGATGGTTACCTTCAGTTAAGAGTTGTATTTTCAAAACTCTTATGATGCTCAAGTTGAAAATACCCTATGAAATGATGGGGTGTATATGTCAGAAGGCAAGGATGATCCTCAATTCAGTAAGATCCCCAGCTACAATAACTGCCATCTCAATTATAGAAGTAAGTGAAAGCTGTGACTGAATTATTATAAAAGCTGTACTAAATGCGGCTATAGTCCTCAGCTAGAATACCTGCAATACTCATTGTACCTAAAAGATCAGAGGAAGGACTAGTTCTCCATCATCTCTTCCTGATCTGAAAGACAGCACACCCTAGTACCTGACTAAAGACACAGTTGTGCATTGTAATGTGTCTGATTTAAGATAATTAAAAATATAAAACATAAAATGTTACATTTCTTGCCTGCGTTTGAAAGCAAGTATTGCTGCACCTATAAGATTAATTTCCTGGCTGTGGACAGCCATGTAACTTGAAGCTGTCTACCTGTGCAAGAAAGAAAAATAGACATGGAACATTTTCTGTATTGCCTTGAGAAAGATTCATTTCTGTGCAGGGTCAGCACTCAGGTAAAGGGCTCTTACTGTATCTGTTTGGATATCAGCTGTCATGGATGCTTGTGGGGCAACTTTTAAGAGGGATTTTGGATTTTCAGAAACCTACATCTTCTGGGACTCTCTTTAAGCAGCATCTCAAGTCACATTTTAAATGAGGCTTTAAATATTCTGGAAAAAAGTCTCACCTTAGAACAGAGAGTAAAAAGTTAGCAGGTGTGGTTATGATGAGGCCATCCTGGGGACTACTGAGTAATCAAGAAGAGTTTTGCAATTTTTTTACTCAGACATATTTCTGTGCCTCTGCTTTACCTATCTAAGGGCTTCTGGTTTCTTGCTGTCAAAAAGCTGTGTGAAAAATCCAAGATAGAAGTTGAAAACAGTTGCTGTGTAGCCTTAGGGAAATAGTTTATGCAGTGCTCTCAAAACATCCCTGGAGACCATCCCTTTTGGTTATTTACTGAAAATACTGCAGCTCAAGTAAGTAAAGCTAATGACCACGGGCTGTTTGAGAACCACATAGTAATGAAGGAATTTGTGGCATTTCTGTAAACTAGACTGATCTCTTTTCCCATCTTGATAAGAATAGCTAATAGGTGGAATGCCTTTTGTCATGAAGTACTGATAGGCCTTTCCCATTTCCAGAGAAACAAGTTGGGATTTACTGGGCTTTACTAGAAGCATGATCTTCCAGGGTCTGACAAGTAAATTTGCTTTGTCCTATAGGATCCACAAGCGAACTAAAGGTCAGTTTGTGTTTCTGTCTACCCAGCCACCTTCTGCTGTGTGCAATTTGAGGGCCTTTGACGTACCTGTTTAGAAACTTAGAGGTTTTGCAGTGGACTTTGAATTCAGCTCCAAAACTCACTTTGCACTGGTATTCAGTGTGTGATTTTACATATTCTGTAGCATCATCAGTGATTTTGCTCTAGTCCAGACAGTTGGGAGGGTGTCAAGTGCTGTCTGGAATTTCTGTGTTTGTTTTTAAAATTATTTTGAAATCTTTTCGGAACCTTGTCTGTTGTGTTACAAGTCTTGTATAGGTGAGGCACAACAGAGACTCACTGAGGGAATTGTGTTATCTACTTCAAAAAGTAGTTTAGCTTGTATGTATGTTTTATAATTCTCTTACATAGCTTTTCGCACTGGGGTTCCTGGAAAAGGAGGAATCTATAGTCCCAACATAGTTATCTAATTGTTCAGGCTGTGTCTCGGCTCTTTCAGGATATATGGCACAGCTTTCCTCTGAGAAATACTGTCCATTAAATATGTAAAGCCAAGGTCTGTGCAGCACTTTGAGGGTACGGCAAATGTATTTTTGTGTTCCTTTGCAGCTGTGACAAAATCTGTGTGCAAAGCATAACTGAAAGCCGGAGCTCTTTCAGAGGACTATGGATTAAGGGAAATCTCAGGAATTTATCTAGTCCATCTCCCTACTCTGAGATTGAATAAAATCTGCCAAGACAAACTACCAAGTGTTCCTCTAACTCTTAAAAGCTTCCAGTGAAAGGGATCCTATGATCCCAGACCTTGTAAGCAGCGTGTATCACTGCTGAACTGTACAAGTGGACAGTTACCACAACAAGAGTTTATCCCTGCCACTTAAGTCAATTGCTTACTGTTCATCTTGGCAGTAGATGTGATGAATAGTGCCTTAATTTGAACATTGCTACTGTGTTCTCCTAGTCTTCAAAGTAAACCCAGTTAATTGAATTACTCTTCATAGGTCACATTTTCTAAGTCTGGCAATTGTTGGTGCTCTGGATCCTCTGCAGTTTGTGCTCTTAAATCATACGGTCCAAAATATTACCCAAAGTGCTGGCTGACACTAGCAGAGAGTAAGTAGCTGGAACAGCTAGGGTCTGGCACTTGCATACACTGGAATTATATCAGCCCTTCTGCAACAACATCTCAGATCCATTTTGGTGCCACTAATAATTTCCACTTTATGCCTCTATTTAGTGTCCACATACCTGCCTCTCAGGGATGTCAGACCAAACTGTTTACAGTTCATCCAAGTGCGGTATCATGGGGGATATTGCAGATGTCCTCTTTTACTCTTTAGTCTGTATTGTTCATGAACACACTGATGGGATACATCGCAGGCAAAGCCTTCCAGGACCTCACTTGAGTATCTTGCTAGGCTCCAGTAAGCCTTTGGTAATTGCTTCTTGAGAGCACTTTGTACTGCTGTGATTCTCTTTGTGGTCAGTATGGATTGGAGCACCGTACCTGTGAGGATTTTGCAGACTGACAATGTCAAAGGCATTTACAACAACAGGGAGATTTGGGATCTTGTGTGCTTGTGGCCACCAAGCCAGTTTTCACAAAGAAATGAGGGGTAGTGAGGTATGGCATACTTTGTTCCTGACAAATCTGTATTGTCTGGCTGTTGCTTTGTTATTTTTTCATATGCATTTACAAAGGGAATTTTATTAAAATTGTCCTAGCTCTTTTCCAGGTTTAGGTTGACTGACAAGAGTCCCTTTACTTTTAAATTTCTTGTGCTTGTCCCAGTACTCTCTTGGGCTCTTTCCTGTGCTCTGTGAGTTCTTAGAGAGCAACACTCATGGTCCTTAGTGACATGGCTGATTGCTGGAGCATCCTAGGGTGATAGTTATTAGCTGTTGCCAACTTCAACAAAGTCCTCTGACTACTTTAGCTTACTCTTTCAACTTCTTAATGTGATTTGTTAACTTCTGAGTGAAGAGTGCTGTTTATTATTTATTTGTAAATATTATCTTTCATTTTCTTTTCTTCTTCATCAGGTAATGGACGTTTACTTTATCTTTCCTTAGATATTTGTAGTCTTTGTATCTGCTTTTTAGAATCTCAGCTGTGTTTTTGGACTCTGCTAATGAAGATGTTACTGTGTTGACTTTTTAGTCACCTAAAACCCAGTCTTGTCTGTCTCTCAAGATCCACACTCATATTTGCAACCACTGTGGTAAACTCTTTGAAAAGAAAATTTTTTTTGCGTGGTTTGCCCACTCTATAGTTATCAGAAGCTTTATATACTCCATCCTGATCCATTCAAGGCCCTGAACGTGTGAGAGCGTTCTCATTAAAGTTTGAGCTCTGCTGCGTATTTACTTACCTACAGGCTAGCAATGAGAAGGACCAGGCTTGGCCTGATAAATCTGAATGTGCAATAGTTGTTAACACTGGATATAAAACTGCAGAGCACTAATTAGACTAAATGCTTGAGTGACTTTTCATCAGACATCCTTCTGGCCATTTCTTCCTCTGGTTTTCAAGACTGTCCCTATACTTTAATCATTGCTGCCTATCTTTTCCTTATGGATGCCAGTGTAATCCAACGCCTCACAAGAGCACATCATGTCTGTCTCTTTACCCTTAGTTTACTGATAGAAGGGTAATACACGAACTGTCTCTGTTTTCAGTGCTTTGCAAAATTAAAGTATGCCTGGACAACAAATCCATGTTAATTGCCCAGCATACTTGCAGACCACCAGGATAGGCCTTAATTTTTAATTTCTTATTCCTGATATGCCTTCAAATTTCAGTAGCCATTACCTACTGAGAGCTTTTACTTTTGGTACACATTTTCTTTAGCTGTTGGTAATCACTGCATATTTTATATAAAATGGTTGCTTTATTTATTTATTTCATTTGAAGAGGGAAAACCAAGTATTTCCCACCAGAAGAATAATAAAAGAATGATGTCTTCTTTAAAAAATCCACAAAAAGTCTAAAACATTTGTAAGTGTCCTCATGGTATTCAGAATTATTCTTATGGTCATTACTCACTTTTGTTACAGTAACGCTTAATGCAGTTATATTTTCTGTTGTTGGAGACACAGATTTTATATCACAATGGTCTGTAAGCAGTCAGGGAACTGATCAGGATGTCAATGAAGCTCCTTTTTCTTTCCAAACAAACCGAGGGAAAAATAATTTTTATTTGTGGCTGGTTTTTTCTTGCTGCATTTTTATTTAGAAGGTAAATTTAGATTCATTAGGATTTTACAAAAAATTTCTTAACCCTAAGAGATTTTTCTAAGGGACATCTGCTGCTGTTAGCTCTTACCAGATCAGTGCTAGAAGAGAATATGCTTCTTACTGAGGTCTAAGAAATAGTGTTTATTAAGGACCATGTTAAGTAAGGTTAAGAAATAGTAAACAGCTGCCTTTTGTTGGTGCAGTAAATAATTCAAAGAATTTGCTGTTATGCATCTGAGAACAAGAGCTGAAAGAATGTGACACTGTTTGCACCATAACCACCAATAGCAAAGGAGGATAACTTCTCAGCTTCTGGGCTGACTTCTAAATGGACAAAGCCTGCCTGTATTTTTCCCAACAATAATCGAATTCTACATCACTGAAGTCAGTAGGAACTTAATTTTGTCATGTGCTAGATACTCACATGCATGTGCAGAAAGCTGCTAGCTTGAACACCTTCGTAAAAATCTCCTTCATAAAATCTATGTCACATATGTTACTAAAATCAGTTTAACTGATGTCTGTATATCAGAAGACAATTTAGGCATGGCTGAAAGATGCAGTAGTCTGTCCTGGAAAACATATACAGTTCTGTACCAAGACAGACTTTACCAGTTGTAATTGATAAAGTCAAAAGATGTTTTTGGGCTATAGTCACTGTCAGTCCTCAAAATTTTTCCTGTTCTTTTATCATAAACCTTTTGATTGGAAACTGTGTGGGCAATATGAATGTGGACCTCAGAGAGGTTAGTGCCCTATGGACAGAGATCTGGATACCCCTGTCTTGGACACTTCTGAAATTAATTGCCTGTCTTTCTTACTCTGTGACTCCAGCCATTTTTTCAGGACCCAAACATCTCTGTATTGTGCCCCACTTCCTCACTTGCGGTGGGTGAATGGGTAGGAGCTCAATAATATAACAGTAAAATTGTCCAGTGCTAATACTAAATGCTAACACTGCCTTGACTGTGCTGTCTATTTTTAGTCAGTGGTAGCCAGACTTCACCCTTCACTCCCTACAAAGGGACAGAAGCAACCTGGCATCTGCAGAGGTGCTTGCTGAGACTGCACTCCTGACCTGCCACCCTCTCAACATGAGGTTCATGGAGCCACCCAAGCAATGTAACTGGTTGTGTCTAACTGGCCCTAGGCCTGAACTCTTAAAACCCTTGGCTAAGGACAGCCAGATTTGCAGAAAGAGAGGTATCTTAAAGGCAGCCCTGTTGTTCCTATTTGTGAAAATGGCTGGCTAACAGAAAGGCTCTCTGTCATTATGGGGAGGATGGGGGATTAGGGCTCAAAATAACATCCTGCAGTGCTGGATGTCAGAGAATCACTTGAGAAAAGCCTAAACTACCAGACAAATTTTCTTTGGTGCTAGCATTTTTTTTCTCAGGGAGGTGAATTCACACTGAAGCGCCTGGTACGGAATTCCTTTCCCAAGCACAGGCAAGTGAGCAGTCAGCCCCTCGAAGAGTCTGACAAACTGAGGTGCCTGTGTGGGGAAGCTTGTGTTTGGGAGCAGGGAAGCAGCAGGGAGTCTGCATTTCTGGAGGAGCTCAGCAAAGACAAACATCTTTCCTTGACAGCTGCCCTGCATGAGGAAAGGAGGAGAGACAGTAGTAGGATCCCAATTAGAGACTGTAAGAAAGTTCACTGTGCATTTGCTCACATGAAAGGCTTGCTTTTGAGCACTTGAGGCTGGCTCAGGATTGACTGATTGCTAATGATGGTTAGGGTCCATTTAAAGGCAATAAACTAACAATGTCTTGATGAAAATGTGCTTTATATGGCACCCATGACAGACATTTTGCAAGTACTGACACACCATCCCTCTAACTAATGTGGTAATGAATGTAGTAAGTGCTTGAGTGTTTGGGGTTTTTTTCTCCTCCATCCCTCCTTGTTGTGGGTATGTCTATACCAGACCTTGTTGTGCTGCACTCATCCTTACCCAGATATTCATCTCTTCAAGTACAATTGAACCGGCTTGTATATAATTGGTGTCTCAGGAAGGAGAAAACTGGATGGGAACTTGAACAAAACTGATGCTGAGACTTCGTTGTCAGCAGTGAAGTTTATGAGCTGCTTTTAACCAGAATTTGACTCCTACAGATGACATGCTGTGGAGCTGGCAGGGAGAGAACAGAAGTCCTTCCATTTCCAGGAAGCTCTGTGGGAGAAAATGAACAGGAAAACTCAATGAACGCAGTCTCCATTCAAGAGAAGACTAGAACAGAGAAATGGGAACATTGAAAAGTTCCACCAAGAAAACCAGTATTGTCACCTGTGAACTTGACAGCCAAAAAGTGCTGCTTTCCAGAGTTTTCTTTGCAAGAGGCCCTGCCTTTTGGGCAGGTATAAGCTCTACTAAGAGCTCGTTGCCATTGCTGCTAAAACTGATTATGAGAGAAAGTGTTGAAGTTTTATTTCTCCTGAAGGTTAGTTGTCCAGTTTCTTAAAACAAGTAAAGCTGTTACTGTCCCCTGGAGAGTGAATGGAAGCAGATTATAATGAAACAGATAGTGCAGAATTTAACTTATGAAGACTCTTATTAAGACTGGTCTGTTTCAAGCCAGTCTTCAGGCAAATTGGTATGCAGAGACATTAACCAAATAATGCCAGTGGTCACCCTTGGGTCAGTTTCTTAGTTCAAGACTTCAGAGTGCAGGACACATTGCTTATTTTTTGAAAAAGGCATCTGTCTTTTTCTTAAGCTATAGTAAATACCACCTATTTGAAAAGGTACATCCCGATCTCTGGATTCATATTGTGTAGAAACAGTCCTTTTAATTTTGCAAGACCTATCAAAACCAACATTATTTATAAAACTTTTTTGTCTTCCAACCACTGCCATATTCTAGTTTCTCCATTCTTACAGCAGTCTTTTCTTTACCCCCATTTCTAACCAGCTTTCTGGGAGAGCTGTATTAAGCCTTTCCTCTCCAAAAACATGAGTGAGCTACCATTTTTACTCCCAATAATTCCTCAGTCTTCTTCTTTACTGTGGAATAAATCACAGCCACTCTCTCTGACATTTCCAAATGAATGTCTAACCAAAAGCTGTAGCTGTATACCCCTGAAAGAAAACTTTTAACCTCTTGCCCACAACTCTCCTACCCCTTAATCTTTTTTGCATTGCTACAATTACCATGAAACCATTTTTACTCCCAATAATTCCTCAGTCTTCTTCTTTACTGTGGAATAAATCACAGCCACTCTCTCTGACATTTCCAAATGAATGTCTAACTGTAGCTGTATACCCCTGAAAGAAAACTTTTAACCTCTTGCCCACAACTCTCCTACCCCTTAATCTTTTTTGCATTGCTACAATTACCATGTCCCTTTGGATTGCCCATGAGTCCTTGGTTTGGTTTGGGTCTGTATCTAGATCCCTCTGTATGAGTTAGAACTCTTTGCAGTTCTTCTGCCTTCCTTAGCTTCCTTAGCAGTTTTTTCCAGGTCCTCAGTGCAGCACCCCTCCCTCTAATGTCCAGCCTTCACATACACTGCCTGGCCCTGCTCATTCCCACACTCTTGGAGAGTGTCGGTGCAAAGAGCTGCCCAAAAGACCATTGTCCTGATCTGTTGTTTCCTGTATTCTGCTCTCCTCTCCTCTCCTCTCCTCTCCTCACTCTCAACCTCACTTCCTTCCTTCAAAACCCTGCTTTTCCAGGAAGCATCACAGAAGCTGATAGCAGCTGTCAGGCTGTTTGTGTTATCCTCCGAGACTCTCTCCTATTTCCCATAATCTTCCCAGCTGTCTTAGCAGCATTCACCAGTGGGGTCTCAAATAGCACCCAGCACAATTGTCTCCAGCTCTGTGGCCAGACTTCCCAAATGCACACTGGTCACAGCCACACTGTCATGTTTCTCAGGTCACATTGACAAGTCTTCCCCCTGCAGAACAGGTACAGAAGTTACTGCAGCTGATAGATGCTGAAACAACTCTTTCTCTGTGTTCCTCACTGGATCAACAGTTTATGAGCAGCAGAGGGGCTCTCTTGCTCCTTCTTCACTGAGTTAATAGTTTACTCCACAAGGCTTTTCAGACTATATCTTTTTAAACTTCTGATTTATTGCCTTGGCCCTTCACATTCAAATTAATCTCTCTTTTTTTAAGACCACATTTCCCTCTGCCATGCCACCCTCTCCTTTTCAACCCTTCATCACACATGTGACCTTGTTTAGTGACAGGAACTGGCAAGTCAGAGACACAAGGACAAGACTATGAACCAACCGGGGCAGAGAGCAGGGCTGCACATCCACAGCCACCCCCACATGATGCCCTCTGTTCACTGCATGCTGTGCAGTTGTCAGTATAGCAGTGGACACGTAGGTTTTTCACTGCCTTACGAATGCGCAGCTGGTAAAGACTTAACCCAGAGGAGGATTTGGGAGCAGCCCAAACCTGCTCTCCCTACATGTAAAACCAGTGTGAACCTAAGCAGCCCTTGTTCTGAAGTGAGCAACCAGACAGCTCCTTAAAAACCTTGGGTGTGTTTCACACTATATATTTAACGTAATTAGCTCCCAGGTCAAGGCTTACCACTCTGGTTTTACCCCCAGTGAACCCTGAACTGAGAACACCTTGCAGATCACCTTTGCTGAATTTCCAGCACCTCCTGCCCAACCTGCTTTCTGCTTCCTCTTTTCTTGTGCTTCATCTCGTTTATTTTTCATTTAGTGTCCTTCTGTCTGGAGGCACCTCTCTTGTGCCAGAGGAAATGAGTCCCCAACCCACCTGCCCTCCTCAGCACAGTGCACAAGTGAGAGTGAGCAGTATAAAATCCACCCACCCATGCAGCTCAAGTGCTGAATAAATCTTGGGAGTAGGACTTGCTGAATCCAGCCCTTACATTTTGGACATTGGGGCAAGAACTGGTCTTTGTTTTGCAGCCATTAATTTTCCCTTTAGCCTCCTCTCAGGATCATTGATATGCCTTAGTTTTAACTGATATCCAGAGTGCTGCTTTCATGTGTCTTCTGCTCTATCCTGTATTTTCCAGAGCATCATTACTTTCTGGGCACAAGCAGCCAGGTGCTGGATTTGCTCAGCTTGACTGTAGCTCTGCATAAATATAATTCATGTATGTCTTGATATGGGCCTATGAATTGGCAAAAACAGTCTTTGGACACTGATTCAACTTCAGTTGTAGGATTAGCTCAAAATTTGTAATTGCCTTTGTAGGTGCCATCTCTTCCTGCACATACATTTTCCCTTAAAAAAATCCCAGCTGTTTATAATCACAATTTATAAAGCTGTATTTTCAGCCTTAATCTCTTGCCGTTTCAGACAGATCTGCAGGAGTAATTCTTCAAGCAGCTACTGGGGTATTCCCTTCCATGGTGATTTAAATTAGCCAAACAATAATCCCTTCAGTAATTAAAACACCCAAAAAAATCAGAACAAAAAGCTTCCCGTTTAAGTCTGTGTTAAACCAATTCATTGGAGTGACACGATTAAAATCTTGGGTCCAAATCCTGCTTGTCCTCTTCATGTAAGTGCTGCTTTTGAGAGCAAAGGGATGAGTGAGAACAGCATTTAGTCCATACATTAATAATGTATATCCTTTGACTGACAGGGAATGGGCTGGCAGAACAAATGAAAGCACCCTGGGGTAAGAGGAAGAAAGCCTCAGTTTGTTGCTGCAAACTGCACAGACATAAAAGTACATTTTGTTCCAGTGTTAAATAAGGAGATTGGGGATATAATACTGTCTCTTCTGCAGCACTTCCATTTTCTGCTCTTGGCAAAGAGGATAAAACTGTCCACAGCTGTAATTGTTCCATCCAGCACTCACATGCCTGGGAGAATTAATCATGATCTGCAAAATCTACTCCTCTTAGCTGCCGAGCTGCACCCTCGTGTACAGCCAGCATCTCCTGGCCTGTGAGTCTGGGTCACCACGGACGGTGTCCTCTGTGTCCCAGTGCTGCTGCCCTGCACCTGGGGCAGCTCCTGCTGGACATCCAGAGCCTCCTCTTGTCACCTAGCTTTGTCCTGGTCAGAAAGGCATTCCTGTCTTCCTTTTAATTCACCTGGTTGGAAATGGATCCATGGAACCGCAATGCTACATGAGCAACCCTAAACCTTGTGGCTGCAGCGAGGGCAGGATGTACTGGGTGGGTTGGTGGCACAGCGTTCCTGCTGCCGACGAGCAGCCAGAGCCAGCCTTTGTGGCTTCATCTGTCTCAGGGGGTTTAATGTTAATTTGAGTTGGGTTTACTGATTACGCTTGTTTGGAGGGTTTTTTTTTTTTTTGCAAGAGGAATTCTAGACAGACATTAATACAAGAGAAACAAAGCAAATTCCAGGAACAAATTACCTCAAATTTTTCACAGTGTAATAACACTGCACTTCTACCATCTTTCCAGACATTCAGTAGTGATTGTTATAGTTTGAATTGGTTCATAATGTTCTTGTCTAGCTTTTGCCAAAGCAACCCTTCCCTATTTGTTAATGGGCTGTTTCTCTGGATGATTTTTGTATTCATATTACACCTGATATTTTTCATGCCTCCAGAGCAAAGCCAGAAAATTCCTGCATCAGTGCTGAAGGTAGCCAGCGAGGGTGAGTCAGCTTTTCACTTTCAGTCATAAAATTAAGTCTCAGTAACCAATGTAGACCTGCTAATCAGGGTAAGCACCTTGCTGTTTCCTTAGTTTTGAGCATGTAATTTCTACTGAGATAAAATTACTACAACAAAACATATTAAAAGAAGCATGTTTGGATGCCCCACCACCCAAAGGCAGGATAATGACCTTGCACCTGGGCACCCCTTCAGCAGAGCAGCTGAGCAGACCCCTGTGCAGCTGCATTTCTTCCCCAGCTTGCCCCCACACATGGTCACTGCTGGGACACATGCCCAAGGCCAGCTCATGGGAATGCCTACAGCTGTCAAGCCTTGTGGATGGATTGGGGTTTCCACAACCAGGCAAGCCTGGTGTTGAGACCCAAGAGCATGAGGGAGGACAGCAAGTGTTCAAGATGGGTGTTGACTGCCCCATGAGACATGGGATGTCCTTGGAGTGAGGTGGGCACTCTGAGGGTTGTGAAAAATAATAGCCCTGCTGCTTAGGCATGAATATGTAACATCATAAATTCCTAGTAACACATAAAAAGAAATACTAGGAAACAAAAAAAAAAATGTAATCATCATGTGCACTAGTTTCCATCCTACTGTTTGAAAGCTTTCTTCTTCAGTGGCTGAAAAGCAAAGTGCCTGGGTTGAGATCTTCTCATCCAGAGAAGACACATCCCTGAAAGACACAGCTTCATACCCAAGGTAGGCTCAGGATGGGGGTGATGCCTTTTTCCTGGTCTTAGGAAATAAAAGCTCAGGCTCAGTTACAGAGTTGGGGGTCGTTTACCTCAGTGTTTTAATAGGATCCCATTCCATGCATTGCTTCACCCAGGTGACAGCGTCACAACATCCTCCCACCCCCCAGTCGAGCATACAATTAAAGACCTTACACATTAGCATATATAACAAGAGGGCCCAATAAGGGGCTGGGATGGGCTAACTTCTAGTTTACAGAATCTGTTCTGCTAGGGGACCTTGAGTGCTTACGGCAATAGAGTGTTTGGTCTTCTAACTCTGCAGTTTCAGGGGTGTTTAGTCTCCCAGTCTACTGGACACCATGAAACCGGGCTAAATTATCACCTAAAGCATCACAAGTATGCATGCTAATACCTGTGGATACAGAGAACTGTGTAAAAAGTATATAGAAGAAAAAGCAAAAAATTCTTCAGACATCAGGGGAAGATGTCTCCTTGAGGGACTTCGCTCCTGTATGGAATTTGCGTAATAGTTTAGAAGTGACTTTATTTCTAGAGAGTCAATGTGCATGAGAGCAGTCCTGCTCCTAAAGTCTAAATGGCTTTAGAGCATGACCCAAGCTCCCGGGCTTTATGGATAAGCAGATACACGTTATTTTAAAAATACAGGTAATTTTAAAAAGTCTTTCTCTTGCTGAAGTTTTTTATAAGACTTTTTTAATCCTACTCAGCTGCTTCACTGAAGCTTCTCCAAAGCCAGCCAAGCTGCTGTTGAGCAGAAGCAGGGGATATTGCAGCTCTGCAATCTCAGTGGCAGGCTGAAACCCAGGGTGGGTGGCACCAGTCAGCCACTGATGACTGAAGGATGCTCAGGCCATCCTCAGACCAGGGCTGCCTGTTGCTGGGCATGTGAAATGGTATCAGGCAATGCAGCTCTGAGGTTTGAGGAGTCTGAGGCTGGCTGGCAGGAGATGGGGAATAGCAAAGAAAGCAGAGAGGGGACAAACCAGCAGCGAAAACTGGCATGGCAGGTGAGGATAGGGGGTGATTGATGTAGAGGAGAGTGAGGAAATGGGGAAAGGTTGAATGACTAGAGACTGACATGAGTGGGGAGCTGAAGGAAGTGGGGTGCTGCTGAGTTGGAAGCAGGTTCTGGCACCCCCTGGGGATGTCCCCTCCCAAGCACAACATGGAGCCTAGGAGTCCTCTGCAGTGAGCAAGCCCTAGTGAAACTGGGTGCCCATGGCAGGGCAGGGTGCCAGGACCATGGAGTGGGCACTCTGTGCAGTGGCCCCAACCAGCACTGGAGGGCTTGCTGAGTTTGTTGTTTGGTGGTGCAGGAGTTAATTCCACATATGAAACCCTGTGGGAAGGTAGCAACACCAGACACCCACAGCTGGGAAATACCGCCTACACAAACCTAAATTCAGCCTCTGGAAACCAGTTACTGTGATACTGTCTCTAACGGCAGCCCCGCAGGCATCCGTCCCTGCAACGCAGGGCCAGGCATTCTGCCTGTGGTCCCATGGCGAAAGGAGATGCAATCCTCCCCCAAGGATACATTACCCAGCTCAAGGAGGGAGACAACCCCATTATTCCATCACTGCTTCATTAGAACCTGATGTAAATTTGAAGTGATCAAAGTATCAGGGGTTGACATTCATTCAGGTTGGATTTACTACTTTCCTACATTTCCCCCAGAACACCCTCACTTGCTGGTCCATCAAGAGAGGAAGGCACAGGCCCTCCATCGATGATGGTGCTCATCCCTGCCCTGCTCACTGGCTCAGCAGCAGAGCTTCTGCCAGCTTAGGTGATGGATGGTACCTAAGCCAGGTTTATCCCCATGGGGGATTTCAACCAGGGGAGTTCCTGAGCTGAAGACCTCATTTGCTATTACCCATGTTACTATATAAGAATCAGGAAGGGCATGACCAGCAGATCACCAGTTTCTTCTCTACCAGGCCTTTAGGTAGCTGACCACTAGCAGTTGATCCTCAGGAGCTGTGTGTAAAATATTTTTTTCCAGCAAAGGGCTGGTGTTAGTTTGTGATCAGTTCCTTGCATTTCACTCCAAGGCAGAAAAAGCAGACGTGGCTATAAGGTGTGACAAACTGCTGGAGTGTTTGAAAAATCAAACAAGAAGCTCCTAGAGAGTTGTCAGATGCTGGAAAATGAGACATTAGGTTTTGTTTGGATATTTGAAGTTATGACTGGGTTGATAATTTCCATGCACAGTCCCACTGCCTTGGGCAGTGTCCTTCCAAACCAAAAGGAGAGTTTTGGCGTCCTCTGGGAGATAGTAACAGTCCAAAAATTACGGCTTGATACCCCTTTCATTATAACTTTGCTCTTTTACCTAGCTAAAGGTGCAGGGCAGGCAATACTCTCTATGGGCCCCTGTGGGCTGCACTGCTCTCCATCCACCTGATGGGTGGAGCTGGCTGCTTGCTGTGCTTCAGAAGGGGTGGAGGTTGTGCTCCCTACACAGTGAAGGGGAGCAGAGGGATGCTGCTGTTTGTGGCTGATTCACCAGCTGGCTCAGCTGAGTTAGTTTGTTCCTCATTTAATGTTAGATTTTAGGAGTGCTGGATGTATTAGACTCTCAGAAAATTAATCGTCAGGGTGACACAAGACCTTTGTGCTCTTTACTACTAATCAAAGCTAAATAAATAGTTCCTTTCTTGAACATCACAACTTTAAGATTTGCCCAAATTCCCTGAACGTCGCCATGATGCGGTCAGTGGCGCTGCACTTGCTGGTGTATTGGCATCCTTTTTTCATCCTTTCTTCTTCCCAGCTCACTTGCCTGCTGAGAAAATCCTCATGGCCCCACTCCCTTGAGAAAACTTGTCTTTTTGCCCATAACTTGCTCAAGATTTTCTGCTTTTCACTCTTTCCTCTTCCTCACACAGTTCCTGGGGCAGGGATCCTTTCCAAGCTGCCCCAGACCTCTCCCATACTATACTACCTTTCTTCCTTTCCCTTAGTGCCTCGGGTGCCCAGGAAATTCCCTTAATTAGGGCATGCCCAAATCCCTCCTTCCTTCTGAAAACCCTGAAGGACCTCACCTACATAGCTAAAGCACAGAGCCAAATCCACAGGGCAAACCAACTACCCAGCCAGTGTGCTGCCAACCAAAGTCTGCAGTAAGGCAGTACTTTCCCTCCTGCCTTCCCCTCCTTTCATATCCTCCTTTTGCCTCAGAGCTCATTTCACATGGCCCCAACATGGGCTGCACAACAACACAGATCTGTGGACCAGCACCAGTGGCGGTCTTGGAAGAACGTGCAGCATTCTGGCTGGCATCCCACAGTATTCCCTGTATTTGCATGGAGCTGGGGCTCCTGCACTATGTGGTGTGCTGGAAGGCAGCGGGGTCCAGGGCATCAGCATCAAATAGGGCTATGATTGAAACATTCCTGTTTCATGGCAAAAGCTCTGCTGAATGCTACAATTTGCATCATGATGATCATGATGGACATAGACCGGATGCTGCAAATAGGGCTTAAGCTATATACGTATTTCAGAATCAAGGAATTGAAGCAGAGGAGGCTGAAAGTATCCCTTTATCCTTTGCCTTCATTGGAGAGCTTTCACATGCTGGCATTATATGGAGCTTGTGGAGTACTTGTGCTGGAGCATCAGGTAAGGACTCCAGGATGCCAGTCTCCTAGCCCTGACAGAGAAACCTCACCACAGATGCTCCTCTTAATGCAGAAAAAACCAAAAACCCACTGAAATCCACCTTCCTTTGGTATTCCTGGGTCATGGTGAACCTGGTGTGGTATTGACAGAGCAACCAGTAATAGTTGTGTGAATAGCTACAATAAAACCAAGAAAAAGCCAGGTTGGGTAGATTTGTCCAAAGTGATACGGTCAGTGTCAATCCTGCCTTGCAGCAGCCTGATAAGTAGTAAGGTATTCCAAGACACTGCCAGCTCTCTTTTCCATTTGTCAGTCCCTCCTGTAATTGTTTCATCTTCAGTCTGGGGCTCTGCCTGTGGTTGGGGCTCATCCTCCTGCATGACCAGTTCCTCAGAGAGCAGCTCCTCTGGCTTAATGGGGCCAGGAGGTGCTGGCAGGAAAAGTCCCATCCTGCTGGCAACTCCTAAGGATGGTCTTGGGTCTATTGCTGGCCTTCTGGAACACAAAGCCAAGCTGAGGCAGAGGCAGAGCATCTCTCACCTGTGCAGAGAGGCAATGGGCTGTGATCCAGCCATTCCCTTGGCCAGCTGAGCCCCTGGGTTACTCAGAGCACAGCGGCCCCAGCCCCAAAGCCCCATGCTTTGCTGTGGAGAGGCAGCGTGAGCCCATGTCTGCACCAGGCAGTGACCAGCAGCAAGCTCCAGAAAGGCAGCTCTATTCTCTTTGCATCCTGCCCTCAGAGAAGCTGGAAACACTTCTGCACCATGTTTGACAGCTCGGGCATCACTTCTGAAGGCTGCCAAGCTGATAACAGCAGCAGAACCCAAATAACCCACGTTTGCTAGAGCTGAGCTCCCACCCTAAGTGCTGCAGAGATGCTCGCTGTTCTGACTCATGCAGTTTATCACAGGTTCTCTCCTCAATCACTGTATTTCTGCAGAGCAAATACCTGCTCCCTTCACTCTCCCATCTCTTTACCTACCATATCTAATACATATTATTCTAGTAAGATGATTTTCATACTGCCAAAGGTCTCTGGTTTAAGAAGGCCTGTATATCTAGCCTTGGTCTACAGTAGCAGTTCTTCCTAACCTCACTCACTGGAACTGTTTGTGTAGCATAGCCAGGGTTCAGCAGTACCAAAATTGTTTTGTCATTGAGTTCTCATAACAGTAATTAGTTTAAAGAAACCAAGGGGTTATGATGTGGTCCCATGAGAGCAGAGGTAACTTGGCTTAGGCTATTGCCATGACCTCTTGCAAACAGCTCCCCGGATTATTTCTGCCAGCAAGGTGATGCCTTACAAAAGGCTGACCTGAAACAGAAGCTGGACAGAGTTAAAAGAATAAAAGAAGTATTTATTAAAACAAGGTACACTTTGGGCCATGCAAGAGTCTCTCAGAGACTACACCCAAAATGGACACCTAGCACGTGTTTTTGGGACAGATATACCTTTGGTTCATCTGCATATCAGAAATCCATTGTCCAATTATAGTTTCGGGTCTTGAAGTCCCATCCCCAGCTTGTTCTCTTCTTCTCTTCGCTGCTGTCCATGGGTGTTTACATTTTGGGCTTTTGGAAAAAACAGTATGCCCTTGAAACTCCAGCCCCGAGAGAAATTGTTTCGTCTAAATGACAGTAACAGAACACTAGATGACAATTTATGGAGTTTTAGAGCAGTCCTGATGTAGAAAAATAAGAAGTTAAAACCTAAGGCATCAAAGGCGCAAGGCTGGGAAGCAGGGACTCCTCCAGACTGGCTTACTTGTCAGGGGTCACCACACACCTTGCTGGCCATGGCAACATCTCTCATCAGGAGATGCTTCTTTCCAACAAGACATATTATATATTCCTCACTCAGGGGAGTGATAGGCAGGCTATGGTGCTGGGACAGCTCTGTCTCTTGGAAACCAGTAAGCTGAGTTTTATAACCTGTATTCACTAAGTGCCTTTACGTAAGGTGAGGTTGGTCACTCGAGGTCAGGCCAGCCGGGCGTGGGAGCTGCCTGCAGCAGAGCCCATGTGCTGACAGGAGCAGGGCACACCCAGGAGGCATTTGTCCCAGCACTCCTCCAACTTCCAGCCTTTTTCAGGAGAATAAAACAAGCCACAGTTGGCTGACATAGTCTTTTTTTTCTTACCTCGTGCAAATTTCCCCTGAGCTGCGCTGTTGTTATTGTGCAAAAAATAGAGCAAGATATGTATTAACTCTCAAAGGAAGGGAACTAGAAAAGCAAGAAGGAGCAGGGCACCCTCCTTAACTCCTTTGGCTGAAAGTGGGGCACTGACCTGCAGCAGCAGCAGCCTCTGCCCAGTCTGGGGGGCGACATGTGGAGGCCACTCACCCATCACCCGTGGGTGAGAGGGGTTGAGGGTGTTACTGAGATATCAAGCCATAGATCTGCTGCGATCCCAAAACATGAGGGGCCCTAAAGGGCCATTGCCTGGCTGACAATCCCACCAGGTGCCACAGAGGTCAAGTCCTGGGTCTTAGGTAGAGATAGGCAGGGATGGGTGTCTAAAACTGTGCTATCACCCTGGTTCTGGAGCACGTAGTGTTTCCATCAAGTGCTCGAGTAACCTTTTCTTACAGCTGAGCAAGAATAAGGGGATTTCAATGTGCTGTGGCCTCTGTTTTGTGCAGCTCCTCTGTGTGAGTGCCCATGGTGAGGCAGCACCGAGGGTCCCTTGCTCCTGGGCAGGCTGAGCGGCGGCACCGCTGCTGGGCTGGAGCTGCACCAGCCCTTAACCAGCAACAGTGCTGCTGGCAAAGCACACTCTGGTCTGTACATGGGGCATGTCTACTGTTCCCTGAGACATTCCAGCACCCCATGGCCACCTGCCTGTTCCCTTGTCCCCCCATAAAGCACAAGCCAAGGCTGAAACAAGGCCAGAGACTCAGCCGACACTGTCTGTCTGTCTCCAATATTGTGTTACCAATATCCTAAGGGCCTCTTCTATCTCTGTTTCACATTGAGACTCAAGGACATGGTACTCTTGGAGAGCTGCAGCCAGCACCTAAGCCAGCGCAGCTTGGAATCTGGAAATCAATATGGGTCAAATTTTGTTCAGATCCATTAGCAATTGCTCCGTTGGATGCCATGATAAAAATAAGGATGTGCACTCAGCTGATGAATCCCTGCTTTGTTTTGTGCTGGCCTTCTAGGATCAAAGTTAGTGGTGGCTGTATTTGCTCTTTAGCTTAATAATGGCAAAATGTTTAGCATATTTTATATATTCAGGCCTCAGCTTCAGACTTAGTTGACAGTACTTCCCAGAGAAGCAGCACCCTTTGAGCAGCCCCGCATGATGCATCACTGCAGTCCAAGAGGGGACGTAGAGCAGAGTTGGAGCAGCAAGAGAAGCCTTAACAGGAAAAATAATGAAGCTAGAGCACAGTTTCTGATTACTACACAAGCAATACTGGGGTACTGGAGCTATCATACCTACCTCTGTGAGAAAAAGTCACAGACATTTTACACATACAGAAACTGCCCATCGTGAATAAACCAGGAAAATTCTGCTGGGGCATCACAAGGCAGTGGGAAAAATTACTGTAAACCCAGCAGAAGGTAACTGAACATCACCTTCTCATGGTTTGCTGGGCCATCTCAGGGAAGAAGTGGTTCAAAGACTCACAGGAGGAGTTATAATTCCCTGCAGACCTGGAGATTGGAGCCCAGGGATGCTCAGCACTGTCAAGTGGGGTGCAGGTCTCCAGCTATGGGCACTGAAGTATGGGGAGATGCAGGAGGGGGGTACAGGGCCTGGAGATACCCTGGGAAGAGGCATGAAACTACTGCTCTCGTTTTGTGCAGGGTTTTGTGGCTCTCCCTGGCTGTAGGTACACAAACATTAAATGGGAGTTTTGTTTGCTCTGCCAGGAGAGCATGATACCATGCTCTCAAAATTCATCCCCTAGCTAAAATGCTGGAAATTATTGCTCCTTCCAGCCATCCTCCAAAGTGCAAAGACAGTATTGCTGGCAGCAGGGCCATGGGCTGGCAGGGGGCACAGACTGGGTGGAGTTCATAGGTATCAGCCCCTGTCAAATGCAGGGCTGGGGCCGCTGTGCCTGCATGCTCAGGGGAAGCCATACCTTTGTTTACTGCAAATGTCTCCATAGAAACTCCTTCTCCAGGGTTGAAGATGTGGATCCTGGAGCTACAGTGGAGCGAGCTTTCTGCCCCCGGCACACCTCAAGCAGCCCTGGCAGTCTTTACAGCAGAATTACTTGGCAGGAAATAATTCAGACTAATATATCCCCCTGTGCTCCTGAAATTGTGTGGAATTTAAAATGCTAAATGAACTAAATCATTCTAAGTGTGCAAGCACTGTAATTGTGAAGAGAGGCAAAGTATGCCTGCCTGTTCCAATGTTTTCCAGCGATAATTCTTGAAACCATCTAGCTTCAAAACAGAGCCAGCTGAGAAACAGAGAAACTGCACCAACAAAGAACTGCTCCAGGCTCTAAAAAGGCACGGCAAACTTAGGACTTTCAAAGGACAGAAACAGCTGGAATGGTTGAGTTCCTACCCCTTCCTCAGACAAATACAGTGTCCCATGCTACCAAGAAGGTTGCAGTTGCTGACATGGGCATGATAAAAGTGCCTTGCCACCTCTTGGCCTGTGACTGACCCAACCAACAAGCAAGCAAAAACATAAAACATAAAGCAAAAGAAAACAGATGAAAATGAACAAGATACCTAGGGAAGCAAAGGTGGTCATTGAACTGAGAAGTAACTTTTCAAGAGGCTGCACTGAGAAAGGGAAGATGAAATGTATGAGAGCAGGAAATTTGGTGAGCAAGGTACAGCCTTGGGTGTCAGAGGGTCTTAGAGGCTGCAATGCCACGATGGAATCATGAGAGAGAAGAATGCAAAAGCCAAGGGCAGGGGAGGGAGACAGCCGACATCCCAGGTATTTAACAAGCAGCAGGAGAATGCACAGTCCAGTTCTTTGGACTAACTCTTTTAAAAAGAAAAGAAAACAATTATGGCCCTGCACCATGGCTTCTCCCTCCCAGGCAGGGTCGCTGAGGCAAGGAGCAAAGCTGAGGAAACACTCTCTTCCCTGTGTTACACGGCCAGGCAGCTGCTGTAGCCCTGTGCCTCTCCACCCTCACCCTTCACAGGGCTTTGAATTTGGAAAACTGCCTCCCTGTTTTAGACCCTTGTATTTCACTGTCTGGAGAGAGAAAATGAGGGAGCTTGTACTGCAATAACCCACAATAGGGCTGTGCTCTTACACCAGGCTGCACTGCATGATAGCTTTAAAGATGCTACCACATGGCAGCCTTGAAGTGACCTTTTAATTCTGCCTCCCTCTGTTTAATTACTTTTTTATATATATAGATCTGGAATGTATCTGCTCTGAAGTCTCAGTTGCCATCCTCTCCCCTTCCAATCCTCCTGTGCCTGACCCCACCCACTGCCCAGTGTTGTCTCCCCCAGAGCTGGGATTTCACTGTGCCATGCCTGCTTGTGGACCTCCCTGAGCAGCCAGAGCTCCTCAGCAGGAGAGATCCCACAAACATAAATGCTCAGCTAAAAATAAAGCAATAAAAATAATAATCTTAACAAGAAGTTCTGGCCTCACACCACTGCCCACTGTAGATCACAAGCTTGTCTTTGCCACAGTCAGGAGCAGGAGCTGACCCTGGATGCAGGTGTTTCCCACCGAGCCTGACAGTCATCTCATGGCAGCTGGCAGTGCCCAAGCCCTGTCCTTCCACCTCCAAGGGACAAATCCTGCCTCCAGGTCCCTGGGCTGACTGCTGGCAAGCTGTAAGCAGGAGGGAAGGGACAAGAGTGAGAGCCAGGGAGTGGCTCTTCTCTCCCTGCAGCCCCTAGAGCAGCTCCACCACCCTTGTTGCCACCCCCTGCCACTCCCTCAGTGGCACCTGGGCCCCAAATGCCCCTTGCCCAAGGGGACAGTAGACCCCCACCACTATGTCCAGTTGGAGATGCCAAGCAGAGGGAGCTGAGGGGGAAGATAGCTAAAGTGACACGCTTTCTGCCAATGTCAAGTCACCCCGTGCCCCTTTCTGATGCTGAAAACATCACTGGCACAGCAGGTGCTGGGCCCTGCCATGCCTTGGGCACCAGAGACAAAGGTGGATTTGGCAGGACCTGTTGGGGCCATGGCAGGTGTCACTGTGAGCAGCTCAGTGGGTGTGGTAGAGTCAGTGGTGCTCAGACTTGGCCCCATGTCCCTGGAAGCTGCCAACCTGGGGCAAGGGAGATGAATGTGGCTGCTTTTATTTTGGTTGCTCATGGTTCCACTGCTTTTGGCCTTCACCCTGACTAACATGGGCCTACAGGACAGAAATTAAGCCTATCTGGGCATTGTCTTCCCCTGCTGTAGGCTGTGCACCACCAGGCTTTCCCAGGCTGGTCCCTGGCAGTGCCAGGGGAATCTCTGCAGCCCCAGGAGGTGCTGCACCTGCCCCATGGTTCTCCCGCAGGTCTTGCAGAGCTGCCACTGGGGACAAGTTTCCCCTTTTCAAGAACCACATGGATGTTGACAGCATCACACACACCCTGTATTGCAAATAGATTATTTGTGGGCCCAGCCTCCCTCTCATCAGGTACTAATGAGGTTTTTGTATACAGCCGCAGTGCCTCGTGCAGCAGATGGTGCTGGGTTAGATTTGGATTGTTCCTGTTCTGCTGGTTTGTCTCTCCAATATGCTATCTCATGGATAGCTTGGCTGTGCTTATTTCAGGAGCTGCATCAAGGACCTTTACAAAACACACCTGCCCAGGTGTTTGCTGGGAGCTGCAGCTTTGTCTAAAATGGAGAGCACGGCGCTCTGGTAGTGCTGAAAATAACTTTCAGCTCAACTGCTGCCTGGCTCCTGAGGCACTTGGAAAATATTGATTTTCACTTTGCTAAAATAAACAGGTTTTATTGTGCCTTGTGATTTCCTTGTCTGGAAATCAGTGTCATGGGTGGGCCACCAGCACTGTGCCCAGCTCTGGGGCTGGGTCAATCACCACATGTCCATTCCCAGTGCTGGCAAACAGCTCATGGGCAGAGGACAGAACTGTAGGTCCTACAGAAACACACATGATCTCTTGCTTTGAAGTTCAATACATATGCTAGGGAATTCTGACTCCTCTCTCTCTTCTGTCTTTAAAAAGAAAACATAATTCTGAAGTAGCCTGCTCAAAGGGTGGCTGAACAATCCTTCAACACAACCTTGCTTTGCTGCCCAATAGAAAACACCCAGAGCACACCTGTGGCCAGTCCTCAGTTGGCTTTGTCTTCAGATGCCGTGACTCTAAAGCCTGGCATTGGGAAAGCCGGGCAGAAGGCTCTGGGCTGTGGCTGAGCCAAGGGCAGTGGCAGGAGCCCCCCAGGCACCAAGCTGCAGGCTGCCCTGTGAGGGACAGGCTCCCCGAGCAACTGGCAAACTGCTGAGAGCTCAGCTCATGCCAGCAGGCACTGGGCTGTCTCCCTGCCTTCCCAGTGACACCATCCCTGCATCACATTGGCTGCTTGCTCATTTCTCAGCAGATTGATTATGCTGCTTGATGGATTCATCAAATTCTGTCAGAGTCCTCATTTTTTCCTGTCTGCTGCTGCTACTGAGACGGAGAAGGGCTTAATCAGTCCCACAGACTTCATCTGGCCCATAGCTCCTGCACCTTACAATAAATTAATACTCAAATTGTGGTAACTCTATAAGGCATCAATCTTGTAAATAACATATAAACAGTATTTCCCCAATCTTGCAAACAATTAGGATATTTGGACTATACACAATTTTTTCAGGGCCAATTAAAACTGTGCTAAAACTGTGCTGGATTCCCTCCAGGACCTGGGAGCTTCTGTGGATGGCCCATACCTATCCTGCCATGAGGTTATACTTTTATTTTTCATTTGCTTCCAGGCTGAATACTGATGGTTAATACACAAGAGGTCTGGCTCCTAAAGGGTGCTATTCAAACAGGCAGTGTGATGTGCATGACAGGTGCAGATTCTCAGGAATGTAAGTCCCTGCAAAAATGCTTTGAATAGGTCATCCCTTGCCATCCTATTTCCCTACCTATCCCTCCAGTAATGGTGTCTTGTACAAATACCAGCCTTGCTCTCCAGGCTCCCGCTCTGTGTCTCTCTGCTGAGCTGGCAAAAACAAAGGGCAGGACTTGTGCAGGTTGCTGGAAAGCTGGAAGTCCTGTTCCTTGAAACCCACACTGCCAGGTTCACCACAAATCATCATTACTCAGAGCTGCTGATGCCTGTGATAGGTGTGACATGGGGACCCAAGCACCCGAGGCCTCAGGATCCCTGGTGATCTGCCAAGCCCATCCCCTCTCCTTTCCTCCATCCACCTCTCATCTGAAAGTCCCATTTCAGCTCCTGTCACTGCAGCTCACAGTCATTTCAGGATAAGCATCTATTTGTTACCATTCATTCCAGGTTGCTCACTCTGAGAGGGAGGACAAACAACTTCTGCATCAAGAGATAGCTTGCTGCTGGAGTCACATGCCTTACAAGGCAAATTTTCTTCTGTAAAAGTAACCAGAAATTCATCTGAGATTGCTTGACCTTGATTGCATAAGTCACCTCCACTTCAAAACCAAACAAATATGCCCATTTAAAAGGAAATGTGTCCTGAAGACAGTCATAAGGCAGCCTGTAGCTGGAATAAAGCAAGGTACCCATGCTCCAGGGCCCTTGGAAGTCCCCCTGGTCACTCTATTTGAGCTGTAATCAGTCCACTCAAGTATAAGAAGTTTTGCAGGCTGAGTAGCAAGATAAGAGGTGCTCCTGATTGTGTGTGGAGGTGAACTTCAGATACACACCAAGCACTATCTCCATGGGAATTCTGCAGACTGCACAGCAACAGCCCCTGCCTCCCGCACAAGAGTGCTTCCCCCAGTGCCTTCTGTGCCAGCACAGCCGCAGACACCAGGCAGGAGAGCACTGAACGGGCCTCAGGCTGCCCATGCTGGCCACTACACCATGCCCTGAGAGTCCTAATGTGCAGAGCCAGAAATTGCTGTTGTGAAAAGAATCTGCTGGCCCCAAACACGTGCTAGAACTTAATCAAAGCCAAACCTGATTCAAAGGGCTGCATTAGCCAGCCTGTTCAGATTAAATATATCCCATCATACTGCAGGCTCCACAGGAAAAAGTCAAGCGGCAATTTTCTTTACTCCTACACAGGCAAAGTCAGAAGGACCTGCAATAAAAGCAGCTGATTTGCTCCAATATAAGTAAAACCAGCCTGGTATGGTCCCATAGCTTGAGCATGAGGCAATATTTCAGTGTCCAGAGGTTTCTCAGGTTCGTGGGAGAAACCAGGGTGCAGAGCTGGGCAACTGTGGTGCAGCTGTTGGCAGCAGCTGCTGGCACTGCTGCATCCCTGGCCATTGAAGGGGCCCACAGGACAGAGCTGCTTCCCTTGGCAGCACTGAGCAAGAGGCTCTGTGCCCCAGCTCCCTGGGCTCCTACAGACCACTGCTCCTGCCTGTGTGCTCATCTCCTCTGGTCTGCTTCTCCAGCAGCAGTGTCTCATGCTCCTCCAGGGGCATCCAACACCCTCCCCAATGTATGTGAAGCAATCCCATGACTCCGTTTCTCCACATTAGTCTGCATGTTGAGAAAGGCCTTGATTATCATAGAATGATAAAACAATAGTTTGGGTTGGAAAATCATCTAGTCTGAGCCCCTGCAATGAGCAGGGACATCTTGCTGTATAATATTTTACATTATTGCTGCCCATCTTAGCTGAAGTCCTACACAACTGCTGGCTGCAACCCTGGCAGGGATGGCTGTAATGCAAACACAGAGCTAAGGCTGAAGTCCTTATCCAGGTAGAGCCAGTAGGATTTGATCCCAGCAGGAATTTTGCCCAAGCATCTATCAGGGGTTTCATTGTTCATTCCCAGTGAAGCTCTGTGGGTATTTCACATCAGAATAAACCTAAATTGAAACCACATGTAAACTCAAGAGTTGAGACTGAAGAGCAAATGGAACTGGAAAGTGCAAAAGAGGGCAGACAGTAATAAGTGCAGGCAGCTGTTGTCATGATGCATCCCACTTGCCTGTAATGGGATGGTCTTCAGGTCATTGTCTACTCATGCTTTAGTACAACATGTGAGACAAGACAAGGCTGAGCTTGAGGAGATCGGGAGGAGGTTCATTTTTTACTCCTGATGTACCTGGGAACACCGATGAATTTTCTTCTTATTCAAATTATGACAAATAACTTCACCCCAGTGTGGTTATGGAAAACTGTATCTCACCCTATGGCAAGGCCAGGCTAGCATAGTGTGCTACACAGCCTCCGGCTACTGAGCCAGACACTCCAGGATCCTGGAAAGCCACACTGTGAGAAGCTCACACCCAGTCTGGAGAGATACGTATCAGACTCTGGGATGGAACTTACATAGTTTCCCTATTGCCAAGACTGTTGCTGCAAGTAGATTACTCGTGCTTGTGACTGACCACCATCCAGCAGCTCTAGGGCACTCTGAATAGGGACACAGGGCCATTAAAGTGAGGTTGCTAATTACAACTGGTGGTTAATGATATGGCCTCTTGAGTTACTTATTTTAAACAACCACGGAGTGCAAAAATTGCAGCTCTGGCTATGAGAGACCCAGAAAGCCATAGGTATCTTCTGTGAGAATCAGCTGTGAAACTCAGAAAGGTGATTTTAAAGCAGCACAGTCAATCCAGGAGTCTTGGAGCTCTCTGTCATTTTAGGAACAGCTTCTGAGATAGACCAGGCCACTCTAGGTGAGCCTGTGTCCTTTTCAAGACCTTCCACTTTCTCTTGAGGCTCATTTAAACTAACAAAAAAAGTATGGGAAAACACCTTATGGTTGCAAAGATACCTTTAAAAACAGTGTGAACAAACACAGGAGTGCACACATGGAGAATATCGGCTTGCATACCAGTGATCTGCCCAGTTCCCCTCATGCTGGTCAACACTCTGCCCCTGGTTAATTGTTTTTCCACCCTATTAGCAGGTAAGGAGGACAAGTGTTTTGACCTTGCTGTAAGTGGTATTTTGTTTCTCTCTTACAGCTTGATAGAGCTTGGGTCAATCTGTTTCAGGTGTTGCCATGCACGTCTGACCGTGGTGCTGGGGAGCAGGATGCTGGGTGGCATGAGCAGGAGCCCCAAAGCACAGCCCAGTGGCAACCCCAGAGCACCCTGAGCTGGGGCTGCCTGTGGCATGACGGGAGCAGTGACCTGTGCCATGTAAACAGTCATGCTTCAGACTCTGGCTGGCAGCTGTGAGGAATAAAATCACTGAATTTTACAGTGAAAGCTCCTTTGCTGGTGCTCTCAGGAGCTGGGTTAGCAATGCTGCACACACACATGCATCCACATACATGTATTTGTCTCTTATTTACAGTGCTACTCCACCTGTACAACTAGGAAGAACTGCATGGAAAATGCATACCTGACCTCCAGGCAAGTTAACCTGAGCCTCCAAGGTGTTAACCATAGCTTAAGAACTTTTTTGAGTTAAATTCCCTCATGATTTCTCTGTTGTCCCAATGGGTTTTGTTTTATTAAAAAATTACATGCTTTTCTTGTTAAACTGCAGATCTTGGATGCAGTAACCCTATGCTGATTTTCTTCTTTTGCCTGTAATACTTCTGCAACTTAATGCTTCCAGCTTTCATTCTCCCTTTTTGTTCCCCAGTGACTCATCTAGGCAGGTATTTTCTTACCATCCTATGCAGCCTCCTAAGAGACGATGTTCTTTTCAGGTATCAGCTGAAAAATGCAACTGCTCAGAATAGAGCAGAAATGGGAAGGCAATCTGTCAGTCTGGAATGAGTAATTCAGTTCTTTGCAAAGCAGGGGTTGTTTTTGTTAAAAGCAAAAAAGAGTGAAAAGATCTTAAAGGCAAGATACCTTCACAGCAAGTTTTACATTCGTGTGTTTAATTCACTACTCAGGTGAAGTCACAAGCAGCTCTTACTCTCCAGTACTCTGCAGCAGCAAAACAATAAGTATCCATAACTCCTGTGTCATTCTGCCTGCCTTAACATCCCAGGAATATTATTTTAAAGAGATAGGTTCTTCCTGGAAATAAAAAAAAAAAATTCTTATAAAATTTGAAATGCCATTTCCATGTAGTTAAGACCACATATAAAGTCATCTCCTCAAGAAACCATGCAGATGAAGAGTACAACATTCTGCTTTTACACATCATATTAAAAGAAGATCTCAAATGCTGTCTTCTGGTGTCCAGGTCCCAGCATGAGCACTGCCTGCCTGTGCCACCCACAGCACCAGTCGCAGGAGGTCTCATGCAGGCTTCATCCTGGTTTTGAAGAATTTGTTCTGTAAGATGACATCACCCAAACTAATCGAATCACAATTATTTCATAGTGAATGCTAACATAGAACAGGAAGACCAGGCCAGCCTTGAGTGCAGATTTGCTTGTCTCTGATCAAATAGAAATAAAAATTACTACTAAGCCATGAGGTTTTCTTGCATGGGCAAATTCTCATGGTGAACAACCACCAGTGCTGAGGTCCCAGCCAAAGACTTGAGCTTCCACATTTGATTTATGGCACATAAATCATGATAGCTTATGTGATGAAAGCACTTGTATTATCTGTCCATGCAGAGCTGTCTTGCTCTTTTAGTTCTTTATTACGGAGAAAGATTGTAAAGGCTCCCCAAGTGGAGAAAATTACATCTCTTACTTCCTGATGGCACTCAGAATGAAGATTTTCTCATAGTTTTTAAATTACAGTGTCCAAACCCTAAATTAAGACTATCCATGGATGTTCCCAGTGTGGTATAGGAAGGCTCTGCAAAGGAGGTAATCCTACCTCACCTAACCATCTTGGTGGAGTTCAGCATGTTTTCTCTGGAGGTGCCTGACAGCTGGATCCAGTCCATCCAGTTGTGGTCTGTCTTAAATACCTGGCAAGTTTCCTGCCTCATTCACCATCCTAATGAACATCACACTTTCTGGGAAAAATTACTTCAGCTCTCTGAAGATGCAGGGGAGCCATGAAAAACTTGAATAAGACTCTTACATTCTTCAGAGCTCTGAAGAGAGGGAAGATTTCCAGCTCCCTGACTAGCAGCTCCCTTGCTGAGATGATATTTGGCACTTTCTCCTCCTCTTTCTGAGGAGAGGCAGCCAAGGAGGAGCCAGCCGGCTTCTGCTCGTGCCCTGGAGATGTGTTCACACACTCACACAAACACACAGATATGCACACTTGCACACTCTGCCACAGCTCCCCTTCCCCCAGCTCCTCCTGGCACTTTCCCTGCATGTGGCAAGTGAATAAAATGAACAACTGTGGCTGCTGCAGCCAAAATAAGGCAAAAGTGCAGAGAGAGAGGGAGCAACAAGAACAGAGGCAACAAAGGCACAGCAAATCTATTAAATCAGACCAGGTAAGGAGAAGGAGTGAGGCTAACCTGATCAGATTAATTCCTCTGGCTCCCAGCAAACAGCATGCCCTTGCTGAGGGCTCAACAATCAGGCCAGAGAAGATAAAAACCTTTCTCTGGAATGGCACAGTTCTGAGAGGGATGTCAGGTTTGCCATATCTGCAACCCCACACATCCCAATTTTGGCCATGTTACCCCAAAGCCACCCCACCAGTGATGCTTCCTGTGCAGCTCCTTGTTATCCAGCCCTGTGGTCACCTCCACACCACAGCCGGGCTCTGCCGGGTGGCTGAGGCCCTGCTGGGTCAGTGTGGCCTCCAGGTTTCTCATGGCTAGCACCTATCAACCTGTCCTGTAACTGTTCCACCCAGGTGGAGAAACAATTGGCTGGTATGGGACCACGTGCCCCAGCCATCCTCAGGCTTTCTGCAGGAGTGCACTGCACCTGGCCAGGGGTTGTGGCAGCTATTTTGGGTCAGAAGCAATCCAGCTCCATTTCTGTCACAAGCAGGTCTAATCAAAAAACCACAAAAGACAAAGTTGGAAGGGACCTCAAGAGGTCTTTTGTCCAGTCATCTGTTCAAGCAATACTGCCACCAAGTCTAGGTCTTTACAGTCCCTTCCAATCCAAGCCATTCTTTAATCAAGAAGCTCCTTGTTTAGGCAAGCAGATCTCCTGAAACTCTTGGTCTGACTGCCCAACAGGAAGTTCTGTTTCTCAGCTCTCGGAGTTTTCTTTAAAAGTTATCCAGATTCTTTGCACCTTTTTGTCACTGTTTCCAAGTTAACTCTGCCTAACAATTCCCTAAACAGCCCAAAACTGCTCTCCTGAAGTAGAGATTCCTAAATCTGCAGCTTGCCTACTGAGTCTTCCTCCAGATCCTGTACCCAGTCACCTCAGGATGAGGAGGTGGCACCATGGTCTCAGCTCACACATCATTAATGATTTTCTTTCCTATTTGGATTACTCACTGAGTTGAGATGCAGACCTGCACTGATGTTTGACATTTCAATGCTAGAAGAGGTGCCTTTCTGAGCACTTCTCAATGCAGGCTCACGAGGGGCTGTGTCATGCTTTACCTCATCCATGTACCAAACAGAGACTGAGCAACCAGAGGTATAACACTAGGAACTCTGACAGAATGTTAAAGGTTGGGCAAGAAAACAAATCATCATTGCAAATGGTTTGAAAAAAAGATGCTTCAACACTCCTCACCAGGATACCTGGTGGGATCAAAGCCAGGAAACAAGAGCAGCTCTGCTCTCCCCATAGTTTGAAAAGAAGATAAAGTCCCAGCATATTTTTCTCACTGGACTTCTGTGGAATGCACTGGAAGAAGCATTTACATTACAGTAATCCCACATTATAGTGTTGCCAGCTTTGCACCTCTCCTTTTGTTACCTGGTTGTCACATGCAGTCCTCAAAGACCTTACTCCGCTGGTTTCTACTGTGAGAAGACTCCAGCTGCCAGAAACTGCCAAGGGTTAGTCTGACTCAGAATCCAGGCCCTGCATAGTCGCCTCTGGCTTCTCTTTGAATCAGTGAAGTTGTCCTTTCTCAGCCTTCTCCTTGCAAAGCAGGACACATGGTGACTGTGTGTACAACTACAGTACCCTCCCATAGGGCTGCATCATCTCAGCTGCCTCCCCTGCCAGGGATCACTCTTGATGTAGCTGCTTTCACCTGCTTTTATGCCAGGGTAAATCTGGGCCATAATTAACCTATTTTCTATTATGTAACTAGCTACACCCATGAACAAGAAATAAGGTGGGTTTTATCCAGACCTCCTGCCTAAGAGTTGGCCTCAAACTGCTCTCCCAGGTCTCCAGGGAGAGAGCTTTTGTGGTGCTATGTTCTAGGAGGCAGTTCCTGTCTCTGGCTCTCAAGGAGCTGCTGTTGGAGACCCAGCCCTCAGAAACCTCAACCCTGCAAGCCTGTGCAATCAACTGAGCTAAGTGT
The DNA here is from genome assembly GCA_034509425.1 of Eopsaltria australis. NCBI lineage: Eukaryota > Metazoa > Chordata > Aves > Passeriformes > Petroicidae > Eopsaltria > Eopsaltria australis. The sequence goes on from JAVTVJ010000001.1 coordinate 4,769,119, forward strand.
CTGCTGGCATTTGGTAAGGCAGGTGACTAAACCCAAGGGGCCGCAGCCGACAACCGTTCAGCCTGGAGAATAATAGCTGGGGACAGTCGTTGAGACTCCCCCACAGACACCCACTGCAGCATGGAGGGAAAGGGAGGGGAGGTGATGAGGGGCGTCAGAAAGACAGGCAGCCTTCTGCCTCCTGGGGAAAAGGTATCTCCTGGGAGGTTGGCATTGCCCAGGGCAAGGGGAGGCAGCTTCTTCTGAGAAACCTTCTAAATGATGGCAGGCAGGCTGGCCCCATGAACCTGCCTTGAGGCAGGGAGGTACGTGCCTGAGCACCAGGCACAGCTGTGCCCATTTTTCTTTTCCTGTTTATTAGACCAGTGGGTGCTTGATTTCACTATGCAAAACAGGAGTTTGGGAGCACTAACTCTCCCTCCAATGGTAAGAGCTGATAGCCCAGTTAACAAAGGGTTCTTGTAGCAATTGGGGATTCAAATTCCCTCCAAGAGGGGCTTGCACCCCATTGGAAAAGGATTGGCAAGGCATCCCTTCCACTGTGAATAGCCTGGTACTTCCCCCTGTCTATGTTTGGAATAAAGGTTTTGGGACCTAACTTCAAGGGGTAGAGGGAGATAAGGGCAGCAAATCCTGAGTGCAGGATTCAGATCTCCCTCAAGTCTTCATAATGGGCAGAATGCAGCCCCAAGAGCTGTCCTACATGTTTCCTGCAGGCCACCATTGGGGGGGTCCCTGCTTGGCACATTGTTCTGTGGATCCTGCTTGGTGGGCCCTTCTTCCCTGCCTCCAGGTGGTCTGTATAGCATATGTTAGAGAGTCCTGTAAGGGCAGAGTGCCCAGCCTTGGAGCATCATGGCCTGGCACCAAGAGCTTCCAAGCCAGAGGCATGAATGAAGTAAAGCTGTTGCTGGTACCTTCACCCAAGTGAGCACAGCAAGGCAAAGTAAATGTTGTTCCACTCAGGCTGCTGGGGTTTGTCCCCTGTGCCCCACAGATCACATGCCCACTCAGAGGGTTGGTGCTCTGTGCTGGGCCCTGCAGAGGCAGCTGTCTGCTGCAGAAGCTGCCAGCATGAAAGAATGTAAGCAGGAAAAACAGAATTGTACAGAAGTGCTGTGAGCTCAGGGTGTGGGATTTCAGCTTTTCCACCCATCTGCAGACTGGGAGCAGGGTGCTCATGGCATGAAGTGCCTCATGCACATTTCCTTTGGGTTTTTTGACAGTGAAATACGAGCATTGTGTTTATCATCAATATGTACTCACTATGCTGGAGTTACGTGAGTATGTTCAGAGCACAGCTCTGGGGACTCCATGTTTTTCACACATGGCAACCTTTTGCAGCTGAGCCTGCATTAACACCTTGAGGCCTTGAGCAGGAGTTCTGCACTGCTGCCAGGCCTGCAGGGCCTGTTTTCTCCTCCTTCTGAGGCTGCCTTTTCAAGCACACTGACCACCTGGGGATTGAAATGTCACCATTTTTTCTCATGCTAATCCTGATGTTGGTACTGAATTTCAGCTGGACGATCACCAGCCCTTCTGGAGTCAAGCTGAGCTGTAGTACTGATGGGATGCAAGAAGGCACTTGTGTCCCTTGGCTCCCAGTTAGGTTTCTGGAGGTGTAGTTTTCATTCCTGTCTTTGCTGCACAATATTAAGCAAATGATCTGCAGTCAGGTTTTTCAAACACTCAACATTCACCAGCAAAGCCCGGTCTTCAAAGCATGCAAGTCTTGCTAATGCATCATGATGGAGAGACAGATTTTAGTAGGAGATTTTAGACATTAAATTTTTTTTTTTTTTTTTTTTTTTGCAAGCCAGAGTACTGCTTTCTTAGAGCACTCTGGCTCTCTGCATTCTGACTTCTCTCTGGTTAATCCTATACATAAAGATGCATACATCACACTCAGAATATGAAATAATACTGAGTCAAAAATACAAGTTCAGACTTAGTTGATTTGAATGGTACTCTCAGGCTTTCCCGAATGTAATTGTTATTTGTAAGTGCTCTCAAACACTTGAGAAAAAAAAAAAAAACCCACAACATTTTTATGCTGTGGGTTGTCTGCAAATGTTCATTTTGACAAGTTGCTGTCTGTTACTGGTATAGGACTAGTCACACAGTGTATTTTATGTTCCCTAACTGGTTGACAAGCTTGGAAAACAGAAGAATAGCAAGTGACAGATACTAGCATGATTTCTGGTTATTTTTTATAGTTTCTGATTTCATGGGCATTGGAAGCTCTACAAATTTCATGAACAAGATATTAGGGATGAGGAACTTATTGGGGAATATGCCAGCCATGGCAACTTTGTCAGAAAATGAAAGGCTTACTGATGAATCAGGTAGCTTCCCTTCATACAATGGCATTCAGTTAATGAGATGTACAAGGAAAGGGTTATAGGAAGTAATCAACAGGATACACTAAGGTTTGATACGTGAAAGATTTGTCCAAGTACTCCTGGCACATCAGAAGAAGTGTTTCTCAGGTGTTTCATACTTACTTAAACACAGGGGAGAAAAAAGGGTAACTTCCTTAGAGCTCAAAACAAGAACCTAGGAGCAGCCCAGACATTAATAATCTTTCTGCCCTCTTCAGATGTTCTTCATGCCACTCTCTTTCCACTCTAATGAGTTCAACATAGTTTCAAGCTAGAACAACAATCTCACAGAGGCACCTTGTTCTCAGAAACTTCCACCTAATGTGTACACAGCGAGCACCTGGTTTCCCAATCAATTCTTGAATAGAACTGCAATAATTAACCATCTGATTCCTGGGTTACAGTTCAATGCAGTTTACTGGCCTGACAAACATATGCCATCCATCAATCAAACAAGCTATTTAAATTAACTGTAAGAGTTACAGTAAATAGAATTTTAACTGCTTTTTAAGAATCTATTTCAGAATAAAACTCATGCCTAAAATATTAATGTTTAGCTAAAGGGACTGTAATTTGTTCCAAAGAGAAACTGCAATATGGGCTATGTGGCTTTGGTAGCATTCCTTAACCACAAGAAATTTGGCTTGGTAGGATATTCCCCCAGAGCTTCTGTTGCAGTTATTCCCCAGACTCAGTTCTTCTCTGCTCAAGGCTTCATATTCTAACCTGTCAGAATCATGGAAAAGGATTTTGAAGCTGAAACGTGACCTTCAGGTCAACACATGAGTGTGTCCAAACTGAGAGGTGAGTAGCAAAGGAAAATGTACATTTCAGGCCTCTTTTCTTTAAAGCTCCTTAAAAATAAAACAGGCCTCCTTCAGAGGCTTTGGACCATGGCATCAGCACAGAGTGATGGGAACCTCTGGTTGGCATCAGTTGGTCCAAAAAGTGTAATGTTGTACCACAACCCATGTGGTAGTAACAGATTTGGCCTGAATTAAGGTATCAGAATAAGAGCACTATTACCACAGTTGAAAGACCATGTCCAGATTATCCACGCTGGATAAGAAGCATTCTTCTTATCATCCATGCAACTGAATTTCCTGGAACACAGACTTTATGACTTTGGGTGATTTATGGAAGATGAGTATCAGGTAAGAACATCCACAGATGTCAAAAAAGAGATTCAAATTAGTAAATGTGTGACCATAGTGGTGAAAAGCTTTGAAGAAGCTAAAGCTGAGGGGCAACTCAAGGCACAGGAAATGCAATGCAGATAAATGAAAGAAAGCACCTGCTAAAACAAAAAAAAAATCTATACATTGCAGAGTCCTAAATGAACCCATTGACTCTGTAAAGACATGTGGATTTAATGCTAGGTTTAGGCAGGAGCTATATAAGCAGCACATAAATGAAATGGGAAAGTCTACATAAAACAGAACATGATTCACATACCACATGGCCCCTGCCAGCTCCCTGAACACGATAGGAACCAGGATGAGGAAATACCATGGGCCCAGCAACAAGGCCTCTCTCCCTGTGCTTGGCAGACACCAGCAATTTAGAAAGGACTCTGGAGGCCCCAGTAAAGAGCAGGTCTCTCCTATAAATGCTTTCAGCTTGACTAACACTTCTATAGGCAGCTCTCGAAGATGAACAGCACAGGCTTAGAGAAGTGAAGGGATTCAAATTTGTATATAAATTGTAAACACAAGTAAAATGAAAAAAGAGGTTCCCCAAGGAACTATTTCAGCCTCTGTACTATAATTTAATTCAAATCTCATTAATCACTATGCCAACCATGCAGGTTTAAAGGCAGAACTACCCGTTTCTGATGGGGGATAGTAACTGAGGGACTGCAAGTGTCACAGCTCTCTCTGCAAAAGAAAGACAGAAAGACCTGAAAAGTACAAAATTTCCCTAAGTTGAGGTGGTTCTGGACCTCATTCCAGAAATGGCTTCCAGCAACTAGTGCTACCTTATCACCATAGATTTCACAGGGAAGGACAGAGCTGTTATTCCTCACCTGCCAGCACTTCAGACAAGGTGAAGTCACCGCTCAGCGAGGCGGAATTCACCCAACACCCAGCAGGGAGAAGCTGGGCGGCTGCTGTGTATCGGCTGCCTCCCAACTCCTCTGCAATCAGTGGGGATCAGGCACTGTCACGGGTGACTCACCACTCCTGAGAGAGGTGTCTGAAGTAGGTGGGGTGACTCATCCTTGGGGTGGTCCTCTCCACAGATGTTCGCAGGATCCTAGATCATAGCATAAATTGCATGCCTGCCTTTCCGTCCTGTCTTGCATGACAAGACATTTCTTTCTCTGTTACCTTGCATGTACTTAGGACTTCTGGAGGAATGCACAACCTTGTCTGGGACTTGATGCTCTCAGTTAAGGCCTTATGTATGCAGGAGGCTAAAACTATAAAATGGTCTTCACAACTTTTGACAATTTGTGCTTCAGTTATGTGACATCTCAGGCCTTTCCTTTCATGGGATGGCAGTATCAGCAAGGCCAGGGTGAGAGTAAAGCCCAAACTCTGGCAGATGACCAGGGTAGGCAGCAGGACTCTGGTCATCATGTTCTAGCCAGCAGTGCAGAACATTTAATCACTAAGGTGGTAAAACGTGAGACATTTAACACAGAACATTTTGACATCCTATCCTGTGTTTTTCATCTTCTCATGAATCCACTGCATCGTTAGCAGACATGCTGAAGAGTGGATTGTCAGAAAGTCTGTAGTCTTATATTTATAAGAGCTTGTTATGTAAAGACTAAAACTGAATAAATTAGAAAAGCTTAATAAATAGCCATCTCTCCATATTAGAAGCAAGGAAAAAGTTCTTATGTTAGATCAGATGCAGAGAGCAAACCAGTGACTATCTGGAAACTGCACCAACCCAAAAGGCCTGGGCACCTGTGGCCAGATGTCTCCTCTCCACTTGGAAGCTGGCAGAACTGCCTGCACAGGACCCAGGAAACAAAAAGCAGGACTCAGAAACAATACTAGGATTTCCTTTTAGGGAGATCTGCCAGTGGGATGTGTGGGATGCCACCTCTACTTTCTGATCTTTTTGTGTTAACACATCTCTGAATAAAAACCATAAAGTCCTCCTAAAGGCAAAAAAAAGAAGATTGACTTCAGCATTTATGGAGTCAGGCCACAAGGAAGGGATCCAGAAGCTTTGCTTTGCATCCAGATGTGCTTTTTGTTGATATCTTCCCTAAGGGGATAAACATTTTTCTGTCTGTCAGGCTGTGGTTATGTTAAATGCTTTAAACCCATGTCTCATAATGAGCACCACTGAGAGCACTGGCTCTGTACAGCAGATGGCTGCAGAACATGAGCGCCCTGAGAAATCCAGAGGATGCTCTTGAGCTGTGTTTTTATGTTATCTGCCTTCAGCTGGCACTGGAAAGCCCAATACATCACTCTGACACCGAGGGTGCTAAGCCTCCACCAGCACAACCGCCCAGCAGAGGTGCTGCCTTCCCGAGGTTTGGGAGTGTGATTTCTCTGCTTGCACATGCAGGAGCAGTTTGCACCTGCAAGGAAGGAGAACTTCTGTGCCTCTTATGACCATCTGTTTTTTTTCTTGGCACTTTTCACAATGACACCTTTCTGGGCATCTTGGAAATGAAGTGAATAAAGAAGTGGATCAAATTGCCCAGCCTTGAGTAGAGGGACACAAAATAAGCACTGTATTTCAAAACTGGTTAATAATGTTCATGGAGGGCTTGATTCCACCAAAGTTAGTCATGCTGAGTAGTTTCTTTTGCAACAAGTAGCCTATTCATCTCAATTAGATTAGTCACAGCACGAGGAGAACAGAATTGGACTTTGAATAATTTCAATTAATTTTCTGCTGTAAAAAAGCACTATTAATTAATATTTCCCGTTTCCTCGGCAATTGGCAAATATGTTTTAACTATGCATAAATATTACTCATTTTCTACATTTTCTTCACATAAAACATTTTTGATAGTTTGTCAAGTTCCACTTAGCTTTTTAATACAGTTTTTTTGTCTAAGCATAATTCACTGCATGATCTAAACAAAAGTGCCAGCCCAGAGCGGGCATTGCTTTATTCTGCTAAAGTTTAGAGTACTTGCAGTGAGGGCCAAATTTTTTTATGTACAGAATTAGAATTATTTGACTGATCTAATGAAATTACTAACATTTTGTGTTATGTTTTCTATGTCTTTAATATTACCTTACCTATGTAGAGAAGTGCTGAGTTCTGCATTTAATCCTCATGGTCAAACACGATGCAATTTTGCATCAAAACTCTCTTCCACTCTTTCATGCTGCTTTGGGTCTTCTTCCATGCAGGATAGGATGTCCTTTTCTGAAAACCAGAGTGTGGTAAATAAATTGCAGAGTATCAGCATGCAGGTATCTCTAAATGTAGGAGAGGGGGATCTTGTGAAGTATCTAAAGCATTCATATGGCCTCAGGATCAGAAATGGTGACTTTGCTCCAAAAACATACCTGAAGGAAGGAGCTGTGCTTCCAGAGAGAGGTGCTGCAGCTGGATGAAATTCCTACATCAGAGGGCAGTGCTTCCCCTGCACCCAGGCAGGAAGGGAGAGGACACTGACCTCCAAAAGCAGGGGTGAGATGTTGTTCCTGAGTTTAACCCTGCTGGTCCCACATGCTGAAGGGCCCAGTTTCTGTATCTCTGCTTCTGATCATAAGCAAGGGTATAAACAGTTGAATGACAGGTTCAGCAAAGCTTCCAGAGGGAAATGGAGGGAGATTCATCTGCCACCAACAGCACCAGTGGGATACTGAGGAGGTCAGGGCAGAACTTTGGGATTGGGATTCTGACAGAGACGTTCCCAGGCCACTTCTGCAGACAGAGGTGTTCCGTGACTTGCTGCCATGGGGAAGGGGGGGCACTGGTTGTTTGCCTGATCTGCTGCCAGATAAATGCCAGTACTTTGTGGCACCTACACGGTTTTCCATCAGAAATGTCTTTAGCTGATGAAAATATCTGGCCAGTTCTGCCCAGGCAAGTCTTCGGCAAGAGCCTCTGGAAACATCTGAACAAGTTCCACCTGGTGCCTGCATATCCACAGGGATTATAGGTGGCATTTGACGAGGTCCAAGTCTGTGCTCATGTCTAAGAACTTGTCTTTGATGTGCTATAAATGAGTTATAAAGGTTAGAGGAAAATCTGAAAAAGGGAGAAACTGGTTTCACTCGATGCTTAGACATCCCTCTTTTTAACTTCTCCTGTGAAACTGATACCTTGCAGAAGTTTCACGCTGTTGTCTTACATAACCACACCAATTCTCTCCCCTGCATCACCGCTCCTGACAGACACACAACCATCCCCTCCCAAAAAAGCAGCTGATCTCCATGAGGCTGACCAGAAACTTAAGGAACGAGATCGAGAACCACAAAGCAGACAGGTAATTCACTTCTGTTAATTTCTATGGCTATTAGGCTGTGTTACAGATCAGGACCTTAGTTATTCTGAACACAGAGCGTAAGCAAAAGAAAAATGAGTGTTATGAATACGAAAGAGGTACATTTGTTTCACAATGCTGCACTGGGTTACACAGATGACATTACAGAGGAGTAGCTTCGGGGAAAACAATGTTTGTCAGCATCCTTGAATACTGAAAATTTTAAATCCATGAGCAGAGAAACTAAAGAGATGATCAGACCTCTTCAACCAGTCATCCAGGATGCAGTATTAATTTGCTGCTCTACCAAACCCTGAAATGCCATTCTTAATAGATGGGGAGTGATTTGCTAAGATCCGTGTTATTTGCCTCTGGGATTTATAGAGATAACAGCAAGATCAGATGGAATTAACACCTTATCCTATAATATCTCATTTCTCTGAAAACATCTGACAACACTTTACAAGTAGCAGTGATTCTTCACTGATGCATGGCGCACTGAAGACACTGTCACCTCTGAAAAATGGACAAAGGACCACTGTTGCTCTCCTCCTTAGCAAATACAATCATAGGCAAGAAACAAGAACAACTTTCCATCACTGCTTTGCTTCATGGACATTTCTTTTAGAGTATTCCTTGTAAAATAATTAAAAATAAATGGTGCACATAGGTACTATTTTTCCTTACCATAGAAAAGGTTTTCCCGTAGGACCAGTAATGGCACACTACAGCAGTGATACTGGTCTCCATTACCTCAGAAGGTGCATTTTCTAGTTGCTGACACTGAACAGCTGGTCTGATTCGTTTCACATAACAAAGACAGTATAAATTAAGTTGCTATGTGTGTCAAGAATGAATCCCCCCCACAAAAAGGTGTGCAATACCTTTTATTTAGCTTTGTGCACCTAGAAATGTTCACAATACTGAAACTTACCATCCTGCAGTGAGGGAAAGATACATGTTGGGCCTTTTCTTTGAACACTAAAGACATTCCTTTAGGCTTTGACTTTAAGAATAGGTGAATCTATATAAAATATGGATTTTTACCTTTACAGCTTTAAAGACATTTCTGCAGTATAGCTGTATTTTTCTTCAACAGTGTAGGTTTTTCTCCTATTTGTCATTCACACAAACACAGTTATATACAGGGGGTAATGAATATCCAGTTTTCTGATGGTACCCCAGGGACTTCTGTTTTATTGTAAGGATGTTCCTTCAACAGATATCTCACTTAACTGTCAACTTGAGGTGTAAGATTAAGGATTTCTGTATTCTCATTTCACTTATACAAGTACTCCCTTTAAAAGAAATTGTTTCTGGCAGCAGTCCACTGGAGTTTCTGAATGACCTAGTTCCCTCCTGAGGCATGACTCCTAAAACCACTTAATTCAAAGGCAGTTATCCTTAATTCTTTAAAAACACTTTGAAAAAAAATTTCCAAATTTGGTGTTGTGTTTATTTGGTCAGCACTTTTGTGCTGGCTTAGAAGTACCTTCAAGACAAAGTTCATTTTGGCACATCCAATCAAGTAAGGGATTAATGCCTCTCATGTGGGAAAATAACAAATAGGCAGCTTCAAGGAGCCATTGCACCTCCTTGCTCTTTGACCATTCTTGCTTTGGAATATTGGCTTTTGTCTGCCCTTCCAACTGCCAGCAAGGAGAGGCAACTCAGCCACCTTCTCCCTTCTCTTTTTTGAGCAAAAACCTCTCTGAACCAATCAGAGGGACAGGCCCTTTCTCTCAGATATTTGAGCACATATCTACATAATTTCCTCTTGAGGAACAGTGCCATCACGTTTCCCTTCTTGGGAGCATTTTCCCAGTGTGAAAGGCCCTTACCAATGTGCGGTCCCCGGTGAGGGATGTGCTGATGGCTGCACTGTCTGAGGAGCAGCACGACTGCAGTCCTGCCCACAGCCAGAACCTGCTGCATGGGTGCCCCCAGCTCCCTGTGGGATCACAGGGAGCTTTCATGGAGTGAAAATGGTCTCTAAATCCTGCTTATCTAGCAAGAAGATTTGCAAAGAAGAAGCCCTGTGCCCCCTCATCTTGCACAGACGGTCTGACTCACTGGACTCAGGATTCCCATCTGGATGTCTCTTTGAAAGATGGGTGCAAGCCAAGGAGTTCTTCTATTCTTAGCCTTATCTGTTATAAAGATAGTTTTCCCCAAAGAAATCTACTGTCGTTCAGCCATCTCAGAGAACACCTGTCTCTAAGCAAAAACAGCAGCAGTGTGAATCCTGTTCCCTGCTCATTTTAATGCGGTGTCAATATCGGAGCCCGATGGAGATTATGTAAGTGCTGACATAGCTGAGGAAAACCGCGAAAGAAACAAAAATAAATGGAAGTCAAATAACTTGAACCCTGTCACCATGCAGTGCCAGCTACAGGAATGTGAATGGCACTTGGAGGCAGAAAAATCTTCTTACACCTCCTGTGCTCCAGAAATGACACCACTTGCTTGCCAGATTCTCCGACCAGCATCTTCCCACTTTCTCCTGTGCTGCCTGAGGACATGGCAGGTCCCAGCTGATGTGATCCATAAAACCATGCCCTCTCTGTGGTTCTCTGCAGCTCTGCTCCCCTCCCCTTGCGCTCCGGATTGCTGGGGGAGCTTGGCCCCTGGCAGCCAGGCAGCAGCAGCAGAGAGGGATGCCAGAGGGGGCAGTGTATATTAAAAAACAACACGCAGCCTCTTAAACCGCCTGGAACAGAATTGTGCAATAATTGGCTTGTGCAACCATGTGATCTTATCACAGTGAGCCAGGGTTTTCAGAGGAAACTGAAAGGAGTGAAACACCCACTAGATCCTGCTTCAGATCGGCTGTTTCCTTCATCCTCCTCTCTTGGTGTTTTACATTTGCTCGTGGTGGTGTTTCTCCCTGAGCTCCTGGGAGGCCAGGCTCGGTGCCAGATCTGTTTGTACACACTCCCAGGGTGGGTTTGGGTTGTTGGCCAGTTTCCCTGTGTCCTGGCTTTCCCTGCAGCTTGGAGCCGAGGCAGCCCCGGTCATCTTGCAGCAAAAGGTTGGTATAGCCTGGCAGGGCCAGCCGAGCACAGGGTGGAATTGGCTCTGTCTCCAAAGTGCTCTGCAGGCTGCCACCCTAACAGGGCCAGGGACATGGGGGGCACCTTGAAGAGTGATGTCTTGAGACAGACAAGATATGGAGACTTAAAAGGCCTGAAGAGAATGAGGAAAGAGAAATCTTCCTCTCTATACAGTTAAGACAGAAAAATAACAGACTGTAAAAACAGGAAGAAATTATAGCAGAGCATACTGGTGTGCTGTGTGGTTCCTGTGCTGGGTTTATGAAGAACATTCAGAGGCATTGTGTTTCAGTCTCTTGGCTGCCCATGACAAATACCTGAGTCTCTCCCTTTCCCACAGATGTATCTTGCAGGTTGTCCCACCTTCAGAAAGGATTGCAGCACTGGCTGCAGCACTGTGTTTCTGCCGAGGTTACCTGGTGTGGCTGACTGTGTTCCTGCCCACACTGTTTCCTGTGGAAGCTACGATCAGTCAGGGATGCAGGGAGGCATGAGTGGCATGGGGGGCAGGAGGACTGGGTGCTGAGATGGCAGCTCCAAAACAAAGCTCTGGACTACTCTGATAGTCAGGGGAGTCAACATATCCAGAACCTGATTCCTCTTGTCCTTGTGTGCATGTAAAAAGAAGGTCAGGCAAAACATCTTTTAAATGCCTGTTTCTCTCTTAACTACAAAGGGAGCCCGGTTGCTTAACTGAGAGAAGAGATGTGATAAGCCCTGAAATCAGGTGGTATCAATCCTACTACAGCTTTAGAAACGAGGGCAATTTCACACAAGGACTTGATACATGGCACTTACATGTGGACACAATCACATGTGGAGACACTTGCACGTGTCACATTATACCAGTGTGCATGAGGAACTGTCATCCTCAACATGGTACAAACACCCTTAATAACTTTACCATCATATGGCCACTTATTTCTTAAAACTGTGTAAAACACCAGAATGACTTTAAGGATATGACTGCTCAGGATAATGCCCAGAAGTGGTCTAGGATCAGGGTGACCCCAGAGCTGCCAAACCCCAAATTAGAAGAGTGTGAGGCACGAGGCCTCATCTAGAAGTCATGCATGTGCCACAATTTTTTTTCCTTTTTAGCACAAACTGCCCTTGATTAGTCATCGACCTGGTTTAGAAGTTGCACTGCTACCACTCAATCTGTGAGTGGAGAACATATTTAAATATAACAGACTGCAATCATTTTAAAACTGGCCTAGATCTAGGCCCATGGGGAGTTATAACTAATTTGATAGAAGCTGTAGCTTCTAAATAGAACCACCTGAGACCTCTCCAGAGTTCAGCTATGGGGTTCAGTCTTCCAGCACAAACTTCCAGCTCAGCTCCCCTGACTTCTTCAGGGCCCTTCTCAGCAAACTGAGGCTGATTTGGGGAGCAGCAGAACTCAGTTTCCTGATGGGTAATTCCAGTGGGAATTATGAAGCAGAGGGAGGAGGGGAATTATGGTTTCAATTCCTTAAACCATTGGAGGGCTGCATTTTTGCACAATTTTGAGTCAAAACCATATGCAGCTCCACAGTTTTGGCTGTGGTTTGCCTTAGGTTTTTTTTTTTTTTGAGCTAACTGCAATAGTGACTGATCCAAAAGGTAGGAGGAAGTAAAGTCACCGTATGTTTTAAACCTTCCATACTGGAATTATTCTTGCTGTGTGCAAGTCCCGTTTTTAATGTCAGAAGCACTTCCCACCTGAGATTTTCACTTCTTCAGCACTGACTAAGCACCTCTGCAAACTCAGACCAAGTATCTGCCTTTTATCTGCAAGCACAGTACTGTCAAGAAATTAGGTTTGTGTATCTGTAGCGATTTTGGTTGCATTATTTACAATAGCTGGTACTTCTGTACCTTCCAGACCAGAACATCACAGGGGCTGGCTCTACAGAGTGAACAAAACTTCGGCTGATAGTGGGTGGCACTTCAGTGCTACTGAAGCAAAAGCATCAGCCTTCAGACAGCACCATAGCTGAGGCTGCCTTGCCCATCTCTGATGTCTGCTGAAGTAGAAATCAGCCATTGCCCCAGGCTCTTTATTCAAATTTAATTTCTTTCAAATTTCATCTGTTCCCTCTCCAAAAAAAGGTTTAATGGAAGCTTTGCATGAGAGTGATGCTGTGTTTGCCTCCAAAATCTCTTTCCCACTCCTGTACCATAGTATAAATACCGCAAATCCACGAAAAAAAGGAGACAGTAAAGCAAGTGTTAGTCTACTGAGTTCTAGGATCATTTTTATTCACAGAATCCCAGAATGGTTGGAAGGGACCTCTGATCACTTAGTCCAGCACCCCTGCTAAAGCAGGTTCATCTAGAACAGGTTGCATGGGATCATGTCCAGGCAGGTTTGAGTATTTCCAGAGAAGGAGACTCCACAACCTCTCTGGGCAGCCTGTTCCCCGGGTTTTCTGTCACCCTCACAGTAAAGAAGTTTTTCCTCATATTCAGATGGAACATCCTGTGTTTCGGGTTGTGCTCATTGCCCTTATCCTGTCACTGGGCAGCACTAAAAAGAATCATGCCCTGTTTTCTTGACACCTGCTCTTAAGATATTTGTATGCATTGACAAGATCCCCTCCCAGCCATCTCCTCTCCAGGCTAAACAGGCCCAGCTCCTTCAGCCTTTCCTCATAAGAGAGATGTTCTCTCATCATCTTCACAGCCTCCACAGTTCCAGCAGTTCTTTGTATTTCTTGAACTGGAGAGTTCAGAACTGGACACAGCACTCCAGATGTGGCCTCACCAGGGCTGAGCAGAGGGGCAGGATCACCTCCCTTGACCTGCTGGCCACACTCCTCCTGTCACCCCAGGGTGGCCACAGGAGCACACACACTTCTGGCTCATGGACACTTCATTGTCCACCAGGACCCACAGGTCCTTCTCCACAGAGCTGCTCCCAGCAGGTCAGCCCCCAGTCTGTGCTGGTTATTCCTTCCCCTTTATCCTTCCCCAGGTGCAGGACTCTGCCCTTGCCTTCACTGAACTCTCCAGCCTGTCCAGGTGTTGCTGGACAGCAGCACAAGGCTCTGGGGTATCAGCCACTCCTCCCACTATTGAGCCACCAGCAAACTGAGGGTACACTCTGTCCCTTTCTCCAGCTCCCTGGTGAGTCAGGGGAACAGACTGGAGCCAGCACTGACCCCAGGGAGCACCGTGAGCTGCAGCCTCCAGCTGGACTCTGTGTCTGATCACAACCCTCTGAGCTCTGCTGTCCATCCAGTGTCCACTCACCTCCCTCCCTCTGAGCTCTGCTGTCCACCCAGTGTCCACTCACCTCCCTCCCTCTGAGCTCTGCTGTCCACCCAGTGTCCACTCACCTCCCTCCCTCTGAGCTCTGCTGTCCAGCCAGTGTCCACTCACCTCCCTCCCTCTGAGCTCTGCTGTCCAGCCAGGGCCCAGTCACCTCTCTCCCTGCTCACCCAGCACACCCTTCCTGAGCTTGCTTATGAGGATGTAATGGGGGACAGTGCCAAAAACCTTGATGAAGTCCACTGCTCTCCCTCATCTACCCAGCCAGTCAGGACATCACAGCAATCAAGTTGGTCAAGCATGATTTGCCCTTGGTGAGTCCATGCTGGCTACTCCTGATGACCCCCTTTTCCTCCACATGCTTAGAGATGACATCCAGAATGAACTGTTCCATCACCTTTCATGGGACTGAGGTGAGGCTGACTGGCCTGTAGCTCCCTGAGTACTCCTTCTAGCCCATTTTGAAGACTGAAGTGACACTGGCTTTCCTCCAGTCCTCAAGCACCTCTCCTGATCTTCATGACCTTTCAAAGATGATGGAGAGCAGTAACATTTGCCAGCTCCCTCAGCACTCATGGGCACATTCTGTTGTGCTCCATGGATGTGTGTGTGACAGGTTTGCCTAAATGAACTCTAACCCAATCCTCCTCAATCAGTGGCAAGTTCTCATTTCTCCAGGCTTTCTCTCTTGCCACCAGGGTCTGGGATTCCTGACAGCCACCCCTTGCAGTGAGGGCTGAGGCAAAGAAGGCATTCAGTAACTCCACCTCCTCTGTATCCTCTGGCATCAGGGTGCCCACCTCATACAGAAGCAGGCCCACATTTTCCTGTTTTCTTTTTGCTTTTTATTCATTGCAGATGATGCTACAATGCACATTCTGAATCCATTTCTACACAACTGACCAAATATTCCAGTGTAGGTAGGGCTCACGTATAAAAACATAAATATCAAGTACAACTTATTTGCTAACTAACTTTTTTTTGCATTAAATGAAAGCAGACATTCCTAAAACGTTGATTATGTTATGCCTTCTCCACAGCAGCAGAATGAATGTTGCAAAGTCTGCAACATTCATAACGAACTCCACATCCCTTAGACCCTTGTCATCAGAACTGTATCATGCCCTTTCTTGCCTGGGGCACAGGAATGATGCAAAAGGGAGACTTTCCCCCAGATTTGAATGAAGGAGGGATGTGGCTCACTTTACATGCAGACAGGGTTAATTTTTTCTTCTTCCTGCATTCTTTCGAACAGCCATCCCGAGGAGAAGTGTCATATTACCTTACCTCTCACTCCTAGGCTTCTAAGTTGGACCTGGATTTGAATTTCCCTGGCATTAGAGAGGAGTCTCAGTGTTCTGGTTTAGGTCCATCACACAGTGGTGGGTGGGAACTTCACATGAAGGGAGTTTGATTTGCTTATTCCCATTCCAGCCTCTCGTTTTACACAAATCCTCTGTCTCGTCTCCCCCCTTTTTGTGCAGCTGTGGAAGATACAGGGACGAATCACTTCTTTAAAGAGGAAATGAAGCATTGCCTTCCCACGGGAGAATTCCTGAAGACAGAAAAGACAGGGTTGTTAGCACTGCAGCCTTGTCCTGGCTTGCCTACACATGAAAGTTATTTCAGAATAAGCCAGGGGTTGAATGTAAAGCAGCATAGGCATTCCACAACTGCGGTGTGTTGCTGAAATCTCAGCAGAAGCAAAGGGCTGAAGTAGCTGCATGCTGATTCATTGGGACTTCCCTGGGTCTTCTTTACCTGTGCCCAACAGAAAGAAACAGGCGAAGATTTTTGGAACTTTGTGTGTGGTGCAATATATACAAAAGTAAACTGCTGCAGAATAGTCCGAATTAGATAAAGAATTCTTATATTCCAAACCTTTATAATACTGAAGCAATGAGACATCTCCAGGACTGCTTTTCAGAATAGAATGAGAAATCAAGGTGAAGATACATGAAAAGGTGACTTCAAACCATTCTGTTCCTTCTGGGTCACATACCAAAGATATTTCAGTCCTGCCTGTGTCCCCTTCAGCTGCACCAAGCCTGGCTCCAGCACAGCCAGTGGGCAGCTCACAGGTGCTCATCACCACTTGAAAGGCAGGCTGTGGTGCATGGTGCTCAAAGGAGCCAGGTCACAGTCCAGAAACATCTACTCCATTTCCCTGGACGGTCTTTAAGGTCCCTTCCAACCCAAACCATTCCATGATTCTACGGTAGTATGTTGGAATAAGATGTTTTCAGAAGGGTGGCTGCTGAAATGAACACCATTCAGTGTGTTCAGCATAAAATTAAATATGTTTTTAACATATTCTCCTCCCCCAAATGTGGTAGACTCCAAACTTCCCCTCTGGCTGAAGCAGAAGCACTTTATGCCCCCCAAATTTAGGAAATACTTCCCTTGGATTTATAAGTATGCACTTTTTGTATTCCCTACAAGGTGATCAGAGACTAATGAACAAAATTTGCTATAACAATGGCTTAAAGACTTGTTTGGATTTTTTTCCCCAACAAGTCCTAGGCCATGTCTTTACCTTGAATAAAAAAACGTATTTTAATGTACCTATAAAGTCCAAATTAAATAGGTTTTCCTACTGTTCTACCACAAACTGACTGCTAGAAGAGGGGTTAAGTTCAATTTTGGAGAGTCTATCCAAAAAAATAAGAACACTTAAGCATTTTTTGCACTTCCATGGAGAAATCTGGGGAAACTGTGTTATATTACCTGGGCCTCATTGTGTGAAACACCTCCAACTGTGAACAATAAAGTAAAAAAATGTATTTGAACAGACATAGCAGTTTTGGAGGGGGATGAAAGAAAAGCTCAATAAATCACATCAATTTGATAAATCTAAACAACACTCTCCAACACCTTTCACTTGGCACACTGGCAGTAGTCACAGATATTTTCTCCTCTAGCTGGAACTGCTCTGCAGTGAGCAGCTCCTGCCCTCTCCCTTCCCTGCTCTCCGTAGTACTTTTTCTCCAGCTCAGAGAAATGCAGTCAGGGAACATGCTGATGTCTTGCTCTTGTTTTCTGCAGCAAAGATATAATTCTTTAGTCAAACACATCAATTCTATAGAGGTAAAGCTTCAAAAACTGACATACGCACAGTGCTCCAGAGAAGAGTTACCATCTGCCTTCCCTTCTCCTCCTCCTCAAAGGAAGGAAGAAAGAAATGTAGCAGAGGCTCAGCTCTTCATTACCTGCTTGCACTGACATTCATGAGATTCCCTGCAGGATTTTTCTTGCAAACCAGGCAGGATGAACACCCACAAAAATTGGCAAGGAGATGACTTTTAACTCATTTTCACAAACTGGCTCTATTTCAAGTAGACAGTGTCGCTCTGGTATCAAACCAGGAAAAAAATTTGGTTTTGCTTTCCTCTGAAAAATAGAAAAGGCAAGTAGCCATCCTACTGGTTGGCTTGAATACTGACAGTGAAGCATGATGTTTCAAGGATTAAAAGGAATTCAATTTCACCTCTCAAAGCCTGAAGATGAAGTTCCATTATGGCCTGACAATATATTTTAGCTGAGCATTGTAAAAAACTGAAGTAGATTTTGCTTTCTGCATTGTCTGCTCCCTTGCCACTACTCTAGAGGTGCAGGCACTATTGCCTGCAGCAGGGAACACTCAGGTGTCAAATTCAGAGCTTGGACATTGTGTTAGGAGAGAGTTGTCACTCCTACACCAGTTGTTAGAGTGCAACATTATGCATCCACATGGTATTTGTATCCTGGGAAAAGCAGAGTCTTAGTACAGAAGCAAAAAAGTGACTTTGTTGGGATAGGATTGTTGGATTGAGAAAAGTTAAACCATCTCCTTCAGGAAGAAAAAAAGAAACCCAGAAAAGAAAACAAAATAAAACCAACCAAACTTCTTTTATCCAATGTTCCCTGAGTAAGGAAATTTACTCTCTTGGCAGAACTATACAGGCTTGACAAGGCTTGAGATAGACTTGACAGATGACTCAGACCAGAAACACAAAGAAGCAGTGGGTAGGAAAGAACTATTGTAGAAGTGTGGCTGCAGAGTTACTCAGTATAGGAAAGCATGTGCATTCTCAGATAATATTAATCTTAATTAACTTTAATTTAAGTCAATTTGTTGTCTGGGTGCTACCAAGAAGCGTTATGCCAAACAAGATACTTCCTGATCTCGGAGTGGCTGCTTCTGGACTTTGAGCTACAACTCAGCTGATTTGAGTCTCTTGGGCCAGTGAGGTTCTGTGACTGCACATAGGAAGTGGCACATCTGAGAGACAACAACCAAGCTCTGCCTGGAAATTACCAAATTTGCTGCACACTGTCTCTTGTATGGCCCCTATTGCAAGATCAGCAAGCAAGGCACCAGGAGGAAGCAGCACCCAACAGAATTACATGATTGAGGCTTTTATGAGTTACTGGAAGTCTTCCACAGCCTGAAGAAACAGTTGCAGTTTATTGCATCAATAAGAGTACAGTTTACATTAGAAAGTAAAAGTACATTGTTTGTTCCAGGAAATTATTGCCATAGCTTGACACCACTTACTACCTTGAAGGTGAAGAGCAATATCACTACCTTGTAGTCATTAGCAATAATTCTGAAGAGCTCATCAACCTTAATACCTCCTGTGGCAGACAGGGAAACTTTGACTGCAATTGCTACCATTTACAAGTATAGAAAGCAAGTAAACTCCTGAATATTGGCAACAAAGGGATGGATGACACTTTTGTGTTGCTACAAATATATGCAGCACTGGAATCAGTCACCCTCCACCACTTTATCTTGATCAAGCATGAGATTTTTATTTACCATAAGAATTTACATGGTTTCCTTTCACCTATACTTGCCAAAAATATTATAAGAAAATATTGATATTTCCTGTTTAAATACCCTCTGTTTCCTGGCTTATTTTATGTTTCTCCAATGCCATGTTAGTATGGAGTCTTGCTCCAGGTAAACACCAGTTGAATTAGCTTGTCTTGAGTGTGCTTAGTTAGCTCTAGATGATCCTGCCACTGCATCTGGCTGCTCTTTGCTTTAGACTCAAGGTGGATTCAAGATAAATCCATCATTCAGATTTACCACCACTTCTCGCCCGGACGTGGTGTAGCAACAAGAACAGACTGATTTTATTTCATTCATCTATGATGAAGGTTTGAACCTGAATTCCAAATCCACATACTCCAGTCACTCCAGATAATTGCAGTTTGATCCTACACTACAAAAGTCTTGCTAATAACTATACACACAACTTCCCTGTGGGATGGACAAACATTCACCATTGGCAATGAAGATCTGTTGCTGCTGACAAAGTTAAACCATCTCCCTGAAAAATTCAAGCTCTCAAGCTTTTTTTCACCTTGATGTGTTGTGTCTGATTTGGCTTCGGGTTCCAGGAGAGGTGCCAGCAAATCTTTGTTAGTGGGAATATTGGGTTTTTTCTACTCCTGAGGCAGGGGGGCTGTGCTGGGAAACCCTGGTATCCAGGGCCTGCCTAGCATGGCTCCAGTCCACTTTCTCCTCCCTCTGGGCAGACTTTACAACAAATAATGTGCAAAATCTCACTGCAGGCAACTCACCACGTCTCCCTCCCCAGATCACTGCAGCTGCTAGGAAAACAAGTATCCCTCAAATTAGACACCTACTTTAAAGAAGAACAGTGTGCTTCACAGCAACAGACATGATAAATGCTGTGAGTAATGACAGATCCATGTGTTAACAGCACTATCAGCCACCTACTGGCTCCTTTCTTCTTTTGATAGAGGCTTTTGTCCCCTGGTTTTGCATGAAGCACACACTGCTCTGTCAAGGTGGATCTCTCTGCAGAAGCAGTGGGAGCAGAAGGCAGAAGTTCTGAAGTCCTGACGGCAGCAGTGAAACAGGCTCAGTGCTGATCCAAGAGCTGGAGCTCTCAGCCTCAGTCCCCCCACTTGGAATAGGAATAATGTCTGTATTGCACTCACGCTGCAAAGTGCAATTAATATTTGCACAGTGGTGCTTGGGAGATACCACACATCAGATATTCCCAGGATACACCAGGAAATCAATTGTATCTACAGAGTGAACAAAAGCAGGCACAGATGCTAGCACAATGTTATGTATTTTGGTACAAAGTGAAATAAAAATCTTGCCTTCTATCCTCAGATTTCTTGTCAAACATCCATTGCTTCACATGCTGAAGCAGTTAGTAATACAAAGCATATTTCTATCCTACTTTATTTTACACTAAAAAGTGAAGAACCATGACTAAATCTTAATACAAAAAAAGGGCTTAAGTTGCATTCTCCAGGGATCATCCATAGCAAAGCATAATAAGTTTCTCAATATCTGACCTAATTATATCTGTCCTTTTAAGTTTTGTTTCCCATAAGAGCTAAATGTCTGGTTAAAAATAACATTTGAAATTCCTCCAAGTTCCAACAGAACTTTTTCAGCCTCTCTCAAATTTAATATCTATTTTTGTTTTAATTTTCACCCAACTTTAAAAGTTAGGGTTTCAAGGCTGGCATTTTGCTCTGTTATCCAATTCCCAAATATGTTTGCATCAGATAAACTTGAGAAATAGGGGGGGAAATCGTATTATATGTGTTTATTTCATGTTAGAAAAATATGGCAGCTATTGAAGCAAGTGACAGATACACATGGGAGAGGAAGGATGTCTTTGTGGGGTTGGAAAGGAATTGGCTGTGTTAGAAATGTACCTTCTGATTCTCATCAAGGTCCCTTGACAGAAAACACCAGGCAATTCTGGTTACAGAATACAAATGGTTATTTGTATCATCTGTCCTACCTAAGCACCCAGTGTGAGTCACTGTCCCAGAGCAATGGTGATGGAAGACTCCAGACCCTGGGACCCATCAGTCCTGTTTAGAGCTCCCCATATCCAGGCAAAAATTGTACTACTGTTGGGATGGCAGAATTCTTCATACTCATCTCTTCCTGCTGGCCCTGTTACCAGAGGGCTGGCACAGACCTGAAGCTGGAATACTTTGCATCTAAATCCACTTCACACAGCAGCCAGGGATGCCAGTGGCCATTTGAGGCCTCAGTTTCCCACCTGTAACCCATGGATAACAGCACTGACCTTCCTGAAGAGACACCGCAAGGCTGAAGCGCTAACATTTGCCAAGAGCCAGGAAATCAGGCCTAAAGTGTTAAAGAAATACAAGAGATTATAAACAGTCCCACTCCATTCCCAGGGAGGTTGATAATAAATAATCTTCATACAGGGCCCTCCACTGTGAATAGGCCAAGAAACAAGTGACTCTGCAAACAGATACAAACAGGATTTTTGGATGGGAAATTCAGATTAGCCCTTTTCTACTGAGAACCTTTTTAGGCCTGGTGGAAGGAAGAATCTGGAGATCAGACTGACTATTTGACCATCAAGGTTTGTGCACCTCCAGGAGTTGTGCATCCATCACTGAGGAAAGCCCATCCTGGAGGTTTATAAATGGTGCTGCCTGCTCACAAGAGCAGAGCCAGCCTGAGCTCTGTTTTCACGGTTCAGCTCACAGGAGGGGGGCACAAGCTGAACAACAAATGCAGGTTATAATTGCCCAGTTGTTCTGCTTCAAGGGTCTGGGACACTTAAATGTCACAGTATATAAATGGGAATTGTTGGAAGAAATAGATTTCAAAGGCATCCGAGTCCAGTGCTTTGCTAGTTCATAGTACAGGTTCAAGGCTGGAGCAGATTGCCTAAATTCCCTCAGAGAGAAGCAGCAAAGGACTGGAGGATGAGGCAGCAGCTCCTCAGAGGGTCCTGTGGGGAAAAGGTCTGGTTTTGCTGGGTGGGCAGCAGCACAGTTTGGTGGTTTTGATATTCCCAATGGATGTGTGCATTCAGATCCCCACAGGCTGAGACGGGCTGAGTTTCACTGGCCTTGCCTTAGCTGTGAGGTGATTCTGCTGGTGCAAAGCCTGATTGCAAGCTCTGAATCCTAATATAACTTAAACATATCACTTTTCCTTAAGAGCTCCTGTGAGGGACACATTCATGCCTTTCCTGTGGGCTGCCTTAGCACCAGGGGCTGCTGTGAGTCCCCAGCTTTAACTGCAGCGCTCTGCTATGGGGAATCCAAGGCAGAATCAACCAAAGGCTCCTCAGAAGAGCTGGTGAATAGCACTGAGAATTGCTATCCTGAGAACAAGGGGCCAGGGCTGAGTCGCTCCTGCCACAGGAAAGGGGAAGGAAGGGCAGCACTGTGACAGAAAACCAGGCTTGCTACTGCCACCCCTACTGCAGAGATAGGAAGGGTGCAGACAGAAATGCTGCTGCAGGATGAGGCCCTCCCTTTTACCCCCAACAGCAAACACTGCCCTGGCTCCCTGAGCTCCTCTGCCAGCCCCTGCAGTCATGAGCACCAAGCACTGAGCCTGGCAGAGCTCAGGAAGTGTTTGAACAATGCTCTCAGGCACTTGGTGTGACTCTTGGGGATGGTGCTGTGCAGGGCCAGGAGATAGACTGCATGATCCTTGTGGGTCCCTTCCAACTCAGCTTACTCTGTTATTCTCTGAGCCTCGTTTCCTGGGGCTGATGCCTTGTGTTGCTGTGACAGCCTGAAGCCCTGTGCCTGTGCTGTTTGTGCCCAGCACCCACCCCGTGTGGGGAGCATGTGGCAGTGTACATTTCCCTGGGGAGCTGGGGGTCTGCATCTGCAGCACGTCTGCACTTGGTGACAAAACACTGCCCAGCTCCTGTAGAAGGCTTTGCTAATATCTAACATATGCTTGGACTAGATGATCTCTGTAGGTCCCTTCCAACAGATCTATTCTATTCTATTCTATTCTATTAATCTCAGAGCCATCTCACTCTTCCCAGTGATAGGGTCCCACACAGCAGGCACTTTGCAGAATGTCTGGAATTAAGGCCTCCCTTCCCAAGACAGAAGCCATGATGGGGTGGCTGGGGCTGGCAGGGAGCAGAGCATCCCATGTTCATCCCCAGAACAACAAAACCACCAGGCAAAGGAGGAAAGAAGACAAGACAGCAGAGCTGGGCTTTACTTACATGGCATTCCAGCCAGTTGAGGAATGGAATACAACAGTGGTGCCCTGGCTCACTTTTAATGCAAAGGGGATGTTACCTGTGAATCAAATACAATGTGCTTCTGTTCTCCATTTTCTAGCTCTTCTCCCCTGTATAAGGCATTGATCTGAGTTTATTTCTTTTTTCCATCTTCTTTTTTTTGTTGTTTTTTAAGAGTAAAGTATAGTAGAAATTAAGGATGCTAGACACTTCTGAAGGTTTAAGTAGCCCAGATTTTGGAAACTGGGGGGGGATTCACTAAGATGCTTTCTAATTTAAAATGGTTTGCAAGCACTGAGCCCATGATGTTCTTTGATGATCTGTCACAGCTCTACCACTACCACTTTGGGAAGCAGTACATGGGAAAGTGGCTGTTATAGAAAAGCCAGTGAGATAAATCTTTAAATAATTTTACCAACATTAGGCATCCTATTTTAGGAAGAAACTGAAGAGAGGAATTTTTTTTCCCAGAAAATATTGACATTTCCAAAAGCAAGATATTCATAGGTGATGAGACTAATTTACAGCAATACGTGCACACAAACATTCACTTGCTCCTAGATTGTGAGCAGGAATGTCAGACTCATTTCTAAATTGGGCACTTGCACCTGTATGTGTAATATTCCAAACACAGTAGGTGCTTCTTACTGTTTCCCTGTGTCTGATTTTGAAAAATGTGTTCCTTGCTAGATTGAACTCATTGCTTCTCAAGTATCTTCTCTAAATACGAGTTTGCATGTGACATTCATCCAGGAGTTCTCTGCAGATTCAGTTCTGATGCTGTACTTTCAGATGTTATTGGTTTTCATTCTTCCACAACATTTTTCAGTCCTCCCTTTCATTTTTATCTGGCTCTCAGTAAACCTTTATAATCCTGATATGCTGTTTTGATAGTTTCTCCAATAATCTCTTTGAAGAGGCTGGACAAGCTAGACCATCTCTCAAATGATGCAAAACATTTCCCTAATGTGGATGTTACGTGTGCCAAGAAATTCCTGAATTAGTTTGAGTACTTCCATACCGCATTCATGAATGTCAGCAGCAGTCACAGGAGCTGTCTGTCCTTGCTGGACACTGCTCATTCCCAGGAAGGACACTTTGCACCTCTGGGTTAACACATCTGCCACTGCCACTTCTAATAAGGAGTTTCCCATCCCTCAACAGGAAATATTCGATCACCCACCCAAAGCCCATCAGAAGTAACTCTATTCAGTATCTAAGCAACAATTCAGATAGCAAATGTTGGAGGGAGAGGAATTTATGGCCAAATACTCTCCCAGTGTCTCTTTTTAAACAATGACCTTTTTTTTCTGCTTTTTGTCTAGATCAAGTTCTGATCACCCATGAAAGGCCAAAGCAAAGACACTTTAAGCAGAGAGACATAAAACCAGGATCCTCTCCCATGGTAATTTTGGATTTCCAGCAGACCTGCTCTTCAGCTGTTGCAAGAGCCTTTACACAATCACTGTTCCTCTGCCCCTTTCCCTGCCCTGTAGGGAGGTTTCAGCACCCTGCCTCCCTCAGCACCCAGGCTGGGATTGCTGAGGTGGCCAAGGTGCAAAGCCATCCTGGGCCTGGGAGCTCTGCTGTGCCTGGCTGGGAGGCAGAGCCTGCCCTCTGCACCCCTCTGCAGCCTGGACCCTGCATGGCCCAACAGGGCTCCTGCTGTTCCTGAGTGCTGCAGGCCTGCTAAAGGGAACTTGTTCTGCTATCTCTATTTGTGAGAACGTTCAAATACCAAAGTTAAATCCAGGCTTAGCCTCTCTTTTCTTTACATAAAAGCTTCCACTCAAAGCAGATGTTCTCAAATCTATTATCCTCTATATTGCTCATATTGGTTCTAATTTTTCCCACGTTGCTCAAAGCTCTATCCTCAGGTGACTGTTCTCTGAGCTTTCCCAGCTCAGCTTTACCTTTCAAATAAGATTTATCCATTAAAAAACAATTCTACTGCTTTTTGCAGCTATCATTTTGTCACATATGGATTTATTCAATAAATGTTTTTAATAGCAACATTTCTAGGCTTTGTTTGTCAAGAGCTGCCAGGCTTTTACAAGCCAGGGTTGGCACAGACGCTGAATTGCCTCTCTGTACCCAGGGGAGAGTTTCCTGCTGGTCACGACAGAGGTCCTGCACACACAAGTAAATGAAAGGAAATTAAAAATATGTGTAGCTACATAATTCACAGCCAGTAAATGGTGAAGAGTATCAGGCTTCCAGCAACTTCTGGACCTCAGCAAAGCTTCTAATAAAAGCAGGGATATGTGATTTCAATTTGCAGTTCCAAGATTTACTGAAAATCTTAAATGTCCAGTTTCTACACAAGCACCAGGACAGGGAACTGTACAAAGGCCATCAGCAAGAGCAAACCCAGCCAGCCCAAGGGCACTGGGAGGTAACAGCTGACAGAAGAGAGGTCATGATCAGTATGCCAAAAATCTTTCATTCAGGGGTCAGCCTGAAATTAAACAGCATTGCTGTTGCCTGCCTGCTGCGTGCTTTGGGCAATGGGTGTGCAGTATTTGTGTCTTGGTGTACCCAGCATCCAGCCATGCAGGACTTCAGGGGTATCTCCTGAACATCTGTGGAAGGTGGTGGTTATGAAAAAAAAGAGGGAGTCTTTCCCTCTGTTCTGTTTTCCCAGCCCCTTCTGAGGTCTTCAGATGTCTATTGCTAAACTGTCCTCGTTGACAGCAGCACAGTACAAGTTTGTTTAAAGCAAAATCAAAAGAGAAAGGAAAATACATTGCCTAATATTATTTTTAGGTTTTTCAAATACTCCAAACTTGTTTTGATGCATCTTTTGCTTTCTTTCAATGAAATATTTAATACAGTCAGACATTAATAGGATTTCTTTTTGCTCATCTTCCTCCATTCTTTCCACACTTACCCATTCAGTCCCACAAGGACTTATTAATTAAATTCTCTCAGTACAGCGTTATCTCTCTTTGACTATCTCTATTTTCTGTACTGCAGCTTGTGTACATTGTAGAGAGGAACCAGAGAGAGCAAAGAACCAAATAAAAAGATCCCTCCAGGAATACAGTATTTGATTATACAAAGAAAACCAGCAGTTTGATTGCTCATCCTTATTTCCCAGAGGAGGCCTCAAATGTCTTTGTTCTTTGGCTCTTTAGAAAGAATTTCCTTTTCTGGTAAAATCATTTTACCTGTGAACTGCAGGCCAGGCTTTTGGTCACATTCACCTGCTTTTCCATTAGCATCTGTTACAAATTGTTCTTCCCCATGCTCAGCCTCCAACAAACAGCTTTGGGGTATTTTGCAGCTCCCCATGGATTTGCGCCCAGGCTCCAGGACCTTCCACCTGACCCGGGTTTCCAGGGGGGAATTTGGCCTCATGTGGACCACACAGTGGGCTCTTCTCACAAACATCAGAGTGTCATAAATGCATTATTGCTGACAACAATGATGATGAGATCCTGGACAGGGCAGGAAAGGAATGAGCATGGGGCCCCAAGCCCCCTCACATCTCCTGAAGGGCTGTACCTGTTTTATGGACAAAGAAAAACTTCTGCTCCTGGAGTTGTCAGTCAAAGTCAGCTTCCCCAGTGCTGAAGTGACCACAAATGACAGAATAACTCTTACAAATTTAAATGGGAAGTGCAGTAGTATATATAATTAAGCGAGCGTTTCAAGCTGTGAACTCCCTGTCTCCTTGAAGTCCACAAATTGTATGACTCACAGCCATCACACCTACGGTACATGTGCACACATATACATGTTTTGATATGTTCAGTATTTTGTTCTTGTCTAAAAATAAGGTTGCAAAATGGAGTGGGAAAATACATTTGCTCCCTTACACTGGGAACCTGATATTACCTCCAGTTTACCATTTCCCAACTGGCTAGCTATTGTATCATTTATGTTAGGTCTCCCCCATGATTAATGGCATCATCTGTACATGTGTTAGTGTTAACAGCCTAATCTTGCTAAATCTCTTTGTTTTGAAATTTGATTGTGCCTGATCTTCATTATTTTAATTGTTTAATATATTATAATTAGTTAGATCTAACAGATTCCAATTCAGCCCGACATATTCACATCTGTCTGCAAGCTGTGGGAAGCACAAGACAAACCAGGCTGATTCCATGCTGGCTTTTCAGTCCAGAGACCAGGTACTATTTTTGCCACGCTTATGTTTATCTGCAGGCAAGTCATCTATCTTTCTGTTTCTCCAAGGGATTCCAGCTTGCTGTGTTTATAGCCTAGCTGGATCTCAGCACAGGTTGACATCCTTGCGCGCAATGTTACGGAAGTAGGAATAACAACCCACAGCCCATCCCATCCACAGCTGCCTCCTAAGTGGGACTGGCTGTGCTTAAACCCAGCACAGCAATAAACACCGTGGACATGGACACTTGTGGATATGCCTGTTGTGCCAGCATAGAACATGGAAACCTCCTTTCCTCCCCACCCACTTCATGTCAAGTTCTGGCAAGATTTGGGTACTTCCCAGAGGACAGACTTTCTGCCTGCACCTTTTACTTGCTGTGCATGACAGAGCCCCACCAGAGTCATTTCAGTTTCTTCCTGAAAATGCTGCTGCTGTTGCTACACTGAATGCACAGGCCTGGCATCCAGATCTTTTGCACCACCTCTCCAACGGTGCATCTTCATTCTGCTCACATCCAGGTTGAAGGGAAGAATATCTTTTTGGTGGGGATTAAGGGCTAGTTGTTTCTTCTGAAGGTAGAGCTGTGAGAAAAGCAAGCTTTCCTTTCCAACAGTGAAGGAAGTTGTCTACCTTCTCTTCCCCATCACCTTAACATAGCACTTCAGTGGGAAGAGCACTCACCCAGGACATGGAGAACCCAAATTCAATTCACTCCTCCACCTGAGGGAAGGCAAATCCATTTCTTCAGGGCACACTCTTGCTATCCGTCTCCACAAGGGGCTCTTTAGCTCCTGCTAAATGTTTGTCATATTTGTCCAAAAATTTACAACAGAGCATTGATCCTAAGAGCAACAGCAGCCTGCTGGTCTGCAGTCCAGAGCTCACAAACAAGGGTGAAAAGATCTGGTTCTGCTCTGTGCCCTAAGGACTACTTTTGCATCTTACCTGGTGATTACCGTGTAAAGTAAACTCAGGATATCTTTCTGAGGAGTATCAGGTTCCCTAGCACGCTCCTTGCAGCAGTAAGCAGTACAGCAAAAGACCAAACCCCCCTATATATAACAAATCAGACCTTGACTGAATTCATCATGAAAAAGAAGACAGGAAGAAACAAACACATGCAGAAACCTGCTGCTGTCATCTCCACAAGAAAACCACAAGTTAATGCCCCCCAGCCTGATAACAGACATTCCCTTTGGTGTTGTGGACAGCCAGCTGCCCGGGGTCCCTTGACAGTAATGAACAGATGCTCCAAGGAAGACACAACAGGTGTGACATGAAAAGAGCAGCAGGCACTTGGTCCAGCAAAGATCCCCCCACAAGGTTACAGAACAAGCCCCCACTGGTACCACACCTCAGAAATACTGCCTTTGCAGTATCCAGGGTTTTGTGGCAGCCAACCTTCTCTAAAAATGGCTAAATAAGATTAATTAAGACCCTCCTCCAAAAACCCCAGGAAAAACATTATCTTACTTGGGGACCTTGGTACAAAAGAGCAGAGAAAACGATCTCTAGCAAACATGGAGATCGATTTCAAAACACTAGGAGTAAAAAAAACCCATGTATGTACCTCCTGTGTTTTTTAATCCCTTTAATAACTGTCAGATCTGTAAAAATATTCAGTTAGAACAACAGTAATCAAAATAATAGTTTGTGGTTTTGCCATCTTCTTTGGCGGTTCTTTTCCACTCCTAAAACAGCACAGGCTTGGTTTTACGTAGAGACACTTTTCTTTTTGCAATTTTTTTTTTTCTCTGAAGAAAATGCGCTTTCACATTACATGCAGGATGGATCCATGAATTTGAAGCAGTTTGCAGGCTGTTAGGGGTGCAAAGGGAGAGTTTGTGGAGTTGGGGCCAGGTTTGCTCACATCCAGCCCTTTCCATGGCTGGGTACGGCTCAGCTGGGACTGCTCTTCGTGCTGTCAGAGGAGCTGCTGAGCAGTTCTGACTCAGGTGGGCAAAACACTTCACACCCCAGTAGCCATGACCACAGCCTGGGAGGAACCCGGCAGGAGCTATTGTAGCCAAGGGAGAATTTGTCAGAGCAAGAAGCTTGCTGGGGAAGGGAGGAGCAAGACAAAATCAGCAGCAAGGCTGGTCTGTGGGAGGAAGATCACGGCAGGAGGGAGAGCGGGAATTTTTGGTTGGTGGCAAAGCACCAAGGCACTAGAAAAGAGCACTTTAGTGCTGCATATATCCAAATGAATGTATTGAGCAGTCCTCGACCACCCTTTCAGCTGCTATGCTTTCAGGTGATCTGCTGAGGATATAAATTGTTATATGAATATCAGAGTGGAGCCAGGGGCAGGACATTCCAAGCAAACTCCCAAATCTTCCTGGGAGTGGCACGCTGTACAAGTGCCAGGAGAGGCTTCATTTACAGCCAAGGTGAAGGTACATCAGCCTAGCTCATTACCCAAAAACCTGAGTTTGTGTCCAGATGCTGAGTAGGTTTGGTGTTGCCTATGCACCGAGAACTTAAAAGCTTCATCAGAAAGAGAACTCCTAACCATGTTTTCCTCATCCCTAGCTACCAGTAGGAGATGGAGAAAACAAAAAGTTCAGAGAGTTTCTTCATCAGTGCTGAGCAGCTGTAGCATAGACTGCATTGACAGATGGATTTAAGCCTGGAATTCAGGACATTTTGAGAACTTCCTGCCTGAACATCAACCATAGCTCTAGCTGGACACCTCCAAATCTCCACTTTGTCTTCTAAACTGCTTCTTAAAAAAACCCTACCCAATGTGCTTTCTGATAGTTGCAGGATACAGTACAGATCTTTCTACACACCCCATGAGACCATCTATGGATCTCATCTGTAGTAGTGATTTTTACTACTTCTTTTTCTTCAGCCAAATTTTGAAAGCAGATAGGCTTCATTCTTCTTTTATTACTCTCCTTCTTTTCTGTTTTCACAGCAAATGGAACATTTTCTTCAGCAGGTTTTTTCCCCCAAATCTTGTCCCTCTACCTATTTTCCTTAGAAAGGCCCCTAATCTCTGCTTTTGAGTTTTGAGCTTTCCTTGTGCACACCATCTTCTCTGACTAATTGGCTTAATCCATAGCCTAGCAAGCCTTCCTCTGTGCTGTTGTCTCCATACAACTTTTTGCATTTGCAGGCGTGAGCTGTAACCAGCTCTGGTGACAGTTCTTCTGTAAAAGAAGAAAAATGACATTGTAAAATCTGGAGCTGATCAACAAATCTGTTGGTGAAGCTCAGAGCAACTCACAGCATTCTGAAGTTAGTCTACTGCTATTATTGCTGCTCACATGCTGCTTATCGTATCATGGAGATCATCTGGTTACAGCCTGGTTGCACTCTTAATTAGCCAACCCAGAAGTCTGCCAAGTTTGAAAAAAACAAAATAGTTTAACTAAGAAGTGAGACATTAACTATTTGAGAGATAATATCATCTATAAACTTGGTAGGTTAGTTCAGCAGTTTAACCTTTTTGTCATTGAAACATCCTTTTCAAGTTAAGCAATGCAAAAAGGAGAACCCAAAAGTTGGGAGAAAAAAAGAGTGCCTGCCCTGTGAGACCTTAGGCCTGGATTTTTGTCTTCAAAAATCTTTCTTTGGGGCTTAGGTTTTAAAGTCTGCCCTAGATGAATGACAAAAAAGATTGGCTTGGTAACTCTGGCACTAGCTCGCAAATATGACCTCAGCCTCCTTTTCAGCCTCAGGTTTTTCCATATGGCCACAGGGAAATCGTATGGACATTTGCCTGAGAGCTCTGCCCCTACAGAGCCTTTCCCTGCAGGACTGGGTGTAGATGTCAATTTGCTGCTGACCTTTAAACGACTGTAAAACTGTAACTTGGCCACACTGCAAGTACTCCCACTAATTTTATACTTCCTGGGGCTTATCTATTATGCAAAACCAGTCAGGTTTCACAAGCTGGAAGTTGTGTAGAAGAGCAGCATTTATCACAGCCCAGTACTATACATGTGTGTAGTCTTTGTTTTGACATCAGCTCAATTGTGTCCTGTTTAGATAATTGACCAGAGAAGAACTACAAAAATGTCCAGGCTAGATAAGTTATCCATCTTGTGGGAGAATCTGACAGAAGAGACACAAAGGAGGCAAGGCATTTTTCTTTGTTTCTCCAGCTAAGCTGATTTGTAAAATATACTCTCACATGGTTTTTAGAGTAATACAGACCCTGTGGGACAGTTGTAAAACTCCATATAAGAATATTATAAAACCATTGCAATGTACTATTTGAAATGCATGTATAGATTTAAAAAGTAATAATTTTAAATTGCTTCATTCTAGTTAGCTGCTCTTAAACTAGATTCATTAGTTCCCACACACAACAGCTGGGTCTTCAAAATGTCAGGTAGCTGGCAAGGGGGCATGATAAGAATCCACAAGTGTTTCAGGAGTATAAATATCAAAGCAGGAGATCCTCCAGCCAGGATGGAAAGGGGTAAGTACCAATTAGTTTTGTTACAGCTATTGACATGAGCACATCCTAACAGCCTGGCTGAACTTCTTGGGTGAAGAAAGAGCCAGCCATTAACTGGCTCACACCAGGGTACATCTGAGACCTCATTTCTAAATCAGACAGAATTCTTAGACCGGTTAAGTTACAGGAATTGATGCTGAGCCAGGAGAGCAAAGGGAATACAAAGATAGTAACAGACTCCAGAGATCCTGGGAGGAAAAAAGGCGTTCAGGGCCAAAAGGAGGAAAAATAGGCAGAGCAGGAGAATCGAGTTGTGCTGTAAGAAATCAAACAAACAAGGTGGGGTTTGATTGATGGTTTTCATAGACTTAAGTTCCTTGTCTCCTAAAACCTCTTCTGCCATTACAACCTCAGGTTCTCTCCCAGGGCCCACTGTCTATAGGGCACATGCTATGCTCAATCAGAAATCTCTGAGCACACTCATCAGGCTCTGAAGGGCTGCATCCACCTGCCTCTTCCTCAGCACAGGCGTCTCATTACGCGCTTTGTCCTCGCTACAGCTGCAGTTTTTCACAGGCCTTATTTATCTGGAGATTTCAGCTCATCTTTTAAATTTGCTTGAAATCCAGTCTCAAAGTTTTTGGGGGAACTGCTGAATGTACAGAGAGATAAACAACACAATCTCATAAACCTAACTTCAAAGGCAACCAGGCTAAAAAACGCCAGGTTTTAATTTCTGATCCTGTTCATGCTAAATGTTGTCTAACACTTCAGCAGCAATCTGTGGCCCTGAGAGCTTCCTTCAGTATCCTATCAAGAATATAAAATCAATTCTGATAAATGTAGTCAGTATAAAATAAAATGAGTGGAAACTGGTTGCTGGGATGCAAAACTGAAGCTGACAGGCAGTTGTGAGGAAACTTGCAAGAAAATGCTTATTTTATGTATTTCTTTGGGGCTTAGCAGCCTGGAGCTGTCAAGATGGTTTTGCACATGCTCAGCAGCAAAAACAAGGGAACTGAGTGATTTTACCAGTAGAAAATGTAAATTCCTACTGCATTAAGCAAAGTGTCAAGATTAGAAGTGCTATTAATGCCTACAACTTGAATAAAGTTACTTTAGTATGTATTTAGGGGCCTAAGTTTTTCTTGTAAAACTACTTTTTGAATTTCTTTAGTAGCCTGTTGTGATAATTTTGCCAAGGACTTGTGAAAATCTAAGTAAAATATAATAATAAATTCACCTTCATCCACAGCTCTATCAAAGTGTTCAGATACCAGTAAGTGATTAATGAGATTTTTTTACTCTAGAAATTGTCTTTTATAGGACCACCTTATAAAACAACCTTTGAAGTGCTGTCTCATTTTACTTTTAACTTCAAATTATTATCTGATAAACAATTCACTGTATTAATAATTCCTTGGATTACCTTATAGACATATAGGGTCAAAGCATTACCCATTGATCCTTTTAAAGGCAAATGTTTATAGTGAGACTTAAGAAGTTGGTGTATATCCTATAGGAGCTCCAGAAACCCTCAGAGCATATCCTATGAGACATGCACCTTGGAATTTTTTTTTAATCCTTTCAACTCCAACAACTATTTTCTATTTCTAAAGAATGCAAAGAAAATAAATAATTTATCTTTCAAAAATAAGAGACAAACTCAGGATAAATGCCTGCAAGATGAGAAGATCTGAAATTAAGTGGCACAACTGATTTGAACCAAGACATTATGGAGCCTTTTTCCTGACAATCAACATTAAAATAACATTAGCTAGTAAGAACAAATAAATAAAAAATAAGCCCAAAAATAAATCAAAGTAGGTATAATAGAATGATGTTAATCTCAAGTTTGCTTCAAGACATCCTGTCTCTTCTGGCAACACTTTTTAAGTGTTATCCTGCTCACTCAAGAGCAGTTACACATAGTAGAAATCAATACAACTAAACTAAAGGAGTTCTGAGTTCCCAAATCCCAATGGCTATTGTTTGCAAAGAGTACAAAACTGTATTCATCTGTAAATGAACAGGATTACTCTGGATTCAGTAATGCAGTAATTCAGCCCAGTGTGAAGGACTGGGATAAGACTGATGCACAGTTAATTTATCAATGCCATGCTAAGCTCACTCAAACTCGTACTTGCAGCCCCAGAGGACTCAGGTTCAGCCAGTGCTGCCAGCAGAGCAGGTGCCAAACCACCTTCACACATCCCAGGACACAGCGTGCCCATTTTGGCAACCATCCCTCTTGCTTCCTGTGGGGAGAAATGGTGAAGAAAATAGTTGTGATGGGCTCTTTCAGCGTATCTTTGGAAGCCACACAAATACCTCAGCATTAGGCAATCAGATAGGAATGAGAATATAATAAAATCATAACATATAAACCATGTATATTCTACTTGCAGGCCTCTGTCTAGCCAAATGTTTTTGAACATTCATGTTAAATCTCCTCCTTGTTGCTGCTGATGGGGATATTTCGTTTGGTTTCTTCACAGTTCTGATGACTGCAGCAGCATCCCTAAAACATTTGCTCCATAGCTGCATCTCAAAATAGTCTGATTAATCAACCTTACTCATGAGTGATGAACTTTGTTCTTATACGCAGCTTTTAAGTTCATATTTAATATTGCAGGATCAGTGCAGGTACAGAAAAAAACTGGATTTTCCCTGAGAAAGCAGATACACCCAAAGCAACAGCACAATGCCTTTTTCAAAATGAGCTTTCAACAACTGAATAATTTGCACACTTTTACAATGTCACTAACATACTTGAACACTACAATGAAAGGAAATAAAAAAGATTCAGGACCTAAACATACATACAAACATACATGTTTGTATGTAGCAGCCTCAACACCCAGAACTCTCAAAGCCCCCTTTCAGCTAATGGATTATTGGAAGTTATTGCAGCCCTGTAAGTGCAGGCAATTCCTGATGTTTTCTCCCATCTCATACACTGAGGATCAGAAATAAAGTTCTTTAAACTCAGCTCTTAGTGAGCCCCTCTGCAAACTTACAGTCTTTCATAAGTTTCAGGAGCTTTTTCTAAACAAGGAAGAGAAGCATCTAGCTTTCTTTCTCAGAAAGGTCAGTGGGAAGCAAAGAGCAGTGCTGATTTATCTTCATCACTTGGTGACAGGTTCTGTGAAGGCAGTTGCCATTTTACACTACTTTTTTTTTGGAATCAGGAACAATTCATCATTTCTATGCCATTTATTTCTTGGGTATCCTGACATCCTTCTTGGATACTTGTCACTGTTGACAAGATGTTTGCAAACATTTTAAAACTATTTTGGTGGAAAGTATCTTTGCATTGTACTGACAGGTGAATTGGAGGAATGACCCTTAGGGACACTTCCAACCATGCACAGAGTCTCTAATATATACACCTAAATCCATCCATATATAAAATCATTTGAGGATTTGAATCCAAGGTAAAGGATTACTTATGCAGGACTCACTGGTACATTGATTCTTTGGGTAGATTTCTAATTTTTATAAAAAAACTAGACTACAAACAGACAGATGAGGAGATTACAGGATGTTCAATGAGGCAGAGAGAAAGGCCATGTGAGACCCAGCAGCTCCAAATACTTTCCACTCAGTGATGGAAAGTAGTAGCCTTATCCACAATTCCTATGTTTTATCACTGGCACCAGACAGAGAGTCAGAATCTGACTCATTTTAGAACACTGGAGATGGGGGGAAGGAACAAAAAAGAAAAGAATACTCTAAATGCACGCATCCTTCACTAAAGTATTTCAGGCTGGTCAACCCACAAAAATGTCCTGAGGACAAAGGGTACCTGTTCATCCAAAAGCACAATCAGACTACACAGGAGGTGAACAAAAGATCTCCTTCCCTTGTGCAAAGCTTGAAGTTTGGCTTGCAAATCACAGGCAGTGGCCAAGGAAAGAAATAAAGATAGGTACGATGTATTCCTAAAAATGTCAATAAATGTTTTATTCCAGAAAGGTTGTAATAATCAAAGGATCTTACTTTTGCTAAGTGGGGGGAAAGAAATTCAAAACCCTACACAAAGGCTGCATAAAAATACACCCATGTGCATACGATCAGGTAGCCTGAGAATCAGCACGGAAAGATATGTAACAAAATCACAACAGCCAGGATTTTAAGCAAGCAGCTTTTGGAAATGTAGCTCTTAACAGTAGGAGAGCACACAACAGAGCTGCCAACTCTTCTTCCCTCTGCAGGCCGTAAATTTGCAGAATCATCTTCTGGTCTCTGGGGAAATGCCCTTTGCTAGGCTGCCTTTCCTCATTTTCCTGTTCCCAGGAAAAAAAAAACCAACACAAAGACCGACCAAGAGTAACTCAGAACATCTCCATTTTCTAGCAGCAGCCTGGTTAGCACCAAGAGTCACCACAACTGAGCCTTCCAGTCCTGACAGCATTCACTGACTTCTAAGAGCTATTCCTATGGATTTCCTGGGTTGTCATTCCTGGTCTGTGTGAGGGTGACCCCCCAAAATCCTGCCATCCTCTTCTGGTACGGAGATAACTCCACCTTGTACTTATCTACTTTTAATTAATCACGTTTAAGCACAAGAAAGAATAACTAAGCACTTCTGGAGAAAGGATGGGAGGGAAGAAGAACTAAAAGCTGTTTTGGAGGGGAAATAAAAGATAACTGGAGTAATTTTCTCCCCTCCCCATTTCTCCATTTCTTCTTCTCATGTAAGAAAGTAAAGTAAGAATGAGTGTAAATAAACATGCATATATGTACTTTCATATGCAAATGTTTCTAACTCTACAAATGAGTTTTTGCTGCTGGCTGCCGCCTGACAGTCTGAGATAGTGAAAGTGCAAGTCATCGAACAAAAAGCTGTGAGGAGAGCAACAGAGAAAATGCATCTGAAGAACAGGAAAGCTGCTTAAAGCCCAGGTTTTTAAGAGATCAAGTTCCCCGGTCAAAACTCCAATAAGCAAGACAAAATAAAACATTCCACAATGGGGGAAAAGTGCAGGAAATATAAGAATAGAAGACAGCAGGCGAGTATCTGTTCAAAAGACAGCATATGCAAAGGTGAATAATGTCTTATTCCTTGGATCTGTTTCAAATGGCAGCGTTCATGAAAACCAGAGGAGTGGAAATGGTGTTTGGCAAAAATAGCCCACTTAAAGGGGAAGGAGTGCAGCGTCTCTTGACGCATGGGGCTGCCAGCAAACAAAAACTATGGTGAATGGCAATTAGGGCGGTTGCAGGAGATGTTCCGTTCACTCCAGAACCAAAATTAATGGAAAGAACAGAATGGAAAGGCTGATGCTTTCCTTCCACAAAACTATTTACTCTGCCTACTTCAGTATTGCAGCCTACTTCACACAGGGTTCCCCTATAATTCCTGGACATATCAAAAAGCAATACACACTTGTGCTTCCTCTAATGCATGCTCCAGTCTGGGTTCTTTATGCACTTTTAAGGATTATAATTTTTCCTCTATCAGTTAATTTTTCATCATGTTACCCGAAAATACTCAAGTACCTCTGAAAATGTATGGTCTATATTTGGGTGGTTGCCATTTCAATGAGACTTTTCTCCAAAATAAGGGCTTTTAGCTTATGTTAAAAATGAACTCTGTAACATAACTTGAAACAAGTTGCAGCAAATGCTGTGCCATCGTACCATCTGTGTTCAAGTACAGCTCTAAAGCTCTCCTCCTATTGCTTCCTAAAGTGGAAAATAATGGTAAAAAATAAAAACAGATAGGATGAAGAAGCATTGTGTATTGGAATACATTATGAACCTGAGCCTTACAATGTTTGTTTCAAAAAACACCCTCCGTACCTGTATAATCTAACGAAGCATGGTTCAGAAACCAGAGAGGAAGGTTATATTCTTCACATTTAAATTAAGCAACAGTGATGTTCTCACCTCACACAGCTAGTAAATTCTGGTGAGCTTCACTCTACACAATATTGCCTATTTTGCTTTTTTTAGCTCTTTTCACAAGTTTTCGAACAATATTCCATAGGAACATGAGTGAAATTCATTAAACCTTGGAGTTAATTGAAGGAACTAGAACTGATGAGAAATATTTTTTTAAATATCCCACTGTTAAATTAATGTCTAAGATAACAGAGGTTGATGGGCAGAACTTAGATGGAGTACAAGATACATTATGACAAACCCCAACATACATCTTAGGCCATGAGGAAGGGTAGTAAGAAATCCAGAAACAAACTGCACATAAAATGCCACCACGGAAGAACTAACTGTTCTTTATATGACACAATGAAAAAAAGCCCAGTTCTTAAAAAGTCAACTTTGACATGAGGATCTTAAGGTGGCACCTTTTTGATACTCAGTCAAAACACAGATCACTGTTTTGAAGATGAAAGTGACCCTATTCTGATCACTATCTCACTCTCAGGTCTACAGCCACTTTGTCACTGCAGGGTGCAAGGAAAACAAGTAGCAGGTTGGGAAGCTGTCCTGGAACTGCCTGGAACAGAGAGGCAGAGGCGTGCGGGCAGGAGGCAGCGCACCTGCGGGAGAACCTGTAGGTGCTGTTTTCTCTGGTACCGAACCAACCTGCTCCCGGCCACTCTAGAACACAAATACATCCATAACTCCCTCGTGCTTTCCCAGGAGCAAACACCTCACTCTTCCTACGCTACTCCCTCACATTGCCCCACAAACAGGATATTGTGACTGCCGACATGAACGCAGGCCCGTCCTGCGGCGGGGCTCGTCCTGCGTGAGCTGTTGGGAACAATCAGCCAGGCGAGCCCCGGTGCTGGGCGGGAGCCGCTCCGGGAGCCGCCGCCGCTCCATTCCCAGCCGGGATCCGCTCCCGGACACGTGACCGCATCCCGAGGTTTTCCGTGAGGTTCGCACCCAACAGGAACGGGGCGGGCACGGCAGCCTGCAGCGAGCCCCGCCAGGGAATCCCCCTCCCTCTCTGGAGATGCTCCTGGCCCCATGGCGCTGCCAGGTACAGCATGAGTCCAGAAGAGAACCTTCAGCAAACCTGGCCCTTTTCACAAAATATATCGACATGCTTTCTCCATCTTATTATTCTCCATTTTATCTCTAATCCTGTGAGACAGTGCTGTTCCCAGAGCCCAGGAGAAAGCAGGAGAGGTCAGGACATTGCATACTTGAGACAGGGATTCAAGCTGGGGCATGCTGTTCAGAAAGGGGACAAGTTAATGCCGACTTGCAAGACCTTTAGGAAACAGGGTTTGGGGTTTTTTTTTTTCAGAAAATGAAAAAGCATTTCCAACATCAGCAATGTTTATTAATACTCTTCCTACTCCTGTCAGCACGTTCTCATCAAGGTTTGGGTGGTGCTGTCCGAAATGCCCGCTTGCCTTTCCAAGGCAGAGGCTTCCAGAGGGACCGTCCTGCGCCTGCAGAGCCGCTGCGCGCCCATCCGCCAGCCCCGGGAGCGGGTCCCGGGGCCCTGTCGCCATCCCCGGGCTCCCATCTTCTCCTGGAGCTCTGTTTCTAACCCACAGCACGTGTGGCGCTCCCGGTGCGGGATGAGGCTCCCGGGACGCGGCTCGATGCGGAGCCGTCCCGCAGCCGCGTGTGCCCGGACGGTCCCGGTCCCCCCGGACCCTGGGGGCTCGGCCACCCCGCCACGCGCGGGGCCCGGGGGGGGTTGCTGGGGACAGTGCGCGGCACAAAGCCCGGAGAGCCCGCCCGGGGAGCGCGGGGCGCGGCGGTGACATCCGCGCACACCCCGCGGCCGCACGAGGAGGCGGCGCTGCCGCCCCCGCTCTGTGCCGCAGGCGCGGGCACCGCTCCGCCGCCCACGGGCGGGTGCGGGGGTCCCTCCGCCGGGCCGGGGCCGGTGCTGCGGGAGGGGCGGGGCGCGGCCCCGAACCCGCGGCGCCCCCGGGACCCCCGGGCCGCCCGCTCGGGGGGGAGTGGGGGCGGGGGGCAGGCGCGCGCCCGCGGGCGGGGCCGCCGCCGGCTCTGGGCGTGACCGCGGGGCGGGGGGGGGAGCGAGGGGGGGAGGTTCGCGCGCGCCCTCGCGCCCCGTTGCCATGGCGCCGCTTGACGTCACGGGCTGCGCGCGGCCCGCGCGGAGCGGCGCCGTGATTGGCGGAGACGCCCCGTGCGCGGCGCCGGGAGAGGGAGGGAGGGAGCGAGGCTGCAGCGCCGCGAGCGCCAGAGCCGCACAGTCCGCGCCGGCCGCCCGCCCGCACCGACGCACCCGCGCCCGCCCGCCCGCCCGCCGCGCACAGGTAACGGGGCCGCCGCCCGGGACCGGCCCCCCCGCACGCGGCGGGTCGGGAGCACCGAGCGGGGCGGCCGGCGGGCAGCGCCCAGCCCGCCCCGCTTCCCCCGGGGCGGCTCCGCGGGGAGGGAACGGGGCGCGGGGGCCGCTGCGCGGGGCGGCGAGGGCCCTTCTCTGCCGGGGATAGGAGGGAATGAGGGGGAAGCGCCGGCGGAGGGGGCGGCAGGTGAGGGCGACCCCTCGCCCACAAGGAGGGGAGCGCCGCCCCCGCCGGGCGGGGGCTGGGGCGCGGGCGGCGGGCGCTGCCGGGTGTGGTCTCCCGCCGGGAGCCCTGCCTGGGCGCGGAAGAGTGGCGGTAGCGGCCGCCCCTCGGCCGCGCTCGCTTCCCTCCCTCCGCCCAGGCCCCCCCCATCCCCCTCTCGCCGCCCAGGCCCCCCCCCGCCTCCGCCCATCCTCCCCGCCCCGGCCGAGGGGTGCGGGCGAGAGCGGCGGCTCCCCCGGGACTGGAGGGGGCTCCTCCCCCGCCGCTCCCCCTCCCCCGCGCCGAATCCCCCGGGGATGGGCCCGCGGGCTTCCCCTATTCCGGGGCGGGGACGCGGCATCCTCCCCCGGGAGCGCTGGGCGGAGTGGGGGAGCGGGCTCGGGCGGGCCGCGCTCCGGCGCCCACCCGCCGTGACAAAGGCGGCGGGCGCGGCGCTCGGTGTCCCCGCGGCGGGCGCGGCGCGGGAGGGAGGGAGGGGCGGCCGCAGCGTCCCGGGGCCGCCCGCCCGCCCCGCCCTCCGCTCCGCCCGCCCCCGGGCCGCTCCATTTTCTGCTGTCACCGCGCTCGCCGTGCCGGAGCCGCGGCAGCGCCCAGCCCGCGGAGGCGGCTGGCGGCCCGCCCGAGGATGCTGCTGCCTGGGGATGCTGCCGCGGCAGCCTACGGTGCCCCAGAGACCGGCGGCGGGGCCGGCGTTCTGACCGCGTTTGCCCCGGTCACGCCGAGTGGTAAATAACCACCGCCAAGTGCTCGCTTTAAAATGGCTCCTTAACCCCGCCGCGCGCGGTGCCGGCAAGTTCTGCAAGGCGCGTTTGCAAACAAACGCCGGGTTTGTGCCCCCCTGTCGGGGACAGGAGCTATTAAAACTTGCAGTCACCTGGAATGTAAAAATGTGCTTGATTTATTCCCAAAGACGGAACACAGCCCTGCCATTGTTTCTCCTAATGTCATATGAAATAACAAAAGTCATAGTGGTTAAAAATGAAGATGCTTGGTTGGGCCGTGTCGGACATACAGAAATATAGAAAGCATTCATGGCCAAAATTGCTTCGTGCTTTAATAGCCTTATCAAACTTCAAAGGATAATGTATCCCTAAAGGACATTACCAGTTCCTCCAAATTATCAAGTTAGGATACACGGAAGGATGGGGAATGAGGGACAAGTATTTTTTCTTCCTGTCCCAAAAGAAATTTCTCAATATTTCTGCTCAGCAGAGCTTGATTTTTAAAATTTATTTTAAAATTATGAAGCATCTCAGCCAGGTTGTGCGATCTGAAATACTGATGTTGAAGTAATATTTTTAATTTAATATTATATTAAAATATTTTTATTTATCTCTGAAAGCACAGCCTCTCAGGCAGAGCAGCAGTACCTGACACAGAACATCCCCTAATGGGAATTCCCATTTTGGGAAAGAGAGTTAGCATTGTGGGGAGGTGTACAATTCTCAGTTTAGATGTTTATTTCACTCTGACTTTAACATCCAGTGTGGGATTTGATATGCAGATGTCTATGTGAAGTACATCTGCATGTAACTGTATGATTCTGTTAAGGTGTTGAATGCTGCTTGGTATTGTTTGTCCAGCCTTTATTTGGTTGTCTCCTGTGGAAAGCTTACTATTGGATATTTTCTTTGTCAATTTTGTTACACTGATAATATAGTCTTATGAAAGAGTGATGGCAAAGAATTAGGATCAATTTTGTGCATAAGAAATTATTTGGTTTCAGTTCACCTTTGGATGCTTTTGTGTTTATTAAAATAACATACTTTTAAAAGTTAACAGTCTTTCAGGAGGAAGCAGTGGCTTTAACTCTTTACTCCATGTGTCCACGTGTTTAAACATCCAGTGCTGCTAGTATGCCTTATGTTCTGGATCTCAGTTGTACCTCTTGCAGTTCCAAACTACTTAGAGAATACAGGTTACTCTGCCTATGAAGTTAAAACACCTTTGTCCTTGACCAGTGTCTGAATAATGCCTCACTATTTTTCCTCTTCAGAAATATCAGCATGGATAAAAATGAGCTGGTGCAGAAGGCCAAACTGGCTGAGCAGGCTGAAAGATATGATGACATGGCAAGTTGCATGAAATCTGTGACTGAGCAAGGAGCTGAGTTGTCCAACGAAGAGAGGAATCTTCTCTCTGTTGCCTATAAAAATGTTGTAGGAGCCCGTAGGTCATCTTGGAGAGTCGTCTCAAGTATTGAACAAAAGACGGAAGGCGCTGAGAAAAAACAGCAGATGGCTCGAGAATACAGAGAGAAAATTGAGACTGAGCTAAGAGACATCTGCAATGATGTGCTGGTGAGAAATAATGAAACTGTTGATCCATTTTTACTTAGAGTTGCAGAGTAAATGATGCTGGGCCCTCTGGGGACTATTTCTAATCTATCAGTAAAGCTGTGGTCTCCTGTGCTATTTCTGACAATAAGGTTTAAAAAATGTCTGAATTTTTCTTTCTCTCTAACGTGCTGATTTTTTAATATACAAGTTATAGTTACGAATGCTAATAAACTCGGAGACATATAGAAACATTATTGTGCGTAAAGTAATAGTTACAAAAGGTCAACATATTTCCCGGAGACTGAACTGTTTACAGGTTCAGTTTGGGGGTTTCTCCTCCCCCGATGGCCTTCCCCCTTAATGCAGTATTTGTATCCTAGATCTCTTTGATTTCTGCAGTTCTAATATGCTGCTGTAGTTGTAAGAGGTAGTTCTTACTCTACGGAAATTGTGCCCCTCCCTGGGTAAGATGATGTAATGTTAGTTATGACTCAGCCGTGCAGAAAATTGCCTGCAGGAAGAGGCAGTAGAAATGCTGTGATACCCGCTTAAACTTAAATTTTTTTTTTGTAGGAAACCAAAAGGATGTCAGAGTTAGGCATTTTCTGAGACTTGTAGTTACATTAAAATGTGCTTGTACACAGCAAGAAACGCTGTATTTTTACTCTGAGGCTGGTTTATGAAATCCAAACTTCTTCCAAATGCTTATTCCAGATTGTCAGGTTTTTTCAACTGCACACGCCTGTGGTGCTTCAGTGAGCACACGAGGAGCAGCTGTTCAGTCCTGCAGCCACTTGAGAGGTAGAGGTTACTGTCAGCATAGAGTTATCCACTGCACTGTGGATGCTGCTGGTGGTCATCCCATATGTGACAAGGGATCACCTGCAGGTGACAGAATGACATGCAACATGAGGGAAGAGTTAAATAGCTACATTTGTGCCTGAAGATCTGATACCAAATGAAAATTAAGATCGATGAGTAGCATAAATTTTGCTTGATGTGTGAGATAACTAAATGGTCACGGGTGGTGATAGCTTCTAGAAGACTGGTTCTCCAATGGTTAGTGAGAGTCAGCATGGATAACTGAATCTTGGCTTCCACTTCCAGCTGGCTGCTATGGTTATTGTAACACACCCAGTTTTGTATGTTGTCTTATCTTGTGTAAGGATAACTCTTTAACTTCTACTCTGAAAATGAAATGCAGAACTTACTCATAGGAAAGAACTGATTTACTAATGCTTGTGTTGTAAAGTGGTGGCTCGTCTACTCAAGCCAAGGAAATGAGGATCCAAATCTGGCATTCTAATGGGTTGTTATTTCTTTCTTTAATTATTTTATTAATGGGAAAGTCAGGGTGGGGGTGGATGCTTTCAGTTCAGGGTGATCTGAAATTCTTTTGTAAGCTACATTTTGGTTTAAGAAATTATTTTAATTTAATCTGGGCTTAGAAACCTTAGAAGAATTCAGTGTTTACACTTAATTTTTTGTCTGATAATGAGAACCAGGTTAGGGTGAAACTAGCTTTTATTGTGCATGCTAAATACAAAAACTAAAAGAAAAACCCAGCTTTTGAGTTTGCTGCAGCAACTAGAGTGCCTGGGAGGGGAGGAATATGGGTGGAGAGTCTTGTTAAATCTTCCGAATCTCAAAATGGACTTGAATTTCTCTTTGTGTTAAGAAGGCATATGTTATTCAAAGAAGTTATTGTTCTTTTACATGTTACTATTTTTAAGAAGCTGATGACTGACTAATTTTTATCATTGCCAGTTCAGTTTTTCTTAATACATTAAAGAAAAACTACTGTCCAGAAGAAACAATGCCTTAGACAGTGATTAGCAGTAATAA
Organism: Eopsaltria australis; assembly: GCA_034509425.1. Lineage (NCBI taxonomy): Eukaryota > Metazoa > Chordata > Aves > Passeriformes > Petroicidae > Eopsaltria > Eopsaltria australis. Next base: position 4,813,394 of record JAVTVJ010000001.1, read on the forward strand.
AACTACTTTTTTTGACTTACATTTTTAAAGAAAATATTAAAACCTTTGTATTCAAAGGATAGGATTTAAAAATACTTCCAAATGACATGTGCTACCTTTGATGTTGCCAATTACATTGAAGATTTAGATTTATATTTAAAAACGTGTTCTTACTTTCTTTCTTGAAGTATCCTATGCATGTACATTCTTACTCACCTAGAAACAGGGCTGGCTGTATTGCTTTATCTGACACCCACTCTGCTTTAACAGAGAAAAAAAAGAACTGTGGTAACATTTAGTTGCTTATTATGAACTGGAGTCTGCACAATGATACATGCTAATGTAGAACTAGGGTTTGACTTCAGTTTTTGTTTTTTTTTTTCAGAAGATCCCTGCAATTTTTATGCAGCATAATCTAGTCTGTAACTGTTCACAGTAGTGAAAAATGAGGCTTACCCAATCTTAATTGGTGTGGAGTATGCCATTAATTAATAAGACCTGAAATGTTAAACTTCCAAAGTTTTTAATCATGAGCCTTATCAATTAGAGTACAAAAGCAGCTCTGCAACTTTTGTATCTTTTATTGAGGCTGTGGCTCTGTTTGAGTTGTTGTGTCTTCAGTTGTCTGCTAGTGTCTTAAGTAACATTTAATGCCAAGGGGTGTTACATCACAGCTGAGTATGACTGCTGTCCTAACTCCAATGTTAAAGGGAGGACAGCAATTAGGAGAATGTGTTTGTGACTAGAAGAGTGTGGCCAAAGCTGGCTCCTCTGCAGCTTCCTGCTCTCTTCCCTCATTTATTGGAGTGAAATCTAGTGTACTGGAAGAAATAGCTCCCCAAATCCTGTAGGTACTGAGTATACCAAACTCTGCCTGGGCTTTGTTTCCATCTCTTCTGCTAATTTACAGAGAGAATAGGAGCAATTAATGATGAACTTCTTTCTTACTTCACCCCTATTTGGCCCAGCAATAAAAGTTTTGATAGTTATGTGGTCAGGTCAGAATGTTTATTTTTCTCCTTTACGCTGACCTTGCAACAGGAAAAGACAGTATCTGCATACTTGCCACTTCCTGAATGTTTTTTTCTTCAACCTGCCATGGAGTACCTCTACAACTCTACCAAGAGCTGAACTCATCCTCTTGTTTCCTGCAGCCTCAGAGTGCTGCTGTACAAAGAAGAGATGCCTAAAATATCTTGTTCCAGCACTAATTCTGTCAGACACACATTTAAGTATATTAAAGTGTAATATAACCAGCTCCAGTTTGGAGTTGGTCTGGTAGTGCTAGTAAACATCAAATAACTGTGACACATTGAATGTAGTGCAAGTTTCTTGCACTGTGGCAATGAAGACTGTATTTCCAAATTCTTCAGCAGTAATACAGTGTGTGTGATGCTGTGTGTAAGGAAGTACACTGCCATACTTGAACATCTGAAAAGTGCTTGAGTATTATAGAAAATTTCCAGTTGATACAGGAAATTAAGCTTTCAGTTAAGTACTTTTCCTCATGCTAGCTAAGTGTGTGCTTCACGTTCTGTTTCAGTTTTTATAGTAGAAAGGAGGGTCTGTCTAAAGTACCAGTATAATGATTTACAGTCATCTTTTATTTGTCCTTTCTATAATAAAAATTGTTATTAATATAATAGATGTGGATTTTCTTTAAACTGCTTTTTGCTGTTAGTAGAAAAGTGAGCTGTAACTGAAATGATTCAAATTAAATCTGCAGTAAGCTGAATTTTTTCAGCTAACAAGGGTTTTGAAGTACAGAGAAGAATGGAGAGGTCTTTGAATAGCTAACACCCTGCACTGCTTGTATGTTAGAAGTTCTCAGGAGCTCTGGTAGCTTTCAGGTGGTCTCTGACATGAGCTAAATGTAAACTAATAATTGAAAACATGGCTGGCAATCTTCACAGTAGTATGAATGTAATTCCAGACAGTTGCACTGTTCCCTAGGCTGGTACTACTGCAGCAGTCCCTGCATGTCCTCCAGGTGTAGACTATGTGACAATTCCCATGTTCTTGCCCCATACCCAGTCTTCTGGGTGATTTTGCTTCCTCCTCCCAAGTTCCACTGCAGAAATGCCCTAAGTAAATCTCCTCTGGCAGTGCCCAAGCACCCTTTCACTGTTTCTTTGCCCTTTCCGTTGTTGAGGTCTGGAGAACTTCTGAAAAGCTTGGCTGCCCTTCAGCCTTCTGGAGTTACTGTTACACATAGGTGCTACTCAGCACTTTCCCCCCACTCCTTTCCTGTCAGAAAAGCAGCATATTAATGGTGTTGTTCAGGACCTTCCAATAAGAGGAATTGTTTGCTTTCTTCACTACATTATTTCTTCCAAATTTAATGCTCAGAAGCATAGAAGGCTACTTCTTGTGTGCTCATACTCGACATTTTTTTGCATTTACGGATGCTTCATTTTTTAGAAGTAGTAATTGTGAGAACAGAAGGTTCAGCTGTATCTCAGATTAGTGACTGTAGATTTACATTTCTTTTTTAGGTGTGTTGTTGAGAGGGTGAATAGAATGTTTAGTAACCTGTCATGGGGCTGCAGTTCACTGAGGGAAGGGAGTGTAATTCCATTCTGAATGCATCTAAATGGCTTTTTAAAGAACATACCACAGAATTAATGCTTATTGCCATCATTCTCAAATTACTGTGGAACTATTTTCTGGTTGCCTGCAAACATCTAATAGGTTACTATGTTAACTTCTGTAAAACCTGTCTAATAATTCTTAATGACAGGGTTAGGAAATTTAGCCTTCTCTCCTACAGGAAGCCATACAGTTTTTGACAAACACATGTGTGAATTGTCCTTTTAAAACTTAGCCACTGTATGCTCAGTGTGTCCTCCTGATGGTTCAAGTGCACAGCTAACCTGTAGACCGATGATACCATACAACTTTCTTGCTGTGATGATATCTGATACTAACAGAAAATTCAGTGTTCTGACTGAAAATCACTACCTTCAGTTCTGTGATTCTTTCAGGCTTAATTTTTTATATTTTACTGCACTTTGTCTTTGAGATCTGCATCATTTTTTTCAGAAGAAAAGGGGAGGCATTTGTAGAACCTTCTACTTACAAAAATGTCAGTCACAGAAGGGGGTGGTTGATGTGTTGAAATCTAGGAGTTAGGTACCCAAACTAAAGGAGTGTAGAAGGGAGGTCATTGTGTTCAACTCTGCTTAGAACAGGTCTGGTTTGATCACTTTGCCCAAGGCCTTGTCAGTCAAATTTTTATTATTTTTAAGCATGGGGATTCCACAGTGTATCAGTGTAATCAGAGCTTCACATGTTCCAACTTGTCACTGTACAAGTGCTGCCTCTTGTCACTGTAGACCTCAAGGAAGAGTCATCCATCTCTGGTCTGCTGTACACAGCAGTAAGATCTGCTGGTCTTCTCCAGGCTAAAGAAATCCATCTCTCTCAGCCTCACCTTGTACCTCATGTGCTCCAGCCCCATAGTCCCTTCAGTATATCTGTGTTTTGTGCTGTGGAGCTCAAGCCTGGATGTGGAACTCAAGATGTCATCTCAAGTTGTTAAAATTTGCATTAAAAGATGGTAATTGGTAACGTGTTAGTGGCATATGTGAAAATATGTGTGTACTCTGGTTCACAAATGCTTCTCTGAATGAACTTTTATATATTGCAGGGCAAAATTTAGCCAGGATTTGCTAACTTACAGGGGTGGTTATAATTTAAGCTTTTGATTAACTCTCCAAGTCTAGCTTTTTCATTAAGGGTTTGGTTGGTATAATTGCTCATATATATTGAAGGTAGGAAGCAGAGGCAATTTGTATCAACCTCATTATTTCACTCACTTCCCTAATTGTAGCTACACCCTTTCAGGTTTGGGGGTTTTTTTGGCTGTTGGTTTTTTTATGTAGGTTTGGGTTGTTGGTTTGGTTTTTGTTGGGGTTTTTTTTTTGTTTTCCTGCAGTGAAAGCAGTGCCTAAGCTAGAATAATCACCTTTACTTTTTTAAGCAATTAGACTGTTGGAAAACTGTTGAATCTTTAATAATTAAAACATCATTCATGGATCAGTTTAAATATGAGATTACTTGTGTTTTTAATTTATTCTAATCTCAGCAAGAAGGGTATCCATAATGTTGACACGTATGTTTAATGCTCCCATTTATCATAAAATCAGCTACGGTGCTCTGTATAAATGCAGCTACTTCTCATATTAACTGTGCTCGCATGTGTATACACATATGTACATGTATCTACATCCTCTTGAATTTATTGAAAGTAAAAAAAAACTTCATTATAACCACTAGCCCGCTGTGATAATTTCATTTGGCATTAATGTTTAATAATTGGCTTTGATTTACAATAAAAAGGTACAGAGTGCTTACACTGTTCAAAAGCATCAAAGTGACAACTTGCTTTATTTGACAGCAGCTTTTTTTGTTCAAGTACTTTATGTACCTGCTGCGGATATACAGTTCTAAACAGCAAAATAAAGTTGATCAGTTAATCACTTGTGACAGATAACTCTTCATCTTCTTTTTGCTGCTGAAGGAAGAACTTCATTGCACTTGCTTGAAATTTTGTGAAGCTGCTAAGTGTATCTGTTTCACTGGTTGTTGAAGTCTTAAGAGCAGAAACACTGCCGTGCTAATGTACCCACTTCTCCTTGTGCCTGTGGAAGCCATAAGTGGTAGAAATGTAAAATTTAGGGTATGAGCAGAGTTAGTGCATTATCTCTGCACATCTGTATGAACAAACATTGCACTATCTCTGGTTTTATCTGGAAACTTCTGTCTCGTTACCATGCACATGACAGAAGTGTGTTTCTGAAACACGTTCTCAAACACTTGTTCTTTGCTGTGGGCAGACATCAGCTCCTGCCTCTGAGGCTGGTTGTGCATTCAGGCAGAAGTTGACTACCATTTTGAAATAGTTTGAGAAAGCTTGTGCTATTAAAGTTGATTGAAGAGAATTAAGATCGTGATTATTTCTTTAAGTTTTTTTACTCAATGTCAGCTCTTGTGCAGTGGATTATTTTTCTTGAAATTGAACAGAAGATTGGCAATGCCTCTTCCAAGCAGAAGTAGTAAGTCATGTTCTGCTGAGACCAACAATTAATTCTTAAATTTTTTATGAGATATAATATGTTGGACTCAGTGATCTCAGAGGTCTTTTCCAACCTACTTGACTCTGTGATTCTATAAGGCAGCTCAAATGAGGCAGAGAAAAGTTGTTGATTGGTTTTTGCTGGTGGTGGGATATTTTCTGGATGTTACCCTTTGCCATTATGTTACAGAAGATTCAACAAAGGTAATCTGATCTTTTAACTGGTCATTTTCTCCTAGTGCAGAATAGGTTTACATTGCTAAAATGGCATTTTTCCTAATAAATGTTTTATTGTGTGCCATAGTGAACCTCATGCAATCCATATTCTGCTTCAGGCAGTTTCAAATCTACTCGGAGTGCAAGCTGCTAAAAGATTAATGGCTCGTGCTTCTATTTCTGAGCAAGGATAAAAAGTATTACATCATATTTATGGGGAGTTTTATTAGTATTTGTTTAGAGACCAAAACTGTAGAGTCGTAAGACAGCTTAAGATATGTTCTGGTTTGGAGTACAGCTGCAATAGCTGTAGCTGAGATCTACATCCTGGGCAGAAATTCTCACCCATCTCAGCTGGTTTCAGGTTTTTATTATCTCAAGTTTCTCAGAGGAATGTTGTGAAAAGAATAATGATTGATGCATCTGGTACCATTTTATTTTGATGCAAGTCCCCAGTATTCAAGAAGCAGTTTAATGAGGTGATGCTGAGAAAAAAAGGCCCAGGTAAAAATTGCATGTTGTCTTTGGTCCTCAGTGGAAACTGTTCATTAATATCTATAGTGATGCCTCAAAAAATTCTTTTTTTGACCTTACTAATGTTTTTCTATTAAGTGTCCTTATAGCTGTTGGCTTTCATATGAGTTTCCTTAGAGTGGGTTACTAAACTGGAGAGGTATTTTTGCCTGTGCTTCAGAATTTGGTTCCTTCACCATCATGTTTGTTGTGCATGCTTTAGTAAAAAGCAATAATAGTTGGCATGAAACACCTGAGGAGACTTTTGAATTATCTGAAGAGTGTATCCTGATATAAGGCACACTTGCCTCCCTTGCCATAAACACTAATTGGAAGGCAAAACAGTAGAAGAAACTAGCTAGTGAAGGACATGATAGTCCAAGTTGGGGAAGGCAGATCTGCGTAGGGAGGTACATGTGTGGCTGTAAAAGTGTGAACTGAGATGCTGCGCCTCATTGCCTCGGATGCTGTCCTTTTCTTGTTTTGCTGACCAGTGGTGTGTCCTTGCCAAGCACCCTGTATGCATTTTTATGCATACACCTACTTCCTACTGACTTGTATCTATCCCCCAGCATATGTCTCAACATGAAGATGATTTTTCAGGGTGTCCTACTTCTTCCATGTTTCCTTTGTCTGCCCACATGTGATGCTGCTTTTGTTCTCTTTTCTAAGAAAATACATTTAGACTGGTTTAGTAGTATTTTTATGTATAAGCTAAGATTTCTTGCCATTGTTTCTGTCATATGGGATTTTCTTCTGTCCAGTAGACCTTTTAGATCTTTTTGCAGTTACTGTTTTGCTACTCAGGCTTCATTTCCTCTATTCTTTTCCTTTCTAGATCTTCACCAGATTGACTACAGCAAAACTGCTAATCAAGTGTACCTTTCTCCTGCTCTTAGCAATTCCACATGCCCCTATGCACATCACATCTCCCACTGTTGCATAAATGCTGCAAATTACTCTGCAGTCAAATTCTTCCCTCCCTCTTGAAGGTTCTTTGTCCCAAATTCCGAATTCCTCCCCTGCTGAGGGTCATGCTTCTCACTTCATTTCTTCCAGCCGACCTTGTCACCTTTCTCAAACTTGGGCTGCTGTTTCTGTGGGCAGCCAGTTTGATGAAAGAATAACTGGTACTGAGAACAGGCAGCAGACTGGTTTCCTTCTTCAACAGATGTTTCAGCAGAGATCTCCAGTGCCTCAGCTTTTCTTGTTTTCCTGTTCTAGTGGGCAGACTGGTAGAGAGAATTCTGTAGCTAACTTTAAACTGTAGCTTCACTTTTGGCTGGAGTAGAAGGCTGACAACAGTCCTTTTGGTTTTCACAGGGGGGTTGGAGGTCACCCATGAGGCAGCAGTTACACAGCCCTTAATCCCAAACTCTGGGCAGAACTGTAATCAGGAGCAGCATAGTAAGCCTGGGTCAAAACGGGGATTGGGAAGGGATTGTCTAAAAATATACCACTTAAAAATGGAAATATTTGTCTCTTTTCTCCAACAGTTCAGATGGATGTGTGTAAATAAAGTGACTGGCCACAAATGGCCCTTTGTAGTGTGTGTGCCAGTCTGTGCTGTGCAGCTAATTGCATGTGTTGTTTAGAGCTCATAACTTCCCTAATCCTCATGTGGAAAACAGTTAGGGAAAATCACTTACTAGCTCCTAATGGGAATTGATAGGTGGCTTTTCTTTTTTTAAATGAAACTGAGAAGTAGGTTAAAGACAAAAGTAACACTCATGTACAGGTAGACAGGTATCTGCAGCTTCTCTGGTGCATTGTGGGTATTAAGGTTATTTTGATGTAATGGGAGTTTGAACAATGTGTGGAATGTGGACAAGAAGCCTGTTAAAGGTTAACACCTTCAGAGAAACGACATCTGGCTCAGGAAGTCCTTGGACATTGATGGAGGCTAAGAGAAGCATGACACTTTCTTGCTATGTTCATGTGTTTTTTAGTGGCATCCTCTTTTGGGCAGTGTTGCACAGAAGTGGTTAGTATACAGGGGAGTCCTGTCAGCCAATATGATCCCTCTTGTGTTCTTAAAACTTTTTGGAGAAAGATAGTGGAATGCTGCTTATATCATGAAAATGCCAGGCTGTTGTCATTAAATATTAAATTAGTTTCATGCAGAGCTTAAAAAATGATACAGTTTCTTCATGTCTTTCATGAATTTAAAAAACAAGAGTTCTTCCATGTCATCTTCATCCCTGTGTCATGTATCATGGATGGGTGACAAGTGAATTGAGATTCAGCTAGTACTCTTGTGTAATTTATTCTCAAAATTAGAAAAACCATCATAACATATTGTTAGGTGTCTTTCAATACTGCATGAAAACAAAAAGCCTGCTTATTTATTAAACAAAAAGCCAGGTTATCTCAGAGAAGAACTGATACTGTTTAAATTACCTAAAGTTTATCAGTGTATTCTTTCGGAGTTTTGCCAATCTGCACCTTGATTCTTCTTTGCAAGAACAATATCTTTTTATTTCTCCTTTAGTTGTAGTGTTTTCTTCAGTTAAATATCTTAATAACTAATTTTTTCATATTTAAAAATAAGGCTTCTTGTTCTCAATACCTTAACTATGTATTATCCACTAATTGCTACTACATTTTCCTAGAGTCTGATGACTGTTCTTATTTTCCTGCTTGTCAGGAGGGAAATATATAAATAGAAAATCGACTTGTTGATGCAGTCATCTCTAGTGCATTAATAATTATCTAAAGTTTCTAGGCAATAACATGTACTGAGACCAAGCCTTTAATAAAGGGAAATAAGCACTGAACTAAAAGCAACAAGGCAAAACTGAGCCTTCAAATAATGTTAATTTAATGGTAGATTTCTGGCACACACAAGTAATTTGCCAAAGATGCAAATGCTTTTAAAACGAGTAGTTTTGGGCTTCAAGCGTCAGGAAAGAACTCTTCAAGGCTTTGTGTTGGCTTCCTGTCTTCAACTGAATCTCACCACAGTTTGACAATTGAAGCATGTCCACTTGCAGTAAGAAGCAGACTTTTAGGAGAGGGTTGGCTATTGGAGTTTTTTTGTTACTACTTGTTAGGCTTCTTTCCTAAGTAAGCCTGATAACTCTTAACCTTTCAGACTTTATCTTGCTAAAACCAGAGGAAAAAGTACATAGAACCTTTCATCAAAGTGGGTTCAAAATGTGTTGTGCTTCATGTTGCCAGCTGTGGACTGTATCCTGTTCAGGCAGTAGAATGTGTGTAAGAATGAAGGAAGAATCTCTTTCCAGTTTAGTGTTTAAAATAAGCCAGGATTGATGTTCACCATTAGAATAATTCAAGTTGTGTGCAGACAGCTTCTGGTATGTCTTTGGAGACAAAGACTTTTCTCTAGTGCTCGCTGGGGGTGAGGGAACGTACCAAATCTTATCAAGGGTGTGTGTGGGCACAGCTCACATCTGGTTTGTTGGCCAGTCCAGAGAACCAGAAAGCTTTGACTTAGTCATAAGCGGAGCTGCAGGTGTGAAGTGTTGAAGCCTGATCTTTGAACAGCCAGCATATTAGTAAGAGTTGATATTCAGATTTAGTACATCCTTTTTTTAAAAAAAAAAAAAGTTAATTCCCATTAAATCTTTCTGAAAAGACTTAGAAAATAGAAGCACTTGTACAAACTGTCACAGGTTTGGGCTGAAAAGTGCTCTAAAATGCTGCTGCATCTGCCTGGTTGACTACAATGGTATGGTTTGTTTCACACCAGTTAGATTCTTGCTGTCAAATTAAAAGTGCTGACAATTACTACTCTGTCCTTGGGGGTTTCAAGGGCAGGGAGTGGTCGTTTAGTTTTGTTTAGAAAACTGTTCCTTCCAGATGCTGATCAAGATGCTGTAATTAACTGCCCATGTATTAATATGTATCAAACCTGGATGAGAGTTCTGTGTGATAGCAGGAACATCATGAGCAAGCATGGGACCTTAACTACATATTCTGTAGCTATAATAGACATGTGTTGTATGGACTGCAGTTGCCAGGGCGCTGTATGCATTGCAGTGGTGCAGATCACATCAACTTAGTAAATACAGGTCACTTAACTGATCCAGTCTTGGTCTAGCTGCTAGCCCTTCAGGGGCCTGTATGGCGATCAGCTCTATACTAGTAAACATTGCCCTGTCAACTGGTAAAAGAGAGAGAAGGTGGGCGTGTATTGCTGGTACTGCTGAAGCTTTGGACAAACAGCCTGTCAATAGGACTTAATTATCAAGATATTCCTCCTTGTGGAAAAAATTGTATCCTCCAGAGATGCTTTGCAATTTAAGCTATTAAACAAATCCACAAGATAAACAGTATTCCCCATAAGCTGATGTGTTGGCAGGCAACAAATTGTTAGATTTTTTTGTGCGTTTGATTCTGCTATCTTCTGTAATTGAACTTTAAAAGGTTAGTAGTTTCATTGGTCTTGCCTGCCAGGCTTTCTGTAGCCATACCACCTCCATGCAGGTTGTACTTTCACAGCCACTCTCTAGGATAAATCCATATACCCTGAATCTTCAGGCTAACTTCAGAGGAGTGGTCTGTGTCTACTTATGCCAATATAAGAAGGTAGATTCTGAAATAAATGGACTAATACAAACAGAAGAAACTGAATTTATAAGACTAAATAAATAATAGGGTAGAGATCTCCTTTCAGTCATTTCACATTCTAGCTTTTAAACATTCATCAGCTTGCAGGTTTTATTGTTGCGGTTTGTGAAGTATTTGGCATAAATAAAATTCTTCCAAAGATATGTGGCAGACCAGTCCTACGAGTTCTTTGTGTAGAATAGACTCTTTCATCTAAATATGAGTAAGCTCCCAGGGCACTTTGAGTTGGAGTCTCTTTGCATTGGCTATATTCTGTGAATAGCTGGTCAAAGGGATTTTCTCAGTTCATCAGTCTTTGAAATTCAACATGGCTGTAGAACTTTTTTTAATACAAGATTTACAGTGTTCAGGCTCTTTTTGCCCTGCTGGTGTTGGTCTGATTAAGAAGACAGCTAGTAGTCCTGCTATCTGTCTGCTGGTGCAATTCACCCATTCAGTTTGCAAACAACTTTAACTCATTTGTGATCTAAGTGAAGTTTAAACCTTGGAGCTTGGTTGCTGCTGTGGGAGTTGAGAATAGCTGTACTTTTAAATCAAATGACCTTCTATACAGATGAGAAATAACTTCTGTTTCTGGAATCACTGAAAATATTTTGGTCTGGCCAATTAATGGAGGATCCAGAAGGAGGGCAACTCCCCATGGTGTAAGAAGGGTACATGCAGACTGACACACCTGGCTTAATTGAAGTCTCACAGAGAAAAACTAATAAGGATTCTTGTTCTCACTAGCTGGTAACCTTCAGTTGTCACTGGAGTTCTTTGGCACTCATGAAAATGTTATATCTACAAACCCTGAAGCTCTCTAATGGTGAGGACAGAGTGTCTAAGGAGTTACAGAGAGCTGAGGTGTGTGACCCATAAACCTGCTGGCCTCCTGCTACATCCCAGCCTTACTGGGACAGAGCTGGCTCTGAACCCTTCTCCTGGCATGGTAGGATGCCCTCAGAAGGGTGTCTTTGACGTGAGGCAGCTCAGCAGCCCATTTGACTGTCTCCAGAAAAATACTTCTGCTGCTGACTGGCTTGTGTTGAGTTCCTTCTGTTGCCAAAGAATTGTCTCTGCTGTCATTTGGATGGGAAGCAAGGACATGCAGTATTTTTCAGTGTCTCCCTGTGTGGTTATAAAATGAAGTTATATACCAAGCCCCACAGTACTGGAAATGCCTAATATTAAAGGTGAAAGAATGAATCCACTATGTTGAAGCCAGTGAAGACAGTCCACTTACAGGTTTTCATCTCATTGTAGCATAAGCATAGCTGAAACTTCCATTTCTGTCAGCCTGATTTCTTTATTACCTGTCTGCTGCAATAGAAATGATGCTATGATGGGTCACGTAATTTTGAGGAGTTTTACGCAAGTTTGAGTCTACCAATAAATATTCATTATCCACATATGAATTAGCAGTACTTCGATTAAAGAAAAGAGCAACCAAAACAAAAGCCAGGACCAGATTTGCTCTTCTTGCTTTTTCTGTGAATTACAGTTTCCTGTAGCTTAATAATTCACCTGTTAAGCAGAGCAGGTACCACAGGTGCCCATGTCAGAGTGCAGTGGTTGCAGCCTACCATGTCCAGGGTATGCCTATGCCTGGAGTGTGTCCTGTAGACATTCATTCAACCTTCTGGATGGCCTTGAGAGGAAAGCACTGTAGAGCAGCCATCATTCTGTAAGTTGAAACTAAATTAGTTTGTCCTTTTCTGTGGTATCATTGGAAATAAAAGCTAAAAAAGTGAAGCAAAACTGCAGTGTCAGTTGTCTAATTTACAGTGAAAAGAAAAATGGCCAAGAATTTCTGCTAAAACCTCTTTTAAAAAATTATTTTCTGCATAGCCTTCACCAAGTATATGTAACTGCTTCTGATTCAATTCTGACTATTCAGGCATGCTGTACCTTTTTTGACTTTTAAATAACTGGCTTTTCTTTTAAAGTCTGACTTCAAGCACTCAATATCACAAAGTTTGACAAGCCTTCTACCTTAATTTGACTGAATGTGTTGTAGCTGGTGATTTTTTCCTTTTTTTTCTTTTCATCGTAATGGAATTCTTGCTAAATTACGTGACTGCCTCAGCTATGTTAATTTGCTATGTGAACAAGCAGTTAGAACAATCTAGAAAAACCTGGTCTTAACTGTCAGCCCATGGGGAGGATTCAGTGGACTGACTCCAGAAAGCTACTTTTGGTTTGGAAGATAAAGGAAATACCTGTTAGGGCAGCACATAAAGTCAAATAGAGGTGCTGCAGAGCTGAATGTCAGATGGTTAGCTGTCTGGAAATGCAAGAATCCAGGTTCACCTTGTGGTTTCTTACTGGTGATGCCAGTAGAGCATTCAAGTTAATGGGAATTGGGCTAAGGAGGCTTATTTATTGCCTCTGTGTGTGTAAAATAATTGGGTCTCTGATTTTGCAATTGATATATCAAATCCTTTTATTGTGTTTTGTGGATGCAGACTTTCTTCCATGGTATACCCTCTGCCCAGAGTCTTTGGACTACCTTATTTTTGCCAGAGTTGTATAATGGCTTATAGAAAGCCATTCTTTGGTCTTATAAAACTCATCTGCTAATTTGACACAGCCTCCTTCTCTCCATCAAGGCACACAATGCACCAATCCTTTTATATCTAGAATTGGAATCCAGAACACGTTCTCTAGCTGACTGTTATGTAGGATGTGAAGAAAATAAGCAAAAAGTGAAGCTGTCTTGACTTTGAAATAAATTGAAATATAATTGAATTGTTGGTTCAGCATATGTTCAAAACACTGTGTTCTTTGTTTCCCTTCTAGTCTCTGTTGGAAAAGTTCTTGATCCCTAATGCTTCGCAAGCAGAAAGTAAAGTTTTCTATTTGAAAATGAAAGGAGACTACTACCGTTACTTGGCTGAGGTTGCTGCTGGAGATGACAAGAAAGGTATTGTATGTCAGCTCATGGATAAACATTGTCCAGTTAGATTGCTTTTGGTGGGGCAGTGACACAACTCTGATTTTAGAGTAATTCTGATTTGGATGTAAATTTCTTTAGTAATAGGCTTCCTGTTTTCTGAAGGAAAATCATAGATTGTTGGCTTTCAAATGACACGAATTTCCACGTAGGTGCCGATGGAAGCGCGAAACAGGCGTTGACTCACAAAATCTTGAAACTGTCTCCAACTCCTGCGTGCATGTATCTGGTTTATCACTGAAGTACAGGTTTATGCCTTTCTGTCTGGCTGAATGTTAGGACAAATGTTGTCATCTTGTAGCTTTCTGAAGACTTACTCTTGCTATTTCTCCTGCATTTCTACAGATTATAAGAAGTCTGCATAGGTTCAGTGAGCAAAGAGACTAGAAACAGCCTGAAGAAGAAAAGGTTTAATAAAATTAATCTTAGTGTTAGGAAAATTTCTTCCGTAACAATGGTAGTTTAATGTCCAAATGTCTTCTGTTTCCTGAAGTTTCTTATATTTTCATGTAACTAACTTGTCACAATTGCAGATAAGTTGCCTTCACTTAAATTTAGTTAGAAAAGTTATGAGGCATTCAGCAATTTGGGTTCCTTGCCTGCTGTAGTTGAAGACACTCAAGCAGCATTGCTGCCTCCATGCAGAGTCACCCTCAGTTCTGAGTGATACATTAGCTGAGATCCAGCTCGCTGCAAATAGTGCCAGGCTGTTTCCTGGAGCCACTTCAGGGCTGCTGGCAGTGTGCCCTGAGGAGCAGCACACCAGCACAGAGCCAGCCTGGTATGTCAGACTCCCTTGGGTACCCTGAGCCTGCAGGAATTGGGGATGCATGGGAGTGTGTGGACAGCCTGAACCCACAGGGGTGGCACCCTTGGGATGTGGAGCGCTGAGCTGTGCAGCCCTAGTCTGCCCTGGCAGCACCTGCAGCCCCTGTGCCTTGTGCTGCTTAACCCCCAGGATGGCACAGAATGATGTTTGTGGCACTTCAGAGAGGAGATGTGAAACAGACATGGAATAATTTCGAGGGGATAGAGGTGTTTGTTTTACTGGCAAATGCATTATAGCCACATTACCCAGTGAAGCCTGGTTTTCCCAGCATGCTGGATAATAGAGTTACACAAAGATCCTAAGACCTAGGATGTAAGGCTTGATTTAATTTCTGATGTTCAGTGCATGCAAACTGACCCAGTCTTGGGTGACTGCAGAATAATATGTGTTACCAGTACTTTAGATGTGTTAGAGAGTTACTGTGTTTTCCTTTGGTAATTTTGGTGATCTCTGTTCGCATGCATAGGAGGTACAATATTCGGAGTCTCAAAGTTTCTTTTTCTGTTGAGGATTAAGTTACAGGTTCTAAAATTAGAGTGTGAAAATCTTTGTTTAAAGTGCTTTAAAAGTTTATTTAACCCAGTCTCTTGGCTAAGCAGTTTCTGGTGGGTTTCCACTTCCTGAATTCATCCCTCACCTCCAGTGTTTCATGTCACATGTTTTTCCTGTATATTGTCTGTGACCTTGAAGAAGAGCAGTTGATAATTATTGTTTAGGAAAGAATGCCTGTTCTTCCAGCTGTTTGCAGTAAATACAGCAACAATATAAAGCTCCCAACTCTAGGAATTGGATTTTTATCTTCATAAACCACATTGTTTATTTTATTGAATGGGGCTTCCTTGTGGCATTCTAGCAAACAGGAATGTCAAGCAGGTACCTCACTCTATTTTATCCTTGAACTTTGGAGCTGCACTTTCTAAAGAATTCAAGGTTAAAAACTTTCTTATACTGCGTGACTGAATGAAAAATTAACAGAATACATCAAATTATGCACTAAGTGCTCCAAATAATTGCTCAAAAGGTAGCTGTTTTCTCAAATAAGGAAAAAAAAATACAATTTTTCTTTTGAAATTATTTTAAAGAAAAATTACTAAAAAATAAAACTCTCAGCTTCATTCCCTGAAGTTACTTGTTTTTCATTCTGCTTGTTTATATAAACAGAACCATTTTCTAAGGCTTTTTCATCGAGAAGAGTTAAACATTTCTCACAATTTCTGAATTTAACTTGCAGTAAACCTAGTTCTTCTCAACTATAATGGACTAACTGCCGGGCATTTTCAAGGTATTAGGGCAGCTGTCTGATCTGAAGCATTCCATTATTACTGATGAGTGTAGAGAGGACAGCGTTGATGAACTGTGCAGGGAGTGTCCTCACTCTTGAATGTGGAAGAGAACAATATGATGCTCTAATTTTTCGTGAATATCTAAAGGTGAACAAATAGTGATTGCTTAGACATTCTGAGTATTGATATTCAGTTGTCTTCAGACATGGAGTCTGAAAACTCCTTACCTAAATACTGCTGATTGAGTCCTTACCTTAAAATTCCTTTCTTTGTTTTTGAATATGTGTGACTGCACTTTTGCAAACATCATGCTGGGTGCATTTCTGGTTTGCTCCAGAAACGTTAGGGTTGGAGTCCTTTTGCATCTGAATTGAAGGACTTTCTGCCCACCTTTTTCTCAGATGCTGGTGGAGAGCTGAGGAACAAGTGCCCCTTTGTGCTCAGCATCCAGCGCCTCACTGGCCCTGCAGCTTGTGGGCTGTGTGGGGCCCTGGTCTCTGACTTGTGCAGGCAGAACCTGCTCCGAGGTCAGGTGCCTTCAGTGAGAAAGGAAACTGTTGAGCTCTTCAGTCTTCATATACACATTGTAGTTGCTGATTTTTGCCAAGTGTTAATAACCTATGCAACTGAACCAATTAAGAGTGACAAGAGATTAATCTCTAAAATAAAGGAGCCAGATTATTAATTTTTCTCCCTCCAAAGTTTATAGGTACTAGAAGTTTTAAGTTAGGTAAAAATGCTTTCCGTGTCTGCATTAGAAATAGAACTATGTTGGAAGCTTTTAAAAATATATATTTAATTTGAGTTGAGGTATGCCACACTATCTTTGTCAAGAAGTTTGAATGGACTCTCATAGATGACTGTTACTGAAAAGGTTCAGCATGACAGGCAAAGGTCGTCAGTGTTTCCTGTGACTAAAATATGGCTCTCTAATGCATTGCAGTGTTTAAAGACATTGAAATTGTCATACTGTATCAAGTAGATGGTGGGTTTTCTCTTCAGTGCTGCAAAACTTCTGCAAACATTTGTAAATACAAGTAGTCACAGGGCATCAGGAAGAGACTCAAGCTTGTGATTTGATCAGTAACAACTTTTCCCTCCTTTTTAATAATTTGAAAATGTAATTGAGTTAAATCTTCATTAAATAGTGACTTGTTAGGTAAAGTGCTCATTCACAGGCATTCACTCCTGACGTGGTTTCTTCATGCAAGCATGAACACAGTCCTGATTGTATGTCTGGATACAGTGTGTGAATTACTTACTTGTTGTGGGTTTTGTTGTGTTTGTTTTTCCCCCAAAGGGATAGTGGAGCAATCACAACAGGCATATCAAGAAGCTTTTGAAATCAGTAAAAAGGAGATGCAACCAACACATCCCATCAGATTAGGTCTGGCTCTGAACTTCTCCGTGTTTTATTATGAGATTCTCAATTCCCCGGAGAAAGCCTGTTCCCTTGCAAAAACGGTAAGTCTAAGAGGGGGAAATTCCATTTAAGTTATTTGCATAACCTTTTGTCACATGGCTAATGGAGTTGTTTGTTTTTATAACACTAGGCTTTTGATGAAGCAATTGCTGAACTTGATACATTAAGTGAAGAGTCATACAAAGACAGCACGCTAATAATGCAGTTACTGAGAGACAACTTGACAGTGAGTATCGTCAAAGTTTGCATATAGATAACAGGATTGCTCTTCCCAGCACTCCAAGTTGTCCTTTTTGTTCCTGGCCATGGAGCTATGTCTGTCACTCAGAAACAAGTCTACAGTGCATCATCCTTCTGAGCTAAATCGTTTTCCTGCCTAGTTATTTTTTATTTTTTTGCTCTGCATGCTAATTAACATGATTTTTTGACAGATGACGAATTAGCCATGTTTTTTCAGGTTATTTTATTCAAGGAATCTAGCATGTTTAAATGATGCAGTCTGCACTGTGACTAGCAAACCTACTACCCAATGTTAAACAGCGTTTGAGAACACAGTTGCGTTTGCCTCTTTAAAGCTCATGTCAAATTTCATATAGCTTATTCTGCATGAATGTATCTGCAAGGAAGAGATTCTGCATGAAAACTGGAAACAAAGCTAGCAGCTAGCAACTCCATTTAAGGACCTGTTTAGAGGTTTTTTGTCTGTCTCTAATTTTGGTAAAGCTGAAATGGAAATAGATGCTATTTCCATGGCGGGTGTAACACAACTGTCTTAATTCCTTTTTTTCCACCTCTTGGACTCATAGCTGTTTGTGGTGTAAGTTGTCAGAATAATCAAAATCTTCACCTTACATGGAGGATTTTTTTACCCTACTTTGAAATTTAAAACTGGCAAAGATAAACATGTAAAGCAAGTGAAACTAAATGTAAGCAAACATGCAATACTGTACTTAAATGACTTCGTTCACTCCTTGGTCTATGGGGAGAAGAGCTGCAAGCAAGAAATGAAAAAAATAAGAAGCACTTCTTGTTGCCACATGTAGCCTCTTGTTAACACTTTGTGCTTCTGATATCAGAGACCTTTGCAAAATAGCTACACTACTTTAAAAATAGCTACAAGTAAAATGGTACAGTTGCATAAAATTGGAGTTGTCTTACTTTCTGCTTTTTTGTCTAACATTTAATTTCTCTGTCTTTTGGAGCCTTTTCCACTGGAATGGCAACTTAACACTGCAAAAACTACTTGTAATTGTTCCATTTGTTGCTTACAAAACAAATGGAAGTGATTTCTCAACCTCTGTATTGGAGACAGATACAGGGTTGGCACTGCTCTCACTGTCTGTGTGTACTGTCCCCTTGAGTGGGATTGCTCAAGAGCTGCCCTCTGAATGAGTGGTTTTGAAACAGAATAGAAGCTGACTTTGATTGCTGGCTTCCCAGTAAAAATAATGTAAAGCTTGTCATAGCAGTTGGAAAGCAAATTGTTCTCACACAGGAGCAAAAGTTGGACTGAGCTACCATAGCGTGTGAATTAGGGTAGTAGGCCTGATAATTGATGTGAGCTTTCCATTATAAGGGAGAATGCTGTAAACAGATGCAAGATTCCATATTCCTGAATGAATGATGTGTCTTGCCTTAAATGCTTGGCATGGTCTGTATGAGTGTGTTAATTCCATGATTATCCACAGCTTCTTGAAGTAGAAAATAACTTTTGATGTATGTATGACCGACAAAGACTGCAGTGAATTTCATAAATGGAAAAAAGGTCTGTTTTGCTAGTTATGCAAGTGGTGAAGTTTGAGGTAGGTGGGCTTTAGACAGTAAATCAGAGATCAGCTCTGTGCAGTAGCACTTCACTCAGTTGTCAGTTGTGTTTTACGTCAAGTCTTGTATAGCTGAAGAAGTCTGTGTTCATTCTCAGTGGGGACTGAAGGCAGGGAAGTGTTCAGAGGGCTGTTTTACATATCAAAATCTGTTCTAATATTGCTAGGTAATTTCTTTGCTCTGTTAATGAAATTTTGTTTTATTAAATAAAAGGCATCCCTTCTGCCTCAGCGGTTCCCCACCCCCACCCCCAGCAGATTTGTTAAATTGCTCTCAGTATCTCAATTGGTAAAATTGGTAATGCCCCTTTCATAGCACTCAGGCCCCTTTTTCTTAATGAATGTGTATTTTAGATTGGACATGAGGAAAATTTTCATCACTAAAAGGGTTGTCAAGCATTGGAATAGGTGGCCCAGGAAAGTGGTTGAGTCACCATCCCTGAAACTGTTGAATTCGTGTAGATATGGTATTTGGGGACACAGTGGACTTGGCAGTGTTAATGGCTGGACTTCATGATCCTGAAAGTCTTTTCCATCCTAAAGGATTCTGTGACTGTATTCTAGGGGTGATGATTCAGGATAGAAACCTCTGATAGAATTCTGATAAAACTGTTCTAATTCTTCCTTACAAGAATAGCACTGAAATTGAGACTACTGTAGTAATATAATAATGTACTAAAGATTGCAGTGCAGGTCTAGAAGCAGACTACTGATGTGCTGTTGTCTCTAGTAAAATAACTTGTTACTTAATGGCTTCAGCAGGGAAGATTAAGTGCAGATACCATGTCTTATGTTCAGAGCAAGGACAAGGCTACTGGTCTTGTGCAGGTTTCACTGTTGCCTTCTGCTCCTGAAAGCATGAAATGTTTCTGATGATGGATTTTAAAAATAAAGGCATTCTGTCAGACTTAAGTGGTATAGCACTGTAGGTGGAGAGAATTAGTTGATTTTATGTTTTACCACCTTACACTAGAGAGCATGAATGATTTGGTTGATGCTTCTCTAACTCCATAAAGTGAGAGATGACAAATCATACTGGGCTGGTAATAGTTTGGAAGCAGCTAGCATGGAGATACTCGGTTCACAAAATAATTTCTTGACCCTGGTTGTTGCTCTGGAACTGATGCTTAGTTTCTTTAGCTAGTACTTAATCTTGATATATGGCTCCTCAGTTTGATCTTACGAAGCTGAAAATAACATTTTGTGCATAGTGCATGCTTAGCCTGATTTTCTTCCCTCCTTTCCCTGCCCGCCAAGTTGGCAGCTCAGTGTTCTGGAAGTTGCTAAACGGGAGCACAACTAACTGAACAGAGCCAAAGGATAGATGTTTTGGTGAAATATTTTGGGATTAAAAAAACAGAAAAAACCATCAGATGCCTGTTCTGAAGAAAAGGTAACATTTGCTGTAGCATTGGATGTGGAAAGATACCTTTACTGAAGCTATTCCTTCAGAAAGGGATGTAAAACTTGCTTGAGGAGAAAGAAATAGCTGTTTGTTCTTCTCATTTAGCTGTTCAGTAGGTCTGATTCTTGCCTGCTTGTTAGTCACATTTTAGTGAGCCTTGTTGGGTAAGAGACTTAGGTTTTGACTGTTCATAAACTTGCTCATTAAATGCAGCATAGGGTTGGGTCACCTAGAACTGAATTTCCATTTTGTCATGGCCAGGAAATAGATTCATGTTACTGTGTGCCTGTTCTTTTTACACAGTGCTTTGTAGAGCCTCTTAGAAGTTATTATTACAACATAGGCCTTCTTTCTAAAAACTATTTACTAATTATTAGTAATAAATGTATAATAATGTACCTGTTACTCTGCTTCCTTTCCTAAACAGTTGTGGACATCGGATACCCAAGGAGATGAAGCCGAAGCAGGAGAAGGAGGGGAGAATTAACCAGCCTTCCAACTTCCGTCTGCCTCATTCTGAAATTTAAACAGTAGACCATTCGTCATCCATGCTGTCCCACAAATAGTTTTTGTTTACGATTTGACAGGTTTATGTTACTTCTATTTGGATTTCTATATTTCCCATGTGGTTTTGTTTAATATTAGGGGAATAGAGCCAGTTAACATTTGGGGAATTTATCTGTTTTCATCTGAGGTGGCCAATATAGGGTTGTGAAATTTTTATACAAGTTTTACATGTTTGGCATAGTACTTTTGGTACATTGTGGCTTCCCACAAGGCCAGTGTTAAAACAGCTTTCTATGTCAGGCAAAGATGACTGCTTGCATATTGGTCTGTCACGATGGAAAAAAGGGATAATCAATGTTGCAGCCACAGGTGTAGTTAGTCTGAATATCCAAGCTGGAGCACACATGGCTGCCAATAAACTGATGTCCCATAGATATTGCATGTCAGGTGAACATGTGACATCTGTGGAATATTCCAATCAAGTGTACATCTTTTGATTGCAGCTGAAGTGTTCCTTAAGACAGTTCGATAACCCAGTCAGCTTTCTCTAAAGAAGGACAGAGAAACGGTTCACATTCCATTATTTGTAAAGTTACCTGCTGTTGCTTTCATTATTTTTGCTACACATTTTATTTGTATTTAAATGGTTTAAGCAACCTAAGAACAAATGTACAAGTAAAGATGCAGTAAAAAATGAATTGCTTGATATTCATAATGACACTGTATATCGAGCACAGCAGTAAAACAAAAACCCATGTATTTAACTTTTTTAGGTTTTTTGCTTTTGTGATTTTTTTTTTTGATACTTGCCTAACATGCATGTGCTGTAAAAATAGTTAACAGGGAAATAACTTGAGATGATGGCTAGCTTTGTTTAATGTCTTATGAAATTTTCATGAACAATCCAAGCATAACTGTTCAGAACATGTGTATTAAGTTGATGTAAGTGGAATAAAAGTTTTATGAATGGACTTTTCAACTACCTTTGGTGTAGATTTCATGTCATCTGTCTTCCCACACCTTTTAGAGGAATGGCCGTACTACACAGAAATTCAGTATGAAAGTGTATTTCTATTACAGAAAATTTTAATACACATTTAGGCATTTAGTTCATGTCAGGGCAGTTGAGATTGAATACTTCATACCTGATTTTAAGATTGCTCTGATGAATTAGTTTACAATTTTTAGGTGCCTGAGCTTTCTGACTGTTCCTGACTGGAACTCTGGAGATACCTTGACAAGCATAGAGGGTCCCCAGACTTACAGCAGAAGGCATAAAATCTTCTTTAAGAGCTGACCTTTTGGAATAGTTCTGTTTATAGGGAAAGCCCTGGCTTGGTGCTGTTGGGTCTTTAAAGGAGAACTAAGCAGGGGCCTCCATATTGTCAGAGGATTCAGACACCACAGCTCAGTTTGGGGAAAAGCCCAGAGTAAAGAAGCAGTGATGCTCTTGCATTCCCCATCCCCAGGGAGGTGTGCACCCATGGTATTCAGAGTAACTGCGGCATTTGTGGATACTTGGTCTGAAATTGAAATAGTTACAGGGAAATTGAGACTGATTTACAAACAATGTCACATCCCTGTCAAGTACTGAGGATCTTGGAAATTAAAATATTAATGTTATATTTATGTAGTCAACATGAGGGAAACTTGAGTGGCTTTTTCTTGATTGAGCTGCACCTGTAAGCACAGTATAAGTATTTCCTAGTTTTGGATACTCTTTACTAGGGTGAAAAGTTACCAGGTTAATCTTGATACCTGGAAAAATGAGTTTGACTACCTCACTGAACATGAACTCAGTGGCCTTACCTGTTTGCACATGGAATTAGCAAGTTACAGATCTTGCTTTTACAAATTAAGTATTCTTGTATTAAAGAAAAACGTTTACATCATTGCATTTGGATCATGATGTTTCATTTCCAGAAGCATCTGATCCCTTTATCTTGGTATTTAAGGATCGAGATTGGTAGAAAAGGTGGTTAGGATAATCTTACACCTTTATAAAAGTAGTTAGGGACATAGTCAGCACTCCTAGAATTGGAAGGTGATAATCTGGTACAGTACATAATGAAAATTAGAATCTGATTAAGAACAGGAAGAAGGGAAGAGTATGGAGGGCAGAGGTTAACAGGCTTTCTGAGGAGAGCTTGGTACATCTCTCAGTCATCAGTGAAAAAGTAACAATGACTTCTTTAATAATGAAAGCATTTGTCAAAAGGAAAAAGCAGTAATCAAATGCATTTACAAAACAAAGGGCTACATTCCAGGCTGGAATCGAGGCAAGTTGACAGACCATGACTGAAAAAATTCCAGTGGGGATATTTGATCTGCTTTTAGAAAGGAAGGACCACAGTTCTGTAGCAAGTGTGAGTTCTGTCTCAGAGAGGCTTTAATGAAGATGTTGCCTGCTTCACTTACTGAAAGGATGTGGCTTTCAGCTTGCATGGTAAATATTTAAACTTAAACTGGATGAAACAATGTGCCTTGGAAAACGCCTTTTTTTTTTTTAAACCTTTACCCAACTGTTTAAGAAAGTTTTGAGTTACAGGATTCTGTGAAGTTACTCCATGTGCCTGGAGAAATCAAGGTATTTCTGAAAATTAAGAAGCACATATAATCAAGCAAGTGGAATACAGCAGAAGAAATATTTTACTCTAGTGTGTTTAAACACAAAATACAAAGGTATCTTTACATAGGACACTGGATGGTGTGGTGGGTTTTGTTCAAGAAAGCCTTCTCTGATCTCAGCAGTTAGGCTGATCTTTTAAATACCACAGAAGGTTCACCTGGAGTCTTCACTTGTATGTGATGATGAAAAATGTCCTGTATTGAGTGATCAGCCTTCTCTTACTACAACGGTGTTTTCATGTATTTTGAGTCTTTGTTCTGACACCGAAGCCCCTCAAGTGTGGCAGTGCTGCCTTCTGCTTTGCTGAGCAGAAAACGCTTCCATGGGCCTCACATGCTCTGAGTGTTGAGTGCAGGACTGACACCACACACTGCACACACTCCTCTGGGGTCTCGCAGGGCTACAAACGAGAGATGGGCAGCACAGCTTGAGCAGGAAAATCCAGGAGGGATTGGGGGGGTCTGCAGGGAACCCCCACCATTGCACCTAGGGCAGCCAAGCCTCCCTGGCAGCCTTGTGCCCCTCTGAAGGGGAAAACTCCCAGGGTGATGGGGTGTGATTCCTTACTGCCACTAACTCAGAGCTCAGCCAGGCCCTGGCAGGCTGGTATTTCCAGATTCTGGACAGAGGACAGAAGGGAGGAAGGACAGACAGCCCTTCAGATGAGAATATTTATAGTAAGTCAAGATGTAGCCACTTTTCCCAACTCTCTTGGAATTTTTTTAAATGGTAAGTAGCTTTATTTTCTTCCAAGGTACAGTTAAAATTTGTTGGAAGATAGGGAGCTCCAGCCTTTCTGAAAATGGTTACTCAAAATACCCTTTAAACGGGATTTTTTTTTTTGCTACTGGTGTGGTTTTAAGGTGCCTCAAAACTCATATGAGGAGAACTGATCTAAACAATCAGTGTTACCTTTGAGCTGTATTCAGAGACCTTGCATTAATCCTATGGATTTAACTGAAAATAATTTTTTGCCTACCCAACTCTGAAAAACTGGCATTGCCTGTTTGCTGTAGTAGTAGGAGCTGCTAGTTGTGATGAGTGAGACCCAAGTGTGCTTTTTAACTCTTGGGGTTATGAATTCTACAGTAAAGGTTGCTTTATTTGTTTATTCTTCTGTTACGAAATAATTTGTCCTAAGAATTTTTCTCCTTTTTTTTTCTATCCTCTTGTAGCTGAGTTTGAAATAACAAAAAACATTTTTAAACGTACCAAGTACTAAATGGCATGACAACTACTTGATCTTTGAAAAATTCAGAAATATTCATGATAAGACACAACTTCAATATGAATCCAGATAATTAAGCTCAATTCAATGTTCTTTACATTGTGCTCTGCTGTCTCCAAACTCTGCTTCTGAGAGATGAGTGACAGAAAAGGGCTCTGAAGACTTTCTGTCCTGTGTAATTCAGTTTCCAGCTGAAAGCAGAAACGCTGAGGCAGCTCTCCTGGTTTAGTCTCAGGGTTGGTGTGATTTTCCTGGAGTCAGCACTTTGCATGATCATCAGTTCTTGGAGTTGAGAGTCAAATTACGTTTTCTCCTCAGCAAGGCTGAGGTGTAGCTTCAATAGATGCAGAGCACTTCCATCTTTAGCCGTGTGCTTGTAACAGAATGAGCTATTCCAGAGGTGTGGATTTGCTTTACAGATGAGCAGGGACACAAGGGGCACGAGCCTTCCCATCAGCACTGTTGGTGTGGGAGGACTCCTGGGTCCTGGGGTGAGGCTCTAACTGGGCATCCCTTGCCTCCACCATTAGGTGAGGGATGCACCTGTTGGCTTTCCAGTTAATAACTGGGCTAACAGTTATTAGTGAAATACAGGGTAGAGCCAAGTCAATCGTGCCACATGCCAAATTGCTTTTTTAGAGCTCGGGAGAAAATGACAACTTCAGATTCTGGTCCCAGGCAAAATACAGCAACAATTATGGCTTGAAAGTAGGAGTTCCTAAGGGCTTTGGAGGTTCACTCTGCAAGCCATGCAGTTTTGCTTGGCTTCTCAGGAATCCACATTTCTGCAACATCCAAGGTTCCTGTAGCAAACAAGGCCATTTTAGATATCTTTGGAGAACTTTCTGGTAGAGTTGTTCTGCAGAAATTTTTTTCTTTGCAGAAAATTATTTTTTTCCAGAAACCTTTTAAGGTCAGTGCTCAGATGGTTGTTTTGCCCTCCTTGCAAAGCCTCCAGATATTACCAGACTATAGTGGCTGAAAGTAGCCTTGAAGGAAGCTGAAACACAGGGTCTCCCTAACTCTCAGCTACTTGATGCAGATCTGGAATGCTGTAATTCATTGCAGACCCATTATTTTATGTGGCTTCTGACTGAGAGGAAGAGGGCAAAAAAAAAAGTTTCAAGGACAGAACTTCAAATATGTCATGCCCTGGATGTCTGAGGCTTGTCTTGAAAACGGGTTGGAAAAGGGTTGAAGAAAATAAGCATTTTCAACCATAGACTACCTTCCTTTTGTTTTGTTCTTTCTTAGGGTGAGTGTTTTTTATGGTGGTTTCTTTCTTACTACAGATATGCTTCTCTGAAGCAATGTAGCAAATTATTTTTGTTGACCAGACATTTCTTGCCTGGCAGGAAACATTGGTTTGAGCTTAGGGGAGAAATTACTCCTTTACTGTTTGTTTGCTTTATGTTTTTTCTTCTCCTTGCTTTTAATCCTGGTCCCTTGTATAAACTACTGTAGTGCTTTAAAATTGGAGCATTTCATCAGGAATCAATATATTTTGGTGAGTAAAGTGGTATCTGCATACTGGAAGCATCCACTGGCAGTGCCATTAGCTGCAGATGAGGGTGCCAGCCACATAAAATCTGGATATCACACACCTGAGCTGCCATCCCAGCAGACCACCCCAGGCAGGCTGGCATGGACCCCAGGTGACCTGTAGGACAGACACCACAGCTTATAAATGTGTAAATTTGCAAAGCCAAGTCCCTGCTCCTGAATTTTTTAGGTTCCTTTAAGAGGAAAGTGTTGCTGAAGTATAAATCTTTATCAAGGCAGAATATCCTTATTCTTAGATTAATGTCAAAATTCATTCCATCAGGTTTTTTCTTTACATCTAAATTTGATAATTTTATCTCTTTACATTTCAGAAGTAATACTTGGAAATGTTTTACTCTATATTGATGCTTTCTGCTGCTGTACAGCCACACAGGGAGGTGAGAGGAAGAGTGATCCCCAACCTTGTGCCACGGAGCCGAGCGCCTGCCCATTGCACCGAGTGTTTTTTAAGAGGCTCATTGCAGTTTAACCTTCTGGGACAGGGTATTTAAGCTGTTTTGCTGCTAATGCTAAGCCATTTAGCATCAGCATGTCTAATTCCACTCCTACTGCCAAAACAAACTGGAGAATCCTTCTAGGTCAGTGTGGTTGTCTCTGGATTGCCAGCAAGTGGCATTTTATGAATGAGAACTTTTCTGATCAAGGGATGTTCCTGGGGTGACCAAAGGGGATACCAGTAAGCTTTGTAAAGAAAATACTGAACTTCAGCCAAGCATCTTTGTGTACTTTGAGACCTGGCAGTTTTTCTTTATGTGGCTTCACAGTTCCATTCAAGGTAGAAGAAGGTCAACTCCTCAGTGCTCACAGCTGAGCTTTCACCCAAGATAAGTGATGTCAGGCACTGCAGTGTGAATCCAGACCTTTCACCTCCACGGGCTCATCATGCCCTGTGTGGAGCAGCAGTGACCATGGAGGGGGGACAGGCTCTTGCACTGGAGCAGAAAATTACTGCAGCAAGGTGCCTACCCTGTAACAGGGAAACAGAAGGGTAGGTTTGTTACCTAAGGCAGCGAACATCAGCAATGAGCAAGTTCCTCCTCCAAGATGAAACAGGTTGATGGTCATTCTGGAAGTCCAGCATAGCTTGACCTGCCAAGGCAAAAGGATGGATTTTACTTCCTGCTGCCCATCAGTAGTGTTACAGAAGTCTAACATTTGCATAGCAAATTTTGTAGACTATCCATCTTTTCCCAGTCTGTTTTTGTCAGGCTTGAAATTCATTGTATGCTAAAATCTCAACAAAACAGCAGGTTGCACAGCTGGGCTATAGAAGCAGTTTAAGTTTTGGGAAAGGTAAGTCTGTGGTGTTTAGTATTCTGGAAGATAAATAGTTATTTTCCAAAGAATGCAAACAAGCACTTTGGTGAGGTGAGCAAAGAAAATGCTGATGGCAAGACTAAAACAAAAGGAAGTAAGAAGACGTGCTGAGAGAGATAGGGAAGTGAGGCAGCAAAAATTCAACCTCAAAGCATGCAGGAGATTACACAACCCAACTTCTGAGCCAGCCCTCGGAGCTGGGACATTCCAGTAGCACATGCAGTGGGACCTTCCCTGTTGTAGGACTGGGAGGTGTTTCACAAGCTGCTCACACATGGACTTGACACATGAGAATTTTTAGACAGAATGCGACCTAGAAAAATGATCTGGACTTAATGCAAAATGGGATCAGGTTCATTAAATGTGACCTTCAAAAGCATGGTGAGATTTGTATCTTTTTTTCCTTTTCCCTCACCTTTTTCTAAATTAAGAATTTCTATGTTAAGCATATATCAGGCCTGTGCTACTGACAAAACTGATGAGATGCTGATGAAAATCTGGTTTTGGTTGTACTGCTATCCACAGTAGAAATTTAGGTCACAATTAAGGTCCTAGGAGAACCAGTAAAATGACATCATCATTGGAGTGAAGATAACAAAAGCTGCACAGATAGGAGTTTTAAAGGGAGTGCCTAATTGATTTGGAGTGTTCTTAGCTAAAGAACCTGCCAGTGCCTGGTGAGTGCTGGGGCATGTCATCAGAGACTCAACAGTTTCTCCTTTTCCATTACTGCAGGAGCTCAGAATTATTATCCTGAGGGGTTGGTCAGCTAGGGGAGTTCTGCTTCAGTGACTGCTTCAGTGATACAATACGTACCAGGAACAATTCTTCCCTACTCTGGAATCTGCCACAGATACAAGGCCCAAGGTTTTGAATAAGCTTGCAAAGTAAAATGAAAATCATCCTTGACATTCCCAGTTGCAGCCTACTCAAGCCAAGGACAGTCTCCAGCCATCATGTGGGAGTTACCTGCCTGCTGCCCACCCAGCTGCCTTCCCTGGCTCCTGCTGTCAGGAGCAGCTGCCATGGCAGACAAACTGCCTAAGGAAACCCTGGGGCTTCTCAGCAGTGTTCAGCAGACTGCAAGAGAGGTGTGGGGTTAGGAAAGCAGAAGATTTTTAAGAGGGGGTAGGAAATAGCTCTAATAGTTGGGGTGCAGTGGACAGTCTTCCTATAGTGAGATAAGCATAATTGTAGCAGGGAAAAGAAATCTCTGAAGTCCCTTGTTAAATATTTTTGTAGTACCTCATGTTCCAAACCCATGGAAATGTAAAGGATGGATCCAGGATGCTTTCTAGTCAAACTGCACTTGCTTAGGGAAACCCCTGGAAGTCAGATGGAAGGCTAAAATTGATGCCTAGATGGCCATTTGGTGGTGACAGAAAATGTCAGTAGGGAGGGGAAGGGAGGCTTCCAGGGATCACCTGGATGAAGTGCAGGATGAGTTCGCAGCCTCCCGAGGCTGAGCCTCATGCCTCTAAAGAGCCACACTGATTCATGAGTCATCTTCTCCTTTATCCTACTAACACCTTGGAATTGATAACCAAGGGAAGAGAAAAAGAAGTTGCTGGGCTGGTTTCAGCCTAGTAGCTGGCTTAAAAAGAAACCCTACTGTAAAAACTTCAGACTAAAAAAGATATGGATTTTCTATCTCTGAATTTCAATATATTTCTTTTTTTCTCTTTTCTTTATCAAATGTATGAAACAAGGTGACCAATTCCTGAATTGCCTGTTCACTGGTAATTCTGTATATATGGTATTTTGTTGCAAAAGGATATGGAATCCTCTTCCCCAAAGAAGTTCAAGAGCTCATTCTCTTGGTTCTTTTCCTTAAGTTGTGTTGTTTCCCTGTCTCCATGAGCACCTGGAGTGGTAATATGTGTGTTGAGCACCTGCTGCCGACCACAGGAGAGCTCCAAGGGCTGCACCCCCAGCTGTGCCTCACTTCTCTGAAACACAGAGCAAATTCCAGCAAAGCCATGAAGTTCCCCTCCCAGCAGGCCAGCACAGTGGATGCCTGAGGCATTTTTGCAGATCAGCCAGTTAATGCATTATGGTCATTAAGGTTTGGGACGTGAACATCCTGTCTGAGGCTGGCAGTGTGAATGACAAGTCAACCAGGGAATGGAGAGCCAGTCCTGAGCCTCAGGACAGCATAAGTGTATGGCCATCATTGTCATCACTGACACAGCATTCCAGAATGGTCCCCCAGGAATTCCGTTCCTTTGAACCTGGAGTGATAATGTGACCAATCTCCTTCCCCTGCCTGGCAGCTCCTCCTCTGGGCAAGGCACTGTGAGGGACACACCTGCAAGGAGCTGGGTGGATTTCCTGCAGGCCTCCAGTGCAGACTGCAGGTGACACAGCTCACCCGTGGGAGGCAGCCAGAGAGAGGGGCCAGCTCCCAGCTCTCTGTGCTGCAGTCACACCCACCCTTGCTGGTGCTCTCTGTTTTGTGGGGTGCTAATAAGAAATTACATTTTCTTGGAATGATAGTGAGGAAGCCTAAAGTCTTCTCTGCCCTTAAAAGCTGTCCTTAAAGGACACACCTGAGACATTGGCAGAGAAATTCAAGGTGGCTGCCTGCCTTGCTCCTGCTCCTATTCCCTGGCTAAAGAATGGAATTCAGTCTGCAGGGCTGCCAGGTTTGACTTAAGTTCATATATGAGATCTTTTAATTGAAATGCTTGAATAACGCATTTATTATTCAAATAAGGAACTTCAAGATGTAATTAAAACATTATACAAAATCACAGATATTTTTGAGGGAGTGTAAGCTGAATTTGGAACAGACTTCATGTCACATATGGAGCAAAAGCTACTCACTCTCTCCCTAACAAGGTTCCTGGAAGAAATTAAAGAATCAATTAAGAACACTTCATGATGAAATAAAACGTCCACAAGAGATGAACCACATGACCTTCTCCTGATTCAAGAAATGTCTGTTATGCTCTGATGATACATTTTTCTTTTACTTGCAAGTCCTGCAGAATTGACTCTGATACTGGTTTTTGTGATGAGATCCTCTTTAATTGTCTTTTCTATCATGGGGCATGTGCTAAGGCTTCCAGTTGTGTCATAAACTGAAACCCCTTGTTATAAGACCATATGCATCTGAAAATAAAACATAAAAAGCACAAAATAACAAATCAAGAAGATATCAGACTCTCTAATACAATTTCAGTGTTGTATTATAGCAAGAAATAAAATCTATGTTTCAAAAAATGAAAATGTTGCTTATGTTGTTGAAGAAAAATCAAGTATTTTTATAGTTACTTAAAAGCTACTGTTGAAAGTATTTGACACCCACCTTCAGCTGCCTCTCTGAGGAAAGCCTGAGGATGCTGTGCAGAGGTCTGACTATTCTGTAGCTGAGGAAGGAGCACTCAGAGAAGGGTGTGTTGTTTCTCAGAATTCTCAGAAGATGCAGAATTACCTGAGAGAAGAGGAAAACCTCTCAAGAGATGTTTCTGCTGTTGATAATGGTAGCAAATGATGTGCTGGGCTCTACAGGGTATAGCAAACACACGCCCTGGGGGCTTATGCTCTCAGTTGTTGTTCAGTGCATCAGCAGAATTCCTCCAGAGGCTGAACACAATGCTGAAGTTCATTTCCCTGTCCATAACTGCCTGGCAGTTCCATCTGCTATGTGTAACCTCAGTGGAGAAATGTCCAGAGACCTAAGTACTAAAGCCTTGGTGCCTGCAAATGACCACTGTTGGCAGTCCAAACTGAAACTTCATTTTCTGTATTCAATAATGAATTCTAGCTCCTGTGGTAGTGCAGCAATGTGTTTTGTGTCCAGAACACCCAAAATCTTTCTTTTTGCCTTGCTTATAGGACAGCATCATTATTTGTCTCATGACAGCAAGAGTCTGGTGTGGTAGGTCACAGACTAGAACGATGTCAGGCTCCACATTTCAACACCACATCCAGCCTAATGGAGCAGTTCTGGGCCCAAAGACCCCTGGACAGTATTCCTCAGCATCAAACCATAGAAGAGGCCATGGTGCCGAACTGTAAAGCATCTAACCTTTGAATTTGGTACTGCAGATGGAGAAGGCAGAGTGGGAGTGTCCCCTCCACCTGTCTCCAGGAGCAGGCTTCAACGTGCAGGGTAGTGGCAATCCCTGTGGCCCCTCTAAAGCCAGCAGAAAAGAACGGGTTCCTCTACATGGGTGACTAATGCTGTGTGTAACAAACACAAGTATCTCCTGGGGATGCCCTTCCCTCCTTTGATGGGCAAGTGAACCTATGTTTTTGATGGCTGAAGTCAGAGGAGCTGCCCCTCTGCATCTTACTCGTGCCTGCTCTGTTTTGTGTGTGCAGCCTTGTCCACTGCCCTTTGGCCCACATCAGTGCCAGGCTCCCTGTGTTTGAAGGTCCCTGTCCCAGGGGCAGCTGTGGCAGTGCTCTGGAGCTGGTGTGCATGAGGAGCTCCAGAAGGGCACCCTCTGCATGGCTGGAGACGACAACCCAAGGAGCAGGGAAGATTCTTAACCCTGTTGTTTTTATAACATATTCCCTTGCTGCCAAGCAGTGGGAAAAGCAACTCCTGCAAAATCCTCCAGGCTTCTCTCCATTGTGTGCTTATGTGGCTGAAGCAGGAGGTCAGCAGAGCCACTCCTTGACAGGATTGGTGCCTGCAGTGACCCCTGTGCCTACAGACACCCCAGGGCCTCAAGAAGCTGTTCATAATCTCTGAACAAACAGAGGACTTTTGCAGATGATAAACCTTTGATTCAACCTGTCATACATGCAAATCCAAACGCTGCTGAGAGTAAATATTCAAGCAGAAAAAGCATTCAGGAAACCTGCAAATGGGACCTGGACACATTTTTCTTACTAATTCAAAGCCGTCTGCAGCATGTTGGTGCTAGCTGCACAGAGTGGTGCTTGCCAGGACCCTGACCTCCTCTCCCCTGCAGAATGAAGGAGTCCTGTTGCCCCATGCAGCCCCCACGCAGCTGGGGTGAGCAGGTACAGGCCAGGTATGGAGGCTGATCCTTGTGCTGTGCTGCACTGAATCCCAGGTGGGGAATCAGCTGTTTCTGAAATCAGCATGGGCATTGCTATTGTCTTTCAGAGAAACTGTACTGGAAGCTCAACAAGGCAGAAAACACATGCTGCAAATAGAGAGCAAAAGCATCATGGCAAAAGTTGTAGCTTACACTGCAGGGTAGGATTTACAGTCCTGCTGTTTCTTTCTCAGGAAGGCTGGGCTGTCCTGCACATCTCTTTGTGCGGTTTCATAACCAGAAAACTGCTGAAAACCAAGCTGTATTTTCTATGGTGAAGTCCCCGATTGCAAGGGCTTGAGGCACAGGATCAGCACTGGGACTGGGGGCCACCCTTTGTGATCACAACCCATTAGGAAACACAGCCTGCATGCAGAGCCTGGTCCTGCAAACTTGCAACAGCCACGTGCAGTACTCAGCTTCTCCATCCCGTGAAGCAAAGCCATATTTTGTGTGAGCATTTATAATCTAAACCAGACTGATTCATCCATGAGCCACTCCTGTGTGAAGCAGAGGTCACTCACTACTGGATCCTGTCCTGCACACACACTCCTGTGTAAAATATAAATCAAGGCTAAAAATGTTTACAGTTTTTTCTATTCCTTAAAAGAAACTAGATTAGGCAATAAAAAAGCACTTTGCTTCACCGTTTTTTCCCAAAAGGAGAGAGGAAGGTGAACTTTCTGTTTACAAACAATACACATGAAGGGTTTTCATAAGCGAGTTTATCTCATCCTTGTGTTGTGTTGTTACTTAATGAAAACAACATGCTGGTGAGAAATCTTAACATTTGCTGCAGGATTATGATTATGGGGACATGCTGCAGTAACCAGGATGAGCTGGAGACAGAAGCCATGAAAGGTTTGTAGGGAAACAATCCATACATGGTATCAGATCAAGTTTAGATCGTAAATGTTGGGCACAGCGTCTTGGTGCATTTTCACTTGATAATCTCTCCATGACACATAGCCAGCATCCTGGCTGAATAAACTGAATTTCACAGTGTTTGCCTTCTCCTACCAGCTCAGTTTGCAAGAAAGGGGATGGGAAAGGGAGAGTGGGGGGTTAATTTGGTTTCCATTGCCCTGTGATAATTTTTCTTAAAACACTTCACCCACCACATTCAGGTGCCCAGACTCCAGCACCTCTTCCAGAAACAACACAGGATTGTGCCCACCTGCCCTCATCAAAAACCAAAACTCTGGCATTGCCTGCAAGTGAGGGGGTTGCTGCTTGTCAAGATGAACCATGGTAACTGAAAAGAAGGTACTCTCTAGGGGTTCTTAATATTCCTAAATTCCTGAAGTACATGTGCAGTAAGATAAAAAAAGCCTAATTCATTTTGCATTTGAATAAGTCCTTTGGTGAAGAACTTTCATTTCAGATCAAGAAGATTGGCAACAGCTGCTGAATCGATGTCAGTATGGCAAAAACTTAATGGCACCTCTCACCTGAGATCAAGACAGTCTGAGGAATTGCCTTTGAAAACACACTGCTGGAGGGAAAGTTTTCATCCAGACATTGTTTTTCATGCTTTACAAACATCATGATACAGCAGCTTCAACAGTTGATATTAGGATTGCAGCTGCTTGGCCCATGCTGTGCTAAGCTGCTGTGACCTTGGGCAAGAACCACTCCAAGTTGCACTGTCATGAACAGGACCTGGGGGAGGCACGAGGAGGGG
Source organism: Eopsaltria australis (assembly GCA_034509425.1). Taxonomy (NCBI): domain Eukaryota; kingdom Metazoa; phylum Chordata; class Aves; order Passeriformes; family Petroicidae; genus Eopsaltria; species Eopsaltria australis. The sequence continues at coordinate 4,847,416 of JAVTVJ010000001.1, forward strand.
CCACATCCCTGTTCAGCTGCTGGCATGGCAGAAGTGAATGTCCCAGCTCCCGCAGCCCCTCCTCTCCCCTCACCAGCTGTCAGGACCAGAACCCCTGTGAGACACTGGTGGGTGCTGAGGCTGTGGCAGAGGCTGTGGGAGGCTGCACACAGGGCTCCTTCACTGGTGAGAGCAGCAGTTGTCCCACACTGAGGTTTGCTGAAATGGACACACTCATTTGGAGTTAAATCCCAGCCTTTTGGGTGTTAGCAATAATTTGCACTGCTGACAAGGAGACCATGAGATCATCTGAAGTTATCTTTTGTGTGAGCTTAAAACTACACTGTCTGGGATGTGATGAATACTGCTCACAAAGACTCAGGCGACCACGCAGGAGTTAATATGATTAAGATAATTTATTCTTTTTGTAATTCTAAGAAAGCTTTCAGGTTCATCAAGTGAGTGGCTTCTATTCCTTTTATCCTGAGATGGGTACACCTACTAGAGCTCGCTGTGTGTCACTTTAACAAAACACATTTTCTGAGCCTTATTTATATGAAAAAAAATCCAGATTATTATAAACATTTCTATTCACATCAAAAGCATTTTTATTTTGCAAGCATTTCTTTGTTTTTTCCTTAGCTACTGAATCACAGCTGCTGAGAGGGATTCTGGCATGTTGCTCAGCCTTCCCGCCCACCACTGCTGAACCAGGGGGGTTTCCATTGCTGCTCAGGGATGTCAGGTCTGCCACCAGTGGCCCAGGGACAAGCACATACTCAGAAAAACCCCTGGACCATCCAAACTAAAAGTTTTAGCCACAGGAGAGTCAGGGAGAGCTGCAGAATCTGATGTCCCAGCATTGTTCTTCCCAGGTTTTCCCATGCATGTGTGGGGTGACCATCCCTCCTGCCCCACCATTAGCATTGATGACCAGGGGTGAGAGACAGGCACCAAAGTCTCAGCAGGGAGCCAGGAGGAGGAGCAAGAGCCTCCAGCACCCAGCCCGTGCTGAATTGCAGCTCCTGCATCTGCTGGGCACCAGTGCAGCTGGGTAGGAGCAGCAGGAGAGGCACTGCTGGCGGGCAATGCCAGCCTGAGCAGGCCCTGGGAGACACAGCACCTTGGTGCTGAGTGCTGTGCTGCTGGGACAGGGCCTGGCCTGATGTCTGGAGAAACAGAGGAGACCAAAAGCTCCTTTTCAAGGTGGGAAGCAGCTGTGGTCAGCCCAGGGGAGAACGTGGTACCATGCTGCTGGGCCTCACCTGCAGAGCTGAGCTGCAGCAAACAGGGCACGGCCACGGCACACAGGTACAGGTGCCACTGCACGGCAGCAGAGTGGCACCTGGCCTTGCAGTGTGATTCCACAGTTCACTGTGGGGGATGCTCTGGGCTCCTTTTTTCTTATTCTGCCGATAGTGTACTCGTTCACAGTTGTCTCTCTGTGAAGACCCTGCAGTCAGTCACATGAGATGTTACATAAATCAGTTACTAATTTCTTCAGTGACTGAAATACCAGCCGGCCCCCGGAATGGCTTAGCTAAAGAAGCAAACCTGGCGGGGGTGAGAGGAGGGGACAAGAAACCCCCCACAAGCCCAGCAGAGTGTGGGATGCAGGCAGCAATGGCAGCTAGGCTGAGAACAGGGCTTGCACCTGCCCAGCAGAAGGAAACATTAACCTGTCCGGCATGTTTTCAGCACAGCTGTGAGCCTGCATGCACCGGGCAGCCGGGTCGATGCCAAGCTGCTCCCTGCACCAATGCACCCTCCTGCCTCTGCCCCATGAAGCCTCTTTGGCTCTCACGGCAGTGACCACATAAACTGCTCAGTCCTTCAGATCCAAGCAAGGTAAGCAGGCTGCAACCTGCCTGGGCAGAGGTGATGCCACCTCCTGCTCCTGGGGAGGAACAACCCCAGGCACCTGCACGAGCTGGGGTCAGATGGCTCAGAAGCACAGGGCTGCTCACAGCAGCTTTCTGCACCCCTTCATTCTTTCTTTCTGAAGTAATTTGTTTTATAAACACATTAGTTTCTCAGCCCATGCCCTGGACAGTTCGGATATTGCTATGCACTGCAGTGCTAAGCAAGGCCCTCTGGCAGGAGGCTGCTCCCAGTGAGCACAGGGTGTCAGCGTGGTGGGGCCTTGGAGCTGGCAAACCCAGCCTGTGCCTGTGCCGGTGAAAGAAGCCAGACTGGGGGCACTGGAGTGCAGGATGGTGAGTCCTCAGCAGCCCAAAGAAGCTGAGCTAGAGTCTTCTGGCTGGCAATACCTCACTGCTGGAGGTCATCCCCTCATGCTTGGAGCCTTGTGCTGTCCTTGTCCCTGCCGGGTTTGCACATGGTCTCAGTAGTAGGAGAGGGACGCTTTACCAGGGGTCCCATCCAACCCACACAGCCCTGTGACAGCCTGCCAAGGGTTCTCTTGGGTGTCTGCAGCATCAGAGACTGGCTAATAACTGAATAATCATACAAGCTAATTACAGGGTTACTTTTGCCCTCTACAACAAAGTGCTACCTCATAATTAAAAATAAAGAGAAAGACAATCCTAATTATTAGGCTTTCATTAGGCTGACAGAGGCACATATGGCACTGCAAGGACTGTTCTTGCAACCTGCTCTCAGTCCCCACCCACTCCTGCCCATGACACTCCTGGGGAAGCCCAGAGCAATTTCTCCCACTGAAAGCAGAGGGTGAGACATGCATCTCCATATAGACCTCACGAAATGCCACATAGATTGGAGGATCAAGAGGAACCTGCCTTTGAGGATTCCTCAAACTTTGATGCCTGCTGCAATCCAACCTGCAGCCTGCTGCTGATGCTCAATCCTCATCCACCTTAGCAGCTCATGCATTGCAGTTCTAACATAACCATAAATTACACCATGTTTCATGTCTTCACATCCACATGGAAAATAATCATAGCGTGGTGTGTCTTTGTGCTTGAAATACTGCAGCAAATACACTGTGTTGTTCTACCCAGCTTTCCTGAGCAGCCTTACCCCCGGCATGCTGGGGAAGAAAGAGCTGTGTGGGGCTGTCTCAGGCTGCCTCTGCCAAAGTGCCAGGTATGGGCAACTTCTCTGGAGGTAGGAGGGCTTACAAACCTAGCAGTTGTAAGTCTTGCTCCCACTAATAATGAAGTGACAAAATATTGTGTTAAGAAAAAGTTCGCACTTCAGCGCTGTTTGTAAGGCAGCACAGAAGAGATACAGGTTATTCCTATTCAGCAAATGCTGAACTCATTAAGATGCCCCCATTACAGGAAAGACACTTTCACAAGGTCTGTCTCTGCCTTTCCCTTGCAAGATACAACTTTAGCCAAAGACTTGAAGGCTTCACATGTAAGCTGTGAGCTGAGGGAGTGCTGCTGCAGTCAGAGCTTGGGGTGTGAAGGACAAAAATTCAGCTCTCTGAGGCCTCTCAGTCTGCGCAGACAGAGGATCTTCCCACATTCCTCAATGAGCCTCTTCAGGTGTGCATACAGGTCCCATTCACACAAGCAGGCAGCACTTCCCACCAGCAATGCCTTCAGTTTCAACAAAACACACCAGAGCTCCCTGCTGAAGAGAAGTGTATCCCTGCCCTTAGTCTGTAACAAAGTGAACCCGATACATCTCAACGGACGGAGCCAGACCTGCAGAGGCAACTCTGCTTTCTGGGAGCAGGGATGAGCCCCATGGTTTTGCACTGCAACCAAGCAGCTCTGGGGTCTGTTTGCCACATGGCATCAAAAACAACCAAGGAAACCTGAGGCTGCTGCAGCACTGACTTTGCCACTGTGCAGGTAGGAATGCTGAAAAATGGAATCAAAGTGATGAAGTGTAAATGTCTGAGAACCAGGGAGAACTGAGATAAGGTATGCTCCCAAGGCAGCCCTGTAAGCCAGAACCCTGTGGGGTGACTGTGCTTCACTGACCCTGGCCCTTTGCACCTGGTCCCATCCCTTCCTGCCCCAGGCCAACCCTGCCCAACCCTGATGCTTTTGTGCTTACTGTCTGCTTAGAAGCAGCCAGGAACAGTTTACTCCACGTGTCTGAGGCTGTGACTGAGGAGCACCCTGACCTGAACACTCTGTGCTCTGGTGCTCGGAGTGCACGGATATGTTACCTGGGCCAGCTTTCATTTTCTTCCTGGTTAATCAGTGCTAATTGATTGATTTGGCCTCACTCCCCACATTTCAGAGAAGAGAGGCAGCATCACTCTTGATGGAGCACATGTATTTGCTTTCAGAAAGCCACCAGCATCCTTGTGAATGTAGCCAGGTATATTCCCAAATCATTATGTAAGAGAGATGGAGAGTTGCCATGTGCCTGCCCACCACTCCAGCACCTCTGCCTGGAGCAGGACCAACAGCAATGTGCCCAAGTGCTGCTCAGATGTGATGCCCAATGCTGTCAGAAGCCCTGAAACCCTCTTCCCCTCATGCCACACCGAGACTTCTCTCAGTGCACTTAGCACGTACCATCTGGACCAGTTTTTTCCACTGTCCTTCAGCTGGGGATGCAAGGGATCAGGAGCACAAAAATGGTACAGAGGCTTGGTATTTCTGCGAGGGGCTAGAGGAAGCACTGGGGAGATCAGCAGGCGTCCGGCTACCCCAGGGAACAGGACAGGGAGGGGCCACCGCGGGTTGTGGAAGGAAGCAGTGGTTTTCATCAGCAACAGGAGGGGAAATCCAGCAAGACAGCTGCTTCATCAGTACTGGAGCCTCCCAGTGGCCACATCGTCTTGCTGAAAAAGGAGCTCATGTGCTGGAATCATAAAAAATTGACTCTGGGGTTATTTAGTCACTGGCCACAAGCATGAACATGGTGATCCCCCAACAGAGCACAGTGCTTGGAGGACAGACTGTCGTTGCTCCCACACACCTCACTCCCTCTCATTCCCAGCAGTGTGGTGGTACAGGAGACATGCAGTTGGTGTCCCCTGAAAGGCAGCTCCAGCCAGGCAGGCTGTGCTCAGCTTCCCTTGCCACAGCAGGGGTAATGCTGGCCTCTCCTGTGCCTGCACCCAGCCCAACTCCAGCCCAGGGGCATGGACGTCCTGCAAGCACTGCCAGCCTGCAGAGAGAGGGGCTGTGCTTTGGGGACATGCCTGGGGAACATGTCTGAGGGGATGGACCATGGGCTGGCAAGAGCAGGCTGAGGCTTTTTGATTCAGTTATTCCTATCCAACTGGGAGCAATCTTGGACATTCCTTCAGGTCACCCCATGGTTTAGAGGAGAAGCTGTCCTTAAGAGTAATCATTTTACACATTTTAACAGAGAAAGAAGAGCAGCCCCCCACCCTCTGCCACAAGAAAATGGATGGCAGGAGACCCAAGGGACGTAAGCTTCCCCTGGACAGAGGGGCAGCACTGCTGGGAAAATGCAGTGAGTTTAAAATCCTGGTGACATCCTTCATTTCTCCATGAAGGCTGCAGGGCACAGCCATTTGGAGACCAACAAAAGGAGATCAGCATTTAAGGACAACCTTTCCTGTTCTCCGTTACCTTCTTTCTAAACCTCTGAAGGGTGTGAAGCAACAGGAAGGAAGCCAGAGGAGCAGTAAAGGCGGTGAGATCTGTGTGCCACTGATTCGTTATTCACAGAACAGGGATGGCAATCAACTGTTAAAAAAGTGGAGGCTGAAGGAGAACTCAAGAAAGGAGCAATCAGCTTTTTTCAGAAAAAAATAACCTCCTGGATTGGTATGGTCACCTGCATGTGAGACACCACAGGGCAACAAGTTAGGAGAGACAGCTTTCTTAAATTCCCTTTTTTGTCAAACACCCTAAATGTGGCTTTCCACCCCATGTTGTTTTGGGGTGACAAGCTGCCCATGTCTGCAGGGAGGATTCTGCCACCACTGGGAGAAAGGTCCTCTCAGGATACAGGCTTGTAACCATCAGCTTGAATTCAGACTGTCAAATGAACATAGGTTAGATTCAAGCTGGAGTAATAGCTGTACAGGTGAAATAAGAGAGGTGGTCAGACTCACACAGCTTGAACTTCAGAGAAAGCAGAGCCCTCCTCACACATTGAGCCCTGGGATACAGTGAAGCAGAAACTAGCAGCAAATTTTGGACATGAATCAGATGTTTACAGAAACATGTGCAATTTTTGAGATCCCAGTTTCTAGATCAAGCCCCTCATGTAAAGTATAGTTCTGCTTTTCAAAAGACAAAGTAGGGAGTGTTAATTAGCCAAAAAGTTCTTGCACCAGCCTTTTGTAAATGGTGTCATAGGGCTATAATTTTCCATTCAGCTCTCCAGGCAAGCTCTTGCAGATAGGATCTCATTCCCTTCTGGATTGTTACTGGATTTCAGAGAAATGTTTCAAACCTTATTGCTGTCAGAGAAATTAATGACTAGACAGGTCTACCTGGCAGGCTCTGTCATACAGCACACCAAGTAGTCCAACCTTGGTCCAGCAAAGGGACAAAAAAGCACATGAAGATTCCCACGGAAGTCCGTGTAAGGGGCCAGTAACCTCTGCATCGGGCCACCAACAATGCATGAAGGAGGAGCCATCAAGTGGCAAATACTGCCATCTCTTCATATGGTTCTTCAGAGTGATGAAGTGGTGAGTCACAGTCAGTTCCCAGTCTGTACACTTCTGCTCTGTGACACTGGATTTCACTGAAAACATTTTAAGTTTCTCCAACATGTGCGTCACCCTCTTTGTTTACAGAAATTAGTGAGGCATTTAATTTTAAAAAAAGCTTCTTATTGAAGTAAGGAAACCATGCCAGAGTGAGATATGTCAGTGGTTTAAACAAATACAGCTTGCCTAGCAGAACAGCTATCCTATTACTTCATCCACATGGCACAGGCAGGGGAAATTATAAATAGCAATAGCAGTACTGTCTGGGAGTTGCATCTTGGCACCAGTGCCTCTGGCCACCTCCTTCAGGCTCCCAGTGGTTGACAGTGACGTAGAGGGCAGGGCACAGCTAGAAAATCCCCATCAGCCCTCTGCCCCCTGCTCAGGCAGGGCAGGCCCCAAGCCAACTGCTCATGAGGGATGCAGCAGGCAGGCTACCACCAACTGGATCCCAATTGAAACAGCAGTGGAGAACAAGGCTCTTCTGAGAAATACAGATTTTCCTGGTGCCATAGCTGAAAGGCACAGGGGAAGAGATGGAGAAGGTAACTGTTTTTAACTGGTTGACCTGACATTTGAAATAATGGTACATAATGTAGCCTTGGCTGTGATCATCCCTGTTCACAGCAGGGAGAAAGCCTTTGTGCCACCATGATAGTGGACTAAAGAATGGCAGTAGGAGAGCCAGCAGAGCCAGCAGAGCCAGGAGAGCCTCTGTGGGCTGGCTCTCACACCAAAGTTGCAGTAAAACAGAGGGTACCAACTATTCATTTATTTTGGGACAGCTTTGTTAAGGGTGCAACTATGTCCATGGACAAGTAATGGATGCCCCATCCTTGGAAACATTCAAGGTCAGCTTGGAGTTCTGAGAAACCTCATTATACTTGAAGTTGTCCCTGTCTGTGGCAGCAGGGTTGGACAGGACGACTATAAGAGGTCTAACACAAACTATTCTATGATTCTATTCTACAATTCTAACTTGACTGGTTCAAATCCTGTGTCCCTAGCCTAAGATCTGTATTCAGTCAAGATACTCACTCCTGGCTCCACAACCAAGCCAAACTTCATCTCCACCACCTGTGTGAAGGTCATAAGGAGGTAGGTGTGATATCTACTGCTTTTCAGTCTGGGAATCATCCCCAGGCACAGATTCAAGGCACAATCCAGTTCATGAGCAGCACATGAAGGCCGCATGTGCTCCAGCACCTTGATGGGACACGGGACATTCTGCACCAAACAAGACCAAGCTGGGACCCCTCTGCTCCCAGTTTGTCTTTCAGGCTGATTTCTTCAGTGACTGAGAAAAAAATCTTGCAGAATCTCCACAATAACAATAGGAAATGCTTAAAAAACAGGCTGTGGCTCAAAACAACCTGTCTGGTAGCTGCTTGCAGGAGAAGGGCTGGGACACGGGAAACTCCGCCAGGCTTTTGAGAGCTGGTGATTCATGTTCTGCAACCACAACCTGGCCACAAACCTTTGTGCCAGAAGAGAATGGGGCAGCAACCAAAGGGCTTCAAATGGTCCAAGCAAACAGCTATGGATCTGTCAGGAGGCTGAGTGAGAAAAAAGACAATAATTAAAAAAAAAAAAAAAGTAACTCAGAGAACAGGAAAGTCTTGGATGGGACTCTTGTTCTGACCATCTTGCAAAGGGGGAAAAGGGGGATGAAGAGAAGCAATTTACAGACGTGTGTGGTGTGAGCAGTGCAGTGGGGAAAAGGGGAGCTGCAGAGTGCCTCACCACCAGCAGCAGCCCTGGCAGTGAGGCGGGCGAGGGGGTTCACCCACACAGGCAGCTGGGTTCAGCTGGGTTCACTTCTCCCTGTGGCTCTTCAGCTGGCATCAAGTACTTCCTGCAGGCTGCTCAGAGGTGCTTGGAGATGGCCCAGATCTGTGCCCTGCCTGCACAATGTGCTGGCAATCTGTTGTCTTAGCCAGGACTCCGCATTTCCAGTCCATCTCCTTCCTGCTGTTTTCTTCCCCCACAGCACAGCTGGGGAACAGCAGTGTAGAAGGAGCACAGGCTGCTGGCTGCTTGGGCTTGCTCTGTGTAGTTAACGGCAAACTCTTTCCTTCAGGGAAGGGAGTTGCACAACTGGTTGTGTATTCCTGCCTGCTGAAGTTTCTCATCAAACAACCCTGCTTTCTGATAAGCCAAGCAATACATGTCAGGGCTCCTGTTTGCTCCCTGGCAGTGGGAATTAGTGGTACATTCTGACTGTAAAAAATACTGGTTTTCATGTGGACCCAGCAATAAGAACAAAGATGGAAAAGGGATAGGCAGGAAAACTGAAGAGTGGAGATGAATGCCAGGTACAGGTAACTGGACATTGGGTAAAGCATGGAGGCAAATCCCTTTCCAAGGGAACAAAATGCAGAAAAGAAAGCCATTCATTTTGGTGCTCCAGTCCCAAACAGCCAGTTTGGCTACAGTGGCAGAAGGCTTCATCTACAACAAAGAAGTGAAGGTGGGGCAAACATAAAATTATACAGAAAATTAGCAGCAGAATTTCCTGTGCAGTGATCTGTTTTGGGATACTCATGCCTTCCTGGGGTTGATCCTTCTGGAGTAGATTACAGGATTGTTTCCACTCTCAAAATGACAGAATTACTCAGAAAGTGACAATGAAGAGCTATGGGAAGCCAGCCCTGTTTTTCAGTTCCATAATCCTGTAGCCCAAGGGCAGCTGTGGATTCTTCACAGAATCACAGAATGGGTAAGGTTGGAAGGGACCACTGGAGATCATCTAGTTCCACCTCCCTGTATGAGCTGGGTTCCCCAGAGCACATTACTTAGGATTATGTCCAGGTAGCTTTTGAATCATTCCAGAAGGACACTTCACAGCCTCTCTGGGCAGCCTGTTCCAGTGTTTTGTCACCCTCACAGTAAAGCAGTTCTTCCTCATGTTCAGGCAGAACTTGCTGTGCAGCAGTTTCTGCCCATTTACTCCTGTCCTATCACTTGGCACCACCAGGAAGAGCCTGGCTCCATCCTCCTGACACCCTCCCTTCAGATACTTACATTGATGAGGTCCCCCTCAGTCTTTCCTTCTCCAGGATAAACAGGCCCAGCTCCCTCAGCCCTTCCTCATAACTGAGGTGCTCTAAACCCCTAATCAATTGGACTAGATGATCTCTAGAAGCCACTTCCAATTCTAACCAACCCTGTGATTCTGTGAAGTACCTCCACTACCCTCTGCTGGACCCTCTCCAGTATTTCCTTGTCTTTCTTGAACTGGAAATCTCAGAATGGAACACAGAACTCCCAGGTGAGGCCTCACTAAGACTGAGTAGAGGGACAGGATCACCTCCCTCGACCTCCTGGCACCTATCCTAATGCAGTCCAGGATAACTTGGTTCTTCTTGGCCACAAGAGCACTGCTGACTTATGGACACCTTGTTGTCCACCGGAACCCCCAATGCAAAGACTTCCTCCTGAATCTGGGAAATTTTTGGATAATAATCTAGCAACATCTTGGCAGTGCCCCAGGGAAGAAATTGAAGCTGCTAAATCTGAGCTGCCCAGCCAGCTCTTATGGAGGGGGAATTGCTTTTATGCAAAACAGATGAACAAGTGATAACTTGTTTTTGAAGACCAATAACCTGGCTGCAGTGGCATTGTTGTAGGGAGCAGAGGCTGTTGTTAACCTTTTCACTCCAGGGAAGCTGTGCTGCTGCCATGTGAAGCTGGCAGCAACACTACGGAGCACAGGGACTGCTGAACAACACCCAGCATTGAGCCCCACGGGGCAGTGATGTCAGAAAAGACATGGAGGAGTTAGAACTCCCCATCCCTCCCTGCCCAGCTATGCTAGCTGGCATCAGTGCCCTTGGGTTTTGTTCTTTGCCAGCATGATATGGAAGATGATTTTGGATCATTGCGCTCACTGTTTGCTGCAGATCCCTTGGGAGTCTGCCAGTGTGCTGTACTGATACCTGCTTATTCATGCCCATGCAGCATATACCACAGGCAGAGAGCACAAAAACATTAGCAGCAGAGCTGAAAGGTGCAGCTGAACGAAACAGACTTGTTCTTATAGAGAAAAATACCCTGAAAAAACCCCTAGCTAACTAGAAGAAACCAGTCTACATCCATGAGCAAGTTGTGATCATCAAAGACGTGTTGTTTGGCTTTGCATTTCTGCCTCTCCAAATCCAGTGCACATTCATGAATACTTTCACATTCAAGATCACTGAAGTACCTGAACATCCCTGCTCTCAGCACTGGGGCATCTGACCTGTTGAAGGCCCTCACACCTCACACACAATAGGCACAGTCCAGGCTGAGAGCAGCAGAAGATGGCAGTAGCAGATTCCCACCAGGTGAAGATCTGCACTGGGATGCCCATCCCTGGGCTGGCTGGACATCCCCTCTGGAGCATGCCCAGCTCAGCGTCTTGTTTGGCAAAAGTACTGGCTGCCTCTGTGCCACAAAGTGTATCAGTCATCCCAGTCTCTGGCACCCTGCAGCAGCCAGAGGAATTTGCTACTTTTCTGAGCTCTGGATTTATTTTCAGTCTGCATTTCATATAGGCAAAAGATCTTTATAATCCCAAGGCCTGACTGCCTGGTTTCTTCCTCAGTATCCTTAGGTAACCTTGATCAAATCTGGCCAAGATGCCTCAAATACAGTGGAGTTCTGATAAATTTACTGAAAATTGATAGCTGGGCATAGAAGAAAGAGGTATCAGCAGCCCTGTCCATGGAAGGGAGGCTGAGCTCACCTGGTAGAAGCTTGGTCTAGTGGCAGATGACGAGCCACTCAGCACATGCCACAGCCACCCCTCAGCATGTGGGCACAGCTGGGGCGGCCGTGCTCCCCCACCTCTGGCCCAGCAGCAGCATCACTGGCAGTGAGATTTCATGGGCCAGGAAGATCAACAGAGCTGTGTTTTGTGAGCCTGGTTTTATCCATTCCACTTCTCAATAGCTTGTTTCCTGATGTTTTCAAAAACTGGCAGCTTGCAGTATATGAAAAGACCATTCTTTTTTCTACATGTGTATATTTCTTTGGATTGCTTTTGCAATGACATTTTCAGTAGCTGTCTCTATTTCATTTTCCTTTCATTTTGGGTTTCACTGTGCTCATTCTACAGTAGTTAAGAATCATGAACCTTTTAATGGTTCATCTTTCATCTTAAGCAGGCATGTTTTGAGTATTGCTTGTCCTTAGGCCTTTGCCACATCCTCAGTTGATGACAGCTAACATCCTACGATTGTTCAGAGGGTCCTGTCACTTGTACACACAAAGCAAGTGCAGATCTGGGGAGAAGGCTGCATGTGAGTGTAGTAGGAACCAGGACGGAAGGGTTTGCCTCAGAGCAACTCAGGATGCTCTCCGGACTGTGTAGGCCAAGCAAAGGGAGTATCAGAGACGTTTCTGAAGCTCTTCTTTTGAGTGAAGTCTGTAGTGCTGGGCTAGATGTAATCCCCTCCATGCTCTCTTTCTTCCAGTCCCCTTTTGGATGGGTTATACATAGCCCTGGTGCCATGCTTTGCCCTCCCCTTCTCATCCCAGCCATCAGCTCATTGTGGAGCAGAGCTCGTGCTGCACTGTACAACACCCTTGGCACCCAGTCCTGGCCAAGGTGGAGCAAGGCTGATGTTGCAATGAACCGCTGGTAACTCACTTGTCTGGGGCCAGTCACCAGTGTCTGGCTCTCTTACTACACCCACCGAACACACCAGCCTTGAGGAGGAAGCCCTCACCAGGCATTCATCATGAGGCTCTCCAGTGAGCTTGCATGGGAACAACACACCATCATAACTAAAGTTTGGGATTTCTCACTAGAACACCCAGAAGCTGGGCAGGTGCATGCAACGTGTGGATGGACACTGAGGTATGGATGCAGCTCAACACATGCTTCAAAATAACAGTTCAAATGCTTCAGCTCCCCAGCCAAAGGCAGTGAGTTGTCATCTTTCCTAGGAAGGGTGGGGAATTTGTATATTGCTACATCTTCTGCTAATTTTTGCTTTACCAGGCATTTTGTTACCTGCTCCTAGGGGCTGCAGGTAACTGGACAGGTTTGACTCCCTTGCACCAGGGGAAGCAGAGCCACATTCAGCTGGGAGAACAGTCCCAGCTGTTGAGGAGCCAAGGACCACTTCCAGATGGGTCCTGTGGCTTTGTGGTTATCTTGGTTGGCAGGAGAGCAACTGCTCCACTTCCAGCCCAGTGCTCCTCTTCATCTGCAGACTTATACAAAGCCCAAGGGGAAAGGTGCAAACCTGGCAAAAGGGTTGGAGGCAGTTCTAGGAGTCTAAATTGATGACTATACACGACAAAAAACCTAAGTGTGTTTTATCTAATGCTAATAATGTGGCAGCAATGGGAGAGGAATTTGGGTATTCAGAGAGACCAAGGTGCTTAGCCAGAGACATACCATCTATTTTCCATACCAGCTGGGCCCTGCCCTTCTGTGAGGAAAAAGGGGACATGAACCAAATGTTAGACATTTAATCTTGCCCTAGGCACTTCTTACAGTTCTCAGTGAAACCCCCTTTGCTCTGGACAGTCATTGAAATCCTCTTCCTATCCCCAGCCCCAGGATATGAAGCCCCTTGTGATGTACCATCTCTCTCTTCAGTCCTTTCACCAACACTCAACCCTTAAATCTCTCCCCTTCTGCTCTCCACCTTTTTCAGACAAAACAGGGTGACCAAAAATTAGTGTCAATTATTCATCCAGAATTGTTCAGCAAATGACATAATTCCACAGGAGGCCATGAGGCCATTTAGCATTTTATCAGCACTGGAACAGTTTCCCTTTGTCTCTGGGTCACACACCCTGCTGCTATCTTGTGTCAGCTCTGACTCTGGGAGCAGATCTAAATCACTAAAACATCCCAAATTAACTCAGTGCAAAAAATAAAAAAGAACGCTAAAACCAACCAGCCCTTAAGAGGGAAGTGGTCAGGACAGCATAGGCTGGAGAATGGGAAAGCCCTGACAACAAGGGAAGAAGGGAGCGGTCCTTCTCTCTCAGTAGCAACAAGTCCCTGGGTACCACAATGGAACCACAAACAGTGAGTCAGTGCCCTCTAAAGGATGGCCAGGCAGGGCCACACTCCCAGTCTGCAAAAACACCAGGTTTGGCCACAATGAGTTCCAACTGTAACCCAAAGTGCTTTGGAAGCCGGAGAGACCACAAAACATACCTCAACAGAACAGTTATCAAGGTATGTGACAACAGGAGCACCCTACTCCCCACCTCACTCAGGTAAGAGCTGGATTGCAGGACAGTGGCTGATGGCCAGTCCCATCCTTTTGAGCCAAGAGAAGAACTTTGCTGTGGTGTCAGTAGCGGAAAGGGGAACAGGGTCAGCTTTGGCCACAAAGCCCATGTCAGGCTATAGGCAAGCAGTCTGGCTCCTTTCACAAGCAAGGCTCACAGTTTGGCAACACAATAATTGAGCTCCAATGTCCTAAAATTGGGTTAAAGGCAGAAGCATTTACTTAAATAAACTCCTCACGGTGTAACACATTTGTCCAAACAATTGTGTTTGTTTAACTTTCAGGAGGAGCAGGGGCTTTATGCAGGTTCAGTCATCTGTGCCTGGATCCAAGTTTCATGGCACTTCCTTTATAGAATCTTGGAATATCCTGAGTTGGAAGGGACCCACAAGAATCAATGAGTACAACCCCTGACCCTGCACAGGACCTTGGAGGTTTTATCATCTATTTCTTTTTGTTCTCCATCTGCCCCTTTATCATCTGTGTCACCAGCTCTTTTCAATTACAGATCCTTTCAATCCTGTTTGCACCTTCTCTCTGTTATTTGCAGGTCTCTTCCTGCTTCAGATCTCAGCTCTTGTGTCCAACACCAAAACATGCTTGCCCAGACCCTCCTGCCATTGATGCAAAGTCATACTGGAAATGAGAGCACAGCATAGAAATTGTGCTGGAAGTGGGAGAAGGGAGCCTGGCAAACAGACCCACAAGATCCTTAGGTGGGTGCAGCATTATGGAGTCAATACATATTGACCAACATGAGGAGTGAGAGGTCAAGCCAGCAGAGAGTCAACAAAATCTCATTCAAGTATGTGTCTCCATGCCCTGCACCCTCCTTCCTCAGCAAGCATCCTTCCCATGCCCCCACGGACCCACCCCAGTGCTCAGCACCAGGCTGCAGGAGACACACAGCCCAGTCCAGTCCAGCCCAGCCCAGCCCAGCCCAGCCCAGCCCCGCCACCCACTCTCTCTGCCCTCCCTCAGTTTCACAGAGGCCTGTGAATCACATTCTACTTCAGTTTCATTTTGACTTTTCCTCTCTGTACTTGGTTTTCAGACAGTGCCTGCAGTTTTCTTTGCCTCACTGTGTGAACTGAGATAATTAATCACAGGCAGAGCCTGCAGGGCTGCACTAGAGGAGGTGCAGGCTGGCACCTCAGACCAGCAGGATTGCAGCACTAGGTTAGGAGATTACAGGCTACTGATTCAAAGGTGACAGGACCATAATAAAATGGCCAAAGAGCCTAGACTGAGACCTGAGAGAAAATTTCAGGGCAAAGCATTATCCATGGAACACAGAAATTTGCCCTGTATACAGGTAATCTCAAGTCACAGTGAACAGCTAAAGGACTTTATCTGTAGAAATTGACCAAAGCATCCTTTTATATTTGGTCCTTCTGGTTCTCCTGGCAATTGAATGACCTGCAGCTGGTCCAGTGAAAGTCCATGTTTTCTCTCAAGCAACATACTCTAATAGTACTATCATCAGCCTTTTGTAAAGAGAATAGCCACACAAAATCCCCACAACATGAAAGGTCTGGCACTTCAACATGCACAAGGTGTGCACATAGCACAGCAATAGCAGCTTCCTCTGGAACAGGGAATCACAGATTGGCACAGGAATCACTATCCCGTACACATGCTAATTCAGCAATGTCCATCTGAAGCAAATCATCTGTTCATGCCAGAGGTCCCTCCAGTCTGACCCACTCCCTGAGACAGCACCACAGACCAGAACACCTTCCAGTGCATACCCTGGAAGAGCAGCATGGCTCTGTTAGAAAAAGTACTTTAAAAAGAAAAGAAAAAAAATAAACCAATTAAAAAAAAGAAAAAATATTCTGCACTTCCACTGGGGATAGAATGAGAAGAAACTGCAAAAACAGAGACTGGGGTTGGACATTAGAAAAATAATTTCCAAATTAAGGAGAGTAAGGCCCCAGAACAGAATGCCTTAGAGAACTCTGAATAGCCATCCTCAGAGGATTTACATGAAAAAGCTTGAAAAATCTCATTTGGGATGATACAGTGTTCTCTCTTGGGGAGAGAATGAATTAGGATACTTACCATGCTTTCTTCCTGTCTCTTCCCTATACCATACTCACCTCTTCCTCCCCAAAATTCTGAATCTTTAACAGTCTACAATCTAGGTGCTTGCATAGAAATATGGCAATAACTTTGTCTCCCTAAGTACACAACATTTAACAGTCACTGTAGGGCACTTCGAGGACACTCAGGAACAGCAGCACGACACTCAAATGTTTTTGATTAGAGTACTTCAGCTCTTCAGGAAGAAATACTGCAGGTACTGGTGACAGGAGCAAGCCTCAGAGTCAACCAACTCTGATTGTAGCTAATAAAGGGCAGAGGGAAACACCAATCTGTTTTTCATAATACCTTGATTAGATGGTTTCTTAGTGAGCGGGTGGGTTGTATCTAGCAGAGTGAAACTGAGCAGAGGATGTGGCTGAGAGGAAGAGTCTGTATTAGGGACAGGGATGGAGGAACACAAAGCTCACTCTTGGGAAGGAAGAAGGGGTGAGAGAGAACTGTCAGGAGACCCAGAGCAGCTGAGTCTGTCCTCAGTGCAGTCACTGACAGCCGGGCATGAACTTGCCCTGCTCCTGCGTCTCACTGTCCCTCTCCTCCAGACAGAGCCTTCCCAGAACAGCTCCTTGCCCAGCCCCAGCTCCAGTACCTCTTCCTCTGCCCATCCATCTTTCCAGCCCTGATAGTATCTCCCAAGGCTCAATGATTAACCAGTTCTTAGAGTGAGGAGGGGGAGACAAACTATACTCGAGGCAACATTCCTGACCAAACTTGGTTCAGTACATTCCTATTTCCTCAGCTGCACTTGGCATTAGGAAAAACAATCCCACTGCACAAACCTGTTGCTTTGTTTGCTTCAGGCACATTACAAAGTAATTAACTATTACCTTTCCCATGTCATGAGTACCTGAGAATGACACTTCTTTCCCCATTCTGTTGCCAAAATGATTTCTCCTTCACAAGTTCAGTAAACAGACATACAGTTCTTTGTACAAACGAAGAATAGTCCCAAAAACAAGAATGCAAAATTGCTTTAGCCCAGATTCAAGAATAATTCAAAATACAGAGCTCTGAGGTCTTGACATGTCTTTTTTATCTTTTCCCCTCCATTTTTTATTAAACAAATTACTCACAATTTGGGTTTGGCTGGGCTCAAAAGATTACCTAGCAATGAAAAGACTATCTGAACTAAGTAGGCTACCAAAAGCAAACAGTGTTATCAGTCAGGCACTTAGTTTAAAGAAACTGGCACTCCCCTTCAAAAGGTACATGTTCTTCCTTATCTCTTTAACACAGACCATCAAGGTTTTAGCGTTCCCAATGCCATTTTAGCACACAGCAGTGCTCTGTAGCTGAACAGAAAAGGAAAATGCTGAGATGTGAAAATTATCGAGCAGTTCCTGAACTCAGAAACAGTGTATGTATTCTAAACAATAAGACCTTAACTATCAGCTGTGTTAATTAAAAATAAATCTTCAATATTGGCACTTTACAGATACTATTTTAAAATGCTTCCTGTGGCTAACTATAAAGATGGGTAAACAATAAAACCTTTTTAACTATCAGGCTGCGTTAATTAAAAGAAAATCTTAAATACTGGCACTTTACAGATACTATTTAAAAATGTTTCCTGTGGCTAACTATAAAGCTGGGTTGGCATAATTTCCAACAGTTTAGTGCAATCTATCATGTATCAGAAAGTCATAATTCCTAGGCAAGAGAGAAAATTTATTGAAGTCAGAATGAATTTCAATAACTTCCCTATTTCCATGATAGCCTAGAATAAAAACCAATTGCATTCACAAATCATAACACTGGAATAAAAGAAAAATCTTGTATCTGCTTAGAGCTTTAAAGTTACAAAGGGTCTTTATTTAACTTTGGTAGAGCTTATGCTTAGAAATAATGTATCTGCAAACTCTGAAATATTTATAAATTGCTGTCAGTGAAAAACATTGTGTACACTTTACTTTTTTCCCTATTTATTAGTTCTATGAACGTTGAGCTGAAAGGAGGCAACATGTCCAGGTAACTTATCTGGATTGCAAAAATACTTAAAAGATTTATAATTGAAGAATTATTGCCCCTCATTCAATTCCTGTTTGACTGCAACTCCCTGAAGCTGTCAAGGAAACACTGATTTATATATTTTAGCTAAATCTCAAACCTGGGGTTTCAAAGAAGTATTTTCTGCTGAGAAGGCCAACTTCCAGGCCCAGCCCCCCACACGTAACACCTGCAAGGACAGGACACACACCAGCTCTGGGCAATAAGCCCAGCTGATGACACAGGCTCTCTACAGAGACTTTTATCAGACACCATGCAGAACTTGAGAGCAGCAGAGCTAAAATGCATCTTGGAGAGACCAAGATGACAATATCAGGTAATACTTGACAAGGGCTCTCCTGCCAGGAGCCCTCCCAGACCCCAAATCTCACTCAGGGCTCTGGACTGCAATTCTGGTGGGCAATCAGCAGAACTAAGCACACAAACATCCAGGTCCTTTGCAAGGTTTAATCCTAAATCACTACGAGAATTTTGCAGCACCAGAATCTAAAGTTTAATTTGAATTCTGTGCCTCAAGCATGAAAGTGTTCTTTCCTTTTGCCTTAAAACACTTAAGCCACATGTTGAAAAGTCAGTTTGTTACTGGAGGAGGACAAGATACTTATTTTGGGCACAGTCAGAGGGGCTATCCCTACCTCCTACTGTGACAAGGCTTTTATCTAAAGTCCCATTTGCTGCTTGGAGGGGGGAGGTGGGGAGGGAATAGACAGTAAAGCTTTTACTAAGTTACATCCTTGTTTCAGGTCAAAGCCAAAGGAGTGAAATATATGAGAATGAGACCCAAGAACATACTATTTTGCTGAAAGAACAAATACTAGACAAGTTTACTTAGAAAGCTACAGTGCTTTCAAACAATAATTTGAACTCTTCTGGATATCCATATAAGGCTGAGAGTGCATTTTTACAGACTTAGTTGCATTTAGTGTTAGAAGACTCTGAAGTCATACCTTGTTAAGAGACAAGATCTCTAAAAAGTCCCTCTCTGTGCTGAACAAAACTTGCAAATCTGATTCCTTAAATTGGGTAAAGGAGAAATGCCTTACCATGCTCTGGGCTCTATCTTGCCATTGTCCAGGAAAGCCAAGGGTAGAAACAGAGCAACTTAAGTCACAAGAAAGAGTAGGAACATGCCAAGGGAAGAAAAAAACATGCAATAATATGACCAAGTTGCAGTGACAGAAAAGTGTGCAAGAAGAAGCAGTATGAAAAAGAGCAGTTAGGGGAAAGGAGACACAGTGAAGAACAGAACCATGTGAGGAAAGGAGAGACCAGAAACAATACATAGTACATCCTAGGGAGGGCATTGTAAAACAGTATTTAAACTAGAGAAGTTTTATTTTTCTCTAAAAATCACTGTGTAAATTTTAACAAACACATCAAACCTCACTGTAAGACACTGCTGATGCTGGCCATCTCTGTACTCAGCTGACAGAAGTCACCACTGCCAAAGGAGGATGTGTTCATTTGTCAGCTGCTTCAGACTCAAGTCTGTACCTCGGTTTAAGGCCAGGGCAGGGTGGTGGCTGAACAAAGACGTCACACTTTGCCATGGAACACTCGGGGAGATGCCAGCTCTGCCATGGGCTGGGCCACCTGCAACAAGAGGCAGTGAAACTGCAGCAGCTTCTGACTGCAAGTGGAATCTTCACACTTTACAGCAAAACTCCAGCTACAGTTCTACTTAAACTCATAATGGCAAATGCTGGTCAAAGAAAAATAAAACATCACACAAAACATAAAACAAGACAACAAAACAACATGCAGAACTGCAGACCCATCTTTTTCTTTATGCTGAACCTGTTTAAAGAACAATCAATCACTAAGAAAAACTATACTAGATGTAAAGGAGCAGTTACCTCCAAGACTTCTGCAAATCCATAATCTGGCTTCCTGCCTTACACTTGCCCGAATGTTTTGTGTTTAGTACAAGTGCATGTATTTGTATATTTGTTCAGCAGGAATGAGTAACATTTTATTTGATTCTAATATTTTGCAAGAATCTGAAACACATTTAATTAGTTAGTAATAAAAAGCCCTATAGAATTCTAATTGATAGGAAAATATTTTCTTCTCTCACAAAAGGATTAATATTTTTTCGGACTAGAGAAGCCAGCTAAAAATAGAACAAGGTTTTCCAAACTCCACAGGACTGCTTTGGTATTTAAGGAAGGACTAGAGGTAGCACTGTGTGCCATGATATAATCGACATGGTGGTGTTCAGTCAAAGGCTGGACTCGCTAATCTCACAGGCCTTTTCCAACCTAATTCGTTCTGTGATGCTGTGTTTGATTCTCTCTGAAAAGTTCTGTATGTGGTACAAGCCCCGCCACTCAGCTGGCAAGTTTCCAAAGGCACGTTTGGAACGCGGCCTTACCCCAGCTGCTCAAAGCGCCCGGGGTGGCGGTGATCACCTCACGCACCCACAGAGCTGCCAACAGCTGCCCGGCCAACCGCCAACGCCCTTCAACCTACAGCTCCAGCTTCTCTAGCACGAGGCAGAGCGATAAAACACGCCTAACCTAAGGAAGGGCCAGAGCAGAGCCTAAACGCTACCCCGCTTTATTCCCGGCCCAGTGACGATATTCCTGCGGAGCCGCAGCCGCTCCAAACTTTCCTCCGCCCCCCCCACCCCGCTCCGCGCACGCGCCGAGCGGCCGCTAACCCCCGCCCGCTTCCGGCCCCGAGCGCGCGCCCTCCCCCCGCAGCCCGCGCGCTCCCCGCGCGGCGCGGCCGGCGGCGGGGCGGGGCACGGCACGCGGGGCTCGCGAGCGAGCCGCTAAGCCCCGCCCCGCGCCGGCAGCCGGCCCGCCCGGCGCGCACGCGCGCTGCCACCCGCCCACCCCCCCCAACGGCGCACATGTGCGCTCCCCGCCGCGCGTGCGCGCTGCAGCCCAGCCGCCCCCGCACTGAGGCCGGCCCCCGTGACGCCGGGCGGGCGCACGCGCGCTCCCCGCGCGGCCGCCCCCCCGCCCCGCCCCGCTCTCGCGCATGCGCCGGAGCCACCGCCCCTCTCCGGCTGCCGCGCGTGTCCCCACCCCCGCCGGCAGCTGCGCGTGCGCGGTGCGCGCGGCGCGGTGCGTGGCGCGCGGCGCGGCGGGGGCGGGGGGGCGGGGCGGGTATATATAGAGCGCGGCCGGGGCGGCGGCCGCCCCCTTGTCCCCCGGCCGCCGTCGGAGCTGTGTGCGCAGTGCGTGTGCTCCGGACCACCCGGACACGCCGGCCCGGCCCCGCAGCACCATTTATTACTAAAAAAATATTTAAAAAAACCCAAAAAAATCCAAAAATCTTAAAAAACCTTTAAAAAAAATAATCCTCTCTCTTCATCCAACCTTCCCGACAACCTTTCTGCAAACGGCCGGTTTGATATAAAATAACCCGGTGAAGCGAAGTCCCCGGACCCGGCGCAGCCGAGAGGAGACACACAGCGAGCCCGACCCCGCCGAGCGCAGCACCCGCCGCCGCCAGCTCCACCCGGCCCGCACGGAGCGCCCCGACCCCCGCCCGCCCATCCGCCGCACCCGCCGCAGCCGTTGAGTCCGAGCGGCCCCGCGCCGCCTCCGCCGGCACCGCTCGCACCGACCGCCGCGGCCTCCGCCTCGTCAGCGCCCCCCCCGCGCCGGGAGACGGCGGCAGGATGAACCCCAGCGCCCCCAGCTACCCCATGGCCTCGCTCTACGTGGGGGACTTGCACCCCGACGTGACCGAGGCCATGCTCTACGAGAAGTTCAGCCCCGCCGGGCCCATCCTCTCCATCCGCGTCTGCAGGGACATGATCACCCGCCGCTCGCTCGGATACGCCTATGTCAACTTCCAGCAGCCCGCCGACGGTGAGTGCCGGGCCGCGGGCGGCGGCGGAGCCATGTTTGTCCCCTGCCCCCCGCCCCGGCCGCCGCCCCGCATCCATTTTGCTGCCCGGGACGGGGCGGACCCGGCGGGGCGCGGGGGGAAGTTGGCGGAGGGGCCGCCGCTCACACGCGGCCCGGGCCGCCCGCGCCTCGTGGCGGCCGGAGAATCGGGGGGGAGGCGCTTCCGCGGATCGAGAGCGGCCGCGGGGCCCCGGCGATGGGCGGGGGAGCGCCCGGGGAGTCCCGGGGGCCCGGCGGGGCTGCCCCCGCTCCCGGGGAGGGGGTTGTGGATGAGTGTGCGGGCGGCCCTTCACGTCCGTCCGAGATGAAGGGTAGCTTGAGGAAAACATCGCAGTCATTAGCACGTTTTAATAACCGCGCAGGAGCTGGGTGTGTGTGAGTGCGTGGTTAAGAGGCCGGGAGAAGGAAGTAGGACGCACCGGCGTGGCTGGGTAGTTCCACAGGCGTCCAGGCCGAAGCGTTTGTTGAAACACCATGGCAGGTCTGTCACGTGCAGGGAGGGCATGAAACTACTCGGGCCTCCTTGTGCTTCTTCCTCATGGAGCTGGAGCCCCAGCTGTGCTCCCATCCGCGTCTATTCGCACTAAATTCTCTGACGTTGTTTCTCCCAAGTCGTGTTTTTATGAAACTTGTTTTTCCACGAAGTGTTTCTGCTTTTCTAAAGTTATATTGGTAAAGAAACTTTCTCTGTAGTTCTGGTCATGTTGGGAAACACAGTGTCATCCATTTGGAGGGTGTTTCACTAAAAGAACCGAACGTGACTGGTTCTAAATTTTATGGAATCCAATTTAAAAAAAAAGTAATGGGCCAACTAGCAGATAGGTGATTTCAAGTACAGTTAAGTAAACATTTCTATTTTAATGGTCTTATTTTCAAGCATATGAAAGTGAGATACTTAAATTACAAACTTTTCAAGCAATTAGATTTAACTGGCTTTCAGAATTAGCTTTAGCATACAGCCATTATCAGATCAGACTTTAGTGTACTGATGGTATCTGTATGTACAGTAGTAAAAGTTACTGCCTCATCTTAATAGGAGATACTCCACCTGTTATCAGCTCTCTCAGTTCAGAGAGCTTTTGATTTATTCAGCCATTCTTTAGGATGAGACGATTTGAATGCTGGTTTTGACATGCTTTGCTTTCATTCAATAGCAGTGTAAGGGATTAGGTCAGTTCTATGATATAATAATGTCAGGATATAAGCTGAAGGTGATTCAAATGCTGCTTTTCCTTAGTATTGACATAGTTCTATAGGGGCTGACTTTATTGTTGTCAGCAGTTGAGCAACCAGTACATTCTGTGACTTGGTTTGTAATTTGTCAAATGTGGGAACAAATACAGCTTTTTCACCTGAACAGTGCTTAATGCAGAGTTTTTGAATATGCCTCTTAGAAAGGTGTTGTTACTCTGAATGTTATAAGTATTTTTCAGGCTTTGGGAGACACATATTTTGGTCTATAACTAGTCGAGTTCAGGTAAAAGTATTTCTCAGCTAAAAGTATTTCTCATCTTTATCAAACCTGCATCTGGCACATATCTGGAAGCAGTTGTTTAAAATACACTTCAATGCTATTGCACGATTACACTTTTTGAAGATTTTCACAATTTTATATTTTTGGCAAACACCTAGAAAGCATTTGGTGGGGGCTTTTTATAGATCATTATGTCCATTTACAGAAATCTTGAAATAGGAGTTTTGAGGATGAATGGCTATTCTTAAGATAATACTGTTTTTATTTTGTTTCCAAACTAGATACCTTTTATTGGTTTAGCTAGATTTTTAGCTATGCCTATTAGACAGCTAGTAACAACTACCTTGGGTTTTGAAAAATAGCTTTGAAGGTGTGCTTGACATCACCAGCTGTCTGTAAATGAGGGATCTCAAAGCTCTTCCAAAAACTAATTAGGTCTGATGACACATGTGTGAGGTATGCACACATTTCAGAGTTGTGACTTTTGTGAATTTGAGTCATAGTCTGGGGTACAACTTGGGCAATCTTGTTTAATCACTAAACTAGAAATATTTTTGAGTAATCTGAAACTGCATCAGAATCCTTTGGATTTTTAGAATGGTTATGTTTCCAGAGGTTTTTTATTTCAGAGCTGTTGCTGTTTACCTTTAGCACAGGTTAGCATTAAGTGTATATTCTAAGTAATTTTGAAATTGTTAAAGTGGGCTGTCCAGTTGCTCACGACTAAAATGGGAGCTGGTGAGTCATTCAGTGAGAGCTCCAGCAGAATCAGCAGTACAGCCCGGGTAGGTGTGTCCGTTGGTAACGAGTTCGCTGCTGAATGGAGCTGCTCCTGCAACCGGCACAGCCTTTTATGACTGAAATGTAAGAAAAGTGAGCCAGTTTCACTCGCTGGGAATTTTAATGAGAGTAGCTTGTACCTGGTTGTAGATGGAGTCTTAATGTTTTAAAAATCTACAGTGGAATGACAATGTGGTCTTGATTAAGCAGAAATACTTCAATTTCTTGTACTTCTGCTCCATAGGAGAGATGAGGAGAGCTGTTGGAGTTTCCATGCTTTCCTCGAGGAGAAATTGCGCTGGTCTAAGACACAGGCTCAGTATTTGTTAAGAGTGCTGTTTGCAAAGGAGCTGTGGACCCACTTTGCGTCAGATGGTTGGGTAATGTGTCTAGGAACACACGATTTTGAGGAGTGTCAGGATTATTCTAGAAGCAATTAGCATGAATTAGAAAAGCCTCTTTTCTAGTAAAGGAAGCCCTGTTACTACTTCTGGAAATAATGAACTGTTTGTTGCTGGCACATCTATTGGTGCTGGCAGTAATAATTCTAATGACTTCCAGGGCAGTCGTAAAGCCTTACAAATTTCTACTGTGGCCAGTCTGATATCCACAGGTTTTTTTCTTTTTTCTTTACTTTTTTTTTTTTTGTCTCCCCCCACCCTTTTGTAGTATAAAGCCTTCCAAAGATTTTTATTTCTCATTAACACTATCTAGGTTTCCTTTTCTCTCCTGCTTGATTTATATTGAAGTTTTTGAAAGCTTCATTAACTTATTTAGAAGACTGGCATGTAATTTTTGTGGCTTCAGTTAAAGTCATTTGCTGAGTTGCTGCTGTCATGTGAATATGGTAGTAGTATCAATAATCTTTTTCCTCGTGAAACTGTTAGGTGTCCATCTCTTTAATGCCTGCAGATGTCTTTCAGAGAATATAATCTTCAAATTTATTTCTAATCTGAAAATGTCACAAGAAAAGATATAGAACATGGTGTATCAGCTGAATCCCAGGCTCATTGCAAATTGTCTTTGGCCACGATGTGCAACAATATAGCTTGAGATAAAAGCAGCGCTTAAAGAACAAAAACATTAAATAAGGGCTTTCATAATGCAATTGGCCCTTGGTCCTCCCAAAAAAAATATTAACTGACACAGTTGCTGTTTTTAAACTAGCACTAAGCTGGTTTCAGTCTTGTTGACATCAGATTGTTCTGATATTTGCAAATAACAGTGAAGTGAGTTAGTACCCATGGGTGTGACTTCAGGTATTTTTTGGGGCTTTTTTCAGTGTTCTTCCAGACTTACAGGAACAGGAATGAAAAGGAACTGCTGTACTTGAGAGCTATTGCTCTTCTGTGCTTAAATACATTGTTGAGTTACAACATCGCAGACTTGTGACTTTGAAGTCTTGTGGCTTTGAAGGGGCATGTGAAAAGTGAACGAGTCTTGATACTTCCCCATCTAAACACACAGGAGATTCTGTATGCAGGATTTGAAAAGTTAGTTGTGGAGTTCTACTGGAAAAACTACTCCATTGGAGTAACAAAACCTGGTTTACGTTACCCTGGTTTGCTGTTTTAATACTTTCTCCTTCGTTGAGCTCGTATGTATTTCATCGTGATCTTTTAAGAGATACGTATAATTTCAGATTCTCTAAACTAAGTAAGTGCTAGTTTTGAATCTCTTTGAACTGTCTCTTGCCTGGAATTTCATCATAGATCTTTTTGGTCACTGAGGAAGTTGTGTGGAATAGCTGCCTGACTGAGGCAGCAAAGAAATTTTCACCATTTGGGGGTATTGGTATTGTGAATGTTCTTATGTTAATGTTTGCATCTCATATAGGCACAAGCAGTACCCCTAAAAGCATTTTTATTGACACAATTTACATCTGTGTGATATGGGAGAAGCCAGCTGATTTTCACAAACGTTGAAACTTTTTAAGGGCTGCCACTTGCTGCATTTTCTCCTGTCACTGCACCATCTTTTCATAGATCTAGTCCTGTGGGCTAGTGAGATTTCTGCAGCTTGCTCAGCTGACTTGTGCTCCTTCCTAAGTGCAGCTTTTGCTGATTTTGCCACTTCTTCCTGGCATACAATTGATGCAAGGAAGTACATTGGAGGCTTAGTACACTGGAGGCTTGGGTTTGCATCTTGGTGATGGTGCTGGATTTGAAATAGTAAAAATATTATTAAGAATTGTACTTCAGCTGGCATTTGTGTGCTTATTACGATAACTAGCATTTTCTACTAATTCCATCGTGTTTTTCCAGCTGAACGAGCTTTGGACACCATGAACTTTGATGTCATTAAAGGCAAACCAGTGCGCATCATGTGGTCTCAGCGCGATCCATCTCTACGCAAAAGCGGTGTAGGAAACATCTTCATCAAAAACTTGGACAAATCAATTGATAACAAAGCTTTGTATGACACATTTTCTGCTTTTGGGAACATCCTGTCTTGTAAGGTTAGTGGAAAATAAAATGTACTGACACACAAACTCCTCAATTTATGCTGAAAATATTCCATGGGTATTACAACAAGGTTTTTCATTATTAGGTGGTGTGTGATGAAAATGGATCCAAGGGTTATGGATTTGTACATTTTGAGACACAAGAAGCTGCAGAAAGAGCTATTGAAAAAATGAATGGTATGCTGCTTAATGACCGCAAAGTGTAAGTACATAAATAAGTATTTGGGGATCAGCAAACTGAAATTAATTTTGCAGCAGACGAAGATTTAAAGCTTACCTAGGAAAGGAAGGTTGTTCTAAAAATTTCTAATTTTAAGAAGATGTATAGTTTTAGTGCTAGGGATTTTAAGAATTGTATCACCTGTCTATTCTAAGGGCAGACTAAGTTCAGAAAGCCAAATAATGGACTCACGAGGAAAAAGAATCATTGTATTAATTGTCTTATAAGCCAATACTGTAATGAGGGTTTGGGATCTTCCCTGGTTTTCTGACCTTATTGGTCCAAGATAAAATACAATCCATTAAGTATTCTGAATAATACTTCCTTTATAAGAGTTCTGAGATTGGTGTGTTACCCATATTTTGGAGTCAGCTGATACTTAGAGTTACAGATACTTGGCACTAAAGACTGGTCAGATTAGACTAATATTTTTGTATGAATGTCTGTTAATAGGCATATCTAGGGAGTAGAAAATAAAGGTTAGAGAAACATAATGTTTTAAACCTTATCACTGTTCTACATTGTAGGAAAAAAGGTTATTTGGCAACTTCTTTAATAATATTTAGGCTGGGGGAGTGAGTGTCCCTCGCAGCTATGCCTGAGGGATCATTATGGTGTTTGGTATAATTGCAGAAGAACAACTTTCTAAATACTTAGGGGGGTTTAGAAAAAGGATAACAGAAGTCAGCATCAGGTTACCATCATGGATTATTTTTATTTGTAGAGATGGATGGATCAAGCCACATACAGGGAGAATATATATTTTGAAACTTTAGTTTTCCTCCTTGTTCTGTTCTTGACTGACATATTGTGGATGTTTTTATTCAGCGTCTGTTGTTACACAACCTTAAATTAGTGAAAATGGTCAGCATGCAGTCATAAAAGCACAGAGGTAAAATATATCAGGAGAGTTAGTTTTGCTTTAAATTCCTATTCAGGCTAGTCTTTTAGAAATCAATTAAAACACTTCATTCACTATCAAAATCTGCTGAACACATTGTGCTTCCATTCTTACTATACTCAATTGCTATAAATTAGGTGAAACTGTCCAAGTTTAAAAATTATTGAGTTACAGGATGCTGCTGTATTGTATTTGCCAAATTTGCAACTGTAAAGTTAGAGACTACAGAAGATTTTGGAAGTAGGAGTCTGCTATAGTCAGAAATCAGTGTCAGCCATGTACAGTCTGTGCTAGGGCATGTTCTGGGGCTGCAGAATGTTATGTTTGGGTTCTGCTCTTTTTCTGCCAGTATGAGCTAACTGTTGGTGTTCCCAGCCAATTTGCAATGGTATTTGACTCAAGAGCAAGTTGAACCATTTATTTCACTATGCCTAAAAACAAACTCTTTGATACAGGCTGGAAAGGTGTGTTAGGGAGTGGGGGCAGTTAGTTAAATATCCCTTGCTTAAAAACTGGATCAGAGAGCAGTAACTGCTTTAAGGCTGCCAAGTTTTTAGTATGGCAGAGGGATTATGCTGTTATCTAGAATTTCTGTTTAGCCTCTTCACTTAGTACTCTTTCCATTGTTGAGCTCCTGTTGTCAAAGGCTGTTTTGTAAGAGTGAGCAATGTCACCAATGGCTTGAAAGCATTTTCATGCCTTGTAACTGGGATAAACATGCTCATGTAGCAAAGGACAGTGGAATTGTTTTTCTGATGTAGTTTTATCATAAATACTTTATCTAAAGAATTTCATACCTATAGCAAACGAGACTGATTAAGAATAAAATACAATGCCAGAAGGATTAAAGTAAATTTTTAAACCTTGAGAGACTTGCTTTAATCTGTATTACTCTGTTCTTCCTGCAACTAGATTTGTTGGAAGGTTTAAATCCCGCAAAGAACGTGAGGCAGAGCTTGGAGCCAGAGCAAAAGAATTCACCAATGTTTACATCAAAAATTTTGGAGAAGACATGGATGATGAGAGACTTAAGGAACTCTTTGGCAAGTTTGGTAATGTCTTAATGTACTACATGTATCTTACCTGTACAGTGCCTTGAAATTCAAGGAATCAGGGCTGTCTGATGTTGATGTAAAAATGTAATAAAGGTTACTGAAAAGTTGGTACTTAATTCCAGTTTCTGATTTAAAAGTGCAGTAATATCCAAATTTTCAATAGGCAGAATAGCATATGTAATCCTGCCATCAGAACTGTTTCCAGTAGTCTGAAAATAGTGTGTCCATGATTTCTGCAATTTTTTGAAAGCTGCAAATAGAAACGTTCTTTGGTTTAATGCAGATTGATTTTATAAATGCACCTACAGGATGTGTGACAAATGAGTTTACTATTGCTTTCATTGACCTGCACACTTACCTCTGTTATTCAGTTGCCTTGTGGTGGTTGACCTAATACAAAATTACAAGGAAATATTCCAGTGCCAAGCTATGAGATTCTGCCTTGATCCTCAGTTTCACTTTGGGGAAAATTATGGTGGATATATGACCATGATGTAGTAATATATATGGTGTGTTACCATCCAAATAGGAAATGGCAAATCCCTTAATGTCATTACAGGTTCTTTACGTTTTATTTTCAATCTCATATTTTTTTAAAATATTTATTTTCTTTCCTGTATGCTTTTGCTGTTCTCCAGTGGATATTATGTAAAGCAAGGGAAAGCCTTGTACAAGAGATACCCTGTAGCAGCCTTAAGCAGCATGAACAGGAAATTCCTTTCTGCTCTTCA
This sequence comes from Eopsaltria australis, assembly GCA_034509425.1. Lineage (NCBI taxonomy): Eukaryota > Metazoa > Chordata > Aves > Passeriformes > Petroicidae > Eopsaltria > Eopsaltria australis. The sequence goes on from JAVTVJ010000001.1 coordinate 4,876,823, forward strand.
AGTATCTGTGGTTGAAACAGTAGCAAAGTTAGCTGCTACAGCTAAATTACCTGCTTCCAATTGAATCCGTGAACTGCAATTTTTCAGAGGTTTGGAATTGCTGAACTAGGATGGCCTTTCACCAGGATAAATAGTGAAACGTATACTTAATTGCAAGGCCTCCCTCTGGCTTTTTCAGTACCTGTTTCAAAGAATGGAAGCATTAATACTTTTTAAATGTCACCATTTTTAATAATTAAACAAATTTCATTCACTTTCAGGTGAAATTTTGGTTGAAAATACTGTAGAAAAGAAATTCAGCACAGCGGACTTCAGCCATAATGGCTGAAGTTCATCGAGGCAAATTAGTAATTTCATATTAAGGGGTGACATTTACTTGATACTATTATTAGTGCAGGAGTCCTTTGTAATACAGATAAAAAAACTAAATATTATCTTGTAAAGAGGATGTTCAGAAGGTGAGAAGAATATACTGTATATGAAGCATAAGTATTTCATTCTCTTTTTAGGTCCTGCTCTAAGTGTGAAAGTTATGACTGATGAGAGTGGAAAATCCAAAGGCTTTGGCTTCGTTAGTTTTGAAAGACACGAAGATGCCCAAAAAGTAAGCTTTTGGACTTAATTTTAGGAATTCTGTTAATGAGACCCAAATAATGTGTTTCATTGTGTGATTAAATTTTTTAATTGGTCAAGGACACAGCAAAAAGAGGTCCTTACTCCCTGTATTGCTTAGCACAGTTTGTGTCATTTAGAATGGTTTCCTAAGGGCAAATGTCAGTTGGTGTGAGAAGCCAGTTAAGTCAAGATACTTTGATACAGCTGGAATTAGTATAGAAATTGGGAATCTTAAGTAATTTTAAAACCTGTTGTATTTGGGCTTAAAGGTCTCAATGATATTTGGACTCTTGCATGCTGAGCAACATACAGCATAGTAAATTACTACATCTGTGAATAATTGGATCCAATTTGGTTGCACAAAATGTTTGTGCAAAGCAAAAAGAATTGTGTTTTCAAAACGTAGCTCTGCAAAGTCAGCAGGAAAGCTATTAGTTTTATAAAGTACGTTTGGCACAGCTGTAAGAAAATAGTCATAAAGCTCTGTGATGTTGCTTTTACTCTGAGGGGTAACTTTGGAAGAAGGGTCCTTTTTTGTGTATATGTCTGTAACATGCCAGTATGCTGTATAACTTAATTCTTTGTCAACTGCTTGCTTTGATATGTCAGTTTACTGTGACAGTAGGGACATAGCATCAGGGAAAAAAATGCAGTACAGAACAAATCATGGCAATAAACAAAGTTTGCTTTTCAAAAGGCATTTTGGTGATTTGTCAGTACTGCAAGTATACAAGTGAGAGATTAGAACAAATCCTATCTACCTTAACATCTACATTTTTCTATCTTGCATACATTAATCGATGAATAGTTTTTCTTACTGTAGTCAGAATCACGTGTTGGGTGTAAATATGTCTAATGGCTTTGATCATAAACATATACAATAAACCGGTGACTTCTGGTTTCATATTGATTGAGTAAATATGTGCCAGTGTTTTCACATCTGAAGAGCTGTAACTCAAAAGCGTATGAAGGGAAGAAGTTCACATTTTTATACTTCTAAATATTTCCTTAATGAAATACTAAAAATGAAAAATAAAAAGGTTATACATGCCATCCGTAGCTTAACATATAGTATAGAAAGATGTGATAGATACTGCAGTTTCAGATGTTACTTTTAAAGACAGAATGAGGTGAATTAAGTATTTTCAACTTTATTTGCTTACTTTTCTCTGCCATTAGCAAGACAAGGTTTGAGAAACAGTTCTTGCAACATGGGTTTTTGCTCCAGCTTTATATAAAAAAAGTGATTTGCATCTCTGGTGACTTTTCTTCAACAAGATAGAAGCATACTTGGAAAGTAATTTTCGTGTTACCATAAGTGGGGAAGTCTTGGGTATTTTGTTTCAATTAGTGGTATTTTCAGATGGATTAGCTCTTTTTCTAGAATCTTTATGTAGCTTTTTATGTTTGAATTGTATTTTTTGTATGTCTGAAAAATGCTGGGGTACAAAGCACTGCTAACTTACTGTTTGTTAATGAAGGCTGTAGATGAGATGAATGGGAAAGAGCTCAATGGAAAACAAATCTATGTTGGCCGGGCTCAGAAAAAGGTGGAAAGACAGACGGAGCTGAAGCGCAAGTTTGAACAAATGAAGCAGGACAGGATCACCAGATACCAGGTTCAGTTTTAAATCAAGAAGACTAACTCTATTGTATGGCATTTTGAGATCTACACAGAACTCTTGTTTTCAAAAATAATTTGCCTGTTTTCTTAGGGTGTAAACCTTTATGTGAAAAATCTTGATGATGGGATTGATGATGAGCGTCTCCGAAAAGAGTTCTCCCCATTCGGTACAATCACTAGTGCAAAGGTAAAGTTCACAGATTGTGCTCCTCTGTTCTCTGGAAATGAACAGTGATCTGTCACCAAAGAAAAGTTTATTGCATTCAGTAACACATGTGACCCACTATAAATATGGGCATCAGCTTTCTTGATTATTGTACGTGTCAGGTTAAGCCCCATATGATCATCCTTTCTTGAAATAAACTAAGTAGTGAGACTAGTGTGAGAAAAATTACATCTTCCAGTGCAATACTGTACTCATTATTATTTCAATTAGATTTTCATCTTTATTCAGGTAACAGTTTGCTATTAATTGCACAATAATACTAATTTTTTGTTAAAATCTTAGTAAAACAAACCTGTGGTCTCACTTCTAATAAGCTAAAACAAGAAACTAATGCAAGTTGAGTAGGTATGACACAGGACATTTAGTTTTAAAACTAAATTTTGTACTGACAGGTGATGATGGAAGGTGGCCGCAGCAAAGGATTTGGATTCGTGTGCTTTTCGTCACCAGAAGAAGCCACCAAAGCAGTCACAGAAATGAATGGTAGAATTGTGGCTACTAAACCATTATATGTAGCTCTAGCCCAGCGTAAAGAGGAGCGCCAAGCTCATCTCACCAACCAGTACATGCAGAGGATGGCAAGTGTAAGAGCAGTACCTAATCCTGTAATCAACCCCTACCAGCCAGCACCTCCTTCAGGATACTTCATGGCAGCTATTCCTCAGGTATGTGTAGAGATGAGTAACTGAGTGTTTTGTACTGTGTATAAAATCTGCTTAGATTTAACGGTAAATATAGCTGTTAGTGTGTGTCCATGATTTCAGCACTTTAATCTCGTAGTGGGGGGGTGCTGGGCTGTTCAGCATGGCTTTCACAGACAACAAAGCTGAGTGATGTTGTTGTGTTTGGCAGACTCAGAACCGTGCTGCGTACTATCCTACTAATCAGCTCGCTCAACTTGCTAGACCTAGTCCTCGTTGGACTGCTCAGGGTGCCCGACCTCATCGTAAGTCACTTCTTTACTCCTTTCAGCGATTGCTGTAAACTCCATAGCATCTGCCTTCGCACTCCCAAATACATTTTCATGCCATTGCAGTATCAGTCTTCTGTTTGTCATGTTGTCATCACTCAGTGTTTCAGCATGTAACTATATTTTTTCTAAATCATAGCATTCCAAAACATGCCTGGTGCTATCCGCCCAGCAGCACCCAGACCACCGTTCAGTACCATGAGACCAGCTTCTTCCCAAGTTCCACGAGTCATGTCAACGCAGCGTGTTGGTGAGTTTGATTTATGCAAACTTTAGGTATTAGCCTTCTGTTCCAATTTTGCTGGTTCAGCATGATCTCACAAAAGCATTTGTAAGTTTAACATCACATGTTATATTCCTAATGAATAAACTAATATCACCTTATAGTAATTGCTTTAAATACTGTCCCAGCAAGGACTCCAGCTGTGACCCCATCTCTTTAGGATGAAGCACTTATTCTTGTGTGTGCTTCAGTAGTACTGTATGATGGCTTCTGTCATTTCTAAACATAGTTGCAGCAATTGTTGTAATAGGTTGCATGTAGAAATATTGAGATGATACAATTTTAGCTCTTACTAATTTTTTTCTATTTCATGTATCTGTATTTTATTATTTTGAGCCAGTATAATGAGTGCAAAATCTGCACATCACTGAATGAAACAGAATTGACTGCAGTCATTGAGTGGTTTGGGTTGGAAGGAGCCTTAAAGCTCATGTAGTTCAACCCTTTGCCTGAGGCAGGGAACCCTCCACTAGACCAAGGTAGTCAGAGCCCCACCCAGGATGACCTTGAACAGCTCCAGGGGTGGGGCATTCATAACCTCTCTGAAGGCATAATTCTCCCAGAATGTATTAGACAGCCAACTACTTCCTGAAAGTATCTTTTTTAGAATGACTGACATAATGTGGTCTGGAAATCAAATGTCCTTTAGCTTATAATGAAATTATAATAATACTCAAACAAATAGGATTTTTTATCACAGATCTTTTTTTCAATAGCATGTAAAAAGGGCAATTCAATAATGAAGTGACTGGAAAGTAGCATATCCAGTAAATTTCAAGGTTTGAACCTTTGTGTGTGACCAGTGATGTGGCAGTTGACAATACTGCCAAGGTGAATCTCTGACACAATACCTAAGTTAGATATTTGATTCAAGTTGGTTTGTTGGGCAGAAAATAATTCCAATAATAATTATTCACATATGGAATTCTGTTACTATTGTTTCAGCTAATACATCAACACAAACGATGGGTCCACGTCCTGCAGCAGCAGCTACTGCGGCCACTCCTGCCGTGCGCACAGTCCCACAGTACAAATACGCTGCGGGTGTTCGCAATCCCCAGCAGCACCTCAATACGCAGCCGCAGGTTGCTATGCAGCAGGTACTGATCTGGGGAGCTGCTCCGTGCTTTTGCTGATGTTCTGTGCAGAGGAAACTGCTGAGGGTGATGGAAGGGCAATTCAGGCTCTGCATCATAGCAGTAGAGTGAAAGCATTAGGGAGTTTAGTATATTTCAAGTTCACCTGCGACAGGATGTGATCTTGTGTTGCTTTGTACTTTTCAGTTCCCTTATACCTTAGCCTAAATTCTTGTGTTCGCTCCTCAGTGGGGCAGTTTCTAATAATCTTCGGCATCATCACTCAGCTCTAACCAGTAGTATTTGATTAAATAGACATAGCTGTTAATTCCTTTGATGTTTCTGACACTGTAGGCATTGTGTATGCTGAGTTGTGAAATATTGGTTGTTTGAAGCTGCACCTAATTATGAATCAGAGTTTAATTTTCAAATGCTGTTTAATTTGCAGCCTGCTGTCCATGTGCAAGGTCAGGAACCCTTGACTGCTTCCATGTTGGCTTCTGCCCCTCCACAAGAACAAAAGCAGATGTTAGGTTTGTACATGATATCTTTCTCTATGCACTGTAGCAGGACAGTTAAAATGCACTTTTTCAATCTTAAAATGCAGAGTAAATGGTTTTAGTAATAGAACAAGGTGTTTGTTTCCCTTACCCCTTAAATTTAGGCTTGATTTGTCCCTGATTAACTTTTTTCTCTCTAGGTGAACGTCTATTCCCCCTTATTCAAAGCATGCACCCTACTCTGGCGGGTAAGATCACTGGTATGTTGCTGGAGATTGACAACTCTGAACTCCTCCACATGCTTGAGTCTCCTGAGTCTCTTCGTTCGAAGGTTGGTGGACTTTTGCCTTGTACTGTTTTGGGAGGTAAAGTCTACACTGATCTAACAGTTGTTCATGGTGGCACAGTGGCACATTGCAACAGCAATGCAACAGTGGCTCTGGGCAAGAGTATCCTCTTTCGAAGGGTGACAGTGACTTACATTGCTTGAACTGGAATTGTAATGTTCTCTTTTTTCTGTTTAACAATGCAGGCATTGTTTAAATGTATGATTTTTACTGTATTATTAACTTAAATACAGAAATTGCTAACCTTCTCTTAATTAATTTTTCTTTTTTACTTAACAGGTTGATGAAGCTGTAGCCGTACTACAAGCCCACCAAGCTAAAGAGGCTGCTCAAAAGGCAGTTAATAATCCCACTGGGGTTCCAAGTGTTTAATAAGTAAGTCTGATCACTGTAGTTCCATAGGATGACTTGGGCAAGTCTTTGGTCCATGGCCTTGTAAGCAGCATGTGTCCAGGCTCTGTGTCATGTGCAGCCACAGGAAGCAGCAGCTGTGGTAAACAAACTTCTGTGCTCACTTGGTTAGCAAAAGCTGCTGACATGTCATTGTTTCTAAGAGCACATTTAGCTAGAATTTGTTCTAGGCACGTGTGCAAAAATGGGCAGTTCTGTCAAATGCTAGTATTCATACTATGAAGAACAACTTGTGGAATTCAAATAAGCTTAAAATGGTATTCCAAACCCCTTATTCCTTAGAAATTAAAGAGCTTATTTACACTGTGATTTGTATACACGTACCAAATTCTAAAATTGTACAGTAAGTGAAAACTAAACTTTATATTGTCTTGACTTCACATTTGGGTGAATTTAATGTCAGTTAAAATAGTGATTTTTCTTCATTGCCTTCTGTGGGGTTGATATCTTAATTGTGTATGGCAGAGGCAAATGGTACCGTTAAAATTTTGACTGGAAAAAATGTGAAGTTGAGGATAAAAAAGAATCTGTTATCTCTTCTGTCTAGTTAGGTTTTGCGTGTGAACTTGCTTTCCGCATTTGTAGGTATCACTTGAAGGTGCCTGCTTTAACATTTGATCACATAAAATTTCCTTTTTTTCTTGATGTTTTAATTTCTGCATGTTCCCTTTTGGAGGCAGAATTTAAGTTACGATTTTTACACATTTCTTTTTCAATTTTTTTTTTTTTTTGGCTAGTGATGCTTCCGTGATGGAGATAAGTGCTGAATAGGTTGTCTCTCCTTAAAGTAAGATGCTCAGACTTTGAGACCATTACTCTGTCTGCTCCCTGATGTTTTAATAATTGGAAATTGAAAATTCTACTAGGGTAGTTACTTGATGAGCCTCAGTCTGCTGGCCTCAAGAACAGAGGTGACCTGCAGTCAATCACAGTAACATTGTGCTTAAAGCAGTGCTGTCTGAGGTGCTGTCCAGTTCTAGAGGCAGTGTTGTCTTGCCAGGAATCACAGACTTTTGAATCCTTTTGTGTCCCTAAAAAGTGGGGGGACCTCTGATGTTCTGCTTCTAAAGAACCATGGTATCATTGAAACAGTGAAAGCCCGGAGTGCTTCACAGTATACAGCAGGAGAAAACATACAAGGTGCTGCTTTCATTTTCAAACATAACAGCGTTGTTTTTCTTTGCAGAACTATCCGGGACTACAATCTAGAACTTCGCTTCACCGAAGAAAAAAAAATCTAAACATGGAAAAACTATTAAATATTGAGAAAAACATTGCAAAATATAAAATAAATAAAAAAAGGAAAGGAAACTTTGAAGCTTACGTACAGAGCAACGCCAGGGCTAGCAAAACAAATGCTAGTCCTAGATTACTTATTGATTTAAAATTTTAAAAAAAATAGTAAAATAAAAAATACAAATTAATGTTTTATAAACCCAGGGGAAAAGAATTTTCAGCACAGTACAAAAATTTAAAGCATTCCTTTCTTTAATTTTGTAATTCTTTACTGTGGAAAAGCTCAGCATATCACCACTGTTTTAGTTGACAGTGAGAATTGATAGCTGAGCAAAGAAACGTAATTTGGATTATAAAATTCTTGGTTTAATAAAAATTCCTTAAACACTGACTGAGTTGTGATGGTTTCTTTTGTACAGTGTACTTTCCATAAGCTTGTCATCCAGAATGCCAAGTTAGAATCCCATTCTATAGTATGCTTTAGTGGATTGTAGAGAAGATAAGCCTACACCTGTAGACTGTCTTGTAAATAATAGAAGTGAGGGGAGGGGGGAAGTGTTTGGGTTTTTTTAATAAATTGCTGCTTGATCTGAATCTAGTCTAGTGTACAATAGTACAGAAATAACTCAGGGCTGATGGGATCTTCAGGTCAGTTTGTGTCACTAAAGGGGGTTTGCAGTGAAATGGCCAATGGCACTAAAGTGGGAAGAAGTAGCACTAACACATGAGCTGTTTCATTTGCTACAGGACCCTACTGAGGTTGGGAGTTTGATGGTATTAACACTTGAATGCGTCATCAAGCTAAGTGTTTAATGCATAAACAAGAGAGACAGAGTAAAAGGGCTTTTGTTGTAAAACAAACTTTCACTGTGAGTTAGCAGTTACACTGAAGTTTGTCCATCCACAGATGAATTATCCTACAGTTGCTGCCTTATTTTTCCCCCTTTCTGCAGACCTGTGGAATAAAAAAGGGGTATTTTCTATCCAGTTTAGCCCATAATTGGCTCTATAAGTTGCTTTTTCAAAGTTGATAATGCAAAGGGAGAAATGAAACAGTGAAAATAAAGTCGTCTTTTACAAAGAAGAGGGCAGGATCGGCTGCGGTGGAGAAGAGGCACAAAGATCTGTTAGCCATGGAAGAAGACATGACCAGTAGCCACTGCAGTCTGCTGGGTTTCAGTTGCTGTATGTGAAGAATACAGATTCTATGGAATTCACAAGAAGGGGTTAGTTTGTTCTGGAAGTCTCTGAAGTCTGTGTTGTGTGACAGGAATGTCAGTGTTCTCTGAACTTATGTTGTAGTAAGTATGCTTTTAGTATGCTTTCTGAAGTCCCCCAAAAGATAGTTCAAGAGCCCCTTATTTTTCCCCTCTTGCAAAGGAGAAAATCTTCAGGTTTTGTTAACAGAATTTGAGAAATAAGCCTAGCATAACAAAGTGAAATTGGTCTGGTGTAGATTCTAAATTAAAATCCTTTGCTGTACAAGCATTAGGTTAAACTTGTATAATTCTTACACTCAATTCTGTCCCGATGGCGGCAGACTGGGATAGCCTGTTATTCGCAGTCTTGCTGAGGTGTGTGACTAGAATTAAGAATTTTTTAAATTGGATGATAAATCCTACAAAAGAGGCAGTTAAAGCAAGGTATGTACATGTTAAGAGGCTGAATGTATAACCTTGATTTTATGTAATGTCAACTATAAAAACATTTACACTTTGAAGACAGTTTTAATGACTTAAAAATACCTAGTGCCATAATGGGAATGCTGAAGAATGTGATGATATTAAAGGTTTAATGGAAGGTCTAAGGCATAATACAAAAACATTTTCAGGATTCTCAAGACACTAGCAGGAAAGTAAGAGGCCACCTCACTTGTTTTCCTAGATAAGTTGTGTGTTCTGTGAGTCTGCTGGAGTTAAACTAATTTTTGTTCTGTAAGAATGAGCAAGTTATTCAACATCTTGTCTACGGGGAAACTGAAAAATGGAGAACAGGAAGTCCTTCAGTTTGTGCAAGACTTCTGTAGGTGTGTCATGCACTAGCATCTGTACCAGCATGAAATACTGGCTAACTTCTGTGATGGAAGGAAACAGCGAGGCAATTCTGCTGAGGTGATCATGACAGCCTAAGAAAACAAAGCCATAGGTTGATTTGGTTTATTCACAGTCTTGCTTACATGATCATTCCCTGCTGTATACCACAGATGCCTATTCAATAAATGTCTTCTATTGTATTTCTAAATCTTAAAGATAGCAAACAAGGCATTTGTTAGTGCCTCTACCAGTGTGCCTTTGGAGTACTACTGTACAACAATGCAGCAGTTTTTTCAATAGTAGAGATCTGTTCCTTTGAGTTAATAGGCAGCCTGACTGGCAGGCACTTTCTGCTGCCACACGTTCCCTCTAGGATGTGTCAGAGGCTTATGCTGATCCTCTGCACCCTGCAGCCAGCCGGTGCTAAGCTGATTTTGCTGGATCCTCTGGCATTTCATTCCTTCAGTCCTTTCGTGTCTTCCATCCTAACCACAGCAAACACTTCAGAGTTTAGCAGCAGCCAAAAGCTTGCTCATAAAATGAGTGGTGATTTGAATGAATGAATGGTATTCTATTTGCCATCTGCTTTCCCAAGCAGGATGTGGCTTTAGGAGCAACTAAATCAAAGGTTTGGGGCAAATCTGGATTTGCTGCTCTGCTGAACTCTAGGGAATTCAGAGTTCACTCGGTCCAGGGGAGGAGGGGGCAAGGTGGTGGAAATTAAGATGTTCTGCAGTCTGGCAATGTCTTACTGCCAGTTTGTGTCTAGACTTGAATAAATGGTGTCTTCAGTCCTTGTATCTTGAGTTTCCTTTTTGGTAATTTTGGTAACATTCTTAAGGATTGCTATGGACAACTGAATGTTCAAAGGCAGCCACTTAACATTTTGAGTTAGTAGTCTTGGAAAAAGGATTTCCTGAAATCTTCATCTAGTAGACATATTTGTGCTTGGGATAACTGAAAAAAAATCCAAACCAACAAGGATTTGTATTTACTTTCAATAGGTCTAGGAGTTGTGGTCCAAACTAATGTGCTACAGAGAGCCACAGTCCTTGGGACAACAATTCTCACTAGACTTTTCATAGTTCTATGTGAGCCCATGTGGTGTGACTACCTTGCTGAAGGAAAGCTTTTAGTCTTACTTTTCTTCTACAGGACATGGTCAATGAGGAAGAGTAGATGTATGGAAATGAAAATGCAGCTGGCAGAGTTACAAATCCTTAGGATATTGCATTTGAATACAAATTTAAAGCATTTCCAGCTACAGTAAGAACACAAGGTGCACATGTAGTTGCAACTTGGGCAACAAGAACAAAGGAAGATTATTTTCAAAAAAATAACTTGAAATTTAGATTTCTCACCTGTATTGGGATTGAATGTAATCATTAAAGAAAAAAAAGAATTTACAAGCTAGGCCAACGTAATGGCCCTTTTGTACATTAAGTACTAAGAGCAGTACATCTGCCAAATGGTCTCCTATTTCCCATGTCACTTGCTAAGGAAACATCCCTAATCCTGTCGTGTTCCAACTGGCTTTAGCTGGCCAGACATCTCTACTTTTTTTTAGCTCTGACCATGTTTTAAAATATACCATGTGATATCTGAGCATTCAAAAAACAAAAATTATGCCCTGGGCAGGCTAAATGGCTGTGTCACATTTCAGTAACTGGGACCTTGGGTTACATGTGTTCTATGTGAAACCTGAAGTCACCAGATGACATAAAACGAGGTTACACTTCAAAAAGCAGGCCCCAAGCATATTATGCTGTCACATCTGTAACCAGAAGTTTGCTTAATCCCGTCTCTTGTCACTGCTAGAGATTTGCCACCTGTGGCAAATCTGTAACACCAAATATTTAACTTTAAATAAACCATCTACTTCCCCCCGCCCCTTCAGTATGGGTGGGACAAAGGCAGAGATTATGGGTTGGGATAACAATTTACTGAAAGCAACAAGCAATGGAATAAGAAATGTGCAATAACAGCAGCAATATTAGTAACAAGAGTATAAAAAAAATAAGGTGCTTTACCCACAAAAAATGTTCACCACTTCGACTTAGTTCCACATGGCCCCAGAACAGTCACAATGGTGGCGAAGGTGGTGGTTATTCCTACACTGCCAGCTCCCTCCTGTCCCTGGGCCCATGACAACAGAAGACAATGATGGACAAACCCCCAAAAGCGAGATAGTCCGTGTTGTGCTGGGGCTCAGGGAGCGCTGGGGTTTTGACTCCACGCCGCTGCTTTGGATGCTGGGCTCAATTCTGCGTGTCTGCTGCCTGCACCAACGATTTTGATCACTCTGCACCGCTCCACCCAACTGTGCTCAGCTCCTTGCAGCTCAGCTTGTCTGGGCTTGGCTCAGCTTCCCCTGGCTCAGCTGGCTTGGGACTTGCTCCCACTCCTCTGTTCCTCAGCGCCATCCTTCAGCACCACTTAGATTCTGTGTTTTGATGCTTTTTCTTCAGCACCATGTCCTGTAGTAGTGTCTCGGAGGAAACAGGAGGGGATGGATGGCAGTGGCAGAAGACAGGGTCCACACGGCTGATGCTGACAGCCTTCCCTCTGGGGAGAGGGAGCCAAAAATGGTGCACTTTGGGGTGAGCTTGTTGGAAATTATGCAACTTTCAAAAATTTTTAATGCAACTTTACTCAGGGGGTTGTTCACCTTTGCCCCAGGAGGAGGAGAATTGAAGTTCCTGTTCAAAAGACTGTTCACCAATGCTGGGTGAGCTGAGGTGAGGCCTGACAAGCTTAACGTCTACAGTTTGGGAATAGCCACAAGATACACAGGAGGTAAACAAATATTAACAAACATCACCCCCTGGTGTGGTTGGAGACACCTGGTCTGGGAAAAGATTGATAAGAGAACCACAGAATGAGGACCATCATTCTATTAGCATCAAAGGCGAAGGAATCAATAACCAGTAGGAGATTGAATTCCAAGAATTGTGTAATTTAGGACCAATGAACAAGAATTTCTTTGGGTTTTTAATGTATTAATATGTGAAAAGTCTGGTAGAGAATTACATGTGATGGAATGATTTTCACTGCAGAACCCAGGCATGTGTGGATGAAATTATTTCTGTTGCACATCCAGGCCAGAATAACATCCTGGTCAGAATAACATAATGCTAATTCTCTAACACAGAAGAGATGTTGCTGGACAGTTTCTGTTTTTCCTGTAGTTTTGGTGACACACTCACGTTTGCTTCCCCCCAAAACCATGTCCCCAGCAGTGACATGTGGGTGGTATAGAACAGCAACAGAGCCACGCCACATCCCCAACCGGCAACTAGGACACCACCAAAATCAGCTCAGCTTTCCCTTCTATGGTTTTCAGGAACCAGATTTAGGCAGAAGGGAAGAGACCAGCAACCTAGAATGACAACAGTAGAAAATTCCTGTCACCTGGAGTGTAGATCTTTCCTCTGTCTTCCTGTAACTCACATTTTTCCATTTAACTAATTCTGCAGGTGCTTAACCTCCCAGGTTACAAAAGTGGAGATTTGGATTGGCAAAGTGGCTTGGGACACAAACAAGGATGCACACAGCAGCCTTGCTCAGGAGTGGAAGAAAAGCTCTTCCAGAGCTCCCCAGGGTGTGGGGAGCCTCATCTCCCAGGTACACCAGAGCACCTGGGACAACAAGGCTATAAAGTTGGCTTTGTAAGAGGGTTGTTGTAGGGGTGCTCCTGAAGTCACCAGACTGGTTACATTTGGCTGTACAGATGAAAAATAAAAACAAATCAAGTTATCAAACACATACAATTCTATTTTACTTACTCTTCTCCATTTTATCCACAATGCCCACAGTTAATCCTGTTTCTTGAAAACTATGTATAAGCCTTGTTTTACTGGGAAGGGGTTTTCCCCAGGTCATCCAGTCCATTACAGCCTTTGCAAAGCAATTTTCTTCCTCTGAAACAGGGCCTTTTGGTGAGGCCAGCATACCATACTCACATCAGGCCTTCAGTTGCAGGGCAGGCATTGCAGTGGCATCACTTCCATGTTAATGAACTCATTCTACATCTCCAGCAGTGCTGCTGGTGTAAGTCTGCGAGGGCTTTCACATGAGAAGGCCCACTCCTGCAGTGCCTTTCCCTCAAAGCTACCAGAAACATGCAAAAGGAAGCTGTGAAAAACAACAAGAATGAATCGCCCTTATTACTGATAAACAGAAGTCTCAAGCCAGAGACAGACATGCCATTTTAACTACACTTGATCTCCAGTGAGGCACTTTGTGAAAAAGGGATTTAGTTTTCTTACAAACCGGCTGTGTACCCCTTTCGCCAGATGGGAGCTAGTTCATGTTCCTTGAGAAACAGCGAATTATCATCACTTCATAATGAATTACCATTTCGTAGGCTCCTTCACTGAGCTATTCTGAACTTCCTCCCTGCCTGGCCCCGGCGCTTCGGTGCCCGTGTCACCCCGCGGGCGCGCCGGGGCCGGGCGCGGTCTGAGGGCTCGGTGGGGCCGGGCTCGGTCTGAGGGCTCGGTCTGAAGGCACCGTGGGGCCGGGCGCGGTCTGAGGGCTCGGTCTGAGGGCACGGTGGGGCCGGGCGCGGTCTGAGGGCTCGGTCTGAAGGCACCGTGGGGCCGGGCTCGGTCTGCGGGCTCGGTCTGAAGGCACCGTGGGGCCGGGCGCGGTCTGAGGCACGGTCTGAGGTACAGTCTGAGGGCGCAGTCTGAGGGCTCAGTGGGGCGGAGGCTCAGTCCTGAGAGGGCCAGGCGCGGTCTACTGAGGCACCCAGTGGACCAGCTCAGTCTGAGGCTCAGTCTGAGGGCACGGTGGGGCCGGGCGCGGTCTGAGGGCACGGTCTGAGGGTGCAGTCTGAGGGCGCGGTCTGAGGGCTCGGTGGGGCCGGGCTCGGTCTGAGGGCACGGTGGGGCTGGGCTCGGTCTGAGGGCCGGGCGCGGTCTGAGGGCACGGTGGGGCCGGGCTCAGTCTGAGGGCGCGGTCTGAGGGCACAGTGGGGCTGGGCTCGGTCTGAGGGCCGGGCGCGGTCTGAGGGCACGGTGCTGCTGCTGAGCCCCGCCGGGCCCGGTGAGCGCGGAGCGGCTCCTGCTCCCTAGGGCGCGGCACAGCCACAGCTCCGAGCAGGGTGAACTTGGTGCTACCCCCAGCCCTGCCCTCCCACCTGGCCCTCACACCCGCCTGGTTCTCCTGGTGCTGTCCTGTTGGAGGGGCTGCTTGCGGAGCACACGTTTGCAGAGTGAAGTCCAGCAGCGACTGAGAGGCAAATCCGAAAAAAAAGCCAAGGCTTGTGGCAGAAGGGTATGCTAAGCCGGCTTAATGGGAAACATTGGCGAAGCAGCAGCAGTTGTTGGCTGCAAGTGCCTCTTTTCCTTGGCCTCTGGGAGAGAGGTGCAGCTGCTTAATTTGGGTCGTTAATCTCATTAACAACTCTAGAAAGTTTATGGAGGTCAGTCCAGGCAAATTGCAGAGTCGACTGCAGAATTTTTTTTGAGAAGCTGGGGGTTAACCAAGTGTTGGATCTTGAATTGCCTAAGTCTGTACCTCAGGAGTGACCCTTTCCACACAGGCAGTTACAAAACAGTTGGAACACAGGCTTGAAGTATTCCAAGGAATAGTGAGCCTCAGAGAATAATGTTTGGCCCCATGCAAGAGAAGCGAATGATTTCAGGGTGAATCTGCCAGTTTATCTCTACCTTTGCTTTGTTCCTTGTTGAGTTGCCTCTGTCCTTTTCCCCTCTATCCTTCCTCTGGATTTCTTAGGAAAGGGAAGGGGAGCATGTGGTGCTGAGCTTTTCTGTGAAAGCAGAGTGTCTGTCAGCCTTCTCTTTGCTAGCCTTCTCTTCGCTCTCTGGCTGGCCTTTGCCAGTCCTTGGCTCCAAGGAAAATCTCTTCAAGCTTTTCTGTAAGTCTGGGTGCACACTGTTACTCTTTCTGAGCAGCATAATCTTACCTCAACCACCCTATTTTAGGGCCCTTTTTGGTGAACACTTAGTGTGGTGGGTTAGGTAGGTGCTTCTCTTGGCAACTTCCTTGCTGTGCTCTCCATTGCCATGATGGGACCTCTCTGAAACAGTTTTTAAGCCGGTAAACCTGGATGGGTATCAACCCATCTCTCCCAGCTCTGTGTGACTGCACAAACAGTTGGAGAAACACAGCTAAAACGTAGTTGAGTCACAGCAGGGCTGCCAGCAGAAGCAATGTTTCCTGAGGTGTGCCTTTGGAGGTGCAGCTCTGCAATTCTGTTCCCTGTGGGACCTCTCACAGTAGTATTTTCCTTTGTTAATGGAGCATTTTGGATAACCTATCTGAACTAATAAATCAGCTTATGCATTTGCTTCAATTTTTAAAAGGCCCACTGTTTCTTGCTCAACAGGTTTTAACATCATTAGTGCTCTCAGCAAAATCGTTCCCTTCTCTGCATCCCTGGTAACTGAGAGTTTGCCTCGTGCTGGGCTTTAGAACTTGTTAGCTGATTTTTATTTTCAATTCATTCCTGCTGTTGGTAGCTCCCACATTTGGTCTTGAAGATTACAACTACACTGCTGTCTTTTAATTGCTTTCCCTATTCTTCTGTGAGATTGCTTGTTTATAGTTATATCCCATTCTGCTTATTTTGCTTTAAATGCTCTGTTAATGTAGAAAAATACACAAGTATGAGAAGTCTTAAACTCCAGGATAAAGTAATTTTCACCACATGTGACCAGATCACATGTCATAACCACGGTGTCCCACAGATGCAATAATTCTGTGATGTAAAGGATGTAAATTAGAAATAAACTTCCCTCATGGACAGATTTCTGAACTGCTATACTTGAGGGTATTTCTTGAATAGTACTCTGGAGGGTCTGTCTCTGGCATCTGTTGCATGAGCTGCTGAACTAATTGTGTCCTTTTCAGGAGAGCAATTTTGAAAGCTCTCCTATTCACCTCTACAAGCTCCTCTCCTGACTTGTGATGCAAAGGACACACAATTCTTGTTTGTGATGCTGTGCCTTATCTGCCCTTTTCTTTTGCTGTGCATTTTCCTGCTTCCCATCACTTTTTAGTCTGAGAGGGCTTCTGTTGTTTGATGCTCCTGAACTATGTTTCCTTGCTGTCTCCCAAAGCAGTTGTTCTCTTAAAAAAGGACAGTCTGAAGGGAGCAGCTGTTCAGAGGCACTGTGTGGTGAGGGAGCACATGATGGTTTGGACACATTGTTGAATGGGGAGGTGCAGGTATAGTGACTGTGAGTAACTTACCCCTATTAAAGGAGATCTTGCATAAAATGAATTGCTTAGATAGGGCTGGCAGAAATGCTGGGAAAAGCAGTGCAACTTTGGCCTGTCTCTCCTTGCATAGGCACTTGGCTGTGCATTGACAGAAGGTGCCTGTCTTGGCATGAGGATTTACAGCCTTCACCTTTCTTTGGAAGATGGGGCTTTGTATGGGCTCTAAGAGAGTTCAGAGGTGACTCTTTGTTCTCCCGTTTGCCTCTTCTCTTAGTAGCTAGAGCATTCAATTGCTCTAGCAATCCAGTTTTCATTTCCTCTTCTGTCTTCATATTTTATTAAGTATCAGCAGTAGGAAGGAGAGCTGAAGGACTAGTCTCCCTTTGCTTGGGATGAATCCCACGCATGTTGGGCTGTTTGCCCTTGCTGAACTGAGATTTGTGCAGCCATTCTCTGCAAATGACTGTGAACACCTTCAGCTGGAGGGTCAATGGCAGATGGACATGCATTTGGAGGAGCTAAGCTTTGACCCTAGATTTACCAAGGATAGGCAGGCTGTGCTCTGTAGTCATGCTCTCTCCTGAGAGTTCTCTGGGGATTGCACACTGACCAAAGCATGCCTAATAGAGCTCTGGGGATTTATTCTGCTTATGGAGAGGTAAGGTTCTCTTGCAAGATTGAGTTACAGAAGCTTCTAGAGTGGGATTGAGATCATCTGGACAATGGTTTGTGTTTTTAAAATGTCACTGGATTTCCTTGAAATCAAACAGTTGCTGAAGATCCAGGTCCTTCCTAGTTTCCGCCTTTGTGATGCTGTGATGTTTGCATTTGGCTTTTCAGTTTTGCAGCTGCTTAACAATTTAGCACTCTTGTTTCTGTTATTCTGTCTGACTTTGAGATCTGCACATCTCCAGCATGGCCCTGGGTGAAACAGCTGATCTAGACAGCGTAGGCTGGACTAACACCAAAAGGCAAACCTATGGGACTAGACTAAGTAGGAGAAATTAATTTTGGTCAACTACACTTTGAAACTGGTGACATCTCCTGTTGAGTAGGAGAAAATTCATTGCAGAAAGATGAAAAAGAAACAGCACCAACTATGGCCTGTGTCTTTACTGCTCTTTTTCAAGATAATAGCTCTTAGAGCTTAAAATTGTCATATTTAGGGAAGCTACTCTATTTTAGGTCGAAATCTTGGATGAAGACTAAGTACCTCTTCCACCAGGTTGGAACATCCTATCTGGGTGTTCAGCACCATACACAAATACACACTTAAAGCTTATGGGCATTTTCCTTTAATTCTTTGGGATGTGAAAAAATGTAATTGGTTGCGAGAAGTTTCTCTTCTCTGCAGCCCAGGTCCTGAGGACACACGGTTACATTTCCAGAAACTTACCCAGCAGCCAACACCGAGATGAATTAATTATTTTTTTAAGTAGGCCAGAGTGTCAGTTTGTGTGAAGTGATGATAACAGATGGCACCACTTTCTGTAGGTGAGGAATGGCCTGAACACAGAGGGAAGAGAGAGGACCACCTGGTTGTCAGACTCCTGGCAAATTTTCTTGCTCTATCTCCTGTTTGCCTCCTTGTAGAGCAGATGAGTTTTCCCTGGAGGAAAATCATGTATGTGAAGGGCTTTGAAGATAAAAACCACTCTATACTTGCTATTGCAGTTAGCTTTACACTAAACCAAAGCATGTACTGTTATCTAACTCTTTTATGCTGTATTTCTCTGAGCAGTTCACACATCATATCTAAAAATCAAGATCTTGGAAATGCTGGTGTGCTGCCACACAGAGAAATGGGGTTGTGATTCTATGCTTCACGCCAGGTTTTAGCTAACAAAAAGGAAAGGAATTGCTAATTCTTGCAGTAATAAACTTTTTTCCCTTCATACTTCAGTTGCTGGAGTCATGTGAAAGACTTAGGCAGCAAGGGCCAGAGGGGAAAATGTCATCTTTCACATGATTTAATGACACTAATTGCTGAGTTGAATACTGGTGCATAAATTTAATTAGTAGTAGTGTCTCAGCATACTGTAGGGAGTCTCATTTTACTGATCAGATGACACATTGTTTTGATTTAGGTTAAAAAATGTTTCCAGGCAAACTTACTGTATTTTATTGTGTTTGGTAATGTGCATTTTGAGAAAGTAAACATAGCTTATCTTTCTCTTGAGAGTGTTTGCCTATAGTAGAGAATTTTTATACTTTCAAGTGACCAAATACTGTCCAAACCTATTGGAGCCATCTTATGTCAATTGTAAAATAGCGTAACTGTTGTTTTCTAGTACTTCCAGATCTGTTTATAGATGACATAGGGTTTGTACAGAGGCATTATGCCCATATTAGCCAGCTGTAATAGCTGGAGGAGCAGTCAAACTTTTAGATAATTTGCATTCATTAAAGATTTTTTTGAGTTTGTTTGGTTTTTTTTGTTTTTGTTTTCGTATGGGTTTTTTTGTTTGTTTGTTTTGTTTTGGTTGGTTTTGGGTTTTTTTGATGGTTTGGTTTGATTTGGTTTGGTTTCGTTTGGCCTTGTGTCTTTTTTCCTTGTCAATATTAGATGATCCAATAACTTTTATCATCTCTCACAGACAAAAGAGTAAAAACCTCTGAAGTAGCACAAGTCAAGGACAGAAGTTACCAGCTCATTAAAATATGGTTCTGTGGGTACAGAACAAAGAAATCCTGTATGGACATACTGGAAAGAGAAGACATCTGTAACCAGAACTTGTTTGTGTATAAGACCTAGCTGATAAGGTTAATATAATACTAATGCTTGTGGCTTAGAGCAGGAGCTCAGAAGTGGTAAGATTGTAAAAAATGGGGACCCCATATCCAAAGAGGTTGCTCACTTGGGCTGTCTTCTGGTGGCTGCCCTGACAAAAGCTCTGCCCTTGCTGTGGGCCCTGAGGTCCATCAGGGAGGTTCTGGGTGGGTGCCCTGTGCCTTCTGCAGGACATCATATCTTGCTCTCAAAATAAGAGAGCACTGAAAGCTCCTTGGAAACTATGTGTACTTCCTCATTTTTGTTTAGCTTTCCTTTGTCTGTTCTGCAGCTGAGGCAGCATTTTGGGAGCACTGTGTCTGCTTTCCATCCAAAATTTTACCTGACAATGACCAAACCGATGGCAGATGAGAGAGAGGCAGTTTTAGCTGGAGCAGTATCTTCAGACTGGTAAGCCTGGCTATAGCAATGCGATAAACTTTCTTCTGTAGGGCTTAAACCTTCAGGGATGTGTCTACAGTTGTGACTGCAGGGTGATTTACCTACCTTACTGAGCTGAGCTAGGGTGTATCTAAAATGCTGGGGCATCCCTGTCCTGGCTGTTGGTTCACTGCATTTAGAATCAGTGTATTGTATTTCTCTTATTTCCAAAGCAGCTGCCTTTCTGCAGGTTTCCCAAAATGTAAGAGTGCAGTTTCACACTGACCAGCCTGTAGTCTGTCCATTCTCTGTCCCTCTGGATCAATGAGTGGAGCCACACACCCCTGCTGCTCCACAACTGCCAGAGCTGGTGTGGGACCCAGTGGGTAAAAGGCAGAGGCAAAAAAGACTGGCACTTGGACAGGTAGAAGTGTAACATGGACCTCTTCCCTTCAAGAAGACTTGTGAGAATTATAGGAAGAGTTTGTAGAAAAATCAAATCTCAGTGCAGTGTGCTGTGTTGTAGGACAGGTCTGCAGGATCCCTAGAATGAGTCTTGTGAGTTTCATGTAAGCCAAGAGAAAAGAAAACCCATTTCAACTACCTCAAATGAAGGGTGTGGGGGGGGATGAGCTTAAAGAGGTTTTGTAGCCTCTGGCCTTAGATATTTTGTGCCAAGACTTATAAAACAGAAACTTGGTGTTAGTCTGTAAAGTTTTGCTTAGTGATTATTCTTTTTTTCACTTGAGTATTCATTTCTTTTAAAGTTACCGGCCTTGAGTGACCACAGAGTTATATGGCCAAGAACCTTACTGAGGTCTTGCTTTGGGAGAAGAGCAACATTCCATGTATTTTGCCCTGCTCATAGCTTCAGTGATTTAACAGACTGATAAAGGCAGTTGGGCAGAAACCTAAGGATGAGTAAAGTAACACTGATTATTTAGTCAACAGTCATGGTTTGAGACACTGGCCATGTTTTTCATCTGTTGGCTACATTTGGTTTCCTCCCTTCCCATTTTCCTCTTGTTTTTCAGTTACTTTGGATTCAAATATTACAAATAGTGATATCTTCATAGATTCTTTTTGAAAGCTACAGCAGGTAAGTTTTGAATTTTTCAGCCCCATAGTTTGTTATATGAAAGAGTTGAAAAATTATCCTACCTCCCAAGTTCAAGACTTCCTTTGCTATCTTCCTTTCTTTGTGTTCTTAGCGTACCAGTCTGCCTTGTAAAGCAGTGAGTTCCGATGACAGAGTGTTCTCTGTGAGGCCTGGATTGCAATAATAATATATTGCTATTGTTTTTTTCTCCATGTACAAACTTGTTTCTCACATGGAAAGAACTGCATGCTTTGTTTTTATATTCTGTGGCATATCTGATGAATCTTTTGCCTCCAAACAGTTCACAGGAAAGTCTTTGTGAGAGCTCAATAGAAGGATTACACACATTCTTGGATTTTGCAATTGTAAATGCTTTTTGATCGTGTCAGTGGTTTGCACTGATGAGTGTATTGATGACTGCTGGGAAAATGTCGTGTTCTCTTATCTTGCAGTTGTAGTGATGGGTAGAATCTGGCATATATTTGGGTTGTTGTAGCCTAGATGACTTTTCAAATCCATTTTAATGTGGTCCATGGCATGTGTGATCTTTCTTTGGCAGGCTAGGAGCCTTGATAACTTGTGCTTGTGTCTGACTATTGCAAGTTGCCGTATGTCCCTTTTTCATTCCTTCTTTCAGGTTGCTGAGGTTTTAATGAGAATAGTGGTGTTTTGGAGCAGGTGGGTGCAGTATGACTCCACAGCATCTTTAGGGAGGGGATGTTGTTTTGGTTTTCTGGGAAGTGCTTGGTGTGCTGTGGTAACCTTGCTTGAAGTGAACTGTTCTGGGAAGTGGGCATGTTTTGAAGGACCAAATAAGAGGTTTGCGTCTCAAGAGCTCTTCACTTGCTATGTGTGACTAGAGTACGTAAGGGAAGTTCAGACAGGTTATAGAAAATGGTATGAATAAGTATTCCTAACAAATTCTAGAAAGGCTTTTCCTATGTAGTTTGTAAATAACAAGATAGTGTTTATTTACAGTCTCTTAAATTCAGACCTACTGGAGTGCTAAAGACAGTGAATGATTTCTGAATTCTGTTGTGAGAAGCAGTCTCTTTAGTTCTGATCCAATGCCTGCTATCGCCCTACAGATGACTCCCAGTAATTACTGCTGAGTCTTAATTAGTCTTGATGAGACTGATAACAGGGCTGCAAAAGAAAGTTAAATCCATCAGGAATGCCTGCAATATGTCATCAAACACCGCCAATTGACTTTTCTTCTGCAAAGTTCTGGCAGGAAATAATTCTTCAAAATATCAGTTTCCAGGGTTTAAAGATGTCTTTTGACATGACAACATTGTGGATTTCTCTTAAGGCACCAGCAGAAATAGTGTAAATTAATTTTTTCTCTACACCAGGCCCTTTTGGTGAGGAGGGGTGACTTGATAGTACACATGCAGTACTAATTTTACATTTTATGTACCCCTGTGTATGCTTATAAAGGCATGTGATGACTGTGCTACCAAAAGCAGTCAGTTATTTTGTAGAGGTCAAGATAGGCACAGAATTATTCCTTAAATGTTGGTGCAAGGTCAGTATGTTCTCAAGACATAAAATGACTGTTCCACAATACAATGGATTTTAATAAGCTATGTTTAGGCTTCCTGGTTGGCAAAGACAGTAGTTCTACAGCTTTATTTGCTTATAATTAAAATGGTTGTGCTTACATAAATGCTGCTTCATAATACAAATAGCAGTAGTGCTTTGTGTGTTCTTTCATTATTGTAAAGAACAATCTCCAAGTAGAGATCAAATAACTCTGTGAAAGACAAGAGTGCATTCCTTGTCATTACCTGTGCACAGTGCCTTTTATTGGTGTGACTGACAGTTGAATAAGTATTCATTTTGGCTACTAAAGAATCTCACCCAAAAAACTGGCCTAGTTGTGCATGTTCTAGTATTTATCAGCATACTGCGACTCGAGAAATGTTTTACGGCAGAGTAACAAAATTTCTCTAACAGCACTGAAAGACACAGAATGCAGTTCATTCTTAAAGCACCTCTGTGCTGTTCTTTTCTTCCCTGTTGTTGAAGATGCGTAGGCAGCACTTGGTGTCCTACATATTTCTCGGGAGGGAAAACAGTGAATGTTCTGTGTTACTGATACATAGTGTTAAAACCAGGCATTACCCCAAACTTGCTCATATCGTATTGCAAGAGGGATGACTAGTGAATAAAAAAATCATTAAAAATATAGAAAAGTATGTTCCTTTTCTGGCAATGGCATGGACTGGCTTTGAGTAGTCAGTCTTGGCAACCTGAAACAAGTTAGCACACACCTGTGCAAGCAACCTGGCAGCTGATGTGGGAGAGGAGGCAGAGGGACTGCACTGCAGGTGGTGATGAACAGGAAGCAGTCACTTTTCTGCCACCACAGCAATTTATTGAGCACAGATATGTCTGCAGGTCAAACCAGTGCAGCTTTTACAATAGAAACTATCATTTTTAATAGAATGAAAAGATGGGAAATCAGAGATGAATGAGCTTGCTAGGGCAGGGAGATTTTTTTCCTAAAAATTCTATTGCTGACTTTTTTTTCACCTTCACTTCTATCTTTTATTATGAGAGAGAAAATCTGTTAGTACTTACTTAATTTTCTTGGTTTGCCTTAAACAGCAGTATTTAAGCTTCTACATGAAGAACGTATGTGTCACTGACTAAAATACAATACACAAAGGGAAAAATCAAACTGAGTTTAAGATTTTTTGGTCCTTGTCCTGTGTTTTTTCTGAATGGAATTGTGAAGTGTGTGCTGGAGTAGGAGTGCTGTGCAAGGACCATGGCTTTACTGCAGCTGCTTGACAGTATTGGACATGACTCATGTGCATCTGCACTCAGCATCTCACCAAACAGCTACATCTCCCAACCATATCTAACATGGCCAAGTTCTGTTCATGGTTCATGTTCCAAGTCTGGAACAAGCCCATGCAGGCTAATCTTGCTTTCCAGGTGCCTGTTTTTGCCTGGCACTACCTTTTCCTGCTGCAGAGGTTACAGCAGGCATACTCTGGCTGTTGCTCCAGTAACTCATCTCATGAGAGGAGTTGTCAGGGGACAGCAGGACACCCAACACAATGGGAGACAGCTTGACAGAATGGATGCTTTGCTCAAAACAAACACTGCTGAAGTATTTGCCAACACTATCACGTAGTAGAGTGGAACATAGAGTTGAATGACCTAACCCCTGACACCCTGCCCTTCCACTCTTTCAAACTCTGCAAACTTGGACAATGACCATACTGGAGAGACTGATTCAGTATATCCCTTACTACCTCCACCTCCTGAAGACAAATGCTGTGGTTCTTCCAATAAGCCACTAACAAGAGGAGACCTTGTGATTGTGTTGTGTCTTCTCCTTTTTCATCAGGAGAAGGACAGTATGAGCGGGTACATTTATCCCTATCAGTCCCATTTTCATGCAGCTCATCGATATCCTTGAATGTGACCTGAGGTTGTGGTCTGTCTGTGTTGGGCATCCATGGAATAATGTGGTGTATTCAGGATGCAGCTGTGAGGACAGCCAGTCATTATGCACTTTTGAACAGAATTGCGACATGTTTCCTTGAAGCAGCAGAGGTTTGGAGTTGGCAATCTAGGAGGCTGACCTTTTCCAGTCTGTGTTGAACAGCAGCCTCTATTGAGAGGGAAAGGATTCAGGTGTTGATGAAAGGACAGATGAAAAGCTGAGTACTTGAGCAAATAGAAGAGAGCAGGGCCTGATAACAGTCAAGAAGTAGCATTCTTATGTGGTTCTTCACAAAAGGCCTCTGATATAAGCTGGTTTTCTTTCTGAAAAGCAGGCATGAGGCCAAGGATTGAATACCATAAGAGAGTTGTGGCGTGCATGGTATTGGAAATGTAGGAAAAATGTGACCCAGAAATCTGCAGGTGTAACCAGAATCAAAGCTGGTTCTGATCACAGGCTGCATTTTCTTGGCTAGAGCCCCTGTCTGACCATGTGATCTCTGCTCCCCTGACCTTGCAACGCATCATTTGTGCAAGCAATGGAGGAATGAACATTTGGAACATTGCTCTCTTCTCACTCAGTAACCCACAAATGTGTTTGGATGTGTATGTACACAAACAGAAGACTGAGTATCTAAGATTTCAGCACTCCTCTAAAAATGTTTTTTGTTCATATCAAACTAGGTTGTGTTTCTTATTTATTTAACTTCTATTTCAAAAGTGCAGCTGGACACAGAACTGAATTTCATCTGAATTTCATATGGGAAGTTCCTATACTTTCAGACTTGCATTGTGTGCTGGCTAAGGGGGAAGGTTTCTGGCATAGAAACCACTGAAGAATTTTAATTCAAGGATGTCTGTTTCATTTTTGTTTCAATGTTAAGATACAGTTCGGTCTCCTGACCTGCTGTTCTTTTTAAATATGTTGCAATAAGGATCTCATTCTCATCCTTTCTCCTTTTATGGTCCGTGCTTCTTAGCTGAGCAACAGATCCACTGAGAGCTTGCTGAGGATTCAGGATGGTTGACTCCTGTTAGAACAAAAACACTTAAGTTCTCTAAAGGAAAAATGGGAGGAATAAAAAGATATCTAGATGTCTTTCTTGCTATATAACACATATATTTTTTGAGGTCTTTCTCTTTGTTTCCATTTTTGTTGGTTTATTGTTTGCTTCTGTTTTTCTTTCTTTATGAGAATTTATCTTCTTTTTAATCAAAATCAAAACCCAAAGAAAATGCCTTACCAGCTCTGCATTATTCTGTATTCCTATGTTAACAATTGTCAAGCTACTGGGGCAGACTAGTAGGCAGTAGACAGGAGTTCCAGATGTTTCAGAAGATTTTACTACAGGTAATAGTAACACTGTTAAGGGGATTTTCAAACAATATTACGGGATACAAGAATGTGTCCAATGCAAATTACGTGGCATGTTTCCTGAATTTCAGGAGAAAAAGTGTGAGAAACATGAATAATTCTAGTGAACATCTATTGTTGCCAAAACACAGTTTCTTTATGTTGGTCCCTGTTTTGAGTAGATAAGACTCTAGTGCTCTTTCCAAAACTAAAATAGTTGCTTGGGACAAAATCTGAGCTTTTACTGCAAATTTATTTAAAAATAAATTTCCATCCATTTTGGAAGTGATTAGAATTGCCATGTGCACTGAATGGATCATTGCTGACATTGGTAAATGTTTATTCTATTGTATTTGTATTAAACTTATGCTGGATTCTATTGTGTTATTTTAGGGACATGTCTATATTTGTATTTCTTCACTTAACACTGTCTTCTCCTGCCTTACAGACTGCACTGTTTCCTCCTTTTGTTTTATGTAAGTAATTTTCTTTGGTCTCAACAATACTTCACTGATAAGAGGCTAAACACAAATATTTGTAACACTGAACAATGTGTGGAGTTTCTGGCATGGACAATTCTGCCTTCTGAGTTAAAAGCAGGTGATAAAAGGGGGGGGGAGGGGAATCCCCAAACACAACCATTTAGGATTATTCTTATTTTTGATTTGCTGTGTCATACCCTAACTAAGGGAATCACAGAATTATAGAATGGTTTGGGTTGGAAGGGACCTTAAAGATCATCTAGTTCCAATCTCCCTGCCATGGGTGGGGACAACTTCCACTAGACTAGATTGCTGAGAGCCCTGCCCACCCTGTTCTTAAACACTTCCAGGCACGGGGCACCCACAGCTTCTCTGGGCAACCTGTTCCAGTGCCTCAACACCCTCACAGTAAAGATTTTCAGCTTAATATATAATCTAAACCCACCCTCAGTTTAAATCCATTCTCCCTTCTTCTATTACTACATGCCCTTTTAAAAGGAATAGTAATCAAAAGTTAGAGATAAGTAGTGAATGTGTCCCCAGTGCCATGATGTGAAGTTGTGCTTGTAGTTCAGTAGAATCAAATAAGATAAAATAAAGCTGTTTAAAAATGACAACTGTGGAAATTGCTGGTTTAAGTATTACATGGTCATACTTAGTATGACTATTCTAGATGGATCTGAGATTCTGTTTCCTCCAACATATCCTTTCTTGAAGATCCTTAAATTAGTCTGCCTACTAATATTTTCCACAGTATTCTTGGATTTTATTTCCTCTAACACATCCTTTCTTGAAGATCCTTAAATTAATCTGCCTACTAATATGTTGCACAGTGTTCTCGTAGAACTCAAACTGCTTGGAAGTAGCTTGAACCCTTGAATCATGCTTGTCTTTTTTCCCCTCATGATTGCTGAGTAAGAGGTGGCAATGAGAGTAGTGTGCTGTGAGATGGAGCACACTTGGAGCAGCAGAATAGTAACATGACCTCCGTGTTAAAGCCCTGGGCTGCCAGTGTGGATGAGGTACCCTGTATCCAGGTTGTAAAAGCTGAAGTGGTGGCAGTGAGGATATGGGAGAAGTAGATGCATGAAGTCCTCTGTGTCCTTTCCCTGTGGAGGCTTCATCATGAACAGCATACACTCAGAAGCACTTACTCTGCTACTTGAGCCTTCGAACATGCTTTAGCCCACAGCACTGCTGAGCCCCATGTAGTAAACTGGCTCTGCACTGATCTGCTTGCTCCTCTAAACTGGCTCTGCAGTGACCTGCTTGCTCCTCGTTGTGAGTCAGTAATGAGAGGTGGGTATTTATCTCATTCTGATGTTTGCAACCCATGTTTGTTCCCCACTTCATACATTTTTATCACACGTGAAATGTTTCATACCAAAATATATGTGCCACAGGTGTTTGTGAGGAAGTGTCTGCTCCTTCCCATGTGAGGAAAATTGTAAAGTGGTCAAGAAAGCACAGCAGATGATCCTCTGTGTAAGAGACAGAGGGGCTTTTGTATCTGCACAGAAGAAAAGTAGTGCTTACTTTAATTAAGAGGAACAACTAGACCTGTGTCCTGGATAAGAAATAAATAGATTTGAGGATAAAGATTAAATCCCTAGAAGGACTCAATGCCTTGAGAAGAGGTTCTTTTGCTCCTTAATACACGCAAACAGGTGTGTGGGTATGCAGACAGGTGAAATACCGGGTGTCGGGAAAATCTGTGAGAAGTCTGTTTAAATAAGAAAGATTGTTTTGGTTTGGCTTTCCTCAACTTTTCCCCTACGTGTCATTCTACAAACTCTTATAACAGGTTCTTAATTTTCAGTTCTTGTTGGGAAAAACCCCCAAACCAACACCTGTTATTTGCACTTGATCTTACCTTGAAGCAAGTCTTAATTGCTTCAGACTTACTGGAAAGTATAGTCTTTCTGACTGAAAAAAAATAAGCTACCAATCTGAACTGAGTCAGTTATTTGGAGTCATGCATCCTAGGATGTTCTCCAGGGTACGCAAAGAGGGGTAATAGAGCACACAGCATAAATGTCAGCTCTGCCACCCTGCTTTTGCTGAACTTCCAGGAGTTGGGAGATGCTCCTACATACAGACACCATGAAGACTGCAGAAAAATGCCAAGAGTATTTGAAACCTAAGGGTTCCCAGGAACGCCCCCCATATTTTCTGCCAGGCTAGCAAAGCTGGATATAAGAAACTAAAATTTAATGTTGCATGCAGTTACATACAATTCCAGCATTTTCCACTGCTATGACTGTCAAGGGAAGTACCTCTTCTCAATCAACAAAAATGCCAGAAGGACCACTGCTGTCTTCTGATGCAGGACAGTCAGCAGGAGGAGGAAGTGCAATGAGGAATTTCTGCCACCTGACCCAGATGAAATCCCAAGGGTGTTCTCAAACTAGTCCCCATGTTCCTGAAATGAGTAACTGACTTCTCATGCAGAGCAAGGCATGTACTTCCTAAATATGAGCTCAGGAAAGTCTTTTAGGGACATATAAAGTCTTGATATAAAACCAGTGGAGAATACCCCATTCCTGTGCACTACCTCCCTGTTAGAAATGTGAGTTTTGCCTCCAGTCTGACTCTGCCCGACATCAGCTGACAGCCAATGGATCTGGCTTCTGTGATTTAGTTTTCCACATTGCAAATCACCCCTTTATTATGCCTACACGTAAGACAAATTCTCTGAGGTCGCTTATTTGAGACCTGTTTTGTCATGATCTAAATGCCTTTCAGGTTTGTTTTTTACACCCCCGCTCGCTGTGCAGCAGTTTGGACCTTGGGCACTGGCACTGCAGAGTATTTCTGTATGAGTGGCTCTGATCTATTCAGATACTGTAACCTCATTTTTCTCACCAGATGCTTTCCCAGGTGTAGGTACAGGGATGTACTTTTGCCTTTTGGCAAGATTGTGGCTTTGAATATTCACCTGCAGCTGTGTATCCACCTCCTCTTTCTGGAGTCTCTACTTTCTAGGAAGTGACTGTGTCATGCCTACAAATACTGAGACACCCAGGTAGCCTGTGGCACTTAACACCAAAAAAGACCCTCCTCTAATTCTTTGGTATCTTCCTATTTGATGTTCTGCATATTTATTTTTTGTCATCTGCAAGCTTTAACAGTAATTTTAGTAACTTTATGTGTACTAAATGGTAATCTCAATTGTTTATTTTACTTGAATAAATAGGGAATGGAGCATCAGCATCTTCAGAAGGATTTCAGCAATATGGAAAGCAGTAAAACAGTGTTGCATTTCTACTTGACAGGATACATTTAAGATTCAAAGTCAGAGAGCCTTTTTAGACATCATGGATGGCAGCAATATTAGACTTTATAACCGGACATCAGACACTGCAGAAAGAATATTACAGGTAACGACTGTCTAGAATTGTGTTGCAAGTTTCCATTTGCGAGAAGTGGACAAAAATTAATATAATTTCACTTAGGAAAGGAGAAACTTCTCTATATGAAGACATGCAAGAGTATTTTCTGTGGGCTTTGAGGAGTTTATTGTACCAGAGGGCTGGGACGCATTGCTGGCTTTGCAGATGAGATTTTTGGGTTTTTAGAATTGTCCACAATTAACTTCTTAATGTTAGATGTCTTCTGCTTCTATGGCATTTAACTGTCAAGTTCAGCTTTCCTTCACATATGATAGAATCAGAAAATACGTAGAGACACATTGATAATTAAGCTGCCTTTAGTTTGGCATAGTGTGGGTGAAAGTTCCTTAACACTGAAGTCAGAAATTATCTAGTCTTCACTTTTGTCTTGGCTGGCGGCTGCTGTTAAAACTGAGTGCACAACTGATGCATCTCTTTTTTTCTGCATGCTTCTCTTTAAGTGTTTTGTGTCCCTTGGTGCTTTCTGTGGAACTGTGTGTTTGCAGCGCTGTGCAGTTCTAGCGCTGGCTCTGGGATGTCTGTAACAGCTGTTGCAATACACACAGTAAACAATTGCTAGTTACAATTTGAAACCAGTAGCAACCAAATGTTGTTTACACAGCTTGCTGGTTTGTGTTTGAAACTTTCAGCTGGAGTTCCCTTCTTATGCCAGGAGAGGAGGAGCAGCAGTGGTTTTGCCTGTTTTGTGCATTTGCACATGTACGTGTGCACGAGCAAGGCTTCTTTGGTTGCCCTCACTTCCTAATCCTAACAGCAATAACAAAGCACACATCTGTCAGATGGGTGCTGCTCTTTGTCATGGGATTTGGAAATTTCCTCTCACCACAAAGAAAAGTGTGCACTGTGCTTCTGCTGTGCCTTTGCAATCTGAGCTTGTGAAGGTAGTTCTCAACTGGCCATAGGGATAAGGGAGCTGAACACATACTTGCTGTGCTCTGTTGAGCTGATATGTGTTAGTCCAGCCTCAGAACTTACAATATCTGTGCACAGGAACCATAAACTGGATAACACAAGGCGACCCCTTCCTGGCTTTGTTCTGTCGTGGGGTTTGCACCACCTGAGGCAATGCTGGGACCGGTTCTTCCAGGGGAGCATAAGTGTCAGAGTGGCCTTAGACCCTGCAACAGGAGACTTGTGAGGTGGGAGATGCCAAAGGCAAAAAGCCTTGGGGGTGGTAGGGAGACAGGAATTCTGATTTGGGGAGAGAGAAGTAGGTGCTAATAAGGTGGAAGAAGTAAGGACACATTTTTGGACAGTAAACTTGTATAGGGGTCTTGAGTAAGAAAAGGATTTTTTAATATACTTTAAAAAACAATAATAATTTGTGCTTGATAAATTTGTAATTTTGCAGTGGGTCAAGGTAATTTCCAAGCCAGACAGTGGTGTTGCATATTGGGTTGTATGGTGTTTTATATATGTTTAATGTTTATGTGACACTGTAAAGAAACAATGACATTTAAAATGCTGCAGACACCATTTATTCTCTTGTAGTCTTAAAGATGAAATAGGACTTTTGGGAATTATTTAGATTTTGTCACTGTAAACTGCTACTACACTCACTGTTATTTTGGGATGGAGGTAGGTTTTACAACCCTCACTCTCTAATATTCTGGTGCTCAGGCAGCATATACCACTTTGTGCTTGGATCCAAGAAATAAAACCAGTCAAAATCCCACTAAATCTGAGACGTGTGTGTTGCTGTTCGTTGGAAATGCCGTCTGGTATGCTTAGTATTACACTACCAAGGGATAACACATTAGTCTGGGGCTAATTTCTTGAAGTAATTTGTGAGGACAGCACAGTGGCAGACAGAATAAAAGCTGATAGTCACTTCTTTGTCTTTTGTGTTTGGACTTATGAAACTTTCTTCCCATCATATCTGATGTCTGAATTGACTGTGAGACAAGTGATTTTAATGGTCTGCTGCCCTCTCTGGTAACAGCCCTGATATTAACAGGGATAAGGAAAACCTCACTAATGTGTTTTTTAATTTTAACTGTGAACAGTTCTTTCCAACCTATATATTTAGCTTGATGTCTACTTTTTTCCATGCACAAAAACATGTCTGCCTTTTAAACCAACTGATACAGCTGGAGAAAGCCCTTCTGAACTGAGAAGATGAATTTACAAAGTTGTCACTGTGACATAGAGTTTGAAGTGTTTTGGGATTCCACACTTTGGAAGAAGATAAACCTGACACTTCCACCTTATGCTCAGACAACGAAAGTCAATCCTCTCTGACCAAAGCATGAGGTTGCATGATCTGCCAGTGTAGCTATGACAGTAGTATTCTCAGGACTGAAGAGATTTCTTCTAATTGCCACATCATTTTCCTGAGCTAACTCAGGAGATTATGGTCACTGTGGAATTTAGGAATGCTTCAATGGTACAGTATTCTTTTATGTTTTGGCTGTTTTAACTTATGCTTTTATTTTTCAGAACCTAATCCAGAATAAGACAAATGTCCCAAACAGATTCAGTGGTTAGTGGGCTCACCTCTGCCTGATTTTTCTGTCCTCAATATCTCATTGTGCAGCTGGTCCTGCAAATATTGTCTGCATTTTCTGTTGGTGCTACTTCTACCCTCTTTCAGAGAAGATGTGGAGAGGCCACAGCAAACTAAAAGCAACCCAAATGTCAAGCCAGATAGGGTTTTCCCTCCTTATGTACTCTTGATAATGAAAGCTCAACAGAGCTCAAATCTGCTGTTGTCAAAAGCCTTCACAGAGAACCCTGCAAGAGTGGTGTTTTCACTAGAGGGGCAGGACATGCAGATATTTCCTAGAAAAACAAGAGAACATTATCAATCCGGAAAATACACAAATCCTGTAAAAATACGTATTTGTGATGCTTATGAGTAATGTTGTTAACTCAGAGCACACAGTGCTCACTGTACAACAGAATTTGAGGATTTAGTAGTAAAGAATAACATGGCAGATGCCTTGCATTAGAGAATAAATGCATGACAATAGGAAATACAATCTATTTTATTATATTTTTACATTGCTTTGAAATTTACAAAACTCATCACAAATTCACACGCTGGAATATGGGAGTGGTTATGTTTGCTTCTAAATGAGCAGTTAAATGGGACATAAGCGAAAATTTAAAACCAGTTAAGTTACATAATAGGTATTGAACACTTCTTCCTTATTGATGCTAATGTATAGCAAAGCTTCTGACCTTCTTTGTTTTTGAAGGTTATAACTGAGTGAGGTGGGTCTGTTGAGAGAATTTATAAAATATTTTAGCCTATTTTTCTTTCAAGATTGTGATGACGGAGCTCTCATTCATAAGTTTTAAACAGTGCTTAACTTAGCCCTCCCTTGGATTTTTGTTGTTGTTAGCTGCAGTGACTGAATCTGAAATCTGAACAAGGCTTGCATGATCCTGCCCAGGTTAAAAGACCCATCTGGTATGATAAATACCCTCAAGCTCTCTCCCCCTACATCTTGGAAAGTCTGTTAGTGAAGAACAAGGTATGGCAAGAAAGAGTGTGGTGTTAGGGGTAAGACTTTCGCATGTAAGTATCATCCCTTTAACAAGTATCATCCCTTTTCCAGTCACATAGCAAGTTTGCCACATGGGAACTATTGGGTGTGTGTTCTAGGTAGGCATTTAATCAGATGGCCATACCTACATAAAACAGTTCTTAATTTACAGATCACATGTTGAGTTTAACAATAGGACAGGAAGCTCTCTTGTTATATTTATAAACAATGTCTCTAGTTTACTTTCCTTTATAACATAACATGTTTCTTTTCTTAACTGCCAGTAACTGAAGTTTGATCACAGTGTTATTAAGCAAGCTGTAAATCAGGGTTGTGAGTGTCTTTATGATCATAAAATGTGAAGAGGCTTTTGCATCCTCTTTGATCTGCTGTTGTCCTGTTTCCCATGTGGGCGGGGACATGGATGAGGCAGGACCCAGGCCTGTGACTGGGATAGACTCAGGCCACATCAGGACAGAGAACAGTCTTAGCTGTTAACTGGAGTTAAGTTAGGCATTGCAGTTATTCAGCTTTTTCCAGTCTTTTCATTGGCATAGAAATATTACTGCTCTTCTGAATATTTTAAAATGAAGGTCCAGTTACTACTGGGCTTACTAAGGAACTCAGGCTTATTTAGTGAGGTAGGAATTTTACAGTCTGTGTCTATTTTATTTATTATTCCCTTGCCCTCTTCATTTTGCTGTGAAAGATATCTCAGAGTACACAGTTGGCAGTTGGAAGATACATCTCAAATGTATCTTCCACTGCAGTTCCAGATGGAATTATTTTTGCCTTATATTGTGATATGATCAGATACACAGGAGAATAGAAACATTTTTCACTTGATTACCTTTTTATGCATCTTTGATAATCCTCATAAATACATCAAGTCCAAAGGTAACCCACGTTCCACTACCAAAAAATGTTTTGTTTGTCACAGGCTTAAAAAGGTATGTTTAAGTGTTCTGCTGAATCATGCTATTAGCTTAGAATTAAATGTTTACAGGTCTGGGCCTTTAGACTTATATTTTTTCAAAAAGTCATCAAAAAAGCAGAGATTTCTGAAGAGTGACATGCTTTTCTTGCTCTACATTGACATTTTATACACCTTGTCTGGTGATCTGTTCCAGAAAAGCACCAGTCCTGGAAGTTTGCATCCATATGTCCTGTATCATCTATCATGCTTGGCTGTGCTCTGAGTGAAGGCTATCCTGTAAGACTAGAGTCTCAGGGAGTAGAGATGTTCTGTAAGTAATAGAGTTTAGACTGCTCTATAAGCTTAGACTCAGAGAAGTGAGGAAGATAACTTACTTGTTACCTTATTTTACCCCAGAATTTGTATTGTTTTTCTTCTCTAAAAGCACATTGCTAGCCAGCAATAACTGATACATTAAAGTAGTTGAGCTATTTCGCTAGATTTCACCGAATGTCTCTGTGGCTTTTTCTTCTTTTCCAGTGGTGAAAAAAGTGGCAGAACTTGAACTTCCTTATGTGAGTCTTCAGAGCATGAAGGAGTTGCACTGTAAGCTGTGAGCAACAAGCTTAAGTGAAACTACTAAGATGTATGACAACTACTATGAGCAGAGAAAGAAAGCCCTTGAACAACTTAGTTACGAAGCCTTCAAGCTTCAGCAGCTTGACTGTTTTTTTTCTCCTGAGGCCAATTTTTAATTGGAATTGACTGGTTTCTATGGCGCTGCAAGTTTTAAATTTTAGCACTGTAGTATTTCTGAAGAGTCCTTTACTGTAGCTAGTTATTTATTCCCTCTCTCTTCCAGAATCTGTAGAGAGGTGTTTTGTGGCTCCTTGCCTCCGAATATTTATACTTGCACAATGCAGTGACCACAAATAAAAATATACCCGCAAACAATATAGAAGAGACCTTTGAGTTCTGAGTTGCAAGCTGCCCCTCTGGGCAGAGATGGATTACTTTTTATCTGAAATGCCCATTTCTATACACTAATATACATAATACCTGAGGGCATAGCTTGAGCATTTCTTTTGGTAAGTGGCCTGGCTTAAAAAGCAGAACTCTCTTCCCCTTTCATTTGTGTGTTCCTTGGGCTACCCCTCTGTTATGCTGGTGGAATTGTGTGGGCAGACAGTGGTGAGCTGGACTGGCAAGCCAACCTAGTCTAAAAATACTGGCTCTTTATTTTTTATTTGGTTTTGATGGCCTATTTTTGGCCTGAGTCAGTCTCCTGGTTCTGTTTGCTGTGCAGCAAATGGTAATGCTGACTTGTGGGTGAGGATAAACTCTAGGAACAGGGGGCCTGGTGCCAAGGTCCCATTTGTCAGAGTGCCCCAAGGGGGCAGTTAGGCAGTACAGCAGGGCCAGTCTAATGGCTCTCTGCTGCAGTTGTGGTCTGGTCTACTTCTCCCTACAATGAAAAAGGAAAAAAAGAAATCTATTTTTTCTTGCTTAATGAGTTGTATTGATTGCAGCAGATGAATGGAGTGGAAGAGGAAGAACAGATCATGTCTTTGGTGGCAGCAAGGAAAGTTGCTTGGCTTGAAGGTACACAGAAATCTGTTGTTTGATGCTGGTAACTTGGCTGGTTTAAATCTACTGCATTAGAGCTTGGCCTTCTTTCTCTGTTTCCCTATATATACCTTTATGAACTGCAGAATCAGCAGTCCAGTGAAAGAACTGCATGGTTCTCAGCTATGGCAAACTGTCTGTCTGAGCAGATACTTCTCCATCTAGCATTGCTCCAAGCCCAGGGTAGGAATGAGGCTGTCTGGGCTGCCGGACTCAGAGCAGTGCGAGTGACACGTCCGTACTGGCCATGGAGGCTGCACTGCTCCAGCCGTGTGGCTGTGGAGTTTTACCCAGGCTGCTTTAAATCCAAGGGCTCAGGCCAGCTGTGCCTGTGGCATGTGGTAACTGAGTGTTCAATTTGCTTTGCTGCTGCACTGAGCCCAGCCTGCTGCAGCTCCACTGTGCTGCAGCAGGCTGGCTTCAGGCTAGGTCTTGTATGCCAGCACTGCAACATGGCAGTGGCTGTTCCAGGACCCTTACCGACCACTGTGTGGAGAAACACAGAGCTTTTTGAGAAAAGGAGGAAAAAATGTTAGTTCTGTATCGTAACTTACATGTTTGCTACCACCAAAATCAAAGTGTAGACATTGGATAACCTGACCCTAGTTTATTTCCCTTCTGCTAAAATGTATAAAGAATGAGTACAGGACACACTTCAACATCACATTTCTTGTTTGGTTTGATGTTTTTAATCCGGTAAGTAATTAAATCTTTCTGGATTGTCCTCCCATTTTATTTAGCTGAAACATTTAAACCACCGTTCAACAGAAGAATTTCTTCATGTTTTATTACTTTTTTCCCCTTGGCTTGGGAAAGTTATATGGATCCTTCTCTCAATACACTGTTGATGGATTGTAGAAATTCACTGGACTTGCTACATACTCAGGTAAAACTGAAAGGACTTTGTAATCTTAAAGATTACCTTCCCCATATTAATTTAATCTTTTATACAAATTCTTGACATATTTATAAATGGTTCTTGTTGGTACTGATTTGTGGCACTTTTCCAAATGCTGGATATAGCTGCTGTTGATGGGGCCACATTGGTGTTTAGGGTTTTTTTTTCTCCTTCAAACCGTTGTATTAGAGATTCTAACTCACCTATGTCTTATCAATGGGAAAAATATTACACAAAAATGACACATTTAGGTATCTATCCACTGTATTTTTAAGGTGATATATGTACCCTATGGCTCCTAATATGTAGACACTCTGCCATGATATGAGAGCATGTGGGTGAATTGTAGGTGTGTTCAGTTGTACACCTACACTCAGCTTTGGAAACTATTGATGCCTGAAGGATTTTTTCTGCTTTTTCTTCTGAATACTTCTTACACTGTTCCCTATATTCACAAGTATTAGCATGCATACTTGTGATGCTTTAGGTGATAGTTTAGCCTGGTTTCATGGTGTTTAGCAGGCCAGTAGACTAAACACCCCTGAAGCCAATGAGAGTTAGAGACCAAACACCCTGTTTTCGTGAGCCCTCAAGGTCTCCTAGTAGACAGATTTTGTAAACTAGAAGTTAGCCCACCCAGGCCCCTTATTGGGCCCTCCTGGTAGATATGCTAATGTGTAGAGTCTTTAATTGTATACTGGATTGGAGGGAGGGGGCTTTTGCGGCGTGTTCTACCTGGACGGCAGAAGCCATCGAACGGGATCCTATTAAAATACTGAGGTAAACAACCCCCAACCCTTTCACTGTGTCTGAGCCTTTATTTCCTAAGACCAGAAAAAAGGCATCACTATTAATTCACTAGGGAAAAACAGTGTAGAGTGAACTTGTCCTAAAATCAAAGGCTTTGTTTAAAAACCAAAATAAACCACAAGCTTTCTATTTCTATGTGTTTCTGAATGTTTATGTGAAAGGAAATATGTTTTTGCTAACAATTTCTGCTATTTTTAAAAGTTCTTTTAAGGCAATCCAGGAAGTTAAGAGGAATTGGGTTAAACCAACAGACAAGCAGATGCAGGAACTTAAGTTTTTACAAAAAATGTAAACAAAGCAAAGGTAAAAGAGTATTTAAAAAAACCAATTAAAAGAGATCAAAGGAGTGGGTTTTTAAAAGAAATGATACTAGGGGTTGTGACTTCAAAAACAGGGCATGGTTTTGTGGAGTTGTTTGAACTAGAGACCCAGGTCTCCCATCTTCTGGTCAGATACTGAACCACCAAATAGAAAAGGAGATTCTTATCTCTGTTAATATTTTTTTAAATTCCCAACAGAATGAGCTGGATCCTAAGGGCTGGCAAGAAGTTTTTGACTGAATGCTATTCTTCTCTGCAAAACTCAGGTGCAAAAGTTCGTCCTTCAGTTTAGGCAGCCAGATGAAAATTCAGACTGTTGGGTCTGTTCACAGTATGTCTTACTTGTTAGTTTTATCTCTTACTATCAGCATATCTGATAATCATCCAAAAGACCTATCTCATCATATCCTGTTAAAAAAAAATACTTAAAAATCAAGTTTCTAACTCTGGACTACAAGCACTATTCTCTGAATCAAGCACTGACCTATTGTGTGAATCTGTGTCCTTCCAGAAGACAGAGTACTAGGAATTTTAAACATTTGTCTTATAGCCCTTTTTCTCTTATTTTCTTTTATTTTTTTTCTCTCCAAAATACTAGACCTACTTGCCTTTACAGCAAATTGTATTAGTCCTGTCTTTCTGGTGCAGTTCCCGATGCAGATTTGAGAAATGCAGTTCTATAGTATGTACAGCTTGATGTTTCATCCTTTTATTCGTGACTATCCTGCAGAAAGCTGCTCAGCTGACATCCATGTTGGCAATGATGAGATTGGCTGCTGCATAACACTGCCTACTAACCAAATCAAAGAGGTCAGCTTGAAAATCAACAGGTTAAGAATTTGGCAGGTTACTTTTCTTGTAAGTACTTCACTGACTTTGTGTCTACATTCACTTCCTCTTCATGAAAAATAAGGTTGGAAGGTCTGGGGAGAAGGGAGTGATGTGTTTTAAATCTCTTCCACTTGCCCATATTCCTCTCCAAACCTATTTGAAACATATTTCCTTGTCAGCCCTTACAGCACTGAAACACCTCACTTTGCTCTGCTGTTTTCTTCCTTTCCTAGCATTCCATGCCATGCTTTACCTGCCCCTTTCCTTTCCTTTTGGAGGTAGAGTTGTCAGAGTTTTGTGTGGGAGCAAAATAACTGCTTTAGCCAGCTTTATGCTTGCAAAGACTCCCCCTTCCTACCTCCCACTTGCTCCCTCCCACAGGGAAAGTGTTCTGGTAGAGATTTCAGCTGTTTTATTTGTATACTGTATAAAATGAACCTAATTGACTGATTGTGATTTAAGGCTGAACACATTAATGCTGTTTTTAGCTGCTCCCTCTGTTCATTGGCTGGAGGGTTTTTGTTTGGCTTTTCTGTTTGTTTTTCCAGGGTATACAAAGGACGGCAAAGAAGACACACTGGAGCTCCGATTTGAGTACAATGACTCAGGCACATGAAACTGGATAATTCTGTACACAAAACAGGTTATTTCTTTTAGGAAAGGATCAGAGTAAAATGTAATCTTATAGGGTTAGTCATACTGAGGCTAGGCCATAAGGAACTGCAGCTCGTTTGTTGTACTATAAGGATGTTAAGAACAGGGTAAAATTAACTGAGTCAGGAAAATGATAGTTCAGTAGTTAGGGACTGTAATTTTCTCCTGAAGAAGGAATGTAAGAGTCAAGTGTGTAATTTTGAAGATATCAGGAAGTTCTCTGGTTTATCTTCTTTAGACCTTTGTGTTCGGTAGCTGCTTGAATAAAATGGTACCAGGACAGATGATGAAGGCAGCCAAAGGCCAAGAAATGGTGAGCATGTGTATTGGTATAGGAATTTGCATTTAATATGAGATAAGGCTGCTACTCTATCACTTCTACAACCATGCTGAGAGAAGTACCACTGATGTAAAGTATCTTGCACATTCCAAAATTTCAGTCCAGAATTAATTGACTAAAAAGCACATCTTTGCTCAGTTTTACTGAAATAATTTTCTGAATGTTAGATTTATCATCACAGCTTTAATAATATCTTTTACATTCTCTTTCCTTGACTCTGACTTTTTCTGAGTATGATAAAGGATATAGATGGTATAATTTTTTTGTATGTTCTGCACAACCCTCTTGTATCCATTTCTGGCTTTCAATTTTTCCCCGCTTCACTTGCTTGCTCCATCTGCTGCAATGTTAGACCAAATTGAGATCTGTGACATTCACACTGAGAATAATTTCTATTTTAAATAGAAGTGTTAATAAACTAAAAACCTAATTTGTAGCTAAAATACTTCTATCTTTTATGTGCGCCTTTCAGGATGGAAGTATGTTTAGATATTTGATATTTTAAAAAATAACTTCCAGCATTAGTAATGTCTTTGTTTAACCTTGTGATATCTAGAGACTTTGTCTGCCAACTGAAAATGTCTGAAGAGGAAAAAAGAAAGGACCACGTGTGATGTTCTAGGCCCATGCTGATTAGAGCGAGCAGTGAGGCAATGAACAGCATGTTATTTCGTAGCTTTAAACTGTAACTCATTCAGAAGAAAAGACCAATTTTAATCTTGGGAAAGACTGGATCTCTTTATTTCTAAATTTATTTGTAATGGAAGTAAACTTTTAATTATGAAGATTAGCATTCATTATGTAACTAATCAGCTGCTGATAGCAGCTTGTACTAAAACAGAGAATTATGAGGGAAGGGCCACTATGCCAGTTCATTTTCTACACTGTTGCTGCTGGGTGTAACTGAATGCTGACTTGCTCAGCACATTTTGTTACAGTACTTAGAAGAGCAGTTCAGCTTATTCTAAATTGACATTTGTCAATCTGTTCTGGAGATCAAGATGCCTGAATAGATGAAAAGTAGTAAGAAATCCAGCATCCAATAAAAACAGGTTAGTGAGTGAGAAATGGTGTCCAAAATGTAAATACAGTGTGTTCTTGCTTGTGTTGTTTAGCCCAACCTCTGTTTTTCTGCTTAGGTAAACTTCTAAAAAATTTAGTAAGAACTTCTTTGGGTTGGAAAAGGAGGAAAACTTGATTTTGGGGAGGGCAAAGAGGGCAAAAAACACGTCCGAATAAAAAAAAATTACTTTAGCTTGATGGTTCAACAACTTGCTTCATTTTGTTTGCTTATTGCGTTTCTGAATAACACATTTGAAATTTACAGAAAGACAGAATGTATATGGAGATTAGGTATATATATCCACATGCACCTGCTGATATATTTTACAGACTTGTACTTATATTCCACACTGGGATTGTTTATGCATGTGTTTTTCCCTCTAGCTGGGAATCGTACCTATTTGGAAAATCTGACATGTTACATATCCATACACAGACATTCTCATCACATAAAAGATGCAATTCCAAGTTCACCTGCAGGAATCAGTATCTATTGCTGATAGTTCCTGAACAGCAAGATGATTAAAAGATCAAAGAAATGACTCTTTCAAGTCATTTGTTGAATGAAAGTGAATAACTTAAAATGAGTTAAATAAACACCTCTATTACAGTGTGTGATTGGCTGAAGAAAAATATTTCTAAAAGAAAAATATTTCTAAGAACTCAATCCGAATTCATAAAAAAAGGGATGCTGCTGCACCTTTATGGTTCAGAAACCATAAAACCAATCACTAACTGTTCTTCAATAACTAAATCGATTCAATGGGTGGGTTCTCTTGCCCCTTTCTTTGAAATGCTCTGTACTTGTTACTGCTGGAGATGAGATTCTAAGTTAGGTGTGGCCTTCAGCATTCACAAATAACTCGCAAATGATATTAAGAGAGACAACATTTCCTGACTAGAATGGTACCTGTGCTGGAGCCTGAAGGATGTGGTTTAGTGGCTTTGCTGTGGTGAAGCTTTAGCAAGGACTATGTTCCGTGGTGCTCAGGACTTGAGGCATTGCTCTGACCTGAACATATTTTACTTTTTTTTTCTTTTCTTTTTTTTTTTTTTTTTGTGGTAAGAGCAGCCTTGGACAGGGCAACAGAAAACCACTGAGCTTATCAGCTGTGTCTGGCTCTGACACAAAACTCAGTGAGCTAAGAAAATTAAAGCTGATAATTGAATAGAGCTTTTAAAGCAAGTTAAGGTATGCTCTTGTGTTAAACAGTGATAGTATCGAATGGTATATGTATTTTATATGGCAAATTGGAAGTGGTTTAGGTCTTCATACACCAAGCTATTATGGTAAAAGAATGTGTGATTGACAGAAGTCAATCTAATTCAGAAGGCCTGTTAAGCAGTTAAAGTACCTGCATTTATGTCCTTGTGGTCGCTATAATGCCAAATAACATGGATGTTGGCACATTTGAAACTGCTGTTCAATCCACACATACAGTACATTGTAATAAGCCTTAGAGCAGAAACAACTGTTCTCATGTTCTATTCCACCAGCAAAAAATTAATTCTGTTCTGAAATATTCCAAAGAGATCAACCTGAACAGTATTATGTGAGATTTTCTAGCTTATGTTTGTATCTACCTATAATTATTGAAATGCATACGCCCTTCTAACTTTATTTGTTCCACTGCACGTAGTTCATTTGGGTTCTATCTCAAGGAAAAGATTTTTAGTTAGGTAAAATGAAGATGACTGTGTATTTGAGAAAATAAGAGAAGAGGACCTTAATAATTTTAGATACTGTCTTTCAAAATGAATTGTCTGAAAATAATAAACCCATTGTTGAAGTCTTGAATTATAAAGCAAAAAAAACCAAAAAAAAACCAAAAACCTTCACTGTAATTCTTTGCCTGTGCACTGTTCTTTAGAGCTTTTACGAATCTAGTTACTAGTGAGAATGGGTGCTGAGACTCTGCTGTTTTGTTTTGTTTTACCCCAGACACTGTTCAAGCAGAAAGGGGAGGGTTGACAGTAAAAGGTGTTACTCTACTATCAAGGAAAAAGTATTTACGTATCAGTTTGTAATGTTTCTGTGAGTGTCTGTAATTAGAGTGATAGTTGAGCAGACTATTGCCACCTAGGCATTGTCTGGGAAAGGCACACATTTGCTCTGATTCTTCCAAGCAGACCAGACTGTTGTGGTTCACTTATTGACCTGCTGAGGTATCATCCTTTAAAAAAAAAAAAAAAGCTACACTTTTGGGTGTAGTCAAATAACTTCAGCCCCCACTCCTTCTCCCCCTCACCCCCGTCCCCATTCACTTACACTCAGAGCACCTTGGTGCTGAGGCGAGGTGGGGACAGAGGCACTGTACTTTTGCCTGAATTTTTAGCTTGCTGATTTTTGTGGTATTATAGGGATGGCACACACAGCAGCGTCAAAATTACAAAATCACAGAACCAGTTAGGTTGGAAAAGACCTCTGAGATCGAGTCCAACCTCTGCCGGAACACCACCTCATCAACCACACGATGGTTCAGTCTTTAAGTCCTTAAGCACCTCCAGGGCTGGAGACTCTCCCACCTTCCTGGGTAGTGTCTAATCGCCCTTTCTGTGAAGAAATTCCTCCTAAGGTTCAACCCCAACTACCCTGGCACAGCTTGGGGCGACGTTTCCTCGTCCTGTCACTTGTTTCCTGTGAGAAGAGCCCGGCCCCCACCTGGCCACAGCCTCCTCTCAGACAGTTGTAAAGAGCGATAAAGTCACCTCCGAGTCTCCTTTGCTCCAGGCTAAACACCCCCAGCTCCCTCAGCTGCTGTTCACAGGATTTGTGCTCCAGACCCTTCCCCAGCTCCGCTGCTCTTCTCTGGACTCGCTCCAGCTCCTGCATGCCCTTCCTGAATTGAGGGGCCCAGAACTG
This sequence comes from Eopsaltria australis, assembly GCA_034509425.1. Taxonomy (NCBI): domain Eukaryota; kingdom Metazoa; phylum Chordata; class Aves; order Passeriformes; family Petroicidae; genus Eopsaltria; species Eopsaltria australis. The sequence continues at coordinate 4,920,107 of JAVTVJ010000001.1, forward strand.
CACACAGCACTCGAGGCGTGCAATCACCAGAGCCTAGTACGGGGGGACAACCACTGCCCCAGTCGTGCTGCCCCCGCTGTTCCTGATTTCCTGCCTCCCGGGGGGACGGCACCGCACCGCGGCTCTCTCCCGTGCCTGGGCCCCGGCCAAAGGCGCCTTGAGGGGGCGGGCGGTCACGGAGCGCCCGGCGGCCTCCGCCCAGGAGGGGGCGCGCTTGCCCGCCCCGCCGCTCGGCCGCTCTCTCCGCCCGGCCCGCGCGCCCCCCGAGAGCCCCGCGCAGGTACGGCGGGAGCGGGGCCGGGACCCCGCGGGGCCGGGGCGGCAGCGGGAGGCCGGGGAGGGCACGGAGGGGCACGGCAGGGCGCTGTCACCCCCACCAGGCCTGTGCCAGGCCGGGGAGGGACCCGGGGACGGAGCCCGGGCGGGAGCCGGAGGGGTGGAGCGCTGTGGTGCCGTTTGGTGGGAGAGCAGCGGGAGCGGTGCCAGCCTTCACGGGAGGGGAGGGAAACGGGGACGGGAGCGCGGCCGCCCTGCTGACAGGGCGTTGGTAAGTGTGCGACTCTGAACGTGCTTTCTCGGAGAAAACAAGATCAGTGAAACTGAAATACGTATTTTAACCTGCTCTGATAACTGTCTTTGATGAAGCAATTTAAGGGAAGTATTTAAGGGAAATAGAGTAGTTTCCTTTTTTATTTTCTACCACACTAAAGCTGCTGCACGTTGTTATTGTGATGAAAAGATAGGAGTAACGCCTGAATTGTAGACAGGATAGGGAAGTAAATAGAGACAAACTATGGTGAGTAATATTGAATTGAAAATCCGTCAAATCTGAGTATCAAAGGGTATAAAATTAGTTCTTTGAAGATCAGTCTTGAGACCAATCTTATTAAATATTTAATAGAGGTCTTGAAGTAGCAATTAAAACTTTACTGTCGAGATTTGATAGTGATGAAGAGTTGGGAGACACTGGCAATATAGAGTGTTATAGTACTACACAGAAAGAATTGGGTGATCCTGAGAACTAGGGATAAGACAATAACAGTTTAAAGAATGAGGGTTTACAGTTGCAACCTTGCAAGCAAAAAACTTGGAAGAAATTCTGACCAGTTGAAAGCAACACAAGCCTAAAGAATGTTAGGTAGTTACAAGATATTCAACTGTGGAAAAAGTGAATGCTGACTACAGGGATCCATTTAAAGGAGTTACTGTTATCCATGGGCAGAGCTCTAGAATTCTTGGTATAATGTTAATCATTCTCAGTAAAAATGTGGAACAGAAACAGAAGATATGCCGAGGTCAAGTAGGGAAATTAATAGTCTGTAGGAAGAGGCATTTAAATTTTTTTAATTTTGCAGAATAATTTTAATTTTCCTTTCTATTTAGCCATCAAGTAAACACTGTGAAGGGAATAAATTGAGGTAAAGGATGATGTTAATACATGAATAATTTATCATAGATTTTAAGATCAATAATACTTGAAAATTTCTAACCATCAGAGAGCACTGATCTTTAGGACCAGCCTTCCAAAAGGTCAAGGAATAGCAAAAACCAAACGCTATTATTATATGGAACATGACTGGTTTGTAAAAATAATATTTTTTTTGCTGCAGCAGAGGCCTAAGCTTAGTGTTACCTGTAGACTGTAGATCAGTTTTTCTTTTTTGTTCACTTGTGAAATAGGTTATTAGCAAGAACTTGTTAAATTGTTTTTTAGAAGAAAAATTTTTATAGTCGTCTTTGCAGTGTGAATAGTAGAGTTGATGACAATCAGGAAATGACAATGGCTAATTGTTGTATTTTTTGCGTTGAAGAAAAGGTATGAAGAGTAACCTGAGATGAGTTGAAGGTTGAAATGTAGTATGTGCATGTGCTGTCTTCTTACCAGAGCAGTGTGAGTTTGCCTCTGCAAGAGGGGACTCTCAAATTCAGTTCTGATCTGTAATCAGTGTCATGTTTCCACTCAGCAGGTTTTAGTATCCTTTAAAGTTATCAGGAGTGAGGGATTTGAAGCAGTGCTTTAAGTTAATTGTGTTATCTCACTTCACATTCTTTTGAACTTAATGTTTGAGCACGTGGCCTTGAAGTCATCATCTGCAGCTCAGGATACTTGGTTGTCCAAGGAGTGAACTACTCCTAGAGGCTCTTCTAGGGATTTGGGTATGCTGCAGTTTTGAGGGCTGCCACTCTTTTCTTTTGGTCTGTCTGTCAGTTAATATCTTCCCACATAATCTCAAGTTGTGGATGTTCCACTTCCAGATAGATCAGTTAATAAGCATATAAGATATTTTAGAAGGCATTGGTTTATACATCTTATGTGAAATACATGATCCCTGAAGCACTGAGTTTCCTGAAGAGACCATCCACAGAATGCTCTTAAGAGTAGGTGGCAGGCCTGTCTTGAGTGCATGGGCTTGTTTCCATTGTGAGTGCTTATTGTATTTGTAAGTCAAGAGCACAAATACTGAAATGGTCAGTTTTGTTGTGGTTTGCTTTGCTGTTTAATGATGATACTTACTAAATATGTAGGAAAAAAGATTTTATCTTGTGCAGTCCCCTACTGCAGTCTTGCCTATACTTACAGGACTTAGATTCTGGCTTTTATTCATGTATCAACACCACTTTTCCAAGTGGCGCTTTTTCTTTTATTTTATCAATAAAATTTCAATTGGCTGAGTAGAACAGAGCTGCTTAAACACCAGTTTTGTCAGTCAGCAAATTTCTGATATCCAAGTAATGCAGCTACATCAGCTGAATTTTATAATATAAACTCACAGGCATAAATCCTGTAATACTCATTGATGCTAAGGATATTCTTCAGCGTGCTCAAGACCTCTTAGAGTGTCTGACCAGTAGTAGACAGAAAAAGGGCAGCAGCACATTTCAGGAAAGGCTTGGGGTGTATGGGCTTCCCATGGATGGTGCAAAATGCTTGTGTGTCTTCTTCACCTTGGAATTTTTTATCCACAGAAGAATATGCCTGTCTGTGTAATGTGTTATTGCCTTAGGGGCTGGTTCTGCATGATTCAGTTCTGGCTTCTAAACTGTTAGAATTTGCATGTACAGCCTAGAAAAGGCAGTGAGCAACAAGGTGACAGTGTTTGCCAGGATGTAGGTAGTAAAGATAGGGTCAGCTAATGAAAAGCTGCAGAAGAACCCTGTAAAACTGAGTAACCGGATAATGCAACATACTGGCACATGAGTTCAGTGTAGGTAGAAGGATTCAGATAGCATAAAGAGAATCCTGCCTTCCCATATGAAATACTGGGCTCTCAGTAATGAGCAGTATTTTGTAGTTATGATGAATGGTTCCATGAAAATGTAAAAACAGTGTTAAGCAGCAGTGAAAAAGGTAAAACAAATGGAATATTACCTGAGAACCAAGTAAAGAACAAAGCAAAGAATTTTGTCATGTCACTGTTAATCCATGGTTCACCCCGAACATCCTGATTGAGTCACCCCTGCTCTGTCTCCCAGCTCAGAAAACAGAATGAAAATGAGTGAGATTTAGAGAAGCAAAACAAGAATGGTCATAGACACTTCCAAATGAGGAATGACCAAGAAAGCTGGAATTCAAAATTCACCCTGGAAAGGGATCTCTGAGGAGGCTATAATGAAGAATCATGAGTGGCATGAAAAGAATGGGCAGGGGTGCACTGTCTGTTCTTCCTGCAGGAGACCTGGGGGTCCACAAGGAAAGCTTCCAAGCCCCTGACTCAGCAAGATCAAAAGATGATGTTCTTCATATGTAACTGAGTTGGAGAACTTATGTTGTGGATATTATAAGTATTTGTGTTGAAGAGGAAAAGAGCGGATTCAGAGGTGGAGGCTGAGCCAGATACATAGAAACCCCATCCATTTTGAATAGAAAAAGCAGTATTATATGTGCTTGCCCTGTTCTATGCTTTTGGCCACCATTTGAAAAGTTAACTAGGCCTAAATGGACCTTTGTTGTGATCTGCTGTGGCTACTTTTATGTTGGCTTCTTATTCACATAAGGAATAATTGACATGGATTTTTTTTCACAGTTTCTCTTCATCCTTCGTCAAATAGAACTTGTCAAACCTCTTTAAAGAAACGTGGGTATTGCTGTTCATTGACTGGACACAGGTTTCATGCTGAATATTGAGTCTTTTACAGATGAGTTACTGGTATTTACTAAGTTATCTAAAGGTAGAAGTTTCTCCTGTATATGTGATGTCTTTTGTTTTCAGACTCAGCAGGATAAATTGTTGTAATTGGTGAACATCAGTTGAGCTACTTCACTCTCAGGTTTTTTTAATCATCTTTCATTGCATTTTTGGTCAATTCCAGCTCCTGTGCAGATCAGGAGTTTGAGGCTGGCCTCCCTGATTCTCCTCAGACTTACCTGGTGTCCTGGGAATGCTTAGGCTGGTGGTTTACTCCCTTCAGTTCTTTAAGACTGTGTTGAGCGGACATTAGTACTACATGTTTCTCTACATGGAGAAATTCTTTGAGGCTAAGCATGGTGAAGCAACTATTTATGCAAAAGTACCATCACAATGTGTATATTAATTAGACATACAACCTTAACAGTGTTACCATTTCATTTTACTATGTCACATAACATGATCCACTGTGATACAGTTAAGTTTTTAAAGTCATGCTGTGTTGATAGATATTTAGAATATTTGAAAGAGTAAATATATCAATTTACTATTTGTCTTTGATAAATTAGTTTAATGAAATACTGTGTGAACATGAACATTCTTAGCAGAAATATGTGTATCCAGCAATCGTAGTAAGAGTTGTGTATTTGACAGTGTTGGTTGTCTTATCATTGGTATATTGATATAAATACATCATTGGTATAAAATCATGAACTTCAATGAACAAGCAGAGCAATATATTTTTTCAAAGGTAAAGTCAAGCATACAGTTATATACAAATAACTTACCAATTTAGGAGACATCTGCTTTTAAAAGTGACCTGCTTCTGTTCACTAGCCACTAAACCAGATTTGATGTGGCACACTAAGGCCGTGTCATCCAGGTTATGAATAACTAAGGGCATATAAGCTATTATATATATTGTAAGGAAAAAAATATGCACTATATAACTAGTCATTTGGTGGCAGGTTCTTAGTTTGCTTTTTTGCTCTTACCAAGTTGTGATTTCTTACGATTCCTGCTAGACACAGAAAGTTTTTCCCCATTTTAGTGAATGTGTCATCCCAGACTTACTATTTGTCTAGGTTAGAGCTGGACTTTTTGTGTGGGGGGTGTTTTGGATTTAGTTAAGAGTGTTTTTTAAGAAACAGGCATAAATGCATACTTTTTAAAGTGAAATACCTTTGGTTTCAGAACTCAAGCAACATACCAAAGTCCTTGTTTCACTAATAGAGGATCAAACCTTAAATGAGAATGTTGTTTATACTGCAGAGAAGAAGCCGTTTGGATTTCAGAATCCTTTTAATAATGTTTTTTAAAATCCTATTTTCAGGCCTTTCATCATTTCCTTCCCAGGAAAACAGAAAACACCACAGATGTAGAAAAAGTTCTGTGTGAGTCCAGGCTTACACACCACACCAGTACCTAAAGGGAACCTACAAGAAAGCTGGAGAGGGGCTTTTTACAAGGGCATGAAATGATAGGACAAGTGGGAATGTCTTTAAACTGACAGAGGGGAAGTTTAGATTGGATGTAAGGAGGAAATTCTTTCCTGTGAGGATGAAGAAAAGCTGGAACAAGTTGCCCAGAGAAGCCGTGGATGCCCCATCCCTGGAAGTGTTCAGTGCCAAGCTGGATGGGGCTTTGAGCAGCCTGGTCTAGTGGTGTGTACGGTGTCCCTGTCCATGGCAAAGGGGTTGGACCAGATGACCTTTTAAGGTGTCTCTCGACTCAAACCATTCTGATTCCGTGCGTCCCTCTAGTGGGACAGGGATTCATCAGTCCACGTGGTGGCAGTGTCCATCCAGGCTCCAGTGCTGCTCCTGCCTCGGCAGCCTGCGGCCAGCCGGAGCTATCCCTTTTTCCTCTGTCAGTCTTGTCTTCTTTTCCAGGATACTGCTCCGAGTCTGCAGCGAATTTAAACACAATCAATTAATAGCGGGAAAAACTCTCTCTACTCTGTTAAAAACCAGACAAATAAACCAACAACAAAACAATATGTAGTAACCTTTAATATTTTCTTGACCAGCATACACCCTACATGTTCCCAGCAGAAACTAAAAAGGAATTTGAGTAAAGGTTTGTGAAAAGGTTCATAATTATGACCTATATGATTCAATAACTTTATATAAAAACAGTTGTATTCACACTGGCCACACAATGATCAGAGAAGTGCTGCAGTTATATACTGGTTTAATGGAGCCATTTGTGGTGAATTAAAGTTACAGGTTATTTGAAGAAATCTGTGAATTGTTTTTTTCATAAATAGTTCTTGTGCAGAAGATGAAAGATGAGCAATGTTCAGAAATACTTAGTTGTATATTTGCTAGAAGTTAAATGTGCTGAAACATGTAATGCAACTGAATTACCAGTTAAGCAAGGATAAAATGTTTGTGAATCTGCATGTTGATAAAGGTGTTTTAAAAGAATGATCTCTTTCCCGTTGTTCCCTTGTTTTGTGTACATAAATACAAAAAGCTTGTACTGTTTTATCTGGGGAAGCATTGTACAATCCTGGAGTGGCATTTGAGATTTTGTACGTTTTTTATCTTGTAGTGTTGACATACTGGGCAATAGTGAGCAAAGCTCCCTATTTCCCAATGCCATCATCTGGTGATCCATACGAGCAGCAATAGTTGTTAAAACTTTTTCATAAAACACTTTGTAGCCTGTATTTGTAAAGCCCTTTGTATGGCCAGTGCACCAGAGTTTCTGCCTACAGGATGGTCCTGACATCAAGAGAACCTTACCTCTATGTCTGATGTCTGCATAAGGGAATGAGAATGATTGGAAACAAATGGCATAAATAATGTTACTCTGTTAGCACCTACCCATGTGGCTGGCTGGGGACATGAGAGGGGATGTAGGTGTTATGAACCTGCTGTGATACCTCAAATCCAGGAACTGTTGAAAAAATACCTGAAGTTAGAAAGGGAAAATGTTGCAAAATACAGCGGTGTGTAAAACAGACATCATGCTGTACTTAATCTGAGGTGCTCCTTTTAGCAGCAGTTCCTTATTAGTAGAGCCATAAAATTGTTCCAGTAGTACTGAAAAGATAAAAGTTTCTAATAGAAAATACAGAACCTAAGTGGATTTTGATGTACGTACTGGGGTTCTTTCCTAAATGGAAATGAGTTGATCACATCATTTTTTTGCTAAATATAATATTTATTCAGATAAGTGACTTCTCAGTAACTTACACATAAATGCACGTGTGCATGAAAAGTTAGCAAGGAGTTTCTCCCTCAGCATTTTAAGCAAAGTACTGGAATGTTTTTCATTCACTTAAATAATGAAGAGGAAGAGCTCTGCAAGCCACTGCCACTGAAGTGCTCTCAAAGTGCATTACAGAAAGAGGATGCTGTTTACCACAAGGGAGTTGACAAATGCAAATTTTGCAAGTAATGCATGTCGTGTGTTTGCTGGCATAGGAGGTTACTGTTTCCTGGATTTGTTTTAGTTTCCATTTCTTGGTGGTGGCAGCTTCTCTAGTGGTAATCTTTCTGATGCCTAGGTTCTAGATGTCAGAGTGTGTATTAATATTGAGAAGTCTCAATGATTGAGCAATCTGATATTGTTCTGTGGTACTGATGTGCTGTTTTAAAATAGGGGCAATTAGTTCAGTTTCCGTGAATGTAGTGGGAAATACTGTGGTTTTGCAGAACTGGTATGTCCTATGGAGCAGTGACTGGGTGATTAATCCCAATATAGCAGGTTCATTAATACTTTTGTAGTGGAGGGATGGGTCCCGTGAGTGATTCTGTCTCTTACGGAGCCATTCTCTCCTGTTTCTGGGACTATTTGGTAGCTGTTGAACTTAAAGCAGAGACAACAGCATATATTTTCTGTAAAATAAAACTGCACAGTTAACACGAATTTTAGAACTAGTTTAAGAAGTGACAGAACTTGCATTTAGCTCTGTGGTTTGAATTTTTCCAGATCACTCCTGGCTTCTGCAGGTGAGAACATGTCTTAAAACAGATCAGTGTGTGACACTGAGTTACCATTGTACACAGTATAGTGAGAGGCAACTGACTCCTATTAAATAAATTATTTCTACAGAATCACTTAATATAAGCATTCCTTTTGAAAACAAAACAGCTTGGTTAAATTTTCTTATCCTGTACTAGCCCACATGTGTTATTGAAGAGGCTTACAGCATATTTTCTAAAGTTATTAATTAAGAAGTACACTGTGTTGAGGCTAAATAAATGTATAAATCTAGGGAAAATGTATTTTTATAATATGCCTTTCTAATGGGAATCCTTCTAGCTTTGGAGGATGTCTTTGAATTTGCTGTTTTTCACAAAACTAATTTTCTGTCAAAGTACCAAGTTACTGAAAGCTAACCTTTTAACAGATACATTTTCAGTAGATAGTGCTGCATTTTTACAAGCAGTCATTTACTTCTATCTTTAGAAATTAGATTTATTTAACTACTCGTAGTAGTTTTTTGCAATGTTTAGGATGGACATTTTGCAATATTTTGTGTCTTGTTACTAATGCAAGTCCATTTGTCCTAACTGGTGCCTGTGAAATCAGTCCTTTCTGGGAGTATATCAGCTTATGGACAGGTTCAGAGTCGTTACCTGATTCACCTTTCAGAAGTGATTTAAAGAGAATGGCTAATGCCGTTTTGTTTCTAAATTTTGCTCCTAAATCTGTTGTATTAGACAGTCATTGTAGCAATAAGCTTTTTGGTACTGTGGGCAGAAATGTAACCACCATTTGTTTAATCAAAAACACCTAATTAAGTTGACTTGAAATTTTTTAATGAGTTTTGTTCCACAGGAAATTTTGCTAAATTGGGTTAATTTTGAGGCAAAAACATGTCGTTTGGGGACTGACATTTTGAAGATGGTACATAGTTCAGCTTTGTATGCAGCTTGTATTTGGCATAGGTTAGCTAGCCATATGTGAAATAGAATTGTGTTAGTAGAAAAAAATTTTTTAATCACAAAGATAAATCAAACCAGATGGTTCAGATTTTTTTTTTTGTGAATGCATTTGCTTAGTCCACAATCTTCAAGTACTGGGAAGAAGGATTTTCTTTGTCTTTCTTACTGTGAAATATTAAGGTTTTACTTCAGTCTTCTACACATCAGTGATCAGTTCTAGAAGATTCTAGTGATAATAAATTCTGAATCAGAATTACTTCCAGTTACACTTTAACTGCTAGTCTTTGTGCTTCCTTTTCTGAGAAGATAAGGAGGTGGCTTTTTTTTTCTTGGTATTATTAGCTAATGTTTCATCACAGTTGGGGAATTCTGTAAGACTTTACCAGACATACACGTCTGGTATGAAAATACAAACATTAGCTTACATTTAACAGAGCATGCTATGCTGTTTCTCAAATAACCTAAGTTTCTTCCAGTATAATATTCTCATGTTGATTTATGTTAGGCATTGTTTTATTAAGCAGGTTTAAACACTGAAGCATTATTTTACAAGCAAATCACGATCTTTTTGTCAAGTGCAAGTAGGGGTTTGTGCCATTGATATGCTGCTACTATGGCTGATAATTGGAGGTTTTAAAATGATTTATGATCTTGCTTTAAGGAAGATTTAGTGCAGAATGTAAAGGTCACAATTACATCACAGAGAAACTGGGCCCATTATTTTTCTCAGTGAAGACTGAACGAGCAGAATGGAAGAAGAATTCTTGTATCATTCATGATTTGGGTGGAAAATGGCAAGAAAATTGAAATTGCTGTCACCTGGGAATTGTAGCTTTGTAGCATCCAGGGGGTTGTAACATATTCATTGAAAATGCGAGTAATTACATTTTCCTTTCTTTTTGTGTAGGGTTAAGCTGTTAGTGCCCTACATTACACCAGTTTTATGGTGTGTCAGTGAACTGGCCTCGTGCTATTGGAGATGGTTGTGGAAAAGGGTTCTTGAGCCAGTGATGTACTATCACGTGTTTAAAAACATACTTGCAGCCTAGAGGAATGTACTCTGCTTAAAATCATTCCTTATACAGATACCAAGACATAGAATTTATTTCTATCTCTTCAACATCCAATAAATAAAAAAGGTTGTGCATTCCTGCACTGGAGAGCTAGACAGTGTTGATATATGTAGCAGAATTTGTCCAGATAGGAAACACAGCCTAGTGAAGTTTAAATATGATTTATTAATCTCAACGGCCCCCAGTGCTAGAGCTGTTATTCAGACGAGCGTGTAAACATTTTGAAATTACTTCTGTAGGTACTTTGATCTTGAATTTGATCTAAAACATGGGGGAAGAGCTATAAAATATAGACATTATGAACTCTCAAAAAAGGAGAGGTTTTAAATTGAATTCTTTGGCTGCTGGCCATGTTTCCATTCTCCTGGCTGAATGAGTGCACTGGTGTGGAAGGATACCTTATATAGATGAGAAAATTTAAATCTGTGTATAGCAGTTCTAATAAGAGGTTCAGATAGTTAATCAGAAGACTGCTATACCACGAGTCCAGAATAGAAGCCCTGGGCAAGTGAAAAATACTGTTTCAAGTGATGTTTTAGTTCACTTTCTATTCAAAGCTTAACTAGTAAAATCACTTTTCCCTTCTGTCACTTGAACTTTGTCATGTCTGTATTGAGATTTCTTCTAGAGGATTTTCACTTGTTTATATGATTTTTTTTCTTTTTTACCTCCTCTCCGAGGCAGTGCAAAAAGAGGTCTGTTGTCCAGTCTTCTAGATGTTTTCATTTCTTCTTAAAATTGCCTCATGAACAATTTACCATTCTCTTGCTTAATCATTCTCTTTTTCCTTATTGTTTTCAAGTAATCTGTTCTGTGTCCTGTAAGCTACACAGTGTCATCATACCCTCATCATTTTACTCATCCCTAAAATACTCTTCTGCAAAACTGAAATCATAGTTCATCAGATATTCTATACCAAGTAATCTGTGGCGAAACATTTCTCTTCCTCTTTTATGTCCTGATACAGAAAAGGACTTAATCCTTTATTTAATATTAAGGCAGAGAAACTACATTTGTTTCTCCATATTGAGGTTCTAGTCAAATCCACACTAGCTCTTTGCTTGATTTTACCATTGTCTTCCTTGTACCAACTTCCAGTTTTCGGTGGGCAATTTCACCCCATACATTCAGTTTTCTGTGTACTGTATTGCTGTTCTTGTTTGTTCAGTAGTTTGTGTATCTCTGGCACTGTAAAAATAATGTCCTGCAAAGGCTACTGAAAAATGTATTTCTTGCAGAATTAAGAAATCATTATTTTTTTTTAAATCAAACATTTTCAGCTGTACTGTAGTTTGTGCATTGAAGTTCAAATTCAGAGGGTGAAAATCCCATTGGAGCAGCTTTGCTTATAGCTGGTAAAAATTGCAGTTAGTGTACCAGTGGACTGAACTGTTTAGAGTTTCCCCATTTATGAAAGGTTCTTCCTTTCTGTCCTGATGTGTGGTGTTGTGCCCTTTAATGTCAATACTACTATATGTGATTCCTTACTAGGTTGAAAACTAATCACTTATCTGGCATTTGTGGCAGAGATCTTAACAGTTTTCTCTCATGACAAAGCTTTGCTGCTATTTCCAGAGGTGTGAGCTCTTTCCATATTACCAGAATGGAATGCAGCACACAAAGTTAATGGGTATGACAGGAACATTTCAGAGTTGGCCTGTAAGCTGGTTTGCATTCTTGTTTGGGAACCTGGCCAGTCTACTGAATATTAGCGTTGTGTTTATTTGCCTGGTTGCACCATCATTTCTTCACTCTTTTATTTGCAGGTTGGTCACCTCCTCCTGAGAGAATCAGAGCAATGTCCTACGTTTTTGTGAATGACTCCTCCCAGACAAATGTGCCGCTGCTGCAGGCTTGTATTGATGGAGATTTTAACTATTCCAAACGGCTCTTAGAGAGTGGTTTCGACCCAAATATTCGTGACAGCCGAGGCCGAACTGGCCTTCATCTGGCTGCAGCCAGAGGAAATGTAGACATCTGTCAACTCCTTCATAAATTTGGTGCTGACCTACTAGCCACTGATTACCAGGGTAACACAGCCCTTCACCTGTGTGGGCATGTCGATACCATCCAGTTCCTAGTTTCTAATGGACTTAAAATTGATATTTGGTAAGCCACTTTTTACAGTACGTATTTTATAATATATTAGTCTTCTGTCACCAGAGCCTTGCATATAAATCTGCTATTGCTGAAATGCTGTATCCGGTGCAATTCTACTTTATGAAGATACCACTTAATTTAAAAAAAATAAAATAGAAAGGCAGGAAAACAGTAAGAAGCCACTTCTGCTAGTCTTTGCAACAAGCAAAGCAAATGAAAATAGCTTCTGCTGGCGTGAGTTGCTGTATCTAATTCTGCTGCATTGATGACATTGCTGCCCTGGTTTGGCCAGACAGCCAGGTGTGGGTGGTTGGCACCAAAGAAAAAATCACATTGACTACTTCAAAAGAATTTTCCCCACCCCATTTTCTATTGTTGTACTATATGAGACAAAGAAAATACAGTATATGTGTGTGTCAGTTCATTCCCGTACTCCTCTGGTAACAATGCTTCCTTTCAGTGTTTTTGCCCTCCCCCAAAGTCTGTGACTCAGAATATTGTATATTCTTTCCTTCTGGCTTCCAGCAGCTGTGAGATGCCAGTGCTCAGATGGAAGCTCTCAAGCTGCAAAATAACTAGCTGTTTCATTCCTGTACTGAATTACTTTGCTTGTGGAACTTTCTGCATATTCACAACGTGTGCAAAGACCAGGAGTAATGTCAAAACCTTTGAGTTTTTAAATCTGTCCCTTTTTCACCTGTCCCTCATTAATGTTTTCAACTCAGCAAAACTAGTTATTGGTAGACCAGATTATTTATGGGTTGTGGGTTGGGATTTTTTTCCCCTCATTTCAAACAGCTCTGGTGGAAATTCCTGGTCTAAAGGCAGCTCTGGACCTATTCATTATTATTTTAATAGCAGCAGAGGGACCATCTGTATTTTATTTCATTTTTGCCTCATGTCCTAATACTCTCATGGAAAAGGAACTATTAGGAGCCAGATTGCACAATTCTTTCTTGAAATTAAGCTTAAACTTGAACATTGCCATAAATCTACTGGTTTTTGTTTTTTTTTCTATAACACCCAGAGATTCCAATTTTATTAGGGTGGGGGGAAAGAGTTATGCAATTTCAAACCTAAATGTACTGATTTTCTTCTGTAGCCAATTGTGCTGTAACTTGGATACATTGGAATTTATTACTGTCTGATAAAACAGAAAATAGTTCTGAGGACTTGCTAAATTGTAATATGTTATATTGAGTTGACTTGTTGCAAAATTTCTTTATTAAAATTTTCTTATGTCTTTTTTGGGCTTGCTTTAGCAACCACCAAGGTGCAACACCGCTTGTTCTTGCCAAACGAAGGGGTGTGAATAAAGATGTGATTAGACTGCTGGAATCTTTAGAGGAGCAAGAGGTGAAAGGATTTAACAGAGGAGCTCACTCAAAGCTGGAGACAATGCAAACTGCTGAAAGCGAAAGGTATTTACCAAACAAAAGTAATTACTAGGAGAAATAATGTTGATGGCTTTTAGATTTTTGGGATTGACTTGATTGTTTATTCCTCAAAACAGATAATATCAAATTTGGCCTGACGTTATCAGACAAAATCAAATTCTGGAAAAAATATCTTTAAACAGATCCAGTGTAAGGAAAATAAGAACTTCATTGAGATTTTAATTTTATGGTAGAAATTTAAAATAATAATTCCTCATTTTCCATTACAGAGTCCCAAACATTAATATTCTACCACTTATGACAAAGCCAAGTGGGAAATAGGCTGAAATGCAGAATGCCAGTATCGCAGGCTAGTCTGACATCCTTTTGATGATTGTGTATGCAAAGAAGAGGTAGCAGGCTTTTCATCCATCTGAACTTGAATAAACGATTTTATATGGTGCTGTATATAAAATTTCTATTTTTAGTAGTCTTGGAAAAGATGGAGAATAAGAATTTCATGGTGGCTCAAGAGATAGTTAATGCAGAACTGAAGATTTTGAGAAAATTGCTGACCATTTCAGGGAAAGTATTGGGTTAGAGGGAAGTTACTAATGAATTCCTAAAGGTCTGGTTCTGGAACTGTGCTTACTTAGAATTTTCTTAAAAAAAAAAGCAAAAGCATGAGAAGTAGAAGCATGTTACTGATACTAAGAAGTGAGATACAGGCAACCTTGAGGAAAACTGGGATGGCATAGACAAAAACCTGGGGTTACAAGGGAGAGGAAATCAGTAGGAATAAGTTGTGATTCTGTAGCACAAAATGCAACTGTAATTACTGAAAGCTGTATGCCATAAAATAAAAGTTTCTCATTGGAAAACAAACACATAGAAGAGCAGGCTTGGTGCATTAGTCAGTTCCAGGAGTTAGTGCTATCCTGAAAAATGCACTGAAGTCCTACAAAGCACAAAACAAGGTATTTTTACTATGTAAAGAAAACTGTCAGTCCTGTTGTATAAAGTAATGGTGACTTCTGCTCTCTAGTATGTCTTATTATGCTTTTACCCCCATTCAAAAAAGTTATGGCGTTTTTTTATATTGTCTAATGATGACCATGAACTATGACTACTGGAACGTTATATCACAAAAGACAGGGAGTTTTGTCATCTAACTTGCTCCATTTATGTAAAAATGTAGGCAGGCTGTACTGTAAACAGAAAAGAAGCTGTATAGATGGAGTTAGATTTAAGCTGAGTAAACCGAAAAGGTGAAACCAACAAAACTGCAGAAATAATGCCCAGTACTCCCAGTGAGCAGACATGAAGTTCTTTCTTATACATCAGGTCACTCCAGCTGTCAGAGAGACTGCTTTAAGCCCTGAAACAGAAAATTAATTTTATTTTCAAAATGACAGGGTTATACATTATAAGAATTAGTGCATATTACTTTTCTGACTTCACTAACTTTTGCTGAAAGTTTCTTGACACACAGAAATACACTTCAGCTGATTTTGTTTAAACAGATGGACCAAAAGCTCAGCCCCATTTAAATTTTGATTTTTGATTTGATGGTGTCCCTTTAATGAACATAGCTTCCTTTCTGTTATTTGACCTTCATAAATGTTATATTGTTTGCTTTGGCCAGGAAGTCAGCAACTCTCCTTGGGGACAGGCACAGAGACATAAACAGTGCACTACCCAGCTTGTTTGGGAACGTGTTTAAAATGTCTGAAATACATTATTTTTAAAGTAACAAATAGCAGATGCCTACAGGAGCCAAAGCAAATGAGCTTGTGTGCTGTTTGCTTTGTAAATAAATAGTATCTTTTTACCAGTTGGCTTTTCAGACCTCTGCAGTTTCACTTCTCCCTCTTTGTATTATTTTCACATTTTAGAGACATTGAGATTAATGTCTTCTGGCCTCTGCCCTCTGAACTCTTACATTATGTATGAACCTATGGCGAAATAATGCCCTTTCTAAAAACAGTCTCTGACTTCAGTTTTCTGTTCCTTGTTACATGCAGTTGCTGCTGCTCGGGAGGCAGAGGCCAGAGCTCTGTTCCCAAGTCAAATTTGGTTTCGCTTGCTTTGCCCTCCTGCGGATGAGGGGCAGCCCTGCTGCCAGGAGGCAGAGCTGCCTCTGTCCCTCTCTCACACAGACATCTGTCCTTCTGCAGAGCCCAGCAGGACCTGTGGCAGTGCCACGAGCGTGTCCAAATGTGAGCTCCCACCTGCTGTTGGACACAGGAGGACATCTGTCTGGGCTGTGTGGCACAAACTCTTCTGAGGACATGTTGCTGCTTTTATGCAGCTGTAATTCGTAATGAGAAAAAATAACTTGAATAACTGATTTTAATTGGGTCATAATATAAAATAGTAAAAATGTTTTCTATGTACTGTTTTTAATGAGCAAGCATGTGACCTTTCCACTTAAATTGCATTGCACCTTTATTTAACCTCTCTGTGGTTATGTATTAACTAGTTAGTACTTACTGAGTAAGAAGTTCTGTTCTGCAAAAAGGGCTGTCTTTCACTAAACCCTTTGGTTTGCTTGGGAAATCATAATAAGCAAGGAAGATGACTAAATCCTGCAGCTATGGGCAAGCTAAAATAGCTTTACAGCATGGTAAATATTTAAAAAACAAAAATACAGGCTCTTTAATAGGCAATTAATGAAATTTTGTGGACATGATGCTGCAATACTTGAACAAGCTGTGGGAGTTTAGGCTAACTGTTCTTCAGTGGTTGTATTTCCTGAGAAAAAATATCATATTGTCATGGGTTGACCTCAGCTAGGTGCTAGGTGCCCACTCAGTCACTCTATCACTCCATCTCCCACTGGGAGAGGGGAGAGGATAATATTGAAAAAGACTATCAGGGTAAGAAAAGGCAGTTTTATTACAGCAGGGAAAAAATAAAACAAGCAAGTTGAAAGTTGCGCACGCAAGAGCAGAGGGGAAAACAATCAATCTCTACTTCCCATCAGCAGCGATGTCCGGACACTTTCTGGGAAGCAGGGCTTCAGCACGCGTGGTGGTTGTTCAAGGAGGCAAACATGGGCCAGCCCTGAGTGCCTCCTCCTCCTCCTCTCTTCCTTCCCTTATATATCTGAGCTGATGTCATATGGGATGGAATATCCCTTTGGCTGACTGGGGTCAGCTGGCCTGCTGGTGTCCCCTCCCAGGATCTTGCCCACCCCATCCCCTTCAGTGGGGGAAGGAATGTCACAGGGACAGCACAGCTTGGCAGTAGCCAAAACACTGCTCTGTTATCAACACCAGCTACCAAAGCAAAGCACAGCACTGTAAGGGCTGTGAGCTTTACCCCAGTCAGACCCAATACACATATGAATAGTGTGAAGTTTTCCCATGGTGTAATCTTAGAAGAGAGATTCGTGAATGAGACTTTTTTCTGATAACCATAATTTTTCAATTTATTTCTGCCATGAAGAACAGCAGCATTTCTGCAATTAGTTTTGACTTAGAAATTACTTTTTCCTGATTTTGTTTTTTCATTTTTATCATTAGTACTATAAGTAATATCTAGGAATATGGTAACTGAAAGCAGTTAAAAGGGAGGAAGAAAAATGGAGGTTTTTTTGCTCACATTCTGCTATTGACATAATTGAGTATGTGGTTGATTCCACTATTTCCTTTCTGTGGTTGTCAGGGCCTGATCCTGTAAACACCCATGTATGTAATTTCACTCAAGTGAGAAGTAGTAAGACTGTGCAGATGGCCAAAATTTTAAGTGAAATCAAGCTATGTGAAGGCTTTCCTGTTCTTCATGAGGTTTTTCATAAGCAACAGATAGTTTCCTGTTATAATTGGGAAAGCAGTAAAATTGGGAGAATTACACAAGAAGCCATGCAGAATTTTGAGACAACTTACATATTTTCTAAAGGTGATCAATTGTCAAGAAGACTGCCTCTCTCAGATTTTATATTTGTTTTTCATTAAAAGTGAGAATTTGAGTCCCTAATCTGTAGTGTGACAATTTAAGGGGGCCTGATGGATTGGTAGTGGAATGCTAAAACATCAAAGCAGTCACTGAACACCATATGGCAGAAAACACAGCAATGCCAACTTGTTCAGAAAGTTTCTGAACTTCTGGTTATCCAAAGTTATTGTTTTCTGTGGGGTTTTTGTTATGCTAGAGAAGAGACATGTAACAAAGACATCCAGGAGAGTAGTAGAGGTCACTGCAGAGTTCCGCATCTCAATTAATATTGGTTAAAGTTTCCATTTTATTAATCAGAGTTTATTTTTAGTCATGGTTTGTTTTATTAACAAATAACATGTGCCCCTTGAAGTCTTTACTTATGCTTCATTATATTTTACTAAGCCATACTTAGTAGAAATTATGGGGACTGACCATTGAAGGCTTCTAGATAGCAGGCCTGAAAATGTATGCAGTTGTACATACACAAATATCATTCTCTTTGCACAGGTTAATAAAATGTCCTTTCAGCTGAAATAAGTTTAGAACTAGGAGTCTTTTCCTGGTCTGTTTTGTCTTGATTTAGCAGAAGCAATGCTACAAATCAGTAGGGGGGTTTAATTTTTAATTTAGAATGTTTCAGGTGCCCTTAGTAGGATTACTGTCATACTTAGAGGTGCATTCTTTTGCTCTGATGTATTTTTAACTTTAATCCTTTGTAGTGCAATGGAAAGCCATTCCCTTCTTAATCCAAACCTACAGCAAGGTGAAGGAGTTCTTTCCAGTTTCCGCACAACATGGCAAGAGTTTGTGGAAGACCTGGGCTTCTGGAGGGTGCTGCTCCTCATCATTGTCATCGCTCTTCTGTCCTTGGGAATAGCATATTATGTTAGTGGGGTGCTTCCTTTTGTAGAAAACCAGCCTGAACTGGTGCACTGAAGCAAATGCAAAAAAGTACAGTGTCCTTTTTCCTGTTCTAATCTAATCTTATTTTGAGCTTCTTGGAATTGTTGTCTTAGTGCAGGCAGTGGCAGCTGTATATACTGTTTGCCTTTTGTACTTGCTATTAACCCCTTTGAAAGAGGGAATAATTAATTTCAAGTAAAACACTAAATTCTAAAGCATTCCTAAGCTACCTCTGACTTACCTTGACTTTCAAACAAGATGTGAAGATAATCCTCTCTGATAAAATATTGTGATTAGAAAAGGCTTTTTGTTATGAATATTGAATTCCTGCATATGAAAAATATATCCGAGTACAGAACCAAATTTGGTTTATTTTTCCTATGAAGAGAGGTAAATCTGTTGTTGGATTTTTTTGTATGTGCTTCAGTTGAAAGAAAAATACTCTTAAAAGTGCTCCTCAAGAAATCTAAATAATGTAATAACACATTCTGATATATAGATGGTGATAAGCTGCGACTCCATAGTTATTTTAATGCCTCTCCATAGTTTCCTATCTGCTAGTTTATAAAAATAATGAGAAATAGTTCAAGTTTTACTATGTCTCTGATGTATAGATCACTCCTTTATTTATTAGGTTAATGTAGTGTGTCTTCCCCAGATGAATTTAGTGTTGTTAATACCTGCCTGAAGTAAATTTTGTAGCGTAAAACTGTTTGTTGTGCTTTGGAAGAAGCCTTGGGCTGAAAATTTTGCATTTTTGTTGAAATGTTGCTAAGCAAGCCTTTCTTTGTAAGGGTAATTAAAAAGTGATTTAGTTGTTCTGCCATGTATATAATAATTCTGTAAGGTCATTGTGAAATATATCACAAAGGATAACATTTTCTTCCTCCCATAAGGATCAGACTGAACCATATAATTGTGTTTTCATGCTTGTGGAGAGAACCTGATTGAATAGAATTCCTTTCTAGAATTGTTTTCCATTTCACTTGCATTCAGACAGAACCTACAGGCTTATTATTAAATGATTTATTTTCTGAGTATGCAGAATAAAATTATTTCAAGTACTAATATTTAGGAACATTGTATGAAATTATATCTTGATCCATTCTGTACTTTGCTCTGAAACCCTTTGTTGTAAATAACCTGGGGACACGAATCCGTTAAATATTCCTTTATGAAGGCTAGAAAGGTATTGCAAGGTAAGTTGGAGGTTTTCAAAGAAAGTGGATTCTCTTCCCATGCTGATTAGACATCTAATTCTCTTTGTTGCCATTGCCTTGAAAATACCAAACAAAATGAATTCTGTGAGCCTAAGGAATCAATTTTTATTTTTTTTAATTAGCCACTCCTCAGTTGTTGCTAAATAAAATAAAATATTTATTGTACATTTAAATGTAACATACACAGTTCTGTTCTGGTACCATGTATATTTTTCTTTCTTGTTTATTGCTTTGAATGAAGGGGTTGTTGTCTTTGTATTGATGTGTGACATGGGTTTCATTGGAGCTGGGCCCCATTCTGAATTGCATCTAAATAAATTTTGATGTCAATTCTTAAGTTAGAGTTGAATGGCACAATACTTTTCTAGCAGCACAGTGCTGCAGAAAATAAAGCATCTTAAAAAAAAAACCTAATGAGAGCATATTCCTCTTCTGAGTATTTCAGTTATGGTACCATTGTTCACAAATGGATAAATTCATCATATACCTAAACTACATTTACTTGTCTGAATAAGTACATTTCTGTTAATAATACCATGCATCCTGATTAATGACGTTGTCTTTCAGTATGTATTATCTGCATAATTTGTAATTGTATTCTCAGTATGGGTGAATGCCACAAATAAATACATATAGTGAATGTGTTTCGATTTATTATGACATTTGTGCAGCAGAAACGATGCTACCCCATTTTACTCAGTTTGTTGTGCATTGATAATGAGTATCTCAGAAGCGGGGATGTTCCCTACACAAGAAATGGCAACCATGCAGTTGCTATAAATGAGGTTTTAGAGCACAATTTGTTTAGATTTGCCTGTTTTATTTTCAGTATTGTTGCTGAATTAAAATTGCTGTCTGGCTGTCGTTCTTCTCTCAGACTTCAGGTATTGAACACATGGTCTAGAGGCCTCTCAGAATTTAAGATTACTTATGAGGGGGTACAAAACAGATCCAAGAAAACCAAGCTTGAGCCTTGAGTAGCCTTTCCTATTTCACTGCATGCATAAGCACACATACAGGAACTACACATTGAAAAGATTTGAAAAACTGTGTTTGAAATTAAGATATTTCATGTTTTAAACCAGAAAGAAATCCAAAGCACTGTTTGCACTTCACTGTGTAATGAGTGCTGCTCCTTGAAATAAGGACATGATAAATATCTGATAAAAGTGGAGTTTATTCTGTATATACCTCTGTTATTGAAAAAGATCTGCTGTGCCTTTCAATATATCTACAAACACTAATGTCTTCCTTTTCAAAGTTTGCTTCTAAAGAATGAATTTGCCTCTTGTAACTTCAGCTTACTTGTCGTAGGGTGTTTTACTATTTCAGTATAAAGACATTTATAGATAGGATTGTTTGCAGGTAAATAAGATTTATTTTTTATTGCAGTGGTGTCTTCGTACATTGATCCAGGTACTCACTCTTTGTGCCAGGCAACACAAAATTCAGCTGAAGTACTTAAATATGATTAAGATAACGGGTGCATCATACTATCCTGCAAGTGCAGGTATAGAATTATCCCTGCTGTCACCAGAAATTAATTTCAAAATGTTAATACAGATTCAAGATTAGTCACTCTTCAAATCCAAAACAGATTGTTGTCTCCAGCTGTTCTTAGACTAATGAGCTGAAATGGAATAAGGAATTGAGAGGGAAAACAAACATGGGAGGTATGAAGTGATTTTTTTTTCCAATGACATGAAAGAACTTTGTGGACAAGATAGTGCAAGGTAAACTGGAGTGTAAAAAGGATGGATGTAGGCTCCTCTGCAGTGGAGCTGTCCTGGTGCTCACATTTATCCCATGGCAAGATCATACCTATCTCACCTCACAGTAACTTGTTCCTGTACCATGTCTTTATCTTCAAGGGCTCTGTTTTCACTCATATTGGTAATTTACTTTGTAGAAGGGGCTGTTGTGTTGGGTGACTGTTATGAGTAGGTATTGTTTCTGGCTGCCACAGTACTACAGGTAGTTAATTACTGAATGTGACCTGGCACCATGAAGCTTTTCATCATGAAAAGCTCCTATGAGAGAAAGAACATGGTTTCACTTTGAAATATTGAAACAAAAGATCTAGGTAGTTTCTGGGTCTGCAGCTGTTTGGGAGTTTGATTTTACCATGAGCCGGTGAATAGCTAAGGCTGTTTTTAATAAATAAGTAAAAATCATCAACTCTGGCTAGTGAGCTAGGTAGCTCTTTTTCTAGTCAAATACATTTGGTCATAATTACTTAGAGCAATGCAAATTAAGTAATTTATTCAGAAGTACAAATTGCAAGTGATGACTTCCCTGAAAACTCAAAAAAGGGTAATATTGACTGGTGTCATATTCAGGATTTTCAAAAGTCCAGCATATATTAAAATGTTACCCAAAGTTGACATTTAACAGAACTGATAGCTTTCTCAGCTGACGCTCAAATTAACTGGTTTCTGAAGTTGTTCCTGTTTCTGAAGTCAGCTCTTTATTAAATTCATATTGGAATTGGTGGTTAAAATAAGTCTTCAGTGATGTGAGAATTAGGTCAGAATGCTTTTCCTTCATTCAATGTTCTTTTTTTACATTTCAAGATTAATCATTGCAGATTAGTTACTTGCAATACACTTTGTAAAATTTCCTCAGTGATCCAAAGTGTTACAAAAAAAGGTTGCCAGTTGTTCCTGCACGTTTCATCTGTGGTGTTGCAGCTTTCTAGAAGAATTCAAATGTCATTGCACAGTTTCATAACCTGCAGTTCTCTGTGAACTAAGTGCTGAAATACTTTTGAATCATGCACCCTGAATCTGTATTAATATAATTAAATTCATTTCTGGTGACAACAGAGATAGTTCTGGACATGCACTTGCAGAGTATTATAATGTCCCTGTTATCTTAATCATATTTAAGTACTTCAGCTGAATTTTGTGTTGCCTGGCATTTTCTATACAGCTCTTAACAAATGCTTCAAGGGGAGAACGCTTTTAAAACATACAGTATTAGGAAACAAATGCAACTAATTGGTAGTTCTTTGCTATTTATTGCTGGGAAGTGAAGTGTTCCCAGGGCCATGCTGCCAGAAAAATCTGAGATGAACACTAGAAGTCCCCAACTGACAGTGATCTGGTGTGTCTGTGCTCTTACGCAAAGCAGGACGAGCACTCTGGTGCTGCAGCTGAGCAGTCTGCGTGTGCAGAGCCCTGAAAAATGTGTCTCTGCTGTAGGCATTTAGAGTTTGTAATTCACTCCTGTAACTAAGCATTGAGCAACGAGTATTTCCTAATGACTGCGATGAGACAAAACTGTTGTTCTTCATTAAGGCCAAGGGAACGGGGAATGTACTGGAAATTGCAGTAACTAAAAGGCAACAAATTGGAGTATCTTATGAAGTCAAAGTGTGAACCAGTCACAACCATGGCTTCAAGTGACACATTCTTTCCATTTGTGATTTTAACCTACCTTCTGGATAAGGAAAAAATGGGGAGAGAGACATTTGGAACAGAATTTGTTGTGTGCTATGTACGGTTTGCAGAAACTAGGAGGGAAGTGACTGCAGTGAGCCAAGACAGCAGCACGGCAGGCAGAGCAGTGTGATACCTTCATGAATCACTGCTTAAAGGCCAATCCCAATGCTTGGAAGCAGTGCAAGGAGTAACCAGTAATAGCTTCCTAGCAGGAGAAGGATTTCACTGGCTTGTGATTACACCATCTCACAGGGGTGGCCATGCAGCCCTGCAACCTGAGCTGGCCCTTCTTGACTTTCAACGTCTACAGTGCTGCTATTTCAGACAACTGCGTGTTTGAATGTGTGCCTACATTAACAGCTGCTCATGTGGAAGCCCAACTGGTTCCTCTTACACAAGGATCCCTCTGCACATAGGTTAGCAAAAGAAGTTTTACCAAATGTGAACAGAAGCTCTTTGTCAAACATTAAATATTTCTGGTGTATTAAGTTATGTTTATCTAAATATCAGAAGGCAGGAATCCAGATGAAGGATCAAGTATATGCAATAATATCTCATTTTTCTTTGCCAAAGAAAAAAGAACAGATAACATTCTCTTAATGCAAAGCAAGAAGAAAATCACAGTAAATTTGTTTTGATCTGTAGAATATGAATTCCTTAATGAGCCAAATTCCTTAGTATGAGGGGTTTTTCAAAGAAATACTCTGGCAAGTAAGTTTTCTAAGAGAAAAGCTGACATAGCCTTGCAGGGGTATGAAGGTAGTAATATTTAAAGGCTGTCTGGCTTAATGAAGTGTGCATACTGCAAACTAGGTAATAGAGTGGGTTTTTGCTAGGATGTAAGATTGAAATGCCATATGTTCATCCTCATGTTGTCTCATTGCAGGCTGAACATCTGGCTTGGTTTGTTTGGCTACAGATATTTTCAGACAAAAATGAAGTGTGTAGATATCAATAGGTTTCAGCTGGCAAGACCAGTTTCTGTAGATGACATGAAGAATAATGAAGTATCCTACTGAAAGTCATGACAGCTTGTATGTGGACTGCACAATCCTGCCAAATGTGTTCCTTACAGAACTGGTGGTTTTTCCATTTATGGTACTGGTTTGAACCCATGTGTCAGTCAGTGAACACCAGTGGTGAGCACAGGGCTTGAACTGAAGGCCATTCTCAAAGTTCTTAATTATAACAGAAGTCAAAGCTTTATTCTTGTTTTCAAAGTTCAAGGAACTTTTTTGTTTTAATCCAATGTTTACTAGAACTACAGCCTGCAAATGTGCACAGATAATGAGCATGTGGGTGTCCTTACTCTGTGCACTCCTATGCCAAAAGCATGTTTAGGAATAGCAAACAAGGCCTCCAGTGAGATCAGTTTGAAATAAGTCCGATTTAAGGAATTCTGGTGTTTGTCATTTGCCATCAGATTGGTATTTAATATACCACCAGTTCTGGTTTTATTTGTTGTGCTGACTTTGTGACATATTCTGTTGGTCCTGGTGGTAGAAGAAGGGTAGATCACATTTCCTACCTCTCAGCGATGTGCTTCTCCCACCGAGCGCCATGACTTTGATAGTAAGTGAATTTGCCAGTTTAAAAATGTCAACTCTCTTTGGTTTTTAGAGTTACCTGTTTGGAAAGTGAGAAACTAATTTTCTAGTGTAATACAGTTTGTTTAGTTTAAAATTTTGTTGTTTTCTCCCATAGTGAAATTTAATACTAATTAGAGGAACTATTGGCCTTGGCTTAACTTGGTCCCCCAGAAAATTTCTGGAGATGGAACAAACACTTGGGAGAATTAAAAGGTGGTCTGGCAATAAAGCTGGAAAGGTGTCTCTTCACAGCATTTTCAGGCTTTCCAGGACCCTGGGGATTTTGTACTGGCCATTCTGACTCATTCTACCCAAAGGACAATGGTTTTGCAGAAACTTTAGGCCATTATTTATGTTCTGAAATTCAAAGGTATATTTTGAAAACTTGTGTCTTCCTCCAAGAAAAAAACTATGCTTCAGTAGAGCAATTAGGAATACTTTATATGTATTTTTAAGCCAAGACAGTAATTTTAACTGCAAGTCAGTTTTTAAGTCTTAACTAATGTAAGGATACGAGGCCATGGACTTCACCTCCTGCCAGCACGCAGGCATTTGCTGCTTTATTGCCAATGAGCTTCCTTGCCCCTGCCCTGGCACAAGTGCTTGTGTGCATCTGACCCCAAGGGCCTGAACTAGGAAGCTGTATCAGGCAGCCCTAACAGAAATTTGCTCTCACTCCCACTGCATTCTTCCCAACTCTGCCCCTCCTTATCACGTCATCTTCTGCCCTCCACTCCATGCCTCTGTTATGCTTCACCTATTCTTGAGATTTATCATTTCATATGCACTGAGGATTCTGCTCATAAAGCACACTTCTTTCCTGGAACTTTTTCCCATTTTTTCATCTTTATTTCTTACAGCACACTATCCCCCTCTCACTTGAGCCATTGTCATTTCCAAGGTATCTTTATTTGCCTAGCTTTGTCTAGAGTGAAAGCCCTTTATGGGATGGAAGAGATCATATTTGAAGAGAGGGTTATCAGTTGGCTCCAGTTCACTAGTTCACTGCTGTCAGTAGTAATCATCTTTTTAATTTGGACTTTCCTGTAATAAAGATACAAGAAGCTAACCTTGTTGTGTGAGCCTTGTTTTCAGTTTTACTTCCTGTCTTTAATGCTGTAGTTAATTCTTTTGTTACTTTTATTAAATCAAACTGAGTGTGTGGATTACTTCAGCTGTCAACAGAAAACATCCAAAATGTGACCTGTGAACAAGCTGAACTTGGTTTAGGTCAGAGTGGATGTAAGGAGTCTTTGCACTACTTGTGAGATGGGATAGTGGGACTGAGTGGAAACCAACCACTCTCTGCTTCATGGGACAGGGTGTTGTAGGCTCTGGGCATTTGTAGTGTGCAGCAGCAGCAAAGATCAGCACACAGGGGTGTCCCAGGTTCACTGCCATTCTTTTGGCTATGGCTTGGTAATAGACAAATGGAGGATGCTGAAATGGCCTCTGGAGTGGACACACAGCACTGCAGGTGCTCCCCTTCTGCTGCAAGTGGTGTAGGACACAGCCTGGTGAGGCCAAACCAGATGTTAAGAGGTGAGACCACTGTGGTTCCCAGCCACCATCCTGTGTCTGT
This sequence comes from Eopsaltria australis, assembly GCA_034509425.1. NCBI lineage: Eukaryota > Metazoa > Chordata > Aves > Passeriformes > Petroicidae > Eopsaltria > Eopsaltria australis. The sequence continues at coordinate 4,946,363 of JAVTVJ010000001.1, forward strand.
GACCTGGCAGAAGCAGCTGCAGATCTACCATGCTCTGTGAACATGCCATGGATTTTTGGCTGTGCCCTGTCACTTCACAGATGAGACAAGGATTTGCACCCAGTGCCAGGGTGGGGAGGAGAGGAAGTGGACTCAGTGCTGTGCAGTTTGCTCTCTGCATGGCCAGCTTGGAGGCCACAAACCACGTGTGAGAGACACTGGTGCACAGCACAGATCATATTTTCTTCATAAAAATATGTCATTTAGTAATTTCCCCTGGTTTGGGTAGGTAAGTATTAGGATCTGAGTTTCAGTGTGACTTTTTGGCACACGAAGGAAGAATGCTGAAAGTCACGGATCAAAAAGAGTAAGGAGAAAGATTCAGAGAGAGATAAGCAACTTCCTTAGAAACTGCAGATGTTTCTGAGGAAAACTGGGCAGACACAGACATGCTCCCATGCTCCTGGCAAAAAGAAGAGTTTGGGGGAAATCTTTTCATTCTTCCAGTTACAGATACCTAAGTAATTTTACCAGAGCTCTCAAAGTGAGCAAAATATTCCTACATTTCTAACAAGAAATATTAGCAGAATTGGAGTTTTTCTTCTTGACTAAAACTAGTAAGATTCTTAATGTGAATTTTATTTATAACATTATTTAAGATGTTTCTGTATACCAGATGTCAAAAGTCTGTTTCTGAAATGGTAATGCATAGTAGGTGTAGTGTCTGGTTCTGACTTAACTACCCACAGAGTAAGTTTAGAATGTCAGGTTCTAAATTAAGTATCAGAATATGTGATTTCTCCATCTATTTTTTACATGTGAGTATGGGATCAGGAGCTTTTCCAGCTGCTTGATTTCAACCAAAGCCAAGTTCAAACAGGGCCATTCAGTTCTCTGAGGGTTTTTTTGTTGATACTTTGTCATTTGACTCTTAGTACCTACCTCTCTTTCAGTACATGAGAAAGATTTTTGCAGATACTTAAGGTTAATCTGCCAGCAATAGGTTGGGATTTGTCCCATGTCGTAAAGTGTGTAAGCATAAATGAGGTGCAGACAGAAAGGGGTACTGGGAGAAAGCAGCTTGCAGCTTGAACAGCTGTGTGCATCAAGGCCTCTGCAAGTCCTGTCTGATTCTTCAGGGAGCTGTGTCAGGTTGAGCAACTCCCTTTTGTTTACCTATAAAAGAAAAATTAACTTTTTATGGATGGAGACTCTTGACGGAATGGAAATGAATTCTTTATTCCTACTCCAGAGTCAGATTCCAGATGGTCTGGTTATAGTATTGTCACGTAATCAGCGCTTCCTTTCACACTTGTCTTGGTTAATGTCTGACAAAAGGTCTTTGAAATTGCAGGGTCAGCTCCATTTAATTTTCTTAGTTTTCTGAAAATGTTTCATCTTTAAGATGAGTAAATTAGTATTTAAATGCTTAATTTGTTTTAGAACTGGTTTGTTTTTTATAAGTATTCCAGCACATACGGATAGGTCCAACTATGAGGAGCAGATTTATATAATATAGTGCAGTAGCACAGAAATTGTCTTCAAGAACCTGAAACAACACTATCACTGCTTGTTTCTTACAGTCTCGTGGCTACCAAGATCTTAATGGAAGGGAACAGTTCTGGCTTCTCTGAACTTTTCAGCTACATTGGGATAAACCTCCATTAACTTAATTTGAAATCTCAGACATATATTAGATTTTCCTTGTATTGGAAATCTCATGACATAAAGCTGTTGTGTCTATTTCAGTTTTGTTAAAAACGCTGTCAGGACAATTTCCCTCGTGTTCCTCTAGTGCTCCTGTTCCTGGCTAACGCACTGGTGAGGTATGACAACTTAAACAGAAGTTGACTTGTGTTTTTTGAATGGTGGAAAACATTTTTTTTTAGAATTAATGCTTACTTTATCTGTACCTTTTGTTCCTTCTGATTCCTCTTGTCCCTTAAGAGTTCTTTGGAAATATGCATTCCACAATTAGTCAGCATGACCTGCTGGACTGAGCAGAAGGCAGATTTGGGAGTTATAAATCCAAGGACTTACTTGCTGTGTGGCCTTAGAAAACTTATTTAACCTCTGCTTCCCTGCCAGTAAAATCAGAATACCTTACAATCTTAGAGCAAAGTTGTCATTAACATGCATAGAAAGTCTTTAAAATTAAGTGCTGGTACTGATAGCCTGTAGGGTTTTTTATTCAATGTAATTATATTCACTTTACCCAATATATTCATGACAAAAGAATAGAAACTCCTTGATATGTCAATTAATAATCTCATTGTTAACTATTATTTCTTTAGCACTCTTAGGCATGCATAAATTGCAGACAAAAGCTCTGATCTTACATCATCACTCTCCAGCTGAGACTTCTGCACCAGTGTGTGAAGTCCCATTGATTTCAGTGGCTGTGGGCAAAAGTATTTGGTGTCCAGAGAAGATTTAGATCCAGAATCATGGCCAAGGATGGAAAAGATGCCTGTTTTCAGCTAGACATAATGGAAATGAAAGAAGATTAAAACAGGGAAACGGAGCCAGGTGTTTGCCATTTCCTACAGTTTCTAAGAAATTCATTCCCTGTGTCACTGCCTCTGGCTGAGGTTCAGTGTAAGCAGAGATGGAAGGATTGTGAACAAGACACTTCCCTTTCTTCTTTCTGGTGGATGTAGGGGGTCTCACATTTCCCTGTTGAGCAGGGGATCAGTTTTCATTCTGGAAACAAGTTTGGCAGCAAGAGGATGTATGAGCTATGGAATCAGAGCTTTGGAAGGTCTTCAGTGACATTTCTCCATTCTTAGCACATCATTTAATGACAGCACTTGATGGCCAGGTCCTAATCTAGCATGTAGTCTCAGAAGTCAGGCCAGACACTGCATGTTTGAATGCAAGAAGCTGGGGAGTTCTCTCCAGCCGTGTCTTGGACTAGCTGGAACTACTTTGCTCAGACTACTCCAGTCCCACAGGGTGAAGATGAATTTGTAAAAAGGAGCTGCTTTATTTCCTGTAGCATTTCCAAGTCTCATCCATTCTGCTCACTGGGTTTCCAGTCCAGGCAGTCACACAGGATTGTATCTTAAAGGTCTTGCTCAGTTCCTGTACAGCCCTTGGCAGCACCTGGTCCTGTGCAATAGATGTCAGGGCCAAAACTCCTCACAGCATTAGAGGAAACAAGCAGTCTGCTTTTGGAGCTGGGGCCCAACTTGCCTTCTGGTATCCAGAAGAAATAACTTAGGGAAATTTCAAGGGAAAAAGAAAAGTAAATGCAACCAAGAAGCCACTGAAAGACAGGAGGGTGGAAGAGTAAAGGGAACTCAAGGTACTGATAGCAGGCCTGTGAGGCTTTATTTTGACTGTGAAAAGCATTGTTTTCACCACCCCTGTGCAGTGTTGGACTGTGGGAACAAAACATCACTGTTCAGGGTGCTGCATTGTAAAAAAATGCCTTGAAGTGTCACCCTTACTTTGGTGAGGCTCTTAGTGCAACATAGCTAACATCAGAGACACTTGTCTGGCATGAAAACAGCCAGACTAAAAAATATTCTTAGTGCTGCAAGACGTATGAGTTAAGCAGTCTTAGACCTCCTGTGTAAGCTGTGTTGTTTCTATTTTCTGTAGTGGTACTTGAGAAAATGTCCTTTACCACGTATTTTATTGCTCTAGGCTGAGGCAAGATCAAATGTTAACCTCTCTCATTAGATGTTCATGTCAAAGCCTGTGTTGGCCTCATTGACCATAGGAGATCTGTTGCTTACAGTGATTGTTAAATTTAAAAATAATAACAATTCTGATTCTTCCTCTGCAATCTAAGTTCCATCTTCCTTTGGAGCAGCTGAATCCTTTGCATTCTTTTACTTGGCTGTTTACTCATCTCCCATGAGAATAAACCCAGAGTTTAAGGGAATTTCCCATGTGGAAACTCCCTGTTCTTTATGAGAACACTGGGTGCAGCATTAACTGTGTCCAACAGCCACTTCACTTTATTTTTGGTCCAGTTTCATTTTCTTCAGCCTCACTGTCTTTCTTGGGGAGGGAAAAAATGGCGAGAAAAGGCTTTACTGGCCCATTATTAGTTGTCCAGATTCCAGTCTGACTTTCTACACTGTAAATCCAGAGTAGCTCCACTGAAGCAATGGTATTGCTCCAGCTTTCCACTGTGGAATTGCCTTATTGTCTTGAAGCTCATTGTACATAGAGATATCCAGTAGAGATTGACAGAGATGTCTAAAAAACAATAATGTCTCTTTCCAGCTGTGTGAATTGCAGGCAAATTTCCAACCATTCAAAGCCCAGAATTTTTTTTTTGGGGATATGGGCAGCTCATACATTCACCAGAGACGCTGGTATGCCTCAGCAGGGCAGCTAACTTAGGACAAGTAGCTAGGCAGTGGACTTTGTCTTAGCAGTTCAGTGGTGTGTAGATATCTGATCAGTTTATTGTAGAAACACAAAAGGGTGGGAATATTGATTGACAGTCACTCTGGGAATGGGGGAAGAGATGGGCAAGCCAAGTGACATTGCTTGAATGCTGCAACTGACAGACTCTAAGCATCACTAAAACTCTGTGCAAAGTGTAGATTCCTCTTCTAAAGATGAGATTAACTTCTAAAGAGAAGATGAAGTGTTTTATATTGCCAAATACTCTTCGGGGAGTTGTTACAATCTGTAAACAAACAAATCTTAGCTATTACAAATCACCAGGCTGGGCAGATTTTAGTCTCCATGTCCCCACATCACCCTGCTGTACTCTCCAGGTGAAGACACGCTCCTTTTATTCTGCCACAGCTGGGTTCTTGTTTTCTTGGGTTTTTTTAATGAACTAGCTCTCAGATGAGATGCTTGCCTGCTTTTGTGAGTGTAGATGACAGTCAATCCTTTGATTACACTGTGCAGAAATCTGAGGCTGTCTGAAAACTCTTTCAGTTTAGATCCATCCAGATTTCTGTGACACCAAAATAAGCTTAAAGCTTGGATGATTAGTTTTACAGCCAAGTTATCTTAATCCCTTCCTAAGGAATATTAAGATAAATAGCTGTAATAAATGCAAAGTGTGAGCCTCTAGCTTGTTCTCTCAGTCCTTGCAGATGCAGCAATGCTTGTATTGGTAAAGACTGCTTGTAAAACCAAGAGGTGCAATTATTAATGCATGGAACTTGGCTACTAAGAATTAAGTAGCAAATCTAGCTAAATTAAATATTGATTAAGATGCTTAGGCTCTGCTTGCACCATCTTTATCTTTAAACTCTGAATGCATTTTCTTTGTATTGGGAAAAATAGTAATAATAATAAAAATAGATAACTTGGAGATTTGATAATGAGGTGCTTTGAAGACCAAGTCCTGAAAGCAGGAAAATTATTCTCAATAGCATATAGGAAAGCAAATGAAGGCAAAGCCAGTTCTCCATAGGAAAGGGAGAGTTGGTTAAACATCTCGGCCAAGTGGAAAACAGAAAGACTAAATGAATGAGACTAGAATTGTGTTTCTATGTAGAGAGTGACTTATACCAAATAAAAGGCTATGAGATTCAGGCAAGGAAAACTACTCTCCTACTGGGAATAATGAGGTATAAATCTTTTTAAAATAAAATTAGGATTCAGTTCTGTAGCTCACTCACTGCATTGAAATGGCACTCTGCCTCATGAGTTTTCAGTGGCTTTGTCTTTGCTTCCCATGTTTATTCATCATTTATATTACACCAAAGGCCCTTTTGTGAGAAAGCAATATTATGGTGCCATGATTGCTTCATGGATATTAAAAATGGAAATAATAAATTCTATGTTTTGTTTGGTTTTTTTTAATTTATGTACCCGGTATCTTTTCTCGCTGTGCTAACAATGAAGGACAGGGTCCAGCACAGCACAAGTCATAGGCAGTGTAGCTCTAAAAAGGCTGATGTGCATCAGATTACCTTTGTGAAAGATTTCCAGAGTCCTTGCAGGTACTGGATCCTTGAGAGGAACTGACATTTATCAGAAGGACTATTGATGACTTGAAGGGCAATAGATTCAGCCCACTGGCTAGGAGTGGTGTCAGAAACCACACCAAGGCACCCCAATTCTTTGTGTCATTTGTTTGAAATGACATGCCTTTTTTTTTTTTTTTTTTTGGACCATCATAGTTACTTTGGGAACAAAGATGTTGCAGGTGGGCATGAAGCTTTGTAATGTTCATAATTGAGTTATGTTCAAGTAAAACAGGGCAAGTAGAGAAAGAGTGTAAACATGGGTGTGAATGGAATGGACTAAACCAGCACTAGCCTGGTAGTTGATGCTGAGAAAGGGTACAAAAAAGAAAGCAGTGAAAAAAAGAAAAAGAAAGTACAGCATGGAAAATCAGGGACCAATTCTACCAAACTAATTAGGCAACTATGAAGTAAGTAGATTCTGTCTTGATGGAGTTACTCAGGTAAATACCTGTTTACCTGAAAGCTGTATCTGGCCTCAAGCACTGACTTTGTGCTTCTCCACAGTGTTCTAATTCTTGCCCTGAAATAACCTCTTTCTGTCAGTATAATGATTCACCATTTTGCCAAGTGTACCCGTGTTCTTTGTCATGTCTAACCTTGTGTTCTGCAGCTCAGGGCCAGACCAGTTTGTGTTAGGCACAGCATCCTGTTCCTCCACAGCATGCAAACCCTGATCAGGCATTCCTCAAGTATTAATCACCACAGTACCCTTAGGCTGAGACTGCTGATGGCAAAGCTTGGTAATAATAATAATGGAGTTTTTATATCTTCGTGGCTACTTCAAGAAATAAATTACTTCTAGGGAGAATAACCAGCTGATATTACAAGAGTTTGAGCCATAGTCTGCAGAAGCCAGCTATCTGTAGATAGCAGTGTTCCTGAGCAGAGTTGTCACTTTTCATGCTGAACAGAACGAAAAACACAGATCATTTGAGCTGACCTTAGTATTTCTCATTCTCTCATAAGCTTGAGCATACATCATTATGCTACATGGAGAAAAATTGTCATTTTCCTCCCCAAAATTACTTCATTCAGTTTTGTGTCTATGGCATTAATTTGCAGTCAACTTCGGGATTTCTTCTAAAGCATACCATTACTTTTTAATTTATATTTTTAAAATATGGTCAATATATTTGCATTAGCATTAAACAGCAACCATCACTCATACTGTCCAGCCATCAGATGCATGGCTTGCTGTGAGGATAGTCCTCACAGAGTAAGAACATGGTAAGCCATTGCTGTCCTGGGTCTCTGTGTCCCAATGTACGCTGAAAACCCAATGACAAAAGCAAGAAACAATTTTCCACTCTGATACAACCATCTGAACTTACAGCAATGCCAAATTTTACAGAGCTTTCTTTCTACATCAGCTCTTATGACTAGCCACATCCCCATCATCTCTGAGTGCATTCCAGTACTGCCTTAAGCACTGTGCCCAGCATGTGCCCAGTGGGGTTTGTTCTCTCACTGTTTCCTTCTGTTCGTGTTTTCCAATTGAACTTTCCAACAAGAAAGCATCAGTCTCCCTGGGCTCTGCCTCCTGCTATTTTTGGTCAAGCTTCCCTTCCTCAGATAACACCCATCTTCATCCAGATATCCAAAGCAACTTAGCAGCCTAATGAATAGCTTCAGCAGTTGCAGTTGCTGTGGGAAGACAGGGACTTTTTTTCTCAAAATAGCTTTTTTGTGAACTTGTGCATTATTTCCTTTTCTTGCTTTCTAAGACCTTGAATAGTTCCTTAATTCTGGTTGTTGGAAAGCTGTCACTAAGCTCTTCTCATTGTCTAAGCAGAAGCAAAGCAGAAGTTTCAGTAAGCACGACCACCTCCCAGCCAGTGCCTGCTGTAAGCACTCGATTCTGGGATGGCTCCTCTGCCAGAGAGACTCAGTCCTGGCAGGCAGTGACAGTGACAGCTGCACCCACCCCACTGTGTGACCCATTCAGACACTGAACTTCTTTATGTGTGTCTGTTGTGGCATGCAGGGCTTTCCACCATCCAATGTGCCTGCAGCCAGTCCACCAGCACAAAACCTCTTCTTTGGAAGTGGATGTTTTATCCGTGGAAGACAAGTTGTGGCCAAAAACCCTGTCTGCCTCTTGGTACAGTGAAGAGTCCTGAGCTTTCTCAATAAGTTTTCTTCAGTTTCTTTGCAAAAAAACCTCTTCCCTTCTAAAATGCAATGTTTCCATCTCCCCCACTGTCCCATTCACCTTTGGTTGTGAAGTAAATTCAGCATCTGTTCAAATGGAGCTCAAAGTTTCTCAACACTGTAAGTGAAACTGATTTTTTGGTGTTGCAGGGATGGCCTGGTCTAATGAGAGAAGGGAAGGGACAGATTGGGGTGGTCCTGAAGTCAGATGTACTTCTGCCATTGCCAGTGCCATGGGAAGGTAGTGACTGCTGCAGCTGGGAGGGCTGTCTTCATGAATCACAGGCAGCACAGAGAGGAACATCAGGCAAATGGAGAGAAAATCTGAATAACCACATAACCCATTACTGTAGGCAGAAGATACGTGGAAAAGTAGAACATTAATAGAATTGGTCACTGTAGTTGCAGTGAGTGAGATTCGTAAGGAAAAATCACTCAGTTGTTCCTACTGCATCTTTCACCCACAGGATTTCAAAGCATCTACCAGGAAAAAACCACAAAAGCAAGAACAAAGCAAAAAGCAACACACTAGCATACCCACATGCACATCCCCCACTATTTAAAAGGGTTTAAGCCCCATATTAACACTTGGTATAAATATAAATGAAATTGTATAAACAAAAAATCAGGTAATTTGCAAAGTCAAGCACTCAGAAAATGTAACAAATATATTTTAATCCAAATTTATTGTGGTTTTCTCTTCACACAGGGGCTGCAGCTCTCAAAACATCTTACAGGCACCCAAAAATCTTCACTATATCTCTGTAAGGTCAGATGTGGAGTGTATAAGTGAAAATAAGATGGATAGAAAAGTGACTGGACTGCCTGACTCAAAAGGTTGGGATGAGCAGTACAAAATCCATCTGGTGTCAGGTTACAACTGGTGGTGTTCCCCTGGGACTGGTACTGGGGCCAGCACTTTTTAGTGTGTGTATTGCCAACTGGAACCTGTGGATAATACCAAATTGCAGGGATGTGGTTAGTATTCTGGAGGGCAAGGCTGCTTGTAGAGTTTGAGGGTCGGTTTCAGACGGTCGGGACAGATGGGAGATCTCTGAAGTCGGGTTGTAGAGCATGAAGTTTATTGTGAAGAGACATATGTTTAGGAGATCTGCTGGGGGCTGCCAGACGCAGCTCGGAGCAGGTCAGAGAGGCAAGAGAAGAGAGACAAGAGCTAAGAGAGCCAAGAGCGACAGTCTAAGGAAGCTAAGAGAGCGAGCTTGTCGCTTACAATACAATAAATCATCTTCTGTGCTGAATATTCTAATTTTCATTAACCAATCTAGAACAAACTACAAATCTTATAACATTTGCATACAGCCTATGAGAACTGTTGCATTACTATACAGTGTTATATTTTAAACCCTAAAAGCTGCTTTTTGACCCTCTGCCAAGTTGGTAGGGTCTGCTCTGAGCCTTGGAGCTGTCTGCAAGTAGAGGGTATTGTTTAATCAAAGGGGGGATTACCTGCAGTGGCCATGCCATTGTTTTCCAGTTGTTCAGTAACTGGGGTTTGGTATCTCAAAGCTTGTCTTCATTTCAATCTCGCTTATAGTTTCTACATTCTCAGCATCTTTTGCCAGGTAATCATATTTATAAGGCTTTCCTATTTCATCTTCCCTAATAGCTGCTATTTACAGGGACCTTGGCAGGGGGAGGAATGGACTGACAGGAGCCCCATGACAATCAGCAAAGGCAAATGTGAAGTCCTATTCAAGGGACGGAATAAGTTTGTGCAAAATCTCACTCTGGCCAATTGTCTAGGAAGCAGCTTTCTAGAAAGGGGCCTGGGTGTCCTTGTGTGCCTCGAGCAGGATGTGAGGTCAGCTCAGATGGTGAGAGCAGGTGGCAGTAACACCAAGGTTGTGGGTCCAATCTCTGTACGGGCCATTCATTTAAGAGCTCAACTTGATGATCCTGCTGGGTCCCTTCCAACTCCGAATATTCTGTGATCTGTAATATGCTGGCAAAGACCAACCACATGTTGGGCTGTTAGCAGGAATATAGCCAGCAGGTCAAGAGTAGTCATTGCTCTCTGGTATTCCACACTTGTGAATTCCACAGCTGGGGTGCTGTGTCTGCTCTGGAGTTCCCCAGCTCAAGAAGTTCACTGACAAATTGGAGCAAGACCAGCAAAGAGTCACCAGGACAGTGAGGGGGCAGGAGCAAATGGTGTTTGAAGAGAAGCAGTCAGGGCTGGTTTTGTCCAGTCCCATGAAGAGAAGGCCAAGGGAGATGGTTTTGCTCTCCCCAGCTCAGTAAGGCGAGTCAGACTCTTCTGTGTGGTGCACACTGACGGGATAAAAGGCAATGGGCACCAAGTGCAGCACAGGAAGTTCATTCAGATGTTAGGAAGATCATTTTCACCATGAAGGGATTTCCTTCCAGAACAGGCTGCCCAGAGAAGCTGTGGCATTTCCAGACATTCAAAACCTGACTTACAAGGTATTGGGCCATCTGATCTTGCTGGACTAATATTTAATGGGAGGAGGGACAAGATGACTTCTGAGGTCTCTTCCAATCTAAGTGACCCCAATTCTAAAGGGAAGAGCTGCTGAGGGGAGGTTCAGTCCCACTAAAAGCTGTTGCTTCCATTATGAAACTTACTGGTTGAGGGGGATGTGAAACGAAAAGCTCATGCCATCCCACAAAAACAATTTAGATTTTAGAATGTTCAAATTATTTTAGTAGGTCAACACCTTTTTTAAGTTTTGTTTTGTTTTTTATTTCTCTAGAAGGACATGAGAAAAGATTAGATATTTGTCTGGTAATCAAATAGTAACTAAGCCTCAAGCTCTTTCATCCAGAAAGGGTGCCCTGACCTTCAGGCCAGAAAGTGTTAACCTCCCTCCTCTTTCCCTGGCACAGCATAAACTCTATCTGGAAAAGTAGCTCTGAAAAGGGCAAGTGAGGCATTTTTGCAGGTAAAAAAATTCAATTAGAATTTTTTGACCAGGTCTACATGGCCCCTACAGTGCAGGACCACCCAGCAACTTTATAATGAAAAGTAAAGAAAGAACTTCCTCACACTGCAACCACTGTGATTTCTGAAATAGAAGGACCTTGTGAAGACAAAGAAGATGGCCAGTATTTTGAGACTAACACCTCTGAAGTGCAAAGTATGTCCCAAAACAGATCATAATCATAAATTATAGAGCTCTGCTTTTGTGTCTCCCATAGTAATGATGCATTTGATCTAAACAGGGACTTCCCACAGAAAAAAAATGAGACTTCAGACTTTGAGCTCATATGGCTGTCAGTGCCTTGTGACTGTGATGCTTTCGTGTGTGGCAAGAGGGGTGGTGGTAACCAGTTTTGGAACAGACTTCATGATCGACTACAAGATTAAAATGCTTTCAGTGATAGTGGCCTTTATCTTCCTTGCATCATTGTACAAAGAGATGCAAATCTGTCCTAAGTATCACATAAAATCTTTGTTGCCTGCTCCTTCATCACCTCTTTTGCCAGAGATGGTTGATTACGGATGGAAAATGCTCTCATCTGCCTGACAGTGTCCTGGACATCATCCTGTCAGCCAAGTCTGGAGAGGTGAATGTGGGGAAAAACTGGCCCTGATCATTCTCCTTCAGTTGAATCCAGACTGCATTCAGATGAACATTCAATATTTCATCTTTCCATTTTCATCTTCCATTGCAGTCTTGCATGCTTCTCTGCCTGGGTAACCAGTGCCTACCACAGCAAGTTCCTGGCTCCTGCTCACTGCTGCAATGGAGAAACACTAATCCCCAGCCATCCAGATGTGGGCACACTCGTACTGTGGGTAATGGTGATAGCAAAATGAGAAGCAGGAGGAATTTATTTTTATGTTGTTGGTAGCTACAGGGCATTTGGGGAGAGCATGTGCAGCAGCAAAAGCCATGCTGCCATCTGTGTGTCAGCTATCAGTGTTAAACTGTGTTGTCTTGAATGCTACAAAGACTCTTTATCCAGTTCCCAAATTGCTTGGTGAATACAGGGAAGATTATGCTTGATAGATATGATGATCAAAAATTGATCATCCTGACCTGGAACTGGCTTGTACTTGGGTGAGGCTCACGGATGCTTAAAGCTGCCTTTGGACACCCCAGGCACATTTGAGAGTTCTTAAGGAACCTAAGAGGACTTGGCTTCCCACAGACACCCTTGGAATCAACATAATTGCTGGCTTAATTCTGGTTCTGCTCAAATACTGATCTTGGATCCTTGCTTTGATCCCTGTATCCCACTCCCCTTCCTGGCTCTTCATTTCCTGCCCCAGCCATTTGCACTGGCCCAGTGCCACCTCCACCCTCCCTTTTTGGGGGTGTGGAAGGGGAGGATATCCCTGCTAGACTGCTAACAAATTTTTTCTCAAAAAATTCTTTACCACATCCTTTCTCTTTCCAGAGAAAAATGTCACTTTCCTCAACGGAGCCACTGTGTTCAAGTCAGACAAGAAAAGTTTTTAAATAGCCTTAGTAGAGTCTCTCTACTGAGCCTGTGAACTCTTAGGCCATGAGAGGAAGCTTTTAAAATGCTCTTCATGCACAGGAAAGCCTTTTGTCTTCAAGAGTTCAACACAGGCCCCTGTCCCAGCCGCACAGTCCTGCTTCCCAGCGGGCTCCCATCCTTTACCCCTCTGCTCTCCACTGCTGGCTGGAAGTGAAAGATGCCACAGCAGGCAGTGCTGCGGCCCTCGGGGTTTGGAGAGGTTCTTATCTTGTTTATACTCTCAGAGTACAGCTCATGGTCACAAAAGAAGCCTGCCCAGATCTGTCTGCTATGGCTGGGGACAGAAAATGTGCTGCCTCATGTGTTCAGAGGGGTGACTGAGTCAAAGGGGTTTCAGGTTTTTTTCCATCACCCTGATATTTTAACTTTTTCTGTTACTAAATCTTCAGGTTTAGAAAGACATTGTGCATGAGAGGTTATGCACAGTTTGGCAGGGAGCTTTTAACTGTTAGACTGTTAGCCTTAATAAATAGTTTTGTGTCATGGTAATAAGGCCAATATTTCTGATAGCTTGTGACAACAGACCTAAGAAGTCTGATCCCCATAATTAAGTAAAGGAATTTTTTACAGCTCAGAGACAAGGGAAAGGGTCAGGCACTCAGCTGCCATGGCACCTTACATTTCCACAGTCAGCTCTGCCACTGTGGTAATTGTCATCAGGAGCTAATGTCCCACACACTGGTCCCCCACGGCCTTTTTTCTCATCTCTGTTACCCTGGGGACTTCACAGGAGGGAAAAAATCAATGTGATACAATGAGGAGTAAGGCAGAGTTCACGGTATTTGGGCTTCTTAATTGTATTTTTAGATTATCCAGTGTTCAGCATTGGAGAAGATGGTTTATTAAAGGTGTTTAACTTTGGAAGTTTCAGACTTGCAAAACGCCTTATTATATTCTTATAAATTTTGTACCTTTAAGTAGATATACCTATATAACAATTCAGGATCCAGATGGATGGTTTATTCTTCTTCAGCTTTTGGATGGAAATAATCTTGTGCTTTTAAAAATACATGCACTTTTAAATATAAAAATGAGTAGATTATAACATTTTTATATGTGGTCTTGTTTTTGGAAAATCAGTTGGAATGTTTTTAAGTTTGTAATTTTCCTTACTGTGCAAATCTCCCTAGAAGAGATGATAGATTTAACCTTCTCAAGAGGAACTCTCAGGCTCATATCTGCCACAGGCTGTATCCTCTCTTTACCTGCGTGTTGGAACATTTATGAACAAAGTTATCAGAGCTCAAATATCTGATCACTTCCAATACAGACAGTCTTTGCTCAGGGACTCCAGGTCCATCCAATGCAACTTGCTTCTCCTTCCTCAGGATCAATAATAGCTAATAGGGATGAAAGTAACACACCAAACTCCTTCAGTGTTGCTGCTGATGCTTCCTGACAAGCCGTTGATTGAAAGGAGGGACCCCACTGGCACTTTCTGTTAAGAATAAAAAGATAACAATAAACATTTTTTCAATGCAATCCCTTTCATTTATAAAGCATATGCAGAAGTCTGTTTCTTTTAGAGCAGAAGAAATCAAACAGGAGTGACAGCATCTTGGAGCTGGGAACAAAGACATTATCTTTCAGCCAAAAGTCTCTGCAAGGGTGGGGGATTTTTCCTGCTATGAAGACTTCTATGTTTGTCTGCATAGCTGCTAACGTTTTTTTTTCTCTGCTGTGTCTGTATGTCTTTAACATTCACAGAAACAATCAGAGATAGCAAAGGAGCCACTCTGCCTTTGTAGTGAGTCAAAATTTTTGTTATTTGAATGATTTGGTTCCAGAAGGGAGCCTAAGCCTTCCTGTAACAATGGGAAGCGTCTGTGTCCAGCCCCTGACATTACACATCCTCATAACAGCTCTGAAGGTCCAAGGACACAAACGAGGACAAGACTGTAGGTGTAATTTTACATGAGACCAACCTTTCTGTGCACTCAGAAACTACACATAAATCTTTGGGAATCTGAGCTTGTATTATAGGTCTGGGACAAGCTGCAATTTTCATGGTACTGGTTAGGCACAATTGCTTTGAGATCAGTTTATTTTTCATGCAATAATTTTAATAGACTAAGATAAGACACCCATGGAGTACAGAGGGTGTGGTAAGGGGAGAGGTGTTAACAGCAAGATAGGAAGCACTGTGACTGTGAGGGATTAGCAGGTGAAGGATGTGTGAAACATTGCAGGATGACATGAAGTCTCAGCTGATCTGCTGATCTTTAGTAGCTAATAGAGGTGAATCCTGTTCCCTAGGCTTGCTTTTGGTAGGTCTTTCTTGAAAACTGCTGAGTGGAGAATGGGTTAGTTGTCCTACGAATATGTTCTCTCATGGGTATCTGGTTTAAAGGTTGTCTGGGCATTGTTTGTGGGCTTGATTGCTTAGAGACCCCTGCACATCCTGGCTGGAGTCCTCCTCCCTCAGGTTCTGCACTGGGCAAAGCAATAATAGGAAGTCCAAAATAGAATCATGTGAATTTTCTTATGATGTAAATTTTTTTCTTATTGTCTTGTCTGATAAACTTGTCTAGCCATTCCCAAGTCATTTTGGGTATCTCTTGCAACGCAGGAAAAAACCCTCAACAGATTCCCTTCAGATGAGTTTGGCCACGAGGGGTGTGAGTGTGGCTGTGGAGGGTGTGGTGCACGCTCATCGCAATCAGATAACGCGGGGAAACTAATTACGACGTTTAACTGTTGTTGCAATCTCTTCTGTGGAAGAGAAGTTTTCACATGAATATTGCTTGCATTAGAGGTGAAATCAGATCCTCATCCCGCACTTGCTGTGTTTGGAGTGCTGCCAAAAAGCTCTTTTTAAAAAGGCATTCCTACCGGAATATGTCATGGACTATTCACTGCTCCCAGCTCAGATGGGGAACTGGAATGCAGACCTCCCAGTCACACACTGGTGGTGGCATTCGGGAGGCTCACATTGCAATCGAGAGAAAATAAGCATCAGGGAGAGGCAATACCACATGAAAATGACCGGGAGAAACAAGCAAAAGCCATGTGCTGTCTGCAGGGAGCTCAGCAAATCTGCAGCCCTACAAACCTGCGTTTAACACTGGCCCGAGCTTAAGTCAGCTGGGATTTACACACATGTACTTCTACTAAAAAGTTATTTAAAGGCAGTATCTCCACAAGAAAATGAGCTGCCTCATTCAGAGTAGAGTGAAAAGCAAAAGGAGATGGAAGCATCTGATCTGAAAAAGGTGAGAGTCAGATCATGGAAAACTCTTTAAAGACAAGCACTAGATGCAGAGTCCTCATTAATCTTGTGATTAGCCCATCTCCCTTAGAAGGGACTACCCTTCTGGAAGGAGAAAGAAGTGTAAACATATATAGTCTGAGCTAGAGATAATTCATTTTAGATAGTCTCTGTTTCCCAGGTTTATTTTAAACAAGCAGACACCCCTCACCCCACCACCGCATTTCCCCTCCCCGTAAATATTTCCTACTTTCTTCGGTGTCATGGCAGATTAAAACTGGAATATCTTTCAGAGATCATGTGAAAATGGTTCTATTTTTGCTGGGTAGGTGTCATGAATATCAATACTAAGTAGAACAGACTGTGACAATAAAAATGTTGATCTCTGTGGCTGCTGAGAGAGTGACATTAAGTGACTCGCACTTATATTTAATTTGCAAATTGAACTGCCCCTATTGAGGGAGGGGAAAAGCAGCAACGCTCTGTGTTGATGAGAAATTCTGCATTTGAAAATGCTCCTTATTAATGATTCAAAACATACAGTTCCTAGGAGCTGTAAACAAGTTTAGTATTCTGCACACTAATCCATAACCATTATCATATGTAGAGTACAAGAAGTTACTCATAAACAGATGTTCCCTTTGCCAAACCCATTCATTTAATGCACATTTTACTTTCCAAGTCCTAGCTAGCAACTTTCTGTGGTGGGTGGATTATATGAAAGGATGGAAAAGCAGGGATAAGTTTGCCTGCAAAGGACCAATGTTTTCATGACTGTTCTGAGTCTTTTCCATCTTGCCTTGTACTCAAGAGCTATTCATCTTGGACTTGCTCTGAGTGCCCTGGAGGGCACTCAGCTTTGTGCTTCCAGGCACTGTGAGGCAGTGGGAGATGCCAAACGTGTTCTGTTACCAGAGAGCTGCGTCACTGAATGTGCTCTCTGCTCTGACTGGGAATGGAGCCTGGCATTCACAAGTGCTTATGCCCAGAGAAGGCAATTAGCTTTCCATAAGTTATAGGTGAGCTTTAAGGAAAAGGTATGCCAAAAGCAAGGGTGGAGGAAGAATTACTGCTCAAAGCATAACTTTCTAAGTTACTTTCTCAAGGCCTAGTTCAGCCAGGTGTTGAGTGTCTCTGAGCATGGAGATCCCACCACCTTTCTGAGCCACCTGTTCCCCTGGCTAAGTACTCCTGTAAAATTTTTTCCATATGTCCAGCTGGAATTTCTCTCCTTTTGCTATGCACATCCAAGAAGCATGTAACTCAGTCTTTCCTGTAACTCCCCACAATGAAGATGTGTGCACCATAAAGACCTTCCCTCAACCTTCCCTTCTCCATGTTAAACAAATCCAGTTTTCTCAGCCCCTGCTCCTCCAGTGAGTGCTGCATCACCACAACCATCTTGGTGACCATCTACTGGGCTCTCCCCAGTTTATCAGTGTCCTACTGGGAGCCCCAAACTGGACACAGCAGTCCAAATGCAGTCTCATTAGTACTAAACAGAGGGGATGTTTACATGGATCCTAACAAAGAAAAAGACGGTCATGAACTAAAAACCTGGCCAGGCTGTGCTGAGATCTCTCAGAACTCTGTCACTGCAATTACCTAAAGGGGGTTTCTCAAAGATATTTAAAGAAAAAACAAGAGACAATGGGCAGAAACTGAAATACAGGAAATTCCATTTAAACATGAGAAAAAAATCTCTCACTGTGAATGTGGTCTAACACTGGAATAGTTTGCTAGAGAGGTTATGAAGCCTCCATCCTTGGATACCCAAAACACAACTGAACACAGCCCTGAGCAACCTGCTGTGCCTGATCTTCCTTTGAGCAGGGGTGGGTTGATGAGGTGTTTTCCAACCTCAACTATTCTCTGATTCTGTGAACTGTTAAGTGAGATTAAAGCTACGTGTTTAAGGCAGGTTCTGGGATGGTCCACATTTGAATCTTTATCAACACGAGATGCAGAGACACAAAAGGTTGTTTAAAAAAGAAAACAAACCAAACCTAGTCAAAGAACCCACAAAAAGATGTTATTCTGGAGCTGGTATTGGGTGGCACACAGAACCTACTGTGTGCCACCCAATGTTACTGGGAGAGCAATTCTGTGACAGTAATCACAGTACAGTTAGGGCAGTGTTGTGGGAGAGAACAACCCAAGCAGATTCAGCATATGGATATTAATTTTCAAGAGAGGTTTATCAAAATGAGATTAAAAAAAAAAAAAAAGAAAAAGAAAGAAAGGAAAGAAAGGAAGCAAGTCTTAAACAGAGCAGTCCAAAAGCCAGAAAGGAACAGGCAGCCTGGACGCTGTTAAAAAAATACTATATTAAAATCTCAGGTAAAAATTTTGACATAATTTGAAAAGAAAAAAATGTGATCCAAAAAGGCTGTTTCACAGCTCAGTAGGTACATTAAGGATGCTATCACAAGCAGTAAGTTAATGTTTAAAAAATGGGAAGCTTACCCAAATTAGGAGAATAGGAAAACCCATAAAATAAGGCAAGTCAACCATATACCAGAAATTAAAAGGGCTAAAAGATAATGTGAGTTGAGCCTTGCAGAGACTGATAGTAAATAGTTCTTTATATAGCAAAGGCAGGAAGCCAACTAGTTTGAGGACAAATATGTAAAAGGGCACTTGGGGAAGACAAGAAAACAGCAGAAATGCTCACTGGGTTTAATGTTCCAGTCTTTCCTGCTGAAGACATGAGAGAGAGAGCCCCAAACCCAGCATATTCTTGACAGCAATTCTTCAGAGGAGGTAGTGCAACCTGAATTGAATTCACAGGAAATAATAGACCAAACACATAAGCTGGAGGTCAGTAAACCAGTAGGACCAGGCACCATTTACAGAAGAGTTCACATGTGAAGCTGCAGAACTGGTGGCCCAAGGTGTGTAAAGTGCCATTACAAGTGGCCTCTGTGCCAGAGAAGGAGGAGGGCAGAACTGCCACTGTAGCCCCCCCAGCTACAGGGGTCTTGGGAAACAACAGGCCAGAGAGCTCGGCTTCCATCCCTCCTACACCAGCAGAGCCTGAAGACCATGTACACACAGGGAAGTGTGATGTCAAGGGAAGCAGTCACCATGACTTCTGTAAGGAACAACCTTGCAACCAGTCTGCTGGAAGTCCATAGGGGTGGTAACAAGAATGTAGAGATACTGGAGATATTGTATTTAGATTTTCAGGCAGATTTTGACAGTTTCTCAACAAAGGGTATGAAGATACTAAGTCATCATGGACTGAATGAAAAGTCCTTTTGTGATTTGAAAATGGAAAGGAAAGGTAAGGGCTCAACTGTGACTTCTTTTAGGATGGAAAAGCAGCAGCAACAGAACCCCTAGAAGTCACTCTGGTATTGCTCAACGTCCTCAGCAGCAGGCTGGAGTAAGGGTGTGTGTCTGGGATGCCCAGGTTTGCAGGCAATGGCAAGCTCCTTTGTCTGGTGAAATGCTGAGCTGTAGGTGAAGAACTCCAGAAGTACTTAACAAAGCCAAGGGAGGGGGCAGAAGGGTGACACACGAGCTTCAGCATTCACCAAGGTGATGTCGTAGGTAGAATAATCTGAATCATGTTTACATGGTTCTGAACTCACAACTGGCAGCCACCACTCAAGAAAATGCTGTTGGGGGTCACCATGGACTATTTTTTTACAAACTCAGTTCAGTGTGTCATGGCAGCCAGGGAGCCAGGAAAATGGTGAGCATCCTCAGGGAGGATTCCAGCTTGGTGCACCTACATTTGGGGTAGGGTGTGTGGTTCTCTGGTCTCTGCATCACAAGAATACAGCTGGTCAGAGAAGGGCAAGCAAAAAAGACAAAGGGATCAGCTTCCTCAAGAGGAAAGCCTGGAAAGCCAGGATTGCTCACATTAGAGAGGAGATGGGTGTGGCGTGATCACGACTTTTTAATGAACTTATCTTTCAAAGAATAGAGGTGGGTGTGAAATCTGGTCTCCTGGAAGCGAGGGAGTAACTTGCTTCAAAGAAAAGCATTTGTTTCCAGAAAACCAAAGGCTTTGTAGATGGTGCTGGTAGTACCCCAGAGCAACTTGTCACAAGGACCAGGATTGTTCCTCTGATCTCCTCACGCCCTGTGCCCAGGAGGCTCTGCAGATGGCTGGACAATGTCCTGTGTTTTACAGGAAGTCAAATTTTTGCTCTGTCACTCAAGAGCCAACGGCTGATCCAATCCGTGGGTGTGCAGTGCTGCTGCAGCTTTTACTTGAGGAGAAGCAGAGATCCTGAGATCAGCAGCAGGGCTGAGGCATTTCCATATGAGCCACACATTTGCTCCATTCTTCTGGCCAACTTGTTTTGAGTGTCTTTCCATTATGTGGTTTGCACTTGTGTCCCAAAGGAAAAGAAATTATATGTGTGCCCTTCATGCTCTTTATAGTATATTTAAAAAGGGGGGAAAACCCTTTGTTTTGAGTTTCCTTCCAAACAGGATTTTTGGTTGTCTTAGGATTTTTTTTGCCTTAATTTGTTTCACTGGGTAATGTCATCATTCATCTTTCCTGTTTTTGCTGTAGAACTTCTTAGATGGTTCACAGATGTGCACTGGAAATTAAAAGGTAGCATGCTGAATCCTGAACACAAATAATCTTCGTTTGTAACTTGAGCTGTTATTGCTCACAAAAGAAGACAGAAAAGAGATTTCACTTGATCTGGCTGCTTTGGTTTCTCTTTTCCCTGGAATTTAAAAAAACTGCCTCCCAAGACTTGCGCAAGAACCAAAATAGTTTTTTTACAATAACATCACAGCTCAGTTGGCAACCTTCCCCAAAACAAGTCTTTCCTCATCCCATGGTTCCTTCAGGTCTTTGCTAAATGTAGTGGAACTTTCTAATCAACAAGGCTGTGTTTTTTCTTTTCCTTCATCTCTTCCCACTTAAAGCAGCTTGTTGTCTTGTTCAAGTATCTAAATTGTTTACTGCAAAAAGCCAGGCTGATCTGTAGACACATTTCTCTGGTTCTCCCTATCAGCTGTTTATTTCGAGATCCCCTTTATATCTATTTTCCCACTCAAACATGTACTTGAGCTCATAGATGTGACCCCCTCAATCCTCCAGGTCTAAACACAGAAGTTTCTGACTCATCTGCTCCACATGCTGAACATCTTTGGAGATGGACCTTTCCTAATTTTGCATCTTTCTGTTTCGGACAGGACATCCTCTTCTTAGGGGAAGAAGACATGACTCTTGAGGCCCACAGTGACAGCCCTTTACCATTTGGCCCTGTAAAATATTATTCCCAGCTATTTCTAGTGTATGCAACATCATATTTTCTTCATAATATGTGGCAAAAATACTTGGTTGGAATGTGAACTGTTCAATGGAGATGGTGGCAAACATCCCCATGCCTGCTGCCCCAATGAGTGTTAGAGTTCCTGCAGAGAAGCTGCGTGACAATTCAGCAGAGAATTGAAAGGTGGCTGAGCATCAAGCATACCAGGCATCTCTGGAAATTGAACCATGTTGTTTTCATTAGTTTCCGATCTTGGTAAGCTGGGATTGACTAAATGCTCTGAGGGAGTTCAAAATGAGAACAGCTGAATCACAGCAGACTCACTGGAGTGATGGAAGGCAACAGCAAGCAGAAATCTGCATGAGTCATCCTAAAGAAGAGGCCAGAGAAAAGGGTGGGTGTGCTTTGTACTAAAGTACATAGCTCTTCTGGGAACATGAACTTCTCAGGAGCTTCTGCTTTCCTATTCTGGTATAAATCCAAAGGGAATCTACTATTTTCTATGAATTGCTCTAGATAAGGATGGGTTCTGCTGGAAAAAAGAGGTGCAGCCCAAGTTCTTACACCCATTCTGTCCTTCGATCCAGCCGCTTTTCACCTGCTGCAGATCTGTGTAAGAGGGAAGGCATCTCTCCAGAACAAAGGCCTGGGGCTGAGCAGGGACAAAAATGCACCCAGAGACATTACAGGACCATTGCCTCATCTTCCACTGTGATATTCCAAAAGTGTAAAGAAAAGGACCTGTTCATTTAGGGCAGAGGCTGGGAGCACAGTGCCTCCCACACAGGGCCATTCCTTGCCCTCGCGTTGCCACCAGGCACAGCCGTCCTCCCACACCCTGTCTGACCAGTTGTGGCATTCACCCTACTGCACCTTCCACAGTGCTGGCAGGAAAGGGGACTAGCAGGAGTTAGTTGACTTGATAGGTAGATGCATGGATTTTTTTTCTACTTTGTGTTGATTGGGGGATTGGCGGTGCCACAGACGGTGTTGGTCTGAATCCCACAAAGCAGAGTCTCAGCACCTTCACATTTCAACAGTAGCCACACAGCCTTTGTAAAACTGTGTTGTCTACTTCACAGTAAATATCTGCCTGCTAAATACAGCCACCACCAGCCTTTGCTTGAAATCCTTGAAGGAAATTAGTTGTCCTGTCCTCTGCATATCCCATGGTTGTTTCTAGAAGGGTGTGTATGGTACCCTGCTATTCTCAAACCAAATAATAGCTCCTGCTGCTCATCTCTGGTGGAGACAGCTGTCCCTTCAGAATGCTGGTGACACTGCTCACAAATGTCCTTCTGTTGGAACCAGCTGGGTGAAAGGACTCACTTTAAATAATCTGTCATCTTGATAATTTGGGTCATTTAAACCCCAGAAGGTTTGGGATGGCCCAGATGAATACCTGCCCTGGCAGTCTGCCAGCCCACAGGGGCTGAGCCACTGAGTGCTCACTCACACACTCCCTGCTGCTGAGCACCTGGCAGCATGTTTGAGGGACTCCTTCAGTGACTCCAAAGGCTTCCTGTGACCAGGCTCCTGTGACCAGGCTCCTGCTGATTTTCTGCTCAGGGCACTGTTACCTACAAGATGTCATGCTTCCACAGCAAGGTCCAAGAAGGGATCTCAAAGCTCTGTATAGAAGGAAATTAGTGCCACCTCAAGTCACCTTCCCAGCCCCAGCCTGGAGCCAGAGTTCCCCCAGCTGCCCCCATAGCTCACCTCCCCTCTGCCTGGCTTCATCTTCCCATGTTTATTGCTTTTGGTGTTCTGTTTGCCAGAGGAAGAGTGCCAGCATGACCATAAACTCTGTTCCCCATGGCCAGGCACCTCCACATTCAAAGAAAATAAGCTGTGCTGATGTTTACAAGAAATATTCTAATTCCAGTGTGTGAAACCATCCTCTTGACAACATCTTTCTGTGGCTCAGCATTAAAATGTTTTTTCAGACTGGACCAAGATCTATTTCAAGTCAAAACATCATAGTCAGACATTCCTGCATTCTACAACAGCATTCCCTCAAGATGACTGTGACAGGGCAGAGCTGGCTGTTGCTGTCTGGGGGACAGAGAGATTCTCTCCTGCTCATGCACTGTCCCCTTGCTTCTGGACAGTGCGGCACAGTCACAGTAAGTGATGGCTCACTGGATAAGATGCACTGTTGCTCTGCATGTGAATGAATACCCAGCACTTTCAGGAAATAACGAGATGGGCAGTTCCCCTTTTTAATTCTCTTTGATGTCCAACAAAAACATATATATCAAAATATGTGCACCAGCTGCCTTCAGCTAAGCATTGGATTTACCTGCATTCACCAATCTTCAACTGCAGAAAATTTTCTCATTAAAGTTTTCTTCATTTCCAGTTTCAGTGTTTCTTAATGTGAAAAATCTAGTGTCTAATGATGCATGAGCTGTTTTTTTTCAGGTTTGATTTGTTGTTGTTTTTTTTTAACCCCATTATTAGATTTCTCCCAGAAAGTTTCTCCTTGTGATCTTATGGTATGGATAATCTTCAGGGTATTTTGGCATGTATCTTCCCAGATGAATCTAGGAAATGTAATCAGGTAATCAAACAGAAGTATAATTACATATTCCTGCACCTTCTATATATGTAAAAATTTGATATGTGTATAAAAATACAAGGCTTGCATTGATAAGTGTGATTCTCTGCAGAGAGACACTGTGACAACAAATATGTGTATGTCTACCTGTGTGTATCATGCCTTCCTTTTCCAGTGTGCTGTTACTAACCCGGAGAACCGAAAAATAAGAAGAAATGATCACACTTCCTTAAAAATGATGAGATTTTAAAACATCAGTATATGGTGAATTATCTGTCTTTCAGTCTTCAGGTTCTGCTCTAGGAGATACTTTCAAGCTTAAAAGCATTGTTGAAATTCCTATATAATCAAACCAGGGCTTGAAAAGACACCATTTGTCATGAGCCACACACTGAATCCGTGAGAGCTGGCAGCAGTGACAGTATTACAATTAAGAATAACATTTTTTCCAGATAGGATAAACACCATTTGTCACTCATAAGCTTTTGGATGTGAAAATGGAACTACGACTATTTCCTTTTCTCATCCAGATGTAGATGATGTTGCTTCATTTTCTGACAATGTATTAGTAGACATCACTAAATAAAATTTAAAGCCTCCTCTCTTTCAGCTCCCCTCTTTATTCTCCAATTCTGACAGTTTTCTTGATCACTGATACAGAAGCCAGCCAAGTGCTTTATTACTGATTGTCTGTATCACTTCATACTCAAAATGTGCTATACCAGAAAAGGAAAATCCAAAAAAGCATGACAAAGTATGTGAGAATAAGTGAAGTTGTTAATATCCATACTGGAAAAATCTGGTATTGGTTATGGCAGCACATGTCAGAATTGCAGGTCTAGGGTCGGTGTGACAGAGGTAAATTTGTAGCTGAATTGGATGCCTGGGTATCTTTTTGTTATGACAGTTGCACCCTGTACAGAAATGTCAATAAAGCTGTTAGTTATCCATTCCACATGCCAGCAAACAGGAGAGGGATGTGTGTGACTGCATCCAGGGGTGCAGCTGGGAATGTTTACTGCAGCACCACAGAGCAGAGGAAACTAGAAAGGACCCTGGCCAGGATTTCCAGATATTCCCAATGTAATATTCTGCTGCACATCATCCAGGAAATCTGTGTGAGTGCTGGGTGTATAATCATTTTGAACACCTCTGAAAAGCCAAAAGAAGCATGCCACTAAGTGAAGCACAACTGCAGGGTGCTGGATGGACCATTGTTTTTCTCAACCAAGTTTAAAAGGGATTTTTAATGACTACAGATAAATAGCACCCAGGTAATGCCTCTTGCTGTTGAGGTATAATAACAAGATATTTCCTGAGGGACACAGAGAAAAATCAGCCACAAAAATGGCCAGCAGCACGTCTTGTAGTTCGTATGTATTTCTTTCTGAAATCTCTCTCTTGCTCTCATATGCCCAGCTCTGAGCCACAGGGCCATCTCCTTGAGGGATTTTGCCTCCTTGAGTCAGAGTTCTGCTTGCTGGTGTGCTCTGCTCCTGCCTGAGCTTTGGACACTGACATAATCATTCCAACTGTTTTTCTTTTATTGGTCTGGATTTTGAATTTTTTTTCCCCAGACAGTGCCCTCCAAAGTGTTGAGAGGCAGCCTGGATGCAGATGTTCAGGCCGGAAGCCTCTCCCCCTCACAAAGCCAAGGAAAATGTAGATTCCTTTGCGGACTCATCACAAGAGACACGCAGCTCCCCTCTGCCCACCCCTGTCCTCCCCTTGGCAAGCAGTGGTGCCCATGCCTGGGGAGGGAGGCATGGCTGGGCTCTCTCTGCCCTCCATGGAGGAGACTGTCCCTGTCCTTCCTGGCTCCTGAGTGGATGCCAGTGTTAGCCTGCACTCACTACTCCCTGTGCAGAGCAGCACAATGAGTGCCAACTCAGCTGTTCCCCAAAAACCACTCACCAAAAAGGAATGTTAACTTAAAGGAAGACACTGGGAAGACACTGTATTTACAGTTCTTGAGAGACAGCACCCTACAGCTACCACTAGGAGCAAAGTAGTGACTTAGTGGGGGACAAACGTTCCACATACAAGAAGATGAGATCAAGCTTGTTAGAAACTGCAAAGTGACATAACCTAAAAAACTGAAGTAAGTGCTGAACAGCCTCAGATTAATTCTGTGTATTGCAACAGTCTTTCCCCACACTGTTGCACATGATGCTTTCACCAAGGCCAGGTAAGCTGTGATGGGCCGTGGATGACACAGGAGCTGTGCCCAAGCTTTACCCCATTGTTCAAGGTCTGGTTTCCTGCCCAATGGGCAGTCCCAGCCTTGCCCTCTGCTCCTACATGAGGAGCAGTGCACTGAGGCAGAGCCCCCTGCTTTGTCCCCCATACGGCATCCCAGTTCTGGGGAGAATAAGGACCAGCCAGAAGGATGGGCCTTTCACCCTCCTCTGTTCCTAAAATACCTTATTTATAACCTTAAACAGCCTGGACACTTGGCATCTCCACTGTCTTTGATCCTCTGACATCTGCTGTGGCTGCCTGCAGTTTCCAGCTTAGGAAGGATAGAAATTTCATGATAGCCCCCTCCATTTAAGCATTTCATGATAGGCCCTCTTCCATTTAAGCACATGCATGTTTTGGGGTTGAGTCATTCCTGGTGAGATGATTTGCAAAGCAGAGGCTCCCTGACCTGAGCTCACTGAGCTCTGGGTGCTGCCTTGCCTCACTGCCTGTCCTCCCAGGGCTGTGAAAGGAGCACTCGCTGGCATCAGCTGGTTCACAGTGCACAAACTCAGAAGCATCAGAAAGAGTGTTTGACCTGTGTGTGTCAAGTGTGCTGGAAATGGATCAGCATGAGGCAGCGAGAGGCACAGGTGCCTTTTGAGCAGCAGTAAAAAGGAACTTGGCAAGCCTTTTGATGTGTCTCAGCAAGAAAGCGGCAACATCAACAAAGACAGGAAAAGATTTAGAAAAGCATACTTGTAATAGCTGAACACAAAACTGTCCAAAAGTGACAATTTTGATAGCTTCAGAGACAATTTGCCTTGTGTTGTGCCTGAATACCTGTCGTTTCACATAATGTGAAAACTTGAAAATAAGACACAGTCAAAATGTTCTGGAGAGGTAAAGGCTGCTTTGTTTCCTAGGCTGACACCCTGCACCAGGTGAACTTTCTCCACTCTACAGTCAAAGGTGGGAGGTGCCCATAGGCCTCCAGATGGTGATGATTTAGGCTGCATTATTTAGAGCTACTCTAAGTGAGTGGAGAGACAAGGATATGAAAACAATCCTCCCTTTTTACCTTTCTGCTTGCTCTCCTATAGTGAAAAATCTCCCCTTTCCATGGGCTTTGCTATGACCCTGGTCTGGGAAGCTCAGGTGTTTAACCAACAAAGTCAAGCAAAGCAGAAACTGAAAGAGAGAGAAAGAAAGAAACCTTGCTCACTTTGTCTCTATGCAGAGCTGCAGCAAAGAGCAGTTGAAGTAAGGAGAGGCATGAGTGGAGAGAATGAGCAATGTGTGAAGCACCAGCACACTTCAGAGGGTGAGCTGAAGTCCTTGTTAGAAGTGTCCATTGATTGACACTTGATGGCCTGTGCTAAAGGTAAGGGGTCAGGCAGGGAGCTGCTTCCTGGCTCAGAGATGTCTAATAAGGCACAAAGAGCTTGGGCACTCCCCTAAAAGAGGTGGTGAGGCACACCACACCCTGTGGTGATCAGACTGTCTCCTGCCATCAGGAATCCCAGGACTGCTGTCTTGGAGAGGTTGTGGAGGTGGCTGGTGACAGCTTTTGTATGGATGACTGCCCATGGGGAAATGGATGGACATCACCACTTCTGCAGAGCACGTGACAGCTGGTGGCAGCTGAAACCTTTGCCTCTTTTCCTTTGTCTAGAACAAAACTATGAAAAGCTGTGTTTTCTGTATCTGAAAACCATTTTGGCTCCTTCTTGCTATCCTATAGGTACCTTGGAACAGTGTCTTTCTGCTATCTTTACATAAATGCTCCATACTCCTTGCTGGACAGAAGGGCCAACCTCCCAGACAGGCTGCCAGGCAGAAAGGTTTGGCTCTACTGCTGCCTCATTGTTATTAACAGAAGTATATTCCAGGACCACATCCAGCTGCAGGCAGGAAGCACACAACCTCCCATATGCCATCTGCTCTAAAAACTGGAACCCAGCCCCAATCCAGCCCTTCAGGCAGTAACATGACTATACCCAGGTCAGCTGAAACCAAACTCTCCGTTTGAATAAGGAGACCTCCAAGTATGACTTCTCTGATGCACACAGTAGCACCACACTGGATCACCACACATAAGATGAAATTAGCCTTTTTCCTGCCCTGAACTCCAAGTCAGAGCCAACTTTTCACAATTGGTCCACGTGGGTCGTAAAACAGTCGCACCAGATTGCAAAATCTCTGTGAGCTGGCCTGGCTGCAGAGGAGGAACGTGAGGAAGAAGTCAGCAGTGCAAGGCTCACATCAGGTCAGGTTCCTGTATACATGGAGGGTTCAAACTCAAGCATGTTACTGGCTGCAGCCAAGACTCAATGACAAGCAAAACCTCTGTGTATGAAGGTCACAGGAAGAAAAAAGGTCCAGAGCTGTACAAAAGGACATGCCCCATTTGGAGGACCTCTGAGCAGTGGCCCCCAGGGGAGGCATAGCTGCCAGTGTGCATAAGTGCCAAGAGGTTTAAAGGGAAAGCCCACAGCACAGCAGGACTCTTAATGTTGTCCAGATCAAAGCAGCTTTGTGGTTTAGAAAATGTGTCATCAGAGGGAGGGAAAAAAATTAATGGCAACCTCTTCCAGGACAGCCTAGTAGTGCCTACTTGGTACAAACACCTTGTGTGCGATTTGTATGACCCTCACAGACATCCTGGAAAACTGACAATGGGCTTGAGAAAAGAGGATCCACATCCCCAGCAGCCCCAGACCAAGGACGAGCTCATGTGCATGGGCTGGGTGTGTAGGCTACACCACATTGCAGCCAGTTCAGCCTGCTTTCCCCTTCCAGGGCACCTGGATCATTGTGACTGCTCTTGCATCTTCTCTAGGGTTTCATGGTGATTTGGGAAAATGTAAGGAGACAGCTTCAGCTTTCCAGAAGCTTCCCTTGCAAGCAGCCTTGCACAGGACAGCTATAGAAAAACTCCTTATATTCCAGCCTTCTCTCCCTTCCCAAGCTGTTCTGTGAAGAGTTGAGGTACAGATGCACCTCAGCATTTGCTGTTTGGAGACAATCCTACACTTGAGACCTTTATCTAACTCACCTGATTTGCCTTTACTCCAGGGTAAGGGCAAATCACTCCATGTGACTGATGTAAGCAAGCAGTACGACAAGCCTGGTGTGGGGAAATATGTTTGTTAGCACATTCCATCCATCCAGTTACCCACAGATGCCTAAGGAGACCCAGGGAGGCAGCCACAGGCCAGGCAGCTCAGACTTCATCTGTAATTGCTTCTTGTGCAACAAGTTGCAATCATATGAGAGCTACAGACATAAAGACTCTTGCCCCACCAGGAACATAAGCAGGAGGAGAGACCTCCGTGACACAATTTTAGTCCAGATCATCTGAGGAATCCTGTGTGCTATGAGAATCACAATTCATGGGCTAAATCCTGAAGGCCTTGCTCAGTATTTTTTTAATTGAAAAGCGTTTGTGGAGGCTGTGCAGAAGCCTTACCTGGCTGAATGCTTTGGGATCAGGAGTCCTGCTTTCCCACAGCGGGTATCTAGCACCATGAAAGCCTGCTTTGCTTTACAAAGCACAGAAAAGGGATTCTCTGCCCTGAGGAATCCATGGTATAGAAGATGTCAATATGAAGATGGGCAGTCTCTTAGTCTTGTAGTGGATTAGTCTCCATTAACCTTTAGGACTTTCAGATTTTGCCATATTTGAAACAAATCAACCAACCAACAAACAATTCCAATGTTGTTGTGAATCCCTTTAGAAACCTAAGGTAGCAGAGCACTCCTGCATGTTTTCCAGTGAGACTCGACAAGAGCAGTGGCTGGGCAGCTTCAGAGGGATTCTTGTTTGTTCATAACTTTATGGCAAGCACTGACCAGGGGTACATTTCTCAGCCCTACCAGGAAAATGGAGAGAGAGCTGGGAAAGAACAGGCATCTGAGTCCTTGCATTGAAACAAGTGGTTAAGTACTACTCAGTGTAGCACTGTGTATGTTCTGGTAATGCCTCCTGAGCCCAGTGGAGGCAAGGGGTTCCATGGCATTGGGTACAGACAGCCTATAGTAAACTGGGGCCATTATTTCCTACAGAGCACAGCAAGAGGTCACAAAGAAAGATGCCTTTCCTCTTCAGTGTTTATCATTAGAGCTGAGGTTCTTTCAAGGATTCCCTGCCCTCCAATCTCTGACAGACTGAGGTCAAATGAGAACACAAATCTCAGCGATAAGGTTGTAAAATATGCCAATTGAATGTCAGACATGATTAAAAAGGAAGATAATAGTGATGTGATAGCTCATGGGGAGGAGACTGCTGAACCAGTTGTAAAAATGGACAATATGTTAAAGGAAACAGCAGAGCCCAAGCAGAGTGAAAAGGTTTACACTGCACAGCACAAGTAAAATCTGGGTGCTAGTGCAGGGAGCTTTACTGTGAGCTTTTACACCAGTCTCTATGGGAGGGTTTGGAATATCTTCAGGGAAATCACTCTCTTATGACGTCCAGATGGTTTTGGGATCCCTTCCAGAGATACCTGTGATTTCACTACATTAATGTACTGCATTGGATTCCCTGGTACTCTGATTTTTCAGCCTGTAAACCTATCTAGCTGAACTGTCTCTGGGTGTTGGTAGTCTGTGTCCTAAAAGAAATTAGTTCTTTAATACTGTGTATGCAGCACCAGGGATACAGCAAGGGGAGGAAATCCCCACACACACCCCATTAGCAGGATCACAAGGACAACTTCCCTATTCCTTATTACATCAGCTGCTGTGGCATATATGTGCTCCAGGTCACCCAGGAATGGCCATACAACTCCTGCCACTCAGATTATGACCCTGCACGTATTTGCACAGGAAAAGGCTGGAGACTGAGGTGGAGCAGGAAGGAAACAGCTGGGTAGAGTACTGCACTGCTCTAGCAATGAGAGCTGGTGAAGGGCAGGACAGGTGTCACGGTGCCCTTCCAGCCACCCCACAGCACCTCAGCAGAACTAAGGGGTGATGTACAGGTGACCTTGCCTGTACCTCACAAGAAAGCAAGGCACAGGGTACAGCTCTTACTTTTCTGGCTCATGGTTTCTTGCTTATGCTGTTTCTGAGATAGTGAGCCCCCATCAAGCTTCAGGCACAGAAAACAGGCCACTTCACCCTAATCTCAGCCTCATTTATTGCCTTGTGTTCTAGTTTGTTATTAGGGAAAAGTTGGAGCAGGCAGACCCTGGCAGCTGAGCCTGGCACACCCTTGGCCCCCTCGGATACTGTGGCCACCCACAGGTACACTGTGCCCTGGGAATGCTCTTGGTGTGCTCTGCCTTTCCCTTCCCAGCCGCACAGAAACCCTCCTTGTCCCCAGCACACCCCTGGGTCTCCCCCGAGCCAGAGCTCCCACCTTGGCCAGGCTGAAGGAGATGCAGCAGAGAAAGTATGAGAGGGTGTTTGTGTGTGAACTGTCAGTGCATTGAGTAGTACTGGCACACAACCTGGCACAAATGCACCCTGCTGTAACCTTCACACAACAAGACTCCAGACAAGCCTAAGCTGATGGTGGGAGCTGAGGCCATGGCAAGGGAGCAGGTTTCTGACCATCAACAGCAGAAAATTGGGTTAATCTTTCATGTCAACAAATCTTCCCTTTAAATTTAAAACTCTCTCTCCTCTTTCTGCCTCCATACCCTACACCAAACATGCTTTACCTACTGGTGACTTACTGCTAATGAATCAGATGAAATAACCATTTTTCTTACGCTATCACAAAGCCCTGTTTTGGGGTAACTGCATGTGTGGAATTTTCCAGGTGGTTGTGATAAGCAGCCCATGTGAACAGAAAAATAAACAGTATGGCTTTTAGATGCTACTCAAATTGCCCTGGATTGTTTCCGCAGCACCTGCACAGGTCCTTAACCAAAGCCTCTGGCTGCCTCCAGGTGAAACGGGGCATTTGATGCTATCACGACAACCAGATACTGAGCAGAGAATTTAGAAAGTGTCAGCAAACAATACTGGAGTTGTTGGGATATTTAAAAGTGTCTTGAGCAGCTGTAGCCAGCTAGAGTACATAAAAGGGAATAGCAATTAATTCACAGTGGTCCACACCATTGATCTAACACACACAAATGGGAGGAGCAGGTGACTAAATGTCATGCTTCTGGCTTGCACCTGAAACCCAGGTAACAGATTTCCAGTTCCTTATCAGACGTGGTAGAAAAAAAATGTGCAGTGAGGTACTGCAGTGGCTGTGGAGTCAGACAACTCCAATAAGAGGGGTTGTTTTCTCTAAACCATAGACAAAAAGTCTATGGTTCAAGTCAGTTGCTTCCCTCCTATTGTTTTCTTGAATATATTTTAATTTTCACATTTAGCTGAATTATTTCTAATGGGTGGTATGTTATATAAATCCCTCTTACCTGAAATCAGATTTTTACACATTCTTCCATCCACTCCTGCTCTTCTTAAAGCCAACATCAGTTTTGTTGATAGTCAGGAGAAGTAGCTCCAGTGCAGATCCTAGTCATGAGAACCAGTGTACAGGCATCAGAAAGGTGAAGGCATGTACATAGGAACACTGTGTACCTCCCTCCACACCTGTGCTTTAGCAAAAGGCACAGAAAGGGCATATTTAGAGGGCAGGCCCATGTCTGGGTTCAGCAGGGATGCTGTGCTTGCCCTCAGATGGTGCATTGTACAGCAATATACATGCCCAGGCTAGAGAAAAAGGGCTAGAAGGGACTCCTGGGATCATCAAGCTGAGCTCTTGACTGTCACAAACACTGCATCTTAATTCCCAGTATGAATTTTCAGACAGGACAAGAGGGGAAATTCTCCCCTTCCCCTTGCACCCCAGCCCCGTGACACTGCACAGGATGGCCAGGCTGTTCATCCCCCCATCTGTGAGAGCTGCTTTCTCTCTGTGCATCTGCTTGTCAGGGCCCCTGAGGTTATCATGTGTCCCTGAAAAGCCTTTGAATGGCCTGGCAGTCTTGTTCCCCAGCCTTAAGCATTGAGCTGAACAAGGGAAGAAAGCCATACACCTTGTTCCTCCTGCAGCTACATCTGTTGGTCTTGGTCTGCCCCCTGACCCCTTCCAAAACACCTCCATTGCCAGTTCCTAGAGTGGAACCCCTGCTTCACATCCTTCACAGCCTGCCCCATGCCAAGGACTCTGTCCTCCCTCATCTCCTCTCTGCCACACATCCGAGCCTTTCATCCTCCGCATCCCTGGTCTCTCATGTGGTCACCTGTACATCCTTCCCCAGAAATCTTCTGCCTTCCCCATCCCTGATGAGCATTTGGCTGCAGCACCGGCTCCATGGCCCACAGGTGATCTGAAAGAGGCAAGAAGAGAGCAAACCCCGTGACACTGATCCCTACATCTCCCTCTCTTTGCTTTTACTGCCAAATGGGACTCAAAGGTACCGGGAAGGTGCAGGCATGGGATATCATCCAGATATAGCTCACACCTCTTCTGTGAATTGCAAGCAGGAAAACTTATGGGGTGGTTGTGGGCACTTCCCAAAAACAGCCTTGGTGTTTTTCTTCAGCTGGGGCTGCACCTTAGGTAGTCCTTTAAGGCTGGAGCTGAGGCAGCACACAGCAGCCTGGGGACTGCTCTGTGCATGGGCATGAATTCAAAGGTCACAAGAAATGCAGAGACTCTTGGAGTCACGCACAAAGGCTGGCTGTGCCAGACGAGCTGGGAACACCTTGCAGAGAGCAGACACCAGAGCCACATAGCCCGTGGAAAAAAAATCAGCCCTAAGGCTTGAAAGGAGACAAATTTCTTACAAATCATACTTTTCCTGCAATACCAACAAACTGTGCTCAAGAAATCTACCTCTTCTTTTAGAAAAATTCACCTGACTTGCTCCTTCTCTTGAGAAATGTTTCCAAGCCCAAAGTTAGTGCAAACAGATGTGAGTATGTCAGAGGCCATGAAAAGCTGAAGAATCGTTAGGGGAAATGGCAGCCCCAAAGAAAGGCACCCAAGATTGACTTTGAAACTTAATGATGGTAAGGAATGGTGTCAGAGGAGATGACTTTCATGAAATATCGAGACAGCTCACCTGTCCTGTACTTCTCAGTGCTCCTGCTACCTTCCAAAGGGCCAGTGCTCCTGATTTTCCCTGCCTGGCTACCAAAACCTCTGCTGCTTGTCTCAGGATATAGCCTGGGATTTCTGTTTTATCATTCTGTAGTGCAATGACAATGTAATATTTAAGATGAGTATGAAATTAAATGTGGTCTCAAACTAGGTCTCCTTGTGAGTGGTGCACGAGGTGCATTATTCATTTTCATATTTAATTCATTCCAAAACTCCATTTGTGGATCCTGTTGATGTGTGCTGGTCTGAAGCAGCACAGAATCAGTGTTTCTCACCACAGAATGTATGGGGACCCACAGCACATCTTGGAGAGCTCTCTCCTACTTCTTGGGTGTCTTGAACATAACTACAGAAGTTAATATCTGGATTCACATGGCTCAGTGTTTTGGGCTGTGATCTGCAATTAAAGGTGGCTTGCTGCTCTTTGGGCTCATTTTTCCAAACTTCTGAGCATCAAATGCAGCTTCAGGAGCTAAGCTTTGAAATGATAACTATTATTTGGTGATGAATACTGTGAAAAGTTAGGTCTTTCTCAAATTGTGTCCCCCAAGTTTTTTAATTTTTCTCTTTGAACTATCTCAATTTTGCCAAATCAAAAGTACCCTGCCTTAGTCTAGCTCAGTTTGCCATTAGCTATGGACATCACCCCCACAGAAGAGTGGAAATAACCATTTCTTTCCAGTAGCAGTGTTTGACCAGCATGCAGTAACCAGGATGTAAATTCACCTGTGGAACAGTCAGGGGAAAACCAATTTTGCATCACTGCTCAATAAGTTAGAACAGCACATTTCAAACACCGAATGAGGTGATGAAAAAGCTAAAACCAGAATATATGATCAGGTAATTAGCAGTATGCAAAGGGACTGAATTAAAGTGGCAAAG
The DNA here is from genome assembly GCA_034509425.1 of Eopsaltria australis. Lineage (NCBI taxonomy): Eukaryota > Metazoa > Chordata > Aves > Passeriformes > Petroicidae > Eopsaltria > Eopsaltria australis. The sequence goes on from JAVTVJ010000001.1 coordinate 4,981,092, forward strand.
GACTCCCTGGTCCTGGTCTTTCCAATCTCTGTCTGCTTGAGTTTCCAGCCTTAATATCCTTTGAACACAGATTTTGAGTTATAAATTAATATTTGTGTGTGATTCTGTGATTTATGTTACAGGATTACCCTCATTTCCCCCTCAAGACAAGGTGCACCAGAACAGGCATAGCATCTGACCCACTAAACTCACAGTCTAAGGAGACTGGTACAGGAGGAAGGGAATAAAGGAGAAATAAACACATATGGTTGTGTGTATATATATGCACACACACATACACAAGAGTGCATCTCTATATTTATGTCACATATGTATTGATTTAAATACTCAGTGTTTTTAATATATGTATATGCATGGAGTGTTTGTAGAACTGTATATGCGTATGTATATGTAGGTGCATATATCTATCTATCTATCTATCTATATATATATATATATATTTATGTCTTGAGCATGTGAGGGAGCAGTGCCTTTCCCAGCTGCCTTGTAGCCTGGATCACAGACAGTGGCTGGTTTTCCTGCTGGTGTCACAGCCTCAGCAAGCTGTGAGAGGCATATCAACGACAAGGCCTTCCAGATCTCTTCAGGGACATGCTCCATGCATAATGTGATACTGCAAAATGTTTGTGAAAGGAATGGGAAAAATGTTGAAAGCTTCTAGGAAATTGCCTTTCTAATTAGATTTGGCTGAAAGAAGAAGCATTTTAATGAGAAATTATTTTTCAATTTCTGCTATTTACTTGTCTTTTGTGGACATTGCTCATTTTGCTTACTCAGTTTGAAGGAGAGAGAGCAAAACCTGATATTTTTACTTTCCAAAATTATTTGTATGTGCATCCCATGAAAATTGAGATTAAATGTATGAGTTTTAACATACAAAAACACTTTTTACCTGTGAGGGTGACTGAGCACTGGTGCAGGTTGATCAGGGAGGTTGCAGAGTCCCCATCCTTGGAGACATTCAAAAGCCATCTGGACACAGTCCTAGGCAACCAGCTCAAAGTGAGCCTGAGCAGGGCCTTGGACCAGGCAGCCTCCAGAAGTCCCTGCCAGCCTCAACCACTCTGTGATTCTGTTCATTTGGGCTAAATATGTGAATCTGATGATTTAGATTTTTCATTTTTACAATGCCATTTACTGTCATCTGTCTGCAAATGGCAAAAGTGGTGAAAACTCAGTAGTTTTCAGCTATTTTTGAGTCATTGAACCCTAAATGTTTTACAGTAGAAATACAGATTTATCTCCAGTAAAATTAAAGCCAATCACTGTGAGTTTAATTTTCTTACTCATGGTTTGCTGAGTCTCCTGGTCCTGGGTCAGAGAATCCCAGCAGGGCTCCAAAGGCTCCAGTAATCTAATTCTTATCATTAATAACTATTTATTTTCTTGGAAGGACTTTGAGCTCTGTAAGGCACATTCAAATACCTACCAGTGAGTAATAGTAGTCATACACGAGTATTGAGGCACCTGGCGCTGCTCCCATCCTTCAGGTGCTAATAGAGATGCCCTGTAAACATCTGTGGGCTGCTCTTGGGACACAGGCAAAGGAAATACCTGTCACTCTCACACACAGCAGCCCTGGCTTCTTACCCCTGTTAGGGTTTGTTTCTGGAGTTCCACTGATTCATTTTTGAAGCAGGCAATTACCTATTTTAACCAACCTCACCAAATGAACACACCTCTTACAAGAGTGCCCAACATCCCAGAAAATCCCCACAAATACTCTTTTGCCTTCTTGAGAGCCTGCTTGTGCTGTGCACAGACTAACAAATCAAAGTGCCTGCAGTGGTGACTAATGCCTCCCTTGAAGAAAAAGACTGGTTTCCGTGATCTGCTGCACTTAGCAAACCTGCCTTTCTTCATTCTCACCACTGTAAATAAAGACTAATTTAACTGAAATCAGTGGTTATACCAGTGGCAAACTGGCGTGCAGTAGGATTTGATTCAAGCTCATGGTGGTGAATATACAGTTGTTGAGAAGTGTGCATATCACAGGCCAATCACTGAGCTTTCAAAAAGACTGGGAAGCCTTGACATTGTGTATTACATCTGTACCAGCTAAAGTCTGTTCTTTGGAATGACCCTTCTCATCCTGGCCCAAAAGGTAAAGGAAGAGAAAAAGAAAAATTCCCTTGTTCTCCTTATTCTGTTATTAGTTAGCATTTTTCTACATATTAATAGCATTCTGAGTGCCTGCCATTCCTTCAAGGCCTGCTGTGAAGGGGTGAGTGTAAGAGGAATGGCTTTTCAGTGGAGGAAACAAATGGACCAACGAATTAAGGAGAGAACACCTTCCAAAACATGGGGAAGACAAGAAGGGATGGCTGAGGAGAGGCAATCACTCACATGCCACATGCCTCTGAGAGTCTTTGTGAGTCTCCTTTTTTCATTCAAGCTTATTTCACAGTTGCATTTGGTTGCTGCAGCCTTCACACAGACTGACACGAACAAAATTGTCCATCACTGTTACAAATGGTCCAGCTCTTACTCTACAGTTGTCTGCTGTCACACACATTTTGTATTAATCCTGGCTGCCTAGGACACATGGCTCAGAGACTCATCTTGAGCACCTTGCCTTAAATTTGAAGTTAAAAGCAGGGGTTTTTTCCTCTTTCTGATATAATATACTTGAAATGCATGTATTGAACTTCATATTCCTTGATAAAGGCTCTTCCAAAAAAAGTGCCTCTATGTGTTGCAGTGTTTGCTAGAGGCACAGTGGTAAATGGGTACTCTGTGTCCTTTTGGTTGGCATTAAGATTGTAATGAATCATTGATAAAGCTAATAATGTACTCAGTTTAATCTAATATTACAGCACAGTAGCTGCACCCAGTGCTTACAGCACAGGAATATACAAAAGTAATTAATTTTACACTACTGCTGCAAACTGCAGTTGAACCTCTCCAGGTCATGAAACTTTGCTAAAGCAAGTGATGAAAATGATCACTGTAGACTGGACAGGGGCTGAGTTTTAAAGAGCTGGGCCAGACTCAGTGGCACTTTAACAAAAGAGGATAATTATATCTGATACACATCTGATGTATCCCAAGCAGCCCATAAAAGAGCTATTGACAGCTACATATGAAACTGAGCTACATGGGAGCTCACTTCAGATGGAAATCATTGCCTCCCAAGTCTTTCATGGAGCATGATGGATGTTTACTTTACAAGCACACTCATTTCATTTGCAAAGAATAGATAATATGGGCCCAAAGTAATCATAGCCCTGAAGCCAGCCCCTTTGTTGGTATGTACCATAATAGCCCCTTGATGGGAGTCATGCAGTCATGGGCTAGGTGAAGCTCTGATCCACTCCCTGAAATTACAAACCAAGCATTGTCTTTTAAATTAATATTTTTTTAAAAACAGATCAGAGTATTATAATCCAGCTTACTATACATTTAAGTAGCATCTGGTATCATGTTCTACTGATGTCAAAGAATTTAGTTGAACTTACTCCTCTGACAGCAAAAGCCAGAACCCAATTAAGCCCAAATTTATGTTGGTCTGTGGATCATCACAGCCCAAGACATTCACAAGGGAATTTACTGCTTCCTCACTAGCAACAATGCTGCATTTTCTGCCTCTTCAGAAACTGTACTGTTAGCTGCATCATAAGAGGCAGGATAAGGTAGGAAAGGAGAGGACAGGACAGAACAAAGATACATGACTGGCTTGAGTTTGTAATGCTATCAGACTGTCTTTTGCCACATGTAATTCTTTCAGAAATGTTTCCATCTCAGAGACTGCCATCATGCTACCCATCTGCCAGGCTCACTCTCCTGACTGATCAAGGAAACATCAGCTCAAGCCTCCAGCCAGCCTCTGAGGGAAACCATTCTCTTCCTACCCAAATGCCCAGCATGTCCTGTCTTCAAAGGAAAATCAAACAGATGGTGTTGACCAAACAGGAATTTATTGGGCAGGAGAGCTGAAGAGCAGAAAAAGCTCCCCAAAGACAAGCAGCCATTCCACAGCCCCAGATGAACCAGAGCCTGTCTCTTGGTGCAGGCCTGTTTGGCCAGACAGCCACCACCCCCCGCTGCTTAGGGTGGGCTAACCAGAGATGCCCTCCTCCTTGGCCCCTGCAAACTGCTCTGCTTCGACTGACACCCTTCTGCAGCAGCTCAGCAGTGAGCAGGGAGGGCAGCAAGTCCCCTGCCTGGTCCCTTCCCTTGTCCATAATTTCTTTACCTCGAGATGACAAAAGCAGGTAGTGTTGTTACTCACCCTACTCATGTGGGATTGGTTTGCCCTCTGGTATCATAACAGATGGGTGTATTTCACATCAGATTATGACATGGCCACTCTTCTTCCTCACTCTACTAAGACTGGGACAAGTCAGACGTGGTGGGACAGAGCTGGGCATCAGCAAAGTCAAGAGTCTCCAAAAGGTCAGACTCCTGCGTCATGTTTAGCAGCAGTGCTAATGAAGCAGGAGAGCTCAGTGGAAAAAAATGTCCAAAGACAGATATAAACATTAACAGAGATGGAATAACACGAGGAAACAAGAGTAATGCAGCCAACTGAAATAACACTGAATGTTGGAAAACTGCTATCAATCTAGGAGAGAGCCTGTCAGAGCTGAAAAACAGGGCTTTGGCACAGTCACCTTTGGGTTTGCCACCTCTTGATTTGAGCTTTAGAGCTAATCTATTTCGTTGTACTTGTTTTACAAACCTTGTCCAGCTGGATGGAGTTTTACAGAGAAAGCTCACTGTATTGATCAACAACGAGGTGAGTTTTGTCAAAAACACAACTCTTCTGGCAGTATGTTGAGTTTTATAGTGATAGTCACTTCAGAGTGTTATTTTGAGCATTCTGCTGGGAAGTCTTTATCACCAGGACCATTTAGTTAAACAGAGAAGATGCTTACAACTATTCAACGTTGCTTTTTAACAGCAAAAGTTTCTACAGAGTCACCATTTTATCTCTAAAGTTGCCATAAATTTCCATCAGCTACTTTCCTCTTTCATTAGAGATCTATGATGATAACAACAATAATAGGTCATAAACAATTATGAAAGGTCCTAGAAAACTCATTTCTATTCAGAAGGATAGGACCTGCTTTGACTATTGTCCCTGCTATTCACAAATCCCTTCATCAGTTGAAGTCTCTTCTGTTCATGTGCTCATTTTCTTGCCATTTTTCCTGGCTTTCTTCAACTGCCCTTTAGTTTTGCATAGTGGAGATTAAAAGGCAAAAAAAGAATAATGAAGAAAAAAGACCCAATTGCTTGAGATGATTTTTCTGCTTGGTAGGAACGTCTGTCTCTTCAAGAAGACCAATTAATGTTTTCATCATCTCTCTGGACCTAATCTAAATATGAATAAAATATCAAACTTTTCTTTAAATTGTTCTTTGTTCTTCTTACCATACTGAAATTAACTTTTTGACAAGATGCCTGGCAGAACTTCTATAGAAAAGGCATGATTCTTCCCCCTCCACATCTGCATAATAAAATGCAGTTGCATGTGTCACTGGGCAGTGCTACTGAAACAATGGACATCCATCTTTCCCAAAAAATCCCAACCCTCAACAATTCAGAACTGTCCCAAAGTTTGGGGGGTTTGGATATCCAGATTATGACACATCATTTATGAACATACAGCACCACACCTTTTAATTTGCTTAAAGAAAGGAGATTGTACCGAGCACTGAACATCTCATGGAAAGATGAAAATCTTATATATGGGAACATTTGCAAGGTTCTTGCTCATTTCTGGCTAATTATGGTCATTTCCACAAGTAATTACCCAAATTGCTCTTGCAATCAATGTAATTGTGCTAAGTTGTTTAAAAATCAGCTTCATTAGATTTTGCCTGGTAAAATGTACTGTTTTTCTAAACCTAAATTTTGATCTTGTATTAGTTGTCAACAGGCCTTTAATAGGTTTTCTTTTGTCTTCCTTCTCCCTTTCTTGCATGCCAGTGTGAGATTTTTTACATTCATTACAGATTAACTGTAGTCAGAAAATTGACTATAACCTCTTAACTAAAAAGCTATTACGTGTGTCTGCAAGTTACTGTATGGTTCTCTTTCATTTTCAAAACCATAAGATCTCTAGTCTTTATGGTTCTGGAATCAAAAGAGTATTTCAAAATGTGAATATTGAGTGTTTAGGTAATTCTACCCTGAGTCTGTGGCGGGCTGAAATAACAAATAGTCACACAATAAGCAGAGCTGCTCACTGACTCCGGCTGCACCCACACAACCATGCTTTGGAGGAAGAGAGCAATGTGCCAGAAGCACACTCCCTCCCAGCAGTTTCAATTGCATTCTGTCTGGGATATAATACACCACCACCTCTCCCTCTCTGACCCCACATCTCTCCCTGGCAATCCGCCTGCTGCTTTCATTTCCTTTCCAAATGGTTCCTCTTTACTCAGCCATTTACAAGGGGAAGCTGTAACTGCAGTAAGGTGCCCTCCGTGTCCTTCACTGCTGCTAGGACTGTTTCACAGGACCTGCTCATGCTGTTAGCAGGCATTTGGGCTGGCATTATAAGCATCTGCTGCTCAGGAACAGTGAGAAGTTGGGCTTGCGCTCTGGAGAGAAAATGGTGCTGGGGTGAGAGGGAAGAGCAGTACTGAGAGGAGGCTGAGGCTGCCCACAGCTCTGCTCCAGTGATGCATCAGAAGGACATTGCCTCTTCAGTGGTACATTTAACCTCATTGGCATCCTCTGTGGTGGGAAAGCCAGCTCTGTATCAGCTTAGCAGCCCTGGGTTATGCTGGACGTGGTAATTGTCAAAAGGGCCCAGTAAATGCCATGCTGAGTGTGAACATCCACTGGTACGCCTCCACAATCCTCTTTCTGAGGCACACTTTCACATCATGTTTTCTTTTGGAATAAAAGCTGTTTGCTTATCAGTAGTAGGTTTTTGAGTCTCTCTTCTCTTTTATTTTAGCTAAAATAAATCTTTTGTAAACCTAAGGACATACCAGGGTCACTGTTTGTTCCAGAGAGGAAGACAGATACAGAGAGAATTTCATTAAGTAGGACTTTACATTTGGTGTGGGACACCAACTGAGTAGTGTGAAAGGAGCTGCAGAATGAAAGGGGCTCTCCTGGGCTTCAGTGCTTGGAGGTGAGGGGGACATCAGGAGGCAGAGCTCCAGGCAGCCCCTCAGAGGCCTGTGTGTGGAGACAGGCTGAACCTCTCAGCTCTGCAGCCTGCAGGACTGTCACTTGGCTGCTAAGGCAGGAATGACCAAAGTCTTCTTCCAGAAAAAGTAAATTACAAGCCCTAAGCACAGTTTCAATAGATTTTTCTCATACCTGAAGATCTCTTACTTTCCATGCCTCCCTTTCATTGTAAAGGAGACTATGTCAGAGTCATCTGTAACAGCTGCACTGTAAAATACCTCAGTCATGTGGCTTTAAGCAACCCAGAGGAAAAAAGAAAACCAGTTCTTTAAATAAAGATACATGTATTCTTGTGACATTTCCATACAATTGCAATTTTCAAGGGAACCAAACGCTCATTACTACACAGTTCTTCAGAGGCCAAACCTGACCTTTAGTCAGAACAAATTCCCATTTGGCTAGGCTTATTCATACAGCCTACAGTTCTGTTTGAATTCTACATTGACTGAGAAAATTTCAAACTGGACTGGAGAAGTCATTAGATTAAGAGTAGGGCTATTAAAAAAGCCTGCATTGGCAGAGTAATGGGATAAGACCCATAGCCTCAGGAGCTAAGGTTCTTACCCTATGTGTACATTCCAGGGATCTAGATTTAGAGAAGTACTTTAGAATAGTGTATTGTAACTGTAGGGAGGAAGATGAGGCTAAAGAATGACTACTATCAAACATGGATATTAAAGCCCATTCAAATGTCCAACTTTTCCATATAGTAGATCACAGGTCAACAGAGAGACTGTCTTGCAAATTCTGTCTCCCCTGCTTCCAGGGTTGTGGAAATCATCCTTTCTCTGGTACACATTCACATAATGCCCCTGGGGCAGCTGTTCATTACTTCTGTGGAATGCCATTTTTCCCCTGCTTTTACTAGAAGCTAGCAGCTGGAAAAGATGAGGAGCCAGCAACACATGATCAAACAAGTCTGTGGGGACCACCAGGCAGCTCTCCATAGGTCACAGTAAAAAATTTCTAGACAGTTTGAAAAGAATTGATCTCACTGTTGCTCTGTGTACTGACACTGAGACATCATCTTTAGTTTTGGCAGGAAAAATATTTAGTAGAGCATTATACGTGCTAAGTTATGGTGGGTTTTCTCTGAATTTTTCCTGTTAATAGTTTATAGCCAGGTACAAACAAGAGGCAAATGAAAGTCCACAGCATGCAGTATTTCCAAAGCTCTACTTAAGTCTTGGCCTTTTGGACAAGATATTAATAAGCATGATTACTCCACTGAAAAACAAGAGGGGGCAGGAAAAACCTGCAAAACACCAAGGGAAAATAATCTCATTAGATTGGAAGGTACGTAAGAGTTGGGGAAGTGAGCAAGCTGCAAAGAACTAGGAGTGCATGGCAGGGCTGTGCTCCAGTAAACTCTGGCCAAGCCAGTTGGAAAAGCTTCCCATATTTCCCAAAGGAAAGTAAAAGTCATCAACACTCTCCCCCAAGACTATCTGTGCATATGAAAAAAGGGAAGGAAAGAGTTTTCTTCCATGTAACTATTTTTAAACTGCCTTTCATTTACCTGGCTATAGAGAATGGCACTGGGATTAGATATACACCAATGACCAGTTTTATTTATTGATCAAAAAATTTGCCAAGTGAAACATTATAATGTGAAGATACCCATAGGCAATAGGGATGAAGAAACTTTGAAATGGAAAATGCCCAGAAGATACCTCAAGGTGCTTTTCTTTAGCAATACAAGCACTAGTCAATTTGGGCACCCAAAGATTTGCCTAACTCCTGTGAAAACATTACACATGGTTTTCTTGTTGTCCTGCTACTTAATTCTGTATGTGAGCTACTGTGATTATTTCTTTGACATTGCTATATAAGTACCTTATATTTTGCCAGTATCCATTTCAGTTTCAGGAAACTAAATATTTAGATATAATTTATTATTTTTCTTGCAATTAAACTAGCTCAACAAGTTTAATTACTCAATTTGATTAAGCTCAACTCCATTTGTGGCATAGAACTTCTCTATTTTCTCCAACACAGAGCATACTTTAGTGAAGTTCCATTTGCTCTTAACTTCCCTTTTCTATAGATAACAATCTATTTTCTCTAAGCATTCTGCTTAAATTGATTTCTCAACTCAATGCAGTGTTTTGCCATCTTCTTCAGAATTCTGCAACACTGTTGAGATGGCCAGAACTGACAGCCTCATTGCTCTTGTTATGTGTGTGTCTATGTGTAAAACAGAACACTGGATTTTGCAACAAAAATACATATTCAAATTACAGATTCACTGGCATCATGTCTACACAGGGTGCTAAAATAATCTCCTGCAGTCTATATTCAGTGTTTCTATTTATGCAACTTGTATTTTGCTTAGCAGTTAGACAAAAAGAAAGCAGGCCACCATGGGTGCAGCATTGAGAGGATGTTAACTCTCTCCCCTCTGGACACTTCCCAATCTATCACCTATTGAGGGTGATTCTATGAAAAGTATGAAAATGACAGTTCAGTATGGTGTAAAGACCTGTGATCTTGTACTGTCTCATTCTACTTATTCTAAGCCTCCCTTAGTCCTGACATACTTCAAGCCCACATGGGGCACTCTTAATGGCTGAGGGACCTGGCTGTGCAAGTCCCATGACTTGACCCTTACATATCTCTGGTACTGCAGAAGCACTAAATCAGGGCTTCATATGGGATAAAGAGGAATAAAAGCTACCAACAAGCTAGCTGACATATCTGCACAGAAAAAAAAAAATCCTTGCAAAGAGGTTCCCTCACTGCTTCCCTCCAGTTGTCTGTTGTGATTTGGCTGACAGAATCCTCCAGCTGTGGAAAAACTGGTTTAAGGGTCTGAGAAATGGGATAAGAGTCTATTTGCAAATTAAACTATGTAAACTATCATCACTGATTAATCATAGCACTTTGCTTTTAAGTATGAGCATTTATTATATCAAATAATTCTGCAAGAATCACTACCTAGATTTTACGTAATGCTGTGGAGGAAGGAAAAAAGAACATTTGATATCTTTTCTGATATCCAGGTAATTTGAGGACAGAATTCATCTTACCTAACCTTAACTATGCAAATGGTAAGGTTGAACCTAAGATCATAATTTGTGCTTTCTCTACACTGAAAGAAGGAAGGCAGATGAAGCCAGAAGGTGATTCATGCAGCTTCTTCAGAGACTAGATCACATGAGGCTACAGTATGTCCCACAAAAATGACCTGCCTAAAATGTTTGCACTAACCTATGTCTTCAGTGTTGGAATATAAACTGTTTAAGTATCTCCAGTCTTCAGAACACCATGGCACATCCTTCATGTCTTAATTGCAGGTGGTCAGACTCCAAGTTTCGTCTTGCCATGGTAAGTAAAAAAACTTCTTAAAATTAGTCTTCACACATACTTATAACAGATGATATGAAACCAATTGTGAGATTTTTTTTCCTGTTTTGTCAGCAAAACTAAAATAAGCAGCATCCCTCTACACCTTTGATAACTACATGAAACTCACTTTTGGGATGGGGAGGTGTTTCCCTTCTGTCATTTGCAACCTAGAAAAATCTGAATGGTGACACTAGTTTCTAAATTCTAGCAGCACATAGAAAGGAATTGCAAAAGGGAAAGCAATTGCATCAGAGCAATTGGAAAATTGTAAGCGGTGAAAAGATTGTTCCAATAAATGTAGAATACAGGAAAAAGGAAAATAAAAAAATACAGAAAGCAAACAGGAGATGGCAAAGAATCCAAAGATGTCATAAAAATAAATTTATTGTCATTTTGTCTTCCCCTTAGGCAGTGATATTGTTTTCATGTAACCAAGCAATACAGTTGTCACGACGCAGGTGCAGAATCAGAAGGAGTGTGTCATGAGATTGCTGCTGTCAAGCTGTAATTCAGCACCATGAAAAGGATTTCCACTGATGTCATTGGAGTATCTGTCGTCATGACTAAAGTAATTACTCCACTGAGCCCTGTCTCAGTAGCAGGCAATATCAGAGGCTTCAGAGGAACCACTCTCCTATGAAGACTGAATACATGTGCATATTCTTCCCTGGTCAGCGGATAGTAGATTGCATCCTTTGCTTGTTGCCTTCTTCAGCTCTGTACTTACATTAATTTCTTATTGATCATAAACTTATCCAACCTTTTGGATATGCCAGTTAAGTATCTGGGTGTAATAATGAATTCCAGTCACCAATAACTTCAGCTTCTATATTTCATGGCCCAGACCTGACAGATAAATATGTGGTGAACTGGGATGACCTAAGGCTTAAAACACACAGTCCTGCCATTGCAGAGAGACCTCCACATAAGCAGAGATGTGTGTTGCCAGTTACTGTTGCAGGGAATAATTTAGTACCAAATCTCATAATCTCAGTATTCCCTAGGGAAATGAAGGGGAAAAAAAAAAAATCAAGCAGTACTGGAAAGATTAGGATCACAAGATCTTGACCAGCTCAGTGTCAGTACTAATGCTGCAACAACACAGAGCACTTCACAGCCTGGAAGGCTGGTGAGCTGTTGTTCTTCACTGAGCTCTGTGCTTGCACAGCCAGCTGAACCCAAGTAGAACTGGCTCAAATGCATCTACACCCCCTGCATTATAGATAAACCCCCCAACAACATCAGAAAGTCAACCCACGGAGCAGTATGGCTGCTCTTTTGTTGCTTCAAGCAGAAAACTGGACTATCTCAGTGGTTAAACTTTATCAAAACTGGAAACAAAACAAAACCAAAAAATTGAACAAGTTTCAGTGCCAAACATCAATTCTAACCCTTAAGGGATAAATGTGGTGCAGAAACACCTTCCATAAAATGATGAATAGCATGCAGTCTCCAAGGGAGGACGCACTTCTGCAGGTCTTGTAGTAGAGTGCATCTGTAGTAAGTGTAGGATTAGGAATGGTATCTGAAGGAGAAAATTATCTCCCAAAAGGCAGGTGAAACCCTAACCCTTCCTTCTAATCATGCAGACTTTGTGACTCATTACCCTTGGGTGAGAGGAAATCTCTGTCCGTATATCTTGGCCAGAATTGAGTGCAAGCGGTGGAGAAGGGGGTACAGTGAGTGTAGTCTTAGGTGTCATGTTCAGCTGATCTAATGCAAAAATAGAAAGAAATCAAGGGGAAAAACCCTGTGAAGACAAGCCAAGGAAAAAAAAGGGAAAAAAGGAAGCAACACCAACACACAGAGTACCTTCTGTAGAACTTGAGGCAGATACAGTCCTCAGAGAAGCCAAATCCTTTGATTCCTGACTTGATTACTTTGGGACAGTAGGCAAATTCTAGAATGAAAATAAAAAGGCTAGTTCTGGTTCCAGAAATTAATAAATATGGCCTCAGACATGTTATATATATTTTAAATAAATTCCATTTTGTTTTTGAGGAGAGGCACAGTCAGCACACCATCCAAAAGCTGTAGCACTCCACTTGCAGCACAGCAGAGGTGAAGCCGAATGAAGTACCAGCTCCTGGGGACCTTGTTGGAGAGTGGGGAGAAGAAAACACATGACAGCATTCTCCTCACTTTGACATCAATGCAAATGCACATAAAGACCCCCCATGTAGGGCCTTGAGGGGAAGCCATATGAGGAGGAGATGAGGTCACTTGTTCTGTTCAGCCTGGAGAAGAGAACACTGAGGAGAGATCTCATTGCAGTTTCAACTTCCTCGTGAGGGGAAGAGGAGGTGCAGGCACTGATCTCTTCTCTGTGTTCCCAGTGACAGGGCCCAAGGGAATGGCCTCAAGTTGTGTCAGGGAGTATCAGGCTGGATATCAGAAAAAGGTTTTTCACCCAGGGGATGGTTGGGCACTGGAACAGCTCCCCAGGGAGGTGATCACAGCACCAGCCTGACAGAGTTCAAGAAGTGTTTGAACAATGCTCTTGGGCACATGGTGTGACTCTTCTTTGGCTGCTTCAGGTACTTCTCTTGCATGAGGAAAGGACATTTGGGACCAGCGGTTCTCTTCTGGTCACGTTGCATCATGGCCAATCTAGGCATGTCCTGGTATGCTGCCTACCATGAATCAAAAACAGTAGTTAGAGCTCTCTGTCAAAGATTTAATTATGCACCATTCCTGGGTAAACTCATAGCACTGCAGTCACTGCCCTCTCTGTGTGATACAAAAGAGGCTTGAACTGTTGGAAATTGTTGGAGAGAGTATTGGGTGCTCCTGACCACAGGAAATTGCTGTTACTAACTTGTGTCAGCTTCATGCAAGGCAGCAAGAGTTTCTTCTGGAAGGCCTGGTTCTGGCTAGCCTGAGGAAGCAGAGACAACAGAGGAGACTTCTGGGCAAGAGGTAAAGGCTAGAATTGTTGCTTTATGAGGGTCATGCTGAGAGCAATCACAGCAAACAGCAAACTTGCCAGTGATATTGGCAGGAAGGGAGGCACGGTCACGATGCTCATGGCAAAACAGCCACCCCAGTGCCAGCCTCAGTGCATAGAGGAGAGCACTGCAGTTGAAGGATTCACCTGGCGGTGCTGGGGAGAACCAGGCTGCATCAGAGTGCTCTGCTCATGTCCTCTGCCCTTGGCAGTGGCTGGGGCTGCAGAATGTTTTACCGTAAGTGGGAATTGCCAGACAATCTGGCAGAGCTGTGTTTGCAGCTCCCCACGTAGAGCAAGCGACTCTCTCCTATGGCTCATCTGCCCTGGTGAGGCCAGGAGGGATGACACACTTCTGAGCAGCTCTCTGTGCACAGAGATCCTGTGTCCTACTGCTGCTTGCTGTTGGCTCTCACAGCTCTTGAACGAGAAAATGTGTTCCCTAAGCAGGGGCTAAAGGCAAACACTCCTCACCACCTCTGTCCTTGTCACCCACCAATCCAACTGCACACAGCAGCACTCCTGGACGGAGCTCTGCTTCTGTGAGCGCTTCTTGAACTCAGCCAGAGGCAAAGCCATATGGAGTCTCTCCATAAGGATGTGTCGGGACCCTCAGGTGCCCGCTTATGGCCCAGGACCCCATTTCAGCCCTCTGGAGCCACTAGCCCCTGCCCTGACGATGGGTCTTACTGAGCCAGGCACACCTATGGGTTCATGTCCCAACCTGGCCTCAGCTTATCCCCAGGGAGGTGCTCAATACTCAGGGGTGGGGCTTTCCAGGGCTGGTGCTGCCCCAGTGCCCTCCAGCTGCCTGGCTTAGGGCTGGAGTGGTGGGACAGGCCTCGGCAGCTACATCTGCCCTGCCACCATGGGGAGTCCCTAGCCTGTGCTGCTCCCTGACAAGATGGTTTTGTGGCCACAGGAGGGTCAGAAGTTGTACACTCCATGTCCAGATGAGAAGGACACCTTGCTCACTGTCTTTGTCCAATGTGTGCTCATGCCGGACATGTAACACCCCGCATGACCACATGTGACAGCATGTGACTATGGGTTGTATCACGTCATACCTGCCCAGAATCCCTTCTTTCTGCTGTCCAGGCTGGCAGCTGGTCCCCTGGCTGCAAACATATGCTGTCTTCAGATCCACTGACCTCCTGGCCATGGACTTGAGGCAGGTCAGCAGACATTGTAAGGTGCTCTTGAGGAGAAACACTCTGCTTCTGCACATCCCACAGACAGTTGACAGAAGTCCCTCATTGTCACATAGGCGGTTTATATTTTTACATGCCTGTGATGCTTAACTGTGGGATGAGGACATGCAGAGACAGAAGGCTACAAATGTGCTGTGACACATTTGGAGATCTCATACTGCCAACAGCAAAGCATGGCCACAGTGTGCACTGAAGTGGGGCCCCCGTGGGCATTGAGCCCCTCCCTCAGCAGCCTCCCCGATCCCAGTTTATTTGTGAGGAAACCTGTAGATACACTGCAGATGAGGCACCCCATGAAGAATTAGGCGGTAACGGTGCAGGACTTTGGGGTAGAGTCAGTGTGTCACCATGAAAATATGGAGGAGCTGTTTGTGACTCAAAGGACAGTGAAATCTGAGCAGATACTTGTCCTTCCTCTCAGGGAAGGTCAGGTGCAAATGCTCCCTGGCTCTGACAAAGATGGAGTGTATATGCTGCTTGAAGGACTCATTTGAGACCAACTTTAGAAAAAGTATAGGTTTTCCCTGGGCAGGGTTATTTCCACCTCAACTTTCATCTCTTCATCATGATGAAAAAGTTATTTAGAAAACCCTAAAGCACTTTCACCTTTATGCAACACTTCCCCCTATCCCAGTGTTCTCACACTTAAACCAGCAAAAACATTCTTGCTCAAGCTTTCCAGAAACAATTTCACCTCTGGGCAGAGAATAAGCACATAACTTCTGAACCCAGAAAAACAGAAATTTCAGGCTGTTCTGACTAAAGAGGAGGAAAGCTCAGGAGACTAGAATGGAAATAGTGTTGAGCAAAAGAAATGACAGTCTGCTGCTTTTTGCAGTATAACTCTTGCTTGATTTTCATTTATTTTTATAACAAATTGAAGTTCCCTAAGGATACTGACAGTGATAGCCAACTGACCTTTAAAAATTGCTAACTCCAAGAAAATACACAGGTATCACTTTTGCATCCTGCAACTCCTTTCCTCCAGAGTTTAAATATTACATCTAGGAGTAGAGTTTTAGGCATTTGAGAAATATTAAGCTCATATAGTAGTCTTTTGCAGACTTCTGGAGTCTTGTAAGTTGAGTGATATCTTATATGTGTTTAGGAGCACTTTTTGGATTCAGGCACTCAGATTTCTCAGCCTATTTTTATTCTCTGTCATAGCAGCTGGAAATAAACCTAAATAAATAAAATTTATTTAAACAGATTTTCTTTCTTGCAGTAGGCATGTTCTAGGGACTGCAGTTCTATATATTATAAATTTTCTACTTGTACTTTTTCTTTATTGACTAATATAGAAACTGATTAGATCAGATGATGTAATTCGAAGATATCTGAGATGTTTGAAATGGCTATGGAAGCCTTCATCTTTAATGTTTTACGACATGCCAAAAAATTTGGAAAGTTCTCAGCTTGCACATTATTTACTGGTATCTTGCCACTTTGTAACTTGGATCAGAGAGATTGCATCTACATTAGATACCTCTATTTCTAACTAATTCATTATCCTAGCCTTGTCATCATGGTACACAGGCATTAATTTTTTTTTTTTTAATCTGCTGCACTCAATACAATTGATGACAATCAGTGCACGGCAAATAATCTTTCACAATAGGCAAACAGAAACCTGATGGTATTCAACACTTATTCCTGTCCTGTGTAATTTGTCTTGTAGCTGTATTTATATATAATATTTATCAGTTACACAGTGGTATTTATTAATATTTCCTATTTTTGCATGCCTGATTTCTGTTTTGCTATCCATGCATATTGCAGATATTTTAATTCATCAAAGGCTTTTACCCTTTCTTCTTTAGTTGCAAGTCAGAATGCATTTCCATACTACATTTTTTCCAGCGGCAAAATTGATCCAGACAGTTCTCTTCCTCCCCTATGCCACTTGTTCCTGCTGCCACATCAATCTTCTGCAATGCTTTTTGTGCAAATGCAGCCATCTGTGGGGCAACACTGTAAGACAGATCAGTAAAATCAGGGGTGCTAAAAATAAAGTCTTCAGGAAAAAAAATAAATTGGCAAGACAGTTGAGCTGGAAAACATAGGAGAGTGGTGAATCTTCCAACAAAGGGTGCTCTTCAGAACAAGATGAAAGAAAGATCAAGGACACAAATGTGTGTGTCAAAAGGGGAAGGGTTGAGGACAGGTTTTTCCCTAGAAATGATGGACTGGAGACCAGATGATGACAGAGCCTGCAGGAAACATGAAATTACCTATACAAAAATAGACTTTGGCAATTTTATGTTGAAGATGATGGTTGAATATTCAGATAAAAGATTTCAAAGGGAGACTCAGATGTGGGATCAGAGACATGGAAACATTTACCCATCATATTTGATACTCTTCCAATATGAGTTTAAAGAAAAGACCACCAACACATGAAATTCTGGCCCAAGGCGCTGATTTTACACTACCATATGAGACAGCAGTGTTTCATATGTAAATATTGAAATTACACTGAGGCCAGCAGTCCAGATAAGCAGAAATTATGAGAAGGATATTCAAAATTGAGATGAGGTTGTCCATCTCATGCCCTTTTCCCCATTCCTTCCCACAAACAGAAAAAGCACTTCCCTTCCTCAGCCCTCTCTGCTCACCTCTCTTCATGCTGATGTATTTTTTCCCTTCCACATTGGACAGCATGTTGTGTGTGCTTATGCCTCCTTAGAACATACCACATACTTTGCTCGGAGGGCAGTATTCTTGTATTGTGATATAATACTTTGTACTTTTCTGCCAGCAACTGAATTAAAACCCCACAAAGGTTAAATCCTAGATGTTCTTCAGAAGGTGTTTTGGAAAGACAGGCTAGTTTGCATTCTTAAATCTTGTATGCCTCACCAAATGCAGTGTGCAAAAGGTATTTCCTCTCTGCTCAAGAGTTTGAGTAGCCCCTACTTTTCCTCAATACCTCTTTGTCATCCTGTTCTCTAATAATAAGCTAACAAGCAAGCAAACAAATGTGTGTTCCTTACATACCAAAACAAACAACAGCCAGTTTTGGTGTACAGCTTGTGCAGAAAAGATTTTCTTTCTTCCCTATGCTTAGTGTATTTTGTTAATTGACTATTTTGAATACTTGGCTACTTGGCTGCAGGCTCTCTACTGCCAAACTCTCTGGAGGGTGGCTGGCTGGAGGTTTGCTTTGTTCCTCATCAGCTTCAAGGAGAAACCATCTCACCACCACACTGACTGCTCAATGTCCCAGTGCAGAATTTTAAAACACCTCAGCTCTGTTCCCCTCCTATTCTCCAGCATTAGCCAAGAGATTTCAGAACGTTTGTATGGATTTGCTGAATCCCTCTGGACATTTAGAAAGTAATACATTACTGCACTGCTTTGCTGGCTGGCTTTTGTTTTATTGGTAGCTGCACATTTGAGCTGGTAAAATGCTTCACTGCTGCTATTCCAAAATTTGGTCACTATCCACCATGCTATTCTATATGCTAATCTTTTTGTTTCTCTCTTCATTTTCTTTCCCTCACACACCTCCATTCTTGTCATCTCAGTTTATGAGCTAATTCCCTTTCTCTAATTCCCTTTTTCTGTATCAAATCCCATACATAACAAAGTGTCCAAGACTCTACTCTGCAAGTTGTATGTAATAAACTTCTGTGTATCTTATCCAGCAGAACATAATGGCACCACTTACACGCCCTAAGTGACATGTACATGTTTGCTGTACTGGAGCCTGAACAACTCACCTAGCCACTGGCTTTTACAAGCAGAGGGAACTGCTGTGGTTTGTACACAACATGCCAGAATTCCGGTATAATCTCATTGTAGTTACCATTATTTTCCACTTCCTCTCCCTGTTTGTTGTAATTGCCTATTCTGTCATTTCAGATTAAGTATCTCACCATGGAGTGACTCGTATTTACTTTTAATTTAATGTACTGGAAGTAGTCCTATTGACTTAAATGGAACTATGCACATAAATAAAGGTAAGTATACGTGCAAGCTTTAACTGATGGTACATTGCAAATCCCACAGGAAAAGCATGGTACATTTTATTCATTTTACTATCTTTGTGCATGTTAAACGCAGGCTGGGTGATTAATAACTTTTTCCAGAGTAAGTTTTCAGGTTTCACACCAGCTTAATGGAAGAACAACCAGTCATAAGCACAGGATCAGCTCCAGTTCCAGAGAATTCTGAGACGACATGAGACAGTATGAATGATTAACTAGGGGGAAAAAAAAGGCAGCACACGATTTAAACCCAATGTAATAATGTATGTAGAGATTTCTGAAACATGCCAGAGGAGATTCGGAATTGGGCCAGGTGGAGGTCAGGAGCAGCGAGCAGGCTGTGGGAGAGGGCGGCAGCTGCGATAGGCTTGCAGAGGGAGGGAAGCCCGTGGAAGATGACATGAAGGTCGGTAATAAAAGGAGACGGAGAACCCGAACTCAGGGACGGGTGAGCGATCCAGGTCGGCCGGAGGCAGCCCCTGGCTGGGGCTGACCGCAGCTAAATGCAGAACACGGCCATGCCACGAAAGAAAAGCTGGGGGCTTGTGGGCAAATTCTGAGGCGGCTTCTGTTTCAAATGGCAAAGGGGGCGATAAGAAGGTAAATCCGTATCTTACAGGATGGAAACGGGGTTTTGTCATTTTGGCAAGTGAATCAGCGCTCAGCAGCACGACCCTAATGAAACGCCCCAATAATTAATTCTTCGCCTCGCACTTTTCCATTTCCATGGGTGTGAAGCCCACGGAACTGTATGTGCATATAACGTTGTACCTTGTGCTGCTGCTGCAGCTGGCAGCGTTGCGGCGTCCCCCGCCACGGGGGCAGAGGCACCGCACCCACCCCTCCGGCTCCGAGCATCCCCCGCACCGCGCCGGGGGCGGCAGCGAGCGAGGCCCTGGGAAGCGCCCCCGGCCCCACCGCGGGGTCCGCAGCTCCCCCGCCCGCCGGGGCCGCCCTGCCGGGGGCGGGCGAGGGGCGGCACCGCCGTGCGCGTTGAGCTCAGCGCGTCGCGGAAACCGACGGCCCGGGCGCCGCCTCCCTCCCGGGCAGCCCCGGCCCCGGCCCCGGCCCCGGCCCCGCGTCGCCCCGCCCCGCCCCGGCCGGGCGGTGCCGCCCCCTCCGTTCCCCACTCACAGACACACACACAGACACACATACACACTCAGAGACACACACACGGAGGCGCTTCCTGCACGGCGCCGGGCTCGGGCGGGCGGAGCGGCGCCGCTTCCTCCCGCCGACTCGCAGGTACCGGGGTGGGTCCGCGGCGGGGTGGGGGACGCTGAGGGGCCCGGCGGTGGCGGCGTCCCCCAGCTCGGGCCTCCGCCGGCGGCCGCCGCCCTGAGCGTGGCGGCGGGTGAGGGGTGGAGCGGAACCTCCGAGCCGGAGCCGCCTCTGGGCGGGAGCCCGAGCCCGGGGTGAGGAGGGAGAGGGCCCGGGAGCGTCCTGGGGGCCGGGGGGAAGTCGGCGGCGTCCCCCGCTGCTCTTCACATTGCTGGAGGGTGAAGTCATCGTGCCCATTGTCTCCCCCCGGGCGGAACGAGCGGCCCGTGGCGGAGCAGGGGGGCACGGCCGGCCCCAGGGCTCGGGGAGCCCCGGGTGGGTCCTGCTCGGCCCCGGCGCGGCGGACGCGGTGTGCGGGGAGGAGCTGCCGCCCTCCGCCAGCCTGGGTGGGCCGCGGGGATCCTCGGCCGGCGCTGCGCTCCCGCCGCCCGGCAGCGGCATCGTGCCGGGGGCCTGCGAACTCGGGCTCTTGAACTTGCGGGGCACCGGGAGACCTGGCACAGGGAGAGGAGAGCGAGCAGCTCCCGGGCCTGCAGCGCACCCCGTGGGCACCGTTCGCACCCTCCCCCCCCCCGAGAGTTTCTAGTTGACCTCTCTGTGGTCTGTTGCCCACCCCGGATCCGGTGGGTCGGGGGAGTGGAGGAGTTTGCAGGGATACTGCATCTCGGCTGTGAAGGCGGTGGGGGACAGGCAGTGGGAATAGCCCGCGTCCTGCCGAGTGTTTTGCTTGCCCAGGTCCTTCTGCAGAGCTGGGAGTTTTCCACCTGGCAGTTTCCTGTACACACATAGCAGTTACTGCAGGCGCACGGTCGAAAGATAGGGAGGAATTGGTAACAAACTGTATGAAAGCCAGCGTGCGTGTAAGTGAGCTGAAGAGGTGATGGCTGGCAAAGGGAAGGCGTCCTTCCGCCTTTCTCCTTCTGCTCCAGTACTGCCTCTTGACAGAAGGAAATGGGGTTTTGCCAGAGGGGTAGTAGTGGAATGGATTTACGGGGATATGCCGAAGGGACAGTAGTAGAATGCTGTTACTGCTGAGCAGAGAAGTCAAAATTTGAAGCCTTAATGCCCTTGTGGTTGCTTATTGGATTTGTGCCTGTGTTTCTCCACGAGGAGCACACAAATCTTGTTTCTGGTAAAATACTGTAGTTGGCATTGGTACTGATTAGTGCTTTATCTCAACTGTCATCAAGGATAGCATTATTTTATTAAGGGCAGTTTGGGGAAACGCATCTTGCAGGGTTTAATTCTGGAGACAAAACTAAACATAAATTCATTTTTAGAATGAATTTTCCCCCTCAGTGTTATTTTAAATAATTAATCTTTTTGTCAGTCAAAGAACCATATTTCAGTATCTGATTAAATGTTTCTTATTAAATTCGTTGGAAAAGAAAGTTTCTGGTTTAATATCCAGATCAGACTGAAGTAAAATTTTGAATTGCCCAACTAACAGAATTTACTTGACTGCCTTGAAATGATGGCTGTATAACATTACTTAACAGTTTACAAAATCTGGTACTTATTTGACTGTAAACATTTAAATGCTTGTACTTCAAGCTTTCAGAAAGCTGAGAAAGCACTTTTTTATTTTTAATTGCATATGAACTTGGTCTATTTGTCCAGAAAATGAAAGTTTCACTTTCGCATAATGATAATAATGCTAATCTTAAAAACAAGTTCTTGTTCTTAAAAACAAGACTTACATATGTGTAAGTCTTCTGTATGCATATTTCTTGAAGTATGCTAGTTTCAACTGCACTTTATACAATTCTGCATTTATAAAATGCTGAATTCTAGCTGTTATGTTTCTGTTGTCAGCTATTTTTGAGTTTGTGGACACCAGATTATAATTTCTAAAAGAAGGAATTGAAGTGTTTAAGTGTGGTTTTCTTCTCTCCCCTCCAGCTTAAATCTGTCAGACAAATGACACATTCCTTATGCGGAGCAATCATCAGATTTTGATTAATTGTACTAGCTGAGGCTCAGGAGGAAAGAAGATGCTTGACAGATGTATTTGTTTACCTTCGTAGTGTGTACAAATTCTGGTCTCTCCATTAGTAAATGAATCATTAAAACTCCCTTAGCTGTGGGATTCCCAGTTAACATTAATAAATGCATTAGGAAAGCTTGTTTTATGTGAATACTGTCAACCTGCAAAAGAACACAAGCCCTTTAATTCTTCTGGCAGTTACGTAGAGTCTTTTGTGGTGGAAAATATATGGTATATGGGTTTTTTTCCATATTGTTAATTAACAGCATTTAGCTACTCTTCCCCATGAGAAAAACTTCAGACTGAATTTGTTCAGTGAGTAGGTGATTCTTCCTAACTAGTCCTGTATGTAGGGACTACATAAACTCCCCTGTTTACCGGGCCTCTTTGATCTATGCTTAGTCTTACTAAAGTATTCCTTACAAAGATCCAACACACACCACCCCCCTTCCTTTCAGGATGACAATGTAGGATGCCTAAATCTTTTCATAGTACTTCTGAATCCTGGTTTGGAAGCACTAAGAAAGGTCTTTGACCTCAGAAGTACAACTCTAGTGCTCTGGACCACTGTCCTCTGATGGCCTTAAGCCAAGCTTGTGGTCTCCATTGTGGGGTCAGTTTACTGTGGCCCATGGTCAGACAGCCATATTAGCTTTGTGATTTGTTTTCTGAATTGTATGTAAACATCATGTTCTGGCCTAGCAGAATAAATTTTAATAACTGAATTAAATGAGTTGATGGATATGTGTTTTGGGTTCTACTCTTTGTGTGATTTCAGGTTTGTAGCTGAGATGTGAGTCAGTCCGATTCTTTCTGAGGGTCAGTGAAAGCTCTTCGAATAATTAACAAATGTATTAATTCTAACACTGGCTTATCCATAAAGAAGTTAATTTCAGATTTTTGTCTTGTGTTTGTCTTAGCTCTGTTTCCATGGTGCCTTCTGTGTTAACTGATGGAAGATGTGTAGCTGAATGAATCGGTGTCCTAATACAGCTTCAAGACACTGGGACTGATGTTGGATCTTACTGCTAAAAGCATGTGAATTGCACCTGGAGGTACACTTCTACCAAGAAGGTAAAAAGTTGCATTGGGTCTTAGAGAGCTAATTATTCTTATTAGTGTTGCAATGTACCACTTTTTTTCCCAGTAGGAAGAATATGGAAGAGGCTATATCAGTACCTCTTAAAACAGTTGTTTGGGGATTTTTAATGCTCCTATTTTCCACAAGATAAGACTTCCTTTTATTTCTGAGTCTCTGAAGTGGAACTTTTCTTCTTGTTTTATTCTAATTTTAGTGAATTTCAAGTAGTTTGTATTTTAAATAATCAATGAAATAATCTTTAAGGAAAAATGTATACCTTTGTGTGTTGTATATGGATTACACTTCAGATACTGTTGTGCTCTGCTTTAACCCAGAAAGAAACTTATAAGTAGAATTCAAAGTAGAATTAAGAGTCTTTCCTCTTAAGTATTGACTTGAAGGATTACTTCAGCAGATTTCTTCAGGCACTTTTTTGGATTTATTTTATTTCTTGGTGCATTGTGATAACAAATAGGTATTTAGTCTATTGCTGATACTTATGGACCGAGAGATTTCTTCCAAACTTCTGTAAACTAATGTTCACCTCATTATCGCAGATTTTCTAGTAATGAGAGGAGACTTCAATTATCTGAGTCATAAGGTGGCCTAGTCTTTTCTTCAGTGATCTTGATGGTTTCATGTACATTTCTGGCATTTCTCAGGCACTTCATATTTGTGTTTTACCTTGGTTTTGGTTGCTGGTCCTTCTCTGGCATGGGTTGCTTGTTTTTTCTGGTTTTTTTGTCTTAGTGCAAGCACTGACTTAAGGATCCAAACCAAAGTAATGGGAATCTAGAAAGAGCTGTAAATGTGTGGGACTAGAATATTACAGGGCTCCACAAGAAGTTTTCTTTCTGTTATGGGCATGTATTATGCCAGCTGTAGAATGGTCTTTGAGCTCTTTGAAGTAGAATTTGGAGAAGGAAGAAAAGCTCCACAGGTGAGCTGTGAGATGTCATTTGTGATACCACTCTTAGGTCTTCCATCATTAAGGCAAATGGGAAGGGCTTTGAGTGTCTGTTTTGCTTTACCTTCATTGATGATGTAGCATACTTCTTAGAAGAATTAACCATACCTTGGGTCTTATCCATGGAACAAGAAAAAGGAGGAGTACTTTCATTTTAGGTTACTTTTTTTTGTAATGGAAAGATTACTGTAGGCTTTTCCACACTTCAACTGTGGATTGAAGTCAGTCACCCGATGGGCAGCTGGTAGTGTCCTGTTGGACAGGTAGCCAAACACTGTAATTATGATTTACAAGATGAAAATAGTTGCTGCTTTTTTTTTTTTCTTTTTTTTTTTTGGAAGGGCAAGTTTCCAAAGATTCACTTTGCATCTAGACATACTGCACCAGTCTGGAAAGCTGATATATGAGTTATTTTAATCTAAAGCAACTTAGCAAAGTGACCTAATGAATGAGCTTAAAGTTTCATATATACAGGTGTTTCCTCAGGCATTAAAACTTCCTCTCTTTAGAGGCCGGCATATCCCCTAATGATGTCTTCAGCAATACATTTGAAGGGCATCTTGCAGAAATGAATGTTTGTACCAATTGAGTTTGGTATAGTCACTTGTTTTTGCTTCCTAAATAGAGCACAACTCTGTTAATGTAAGTATCCTGTTATTGTTCAGCACAGACTGTCATTGTGGGGCTATGTCAGTTCTGTTCTGCTTCCATTTATAGTTGAGACAAATTACTGTTAAACAAACATTTTTCCATAGGTCCTTTAGTTGCTCCCATAAGGCAGATTAGAGCTTACTCTAAATTGGAGCCCCTGGCTGTCCCCTTCTGTTGTTCCATTTAGTGGATGAGGAACTGCTTCAGCGAAAGGACTAACTCTGGGGAAATTGTGTGCAGTAAGAATCGTGTCGCTTTGTTCTCATTGTGTTTCACTGATGCTGCATGACCTTAATAAATAAAATTATCACTTTTAAGTTCCTTGGTTAATGATCATATTTTTCACATAAAACCAAACTCTGTGAGCTACATCAAGTAATCAAGTTCTATTTTTATCCTAAAATGCTTAATATGTCAGACCGTTCCAGCTGTAGTGTTTAGTGCATTGTATATGACTTCTGGTGAGACAAATTTACCTCGCACAGGTTTTCAAGAAATGTTTGTTAGGGAGTGCAAAGTGGTCTTGCACCTTAGGGGATCTTCTGAACAGTGGAGGTTCAGGTGGGACTGAAGGTTTAAGTTGAGGCGTGGGGCTTTAGCAGTGCTGCCTGGCTAGTGTTTTGTGTGTGATGGCACCACAGCACTACTGCTGCTGTGCCTTGCTTTTATTTTAAAGTATTTATACAAAATAACCTTGTTAACTCCTCTTAGACAAATAAGAGTCTTTCCCAGCACCATAACAGTTGCATTCCAGAGGAAAAGACTCTTGGTGTTGCCATCCCTAAATGCGTCATTCATCTGTTTCCTTTGCTAAAAGTACATGGTGCTCAGAACTTACTGTATATTCCTGTGAAACTGGACAAGGGGAGGGATGTTTTGGCAGATCTTCTGCAGTATCATCATTCAGAACTCAGTCTTGGGAAGAAACACTTACACTTATTTTTAGGACATAGAAGGCGTTTATTTTGTGTAAATTGGATAGTTGAGGAGTGCTTCAGGCTTTTGATGACCTGAAAATTTGGGCCATATGCCACGCCCTTATTCAATGTTGCAACTCTTCCTTGTATCAAGATCTAATAGGACTTCCACAGTAAATGTTTTAGTGAGTATTAATTAACATCTGTACAGGAACTGTATGTAGTAAGTGATGATGCTGACAGAGATTGCTTGTTGCAACATACTGTTTGGCTTTTCTCCTTCATGTCAAAATGCATTATGTAGGGAACTTCCAGGTGTCCCTCAGACTTCTGATAGTGGAAGAACTTTTGGATGGGAATAAATAGTGATTGTAGTGACATCATCCTACTGGCAAAGATGAAGCCTGATAAGAAACATTTTCTTCTGGTCAGCCATTGGGAAGTATCTTACTCTGAGTCTGCCTTTCATGTTTCCGTAATAAGCAATCTAATACGTTGATCAATGCAAAGAAATGTGTCTGGAAGGAAGAGAGTGTTCAAGGTTACTTTATTTTTAGATTGTGTACTGGAAAAATAACTTCAATCAAAGTGTTCTCCACTGTATGTCCTGATGGAGGTGCTCTGATTTTGTGTTCTACTATACTATTATATCAAATATAAACAGAATAAAGCCTTTTAAATTACTTTTTTTTCCTGAGTTGAAGACTTTGCTTCAGTTTACTGAGATAGGCAACTACCTTTTCACTTTCATTTTACCTGTGAAGCTGTATCTGATACTTACTCTTTGTTTGACTTCGCTTTTTTCAAAAGAAGTTAATCTTTCCTGTATATGATACTGCTAAAAATATCTTGGGAGACCAGGAGCCCTTTTACTTAGGGTCAGAGATGGAGGTATCAAACTTCTAGGTCCTCTTTAAGCAAAGGGAGTGCTAGTGCTTATAGTCTGTGCAGCCAGGCTGTTCCTTTACTGAAGTTTAAGATTTTAGTTAGTGTAAGTTTTATCTGTGGGACAACATAGAGGAGAAACGTGCAAAGCTGTTGTGCACACTGCTCTTAATTTCACACCACCATGGTTTTAAGCTATCTGCATTTTGATTGAGGGGTTTTAGTACCTAATGACCAAAAGTATTTTCCTCCTAAAGCTCCTATGTGACTAGTGTGGGGTTTTTTTATCTCCTGTCTTTCTTCACCTTCCTGTTCCTATTTGCTATTGCATTTTCTTTCCAGTATGCTTTGTTTGGACTTTGTCTGTGGTGGTTGTGCATAGCTGCAAAAAAGCAGACTTCGCCTTCTGTGACCTGACACCAGACAGAAATTCAGCCAGAGCAAGAATAGAAGAGAGCCTGTAAACTCAGCACAGGAGTCCTGAGTCTTTCCATTATTAACAATTAAAGATGATTCCAAGATAAATTAGGTAATGGATTAACTAACCCATGGAAAGAGAACAAAGATAAACAAAGAGAAATATCCTGCTTTGCAAGAATTTAGATTATTAGGATTACATGCTGCCTGCATGTCTGAGAAAGGAAGAACAAACTTCCCTGTTTTCAGTGTTTAATTTAGTTAGTAGATAAGGTATAGGATGTGCCAGATTAATTCAACAGCAAAAGATAAGTTTAAGCTTTGCAGGAGGTGTTTTTACTGGGGAATGGGTTAAGAAATAGAAGCATCCTGTTAAGTCCTGCCCAGCAATGCTACAGCTTTTTCTTTAAAACAGTAAGCAGAGAAAACGGTTTCTTCCCACCTCCTACACCCTATCCTAATCAGCATAATATCTTGGCTGGATCTAGTCCAAAAACTGTTGATTGACTAAAATATGAAACAGTGACATGGTTTTGTTTTCATTGTTCCTTTTTTCTGTTTTGCTTCTGAGGTGTGAAATATTGCTGGTTTTTTATTAGGGTTATACAGTCATATCCTTTTTCTTATCTCAAAGGTCAAACAATATTACCTTTCTGTTTTAAGGGTGGCAAATAATTTGTAAATACAGTTGCAACCTAAATTATCTTTCACAAGCTGTGGGCATCTTTGCACTGTATGCTTTTTAAAGCCACTTTGTGGAAAATTACATATGCACAATTAATGTAAAGCCACAAAATGCTGCATTTATGGGATGGATTATATTAAACTATCTCTAAGTTTGCTTTTGTTTCTCTCTGGTGGATAAAAATAATAAAAATATTGGTAATAAAAAATGTTTGATATGGTTGGTATTTCTCATGAAATGGTGAAAATGCACCTCTGAGTATGCAGACAAACAGTTTTATTGTGCTAAAAATCATTCAGCGAGAGAATAAATTAGAATCCTGAAAGGAGGGAACTTCCAGTTGGCAGTACAGTGAACAGAAATGCAACACTTCATGGGAAGGCTTGGGTAGATTGATGCTTTTATCTGTAAAAACACAGTGTGGGTAGTGAAGCTCTCTGAAAAATAAAGTCCTTTTGAAGTTAAAAGTATTCGTCTTTAAAGTTCATCCCTGAAATAGGGTGCTTTGTACAGTGTTACTATAGGTTAGTACCTGGATATGGGTGATTTTCAAGTATTAGGTGATGAAGTCTTGTTTTGGTGATCTGATTTCCTTCAAAAAACAGGGGGTTTATTAGATTTAATATCATTATCATGAGTGTCAGGTCATAAAAACAGTTGACTGGAGTATGGCTTTGAGTATGTATGATTGAAGTCAGTACCTACTTGCAGTAACTTTAACTTACCTCATGTGCATTCTGCAAAACAGTGCATTTTGAAGGTGAAACATGGTTCAGATTTTCATTGTGTATAAAATTCAAGAACTCTGTCTATTGTAAAGACAGGGAAAATAGCTTTAGGATGCTGGTAGTTGAACTGTGTCTCTCAGAAACCATGATAATGAGTGCACTAGAAATACTAGAAAGGACAAGGTAGGGCTTCTGCAGCAATTACATGACTGGTTTGCCCAGGCTTTGTAATGTGAAGATTACACATGTAAATGAAAAGTGAAACTGATTTTGCCACTGCATGCAATTAATTGTAATTTCAAGGTTTCAGGTAAAATTCTCAAATGTTAAGAAAGGCCAGAATTAAAGTTGAAGAAGTTACCATAGTTGGGTTATCATTTGTGCCTACCTTTATTAAATTACTGTTCTTAATTATACAGCTGTGGTTTTTTGGGTTTTTTTTCCCCTGCAGAAGGATTCCTCAGAATACAGTTGGTCTGTCTACTGGGGCATCCATCTATTTTGGGCAGAAATAAACCTAGTCTCTAGGGCAGTTATTTCCATTGAGTAAGAGATATAATGCAAATGGAGCAAAAAAAGATTTTTATCTTGTCTGATAAAGGCATCTGAATCTTGGCTGTGTTTGATGGGGGTGGGGATGTGTGTACACTATTGATACTGCAGCTATCTTTGAACATACTTGCTGTGTAACATGCCCAAGAACTTAGTTTCATTTAGGCTATCTCAGGTCAGGCACCTGAGGTGGTGCATAAATTAATCCTTAATCATGTTCTAATACTGCATCTGTTAACAGGGATAATAACCATGCTACTTCAGTGGAATGAGTATGATGTTGACTATTTGAGCAATATTAATCTAACATACTGGTGCTCTGCAATGACTTATGAGGAAATCAATTTCTGCTTTCAATGTAGCATTATGCAGCAGTTATTTATTTGTTTGTTTCTTTATTTTTATGGGGGGCACAATGAGTGAGAATGAACAAAATCCTGACCAGTGACCTGATAGGTGTGTACCAGGGAAAGATATTATGTGGCAGGGAAAGGATAAAAGCCATGCAGTTAAACTGTCATAATGTACTTCAGCAATCATTTCCAAATGCAACTTCATCAAGTAATGGGAGTTATTTCTGATGTAGTTTGTGTCTTGTTTTTTATTTGTTAAAAATAATAATTGCAGTCATATCAGGAGGTTTGGAAGCTGCTCACTAGGCAGACTGCTGCTATTTGAGCTTCTAATATCTAATAATACTGTGTCATAATTTATAGAGATTGACCTGAGACATTATGATCCATGTGCTTCTGTAGAGTGTTTTATGTGTCTTTGGGCTGTAGAGGATGGGCAGTAGAGGAAGGCTTGCTTTGACAGTGTAAGCTGCTTTTGCTGCTTTTTTTTGTCACCAGCGGTGTAACTTTTACTTTCTGCATCATTAACAGTGTTTTATGCAAATCCTGTTCGTATTTAGCTAGTTAAGATTTTTGTTAGGTTGATACCTTAGCTGATCTAAAATCATATCCTTTTCAATACCTAATCTGATATCTTCATTTTTTCTCTCCTGTGATTTGGAGATGCTTTCCCCCTCTGTTTCCTGTTCAAGTACTCTGTAAAAGCCTTTGTTAGCTTGTTTTCTGCTAGTGTTTGTGATCAGCCAGTCCATATTGTCTGTCATGCATAATCTCCTATTACTTGTGCTAAAATTCACAGATTACTTCCCCAAACAACAACTTGTTGGTTGCCTCACACTGCAGTCCCCATTTCTTTCTTATATTTTTGTCTTTAGCATGCTCTGATGGAGTTGCTGTTCAACCATCCAGTTGATTTTCTGGCAGCCACCACTTTGACTATTGTTAGAATTGCAACATGGTTTAGGTTGAAATCCCACCCCCTCCTCATTTGGTTGAAGTTTCTTCTACATCACTGCCACTTATTAGTTGGATGTTGGAAAGGATAAGTCAGCTTCCTACCTTTATTTTCTGGTACTTTGATCAAGGCATGTTACTCGCCTGGAAGTGAAAGGGAGATTCTATTCAATTCCAGGCTGGATCAAGTTTAGTAGAGATATTAGCAGATAAAATATATTCTCTTTGCTGAAGACTGGGTATCTTTTTCTCACATTCCTGAAAACTTGCAAGCATGGATATATTCACAGTGCTGGAAGGGTGATGAAATGTACATCCAAGTTACACAGGCCAGAATTCAAATTCCAGCTTCAAAGTGTGCTAGTGCTAAACATTTCCAGAGAAAATACTGTAAGTTTTTTATTTATTTTCTCTTCTAGGATAATTTTCTCCATTATATTGTTGTGGTTTTTTGAGCTGTGGTGGTTTTTTTTTGTTATTGTCTTAAGTACTTTGCTTGAAGTAAGAGTTCTGAAGAAGATTCTAGTCTATAACTTTCAGCCCAGTTTGCTTGAGAAGATTCTAAGCAGGTTGGAAAACACAGTGCTAGAGTGGGAAGTGTCAGGCAGTCATATTAATAACTAGCCTTTCTTTTAACAAGAAAATACTGTGTTTTGAAGTAAATTACTTGCTAAACTGTAAAAATGAGGTGAGTCACAGTGCATTTAACTTACTACTTTATTTTCTGTTTTCAATAGCATGGTTATATTTTTCCAATTTGACTTAATCTGGCTGTGCTCTTACATTCTCCTCCCCCATAACATCTGCTGTTTAACCATGAGGTGCTATATCCATCCTTGCTTTCAAAGCCTGCTGCTGCCTTTTGTGGGACTGCTGTACTCTTTTGTGTGCTGCTGGTATCTGGCATCCATAAAGTGAATTCTGGTAAATGATTTCCTTTTGGGAGTTAGTCCCACGGAATAGTGTACAAGCTAGTTTGGAAACTTGGCTGCTAGCAGAAAGACACTGTTAATTTAGGAAATAGCCACAGTGGTTTAAAATATTATACTGGTTACCACCTTATATTTATTAATGCCTTTCTCTTGGAATTTACTAACCTTTGGCCATTCATATAATGCAGTGAGTGTCCTTGCTCCTATTTAGATCCGAAGGTTTAGCTTAAACCTCTATTACAGGCAGTTTAAACCAAATGCCTGACCTCACTCTGAAGAGTGAAAGGTGGTCCTGTTCTGAATTTGTGCTTCAGGGTGGTTTAACCTGCAACAAGAGACAGCATGGGCCACTGCTTGTACAGTGTAATTTTTTAGTGTTATTTTTGTAATTTAATCCTTTGAAGCTAATTCAGTGGGGGCCGCTTCTGTAGGATTCTGAAAATACATAGTGAAACTTACTGAGCATAGAATCCCTCTATACCAGAGCCTCTTGCTCTGTGCATTGGAAAAGTTGTATTCTCTTTAGTATTTAAATATTTTAATATTTTAAAATGCATCCATATCTGTCTATCCATCTACCTGTGTTCACGTAGATCTCCCGTGTCTCTGTCCACACTGATTTGCTTCGTGCATTGTTGGAAGAAATTATATTAAAATACAAAAAACTTGCAAGCTGCCTAATTGCACATTGATATAATTTTGTAAATGTATTTTTTCCTGCTGAAATACATTTCTTAAAGCTATATTTAGCTTAATTAGTCTTAAACAAGTCCAGATGTTACTGTAACTTCAGTGATAACTGATTTATAAAACAAGAAGTTTGTTTGAACTAAAACTGAGGGCACATTGAAAACAAGTGATGTAGTATCTCATGGAATTATGCAATCTAGCTTAAAGGGAGGGTTTGTGTTGTTTGTTTGTTTTAACTGCCATGTCCCTAGGTATTTTATTACATTATTTTGGTGATGCTGAGGTTTTTCTTTATGTATTTACAGTCTGAAGTGACATTGATGTTTTCTTGTCACTGTGGTCATTTTATTTTGTGCTTAGGGCCACAGAGCATGGTTTGCTAGTACTGTGAAATAATACCCTGTGGTTGCTTTCTTCTAATAAAGTAGCCAGATAAATATTAAATTATATGTTCTAGCAGGTAACATAAGGAAATGCTTGAAAGATCTCCTGATCTGACATAAAGTTTGTTTTTCAAAAATTTAAATAGCTTTTCAATGAAATTATACACCTGCTTCCTGTAATGCATTTGTGTAACAGTTTTCTTTGGAACTGTAGGAGGAAATAAATGGTTTCAAGTAAATGATGAAGCCCCTGACTTCAAAGTACTTCCTTCAAAAGTGAAACAACTTCACTTTCCTTTCTTAAATAACTAAAAACCAAACACACCTTCCCATCTTATATTTTTTATTCATGTGTATAAATCTGAAGGGATTTTCATCTTGAGTCTCTCATAGCAAAAGAGCTATTGCTGTTGAACACCTCAGATTATATTAGGGACATGGTTTAGTTGTGGACTTAGTGTTTGATTAACACTTGCACTCAATGATTTTGGGTGTCTTTTCCAACATAACCGATTGTGTGAATTTGTGTTGGAAAAGGTTTATTGGACTTATTTGCGTATCTTTCTTATAATGCTGTAAAAAGAAGTTTTCCATGGAGATAAGCTCCCTGGTTGAAAGAGGCAATACAGGTAATTTTTTTTTAAGTGACACTGCAGGGCAGTGTCTTTTCTTCTTCAGTGACTCCTTACCTAGAGTATCCCAAAAACAGACAAGATAGCATCTATCTCATGCTTTGCTTAACCAGGACATTATTTCAGGAATATAATTAAAATATAATAGTTTTTAATGGCAAAGGTTGCTTAATTAGGATGTCTGCAGATACTTGATTTTCAATTAAGCTGATATATGCACACAAATATACAAAATTGTTGGACACCCTTTTGTTTTAGTTTTTCTTTCTACAGCTACAACACTGAATGCTCCTGAAATTGTGTCATGTTTAGGTTTCACTGCCAGTTCATTTCTTCTGCAGATCCGACCTGCGAGGACTGCTTCCCTGCATTCTCTTGAGAAGCTATGTGTTTAATATTCTTGCTGTGTCTGTATGAGTGTGTGGTTAGCATTTTAAAAAACATGATGCTTTTTGTTTGCTTTGGTCTGTTACCAAAACTTTTTATTGAAGTTTGCTCCTTTTATATTTTGCTCTGTAATAAAGTGCTTTCAGCAATCTCTTGGAAATAATGTAATTTCTAAGATTTTTGCCAGTTCAGCTCTATTTCACAGCAGATTTTTGGTGGCTTTAGAGAAACATTTATCAAGTCCATGATTAGTGAAATATTTTATTCTTGTTGACAAGCCAGACTAGGTGTGAACTACATACAAATACAAGGACTATATTTTATAAACTTCATGTTCTCCCTGGCTCATTAATTAGGCTGACTTCCTCTTACCATTATACAGGGCATAATACTAAACGTTTGCATCAAAATTGTAAAAATATTGGGCATAAGAAACCTGTCACAGCTAGATGAGATTGTACTTTGATTCATTAGAGTAAAGTTACTTTAATTCTTTTTTAAGGAAGCTTTTCTTCATAAGCTTCTTATTGGTTAGAATAAGTTAGTATGCTTACATTGTAATATGGGATATTGCTTTCCATCATGTATTTGGTATTTTGGGAAAGATTTTGAAAAAAACCCAACACATTTGTTGGAAAACTGAGATACTAATGTGCATTTATATGGCCATAAAATTTTAACTTCAAGGTTATCTGTGTGGTTTAACACTTTTAGCTAGCTTTTTCCTCAGCAAAAATTGTATGCTAATACTCTTTTTTAAAAGGCAGACTTTGAGTTACTAGAACATCTGAGATCCAAGGCATCAGTTTAAAAATTCTCCTTCTTGCCTGTTGTGATTACAGACTATTCTATAGCCAATTATTACATTTCTGAGGCATTTAAAATAAAGAGGAAAAATAAGATTTGGAATACAAGTAATTCTTTTGAGTAACTGGATTGGTGTTACAATATTAGATTTTTTTAAAAAACTTCAATTAATTTGATAAAATGTGTGGTCTGTTATAGATGTTATATGTAATGAGAAGGGAATATGGAAATAGGAGTAAGTTATTTCACCCTGTGCTGTAGAGGAAAAATAAAGTTTAGTGATATGCAGAGGATCAGAATGCTCCCACTGTATTCTTTTTGTTTGGTAGCTGATACAGTGATTGACAGGAGTTCAAATTTCCCCTCCACTTTTGAAATGAAACCAATATGAATCCAAGTTCCTTCCTCAGCCCAGACTGGGAAAGGACATAAATTATATTTTGGTTTGGAGAGACAAGTTAGTTTCTGGCCCCTCTGGGTGATTGGTGAAAACTCTGCAGCCTGGGATTAAATCACTGTCAACTGACAGACATCCAGTGTGCTCCAGGGTGGTGCTATCCCACCTTGAATAATACTTCAGAAATTAGAAAAAAAAGTGCTGTTAGTTTGCCATAAAATTTATTATTAAGACAAAAACTGTACCTGCTCAGGATGCAGTTTTGCTCATTTCCTTCCCTCATAGATCAGTTTTGATTGGAGGGGCTGGGGGGCAGGGGGAATAATTTGGTGCAAAGTTGAAATTCAAGTGATTAGTGTGGTCTCTGGTTGGGGTTATAGCCTGATTCTGTTGTTCTTTTGTATATGCAATTAGACAGCTGTCTTAAATATCATGTGATACCATGAATCAAAATAATCTGGTTATTGACTGCCATTTAAATTTTTTGTGGAAAGGATTTCTCTTGAATAGCTAGTGTCTCTATTTTCTTTTAACATGGTTATTTTTCACTCCTCTTAAATAACAGATGGGACAGACCAGAAGAAATGGTGCTTAAAGATGACAGGATTTTGCACTTGCATGGGAAAGTGATTTCAGGGCTTGTTGGTGTCATTGTATGTTTCTTCTCACAGTTCATTGAAGGAAGTCCTTGATGAAATGTAAATGCATTGCCAACAACGTATCTGTAAAATGGAGGCCGATAGTTGTTGGAAATAAAGCCTCTTGTGTGACAAAGTTGGAAAGAAAATGAAGGGTTCACTGTAATTTGGCACTGATGCTTGTTTGGCAGGCCTCCCATCTTTCTTATCTTGGCTGGTGTTCCATTAGTCAGTGAACTTGTATATGGATCATGATGCATCAAACAGACACCTGTGATAGGACATAATAAAAGGAAAAAGAGGACCTAAATTTGTTTTCCTTTTCTGAACAATCCATAGTTACTCTACTATATGTTAAAACTATGATTTTTAGATCAATTTGTCTGTTGAAGTTCCTGTCACTTTAAAAAACAATGTATCTTATGTAAGATCAAAAAATTTCATAGTGTTTCTTCTCAAGATTTATTACTTCAGCCTGATTAATTTCCTGTTTTTCTGCTAACCACTGACAAAAGGAGAAACAAGTATTCTCCAACTGTTTGTTTGTAAATCTAGAAAATACATAATTCACTGTATTACAGGTGACTCTGTGTGGCTGTAAATGATGCAGAGATCTATACAGTA
Organism: Eopsaltria australis; assembly: GCA_034509425.1. NCBI lineage: Eukaryota > Metazoa > Chordata > Aves > Passeriformes > Petroicidae > Eopsaltria > Eopsaltria australis. The sequence goes on from JAVTVJ010000001.1 coordinate 5,016,690, forward strand.
CTTCCCTCTGTCAGCCTCTGGTAATGCACTTGCTTCCCTGGCTAACACTGCTGTTCCAAGGCTTCACATCTTTCTAGGTGGAAGTTCAGTTCTGATGTGAGGATGAGTTAGAACTTCTGCCCTCATATTATAGTGTGAGAATAAGAATATGTTCGGTTGGATTAGTAGCAAATCAAATACTGATTTTTGAAGGAGAATTTTTTGAGCTGCGTTTCATTAGGCTGTTGGGCTCATTGCCATAGATTTTCTTGGGTGTTCACAGTGCTGAGGGAGAGATTTGGTATTTACATGGATGGCAGTATAGAAGGTACTAGAACATACTGGCTGGCAGATAAATGTACTTTTTGAATCTGAGACCACTCTGACAAGTTAGAAGTTCGTGTTTAGGGCCTGGGACCAATAGAAGATGTGCTGCACCTGTCATTTGCACAATGCAGACTTACATACTCTGGAGACAGGATCCTGAGCTCGTGAAATTGGGAGCGACTTGTTATGTTCTGGTGAGCTTGGGAGGGTGATTGGGAATGTTGATTTATTTAAATAAACACATGTGTTTTCTCATGGCTACTGAGATCTTGAAATGTATTAACATTGTAACATTTTAATACATTCTTGTATGATTTATATTTGAGTAAAATATAGATTGGCCTTTAATGGTGTAAGAATATGTCTTACACAAAAGCTACATCCTTTCACTTTCAATCAAGTGCCTGAGCACTTCCAGCAGGGTTTTTTTTCATGTTATTGTCATTTATGCTGTAATTTGCAAATATATCAATTAGTGGACGGTTGGAAGTTTGCCGTCTCTTTTACAAAACATAATCACATTAAGTAATTGCTTAAATAGCTTTTTCAAAAGAAAATTGGGGATTACAGTAGTATATTATTGAAATCCTTTCTGAACTTATATTTCTGAATTAGTTTGAGTGATAATATAGCTGGCTTGGCCTTTTACATATTTATTTCTTGGTTAGGGAAGATTGCTTCACATTGGAGAAACAAAACAAGGCCTTCAAGCTTTTAAAAATCATTTTATCATGACCTTTCCTTCTAAAGGTATCAACAACTTCCTGTTATAATTTACAGTACACTAAGTTCTTTGAAATTGTTTTTGTCTCATTTATTATCAAGTGTTTGTCTTTCCTTCTAGATATGTATGTCTTTCCTTCAAGGCTGAGGAAGGTGTACTGTTGAATGGCATTAAATACCTGCAGGCTACCATTACAGACCATATATTTTGCCAAGAAAAAGAAAATTTCAGGGGTCTTTCTGCAGTGGTGTCAGTCCTGTGGAGGATATTGTACTGTAAAATGAGCAGGAGATAAAAGGGAGAAACAGCTGTTTGTACTGATATGGTCTGTGGATATTTGGGATGGATGATGGAGTTACATAGGAAGGAGTGACAAACATGCTTCATTTCTGTTCTGAATGGTGGTGGGATTTATAAATGTTTTTAAGGACAGCTCATGGTGATGAGTGGACTGGTGTGTTACATATATTAGAGTACAAGCAAATGAGAACAAGTTGTGGAGTTACTGTGTCTTAGTGCTTAGCAGCTCAGAGGAGGCTGATCATTGCTGCCATCCCAGTCTGGCTGTAAGACACGTCCCTCTGTCCATCGTCAGCTGTTCTGTGCATTGTCTCTGGGAGGGTTTGGCAAGTCACGTTACCTAGCTGCTTCAAACATCTAGCTGTAAAATGAGTGATGCGTCCTTTCTCTTCATGCCTTGTTTTCAGAATTTATACTAGATACGAAAAAATGCCCTTGTAGCTGCTGTGGATGTGTCCTTAGAGACCCCAGGGGGAGAAGACTTAGAAAAGGAGAAAGATAACTGGTGGAGAAAGTTCCAAGGAGTTAGGAAACCCCTGGAAAGTGAAGTGACCATGGTTTAACCCAGGACAAACTAGAGTAGCTATTGCTAGTGTCCATCATCTCCTCCCTCCCTCCAAGAGCCTTTGTTCTATTCCCTGTTATCTCCTGGGCCCCTTTCCTTCCCCATCCCATAGGACAAGGTAACCCTAGACCTTCCCTATACTCCCCCAAATCCCCTGGTGACTGGTGATACGTGGTAACTCTTAAGGCCGTGTTTGAGGGCCCCTCAGCCTCTTGGACCCTGCCTCTCCTCTGTGTGAAGACCCTGCAATAAATCCACTCAGAATTAAAGGCACTCCAAGAGCCCTCTCGTTATTCATCTTCAGCTGATAGCTAAACTGGACCATTCCTGCACTACAACGCAGGCCACAGTTTCTCTGGCTAAGTGTCTACGGGACGCTGCCAGAGTGCCCTGGGGACAGGGGCATTCCTGGAAATACAGCCAGCTGGAATCTGTCGTGGCAACGCCAGGCTGGACAGAAAAAACCACCGAGCTACATGCCCTTACCCATGTGCTGCAAGTGTATGATACAATGGGAAATGGTTTTGGTAGGTATTCATTTGGACTGGGGCTACTACATCAAGTAAATATCAAAGAATTCCTCCTTTTAGGAGTTTGTTAGGAGCTCCAAGTATTGTGTGTACAATACTTAGAACTGACAGTATCTTATATAAGTAAGATTAATACTTAACAATGTTGAACCAGGCATTCAGATTTTTGGTTATATTTCATTCAAAATGTAGTTGGTCTAAAACAATAAAAACCCCACCAAATATTGTTTTGGAGAACACAGAGGAAAGGTTTCTTAATGTTTAAAAGTACAGTGCAGTACAACTGTTTTGAGAATGTTACAATGTCTGTGTTTTGGATCAGAGGTCAGGGTTTTTTTTTTATTTTATTTTGCTTTTATTTTCTTAGAGAAGCCTTGCTCCATCTTTATTCTATCTCTGTGAAAACATGCAAGGAATGGCAAATCTTTATAAAGTGGTTTTCAGCATTTTCTTTGAAGACTGATTGCTGTGGCACCAGAATTCTGAACATTTCACATACAGCCACACTTTTTCAGCCATTGTAGCAAGTGGTGAGGTACTTAAATTTTGTATCACAGCTGCTGGGCATCAAGTGAATGAATCATTAGAGACCCAAGTGAGAAGGGGGAATGCTTCCTTCTGCTCTTGATTCTCTGTCAGGATGAGAGGCTTGAGACAAAGTGGGAGCTGTCTATCTTCAGTTCAAAGGAGGTCTAGGAAAATGTGATGGGTAGAGGCAACAGAAGAGGTAGAAGGAAAAGGGCTAAGTGAGGAAGAGCAGGAAGAAAAGGCTGCATGAAGGAACTGAGGGTGATGTAGACTGAAACAGCTGCCTTTAAACTAAATCTCCCTTTTTATGACAGCTTTCCCTATTTCACTTTTTTGCTCTCAAACTAGAGCACCTGCAAAAGAAAGGAAAGAAGAGACTGTTCACAGTTCCTTAACCCCTGCTAATTATTGACCAATATCTGGGGAGGAGGGATGGAAAGGTTTAAATGAAGCTTTGACATGCACAGCCCTCACAGCTACCACCTGTGTCTGCTGTTGCAGGAGCATGGGTTTATTTCACAGGGTTCCTCCTTTGAGATGTATTCCACAAGCCCTAGTTTAAAACATCCCATAACAGACTGTAGTGTCCTTGAGAGAAAGCATTCTTCTAGGTTTGTTGTCCTCTTTAGAAATCCATTGGCTAGTGTTAATCAAATCTGTCACGGGGATAGAAGTTTCAAAGACAAACTAATTCTAGTTAATGCTAGCTAAGTCTTGTCACTTGGTGTCTGCAAATTATTAAATCGCAGAAAATTTGTGTGAGAGAATATTCTCATGCCCTGACAACAGAAAAAATACTATTGGTGGTTAAATCATTAGACAACAGCCACATTATTTGGAGTGTGCTGGGATATAAACTTAAGATAGGGAATGCTAGAACAAGGAGTCAGTGGCACTTCATTTGTAGAGTGTCTGTAGTGTTGGGCAAGGCCCTTATAGAACAGTTAGATGTTTTCCTGTATGCCCATCTTCACACATTCAGGTGTTGATCAGCAGGTCAGTGCTGTCAGTGCTCAGCCTAAGTTTGGAGTCCTATACTGATGCAAAACTGCCTTACAACTTGGGCAGCCCACAATGTCTTAATCGCATTTCAGGTGACAGCATTAACTTTGGTGTCTGTTTCCCATTTTACAAATTTGGAAAAACAATCTTCCATTGCAGAATTTCTATGAAGATTTCACAGGACTGCATTGAAGATTGATTTGCTAATAATTTTGAAACCTTTAGTCTGGTAAAAATACCTTAAGGATTTGTGTGGTATTTGTGAATTCAGTGTTGAATAATGTTGTTAAAAAGCAAAAAATATACAACATGTAGATATGGAGCCTCATTTAGTATGGAAATGAGAAAAAGCTGTTGCTGGAACGAAGCCAATGCAGAAAAATAAGTATGTCTGTGTGATTCTACAGGAAGTTCAGAAGCTGGACACAGCCTTTAGGATCTCCCCAAGGCCTGGAAATGGTTGCTAGAGCATTAAGTGGTATCCAGCAGAGGACTTCCAGCTTTTCTTACTGGAGCTCACCTACCTGGTGCTATACTCACCACTGCTTGGGTGGGAAGCAACTGGCCCCACTTAATCTGTATCTGCCTATCCTGGCAGTTGGATCTTTGTTGTGAACAGGGGAAGAGATGTCCTGATGTCCCTGGAAACAGTGACAAGGATCAGATATCACAGCCAGCCATAACAGGTGCTGAAACTGGACCAAAATTTGCATTGCCTTCCAGTGCACCAGCTACACTGTAATCAGCTGGATGGGAGATGCTGAATTTAGTTTTTATGGACAGCTTGCTTTCTAGAATCTGTAATTTTTGAGCACTCAAGTGTCCAATATTAAATGTTTGTTGTTCTTAGTGTAGCTTTGTGTGCCTCTGTTACCCAAAGAGTATTTGAAAATATTGTATGTCACAAGCAGATTATTTATTTATTGGGGAAAGGACTTTCTGGGGGGCAGAAGGAGGGTAAAATTTTGTCTTCTATAATCACATTAGCAGTGGTGTGATGACAATCGCTTTCACTTGTTTTTGCCAGGTATGGCAAGGCTGTGTGGAACTTTAACGTGTTATAATTAAGTACACTATCAGAAGCAGTTCTATATGAAAGAGTTGTTAACATGATTTTATTGTCCTCGTTGCTGGAAAAAGACTTGGTAGCTCAGGTTTTTTGGTGGATCTTGATACTGTAGACAAATGTGAAAGGATTAGAAAAAGTGTTTTAACAAAGGTAGAAAGTCAAAGTGGAAACCAGAGTTGTCAGGAATGCTGAAACATAGACATGATCCAAACTTTTGTATTTCCTTCATTACCAGGCCAAACTTAAGGAAGGGGTAGATGTCACTTACACAATTACTCTGCACCAGTGAGTACCTAATAAGGAGAGGGCAACTTCTAGATACTTGTGGGGTTTTTTCTTACTGTCAACATCCTCCCACTCTTTCCCTTCTCTCAGCAGTTGGTGCCATATTGGTGAGGTCAAATTAGTGAACAAACAATACTTCATCTATGTGTCAGTTGTATAGACTTGTGCCTTCTGTGGTAGGTTAACTTTCCCTCCACCCATTTCATATTTTTTTTCTTTTCCTCATTTTTCTTCTCTCTCCTGTCTCAGCAGAACAGTCTTCTAGGATTGTGGCTTCTGAGGTCACTGTGTGACTGGAGATTTGGAGAGGAAGGAGAGGGATTGTACCAAGACAGGGAAACCTGTTGGGTTTTAGCAGTTCTTTGCTTTTCCATTGAAAAGCCACAAATGCAGCTGAAGATCCTGCAACTTCTCTAATGGGGAAGTGTGGGCAGATGTCAATTACCTCAGTTATATCAAAATTGAAATTTAAGCAAAATGGTGTGTTTTTTAGTGTAGCTGTTATCTTACCAGTATGGAACAGTCAGCCTGACCAGCAGGTATTTAAATAGGTTGCACTCAGAATACATTTAATTTTAGGTTAAGGCTTGCTAGTGTAAGTAAATAATGTAAGTCTTCTGAGCTGTAACAATTCCTTTTTGGACATAGTGTTGTGACATGAGTTGACCTGGGAGATTGTTCTTCTAGTTTATTTGCATACATTATTCATAATCTCTGCCTGTATTGATGTTTGAATCCTTTTAAATGTGCCTTAGCCTTTCAGCTTCCTTAAGTTCCATCCCACAACTCCCACAGTTGTACCACTGTTATAGCTGCAGGGTGACAACAGATTTGCTCTTCAGAGGAGGGTTCTGTAATAAAACTGGCTAAAACTGGAGCAGAGTACTTCTGTAGTTGCACACAACTTTAAGAGAGTGAGGAATCATTTATATTCTTTCATACAGTATTTGATAATTTTCTGTCCCTGGGATTATTTGAGGATGAGTGGGTTACAGTGGTATTGCAAATCAGAAGGGTCAGAAATAAGGACAGAAAGTGAATTGTTACAAATACCTTTGTTCATAATGGTGTTCCTAAAAGATGTGAGCATGAAAGAAGTGAATGGACAGCTAAAAGAACTTCAGAATTAATTTCTGAATAACTTTTCTGTTACAGCTTTTTTTTTAAGTGAAATGTTGAGTAATTGTTTAGAAAATAGAATAAACTTCCCTTACTGAAAACAGGCAATACACCAGAAAAGTTAAAGAAACTGCATTTTTTTCAGAATAGGATTTGTTATTATCTACCATTTTCAGTCATAGACTTGAAGCTTCTAAATAATTATTAATTCATTAAAGCTTCTGTTTTACCAACTTACCTACATTAAAATGATCGGATTAAAATGTCTCACTTGTAGACCACTGGAACTTTTTTGACATTTCATGTACCTTATTTCTCAAGTAAAGTCACTGAAAAAGTTAATCCTACAATGGAAACAGATATGCAACCAACATTTTTGTAGGGGACTTTCGTTCCTCAATAACAGTGATTGCGCTTGTTTTATTCTCTGTTCTGGCACTGCTACAGCATATGATTCATTTTTGTCTCATGCTAGCTGTAGCAAGGAAACCACACACATATTGCAATGTAACAAGGCTAGAGAAGTACATTTCAGACTGAAATATGAAACAATCATCAAGAATATTTATTCATTCTGTTGAAGTTTCACCCTGCATTATAAAGCAGGCTTCCAGGGAAAAAGAAAGCTCTTGCACAGATGCGTTTTACCTTTTCTGTGGGCACTTCCGTCCTGCCTGAAGAATGGAGCTGGTGGTAACACTCCATTCTTGAAATCCTAAATACTTTCAGAGTTTGTTTATTTTGGCTGTTTCTTCCTCCCCACCCATCCTGAGAAAACATACCACATTTTAAAAATTTGTTTCAATGGCCAGAAGAAAGATCTGGGTTCAGACTAGAGCCTAGGAGTTATACCTGTGTAGTAATCCTTACAGTTGAGGGGAAGAGAGCTGTGATATCCAGACTTTCTAAATAGCAGCTGGCATCGTGTCCAGGTATTTTGTACTGATCTGGTCTTGCTGAGAGACAGCAAATACAAATACAGGTTTGTCCAGGTCACAGTGCTCTGAGTTGGAATGGGATAGTAAGCTACAGTTAACTCAGTACGGTTTGATAGTGGCACCAGGTTAGAGACAGATATGGCCTTTTGTGAATATGAAACTTGAAGCTCTTTGTGTTTGGGTTTTGTTCAAATGTAAACATCTGGTTTGTCTGGTGTCTCTGTCAGATGCTCAGTTTTCTCCACAAGATGATTTTCATTAAGGAACAGACTCACGTCAGGAGCTGTGGAAGCTAAGTGTCATTATCTTTGAGTGTTCAGTGCAGGTTTATAAAATCCATGTTACAGAATACTGTCTCCAGTATGTAATCCATGTTACAGAATCTGTTTCAGAATACTGTCCTCAGTGAGGCTTCTTCTGTTTCATCTGGTACTTGCTAGATGTCAGGTAGAAGCTCTCACTGAAGTGAGGAGCCTTTTATTATAAATGTATGGGGTAGCTGAGAGTAAGGCATGAAGATGGTTGCAAAGCCATTTTGCTTATAAACTTGATTGTGAGGATCTGTGGCATGAGCCATCACACTTGTGGATGTGCCTTCATGTTTTTGTGTAGCCTGCTGAGAGTGAATGCTGCATTTCTGAGTAAAAATTCAGAAAGTTACTGGTGTTGGATTGGTGCAAAGGTGAGCCCTGGTCACTATAAAAAAAAAAAACAACAGAGTGAATAGGGGAGACTTCTGAGTTATTTTTAGATGTATTTTTAGTATTATTGTTCATTCCCCAGGCAGCCAGTGTGAAGTATTCTGCCACCACCACGGACCAGTGTCTGCAGACAGTTTCGGCGATCACTTAGTCTTCAGCAATCTGCAGAGTGTACAAACTGTTAGCTTTGGCTCTGGTTTCTGCTTCTAGAATAATTCAAATGTTTCTTACTTGAGGCATCTGGTTTGTTTTTGGAGGGTGGAAAAGAAGGCAGATGCGCTGCCGGCTGCCCTCGTTGTGTCTGGGTCAGGCGGGGCGGCCCGAAGGCCAAGGTGTGCCAGGTGGGGGCTGGTGCCGCCTCCTGCCAGCCCGGCCGGGAGGGCGCGCCCGGGGCAGGGCTGCGCCTCCGCCTGGCCGCCTCTCCGGCCGCCGCTGACCTCTCGGCTCTTCCTGCCGCTGCTGTGTTCCCTCCCTGCCTCTGCTGGGCACAGAGAATTTACCTGAAGCCTGCAAAGCGAGCCGGTCACATGGACAGACTGTGCCAGATACGGCTGTAATCTCGGGCTGAAAAATTGAATTTGTCCTCCCCCTCTTCCTTCTCTTGTGCGTTCGTTCTCCGATTCAGGAATGCAAGCTCTGAGTTACACAGCACAATGGAGACTTAATGTAACTATTTCTAAAGCGTCTGCTGGCAAGAAAACTCTGACGTCAGCTAAGTTAGGGTGAGGTTTTGCTTTGCGCACTTTCAGTCGCTCTGCTCTGCAATAATGGCATGCAGGAATGGAAACTCTGTTTGGGGGGTGTCACTGGGAGTCGTCCTTGGAGGCTGCTACTCCCTGTAGGTCTCTTGTGGGTAGAAAATGTACTTGATAAACTTTGTTTTGTCCCATTTGTTTATTACAGGCGTTTCAGAATATTCTGTAAATATTTGTGCCTAACACTCTTGGCTGGCAGGATATTGCTTTCAGCTTTTTAAACTGTGATTACAGTAACAGTTCTTTGCTGGTGTTTCAAGTGAAGATATTTTTTAGAGGCGAACTAAATTGCTCAGTGACTTCCCCCCCCCCCCCCCCGGTGTTAACACTAGGTTTAGATAAGCAAAAAAACCAATAAATCAGTAATCATCTACTGCAATTTGAAATTCTTAATGGTTAACTTGCAAGTAGAAAGAAAGCAAGGACTCAAAGACATTGTGAATTTATGGTCCCCCACAGAAACTGGAGTCCACCAGAGAAACTGGAATTTTACTTTTAAGATGAACAGGGATTTGACTTTTGTTATTGCTGATGAAACAAATATCTTTGACTTGAAAATAAATATGAAAGTCTGTGTGTTATATTCAGTTTAAGGTACTTGTTTCATCTAAGGTTTATCTGGATGCAGACAGCTCAGGAAAGCTGTCTTTAAGGCCATCAGAGCAGAACTGTGAATGCCACTGTGACAGGATTCAGAGTCAAATTGTAGGGTTGCAGCTGATTTTAAAAATAAACAAGAAGCTTTTGTAGTGTTTGCAAATGGTTTGCGCTGCTTCTTAAAGGAAAAAATCATCTTGGCATTTGGGGGCTGGGTGTCAGATTTAGGCTTACAGGTGCTCATAGCGAGAGGCAGCATCTTCTGTGCTAATCCAGTTTACCAAATCTGATATTTCTGTGGTCTAGGAAGCTTTTAAATCTGACTTAAGGTGTTGGAGTTTTTTAACGATTTACTAGAAAGGGTACAGTTGAAGGCATATTACCAATCTTAGTATTTAAAATCCACAAAGTATGGTTTTACCTCAGAACCTGAAATAATGTAGGTTTGTTTGAAGACTATAATTAGGAAATGTTTAGCTGTTCTAAATAATGGAGAAAATAAGCACAGTGGCTTTTCTAGGAATTGCATTATGCTTGCTTCATATTTTCTACCTGTAATTGTTGGAAATAGATGGTGTGTCACAGTCTGTTGCACAAAGGGTCCCAACTAATGGTGTTTCTATAATTATGTAGAAAGAACTGTTTAAGATGATGCTTTGGAAGAAAAAAGTAACATCCAACACAGAAAGGGTATGTGAGTTTGAATGTGAGGGGGTGAGTGGAGGGAAAAAGGCTTTGCAATCCCTCCTCAAAAGCACGAGGGCAAGGGAGTTGTATTTCAGAAATACTTTGTCATGAGGCCTGGCAATGGCTTTTAAAGGTAACAGAGTAAGTGGAATAGTGCAGCTACATCTTGGCACACACTCATTTGTGTCACTAAGCACTAAGAACTGCTGTAGCATCCTCAGCTGGCAGAGGAACACTGAAGGTCCTCCGCAGGTCTTTTTGACTGTATTCTGTCGGTAAATGTATGAAGCATAGCAGGAAACTTTTGAGTATGTATTTTTTTTAAGTTTCGTGTGAAGCTTTCGGACCATCCAGAATATGACAGCACTGCCAGGGTCTCGTCAGCACTTTGTGACCCAGTGTGTCACCTGACACGAGGCCTCTGGCTAATGCAGTGGCTTGCAGGGGATTCCCAAACTCCCCTGTGTTGATTCATGCTTGGACACCATTAACAAGGCAGTAAAGACTAAGAAAGTTTCACAAGATTAAGTCTTTAACGCCGTGAGTGAGTGCATTTGCCATTACTTTCTACCCGTTTGGTGCAGCAGTTGTTTTGCATAGAGAAACTCTGCTTACTCCTCAGTCTGTGTTCATGTCAGTGAAAACTGTTGGGAGAAACTCTCATCAACCTGGCTAAATCCTGCTGTTTGCTGACATAGCATATCTTTTGGCACAGTATGATGTTGTTGTAGGTGGGATAATTGTGCTGGCAGAATTAACTCCTCCTATTGGCATGTATTGTATTTCCAGCATAGGTACAGCATCAGATGTACTTTAAATGACTGGCATTCAGCTTTTTCTTGCTTTGTGCTTTTTAACTAGTGTTTACACAATTTACAATGCTAGTGTAGTCTGCCTGTAAATCCTGCTAGATCATTCCCCTTCTCTTGTGCTGAATGGGCTCTATTTTTTCAACCTGGTGTTTTTAATTTATTTTCAGCAGGACTAGAATAATCTTCTCCATTAATTCTTTCTTCTGAAGACACATCAGTAAGATTTATATTTTCACCTAGTGTATTCATAATAAATAGCAAAGATCTGTGGCTAGTTGATTTGTCTTTACCTTCCTTTTCTAATTTTCTCCCTTTATTTTACATTAAGTTCAGCTGTGAGATAAGTTTCATGGTACTTCTGCCATTTCCTGACGCCAATGGTTTTTCTGGAGGCAGTGAGTTTCCTGTCTGGAAGCTACAGGCAGTGTTTCTGGCAGGATGGAGTATTTTTGTTTCCCTGGCTAGACCTTTGTTTTTGTCTCTTTTTCTCCCAGTTTTTTTCTTTTTTTGTTTTGTTTGGTTTTTGTTGTTTGTTTGTTTTTTTATTTTTTTTTTTTTAATCTTGGGCTGTATTTGATATTGCAACAGTTAATTTAGAACTATCAGTAGAAAAAACTGACTTGGTGATTTGAAATGTATCCATGCAGGATTTTTCAGTTAACATACTTGACAGAATACGTTAATAGGTCAGGCTGCAGGAGAATTGGATGTGTTTTGCTAGGTTTTGACCTAATCTCACCTCTTGAGTGAACAGGAGTGGTTGGTTAGGATGGTGCAACTTCGTACCTGACCTGAGGGCAGTTTCAGAAGTTGTGGCATTAGCCATAACAGAGTTCAGAAAACTGTCACAGTTTCTGTCTGTATCCTTGACTTGCTGCTGCTAGAACAGACAGGCAGGGATTATTTGCTCAGTCATCCAAGCTTTTCTGAAAATTTTATAATGAATTATATTTATCAAAATTATTCTCTGTAAAAAGATATCAGAGGAGACCAATGCAGGGCAGTTATTCAGTTCTCAAGGGCTGACATACTGGCAAAGTAAGTTAGTGTGAGTTGTCACAGCGACTTTCAGAAACTGACCAAGTTCCCCATGGTAAGGTCTCAACAGTCAGCCTAATCTGATGTTGCTGGAAGAATTCAAAACTCATACTAACTTGGTTCCTTTTAATTAGTTTACTTCAAAAACTTCAAAAGTTTTATGCAAAGTATAGCTGTATATATGGGGTTTTTTAAAATGGTAAAATAGCACTAAATGTTTAAAAAAGTAATCCATCAATAGCTTCCAGCATTTCTCAGTTTGAGGCAAAGCTATTTGAAGATTAATGTGTGTGAGGGATGTTGGTGTTTGTGAGTTGTTTTTCTGTATTTTTTATTTGCCTCCCCTGCCTCCAAAATAGAGGTTGGTTATGCCAGAGATAAAACAGAGCTGGAAGATGCTGCCAATCAGACAGTCAATAATATCTTCGCTCAGTGCAAGACACAAACTCTGGCTCTTGCTGAATTTAAAAATCATTAGGAGCCAGGAACTGCAATCTGCAACCTCTTATATATCCCCTCAAGTTGCTGTCTCTGGTATGCTTTTCAAATTTGGTCTGTGTGCTCTCCCTGGAACTCCTGCTCATGGTTCCAGATCCCTCTACTACAATATTTGTCTCACCTTATATCTTGGTACGCTCTATTTGGTTTGTTTTTATAGTGGTGCAAACTTGTAAGCCTGCTTGAAAACAAAAGCTTGTCAGAATTCAGTATGTAGCCATTACTGATGGACCAGGCAAAATTACAGACCTGAAATTAAATCTGCTTATTCTGGAAATTTGTTGGTATTGGTGATTTTCATTTTGGAACAGTTTTCTATAGCAATGATCTCAGCCTTCAGGAGTGTTGCAATGTTTTCCACTTGTAGGACTGGTGACACTGCAGGAAACAAAAACTGTCTTTTGTTATTTCACTGATGTGTGTTTTCACTCTGATTATTTTGCAATGTATAGCATAGATTAAAAAGCAGCTGCAGGAATGAAAGTATTAATATAGTTAGATGAAACCTCTTTTTTTGGTGCAGAGGCAGCTTGTGCAGTTTTTAAATCCCTTAGTGTTGCTTTCACTTTTCAGACTGCTAGCTAGTCAAGTATTTTAGAACATTACTTATGTATCTATATATAGATATGGATACATAAAAATAAATCTCTCCACAATATTCAGAAGTGAAAACAAATGCCCATCGTTGCACTAAGAGAATACATTCCAGTTACTTTTGTAAGAAAAACATTGTCCTAGTTGTGAGGATCTTAATGATTAAAGGATTAAAATAGTTAAACGTTTTGGTGATGTTTTGTTTTGCTTCCTGTTTGGTTTTGTTGTGATTTTTTTCCCCTCAGTGTTTCCAAGACTTTGGTTTCCTCTTGGCAGAGTTTGGTGCATTTCTTTGCAGAAGGCACCACAGTGCATAGGAGAAGCTTTTGACACGCAAGCGAGTGTGTGGTTGAACTAAGATTGCTCTGCTGAGTTAGATAAGGGAAAATTGCAAATAGTCTTATTTGCAACAGACACAGACATGCAGATGCACAAATAGAAAGCATCTCTCCACTGAGTTCTTAGCTTTGGTCAACCACTGCACACAATACACTCAGATTTAATGCTGCTGGTTTGGAAAATGAATATTTTTAGAATTTAAGGTATTCTTTCCCTTTCACCACCAGACCGAGGGAGGCACTTTGAGTGCACTCTCTTATTTACAGGCATTATCTGCAAGAGGAACAGAGTTGCCAATCATTTGTTCAGAGACTTTCAGAACAAGTTGAGCAGCTTGCAAGACTTCCTTTCCTAATAGCAGCTGTCATGGACACATGATACAGGATGTATTGCTCATAAATTTCTAAGGAAGAAGCATAACTTTTTTTTTTTAATAAGCTGTTGAAAATTTTTCTAGCTGTCAGGATTGGTTTGTCATGTGCTACATACCATTGTGAATTTTAAAACAGAACATTGTATATCAGTTCACTTTTGACAATTCTGTAGGCTTCTCTGTGTTTTAAATACTGTCAGTCTTTCAATTTTTATGCCCGGTCAGTCTGACTCTCTCAGGCCTTGAGCCCAAGTGGGTTCATAGTCAGTCTGTTTGTGTCATTGTTTTACAAACAATATTGTTTTGTTCTGTAAGTGAAAATAGAATTTCCAGATAATTGACACAGGACCTTAAGGAAAAAGAAAGTGCAGTCAGAACAAACTGAGACATGGTAACAGTGCAGTAGAGATAATTTAATCTCTGCCTCACAAATGCTTTTCTCTTAATTCTTGTATAACAGTTCCATGAATATCAGGGTTTTTAGTTTTTAATCACAGAATTATGTGGGCTGAAAGGGATGTTGAAGATAATCTTGTTCCGACCCCCTTGCCCTGTATGAGCAGGGATTCCAGTAGATGAGATTGGTCAGGGTCCCGTCCAGCCTGGCCTAGAACACTTCCAGGTACGGGACATCCATAGCTCCTCTGGGCAACATGTGCCAATACTTCACCATGCTCTGAGTAAAGGATTTTTTCCTAAATTCTAATGTAAATCTCCATATAAGAAGTCAGGAGAGATTAATTATAAGAAGGCTTTCCCTGAAGTAAAATGACTGCATTGTAGAAACTTCCATATATTAAAGCAACTCCTGATGCTCCTGGAAGACCCCTTGTTCCTCACGTGGCACTGGTCTAATGGTCTACATGTGCCAAGCTGGCTTAGTCCAGAGGGTTTGACTTCCTCTCAAATTAGGGGTAGGGCCCTATCCTGTTCAGCTTACTGTGCTGATATGGGCATGTCCCAGGCCTTGTCAGCACCTTCACTGAGCCCACTGTGTGCTCCAATGTGAAATTAGTGAATAAATGCTTGGTATGGTACTTGCTGGGAACTCTGCTCCCGGTCTTTTGGGTTTACATAAATTAAAGAAGTGATATTATTTCACTGCAGCTGTTTTTCTGTCATTTAAAGATGTTATGTGAAGTTTAAGCCTTGACATTTCAAAATGTTTTGAAGAACGTGAGTTAGTTGTGGATTTGAGAATTCTGTTTTCGAAATAATGGCCTCTGCAGCTATCAATAGTCCATTGTAAACATAAAGAAATGAGATGCAATTAACTAAATGATCAAGTGATTTTCACTCTGGAAAGGATGTACTACTAGTAGGAGTAACTCCATTAACTTCTGTAATAAGTGTTTTTCACGCTTTAAGAGAAGCATTCACATACGTGGCTCTTAGAACAAAGCAGGATAGAAAGTAAAAGATATCTTCCTGCAAAAGTGTTTGAAAGGTAAGACTTGCTTCCATAACATGTAAACTACCATATTGGTGCCCAATTTTGAAGGAGAAAAGTCATAATGAAGTAAAATTTTCATGAGCATATATTTAAAGTAGTTTTATACAGTTCAGTTTGATTTAAGTCAATTACTTAAGAGGCTTTGACGATGTTTTCTGCACCCTGTACATCATACTGTAACAAATAACTGTAAATGTTTGATAAGTATCTGTATGGCTGAGTTTGTGTTAAAAGCTTGAGAAATCTTCTGATACAAATTTGTTAACTTTCTTTAGTAGAATTAACTTGTCAATTTAATCCAAATACTGCCAACCCTTTATTTCACCTTTTATTAGAAATCAAAGTTAGAAGACTTCAAAAATGCCACACAAATTAAACTGAAGCATATTTACAGTCTTTGAAACAACTACATGGAAAATGTTGCTGTTCTTGATCTTAGTTTATGAAGGGAAATGTACTGAAGGAGTCATAAAGGTATTCTGCTAATTGCTGCAGTTAAGCATTTCACCTGCACATTATGCATTTGCCTAACACAACATGCTGCATTGTGTTACCATTAAAGGGTTTTATTTTTCATCTTAGTGTGTATAAAAGTTCTGCCAGAACCTTTGTTGTTTCAACATAATTTCCATCTGTTCTCTTCCAAGTTGCAAAGTGTTGGTTCTGCTTGCACTAAATCATCTGTAATAAAACCAAGTAACAGTCCCAACGTGCCCTGACACCGTGTGCATTGACATGACTATGGTGAGATGTTTTTAATGGGACAGAGTGTTGCAGAAGCACATAGATGTCAAAATTCAAACTTGTCAAAGGTGTTAAACTTTTCCAGGCTGTTCCTCACTCTTTTAACTCAGCAATGCCAGATGTATACTTGAACCTGAGGCATGTGTAAAGTGAGTAGGGGTATATTTATCTTTCAGAAATCCTCAGGCAAAAGTGTTTGTATTTTCCCCCCAGTTTTAAAAACTGTTGTGCAATAAGCTGACATTTAAAGAATTGGCCATTGAAATGAGGTATTTGTTCATCATTTCAAAATCCTGTGCATTGGTATTCCATTTAGTAGCTTCAGCTTTTGTATATTTTTGTTTTACATTTTATTCCACTATGTTTATAGTTCTTAGACTATGGATTAAATGCAAATGAAAATTTCTTTTTGATGCCTCTTTTAGATGTTTAGAGATACCTCTATGTTAAGAACATCACAGCTTAGAAATTTTAGGATGCTGTGTGATTGACAGGAGATGCTCATTGGAAGAGGGAGGCAGAAATGATCTGTGATGGTGGTTGAAATTCAAGTTCTGAAGATTTTTTTTTTACAGCTCTCTTTAAGCTGGATCAGTGCATTTCAGAAAGCAGCTAGAGAGTGTGGATGTTGAGAACTGCAGATGTGAGAAAGAAAGCTTTTAGTAGTCAGTTTTAATCAAGAAGTAGCTTTCAGTGTGCTAACAGAGTTGGCACTTGGTGGTGGAGCAAATGCCTAAGATGAAGAGAGTTTCTTTGAAACAGAAGTCTAGATTTGCCATTTAAGCACCAATTACATAAGGGAATATATAAGGGGTTTCAGTGAGGATGTAGTTCCACCTATGTTTATGGTGGTTTTTCTCCTTTCCTACATTAATGTTTAAACCTGCCTTTGTTTTGCAAACGTGTGAAGCTGTTTGTCTGGATGGCAGACTGAATTTTTCCCCCTGTACTGCAGGTTGAGCATGTAATGGAAAAGCAGGCAGCATGCTGACCTTGTGCCTCTGATGTGTTTGGAGGCCAGTTAGGAGCATGAGGGAGCTGGTCTCCCCCAGCAGCTGGTTTATGGAGGCACTCTTTTCTTGCAAAATCAGCAGGGTTATTCTCAGCTGCCCTTAGGGCATTTCCAAAGTGTTTTGAAATGATGAGAAAAGCAAAGATTGTGTCATGAAGAGCCATATTAGAAGGTACTCATCACCCCAGTCATCTCTGGAGTTGAAATCTCCCTTTGCAAGATTATTCCCGTTTCCTTTCCCTCCCCCTCCATTATATGGTCAGCAATACTTAAAGGAGCATGGTCAAAAAGAACTATTGAAGGAAATTAGCTGGAAGCTCATTGGGTGTTCCTAGCAAATAGTTTAGCCATGGTTGCAGAAGGAACAGATACCAGCTTAATATTTTGCTTTAGGTGAGTTGCAACGGTAAATGTCATTTTTGCATCTTCAGATGACAAGGTGTGTTTGTGCTGTGGCAACTGGTGTTTTGTGGTAAGTCTGTGGCACGAGCAGAATGCAAAGCACGACTGGAATTCAGATTTGTGGTAGGGCTTTGGGCATGGTGGGAAGCCAGAAATATGGCTTTTCTGTAGTTTGTAGTGCTTTTGAGGAAATGTTGAGAACAGTGGTGAACTTAAAGTTTTAGGATTTGCACTCTCTGGTTTTACTGTCCCTTTGCTGTTGCCCATATTAGTTTCTTCTGTGTGTTGACAGAGTTTATACTGGCCAGTGAGAGTAATGCGAAACTTGCAATGTATGTTGCCTTAAAATCAGATTGTTTATTATTCCCATAGTTTGTGTGTCTCAGCTCATTTCAAGTAGTTGGATTTTGGAGCTTCAGTTTGCACACAGCATATGCCCTTCATGTGGACTCGTTGTTACTGGAATAATACAGGCATTGTGTTCTCTGGCTGTACAGAATCAAGTATTTTTTTGATTCTTTTTGTCAGCAGAAACATGCGGATGCTGTGTTGGGTTGGGCAACATGAGAACTGGCCAGTGCTCCAGATTGTGCTAGTAAAGCTTTTATGATTTTGTACAGCTCTGATCATTATTAGCATTGTAACATCTGTCTTCATTTTTCCTTTAATAAATCATCTGCTGAATCTTTTCACTTCAGCAAAGTCATCTTTGAACGTCACTAGAATGTCAATCCAAAATTACTATATAAGGAAGAGCATGGCTTTTAAAACTAGTTTTGTGCATTTAAATCTAAAGAGCATAATTGATGATTGTCTGAAATAAATGGTAACTTTTCTTTTCAAAAACCCTGTCAAAATTTCACTGTTTCCTTAGAAGAGCAATCTGCTATTTTAGAGAGACTGCTTATCAGATCCCATTATGCAGAGAGAACTATGGCACGTACTGGTCTCTTTTTTTACATCATGGGGGAATCTTTGTTTATTTAAAAGGAAAAAAAGTACAACTGGTTCATCACCAGAACTTCTATTTCTTGATTTTGTACATCTGTTGGAACTGGCAGAAATGCTGTAATACACATTCTTTCCTCTCCAGAGAAAGGGAGGAGGGGAAGGTTTGTAGTCATACACTTGGCTGTGTTACTGTGTTTACTTCCTACCTTTTTCTATTTTATTTTTAAAAACAAACAAAAACACAGAATAAACCCCACCCAAACAAACAACAACAAATGACTTTTTCCCTGAAATGAACGCTTTGCTTGCTCTTCATTTTGTTCATGAACTCTACTATTTAGGAGGTTGACACTTTCCACTGCCCTGATAGGATCTGTGTGAACATACCAATGTTAGTAATCACCCAATTATAAAAATGCTTTTAAAGTTATTCTTGCACTTACAAACAAATAAATTTAACTTATTGTCAGCAATGGGCTGTATCTGTAGTATATTTCAGACATGGTCTACCAGTTGTGTCTGTCTATGATACAAAGTAATACCAAGATCCTGGAGAGAAGGATGTCTTCTTCTGTCAAAATTATGGACTAGGTTTCTTCAGTTTCTTTTTTTTTTTTTTTTTTTTTTTTTTTTTAAATTGGGGAATGTTTTAGTTCCTTTAATGAGAAACAGCGGCTGCAAAATTATTAAATCTGTTTTGGGAACAGGAGCAGGTAAAGCATCCAAGATTCCTTTTGACTAGATTTTTTTACTCAAAATGTTCCCTTAGGAGGGAAGGAAGAGTATGTTATGTTCTTGAAGTATTTAGACTCTTTATTTTAGACTCTTGAGAGTAAACTAAGATTTTTTTAATATGTTCACAGTGGTAAGATTTTCCTTTATTAGAAAAAAATAAAGAAGAAAGAAGAAAGCAGTAATAATTCAGCATTTGAAAAATAGAATATGGTGGCTTTTTAAGTCTAAAAAACTCTAGGAGCTCAAAATGTCAGATCTCTTTTTATCAAAACCAGGAGATGTGCAGGTGTTTTGGTTGGGGTTTTTGTGTGGGGTTGGTTTTTTTTTTTCCTTTCCTCTCTTGTCTTTTTAATTTTTACACTTGAGGAAGGTAGCGTTCTTGTGGAGTACTGCTGTATACTGGGTGTTAGTCTAAATTGAGTAGTGTTATCTTGGCTACCTGCTAGTACATAACAGCTACCTATGGTGGTCTGAAGAGGGCCCAGCAGTGGGTCTGCTGCATGCAGTGCTCTGCTGGGATGGACAGCCTGTGGGCTATTTCTGTGTTTCCTCTTTGGAGAGGGATTCCTGTTTCCGCTGCTGCTCAGCCATCCTCTGAAACTTCCCCAGTCTTGACCCAAGCAGCTCAGAGATCCTGTTCCGGAGACCACAGCACGTGTTTGGATCTGTGCCGGTCTCCAACGGGTGTGCAGACTGCTTAGCTCTTATAAACAGAGGCATTCATCTCTACATTCCTTTGTTTCTACCTTTGGACTTAGTTTTAGTATCCAGTGTCTGATTTTATCTTTTGGTAAAGTCATTGAAACCTATTCACACCTTTCTGGGGGGTAAGTTGGGAAACACTGAGGAAAGAAAGGATGCTGGCAGTAGTTGCATGCAGATATGCAACACTGGTGTCACATAAAAAATGCCTTCTCACTTCTGTTAAAGATGCAATTCACCAAACGTTAAAAAAATTCCTCTTGTACAGTCAAGCTTCCAAGAAGTGGGAATATTTGCATGTTTGGGGAAAAGTTAGTGGTTTTGGTTGGAGGTGATCTGCTGCTTTTTCCTCTGTCAGAGGAAAATAGGAAGAGTTCTTTCTTTCTCTTCTCACTGAACAGTGAGTTAAGCAGCAGAGGGCAGAAGGAAATCCTTGGTGTCATCTTGTACATAGGTAATAACTGAAACTTGATATGTGATGGGAATCTAGTTTAGGGCCTTTTTTTTTTTCCTTACAGAAATACATCTGATAAAAAATTCAAATGTTGTCACCTTAACTGCTGTCTTTGTCTTGCCCTTCAACTTCTATATAATCAAGCAGTGTTGGCTGTCACTCATTCTGCAGCTCTGCTCCCTGAAATATTCACATGCCTTATGCTATAAATATGCATACTTCTCTGAGAACCCTCCTGATTTTGAGACTATCTTGAGTTGTTTAGCTACTGTGATTTAATTTCTGCTGGCTAAATGGTTCAAAACACACTGAGAAATCTTTCTTTTAATTAACTGTATTGGATTTGACCTTATCACATGTGCAGAAAATGTAAAGTAGAGAAAACAGAAAAGTTTCCAATGCTGTAAGCCTGTTGCTAAGCTTTATAGAAGAACTTGCACATTTACTTAGGTGTCACTTTGAGGTTTGGTAATTTCTATACATGCGTAGACACACACACACCCCACTTCCCTTGGGGGAACAGGGGAGTGCAGATGCTGTTCTCTGCACTGATGAAGTGTAACAAAGACAGTCCTTGACCAGAGGGAAATTTCAGGCTTGTTAAGATAATGATGCCTTTTTCTGGTCTTAGGAAATAAAGGCTCAGTCATGGTTAGAGGGTCGGGGGTTGTTTACCTCGGTATTTTAATAGGATCCCGTTCGATGGCTTCTGCCGTCCAGGTAGAACACGCCGCAAAAGCCCCCTCCCTCCAATCCAGTATACAATTAAAGACTCTACACATTAGCATATCTACCAGGAGGGCCCAATAAGGGGCCTGGGTGGGCTAACTTCTAGTTCACAAAATCTGTCCTGCTAGGAGACCTTGAGGGCTCACGAAAACAGGGTGTTTGGTCTCTAACTCTACGTGGCTTCAGGGATGTTTAGTCTACTGGCCTGCTAAACACCATGAAACCAGGCTAACTATCACCTAAAGCATCACAAGTATGCATGCTAATACTTGTGAATATAGGGAACAGTGTAAGAAGTATTCAGAAGAAAAGCAGAAAAAATCTTTCAGGCATCAATAAAAAGGATGTAAAGGCTAGAAAAATCTGACAGAAAGAGGTATTGGGTCAGATGGTGAGGAAAAGATGGTAGTAATAGGAATAACAGGTCACTAGAGTGCCGTGACCTTTCAGAACCAGTAGTGATGGTTGTAATTCTAATTCTGCTTTTTTTTCATCTCTCCTCCTAATACAGGGGATCCTTGTGAAGAATTTACTGGAAGGAGATACATATGAATTTTCTGCATGAAGACTCTCAAACTGGATTACATAACAATATGCCTGCATCCTCTGCCTCTATTTGATCCTTAAAAATGATTAGGATTGTATATGAAATTTAACCCCTTTCTGATGAGTGACCTAGACATGAGTTTACATCGGCAAATGGGCTCTGATCGGGACCTCCAGTCTTCTGCTTCCTCTGTGAGCTTGCCATCGGTTAAAAAGGCACCAAAGAAAAGAAGAATTTCATTGGGCTCACTTTTTCGGAGGAAAAAAGACACCAAGCGCAAGTCTCGGGATTTAAATGGAGGTGTTGATGGCATTGCAAGTATTGAAAGTATTCATTCAGAAATGTGTACAGACAAGAACTCTATTTTCTCCACGTGTACCTCTTCTGATAACGGAACAACCTCTAGCAGCAAACCAAGTGGAGACTTCATGGAATGCCCGTTGTGCCTTTTGCGGCACTCCAAGGACAGGTTCCCAGAGATAATGACTTGTCACCATAGATCTTGTGTGGATTGCTTGCGTCAGTATCTCCGGATAGAAATCTCTGAGAGCAGAGTTAATATTAGCTGCCCAGAATGCTCAGAACGTTTTAATCCTCATGATATTCGTTTGATATTAAATGATGACATCTTGATGGAAAAATATGAAGAGTTTATGCTTAGGCGATGGCTGGTTGCGGATCCTGATTGTAGGTGGTGCCCAGCTCCAGATTGTGGGTATGTATTTTTCTTATATTTGAAAAAAAAGTGACAGTGTAAATACATAATTTTCATAGCATTATGATTTTTGTAAAGTCACTTGCTTTACTTTGTGTGTTGTTACAGTTGTAGGAGTAGGTAGCAGGCAGAATTCTCTTTAAAAAAAAAAATATATAAGAAATCAAAACAAATGAAAATGAAAACAACAATAAGAACCACCCAAGCCATAACTACCTTCCAAAATAAAATGCTTTCTCAAGTAGGTTTTTCTTTTTTTCTGCACAGAAGGAATTTCAGCAAGGTCAAGACACTTTTTTATTGGTAGATGCCTGCCATTTATTTACAGTAGGCAAAAGAAATTTATATGCTGCACTGCCAAGGCAATGGTGCAAAGTAAAGAGAATTGAAAATTTAGTGACTGTAGTTTAACTCAATTTTGTTAAAGCGCAGTGGGTATTCTGGCTTTTTAACAGTGGAAAATGATTTAAGCTTTTCTGTGAATTAAAAGGCCTCTCCTAATTCAGCTATCTTCCATCTTGTGGCTGGTTGAGACAGCACTTGTTGCCTGTCAGCAGGATTCTCATGTAAGATAATCAGCTTGTTCCTGCTTATTGTCTGGGGAACATAATGTTTTAACTTTGCTTTAATACTTTAAACAGTTCTGAAATCATGCTGAATTCTAAGTAGGCTGAACACTACTGAGCAGCAGCTCATCATACTTTTCTGCTGCTGGTGTCTCATAATGCTATTCTTCAGCAAGCTGCTTTTTTAGAAATTGCTTGTGTTACCATACTGCTTGAAGATTGTAGCCATGACTGCAATCCAGATGTGCAGACTCAAGAGGCTGACAGCTCTGTTTCAAAGCCTCACAGATGAGCAATAAGTAGAATGAAGAAAGGAAGAATGTTGCAAGAGAACAAGCAAGACTGTTAGGTAGATTAAATACTCCAGTATTGATAACCAGGTACTTAATGTTTAGGACTTACTTCAAATGCAGTTTTGCTTTCGTACTTTGAATGAAACAGAATTTGCTAATGCAAGTCGAATGCAGGGACTGGAAAGGTGATAGTTTCATATCTGGTCCAAAGTGAATGGCATTGCTGTGGCATAGTTTGAGGACAGAAGGAAAAATAACTTGAGGGATGTTTTGGTTGCATGAGTTTGTAACAAAGTCATATGGACAAAGCCAGTACAGTTTACTCGTAATATTTTGACACTACAAAAGAAAACAACCACTAGCAGGTATTATTTGATATGCAGAAGTATGCTTTGCCCTGAGATTTTGTGTTACAAACAGTTGATATTCAAGCTGAGGAGAAACATTTAAGACCTGTTAAACTATTCGCTATTAAACCCTTTTTCAGTGGTTCAGGTACATTTTTAGTACTTAGTTAAGTAGACTATAGCAGGTTTGTTTAACCTGTTTTGGTTTTTATGCTTCAATTTTCTTATCCGTTTTTAGAAAAAAAATCCAAATTATCTTGCAATGGTCAGAAACTGTGATGATAATTGCCATGGATAACACCATTATAAAAATAAAAAGTGGATATTCAGAGCGAAGTTAGAGTTCCATGCATTTGTGTGGGACCACAGCAATGTATTAGTGTGCAGCAAGTATTTAAATCATTGCTCCAGAACTGCTTATTGCATGCCCCATACTCTGGGAGGGGAGTCCTGTGGAAAATACAGTATATTGTCGGGCAGATAAACTTTCCCAATGTCTGTGTGAAGGGAACAAACTCGTACTGTGTGGGCAACCTTATGTTGTATTTTTGATACTGTGATTTTTCCTAATATATTTAAAGTGGCAGGGAAGTGCTTCACAGTGATAGATGCATTCTGTTTTTAATGCACAGACAGTGCCTATTCACTGAATTCTCATTACTAGTTTGAAGTGGAGTAAAGTTGGCTACTTGGGTACTTCTCAGGATGATCACTGTTTCTGGTTGTCATCCTAAACAAACAAGAGCTTCTGCAAGCATGTTTTGTCTTTTTCCCATCCTTCTCCTGATTGTTTTGAAACCTTCAGAACCCTTGGATGTGTTGGGCAGCTGGGATTGAGAATTCAGCAATAAGTAGTTTAGGGAAAAGGGTATACTGCTTGAACTACAGAAAGACCATGAGTAGTGCCTCCAGCAAGAGTAATACCTGTGTATGAACCCTCCAGTTAAAAATCTAAATTTGGCTTTCAGGCAGCCACCCCAGCACTGTCTGACAAGTCTGTATGTGCCCAACTGAGGGAAAGCACACAGAGGGAGGTAGGAAGGAGAAGTGGGAGTGGTAAGAAAAGCAGTAACAGGGATTTAATGTTGTGGTGGAGCTTAAACAGAAGATGAAGGAAGGAACTGTGCAGGTGTAAGGTTTAGGGAAGCAAACACTATTCAGACTTCCACAGAAGAGCCTTTGCTAACAAACACTGTTCAGAGATGATGCATGACATACAGTGCACACAAACTTCAGATCAGCAGGCATTTGCGTTAGTAATTACATGGTGCAACAGTATTTGCAGTTTCTAATTGCTTTGGCAGCTAATCCAGTTGTACAATATGCAATTAAAGCTGAAGGTTTTTTTCTTTTTCTGAACAGTTTTTGAAATGTAGTACTGGCGGTATGCATTAGGGTTATGACCTTTTAGCATGGATCAAGCATTTCATGAAGGAGCTGGATGGAATGCATTTACTAAATTTGTGATTAATCCCAAAGTAGGAGAGGTGCAGTAACTTCAGAGAGTAGCATAATTTCCTGAAGCTGACTTTAAGATTAGAAACAAGTTCTGTAATAAATAGGGAATTGGTGTGAAATTGAGCATTTTGGGAGGAAAAAATTACTGCACAAATAGGTGAAAAATGAATGGTGCACAACAGTGCTTCAGCTCCTCTCAGCATTGATCAAATACCCCATGTAGTATTGTTTCTGGGTTTGGGCATCACAGTCAAAAATCTGGACCAGATAAAGAGCAAATAATTAAAAAACATTGATCCCTGAAATGAAAATATGGAGGAAAACTGTATCAGTCTGGGTTTTTTTTTTTTTACATCATTGGTCTTCTGGGTTCTAAGGAAACAACAACTAATAGTTAAATAAATAATTCTTTTTCCTCTCTGTTTCAACACTGTTTGGGTAAAAACAAGTCCTAGGGACAGCAAAACATGAACCAAGAAGATCTTGAAATGAAGTTATCTGCAGTACCACCTGTGTTGCTATTACTTCTGTCCCACGGGAGAACTTCTTGTCCTCCCAACAGGAGAACTGCAGATGAGTCTGGAGGAGAACCTCTGCTGCAGCAGCTCTGCCCTGCAGGGGCTGCCTGGGAGCTGAGGAGTTTCCTGCCCTACAGCAGCCCAGTGCCAGAATGGTCCATACCACTGGCACCACAGGCTTTCTGACCCTAGGCTGCTTCATCCTCAGCTTTTGTTGCAAGCTCAGATGCATCCTGGTGGTTGTTGTTACCTGGAACACTGTAAAAGCCTGGAACAGCTGTAACCTACCAGCAGTGGCTTCATAGGAGACACTGTCACATAGATGATCCTTCCCTGGGGAAGCAGCACTGATAGGAAACCTCATGAGCCTTCTCCTAGACCAGTACTTTTATATTCTGTTTTTCATACCAGTTCTCCAGTGTCATTTTAACAAGCATTACTGAATCAGTATTCCAAATGTGTTCTGTCTTTTATTCTGTTTGAATTATTTAATGGTTTTGCTCTGAGGTTGTATTGCGGACATCATTAGAAGAGGGCAGTAATTCCTAATTTTTCATACCTGTATCAAGCAAAAAGCAGATCATGCAAAAGAATACAAATTCTTCATCCATCTTTTCACTGTGTGCAGCCTTCAATTAATTGCTCACTGCTGCTGATTTTTGTTTTACTGGGTATTACTTTGAGTTTGGTTGGTTGTCACTTCTCTCAACCTAAACAGGGACTTTTGGCTTTCACGTCTCCTTTAAAAAGAATGCAAATGTTAAAATTAAACCTGTAATCCTGTACAGTTTGAACTGAGATGTGCTCTGCTCTAAAAGGTTACTTTCTAAAGGTGGCCAAATACATCAGTCCCAAATAGGGAGTGCTTGCAGGGATGTGACCATGCTTTATTAGTGATAGAAAGGAGGCAGGATATAAATTGATACTTTATTCTGTGTCTTACACTTGAGATTTTTTTTGGTCTAACATTAGCAAGCCTTGAATGTATCCCTGTATGTTGAAGCAGCATTTGGATCAGAGTCTCTTTGTGTACATGCAAAGCAATTATCTCTTCAGTTTGCAGAAAGTGGGGAAAATGAAGCTGATTAACTTGGCAGCAATATAGAAGAGTCTAGCAATTATTGAAATAAATCTCTACTTGGAAAGGAGGAAATATTTGTAAATAGACAAGCATGTATCTCATTTGTAACTGCATCATCTGTAAGTTAAAGGTTGAAATTCCTATTTGTTAGCAAAATTTCTTAGGGAGGAATATCAGGTATGCTGTTTTAAAACAATAATGGAAGGAACAGGATTTGCATTAACTTTGTAGAGTTTCAGATCTAGCTACTCTTAAACAAAAATAGCTAAATTTTAAGATAGGCTTGGGAATGGAATAATTTTTTGAGTATCATTACTAATAAAGAATATTTTGAGTTAATTTATGCAGCTGCTATTTAATGGACAAGGGATAAAAATAAACAGTCTTTTAAAATAAAATTCATTTGAACAGACAGAAACTTAAGTCTTGTTGCATTTATAAATCTGTTGACGTCTACTCAGGGACCCTGTTCATGTGAATAAAACCATACATCTGTTTTAAATGTTCATACCAGCGGACTTAATATTATATATTTAAAAGAAAGCTATTGCATAAAATCATTGGAAAAAAGCTGCAGTGGGTAGGAATTAAGAAACATGTATACATATGTTTGTATTTACTGTTAAAATGAACACATTGTGTTTTTATCATGTGAACTTTGAAATGCAGGTCTAATGAAGGAATAGATTTGTCTCTAGAACTCTTACTGTATAGAACTGTTCATGTGGTGTCTGATTACAAAGCAGTGTAACACAGTTTTGTAAGTCTCAACATTCTTGGAGGTTTTTTGCTCTATAGTATTGTCAGAGTAAAGGTGGCATTGAGGCCCTGAACTCTTACCAGTTTTTGCATTTACAGTTTGAAATGTACTTTTTAACATGCCTGAATTCTTGAGAAATCAAAATCCTTTTTACAAAATACTTGATTTGTTGTTCTGACATTTTAAAATACAAAGAGTTAACAAACATCTATTTAAAGTAAGTAATGGTACTCATGATAAAAGTCAGCTAGTAAAATCCTAACATGTCTTGCAGTTCCAGATCAGGTGTCATTATAGCTGTAGGTTACACAGCAGATCACTTAGCAGGGATCCTCTCTCGTTATGGGCAGGGTCAACCTTAGACATGCCCATAGTGACTGGGACAGTTCTGAAACTGTAACTTTTCTAATTGCTTAAATGCCGTATTTTGGTTTATTGTTCCGCTCTTCTAAATCGTGGTTTCTTTGTGACTTGTGAACCTTACAGTATTGCATTCAGCTTTAAATACAGTATATTTGAATACTGCGTGGAGTACAGGTGAGTGAGTGTTGTAGTGATTATAGTATTTCTGTACAATCTTAATCTAATGCAGTGGCAATACAGTTGTGGGAAGAGGTGTTCAGGAGCCACCTCCTGAAGGAGGTATCTGCTCCTGGTGTCCACTACCTTTGTACCTGCTTCAGCTGCTCTGACAGCTGTCTTGTCAGCTTTCTTCTATACTTAGAACTGGTTTTATTAACAAAATTCTCTCTTGCCCCTCTTGGTCATTCAAGGTACGCTGTGATTGCGTTTGGATGTGCCAGCTGCCCCAAACTGACGTGTGGCCGAGAAGGCTGTGGGACTGAGTTTTGCTACCACTGTAAGCAAATCTGGCATCCCAACCAGACCTGCGATGCTGCTCGCCAGGAGAGAGCTCAGAGTCTGCGCCTGAGAACAATTCGTTCTTCATCCATTAGTTACAGCCAGGAATCTGGAGCAGCAGGTATTTATTGGGGTGCTGTGTCTGTAAAACATCTTTGTACATTTGCACAATTAACCCTAGATACGGAAAGAATGGAATACTGACATGGTACATAGATACTGATGCTTTGTCTTTCAGAAACATAAAGTAACAATTCTAAATTTGAATTCAGATTTTAAATGTTGTGCTTTGAAGTACTCTGTGACCAGAACATCTGACTTAAGTCTTAAAAGCTTGTCATCATTTAAAGTTCTTGCTTTGAAGTTGAAAAACGTGAAATCAAATGCACTTGCTGCATGGCATGCCATGTTCAGCATGTTGACTTCTTTAGTTGTATAACTTACACACTGGTACACTTGTTTTCTCCACTGTAGGTGAAATTTCCCAGCTGTTAAATTTAAAATTCCTAACCACTGATTTTCTGTTTTCAAAAAGACTATTACTCTGATGCCAGCTCTGATGTTTGACATCTTTTGTAGTACTAATTTCTGGTTTTCTAGGAAACACTCATCTGTCTTGTCTACCACAAAGCAAACAATTCCATCTCTTAAAGCTGAGCTTGTTTGTAATTCCCCAAAAAAGTGGATAAACTATTCAGACTAGTATTTAGCACATCAGGATTCCAGTTTGCTGTTGATGAGAACTGGCTCTGAATTACTCCAAGGTCTGATTTATTTGGCAGCTTTTGTGTCTGCCTGAACGAACAAGGTAGATATTTGGGGTAAAGTCTCACTTGCACCTTGTAGTTAGAGCTGTTTTTCTCCAATCGAGCCCCAGACTCGAGAGTCTCTAACTTGTAGTTTGCACTGACTCATTTTAACAATGCATCCCATCTTGCCCTGAAAACTGGCATCTTGCTCTAGCTTTCAAATAAATTTGAAAATAAGCTAAATAAATTAGCACACCAGCTCCTTTCCATACGCTTTCAATTCCTCCCAGTAGCTCTGCATTTCCTGTGCTGAAGAACTTGCTCCGTTTGCTTTCTGCCCTGTAGGCTGTGCATGTGCTCCCGTGTGGGAGTAGCTAATGAGTCCTTGCAGCTGCTTACTCCTTGTGCACTGGAGTTGGTAGAGGTACTTTTTCTGCTGGTTCTGCACCTCTTTAGGTATTCTTTCTATTAAGTGTGAGCTCTCCTTTCCCTTTGTCCTATCTAGCAGCACTGAGGCAGAAGACTTGGAGTTCTGTGTAGGAGCTGCAAGGTATTTCTGCTGCTGGGAATAAATAGCTTGTCCCAAAGTGCAGGTGCTAACCAGAAGTGAGGATCACAACTGTGGTGTCTGTGTATTTCACTGTTGCTCAGTGACCCCTTGTTTGACAGAGCTGGTCACTTAACCTCGTTTTTCCACATCTGACCTGGGAAAAAGGAGATTCTCCAGAGTTTTCTTCTGCTATACTATAGTTTTTTAGGGAGTAAGTAAGTATGAAGTAGGGCTGTGAAAAGGACTCAGGAGGAGGATGGCAATACCAAAGAAGTACATTAATGTGAATGGGGAGATGGATTTAAGATACGTTAACAGAATGGAGAGTGAATATTCAAGTATAAGATTCATAACAGGATGAAATGTA
The DNA here is from genome assembly GCA_034509425.1 of Eopsaltria australis. Taxonomy (NCBI): domain Eukaryota; kingdom Metazoa; phylum Chordata; class Aves; order Passeriformes; family Petroicidae; genus Eopsaltria; species Eopsaltria australis. The sequence continues at coordinate 5,046,444 of JAVTVJ010000001.1, forward strand.
AAAGAGGATCATATTTAAAGAGACCATATTATCAGTCCTGTGTTAGTATACATATTTAATATCAGATTCTAATATATATTTCATTAAGCTTTAGAAAATCCTTGAACAGAGAGTATGCATTAACTATTCAATTATTTGAATGTGGTCTAATACACCTTGTTTTCATCAGTTTTGCTCAGTCCAACGTTTGTAAAAACCAATTTGATAGCAAGTCATTGCCAAATGAAGATTTGTAAAGCAACCTGACAAAAAACTTCTTCAGTTTTTCAGATAATGGTTCAATCGGTTTTCCCAGATGTATGTCTGTATTGTGATTATATTTGCTTGTCTAAGGAACTGATATGATTTTAATATTCATTTTTAAACAGCTGATGACATAAAGCCATGCCCACGCTGTGCTGCTTATATAATCAAAATGAATGATGGAAGCTGCAATCATATGACCTGTGCTGTCTGTGGCTGTGAATTCTGTTGGCTATGTATGAAAGAGATCTCAGATTTACATTATTTAAGGTACATTTAAGAAAAAAAATTCTATGGCTTTGGTAATTTATTTTCTAAAGTATTTAAAAGGAGAGTCCCAAGGGCTGTAAGTCTGGCTTTCTTTCTCTCAGAGTAGAGAATCACAGTTGAAATATCCGTATCAGAGAATTAAGTCAGTTTTCAATACATGTATTTAAATTAGTCCTTTATTATTTTTTATTTTAAAATATTTTCTGAGTTTTATGCATGCAACATGTTCTTAGTACAAATCAAGTATTTTAGATGAACACACCCTCTTTATACTGATGTCTTAGTACAGCTGTATTGTCTTTGTATTAGGCAATACAAAAGTTCTTATTATACACGTTACTGTGAACCATAGATTGATATGTGGCAATATGCCTCATTACATTGCAAAATATGCTCACAAGGCAAAAAAAAGCTGTGAAGAAATAACTGATTATTTGGTATTCATAACATCTGTAACTTGAACCCAAGGACAATAATTTTGTAACTAGAGAAATGATCAGTAGTGTATAGCTACATTGATTTATTTACAGTTCATTTACAATTTTCTTATTTCTTTCTATTAGCCCATCAGGTTGCACATTTTGGGGCAAGAAACCATGGAGCCGTAAGAAGAAAATCCTGTGGCAACTAGGGACACTTGTTGGAGCTCCTGTAGGAATTGCCTTAATAGCTGGCATTGCTATTCCTGCTATGATTATTGGAATTCCTGTGTATGTGGGACGTAAGGTAAAAAGTGCTTCAGCTCCCAACATGCTTCAGCTTTTACCTTTTGTTGTATGGCTTGGGATGTTCAGTTGGGTATCTTAACTGACCTCTAAAAAAACCACCAAAACAAAAAAGCAAAACCCAAACAATCTCCAAAAAACCAAACCAACCAATCTGTGCTTTGTTTAAGGATATTTGTGTCAGGAACGAAAAGCAGTGTTTTTAAGAATCTAGTTTCTTTTAAAAAATGCAGAGCAAAACACTGAACAATTTCCAATTTCTGCATCTTGCCATGAAAGCTCCTGCATGCTTTTTCAAAATTGCTCTGATTTTAATCTCTGGTTCCCCTTCTGTCCCTTAGAATTATGTAATCTTTAGAGCACAATGAAGACAAAAAGTAATTAATTTTTCTTCTTAAAAGCAGATAGTTAGCATAATTTTAGTAGAAAATTATGCTAGGTCAGGTTTGTGCATGCACATTTTTAAGCATTTACACTCAGCACCTTCTTAATGGCCTGGGCCAGTCCACCAGTGTGGAGCAGTGTTCAGTGCTAGCTAGCCTGTCTTCGTCTTACTTCTTCTGGGAAGGAGCTAGAAATGATCATGTTAATCCGAACACAATTAATATATTTCCTCTTAAAAAATACAATAGCTTTTATTATAAAGTAATCAACAAACTCTTATATGTAATTTAGGGTATAGTAATAAGTTATCTAGATCTTTTGGAAACAGGCTTTTTGAAATGATGAATTGGAAGATTTGTTTTTTTGCTTTTATCAGCATGGATTCTCACAGTGACTGGCACAGACTCTTAATTCTGCATTTATTGGGAAGGGAAGGGGGAGTGTGTCTGCTAGGCAAAAAGTTCAGGGGTGCAGCTTTTCCACTGTATTTATTTAATCTTGTTCTTTCAAGCAAGTACCCTACTTTTTGCTAAAGTTGGTTTTGACCCTTTTATTCTGTTATGGCCTAGTCCCATACAATCACTGGAATCTTCTAAGTGAGAAGAGGAAGAAGGCAGCGGTTACCTGTTTCAAATTACATTTGCATGATTAGCTTTTCTCATTATATTTTGGGATAGGATTCCATCACAGAGCACCTTTCATGTATTAAAGTCTCAGAGCATTAGTCTGTGAGGGCAGTCTCATGAGAATTTCTGTTGTACCCCAGTGCTTAGTGGTCATTTCTCTGTGACCCCTGTCACATTTGCACTTTAAAACATCTGACGATGACGATCCCACGGGCCCTTCAAGCTTGGTTTTCTTAGAAAAACTTACTGTTTTTAACATTGGTATAGGAAGAGAATTTACATTCGATTCCTACTGCCTTATTCTTCACCTGATGTAGAGAATCCTTTAGTTTTGCAATATGCTGTTACTTATTTAATGATACTTAAAATCCATTTTTAACAAACTTAGCACTTGCAGCTTTTCTTGACAAACTGTCAAGAAAACACACCGGTTTAGGTTTCTGATTCTCCTCTTCTGGATTTTCTTGTAGTTGTTCATGCCACCTTTGTTTTTGTCCAGTTTGAATACAGCAGTGAAACTGCAGCATTGCTACTGCTGACTTAAATGAAAGGGTGATTCTGTGCCAGTAACTACCAGTTACCTCTTCTTCAACAACATGCTATTTTTGTTTTGTGTACTCTAAAACATATAACCTTTCCCACATTCTAGTAAGTGAGGCAGTTGGCTTCTTCCTAAGGGTGATCTTGAATTCATTGCCATTCAGCTGCATCTGGTCATTTCAGACCATTCTTTCAGCTTCTCATGACTGGAGTGAATTCTGGCATTCTTGCAACCTTGCCAGATTGTATTGGCCTGAATTTCAACACACAGATTCTTCTCCTTCCATCTTCCACATTAATGAAAATGATCAATACTCTTGGATCGAAGGCGTATCTCTTGGAAGAAGTATGGAGTGCAGAGTTTCAATTTGGGTGGTTACAAGAAATGACTATTCGTATGTTTTCTATAGTTTTACATGAAGCTTAGTAGATTCCTCTCATCCTTTTTTTCAGTCTGGACCATTATAACCTGCTTGAGTGTCATGCAAGAATGTAAGAATTCTTTTAGTCAGTGTGTGTGACATCTGTTTCTCCCCATCCTCAAGACTGAGTTATCTTGTTACAGGAGAAAATTAAATTGGCATGATTTCTACTTGAAAAAAAAATAGTGTGACCTTTTTGTTTCCTACCTTTGCTTTGATGTCTACAAGGTCCCAATTTTCAGGAAATGAAACTTCAGTTCAGTGGTCTTCTACTTCCTCAGCTTCTTCGTTTGTACCCTTTTTAAGATTATCATTGCCATTTAACCATTTCCAGTTTTCCTGGATTTTTTCCAGACACCTACTAATAATGATTTTCAAAAATTACTATTAGTGACTCTGAAAATGGGCCCGCTGAAATATTTTTCAGATCAGCTCATGTAAGTTCGCTCCAATCTGCTGTATTTGTTCAGATCTTACTTCTTTGTCACCAGTTGTCTGGCTCAGAGTTAATCTTCAATGACAACTGAAGGGAAAAGAAAATAGGAACAGGTCTCTAGTTTCATCTGCTGGCTGTCTTTCATTTTTGTTAAACAGCAAATTGATCCAATTTGGTCTTCCTCTTACTAGCACTGTACTCGTAGAATGTTTTCTCCTTGACTTTGATATCCCTTGCTTTTTGTCTCCTCTATTTTAACCTTTCTGATTTTGGCCTCATGCTGTTCTTCTATACCCATTCATAGTAATCTGACCTACTTTCTATTTTCTTAATTCTGCTGCTGCTTTGGTAAGGGAAGCTTCATTGTTCTTTTTCAACATTCTGTCTGTCCTTTGCATTGGAAGAGTTTGTGCTTGTGCTTCGATAGAGTTTCCTTGAGGAAGTGCTAGTGTTCTGTTTAATAGATATAAGTCTTGTAACCTAATAGGTTTCTGTGTTCATTGAAACCTCTCTTCTGGCCTAGTATTTTTGTTTGGTTATTCTTTATTATTTAGTCAATATTCAGAAGTTTCTTACTTCAGAGTAGTTTCTAGCAGTGTAACCTTCTATCTTGATGTTTTAAATCAGTTTCTACTCTGTAACCTCTTCCTTCCATTCTTTTTTTTTTTTTTTTTTCCTTTTTTTCTTTTTTTCTTTTTGCTTTGTGTTTAAGGAATCCAGTAACCTTTATGGATGTCTGTTTGTTCTATTATGCCTTTTGTTTTGGGAGTTACAGTTGTCCATAACAGTAAAATTTGCTGCCTGAGGCGATCCTGCTAATTGTGCAGAGCCCCATGAAACCTCATCTTTCTGGATTTGTAATTCTTCCACACTCATACTGTGAGAGTGTTCATATTGAATTTTTCCTTTTAAATCCATAGGCTTGTTCAATATTCAAGTGCTCCCTCACTCCGTGTTTCTCTGTGTAATGTACCTCAGAGCAAGTAAATGCATTCTCTTTGCACAAAGCACAGTGCCTTCTCTGCCCTTTCCTTGCCTGTTTTGCCTGAACAAATACAAAGACTTTGTTTATTCCAAAATGAGAACAACCCTACCAAATCTCTAATTGAAATTATATTTTAGAAAGCACAGCATTCAATAACAGGATAATTTAGAGAGCATGACATCCAACTCATTTTTTGTCATTGTCTTCTTGTGTGCTCATCTTTTATGTTCTTCCTTAGATGGAGTGAGGATTAACTTGGCTTTGTGACTTCCATTAAGATACCTGTTGTTCCTTTGTAATTGTATCTTAGCCAAGAATGATGGCAGATGTAGTGCATGCCTCTGAGAAACCATGTTCCTAGAGGGAGTAAATGAAACACACAAATGTGGGAAATCTCTGTAGAAAAGTGATCTTTAAAGGCCTTTCAGGTTTATGTGGGGTTTGTGGCAGGTAAGTTTAAGGCAGTCACATTTCAGAGTTACTGCAGACTTGAACCATCAGTAAGAGGTTTGGGTAGCAGATTCCTCAGTAAACAGACTCAGGTTTGCAAAAACATTTCCTGTCTCAACAGCTTGTCATGAGGGGATGCTGGAGCAATGGAGTTCTTGCTTTCCCCTCTTTCCAGGCTATGTTTGGTGAAGGCTCTCTCATGGTTCTGTTATGTCAGCCTGATTCCATAGATCTAGTAATCTGTGACAGGTTTAACTCCATGCTGTTCAGGGAAAAGATGACTGGGAATAAGAAGTGTTGATTTGATCATATGTGGCAATTCTTTTATTCTGAACTTCTATCTACTTTTCCCAGCCATGTAAGCTGGAGTAATGATTAAACAAAGCTCTTCAGTTACTTAGCTCTTCAAATCTGAGGCTGAGAATAAATGCTTAATTGCTGGATGGGAGGACTTCTTACTTGTAAGAGGTTGTTTAAAATTAGGATGTGTATGAATTTTATTTTCCTTGAGATAAGAAATAAATCATGACATAGAATGTAGTCTCTCTGGAAGAGAAGAGGGTTCAGCTCCAAACTAAGTCACTTCTTCCATCCTTGCAGCAGTGTATTATTGGTGCTGATAATACTCTAAACCCCCTTTCTTTTCTTCTTTCAAGATTCACAATCGATACGAAGGCAAAGACATTTCAAAGCACAAGCGAAACTTGGCTATAGCAGGTGGTGTAACCTTATCTGTAATTGTTTCTCCAGTTGTAGCTGCAGTAACTGTAGGTAAGCAAATACTACTATTTTGTGTCTTGATAGCACCTTGCAACCAGAACTCTATAAACACTCATTAATAACACAGCTGAGATAAGTGCTGTAGTTTCCTTTTATAGGTGAAGGAACCAAGACAAGGAGGAGTCTGAGGTTATACATTTATTGGGGCAGAATCAAGAATACAGTACCTGATTTTAATGTAGCATTTCCTGAAGAATTAAAACTAATTTTTATCTTGAACATTGAAGTTTCCATATTGTCACATCTGGCTTTTAAAACTGAAATATTTAAAGGTTTTTTAAATTACCAAGAAGAAAACTGTTGCCACAGAGTCTATTCATATTTTAATAACTTCATGTCAGACTTTTCTCAATGCAGAACAAAAATGGTCTCTTACACTGAACATTGCAGTAGTTGACAAACCACTTATTTTGCTCAGGGAGTCAGTTCAAATTGCATCACAGTCTATCTCATGATGATTGTTGAGGATAGCATTTAGGAAGATTTTGCTGTTCCTTACAAAATAGTTGTCTCATCTTCCCAGGTAATTTCAGGATCAGTGTAAACCCAGATTTTTTTTTGAAAGGAGGGGACTTGCCTGGCACTGCTTCTTTGTTGCAGCACAGACATGATCACAGTGGCACAGTAAGCTGCTGTGAATAGCTGACTCACACTAAGACCTATCATTTAGTTTTAAACTGGATCAGCCCCCTGTACACACAGTTTTGTCTGCAGTGTTCCCCCTTGTGCCAGAAGCAATGCTCAGAGAGCAGAGAGTAAGCTATGGAAGACAGAGCCACTTTTAGCCAGTGATGGTTCAAATTTGCCAGGAAGCTGTGGCTTTAAACTCCTTGTTATCAGTGGTGGACCACTGTGAGGATATGCCAGCCATGAAACTGCTGTCAGTCTGCATTGCATTGTTCTCATGTGGCTGTGGTGTCAGATTCCCGTTAAACAGGTGCTGGGATACAGTCTCATAGTTGTATTTTTAGTTCTGCCTTACTTCATTTCCCTCAAGCTGTTTTTTATTCCTGAACAGAGATGAAATGTGGCTTTTCAGGAAAAGCAGTTGAGTTTTATTTTGTGGAGTTTTGCTCTTGCCCTATTGCCATTAACACGTGGCCTCCAGTCTCAGGGCATTGTGTGGTTTCCAAAATAATGACCGTAAGAATATGGAGTTCCTTCGTGAATGTGAGAATTTTTTAGTGAAGGAGACTTTGTATAATTGGAATTCTTCTTTTTGATTAGACTGAGGAGTCTTTCTATTAGGTCTGCTTCTCTCCTGGATTTTTCAGAATGTGCCAACTTGACATTTTTCAGTGTGCTGGTTTTTGTGCTTTGTGTATACTTCCATCAGCAAAGCCATAGGATGATTTAATTCTTATGTGACTTGAACAGTCCACCCAAGTGGTGGGATGGATATGTGTGTATCTGTGTGTGCTTTAGTCTACAGTTCCTTTAACTGATTTCCCTTAATTCCTGCCACCCTGCTCCACAGAATTGTTTATTTTTAAGGAAAACTTATATTGAAAAATGCCAGAGTAATAATAATCTTAAGTCCTATTAAATTGATAGCAAAGCCATGTCTGCCTTCAGTGGATGTAAATTGAAGCCCCTTATTAAAGTAGTAGAAGTACTAATATTTTTAGTTAACATCTGAAATAGCTCTCTGCTATTTCTGCCTCTCAGGTGGAACACTATTGCAGTCCCCAGTGGAGCTTTTGGGAATCTTTAAAGTACTTTAATTTTGTTTGTAAAGTATGTTACGGACATACTGAAAGTATTAATTAATCAATCAATCATTAAGCTTCTCTTTCTAGCAATACTGACAGAGGACATCCTGCCTGCTGAAAGTACTTTCCTGTCATTTCACCTTAGTGATTTACCAGTATTTCTTAATTTTGCTCCCTCCTGATCTCTTTCAAGTGTAATATTAATCAAATATTAAGTATCTTGGAAAACGAAATTGCCTTTGTGAAAGGCTCTAAAATAAAAATCACTTTTAATGAAAGCCTCTACTTCCCTCCGTAGGTATTGGTGTTCCTATTATGCTGGCTTATGTGTATGGAGTTGTTCCAATTTCCCTCTGCCGAAGTGGGGGCTGTGGTGTGTCAGCTGGCAATGGAAAAGGTGTCAGGATAGAATTTGATGATGAAAATGATATAAATGTTGGTGGAACAAATGCAGCCGTAGGTAAGAAAATTCAGTGTTCCATTTTCTATAAATATGGGCTTTGTGACTTGTATTTTCTGTCTTAGATACTAGAGTAGTTATTTGCATTTGGGGCTGCTTCTGCTCATTGCTGAAATTGCGCTTGTCAGATGATAACTTTTCTGTGTCATTTTGTGGTGGGCTGCAAAACAAGTATTAAAGCTTTTCTTGCCCACTTTAATCAAAGCCAGACTCAAGTCTTTTCCGTAGGTAAAAGTTTTATCATACCATTAATGTTGTTCTTTCAGAATCCTGGTTTGTAGAAGCTGGTTAGATTTTTTTTTTATTTTTAATAGGGCCAACTAAAGACTGGTCTGTAGTTTCAGTTTTTTTATTACATGGCACTGTCCTATGGGATGGGGTCTCTCTGCATTCCTTCATTCCATGTTTCCGTCCTATCCATGGTTAAGTTTTTGCTATCTTAAGTACGTGATGTCAGGCACAACCATTATAGCAGCTCCAAGAAGGGTGTATTTTTAAATTATTTCTGGTTGTTCATGGTTTTTTTGGGTTTTTTTTTTTTTACAAAGTTCTCTTTTTGTGACCATATGTTTTATAAATCCTTCTTCTCAGCATAATTTCAGAAACAGCTTCCACGGTCACATTCTGGAAACAGCTAGGGGCTGCTTCCATGGCTGACGAGGTTTCTGTGTTTGTGTGCAGACACCACGTCGGTGGCAGAGGCGCGTCACAACCCCAGCATCGGGGAGGGCAGCGTGGGGGGGCTGACGGGCAGCCTGAGCGCCAGCGGCAGCCACATGGACCGCATCGGAGCCATCCGCGACAACCTGAGCGAGACAGCCAGCACCATGGCCCTGGCTGGGGCCAGCATCACGGGCAGCCTCTCAGGCAGTGCCATGGTGAACTGCTTCAACAGGTGAGGGACGTGCTCCCAGCCCCGTGCTGCCCTGCTCTGCTCCTGGCACAGGAGCTGCACCTCCTCGGTTTTCCGAGTTTTGCTTTTTGATATTGGTTCCTATTAAAAGGAACTGCTTCTGGGAGATAAACGGTTCATCCCTGACAAATTTACTGATTTTTCAAGAGATCCTGCCTGACCACAGTCCTCAAGACTGATTTTGTTCAGGGTAAGGTGGGGGCCTGAGATCTTGTTCTCCTGCGTCCCCAGGAGATCTGCCTGTTGGCAGGAGTCAGAGGGAGGCGGTTCATGTCCAGTTGTTCTCTGCTGCACCTCACCCAAAAGTCAGAACTGCTGACTTGTTCAGTCATCTGCAGGCTGTGCCTTCAGAACACCTGGGTGGAGTGTGGATTCCAAATGGATTTCGGGCAGGAGGGAGGGCAGATGATCACCTCGCCTTGCCAAGGTGGCAGCTTCTTGTCATGTGCTCAATGCCTTCTGTAAATTTGTACCTTTCTGGTAGCTGGCTCTCCTGCACCCAGAAGAGAAAGGGAGTGTGTGGAAAGGATTGTTAGCACGGGGGGTTCAGGATGGAATTTGCTCCTTAAATCAGCTGCCAACAGTGCTCATTTTGAGTAGCTTGGCAGTCCAGGCTATATAGAATAAATAGAGCGGGATAGTATCAAGAGTTCCCCTCTGCTGGGATAGGTGTTTCAGGCTGTGACTGCTGACTCAGGTAGACATCATACCCTCTTCTTTAAAGAGCTTTCTTTTAGAGAGTGAAAAACAAAAAAACCCACTTCAATTTCACTGTCAGAACACAGATAAACAAGACATTTGGAAAAAAGCTTGTAATTTGATTTTTGGCTTATCTGCTGAGCCCAACTTAAGATTGCTCAGGTTTCTATTATTCCTATTGCAGTTGATAGCAATACAATATAAAGTAGAGTACAGAACACAGTTCTCTGTCTCTTATTTGATTAGTAGTAATTTGCAGCAGGGAAAGCATGGGAACTATCATGTCATGAAACACTTCTGATTGTTTTTACCATTTTTAGAGTACAGTACTCCATCTGCAGAAGAACTGTAGCTGAACCTGGAGGTTGTCCTTGTAAATCTCAGGAAGGAAAGAATCCAGAATGTTTGGTTAACACCTTTAGGAAATTAATGTGGTTTTGCTTTGAGGTGTTCTTGTTTGCTTGGTTTTAATCAGAAAATAATAATTTTGACGGTGGTAATGGAGAACATGTGTCAGTAGGGTAAATAAGCTCATCTGTACTGGAGTGATTCAGGAACTCTATTTATTACTGACTTATTTACTTTAAGGTGACACTAATTTTCAGCTAGTGTGCTTTAACTGTTGTGTTAACTCTCTCTTTCTCTTCAAGACTGGAAGTACAAGCAGATGTGCAGAAAGAACGATACAGTCTGAGTGGAGAATCTGGCACAGTTAGCTTGGGAACAGTTAGTGACAATGCCAGTACCAAAGCAATGGCAGGATCCATTCTGAACTCCTACATCCCTTTGGACAGGTAAGAGAAATGTAGCGAATAGAATATTTTTAAGCCTTGCTTATTAAAGGATATTCTAAGCATGCCTCAGCTGTTCTACATTCAAGATTACTCTTTGGAACTGCAGATTTTGTTACAAGTGGAATTACATGTGACTGCTTACTGCATTTTGCCAGAGTTATTTCCAAAGAGGAATGACATTAAAGCGTTTGGTCTTTCAGACTTCATATTTTCCTTTGGGCTGTTTATTTGGTTAAACATATCCCCTTACAAGATACATCCCTCTCGCTTGCACTGTGTATGTTGGAAAGCAGCAAGAATTTGTTCCACCCTCCGATGGCCACTTACTTTCACGGATTCTCCCTGTTCTAGGGAAGGCAACAGCCTGGAAGTGCAGGTGGATATCGAATCGAAGCCAGCCAAGTTCCGGCACCACAGCGGGAGCAGCAGCGTGGAGGACGGCGGCGCTGGCGGGCGTGGCTCCGCCGGCTGCTCCGGCCCGCCCGAAGGCAAAGCCGGCGCCGCCAAGTGGTCCAAGGACAGCACGGCGGGGAAGAAGTGCAAAGGTAAGCTGAGAAAGAAGAGTAGCATGAAGATCAATGAGACGAGAGAGGACATGGATGCTCAGCTGTTGGAGCAGCAAAGCACAAACTCCAGTGAATTTGACTCTCCCTCTCTGAGCGATAGTATTCCATCTGTAGCAGATTCGCACTCCAGCCATTTCTCTGAGTTCAGCTGCTCAGATATGGAAAGTATGAAAACTTCCTGCAGCCACGGCTCCAGCGACTATCACACGCGCTTCACCACAGTCAGTGTTCTCCCAGAGGTGGAAAACGATCGCTTGGAAAACTCTCCACAGCCGAGTGGAATCCCTGTGCCTGTTCCAACTGCCCCAAGCACTGATGTTCCACAGCTGAGTTACATTGCTGAGGAAAGCATTCATAATGGATCTTCAACAGATGTAGATTTAGGTGTTGGTGAAATACTGAAAGAAACAAACAACAACCACTCACAACAGGCTGTGGAATTAAGCACTGCTATTCAGACTGAAATTTAAATCTGTAAGTGCTGCAAAAATATCTTTGCCACTAAAGAACCCTGTCTGAAAGCTGGTTGAATCACGTGTGACTTCCATAAGTTTCAGGTGACCAGCAAAAGCAAGGTTTTGATACAACTGCATTTTCTATATACTTGTCTGATAAGGCAAAACACTTCCTATGGATCTTCGACCTGTGTGAAGAGACATGAAGGCTTTAACCAAGTGCATTACAGCAGTACAAATACGTCCATGTTTTGTATTTTTGCCACAACTTTGCTTGAAAGCGTATACTTGGTGTATTTAGATTAAAATTGGTAAATTCTTAATATGTTAAATGCTGAAATGAATAATATGTCCTGCACTGTTCACTTGGAAAATATGGGGTTTGGGATAAAGGGTGTTAGCTGAGCATTAGTGACTTAAAACCATTCTTGTGTGAACTCTTAAATTTAAGGGAAGCAAAGACCTGCAGAGACCTATACAAACATACTTCAACAGTGAATATTCAGAATGATAATTTTGTTTCATAACTGGACACACTGTATTTAGAATGCATGTAGAACGAACTGCATATCTTCAGATGGATGTAGCCTGTGTCAGAAGTGTTTATATGTGTGTACACTTTGAGCAGGGTTATGGCTTTTACATAATTTCAAAACATAAGAAATTGGTACTTAATATATGGTGGAATGGAGACATCACTTGTGTAGAACAGTGGGGTTACCTATTTATTCATGCAACCAATCATGCAGCAGATAAGGCTACTATATAGTGTATAAAAACTGTAAAATAACAGTCCAGTGATTTATAAGCATTGTAGAAAAGCAGATGCAGTCACCTTTCATTAGGGGGAAAATTGGTGCCCCGTCCATTCTTGGTGCCTTTGGAAAAGACTGGGTTTGAAGTGCCTGGTCGTTTGAGGATTTTACTGTAATGTTTTCCAGAATGTCCTCTTTGGCCACCTTGGATCACAAAAGAAAATCCTAGTGAATAAAATGACTGTCATAGATGTAATAATGAGGTATTGGCCTACCAAAGACTCACTCAGGCTTTAGTGGACTTGACATCTCTTTGCAAGACATGCCTATCTTCAGTCCCAGAATCTTAAGTGCAGTGCAATGACTGCCCAAGTGCAAAGATGGGTTCCAAATATGCTGGCTTTTTTCTTTTTCTTTTGCATATGGAGGATGTACAGCTGAACACAAGCTGAAGTTGGCCAAAGCGCCTGCACTGTTAACATTTTTTTGCTAAGTAATTCACTAAAATGGAAAAAAAAAAAAAAGTTGTGAATCTCAGAATAACAGTTAACAATGTTCTGTCTTGTGTTTCATGTATTGCCATTATGGTGCTACTGGAAGTTTGATTGGATGAAAAGAATGCCATGAGCTACAGTCCTCTTCCATGACTTATCCTCACCAGTTTCAGTAATAGCTATAACACTAGTGCCAGTTACGTTATTTGGTAATGCTTGTTACAGTATTTGTATATTTGCAATTCGGTTTTGCTCAGTAATATGCGTGTAAACTGCATATCTGAAATAAATGTCTAAATACTGACTTCTAGTGGTCTGTTGTTTAATGTGCTGATCAGCCTTATGAAAATGTTTATGTTCCCTGGGAGCCTTTTTTCCTGTAAGGTGCTGACTGCTCTTATCTCGTGCTGCCTTTAAGTATTTTTATTTGATTAGGTGTGCTTTGGAAATTGAATGCTCTGATTTTTGGAAATGTAAGATCTAAAGTCAGTTGCGTTTTGTACAAGATTTCAGCCTTCTCTAAGATGAAAAGAAATCAGAGCTGCCTGTCTGGCAGGCAGGACAGTAAATGATTTTGTGAGAAGGATGCAATTCTGGCATGAGCTCTTTAAACAGAACTGCACCATCGTGACACAAGTCAGATCGCTGACTAAACTCAAACTCTCCTTTCTCCTTCTAAAGTGATGCTCCTCTCAGGTCACATGGCCTGCAGAGTTCATTGTGAAACACCACAGACTGGCCAGAGGTTCTGGGAACACCTGGTGGTTTTTGCTCAGCTGAAATGACTGTTCCTTAGGCTCATTTTCTCACCTGCACCACAGGAGGCTGGGGAAGTGAGAAACTAAAACCACTGGGGATGCATTGCAGAAGCCCAGGCTGGATTGCCTCATCCCAAACCCATATTTAAGTTGTACTTCTGTCAGATGGAAGAGCTATTTCAGCAAGTTTAAACCTATCTCCTGATCTCCCAGGACCTCAATTTTGCTGTGCAGATAATTGGAAATATGGTTTACTCTCGTAAGTAAATTTTATAAAATAATACCATTCTTTTCAGTCACTCTGAAATCCTCTTGTAATTTTATACATCACTTTAAGAGTTAATGTTAAAATGCAGATGAGTTTTTTCTGGAGATACGTTTTTAGCAGAGAATTGTTTTGCTGATTAGTTTTGTACCATTTAAAAAAACAAAAGTACTATTTCATATGTGAGGCAGTCTTAACAGCACCAATAAATTGAATGTAGCACTGAATTTTGAGTCTATAAAAAAGTGAAATACTTCCATTAATACACTAATGCAGAAGATGCTTCTCATATTTACAGGTCTACTGTAAGAATTCAATAAATTTTTCACTGAAATAAATTACAGGAAGTATCAAGTTTACATCTGATCCCCCAACACAGTGGTTCTTTTTCAGAATTTTTTTTCATGATTCCTGGCCAGTTTGACTAATTCATGTCAGATTGTGGATCTTGAGGGAATTTATTTTGATATCTGCTGTATCTGAGACTATCTGAGATAGTTACAGCATTAAATAGATAAAAGCCATCATCAAAGCTTTCCTCATGATGTTTGCACGTATTTTTAGTAGTGAAGCATCCAGGCTTGTACATCCATCCTTTCAATCAATCAGTGGCACAAAGTTTTGCATGTATGAGCTAATTACTTTCTACTGTTGCATAAAAATTTTTTGACTGACATCTCTTCCAGTCATTCAGATTGATTTTTAAATAGTTGCCTACTTAGTAATGCCACCACTTGCGTGGATAATAATGCATTATAAAGATAATCAAGCAGAAGGTTGAAAAATACTAGAATTAATGAACTTAAAACCCATTAATATGCTATCTAATGCAGGTGAAATTGTGGCAGTCTTGAACAGAAACTTTGGAATGACATTGAGATTTATTTAGAATGACTTTCTGAAATGACAGAGATCTGAGGAGCACGGTTACCACCTTGACTGCTCCCACCAGTCCCAAAGGTGGCCCCCTGGCCTTCCCAGATGGAATAACCTGGTATTGCTGTGGGAGCAAAATGATCTCCCCATGAGGACTGAAGAACCTGCAGGCCTGATCGTGGTGAGAAACACAATCCCAGACTGGTGACAATGTCTTTGTTATCTTCTGTCTCAAAGGGTAGCAGAAACAGAGAAAAGTGGCTGTGAGATACTTGGTAATCGAAGCTGGTCTGGAGGAAAATGAGTTTGATCCACAAGCTCATGGGTGGCACTGAACTTCTGTGCTGAACACAACCCCAGGTCTTGGCAGGTGGCTCTGGAGATGAATCTCCTGTCACACCTCACTCGTGTGCCAGGCCAGGTAACTGAGGATTTTTGTGATGTGACTCTATCAGCACCTGCCTGCCCACAGGGACCAGCAGGAAGCGTTTGGGGGGCAAACCCAGCAAGCTACCAGGTGCTGCTCTCCTTGCACCAGATCCTGGTGAGCTGGCTTTACAAAAGGACTATTTTTGATTCCATCTCAACAATAAGGACATTAAAATTTTCAACAGCCTAAATTGGAGCGGTTGTGTTGAGGCACCAGAGCAGTGCTGATGGGGTTGTGTGGGCTCCAGGCTTCCCTTTCCTCACAGGCTCTATTCCCAAGACATTTCCAAGCACATCATTCTGTGTGATGGGCACTTTATCCCCTTATAATCCCTCTTGCTTACAAGGAAAGCCACTCATGTCGCTGACTGTGTTTATGAGGCTGGCATTTAGCAAGGAGCAACTGAGAAGTGGCCCAGGGTTGCAGGGAACTGGCACTGCCACAGCTGGAGGCTGCCTCTCCACTGAGAGGTGTTACATGCCCGAGGGGAGGGCCCAGGCAGGGAAAGAGCAAGGACTCAGGGGTGGGTGATACTTCATCCCTCCCAGCCAGCCGGGGTGAGCCCCTGCTCCAGCTGCTGGCCCTTTGTCCCTTGGGTCGCTGCAGCTCACAGGCCCTGAGCTGAGTTACACTGACTTGGGTCATAAATCTTCATTTACAGTGGGGAAGAAGCTTTGTTCCCTGCTGTTCAAAACGATGTTGTTTTGTTTCTTGTAATAAACAAGTCTAAGTCTTCTGAAAGGCCTGGCTGCCACAGGAGTAGCCCTTTATTTGTGCAACTTGATTATGTAAAGCAGAGCAGGTTCTGATGAGTGGAAATACATCCCACATAAGGCAAGGAGTGTGGTTTGCCAGTAACTGGGTTCTCACCACTGCTTGCACTGCTATGCAGGGAGTGGGAAGAGTGATGGCCCTGTGGTCCATCAGCTTTTTGGCCAGGGAAGCAGCCCTGCCATGCTGACACTCAGCCCTGGTAGTACCTGTACCCTTCAGGTGACAGCACCAGTTCAGCCGGGAGCTGGCTTCTCGAAAAACACCAAAATAACAACAGTGTGACCCCCTGTTCCCGTGCTCTTCCCTGGCCCCGACTGCATCTCTAGAGGCTCCAGAAAGAATCTTGCTCTCCCTTGTATGAAGAGCAGGGATCTGTGGCCAGGAGCAGTTGGGTTTCTGCAGGCTGGGTTAGCTTGGCTGTATAGGACACTCTGTGTGAGCCTGGCTGCATTATTGCCACTGCAGGGTCACATTCACTCCCCTGCTGAACCAGTACTCTCCTGCTTTTGTCCTGCTGCTGGGTTTGGTTGGTTGGTTTGTTTTTACAGAGGTGGATGTTAACACGGGATGAGTGACAAGCCAAGAGTGTAACACCATACTGGGATTTGGGTCTCCCTGCCACAAAGCCAGGTGAGATTTTTGGGGTGCTCTTGCCTCCTTTTGCTCACTCTGTTGTTTCTGGATGCTGTGTCCACAGTGAAGCCATGCACTGCAGTGCTGAGGTGGCAGCTACAGTCCTGCCTTTGCCTGGCACAGCAGCCAAAGCTGCAAAAGAGATTATGATTATGGAAGGCAGAGGGAAACAGAAAAGCAGCATAAATAAAGGCCAAGCACAGAGCAGAAATAAGATTTAAAATATGGGAATGTTCAAAAATAGGAGGGGACAACCAGACCTGGAGTGTCAGGGATGGGGACTGCCCAGGCAGAGATGAGCTCCTGGCCCAGCAGTGAGGAAAAGCAGTAATTCAGCATCTCTGTGGCTTCTCCTGCTGACCATTACACAGACAGGGGACACAAAATGTGTTTTGCAGCAGGTCCCACAGTGAGCAAGGAGCTGCTTTGGGTCAGCAGCTGCTCCAGTAGCACACCTGGGATGCTGTGGCTGCCTCTGTGCAGAGGCCACTCGGCCTCACTGGCCAAGGGCATTGACAGGTGACCCCATGTTTGCTGTTCAGCTGCAGCTGTTGGGGGCTGCAGAGATTTCTCCTGCTGGCCCTGAGGAAGTTTCCCAGACTAAGGCAAGAGGAACAGACTTAGGCAGCCCTTTCTTGTCAAACAAATGGTGAAATCCACACCTAAAGACTCCACTCTGCACCCCATGCCCCCAAAATGCTTTCCAGTGGTCTAATGCTGCCCCTTCAGTTTTGAACACTGGTGCCCTTGCCTTGAGCTGTTCAGGCCAAATCAGCAGTACAGTCTCACCTGTGTTTGATTCTGTTTTTTTGTAAGTCCTGTGTCTTTAGAAATGGTTCTGCCTGTCCATCACATCCTCCCAAATGCTGTCTAAAAACGTAGCCAATGTCAATGAAACCTGAATGAAACAGGACCATCACCAAAATGACTGCAGGCAGTGCTGGTGTTTAAATCCTCAACCAGCCAAAGTTTTGGGTCTTCCTTAATCTGAGGAGATCACACACAGGTAAAGTGAAAAGCCATTAATTGCTAAATATCAGTTGTACTGATGATGCTTTAGGAGCCTCATTCTTGGCACTCTAAGATGAAATTCATAATCCACATATCAGAATTATAAGCCTAAAGTGTATTGAACCAGAAAAGAAGCCATAATTGTACTTTTCAGAAAAAAACTTTATTAATTAATATGCACCTGAGAAAAATTTTAATTAGAACATTCTTAATGATATACCTGCAATGCTAAGTGAGGCTGATATACATTTGTATCACCTGTGCAGAGAAGGCATCAGAGTATTTAAAAAATTTAAAAGCTTCACCTTTGAAGGAACTTTGTCAGAATCAAATATAAAACATACGTAAAGCCTGAAATTAAAAAAAATCATACTGGTCCAAACATTGTTTTACTTTTAGTTTTATAAATATATCTGTAAACAGAAATAGCTGGTATTTAAAATAATCTGATTACAAAACAGTTAAAATGTTTCTATTGTTAAGTGCAGTTACTTGTTCTTCTGTCCCTGCCCAAAAAAAGTCAGAAAACCAACCATCCTCCTGCACACACAGGAAAAAAGTTCTCTGTGCACAAAAAATTACTCACTTGTTAAAAACATACCCATCCATTTAATAATTTTTTTTCATGACAAGCTAATATATAATTCATTCACCTTTGTTGTTAAGATGTATTATTAAGCCAAAATATTTCAATCTGTCTTGTACAGACCAGGAACAGTGAACAACAGATGGCCTAGAGGAGTTTTCTGAAAAATGTTAATACTTTTTGTAAACTTATTTTAGCAAAGTTACTGCTAACTGACCCGTTTATCTCAAAGACACTTCTTTATCACAAGAACATAGAACTCACAGAATGATGGAATAAGTGATAACTAAAAGTGTATTTACCTATTCTACCATCAACGTATTTCACATTACATATATAATGTAAAATATAGTTTTCTATATGTAATTAACAGTCTAAATAAAATCAGTGTGCCAAATGAAATGAACTCTGTTACTGAACACAGATGGGCATTGAATTCTGGAGATGCACAACTACAAGAAGAAAAGAGCAGCAAGGTTTAAATGTGCATATGCTGTCAAAACAAAACAGAATTCCAGCAGCCCAGGTAAAGACCCACTTGAACCCAGGCAAATCTGCAGAGTTCTTTCATTCATCTTCTAACATGAACTATATGCATGCAGCCAATAAACTTTAACTTCTTAAAGTTCATAAACCTTTTTAAGGCTCTCAAGATCTTCCAATGAGTACTGATCACTCTGGCTTTCTGCAAGTAAGTCAAACAGCTGCTGCACCTCTTCTTTTTCATTTTTGCTAAGAAGGGCCAGCACCACCTGAAAAAAAACCCAACAACTTATTTTATAATCAGCACGGGTTGAATGAAAATCATAGTATCTGACAGATACAAAAATCAGTGTATTGTTTCCTTTAAGATACGAAAATTTCTTTTAGTTTTCTGTGCAATTTAAGTACATGTTCATTCTGTCTAGGTTCTTACCTTAAATCTTTCTGCTTTGCTCAAGTAGAAAAGGTGCTGATATGCAAGGCCAGGATCTTTTCCAGCTACATAATGTTCCAATGACTGGATAAAAATCAAAAGTATTTCTCCTTCAAGTTTGTTACTTAGCAGCACTGGCAATGTTTTTGGATCAGTAATTGTTAAAAGATCTGCACAAGCAGCTTTATCCTTATTGGCATTCACTGCATTTACGATCTGACCGAAGTCGTAGGCGTTGGATGGTTCTGAAACACGGAGTTTCTCAGAGGATTTCTGTGGCACTCGCTTTGGAACAGCTTCCTCAGCAGGAGCACGAGTCTGAGCACCTTCTGATGTAGAAAACTGCCTCTCTTCCTGTTCATCAGGTTCAGTCACCTTCACAAACAAAGTGGCAACAGATCACTCAGTGTGGACAGAGATAACCTGAAGCTTCATAAACGGTATACATCCATTATATCACTGGATTAAAGCTGGCATTCTGCTCTTCATAAAAGAAAGGCACCCATGTTCCTCCCTGTGCTACTGGCCCCTAGAACAAAAGCTCTCTAATTCACCTTTAAAGGCTCCTAATCTAAAGTGTGTTTTTTACACCTTCTTTCACTGCTTGGCACTGCTCTGTGGAATCACCCCTGGAGAGCATCAGGAGAAAGGGGGACTCTACACAGGCATTAAATGTGAAGTTCAGAAAGACAAGGAGAACTGGAGTCAAGGCAGCAGACAGCCACGTTTCATTTCTCTGCTGTGCCTCCCGGGCACATGGCAGCTGGATCAGGTTGTTTGGAGTCTCCCTTTGGAAAGAGATGCTCAGCATGGATGAACTGCCTCACTATCCATTTAACTTCTGAGACTGCAGCCTCTATCAAGTTTCATGAATCAGTCACTAGAAAATTAACTATGGGGCGAACTACATTTGCTAAAATCTATTTTAAGCCATCAACAGTTGTGAAATTAGTATAACCTGACTAAAACTCACTGAACAGGGTCTCTCTCAATGCCAAGTATTTTGAAAAGTCTGAAGATACTGTATTGCATGGAACAGGAGATTAGTAATTTCTGGAAAATACTGCATTTAGCTTCTAGACATTTCATTCTATTTTCCAACAATACTTAGAACCAAGGGAGTGACTATCTTTTATATAATTATGGTTTGATTACCATGGAATAATGATGATAAATTATTTTTCTAATTTTACTTTTCTTTGCAGCGTGTTTTCATTGAATTACCATGGAACTACTGCAGATAAATGAGGAGAGCCTCTACACAGGGGCAGTTGTAATTACAACAGCAAACAAAAACACTTCCTGCATCACTCCTAGAAAAATTACCAGCGCCAGTAATGTAGTTAGCTGATCTCTGAACAATGTGGTCACTTCCCAAACCTCCTCTGAACATTTTCCAGGTCCCTTTGTTTGTCACAACTCAGAGCTTAACAACACTATACCAGCTTATGGTGGTTACATAAAATCCCATGAGGTCATGACAATCTGAAGTACTTCAAGAACGTGGTTTTTTCCCTATATTAATAACTGCAGCTTCCATTATACCACATTCTGAAATTACATTATCAAATTACGGTATCCCTGTACAGACTGGCAACTATGTATTTTAACTATACATTTGTAAGTGAAAAGGGGAAAAAGAATTCTTAAACGACCAGCAAAGCTACAATCCAAAAATATCAGATGACTGAGAAAATCCTTTCATCACCTAATTCTACCCAGAACTGTGCAAAGCTAACATTTTGATCCTGTACATAACATTACATCCTGTGTTTCTTTTGTAAGATCCTACAGATGTTTTACTCTTGCTCTTTAGGGTAGGATTTCATTTTTCAGACCCATAACTTTAGGACCAGCACATCTGCTGACCACAGACCTCTGCCAGCACAGCCCCAGAGGCTGCCCAAGCAGCACAGACTTCAAAAGCAAAACTGCTGTTTCCCAGCTGCACTCTGTAAAACATGCATTTCAAAGTTTAAGCAGCTTTTGTTTTCAAGGAGCATATCCTCAAGTTTAGTGCCATCTAAATGGACTATTTCCCTTCCTGCTGTAGTTCTGAATATGCTTGTGAGTAGTCCAAACTATCATATGTAAAAATCCTCCAATATGCCCTTAAAAGGATGTGAAAAATACAACACCATCCCCCCAAAGATACAGATTCAAGATAGGCAAACAAAAGCTTTACTATTATCTCTCCAAATGTGTGGCTTCTGTTGTGTTTGCTTTTAAGGAATGAACAGGTATATCACCTCTTGTATGGTTATTTTCTTCCCTTGTGTTTGCTGACTGCCAGCTCCAGCACTGCTGTCCAGGTGAAGCAGTTGGGTTACCTCCTCTAATTCCTTCTGTGCTTCAAGAACATTTGGATCTATCAGAAGTACCTTGTTGAAATCTTCAACACTGGCCTGATAATTCTGTAAGAAGAAGAAAATATTTTTCTCATAAGCACATCACTAGAAAAATAAATCTGAAGTACCATACTGTCCTCTACAAGTAAGAAAGGTAAAAATACTGGGATCTGGATACTAAATAGACAAAAATACTCTATATACTGATAGTGTGATTTCATTAGACGGAAAAAAGGAAATGAGTTTGAGTTAATACTCTGTGACTAAATACTTCCAATTAAATATGTAATATGAAATAATTTATTCTCAGAAACCTATTCCCTGTATGAGAGAGCAAATTATTGAAGTTTGCTGCTTTTAAGTGCAACTGCTTACAGTGTAACAGTGCTTCACAGTTAATATAATGTGAGTCCAGCAAGTTTGCACACTTGCTTTGCCAATAAGAGAGTTAAATTGAGCTTTGATTAAAGATGTATCTAATCTTCCTGGGCTTCAGTCCAACAGACCATCTCTCACAGTGAAATTTTGCTAGTACTTGAGAAGACTGGGATTATGTTATGACCTCTGGACTAAACAAGATTAGGACTAACACAGTGACAGAGTGGCATTAGGACAGAGTTCCTCACTAATCAGTCTGTTATTTGTTTAACGCTCTTATTTCACATATTTTCCGTATAAATAACTATTTTTTTAGACTAAATTTTCTGGAGAGACAAAGTTAGTAGCACCAATTGAGGAAGACTGGAATTATCACATAGAAAAATCAAGACATCTCAAGGGCTGGAGTATCAAAAATAAAGGTGACACCAGCAGTAAACATAGAAGGCCATGCAGACAATAAAAGACCAACATAATTTATTGTGTGAGTGGTCAAGTATTTCTTCTGTTCCCAAACAGTATTGTAAGGCTACTATTAAATAATCTGTACTATCATGGAAAAAAAAATCCTCATGTCCCACCTGAGGTACTCCCTCAGCACCTCAAGTGTAACAGAGGAGCCGGTGTCCAAGTCACTCAAACTCTTTCCTACATTTTGTTCCATCCTGGTGGCCAGTATTCAAGGTGCAGAGAGGCTGCAGCACATCAGTAGTGAACTGAAGCCTGCTAGGTCATGAAGGAAGAGTGGGAGAAAGAGAATTGTATACCCCCAACAAAGGAGTGCACAAAGGGGCCAGGTTGCTTTCATCAGAAATCCACTACTAATTACGCTAAATCATTTGAGTTATAGATGTGAGGATTCACAACTACTAAGAAATGAGATTCTGGAACAGACTTCTGAAAACAGTAACAAGGGTCAGCAACCAACTCTACTGAATTTAAAACTGCAGCCTGCCAGACTGCCCAACAAAAATCATACAAGATGACTGTACCCAAAGCAAGGGAGTGGACTACCAGCTGCAGGAGATGCCGTTTGGGGTCCCGTGCCTTGTGTCACAGGGCTAATGCATCTCACTAACATTTTTTTCTGATCTTCCCTTAGCTACATCTCAGTAAATCTGAAAAAAACCCCTCATTTACTGCATTAAATGCCACTGCAGCTTTTGTAGTTAAATGTCTGGCTATTTATATACAAATAACACTTCCCACCTTAGCTAGGTCTTTGCCAAACTACATGCCTTTAACTCATACAATTTTTCATCACAGAGTCATTTGTCAACTTAATTTGTGTTGTTTTCTCTGGTTTTACCTATCACTTTCATCCCTGAAATTAGCAATAATGAAGGCGTTAAATCCAACCACAACAAAACATTTTGGGAGTCCCCAGCTCAGAGTGTTCTGAAGGAGTTCATGAACACTATGTTTCAGGTTATCTTCAGTAACACAAAAATAGTGCCTTTTTTTTAGGATATGCAAAAAACCGGAAGTTTTCCCCAATTCTTGACCTTCACAAGTGTGTAATACCCTTTTTTCTGTCTGGTGGAACCACCACGTACTCATATTTATACTGACTTTGTATCAAATTCAACAATATAAGGTTAGAGATGATTAATACCAGGTAGCTTAGCACAGTTACAGAAAAGAATTACACAAAATTAGGACTTCTCACACTTTCAAAATTTCACAGCTACTGCAACAGAGGAACAAATGTATCACGTTCCTAAGACCTGCATCCGAAATTGTAACATGGGATGAGAATAGGCTGGTACACTGCTAAGCACAAATGGGTTCTCAAGTGATTTGTAAGCTCAGACACCATCAAGTAATTTTTTGTTAAGGCACCAAACATAATGGAGGTCTGAGGTAAGTGTCCATTCATTGGAAGGATGATGATGAAACTTGGTGGACCTCTAGTCCACTCCTGCAACATGGAAGAAAGCACCTCAGATGCTTGTTTAAAGACACTCGTAAATTTAATGCAAAGCAAGTGACGAGAGCTGCCATCATGAGCCTACAGAAGTGAGAAGCTGATAATTCAACACCAAGTAAGAGCTGACAGGTACAGCAAGGATTGCTATGGGAGAATTATGGAGTGTAAAGGCTAATTTGACATAACTGAAGATGGGGAACCACCAGAGGGAGGGACAAAAGGAACAACATGGTTCAAGTGAGAACATGAGATCTGAGGTCACATTCAGGATGGATATGAACAATGTGTCTGCATTTATAATGATCAGGTAAAAAGATAACTCTAAAACCTGTACATAAGATAAGCACTGTAGAGACACCACCACCGTGCAGATGGAAAGGAAAAGGCTGAGTACTGACACTGCCACAAAGTACAGCACTGACAAAGGGTTGTAATGGATTTGGGGAAGAAAGAGAGAAAACAATGATAATTAAAACCCTGGTTTAATATGACACTTAAGCATGAGCAGATGCCAAGACAGCTTGAGATTTTAGTTAGGACACATGAAGACAGACTTGGAGAGAATTCATTTGTCATCAGCAAAATTATAGTAAACTCCTTGACAGATAAAACAGACTGGGATACCCAGAAGGAGAATATTAGAACATTAGAACAGATTTGAAACTTGCTTAACCAATCTTCAGTCAAGCCTTATTTGTTGTAATATTCTTGTATTTTCTCAGAAATATTTGTATAATGTTTTGTGTATGCCTAATGTTCTACACAGTAATAAATCATCACACTGAGTTCTTTGTATTATTCCATTGACAACAACTACCTCAATGCCTTTGAAGAGGATAATCAAGTTTAGAAGTGCTTAAGAATACCTGCCATGTTCTTTTTCCTCACCTGTAATCCTTTGTATGCTAGTGCTCTTCTATAAAAAGCTTTAATATTAGAATCTTCTATCTGAAGAACATGATCACAATCCTGCTTAGCCTCTTCATATTTAAACAGTTTCAAGTAACACAGAGCTCTAACACAGAAAAACAGAATATACTGCAATATAAGTAAATTCTACAATGCTGTAGTGCCAACATTATCTGACTTGCAAATGTTAATTATAATACTTCAAACAATTCAGTCTCAATGAGATTTTTTTAAAGTACATAAAACCATTAACTATCAAGAACATCACTGGATAGATTTAGAGAAGGCCAATTGCTGCAGTAAAAGTAAAAATTCAAGTATGACTAATACTTGAAGTTAAGCAGATATGCAAGTATTTTAAAAGCAGAGCCTATGTTAGTATAATATGATAGTATAGTAGTTAATATAATATGGATTTTATACAGCCATTTTGGGTAAAAAAGTGCTCTGGATTAAATAAACAACACTGCTCTCTGTACCTAATTATTACTTGGAACTCTCCTATTCAAGTACAGGTCTAATCAAATCCTTCTTAGTTTGTAGAAGCTGATAAGATTACAGCATAAAGAATTATACTGCTGAATTAGGTCAACCTTTAAAATAACACTGATGTATGACTGTGTTCTTACTTTTATTCTCTCAGAATGTACATTTTCTCTGAATGATTACTTTTCACATCTGAGAAAATGCTACTGCATGTTAAGTTTTTAATTCAAGTCATACCAGTATTCTTAAAAAAATCTCAAAAATGCTGAAAAATGCTACGCTAATTTTAACTTCTACTATTGCTTACACTATTTATACAGAAAATGTTAAGATATATATCAGTGACATTAATACTTGCTCCCCCTTGAAAAATGTTTTACAAGAAATTCATTTTATTATTATAAACACTTAGCAAGTAGGAAAAAAATCCCCTTTTCACGAGTGAGAGGATGCAAAATCTCTATTTGCAGTGAGAAAAGACATCTACTGTTACACCACACAGCAGCATTAGATTTTGGATCTTTACCTGTTAGTGTAGACAGTACATTCCTCAGTATTTAACTTCATGCACTCACTGTATTTATTTGCAGCTTCTTCATATTCCCCCATTTTTACAAAATCATTCCCTTCGTTTTTCAACCTCTTGAACTTCTCCACAGCTTCCTCACCTACAGCACGAAAGGATCAGAGTGTTACACAAGGTCAGTTCATTAAGGGTGGCTGAATGATCTGTGCAGACCAAGGATTAATGCCTGGCAATGGAGTCCCTGTCAGGCTGCCCTCGGCCATTCCTGTTCCCAGCCTCCCCTGCTGCTCCAACAAAGGTCTGAACCACCAGACTTACATTGGCTCAACAAAGACTTCCCCATCCACCGCTGCTCATCCATCAACTACTCTGCTGAAAATAAAGGGAATGCAACAGACAGCTCTAAGCTTTCCCACAGCTTTCTCTGTGGGGTAGAGAGGACCTACCTGTGTCCTGCTTTTACTTACCATGGTGGAGATTTAATCAGCAAGATTAAAGCCCTTCCAGATCTCCACCACCACGGCAAGGTGGCCATAATTTGATCTAATATTCTCTTTGCAATCAACTACCACAATTACTATGCTAACCTGACAATGACAAGCAAATCATCACATCAGCTGCAGTCAGGGATACATTGGGTCTATTCTGCTAATAACTATTTATAAAAGATGCAGTGAGAAACCTGGAAACACCTAACTACACTTTTTTATTAGTAGTACTACTTTATTAATAATAATTAATATTAATTTATTAGCAATTTATTCCATAATTGCCTTTCCTTCTTAATTCCACATCATTTGCTGCAGATGCTTTTGGGTTAGGCTTCAGTTTTTATCTGTGTTTACAGTGAAAAACTGATTCTGATTGCAGGTTCATGTCTCTGTAGTGAGCAAACAGTATTTAGAAACACAGCCCTAAGTAAATCATAATGAAATAATCTACTTTTTGCACCCTGCTAAAGAATAAGAGCCCCTTGCTAAGCTTCAGGTTTTCAACGCTGCATATAACCAACAGTTTTAACCAATAATTAAACTCACTGAGTTCTTTTATAAAAACTTGGTGGTTTCCTATGCTGGAAAACTACACATGGGCTTGGGGAAAAAATAAACTACATGAAACACACAACTAAATTGTAACTCCAGTTGTAAGACACAAAGAAAAACACACAATTGTTGAAAATGTGTCAGCCAACAGTAAGGTTTAACTACTGACTGAACATTATTGCTGGCAGCCTTTCAGTACCAGCTATCACTGTCAGGTCTCACTGATGCAGCAGAGGCCTGAGAAGGCAACCAGAACCTTTGAGTCAGCCTTCAGAGAAGAAAACAGTTACACAATCACTGTTTAATATTCCTAAAAACAAAACCTAACCAAAGCCTGCTCTCTTTGAAATAGACTGGGACATGTTTTACATCAAAATGCTGCCAAGCACTTGGAGGACACTCAATATTGCAGTAATGCATTGCAGACAGAGAACTCCATCACTGGTACATATCTGGCCACCAGCCCAGTGACAAATGGCAGTCACCCCTTGTTAATTGAGGGGAGATTATCTTCAGTACAACTTTACACTGAAATAAACTCAAAGGGAAACCAATTAATACTTGAATAAAGAATCATAGGGTTTAAAGCTTTTGCAAAAAAATGTTTAATGTCACTAACAACTGTATCAGAGAGCTTCCTTCACCTTATTTACTGAAGAAGAAAAATGGAAACTGCAATGAAGGGAAAAAAGTCAGGAAGGAAGTTGATTTCCTAGAGTTCAGCACTCAGTGATTCTGTACGAGCAAGCCCAGGACATCTCTGAAAGGCGTCTCCTACATGTCTTCTGCCAAAGTTGGGCGTTTGTTCAGGGTGGTGGTTTTTCTGGGGGAAAACTGTAATGTAACTGTATTATGATGTCCTAGGGGCCTCAGGCACAGCATCACCAGCCAGGCAAGGGAGGGGATTGTTATGCTCTGCACTGGGGTGGCCTCACAGTGAGTGCTGGGGCCAGTTTTGGGCACCACAGTGTAAGGAAAGACATAAAGTGATTAGAGAGCATCTAAAGGAGGGCCACAAGGATGGTGAAGGGTCTGGAGGGGAAGCCATGTGAGGAGTGGCTGAGGACACTTGGTCTGTTCAGCCTGGAGGAAACTGAGGGGAGGCCTCACTGAGGTCTTCAACATGGCACTGACCTCTTCACTCTCGTGATGAGTGACAGGACTCAAGGACGCTAGCAAGGGGAGGTTTAGGTTGGATATCACAAAAAAGTTCTTCACCCAGGGGTTGGTTTGGTACTGGAACAGCTCCGCAGGGAAGTGGTCACAGTAGCAAGGCTGACAGAGTTCAAGAAGGGTTTGGACAATGCTCTCAGACTCACGGTGTGACTATTGGGGTGTCCCATGCAGGGCCAGGAGTTGGGCTTTGGTGATTCTGATATTTTGCCAATGAGTATTTCTGCTGATTTTATGTAACTTCAGAATTATGTGCTGCAGACTTGGTTTAAAAATTTACCATAACTGTGCTCCACAAAGCACATAAAACTCCATCACATAAATGACAGTCATCTACTTTGGCTTTTCACGAAGGTCTCTAATAAGTGTTTTCTAAAGCAGTTTCACTGACTTTGTTAAAATGTATTTCATTTTCTAATTAGGCTTTTTTTCTGAATGTGTATTTGCATTAGCTATACATACGATTCATCTGCAATTGCTCTTCTGTGTTGATGTTCTTCTCTGTCTCTGTCTCTGTTGATGTTGGCTTATTCTCTGAAGTGAGGCTTCCTCCATCCCACCTGTGTAGTTGAACAGCAACTGGAACAACTGGAATTGGTGGTAACTTCTCCCTCCAACTGGGACCATCCTGATCTAATAAAGTCTTTGTTATTCTGAAAAAGAACAGCCCCACCAACATGACTTTTCATATATTTAACTCACACTTTAATAGCTTACAACCAAATTCAATAATGCAACATTCCAATTTTTCAAAAAAAAAACCAAAACAACCTGAACAATTATCCTTAAGACTGATTTAAAAAATACTGTCACAGCAGTCAACAGTATTGCATCTATTTAAGATTTTGACTTTTTCCACTTTTTTTAGAGTATTATGCTGGCATTTTGAACACAAGCTGACTTCAGCGTGATCTGTAAATAATTAAGCCAATGACTGATTCTGCAACTAAGCTCTAAATGCTGCCTACCATATCCAGTAAAGAAATACGAAAAAAAAATCCATATATTTATTTTGTTTACTGTTCTCAGCTGTTTATAGGTGTTATTTGTACTAAGTGTAGATTACAATATTCTCAGGCAAAATTCGATACTTAAATTTTCAAATGTCAAATAAAGCCTCTTCCACAACTGTCTAAAAAAAGCAGTGCAGGTCACCAAGTAGTCTGCATTAAGTTGTAGTCAGAAATGTATCAATCAATCCCCATTTAAAAAAATTTTCATTATATGTAAAATCTGTTTAGTCTTTTCTAAACCAACATATATATATATATATGTCAACTATTTTCATATATGAGTGGTTCAATCCAAAATCCATTTAAGTGAGAGCTTCCCATTGCCTTTTTCTCTTTTGGAGAAAGAAATAAGTAGACAGTTGGTGAAAGCATTTAAGAGTTCCTGGTTCCATTAGAAATTTTGTAGCATTTAAAAAAAAAAATCAATTATGAGAATAACAATGAGATAAATATCTCCTAATCTCAAAATGGGCTTAAGAATCAAGTTCAACTAGTAAAAAGTTTAATGTGTACTTTAACAAAGGAAAATTCTGAACTGAGTAGCAAAGCAAATCACATTGATACTCCAGCAAATAAAACTAAAATTTTTGTATCAGGTGCATTTCCATCTAACACAGGTGTGAAAACATACTACATGAACACACCTCCAAAAAAAAAATTAAGAACCTTGAAAGTGACATAAAGAACAACATAGAACGAACATAAATTACCCACTGGAGTTTTCTTATTTACTTCTGTTAAGTATTTGAATAACAAATACTTTAAAAAAACCCAAAACATCAGTGTAATACTTTGGCAATAGAATCAGAGCACTCAAGACCATATTCGTTTCCCATTATGGTCTGATCAAAAAACTAATACAAGAAGCAGCACCAGTTCTAATCTCCTTTATGCAAAATAGAAATTATCAAAATATTTTAAAGACTGATAGAGACAAGAAAGTCTGTTTGTAGAGCTGTATGAGTGAGTTTATTTCTTACACAATGCTACATAAAAAACATGTGGTTTTGACTGAAGGTAAATTCCTTCATTCATAGAATATCACATTCCATAGTATAATGTAGTTGCTTTGTTTGTTTTCTAAGTGATCAAAAAGACTATTTGTGTTAACTGCACAAGCCCTTGCAGGGGCTACCCACTGTCTGTACCATTCCTAAGTATTTTAGAGGACATACCAACAATGTGGCTTGTCCAAGTACTGCTTTGCTCTAATTTTACTAAAACTTTAGGATTTTAATGATAGCCTGACCTCAACTGCTAAGAAAATTGTGGGAGACCATCACAACTTGAACAACCCAAAGATTTACTCAGGTTGTTTTATTTGGCAACCAAACAGTACACTTCATATTAACATGTCAATTAATTACATTTAGGTATTTCTCATAAAAAGTAATGGAGTAATTCTACAGGAAACCAGAGTCATACTGACTTCCTGTTTAGTTTGTTTTTTTCATTTATCGTAACGGGCTTAAAAAAATGGAGGAAAAAACTCTAATTAATCAAAATCCACAGAAAGAATCCTGCAGTATCTGATGATCAACTGACTTCTTGTAATATCATTACGTAAGCAGAGTCTTTTGCAAAAATGCATTCCTGTGTGCCATGACTAGTTTGAAAAGCACAGGTGTCTCATGAAAAAGCTGGGACAAATACACTCATTTCCCACCACCAACACCCTGACTTGACCCAACAATCCTGCAGTTCTGGAGCTTTACTTCTGCAGTACAGTACTCATATGGGACTTTGTAAAAACAGCTCTCAAGGTATTTCATGCAATTTGCTCACTGATACTAAAGGAATCGGGACAACTAGAATGAAACTTCAATTCAGTAAGAGGAAATGGATAAATATATTCCCACACATTAAAGCTTCTGTATTTCTAACAGAGAAAAGCAAATAATGGAACACTCAAGAGGAAATTAAAATACACGAAGTAGAAAATCCATTGATGTTCATAAAGCTAGAAAAATGCCAATAATTAAAAGCATGCTTGAAATGCAATTCCCAATTATTTGGCACACACCATTATAAGAGACAGTCCTTCCAGTTTATCTAAAAAAATCACCTCAGAAACCAATAAAAGACAATCTAACATCATCTAATCAACATGATAAACAGTCAAGTAACTGTTTATACACTTGTTTGCATTATGTACCTAAACTCTTAATAATTTCCTTTTGATTGCAAAATGATCGGGTAAAGGCTTGATATTAGAAATTCTTGTCTTTTACATGAGTATTAAAAATATGCAATTAATTCTATGGTTTTTGAAAAGCCTGCTTAGCTATGTAAGCACAGAGAGACAAGCTACAATGGTTTATCAAACCCAGATACAACTAGGATGATGGGTTTTTCCTGTCAGCATTCTACAGCATCACTATCCAACTTCCCACAGAAAATTAAAAACCAAGAAATTCTCCAACAAAAGAAGGTTGTTAAGATCTGATCTTCCTAATATAAAAAAAAATACCCAAAAACATATTACATTTAGGGTAGTCTGTTTAAGTTAAAAGGAATAATTTTTTTTAAAATTTGTTTTTAGAAAGGTCTCTTAAGGTCTCTTACTTTGGAAATGAAAATGAATGCTTTAGTACAGTTTCAGTTTCATTTTATCAAATGATAAAATATTTTTTTTAAAAAATATAGTTTTAAGTTCAATTATGCAGGAGGTCTATGGTTTAGAAAGTAATAATTCGCAAGCAAAAATGAATTACCAGCAGAAGAGAAGAAGGAAGAAGCAGCTGAAATAAGGTGATGGGTTGCCAGGGAGGAAAAGAGTAATGAGCAGTGAAGCTAAAAACATAAGGAAGGCCTAGAGAGGAGAAAAGGAAGAGTGTTAAGGGGAAAAGGGAAATAAGCTTATTACTAAGCAAGTTCCAAGTCAAGGAGAAATATGAAGAGTTATCTGCAGATTAAATAAGCCAATGAGATTTTTTTTAAAGTGTAATAATGACATAGGTACCAGGAAAAGCATTAATTCCACCAATCCAAGTGCTCTATTATCACCAGAGAGACAGAAGATCACTAACAATCTTTTGTGTTATCAAAAAAATAGGACTTCTAAGAGATGAAGTGTCACAATTTCCTTTGGTCAAATAAGAAGAATTTAAAGAAAGATATTATGGACTTTTTAATGAATAATGCAAGTGCTCATGGCCTTGTCTTAGGAAGAAAAACACTGTACTAGATTCCATTGTAAAAGTCACATGCGTGTGGGTTCCTGCTCAGTGATTAATGGCTGTTCTGTTTTCAACTTTATACTATTAAAATATAATTAGAGAATTTCAAACCTCTCTTAGCAGCAAGAACTAATGCTGAAAGTATTAATACTTGAAAATAATATTCAATTATATTTTTTACACCTCTAAGGTTTGTAGCCAACCACTGTATCAAGTTACTTCAGTATTTCCACAACTGCAGCATACAGAAGGATTCACATTTAACATAAATCTCCAACTGCCACAGAAAGACTGTTAATACGAAAAGGAAACAGCATGCCAGAGAAATGGCACAGACCTTAAGTATTACTTTATATAGTATAAAATAGAAGTTAGGAAAGAGAACAAGTTGAAGCACTAGTAAAAAAAAACCCCAACATTAAAATATTGTAAATATTTTAATAAAAAACCAGAAAAAGAACCTACTGCTAGGAGAGGAAACTGAAATTAAGGGGAAACAACTACATAAACAGCAAATCCTCTAGCTATAATGCACTAGCTGTGCAACAATGCTGAGGGTACAGAATAGAGGGAGCATGTAAAACAAACAAATTTGAATTCCACTCTTCTACTTTGGCTGTTATAAGAAAGCTTCTGTGTGGAGTTACCTGTTAACACTATCATTGGCTGCTTGGATGCTGCTGTCTATCTGTAGGACAGTTTTATAATCAATGTATGCCTGTCGATACCGCTCCACTGACTCATTTGCCATTGCTCGGCGTAGAAGAGGCTTAAGGGAAAATGGCTGAAGCTCCAGAGCTCTGGAGAAATGAAAGAAGAAAAATGCAGGATTGAAAAACAGTAACTGAAATAAGACTAATAAAACTATTTTATAATATACACAACTA
This sequence comes from Eopsaltria australis, assembly GCA_034509425.1. NCBI lineage: Eukaryota > Metazoa > Chordata > Aves > Passeriformes > Petroicidae > Eopsaltria > Eopsaltria australis. The sequence goes on from JAVTVJ010000001.1 coordinate 5,079,274, forward strand.
TATGTAACTCTGTGATTTCAGGCGGCATTTACAGTAAATAATGAAGGAAAATTGGTCTGAGTGATTCATATCAGCAACCTAAATTACACCCAGTTTTGAAATTGTTAGTGCTTTTACTACAGCTTACTCTACTCAAAAGCCCTGCCTTCCATCTGGAAAACTGCTCTCACCACCAAGATATGATTAATGTAATGGCACCTGCTTAAGATCAAAAGCTATTTTTCTTAAGTCATGCCTAGATCAAGGATTTCAAGTATATAGTGCTTTTGCTTACATGATTTTCAGTTCTTCTTCCTTAAATGAAAGTATGCACTTAAAAAACCCATTGAGTAGGACACGAATATATACCTGTCTTTCTCTGGACTTTAAGTTTTCGCTTGTCTTTTGTCTGTTCACACTTTTGATTGTCTGCCTGGTCAACACCAAGCTCAACACTGTGCAACAAGAACTCCTTCCCAACACCATGCATTTTTCCAGCAATATGAAGCAGTCCACAAAGGCTATATTTCTCAAAGACTACCTTTTTTACAATGATGCTTGCTGAAGACAGATAAACTTTTGAAATAGTGAAATTAAGACGAGTCTAGACAATTTGATTTCGTGAAGTCACAAAGCAACCCAGACTGAGATGTCCCAGCTTTCTGCTACAGTCAGCTCCAAGATCAGACAAAGCTGCTCAGGGCTTGATACAGCTGGGCCTGAAAACCTCCAAGGAAATCTCTGCACAGCATCTCTGGGCAACCTGCTGGCTGCAATGCCAAGCACTGTTCATGGGGAGAAGGTCTCTCCTAATATAACTCTACATAATTTTTTACTTTGAAATGAAGTAACCTATTTGTAGATTATCTATTGTGCTGCCTACTGAAGATTTATTTGACATTGCAGGTTTGCAGTTCTGCTTCCCAATCTCTGAATTACTTCTACCTTGGTACTATTTCTACCACTAAGCATCATGAGTCCTTGTGCATCCAGGAAATATGCATGACATTAAGGACACTATCATTAAGTGGTAAGGAAAAAAAGCTTCTAATTGGTAAGAATACAAAACCTAAAACCTTTGTATTACTGATTTCAGCTGAAGTCCTACATACTTCAAACTTCCTGAATAGTAAAATGTAATGGCTCTTAAATATACTATCTTGGCCAGTTGTCTGTGCTTCTGCATATATTTTAACAAAATACTGGCACTGAGTCATTTTTTTCAGAAAACTTATTCTGTCAGGTAGAATATATGCAGTAAGTTAAATGTTTTGTACCTTACTACTACAAAGGTACATGCATATTTTATTTTTAGTTTCGGATGGCCTTTTTAACAGTTGAGTTCTGCTGTACAAAAAACTCCACTGATTAATTAATTAATGATTTCTAATTCTTTTAGGATACTTTTTTGCACCTGAAGCCTCAGCATTACAAGCTCAATCTATGGAAATATTTAAAAAGCCCAAAACATCAAAAATACAATAATAATTTAGTGGAACACAGTGTTTGGAAGTTATTGAAGGTGTCTGATCTTCTCTAAGTCCTGTATCCTTAAAAGCCACAATAAGCAGAAAGGATTTCAGCTCAGTTCCTTAACAGCTGTAATTACTGTTTATAACTGTGTCAAGTATATATTAAAAAACCCCAAACCAAAACAACAAACCAAACACTGAGTACACAAACACATACACCATATATGTGCTCAAAAACAATTTCCAATACTGTGATAAGCATCCGGCTTAACAAAGCTTTTACATGTAAGTTACCGCAGAACACCACTGTAAACCTGCTTTTATATTAAACATTTTAATCCTGCTATGCATTTCTGTGTACACAACAAGCTTAAAAACCGCCCTTGCACGTAAGACAGTAAGTTAAAAGTTATTCCTTTCCTAGTTTCCATGTGATTGTTTATGTAACAAAGGTATTTGTCATTCAAACAGAGAATCAGACTTTATTGATACTGTTCTGAGTCAAAGAGCACTGGCAAGATATCAGTTAAAATGTCTAATCATCAGCAGGAATGTTGTTGTTCTACATGGGAGGTTTCAATTTACCTGTTACAATCCTGAATGCAGTCACTGCAGTTCCCTTCTTTGAGGTAACATGCTGCTCTGTTTGAGTACAAGATACTTAAATCGTCTGGACTTTGTTCTCCTAAAAGAAGTTACAATTAAAATCAAACAGTATTACTGAGATTACACTCAAGAATTAAAGATTTGCATACTCCAAACTGCACTGCAGTGATGCAGTCTGCTGACACTGCAAAGCAGTAAAGAGCTTTCTTTTATCATGCTGCCTGGAATATGTAAGCATTCAAACATAAAAAAATGCTAACAGCTCTACCTCAAGAACATTAAAACATTATTTCACTCATTGTCCTATATTTTCTGTCACGTGAATTGCGGTCTACTGAAATCATAAAATATTTACTGCACAGTAACTCCTGTCAAAAATCCAGGGGCAGGCTAAATTTGTTCACTTGCAGTTCCTTTGAATCATCTGAACAGTTCTAGATTTAAAGTACACGGTATTACACTCACCTAGACCACTGACATATTCAATCGCATCCGAGTATTTGAGCACAGCTTCTCCAAACTGCCCGCTCTTAAATAACTCGTTTCCTTCACTTTTTAGTTTTGCTGCAGTAGGAGGAAGTGAAGTGGAAGTGCCACCACCAGCCGGCTGAGACCCTTCTCCTTGCGATTTGGAGATCTCCTCAGCTTCGGAGCTTTCACTCTTCTCATCACTGCGTAAATAGCCATTAACTTCGCCTTCATGGTCTGACAAATGCTTTTCTGACTTCTTCTCTGACGCGCCCTTCTTTAATCCGCTGCCGGCGGAGTCCTTGTGCTTGTCGTGCGCCTTGCCGCCCTTGCCATGGGACTTTCTGTGCGCGTTGCCCATCGCGGGCTCCCCGGCTGCCGCCTGCGCTGCCGCTGGCGCGGCGGAGGCTGCAAGGGCGTTAATGAGCGGGGTTAGAGCCGCATCATCAGAGCGGACTATCGGCCTGCCGCGACGGGGGGGAGCCGCACGGCGACACCGGGCAAAGCCCGCAGCCTCCGAACGCTAGGGGGGCTTGACTGCCTCAGACAACACTGCTACGGACACTGAAAAATTCCTACTTTCAAGTAACTTGCAGTTGTTATTGAGAAGGGATTACTATGAAGGCTCATTTCTCCTTGCTGGGCACATGGGAACCCCTGCGCTAAGGTGTCAGAATGGTACAGGGCTCACCTTGAAATTAACTCTTTAAATACCGCCTATTACAACAGGACACCGATTTTCCACGACCAAATCAAAATGCTTGCATGTTAAAATTAGAACACAAGCCAACCATCCGGTACGTTTTACAAAACTCTCCTCAAATGTAACACAGAATAGGCGAGAAAAAAGCTTATAAACCCTTCTCAAAAAGATTTCATTTAAACACGTCAAAAACTCTTTCATGCAGACTTATGATCATTCAACTTTCACTGTTATTTATGACAAATCTATTTACGAAAAATCATAGAATAAGGGTATTAGATAATAAAATCTCTGTCTTCCTTATTCAGCTGAAATCCTAACAGATTACCACCACGGTATTCAAAGACAGATTTCTGCAGAGCCTGACTTGCACTACTACCAGTCGCAGAAGGACAACTCTGCCTTTTGGTACTATTGAGATGCTATCTTCCCCTTCCCTTAACATGCTGTATTTATCTGTCCAACAGAATTTTTTCATATGTTGGAGTGATACTTTCAATTTACTTTAACAAAACATCTGATGCTGACTCAATACGGATGAACTCCAGATGGTTCCAAATGAAAGAAATCTTTTTTTTAAACACACAAAAAGTTACTAAAATCAAACTGAACAGGATGGGAAAGCGTAATATTTGTAAGAAACAATAAATCCTCTAGTGCCTCCTACCTAGCTGGGATGCCTGTTTGGAAAACCATGTTTAATAGTAAGTTCATACTCCACAGCAGGAACAATGATAGGCTAAATCTACCCACACAGACATTTTTGTAAAATTGAAATTATTTATATTTGAGACATCCACCCACCCACCCATTCAACCGATGGTGCCAAATATACCAAAAAAGTTTAAAGTCTATTTGCTAGGGAGAACGGTGGTAAAAGGCTCACTGGGCAGGTGAATGAAGACAGCATTATATTAACAACTTCCTTAACATACATGCTAAAATACTTTCATTTTACATACACCAAAAGAGAAAAAAATTTAAATGTCACAGATGAACAGGTAATAGGATAAGCTTTTAGGAAACATCAAAGAGCATCCCAACTTCTAGGGACAAAGAAAAACAAGGCAGGCACATAATATGTGATGTGAATGTTATTAATGTGAATAATGTGTAATTCCTAAATACAGGAGGAAATTTCCTAAAGATGAAGGGCACAGAACCAGTCCCAGATTAAACAGGAAGCATTTATAGCATTTGGAGCCTGGAGTCCTCCCGACAATAGGAATACTAATAGTTACCTTGTTCAGCTGCTGGGTAATGCTAATTAGTTAAATATTTCAGGACTGAGTAAACGACATGCAAAAAATTGTACAGCTGTACTTCTCAAATATAATTCTCATTCTCTTTTCGTTTCAGTGTTTAAAAACAATGTTCCTGTATTGGTCTCTACAGAGAAATATATTAATGAAACCAGTATTCTGGGATTAAAAAAAACCACCAATACTTCTGAACTTTCCTTAAGAAAAAAAAAAAAGTCAACACATAAATTCCGAGGAGAATTTAAAGAAAGGTACTGAAAAGTATGGACAGAATTTTGACTAGAACAACAACAAATAAACACTACAAAGAATTTTAATTTAAGTTATTGCTAAAATAACAAATGCAAAATGCATGGACCATCATAAAATTAAAACAAAAACCCCGCTGAATACTCTAACAGGAATATTTGGGGATTGTTTGATATTATATAATATATAAATTATATTATATAATATCAAATATCAATTATATAATTATATAATATATAAAATATTCTTTTAAGTTGCAATAGATCAATTAAATACGACACAACTCAGCAAATTTTTCTTAATGAAAAGGGGCTATTTAAAATATATCCATTTATCACTTCAGGTTATAACTTCTAGAAACATGTCAAAATACCAGGTGCTTTGTCAAGCACATACATCATTTTTAGGTTTTACAGTGCCTGAATACTGGTTTTTATAGTCTCTAGGATACAAGCAATTTTCAATTTCCATTTTACAGAAAGGGTTCTATTTACTTTTGCTTTCAGTTAAACAGAAAGTGAAGAGAGACTACACTCTATATAGACTGTTTTGTTCAAAGTTCAGAAATCAACTCTTCAGCACTAAAGAAAACAAAAAAGATACTTTTATTTTTTCTTTAAATCTCTAAATTATAAGTTTAGTAGGAATGCATTAGGCTTACCAACTAGAATGTGAAATAAATGTGACTACATGAAAGGACTATATGGACTACTGGACTGCCTGTGACTACAGGACTAGATGTTTAGTCTGCTTATTGCTGTTAGGTTCACAGAACATTTTTATTCATTAACTGAACTGATTTCATATTTGTTTCCAGTTGTACAAGAAAATAGAGTAATCTATGAAAATGCTTGCCACTTAAATCTCAGAAATACTTATGTATATCACAGGAACACATCATGCCATTGGTGTCAGTTGACAATCTTCCCTATGTTTAAAAGCCTAACCTTTCATCAACAGAATGGAAGTCTTCCTATGGAGCTAGAAGGCATACAGTCATCTGAATGCTCACAATAGAAAACAACCCCAAATTAACTGACATTTAAGGCTAGGGACACGATGCACCCTTTCTTCCAAGGTTTTAGCTAAGGAGATTTGGTGGACAACAACTGATGTGGAAAAATGCATTTTCCCTCATCTTATATGCCAATAATGCATTATTTTATCACATAGGTACAGACCAACATTCACGATTAAGGTGCAAAAGCCACAGACTGACTGATTTAGTTTCAAGATAAAAGACAGAAAACATTAAAGTCACAGCTGTCATGCCACAACACCTTAAAGAACCAACATAACTAACAGAAAGGAGAAAGGTGAAATCAGCCCAGGGATGTTATTCTGTTGCAGGTTGGAGGCCAGCCATGCGGTTAAGTCTAAAAGCAACATGCCAATGCAAGCCTTCCTAGCCCCTGCTGCCTCACTTCCTCCTGAAAGCCACGGATTCTGATTGTGCCAGTGGCTTCATCCCAGCAGCCTTGCAGTCAGTCACACGCTAATCCAGGAATGGGAGATACTTCAACTGCTTGTACACACAGTACAAGAATTATATGTCATTTACTGCTAATATGAACTTTTAGACCACCGAGATGAGTTCTTAAAATTAAAAAAAACCAACCAAACAAAAAAAAGTTAGTTTCCAAAAAAAACAACAAAAATTACAGATGCTGACAAATCACACTTGCTCATTTTTACACACTTTGATGCAAGCATGGGAAGAAAAATGCAGAAGAAAAATGTGCTGGTGGGAAGGCAGGAAAGCTGTGTGAGAGAAAGACCTTGGGAACACAAAATGTTCTCTCACACCAGAAGAAATTTCCACATCAAAGGACAGGTGTAAAATTACACAGGGCACAGGGAAGTAGGTGATTTATAGCAACATTTCCCATTTGTCTCTGTTATGCCCATTCTAGAAAGAATTACAAAGATGTATAATAAAACTAGATTCTAGATTTCATGCTCAGATCTACTTTAAGTAGTCAATATAATTTTAATCTTCGAACAGGCAAAATTCTTTGCAAGAAAATATGGATTGTGTGAATAAACATTACAATCTCAAAGACAACGATTTTTTCCTCAGGTGAAAATAAAATAGGAAATGATAACACATTACTTTTATCTCCACCATGTCTTTCACATTCTTCTGTGTTTTCCCCTCTTTCTTCACCACTTTCTGAAGTCTCTAGCTCTTGAATAAGTATTCTTTTTCCTCTGCCTTGAGGGTCAGACTTTAAACCTTTCAGTTTCTCTTCAATCTCTAGCAGACTTTTCTACAATAGAGAAAAAAACCAGCAATAGCAGAAGCCTTTTTTATTATGTATATAAATTACAATTTATGTGCAGCAAATACATTCTATTAAATAATCCATGTAAGATCCTGAAGAACTATCAAGATAAATGTTGCCAATATACAAAGAGGGTAAATAAATGTGAATTTTGCAAGAGTTAGCATCAAACCAAGATTAATGGTGAATTTCTGTTTCTCTCACAAGAGACAGACACAAGATATCTTCACATCTTTGTGTGAAGACATCACATAAATAAATACTTTTCTTGAATGCACTGCTTAAGCAAGAAAAATTAAATTCAAAGGAAAAAAGTAGATTTACAATAGCTAGATGAGGCGTGGTCTGCTAAGAAGAGATGTGGAAAACAGATTCTCTAGAGAATCTCCAAAAAAACCTAAAATCAGAATAAAAAAATTATACGATGGAGAATGTGATGTCAGATGGACGTCTGATGGAGAAATACAACTGAGAGAACTAGAACCAAGAGACAGCAGTCTCTTAAGAGTGTAGCAGAAGGACACTTGAATAATGATAAGGTTTGCTCCTCTTGTAGGAGCTGCAATTAGATGATCAAACAGCTTCTCATTCCATAACATTTTTCCATTACTCAAAAGAACCCCTTTAATTTAGAAATGTCAAGTTTGGAAAAGACCTTTAAGATCAAGTCCAACTGTTAACCCAGCACTATCACTGTAACCCATAAACTACTGAATCACTCTACACTGTCAGAGCAGAGTAAGACACACCCAACATTATGTGGTATTCTCAATGTAATTCAATGCTGTGCAAGGAAGTGTCATCTCAGTACTTCCTGTCTCAAGAAAAAGGTAAGAACAGGATCAAGCAAAGGTTCATATGGACAAAGTGCCTTGAATTCCAGCTACTGACAAACAATTCACTTTTGTATTGGTGATTCTGGATATAAACATGCACTCTGCATATGTTCCATACATTCATATTTAGCTCACAAGGGTTTTGAGGATCCTCCAAGCAATGAGAAACTTGAAAAAATGCCCTACCAAGCACTTGTAATTTCTAGAAGTGCCAGCCAAGGCATAATAGCTGGCAAGGATAAGGATATAGTACAGACATCTGCTTTCGGCTACAAAAGCACTGCTCAGCAAAGCAACAAATGGAAGAGTGTACTCAAAATGAGTGACTATCTCTGTCTTGTACTGTAAGAAGTCTCAGCACAGCCTATTTGATACATCTTTCACAAAGGCTGTTGTAGAGTTTGTCATCGCAGACTCACAAGCCATTTAGTGATTCAGTCTTATAAACAGTAAAAAAAGATCAAAATCTCTCTTAGAACTAGAGACATGTAATTCCTTGGTTGATGTGAAACTCAGGAACTATTCTGAACAGGAAATTAGCTCCAGGAACACCCTAAAAGGAAGAAATGCTCTATGTGGTGAATTTGACACAAGAGGCTTGTACCACTTTCACTGGTTCAAGCAATAGTGGTGATCAAATAACTCCATGGAAAGAAGCAGCACTGAGCAAGCTGCTAGCAGCTTATGATATGCCACCAACAAGAGCTGGACAAATTTCAGAGGGTGAGTGATGCACAGCATCCAGAAGTCATAAGTAAAACCATTGGGAGGGTAGTAATATAATGGACTCATCATTAATATACAAAGAGTAGTTTACTATCAAAACTGCCCAGTACTGAAAATTCTCAAGACATGTAGAGCCCAAATACATGGACTGTTCTGACTTGCACAACATCCCTAAGATACCAATGAAAGGACACAAACCAATCCTCTCCTAAGCTGCTGAAGTAATAGTAGTACGAGGACCACATCCTGACCTCGATTTTCAAAGAAAGCATCTGGCTTTCGTTGATCCAAAACTGGTTATGAAGGGTCCAGATTTATCAGAAGGTATGAAAGGTTTTTCATTCTACCCTGGAGATGACAAATGAGGATTTATAACACCACACTGAAGCCAGGACAGAATCCAGCTCTTCTCCTTTTGGGTTAACTTTACCCCTAAAACAACAAAAGCTTGGCATCTCTGTTGAATTTCTTTTCATTATGTATTCAGATTTAAATGCATCTTTCCCAATGAATGTTTTCAAGAGAAATTTCCAAATAGCTTTGATCAGCAAGACACTAATACTGCAAGCATGTTCAGCAGAAAATGTTTTAGGCACCTAAATTACATTAATAGAGAGGACTTTTCCTCACAATCAAGTCCTGAACAGAAGATCTGGCCACATTCAAGTACTTAATTTCCACCACATGTGGTCTTGAGAAACTAATCAATGGCACAGCAGATCGAGCGTGTCCTCAAAACTCATAGTTACATCAAACAATATAAATTGTACTCACTTTATGCTACAACTGCATACAACCTCTTTCTAGCCATATTCAACTCACTGATCTATACCTTAGCCATAGAGTTTTCTGGTTCAACAGACAACACTTTATTCAGATCCTCTATAGCTGTTTCATAATTCTGCAGATGGCTGTGTACCGTGGCACGACGCATTAAAGCTACAAAAGAAGAACATTTATTATTTATGTATTTAAAGTACTAAGTGAATGAAAGTACACTATTTTTTTCTAGACATATTAAGTGTAGCTATGGAGTTTTTAAAATTCTACTCTTACTTCTATATTAGTAATAAGTGTTCTCTTAATAATTTTTAAAGATGAAATTTCACATGATGTCTTTTGAGGCAGCAATCATGAATTGTGAAGCACCTTTTCATGGTTTTCAAATTTTCCCCCTTCATCCAAGCAAATACAGTTCACTACGTTCAAGTCCTTGACTTCAGAAAGGAATAAGTCAACAACTTTGATTGCTTTCATGTCACTTTTAAATTAATTTGCAGTTCAGTGTGGGTATTACAGAAACACTGCACAACATGAATACAAGAGGGCTTACACATAAATACAGGAGGGCTTACAGTCATCATATGAAAAGCATACTGCCATGTAAGAATTCCCATTATAAATCAATAGGATGAACTGCATAAAACTTCACTAACCCCCAAAGAACAATAAAAATTTCTGTGGAGAGCTATGCTGTTTCGTTATTTATACTTAGACCTGTTCTAAAGCTCAGTTAAGTCAACTAACAAGACAAAATTTTATTTGCCAGAGATAAAATAATATACTGAAGAGAAATTTTATTTCCTACTTTACCTTTTATGTTGCCAGGCTCCATATCTAATACCTTCTCACAATCCTGTAAAGCACTGTCCCAGTCATGAAGTTTGATTTCTGCTTGAGCTTTGTTATTATACACAGCTGCAGTCGGCATTACTGACAGACTCCTAAAAGAAAGGGAACATTGACCATGTTAGAATCAGTCAGAAAACCTGAATCTAGAAACACTTCACTACTGGAAGCTGAAAACAGTACTATAGCAAAATTAATAGTAGTATTCTAACCACAGCAGTGGTTAGAGACTCCCTCCTGTGAGACCACAGGCAACCATTCTATGGTCTCTGAAGACAGATTTAACTGTCTTCAGAGGCCTCTTGCTTGCCAGGGCTTAGACCTGAGATGTTGCAAAGAAGATGCCGTGGCTCATCTGTCACTTAGACTACTACCTCTTCCTGCCATCCATGCAGACTCCAGCAAAACTGCCCAATACCTTTCAGAGTATGAAGAATAACTACACAATTCAGGGGGTTATGATGAAGAGCATGGTGGTGGGGGGGAACATATGGGATTCTCCTTGATCTTGCTTGTAAAATGCAAATACTTGGGTACAGTGGATGAATTGTCCAGGTCAATATCTGGCTGCAGGGCTGATATTGTAGGCAGGGCTTTAGCTTCTGTAACAACAGGATCATCTCTGAGGAATAAGGACAGCTAAGATGCACACAGCCAAATTGTGTAAGGGAATCTTTGCCAACAACCCTGCTGATAAGACCCTAAACTGTGCTCATTGGAAAGAGCAGCAATGGAATTGCCAGGGGGACAGCACACTGCAATAGACTCACACTTTCCTTGTGGATAAAGCATGGTTAAGAACAACCTCAAATGCTTGTCCACAAATGCACAGTGCACGGGAAACAAAAACAGAATAAAAGCTCTATGCAGCTATGAGCCCAGTGGGATAACAGATACGGTGGGATAATCTGTGCATGCTTTTTAGAAAGACTAGGAGAGTGAGGACAAAGAGGAGATGCATTCTAGTCTAAGCAGTGATTAAATGTGTTAAGGTTTGTCTTCACACAGGGGGAACAGGCAAGAGACAGACAAGCTAGTCAAGAAACCTCTATTTTCCATTCTAGCCATACACAGATAACCCCTTCAGATAATTAACAAATCACTCCAGAATATTTTAGTTAAATATTTATAACTCTAAAAAAAATGGATTTCAGATAGGATTAGACAAGTGACCAGTTAGAACAGCATGGTGTCAATATCACACATTTCAGAAGGCATACAATACCCCAAGGGAGGTCAAATATGGAAAAACTCCTCTCCATTAGAAAGGATTCTGCCTGTCCTTAGTAAATAGTACCTTATTTATGTTCCAAAAGCAGACATTTTTACTTATTTTTCTATTATGTATTTGTATTTTATTTATTGTACATGAAATACAGCTATAGACTTTTTTTATGTTTGTGTTAAAAAAACCAAACAAAACAAGAAAGATCTTAAGGCTGCAAGTCAAGAACAAAAACAAAAACAAAAAAACCCCATCACAACATGAAATGCTTCAGTTAAGCAGCTTGTGCTCTACGAATGTAATTACAAGTGCACGCACACACTTATATATACATATCTATCTATCTATATCAGCAACCTCCAGGTAAATTTTCATTAGCTGTTCTACAAAACCCTACCTCCTTCAGTGACAATATGAATGATACTTCCTAAACATAGATCTGTTAAATATTTACTTCATTGCTGTTCCACACTATTTCTATTCATTACTTTCTCCATACTTACTTGCACTGACCACAAATGTATTAACATTCTCATACTTTTTTCAAGGTTATCCCACTATAATGTCACAGCCCATGAATTATCTTCATGTTTCATCTCACCATACTGTCATATTATTACCCTCAGTTTACACTGGCAATTAATACCCCAAGATTCCCATGTACTCTAAATTTCTAAATGACAAATTTGATACTTCGGATTTCTGGTTTTTTTACGTCCTTACCATTCCAAAGCACAGAGTTAAATTACATTTGTAATTAATTTAGTTTCTCAGCACTCTGCTTATCCTTTTATTTTTGTAAACATGCCCTTGAATCTCAACCATTTGAAAAATCTGAAGAAGTTTGTGACACCTGCAGATTGCATTCCATCACTATCCAGCCCCTTCCGATAAATAAAAATTAGTATCAGGATGCATCAGTGCTCTAAACATTCTTCTATCAATTCTTTTTCCCTTTTTGAAAATAATCTAGTTGTCACTAGTTGCTTCAATAAAAAGTTGCTTCAATTACATTGGCCTAAAAACAACATTCACAAGTAAGAGTCATTAAAATAAAAGAACACAACAGTAGTTACTCACCGAGTGTAATATGTCACTGCTTCCACATAATCGCCAGTGGCAAAGGCTTCATTGCCCTTTTCTTTTTCACGAGTAGCAATAAAAATTTTCTCTCTCTTTGACATTCCTAGCAAAAAACATTTCTACACAACAACTAACAACTTGCACAGATGTAACCAAAACAGTCAGATAAAATACTCTGAGTCTCATAGTCTGCATTTTTTAAAAAACACATGGCTTACTAAAAGACAAACTTGTATTTTATTTTCTGTAATAAAACACTAAATTCTTCTGATAGACATACAATTCAGAATGCAAGAAAAAAGCAGCTGGCTAACCTCTACCATTTATTTATAATACCAGATGTATGCTTTACTTCTTTACCTAGTGCTCTCAACTAAAAACAGACATTTTTACTGTTTATTAAGCAAGACTAGATTTTTTTCAAACATGGCTTCAAGCTCAGTTGATGATCTAACAACTTTTAGCATCTCTAGGGGCTGAAAAATAAAGGCACTTTATGATACACTTCTTCAATTTGTATTCGTACTCTACAACACAGTATTACAACTGAAGAAAAATTATGTTTCAAGGCATTACCAGTTGTGTCAATTTTCTTTTCAATTACAGGTGGACTTGGTCTACTGAAGAATCTTGCTTTTGAGTTACTTTCTTCACAGTCTTCATCAATTTTAGAGCATTCCTTTTCCACATCAAACCTTTTAATTAATAAAATGACAAGTTCAATATGCTGCATAGCAAGACTCCTCAGCTGATAGAAAGTCATACTGTATTTCCATTATAAACCAAAGGAAAAGAGACACAGGCTGTGTTCATTTATTGGTGAAAAGAAAGAAAAATCTCTGCCTCACCATCTCCCCAAAAAATGACACGTAAAATTTAACGAACATTATCACCAGGCTCCATCCCAGCCCTATCAAACATCGCTATTAACCTTTCCCAAAATAACTAAGAAACAGCTTCAAGGCAATTTATACATTAAACCTTAGACAAGTAGTCTCAGACACTTTCAAAGCTACTCTGAAGCAGCTTCTGAAAACAGTGTTTAGGGAATGTGTATCAAAGAAATGTCGGTGCCATAGTACTGTAGGACAAATATAGTAATAATCAATAATCAATTCCTACACTATATAGAAACATGACTCTTACTGCTTTTCTGTGTAGGGTGTAATGAAAAATAGCCTTTTTTTCACAATAATCTTGACAATATGAATATTTTTTTCTGAAATTGAGATACTATTTTGAAAAAGTATCCAATTAAAAACCTTTTCACATAAGGCTAATTATTCTCCATTTTGAATCTGATCTTTTGCTAGCTTACTTTTACCTATTTATTATAAATTAACCACATTTCAAATACATGTTTTTAAAATAAGAAAAATTGCCTAAACAATTATTTGAAAGTTTTGAAATTATCCTCAAAACATTTTAAAAACATGATATGCTTTAAATTGGAAAATGTCTTTCAAACAACTCTGTTTCAGTATAGTCATAATCCAAAATAAATACACTGTATGGGAAGATTCACAATCCATGCTATTATCAGGATGCTAAAGCACTTAAAGATTGTGTACATAAATGTGCAAACAAAATCTGCATTATTACTTTGGAAAGATACAGTAGCAAGAGTAAAGAATAAATGAATGAAAGAACAAATTGTTGCAGAAGTTAATTTTATAACCTATTTTCTTTGTCCACATTTGAGCAGGAAGGCACCAATTTCTCAAAGATACATGCATGAAAATAAATTATATGCAAAACTGATGCAGAACTGAGGGTTTTTGTAGGGGCTTTGGGGTATGGTTTCATTACTCAAACCCCACAATATCTAGATTTAGCTCCCCATCTACTGCACTGGAAACTTGTGTCCCCTTACTCTGATTCTATAGCATCATATTCCAGATTTCAGGAACTATAAAAAAGCTTCTACCATGTAAAACACAAGTATGTGCTTTTTGCTTTCCACATTCAACAATCTGGGCATCAACCTGTCACATAACTTGGGAGGGTGATATCCCACCATTACATGATGTGAAGTGTCTTTGTATCAGAGCTCCATCCATTCTAAAATAGTTACTGGCTAAGCCTCTATTATGTGTAATTGCATCTGAGTAAACCTGCCTGAAGCTCATTCTTTGAGGTTAGTGGGGTTCAGTGCAGGAATAAGTAATCATCAGTTTTGTTTTCAATTTAGAACTGTGGCTTTAGATATAGAGAAGTCCATATTTTTAAGTCCATGTTACATAACCCTAGAACTGCTTTCAAAAATCTCATCAACTAAGTAATCAATTTTTATTTATTTTTCTGCTGACTTACTGTATTTCACACAGCTTGTACAAAAGTATAGACTAACTTCTCAGCTGTTAGCAACACAATGTGTTATTCACATTTTTACAGAATATTTATTAAGAAAAACCAAATGAGTGTTACAATTCCCTGAAATGCTGACCCTAATACTATGTTTCTGTAAAATACATCAACTCTGTTCCCTAGTTAAACAAGTAAGATTTATTAAAAGACTGAAATATAAGGGATTTAACATACTTGTCCCATTCACTGTAATCCCGTGGTATGTTTTTCTTGCTTCTTTGTTGGTTTTGCAATTTTTTGTTCTAGAAGAGAAACAAACAGCCAGCCTGTAAGACAATTTGTTGCAGTGGAATTCGCAGTGGTTTTTTTGGTTTTGTTTCTGCAGTACATATTTTCTTAGTAACCAACACTATTTGTGACTAATCTCAGCTCAGTCTTGAAAATGTAATTCATCTTGGTTTAAAGAAAATCTTGATGCATTTCATATATCATAATAAAATTGTAATTTGAAGAGCTCCTGAGTCTCACACTTTTTGTCCGCTCTCCTGTCACATCACAGAGGCACTGAATAAAACTTTCCAATTAGTATCTTGTGATGCCATCTTCCCAACCATCCTTTCAACACAGAAAGGGAGAACTCAGTCTTGGGAAAACCCAGCCTTATGATGAGGTGTTCATCACCAAGATTGAATCAGTAACCTGGTTTTAGGCTTCCCTTTCCCAAGAGAATTCAATGCACAGATTTTGGTAGTCCCTGGACCACTCAAAACAAATTTGCAAACAAATTACTTCAAAGTAGTGTTTGGACTTTTTTTTACCATTTATCACTTCACTAAAGCAAATTCCAAGATTACTTGCATTCATTCTAGATTTCAGACAAGCTCCATCATTGGGGCTTGCCTTACCTAAAATTTATCTTGAGGACCTTCCTGCAACAATCAGTTCTGACAATCAGATTTGACTGCCTTGTATCTCAATCCATCTCTACACTAATTGGCTCTGTTTCCATAGCTGTCACCTTTGGCATCTCTTCTACCTCTGTCATGAGACTATACTTCTTCTATGTCCCTCCCTGCTTGTTGACTTCAAAATACTTAATAGCAAGGTGTGGTTCCAAACAGGTATTTCACAGTGGAACAGCCAGTTCAAAATATTCCCATCTATCCTATCCTGGCCATTCAGTCCTCCTCTCACCTTGCAACACAGGATTCACTGAGTTAGATCACTCTAATTCTTTGCAGAGTTGCATATTTACAATTTTCTGTGTTTAAACAAACAATCTGATAGAGACCACAGTACAATCCCAAAATATCTGCACCAGTTCCATTCAGCATGTGATAAACTGGACCAAAGAAATGAACAGAAGCTTCCTAAACTTGCTTTACCAGTGGTGACACTGTAACAAGGACATTCTCCTGCAGCTGGATGTAAACACCTCAATTTACATAATGCAAATGTGACCCTTCCTGTAAACACTCCTGACTATCTATAATATTAGGTTACAAAAACTTTTGTAGTATATAACTACAGAATTACTCTTAATGTTATGTCTTTCAGGAAGCGAGACAAAATGACAAATATGTTTAGCCATCAGCACCTGTTCTGAGGAGGGAACTCCTAAATATGCCGTCCTGAAACATGAGTTATCATTATATATCCATCCTGGTGTATATTACTAATGTACTAACTTAATAAAGTATTTTTTTCAAACCAGAAATTTTTAATTTAAATGAGCAAAAATATTGAAACTCTCAGAAGAAACTCTCATAAGGTACTTACACTAATGCAACTCCAGCTTAGGGAGAGAACTATGGCATGTATGTTTAAGGCATAAGGCAGAAACACTGACTCAAAAATCCACAATTTAAAAAATTCTAAGTCTCATACTTTGGAAATAATTGTAATCAAGTTGTGGTTCCAACAGAATCAGTAATTTCTCAATCAGTAATATTTCAGAGCATCTCATACAAGAGGCTTTGATGAAAAATGTACGCTTGCATGCCGTGGAACTCAAAAAAATCTCTGTGCTTGTCATGTTTCCTGCCATAATTCATAATGCATGAATCCCACTGGGTTTGAAGCCCACTGAACATTTTCTGGACCCAAGATGAACATATAAATTCGCTTCAGTACAGGTGACGCAACTTGGCCTTGGTTCTCCTGTGGGACCTGTGTGCTGGCCTAAGACATTACTTGCATCAGCTAACCAATGTTACTTTTTAATTCAGAATATCCAAAACAACAGGAAGACTATGTAGATCCTATCACAGTAGATTTTTATGACATAAAATTTGTATGCATTTTGCATGCCCTGGGCTGTAGCACGAGGAAGTACCTGAGGACAGAAATCTTCCTGGAATGGTATTAGAAAACCATGTTTGGCAAAGGCACCTAAGCCGAAATCCCATCAATACACTCTTCTGAGTATGAGTATCTTTAAACACATGCTTTAGTTCTCTCCTGTACACAATGAGGCAGCAAAAGTAATAACTATGAAGTGTGGACAGTTAAGACAGTTCAGGGTAGTGTGACAGGAAAACAGGGGCGTAAGACAGAAATTTCCACATTGTGTTGTAGAGGGGGATATTGCATAATTGTAACTCTTTTTCAGTCCATTTTTGGAAAACCCCCCCATGGATTCACACCAATTAAAAGAAAACACTGAATAGAGTTATAAACTATCAGTAGTGAATTGAAACTATACCTACACATAGTATAAGCAAGAAAATCTGATTACAGACCAAGATGCTTTCATTTACCAAACCTGTACCCATTAGTGCGATCCACTGGTGTAGGGTCAATAATGATTTCCAGAATTGGCTTCATTGAAAATGCTGAACTTTTTCTGCATTGGATCAGATAACAGTCTCCAACCAAGTAACATTATGAAATTATGGAAGGCTTTGAGCATTTCTTTCTAGCAGACAGGATAAATTGTCACAATGACTTCAAACTTGATCCCACTTACAAAATTATAGGATGCCAGTCTAAAAAGTAATTATAGTCCCAACTGATTAGCCAAACACGTTTAAAAATTGTAAGATGGCACATAGCTTTATCAGAAAGAAAGAAAAAAAAATGGAAAGCCAATTAGGTATATTATTCAATTTTTTTGAGATTTCACGTTACAGGTATAAATTTAGTGTATGCTACACAAACAGCTTCCTTTTATTCTGTAGGGATCTAGTAGTGCCATAATTGTACTGCTGCATAAAATGTTTCAGGCGTCCCTTCTCTCTTCCCTTGCAGGACAGGTTACAATTCCTTCAGAGGCCATCTGCTTAGACAAAAGGAATGGAAATCACATACCACAGATAAACATAAAGCTATATCTAGGTTTCCTGGGTAATTATGCTAACACTTAAACCTTGTATGCAGAACAAAAGCTGTAGAAAAAAAGAACAAAATTTGACATGAAGACTGTTGCATGGTTCAAAGGAGGAGAAAAAAAAAAAGGTGAGTAAAAATTTTGTCTTTGAAGGGAGAACACATCCTCTTTAGTAACATGGTGTATCCTAGATTTCAAGGCACTTTCCATCATTTTAAGCTTACATTCTAAACTGGATTTACTGAGTTCACATGGTATGATACCATTTTCTCTTCTAGCAAACAGTTATACAGGACATGAATCAAGGATAAAGCTATAGCAGCACACTCCATCTCAGCAAAATAGGACAGTCAAGAGGAACATACAACACAAAATAAGAAAGAGTACACATTAATTTAAAAAAAAAAACACTACAAACCAAACAAAAGCATGCCTTAGTCTCAATACTAACCACTTATAAAACCCTCACTGGAATCCCCAGCTTCTTTGTACACCACATAAAAGACTTGCTTAGCTATCCCAAATGTCTTGGTCCAACATCTATGTACCAGCTGACAACAAGAAGTAGTTTCTGACAACACAGGAACACAAATCAGGCATTTACTAATACATAATTATTCAAGAAAAATAGCAATTAGTAAGAAATATCACATAACATGTAAGGGTCCCTTCCTAACATTTCTGACTCGCAAACCTCCAAAGAGAACAATACTTAATGAATTTCTTATAGCAGCATCCCAGAATGTCACAGAAAATTTTGAGAATCAGACTGAAGTGATCCATGACAATACCTGACAATTCAAAAAAATCCCATCCATACCTACTTGTCTGCCAATCCCTTCAGCAGCACTGTATTTAGTATTAGCAAGAAAAGCTGGCCAGAAAAAAACTGATTTCAGGCAGATAAATAAATGAAAAAAAACCAAACAAAACAAACAACCCAAAACGTAAGGAAACTAATACCTAGGAAAAAATGTAAATATTTGTTCTGTAGTTATGAAGATTTGTTAAGTCTGCTTAAGGGCTAAATTAGGAAGAGTATGGTGTATGACTGCAATGGGAATACCAACACAAGGTATAAAACAAATGGAATTAAAGGCTACATATACACCAGCACTATCCAATACAGGAGTGGCTCTAGAGTAAAACAATTGCTGCAGAGGCTCTAACCACCACACTGTCTGAGTTCCAGGCTGTTTATTTTGGACTGGCCCCATGGAACAAAAGCCTACTGGCAGCTGGAGAAAATCTTCTGGCATAATTTCATCCAGAAGGAGTCAAGTTCACATACTTAAACAGTACTTTGAAATATGAATCAAAGAACATAAAAAGGTGTTTAAGGAGATCTGCTTTGGCAGTGAATTCTTGATCAGAATTAAAATATTATTACAATACACGTGCTAGTACTAAGAAAGCATTTTTGTTTAAGCATTGGTCTCTTGCAAGGGAGCTTAAAAGTTTTTATTTTCTGGTTAACAAAATTAATCCAGTAGGAAAGGCACAATGATTAGAAGTTTGTACTTATAAAATCTCCCAGTTATAGAAAAACCTATAATTAACACTTACGATTAACACAAAAACTGGAGATACCTGATTAGTGGGAAGGCAGCTGCTAGAACAGCGAATGGGAGGCAAGTTATCTTGTCTTTCATTCAGTGTGTCTGTTCTCAGGAACTGTGATTTCTTATCATCTTCATTTATTTCTGTCAGCCAGCTCTGAAAATAAATAAATAATATATTTTTACCTTAAGGCAGTAGAGCAATTATCCTTAAAAAGCACTGCTCTTAATGGGGAAAAGCAATTAAGACAAAAAGTAATCGTGCTTTTTTGAATAAAAAGTGATCTACAAAAAGAATCTGTAGAGTTAAAATGGGCAGTTAAGGTTCAGTGACATTAAGCAAGAAAATAAATTTAAAAACCCAACATAATCCTTTGATCATTTCCCCTTTCAATCAAATAATTACGTTCTATTTAGGTACAAGAAGAAGACTGATACATCACAGTGATTATATTATGGACCATTAGAAATTAGATCCTGTACCATCAGTTCACTATTAATTGCTTCCCATTCTTCAGCAGTGAAATCAGCAGCTGTGGCTGCAGGCTTATCTTTTCTCAGGACTCTGCTCCTTGGATCCAAAAGCTCAATACGCTTTTCACAAACCAGTGTAAGTTCAGGGTAACATCCCTCTTCACCAGACCTTTAAAATGCAAAGATACAATTGTTAACAAAAAAGAACTAAACTGCACCACATCCTCCATGTTTCCCTCCATGTGTAGTCACTACAGTGACTGCAGAGGACTATTTTCCTGTTACAATCTGATTTTACTATCATCTAATAACATTCCAGTTAACCTTCAACCATTTTCCAATGCCCACATATACAGTTCAAAATTATCACCACAGAGCTCATTAAAAAAGAAGCTTCTGTCATTTATAGCAAAAGTTAAAACAGGAGTTGCATCTGAAATTACCAGCCAGGCAACATGGATCACGAGAGAATGAAAATGGAATGGCAGCTTTTGAAAAGAAAAAAAACAACTGGCATTGAGTTACTCAGACCTTCTAGCTGGTTAAATAAGGACCTGGATTTCTAGTGTTATCACTGGGAGACTTTTAGCATCTTTACTTTGACTTTGTATTTTAATTTTTAAATTAGGTTCAGACAAATAAGAGTACGTAGAAAAGGGTTCCCTCAAGTTCTACAGAACAGGAATATAATTATTAATGAAGGTAAAAAATACATTTACCTTAATACCCTGAGAATCTTTTCCAGGTGCTTAACATCTGTGCATTTTTCAATGAATTTGTAGTCCAGATGACTAATAGGTATTTGGTATGTTTTAGTGGTTCCTTCACCCAGCAAATATGGTACTGACTCATCACCCATAACTAAATATTGAAAGAAAAAAAATAGTGATTCTGTAAACATTTAGTTACATTTTGAAGTGATGCAAATTTAAGGAATAAACCTGCTCACACTCCACTCTTATGCAAGCAGACCTATAAAAGAAAAAAATATCAGATTTGAAGGCCTGATCACATCAACTGTCCTTGACAGAGGCTAACTGACAGAAATATGAGATATGCTTTGTAAGAGTATGCAACCCTACTGCTTCTGCAAGGCTGAACAATTCAGAAAGACCAATTAAAGAAAAATTGCCGATTTTTGCCTACCACATTCTCTGTTTTATTTAACACACACCTGTTTTAAGCAAGTAGGCTAGGCATGAAGAAGATAGTGAAGGATACTTCTTTTTTCAGGGGGAAGACTTTAACCAATGCAGTGTATCTAAAGGAATGAAAACATTTGGCTTCTCTGTAGACAAAATAAATTCAATTTTCTTTCCTCACTAAGTGCATTTTCTGTGTCTCTGATTATATTACAGCAGTAATCTGAATCTTTTCCAGTAAGTCTGTAACTGATGAAGTAAGGGATTCAAATGGGACATTTCTGTCTCCCTGTACCTTTGATCTGCTCGTCTGCATCTTTTCTATTTTAATCACAAGCTCTATGGAACTGAAATTCTTTTCTTTTTCCCCTTTTATACAACGCATGAAGCGATCGGTTAATTTTTAAGAAATACAGTAAGGGCAACTAGCTAGTATGTGAAAACAACTGTGTAGTTATAAACGAAATTAAAGTAATTGTGTTCTAATGTCTTGCATAATTACAGACATTAATTTGCAGTTACACAAAAATGTTTACAATACAGTATCACTTAAAAAATAACTGGTCATAATTAGGTGTTGCATAGAGATTCTGCCCCAAGACTTTACGGTTGCAGTACTGGAAAAGTAACAACACTCACGGAAAGAGGGACAAATGCAGGAAATAATTAAAGAAAATAAAAAGCTCATCACCACCACCGGTTTTTCCCGTTTATTCCCATGGCCATGAGGGAGCTGCCCAGCGCAGCTCTCGGGCACCGCGGTGCCCAGGACAAGGCGGCTGCTCGGGGGCACAGCCCCTCTCCAGTACAGCTTCCCCACGCATCCCCGGCCGGATCAGGGATTCACCTCCAAGCCGGCACCAAGCTCCCCTCACGGCCGCCGGGGCCGGGGCAGCGCGGCCGGCCCGTGGGTAGCAACTGTTGCTATGTACAGCATGGCGGCACGGCCACGGCGCTGCCCGCCCCAAGGACGCGCTGGCGAGGCTCCCGCAGAGTCCCGCCCGCTCCAGCAGCGACACCGGCGTCACCCTTCGTTCTTCGGCACCCACCTGCGCGGTGCCGCGGGCTCTCCGGGACACGGACACGGCCGCTCCTCGCCACAGCCCGGGCCGCCCGTCCCTCGCTCGGGCCGCGCAGGCGCCGCTGAGGTCAGGGCGGGGACCAGGGCTGGGGGGAGCGCCTGTCGAGGGCGGGCAGAAATACAGCACTCGAGGGGGGCAGCTGTTATGGGCGGCACCCTTATGTGTTCAGCGTAGTGTTTTACTCAGCGGAAAGCAAGCGGTCCGTCTCCCGACGCCGGTGTCCCCAGGTGCCCACACCAATGTTGTCGGTCAGCCTTGCACTCCCCCGGCGCTGCTCTCCAAAGCAGGTCCGAGCCCTTCCCGAGGGCAGCCCCGGCGGCTCTTCCCCGCCTTTGTCGGGCAGCCAGAGGCACCCGGCGGGCCCGCAGAGGGGCCAAACCCGCCTCCGGTTGCCGGCGGCCTCGGGCAGCGCTGATCCTGCCCGCTGCTCCTCACCCTTCTGAGCTGCCGTGGCAGTAGCCCACCCCTTCGTTCTGCTATGCAGGCACGAGGTGCACGCTGTGCAACCCACGCTGGTGAACTGATAGCAGCCGTGTAGTAAAAAAGGTTATCATTTATACCCAAGTGTATCTGGTTTCCAGGAAAAAGTCTAGTCTTAATAGCATAGATCAGATACCTAAGAAAATCTTAACCAAACAGCTCCAAAACAGCATCTCAGAATGCTTTTTTTTATCCCTGATAACAAGCCACTGCAGTTCATTTATAAGCCAGCACACTGTCATGCAGACCTTAAAAATTATATTATTAAGCAAGTTATAAACAGCACCATTAGCACAATCAAAACTGAGATCAGGCGCACACAATCCAGCAGTATGACACTTTAATGCCATTACGTAACACACATTCCAAATGGAGAGATGCAAAAAGTTTTGGCTCATCACCACAAACCCACCACTTATTACAGACCCCTGAGAAGTCCTCTGAAAAGCAAAACAAGATCCTACTTCAGTTTTGGGATGCTACCTAAATAATCTTTGTAACATAGATATAATTCTTTCCTTGAATACAAACAAGTCAAACAGCACTTAGGAAATTACCGTTTCCACACTGCTTCTTAATGTTTACCTTGCCTCCCTTTCCCTCTTCTTACAGGAGAAATTAATTTTTTTCACACTTCCAGTCATCCATACTTTTGACACGTCCACAACTAGGTGCCAAAATTGGGTGCCTTGAAGTCCTTTAAAATTTTTTCTTTCGAAATCCAGATCTGTTTCAAACCTAGCCTTCTATAGCCTTCTATTTATTTTCAGTGGAATTTATTCAAACCACAGTTCTTTTATGCAGTTCACAGGAGTCCAAAGAACTTTTAGCAAAGTTAAAATGCGAATAAAGTTGAGATAAGAGTAATGAAAACAAGGATAACTCAAAAAGAATACAATTATCACTGAACTTAAAATATACTGCATACTTTGACTACAATTTAAACAACAGCTTTAGAAATCTATTGCTGGAAGACAATATAGACAAACTTTAGTACTACAGTAAACTTTAATATTTCAATCTCTTAAAACAGAAGAGTATGCATTTACACACAGAGTTTTACAGAACAAAGTTATCAGAAAGACTACATCATGAAGTCACTATCTTCAGCAGACATCATCGAGCATCAAAAACTACCACTGGAATAATGCAGTTAAGGAAAAAAATACATTGTGGTTGAATGTAGATAGTCACAACTATCTACATAACGTATTTCAAAAGCCATCTTTAATAAGAGGCTGAGTAATATCAACAATTCATGGTATGTTACCCAGCAGACTATCATACTATATTGTGCATAGAAAATGGAAAAAAAAAAAAAAGAGAAATTGGCAGGAAAGAAATCAAAGTGCCAAATCGCACTGCAGAGGTTATGCTATAGTGGTTTGCTCTACTGTATTGATTTTTAACCCTGAAGAATTGTTATGTAATTATTTAATATTCTGTTCTCTTTCCCCTTGTCTCCATCCACAGCTTCCCAAATGCATCCAAGTGCACTTGTAAAAGGATACATCTTTTTGTCCTTTTCTTGTACATTATTCTGTAGCCACATTCTCTGCACCGGATAGGATCTCTTGCCTTTATTTCATTTTCCGTATGACATTCTGATGTTATGGAGGAGGACAAAGGAAGTGGGCAAAGAAAAACAGCATTGTTAAAGCACAGATAACTTTGAAAAGTTGTGAGAATCAAATTCAAAGCAAGCTTCACTTATGTTAAGATAAAAGAGAATCTTGCTACAAATCACCCAAATTTTACTGCACAGAACACGTTCCACATTTGATACTGAACTGTCTACTAATGAAAATTTCAGCTCGGCCCTCCAAAGCCCAGAGTCTGTTTTCTTAAAACACAAAACTTAAAATCACCAGTTTTTAAGTTGTTGAATTATCTATAGGTAAGAGAAAATTTGACCACTATACTTCAGGGAAAGCTGAGTGCCCTTACAGCATTGACAATAAAACATACAGAGATTGAGGAGCTCCACAGAGCAACACAAGCTCTGGGGAATTACTTCCACAACACTGCATATGTACCCCATATGTGCTATCATCAATGCATAAAGCTTTAAATATCATCAGGAGACACACTGCAACTATTTGTATCTATGTACTCTTCAGTATAATGACTCAGCATTATTCATTATTAAAACACCAAATCTCCAGTAACAAGTAATAAAAAAATCTCTAATTCCTTTCCTTTACCTCCACAAATGTAGATCATTGGCTGCTGCTTTGGAGGCTGAACGTCCTTCTGTGAATCCATGTTCTAAACAAAAAACACACAATACGCATATTAGTTTGGGTTTGGGGTTTTTTGGCTGAAGTTTGTTTTTTTCGAAGGCATACACAATCATTTTAATATCTCAACCTAAAGGTAACAGAACATGAAATCACTTCCTTAAAAGTAAATACAAACAAATTCCATTTATACTTGATACACAGGACATGGGTTAATAGATGCTGGAAGAGACTTCAGAAAGTCATTTAGTTCAACTTCTTAAAAGCAAAGTAACATCAGGTTTCACAGAGCTTTACCAATCTGAAATAGAGAACCTCCAAAGATGAAGACAGGACATTTGCTATTAAACAGTATTTTAAACATTAAAGCCCAATGAGTAGTATTTTCTTTCCTCTTTCCTGACAATATTAAGAATTTCCTTGCTGGAAATATAAAATTCAGTAATTTCTTATATATCACTCATGTATCAATGGTGTGAACAAAGAAGATAAGCTTTGCCATCTTTCCTCCCTCTCTGACACACTAGCTAATCCAATATATTTTTCATTGTTCTAAGGTATTAGAAATCCTGGGAACAGACTGTGGGTAGAAGAGTAATAGGAATTAAAAAACAAAACAACAAAAACCAAACAAACAACAAAAACAAATAAACAAAAAACCAACCCTAAACAATGAGGGGCCAAGAGATGAAATTCCACCCTTCAAATCCTACCCAAGCAAGAGTAATAACTCAACGCTATTCTTCAAACACCTCTTAATGCCCTAGAACAGTTTTGATTGTTCAGACTTATATGAAGACAAGTATTTCTTAATGGCATCAGACTAAATCGTTACATATACTCCACAAACACTCTAGTAAGCTTTAAGTAATCCTATCTTAACATGTAAATGTGCTTGCAACCATGAATTTTAAGGTGGTTACTGTACATAGATAAATACTTTTTTTCCACCCAGTGCAAATCCAGACAAGAACATGAATATACATTTTTAGAGGCTGCTGTTTGCTGTATTGCTGTTCTGTGTGACACAGAAGACAAGAATTCCTAGCCCTTATGCCAGTAAATAGCCTTCTTGATGCTTCCTTATGAGAATAGCTCTCAGATGCTTTTGCATATTACAGCAAAGATTATTTCCCTGATCTTCAGTTTGTTTCAGCATAAATTCAGCTGGGAAAACTATGATGCTGAAAACAGGACAGAGACATTTCATACTTTAAGAGTCCGATCAACACTTGACAAACCATCTTCTTAAAACTCCCACTATGTCACTATGTTGCTTGAGACAACTGGAAAGAATCCATTAAACTCTACAGCTTAACTCGCATGTGCTACGGGATTTTTTTTGCGTAGGCACATGCATTAAGATATGAGCAGTCACTCGTTAGCACTGGAAAACAGCAGACTCCTCTAAAATACAGAGCTGAACTAAAGTGGATCACAGTTGCAGCTAAGTAACTTGGGTTAGTGCTGCTTGTGCAGCAAAATTATGCTGCTGCTAAAGGCAGCAGTGAACTAGTTATGTATTTTGCAGGGAGGTGTCACAGTTTAGGTGGCCGTCACACACCCTGCAGCCCTAAGTGCCACTGAGCTAACAGAACCAACAGGCACAGCGATGCGCTGACGTGTGCTGGGGTGCAGCCAGAATCCACTGCAAAAGACGTGGGGGGTTCCATGTGCCAAGAGCACCACACCAAATCACAGAATGGGAAAGGCTGGAAGGGATCACAGCGGGTCATGGGGTCCCAGGTCCCTGCTTAAGCGGGATCATTCTAGAGCACATGACACAGGAGTGCACCCAGATGGTTCTGGAGTATCTCCAGTGAGGGGGACTCTGCAGCCTCTCTGAACAATCTGTTCCAGTGCGCAGTCACCCGCACAGTAAAGAAGTTCTTCAGGTGGAACTCCCTGTGCCTCAGGTTCTGGCTGTTGCCTATTGTCCTAGTACTTGGCACCACCAAGAGGAGCCTGGTTTCATCGTCTTAGAAACCCCCGCCTCAGATATTTGACATATTAATGAGGCCCCCTCTCAGAGCATCTCTTATGCACCCGTAAGAGAAGCCGACCCGCTCCTTTCACGCCCCGCAGAGCCCACGAAGAGAGAGGGCAGACAGCCCATCTCACAGCCCACGGGATGGGCCCAGGCTCCCCATCCCACCCCAATTCCGACCTCCGCCACTGTCCCGCAGGTCTGGCACGCAGGAGCGAATCCCACGAGGCTGGTTCCGGCCTTTCCCTGCCCACCACGGCCACGCCGCCACCGCCCAGCAGCGAAGGCAACACCCACAGGGCCGGAGCAGCCCCACGCCGCCCGCCTGCTCCCGAGCTCCGCCGGCCTCGCCGCCTCCCCGGCGCTCGGTGATGACGAGAGCCCGTCGCCGGCGGGGGCGGGCCGCGCTTCGCCCCGCCAGCAGCTCCAGCCTCCGCGCCGTGAATGGTAATGAGGTGGAGAAAGTAATAAATATTCAGTTCTGGGTGTTAACTACCTGGGGGGAAAAAAAGAAAGAAAAAAAAAAGCACATAGTCTGTTTTAAGGCACAAGCGTCCGTATGAACAGCAGTGTCGGTTGCCAATGAAGAAAGTAGGCAGCTGCATGGTTAGGTAAAATCAGCCCCAAGGTACCCGGCGTTTTCATTCTTTTATTAGGCTGTACCCAGCATACTCGGGACGCAGAATGCCCCGCGCCAGGTTTGGCCATATGGCTGCGGAGTTTTAAACCACCGAGGTGTTTTTCCTCAAGGTCCTTTCTGTTCTCAGAAGCATTTGACCTAAAATCCGTGGATAAACCCGGCATTCTGATATTTTGATGTCGTGGTCGGTATCATATGTACCCACACGAAGCCAAACTTACATACTACAGACATACGTATTACACACTAAGTGTAAGGTCGTATTATGAAAGAAGTTCATATGTCGGCATTTCCCGATGTACTGAACTCAAATAGTGCAGGCAAGATTTGAAATGACACCGGTTGCTCTTTGTCACTGGCTCTACCTCGCTGGCGGTAGGAATTTTGAATCTTCGACTGACGTTTTGTAGAATTAGGTATCTTTGCTTTATTCCACACTCCCTCCCCAAATGTTTAACGAATACTATGTTTTGTGAATATGCTGATTTAAACTGCTAGATCATTCAAAGCACCTCAAGCTTAAGGAAAGGTCTTTTTCTATTTCTGAATACTGAATAAAAATTGTTTCCTAAGCACCCAAATTAATACAGATGCGGTTTTATCAGTTTTAATTCATTGTTATTCTCCTGCCAGCAAATCACCATCATGTATGACTTGTAGCTTACCTAAAATGAACTCGGGTAATAATAGTTTTAGTTTTCCTACTTTTGGGTTTAAATTAAACGCAATGAAAACACAATAACGCTTTAGACTTGCTTATTCACACTGGCGTGTAAGAATAAAGCTAAAGATAATTTTTGGAGTGCCAGAATAAAGCATGGGCAAGAAAAACGGTTTGTAAAAGGCAGAGGTATTGTTATAGGTTACTACTTGCATCCTCTCCTCCGCCACGAAGCCGCGGGTGTGAGTGAGTACCAAGACGCTGAAACAGGAGAAATCAGCCTGAGCTTTATCTTTCCTGGTAAACGCCTGCTAAGAAATTACCAGCTCCTAAATAAGCAAATAAAAAAAATCCCCGGTATTATTTCTCTAGGCTCGTGTTTTAAAAATGCGTTTGTCAAGCCGATTTAAAAGGACTTACTAAAAATACCTCCATGGAAAATTCAGTTAACCAGTGAAAATAATGTCTCCATTATTAAGAAAGAAATCATGTAATTGCTTGGGTTTTGGCATCCTTTAACCATTCCCTTGGGAAAACAGGATGCTTTACCAGATCTTAAAAGTTTCGGTTATTTCAGCCATTTCCCATAAAACCCGCCCCTTATGAGAGGAACGCTTTAGTAACTCCCCTTCCCATGGGCTGGCAAATTCTAGCCCTAAAGATGCTCCTTTGGATTTAGGGTAGCAGAAGGTGTTGAGACTGTGTGGGAGACTCCCACTGTTCCGTAAAATGAAACAGTTCTTGGGGAATTGGTAGGCAAATGAGAGGAAAGGCTTGTGTGTCGAGATGGGGAAGGCACAGGGGTACAGGTACTTTTGACAGGGGAAGGAAATGCAGCCGTAACCGAGAGCAGTGCGAGTGTTGCAGAATGTCTTACCTCGTTTTACTTGTTAGAAGTGGCGTTCTCAGGTTTTGGTTGGGGATTTTTTGTGGTTTTTGTGATGGTGTGGTTTGTTTGTTTTTTGTTTGAGTGGGTTTTTGGGAGAGGGGCTTTATTTTTTTAAAATCACACTTTCTAGTGTGACACTTCTGTATTATATATATTAGATATGTATTAATAAAATACATAAAATGTCGGAATTGCGACTTGTTACATTTCTTGGACATTTTTGATCCAACTCTCTTAAGTCCATCGAGGTTTGAGTGACGGAGACAGATTGGAGCTGCTGTGTCCCACTAGTAAGCTTCCAATTTCGCCGAGAAGGTATTTTATAAACATATACAGATATTTGAAAAACAATTTTATTCGGTTCCTGCGAGACGGTACAACAGAAAGCACTTTAAGAAACGTTCTATTACATTAAAGAAGAAGATTGATACATCACAGTGATTATGTTATGGACCATTAGAAATTAGATCCTGTACCATCAGTTCACTATTAATTGCTTCCCATTCTGCAGCATTAAAGAAAGTTTCTAGTGTTTTCTCCTTTTAAACAGAAGGGGGAGATACCCCAAAAGCCTTTCCCTTTTTTAGCCATAACTGTTACCTTGTAGTCGAATAGATCGATATTCTTTCCCTAAAAATACCACTTTCCGCTGGATCTGGGTCGGGAACTTTTAAGCCCTTGTTTCCTCGGGCCCCTCTCAGTCTGCCTCACGCCAGAAGGGATGCGAGAGGCTGGAGGAGTGGAGTTACCAAAGGGGAAGACTGAGAAATTGCCAGACCCCACGTACAGGGGTTACGTTACTTAAGCCTGAAGTTTGCTTGTTTAAATGTAGGTGTTGCTTTTAGAGTCGGTTTTAGGTCTCTCGTTCAGGTCTGATATTCCCCATCCCGCCGGTGCGAAGCCTCACGTTATCCTTACCGAGCTCAGGAAAAACAGGCATCCACGTAGTGGTAGTTTTGGCGGGTTTATGTTTGTTCGGTTTCGGTCGGGTTTTTTTGGTTTTGGGTTTGTTGTTGTGGTGGTGGTTTTTTTTTTATTATTATTTTTTTAGTATACAGAAAAACTGAAAACACAGCAAAACCCAGGCGCCAGGTTCTGATTAACTACAAGCTTTAAAACAAATTAAACAGAAGTAGCCCATAGGCCATTCATGACAGGACAAAATCTGAGAAATGTGCTCTATGCTGTAGCCAGGGAGAACGGTCCTTCCTGGAACCTCTGGCGAACAGCACCCGGGGAGACTCGAGGGCAACCTGCGCGGTGCTGGAGTCGGGGATCCTCCACCCGGCTGCTTTGAAGGCAATGCACTTGACAAACGCTCTGTAACTGGTTTGGTCCTGGGCTGTCGGTTAAAAAGGTGCTAATTAATTCAAATTAACTAGCACCCTTATAACCCAAGCTGAAAGGCTGTGGTACAGATAAGGGTTATTAGCTGTGGATGTCTCAGGCATCGGAGAGCCGCCCCTCAGCGCCGGCGCCCCTGCGCCTCCGCCCCCCATTCCCCTCCGCCGTACGGAGCGGAGCGGGCTCAGGCTGAGGCGGGAAAACCTCACCC
Source organism: Eopsaltria australis (assembly GCA_034509425.1). NCBI lineage: Eukaryota > Metazoa > Chordata > Aves > Passeriformes > Petroicidae > Eopsaltria > Eopsaltria australis. The sequence continues at coordinate 5,110,141 of JAVTVJ010000001.1, forward strand.
TCACTTGGGAGCCTCAGGAGAAGCAGAGCAGGGGCAGGAACGACTCAGGGGCGCTTTAACTGTGGGCTGGGTGCGGCGGGGGCCGCGGGGCTGAAGTATAAAGGGTGAGGAGCGGGGCAAGCCTCGCCGGTGTTCCCTCAGGACCTCGAGCAGCGGGCTGGGCGCTCCCGGTCTCCTCAGGCTCCCGGCCGGGGCCGAGCGCGAAGGGGGCGGGGAGGCAGCGGTTGGTGAGGGCGGGTAGTTCAAACCCGAGCGAGGGAAAGCGGCGGCGGCCGCACGCGAGGGGCCGGTGTGGGTGGGGACAGGCGAAGCGGCTCCTCGCCAAGGGCAACGGGCCCGGCGACAGGCGGCGAGAACTGCTGAAGCCGCTCCAGCCCGCCTTCACTCCTGCTCCTCGCCCTCAGCCCTGCTCAGGGGGCCCCGCCGCCGCCTCAGCTGCACCCGGTGGTAGGGCGGCCTCCAGGCTCTGCTCCTGTGCCCACCGGTTTGCCAGACGAGGAGGCGAAGCGGTTGCTTTGCTCGTATCCGGCATCCCAGGTGACTGAGAGACCCTGGGGTGCTGGTCCTTAGCTACATCTCAGTTATCGCTGTCGCTGGGTAATTAGGCGTTGCAGTTTACACATATATATGTGGACTGAAAACTGTCTCAGCTGGGTAATGTTTCTCTTGTACCTCTCTTTTCTCTCCACATCCTTTCTCACTTCAGGTTATCACTAGGTGCAAGCAATACTTTGAATATAGCACCTTTACATTGGAAGATCTTGATTTGCTTCACAAATCAGGGTAAGTGCCCCCCATCATGCGCATAGGACTTGGCTATGTCGTCTTCAGTATTATTACCTTTGAAGGTATCAATGACTTTGGTGTGAAAGAGTAGAGTCTGTTTTTCTTCAGATACCATATCTGTTTAAATTACAGAAAATACTTCTGTATCACCAAAACTCTGTCTTCATCTGTTTTGTTAGCAGGGGTGAATAGTGGTTAAAAAAAGGCAGAAAACGTTTTGTTCAGTGCATAAGTGTTCATTGTGGATTACTGAGGAATATAAATTACTAGGAACAGGTGTGACTCCATCCTAGAACTGCTGTCTAAGTTGGAGGCATCATTTGCACTGCCTTCTAGTAACCAACATTCTTACCTCTTTAGGGTGCTTGGTAAGCCTAAACTTGTTAGAAATATTCCTTGTCTAAATCTGTGAATCCTCTCCTAAGTTTACTTTGGGTCTCTGAATATGAATTATTTTGTCCAGTAAACTCCAAGGAAGTTTGCAGTTGATTTGTAAATTGATTTGAAACTGCAAAATTAATAATAGATATAAGAAATGCACAGAGCATATAAATCTATCCTTAGTAGACACGGATTTTGTTACTTCCTCTGTAACTGACTAACAGTGTGACCAGCCTTTTCTTCCCTTCATATGTTTCATGACATCTAAGACAAGGTTAAGAAAACTTTGAAAAACTAATTAAGATCTCCAAATGAAAAAGGTGTGGTGTTACGTACAAAATTTAGTAGAGGAAACTTTTCTCATTATAAAAAAAGAAATGTTTATAAAAAGTAGTTATTATAAAAGGTTTTATTAGGCATCTCTTATGAATAGAAGTAGAATCTTGTTCTATTATGAGAGATGTTCAGCACCTCTGAAAGGCTCTTCCTTCTGTATTTGTAAAATGAGACCTTATGTTGAATTAGATCTTAATTTGTACAGGCAATACGTTTTGGAAAAAATGCGTATACAAGCTTGAGGTGTATACTGGGGTTTACTGTAAGTCACAGAGTGGTTCAGGTTTGAAGGGAAGTTAAAGATCATCTACTTCTGAGCCCCTTCCATGGGCAGGGCACCTCCTACTAGACCGGATTGTTCCGAGCCACATCCAACATGACCTTAAATACTGCCAGTGATGGAGCTTCCACAACTTCTTTGGGCAACCTGTTCCAGTGTCTCATTGCTCTCGTAGTGAAGAATTTCTTCCTAATATCTAACCTAACTTTCTTTCAGCTTAAAGCCCTTACTGTCTTGTTTTATCACCAAATGCTCTTGTAAAAGGTCTCTCTCTAGCTTTCTTGATGGCCCCAATGGGTACTGAAAGGCTATATTTATGTCTCCCTGAAGCCTTTTCTTCTCCAGGCTGAGAAACTCCCACTGTCTCAGACTGCCTGCAGAGCGGAGGTGCTTCAGCCCTCTGGTTATTTTCATGTTCCTCTTCTGGACTCCTTTCAGCATATCCATGTTCTTTTTATTTTGGGGCCTCAGGGCTGAAGGCAATACTCCATGTGAAGCCTCACAAGTGTAGAGTAGGGGGTAAAGAAGTAAAAATAAGTATAAAAAAGTATGAATGAGTGGAGGGGTCTAGAAAATAGGTGAAATGAAGCTTAATGGACAGACATTGTTCACTCAGTGTCAGTGGTAATTTTATTTATATTATCCTGTAACATTTTCTAACCTATCCAAATCAATGCCGTGAGCTCACAAGCTCCCCCTGCCGGACGCGGGCCTCTGTACAGCATTATATTCGGCTTCTTGAGTTACCGACCTTTCTTTAACTCTGCTATTCTGACCTCCCTTATAGCTGCAAAATCTTATTTTGCTGTGATTGTTATGTTACTTGAAACTCAATTTTGCTTCACTTCTTTTATACTGTAATATTTTAATTTTTTTCTATTTTCAGTTGTTGCATAGAATGCATGAGAATGAAACTGCAAGCATGAGGTTTTCCTTTTGTTATTTCTTTATGCTGCCTGAAAATTAATTTTCTAAGCCTGGAAGCCTTTGGGCTTCTGTTAAATGCATGATTAATTTTACTATGTTTAAGGGAAATATTAATATTTTTAAAGGTAAGTATGGGTATGTGATTTTTTTTTTTTGTGGGATTGAGATTTTGAACAGCTATCTCTAGCATTCAGTTTAAATCTGCCTGTTTGATTTCCTACTGATATTAACAAGATTGTGTATGTCTTTATGCCAAGGTGTCATTCTGCTGTTTCATATCCTTTTCCTGTTGAGCTTCTCATGTTGCTGTCTTCTTACAGTAGAAAACAAAACAAAGCATTATTTTTATATTGCAATAATCCTAAAAAGTGCCTCCCCATGGGTCAAAAATGCTAATTGATGACCCAAGATCATCAAAGAATGGTTCTGCCTCACTTCTCTTAAGTGGTTGGGGTTCCCACTGCTTGTACTGGTGGCGTAGGGCTAGACTTAGACAGGACTGTTGGGATATTAGCAATGCCTTAGTATTTGGTGTTTAAGCCACCTTTAAAGATTCCTACTTCTGTCTGTTCTGAAAGTTCATTTGCTATTTCTAGGCTTTATGTTCCAGAATGTCAGTTTTAGAGGCCAGTGACACACCCCAGTAAAAGGTGCTGATTCAAACTCTTGAGTCTTGCAACATTGGTTTGAACTTCTTTGGTGTCTGTTGGAACAGCCCTCTTGCTGCATTGCTCATAACATCTTCTGTACAGTTTTTGTGGTAGAAAGCAGTGATCTTTCTATGCCACTATGGTTAGGGTGGAGAAACTCTGCAGTGTATTAATGGTGAAAGTAAGCCTGTTTCCACACATCTTTTAAGTGTGTGCATCAGCCACTTCTAACTTTTCTAGAAAAATATATGATAGCTCTTAAGTTCTATGTACCTGGTGAGTGTGTGTATAGTCAGTCATTTTCTTTAAAATGTAAGCCTTCAGAACTGTCAGCCTACCCACAGAGATGAGCAAAAGCAGAGAGCTTCTTTACAAAATAACATTTAAATGTTAAGGCAGATAAAAAAGCACTTTTCACTTTGTAACTAGAGGTTAAATTCATTCCCTCTGGGGACTCTAGGGATCTAAAGAATAGGGAGACTTTTAGACTTGTGACTTCATGATTAATCCTCTCATTTTACTTAAGGAGAAAATGCCTTTTGTCTAAACTCACCTATTACCACAGTTTCTGCTCATTCTTAAGGACTGAACTGTTAGTTGCTGGATGAACCAGTAACAGTGCTAATAAAAATCTTGGCTCTACTGGAATGATGGGGAGTTTTGTTGCCAATTTCAGCACCAATGAGCCTCTAGTTGCTGTGTTGCTTATTTGAAGTATTTTTCCACAGATAATGACTGCCAGGTCAATTAGCGATCTGGATATATATTTGATTTGCCTCACAGTACAATATGCATTTTAATCACTCATTCTAACCATCTACTTTTGTGTTCATATATGAGGATTGTTTCTATTGAGCCTAATGAAAATACTTTTGTCATGACTGCTATCTTGATAGACTCACACAAGGCTTTCTCACTAATCTGAGGGGGTTTTGGTGACTGTTTTTATTGTTTGTTTCAGGAACAACTGTGGTATCTTCACTTACAAAGTCAAAGTGTCAAGCAGAAGATGTCAGACAGTCATCCAGTGAGGTTCAATATTCTTAAAAGAAATAGATTAACACCTCCCAGCAGCAACTTCAAATACTCAAATTTTAAAGACACTTGTTGCACTTCAGCATTTCTGGACAGCAGATGCAACGAGTCAATAAAAGATCCTGATGCAAAATGTGAAGAAGCACCGAGTGTAACAAGTGTATCATTGCTACAGGAGCATTTTGAGCACATTCATCCAAGTGCCTTCTTTCCCAGGTCACCATCTATTGAAAAAGAATTGAATTCTATCTCCTTATCAGAAGAAAGAGAAGTGAATAGAAGTGCAGATTTTTTTGAAACTCCTAAATCAAGCAGAAAAGGCTCTTCACTACGCAGGAGGCTGCTTTTACCCAAGACTGTCGAAGCTGGCACAACTGAAAGATGCTGTGAAAGACAACCAAGATCTTCAGGAAGCATCAGAAAAAAAATATTCTCTTGTGTTTTGAGCTCTGAAGAAAAGCTTTCACAAACTGCTGCAGATTCTCCAAAAGATAAAGGTTACAAACCTCTGACAGCTAGCACTTCAGAACCTGAGCACTCTAATCCTGATTCTCCCAAACGGAGGCTATCCTTTTCACAGCAAAGGACTTCTACGCTAGATGAGTCCCAGTGTAAGGATCCATTATTGTTAGAATCTGAAAGTTTATCTCCAATTCAGTGTAAGGATGTCATTGTTAGTAACACTAATGAATTTAATGAAAATATTCTTATGAGTGTTAGTGATGGGGTGCTTAGGACTCCTACTTACAGTGCGTTACCTCAGGCCAGGGAGGGTAAATTCCTGACTTCTATCACCAGTCCTGTAGAGAACTCAAACTTTGGACTATGTGATATAAATTCTTCCCCTGTTAAGGTGGCAAATTACCCAGATCTTTCAACACCTGAGGATAGCGGATATAATTCACTTCCTTTGGACAGATCAGGAGACTCATTGTCTGATTATGAGGGGTCTTTCCAAGAGCTCTTCCAAAAGCACAAAGAAGATTCCAAAACTTTAGACAGTAAAAGAAAGCCAAGAAAACTTGAGCGGGTCAGAAGGTTATCCACTCTTCGGGAACTGGGCTCCCAGTCAGAGACAGAAGATAATCATGGCAGTCCTACTTCAAAGCATATATTAACAAAAGAAAGAAACTTTGTCAGTGAAGATCATGAGTTAGTTCTAAAAGAACAGCCCAGTGGAGTCCTGGTTGTAAATCATAGAGATCTCTCGAGAACTCCAGCTCTGAAAATAGTTCATGAAATTTGCTTGCAAAGACAGAGATCGCACCAAAAGCAAATCTCAGAGAATATTGATGAAACAGAAATAGTTGCATTAGATCATGTTCTTCCTGGACTTATTGGCAAGAAAATGGGCCTTGAAAAATTGGATATTTTAACAGAATTAAAAGATAGAAATTTAAAACATGTTCTTTCTATAGTTTTAGATGCTTCAACAGTGGAAAGTCTATGCAGGTAAGTACTATTGCTTCACATACAAAAAAAGGGAAAAAGGTGCACTTCTGCAAAATAAATAGAATAACTTCTTGAAGACTGGGTGTTGTCAATAAAATCTGTTTGTTTCTGAGAAAATGGAAAAGTTTTCTCATCATTAGGTCTTTCTGTGTAGATCTAAAAATAAACAGAGGAATTAAAAAGCTAAACAAACATGGAAAATTAGTAAACCCTAAACTAGATCATAGTACTTGTAAATTTTAAAATATATTAAAAGTTCCTTTAAGCCTTAAAATTAGTTTATTCTCTTTACAAGTTCCCAATAGTGCATAGCACTCGAAACACATTTTCTATAATTTTTCTTGTGTATTTTATTTCCTCAGTTATTTCTAGGCACAAAGATGCTCAAAGGATTTTGATTCATAAGTAATCATTTAGATTAATTTCTGTTCAATAGGAACTGTTACATTTCACACAACACTCTTGATTTCTTTGTTGTTAGTTACAAAGGGAATGGGTGAATAGATGATATTATAAGGGCACAGATGTTTTCAGAACTCTTAACACAAATGTGACTAGAAACAATCTTGGTAAGTGGCTTATATGGAGGGAGAAACTTATTTTTTTAACCAAAGATATGCTGTGCTATTTATGTTGCTGTTGTTCTCTAGACTCTTCTGTTATACCGTGATATGTAAAGTACAAGGTCTGTGTTTCATAACAAAATGATGAACTTGTCTATAGCAGCAGTCTGTAAAATGACCAAGAGTATATGAAACCATGCAAAAATCTTTACCAGGTAGTCTTGCTGTCGTGACTTCTGCACTACTTGAAAGAACTTGAAAATGGATAAATCTTTTATTTGTTCCAGCATTTGGAAAGTAAGCAACAGCTGGCGTGAAATCATTGTACAAGACAGAAGTGCAAATAAGAGGAGAAAGTTGTACACAAAACAGCTGAAAGAAGCAGCTCGGGTAAGGTGGTTCTCAAAGGTGATTTTTTTTTTTCCAAGTGTGAAAGAAGATAGAAGGAAAGAGGAAACATCTTGTAAAGCTACAGAAAGGTAACTGACAGAGGCAGTTCCAAAATGAGTAAGTGATGGATTCTAACAGGAGAATGTAATGGCTCTTACTGCTTTTCTGTTGTCTGCAGTTTGAGTACTGGTCTTTCAACCACGTAAGATTCTTAATTTACCCCTCCTGCCCTTTCTTGAGAATCCTATGGAATCTCTTCCTTGACTAATTCTAGCTTTAGATTTTAAACTCTGCTCATACCATTGTGCCATGTTCCTCATTGTCCATTTCCCTCTAGTCTGCAGGGCTGTAGGACCCATTCTAGATTACTTCCTGATTATTTTCAGGACTGCTTGTGTCACAGTGTATTTGTGAACATCAGAAGGATATATAGGAGGTTTTTTAAGGGATATCTAGAAAAGTAAGCAGTATACTTTTTCAGATATTCCACACGGTACATGCGCACTTGCTATTGAGTTGTCCTAATTCACAAATGTGAGCACCAGTAGAGTGCGCTGAAAGACAGTTGGCTTTTTACCCTGCTCATGGGACTTGGTTTTTAATGCTCTCTCTTAATCCCTTGCTAAATATAAACATTTAATGGTAAATACTTGCAGTATATATCATTTTATTTTTTTATGTGTTGTTGCAGAGGGGGGGAAAAAACCTAAACAAGTAAAATCCAGCTGCAAATCCCAAATGAAATAAAATTCTCATTTTTCTCCCTTTTTTTTTTTCCTTAAATTGTAAACTAACAGGAATATTTACTGAAGGCTGAAGATGCTGCTACAAGACTTAATATTCTCAATAGATCTGCTCTAAGGCCTGTTCAAGCTCAAGCCAGAACTCCTATTTTACAAACACCACCTTCACACACTGAACTTACACCTAGGAGATGCAGTTCTGTTCCCCACTCTGGTAGTAGGCAGGAAGAATACATGAAAGTAGGTATCTAAGAAAGGCTTCATTTTCAGTTTTTAGAACGTTTTCATTTACAAGACTAAATAGCTCTTTTCTCTCTCCTCTTGCTACAGGTTGCTAAAACTCTGTTCACTGATGAAGCTCTAAAACCCTGTCCAAGATGTCAATATCCTGCTAAGTATCAATTGGTAAAGAAACGGGGACTATGTAGCAGAGAAGCATGTGCATTCGAGTTCTGTATTTTATGTCTGCATGCCTTCCATGGGTCAAAAGAATGTAGTAGTTTATCTGCAAAACGGAAGAATAAAAAAGATGCTCCACCAGGAAGTGCCCAAAGCAAAAGAAATTTAAAAAGACTCTAAATTTGTAAGGCGTGTAACTCCTTACATTTAATTCCTTTTCCCCTTCCCCTAAATTCCTAAACTTGTTCCTGTTCTTCCTAAAGGTATGCGTTTTGAAAGTATCATCCCATTTGTTCTTGCTGACTTACCAAGATAACCTCTCATGTATATATCTTAATTAACATAGTGTATTTTTGATTTTTAAAAAATGAACATTTAAAAATATTTTGTCTTGTTTTACCTGTTGTATAGTAGGTAGGAGCTTACTAACATCTTAATTTTTAAATAAAGTGTCTTAAATGTAGTCTTCAATATTTACCTTACAGCACCTCATAGATGTTTAAAAATGTTATTCTTGTCTTAAAGACAAATTAAAGACAATTATTTCTAAAAAAGTCTTTGAAATCAGATTTATTTATTCACTTTAAATTACAGTAACTGTTTTAAAAATGTCTCAAAGTGGTGCACTATGTACATTTGCAAAAACTACTTTCATTAATATGAATGGTGATATGTCACAACCAATACATTAGTTGTCTGAATTTTTTATTGGAATAATTAATTTGTTCTCTTAGCCTCTGTAATAGAAGTTAATAGAATAGTAATTTATAAACTGATGCTGTGTTGATATTGTGTTGTACTGAGTTTTACAGAGTTTTTGTCTTGAAAACTTCAGGTGATACCATACATATTCATGTATCTAAAAATGCTGTGGCATCACCTTTGCTGTTGTGAACTTATCTTTATGCTTAATCTGACTTGACTTCAGCTCCCAGATAGCAGATCACCTTCACACTTCTACTTGAGCTAAAGGATTATCTCCAGCTGGAATCACTCTTTCTCTATCTGTAGATTTAATTAAGGAAATTAACGTATTTTGCTCTTGAACTAAATATGCTGATCCCTTCTAGCAAACTAACTCAATCTGTCTCTTGGACCTCAAACAATTTTTCTGAGGTTTTGGTTTGTATCCTAGCAATTACATACAGCTTGAAATACAGGTGACAGAAATGGACACAGTACTTCTATGAAGATATAATATCAATTGACTTCTACAATTGATATTGTCCTACTTGTCACAAAGTTCATTTGTTACAAGCATCTTGCAGAGCACTTGTCAGCTGTGTTTATTCCCAACTCTCCCTCTGATATTGTCTTTTTTGTTATTTTTTATGATGTTATTTTACTGTGTGTATTTGTAGGTAAGCCTTAACACTGAGCTATTTTTAAAAGTTTGATAAAAAAACAAAAAAGAGCTTTCAAGTAAATCATAATCTTCATATTTACCTCTTTTAATATTTATTCACACATCCCTTTTAGTGTCTAAAAATTGCAAATCACCGCTAATATTTTTTCTCATTTTTTCTTTCTTTATTTCTTTTTACACAATCTGTGAATGTTTAAGCCAAATGGACCAGGGTAATACACTTCAGGGTGTTCTAGAAACATCACTTCTTATTTATCATCTCTAACTGTTGTGATCTGTAGTTTGGTTAGTACTTTCACCATTCTTGATTTTTGGCATAGTAGTTTCACATAGCATTTGGAAGGAGGAGAGACAACATGGTTAATAAAATGGTATGGAAATTTTAGCACTAACTCTATTAACCAAATGTTTTCATTAAAAACGTCCACCCAATCTATCTGCCAGAAGATCATGTTTACTGCATGAATATAAGTATCAACACTTTAATTCCATGCTTTTATTTGTGTTTGCTGAGCCTTTGCCTTGTTCTTAGGTTAGACTGGTAGCAACTCAAAGACTGCTCGTTCTGTTCTAAGGGAGCAATTGAGGGAGAGGATTTGGGGACAAAGTAGGGAATACAGAGGTATGTGCAAAAAGGTTTGGTTTAGGAAGAATGACGTTCATTACATAGGAGGAGACTGCAAGTGGGACAAGGGGTACATAACTTGATTTGTTTAATATTATTTCTCTAACTGTTTAGAGCTTTAGGTGTTCAAGGTCTACTTAAAAGTTAATTAAGGTCAAAGAACAACTGGATATGTTCTTTATTCTTTATAGTAAGTAACCATACTTTTTAAAGAAATGTTTAATACTTTCTATTAAAGGTTAAAATGAACAGCTTTCTAGATAGGAAATTATATTAAACAAGAAACTGAATATATGTAATTTTTCTTTATAATAATTCAGATTAGTTTTGTTGCTGTTGAATTACCAAATAAAGTAGGGGATAGTAGTAAATGCAATGCAGAGTAAGTACTACATGTCATAACACTTCAGACTGCTACTGTCACCATTGCATGTTATCTTTGCCAAATACCAGTATCTCTAAAATGTCTCAATTAAAAAAAAGCTTTAAATGCATTCTTGAAATTTATGGGCAAGTTATGATAGGCAGTGACAGTATCTAGCTCGCCTTCTGATGTGGAGTGTTGCGGCACACTCCAGAAAATCATAGGGTTTAATAGTTCTGAAAGTATTGCTGAAATAGGTGCTCCTTTGAGTGCAAAACTATGTAAGAACTCAGCTCTCAGTTTAAAAATCAGTTATGAAGTATCTTTTCCATTTGAAAAAAAATCTGGTAAAGAGTCATGTTACCTTTTCCAATGAGTAAAGAGGATAGGAAGAGTAAATTGGTTCTGGTAGAGGCATTGTTTGTTTTTAAAGGGAGTATCTTTGATGTTTACAGTATCCATTCAACAAGGAGTAGCTTAAAGGAAAAAAAATACTTAAATCCTATTTCACATTTTTAAACATTTTCATCTTCTTTTGGCATTTTTAGGAGTTTCTTGGTTTTTTTCCCTTCTATATCTGTCTCACAAAAATGTCTTCTTGAATGGTGTCTCTTGCTCAGTTTGGTCTATCACAAATGTTAATCTGGTGATTGTCGCGTTCCCTGCTTCGGTCCCACCCTGGTACCGGCAGCGGAGTCCTAGCGCTACCCTAGGAAGTCGTTCGCGATCTGGAAGACTTCCTCGGAGTGCCGACAACGGGCACAGCTGGTCCGCGTTCGGTCCGGGGAGGTGTTGCCCCCGGAGCGTGGTGAAACAGCAAAGAACTACCAGAGAAGGAGGTCTCTTGGTATGTGATTTCGGTAGGTTTATTGCCTCCAAAGGGAGCACATGGACCAAGAGCCAAGAGCAGCTTATTACATCGGTATTTAAGGGAGGAACAACACCCAATAGGATGAGGGCAGGGGACAATACAGGGGAGGGGCTGGGGTACATGATCAAATGGGGTTTAGGGAGGGGAGGGGAACAGAGAGAACAACGAATGAACTATGGAGTGACAGGGAATTTCCCAGAGCGGGAATACATAACAGACAAGTCCAGTAACCAATAGCAGGAGATTGGGTCCGTGGATTGGTGGTCCAACTGCTGCCCCTGGGAGCTCCGGGGGGAAACCCTCTGTCCGTGGAACCTGTCCGGAAGTCCTCTGGTTCCGAACCACCGCAACAGGTGATTCCAAATGCTCTGGTGTCTGAGTGAAATGTGTTCCCTGTGGTCATCACTGCTATAACAGAGGTGAAGGAAGTGACAAGCCAGACTTCTCATCTCTGGGTAACTCTCTATGACAGTGTTTTTTTTGGTTTTTTGTTTGTTTGTTTGTTTGTTTTTTGTTTTTGGTTTTTTTATTATTTTTTATTTCTATAAAATTCTATAAAAATAAAATTAGCTTTATCCCTGGACACAAGGGAGAAATAAAATAGGGATATGTTATTCTTTACCTACACATTAATAGAACACAAGGTACATGACAGCCATCTAATAGTCTCTAATAGTTTGGGTGAAAGGAATCAAAATGCTTTAATTATATGATTGCTTTATTGACAGAAATTAAGTATTGGGGGTAGGAGAGTGGAAGTAGGGAATCCCTGTTAGTGTGCTTTTTTCCTCTATACTGTATCTCTCAATTAGTCTCCATCACATATCACAAAGCTATATGAGTCTGGACCTTGATGAAACGGTAAAGGAGAACCTAAGTTCTTCATTAAAAAAACAAACACCCAACACTAAACCAAACAACCCGCCCCAGCACACAAACACTACCCTAAACCCCCAAAATGACCCCCAACCCCACATCTCTTCCAACAAAACAAAAAACACAAACAAGAAAACAGTTCACAAATATCAGGGAATCTAGGTACTTGTATCTAGTACCTTTCTTTTTCTACTGGACTGAATTAATTCTTGGAGACCTGAGGTCAGGTGCTAGCCTGACCTTACAGATAAGAAGGATGCAAAAGTACTCCTGGAGTAGAAATAACAATGATCAAGAATATTCTAAAATATCCTGCCCATGGTTATTCTCCAGCTCAAGACTTCTTACAACCGACAACAGAGTGTTGGAAAGGGAGGAGTGAATTGTCTTCCACTCTGGAACATGGGGATAATGTTTAAGATAATATTGGGTTAGTATTGGACTGCTGAAAACTTTATTTTTGCAATCCTCATTTCCCTTCAGACAGACATGATCTATAGTGGGAGGAGTGACATTGCCTACAAATGCTCAAGGAATGAATTTAGTTTTCTGACCATGATGGTTGGAGCCAGAGCTGTGGGTTTAAATTCTAAAATAGAATTATTGGAAGTAACCTCTTGCTGCTGACAGATGTTACTGCAAGAATTTTACTTCATAAATCTTTTTTTTTTTTTTTGGAGCAGCAACCATAAACCTCAAGTGGTTTGTGAGAAGGAAATTGAAATTACTTAAGTCTCTGATCATTCTTTCCTTGGTGACAAGTATGGAAGAGCTTAGGCAAAAAATGGTTATAAATCTTTGGAATTGTTTATAGGCCAGGGAACGTTAGTATGTTTTATCACCAACTAGCCAAAAATGATAAAAAAAATTTGGCTATTAAATTAAATAGCTCAACACCATACATCAGATCACTTTTCTATGCCATATATTGGTTATTCTTTGAAACACCTTAGGCAATTGAGGCCATGCTGATTAACTTTAATACAAGAAGTAATTTCTTTTATTTCTGTTTTCATAGGCGCATGAAGAGACACAGTGTCAGATTAGAAAGGGACTCCTGGAATCTGGTGCCAAGCTCTTATGTCAACTCATCAAGTTCTGTCTTAAAACTGGTTAGGATACTGTCCCATTACCATGTTGGTGACCATTCCAGATTGCTTTACTAGTCAACCTGTTGCCTTTTCTTTTTAGCATTGCTATTAAAATAGCTATTTTGTATATATGATCCTTCCTTTAGATTTTCTTCCCCAATATTATGATTGTTCTTTCACTAACAAAAATCCTCTGAATTCAGTCTCCTCTCTTAAGACAATCCAACAACAGACATTGTGTCAAACAACTCCTCACGGTTTCCACTGGAATCTATTCTTTGATTTGATTCAACCAGTATTCCAACTGAAACCACCTCAAGAACCTGAATAATATGGCTTTCTTTTCTCTACAGGAAATACTTTGACCAATGCATACTAAGATAAGCATTTCTTTTATAGGTCCTCTGCACGTTCACTATTCAGTCACTTGATGTAGTACTTCCATATTCTTCTCACAAGTTTTGGAAAGATCCAAATTTTTTCCCGTTAACTTCTTCAGAACCTTAAGTGTGTAACCTCCTACTTTGTTCTTCTAAGCTTCAGGCTTTTTTCTTTCTCTGCTTGAGTCTTGTGATGATTTAGTATTTGATGTGATTGTATTATATTTTTACAGGTGCAAATTTTTTGTCTGTACTGAATCTTAAGGGATTTGTCGATGCAAAATATCTAGCAGGTTCTGTTATCACTTGTCAGATGCCACAGCAGAACCTGACTGCTTTTTGGGAATGATGTGTTTATTTTAAGTTAAACAAAAACAAAGCTTGTTTTCACTTTCTTTCTGATCTCTGATTAGTTGAAATACCCCTTACAAAAAGACTTAACACATTTTTTCTCTTTGACAAGTTTCTGGAGAATGTTAGAACCTACCCAAACTTGTCAGAAGCCTAAATGCTAGTAAGACCTTATTGAGCTGGGTGCTAATTGATTAGTAATGAAACCAACTCTTCAGCTGAAAATATTGAAGGCATGACATTTTAAATGAACTTATAAGCACTGTCAAACACTCAAAGTTTCATTTAAAAGTAGACTTCTGACTTGAAAACTGGAGTTCAAGTATTAAAAGCCCCTCTCATTTCCCCCCTCTGTACTTTAACACTCATTCTGAAAGCAATTCTGCAACAGTGCTCGTGACTTAATTCTGCAGGCACCTTTAATCTCTCTGTAGCCAAATGGGATGTGGAAACCATGTACATATTTCATGTATTGCTGCTGCTTTTCACTCTGGACTCAGTGAAAACCTTTTTCCATGAACTACTTAAACTTAGATACTGTGTCATGACTAGAACCAGCTGAAGTGGTAGAAGGATAGTAACTGGGAAAAGAGGGACAGCTAGCTGGGAAGCAGTAGTACCCTACATAAACATAATAATGCTTGGTAAAAGTTACTGTTTGGAGCTGCAGGATTATTGCTGAGTTACTCAGCCATGGTCTTCCACTTTAGCAAATATATTAATGATCATCGTAAAGTGCTGCTGGTGCCTAAATGGAGGACTCCTATCTCATGTTCACTGAGCAGATGCTAAAGTTCCTGAAGTCCTGAACTGGGTGTAATACATTATTAGGGGTCTGAAGAACCCATCTCCTGCAAGTGCTTTGTTCTGCCAGGATTTGGTGATGCCTGAAGGATTTGTTGCTTTTTTCCTAAATACTTTTTACACAGCAAGTATTAGCATGCATACTTGTGATGCTTTAGGTGATAATTTAGCCTGTTTTCATGGTGTCCAGTAGGCTGGGAGACTAAACACCCCTGAAACTGTAGAGTTAGGAGACCAAACACTCTATTGCCATAAGAACTCAAGGTCCCCTAGCAGAACAGATTCTGTAAACTAGAAGTTAGCCCATCCCAGCCCCTTATTGGGCCCTCTTGTTATATATACTAATGTGTAAGGTCTTTAATTGTATGCTCGACTGGGGGGTGGGAGGACATTGTGACACTGTCCCCTGGGTGAAGCAATGCATGGAATGGCATCCTATTAAAATACCGAGGTAAACAACCCCCAACTCTGTAACTGAGCCTGAGCTTTTATTTCCTAAGACCAGGAAAAAGGTATCATCAGTACCACAGTACCCAGCCTATATGAAGACCACTTGGCTGCAAAATGAAATTTTCCTCTGGTATGAATCCATCACATTTTCCTGGTGCACATTTTGGTAGATTAGATACTCAGGAGATGGTGGCCATAGCAACATTTCTGGGTTTTAAAAATGAGTTCTACTTGTATTGCAGACATTCTCTCATTTTCTCCTCTTTTGAAAAGATTTGTACAAAAGCAGCACTCCCATGAATATTGCAATTTTAGTCTTCATTTTCCTTTATCCTTTTGCCCTTGTGTACTCTGTTGTGGCACACAAAAACTATTGCTGGGATGCAGTTACCTTTCAGCATTTCTGCTGGAAGTGTTTCTGTTAAGAAGATCTTCAAGGCTCTGTATCCCAAATAGGCATAATATGAGAAAGTATGATGGGTCCTGTTTTCTGCTTCAAACAGAAATGCTCACAGAGACACTGTTTTAAGGTCCTGTTCTGGAATTTTTCCTTGGCTTAAATAATTATCATAAAGTAGTCCAGGGAGAATGTCATACAATACAGAATGGATACCAATAAAACAAACTAATTTTTGAAATGTTTTGCTCAATTCACTTACTTAAATATGAAATTATCTTAATGTTGAACTGCTTTCCTCACTGAAAATAGCCCTTAATTTCAAATGCTGGTAATAAAATATCACAAGGGGGCACCAAAGGTTTTTCTAACAGAACAGAACTCTAGTTTTCCTTCCCTCTTTAAGCCATGCACATTAACTCAACGTTACAAATGCAAAATATTTTGAATGGCTTAAAGCAATGGTGGCCATAATTCCTGCCCCCGGGAACTGCATATTGAAACCTACAAGAGGAGTGGACATCCTGGGAAACAATTCCGATGGTATTACTTCTCTGGGGCCTCCTTTACAAGGTGAAGCTGTGCTGGGCCCGCGGCCAGGCCCTACAGCAACCAAGCAAGATCATGGAATTATAGACTGGCCTGAACAGTGCCTCCTGGCTCAGTTCCTCTTGCAGCCACAAACTTGGATTATCCAGCAGTCTCCATGCCAATCTAGAGTACAAAGCATAACTCTTTCACGCAAGTGTTGCAGTTGAAGCATTTGAGAATTGGTAGTTTCAGGAGCTGCAAGCTCTGGGCTTGATTCCCCAAGTACAGAAAATGAATTTGATAATAAAATCCAATATGGTTTTATGGAATATGAATACTGTACAAGTGCCTCCTCTATAATGATTTTTAAATGACCACAGAAAAAATCTCGTATGCACTTTATTCATACTTAATTGATGCTCTGAAGGCTTTAGTAAACAAGAATGGGAAAATGGGAAAGCATTAACTTTTTTAAACTCAAATTGTCGAAGTGTTCAAGTGTTCCCATGTAACGTCAGAATGATGGCATTTTAATTTTTTTTTTTTTTTTTTTTTTTTTTTTTTTTTTTTTTTTTTTTTTTTTTTTTTTTTTTAGTCTTTAATGAAGACTGGGTGATAATTTGGTAACTTAAAGTGTTCTTTATTTTTTAACTAGGTACTCCTGGAGTCTAGAAGAGTAATAGGTAGTTAGGAAAATAAAATACCTACAAAATAAGAGGCCTGTAATTTTTGCATGCTTTTCTGGAGCATTATTAAAATCTTAAAGAGCCCCTCTTAGTTATGGATTCTCATACAATTCTCAGCACCCGTTGAGCAGACACTGCTGTGTTCTTGAAGTGGAGGAACACGAAATATTTTTCTTTTTTCCTTCCTGATTCTTTTTTTCTGCTTGATCAGTCTCACAATCATTATAGAACTCCACAGCAGTTTAACAAATATGTGGGAACTGGTGGTCAGTAAGATGTTTTGTTTCAAACATCACTGCTGCTATCCAGACTTGATGCATCAGTAATACTTCAGTTGGATAACTCAGCTGGGAAATCCTTTGGGGACTGCTGTTGACACCTGCTTTACAGCAAGAAAGGGAAGACATGCATCCACTTAGTGTTTCTTGTTGGTATTGGACACCTACTGCCAGGAGATGATCTGCTAAAGGACGTATTTGATGTTATTGGCATATGCTATTGCTATCTGCTGAAGCTTCTTCATGATGCCTCTTGCATTGGACCTTTGGTGGACTGGAAAACCTGTTAAGCCATGCTCAAGAAACTGACCTGACATAAACCAAGCTGTGAGTAATCCCAGAAAAAAAGAAGTCATGAAATCTACTTGAGCAACAAGAAGTAGGAAGTGGTAGTAAATTTGAAAAGCTTAAGTTAGTGCAGCCAAAACGTATTACAAACCATGACTCCAGTTTATCTACATGGAAAACATAATAGACAGTAACAATGCAATCTTTTGTACATAGTGCCAAAACTTTGGATACATCCCTTGACAGTGAAATCTCTGTGAGAAATAACTGTCACAGTTTCTTCTGATCTGTATCTATATTTCAGCTGAAAGACTTGTTACTTTAACTGTAGTAGGGGTGCTAGCAAAAAACTCTCTCTGCCCTGATGTAGACTTATGCATCATGCCAATGTTTTTATCTTGTACATGGTTTGATAGCTGTGACTCTAGTAATTATTTCCTGATTTTCATTCTGTCTTTGCAGAATTACTTTTTTTCTAATACTTCATTTCTAATAATTTCTAAATAATTTCTCTATTTCTATTTTTATTTCTAATAATTTTATTTCCTAATCTTCCTAAATAGTTTTTTCAATTAAGTATTAATGCTCCTTTCCAAAATTAGGAAAGGTAGTGTGAAATTCTCCTAAAGCTCTAGGAGTTATGCCTTAAGACACTAATAGAAATTTATGAAGGAATCAGATGACTGCAGGTGTGTATGCAGGAGGCATACACATGACTTGGTGTGTAGGAGGTAGTAAGAGTACAAATGTATATCACAAATTGCTAAGTGGTCCTTCCAAATTCTAGTTCATCTTCCAGAAATGTCTTTGTATTCCCCTAATGTTTTTCAAGACCCATATTAAGCAAATGGAAATCAAACCTTACTTAAAGCCTTTAAATCTGATAAGGCACCTCTACTTTGTCCTGATAGAATAAGATTGTTACAGGAATCCTTGGGCCATGGGTGACACAGACAGGTCAAGAAGTATTCTCTAGTGGCTATCGGAATAAAGACTTCTGTAGAGGTAAAGCTCTTTGGACTTCCCTCTGACAGTTTCCTCCAGTTTAAGGTTTCTAATGTTGATAGCCCAAAGCTAAGTCCCGTTTCTTCCTTTACTGTTTCTGGAATCATAGAACAGTTTTGGTTGAAAAAGCCCACTAAGATCATTGAGTCCAACCATTAACCTGGCACTGCAAAGTCCGGCACTAAACCATGTCCCTAAGAGCCACATCCACAAGACCCTTAAATACCTTCAGGGATAGCGACTCAGCACTTTCCTGTATAGCCTATTCCAGTGCTTGACAATCCTTTTGGTGAAGAATTTTTTTCCTAACAGCCAATCTAAAACTCCTCTGGCACAACTTGAGGCCATTTCCTCTTGTCCTATCACTTGGGAGAAGAGATTGACCCCCACTCACTACAACCTCCTTTCAGGGAGTAGCAGAGAGTGATAGGATTTCCCCTGAGCCTCCTTTTCTCCAGGCTAAACACAACCCAAGCACCCTCAACTGCTCCTCACAGGACTTGTGCTCTAAACCATTCCCCAGCTCCACTGCCCTTCTCTGGACTCGCTCCAGCACCTCCATGTCCTTGCAGTGAGGGGCTCAGAACTGGACACAGCACTCGAGGTGTGGCCTCACCAGTGCCCAGTACAGAGGGACAATCACTGCCCTGGTCCTGCTGGCCACACTATTCCTGCTACAGGCCAGGATGCTATTGACCCGTCCTACTTTATTTTTAAGCACTTGCTTTTTTGCTCTTCACCTAGACTATCTTCAGGAATATTATTTCTCTCCTTTTCAAATTATTTTGACTGCTCATATTCCCAATAACAGTTTCCTCAGGTGTTTGCACTAATTTTTTTTGACAGCCACAGAATTGCATTAAACTGTGCCTGTAAACTGGCACTCTCAGATTCAACACTGAGGCTATACCATCACCACAGGCAGTCTCTGTGGTTTTGCTAACAGAATAATTTAGGGCATTTAAGGGTCAGCTATCTGACACTGGATTTGTACTTTCCCCTCACGATCTGACTCCGACTTTGGCACTTCTGCAGTCAATATTTAAATAGGTTTCCTAGCACCTGTTTTCAGTGTACGTGATTGCAGATTTCAGATACAAAACTAAAATCTCTGTGATAATCATCCAAAAAAGAAACATTAGTTATATTCAACTAAAGTCAGATTTCTGTAAAAATATTCAGGTATTAAAGGTATCACAGCAAAAAATGTCCACTTCTATCTGAGATGGGGTGATCTATGGAAAATCTGTGGCTGTCCCTGAGTATTTCTCTAGAAATGCATCTGCATTTCTGTTATTAGTATTTGCTACCTTTTGAAAGCATAATTAATTATGTGAAAATTCATTACTTCACTATGACCACTGCCAAGAATCAAGCACAGGTCAGCAGCTAGAAACACAAGTGTGCATTTGCATTTAATAAAGCAATTCAGTTTATGTTTTGTCTTTACCTGAGTCCCAAGGAGGCTTGCTCATCCAGCAAGCTGGCATAGCTTGTACGTGTGGTTCTTTGCAGGCAAGGTTGTCTGTCAGTTTGATCTGCTTTGACTGGGTAATACTTTGAAATCCTTACCCTGATAAATGGCTGAAAGCATAAATTTCAGAGATTTGTGGAGGACAGATTAAAGTCTTGACTGAAAGTTCACCTCTCCAAATGGTTCTTCATAAATAAGCAGAGGACGGAAATGCCAGCAGGTACGAAGTGGACCAATCAATGTTTTCCTTACATTTGTCTTCCAGTGTAGTCTCTTCCTGTGATGGCCTTCTGATAGATTACCATTTTCTAAAATTTCTAAGAATTTTAAGCCTACTTTCAGTGTTTTTACTTTCTTTCGTCTAATATTTTATGGATATCTCCTTTTTTAGAACTTATTCCCCATCCTGTCTAGCCACTTATCTTTACTATGGAGTAAGATGCTTTTTGGGATAGATCACAGCTTTGACTATATTTATGAAACATCCTGTTGGCCTGCAGGTCTGCTAAGCTAAATAATAAAGCAAATTAAAATAAAATAAGAGAATGGAAAGAGAGAAATGTGAAAAAGGAGGAAAATGAGCTTAATCTTTATATCTCAGTTTCACTAGCTGGTGAACTTTTAACTGGCAGTATAAAATCAGGACTGAAATGCACACACACAAGGTATTTGACCTAAATGTGTGTTGTTAACTAAGATAATGAAAAAGTGATGATGACTGCTAATAGATTCTCCATGAGAGAGTATAGTGTGTATTTTCTGATGAGCTTAATCCTAAATGTGATCTTTGAAGCACATTGAAACAGCACAAAGACCTAAGAGTTTTATGTAAAAATATACCTGATGACAGAAGGATAGGAAAATGATCTTTTTTAATTTTATTTTCTCTTAATTGACTCATTTCCAGACTTCGGTTATTTCTGAGCTGTCTTGTAGCTTCCACTTCTAGTTAAAAAAAAAAGGCTCATTCATCATGTTTCTGTTGTTTTTTCTTCAAAAATTATAGGCAATTAGGGAAGTTTAGGAGAAAGTTATACACTGCAGACTATGTTTATATATACATCAGAAAGAAAGAGGGGTAGGGGGAAAACGAGTGGAATGAACATTAGCTTCAACATTTAAAATCATATTAAGTAGTTTGGTTATGAGACAATCCAGGCTCATAATACAATGGAGTGCAATTCTTTTACCTGTTGGAAAGGTTCAACTTTGCATTTTATGGGCTGTTATGCATATTTCTATTATATATACATTAAGTATACCTCTTTGAAATATTTCATAGTGACAACAGAATATGTCTTGATACATGGCACTAGGAATTCAATGTTGACTTACTGTTTATCATATCTTATTAAATAGAATCTGCATACAGAGAATGTAAGAACAGTTAATACTTCACTTTAATATTTAAATTGCCCATAGCTAACTTGTCTGAATCTGTATATCTTATTTACCTCTGTTGAATATGCTCTTTATATATATATGAAACTTTTGGCTGAAATGTGTATCTTGAATAACACATTATTCAGCTTACGTCTTAGGTGTTTGGAAATGCTGTTGCCCCCTTAAGGGATACCCCCCCACCCTGATCCAAACGACCCTAAAAAGCTAATCACACAGCTAACAATATTCCATTAAGACAATTAGAAGAAATATTATTCTGGCATGTAGCAATTAGATCAGTGATTGTATTTGGGCAGGCATTCCCCGGAGAGGGAATGCACATCTGGAGGAGAGGGTGCAAAATACCATGTGTTTCTAGGAGATGAAGCCATTTTCCCTGCGTCTATGGTAACAGATTTGCTGCTTGTTCATCATTAACACTTATCAGTTTCTGGACTTCAGGCTGCAGTTCCCGAGCATGTGTATTTGTTCTGTTTTTACTTAATAATGGATTCCACCAAAGCCATGTATGAGTTACAATAAAACTTTTTTTCACAGTTGAGCGGTAAAACAGGATATACTACTCTGCTCTGTGAAAGGGGACACAAAGGACAGTTTTCTGGGGATGGCAAGGTCTTGGTGCCTTTTGGGCACTTCTCGAGTCCAACTGCTGGATTAGGCTTCTCAAAGGAGCCCTTCATATACCTTACATCCATGAGATCTTGTACAACTGATCGCAGTGGGATTTTTGCCAAGCTACTAAAAGCAGTGCTGGTCTGGAAATAAGCAGCTGCAGAGAATGTTCGAGTGAACTTTCATGCCAAAAAGTCCTGAAGGATTTATGCAGTTCTAGGATAAGGTACTTGCTAGGTAGGATGGTTTTCAGATCCCAGTTGGGAAACACCCAAATCCCTCTGAAATCCTTTTCTAAGAGCCTGAATGCCTTCTGAAAGCTTCTCACAGCTTTCACTGACACCACCAGAAACGTGACTTTTTCTTACACGCTGGAGCCAATGCAGAAACTAACATTCTGGGAGTGTTTAGTTTCATTCTGGCTACGAGTACCCTCAGATTGCGGTTCTGAGGCATCTCCCCCGGGCCTGTCCCCCTGCGGGAGCGCGGCGCGGGCCGGGCGCTGCCGGGCCGTGTTTGCAGCGCCACGGCAACGGCGCGGCGGCCACAGGCCCGGCCGGGCCCGGCGGCCCCGGAGCTGCTCCCGCTGCTCCGCACCATCTCCCCACTCCTGTGCAGGTGCCGGAGCCAGGATGCGCTCCAAGAGGCTCACCACCGGTACGTCCCGCTCCTCCACAGGGCTGGGCCGCTCCGGGTCGCACGGGGCTCGGGCCCCACGGTGGCGGCCTCAGGTACAGAGAGGGCGGCACGAAAGAGGGGCACTTGGAACTGACGGGTGTAAACTCACCCGAAGAGAGAACTTTACTCTCTTCAAATGGCATCACTAAAGACAGGATATTCTCCTGGAATGAATGAGAGCTGATTATTCGGGAACACAATTGCATCTTTTTAATTTTATCACGTGATTTGTATTATTTGGTGTTCAAAGCTTTGAGAGTCTCATACAAGTCTGTATTTTCATTAAACCACCAAGCTTCTAGTTATCAATTTTGCAGAGGAAAGGTGACATGAAGTTAACTGATATGTATGAGAAATAATATAGTTAAATAATACTTGAATTACATTTAAATAATTATTGTGATAGTTAGCCTTTTCATGCATGGGTCAACATTACTGCATATTCTTAATTTGTTTTATTTCTTCAGACTAAGTTATTTTATTTCAGAATACCCAGGAGAGTTGTCATGCTTCACTACTTTTTGTTTCTATATTGTAGTTAAACTACCTTGGCTGTCTTGGTTGGATAACATATGATATTTAATATCTTTTTTTCAGAACCTCCATGTATAACCGAAGAAATGTTAGTAAGTATGCTTATAAGGCTTGGGCATTATTTTCATCATGCAGCTATGGAGCAAAAAAAGAAAAAACATTGTCTGTTTTCTTATTTCTTTTTTGTATGTATGGATTACTGAGCAATTTCTTAACATTTTGTCAGACAAAATACATAGTTTGAGAATAATTAGAAAAAAAAGTAACAGGAAACTACGGAGAATAAAGCTGGAAATGAAAGTGAATTCGGATGAAGGAAGGAAACAAACTGGAAGATTCAACATGACAGGTTTAACAATCTCCTTACTTTACCTTTTCTGCCCTTTGCTCGTTGCTCTTTGTAGGATTTCCCTGATGTTTATCTTCTTATTTGAAAGATATATATGTTTGTCTCTTACCTCATAAGAAATGACACCTTTATAATTGCAGCTCAGGTAATGTTTGCCTATTTCCAGTTTTGGATGCTTTTGTAACTGTGTAATTTAAAGTATAAATGTGTTGATATTGCTTTTGGGAACCTCTAGATACTGTTTTGTTTATAGTGTTTATTACCATAAACAGAACCGACATAAGCATAAGTTTTGGACCAATTTTTAGCACACCTTAACCTCCAGTTGCAATTCTAAAGCAGGTTTTTCTAGTCATAATTTGGACTGTGTAGCAGGCGAGATGGCACGGGAAGAAATGAAAGCAAATGCTTTCTGACATGGAAATCTAAGCTATAATATTGCACATGCAACTCCATAACCTGTATAATACAAAAGTGCAACTATGATTTCCAATGAAAATACGACTGTTGACAAAAAACCCTCCAGAAACCAGAGGAAAGTATTTAATGTATAGATGCAGTAAGTAATAAGGCTCATATTAATAAGATCATAAGCATTTTATCTATTAATCAACTATTGTGTTTACATTTCTTGCTGTTACATGGGACCACAGAGAATTATATCCTTGGGAAATTAAAAACATGTTGCCTTCATATTCCTAAAGAGCTTATGCTTCAGCCAATAATAAATCAATTGTTTTGAAAAAGTCCTTTGAAACAATAAAATATTTTCATGATGTATTATAATATCTATTCCTATCTCGAGATTCATCCTTTTCAGTGTCAAACCAAACATGTGGCCGACTATAGCTTGTTTCTAATTAATTTCTTTTCTTAATTGTGTTAACACTTGCAGAATTGGTATTTCTGAATCTGATTGCCTATCGACATTAGTGAGAGGATTCTCCGTTGATTTCAAAATGGGTTAGACACTTTGGTAAATTCCCCTATTCAAACAGTGCCTAAACATCTCTAGGTCCATGGCACTGCAATTGCATTGGGCCACAGGCCTGTGAGCCAAATAAAGCATAAAAGCCTTGCTTTCAGCAGTGGCAGCAGTTTCTAGGAATGAGCGTGGGCTACCTTGCTTGTCCTGTATCAGTCACCACAGCAACCACAATTGCTAAGGAATGAATGCTGGCAGACTAGGGCCAGACAAACACCATTGGGTCTAGTCCTGACTTGTCATGCATGTTATCTCAGATTTCTTCCTTATCTGAGCACAAGCTATCTGTAGTTAGGTTAGACCACTGGGGTTTGGATCAAGATACTGCCTGCCTAAGTCTGATACAATGTACACTGTGCATAACCTCTCTTTAATGCTGTTCCTCACTAGCGCAGTTTAATGCTATCAACTTAAGAAAGAGATAAAAGATTTGTGTTGTAACACCTTTGCTGCTGTTGGCAAATACATGAGATTTAACTGATTTAACTGGATCTTCCTTGCCTTGCAAGGCTGAAATTATAGAATATTCAGGAAAATGAAACTATTACAAATTATTTAAGTGCCTTCATTATGCTGAAGACACATACCTGAAGACCACTGGAGTAATGTTCCAGTTTCACCCTCTGTTGAATTGAAATGGGGACGGTGGAGGTACTGAGTACTGTAAGACTTGGAGCCATACTTTTGGACTTGTCAACAGCAAAAAAATTCAACTTCTAGTCTATAGTTTTTGAGTCATGTTAGCAGGATTTAAAATGCAGGGGTCAGAAAGGATACCAAACCCTCTGAAGATGCAGTCTTCACTTCTGATAAGGTCAACAGGAAGCCTTGCAGTTCTCTCATATTCAAAGTATGGCATACACTGCTTAATTGCTGAGCTAAATTGCAGGTTAGTGGACTCTCTTTTATTCCCCAAACATCCCCAAGGAGCAGTGTGAGAGCAGAAGGTGGCCCTGGTGAAATATTATACTCTCCTTCTTCCCATGTGTAAGAGAGAAAGGTACAGTGTGGGAAATTTCTAGATGGTTAGTTTATGCATGTTTTTTCAAAAGTAAACATGCAGACTTTCAGCATCTAGAAGCTGTTTGGTTTATGAAGGCTTTATCTGTAAATTTTCTGCAAAAAATTTACCATTTTAGATTGCTAAGGACCTTGGCAGTGTGCAATGGCTAGAATGTAACAGTGATACAGTGACTATATTCTCAAAAATGGGAAATAATATTTTGCAAAAGCTTCCGTGTCATCTCATGGAAAAAATATTGTTTGAGGCAATAGTGCATTCAAACCATGTTAGTGCAGATTATTATAAGCCATACTTTGTGGTTTTGTCTCTCTATAGGAAGACTGCTTAGCCACAGATGATATGCTTGTGGATTACCTTAATGAATTTTTGAGTCTTCCGGTAAGTACCTTACAAAAATCCCTTGCAAAATACAAGAAATGCCTTAGTAAGATTAACTTAATCCATCTTGGAAAATTTTATGTTTTGCCACTTGCTACTTAAATGACTTCTACAATATATCTGTATTTTAATAGTAGCAACTCTTACTGCTCAGTGTTATAATCAGTAAGAATAGACTAGTGTCTGGACTTCTGGGGACAGATGTTCTCATGGTAATTTACAGAATCACAGAAGGGATCAGGTTGGAAGGGAGCATAGTGGGTCATCTGGTCCAACCTCCCTGCTCAAGCAGGGTCATCCCAGAGCACACGGCACAGATTTGCATCCAGATGGTTCTTGAATATCTCCAGTGAGCCTGTCCAGTGCTCAGTCACCCACACAGTAATGAAGTTCTTCCTTGTGTTCAGGTGGAACTTCCTGTGCATCAGTTTCTGACTGTTGCCTCTTTTCCTATTGCTCAGCACCACTTGCAAGAGCCTGGCTCCATCCTTTCTTCAGATACTGATAGACATTGATGAGAGCCCTTCTTATTTATCTCTTCTTGAGGCTGAACGTGCCTGGCTCCCTCAGCCTTTCCTCATAAGGGAGTTGCTCCAGTCCGTTAATCATTTTCGTAGCCCACTGCTGGACCGCTCCAGTAGCTCCATGTCTCTTGGTACTGAAGAGCCCTCGACCTGCTGGCAATGCTCTTCCTGATGGACACCAGGACAGCTTGTTGTCCACCAGGATCCCTAGGTTATTTATGTATTTAAGCTTACGTAATTAAGCATTTGTATATTTAAGTCACAGTGCACTAAAATAATACGAATAAGAAAGGAAAAACACATAAATACTTACTTAAAAAGTGTCCACTTCTACTACAGTGTCGCAACATGACGACATAGCATATGTTTTTCCTTTTATAGTTTTCTGACAATGCATTCAGTGATGAATTAACATTTAAGCTCAAGAACCAACTCTTTCTCTTCATGGCTTGGAAGGTTTCAAAGCTGGCACTTCCGTCCCATTTGCAGCTAGAAGGATGCAGCCTTACACCGTATTCTGTGTGCTGATCCAGTTACAGTTAGACCATCATACCCAGTACCCTGTATTTAACCAGTTGTATATTTTGCTCCTCTTTCCTATCAACTAATCTTCCTCCCCACACTCTGTTGAGAGTCACATGTACAGTCCTGCTCTGTCAGTGTGGCAACCTCATCCAACTTTATCTTAGTAGTCTTGGCCCTGACACCGTTACATTCAAAGTCCCCTGCCACGTGGCACAAGCCTTTCCACAGTGTCACTTGTGGCTCCCACCCAATGCGCCACGGAGTTGCCCCACAGCCCTTCCTACGGCACTGCAGTCCAACAGGCTACACTACAAGAACATATATCCATTCTATAGCTTGCTTGTTAGGAACCACTGCCAGCATTAGGAGAGGGCAGAATATTTCCTGATCCTCCTTGGACCTCAGACTTCAGTGAAGCCACTAGTGAAATAAGTTCAGTTGTGATTCGTAACTGAATGATTTAGCTTACTAAATTGAACCAGACAACTATCTCTCTAAGCCACGTCATAGATTTGTGTAAATGTACACAGCGTGGAAATTGCACTACTGAGGATGGTAAAATGGGGTCCTCATGCCAATTTTTAATTCTAAAGTAGAATCTGGAGGTGTTAACTCTGTGTCAGAGTGTGAGTTTTGTGCACAGCATCAATACTGACTTCTTTCAGGAGCTCAGTACGTGCTTTCACCACACTGCAAGATTCCAAAGAGCATACAAAGCTAGAGAGACACAGATGGAACAAAACCTGTGGTGAGAGGGCTGGTTTTTTTTCCAAGCCCCCCTCTTCCCCACAGCTGCCTAAGGATATCTGCCTAAATCCAAACCTAACTACTTAGATTTTAAGCCCAGGCCTTCTTCCATGTGCCAGATTGTTCTTAGCACAGGAATACCATCCTCCATGCCTTTGCTGCTTATTTGGAAACTATGCTTCAAGTTTTCCGCAAATTGCAGAGGATGGAGTGGGTAAGAAGTTCAGCCTTTTTAGTCTCTTGATCTCCTTGGACATACACAAATTTCAGGACATCTGTTAGAGGCCAAAATTCTCCTTGGCCTCAGAGGGCTTCTCAGCCCACAGTCCTGGCGCAGCTCAGCAGCTCTGAACTGCAGCAATTGTCCAGGCACTCCTGACGGCTCTGGAAACCCACAGAAAAGAGTTCACAGTCACTCCTGAGTAAACACTGTTTTATGCTGGTGAGCTTGGTAGGTTTCTAAGATGACGCATGGTCTCTCTTCTGCATATTTACATATCTTCATGAAAACAGATGCTCTATTAGCTATTTTTAACTGTAATGTTCTTATGATTGGCTTTATTTTCTCTTTGATCTTTTCCTAAGGATTTACCCTCTTCAGGATTAAGTTCTATTAATGCCTTGAGTTCTGTGGTTTGAATACCTTACATTCCCAATTTCCCTCTCCTTCTCAGAAGGCTTCTACTAAAACAGCGCAGTGAAATTTCCATTGCTTTATTCTTGTTGTGCTTATACACTGTTGCCTGGGAACAGTATTACCCAGGTGTGCTAGTAGTTAGGCAACAAGTTAAACTGAAAATATTGTGAGACTTGATACAAGAAATCAGGGGGAGCATATGCTTATTTTAAGGGACTGCCTCTGCATTGATTTATAATGCACCATTAGCAGATGGAAAATTGTATCACTGGGGAATTGCTATAGCAGCAACAGGTTTTTCATGTGTTTTTTTTTTTTTTTTGCTTTGATTTACACTGTATTCCTTAAGTGATCCTCTCGTTATAATGACATTCAATGTAATCAGACATAAATATCTAGGTACTCCAAAGAGCTATATACTGTAATAAAGTGTAATTTACAGAAAGTATTTCTGAAATACGTAATACAAATAACCTTAGGAGGGCACTTGTTGCCGGTAGTGCAGTGATTTCACAGTAGCAGGAACCAATTACATGACACACAAATGAGTTACACCTTCCTTAGTAACTAATGTAAAATAAAAGATTTAAGAGAAACATTGGCCTGGATACATTTCCATTTCTGGGAGTTCAGGCTAGAATTTGGATCTCTGATCCATGTATTAAAAACATCCAGGGATATGTTTAGTCAGGAATAAAAATTCAGAAGTCAGAAATTGCCATCCAGCACAGTGCTGAAGGCAAACCCAGTAATGCCAACTTGTTTCTTCTGCACTCTATGAGCTGCTTTCTACTTGTTCCATGCCAAGTCCATGCTGGGTCTTACCTGTCATTTTCCAGTGATCCTCAGGAAGGCGCACTCCTCCTCTTTGCAACCTCACGGAGTTGCACTAGAGACAGAAGTGCTACCGTGTGCCTCAATTGAAACACTTTCAGGAGATGACACTTTTGTAGTGGGTCCCTGGTTGTTGGTTTCCCTTGCAGCAGAAATCTACTAAGTGACCATAATTTGATCAACTTTAGGTTTGAAGAATATTTCTTTCGAACATCGTTCTCACTGTAAAAGCTCTCCTCCAAGTAGTCTGGGGTCCCGCATCTCATGCAGGTGATGATTCTGAAAACAGTTAAAGCCCAAGTAAAACAGCTTGGGCCAGCTGGTCTTTCTGAAGCCAGAATGGTCCTGAAAACCTAGTACTGTCAATAATAAAATCTTACTTGATCTGAGTAGCAGATTACAGAAAGGGCAGAAAACAAAAAAAGCAATCCACTCTGCTGCACAGTTCAGCCCCTTCACTGCTTTGAAGATGACTGAATAATTCCATGCATCAAATCATTGATTCAAGGCATCAGTGCATGCTCATTAGTTTCCTCTTGTCTTTTCCAGGTGTGAGGAGGGAGGCTGCAATATAACCTCCAGTTGCCAATATAACCTC
Organism: Eopsaltria australis; assembly: GCA_034509425.1. Classification (NCBI taxonomy): domain Eukaryota; kingdom Metazoa; phylum Chordata; class Aves; order Passeriformes; family Petroicidae; genus Eopsaltria; species Eopsaltria australis. The sequence goes on from JAVTVJ010000001.1 coordinate 5,139,749, forward strand.
CCTTAAAAAGGCTTTGACAGAAGTAAGGCCCTACATGCATGTTACGTTGAGACTTACCTGGGACTAAAAATTGCAGCATGTCTTTGACATTGAAGGAAGCAAACAAAGCATTGCTGACTACATTCCTTACTGATAGTGTATTTATGTTAAATGTTCTTCTTTCTTAATTAGATTGTGATATGTGATTATGACTTTTGTCTTACTCATCAACAGAAGGGAAATCCTGGACTCATTAAAGTCAATGGGAGACTTTGCACTGACCATGTGTAGTGTGAATTTTTCCAGACACTTCATAGAGCTGCTCAAATTCTCTTCTGGTGGGGACTCTCACTGACAATTATTTATGATACACATATACTATACTTCTTAAGGAAGTTTTGGCAATGCTCCTGGATGAGATCTCTATTCACTCCCACCCTTAACCTAAGAAGCAGCCAAGCTGTGGTCATTCTGTTTCTGTTGGGATCAAACTATGTTATTTGGGCCTGGGATGTGAGTGTATTTACACGTTTGTTAATTGTATCTGAAGTTGAGTGTATCTGAAAACTGTTAAGACAGAGAACAGTGAGATTTATGTATCTGATATCCTGGCAACATGGTGATGGATGCTGTTTTGGTTTCTGTTATGGGAGGACTGAGAGAAATTTGTCTTCCCTTCAGTTAAGTGTATAACTTCAGGTTTCAGAATTATGTATTCTGTTTATTTTTCAGCTGAAAACCATATTCAATGTGCATTTGACAGCTAAGAAATTTCTTTGCTGTCAAAAAAGTACATGCAGTTGTTTATTTATTTAATAGTATTGCTGTGCCACAGTCTAAAAACAGCTTTTTGTTATTTGCTCTGAGATTTTTTTCTGAAGCTGAGATTACTACAATGACTTACATTGGGTCATACGCGCTTTGCAAAGTCTGTAGACTTCTTATTTGTTGGTATTCTCAAGTCCTTGATCTTATTTATTGTGCTAAATTGATAATGTATCCCCAAGCTTCAAGGCTCCTGCCAAACCTGGTTTATTTTTTCTTAACATCTTGAGGTATAATTTCTCCAGAGATTTCCCTTTCTATCTTCAAAGCATCAAAAATTGGCTCAAGCTAAAGAGAATGATACACTAAGTCTTTGGTTAGTGTATTTTATTTGTCTGTAAAAAGCCAAAGCTCTTGCCAAATGTGGGGTAAGAAAGACATTTCTTAGTATATTAGGTTATCATGGATAATTTTTTCCTTTTCCTTTATAGTGTAGACTATCATCCACTCCTTAACATAGGCATCTTCACCAAAGAGATTCAGAATATTGGTGGTGCCACAAACCTCTCTCATTATTGTCCTGTGAAACGTTACAGGATTTTACAGTAATTGACTTCCACTGGAAAGGTTTTAAGTTTGCTGCAGGATATTGAACAGTTTCTTGGTGCATTTTTTTTTGTGGCTTGTAATGTGTGAGAATGGCTAGATTGTGTGTTTTACCCCAAAGTTCTTCTCATACTGAAAGGAAAATGGATTGACTGATCCTCTCTTCTGTATAGTAACTGGGAAGATGTTTCCTACAAGAAATCAGGTTCTGGGGTGTGTTTTTTTCTGTGTTCCCATTTGATTTTTCTCATAACGTTATTTTTATTTTTGTGGTAGTGATGAGTTTAGCAGATTGGGAATTATCTCTTCTTTTATTATACTTACAAAAACATCCTGATTTATCATTCTAGTTTTCTTGAGTAAACAAATTTCTCCAGAAAGGTTTGCACTATTCTAAAATGTTTTTATATTATATTTTGATAGATAGAGAGATGCTCTGTTGGGAATTTGGGATTTTGGACAGAATCATAGATTACTGTCTGGAAGGAATTTTGAGGAAGTCTGTAGTGTAGCTTCCTTCTCAAAGCAGGTTCAGTGCTTTAGTACTGACACCAGGTTGCTTGGCACTTTCTGCAGTTGGTTTTGAAAACCTTCAACAGCTGATTCCTCTCTGAATAGTCTGTTCCAATGCTAATCATCCCCCAATTATCTTTTATTTTATAATCCAGTTGAGACCTCTGTTGTTTCAGTGTATGACAAGTGGTTTCTTGTCCTCTCACCATGCACCTTCATAAAAAGCTTGGCTTTATCTGTTCAGCAATCTCCTTGTAAATATAGTAAGGCTGCTGCTTGTCCTCCCAGAGCTTGTCCCTCAATGGTGCGTGCTCCAGCCTCTGACCATCTCAGTGGTCTTCTGATGGACTTGATTAAATATGTGAATATCCTTCTTGTACAGGGGACCCAGAACTGGATGCAGTATTCCAGATGCATCCTTACTAGTGTCAAGTCTACTGGCTACTTTCTGATTGACAGAAGGAGTATGCATGTCTTTTGATCTCCCTGGGGATGTGTTACTACATCCAAACCCCAAAAGTCTGGACTAGAATCCCCTTTTTCAGTCAATTATGGAGTGTATGAAGTCTAAATCTTCCTATCTCATCAATGCGTGTTCTTTTGCTCCATTAGTATATTAGTATATTTGGTAGTCAGACTCCCAAAACAGCAATACACTTTATGTTTTTAAAATTGTCACTTGCATCCATTTCACTACATTAACGTTGCCATAGTTTCCTGTTCAGCTAAATAGAATATGTTTGAAAAAAACAGAAAAAACCCCTAGATCTAGAGTGAGTTACAAATGATTAAATAAAAGTAGATACATGTGATAAACTAATACTGTATTTGCTTAGTTTTCAATTTGAAAAACATGAAACTAAAATAATCTTGTCATGTCTGGTCACATAGCCCTTTATTATGAAATTTGCTTTTTTTCCACAAACGAGAGCATTTCAAATCCTAAGAGACTGAAGTACTTTGTTTCTCAGTGTACTTTCTTCTGTTTCTGTTTTTTAAACAGGAAGGAATATATAAGGAAGAATACATTTAAAGGCTATTAAGGTTGCACAGTTAGTCACTTAAAAGCTGGTAGCACCCCAAATTAGGCTTGAAAGTAAATGAAATGTACACATAGCAAATGGGGAGGAGGTCTGAATGTAGGGAAATCTACTCTGTTTCTTAGATGCTGTTCAGTACATCTGGAAAAAAAAGCACTAAAACCTGCAGAGTGCCCTGGAGAAAATTAATGCCAAAAGAGGCAGAAGGTGTCAGACAACAAAAACCAAGCCATGATTTCAGCTGAAGTTAGGTAACTGAGCAGACTCATGCAATTCAATGCATGGCCCTGAGCAGTGACTGTCTGATGTCATAGGCACTAATCATACACTTAAAGCTCTCACATGCTGTGTGCTTTGCCAGGCTGAGCCTCCACATTATGGGATAAGTAGGGAATGTTGAAAACACATGTTGCAGCCACATGGTTTGATTCTGGGCATTGCTCTACAAGACAAGATCAACAAGGGGGCTTCAAACAGAAGCAACACAATAGGTAACACTAACATCATTACTTTGGGCTTATACAAGTGTGAAGAAGAATCAAATTGCTCTGTAATAGATTTTGTGTTATATGTAGCATGTATTTAGCATATTTGGAATGTATATGAGTTATGTCTGTGTGTGCATATATGTGATGTTTGAAAAAGTTCAAGGAAATTAAAAACACAGTACTTGAACAAATAAAATATTCTTATTAAATTCAGGGGAATGACAACTGTGCAAACACCAGGTGGGATCCTGTCTGGAATGAAGCCAGGATGAATTTTGGCACTGGGTCTGGTTGTGGCCGTAGTTTCCTGAGTACTTAAATACAACATGCCTTGTTGTCTAGTTGAGTGCAGAGATGCTTATAAACTCTATGTAATACAGAGAATATAATGAACATAAGTTCTATATAATCTCCTATTCATAACTGTTGTGGGTATCCTCTATGACTTCTGTAAAATTCATCCATATTTTTCCTCTTTATTTCAAGTAAGAGAATTTGAAAGATAGTCTTTTAGGGAAATGCCCAGTACCAGACTTTAAAAGATGAAAGATGGCTCTGTTTTAGTGTGTACTCATGCAGTGGAGTTTTGTGAGTTGACAAAAGTCACAATTGCATGGCCAAAATTGAAGTTTAGTCTGTCTCATCTATTATACAGTATCTGACTGAACTAGTGTTGTATAACAAAATTTACTACAGGACATGGATTTTGGTACTTGTTTGACCTATAAGTAACAATATGGTGCAAAATCTTTCTACATATGAAAATCTTCAGATTCATCCTCCTCAAATGCATCTCACATTTAAAAGGTCAATTTCATTGCTAATATTTTCAAGCCTTGACTGTTGATAATAACAAATGGGAGAATAATACTGGAGATCTGATCCTGTAGGTGAGTACTTCTCTGTAGGACAGTTACTAAAGTCACAGTAAATTATATATTCTAGACATTAATGTACTGGATCAATTATTTACGTGTGAAAAAGAAAGGTTTGTGATCTAAAATTAATTCAACTCTTGGCAATTAAACATTGCTGAGATAAAGATGTAGGAATGCTTTGGAAAGCGATACAGCAAAAACAAGAACACAGAAAAATTACTATTTCAGGCTTGAAGAGGAAGAAGCCTCAGAATACAATTTTGTATTCTGTAGGATGCCTCTATATGATAAAAAGTAATTTGCTAAATGACAGTTGCTTTATTACAGTACCATAAACTTTCCAAACTTCTTTTGTAGACTTTTGCCCGGCCAGTGAAGTTTAACTCTGACGTTGGGGCTTTTGAAGTAGTTAATTATGCCCCACAATGCCTGGAAAGCCAGCCGAAAAAGATTATACATGATCAGAAAGCTCCAAGCCCCATTTCTGATGTTCTAAGGAAAGCAAAGAATGACGGGCAGCTCTCCAAAACGCACAGTGCTTCTTCAACCTTCGATATTGATCCAAATTACAACACTATGGTAAGCATCTTATAGCCCCTGAGTTTATATTTAGATCTTACTGTAGAGATACTGGCAATAGTTATTGTTGTGTTTGGCTTGGTACCTTGGGAAAAATGTTAATTTATGTTAGGAAAACATAATGACGGGCCAAATTATGCCCTGTAATGCACATGTGTCTAGCAGACAAGTGAATGGAATTACAGATGCACATCCTGTAGCACAGAATTTTGAAGATTCTGTAGGGCAGGGTTCAGCTGTGTGGTCTGAATACTTTTTAATATTAAAAGAAAAAATATTATGACAACAGTTACTTTACTAGTGATCCCTGGAATGTGCAAATTGACTGAAACTAATGCAGCTCAGTCTTTCCTTATTAATTAATTTCCTTGTGTGGCTATGAGCTCATCTGTGGTCTGGCAACACATAAGTCTCTCGTCCATTAATTCCTAAAGGATTTACATGGTTAGCATCAATTGAAATGGCCAGAAAAAATAATCTTTGGCAAGAAGAAAGCTAAATTAATGGAAAGATGGGTTGAAATTTATGAAAAAGAAAATAAAATCTGGTTTCAGGCTTGCTTAGACAGTATCAGTTTTGGTATTCTCACCTGCCTACTTCCAGGGCCATCTTCAGCACCAAATTAGGCAGGTTAAAATCAGGAGTTGAAGCATCTTTTGCTGAGAGAATGCAAGTCGGTATAATTGGATGTGGGATTTTACCTTTAAACAACAGGTTTCAAGGACAAAAAGTATTTCACGGGAATGCTTGGTTTATTCTTTTCTTGCTTATTTTACATGGAAGTGACTGATGTGACTTCATTTTATTCAGGGCCAGTCTAAGGTCTTGCTACATTTTTTGCAGTGGCTGCTCAAAATTATGTCATAGCTGGAAAGCCGAGAGCAAAGCAGGGAGCTGTAACAGACTGCTGCTTTTCCCAGTGTGAGATTAATGATTTTCAGAAAAGAAAACAGAGAGAGGTCAAAAGGCAATGATGTTTAACAAAATGATACTAGTATGATATTGCAATTATCTGCATTTAAACTTGACAAATGATACAAAAGGACAAGGCCCACAGACATCCCCACCATGTTAAATAATAATTTTCACAAATACTTTGCTTGAGAGCGCAAAAGAAGAAGAGCTATTCTTGATTTTTTTATTTGCTCTTAGTATTAAACTGAGGAAATGCTGTGTGTTTGTGCAAGTGTGGCTAACATTGCTCTCTGGGCTATCCTACTGTCATTACCACTGCGGATGGCCTTTCTTGAGAAATTCAAAGCCATTTCACTATTACTTTCTTCTTTCATGTGGTCTGGAGAAACAGGACTTCTGTATTACTTAAGATTCCATTTCTTCCCTGGGATATTTTCCATAAATGGGAAGCATTATAGCCTTTTGAGGAGCAATATGCCTCAGTACCTTTTCTTCTCCTTTTGGAGGGAAAGGGTGATGTTTCTTCTTATTTCTGACTCCTCCTTTACTGGATGGGTGACATAGATGCCTCATCCAGCTCAGCTTGGCATCTCAAGTCTGAGCTGGAATAAAATGGCCTGTGAAACAACTTGCTCCAGATGGTTTCTGCAGCTACACAAGGTGAAAGAGGTCAGCTCCATTCATTGTACTACATTGATTGAACTGAGAGAAGCCACCCCAGATCAACTCTATCAATAGTTCTGTTCAAATCAAGTAGGATTTGATCTTTCAGTCATCAGGTGATGCCGTCTGCTTTGCTTTGGCTGTCTTCACACTGACTTAAAGAGATTGACAGTTGTTTTGAATGTTACATTGCTTACAAAAAGTCACCTTGAGTGGTCATCACTGGCAGGTTACTTATGGAAAGGAGAAATGACTAGAAAATCCTAGTAGGCCTTTCAGGCCTGAATTTAAACATATCTTGACTAAGAAAACATGCAGTGGTATTTTTCTCTCTATTTTACTTCCCTCTCAGATTGTTACAAATTTACAGATAAGCAAAAGTTCTCTTCACGTGTGTTTGCACATTTGCAAATCATTGATACAATAGTAAATATCTTCTTATTGACAGTCAGTGTCAATGGTGTAAAATACATCGTGAAAAAAAATCTGTGGACTTGTGTGGAATTGATCACAACTATGGAAAGAAACTGGCTGGCATCCCACGTGCCTTACTTCAGAGAAACCCCAGTTCAGCAAAGCACTTAAGTATGTTTTTAGCTTTAATCAAGGGAAGTTAAACACATGCTTAAGCTTAAACATGTGCTAAAAGCTTTGCTGGATTGGGTCCTAGCAAAGCCTAAGGCTGATTGGGTGAGGAAGCTTACCAAGGTAACAAACACCATCAGATTAAATGTAGCATCTTTCTCTGGGGATGGGGAAAGAATAGAGATTCCTTTCTTCTCACATGACATACAATTTTGCGTACCAGCCATGTACAGACGTGAGCACGTTATGAATCATTCAGATAGAAAACTGGGCTGTAAGTCAATAAATGCATAAATATTAAATGCCAAGATAAAGAAACTATCTTCTGTATTTCAAAAAAACTTGTAAATTGCCAAAGAGAAGCATACACTGTGTGGTTGGGAGTAATTAGTCTCCATCTCCACAAATTACATTGTATGAGCCACTGCCAACATAAGCTTTCCATATTTTGAAATATTTTCTTCTCTCTAAATGAAACCACCCACTTTCTGAGTAATTCAGATTTTTTTAATCCCCTACAGATATGTATGAGGCAGAAATAACCCTTGCCCCGAATGGAATATTAGCTCATGGAAAGAAAATCCAAGCTGTGATCTACATAAACTGATTACTTGATACAACAAGTAGTATCCATCCTTGCCCAAACTTCACCTGTTTTTATGGGCAAGGATAGTTATTGCGTTCTTCAAAATTAGTCTCACCTTCACTAAAAGGAAAAATGCACCTCGTATGAATAAAATAGATCATCCCCTAAGAGTGGAAAAAGTACACTATTAAAAAAAAATACTAGGAAGGGCTGTATGTAATTTATAAGGGAAACAACTATGGATCATTGTGGCCCATAGTCAGAGGTCTTACTCCCTGTGTAAGAATCTAAGCATAGATCCTTTGTTAGCTGTCTCTGTGTAGCTTGCTGCTCAACATTTCCCTTTCATCCCCCAAACCACTCTTTGCAGGCACTTCCCTTTCTGCTTCATCGAGGCACTGAGGCTTGGACTGCCTGAGCAGATATTTGTTGTGGCCCAGGTCATAGCACACGTGGGTTTCCACTGTGAGAATTGCTGCGTGCAACGCAGTTTTGCAATGGTCCAACATAAAAGCATGAGAGGTGATAATTAATTGGATTTCTATTGGTTTGATTTTGGTTTTAATATCCTCAGCTTTCTCATTCTGAAAGTATCACTTAATTTAAGGGTTCCTTACTCCTCAAATTCTTGAGGAAAAATACAATAGCTGTTATTAACAAAATGTGTTAAAGTCAGAAAAACTAGCAGTTTCCTATTGCAGAAAATTTTTGTGCATCTAATTTGAATTTGAAATTGTACAGTAAAAGAATTATTCATACCCACATTATTTCTGATGAAAAAACATGTTGAAAAAAAGTTGAACAAAAAGTTGAACTCTAACAGGTGAAATCAGATTTAGACATTTTTAGCTTTTGATAGGAAAGTAATTGTTCCAGCAGAAAGGTGATGTTCACTCTGTATTTGTTTTCCTGAGACAATGCTTCTGTAGAAGGGGGATGTAGAGAACCAATTATATGGCAAATAAGACAAGAAAGTCAAGAATAATGCAAATCTTTGGCATTTCTTTTTTAATAGCAACTCGATCAAAAACAAGCAATTCAGTGGATTAAGAAAGAAAGGCTTCCAGCATTTCTAGAAAGTGACTGTTACTTTGAATACAGGTATTGCAATCTTTTATGCTGTCTTTCAGATTTAAATTTGTATGTTTTCCTCTTCTGTTTAATCTTGTTAATCTTGTAGTATTCTTAAAGTGATTTTGCCCTCCTCTTGTCCTGTTTTCTTTATTGCTACATTTTAGTGACCTGGATAAAGTAAAGTCAGTGACTTTTTTCACTCATCGTGCTGTAATTTTCTTCGACCATGAATTACATCCTATACTACACCATTACAAAGAGAGTAAGAATAGGATTTACTGATTTCTAAATCTCTGTTACTCAGAGATATCATGGTAGCAATAAATCTCTTTCTAATCTATATGTAAGCCATATAAGTAGAAGTTCGGAATCAATGAAATGAATTTGGAAAAAAACAGCAAGTCTTTTTATTTCAATTATTAGTTTTGTGTCTTTGGGCCCACTGTCAGAGTTCCTTTAGCAAAGTTCACTGTGGAATGCCATGGCATAGCTGGATAATTTACTATTGCAAACTTCCAGTGTTTTCCCAGATGTCCTTTCTGCAGATGTTCAGGAGATCTAGTGTGCTTTTTTGGAAGGCCCTACCTCTACATCCCTTAAGGCTGTGTCTAGATGCAGAAGACTGTAGCATGTTTTAGGGGCCCAAAAGGAGAGGCAGCCTGGCAGTATAGCTCACAGAACTCATGTTTGCTGATTGTAATGGCAGAGTGGTTACTGAGGTATAGACTTCTACAGTTAAAAAATTCAAAATGTTTTTTATTTTCCTTAACTTGGAGACTGCACTTAAATTCAAGGGGGGAAAGCATGCAAAGAACAAGCCAGCTGTGATAGTGCTCAATTATACCTTTATTAACAGCCTGCTTTACACATATCTGGGCCTCATGAAAAAATAACTTTGATCTTCTGCTATAGCGAACTGTTTGATCAAGCAGAGTTACCAAGAGAATTGCATAAAACCAACTTTAAGCATGTTCTTACTTTCAATTGACATCACTAGTTCAAGATGCTTTCCTGAATCAGAATCAAGGTAAGTTCAGATGCTAAAAGGGAAACTTGCATTTAAAGATGAAGACACCCTAACCCAAGAATTAAATCCTATTTGATCTCCAGTAGTGGGCACAATTAAAACTGAGCATTCACTTGGTTGTAGGCTCAAGCGTAGACGTCATCTTCCCTTCACATGTGACTTTGTTGACTTTGTATTTCTTTTCTTTCTAACTTAACTAAGTCTTGCCCAGTTCTTGAGGCCAGAGCATCCTCACTGTTGTCATATGGTTCTAAGATTGCCTTTCCTGAACATTGCGAGGTTCACACTAACACAAAGCGGCACTGGAGAACTGTTCAGGACTATGAAATCCTCACAGAGCAGCCAGCTGAACAGGAGAGTGCCGGCTGTGTTGTTATCATCTGCAAATTTGATCAGGGTGATCAGTGCTGTGGCATTCTTGCTGGAAGATTGCTTCTGTCAGGAACCAGAGGTGTTGTATCTGGTAGTGATACAGAGCTTCTGCAGTCTGGGAGAATAGTTCCATTGTACTGAACAAAATGTTCAAGGGATTCTTGTCAGGGCTTGGGACTGCAGAGATACATGCAAAATCATCCTGAAAGAAGTCATTTGTACTGGTAAAGCTTAGTAATGCAAGGCAGGGCACTATCTGTAAAGCTGATGAGCTGTGCAGTGGCAGTACTGGCATTTACATATGTGACAGCAGGTGAAGGCTGAAATAATACATAGCTGGACTCAGCTATCCTTGTGGGTCCCTTCCAAATCAGGATATTCTATAATTCCATTATTCTATGAAAAAAGCAGATCATTAAGTTCTCTGTAGCAGGTTTGTTTGGGTTTTTTTTGGTTTTTTTTTTTTGACAATTTTCTAAAATTGTCAGTTCTGTGGAAAAATCAAGTGTTTCTCTGTTTAAAAGCTAAAATTAATTATTTTCTTGTCTCAACATTTAATTTCAGACTAGCTAAATTGATATCACAGGTAGAATGGAGCAAGACTGGCATTAATTTCATTATAGATAGTGACTACTCTCCCTGGATATGGAAGCGAAGACCAAGTTCTCCTCCTCCTGAGGAGGATGACTCTCCATTGACTATGAAGAAGTTCTATGTATCTCTTGGCGAGGTAAAATAAATGTGTTTAGTGAGTGTAACATCAAGACAGATTGAATGAATTGGGTAGAATTATTGTAACTGAGGTCACAACCTAATGAGACAACTGACTCTTGAATAACCTAGTCTAGTGCAGGGGGCTTGGAAATAGATGATCTTCAAGGTTCCTTTCAACCTAAACCATTTTCTGATTCTCTGATACTCTATATAGCTTTTATGTTCAAAGTTTTGTGTACTATAGAAGAAGGTTGATGAGTTGTAATACAACTCAAACAGAAGCTCAGCTAATATAAGTATGCTTAGCTACCGTCATACAGCTCTCTGCATTGGGAACTATCCTTACAGAAATCTACACAAACAGACTGCACAAAATTCCTAAGGACAGTAAGCTGTAGCTCTCAGAAATGTTGCAATAAACAGAGAAAATCTAATTGTTCCATGAAACTTCTTTTCCTAGGCTACAGTTTCTCAGGTAAAGGATTGGTTTACATTAGCAAAACAAAGTGATTCTGTGAAAACTACAGATTCATTTACGCATCCTGTAGCTTCTAGTGAAATTCAAGATACTCAGCATTTGCCTGGACAGCATAAAAGAGATGAATCATTACCGAAAAAAGGTTCCCTTCGGGGTAAGTAACAAGGGCTCAACCCTGTGGTTTATAACACAGCTCAGACTAGGCGGAAAGAAAAGGCCTTCAAAGGAGTTGTTCCTAACTCCACTAGTTACCTTTTGAGTATCACATGGTATCTGAGGCTTCAGACAGGCATTTGTTTCTTTCCATAGCTACAACATTAAGTGAAAGTTTGAGCTAGTAGCCAAGTAATTTTGTGGTAGCAGTAGCTTCTTTTCTTACATATTTATGTCTCATAGAAATCTGTAAGTTTCAGTTGAGTTGTTCTGGGTTTTTTGGGGAGAGAGGCATTCATATATTTTGAAAGACTTTCTTGTCTGAATTCTTTGAGTATTTGATAGTGCATGATGTGTTTCAGCCATCTCAGGGTATTTATGTTGGGCACTTAAAGGTCTTTTGGCTGCCAATTCTTATGAATCTCGTAAAATGTAATCATTTGGAATCCTGTCTATCTTCAAATTTATTTGAAATTTTTTGGCAGGTTTCAGAGGTTCTGGGAGAGAAAATACAGGTGCACATATGGACATATACCTGATTGCACAGCCTTGCTTCTGCTTCTTACGCAGTAGCAAGAGGAAGAGAAGCCTCAGCTCATGTTAGGAGCTTTCTCTCTCTCCATCCTCAGAGATGTATCCCTCTCCCTTTTTGCCTCAGGTCCAGAGAAATTATTCTCCACGTTTCATTTCACAGACTTGTGTCAAGAAGCTATAATTTTTCTTTGTCAAGTGAAAACATTTGAAATAGTTTAGAATTAAGAAAAGATATTTTAAATCACACTGATTTTTATGTTAATATCAATACATTTTGCCATATGTAGTTAGGAAATTATGTAAGTGCAGACCAGGGGATCTCTCTGCCATGTTCCTAATCCAAGTGTCTGTCTGTGACAGTGGCCAGTACTGGTTAGACATGGCTTATTTTTGGGGGAAGTTGAAAGGAACGTCTGATTAGTTGGACAAAGAAGCAGGTTACCATTCATTAAGGAATGACAAACAGAGTTTCCTTTCCCCTTCAGGGACAGCATCTGCAAAAGCCCATGTTACCAGATCCAGAGAGGCTGAGGAGGGCTGCTCTGTGGCCGTTGCTCAACATCGTTCCCACACGAAGTCAAGAGTTTATCTGCACCCGAAATGGGACAGTGCAGCAAAAGAAGAAAATGAACAGGGAAGCACAACTTTTCAGACACCAGAAGAATTCCTATCAGCATCTACTCAAAGTGCAATGAAGGAACCAATTTCAGAATTGACCCACCAGCCAGCTGCTGACATTGAAAGTAATGTGAAGTTCCACAAAATAGCCTGAAGTGTTTACACACAAGTTGGCAAATAATGAATTTGCTTATGGTACTGCAGTCACTGTTTAACCAAAGTTCTTCTCCACTTACAGCCTTGGACTCCAAGGAAGAAGTAAGAAAACAAGGTCCTGAACAAGTAAGCTTAAGTCCAAGTTCTGAAAGTGATGGGCCAGACAGCAGGGCTGCCTGGTGTATTAGTCACGGGACTTATGACACTGGCAACAGACATGAGTTTGAAAGATTCAAGAAGTTCATTAAAGGAACACCTGGGGAGAGGTACTGGTGGCTCTGGATGGATATTGAAAGACTGAAGTCTCTTAAGGACCCTACAAGGCAACAAAGGTACTTCCCATTATTGAACAGTTATTCCCATTGCTTTAATACTTGTAACCTGGATAGATCAATGCAAGTTTTGAGATTTCAGGATAAATTGTAATATCTGAATAAACAGACACAATTAAATGTGTGTCCTGACAAGGTTTGGAATGACTCTGCTGAAGGTGATAGAACTCTTTTTGCAGAGTCATGTTTGCAAAGCTTACATGAAGTCAGAATCATCATATTATTAAGGCTATGTTAGAAAGAGATTTGGAAAACAGATGGCAACAGACAGAAAATAAAGAATAAAAGAAAATAAATGCACAAGTAGGACATCAGGATGACAAACTGCTTTAATGAAAGATCCTGCTGGATTTAGATTGTCTATTCTACAGCACTATACATTTTGTCTTATACACAACCGGTGTATAATTTGTGGAAAAAATATTTTGGCTTCTGCCACTTGCAATTAAAAACATGATGCATGACAGCGGTTTAAGCAGTAGGATGCACTGTAGTCAGTTCTGTACAGCATTTGATACATGCTTATGTGACTATTTTTGTTGACTGCAGGCAACTCAGTAAGATGAAACGACTGTACCTGCTGAGCAGTGGAGACTATTTCCTCAGTTCAGAAGTGTTACTCAGACTTGAACTACTGAATGGAGATCAGTGGAATATAATGCATTTAAGACAGATTCAGCCTGAAGTAGTGAAACCGCTACTTCTTTACTGGTATGAAAAAATGGATGCAAAATAAATGTCTGTTGTTTAATAAATGTCCATTATCTTTGATAAGCCTATTATTTCATGTCACTTCTCCCATTGCAATTATTGGAGACAATGTCATCATAAGTACTAGCACATGAATTTTTAGTTGAGCCTAAACTACACTGCAATCTGCTGAGAAGCCAGATAGATCTGCCTTAATGAGTCTGTGTTATTTTTCTACCAGAGCATCTGAGCTGATTTATGGATCTCTACCTCGGATAATGTTCAACTAAACTTTAGTCTGCAGGATAGGGAAACCCCTCCAGGCACAGGAGGTTAATTCTGTCCTTATTTGTCCCCCATACTTCCCTTCCTAAGTTCTGAGGATGCTCTGTGTAAATGTCTTCCCAAATGTGGGATTTGACCCTGTGACTTTACTGTTCAATGCCTGTCATACAAAATGCCTTTACATATTAATAGCTTAAGAGGGAATATAAATTCTAACTTATTTGCAAAATATGGGCTAAATTTTTTAAGGTGTTCTCCCCAGAGGGGTTCAACAAATTCCAGGGATAAACAAATACTTGCAATTGTGGATCCTGACATCACTTGTGGTCTCTGTCCTGGCCTACAATCCTTTCCTATGCTTTGTTGTAGGATAGATAGAGCATTCCTTCCTGCAGATTGATAGAAAGGCAACTGTGTAATGGTGCAGAATTTGCAATCTAAGTTTACTTATGTGTACTTTGGTTTTAGATTTGGAAGCATGCAACAGCTAAACATATCTTTGACACTGATTTTTAATTCTAGGTGCACATAGCACCATATCTTGGTACAGCAAACAACGTCACTGGGGGAAAAAAAAGGAGCCAAATATCCCAGCATTTCATTATTTTGGAAAGTTCTACTTATTAGCTTTTTTCTTCCTAGGGGTCCCAGATTTTGTGTCACTCATTCAACAGCAGTAGATGCTGCCAGTGCAAAACTGAAGTTCTGGCACACATGTCAAGAGAGGCCAAGACTGGATGTTGACCCTTTCCCACAAATAGTATCATTGTTACCATTGACCCAAATGTCTGACATGCCACCTTCCCTTCTTCAGGTAAGTAGGATCACAACATTGGAAAACAAAGCTTTGTCCCATCAAAAATAATGACAAAACTCCTTAAATTCAATGGAACAAGAACAAGGTACTTGGTTTTTTTAGGAAATCAAGATTTAGCAAGCTGGTATATTGAAGATGGTTATGTATAAAAATGCAATAAAATTTCATTTTACTTCATGCAACAAGTTGCTATAAATTTAGTCAAATTATCTTCTCAGTTACATCCTGCCTTTTTCTTAAGGCCTTTGGATAGATATTTTAGCTGGAAATTCTCAGAACTACAAAATTAAGTCTCTAGAAATGCAGCTTCTGCCACTCAGCCTTGTCTTAATCCAGAGTAGTCTTAGAACTTCACTGCAGTTAACCGGGATCTATTCCTCATGTCTGTGAGAAAGGCAGAATCCTGCTCTTTTTCTATCACTACAGCTCTTCAATCAGCTACACATGGTTTTTGCTTTCTACAGAGAGCCGTGAGCCACTCAACAGACCTTTTCACAGTTTGTAGGTTACAGGTGGCCAGTTCAGTTTTGTCTCTTTTCTTCCTTGAAAGCCTGAATGTGAGAGGTAACTTCAATAAAAGGTACAGGTTTTCAGCAATACAGTGTTAAGCTTCAGGACCCATGTACTTGGAGAATGTGGATTGAAGCTGTGGTTCCAATATCAAGAACTGTGTAGGCTATGCCACAGAATGGTCAGCACACACCTCTGTTACTTTAAGGTGGATAATTTGGGGCTACAGTTACTTCCTTTGAAATCTGATTAGTGGAGCTAATGGAGGAAAACAGTGGGACAGATTGCCTGTTTAGAAGAAACTGGGTTCAGAAGCCAGGTTCTTGTTGATCATGGCAGGAATGGGAGCAAGAAGCACCTGTGTCTTACAGTGACCAGTTCACAAGGTGTGCTAATGACCCAGGACCAGCTCTAAGTCAGGCAGACAGGCCCCTGCTGGTTTTCCAGTCCCTGTTGAATTTGACAAAAATTATGACCTGGCACCATGAATGTTATGGAGTCAGAAATGATGGCCCATTTCTTGCTCTTAATTTTTTTCCCCACAAGAAATTTGGACTTTTGAATCTTCTAGCTACGCTGTGCTTGCAAGAGCTTAGAAAGAGCAGCATCTCTGGGTGAATTTCTGAGAGCACTCTGAATGCAATTGGCATCTCCAGAAAGTCATAGCATGATTTTGTTCAAAAATAATCAGTGATGGCGTGGCAGAATGACCTTTTCTCTCCCAATCTGAGTGATTGTATCTATCTTACAGTGAGCTGACTTAAGATAATCTTCCTAAGGTTTCATGAAACATGTTCACATGCTCTTCATCTGACGTCCTCTGTAGTTCTGTACAACGTGCTTATAACATATTTCCACCTGTTTAAAATTCATTTTTTAAGCTGTAGTGGTTATTAAGGTATGCTGAAAAATCTTGAAAAATAATCAGAGATTTTTGCAACTTGCCATTTTATGTATTGTGATTGACAAGGAAGAATACTCCTGAAAACCCTCGACTGGTTTTGAGCAGTTAATGAGAACACATTAAGAAAACACAAAGGTGGAAAAATGATCAGAATTGCCTTATTTTTCTGTAATGTCTTTTAGAAAAGTAGAACAAACTTACCAACAACTTTATTAAAACTAGCTAAACCAAATTTCTCTTTGAAGAGACCAAGATTATCACCTACTCTTTCCGGAAGTCAGATTCTTCAAAAGGATGATAGTTCTAGCAGTAGAACATGGTAAGTACTAAAGTCCCTTGTGTATCTTTCTGCACACCAATATACCTCAAATATTTATGAAAGTATTTTAGATTTGACTGTTTTCATAAATACTTTAATACAATTATCTGCTTCGTGAAGCAGAGTTATGGGACAGATTGTTTGCATGGAGAATTCCTCCCTGGCCGATTCATTTCTCACTTGTTTATGCCACAACACAAAAGGGTTATTTCTCCAAATACAAGAGTTTTCTCTTCTACAATAGTTGATATTGTCTACATTCATATTCTTTTAACATGTCTCAAATGCTAACTCTCAAAATCATGCCATGCCAGTGATTTCTACAGGGCCATATGAAAAAGGTATTCTTCCACATTTTTTTTATTATAAATTTGAACTCCGTGTACTTTTTCCTCTACAATTCACTATGGCATGACACCACTTTTCTGTCCCTTCTTATTTATTTTTTCTATTAGCAGCCCTAGATTTTTCTTAAATATTTATTGAAATTTTTTTGTTTGTGATCCAGGCCAATGTCAGTGAGCACAGATGTGATTCATAGTTTAGCTCTGGATGGGACCAAAGACTCAAAATACCAAGGTCATAGAAAGTACACCTATGCTGAGCTGCTCCTTGTAAGTACTGCTTGAAAATATTAGTTGTCTTGAATCATGGGTTAAATCATTTTATTCTGCAGTATGAGGTAGTCAGTAATGGGGAGAAATTGGTTTAATTTTATCAGTGTTAATGCTTTCAGCAGAGATATAATTAGAATGTCAGCATTTTCTCTGTTGTATCTGTCACCTATTTGATAGGAAATCATGGCACACACAGTTTATTTTCACTAGAAAGTGTTGATCTTCTCCATAGTGACCATGTGTTCAGTAGGCTATTATGGAAAACTCTGGTTAAATGCTTCAGTGGAATCATTGCCTAGGAAAGTATATCAGGCTTACAGAGAAAACTGAATCTGCCTTAGAAAGTCATTAAAATAATAACATTTATAAGAGGAAAGTGTTTCTTTTGTGCAATCCCTCTTTACTGCTTGTGTACTTCATTTTTCTATTTGTTGAATTATTGCCCGCTAAGCAGGTCTTCAGTCGAGCAAACCTCAGGAGAGACAGGCTGCACAGATGAGCCTTTTCTCAATAACTGTTAAAATGCTGACAAATCCAACATATGGGATGTCAACATCTGGAAATCTAAAATATATCCAAAACCTTTCTCGTTTGTGAAATGGTCTCAAAACAGCTTGCTCTTTCATGGAGGTATTGATACCTATAGCCTTACAATGAAAATAAAAAACATGAAGAAATCTGGACCCCATGTGCAGGGGTTTGCTGAGCACTTGAGCACATGCTTGTTTGTTTTTCACTTCCAAATCACGCTTTGTTTATTACTCACTGCAATAATTTTACAGTGTTGTTTTTAACAGAAAAAAAGGTTAGTCTTTGCAATGAGGGGCATTTGTAGTTAGGAATGTATATTCAGCAAAAGTTCACACCATGAACTATTAGTTTTTATACATCATTATTATGCAGTTTCCCTCTTACTGAGGGAGGAAAATACCATACATTTACACTGGTTAGAATGGAACCTCTGGTCAAGACCCCAAAATGTGCCATCACAAATACGATGCAAAGGGGAATGCAGGGATTCATAGTTTAACTTCGTCCTGGTGAGGGAGATCTTTGTACTCCTCTTCAAAAGTCTGGCTTCCTCCTGCCCTCCTCCATCCTTGTTACTATTTGGAAGGAAGCTGATTGCCAGCCACCACACTCATCTGCTTCCACTTCGGCTATCAGAGACAGCAAGTCAGTCATAATTTCTCTCTTGTGATCATCAGAAGCTAATTTACTTGCAGAAGCCTCTTCTGGCTTCTCTGTGAGCATTGACAAAATGGATATATTCTTCCTCAAATGCTCTAGGAGCTAGTCATGGTAACAAGCATTTATTTCTGGCTCCCTAAATTGGTCGTGATTTTGCTCCTTACATCAGTGGTGTAACCCCAGAAGATGTGTCTTTTTTTCCATCATAGTTAAATGTTTTGAATCTTGACCAAATAACCACCTCTTAACTTCTCTTAATTCAAAACACAGTAGTCTGAGCTGAGACAACCCTTGACAGCTAACTGATGTCGTTGAGTATCACTGGAATTCCCCAGAGCTAAAGACTTAATGACAGAATTAAGGCCAGGTTTGGTTTTCTGTTTCAAGTATTGAGGAACCACCTAAGGGATGCTATGATCACTTAGCTACTCTGCACATCTTCAGTCATCAGATTTATTCCATTGGATGTGAATATTTAGTGGGAAAATGGTGTGGAGGGCTATGATCAATTGCATATGTAGTAGAAAATGGGGTCTACTTCCTTGGAATGAAGATACTAATTGAGCAGACTTCATGGCCCTCCATTGCAATGTACTGACATTTGAAAATAATGAAAGCTTGTTATTCCTTGCTGTATAACTATGTTTTATTTGTCCAGGGGAAAAGTGCAGCTGGCAGTGTTGTCTTCAGGGGATCAAGAATTGAAAGCATGCTGCAGTCTCTTTATTTGGAGAACAGAGCAGGCTACTACTTCACACAATTCTGTGAGAAATCAGGGAATAAGGTATGAATATTTTCCTACTCTATGATAATTTAGTCCACAATTGACTGAACTCCAAGTTATAGAGGGCAGCCAGACTGAAAAAAAAAAGAAATGGGGAAAGAAAGATTGATGACTGGATGAATTATTACTTGTGAGACTTCAATCCCTCAACAACAATAAACTGTTCATGTATATATGCAAACTAATGACAGGTCTTAACCAAGCTGTCAGATTCTTACTGTCTCAAACCTGTTGGAATTCTTGTTGTACCATCAGGAATAAAAAAAAAGACTAATAATTTTAAAAGTTACCCTTTAACTTGGCAGGAAAAAATGAGGTCTTAACCCACAAAAACCATTTTTTAAAAGGATGGAAAATCTGCTGTGCTATTACTCACGATAATCTGATTTCTTCTTACTTTTTGGGTTAGTGATGTCCAAAATCTCCAATATTTTTAAAACACTCTTATGCTTCCATGAAACTCCTTGGATTTCTGAGAAACATAACACTACTTCCTCTATGTAGTCAGCAGATCTACTGTTCATTGCTGGGTGTAAATTGAAGATTGGATTGGAACAAGTTATGAATATTGAGTTAGTGTTTAGTGGCTTTGCAGAAAATGTGAGTCTTTAGGGGAGGTTTGAATGCAATCAAGATGGACATCTGTTTCACCACTAGCAGAACCCAGAATCCAGCAGCAGTAGCTAGAAATGCCTCTGCCTTCTAGAAGGCAAGATCCAGTGTTTCCAAAGCTGAATACCTTCAGCTAAAAATATTAAATGTATATAGATAGAAATCAAAATAAAAGAAACTTATTTTTTAATTGGAGATAGGCAACCACCCACGTCTCTGGCCTTTCCAGGTGCCAGACTCCTTTCAAAATTACTTGCTGAAAGTTTTCTCTTCATCTGTGAAGCCTGTTTCACTCATGTTCCAGGTCTGAAAGGCTACAGTTTGTGGAACAAAGTCCCCTACCCGTACCTTTTTGGAACGCATTCTTTATTGGTTAGTGATGGGGGTTTCAGGGTGTTTTTAAGGTCTGAATCCCATAAACACATGATTAAAGCAGATCTTGGGGAAAGATCTAGACTTCTTCTGAAAGATCTTTTGCTGATTGTTTGAATTTATGAAATGAGACCAAGACTCTAGGTCTCAGAAATGCATGTAATCAAAATGTAACGATAATCCCAGTACAATATGTCAAGTACATAGCATTTAGTTGTTTTGGTTATTGCTGCAAAACCGAATGGCACAAGCTCTGCATGTCCATTATCAGCATCTCTTCTTTAGCACTGGCTTTATGCCATTGAAATGTGGTTACTCTTCAAATGTTAACTACAATGTTAACTATTTTAATGGCCAATTTTGCATAAAGGATGCAATAAAAGATAGAGTATCACTGTGACGATGCTGTTAAATATGTTGTCCTTCTGCCAGTATGCAACAGAAGATTAAATCCATCTTAAATTGAGCTTGATTTATGATGACCCCAAGGAGCTAAATAATTACTTGCATTGGAAAGTCAATTTTTTATAAAATTGTGATATTTGGGTAGCAATAACTTACAATACTTTTCATCTCTAGTTGTGGAAGAACTGCGTGTACTTTTGGTTTGATCTACAGGCTTATCATCAGCTTTTTTACCAAGAAACCCTTCAACATTTTCAAATATGCAAGCAAGCTCAAGTAAGTTGTAAATAATGTGTTTTTTCTTCAAAAATACGTTTGTTCATTCCCTTCACAAATGCATTCGTTCAGTGTAAAGACTGAAAAGAAGGTAGAAAATAGAAAAGTTTCCAAATCTTGACAACCCACACCAATGTACATCTGTGTTGTGTACAATAAAAGAGGCTCATTGGATTGTTTCCATGGAATTTCTTGATTCAAATGTTAAACACGCATAGTTTGATTTCCAGGCTCTGCAGTCTGTTCCCAGTTTTATCTGTTATACTCAGTTTACCTAAACTCCCCTTTGCTACACTGCGTCATATTTGGAAATTGTCTGCTTAGTGTTAACATCAGAGATAGTATGTTTTCTAAACTATCTAATTGTGCTGTACCTTTCCTTCCATTTCCTGCATGGGTTAGAATTGCAGATCTTATAGTCCAGACCTCAGATAATGACCTCAATAATGAAAATTGATCTTTGTCAGCCCTGTTTAATATTTATGCTTGTCAGGGCATCATTATCTTTACTATGGTTGTCATCCCCCTAAATAGATCTTTAGACCCTGATTTAATGTTAAGTGGAACTGATATTTCCTATAACAGAGTATTCAAATTGAGCATGCACTTGGCTTGCAGTGGTGCTGAAGGCAAAGTAGACTGATTCCATCAGGTAAAGAAACTGCGACACTGTGATATCATTAGAAGAACTATGAGGAACTTTTAAAATCACTTTGTGAAACTTTGGTCTGATTTTCCTCTATAAACCTTGTGTAGGAGTATATCCTATCCACATATTTCAATATTTACTGTAATAGAGCAAAGCTACTTCACATGTTATTGGAACAAATATCTGTAGAGAGCAGGTGAGAATAATCTCTTTATATGACATATTCCTGAACATCTGGACATCCTTGAATTTGTCTTCTTTTCCTTCTTGGAGGTTTTACTGGGCAAATGACAGAATTTTGCATATTTATCCAGAATTCTCATCTGAATCAGTGTTATTTGTACAGAAACTCCCAGCAGAGGCCAAGGCATGGATTCCTCCCTCTCTGCTGTCTTGTACTGGGTAAACTGAGCTGCTACCCTGTGTAGTTGTTTTCCCCTCCAGCTCTTTTTATGGCCTGAGGCTGTGGGCAACTGAATGTCTCCTTAAGTCTGACTCACTCCTGCGTCTGTCCAGGCCTGTGTGTGGCTGGGGACATCCTCACAGCAGATGCGCAAGTTGACCGTATCTAGTTTGTGTCACCATTTTCCTATGTGTTTTATTGCAGGCCAAAGCTTAACTTATGGTCCCTGATGGTATTCATTTTGGTTTCATTTCACACCAGTTTACGTCCTTTTTGCAGTGGTTGCATGGCTGAAAATTTAAGGCCCGGGTCTTTTTTACTAATCTTATTTCCAGCGCTGGCCGGGTGGTGACAGCAGAACATCGTACAATCAGTGTTACCAGGCAATTGCAGACAGTACATACACACAGCCATTGAAGTAAATGCATCAAAACGAAATACGTGAAACTGTTCCATTAGCATAACTAACAGCTGAAATGTAACATAACAAATCAACACATGTGCTGCAACATTTGGTATCATTCTCAAGCTTGCCTTTTAAGGCTGCAGAAAAATTATACTTGTTTTCATTGGAACACCGTAAAGAGTCAAGCTGCAACCAATCTACAATGCCTGCTTATGGAAAGGATGCCTTCCCAAATTCTGCACTCACCTTTGGCACAAGAAGACAGTCACTCCAAATGCTCCTAGGAGAATGTGAATCAGATTCACATGACACATTGTCATACATATTTTACTATCTATTACAGAAAGAGACATGCAGAGACAGAGTATTCCATGTATGTGCTGCCTGCCTCCTGTTAGAAACTAGAACAAACCTTGATTGCTGTGTATCTGCTACTCATTGTTTGGCATTACTATCTCAGCTTTATGATAGAGTAATAAAGTGCTTTCCAAGGTATATATATATTTCCAAGGTATATATGCATTCACCTGGAGAAAGAAACCACAGTGAGAATGAAATCTGATGGATGAGAATAATGACAAGAACTGGTAATCATTCAGGAACATCCACAGTTGTTCCCTGTAAACATACGCACAGGAGTGTAAAAAAATTGAAAATAAAACCAATAAAGAAAGATATTATCTTGGGTTTTAGTTTTAAAAAAAGTTATTTAGAATTAGAAAATTTAATACAGTTATGGGAAGTAAAATATTTTAACACTAGAATCAATTTAGATAAAGGGAGTCCTCATTACTGTGAACTTTCAGATACAAGATTTATGTTAGTGAGAAGTGATGATGGAGGTTAAGGCAGTTTAGCCTCTCTGCTTAACACCAGCCAATGCATTGCATTCTTCCATCATATGATTCTGCCAAGCAGCTGCACAAGCCCCTTGTTTAGATCAGAGCAATATCCATTCCTTTGGGCAGCAGTACAAAGCACTTGGACTTAAATCTTTCTCACATTTCTTGCTTCACTCCAGTCATTCTGATATTGCTTATCAAAGCCTTCTCATCTGGGGATGAATTCACACCAGAACCCAAGGCCTCTACAGTCTCAGATTTGGAAAGTCATAAATGAGGCCGAAGTCTTAATCTGAATTTTCTAAACACTTTGTATAATCAGGTTTGTGCAATTGTAAGTAATTCCAATATGCAAACTGACCAAATTTCCAGATAAGATTTTGAGTTCAATCCATCACACATTCACATTTATAGGAGAATTAACAGCTGGCAGGTAGAAAAATTCTTGTGTTTTTCAATAGGAACAAAGCAATGAATCAACAAAATTTGATATGCACTTGATGTCATATGCTTCAGATTTTTGTGTGAATTTGTTAATCTATAAGTTCATTTAATGTAATTTTTCCTGTTGATCCCTTAGGAGATTGACCAATATAACAGTTTCAATATTCCATTGAGAATGAGAAAACCTCAGGAATTCCACAACAAGGGAATAAAAAAAAGCTATAATTATAACTTTTTATAAAATGTGTCTTGGAAACTGCATTGCCTAGTGTTGAAGGCTGTGAACAGACACTTTCCCTCTTTTCTGACATGTCTAGAAGTCTTCTTTGTTGGTTTTCCTGCACTTCTTGCAATAGAATCTGTGCAGATCTACAGATGTACCTCAACCCTGTGCAAGGGACACAGGGAAGAAAGTTACTTCTCATTTCTCTCCTATCTGCAAGTGCATGTATTCACTTACTAGGTCAAATCCCATAGCAATGGACTTACGAGAATTCAAATAAAAAGATGCCAAATCCTCAGCCACTGTAAATGTGCATCCTTCAAATGAAGAGGCCATAATGATTACACCACTGAGGATCCAGTTCTTTGAGTTTGGAAAAGCGCATTCCTCTAGCTAGCTTAACCACCTCTAAATTTTTGCTTCATGTGTATTTCCAGCCCTGACTATTGGTTCTGGAGAAAAATACCTGTCTTTACTACGTTCTGGTTTTGCATGTGAAATTATACAGTTCTGCAGATAGAGCAGCCTGCAAAGGTAGTCCCTAATGTGGCAATATATTACAACAGTTCATGTGGACAGATTGTCAATAGCTGATGATCAACACTTCTTAATCTGAGCAATTTCTGACTTGGTAGGCTGGTATTTTTTGCCAGCTGCAAAGAACAGTAGCAAATATACTTAAATTAACCTATTTCATACAAAATCACAGGGGAAGGGAATTCTGCCCGAGAAGGTAGTGGTGTGTTTTTATTTTTTTCTTAAAGCTATGCTCAAATGATCTCATTTAAGGAACAGGTTAATTTGGGCTAAAATATTGAGAATCTCTTTTTGAAGCTTTTTCTAATTTACAGGTCCCTTGTGTGATAAGTCATTAGGGGTGGAACAATGTAGTCCTAATGACAACTGAAATGGTTAACCCCTTTTTAAAAAGGTTATTTTTAAAGATACCACATCTTGATATCATTGGACTTGTTCCTTCTAATTTGGCTGATTTTATACAATAAGTGTTTTGAATCAGACTTAACATGATATAACTGAAACTTTCCTGGTGTTAGGGATCTTCAAAATAACTGTGAATCTAATTAAAGCTGTTAAATGTAAATGTACTTCGAGATTTACTGAGAAGGGTTTAATTTAGGATAAATGTGGTCTTGTTTTCAGCTACAACTCTATGGATGTCCTCTTTCTCTTGTACCTTGCACCTGTATATCATTATTGCATTGGTAATGTGGGCCACAGTAGGCACAAACCATCTTTGTTTTCAGTGGAAATGTAAAAATGTGGAAAGAGTGTAGAATCCTGCATACACAATAAATACAGTAATCATAACAAGAGCTAACTGGGGGATGGATGTCAGCCATCATAACCCTATATTCCTCAGTGACCTAATACCAGGAGAATCTAAAGGGTGTGTTTCAAATTGTAAACGTCCAAAATAATGGGGATATACTCTGTTACTGTTGCTGTTTGAAAGAGAGATCCCAATAAATCAACATTTAATTTAAAACAAACAGGAATATAGTTATTTAATGTACTCAAACATTCTCCCCTTGTGCTTGAAATCTAAGCACACCAGTGTTTTATTACTGCTTGAACACAGAGTAAACGTATTGTTTTCTTCCCTTTTATTACTTTGTACATCTGCTAGTTACAGCTGGATTTTAGCAACATAGGGGAAATGAGAATTATCAGAATCCTGAATTCTTCATTGTCAAACCTGTGTGATAATAAATAGTGAAAATGGACTTGTAAGTGCTATCCTAGAGATAAATTCTGATTTGTGCTACTAATGTGGTCCCTGATTGTATTTTTGAAATATAGTTAGACTTTCACAATATGAAGAAGAGAAAATATTTATAAGGATATGAAGTATATTTTGGCAGCATCTTTTTTTACTTGAGTTCCTAGCTGAAGTCAGTATCCTGAAGTTTTAGTTCTGGAATATCCTCTTCCAAGATATTCCTGGGAAAAAAGTGTTTTACTCTGAGTTTTCAATGTCCATTTTTATAGCATATTTTATGAAACATTTAGAAAACAAGAATTTTACATAGGGGATTGTATGAAAAAAAACTGATATAAATAACATTACTCTGAGCTTCAAAAATGAGCTGTTAGGGAGAAGGAAATATTCTCCAGGTTCAGATTTTTTGCTCCTTTTACATGTTGAATGGCAAACTGTGCTTCAGATAAGAAGAATGTTGTGATTCTTACTTTGATAAGGGCTTAGACCTTAGCTGTGCAGTGGTATGTCCTGCATGGATCCTGTACTATGATAAGAGTCTCACCATTGTCAAAAAACGATGTAAGAGACCCACCCCAGAATGAAATTGTATTATCTTTCATTAATGTTAACCTCAAATTTACAAATAACATCTCTTAGAAGAAGTAAGATGCCTTCACTAATTGGCCCAGCACATATTCTGCAAAACAACAGTGTGACTTCATGAAGAGTGCAGTTGCTACAATAATTGTGGTTATCTGGATCTAAGTATCAGGCAAATATATCCAAGTGAAAATGGCATTAAACATTTTAACAAGTAAGAATAAAAATGGCAGGGTGATCCACTATGTCAGTAACTGAATTTTGGACTAGTAAAAATAAGGTAACTGTAATTAGATATATGTTCCGAACATACAGCAGGGCAGTGGGGGACAAATATGTATTAATTCTCTCCTTCAAGGGTCTGTGACCATTGAAATGGGTGATGGCTAAGAAACAGTTTTCTTCTGTTTTATTGTAGTTCCTTTATGCAACTTACATTGCTCCCTCTGCCAGTATGGACATTGGACTTCATCAGAATAAGAAAAATATGATTTATCAGAAAATTGACCCAGCTTTTGAGGACCTTTTTGACCAAGCAGAAGAACATATCCTCAATATTCTGCTGGAGCCATGGATGAAGATGGTGGAAGAAGACAAATACACTTACAGTAAGGTAATATCTGGATGACACCATGAAAAATTCTTATTTCAGGGAAGAAAATCACAAGAGCATTCATATGCAACCCTGTTGTATTTATACTCAGGAAGGGAGAAGTATTACAAGATGTTTTACTTACTCCTTTATATCCTGGTATGTGGAAATAGGCTGAGCTTCTTGTGGAGAGCTGACTTCTCATCTAAAGGAAGGTGTGGGCTTCATAGACTCCTTGGCGTGTGAATTAGGGAGGAACACATCTTGCTATGGTAAAACTTTACTTTGCACTCTGAAAGTTTCATATTTCTGCAATTGTGCCATTGATCAGAAATAATTTTTTTATGATGGACTGCCTACAAGCACTCGCTATTTTTAATGATAAACACATAGTAAGGTGGTTTTCTAGAGTGTCAGTGCAGTGATAGTAGGTATTTCTGTAGGTGTTTAGAATTTAAGTGCAGCTACTGCTTAGCATAGAGGAAATGTGATATGGTGATCCAGTGATTTGCCCCAAACCCTTCTTAGATTGCTCTGTAAATAAGTGGCTCAGAGGTGTACTCAGTTCTAATCCCAGAATGCTCTAAAAGCTTAAATTGAGCATGTTCATGGAGGTCAGAAGAGATGGCTGCAATCCTGATTGTGCCTTTGCCAAATTACAACAAGAAATGCTGATGACAGTGGTGGATGCTGTGGCTCTCTGTTCTTTGTAAACTTACCTACAGCTTACTAGCTGTAGCTCAAACTCCTTCTGGGTGCCACAATACGAGAAAGATATAAAGCTATTGGAAAGTGTCCAGAGGGGGGCTATGGAGATGGTGAAGGGCCTTGAGGGGAAGCCTACAAGGCCTGAGGTCACATTTTCAGACTGGAGAGGAAGAGACTGAGGGGAGAAAAAGTGATCTACAGGTACCAATCTCTTGATCGTGGTGTGCAGTGACAGGACCCAAGTGAATGTCCTGAAGTAGTGTCAGGGGAGGTTTAGGTTGGATATCAGGAAAAGTTTCTTCACCCAGAGGGTGGCTGGGCACTGGAACAGCTCCTCAGGCCAAGCACTGAGCCTGGCAGAGTTCAAGAAGCACTTGGACAATGCTCTTGGACACATGGTGTGACTCTTGGGGATAGTGCTGTGCAGGATCAGGAGTTGGACTCAATGGTCCTTGTAGGCCCCTTCTAACTCAGGATGCTCTATGATTCTATGATTCTAATTTCAAGTCTTTAGCATATGTCTCTTGGATTTGGAAGGAGAAACTTACAGTGGGGAATCAGGAGTTAGAGGGCAGGAAGTTAGTTCTTCTTCCTGTTTTTCTTCACTATGACCTGACATGAAGCATCTCCAATTTATAGGAAATATCATCATTTACAGCTGATACTTCTGTCAGCTTGTAATAACATGCCCACATTGCCCCCTGCAAAACATTTTGAAGTCTTTTTGCAGAAGTTTTGTAGTACAGTGTGTTTTTGGTTCTGTATCATGTGTGCATGTAAGAACAACTAGATTAATAGATACCTAAAATCAAAGTTGAGAATGGTCTTCTAAGACTGTTAGGTGGTAGCCAGTATTAAAAATTTAAGAACAGAGTATAAGAACAGAAAAGAAACATACAGCCATATTCAACACTTTGCAACCAAGGAAGTTAATGGAACAGAGGTCTTACCCACATTTTTGATTTTAGTAGTCTTCGATGAGGTTTTCTTCCCACTACGGGTTTCTGTAAAATGTATCTTGAGTGATATATCTTCAGCCTCACTGTAGAAGTGGGATTCACGGTTTAGTCAAGCAATAGGAGAAAAAAATACATATTTTGATTTGTTTGCAAATCCCTCCCTCATAATTTCACCTGGTGCCCTGGTTTTGTATGTCATAAGGAACAACTGAACAATTGTTCTTGTCCTGTTCTCAATGTTGTTATGCTTTTAAAAGTTTCTGTTATATCCCACTTCAAGTAGATCTCCTTGAAATTCAAGAATCCTAGACACTTTGAATTCTCCTACAGAAGGTGTTCCATACCTTTGTTGCACTTAATTTCCCCATCTGTATGTGTTATATTCTTTTGATGAGATGCAAGCAATACTCAAGGGCTGGATGCACTAAGGATTATCCAGTGGCAGAACCATGTTTTCTGTTGTGCTCTTTGTTCTGTTCCTAATTGTTCCTATCATTCTAATTGCCTTTTGACTCCTGGTGAACTTTGAGTGGATGTGCAAAATGTAAGCTAATAGCCATCTGCAATGATTCCAAGATTTCCTTCCCAAGTAATAACTACTAATGGAAAGCCCTAATTTGGAGCTCACTGGAATGACTTAATGTTTATTATCGTTGAATTCAGCTGGCCTTTTATCACGCAGATGCTAAAGTGTCCTGATATCCTGCAGCTTTTCACAGTCAATTTAATTTTTTACTCTGTGGAATCATTTTGCAAACTTTGTTGTCTCCTCACTCACCTCCTTTTCCAGATAGTTTCTGAATGTTTAAAAACAACCTCAGTGCAGATCCCTGTGAGACTCCAATAGGAACCACACCCCATAATGAAAGTTATTTATTTCTTTGGTTTTGATTTTCTACCTTCTAATTAATTCACGAGGGGACTTTCCCTCTCATCCTGTGATAACATAATATCCTTTAGAAACTTTGAAACTTTGAGAAACTTAGTAAAATGAAATATAGTAATCCAAACACATCTGTAAAATATTTTCTTTGCTTTTCCACATCTTTTCTAACCTTTCAGATAAATTATTTTTTCTAAACTATTTCAGTTATAATTCTTTATGACCTCCAGTGCACCTTGGAATTGATTGATACTTTTCGTGAATCTAAAATTTTATGTACTTTCTATCAGACTGGTTTTAGTCTTTTGTAACTGTATTTTCTGAGCATACGATCAATGAGAGTTGTCTAGTGTCTATTGCCGTTCCTCACTGAGTCAAGTCAGCACAGCCTAGGGTTTTTATACATCATTTTTGCATTACAAAGTCTGCTTTTGAGCTCTCTGAATACTGTGTTTTCACTGTTTCTAGTGGTGGGAAGATTCCTCCGAAGTAAGAATTGAGGAGATATACTTTTCCTTTCAGTTAATACGTGTGTCAGTTTGCATCTCCTTGAGTTAACCACAGGATTATCTATTGCCCTTTCAGTTTAAAGGATGTGTTGCTTTGCAAGTGTAGTTACGTGCAGACTTCTCAGTGCTCTGATAACACAAAGATCTTAAACCGAGCACGAAAACACAACTAAATCCTTTTGACTGCACAATACATGTGTTTGTGAAGAGCTATAATACACAGACATAAAACGACCTGTTCTAGGAGGCACTAGAGTCTCTTTGTATTAGGTGCAGGCTGATACTTAGGCACACTCCTTCCCAAGCACAAAGACAACGTCTGCTTTGTATTTTGTTCAGTCCCTGGCTCTACTCTTCCCCTTTGTTCTACTCTATAGCAGGACATATTTGGCCCATAATGAAACAAGATATTTTATCAAGAATTAGGTGAGTCCAAAATTGTTTATTTGGGACATGTTATATATATATATATACACACATATATATGTGTGTGTGTGTGTGTGTGTGTGTGTCTACATTTTTTCTTTAAATGAAACATGAAATCAGGAGAGTTTCTTTTTATTGTTGACTCTCATTCTGCCTCTATCTGCTTTCTCTTTCAACTTCATGAAAAATGTTCTGAATTATTTTACTATTTACTTTTAAACTATATTTTCTTTTAAGGGAAAGAGTAGCCCAAAGCACTTTATAACAATGGAATAAATTTACATTGAGCTTGAAGACATTCAGATAACACAGTGATTAGTGTGGTATTCACATTTAGATGAAAGTATCACGAATATTAATCTAAACATTCTCTTGTCTCTCTGGCACATAAACATTTGTATAAGATAATCACAGCTTTCTAATCTTTGTAATAGGCATGCAGATCAGTGTAAGGCATTGGCTCAATTTTGCTAAATATCATAAAATTTGCATTCAAATGGTTTAGGTCAGCCAGGAGTGTCACCAGATAACTCCTTTGCAGTTTCTGATTGTTTGTACATAACATGAAAAACTGCTCTAGTTACATGCAGCTTCTAATTAAGTAAAAAAATGCCAATACTTCATTAATTCAAATCACACTCAGTTAATTATTTAAGGAAGGGGACAAGCCTGAAAGTCAGAAAGCTTTCATTTTTATTGTTTAGATATTTTAACATCTTTCTCATCTAAAATTTCTGTTTCTCCAAATCTGTGGCACTCTGTCTTCTTGACATTTCCCATTGAGAGTCCTAGTTTTAAAAACTGTTTTTGTTCTTCTCAGTGGCACTTGACATACAGTTTGCTGGTATAGGCGATCAGGTATGTCTGACCCAATACACACAATATAACACATACACAGTATACGCTATACATTAGGTACACAGTAGAATTTAGCAATGTTTTGAATCAGTGATTTGCTTAAAGATATAGTTAGGTTATTTAGTGGTATTTTGTAGAAATCTGTATCTGATCCTACACAAATGGGAAAAGTTTGTTCTACCAGAGCTATTGATAGAATTGTTTGTCACAAGAATGTGACTTCTTGTCTCTTCTAAACATCAGTCTCATTACTGACAAATGTATTCTTTTCTATCCGCTGTCACTGGCAAAGTGCCCATGTAGTTCTCTCCATCTTTCTATAATGTGTACTGTAGGGGTGATATAAGATATTATTTTTATTAGGTGGAGTTGGTGGAAGAAACTCAACAGCTGGACTCCATGTACTTTAGAAAGCTCCAGGATTTGCATCAAGTGAGTAGTTCCAAGAAGGATGAGGTAAGACAAGTACCTACTAACAAAAACAAACCCTCACTCTGTCAGAGAAGGTTCACACTTTGAGTATCAGCAATGGAAGGCTGACCAGATGCTAGTTTGGAGAAGCAAATAGTCTGGTTTCTACCATTCATTTTGGGGACTGATTGACAGCCATTGTGTTAATTAGATATACAGGTCTTCTGTCAATTCCATTAACATCAGACCTAAGGTCTATGGAATGTACTTTGAGCCCCTACTCTTGAGTAAATGCCTCCATTTCAAGTGAATTACAGGTATATATTGGATTATTCGATTATGGAACCTGCACACACTGATATGTTTAAAGCAAACATAAAAGTAAAGCTTACTAGGAGCTGGAATCTTAATTTATTTTCTCAGTAATCAGAAAGCTACTTTACAGAGATGGGTTATCTAATGCGAGGATTATTAGACTGAGCAAAATACAGAGGTGAAAAGAAGAGTTATGCAAGCAAAATAATTTCTCCCCTCAGAGCACTGTTGCTGACACTGGGGCTCTCAAAGAAGATCAGCACTTGCATCAAGTTCCCGAAGAATTGCCAGGTCCTAATCTATCTGACCTGATCTGTGACAAAGAGAAGTTAGAACAGTTCTCAGCTTTTCTTAATAAGCATTCTGCTAGGTACGTTTCTTCATTATTATTATTTTACCTGTTTCTAGGTTCAGAAGAAATCTTTGTTGAGGATCTTGGCTATCCAAATGCTGACAGATTTTAGTCTTTTTAAAAAAGTGTTTGCATATTTATGAAATACACACACACATTGTTCAGACAACTGAATTGTCTTAACATGTTTTGGGTAAAAATTCTCCTGGTCAAAACATATTTGTATCGCAGTTCTACTTTCAGTTTCTGCTTTGATTAGTGGCAAACCCCTGAGTAGAACAATTAGCCTATAATGAGTAAAGTTTTCTCTTTTTTAGTACAGATTCAATTTAGTAAATTTTAAAAATTAAAGCTGGTTATTATAAAAATGTACAAATAAAAATCAGGCATGCTGTTCTCACAGTGTGACAGCAACCACAGTTTTGTGTTTGCTGAACAGATTTCAGTATTAGCTTGTAGCAGGTGCAGTCTTAGGCAGGGTCTTTGAAAAAATGAGCCTGTTTGTTTTAAAAGTAAGATCTAAACAGAAGCTGACACTTCTTTTTTTTTTGTCTTTAAATTGTCACTTCCTTCCTTTAATCAGGGTTCCCATGATTTGATGTTTTGCATATTGGCTATTGCTTCTAGTCAAGGACTGCTATAGCTTTACATTGGATATTGGTCAACTTTTTCAAAAGTGCCCAGAAAGGGGCATCTGGTACAAAACTCCTCTGGCCAAGACTCAATGTCATCACTTCTGCTTATCATCACATAGCTTCCCTTTGTAGTCAGAGAGAGAAATATACATTCCTGGACACAATACTCTTTAATTCTTAAGGTGACATCTAAAACCAGTTTGGACGCATCATTCCTCAGATTACTGACTACAAAAGGACTGCACATAACGAGTTCAGATGGATATTCTTACGCTGTAGGTGCCTATAGTCAGGTGACTTCTGAGTTAGCTCTCTAGAGCAGTGGTCTCCAGACTTTCTGCTCACGCATCTCATCAGTAAAAACTTTTTGAGCACGGATCGCTGGTATATATATATATATTTAATTTTTTATACATTTTATACATGTGCTACTAAAGATTTAATATTTTCTTCCTGCCCCTCAACAAATGGTGTTGCACACCCCCTTCACACATTGCAGTTCGGAGACCCCCATTCTCTGACTGGAGAAGTGGTAGGAATCAGCAGATAACAAGTCATGGACAGGTACACTGAATTGCCTCTGGTATTTCCTGCTCCTTTGTTGATCACAGAGAAGTCCCATCTTAAGTGGTAGAACCAGGCAGAAAAATGTTTAATTTATGGAGCTTTTTAAAATTTATTTTTTGTAGACTTTCATAATGAAGAAAAACATATGAAAAGTCTCACAAAAGTGTTTTAGGGCTGGGTCCAGACTAGTTGTGCTGGAGTCCAGCTGGCATGCTACAATAATGGTGCTTATTGGTACTATAAGCTGAAGGGATCCTAGAACTAATGCAGTCTGGAAAATTTCAGACAAAAACAACGAACACATCATTTGCCTTTTCATCAAAACTTACGGTTCTGATAATGTCCAGTTGTAAGTGATCCAAGTTTCAGGATGGACAGGCTGCTGAATACGTGCACACAAATTCTGGTAAGAAACTAAACAAAGCTCCATTAATTAATGCTTTGTTAAATATTCACACAATTGCAGGAGAATTTGTTTTACTTTGGGTTAGTGAATTACCACTTGTTAGTCTCGCCAGGCTAATTGACTATGGATGTGCTCCTGATCCAGTATGCCAGGATAAGCCACCACTAAATGGTTTATCTAACACACTTGAAGATTATATATTTTACTTTTTAAAAAAGGTGCACATATTTGATCAGTTGTCATAGGTAGATGCCAAGGAGTTACTCCATAAACCACAGTAATTTGGATCACTTGCATTTGGGTGAACTTAGCTGTGTTGTGATGAACTAGCAAATTAAAGAATTTCAGTCTCAGTAGAACTCAGGGTCCTGTAAGGGTCTCAAAAGACTTTTGAAAGGAGAACATCTGTTCTTAAATCAGTCAGATGCTTTTGAACCTTTTACTCATAGATTAATGTTTTAAAAAGCCAGTTATTAACCAAATGGAAAACTAAAACAGATTTGTCTGAATTCAATTTTTTATATTTCCTGCTGCAAATACAGTGAATGTACTCACTAAAATGCTCACAGAACTTCAGCTAATAAGATACTGTCAGAAAACAGTCAAATAAATTAAACTGAAATTGTAGATATGTCATTTATTCTGTTGTCTGGTTTAAAGAACAAAACCATTCTATGATTCTATCAAAACAAACCTAAATTTATAGTGTACACTCAAATATTATGAACAATATATGGATTGAGAATTGCATCATTGAAAGGATTTGTCACTGACTATGAGTAATGATATAAGTAGTAGAATTGGTAATTTAAGGGAAAGTAGCCCACAGAAAGCCCTAGAAACACATTCTAGCATTAATTGTTTTTATCTGCTTAACTGCAGACTGACTTAAACTCGGGCACTTCACATGAGGCAGGAAGGGGGTGATTTCTTGGGCTGATGTTCCCAGCTGTCATCCATGCTTCCTTCTCACGTGATAAAACAAGGAGGCAGAACAGGAGGCGTCAACTGATCTCTCAGTGGCTCGTGGCCGCAATGCTGATTCAAATTCTCATCTGTTTCATTTTTAATTCTCTCTGCGAGCTCTGCACTATGGTTCTGGTTCATGGTCCCTGCTGGATTTCGCAGTGACATTTGAGAAGGTTACTCCTTTCAGGGTACCCCCAGATGGCACCCTAAGTGAGGTCTCCTAGATGTATGTTTGCTCTGCCTGTTCAGCAAGTGCCATGATCTCAGCAGATGGTACTAGCAGAGAAAAAATGACATAAAATTTCAGCCCAATCTGACCTGGTATTTAGGTCTTGAATACTTTGGTGGATTGTGGTTAAACTAATAACTCCCTAGAATGTTGATGAAATTAACTCAATATTGAAATAACATTCTATTTAAATTTGTTTGTAGCATGGATCTCATGTGCTGGCTAGATATTGAAGAGTTCAAAAAGACGCTCCACCAAGATGCAGAAAAAAGTAATGAAAAAGCTAAAAACATTAAAAACAAGTACTTAAACGACACGTACTTCTTTGGACCTAACAGCCCAGCTACTAGAGAAGAACAAGAAAAGGTAGCAGTTACAGAACCATTCATAAAGAACAATCACTGTGACTGTGACTGAGATAAAAATCCACAAGTGGGTTTGCTCCAGTTTTGCCCAAGATATCTCCTCAAATCTTATCTATATTTTTGGCCAGAAATCTGGTTCTATTCTGATTGTATTGTTCCCTTCCTTCCTGTTCAGGCTTTTCTTCCCTGCCCCTTACAGAACATGTCTCTTAAACTGTGATCTGAGACCACAGCCAGAGCATGCACAAGACAGCTCAGAAAAAGTGTAAAAATGACTTTCAGGCACAGTGACTTGTTCCAGCTTTCTATTTTAGTATGTCAGTAAAGCCACAGACAGCAAGTCTGAGCTGTGGTACTCTGATATATCTTGATACTTAGGCAATTTACTTGGTCAAGCTGGGGTATTATTTGCCAGAGTCTGTATCCTATTATAGGTAGGGACAAATGTAATCTGTTCCCTTTTATGAAAAGTACATGTGAGCCTTGGGTAAGCATGCATTAAGTGCTTTGCTTACAGTTAAGCTCATGCTTTGCTAAATCAAGGATGTAGAGAGATAAAGGACTTTTGGTATACACAAAAGTTTATGTCATGTGTTATTGTATTTGGATTGCTTAGCTAATGCATTCAGGTGGAGGAAGGAGACAAAGCCTTCATGATCAACTTTCAGCAGCGGTTCTGCTAGAAGTTCAGCAGTGCATCCAGAAGAGATTAGAAAAACAATGGCTGCCATTGTTCCTGGCAGATGAACACCATGGGGCCGAGGAACAAGCAAAGGTAATTTTTTAACAATGACAACACATACAGGCATTGTTTTTTGTTTGGCTCATAATTTACCATTGGGATAAAAAAGTTCAGAAGAAAAGCAG
This sequence comes from Eopsaltria australis, assembly GCA_034509425.1. Classification (NCBI taxonomy): domain Eukaryota; kingdom Metazoa; phylum Chordata; class Aves; order Passeriformes; family Petroicidae; genus Eopsaltria; species Eopsaltria australis. The sequence goes on from JAVTVJ010000001.1 coordinate 5,175,927, forward strand.
CCCACAACTTACTTTCAGTTTACATTAAAAGAGATGCTGTAGCATGTACAGGTTGAAACATTTACCTTGATGAGTGTGAAGGCCGTTCATCTGAAGTCTTAGATTAGCTGACAGTATTATTGTTAGATCCAAAATCTGAAGGAGCTGGTGTTAGCTCTGCTGCCATCTGGGCAGCCAGGAGAGTGACCTAATCTTTGCTGTAGTGCTACACTCTCCCTATGCCATTTTGCCTTAGCCATACAGTTGCACACTGAAGAAGTACTGCTTTGTGTAAAGGATTTGCCCAAGGGGATCAGAACACAAGCAAATGAGTGAGCTTCTCATGCTGTAATTCTTTCTCTTATGCTGTCCACATTCTCCCATCTGGAGCTGCAGTGCTTCTAGAAACAACTTCAGGACTTGTGAAATTCTGCTGAGTGGGGAGGTTAACTGCTACAAGCCTTACTTCAATTGGTTACTTCAGAAAGTTGCCAAAAAGCTGGGAGTGAGGAGCCTTTCACTCCTGCTAGTTCATTAGAAAGACTGAGGAATGGGCAGAGCTAACATCTGCCTTTTATGAGTGCCTCTGTGGCTGTGATCCATGTAAGGGGATCATCCTGCTGGTGACAGATGCAAAGACTTGGTGTTTTGCACTTCCACAACAGCTCTGACACGTGAATGTCATAGCAGAAGTAAACTTCACAGTTCCACCAAGGAGACACATATGCGACTGCATTGATTCATAAAACTTGTTTTCTGTCATCTTTATAACATCAAGAAGGTTGTCAGAAGTGTTGTCAGAAGTGCATATAAACCGAATCCTTTCCATTGATTCAGAGCACTAAGCAATCTGAAAAGTATAGCTTCAGATAAGAGAAATTGTACTTTTAATAATAATTATGTTAATTGAATTTAAAAAATCCTAACCCTCTGCCATTTTTAGCTGAACTCTGCCTTCTTTACAAGCCCTGGCAGAAGACCAAGCAATAAGGCTAAGCTGCTTCCAGGTCTGGAAGCTAACTCATGCCTCTTTTTGCACCTGCTGCACTGTGTTGTCAGGGAGATTAGCCCAAGTAGTTTAGAAAATGCTGTATTTAACTCCAATAAACAGTTTACAGGAAATACATACTTCTAATGAGCTTTTAGTATTTTCCTAACTCCATTTATGTTCAATTGCTTTTTTCTCTCTCTTATTGAAAATTCAGAGGATGAAAAGGTTCTTTGAAGAAAGTATTTTAGAAGAAGTGAAACCAGATGACATTCTCCACTGGCTTCATATTTCACAGTGACAAAACTGTGGCCATGCTATGTAGACCTTATACAGGAAACCTGCCCTTTGTTTGAGGTGCAATTTTGCTACAAAGAAGTTGCAGGATCAAGTCTGTATTTCTGATACAGCTGTTCAAAGGAACTAAAACCATTTCATACTATAAAGAAATCAAACGCAAAATTTAGTCCTCACATAAGTGGTCCCTCAGAACATTATGGGTAAAATAAACTCCACCACTAGTGGAGTGCACAGTTCGACTGCTGTTGCCTCTTCTCTAATTCCCTAGTGTTAATGAGTAGGTGCTTATTTACAGCTGAAGAAGGGACAGCATTCTATTTAGAATTGGTCCACAACAAGTTTCAGACATAAAATCCATAAGAAGACATATGAACTATCCTACCACTGGGGTCTTAGTCATTAAAAGGCTGAACAAGAAACAAGAATATTTTAAAAATAAAATAATAATATTTTGTTCAACTATAGATAAGGCACATAACTGAAGATCTTTCACACAAAGACAAGCAAAAGACACCTGGGATGTGGAAGACAAGTGAAATTTACTGTGTCTCTTGTGTCTACAGTTTCACAGCCTTTTTCATTTGGACCTTGCACATTCTTCACAATTTCCCTGTTGATAGTGTGATGCCCAAATATAATGCTGTTAAAAGCAATCATGATTGTACTGGTGGACTGATTACTCACTTACATTACTCCTGAATTTAGCTCCCTGCTGGATGTTCATGCTCCCTTTCTGTCTGGAGAGGTCATACTTGAAAATAAAGGTGTCTTGTCCTGGGCTTTGGAGCACTATTGACACTCCTCAAATTAATATTGTACCTTTAATTCACATTTATCTGTATTTTGCATGCAGTGGACTTATTTGGACAAGCTGTTCATTCCAGCATCTGGTAGTTTATTTATTATTGCAAGTGGATTACGTGCAGACACAAAAGGGAATGTGAAGTATGCAGCAGAGTGGGCAGGTTTAATCATATCTCACAGTATCTGTTTCATTTAGAATTGTATTTTAATCTCACAGTACTGAGATAATATCAAATTTAAACTTTTTAAACCTTTGTAATAATACATTTCATCAGATGTTTGCCAGTTTTTTCCTCTTGAAGAGCAGTGAACTTTTTGTGGTTGCCAATATACAAGTTGTGTACATTTGTTCAGTTGAGCTTTTATTGTCTGTTGAAATCAAGCTAGAGACCCGGTCACCAATTATCCATGCAAACCATCAGCACAAAAGGGATCCAAAGTGCATGTGGGTTCTGTTAACTGAGTTCTCCCTTTGTCTGTTTGTCAGGAAGATGGTTTTTCTCCATATTCTGCTTCAAGGTTGTTGACCCATAAAATAAGCAGTGTTTATATACTGGTATAGGGATGGAAGCAAAATTTTGTTCTTCCCTTCATGAATAGACCCTAGAAATAATTTTTCCCAAAAGTTCCCTAAATCCTAGTCTCAGGGAATAGAACATGTTTGGAGAACTGGAGAAGGGCTGAGAAGATCCAACCGTACTGCCTAAATTGAGTTGACTTTATTTTAACCAAAGAACCCTCTGAACAGCCACCACCCTCCTTGCCAGGGTAGTCTCTCACCCCTGGCAGACTCTGTGACAGGACATTGAGCATAACCCCTGTTTTTAAGACAAGCTGCAGAAACCCTTTCAGCTTAGGATCAGCTTAGATTTCCAGGACCGTTGGCAACAACTAAAAATGTTTTTGACCGATGCTCACCATTGAACAGCACTCCACCCCTCCAGGACTTCAAGAGTTTTAAACCACTTTTAGAAGATGGTTTTCATTCATCCATCTTATAACAAAAGGGGGTTGTTTGGCTTGCTCCTCAGCAACAGCACGAGAACTGTTTGTTCAGGAAGGCAGGCCAGCATGAACTTCAGTTCAAACAAACTGTCCCTTCCCTGCATAAGCCATCTTTCTTTCTCCACCCTTTCCTGGCTGGCTACTGTTCTATGCTTGGCAGCATGAGGATTTCCAAAATGTCTCGATGACTTTAAATTCTGTTTTACTACTGGTAGCTTAATTTCACAGAGAGCAAACTCTCTGACTTCTGTGACACATTTTAAACCTCATTTTGTTGGTGAGATCCCTGTCAGAAGCATTTTACAACTTTAAACTGTGTGGTTTGAGTGTTCCTTTTCCTTTGTTGTTTGTTTGCATATAACTCAAACTGTTCTCTAGAAAAGTAGCCCGTTGCCATAATCAATAACAATAGCTGTTTCTATACTTTGTAGTATGCAGTCATATGGTCTAAATCATTGTCAGTCATTTCCTCTCCCATCACATCTTCCAAAAAATGTTCCCCAAACCAAACTGGAAAAAAAAGAGGAAAGGAAGAAATGAAACCTTGCCACATTTTATTGTGTCCATGTCATAAACTCATAAACTACTGAAAGTTAGGGTCAGTGCAAAGATAAGAATCAGACAGTTTACACTAACTAATGCCTTTGTTATTGCTTTTTGAAACAAAGTTTATTTGGTGCATCTATTTCTTCTTTTGACAGCATGTGGACAATAAGTGTGTTTCTTCATCTACTGAAATAATTGCTTTCCGCAAAGCACTGTTGGATCCAGTGACATCAAATCTGTTTAAACGCTATGTGTCACTGAAAGGAGACCTGCTGGGGAATGGAGTGCTCTTTTGGCAAGAGGTGCAAAAGTATAAGGTATGGTGGTAAAACAGAGCAAAGGGAATAGCCTTCAATTTGTAAGCAAATACATCTATTCTTGCATATTAGGAGAATTTTAACAAAACTATCTATAGGCATTCTGTTGTTCATAGTAAAGCCTCTTTCACTGTTTAAGCTGTTTTTTTCTTCAGTGAAAGTCCTCACTTCTTAAGGGTAGCTATTTTTACTGTAACACATTATCCCTGTATTTCTTTATGCTTCTTCAAACTGTAGCATTCTTCTGAGTCTCTAAAGGAACACTGCTAGCTCACTGATGCCCAGTTTGGTATGCATCTGTTGAGCAGTAGAAATATGCAAGCATTAAAATGTTCATTCTGTCTTTATAGCTGGTATCTGAATTTGGTAATTTCTCAAAAATGAGAGATTAAATTCAGTCAAATCTACAGATGTAAAGATGGTATCTACCCAAAAAAATCTGTATGTACAATACAGACCTCAGCTCCCTTGCACTTTGTAGAATCAAATTGGACTTGAGCTGAGCTTGGGACCAAAGTGAAATGTGATGGAAAAAGTCAGCAGGGATTACCTCTCTCCCAAATACATGTAGTTTTGTGAAATTGCTGCTGTGTGGGTTGAAACACAATGGAAAACCTCTGGAGTGAAACTTTAAATCACACTGCAGCCTCCTAGGAACACCCTGGATTGAATGCAGGGACACCACAGATTTTCCTGTATTCCTCATGCCTTTTGCCTTTGGGATATTCCCGATGCAAAAGTGCTACCAGAGTACAGAACCTCTCCTGGGCTCCTGAACATAGCCTATGCGCACATGGCAGGCAGGGAGCATGAGATTAGCTAACATGCTCAGAAATTGGGCTGTAAACACAGTTGCTGTTGCAGTAGCACTTGGAGATCCTCTACAGGCATGTGGGTGTATTTTCACTGTTTAATTTTATGAATTTGAATTCGGTGTCTGCTTTGGAAGGTGAAGCTCCTCTATTTCCAGGGGACAAACTTCCTCACAAAGGCTCTGATCCCCAGGCGAGGAATCACTGGCTGAAATGCTTTTTGGGGATGCTGCTGTCTCTCGTGGTTACGGAGTGACTAGCTTAGACTAACACTGTGGTATGAAGGCACCTGGTGTCCCATGACATAAATCCTTTTCTAGATATTTGAAGGTTTTTTGAGACTTGTGACTCTTCATTGCTACATTATGGAGGACATGGAAACTTTCTGCAAATTAATGTGGAGTGTAGTCTAAACTGTTCTATTTGTAGAACTGCTCTCTGAAGAAAACCTTCATTGTTTTTTGTCTCACCCCCTTTCCTGCATTTATGTTAATTTTATTTGTCTTGTTATCAAGAAAAAGTACAATCTGACCATATTTCTCCATGCACGCAATTTGTCACGGTTGGCAGTTGATGCTCTTTTAGAAGTAGGAGTGTTGTGGGTCAGGCTGAACTGCAGGAATATTGCCAAAGGCGTGGGCAGCACTTTGCACAGTGCATACTTGTATTGTCTGAGCCCTATCATGCCATCAGTTTAGACAGAACTCCCTTTATGAGTCAGTGACTGCATTGCTCCCTGTAACCCATCAGGTTGGCGGCACATCTTGGGACAATCCAAAACCAAGATTTTTTTTTTTTTAGACAAATATAAAGAAACATAACTCTGTGGATCATTTCCATCTGTTCATCTAGGCTCAGTCTCATCTCTCTTCATAGCATATGGCTTGTTTGTCTTCCCTCTTACTACAGCTCTCTGTCTTCTATGCTAGATGAGCAAAGAAAGCCATAATATATATTCTTAGGATATACTGAATATATTTTTGCATTGCCTTACTTTCTTCATTATAGTTGTTATCATTCTTTTTTTTTCCTTCCCAAAACTAAAAGTATTCATAATAAAACAAGCCAACGCTTTCACATACCACATTTCTGGTTAAAAGCCATGGTTTTAATTTCTTTGCAAAGTAAATATATAGCCTTCTATACCAAAACTAAATTCAGATTCTTCATTTAAAGAGCTCTCTTCCTGAAAACTCTGGAGTGCTCATTGTGTCTCTAAGACATATGTGATAGTCTCCTAGTGTTATATTAATTTCTTGATATATATGGATAGAGGGGAAATTCATGTTTCAAAGTGTTGGAAGGACACTCTTTAAATTATTTTTTCTTCATGTCAAAGTTCATTGGTGGCATCATAGGGGGTCAAAATGCAGTACTAACAGGTTTTACAAGAACAATAGGATCACATCAAAAAAAGTAAAAAACCCCAGTGTTCCTTTGGCATCTTGTTCCTGTAAGTTCAGGTTTGTTTTGTATTCTATAGTGTACAGAATTATTTCAAACCTTGAGGTTTTGGGAAACTAGAAAATCTTAATGAAAGGTGAAAGCAGAAGATTTCAATAAATGGAAGATTGTACTGGTAGGTGGCATTGTCCCCTCTTGTGGCAACATTCCTGGTTATAATATCTTGTACCCTCTAAATATTTCCCCTCTTCTATTGGAGCACTTAAAGCATTTTTTTTGTCTTTTTTATCTTTTAGTTACCATGGCTATGCAAGTCATAGCAGGCTCATTGTGAAAATCAGTGCCTTTCACACTTGTAGATGTGTTTCTCTTTTCAGAAATGTCTCCTGTTTGCCAGTAATGTACTTAAATTCTCTGCTGTTCCATCAGAACATGCAGGCAGAGATTATCACCTAAAAGCAATGATTGCTATGTATCTGCATTTGCAAACCAGAAGCCCATTCATATCTTAAGTATGGTTTCGACCATGCACATTTACCAAAAGAATTTTGCCCTGCATACTGAAGGAATTTGTTATGTAATTATTTTTGTGTGACGATTGCTCTTTGATCACTGGTGCCCTGTAAAGGTTCTTGTGTGCGTCTCTCTCCATTGACTGAAAATGCAATTTTTCATCTTTCAGGACTTGTGCCATTCTCATTGTGCTGATGCCATAGTTCAGAAAAAGATCACAACTATTATTGACTGCTTTATTAATTCTGCCATACCCCCAGCTTTGCAGATTGACATCCCACCTGAACAAGCAAAGAAGATTGTGGAACGCAGGAAAGAGCTAGGACCTTACATTTTTAGAGAGGCACAGGTAAGAAGCGGGGCGAATCTCTGTGACAGGTCTGGCTAGAGACTGTGTGCCAGAAATCTTAGAGATTTTAGGAACAGTCTTTGTTGCTTATGTGACGATTAGGACTCCACACATAAGCCTGGGCTTGAAGGAGAAAACTATAATCATATATTTCAATGAGACTGGAGGAGATGAAAGGGAGGCTGCAGATATATACTGCTCAATAAAGAAGATCTCTGACAGCTAGCTGATCCTGGAAAGGTGTTATCCAGGTCTGTTAGGAATTCTGGCAGTAGAAATGAATTCTGTCTATGTTCTTAATTGCTTGTTCTTTACCACTTGGTTAATGTCGGAGAAGTAATTTGTAGTTAGAAAGTTTGTGGTTTTCATGTTTTATGAAAAATGCAGATGTGAGTGAAGCACAGAGACAGCTTAACTAGCTGGATGTCTTTCCCTTCTTTATTACAGAAAGTGTGTATTAAATGCCTGTACACAATTTTCTCTCTGATCTTTCTATTAATCAGGTTGAATAGCAATTTTGGAACCTGTACTACAGACTTATTATTTTCTTATCCCTTCATACTGCCTTGTCCTATCTTCTAAGTCCAAGAAAAGTAGTTATTCTTCTTTTCCTATAAAATTGCCACCAACATCTTTAGACGTCAACCGTGAGTCCATAAAGTGTTTGCATGACAAAAGATGAATGATTTGTCAGAGAAAAGGGTTCATATAGGTCCTAAGAGAAAGAGAAGTTTCATTTCAGCCTGTGTAAAACCCAGTGAACTCCAGAAATGTGGCACAAAACCAAAGGAAGAACTAGGCCAAAAAGCTGTGACTGGAACCCGACAGTGACTCACATGTCACTTTCAAGCCTGTTGAGCCAGAAGCAGTGAGGTGCTGAGCATGCTTGGCTCCTTTGAAGCCAAGTTTCTCAATGCAAATTAAACTTCTAAATAAATTGAAAAATGTGAGCCTTAGTACGTGCAGCAACAGAATTCACTGAGCCCCTCTGTTTGCTTTTCTAAAATTGTTTTTCTTATTCTAGTTCAAAAACGACCCTGTGAGAGATTATATCATTTAAGAATTATCCAAGATTTGCTCATAGATCTGTAATGTGGTTTAAGAGCCTTTCCAGAGGCAAAAAAGTATTTCCTTTCTCTTACAGAGGGGAAAAAAAAGCCCTCTCCCTAATGAACTGAATATTTGAAATACTTGAGCAGAACAGTGGTGCAAAAGCAATTCTACTGGTGTATATTTTATCAAGAATACTTGTAAAAAGTGATGGATGTTTTCATTAATGCAAACAATTGTTTAGGGAAATATAAAAAAAAGTAAGTGCATTTTAACTGTGTTTTAGGAAGATTTCTCACCAGTAATAAACACACTGATGAAAAGCATGTGCCGAGCAAAGCTGGGCTGAAATGTCAGGACAGAGTACGTGGGAGGAACAAGGCTGTGTGTTCAAAAAAAATAGTTATCTCATTCTGCATTTTATTTTACAGTCAACCGTTTCCTTAATACGGTCAAGACTAACTTTATTTTCTTCCTGCGCAGATGAGTATTTTTGCTCTTCTGTTTAAATTTTGGCCAGAATTTTGTGAGTTCCAAAGCAATGTGGATTGTGAAAAAATTCTAGCTGAATTAGAGAAAAAAAAGGAAAGAGAGATGCGAAAGAAGGCAGGCATAACAGCTAAGGTAAGGCTCGTAAATTTTCAGGTGGCCACTGATGAACTGAATAACATAAGCAAAGACCCATAAATTAAAATATCCCCTTCTCAGCCTGATCCAAAGCTACCAAATCTTCTTGTTAGATTTCAAGCTTTACACGCAACCCAGTCCTAAGGTGATGAGTTCCCAGTTCTGCCAATGCATATACATGTATGTTTAACTTGAAGCAGATGAGTCAATGGAATACTCCTTTCATTAATCAGAGGAAAAAAATGTATTTTAGTCACCTTTTGTGCCAAGAGCAAAAAAGAAGGCTGAATTAAGAAAAATAAATCTGTGTACAGTCCATGTGTACTGTGGGCTACTGTAGACCTGTTTGCATTTTCATGATGTGTTGTCTTATATTAGAATTTACATTCTGGGTCACAACTGAAATCAAACCAAACCCAAACCAAAATTGATTTAATATCTGTTTTCCAGAAGGACCGTTTGAAAATCCTGCACATTATTTTAAAAAATTTTATGTGGTAACTGCTTTGCATAATCTTTGCCTTTTCTTGAATATTTCTCAGCTTTGAAAGTGAAATTGTTAACTGTTCACAGCAATTTTCCAGACAGTTCCAGCGCGTTAACAGAACTGTGACCTCTACAGTGGAATGCTTGTTTGGAAAATTGTTTTTCTTGGATTTTTAAAGTTAAAATATAATGGACTTTTTTTCTATTGATTATAGGCTTTGAAAAAGTTTATTTTTTATTAAATACAATTGTTTGGCAAGCTTTGAGGAGAGAACATTCTTTTAAGGGCAGAGAAATTACCGGACTTGCAAACTATAATAAGTAGCATTACAAAGACCTTTACATATTCTAAATACCATATACATGTGCTGATATGTTACATGTGATAAGAAGCACACAAGTATCTGGACAGATGAAGTCATAGGCCCGTAAGAACATGTATACATTGTTATCCTCTTTTAGGCACATGAAACCTGAGGACCAGTGAAGCATTACTCAAGGCCACACACCAATGTCAAGGGAAGTCTAAAATCCAAGAACTCATGCTCCTTTCTCCAAAGCTCATTGTCTCCATATACATATGTCTGCCAAGGCCATTGGCAATACTTATAGTAAAAGAATGCAATATTTCAAAGTAAAGCACTTTTGCATTTTCACAGACTTATTTTCCATCTGTTTGTTGCCTGTCTATGAGATTTCTGATGAAGATCAAGGAATAAAAAGCAAATCTTGGGCAGGAGGGCAAAAGCCTAGCTTTTATGGAGAACAAATGGGAATGGTGAATTACATTTCTGAGCAGGGAAATAGAGTAAGAAATTTTAGAAAATGACAGGCAGAGAATGCAGCTCAGTAAACAGTTGCTAGGCTATTCTCACAAAAACAAGATCAGTAAAGATCAGTTACTTTTTAAAATCTCTTAAAAGGATAGGTGGAACAGATAAATTTTCCCAATATTTTTAAAATCCTTTTCCCTTTCTGTTATTGTTAAAGAATTTGCCATTTCCTGTTCTCTTGCCTGAGATTTCTGTCCTCTCAGTAACAACATAATTCAAATGATTCAGTATCCCTGAAGGATACTGATAAGGTTCATCTAATATGAGCGATAGCAGGTTCACTTGTTGGCTTGTGGAAGGTGATGATTTCTTGGCAATGAAAATAACGACTATGTTCCTCTGCCCCACCAGGCTCACTGAACAAGAGGAAAGCTCTGGCAAGGGTTAGAAACAGCTTTTCTTGTATATATCTTCTCTCCACCCCACGAATCAGTTGCTGTTTTGGGTTTATGTCAAACAGAGCAACCATAGTCCTAGGGGAGGAATTTGCTTTCTTCTTCTTCTACACATGTCCCCAGGGCACTGAATCTACCTGGGCTCACCTAAGTTTTAGAACTGAACAGATAAGAGTTGGACTTTTATGTAGTATAGTGGAAAAAATGGGCAGACAAGGAGCTTTTCACTGAGTAATGATGCTTAACTTGATGTTGTTTGACTATCTCAATATTTTTTGTGTGTACCTATTTGTTATTTAAGGGGCAAATTCTATCAAAGGCAACCTGGCAATGGACTTGTTCCTTTGTTAGCTGCTAGATGCACATGCCACAAACTTTCCAATATATGAGTTACTTTTTGCAGACTGCCTTGATGCCAGTACTAGTAATTTGTTGTATACAGCATTGCATTTAATTTCCGAAGTAGATTTTGGATTTTTTGCTTTCAAATGCATAAAATAGCTTTAAAGTTTTAGCTCTAACTTACACTGTAGATTTGTACTTACTCTTTCCATGTCCTTAGCAAAGAAAGCCATCAACATTATTTTCCTTTCCCATGTATCTGCCATCTCCCTTAGCAATAAGCTTATTTGTTAGTAAGTGGTGTAATGGCATGGGATCTAAATTTGCTATAACATTGCTTAATTTATTTTGAGAAGTCATTTTTAAAGACCTTGCTTAATTCACCATTCTCATTGAGCAAACATAAACTGCAGTGCAGTAGTAGTCATGCTGCCTCTGTGTTTGCATTGGCATCCCTATTCCACCAATTGAGTGTGCCACAGAAATTACTGAGCCTCTCTCTGGAGAGAAGATCAGCATCACACTGCCTGAGCAGTTCTGTACCCAAAAGTCACTCTTATACCTGATGGGTTCATAGGACAGTTGGAATGATGAGGAAAGAAAAGGTAATTTGGGAGCAAGGAAACGAGATAGTATGATCCTTTTCGAGATCTTTCAGGGACTTACTAAGTGACTTTGGGTATCATTTGAGCCCCATTTTTTCCCCTCACTTTCTCACTTGGAACATAGGAGAGTTATATTATTCAGCTCTTGGAGATGTTGTGGAGTTGCCTATATGAGGTCAAATATGAACATCGATTAATGTTTGCAAAGAGTTTTGGGATCATCAGACAGAATGTACAAAGGTGAAACAAACCAACATGAAAATGACAAATAGGTAATCATCAGAGCAGTTTGCCAAGGGTTACAATGCCTTGTTCTTCACTGTAGATTGTAGATTGCCTGTTTTCCTAACTTGTATACTGTAGTTCGTACACAGCTACTGGAGCAAGCTGGAATTACTCATGACAAATCCCACATTCTACATTTATACCTGAGGCCAAATTAGAGGCTCACAATGTCCTCTCTGTCCTTAAAATATGTTCTGTCACCTAGCTGTATTTTGGAGCAGGTATTGATCTGAAAGGAACACGGTCTGCAGAAGTGTAGGGGACAGGAAACATGACCTAGAAAAAATAAATGCTTTAAAAAAACCAGCTACTATTTTTAAACATGCTCCAAATGATGAATTATGAAAATGAGCACAATAAAACATTACTGAAAATGACACTATCTCATTTCCAATGAAAATTTTTGGTTCCTCAGACTTTGGTTTTTGCTTTAGCTCTGTAACTATTGTTCACATCTAATTATGAGTTTTAATACTGGCAGGGTAAAGAAGTGGGGAGAAAACTCATGAACTTGAATCAACTTAAGTCCTTGACTCAGCTCAAGTCCTTGACTCGGCCTGAGCCCTTGACTCAGCTTGAGCCCTTGACTCAACTGCCAAGGAGTGTTTTGGTACATGAGCTTGATAAGAAGAGAACATCACCAACATCTTTAGCACATGCAGAAGGACACGGGAGGAAGGTAATAGTACATGTTTCTACAGATCTCATTCAAGAGAGAGAAAATGATCTTGGGAAAAGGGAAAGGGGGAGTTTGGTTTTGAATACTGCTGTCATGTGGTTCTTCAATAACTGTTCATTTTTCTACAATTAGCTTTGCTGTTCTAAGTTTACCTATGTTACAGGTGATTTTTTTTTTGTTCTTTATTATTTTTTTAAGATGTAGGTTCTGAGTAGTATTAACAGCTAACAGAATGTTAAGATATTATGGTGTATAAAAAGAATCTGTATATATAGATAAATTGAATAAAAGTTAGTTCAATTCTGGAAGAAGCTTTATTTGTGAAATTCACATCCTGGAAGAATTTGATTTAAGCTAGAGTCTTGTTCTGTCAAAAACTGAAGCTGAACTCCTTTAGGAGATCTAGGTATTTGAAAATCTGACAGCAAATACCACTTCAGGACTTATTCCATAACAACTCTGACTATGCATCAAATCTGTATTGAAAAGGTAACAGTTTAGTTTTTTGGGAAATGCAAAGAACAGACACGCTACATTGGGCATATCAAGGGATCAATCATGGCTAAGTTGGCACCGCAAGAACATAATAGGGAACCTGTGCAACCATATAAGCCCAGATATGTCTGTGACTCAGGAGTAAATCACACTTTGGCCACTGCTTATATTCAATCATAGAGCTCTTCCCATGGCATTATGGTAGTGAAGAGCAGAATACAGAAAAAGGTACTGTGAAATACCCCCAAAATCTGAAACCACAATGTAAATTGCGCAGATGAACTTACACTCTTATCCCTTAAGTGGACCTTTTTACTTTTGCTCATACCTATTAAAAAAAAAGTGAGTTGAGCAAGCCAGTATATCCCTAGCATATACTTAAGCCCTCAAGAAGAGGTAGAACAAACAATAATCTTTTAAAGGGCAGTTTCTTCTTCCTTCTGCAAGCCCCTTTCTACTATAGGAAGGTTCTAGAAGTTCTTACTGAATCATGATATGACAAATGGGCTCCAAACTTCTCATGCTGTAAGATAAAAACCAAACCAAATAAAAGTGCAGTTCTCATACTGTTTTGGGAGAACAGCCTATTATTTACATGCAGTCTGAACTGTGGTTGTTGCCTTTAAAAGCAGTATTTTATCCTTAGAAAAGGAAAGGATGACATCTCCAGTTGATCCACCTCTGGTGGTAGCAGCATTCTGCTGGAGAGGGCAGGCAGAAGGAGCTGTAAGGCTAATGAGACCTTCAGTGAAAGGACATACTCTAGAAATAGCTTTTCTTATATCTATCTCCTCCCCACCACACAAATCAGTTGCTGTTTTGGCTTTATGTCAAACAGAGCAGTCATAGTCCTTGAGGAGGACTAAGGGTGTAGCACAGAGATAAAATCAAGTCCTTGAGAGCACAAATTATATTTTGGGAAGGTAAAGATCTGCTGCTTAGTTTTTGAAGATGAACAGAGAGAGAATAACACTCAGACTAGGGATGGAGAATAAATATAAACATTGTATCTGTCAAACTTGCTTAAATCATGGTGTTTTGAGATTTACTTATTTACAGTGATACTGTTTTCCCCATTATTCCAATATTGTAATGAAAAAATCTTCTTAATATTTGTAATTATCCAGTGATAGGAATATAACATAAACAAGTTTTTTATCTTACTGTTGAAATGGATCAGAAACTACAGTGATATGACCTGAAGGCTGATGGTTTTTGATTGTTCTTGCAGACTTCCTGGTCTTATTCCATGTACATAGAAGCCTTGGAGCAGGAAAGAATACTCATTAAAAGGCAAGAAGATCTGGAGAAAACCTCATCATCATTCCCTGCAGGTTATTAACCAAACTCTGTAGTTCAGCAGGACAAGCTTTATAGCTTAGGTGAAATTCTTACAGTACAAGGACTTTGCTTGCTCTTCTTTTGAGTTGGGTACAGAAACCTCTGCCTCTCTTTTGCTGTCTGTGGAGGAGTTGCTCTGCGCTGTACTTATGAGTGATATATTTTTTGAGAACAAAAAAGTAAAAGTTGCTGGGTATCAGCACTGCCTTTACTGCACAGGTCCTGCTGCAGAGAGGAATAAACCATTTTTTCATTCTGCAGTGACATGGCAATCACATACACATTTCACCTCCCTGGCTTCTTGTGCTTCATCAACTTACATTCAAGCAGATATCTTTCTCACAGTTTGTCAGCGTGCTTTTGGAAGATGTGCGAGGCATTGCTTCGTTCTTGTTTCAGCTGTGAATATCCTTGTAGTTGTTCGCCAAGGATATTATGACCTGTTTATTTATTAAAAATATCCATTTAGCAGTAGGGCTAGCAATAGCACTATGTCATATTCAGTTCCTTCAACCTTCCATTTCACATAATTTAATTTTTTTTTCCATATGCAGGTTCCTTGCCTATGTCCTCCCTGAAGCCTGAAAGTTCTGTGAAACCCACCATGCCTACAAAGCATAAAATCTGAATCTTCCCAAGAAGCAGGAAGTGAGTACCAGACTACCAACAAGTGTGCTTTGAAATGTGAATTCTTAAAAGCTAATTTTCCTGCTGCCAGTGCTGATGCTCATTAGTAGCAAGTTATCCTGCTCCAAATCATGTTTAACTGAAGTTGTACAGCCTCCATATGAAAACAAGCTTATTTTTCACGCCAGCCATGGTTAGTGGATCTAATATTGACCAGATGGAATTGTGTTGCAAAATGGCAGTCTCTGAAATTAGGTTATCTAAGCTTTTCAGTTAAGATATTTTAAATAGGAACATGAGATGACTGGAGAAATCTCAGACCCTAAGAAGTTACTGTCAAGAACCTGATACAGAACTAGCAATAGATCACCTTTGCCAAAGCCAATTAAATATTAGACTGAGAGAAAGAAGTGGGACAGCAAAAAAATCTGATAAAGACAGAAAACCAGATTCTGCTTCAAAGCTTGAATTCCTAGAAGGAAGAATCCTCTAGAGGTTTCATTTTGGTATTTTTAAGCTTATTTTGAAACTAGGTGGACTTAAAAAAATTCATAGAACTTGGAATATTGCTGCCTTCCTTCTTTGCTCCTCCTTCCTCTTCTAATTCTGTAATTAGCACTGCTTTTCTTAGGCAATTTAGTGTCCTGCCCTCACTAGTCCTCCTAAAATTCCAAGCATCTGAACATAATCTTCCTGTGGCAGCATTTTCTGAAAATTATTTCAGAGAAAACAGTAGCCTTCCTTAGTCTTCCCTCACATTCTCTTTCTGCCCTCTTGTCCTATAGTTGCAGCTAAAGTAATCCAGCCACCTGGGGCCTCATGCGCCTCGCAGGTGTGACTCTATTCCACACACCCTTGCCTTCTGCACCCCGTGGAGCTGGGTCATTGTGAGGAAGGAATCCTGGTGCAGGGCCTCTGCTCCTGCTCAGTGGCTGAGAAACCCCCAGCTGGGCCCAGTGACCACAGGGCCCAGAAGGCACCTGCACCCCTTGCTGCAGCCCAGTCCAGACATCTCTGGCCTGCCCTGCTATTCCAGACCTGAGAACTGCATTCCTGCCAGGCAGCAGGCTGTGGTACAGGCTAATGCAATGACAAAGTTGAGGTCCCACGTGATTTGAGAGGTCTCTCCCACCAGTTTCAGTTGCAACCCGTTCTCTAATGCCACTAGAAATTGGCCTGCCACTATCCTGTAGTGATCTGACCATTCTGCTGGTAGGGTGAGATAGCTACACAAGGCCATCAATGCTCTTAATGGGGCATCTTCCCTCCACTTTGTAACAGAGCAGGTCACACCTTGTCTGTTGGGGATAAATGGCAAGGCTGGCAGCAAGAAGCCAGGGCTGCCATGTGCTGGGCACAGCCAGTCCCAGTTGTCTCCAATGGACCCATCACAGGATGTGGCTGATCCCTCAGCCAACAGTGGCACCTTGGGAAACACATTTCAGAAAGAGCAAAGAAAGCCAGAGAGTGGAGAAAGAAATAAGAAGAGTGATAAGCAACAGAGAGAACACCAAGGACAGAGGAGGAGGTGTAAGAGAAAGTGGTTAAGGAGGATGTTGAGGAGGAGGTGCTCTATGGTGGAGCAGATATTCCCTACAGTCAGTGGAGGACTGATGCTGCAGCAGAGGAAAATAGTGAGAAGGAAGAAGGGGCTTCCCAGTGCCTCACCGAAGGGACAGGGTGCAACCAGTGATGGTAACAAGGAGGGGAGGAGAGGTGCTTGGAGTGAACTTGAACCTGGGAAACATGGAGGAAAAGTGTTTTCTCTAAGTGTTTAAATGTTCTTATTTTCTTTCCCTCTTTTCTCCACTACCTGAATCAGCAATGATTTATTCTAATATGCAATAATTTCCCCAAATTGAGTGGATGCATTATTAAATAACTGTTCTGATTATTTCAACTGGCTGAACACAGCAATGACATTTTGTTACCTTTTCAGGCACATTAAAATCTCTCTGAGGAAGGGAATACAGAGACATTCAATGGAGGTGACCAGGAGACAAAAATGTAATGAGCATACAAGGTTTGTTCTTAAAATTCTAGAGCAAAGATGACAACTTGGAATATTATTAAGAACCATGGGATTAAGGGTAAAAAATAAACATCTTCCAATGTGCTCTGTATCAACCTGATTGTGTTAATTTAATAATACACCTGAGGCTCAAATCACAGAAAGATTCCACTGAAGTATGCATGGCACAAACTACTAGGTAGTCTCCATCTTAAACATCTTACAATCAAACCCAGTTCTTCAGTGCCTGATGTGATGAATAAGTAAAATGCTGCCTTGAACTGACAGCCCTGAAGCAGGGTATTTTGGCACACTGTGCTCTCACTATGCAATTCACACAACTTCTGTTCATCGAGGATAACTCATGAGGTCTCTGAGTTACCATAAAGCCAAATGCTCTTGTTGTTTCCTCCAAGTTCAGTCTGATTCCTGTTCCAAAGTTCACCTGCTGTCTCATTTCTGAGTTTTGATCCACAAGAAAGGCTTAAAGTCTATCAGGACACAGATGGGATTGAGACCTTCTATAAAATATCATTAGTCCCAAGGCATTACTCAACAGAAGGTTGCAGAAGCTCATAGCTCTTGTGTAGCTCTCCCTCCTTCTATAAAGTTTTAAAAAGACTTGGGGCACAATTGATGTGGGGACTAAGGACCAAGGATTAATTGAGAAATTAAGAGGGGGCAGGGGAAAAATTAACTACCAGGCAAGAGACAGGATAATACTAAACCTCTCCACATTTTTCAGACCACTTTAAAAACCAGTCCCCAGCCACAAAGCTGTTGGCTCCATTCTTCTCTACATGTGTGTAGCGCATGTAAAGGAAAGGCTGATCAGCGAGCTCCAGTAAGCTGAGTTTCCAAGTATTAGCTCTGAGTTAGGGATGGGATTGTCTCCTCCTACTCATCCTGACCCCTTGGACAAGGAGAATGAGCCATATAGCTCTGTCTCCTTTGTCAGAAGTACAGGTTCTTCAGCTGGACCTCCCAGATCATGCTACTAAGGACCATCCAAGAGTGGCTTCCTTCTCAGTGTGGAGAGGCAACTAAGGACGACTAATAGTCTTCTTCAATCTTGACACAAGAGTGACCAAGAATTGTAAGGGATTTCCATTGGGAGTTGCTTCAGACAGGCTGGCAGGGAAGAAATGCACTTTATTTTATGGGTGTAGTTGCCCTGCTCATATATTCTCACAGAAGGAGCAAGGGAGATAATTGATTCAGTTCCTGCTTTCCCCATGGTTCAGAGTTTGCTTTGTCCTTGTCTGTACTCCTTCTGTGTTTGTGTTACCTGAAAAGTATGCCTTTGCTGGAAACTACAATGGAGTTGTAGAAATACTTTCCCTGGTTTTTATGTTTTCCCAAATTTCACAAATGCAGTAAACTTTAATGTTCAATACATCTGAGGAGGTTGGAATGCAGCATCTTGTGGTGAGCAAAGCACATGTGGTACTGTGTGGCCTACCGCTCATTAATGTGAAAGGCAGAGAAGGATCATGGAGTGCCATAAATGCAGTGATGTATGTCACCCTAAAAAGCACATGGAAGGCCACCTTCTACTCCTGTGGTCAGTACAGTGCACGCAACCAAATGCTGGAGCACAGCAGGCTGTTTATGTTTTGCTGTATTCTTGTGTTCATGGAATTTTGAGGCAGTTAAATAACATGTAGACATTGCTTATCTTATGTTTGTAGTTCTGTCATGATTAACATTTGGATTACTTCAAAAATTAAAAATATCATCCAGATATTTGTCACAAATTATAAAACTCCTTGTGAATTTTCCAGCCTTGCCAAATAGTTAACAAAAATTTACCTCATGCAAAAAACTGTTGTCCCAGATAGTTGTGATTATTAATACCATACATGCCTATGAAACTTAAAAAGAAGTACTTTGTGTACTTAATTAGTGAATATAATTTTTCAAACTGGTCCTATTCACTCAAAGTGCTGCAAACTGAAGGTTACTCTCAATCTAGTTTGCTGCTCTGTCTCCGTGGTAGCTGAAACATGTAAAGATATATATGTGTGTATGTACACCCACATGCACTGTCTTAGTGCCAAGGCCATGTCTTCAGTATGCCACTGAGAAGGATCGCATGTATTCCTAATGCTAGAACTATGTGTCATATTATTATTTGCATTTTATGTGCCAGTTTTAAAGAAATACTGGGCAATTGAACAGGGAATACATTAAGAGACAGGGACCCTTAAATTTCTGGGTTACTGGATCTAATCTAATGCAATGGCAGATACCCCAGAACTGCTATTTGGTGATACACCTGAAAAGGAATAGTGGGTTAAGTCTCATCCCAAGGGACCAGTTCCAGCAGAGAACCTGAGAACTGACTAAACATCATTGCTCTGAATGGTGATGCTATATAACTCCAGAGCACTTGTACTGCTATTGTCTTTTGGTCTTGTTCTTGAGATCGATTTTCTCTCAGGTTGCTGATTTACCCCCTATGTGAGCTCAGCAGTTTAAAGAGCTAAAGAAGTTTTTCTCAACAAGCCTAGCACCTCTCCATTCAGACAATTAACATTTATTCCTTATTTTCTTGTTTATTTTAAGTACTTCTACTTTGGGACATTCACAGAATCACACAATGAAGTAGGTTGGAAAAGACCTTTAAGATCATCTAGTCCAACCTATGACCTAGCACCTCCTCATTAACTAAACCATGGCACTGAGTGCCACGTCCAGTCTTTTTTTAAACACATCCAGGGACTTCATTCAGGAGTCTCTACAGCAGAACAATGGTTCTCTGTGAAGTTTGCTGTTACAGACAATAAAACCAATTCTCTTTTTCAGAAACTTGCAAACCTAAAAAACTCTTCTAGATAGATTTATGCTCTAGTGGTGTTAAAATACACAATCCTATCATACTCGTTAAGGCTTGCTTTTGATGTTTACTCCCTATTAATGAGCTATAATAGTAGTAGGACTATTTTGGATTTTTTACACGTAATTTAAATGCTATTACTGTGTATTTCACTTTACTCTCATTAGACCTGACATGCTTATTAAAACAATTTATAATTTTTTAGAGTGCAGTCCTGAAATTGCTCAGGACTGCACTCTCAAAAGCAGTCAAATACTTTTTGATATTAATAGAAGCTGTGATTACGCACTTCAGAAGGGGCTTTATCTATTTTTCTTTGACTTCTCTGCTACTGCTGCATGACACAAAATATCAGACTATAAGATGAATTCCTAAAACTACATAGTGCTGCATTATGTTACTAAGGTGCACACTTAGATCAGTTTATAAGAGTGGTAGTAGCCATCACCAGGCCATTTAAAAGGGGCAAAATGCTTTTTCATTTGACTGTGCAATGCTGCTCTGCCATTGCCTCTGTACTCTTCATGATCCCTTTTTAATGGCTGTTTCTAAAAGTACTGTTAATGGGGAACTGTCTTAGACCATGAGCTGTGGGTTCATTTGTCTCCTTCAAGGGATGAAAATCTAGTTTTTAGTCATCAGATACTGAGATCAGCAATGGGGAGAGGTGTTTTGCAGATACTGTAGTAGACCTGATGGAGCAGGCCCAGTTCCTCTTACTATACAGCATGGGGTGGCCAAGGACAGACTGATTTGTGCCACACCTTCTACATCATTTACATGAGAAGAATCATTGTGATTCACTTTGCAAATATGTTTGACTTTAAAAAAGAGAAACCTGCAGTAATAAAATCCACAGATAAAAGCACCAGTGAACTGGGTATTTGCATCAGTTTGGGACCCTCAGTTTTCTGCTGTTGAGAGCATTGAAAAATGGCATGTGCTCCTTCATTGCTCCTTCTGTGCCTGTAGCCCAAAACAGTGTTACAGGTACATTTTCCATCCTCTGCCTCTTGTATGCTTGTGAAATGGCCAGCCCCCAGTCCCAACCAACACCATTTCTCCAGTCAAAAACGTTGACTTTAGCATGTGTGTGTGAAAAGGACTGAAGGGAGAACAGATGTTTCAAAGTTCTGTCCCAAACTTGTAAAAGAAAATCCTTAAATTATTTATGTTTCTAATGTTAAATACTGGGTCAAAGTGACCACTGTGAAGCTGTATGTGGCCAGTGGAGCTGCAGTAATCTGGCTTAAATTTTACCTATTTAAACTGTCCCATTCCATTCAACCGGTGATTTTTATCACTGCCTTTTTATGAAAATGTTTTTAGCCAGCCATTGTGGATCATGTCTGAATACTGCTAATATGGGGTTAACTGATTTTTTTTAAGCTTATGGCAATTGTTGGTTTTAATATGTTCAGTAGTTGCTGTAAAAATGTCAGTGAAAGACAGGTTTGAACGAAAATTTTAGATCTGGATCTGTACTTACAGTTCAAATCCACCTAATTTGGAGCATTCCCAGGATTTCAGAGAACTATAATTCACATCTGTGTTTCTAAATCCTTCATGCATGATTCTTTGAATGTGCACTTTTGGAACAGGTCCATGTTTAATAGGCTAAACTGTACTTCCCAAATCAGAAGCCACATGGTATTGCTATATAGTTTTCTTTGTTTCTCTTCTAACGTAGCCTTCAAAAAAGGTTCTGTCAGTCCAGCAAATTGGATTCTTGCAAAACACCAAAGTCTACACTTTCTACCTATCTGCTCTTGAACTCACATATTCTGATTTCTACCAATTATTTAGTAAAGCATTTGCACAATGGCCACAGTGGAGACTTCTCTGCCAAGTAATTATTTTATCAGACCGCTGGAGAAGATTTGACTTACGCAGGACCCACTAAACTGTCCTGGTATGGTAAGGGTAGTTAAGGTGAGATGAGATTCTGTTATTTTTAATACTCATGCAGTCAAGCTAATTTTTATGTCAAGCACAAGCTGTATTTACTTGGATTTTCCTCTATTTCTTTACTAATTAAAATATTTTAGTTTCATGGTAACATATGTGAAAGCGTTGACAACAGCCTTGCTTATTCCACATGTTAATTATGTATTTGCTCAGAGTATGCTGATGAACTGTGTGCATTTCTCACGTTAAGATTTCATTTCATGTCAAAGGAAAAATGGGAATGTAGTAAGTGGATTTGTGCTTTTAATTTTGGATATTTCTTTCTGCTCTCAAACAATCTTGTATGATTCCTCTGTACCACATGCATTTGAAAATCTTTTGTTGGCAAGAAGTTAAAGAAGAAAGTAATACTTGCTTCTCAGAATAGGATTTTTGAACAAAGCAAAGCAATTGTACCGTTAATGAGAAAGTTAAATGAAACAAATGACAAGGCAAGCAAGAAAAAGACCACAGCATCACACTCAAGGAATGCACAGGCACACAATAGCTTATGCAATATTCCCCATCTGACTAAGCCAGTAAATACAGAGATTTCCTTGGAATTATTCAGTACAATAGGCCATGGTGACTATAGCTCAGTAAATACAATCAACAAGCTTATAGCATTCTTAGTGGTTTTCATTGGTAGGCAACTGAATGGATTTCATCCCAGCTGCAAGACCCAACTGATCAGCACCACGTTTGTAAACCCCAGATTCTGACTGGCTTGGATACCACTCATTCCTGAAAATGGTACTTTGGGAATTGAATCTATCACATCTCTAGTATAATTTATACCCACAGTTTGGTGTGTGCATATGCATTTACAGGCATGTATATGTGCATATATATATATGTACATACACAATGCAACAAGTGCATAAAATTACCTTCTTTGGTAAACTGTTTTACTGTCATAATCACATTGGGCTTAAGTTTGGTGTAGATAATAATTCTTTTCCTAATACAATATTTCAACCATTTTTCCCTGTGTTATTTTTTTGAAATTAAAGTCTTTGTTTCATTACAATGTTTATGTCTGTACTCACTTGCATTGTTGAGGAATATGGCTCCTTCCAGAGGTCTGCATGGCTGCTGAAAAGAGAAATAAATGTATTTTGGGGAAGTTCTTTTTCTTCTAGACAGCATATGCAGGGAAAAAAAATTAACTTTTGCTGTGTTTTTTTTTCTCCTAAATGAGAAAGTAATTAACAGCACGTGTTGGGCTATTCACTAAAGACTAAAATAAATTATTTACTATTTTCAAGCTAATAAGCGAATGCTTGATCGAAAAAAGGAGAGCGTGTATGATTATGTTCATTTTCCAGTTATGACCTTCCAGTTCAAAGATTATCTTAACTCCTGGCTGCCAGATCCTGTAATTTGCTGAATGTATTGAAACTCGTTCTCTTAATTCTCATCTCCAGAGATGCTCAGCACCTGGCAATAGTAGGCCTTCAGAAAGCTGTCCAAAGGACAAAAACAGTGACTTTTTTTTTGAGTGAAACACCAGAAAAGCACAGCTTTGTCACTGGAGTTCCACATGGAGGTATATTAAAAAATAACAAACCAAAACAAAATCAAAACACAGAAATACATCAGCTTAGTTGGGCTTGCCAAGATAACGTAGTAGTAATCAAAGACTGTATTCTGAGACAGCAGTTAAGCATTGGAAACAAATTGCCCTGAGAGCTTTTGGTATCCTTATTGTCATCAGAGGGGCTCTAAAAACAGATAAGGTATGCACATCTGCCAGGAATGACTAAGTATGTTCAGACCCATACTGGGGCAGGGGAGTGAGTAGATGAACCCTTGAGGGACTTATTTTCTCTGAACCCATATTCAGGTTGTTCTGAAGGCAAAAGCTTAGCCTCTGCTAAGGAATCTTACGAGAGTCAAGGGCCGTGACACTTCATTTGCTCTGCACCCGAAACTCCCACTGAAGCCAATTATTCAATCTAATTTAACAAAGACCACAGCTTCTCTGGCTGTGCAATTGTTGGTAACCATCAACAAACTGATTCATCTACAATTGGGCCAAATGTTACAAAATCTGTTTCTGAGTTCTTGTTTGTACCTCCATCGTAAGATTACACCAAAATTAAAGCATGCAGTACTTGAACTAACTTCAAAGGCTGAGCTTGCACTTCTAGCTAGTTCAGCCTTTTTATTGGTTCATGTTTTCCATTTGGCTTCAACATCCTGTTCCTTACTGATGCCCTTCTAGAGTTTCATTTACAAATATTATGTCCCTGGTTAGTGAGCCACGCTAATTAATACTGTGGTGGGGGCTATGGATTATAGTAATCTCATGCCTCCTGCTTGGAAAAACACTGCAGTTTTTCCAGACGTTTACATGTAATGCCGTATTGAACATGGCCAAATTTGTTTCAGGAAAATGTATCCTGAACTCATTTAACCAAAATATATTTAAGGTTGCTTATACTGTTATCTATTGCCAGTATTTTTAATCGTGAAGCTCAAAAGTTTCAATGCAGTAGAAAACTGAGACCCGTAATTTCCTAATTAGATTATTTAAAACAAAACAGTAAAGTTAAAACAGGCTGGTTTAAGTATAGATATTTTTTAAAGTTTATGCCAATAACAAGTTTGTTAAACAAACATGAACAGATGATTTGACTACTTTCTAGAAGCCTCATGTCTGACTGTGCCTCACCTTTCAAACTTGGGACCATAATCTGAGATGGGTTTTAGCTCATCTGGGGATTTTGAAGTCAGAAACTCCCTGACTCTGGGGACTTAAAATGTTCCCAAGGTTATGATTATAAAGAAAATATATTATATTTGCAATACCATCAAATATCAAATAGAAATTATGAAGCCTTTGGAAAACATAGCAATCCTAAATTGGTAGTCATTCCAATAACAAAATAAATGAAAGCAAAGGCATTTCTTTAGGACAAATACTTCACTAGACCAAGTAATGTAATTGGAAACAATGAATAAGATTTCAGGCTCACAATTAATTCACCAGATCATAAAGAGGTCAAGAAATACATCATCTCTAGGGTACTTTTTATTTTACTTTTGGTTTTTAATTGTGTTCATGAACTCTCTTTTCATAAATGCACATGATTTGATTGATGTGACTGCATTATGATGATACAAGTCACAACAAATCTGAGACACTCTTCACTCCTTCTGGACTCTAATTTCAGGCACAGAAATGAAAACTTGCCAACATCTCGTAACACTTACCATGTCATCACCTCAGTGTGAATTAAAACAGACTAAAATGAGATGTTCAGAAATCTATGAGGAAGAAGTCTAAAAATTGCCACAGGAACCCATTGCAAAGTGATCTTTATATATAACCTGGGCCAATCTTTTTCTGTCAGAATGAGCTCTGTATTGTACTAGGTAAATTGAATAAACAGCAAAGATACCCCTAGGTTAAACCCTACCGCTGCAAATGTTTAGATGTCACCCCTGCAGGATGCTGTCCCCCACCTAAGCAAGGCCCCTTCTCCTCTCTGTGCAGCTCAGTCCTCCAAGAGGAGCACGCTGGGCCAAGAACTGCCCAGAGCAAAAACCTTGACCCCAAGCAATGAAGGCGTAAGAGCAATGCCTTGTGGAGAGTGAGTCTGATCTATTTGATGGAAGTTTTCCCACTTCACAGCCACTGTTTTACACCCACAGGGAACCTGGTCATTTTCTGTGAGAATAAGTTCCTTGAGCAAAATTATAGCTGTGTCAACAGTAGCAGTTGGCCACTTCCTGCTTTCCTAGAGGTCTGATGATCACTGGTCACATCTAGGAAAAATAGAAGCTAACAAAGATCTGGCCTAAACTCTGTTACTGTATGAAGAACAATCTTTGTTTCAATGGCTTTGGACTACTGAAGGGTACTCACGTGAATCTTCTGCTCAGACTTGCAGTAGCACATCCATAATCAAGGAGGAGAGCACTGGCAAATGTACCAGGTGCATGTAGGGACTCACCAGCATCACTGTGCACATTATGCAAGCACTGTCTGCCACACAATTGTTTCTGTATGGCAGATGATGTTTGGAGCTACAGAATTTTGCCTTGTGTGAAACTAAACCATGTCACAGCACATCAACCAAAGTCTGCTTTGAACAGGAAACTTGGCCTTTGGTCCTCATGTTGTGGTCTGTGCTTTCATTTTTTAAGGAAATAACTCTGCTCTTGTGCTGTTCTTACCGTGGACACTTTCTGGAGCTGAATGCAGCCTAGGAATGGTGGTGGCCTATGTTGGGTGGGCTGTCACTTGCTGCATGGGCCTGTAGAGACTGAATTACATGTAACAATTTTATGTGTTGACTGGTTAAATTTTAGATTGGAGTACTTGTCTGTAAAGGTGGTTCAACATGTTCCTGGAAAATCAAGGATGAGCAATGAGAAAACTTTCTCAGAGTAAGGCACCTCTACTCAAGTACAGAGGATTAAAGGAATAGTATAAAAATGTTTATTTGATGACTTTATTTCCATTGCAGACAAGCTACATAACATTTAAAACCACAAAAGACAGAAGAATCTTGGCATTGTTTAAAGGGCTTTGAGCAAGGAACATGGATTGGAAGGAGGTGTTTCTTGTGGGTGTGGTTTTGTTTTTTTCTAAGAAATCAGATGATAATGTAGAACATAATGGCCATGAATAGCGAAGTTACACTTGTCTGAGTTAAACTTCCAGGTAAAAACAACACATATAGAGTTCTACTTGTTTAAAAACCCAGTTTATCTAACCAAAGGTCTCCTGTTGCTAAAATAAAGTGTACTTGTTTCAGATAGAGCCCCCGAACCTGAAGGACTTCAGAGTGAGAGCAATTAATGCAGAATGCATTAATTAACATGATGTGTTTTCTGGTTCTTGGGCCTGAATACACACATTAGCCATGCCTTGACTGCAAGTTGGGAACTTAGGAAATAGCTCTTTTTTTAACAGTATAACTCATGACGGTACCAAACACAGGATCATTTGCATAACTCTTTCACTATTTCATGTGTATTCAATACACAAAAATCTGACTCTTTACAAGTGGAATAAAACTTAAGAAATCACTTTTTTTGACATTTTTCTATTTCAGAAACTTCCATAAAATCAACAAAGGCTTGTGAAATCCCTGTCTGCTCAATTTATTGTGATTTGAACTTTTCTTTTTTTCTTCTTTGTTTATACTGCTCTTTTGGAAGTACAAAAATATTTTTCTTCCCCCTACTAACTTTGACTTTTTCCATTTAGGAATCATTGATTCATCCTCATTTTTTTGTACAGCTGCCATTCCAATTCTGTTAAAAAAAACTTCTTGTGTCACCATATCTTTGTCCCATAGCACCATTGGTTGATGTAGACACAGCTGTGGCAAGAGTGTATTTGATCAGATAATTTCTGGCACAGAAAGGGGAAGATGAGCCCAAATGTATGCATTTTCATATGTGGCACATAGCATTGATTTAACTTCTGTTTCTTTTGTGATAGGTAGATTTTATATTAAACTACTTGGGACTGCATCTGGCTCAGGGGATTGCTGATGTCCCATGTGATCTTTTTCCAGTAGATTTTTGGTTCTAATTTGATCCAGATTATGATTATCTAAAGACTTTTTGTGGCATATGCAAAATCACTTGATTGTCACAGTCCTGTTCCTAGCTGGCGTCAGTCCACACCACAGAAAGTACAGTCCTAAGTATCACAGCTGGTACTCTGTGGAAAAGACAAGGATTCACTGACTAAATTTTCTCTTACTGAAGTCAGAAGTAAATTTTACTTTCAGTTCTGGTGGAGCACAAGCAAGAAATGATTTAGCATTAATGCCTTCCTTCACTCTTCAAAAGATGATCCCTTTCAAGGACACAGTTGAGAAGTATAAACTGTTGCTGGCTCTACAGTATTTTGGAGAGGAAAAAAAGGACTGAATATTCTGCTTTGATAGCTGTGACACCTTTTGAGTGAACAATCCCAATATTTGTGTCCCAAAGAAAACCAGAGTAGGTGTCAGAAGCCCCAGGGAGTGAGTGGGTGGACGGGGAAGGAAGCAACTGCTGTTGTCTCTGTATCTCTGCATATGCCTTCTTGTTTTCAGGTTTATTTACCTTCATGCATTTGGATGCACCGGGCCCACTCGGGTCCAACCCACGCTTAGCCCTATAATCCATTCAGAAACCAGTGTGACAGGAAGCCACTCTGTGCAGTGACTTAATGGAGCTGTTTGTCTCTGCTCTCCTTCCACAGCTCTTCCTCTAATGTATCCTCCATCCTTTTTTTATCTCTTATTTGCACAGTCCCGAACTGCCCTTTACACAGAACAATAAGGAGTTGTCTGTATATTCCACAGTAATGACATCAAAGGATGATAACAATTAGCACTTCATTTAGCATCTTAACTATAACACAAAGATGCCTGGCCAGCAGTATCTCAGGCACATGGGGAAACTGGCCACACAGAAAAGAATTTAATGACCTGGCCAGCCATGAAGGAAGCTATTGAAAACAGCAATCAGGATTTTTTTATTTACAGACCTAGTTCCATCCATCAAAATATTCTGTCTCCACAAGACTTATGTTTATAGGAAAATTACTCATATCTTACCTATGATGACAGTAGCTCTGAAACCTGCCATGCTTTTGTTTCAATTACTTTTTTTCATGAGGGCAAGTTCAGTAAAAAATTTCTTTCTTAAATCTAACCTAAACCTGCCATCTTTCAGCTTAAACCCATTACTCCATCCTGTCACTATGTGTCCCACGTAAAAAATCCCTCTCCAGATTTCCTGCAAGCCCCCTTTAGGCACTCTAAGGTTGCTCTAAGGTCTTCTCAGAGTCTTCTTTTCTCTAGGCTGAACAACCCCAGCTTCTCTCCACAGCAGACAAGGAGGTGTTCCAGCCCCCTAATCACCTTTGTGGCCCTCCTCTGGGCTCACTCCAGCAGGTCAACATCTTTCTTGTGCTGGGGCTCCAGAGTGGGACACAGCACTCCAGGTGGGGTCTGACCAGAGTGAAGTAGAAGGGCAAGATCATCTCCCTCAACCTTGCTGGCCATTCTGCTTTTGATACAGCCCAGGATGTGGTTGGTTTTCTGGGTTGTGAGCCCAAAGTGATGTGAGAACACATTGCTGCCTCAAGGGGAGCTTCTTGTTCATCACCACCTCCTAGTGCCCCTTCTTATTCCCTGCCCAGCCTGTATTTGTGTTTGGTACTGCCCCAGCCCAGGTGCAGGATATGGCATTTGGCCTTGCGGAACTTCATGAGGTTCACACAGCCCCACCTCGCAAACCTGTCCAGGTCCCTCTGGATGGCATCCCTTCCCTCCAGTGTGCTGACCACACCACACCCCTTGGAGTGGCAGCGCTGGGGGTGCACTTGATCCCACTGTCCACACCACCAACAAAGACATTAAGCAGTGCTGGTCCCAATACTGACCCCTGAGGAACACCACTTGTCACTGGTCTGCACTGGAACACTGAGCTCTTAACCACAACTCCTGGAGTGCAATCATCCAGCCAATTCTTCAATTCCTTATTCACCAAGTGGTTCATCCATGAAATCCATCTCTCTCTACTTTAGAGACATGGATGTCATGCAGGACCATGTCAAAGGCTTTGCACAAGTCCAAGTAGATGATGTCAGTCACTTGTCCCTCATCCACCAGTGCTGTGACCCTGTTACAGGAGGCCAGCAAATCTTGGTGGCCCTTGGTGATATATCTTGCCATTCTTTCTGCATGGCATCATTAACATTTGGGGTTTTTTGTCTTAATCGACATGGGAAAAACTCTTGGACAG
Source organism: Eopsaltria australis (assembly GCA_034509425.1). NCBI lineage: Eukaryota > Metazoa > Chordata > Aves > Passeriformes > Petroicidae > Eopsaltria > Eopsaltria australis. The sequence goes on from JAVTVJ010000001.1 coordinate 5,205,270, forward strand.
GCATTCTTAATTTTGGTCTCAACTATTGTAACAAACTTTTCTTCAGTTTGAGGGAATATTGTCCAAATTGCATCTATTCAAACCGCTGTTGCAAAGACCATTCTCTTGTAGTCACAAGAGTACAGCTTGTAGTCACAGCTGTATGATTTGCCTCAAATTTTTGACTGACACTTATTTCTTCTTAATTCCATCATAGGAAAAGCAACTCCTCTTCAGTTTTAAGGGTCTATCTCTCTCATTTGATGTCAGGATCTGCTGGCTTTGGCAAGGGAGCAAAAGGCTTGAATGAATACTTCACTGCACAGGAGGGACTTGTTTTTTTAAGGCAGGAATTTATAGCATTCAGTGTAAATCCCACAGAGACTCCCCAGGAATACAAACGACAATTCCATGTGCAGGTGGTGATTAAGTGGAAATCATGGGCAAAGCACATGTTCCTCATTTCTGAGAACGGTACAACACTGGCTAAGGGGCATCTAGAAAGGATTAAAAATGGCTTAATTTCTTTCTAGGCTTGGCCAATAATTCCTGGCAAACTCTCTATATAAAAGCCCAAGCCCCTTGGCACAGCAGTGTCACCCCAGACATCCTCCAAATGGGTGACTTGGTTTTCTTCCATGGCTCTTAAGATAATCACAAAAAGGTTTGGGTTGGAAGGGACCTTAAAGACAGAAGAAGGGACCTGAACATGAGCCAGTGTGTGCCCAGGTGGCCAAGAAGAGAAGCGGCATCCTGGCCTGTATCAGCAATAGTGTGGCCAGCAGGAGCAGGGCAGGGATTGTCCCCCTGCACTGGGCACTCGTGAGGCCACCCTTTGAGTGCTGTGTGCAGTTCTGGGTCCCTCAATTCAGGAGGGGCTGGAGCGAGTCCAGACAAGAGCAATGGAGCTGGGGAAGGGTCTGGAGCACAAATCCTGTGAGCAGCAGCTGAGGGAGCTGGGGGTGTTTAGCCTGGAGCAAAGGAGGCTCGGGGGTGACTTTATCGCTCTCTACAACTCCGAGAGGAGGCTGTGGCCAGGTGGGGCCGAGCTCTTCTCACAGGAAACAAGTGACAGGACAAGCAGACATCACCTCAAGCTGTGCCAGGGTAGTTGGGGTTGGAGCTTAGGAGGAACTTCTTCACAGCAAAGATGATTAAACAAACATTGGAATGCGCTGCCCAGGGAGATGGTGGAGTTGTCGTCCCTGGGGCTGTTTAAGGAAGGACTGCACTTGGCACTCAGTGCCGGGGTCTGTTTGACCCGGAGCTGTTCGGTCCCGGGCCGGATTCGATGCTCTCAGAGCCCTTTTCCAACTCAATCGGTTCCGTGGTTCGCTCCCACACGGGCCGGGCGCTGCGCCGGCCGGGTTTGACCCGCGCCGCCCGCCGTAGGCCGCCCGCCCCCCGCGCATGCGGAGTAGCGGGGCCGCAGCGGGAGCGCGGCCGGCGGCGCGGAAGGACCTTGGTGGGAGCTGAGGTGAGGCCGCTCCCGCTCCCTCCGCGGCTCCCGCTGCTCCCTCTTCCTCCCTCATTCCCTCTAATTTCCTTTATCCTCCCCATCCCTAGGGCCGCAAGCCGCCGCTCCCCGCTCCTCCGCGGCCCCGCGACAGCCGCGTGACCTCTGCGCGTCCCTGAGGGTGGCGGAGCCGGGCCCTGCGGCGGCGGCGGCGGCGGCGCGGGGCTGGGGCATCCTCGGGGCGGGGAACGGCGAGGGACTGCTCCCAGCCTGTCCCCGGGACTGCTTAGAACGTCTTGTGGTGTAAACACAGGACAGCAGGCCTGGGAGGGAGATCCTGCGGGGAGCGCAGAATTTAGTGTGAACAACGAAGGCCAGCCTTGAATCCACAAATACTGGGTGTACGGAGAGAAACAACTTAAACTCGATTTGTGTCATAAATAGGTTGTTCTTTAATTTTGTCCCTTAAATATTCTCATTGCAAGGTCAAACACACAGGAACCCTGTTATATCGTGGAGACGATTATTGCATGGTACAAAAAGAATTATCTTTCTGTAGTGCAGAAAATTATTTTAAGTAGCGCTTCTTCCACAATTCTCTTGTTTCTTTTTTCCCTTTCAGGAAATCCAGTCACCATGTCTGCTGCACTGTTGCCAAAGCCACAAATGCGGCGCCTCTTGGCCAGGCGGATGAAGTTTCACCTCCTTGGGGCATTTGTGGTGTCTGTGGGATGTGCGACTTTGTACAAGGTGGGCTCTGGAGTCACTCAGTTATAAACTGGCCTATTTAATATAACTGGAATATTTAAAGAATTCATAATATTTTTCTGTTGAGATTGGGTTGAGCTGTTCATCAGGAAGGTTTAGTAACGTATTTTTGTAAGCATGTTTCCAAAGCACAAATAAATCTTTCTAATCTTGATTTGAAGAAATGATGTGAGTAATCTGGTGCTTTATGGTGTGTGTTCAAGATCACGCAATTCGTGACGACTTGACCTTGAGTCTCCTGGTCCCCAGCTGCTCTTGACCATTCACAGTGGATGCACAGTAAATCCAGACAGTTTGTGTTTTGGTCTGCTGCATTTTCTGAGGCTTGAGAGAATTGTCTAGGTCTTACTTTTATCTCTTGACTGATTTCAGGAAACTTGCTCTTAGGCAATTTGGAAAACTCATCCTTCACCCTGAAGATATCAGTGTGGGAAAACCTAATGTGGTCTTTTTGCCCTTGCTTTTGAAGTATCTTGTGGAAATGGAGCATTTAGTTTCCAGAAAAGCACCCTTACAAGCTTGACTTCTGGTAAAGACAAGAGCAGTAGTTGTTCTTGAATGCTCTTACTAAGTAATTCTGGGATCTCATACACAAAGGAAACAAGACAGTGTGAGTTCTTGTGGAAGAACTGGATCTTGGTTTTCCTGTTGAACTCGTACATATACTACTGGCAGCATCTGACTGCTCAGGAAACTGTGGATAAAAGTGACAAGAAATGAAGTTAATTTCAGGTTTTTCACAACTTCTCAGAGCCACAAATGTCTGTCAGAAACAATAAGCTCACACATGTACTTAACACATCTGTTAAGATGTAGACAAGCTTGTTTGTGGTCAGACTTAGGATATATCTTTTTTAACAGTCTCTAGGTCAGTACCTTATTTGGCACCCCCGTGTCAATACCCCCTGGTAAGGTGGCAGACCAGATTTAGAGCAGGTAACCTGGATCTCAGTAGTGATTTACTTTGTTCCATGTTAGATGCTGTTGTACAAACCTACCTCGGAATTTTTTCACATTTTTGAGAGCTTTTTGAGTATATCCCTGTGCTTCAAGTGAATGGGTGTCCAAGGAATGAGGATTGTGTCTTTTTATGTTGGTGAGCTGTAAGAGTGGCTTGGCAGTCTTGTAAAATGTTACCAGATGTAGTTGACTTACAGTGTAGCTCAAATGTAGTCCTTCAGTGTAGGATGCCATTTTCTCTAGAGTTTTGCAGCTGCCCACAGGCACAAAGCTTGCCATAATGACTATTAGCAGGGAGGGTGTTGCACTCTTGAATATTGATACAGATGAAGTGCTTTTGGATCTTGAGAGTGTGATGTGCCTACCTTGTAACAGACTTTCTTTTTAAGGTTTTACTTCAGACATTTGTTGTCCTGACCAATGATCAGGTAGCCTGATCTGTAGTTTTTAACAGGAACAAAGGAATGTTTAATAATTTGAGCTGAAGGCCTTTTAGACTGATAGAACTGATAGAAACTATAGAACTGACAAAAGAAAAACCTGTTCATAAAGCTTTGCAAACTGTAATTTTCTGTGTGTTACTTTCCAGTTTGGAGTTGCTGAACCCAGAAAACGAGCTTATGCAGAGTTCTATAAAAACTATGATCCCATGAAGGACTTCCAAGCCATGAAGGCAGCTGGTGTGCTCGAGTGTGCGCCACCCAAGTGATGGTAAGCTGCATCTGCAGGTAGTGAGCTGCTCTGCATTAGAACAGGAGTGAGATCATTTCAGTGATGTGTTGTGCTTCTGTCTGGGGGGAGTCTTCCTTTTTTTTCAAATGGAAAGGGGTTTCCAAAGAGAAAGGCTACAAATTGCACTCAGGAGACCTCTGGATAATAAAAATGTGAAGAAACAGGAGAACTGGGGAGTAAGGGCAGGATAGAAGCTCCAGAATACCTCTTGGGTAATTTGTTTAGCTTGTGTGGTACAGGAGACAGAGTGATGCTGTCAGGCCTTTGCCCTCCTCACATAATCATGGAGAGGAGACAAAGCTCTAATGTTAAACTCTGAGACTTGCCTGATTCCACGGTTGTGTTGATTCTGTCACATCTTGAACTGCTTAACTTGGGGGCTGTCTGTATCTTCTGCTTACATACTTGTGGTGGTAGAGTGAGTGAGAAAATGGAGATGCTGTTTCTCTCTCATAGCATGCATCTTCATGTAAGAAGCAGAAGCAGCTTCTGCACATCATTTTGTATTTTGAAGTTGGTGAGAGGGGGAAGATAACTAGTCATAAGAGGAAATACATCTGTATACACACATAGATATATAAAAAAACCACAGTTGCATACAGCTCTGTGTACTAATAATCACATTTTTCCCATATTGTATGAAGCTTGAATAGGACTGTGTTCACAATACTATTTTTTTAGCACTTGACACTGCCTTTTCTAGGAAAACAACCCAGCTTTGTTCTCTCTTGCTAGTAACACCAGGAAAAATGTCTTGATTGCAACTGTTGTAGTTATTAATAACAACACTCACTAAGCTTTACAAGCTGATGTGACAGCTCAGTAAAGAGTTCCTCCCCCTTTCTTGGTGCAAATTTTTTACACTGAGTTCTCTGCTTCTCCTAAAATGACTTCAGATTAATCTAGAATGATAGTTTTTCATTCTTTTGGAATGTTTATATATTGTGATCATTACGTGATAATCTGTGGCTTTAATTATCCTGGCCAGCTGGATTGTCTCAGCTTGTTTGCATGAAGCAGCAAGATTGAATAAAAGATTTGTACTTAACACTATGAATACTAAATTCTGTTCTATGACAGTCTACAGCTGTCTGGTTTCTGCATAACACAATTACATAAAAAAACTCTTCATCTTAGAGAGATGAGAGCTTCATATCTTCTAAAAAATGAGAAAGGTAAAAAATCCTTGTGTCAGTCCCAGCTTTTGGTAGTGTTTTGGTTTTTGGTTTTTTTTGTGTGAGTGGGATACTGCTGTTCTTTAGCTATGACTGCAACAAAGATAAATAATGAAATTATAAATTTACCTGGTTTAAATCTTGGTAATTCTGCCTCTGGTTCAGTCTTCTGGCTAATATATAGTCACCTTTAAACTGCTTTAGACACTGGAATGGCATTCTTTAGTCAGGTGGCCTTCATCAGTGTATTCTGAAGGGCCATCTGGTGGTAAAATCATTTGAAACAAACACTGTCAACAAGGATGCATATTGAATATTTAATGGAAATCATGAGCAAGATTTATTTCAGTACAAATAGAGCTCCACTCTCAGCCTGTGTTCCCACTGGCAACTTAAAAAAAAAATTGCACATTGTGTGCACCTGTTAAAATTAAATGTTTCCTAAACAATTTTTTTATTTCTTAATTGTACTGGCTCAAAAGAAAATGTGGAAGACAAATTGTCTTTTGTGATTTTGTTTGAATTGCTGATGCTTCTTATTCCTTAGCCTGTTTATATAAGAGCAGATATTTTTTCACTCCTTCATAGTAGAAAGAGGTTGTTTTTTGTTGTGCTTGCACATGAATACAAAAGTAGGAGGGGAAAACAATACCAGCGTTTCAAATGTTCTGTAAAGGCTGTAAAAAAAGGACAAGTACCCAGAACAGATGGAAGACATTTTCGATTGCCTCAGAAGTTTAAATCTTAGCTATTTTGAATTTTAAGCCTTTTTTTGGTGTAGTTACCTAAAGGATCCAGTGATCAGGCACACTCTACATCTCCCATTTTACTGGAGTATGTCCTGTATGTGGCAGTAAATACAGTGGCTTAACCTCACTTAAACCTCACTGAACTTTCTCCATGGAACCAGTGCTTAGACCCAGAACTGAGGAAGGGGTTGGGTGCGCAGGAAGGAGAGTTCATGAGTTACAGTAGCATGGCACTGTGCACCAAGTTTGTTCCTGCTGGGCATGGAGGCACCTTGGCACCTCCCTGTGAATTCACACTGTTCCCTCTGCCTGGTGCAAACTCTGGTGGTGATACTGACACTGGAAATTAAGTGCAGGTATAAATGTGAGGAGTATCTGGCATCTGCTGTGTGCTCAGCCATGGAATAAAGGGGGAGGCTCATAGTTTGGTGCTAACCACTTCCATGACTCTTGTCATGGAACACAGCTGGTTTTGGATTGTGTTCAGTATAATGGGGAGAAGCAATTTGAATTGGTTTTCTTCCTTCCTTGGTAGGCTGCCTGCACCACTTGTTTCCTCTCTGGCTCCTCTCTGAAAGCTGCATTCCTTTCTGCTGCAGGCCCTCAGCAAGACTGATTCAGTTACCAGTGCAGCATATATAGTGAATCTGATGTGCTGTGCAGTGTTGTTCCAGCTCTTGATTTGTTCCATGTTTCACTTCTGTTTGCCACATGAAGGGTGTGTGAAGCTTCAAGCTTCAGGAAATAACGGGGAATTCCTCTAGACTAAACTACCACATAAACATTTCTCTCTACTGCTTTGCATTCATACATACTAATATGTTTACTTAGAGCATGAAGTTTGTCCATCATAACTTAATGGGTTTTTTTATCTTGCAGATTTCCTTCAGTTCAAGGAGACTTGATGACCGAACCCTATTTGTTCAGTGAAGTATAAAGTGCAATGGCACGCTCTAATGCAACTCAATAAATAAAATTCATATGTCAGTGACATTTAGTTGTCTTCATTAATGTAGAAATACTTAAAGGCTCATGTGCTGGGCAGAGTGGTGGAAAGTCTTCAGAACTTGCCCAAGATGACTGACTCTTTCCTCCAGGAATTATTTGCATTTCTGTTTTGGCCAAATTCCACATGTGATAGCACAGTGCATCCCTAAGCAGTGACAGCTAGTTTGTCCCAGCTGCTTATGGGAATGTGCAAGAGGACAGATGTTGCAGGAAGGGAGAGGATGGATTTCTGGAGGGGTCTGTGTTACCTCTGGCTTCACAAGGTGAGCTGACCTCGAGAGGAAAGAATTTGGCTTGAATTTCTGGAAATACACCAGCCAACCTTTCTGTCTTTTTCTGCTGTCATCACTGTATTGTCCTCCTTACAGCAGCAAACTGTTACAGCAGGATTACAGACTGTGCAAATGCCCATTCTTACACATGGTAATTTAGTTACTCTAATTGGAAAATGACTCTGAATTGCAGGCGTGTTCCTGTATAATTGATGTACAAGAGAAAAGGGGGTACAGGCAGACAAAGTAAATACTGTAGGATATTATGGTAATGAAAGTCTTGGCATGCTGCTTTTAGACATGTATCATCTTTTTAATATCTGGAAGTAGCAGCTAAGCATAGTTTGGATCTCTGCTACATTCTGTGCAGTCTGGGACACGATGCAGAGATACCTGTCAGTGAGAACAGGCTTTGTCATTGCCTGTTGCTCAGGATGAAGAAGGTGCTAGGACTGCAGCTTTTTGCTGAATTGTGGGTACTTCGGAGAGCAGGCAAAAGCTGACTGCATGAAAGGAAGGAAGTCTTTGTATGAAGCAGCATGACAAATTAGGCCATCTGTGTTGTATTTGAAGGTCTTTGGTTCAAATCCTGTTTGGAGTAACTCTTATTATTTTACATGGATCATTAACTACTTAACACTTAATAGGTATCCTTGAACAACATTTGGACTAATGAAAGTACGTAAGTAATGTGTGTGATCCAGAACATTTTATAGACCAACATGGGATTTTCTTTAAACTTCTCATGCAGGCAGTGCTTCCTTTAAACAAGGAAAGAATTTGACATTAGTGATGCAGGGGAAACCATCTAGTAATCAAAATACCCCAGCTCCTATAAATGTAAACCAGAGCTTAACAATAGCAAATGATACCCATTTATCTTCCCAATGTACAGTATAAACAGTGTATGCCATTAAGTACTGACTAACATTTTCTCAGGCCTGTCTGCAGGTTTAAATAGCCAGGGGTCTTCAGTCTTACTGGCAGCTTCAGAGGCAAAGAAACTTGCTACTGCCAGGTGTGCAGGCTAATAGACATGACTTACCTTGTCAGTCTAAGCCCTGTATTTGTCACAGTTGCTATGAATTAATTTACAGTTAAATTCTTAGTTTCTTCTAAACTGTTGTAGCCAGCAGCAGTTATTGTCGTCCGTGTTCCTTCAGCTACCAGCACATGTGATTTAAAAAATTGAGAGTTTGTGACTGAAGGCAATTTTTGACAGACACAGCAAGCTCGGGGATATCTCTGGCTAAATGTATTTAACAAAGAAAGGTGAGTTACAACTCCTGTGGCTGTGCTTTGAGAGTCTGCAGGCTGCAATTTTTTTTGGGATGCATTCTGGTTTACACTGGATGCAAGGGAAGTACTTCCCTAAAGCTGGCAATGCCAACAAACCCCCAGCTTGCTTTCCTCTGGAGTTGAAAGGGAGTGCAAAGCTGGGTACCTAACCTGCTTTTCTGAAATCAGCACCAACCCACCAGTTTTTTTTTTTTTTTTCTTTTTTTTTTTTCTTTTTTTCCTTTGCCAGCAAGAGTTCAGCTAATTCTATCATACAAAGAATTGGAGTGGGACATCTCATAGTACAAGATCTGTGAGTTAGACCCTAATCAGTTGCTTGTTGCAGGGTCTGGCATTCTGTTTCTGGGAGATGCAGAGCTGAAAAACATGCTTGGCTGCTCTCGAAGACTATCAAGTGTCTGAAGGTTTTTGCTATATTTATGTATGAAATGATATATAAAAAGGAATTATTTGACCTGAACTGCTTTGGGAAAGGTCTTGCCTGACTATGCCTTCAAATTTTTTGGCTAGCTTACTTTATTCTCGAGTGTTTGAGGAGTGATTGATTGTTCTGGAAGCAAACTAAAAAGATAGATTTGAAGTTGTGAGTTCTCCAGGTCTGAAGAGTGTTATGAGAGTAGGCATGTTTTAAGAGTACACATTGCACTGCTTTAGCAGCTAAGTACAGGCAGCTGCTCTTTGGACAACTTTGTTTTCACAGTTCACACAGCTCATATGTAGGAGAGGTTGATTTATGTGCCGTCCCCACTCGTTTCCATACATATGGTCAGAAGGGGGAGAAAGAACCTGCCTAATGCAGTAAAGATGCAGCTCAATTCACTGAAGAAAAGTGTAATTTAAGCAAGTGTTTATTCCAGGGGAATGTAATTCAGGAAAAACACAAATGTATCTTAAACAATGACTGAAATCTACAGACTTTTAGAAATGAAACTGCTGTTCCTCATTTTTTACAGGTGTGTTTGCATCCCCTTGGCTTGTCTGTGTACTCCATAAATAAGGAACAGATTAGTCTAATTGAAACGGTGACTACAGTGCTGTTTTGATTCAGTTAGTCACAAAAACATAAAACTTTTCAGCACACATTTTTGGCAAGCTAGTCACCAGTTTTTACTTCCAAAGTATTGTAATGATCTCTATTGCATTTTCTGGTACACTACAAAGTCCAGTGACCAACTGGGATCTAATGGGGCCCCCATGAAGCTTGTACATCAGTCTTATCATTGTCCTACACTCTGTAACTTAATGAATAAACAGCTCACAAATACAAATATTACAGGAATAGCTTTATTATCTTTAAACAATTTAATTATATTACAATTTATCCATCAATATGCAAAATTAGAAGTATTAAACAACTTCCATAAAATATTCAGGAATGAAGCGCATGTATGTATATACATATACATTTTTAAACAGTTATTTAAACAATGACTTAAGTTATTAAATCATGGCATGAAATGTTGATAATGAATGGGCTTATTTCACAGTCAGAAAAGGACAATGCAGACCTCAGCCTCCTTTATTCTCAGCAGATGAAAGACACAGCTTTAGAAATACCTTTTAACAAAACAGAACTCAAGAGAAAAACATTACAGTTACTACATTCTTATGCATTTGGTCATATCAAGTATGCATAGAAGTTATTAACTATAAAGCATATGCTCCAAATGGTGGTCAGATTTTATTCCAGTTTTTGACTCCAATTCCAGCCACGTTCAGGAACCTCCAGACAAAATTAATTTTGGTAAGCATATAGAAAAGGGGAGAAAAGTTAACATGCTGGAAACCAAGTAAGCTTTTGGTTTTAAAATAAAATTGCCATAGCCAGATTTGGTTTATAAAGTCATCTAACCGTGCCCAGAGACTGATTTCTTGCCTACTACAAGAAATACAGGTGTTTAACATATATCTGTAAGTGTATTGTGACAGCATCATTAACTATTAATGTAACTGGTGCCCGTGGGTCCATAGTTTTCAATCAACTTTAAAAAAAAATCTCACTTTGCTTACTACATATTTGAAAGGCTGTGTTTCTGAATATTTCTGTTTTTATCATTTCGTAGATGATAAGCATAGAATGAATTAGGGCTGAAGGGAGCACATACAATGTAGTGGTGGCAGATCAGAAATAAGCAAGACCCCACAAGGCTGTACTTAGCACCTGCACATCTGGGTTACATTGAGCTTGGGGATTTTAAGGAGACAGCTCTGTTTCTTAAATTTTTGAACTGAACGTTACTGGCTTCCAGCTAATGAACAGACAATGCAGAGTCATACATACATTGAAAGTACTTCTGAAAATTTGATGGTGGATAAAATAAAGTTTCTGTATACAGACAGTTTTAAAAATAAAGTCATGTTGTAGTTCATGTTTTGTTCTCCAAACCACACAAAGGCACTAGTTTACATTATGGACTAATGTCCTGCAAAACTTCAGTCAAATAAAGGAAGCTATTTTAAGGTTAAAGTGGTGCTAAAACCCAGCTGTCACTAGTAACTTAAAACAGCCACACTGGGTTTTTCAGATTTAGTGGGGGAAAATGTTTTGCCTCAGGACGCACATGTTGGGGGAGTGTGGGTGTGGGGGGAAAAGCTCAGCCTTGAGCAAGTTTTTACAGCTGAGTTATAAACCTGGTTTATAACAGAAACTGGCAGACCCTAAAATATGATATAGAGGTATTGATACACATTTCTGTGTGTGGTAAAAACATCCGTATGCACGCAATTTTCCCCTATTCTCTAATTTTTGGTTATCAAAAAGAAAAAGGATTTTGATTGAGCTGTAGTCCAAGGCTGTTCCTTCTCACTTTATTCGTTTGCCAGAACACTTTCCTTCCAGCACTAGTATTTTGGCTAGGGAGCAGGAATGTTGTCAAGATTAGAAAAGCTATAGGGCTTTGTTATCAATTCCTACCTCCTCAAAAATTATATGCATCTCTACTTGATGTATTTTACTGCAGAGAAAGCACTGCTCTCAAGCTGGTATGGTATCGCTATACGCACCAGAAATAACTATTAATTAAATCCTTTCCTCAAGGCTTTATTTTTCACCATGGTGAATTTGCTAATGAATACTTGGGCAAAATTTGGATCAACAACATACTGATAGGTTTTTGTTATGGTTGGGGGCTGTTCAGCAGCCACGGTTTGCAGAGCTGGCGCTGTGGCAGTGCTGGGAGCGAGGTGATAAGATGTCTTTGTGATGTACTCCACGAGGCGGTTGTACTGCTGCTCTGACAGTCTCTCTCTGGCTCCCTCAGCCTGAAATCAGATAACATACTATAGTTATTGAGTATCTGACAGTATCTGAACTGAGTAGCAAGGACAATAACTTCCACATTACCCTGATAAAAATCTTCCTGCCTGAAATCTTACAATAGTTTAAAGGATTTTTTAAATCATGAATGTACTCCCGTAGTTTAGTCCTTGGTGAATTAGTCCTCTCCTCTGCTGTTTTGGACTTCAGAGAAGTTCTAACTCTGCCATAGAAAATCTAAGCAGTATCTTTTGCGAACTGGTCAAGAGTAGAACTTTACAACAGATCAACTCCTTGTATACAGCAAAGGCATCAAAACCCCTTTTAGAAAAATGTCAGTAGCTCTTGGCAAGGCTTATCATACAGAAATTCTATTTAGCTAAAATATTTTAGGTCTTTAATTTACTTGATTCAAAATGAAGACTAGAAGCTACCTTCCAGGAGAATGTTCTATGGCAGGATATACCCATCTGCTCATGGTAACAAAACCCCCACTCGGTCAAGGACATTTTTCTAAATACAAGGGTTTTGCTAAAGATGATTTGGGCATTTTCTTTTTGGAGAAGACAGTAAGGGATCTGTGTTTTGCAGGTTGAAATAGCTAGAGGTTTAAGGTCATAGCAAGAGGGATGCAACCGACCTACCCTAGTGGAAAAAAATACAGTGAATCAAATACTGTCATCTATCATCTGGTTCCAAGCAGATAAAGTATTATCCAGAAAAGCTAAGGGCAAACCTGGCTTTGGAAGATCAATTTGCTGTGCCCTTATTTTTGAAGAAGTTGAAGATAACTGTGACTAGCTTGAGAAGGGAAGGCAAGCAAGCAGGCATCAAGCTGGTTGCATGGTTTCAAAAAAATTCTGTATTTCAGAAATACCACCATGGATGCTACAGTAGTGTGACAAGCTAAGTCATTCAGAATAGAAGTTATTTCCAAAATATGACAATGAAGAAAAAAGGCAGCAGCTATCACAGGGCTAGGATTTGATGCTTTTACACTTGGAGAATTGCTGACCGGTTTAATTTTTGTGGGATTTCAAATTTCCTTGTTGGACATCATGCTAAGGATTTAAAGACTGCTATCTTCTGCCTGTCTTTTAGGGAGTTTTACGGGTCTTGCTAGATTGGATGATATTCTCAAACAGTGCCATTAGATTCAATTTAACATCCACAATCAATACCTTGTCATGTCTCTGGACTGCAAGACTCATTTAAATACTCTGTTGCTTATTTGAAGAAAGAATTAGTATGATTGATAGATAGTGACAAGTGTCACATTCACATGAAAACAGTCCCCTCTGGTTTTTTACTATGCCTTTGGAGATGGATTTGCTGCTCAGTGAGTAGAAACACTCCTGTTTTCAATCATCATCACAAAATTACTAGGGGAAGCAGGCTCATGAACAAGCTCAGAAGTTTAAGGTTGAAGCCTATGCCTAGAAACAGCGGAAATGATGAAGTGGGCAGAGGAAAGGGTTGTTTCCATGAACGACCTTAAGGGAAGGAAAAATCAGAAGGCAGAGTGCTGCAGCAGCCTCACAGCTAACAGTGGAGAACGGTGTCTGAGCCACGTCTTGTCTGGTGGCTCAGTAAAAGTATCTCAGCACTCAGTCTGTTTCAGCAGTTGAAAAGAGAGAAATATGCTGCAGTGCCACCTAAGTAAACTGGATTTTAAGTTACAGGGAAAATCTTGCATGTAGGTGGCTTCACACTTTTTCCTGATTTTTACTAGGGAAGTAAGCCCAGGGGCAGCTGGGTTCTGACTCCACATTGACCAGAAGACCCTGCTTACCAAAGGAGATGGAAATGGTGCTGGCATTCCACTCACCTGCTCTTGTGAACCCATTCTTCATTCAGCCCCAGGCTATTTTCCACAGATACAGCATAATTATTCAGGAGGAGATATTAACTATGGTTGGATGGTCTTCCAAAGTGACTAGGACCCTGTTTGCTTCTTAATGTCTGCTTCTGCAGCCACTTTCAGTTTGGCTTATATTGTCAAGACAAGAAAAATTTGGAACTGATGTTATTCTACATTTTTTCCTAAATGGAATCTAAGATTATCACTAAATGCTGTCACTTGCTTTGAACATTTTTCATGTTAATGTCCAGATCATTCAAAGATTCAAAACTTGATCAAGGCTTGCTTAATGCATCTCCTAGAGGAATATTACAGATTTCATGTCCTTTCATACTACAAGGCCATACTTTTGGGTTAAGAACTCCAGTATTTTTCTAAAATTCCTCCCATTATGATTTATAAAGAGGAAACCTTCAGCCATTCTAACTCCACAGCAGCTACAACACCTGTGCTGTGCAGTCCAGATGGGTGTAGCACTGATGAGCTCCTCTGTGCACACTGACTAAGGGGATCCAGCTCTTAAGGATTTTTTCCATTGCTTTGAGAAATCCAAAGATTGGTTTTCAGCTCCAAAGATGTAGGACTATTATGAACACCCTGTTGCAGATTATCACAAAAAAATCTGGAATATCTGAAATTCCAGGGCCCTTCAATTTTTGGTTGTCTTCTTGATGGTAGGAGCTATACCAAGAGCAGCTGGAAGAGCAGGCCTTTTGAGTTTGACATCTGTCTGGAAACAAGCAGTGTCTCAATTACTTTGGAAGATAATCCAAATACAATTAATGCTTCCCTTTCAATAACAAACTTGTCAGTGCCAGAGTTTTAAAGAATCCATCCAGGCTATTCCTATCCAGATGGATTAAGTTATATATTGTGGAGGCGAACAAGGCATCAGGCAAACCTATTGCTGAAGGAGTCAAAATATGCTCTATAACATCTCTGGTGATTACAGCTGTAGAATAACTCATGTTTTGTTTCTGAACTGTTCCAAGAAGCTGAGGAGAGGGAATGGGAGAAACTGTTTTGGGCAGAGCTGAAACAAAACTTTTGGCAATTGTTTTTGTGAGCAGTAATGCAAAAAAGTGGATTTTTACAGCCTTGAAACGAAATGTTTCAATTTGTTGTATTACTTCTAGCATCTTTGACTAAATTAATAAGAAAACTAGAGATAACTTACTTTTGGTAACATTAGCTCTGTTTTGCTAAACTCAATAACATTTTGGTTGACCTGACTGGGCATTTTTCAGCTAAAAATTGAGGCCATCTTTGCAAATGTCATCATGCTCAGACATGTCTGCTCCTCATCTAAGGACACCTTCAGTGCAACACAGTGGCCTACTATCAATACTGAGGAGTTGTGCCTATTTAGGCATCACTCTGCAGCTGAGAGGCTGCTCATCTGCAAGTCACAACTTGTTCCTCCTAAGGTTCCTTTTCCTAATCACATCTGAAGACTTTGTAGGAACTCTTGTCAGGAAGCTGAAGGGAAGCTCTGGCTCCCATCAGCACCAGTGCTGCATGTGACACCCCAAGCACCACAGATTCAGCTGCAGAAAGGAAATCACTAAGTGTGAGATCTCCCAATCCACTAAAAAAACACAGTAAATATTAATTACAAAAGACTCTAAGTAATTACTAAAACTGTATATGAAGCTTTTTGGAATCTTTTATTGGGTAGCTGCCTTACCATACAAAAATTCAATTTTTTTTATTTTCTGTTTCTTTCAACTGCTCTTCCTCACAGCACATTTCTTTGAATTTTTACAAGAATTTCAGCATCAGTGTCTGCACTCTGAAGGAATATTCTGCCAGGCCTGTTTTGTACAGCATCACTCAACTTTGGTCTCCACCTGGGACACAGGCACCTTTCCCAGCTTTTCCCATGCCATTCATTTTCACTGTGCTCTCAAGAGCTCATGTCAGCAAAAGAGATGCTGAACTGAGGCTGGGGGGGCTCAAGGCTTACAGCTCCTAGAGCTGCACCACTTGAGTAGGACTCCCATATTTCCATCCAGAACTTCAGAAGAAACCGATGTATTTGGTCCAGTACCCCCAAAGGAGGGTGTTATGAGCGCGTGTGTGTGGGAACGTTGGACGCTGCACATGCCATGCAGGGCTGCTCTGTGCATTCAGGGGACACCCTTGCCCATAAATCCTACACATTCCCAACTGCAGCAGCTGTGGGGACTAGAATTAGGCTCCCTGTCCCTTGCCTTCCCTTCTCCCAAACAGGCAGACCCTCTGCACCCTTCATCACCCACTTGCAGCAACCTTTGGGCAAGCTGCTCTTCCCCCACAGCAGCAGCCTAGTCCCCACCCCTTGGACAATGCAATGACAAAAGCCATCACACACCAATCTAATAAAAAAAAGATCTGGGCTGGTGCTAAAGTTAGGGTTAGGATAGGTTGAGTTGCATCCAGTGCCTTAGTGAGGACAACTTTTCTTCTTCTTCCCTCCAGGACAGTAGCTCTGGACTGAGCAGGATAGTCTGGACTCTGATAGTCTGATGTGTGCCTCCACCAACCACTCAGCACTCGGGGACAAAAAAAGCTGAGCTTTGCCCACTTGCTTCACAATTTAAGTAATCCCTCATGTAGCTTTGTGGTGAGAGAAGGCAACTTCAGTCAACAGTTCTCTGTAAGACTGAGGTTAGTGGAAAGACAATAAATATAAATAGAAAATTCAGCACTAAAGAAAGCTTTCACAAAAATATTCAAGTGCTGTCACGACACAGATGAAGCCCTTGCTGAAATCAACAGCAAAACTCTTCAGTGACTTCAGCAAAGTTAGGATTTGACTGAAGGTGCTCCTACTTCTTGTCACTCCTCATACTTCATGGGCTTTTACATGTTCTTTTCTTATATTTGAAACAGAAATTTCTGGTATAGCAGTCTATACTACCTGGCACACTTTTATAAAAACTGGGACATGCATGTTTGTTTTTGAAATGCTCTCTCATATGATTCTACTTGAGAATTTAATACAATAAACATTGTTTCCCAAAAGTGTAAAAATATAACATTCTTCTGCCATTAAAAGAAGATAATTAATCCAAAAACCTCAGTATTTAAATGGCTTAGACATCTTTCAACATGAAGATGAAGGGTTTATGCTCTTACTGGCAAACACTTGGTGCATCCAACCTCAGAGAAGGACTAACCCAGTTTAAAGCTAGCATTTGCAGAAGAAGGAAGATCTAAGGAAGTAAATACAGCCAAGCAAGACCAGTGTGCTGGAAGAGACAAGATAAAAACATGCTGAAAGGAGCATCAGCACCACTGAACTGTTAATAGAATTCCCAGAAGAATAAAAGAAACTGCTTTTGCTGGGACTTTGTAGGCACAGGACTTGCCAAACAATAAACATCTCGTGCCTATGTAGCCATGAAAACCTTTTCAGAAAATAGGTGGTGCTTACCAAGAAGCCAGACTTTTTCCCTCAGAAAATTTCTGTCATAGACATGGTATATCACAATCAATAAGAGGACAGAAGGAAGGAGACACATCCCTTTCACCCAACTGTGAGGTGCAGGTCCTCTGGTTTGGCACTTCCACCTCTGGCCTCCCAGCCCAAAGGTGAGTATCCCCATTGCCGAAAGCACCATCATCAGTGTAACTTCATCTCTGAATGAAAGACATACTCAAGTCTTTACCTCCAAGTCAGAAGGCACTCTCTGTTGTTTTAGCTGCACCTTCAGCAGATCTTTTTGCTGATCATCTTCCAGACAATCGATTTCAGTCACGGGGAATGCCTGCTGCTGTGTGTCTTCACTGATGCTCACAACAAAGAGCACCTCTGAGGTGAGCAGCAAGCAGCCTTCGTGCTGCTGGCCTGATCCACTCACAATCATGACATCTAAGGCCATATGAACCTCTGGCCTTCCCAGAGATTGCAGCATTTTCCTGTATTATCAGGTTAAAAAAAGAGAAAAAAGAGAAAAAAGAACTAGTCAGTGTAGTGCATTGGATCCTCCAGGGCTTATTTTAATCACTATGTTTTTACTTAAGCCTATAGCTATCACCTACAGATGTAAAATAAGCCAGGGAGTGTACTCCAAAACTCCATTACTGGAAGATGTAAGACTTCAGATTTAAAGAATGAATGTGAAATTGTTACTTATCAAAACCCCTTAATCATTCACCGCAAAATTGGCCTAATATCTGTGCTAGGTTAGCCTATTTCCCATCCTATTTCCTTGATAATAGAAAAATTACCCTGAGAAGTGGCTTGGAAATTCAGTGCAGAAAATAAAGCTATCTTCACTAACAGCTGTTTCTGGAGATGTGCAGTATTTTTCTTGGGCTCAGTGCAATGATAAATAAGTAAGGACTCACTGAATACCATTAAATAAAGATCAGCTCTGTAGTTTCAAAGCTGGATGCAGATCAGCAGCCCATCATTTGCAGATTGGGTTTCTATGCACTACCTTTGTGTTTAATGTTCCTAAACAAACTGCCATAACTCAGCCTTTCCTAGGGAAGCAGCCTGTTAACTTGACCAGAGGCCAGAACCTATTAATAAACAATGTGGATGTAAAAATGAGCAATTGTCTAAATAATGTTACCAGACGTATTTAACGTGGCTGTTTGGAGCCTGCTCAACATGTTGATCGTTCGGATGAGAGCGCTGCTTGGGAAGCTGAGAAAGTCCAGCTCCATGCAAAATACCTGTGGCAAGAGAATTCAGGTTTTTTAGTAGTTGTTCTCTACAACACAGTTACGTGTTGCAGTGATGTCATCTGTTTAAAGCAGTTCATAAAATAGTGCAGATCCAAAATGATGTCACATCTCTGGAAGCTGTAGTCAAGATAATTCATTAATTATTACAATGCAAGAGTTGTGCACTTAACCCCTGTGATCTTACATTAGCAAGAAACAAAAAAAAACCCCACTGTGTGTTCTATGAATCAGTTCTACACTTGCAATCATGAGAAACACAAGACTCCTGAGAGCCATCACTTCAGAGCAGGATTGGACACATCACTTTGGATTTATGTAGAAAAAATCAAGACCATTGTTAACTTTCTTGCTTAATATTAAAATACTTTCATGTACGTGTCATGATTGGTACAAACTGGAAGGCAAGTTTGCCTAGATGCTGTATTTAAATGTTCAGTTACTTAATCCAGCTGCTAAACACAGATCCATACACATTTATGAGATCTCCTGGGGCATCTGGTTTATTGTGAATTCTTAGTGCCAGCACAGAATGGAGACTACAAGCAGCAGTTAAGCAGGTTTCTAAAGAGACTCTCCAAAGCTGAAGATGACACAGTATGTATGATTTCAGATGGCCTGTAAACTTTCAATGATGAGGTACGGTCACCAGAAAGAATGAGTGGGTTGCAAAAAATTTCACAAATCAAGTAGTTTTAAAAATTTTTACATGACAGACATGGAGTAGGTTATGCAGCAAGCACTAGTGTTATATGGTTTGGTGCTAAGTTACTCTTTTACAAATACACTTCTTTACAAATAAATGAAGATATTTTCTTTTGTCTAAGCATTCCAAAGGCATTTTTGCATAAGGGTGTCAATAACTTAGATTCCCTCTTACACAATGGATAATAATTTAAACAAAACATCAGCAATGAAAAAAACCCGTTAATTTTTAGCACACATGTTGATGGTAATACTTAAAAGCAGTATCCCAGTTGTAACAGTTGGCTTACCGAGGTTCTCAGCATTATGTGAGTGAAAATGTTATTTACAGATGGAGACAGAGAGAACATGTGTTTATTTCTGTGTGGTCCTCCACCCCTTGGTCCCCCCCAAGAGGCACAGTCCCACTTCCAATCCAGTTGTGGGTAAGAGTTACTTGAACTCTTGTGTATTTTCCTCTCACGCACTGTCAGCTATTATTGATATAGTTTTATGTTTTTTCCTGGCTTACTCTTTTTGTCACATGGTCGTGGAAAACATGATGTCTCATGTATCATATCTGCAATGAAAAGTGTCCCTCTACTACTGTGAGTTTCTTGATAAAGACAGCAGCAGAATTAAATCTAGAAATAATAATGTCCTGGGCAGCAAAGCCAACAACAGAAAAAAACTTCTGATTTTGCTAATACAGGTTTTACACCTATGAGACATATAATTCAGGAGAACAGTTATTATTTGTGCTCATACAAACAAGATTAAGTTAATTTGAAAGAATTCTAATAATTGTTTCATTATTCTCTAACTAGATGGTATGAGCTGTGAATGTTGTGGGAAGCATCCTAAACTTAAGCTCTATGAGAACTACTCATATTCTAATCAACACAGCACAGCATAAATATTGCTAGTGATTAAAGTCTTAAATATTCAAGGTTTGTCTGGTATAATTAGTGAGGTGAAATTACTGATCCATTGTCCTTCTATCAACGAGTCTTCCTGCTTCTCTTCCCTGACTCTCCCTAACCACCATTTATTCTTAAATATTCAAATTGAAAGCGATTTATTGATACTGGAAACAAAGAAGTTAGCGTATTTTGGCACTTTATTTTTATCTTTTACACTTTTTGTTAGTCTAGAATTGTTCCCATCAATTTGAATGGATTTAGCACCACTGCCATGAAGTGCTAAGTCTAGCTGGAAACCCCACCTCTGGCTGCTAAAACATTACCCACGTATCTGAAAACAGGACTGTCTTCTCATGAAGCTCCGGTTTACAGGGGATGCTCCCACTACATGACTGACTTCTTACTCCCAGAGTAACTCACTCTTTGTGTAGAGATAGCCCAACTCTCTCCCTGCCATAACAAAGCAATCTCAAAATAACACTCTAATTGGACATAGTGTTGTTCTAATCCTTTTATGTCAAAAACTATCTTGCAAGCACATATGTTTCTGTAACTAATTCTGCTGTATTCCAAGAATTACTTCATGCTTTCTGCATTCTGTGTTTCTGTGGCTGTGCATCGCTGATCAGTAACACAAGAGAGAAGCACAACACGATGGCATTTCAGAAAAGCAGCACAGCATTTGTAACTGTTTAGCAGTGGCATTTGTAACCTTCCTCTAAGTCACACAATACTGAGCTGTGATGCCTTAAGTAAGACACAGCAGGTTGAATCTGAAGAGCATTTTAAAATTTAAATGGAGGTGCTGGAAAGACAAAACTCACCATAACCTGTCTGGGAGACGAGCTCAGCTGCCCCTCCAATGGGCTTTGTGAAGACACCCATGATCCCCTTCCCCACACCCGAGATGACCCCTCTGGCTTTATGCCCAGCTGAAGCTTGAGCCTCAGATACTCGCTGGAAATTCTGCATCGGCTGATCCACAATCCCAGCAATTGCACCTGAAAAAACAAGAGTCTCCAGTAAGTAGTGAAGATTAATATTCCAGAATAAGAGGAAATCTTACTACTAGACCTGAATATTGTTTGGGTTAGAGATTGTTACCTATTCTTATGCAGCTATTTAGCATGTGACCAATTAGCTAAACACCGCCTTAGCTTCAGTTAAGTTAGATCTTAACCTTTTTTTTTTAAACATTTAGATCACCTAACCTTACAGTATTATGCTAAATGCTTTTGCTGAGTTAATTTAATTGGGCTCATTCTCTGTCACAATTCTGAATATGTTGGGCTAGGAATAAAATCCTCCAGTTTTAGACTACTTGAGCTGCTATGGAAATGAGATTTTCACCTAAGTGTGAGATTAACTTCATGAGAATAAAAACTGCTTGTATTCAATAGATCATTTTTATATCCTCTTCCAGTGCCAGAAATGTTCATAAGCCAATGCAACTTTTGATATATTACTAAGATTAGCAGAATTAGACTTCGAGACTTTTTGTTACTTTTTCTGTGAAAACCATCATATTTTACTTTAATGCGCACGGGTCAAACTTTTACAAGTGACATAGTGACCTTCCCAGCTTTTAGTATCAACAGAGAACTTCAACTTAAATCTTCCTAAATGTAAACTGGTATGGGAGGTGGTACATTTCTTTGATCTTGAGTTTATGCTAGCCACTTAACCACAGACATGTCTCTAGCTGTTGTAATTTTGATAGATAAGCTATTTGGAAATTGCTAAGGGCACAAGGATTGGACAAAGCCACACCAGTCTGCCCAACCCAAGGTGCTTTGCTCAGTGAAAAACAAGTTTACAAGTTGGCTCCTTGGTCAGGTCTCAGTTTGCACCTGCAGCTGCAAATATCAAGATAAAACAATTATTTAAGGAGTAGGACTGGGTGTCACCCTGGTTACCAGGCATTTTCACTGCAACCTAGACATCCTTGAAAGTTCTGCTTTGTATGTGGAAGGAAATCCAGGCATAATTCCACAGATTTGGACAATTGCAACCGAGGTATTTGGCCCCATGTGTTTACCAGCGTGATGTGCACTAGGCAGTGAGCTACTAACTGGTTTTCAGATGGTTTTAGTTACTGTCACTGGATAAATGAAGGAATTGCTGACTTTGAACAACTAGAACTAATATTGTACTTCTGCACAGTCACTGTCCCAAGAAAAGACAAGGATGATTAGCAGCACACATTTTCCCAAGATCCTCGTCCCTGAGATTCTATCTATCAGCAATTCAAGAAACTTGCATCCCCCATAAATGCCCTCGTCTCCTCTTAGAGAGACCTCTTCCAACTTCTGTAGGACAAGCCTCTCGACAAATGTATGGTATTTCCACAGAAAATGCTGGTCTATCTTTGAAGTATTGCCTGGTTTTAATTGAGGTTACTCACTGAAGCTGAGTGTGCAGCTGAACATTCACCTTTTGTACCATAAAGGCCATGAAGCTGTTTCCTTAATGCCATGCCATTGAAATGATACTATTTTCAATTCATTAGTACTTACCAGCTGCTCCTGCTGCTTGACTAAAATAATATCCCAACACCACATTACACAATTGGGATTGTTTGTCCAGTCTTTTGTGCAATTGGGATGCATTTGAAGGCATAAAACAATACTTGGTGTTCTGCTAAGTTACAATATTATACTACCCTGTGACCTCCTTCACCCTATCTATTGAGGTCATCCACAACAACTGCACTTTCAGAACAGAAGTTATTGCCTTATAAAATGTAATCCACCTAAGTCCTAGCACTAGTAAATTATTTACTGCAATACACTTGAGCAAAGTTATAAGGTAACAATAAATAAGAGCCTACTCCAAAGGACCTGTGGTATGCTCCAGGCACTGCTCAGCTGGAATTAGGCTCTGAGGACAAGGAAACAGAATGGAAACTGCTGTGACTGTGTCATATAAGATTATTTATATAGTGCCCCAAATAATCTATAGCTTAATTAGCCAGTTTTTCGTAAATCCACACTTTCTGTTACTCTCGCATTTTATGCATGCTCTGAACTTGTCTGTGAAGACATTGCCCTTTTGCACCTCAAATCCTTTTCCAAGTCTTGTTCTACCTGCCAAAAATATAACCTATGATTTTCTCTTCCTCTCTAATTCCTTTTCTTGAATTGCAACTCACTGCCATAACTTATTTATGTGCTGTGGCCATGCCCACAAATCACAAAATAAACTATAACCTTACTCCTTTCATTGAGGAGTGGCTGGTCCTACCACCTTTGCGTGGGGAATCCAGATCTGTGCAGCTCCTTTCCTGTGTGCATCATGTGTGAGCAAAGAAAAAAAACATAGGCCAAAGCCTGAGCAACCTCAAAACCCAGCAACAGTGAGAGAGTGGTGACCCACACGTGAGGTTCAGGGCATTCCTCACACCAGAAACTGCAGAGCACATCTTCCCTGGGCCTGTGTGGCTTCTTGCGTTCTAACAGTTCTTGGCAGGAGCACCATGAGGGATGGACTTACCACAGAAAGTCTCCCCCTGACAGATTCCAGTAGGTTATCAGGAAAGCAGAGCATGGAACCACATGCAGTGGTTCCTCCCTTCCCACTCTCATTCTTATACTCTCACACAGTGTCCTACTGCTGTCCCTGTCATTTCCCTGTAAGGTCCCTTGACCAGTATTTTTTTTATTAAATGAAACCATTCTCCATTTTTCTTTTTTTTCTTACCCTAGGCATTTGATTTTATATGCATGTCCACATATGTACACACAGATTATGCATGTTAAAGAAAACCTCAATAAAATTAAACACCAAAGCAACAAAACAAAAACATATTCTTCCATTACTGGACCAAAGAGGTTCCAGCAACAACATAACATCTGCTAAACATCAGATGGGGTGCACTGTGGTTAATACATGTTGCTCAGTAACAATAAAAAAGTTACTTTGATAGCTACAAAATTCAGATAGTTCAGAGTATATCACTGGATTACTTCAAGAAGAATTTGATTACAGGCAGCAACTGCTTCATGCGCAGACTGACAAAGTTCGGTGAATGTAGCACAGCTTACAGACCTTGGCAAAGCTCGGATTGCTTGTGACAAACTTTCAGAGCAAGACATAATTGGAAAAAATCCCCCACTAAGAGAAACTGGCCATGCTTTGCCATGAGGCTGGAAGCTGGCCAAGCTGAAGCCATTTTGCTTCCTTTTCTCCAGTCCTCCAGGACTGCTGCAAGTGTTTCACACCAGAACCAGGGCTGAAGCATAATCTCATCACAGCAAACATCACATAGAAATACAGCTCAAAGAAAAAAGCACCTGTTGCCATGCATTAATATAGCTGCACAATTAGTGTGTGGAATAGCACACAATTTCAGGATTAGCACTGGCTTGTGGTATCTTGTGTTGCAGATAGGCAAACATAGAGTGGCCCTGACTCAGTGATAGTGCACAGCAAGAACAGCCACCACCACCTGTAATAACAAAAATCTGAGCTTCTGAAACCCAGGCTTTGCCTTCTCTACCAGGACAGTTACAGCGTCAGGCAATATGACTCAATTCACTCCCCTAAAAGCAGGAAGGAGTAACTGAAATGTTGAGCACTTCTGCCACTGTAAAAAATAGCTTTTTGAATAGTTGTCAGATTTTTGGCTATTCAGATATGCTCAACTTCCTAATGGCAGCCACTTCAATATAATATTTTTCACTACAACCAGCAGTTGAAAATACAGCCTGTAATTTCAATAGTCTCTTTTACGTGCTTGTAAGTTATTAAGTTTGACCCTGTCACGCAAAATGCAAAAGATAGTTCCTCAGTGGGGAGTCAATCATCTAAATATTTTACAAACAATTTCGCTGCATTTTTGTCTAAACATAAAAGAAAAAAACACTCCTATCATAAACTGTTGCTTCTTTTCACGCACAAGTGTTACTAAAATGACCCAGAAATCTCCCCCAAACTAGAAAAGAAGACAACAGCTGGCCAAAGATAACAATCAAATCAAACAACACCCTGACAGTGCTTGAGTCATTTAAAATGAGACAGGACAAAGCACTTAAGAATGTACCACAGGGAACAACTTGCACTGAGGAGGAGGAGAGAGTACATGATTTTGGCCCCAATTCAGCAAAGCTCTTAAGCACATGCTTAAGTGCTCTGCTGAATCAGGGCCACTGTGAGCCAGATTTTCAGAAAAATCAGAAAGACAACTCTACTTTTTGGGTAGATACCACAATGCCTCGGTGAACTGAGGGCTGTTACATGACTTCACCTAGGCACAAAATCTGCATTTGCAATTGTCTTAGCTGCCTGCACGTATAAGCAAAAAATGGCTTTTACAAACATGAGAATACTGTGACCATCGTAGAAATCTCCTTCACGCTTTCCAATTTTACAATTAGAAAGTCATAGAAATTACAGCCTCAAATAGTCTTGCTCTCTGCATTTCTGTGCTCATCAAACTTTTCATCCTTGTGAAGGAAAATAATTGCAGCTTCACTTCGCTTTGTTATGTATGAAGAAACTTAAGTGTTTTTAGACTAAGTATTTTCATGTTTATTCTCCACACGCTGGGGAAAAAAAGCAGCAAAGTGATACCGTCCCTTCAAAGACGACTGGTTTTCTTTTTGGGGGGACGTCACAATATTCTTTAAACTAAATGGCCAGCAACAGCTTTCTGACACATTTGTAAAAATTGAAACATAAGTCTATTCATAATTTACGTCTTGACACAATTTATATGAATGCTGCTGCCTATATGGAGGAAACATGCTTTTTAAAAATCAGGTTTAAACAAAAAACTAATACAAAGTGGAATATTTCTGATTTCTCCCTTAGTGAGAGTTCCATACTTGCCACGTCCATCTACACAGTAATTGTAGCTATTTATCTGGGTGCTTCACTGCCTCCACTGCTAAAAAAAAGAGGCATTTAGCAGGGAGCAATCTCTAAATAATAACAGTGGGAATAAGGACAAGACCGTAGCTTGTGGAGGAGTACTATTTAAATGCTAATATGAAGCTCTAAGTTTCTAACATGATTTCTGATTTCTTAGGATATCAGGGACACTGGAATTCTAGCCCTGTTTTTTATTTTGCTTTTAACTTGGGTGTACTCCCGTGAACCACGGAATCCTTGTGCACAGGGAGGTGCAGGAACGGGGTATTTGTGCTTGTATGTGACGAGTTCCTGGCTCTCCGGAACAGCAGAAACTTTGCCTTGTTACGGCCAAAGCTACAAAGTTTTGCTCTTTTACTTCAGGCTGTACAGCTGATGTTTTCAGCTCTGAAGGGCTCTGGTGCGTCAGTGAAGGGGATATAGACACTATGTTACCTCGATGTTTTATTAACAACTGAGCCAAGATCACCAAACCATTTCACCAGCACATACACACCAGGCTGACACAGTGCTTCTAAAAGTATAATCTTTCATCCAGCAACTCAACCTGACTGCCCTTAGCCCAATAAAACAAGAGGGAAAAATAAAACCTCCTCTGAACTGCCTTTGATTTGCAACATCAGTAACAGCTTACTATTGGGACAGTGGCTACTAATAGATGGAATTTCTCCTTTATGCACATTTCTCCCAGGACACCCGCTTGCTGGTTTACAGGCATTATCAAATGACAGTGCTTCACATCATCTAATGTTATTGCTTAAAATAATTCCCAGCAACTTAACCCAAACTTGTAACATTTTTACCACTTCCTCTTTGGGGCTTTCAGGGTTGTGGTTGCAAATTTAGGAGTTGTGTACACTACTGAAGATTAGGAAACAAGACAAATCCTTTCAAGCTTCAACTCTTCTAACCTTTTGCACTGGACTGCTTTTGGCACTTTGATCTCTAAGAGATTCATACTGTTTAATACATACTGAGGAACTCTGCCAAACAATACAGTTCTGCATTCCTTTGGTGTGTGACAAGTCGAAGTAACCTAGAAAACCCAGCCCCTCACAGCAAAACTTCTCGCAGAGACTTTTTCCACTTTGGGTTAGTTTTCACATTTTTAGGTGCTATTTTGAAATGGGTAGAGTAATCTTCACTTCCAACCAAACCACTTGGCTGCTTGGCGAATACAATTACACTGAATCAGGATGGTCTGGGTCTCTTTGTAAAAGCAGAATTCCTCATCAAAGCTTACTTAACATCTGCACTAAGTTGAAGTGGTTTTCAAACAAACCCAAGAATCTCTGATATCTACAGTGCTGCAAAAACAAGCAGGTTCAGAAGGCATTCCTATAATTCATTGGAAAGTAAACATCAGCACGATGACGTCTTCATGTTGAATTAGTTACAAGTCACTCTGCCCGATGCAGAATTAGTCCTTTTTTCCCCCTCAAATCTACACCATGTACAAAAATATAAAATATTATTTCACAAAGAAAGTGAAAACTCATCCTATATCTGCTATTATTTTATCGGCAAAAATCATATACAAAAGTCACCAAATATTGATTAACAGTATCTAATATACATACCGTGAGGCTTTTTCACAAGAGGACACCAATTCCCCCAGAATTTTGAATTATAACTCACAGTTAGAAAAGGCTAGTGAGCAGATTAGAAAACAGTATTATCACTTAACTCGATATTTAATGGTACATTACCTAGAAGGCTAATGCCTAAACGAGAGAGCCCCTGCCTCAGTCCTTCTCCCAGGCTCTCTGGAAGCTGCCTTCTCCATTCTTCTTGTCTGTTGTAATGCTCCTCATCCAGTGACAGCCTATCCATATTCCGAGCAAGACTTGTTGCCAGATTGGTAATTGACGTCAGTGTACCTAAATGCATGGAGATACACATTTGGGTCTGGATCAAAATGCTTTAATTTAAACCACGGAGATGTTGTATGCCTCACTGCAATACTGAGCTTACAAGCAGCACAGCAAGTCAAGGGAACAGTCACCCATGTGTAACATGCTTTACTATTTGTTCAGCATCACCACGCTGCTGCTATGGTCCACGTCACGCCTTTTACATTAGCCCGCTCCACGTTTGCCTGGCTGGTGGGAACAGAAACTCATCTGAACATCCCTCTCCAGCTCCCTGACTTGTGTAAGGCCACTCTAAACGGAGAGGGGGGTGATGGAAAGGTAAACAAATATTTACAGAAGGAGCTGTGAGGCCGTGTCCCGCGGGAGGCTGGAGCAGAGGCTCGGAGCAGCAGCCAGCGCCGGGGCAGCCGCTGCGGCTCTGCGGAGCCTGGAGCCACACGATGGCACTGTTTGTACAGGCTTTGCAAGGGAAAAGCTCCTCCTGCTCCCACGGCAGGCCAGCCCCGCTGTCAAATCCCATCCACATACTCATACAGCTGTGACAACTGTATCTACTTCTTTTTTTTTTTAAATAATAAATATGATGAGGTGACCGAGTGTAGAATTTCTGATGGCTAGCAGAAGTGCAGAACACCTTTAATACTTCTGCAGTTATCACATGAAATACTTGCTGAGTGAATATCTATTTCCCATTGGGAGGCTTAAAATTCTGAAGTTTCTGAAACATTCTCATGCACCGCAGTAACGTGGTGATCTGTTTAATACATGAGACATTACATGTGAGCTTGTTACCCTCTTAGCTTACTTAAAAAGGTACTGTTTGGTTTTTGAGCCCAGGAATTCCTGGTTTTTGGTTTTTTGAGCCCAGGAATTTCAACTGGCACTGTCAGAGTAGCACAAGACACGGCAGGGCCAGGAGACTGAAGGATGGACAGACTTTATTGCTTAGAACTTTAACAACGCATGACAACAAAGCAGTAGCTGGAGTAAGAAAGTGCAAGCTCTACCTTTGGAAATGTGTTTTACAAATGATGTTGTTCCTCTGGAAACTCCACTGACAAATGCTCCGGGGCCTCTGGTCAGCCCTTCATAGGGTAGCCTAAAGAAATCAGCTATGCCATTCCCTATGCTTCTCACCAGACTAGCCGGGCTTCCAAGGATTTCCAACGATCCAACAACCCAGCCTGTGTAGAGAAACAAGACACATGTTACAGCTGCAAAAACTGCAGAAGCAGCAGTTGTGAAAAGGTTATTCCTTAATTATCTTTTTCACACTAGAATTCATTGCATTATGAACTTCCTTTGAGCAAAACACAGGAAATAACTCATCCACTATGAATTCAGAAATGGCAATCTTTCATACTTCGTAAATCAAAGAAATCCTTTTGGCAAACTCACAAATAGCTTTAGAATTACTTCCTTCCAGGAGCTTCCCGTATTTCTGCTGAAAGTGTCTGAGGGAGGCGGATGCGAGAGCCTCACAGCTACAGAGGAACGGGACTGCAAGCTCAGATGGTTGGGTTGGTTTTAGACACTATAAGGCAGCGTTGTGATTTCACATCCTTATGTGATAGAATTGTGACAGGGAGTTTACACTGATACAGTGTACTGCTTTACAGGAGTGTGCAGGTCAATTGCTTGATGGAGTGTTAGGAAAAGGGATGCAGATTTTTGACAAGTGCTTAAGAAGTTATTTTAAATCCACCCCAACCCTTCTAAGCTGATCATTTTCTTTCAGAGTGTAGTGAAAGCCAGACAAATGTCTTCTGCTCAGTACAGTTGTGTAAACAGCAATGACATCTACATGCTGATTAGGTTACTCATAGGGGAGTATTCCTTATGCATATCCCAGGAGAAGTATCTGCAGATCTGGTTTCCTATATAAATGCAGGGTTGCCAGCAGCTTGCTGGATGGCTGAGCACACAGCAATCTGTTGCTGGAAAGCTATTTGCAGGTCTTGTCTTTCTCAGGCTGGTAGGCAGCAGATTTATTAGGGAAACAGTGCTGCATAACTCTTTTTTTGGCAGCCCAGAGAGAGCAATTCAGAAATGGCAATAAATGTGAAACAGGAACTGTTTGGTCTTTGAGCCCTGGTACCACGAATTTCAGCTGGTGCTGTCAGAGCGGCACAAGGTGTGACAGGGCCAGGAGACTGAAGGATGGACAGACTGGCCTCCTGCTCTCCCATGAGGACCCTTGATCTGTGCTCTGCCCTCCTCACTCCCATCTCATCCTTGAAAACTCCTGCTATCCAGATGCTTTTCTTGTTTTCTTTTAACCCCTCCCAGTCATTCCTGTGGAAGGCTGAATCATGAAACTGAACAGAAGAGAAAATGTTACTCATATGAAACGAATTAATCTCATACTATCAATCTAAGCTCCTGGAAAATCTATTATTCTTGTTGAATCTGTCCCACATTTCAGTTCTGGCAGGTTGAGAACTCCAGTACTTGTGATAGAAAAAGTGGGAACCAGAGTGGACATAAGGAAGAGGGTGGGATGGACTATGAAAACAAAGCCTGAGTGCTACTGGCAACGCAATGAACAGAGCAGCAACACACACTGTGGCCCTGCTGTCCTGGAAAGGAGCATCCCCTGGCAGTCCTTCCCTGCCAGGACCAGGGGAAGCCAGAGCTCCAGGCAGGGCCTGCAATTCCCTTGCTGTAGGATTTTTAATAAATTATCTTCGCCACTGTGTGAAGTGCTGAAAAGCTGGAAGGGTGGGGAGGTGTGTACAGATGGGAGAGATGTTCTTTCTGCTTTTTCTGATCAATATTATTGCAATAATTCCTTACAGCCTTTTCTCCCCCTAAATATTCTTGCCATTCCTTGTCCTACGTGGTGGTGTGATGGAAAGTGGCTACAGTGCACTGCAGCTCAGTGCCTTGGTGCCCTGCAGCATCCCCAGCAGGCACCACCAGGCTGGGACATGGGGGACTCCAACTCCACTCACCTGCATGTTCAGGAATGTAAATCAGATAAAAACCAGGAATGAAAACAGTTAAACACAAAATTGAGGGGTTGCCTGGTATGCTAGGGATGGTTTATTGTAATCTGTCCCTGCCTGTCAGGTTTGGAAAGCTGTGGATGGATTGTGCTCACCCTTGGAGAGTGCATGGCAATAATGTGCCACCTGCAGCATGGGTGACCCTCCATGGCCAATGCTCAGGGCAAACCCAATGGCTCCTCACTGTCAGCTTGAACCACCCAACCCAAGCAGAAAGGTGTGGGAGTAAATCACGAATAGGAGAATGAGGAACCAGGAATAATCCTTCTATTCACAAGCTCTGTGTGGCATTTTACTTTGCAGAAATACAGTATCATGTCAGGTTACCATTTCCCACTTGAGCTTAGTAATTATATCCACTGACATGAAATAAATATGACTGTATTAGCAGAGAGCCTCTGAATTTTCTTTATAGGCAACTATAGGGTCAGATGTGGTATCAGTGATATTTTTGAACAGAATTTTATTAACTTTTATATAGGGGACAACTTAATTAGAAAAGAATGGGAGATTTCCATTGCAAGTTTGACTGATTTGAGATAAGCAATGCTAATCAGCATATTTGAACAGAGCTCTCCAGCCCCATTCATGGCTTTTATGGAATCTGACCACTCCTTTGCAATACATGGGGCAGCCTGATGCATCCCTTCAGCAAGCTTTGGGGCAAATCCTGCCTCCTCCCACAGGTCAGCAGTGGTCCTGCACACAACTAAGGGCAAAAGAGTGTTATCCCTGGGTATAAGGTACAGCTGTATGGGAATGCTGTCTGTGCAGATGCTATCAATGATTTAAGTGTGAGGCAGTAGTGAGCAGAAGGGGATCAAACGACTCATATTCCAGATTAATGTAATTAAAATGCATGAGCACGAGGTCCTCTTCCATAAGACACTGACTGTGCTGATGGTGAGAAAAAACCTCAGGGTTTGCAGGTCATATAAAGCTTTTTGCTTGATTTTTTCTTTCCTTTTTAACTTTGTTGACACAGTCAGCTCTTTCGACAAGTGTCACCAAGTCTTCAACATAAACCATCTTCTTTGCTAAAGCAAACATTAATCAATACAATTCACCATTTTAATCATGATGATACCTTTCAAACAATACATCCTAATTTAGTGCTTTTAGAGGGAGTTAAGTACATATGCATATGTATTTTCCTGAAGAGAAGTTCCCCCAAAGCAAACCTCATTTCTTAATACTTAAATCTGCTTGATTTCAGGTACATCATTGATCCCAGAGCAAGTAATGGGGGAGAAATATTTACACTGTGGACCATATTTGGCTACAGTTTCACTTTTAATTACCAAGCAACTAGATCTGCCCTTCTGTACTATGAGATTTAACTGCAAAACAAATCCAATCCAAAGTAGCAAAAAGGAAAACCTGCAAATTTTGCAAGCATAATATTGCAAGAAAATAATTAATTGGTACACTGTTCTGGTGCATAATTGTGTATGCTGTTGTCAAATCAGAACCTGACTTGTTGGCAAGTCAGGTATGCACACAGTGAAAGACAAGATCAGCATCTATAAATAGCTGAAATACATGTGTACAGTTTTGGAAAGTGTGCACAGAAGTCAGGTTGCAGCTATGCTTCCAGTCCAAATGGAAGCATTAGGATCTCAGAAAATCTGACTATTAGTATTGCAGGAAAATAAATCCCACATGGAGCATGTTACTTGTGTGTGATCATGGAGGAGCTTCCTTCTGTGTCAGGCACAAATTCTGTGCTGCAGCAAGGCATATTAGAGACCAGATCTCATTATTTCTACATTAGTATTTATGGAAAACAAAATGTACCTGATAACTTAAAAAGACTAATTGCTTGTTATTGATTCTATATGGGAAAAAGTTACTAACAGCAAACTTCATAGTTCTTGGATCAAAGGACAACAAACATCTGTGTGCCAGTTTAGATCGAAGGCTGTATGAAGAAAGACAGATTCCTAATCATAAACTGCAGCCAAAAGGAGTTTTAACAACATAACAACATTCAGGTCTATAATTTACTTCTGAATGCAGAGCAACATGCTGAATAATTTGATTAAACACTATTTTGGGGAGTTTATGTAAGGAATGTGAGCTGATTCTGACTAGTGCTGTAATACAAAATGACAAAACCTAAACCAGCTAGAACACATTTTTATGCTGTGTTCAGGGTTTCAGGTGGCTAAAGCCTTCAGGTGGCTTGCTAATGTTTAGCACAACATTGCAAATCTTCACTGGTGTCTGCTCAGCTATTTTATTTCCCTTCTGTTGTATGACAGGACCTGAAAGGTGTCTGAAAGTATCGTTATCAAACAGTGTCCAAGGAGAACAAAAATAGTACTGCTAATATCTAGGATACTCATTTTGAGCAACAATCACAGAACCCTGGTACCCAGTGAAAATATTGCACGTTTAGGAAAAGTACTGACCTGCTCTGAAAAGTGCTCCAGCAGCGTAATGCATGGCCAAGGCATGGACAAGTTGCCTGGCTGTGGTGAAGATGGGTCCTCGCTCAAACACGGAGAAGGAGAGAGGGGTGTGATCTGAGGCTATATACAATTTCAATGAAGCATGAATACTGACAAGGAGATTAACAGGTTGTATTTTTAATTTTCTTAGCTTCACTGGCTTGACTAAAGCTCTTGCATGCTCTCTCACTTGTTGAGGCACTATCAGGGCAGTATGTGATGCATCCATGGATTTACAAGCAGTTTTGTTTTCTGGAAGATATGTATCAAACAAAGTCTTAATATAGTAAACAAAGGTGTCTTCTACATACAGCCTAGCTGGTTTAAGTTCAAAGCTGAGGTCATTCACATGAAACATGAAATTCTCTTCCTCAGAAAAAGCAATACAGAGTTTTATAAAGCAATTTTCCTTATAGCTTTCCAAATCTTTGTTACAAACAATGAGATTGTTCATTCTTGACCACTGCGCAGTTTCATTTTTCTCTTCTTGGCACAGCAGGACTGCAAAATGGAAATTGGATTTGCTGTACAACTGATTGTCCAGTTGCAAGTCTTCACAATACACTTGGAGACTATGAAACTGTGAGAGGCCATCCAGAGAGTCCTGCTGGAACTCCTGCGACAGGGAGCTGGTGGCTGGCGCCATGTGGAGGAAAACATTGTCTGCTGTGAGACGCAGGAGCTCAGATGACACTTTGTGGTTTGTAATGTCATCAAATGCAGCAAGACTTAACTGACTGATGAACATTTTCAGTGACAGGGTCTGCTCTTGACTTCTATACAGGAGAGAAAAGAAGTTTTATTACTTCTTGTCTTTTGCATTCACCTGGCATCTTGCTTGCTCAAAGAACTATAAAGACGGACGTTCTCTATAAAACATGAAAAACTCATAGTGCAAGTCCTGCTAAAGTTCCTGGGATTTGGCAACCTTCATCACCACAGTGAGTACCACCCAGGAGGTCTTCTAAGAAATGGGACAGTATACATCTATAACAGGGTTGTCTGTCTTTTATCAAACAACAGGATAGATTGGACAGGAACATCTCTATCTGCACAGTAATTCCCTATTACATTTGCTACAGAGACAGATATTAAAACACACCACAAATACAATTTTCTGACAAATCATGTACAGCTTCAGATGTTTCACTGAAGGTTACTATTACAGATAATCATTTCACAGCACATGCAGGGAGTGCCTCCAATGAAGCCGCTGCAGTATTTTTATTCTGATGGCATTGAGGGCCTCACCCCTGCAATGTAAACTGCCCATTGCCAAGTTTAACTAGCAAGTGAACTATTAGGTACTGCTGATGATCAGCTGCTTGGGGATTAATACTTAATTACAATGTAAATAAAAACAGTACAACAAATTCCACTCTAATTATAACAGGATTGCTGGAGGCTAAGCATTCTGCAGCTTTGAAGTAAGCAGTGTTGTAATTGAACTTGAATGAAGTTGAGCACCATATTGTGGTGTATTATGGAAGTGGGGAAATCTTCTGAAGAAGGGTGTTATAATCAAGCATGATTAATTACTAACTGTAAGGTTATTTCTACAGCTCTTGCATATTAAGTCTTTGGAGCTTGTAAGATTACAGTTAGCAGGACCTGGCTAAATAAATTTTAAATTGATGAAAACACTCAAAATTAATTATTATGGAAAATGTCTTTTTTTTTTAATGAACAACTCAAGTCCTCTTTCTGTACCAGTCATCTAGTGTTTAGCCTAAAGTGACATGACTTTTGATGTTAGATTGTCCTTTTTAACTGTGATATACTAAGCCATATGGTCTAAACATATGCTACAGAGCATGCAGCAGTATTAAACTAAACAGACAGTTAAGCTAAAGTTTCTAAGTCAGTTAACACTTAGAAAACTGACTGAGCTCTCAGCAATGCTTTTTATCATCTTTTATGTGCTTTATGTACCTGTTGAGGTTGATATCAATGGGTCCTGCTCTTCCTTCTGGGGCCAAGGTTATGACTATTGTTCCACAGTGATGGGTGATGTCCACATAAACACAGCCAAAGCCAGTTAAGAACACAATCTAGAGGAGAGGGTTAGAAACACATGAAACGTAATCAAAATTACTATTTTTGATGTCATAAATTAAATTAATACTATCAATGCCTTCTGGTTGAGATCTTTTAGTCAAATCAGGATACAGGTCAGGAAAAAAATCAGATTTCAATAATTCAGAAAATAACTGCTCTGATACTTCAAGTGTTTCAGTTATACAGGAAGATGAATTTTGCATCTCATCATTCAACTGCATAACTGAATACATTTTAATAAGAAACTTCTCCAGAAACAAGCAAGTTGTGCTGTGGAGCGTGGAGTTTATATGAGAAGAATAAATAGGAAATTTTAAATTGTGATTTTGGATTAAGAAGAAAGGCATTTTCCTGGAGCTATAAAAAATCCCACTTTCTCCTCTAGAAAACAAACCCTAAACTAACATTAGGTTGCTATGCCCTAGCTCAGAGCTGGGCAGATGAATGGCTGATAGCATGATGCAAAACACATGAAGACTGAAAAGTAAGTAATATTTTGGATCCATGAAGACTTGCATTAACAACTCAACACTGAACACATCATTAAGCTATTTAAACTGGTTCATGAGAACATCTCCAAAGGCAAGGTGCCACCACGAGGAAATGACAAAAATCTATTGGAAAACATAAAACATCTAAAAAGGCAGAAAAAATGGGAATTTGACAACAGGTTTGTGTTTTGTGTCCAAACTTTCATTCTGGACAAGTTGTCTTTAGGAATATCCTGCTTAAAGAAGTGATGTACTGCTTTTGGAGCTTAATTCTGCAACATTTCCATGCAAGTTTTGTGTTTCTCCAGAATATAAAAGATCAAAAATTCACAGCAGTCCTTGTTAGAACAAGCTGGCTTCTCTTTTCTTGTAAGGCTACGCTCAACACAATTGTTTACTAGGCTGCAATGTCAGGAGCTTTAACATAAAGGAATGCAAACTCAAGAAATAACACTAAGATCGTGGGCTAGCACAGGTAAAATAAACAGCTGTTTGTCTTGAAGAATCTTAGAAGTCACCAGAAGCAAAAACAATTGGAAGTTTAGTAGTATCAGCACTTAAACTGAGTCTTGTTAGACTATTCATAATAACAGATAATAAAATTTCATTAATCAAATTTCTTATTCTTCTGAAAGTTACATGTAACAGAATTTCTAATATCAGTTTTAATCATTTGCTTTTTTGGAAGGGATTCACAATCCTACATGGAACTGGAGAAAAAGAACGTCTACAGAATTTTCAAAACTCTAATTATTCTAAATAAACCTCCATTGATCTTGAAGATTGGTCATTTTAATTCCAATTTCAGATGATTCTGATGATAAATACTTCAATATTTATTAAGGTACTAGTTTTAAGTCGTTTTAAATTTACTTTATAATAGAAAAAGAAGTACCTGTAACTACATAGAAGAAATACAAATTTCCTAAGATCCTTTAAATCCCAGTTATTTCACAACCTGAACTGAATTGTATGTGACACTATTAGTATATTCCTTATTCACTTACACTCATAGTTTTCTAAGAGAAAGAGAGACTGAGAAATCCTGGGAAAATTTTCAGCATGTACATCCTAAAACTTCAATAACAGAAGGCTATACTTTTTTTTGGAAAGCTGTTCAAGTAGACAATGATCCCCAAATGTTGTCTTAGCTTCTAATTCCTTCTAGGAGCCAGATACTTATAAAGAGCCCTGGTCTGGCATAACATTAATGACTGAAATTTGAAACCTTGCATTGCTTGAGTGGCTTGCTGAATGGAACTGAACTACTTGCTATATAACATAACACTCAATAATCAAGAGCATTTTGTGATTGGTGCCCAGGGAAAACATCTGAAACTAGTATTTCTTTCAAAGAGCCAAGCAGTTTATGTTGATTCCATGTAAACTAATGACTTCAAAGATGGAAAAAATTCCCATCAAAAAGAATTACTCCAGTCAAGGAAGCTTTCATTTACCTCAAGATCCATCAAAAAGTAACACAAGGAAAGAAAAGGGAGGAGTCGTTTTATTTTAGAAAGATATGAGCAACTTCTGTAAAGACACAGGGAAAATGACAGTGATGATTTCTACAAGATGTAAAGATAAAAATCCTGTGATAATTAAGTCACCAAATCTTCCTGGATCCTGTGGCATTCTTTGCTTACAGACCCCAGAAATTTTCAAGACTGATTTTTCCAGGCAACACCAGGTTGATTAAAAAGTGAAAAAAAAAGTGTTATAAAGCCTCTACTTTCAATCTACCTATTTTTAAAAAGAGACAGTAAAGAAGATAGTCTGTGTTCTAAAACTTCCACAGGAAGGGGCTTTGTTAGGCAGGAGAGTTCCTAGGAGTTAAATAAAACCCCCTTAAACCAACAGAAAGGATACATTTATTGCAGAGGAACAATGTACTGTGCAGGTCAGGAAGACAACCATTTATGGTGTGAACCAGGAAGTAGTTTATAATGACTTACTTGTGTTCCTTGGTTGTTGATGTCCACAATATCACTCCATTCATTTACTAATTCATCAGATGACACCACTTTCAGGAGAATACTGGGCAATAAATCTCTTGTTTTGCAATCTGGATAGCTGGAGAGTTGATGGTAAAGTTCATGATGAACCGAGCATTCAGCTGGAATCTTTCTACAGTAAACTTCAAACTTTGGTGTATCTGAAATTTTATAAAATATACAAGATCAGAGCTTTGTAAAACCTGTATGAAATCAAAACCCATCTATGCTTGCACAAATGAGAAAGTTTCTGTCTGAAATATTACTTATAAATAAAAGCACTGCTTTTCTATTGGTTGGAATATTATATTTGTGAGTTTCTTCCTTTTCTCTTTCTATTTCATGAAGTTTTACACAAATAATGTTCTGCTGATCATTACATGAACTTACTGTAACCAGAACTTTGTCAATATATTTTGTGCTACATTTGCAAATCTGAGGAAATAGAAATGTTCCATGGGATTGAACTGATGTCAACAAAACTCCACTGTGTATGGATTTCCTACAGCTGAGTCACCTTGACAGCTGGAACTGAGGAGACCCAAAAGCCTGGAGACAAATATTTAAGTTCATAGTCCTGACCTCACAATTAGCTGCAATAGCTTCCAGAGTCTCTCACCTTGAGATAAACCTTTATGAAGGCATCAAGTTCTTGCTAAAACCAAAACACACACTGAACTCAATTTTGGACTGGGGGTACAGTAAAATAAGTTATACTACAACAGTGCACTGTTTCTAATTATTGCATAATACCTACCTTTGAAATTCTCTTTTAGAAGCAATGGAATGGAGCACCTATTGTGGATAATTATACGAGGGCTAGGATCTTCTGTAAGTGTTAGGTACGTCACGCCAAGATGCTCTTGATAAGTCAGTGCTATAGCTCTAAAACAGAAGCAGATATATTGGATTATGCATGTTTTGGATGAAATCTTTACGTATTATTATCCTGAACAATTAAAGACATTCAAAACTAGCATCTGTAAGATTCTTTACAATCAAGTTCCAAGTCTATAGATATTTATCTACATTTAGGCAAGTACATATCTCCATTTCAACAGAAGAACATGTGGAAATAGCCTAAAAAACATGAGAGAAGAAACTGCTTCATGGAGAGTACTTATGAGTTAAACAGAACATGCGTGTCTACAAGATGAGAGCCCTATCCCGCAGAGATTTATATTAAAGTAAAAACGTGAGATTGTAGGCCCAAATTTTCAACAGAAATCTTTAAAATTTTCCAGAAGAATTGCATGGATACTTCTCTGGTGCACATGAAAGATATTTGAACAAATATGTAAATCTAACTGACTGCTCCCCTGGAATGATCCACAATACTATTGCTCTTTTAAATGTTAATGTTATGGATCATCACTACATCAATTTCCAAAATGAGATTAAATTAATTTAGTTCTATTCATTAGCTACATAAAATATCTTCGTGCATAAATATAAATTTGTTTTCTTTCTCCTGTGCAAATTTATTGGCTATTGCTAAAAACCCTTAACCTCATGGTGATTTCAAAAAATCCAAAGTCTGAAAATCTGATTAGGAACATGAGATTCTCTATGTCTGTGGCAGAATGATTAGGAATCCTTCCCTTATTCTTTCCATTAAAATTTTTTAAAATCTGAAGTCCTTGTGAGAATCTTTAGTATCCACAATGACACCTCTTGGACTCTGCAGAGGAACTGTATGAGGGTTTGAATAACATCAAGCACTTCAGGCAAGACAAAGATCACATCACTGGTAATATATACTGATGCAACTTCTCTAATTTCAGCAGATTGGTTCTTGTTTGTACCAGTATAAACATGAATAGATTCAGATATCAGGTTCAAGAAATGAAGCTGGTCATCTGACAAGCCCCTGGACTGCTATTTTTAACTAGCTGGATCCATAAGTTTGTAAGTAGAACGCACAACTGCACAGTTCAAGCTTTAAAACTTGAAATCTTTCCTTGCTGTAATCTCAAAATAGTTTCATCCCTTTTGTTTTTTCTTGTTTATCCTCTTATTATGCATAGAAAAATATATGTCTACCTTTTATAAACAAAATCTGAGTTTTTGTATTGTGTTATTACACACTGTCCTTGAACTCCTAAGTTGTTGTTCACAAACACCTTAATTCCCCAATATAAGCTTTTCATGCTCTTATTTGCATGCACACAAAAAAATTAGCAGGCTATGCATTCTAAAATGTGCACAACTTGTACACGGTCATATCATTAAACTGTTTACAATAAAAGCATCAAAACCATCAGAAGGTAACAATTTTTAAAGTAAGACTTGCCTATTTACATATGGGGGGCATGTGTTACTTAGACTTTTGCATTAATCTCTTATGGTTTCTGACTAGCTGAGGCCCTATAGCCACAAGCCAAGTTCCCAGTTGGTGTGTGCCCAGCACAGTACCTGGTGCAGAATCCCCGTTCTGTGCGTGCGCCCGTGGGCACGGCCACGCTCTGCCTGGCGACCTCGGCGCTCACCACGGCCGGGAGGCTCCAGAGCTGGCGGCTCCCGCTGAAGCTCAGCACCACGCGCCTGTCCCCAAGAGACGCCCCCACTGCTGAGGGACCCGGCTCCCACAGCAGGTCCCAGCAGGGCACGGCGCCCAGCGCCTCCCCGGAGCCTGCCCCGGCCGGGCCCACGCTGAACACCGTGCTCTCGGGTGAGTGGAAGTCCTGGAAACAGAAAAGGTGGTGGTAGCACGGCATGCCGGCTCCTAAAAGGAGGTTTGTTCATGTTGATTTTGCACAGAACACTCTCAAGTAGCCAAGGACCACAACTAACTAAAGGTTGCACTAGGGACATTGCTTTAAAGGCTATTTGGCCAAATTCTGTCTCCAGGTATAGGTTTGCAGAACAGCTGTCTGGGGATCCTGAGCAACTGGGGTCTAGTGGAAAATGTCCCTGCCCATTCTGAGAGGTTTGGAACTAGATGAACTTTAAAGTCCCTTTCAACCCAACCCTTTTCGTGATTCTGTAATTCTGTGCTCTACAGTCGGCTCTCAGTAGCACAACATAGCTCTACTAAAATCAAGTTACATTCCTGTAACACAACTGTGTGAACAAAATCCATTTAGAGTTACAAAACTAAGAATGGATTTTAGCCTCAACATTCTCCCAACTCCCCATCCCATAAGACTTCTACAAAATGCGTGATGCACAACTGGAGATACTGATGTGAAGAAAATGAAAGCAGAAGGAAAACAAAACAGAAACAGGAACTGTAAAAATTCGTTGATCTGCCAGCTCTTCTAGTAAGTTTTACCCTGAGAACTCTTTCCACATATTTTACTATAAATGTAATCTTCAATAAATATGTATAAATGTTTGATTAAAGTATATTGACCATGCATACATTTTGGTTCCTGCAAGCTAGTCTTTAAATATTCTGAGATTACTAGGAAACTGATATTCACAATTTGATGCAGTTTATGAAATACATAAACTTTGGGCACATCTCTAGATCTGCAGCTTTGCTCAGATAACTGGAATCTTCCCTAAAGGATAACAAAAAGTTTTCAGCCTGTCAGGCCAATATACTTCTTTTACACGCAAACTCAGTAAAAATTCTGAGAACGTTTGAAACAGCTACTATGGATTACGCTGCCTATTTTACAGAAATGGCCATTAGTGCCTGAACAGATGGAGAACAGGCAGAACTAATTCTGCAATGTGCAAGAATTTGCTGCTTGCACAGATTTCTGAGCACAGTTAATTACCGAAGTTGGATTTACCCAGGATTCAGTACTCTAAATTATATAAATTACTTTATGATTATTATGTCTAAAAATTTGTTTCAAGCTCTGCTATATGAAGTTCATCTAAATACAGACACAGAAGTAAACAATCATTTTCCACAGATGACAAACAAAACCAGCATCTACAGTGCTTTACCTCTTCTCCTGAGTGGGGTTTGGAAATAAAAAGCTGTGGCCTATAATAGATTTGATATGATGTATCATTGATTATTGTTGTTTTATCTTCTATCTGTAGGATTTGTATACCTTGTCGAACCATGGAAGAAATGCAGAATTCACACAACTGTAAGATAATGAAAATTGTGATGAAATCACACAAAACCACAATAGGTAGTGAAATGTAGCAATAGAACTGCTGTTCTCTTTCTAATCTTGGAAATCCTCTCTATATTCATGCACTTCGTAACTGGAGCCACATCACATACTTTTGAAGTTGCATCTGTCAATGTTATCCAAACAAGATTGAGAATTCATTAATTCTTTTTCCAGGAGATATTGTATTATCTTTATGGGTTGCACAGTATGTTTTTGGCAATCTAATTCTTTAAATTATATTTCATACATTGTTTATACTCTCTTTATGTTGGACATATATTAACATAACTCGGGAGAAGCTTTCACACTGCATACATTTGATTGTTTTATCTGCTATATGACTTTGTTTTTACATGATAAAGTTACAAATCATTATAATTTTCTTCTAACCTTTTGATGGCCTGGAAAAGCACCAAGTTTAATTTCAGCTTCAACAAAACCTTCTTCATCCAACGTTACTACTTCCCCATTATCGGCATCCTTCCATTTTGGGGAGGTCACATTATGAACCAGTTTAATTGCCACTGATTTGTGCACAGTATTAGTGTTTGCCCAGTATATTCCGACCTGAAAAGCTTCCTGCAAGTGAAAAAATGACTGATTATCAGTTGTCCACAATTTGATGCACTTCTACTACACTTCTAAATGCAGTTTCCAGTAGACAGTCAATATAATTTTCTGCCTTTCTCCCTCTGATTCTTTCTATGTGGTACAAGGATAGATGAAATCACAAAGCAGATAAGGAACTGATCCTCACAGGGGATCAAGGCCATCATCTACACTGAGATGTGTTACTAGGCAGACCTTTTGTTTATTAACAGACATATATGGGGGAAAAAAGGTGACAGAATAAACAGGAAGTATCACATTGCTCAATTGGAATTAACAAGCTGCTGTGCCAAATCACCTTAATTATTTCAAAACTAAAGAGTATCAGAGTTATAATAAAAAAGAATGTGCATGGCCAAGCTACGTGGGAAGATCTGTTACACTGAATTAAGGAAGGCAGGCATTCTAAAGAAATCTTCCTCTATTGTAATTCATCCTGTGTCATTACCAACTTTTCTTGGTAACATTAAAAGCTATGAAATAACATAACATAAAGCGCTCTCAAACCAAACATTCCTTTCAGGCTGTCAATTTTGCTACTGCGGTCAACAATTTCCCAAGTGACATGTTGGCACAGCAGGGGCCAAAGTCTTTACTTGGCCTTTACAGCAATTTTCGTGGGCTGCTACATGACACCCATATTGCAGATTCTTTGGCTGAACTGAGAGGAAGGGAAGAAGGCTGCTGATGGAATGAAGGCATTCTTCCTACAGTGTCTTGCAGACAATTTTAAACTATGCATCTTTAGGATGTTGTTTTTCAAACATTGCTACCAAGTATGTTGTGCTATCCACTCAGTGACTCAGGCAGTGTGATGAATTCCTATTGTTATTGCTGGTCCTCATTGTATGACTAACAGGCAGAGAGGCACAGTAACTGGAAAGTGGGAATCATCTGAAGTAATAACCATTCTTCAGAATCAGCGTGTTTAGCAGAACTGTGCCTGCTAACGTGAATGGCAAAGTTACCTCGAAGTTGGGAGGTATAATTACTTTCCCACTAGGCACTTGAAGAAGAATCTTCTCTCCTTCAAACAGCCAGAGATCCCACTTGGACTGATTGATAAGCAATGCCCAGGGCAGGAGTTCAATCAGCAGAGTTTTAACACACGGTTTCCACACTGACAGCTTTACCCGCATTGGACTATCCCATTGGGAGAGCTGTTCATTGCTGTCAAAAACAAATAAGCAAAAATGTAAAGTCAAAGGAATGATGAATTCAAGATTACAAATGATAAGGTGTCACTTTCAGAAATTTGCAAGGCTTTTCTGATTGTGAAGCAGAAAAATTTCTCTTCTTACCCTATCATTCTGGATCTCACTGAGGTGCTGTCAGAAAGATCTAGATCCATGTAGGCTATAAAAGCATATTTTAAACTCCACAAGATCAATTTAAATTTAGTCAATTAATAAAGGCCTTAACAGAGTTACCACTGTTCTTCAGAGCTAAACCTGTGATATTTTGAGCCATCAAATCACATTTCCTCTTTTT
Source organism: Eopsaltria australis (assembly GCA_034509425.1). Lineage (NCBI taxonomy): Eukaryota > Metazoa > Chordata > Aves > Passeriformes > Petroicidae > Eopsaltria > Eopsaltria australis. The sequence continues at coordinate 5,249,000 of JAVTVJ010000001.1, forward strand.
TCCCCAACAACTACTTCTACAGCAACTCTTTGTTTCTCTATTGAAACAAACAGCAGCTGAATAAACAGCCTCTAGAGCTGCAGTAAAGAAAGTACATTCACAAAAAAGTGGTTCCATTTTTAAAAAATCCATACTGATGCAATCTTTTCAGTGTAAACAAGGGCAGCCCTGAGGCTGACCTAATTTTTTTACCCACCTGTCACAGATTCTGCAGTTTACATGCAGAAATTATGTAATTGCTGAAACTATATTCAATGTTCATCACATACAGGTTTCTAGAATGTGATTTCAGTTTATCTGGAAAGGCAATGCAACAGTCATGAAGAAGGTTTAGCAAGGAATTACCTGTCTGAATCCTTCCTATTATAAGGCCATGCAGGCTGGGGAGGACTAGCAGTGCCATAGAACTCAGAGAGCACTTGGCTGACGTTGCCACCTGGATGGGATTTAGTCGCTATCTGTTTAATCAGAGCAGTTGAGATTGGGACCGCACACTCTGATGGATCATCTTCCTCCCTGTCATGGAAAACAGACTCAGTCACTTACACAACAAGATCAAGCAGTAGCATCAACATTTTCTCTAATGAGGCTTCCCAAGTGCACTTTGCAGCAAGAACATTCTTAAGGTAATCGTGGATGAATCAAGTTACGATGTCCAACAAGTTCCTGAGAATTTACTGAAATGCATGGATTTGTTATGACACAGTAATGACCCTAAAAACTCTTCAGTATTCTCAAAAAACATTTCAAGATAATTCAGGAATTCATTTTTTAAAACATAAGAATATGGACTGCTTAATCAAACAAATGCCAGTGTGCTTAGGATAGTTATACCAAATTTAGTATTTCCTATGATATCATTTCAGGCTACAAATGCTTGTTCTGTCAGATCCTCTCTGCACATGGCATACTTTTGGAAAAAACGCAGAAGTTGAAGTGCAAATTATTAATTCTTTTCCATACAAATGAACCATTTTCAAGGAAAATAAGTATTCTACCTGGCTTGAAAAGTCAGGTGGTGTGTAAGATCAGGTTCTATATTTTGCAGTGCTTTCTCTTGTCCTTTCCCTGGAATCACTTGCGTTTCATTCAGTCCTAGACTTCTTTTCTCTATATGTATGATAATAGGGTCTGGAAGATGGCTCCTTACAATGAAAAGAGGGCTGAAAACAATCTACAAAAAGAAAAGAATACACCTATTTAAAGCAAATTTTATTTCAGTATTACAACTGTTGAAACAAACTACTGATAAATCTTTACAGTGAGTCATTCTGATCTTAATTTATTATATGACATGTAAGGCATAAACATTTAGATTTCAGAGACATTAAATGTACTTACTAATCGCTGTTGCACGTGTGAATTGGGCTCTAAAGTCAAAATTGTGCACCATACATAGGTAATTGAACTCTTTGAAGACGGTACCTGTTTGTAGAAAGATCAGCATTACACTAACATTATTTCAGGATGATAACATTCACTATTTCATTATATCAAATAGAAGTCTAAATGCAAAGTACTCAGTTCTCTCAGACATTTGTCATGCTCTATTCCATATACCCACTTCTAATCATACCTGAATGACAGTGCTGTGTTCTATGTCTTTAGAACTCAGACATACATCTTGGGACCAGTCTTCATCTCCTGTAGATTTCACGCTCAACTCAGTGAGCTCATTGTCTTCCAGGATATATGAAGGCAATTTCTGCTTGGCTCCAAGGCAGTTGATGTGTTCTTTAACAACAGCCTGTCCATCTTGACTAATGTAATGCTGAACCACTTTCAGTTCAATACTTTCAGAGAGGTAACTACAGACTGTCTGTCTTCCACAGATTAGGATCTAAAACACACAAAAAATACAGCTCATATGTAAACAACTGTGAAAAAAAAGGTTAAAATTAAATTAGAGAGTGAAAATCTGTAGAAGAATAATCTTCCTGCTTTAGGTTTTCCCAAGCACTGCTGAAGGCAGTGACTGGCAAAACATTATTTTTATTGGCCAAATGTATGTGCAATTTCATAGAAATCCAGGCATTAAAATGCTTGAAATATTGCTAAGGCAGCATCCATGCTTGAAAGAAACACGTAACGTATCCACTTTCCTTCCCACTGAACTCGGCAGTACTGCCCATGGCTGACAGTTCTGGTTTGGATTTTAAGAGTTCTGTGATGGTCTCTGAATGTTGAGACATTTCTGAGCAGTTACAGGGATGTACTTCAGAAAGGTTTCTACTGATTCCTCACATTCCCATCACAAGCCGATGATCCAGACCTTTCACAGTATGTCTGCTGTTTAAAGCTTATAATTTCGTTAAATATCTGTAACGTGTTTCTGTATTTAAGTGCACCCACCTAGAAAATGACCAGATTAGACTCAGTGTTGCTGCTGTCCATCATGCATGAATTGTTTACTGTAGAGATGTATCTGACTTTGTCCAAGCTGTACCAGGGAACACCATCCCACGTGTATCCCCCCTATACAACCATAACAATTCCTTTTTTCATGAGTGAGGGCACACAGCACAGCTACAGCCCACCAAGTGAAATCTCAGCAGGGCTTTCAGTGGCAGCAGGCACTGCTCCTGCCTGGTCAGCTGTACTGCTGTTGTGCAGTACAGCGCAAGGCACTCTGCCACATCCATGAGCTGAGTGTGTTCTGTCCACCACATGCTCTGGCTTCTGCCAATGCAGGCAGAAAGGCTGCAATGTTATTACACATCTCTTTATAAAGATAGTAAAGGGAAAATTATTGCACAGCAGCTCATTTTCAAATGTCTCAAAAGAGACACTCTTTCTCTTTGAAAAATACGTAGGCCTGAATTACAACCCAGAATATATTCTGAACAGTTTCTTAAAAAAAAATTAAGAAAATAATCTGTTTCTCAAGAGCTTAAAATATGTAAGAGATTGTGTAACTTAGCACTGTCAGAACTTATGAACCACACAAAGAGATGTTTACTGGAGTATATAAAATCCATGTTGGTAACTTAGCTTTTAAATGCTAAGATCGGCACCAAAATGAAGAAAAAAGTTGTAAAAAATTCCCCAAAATAGCCCCAAAAGACTGCTATACTTGTTTTTTGCAGATCCCTGTAGAAGAGAATAAATAACAAAGTGACTAATTCATGAATAGGCAACAGTTTAAATTACTCATGTTATTTTTTCCTAACTGGATCAAATCCTTACTTGCTTCTGCACTCCGCTGAGCTGCTGAACCTTGATAATAAGCGATGCTGTCCGGCCCTTGTACTGGATGGTGCGAATAAAGGTCCCTGTATTGTCCACACTGAATGGCTCAGACCACCGCCAATTCCCCCAGCCTTCAATACAGATGTGTAACAGCTGGAAAGAAAGAAATTGCTACTTCAATACATAACCGGGAAAAAAAAGTGCCTTGCAGTAGGATATAAATTTCCATGACAGAGAAATATTCTTGGTTTGAAATCTCAGCAATGCTAAGCACACCAGTTGTCGGAATGATCCATTCAGTCTGCAATTCTGTGATTTCAGACACAATCAGAAGAAGCAGCAATACCATAAAATGGCTCTGAATCATGCATCTCTATAAATTACCTGCTTTAACAGTACATTTAACATCCAGGCACACAACTATTCAGAAAAAAAAGGTCAAGTAGACTAGAGAGCATAAAACAGGAAATAAGAGATTTTCTTCACTGCCTTTGAAATTGTTCTAGAAGCCCATTCTATTACCAGCAAGGTGATACGGAACACAGGTCCATGCCAGATTTTTTGCCTTCAGAACAAGACAGAAAATTACAAATATCCTGCCTTTGGAAAATAAAGAAGGATTTGTACAGCTTGCATATATGTGTATGTTAAATGCAGAATGTGGGATACTGCTGAGAGATGGGAAACATTTCATTTCTTACACAAACGTGGTGGTAAGTTCAAGCTTGACTGCATGAGAAGAAATTTAACTGCATAATTATACTCCCTATGTGATTTATTCCGGAAAAGGAGTGGCTTTTTTCCAGTTTAACTTAAATCACTTCCAGAGCAATACAGTCTTTCATCATTTGAAGAGCCTTTCATCCATTTACCCACCATACGCACTTACCTCTGTCCCATGGAGATTCTCTTAAGCCAGAGTAGTGAAAATTGGTACTGTTCCATGTAGGTCAATGAAGTTACATAAATTTACACCAGCTGAAGATCTGGCTATTTAGCTCTGTATAGATCTTTTGTGGCTGTGCAAACTTAAGGATGTGAGTTATATATAAGGGATCAAAGCAATAAGCATTCTGGGTAAAATTTATTCTTTGCAGAGGGCCAGCACAGAGCCTAAGCATCACTTAAGCTCTTTAAAACAGTCATATGAAGGCCTTGTGGGAATTCTCTCTTGAGGGTTGAATTTCACTCTGATTTTGGACATCTGTCATTAATTAATTTAAGTAATTGAGAACAGGATCAGGCCCAAAGATTGATTATTTACACTAGCAAAAACTGAAACTTGCAAATACTGTGTTCTTCTGTGATTTGTTTCCAGAAAGAGATAGCGTTCACCATGGGTATGGTCAGTTGGACTTAGTGAAGGGCTGGATGCTGGGGTTTCCTTCATTGTTTTAAGAAACAACCACAGCAATAATTTTCAAAGATATTACAATTCAGTAGCCTGTTTGCAATTTGTGGTATCCTCAGCACAAGTTACACACAGAACAATAACATCCATTCAGTGGGTGGCTTTTGAATTTGCAAGAGTGATGACTGTTGCATTCAGATTCAAGTGAGTTTTATGCTGGAAGCACAGAGGCTGATACGTGCCCGTGTGTGCAAGGACAGGAATCTGGATGTGCACACATGTGGGCACAGCTTTATATTCAAGGTTATATTGAGGAAGGCTGTACACTAGGATAGTCAAACTCATAAACAAACATGACACTTCGATTCTGAAGTATTAGTTACAGAAAAGGAAAAAGAAAATAACAAAAAAAAAAAATTCCAATTGCAGTGGCTGGAATCCATTCAGTTTCTTACAGAGGCAGCTGGGAATAAATCTCATCACATATGAAAATTAGGAGCAACAAGAAAACTGTTTATTTTGGAGAGAATGGTAGCTGGAAATGACAGCCAAATAATGAGAAAAGGTACTTAAGTGGTCAGTCTCAGCTAGCAGGCCCACAAAATACTGTGTGCTCCAAAGATAGATGTCATGTAAATGGCTTAATTGAGGATTAGTAATTACATGTAGCTACAACATTAGGATGTTTCCCACCCTGTATAAACAGCTTTGCTCACAAGTTGAATGTTCCCAAGGAACATGCTGTCAGCTTTCCCTGACCAGTCATTAGCTCCCAAATGCTTCCTTACTAATTTTTTTTTGTAGCACAACTATTAGCCTGCATTTAACTTCAAGGTTCAGAAAGAAAAATAAAGAACAGCTATTATATATTGGCATTTTCTTATTTTACAATTTGCATACTGGTTAACGTGAAGGATACAGCCTTCATAATTTACTTTAAAGATATCTAATATATTTGTATTAATGACCTAACAGTATAAGAACTGGGTACTGCATAAGTTTACTTTTGAGCCAAGGAACTGCATTCCATGAAAACAAAAACGGATCTCTGGATGAGTTATTTAAACGTGAGATTTCTGGAAAAGATGGCTAGAAATAATCAGCAAGTGACACTAAGTGACACAGAGATAAATGGCAGGAAACAAAAATGGCAGTGATTTTAAAGAACTAAGTAATCAGACATTAGCATTATTTTAGCAGAAAATATATTTACAGATTCACAGAATTTTCTAACTTGGAAGGGACTCACAAGGATCATCAAGTCCAGCTCTTAAATGAATGGCCCATACAGGGACTGAACCCACAGCCTTGGTGTTATTTGCACCTTGCTCTGACCAAACAGGTGTCAAAGTGACCTGATACTACAGATTTGCAATAATTGCCACTCTTTCATTTATTAAGCTTTATGCTAATTCTAAGAATTTATTAAACACTGTTCAAAAAAAGTCCAACAAATATAGCTAGGTATGGGATATATATTAGGAGAAAAGAGAAGTCATTGCACAAAGGTACAAAAAAATGGACTTCAAAGCATTCTAACAAATACAATCCAGTGATAAATGAAAATTTGTAGCTTAGAGAGAATTAAACAGACTATCTATTGTATACGTGAAGATAGGCACCCATTCATGTAAATATTTGATTTCTGCATTTTCTGTCCAGGAAATATACCAGCAGATAACCCAGAGAGTTTTGTTTTGACAAGACTTGGCTGGGGTTTGGATTTGTAATTCTTAGTTATCATGCATTTCTGTTTTGAGAGGAATAGAAATTACTTCAAGGGAGGCAGACTAAGATGAAGCTGCTCCTACTGGAGCAAATGGCTAGAAAAGTTTTATCTTTAAAATAAAGGATATCTTAACCCTGCCTCTTCACAGAACGTTTCTATGGGCTCCTCAAAATTTACTTAGGTTTTCAGCTAGATGTGTGAGTGAAGGATATGATCTGAGTAAATAAAGCTGAGTGTCATATGACAAGGCATGAGGACTAAAATGGGGGATTAAAAGTGAGACTAAGAAGGGAGCCTGTCCAGAAAAGGCATCAATTTCCAGCTGTATAAGTAATTTAAAGCTTGAGCCCTGAAAATGCTTAGTGATGCAAATTTGATTTCTACTTTGCTTCTAGATGCACCAGATTTAATTTTCACCAAGGTTCTTTAGATTGTATTTGTCTTCTAAGTGAAACTAGAAACTTTTTTTCAGGGGGAACAAGGGTAATTGCTATGAACTCTGAGAGTTTTGGGAAGAATCAAGTGAGGACCTGCTAATGGTGTGGAAGTAGCCATGGTGTAAAAGATAGAAGATAGTAAAATAAAAGCTGTGATAATGCAGCAGCATGAAGGAAACATAGCTCTGGAGATGGGAGCTGAATTCTAAGACTTGAAGCTAAAGAAATTTTTAATTGAAAAATTAAAGGAGAAGCTTGATTTGTATTTTTTACTGTGTTTACACAATACCAGGTCGCTCTTGAATAGGATTAGGATTTACAACAATAAAACCAACTACTTGCAAAAATAGTGAATGAAATATTTATTCTGCACATTATCAGCTGCAGTGGCCACCAAAAGAGCTTGAATTTCACTTCAATTTTCCCATGTGACCTGGGAGATCTGGCTAGTTCTATGTCATTGGCCCTGTAAGACAGAAAGTCAGTACAGAGCATGGAAAAAGATAATTTCCATCACCCTCATGCTGGCTAGTAGAAAAAAGGTCACACTTGGCAGATAAACTCTGACCCTGGGGACTCCTGGAGATGTTGTGAGCCTCAACATAACCTGCAAAGCAGACCTGAACCTCACAGGTACAAACTCACTCTACACACTGCAGAAGAGTCTTTTGGTTAAGAAACAGTAACCAAATTATGAGGGTTCATGGATAATATTAATCCTTATCTGCCCCAGATATTATCTAGAAATTCAATTACATGTAATATAGTACAAGCATTGCTTTAGAATGCAGGACCCCCTCCCCAAAAAAAAAAAAAAGCAATAATACTCTTCTCATTACTTGAATAGTGTAAAATAAAATACAACTTTTTTTGCTTGATATTGTTCTCTAAATGACCTGGGGAGGATTATGTAAAGTACAAGAGATTGTTCAGAGAACCTGTAATATTCCTAAACAGTAAAATGGGAAAATATCTCAATAACAACTGATATACAAGTTACAATTTCTAAGTTTGAACCGACAGAGTACTACATAAAATTTTACACATTATATAACCAATATTTGAAAGAACTGTCACTTGGAAGTAAATAACAATGAATTGTGATCCTGCTGCAACATGAATCAAAATATGGCTTCAGTCTTTTTTTTTTAGGAGAATAAGGAAGAGGTTCTTAAATAGCAAATACGCTATTTGTAAAACTACAGTAGCCTTTAAAAAATATGTTTATAAATCTAGAATTAGTGTTGATAGACACACTATTTAAAATAAGAAAAATTTAAAATGTGTTCCAGTGAAGGTATTAGTAATGTACTAACCAGTACTACTATCTGCTCAAGACTTTTAAAGTGCATGATCAGAAAAGTGATAGATATATTTTCCCTCAAATTCTATATAAATAGCAATAAAATGACACAGTTGAAGGCATATTTACTTACTTTGGTAAGAGATAAATACATTTTATTCATAACCATATCCTCATTGAAGTCATTGCCCAATTCAACATATCAACTAATTTTTATCCATTATATCTGCTGCTTCAAGTTAAAGATGATGAAAAGTGAAAATGGGGTACCCGTACGGTTACTATAACCCTGGAAGGAGACTGCAGAAAGGTTTGAGAGCTGTTACTTCTAAAAACTTCTCCTTTGCAACATTATGTTTTGCATAGAAAACAAACAAACAAACTTAAATCCATCACTCTGTGCTTCCACAGAGGACTCTGCTGAAGTTTGAGTGCGGGGAAAACAACTAGTAATAACTAGCACATTATAGACAATTTCTGCTGTCTGTTCATAAGCAAACAATCTCTGCAGAACACATTCAGGGGACTCTCACATGAATATCTGGTTTTTACATTTGCTGTGATCCCTAGTGGGACCCTCCAATTGCCTACTGTCTTGCAAGATAGAATTCCTTAACTCTGAGTAAATTACTAGGAAGATCTGATCTCCTCTAACTCCAGAGTTTCACCCTATGTATCATATGCTCCAGTTCATCTAAAAAACACAGCTGTCTTGGAGACAAACATGACTTTTGATGCAACTGGGGCCCATCCCACAAAACAATGTGAAGATCAAGATAAGGAGTGCAGACTGGATCCAATAATAATGTAGGAGCCAGTGTTGTCTGTAGAGCACAGGAATGATGTATCTTCTCTTCCCTTTTAATGACATCTAACAGACCTCTAACTTTCATTAAAATCTGCAAAAGGAGCTCACAAAATCTGGCAGCTTTAGATAGAATTGCTTAAAGACTCAAATATCATCAGTTTTGGACCTACCCCAACTCTGAAAGGGACTATGTAGTTGGGGGTGTCTTATCCCTAAGGGGGGCCAAACCTCATGAAATCTGAGGAAATTGTGGGGGATGGAGTGGCATAGAAGAGTGAGCATCGGACCTCAGACTTATTATTGAAATATTAGCCAAACTAGCAAGACTTGCAGGAAGCAGAGTGAAAGTTAAAAGGGAAAGGTTAGGTTCCCTGAAATGTAAAGGATCTGGGCAGGGAAAAAATGAAGGAAGCAAGGAGCTTTATGTTAAGCCAAACAGTTGGAGGGACACCATCAAGAGCTGATAAATCCAAATCCTTGATGTGCTATAGCTGTTTTCATAATGCAAAAAAGTTGAATTGTTTTTAATCATAGCCTATAGTTTCATTAATAACATAATTAATTCTAAATGTAAATAAGGCATTATAGAACTACCTGCTAAAAATAATTTATGTGTATATATATTTAATTGTGTTAAATAATTTAAATGGGCAATTACCGCATCTCTATGCTTAATTAGCAAAAGAAAAATGGAGAATTTTATTGATGTGAATGTAAAAGAAATACAATCCTTTTAAAACTATTTATTTTCATTTAACTGAACTGCCTTGCCATACTAAAAAAACATTTTGCAGAGGTTAAATAAAGTATTTCATGGCAACCGCTGCTTCTTAGTGCCTGTGTAACAAGAAACATGAGCCAGCCAAAGTTGTGCAAGTTGGTTTTCTTTCCCAGTAAGAGAATGTGGTATCTAAGACCTTGTCCTAACTCATTTTATCCCCAAGAGTAAGTCAAGTAAGTCAAGTATGAACTAATGCCTGGAGGGAAGTCCCTGACTCCAGAAGTATGGATTATTTCACATTTATCTTACAATCTGCTCTCAGAGTTCTTAAAATTCACTAACTTGGCAAGTCAGGAATTATCATGAGAAATGAAATAATTTCATAACTATGAAGTCATCTAGCATTCCATGAATATGACACTCAGAGGGTTTGTCCTTGCTTGGGCATTATTTTGACCTTTGGATAACAAGCTGCTAGATAGTTTTGCATGGAAACAATTATAAAAATGCCATAGTATAACAGGGACAACCTGATGTCTTGATTGAGCTGTTGTTTTCATTTCAAGGATTTGTATTAATCATTAAAAAATGTACACGACAACATTTGCAATAATATTTAAACAAACTTGTTTTGTATGATTTAAAATGAAAAAGGATTGTACTAGTTAGATGAACTGCTATTCTGAATGTTGTATTTACAATGGCTTGAATTGGCAATAACCAAATGAATAAGCTCATAAGGGAATGCCAAGGTTCTCTCTTTACAAGACCTTTGTAAAGAAAATTTGTTTCTGTCTCAACAGTGTGTAGAAAGCCTGTGGTTCCATACAGCTTCAGTGAAATTACTTCAGTGCTGTTTTTTAGTCTCTGAATTTCCCAGCAAAATGTTTAAAAACATTAAGAGAGCAGAAATTGTGTTGAAATTATTCCAAAGGCTGGGACAAGGGAGGTATAAGCTCCCTACTAGAAGAGCCTGCTGGCCAGCAGTGTGGCTGAGTCAGGAGTGAGCTCTTAGCTTTGCCATCTCCTGGGACATGGGAATCCATCACGACACTCCTGACTTTTTATCAACCCAATTCTTCAGTGAATCTAAACCTCATCAGAGCAAAACAGAATGGGGAAACCCTTTGACATCACCAACTGTTAGCTGAAGAATGAATATCTGAAAAATGAATCTGAAGCTCCTACTGTCACCTCACCCACTCCCTTATGTGTGATTTGGCTTTCTGATGGACTTTTCCACCTTTCATCCTGCACTTTTATTTTTCATATAATAAGAAACTTACATAAGAGCCATGAAAATGGAATGTTTTGCACCGCTGAAGTCTGTGACTGAAAGCACAGTTTAAGTTTTCCAGATATTAGATGGCTAATGCCATATATTCTGCTGGTAGTTTTTAGCAGTTCAGTTGCAATTAAGAGAAAGTATCAGTAATGTGCTGTCATTTTAACTCTTCAATGTTTCACTTGCTTGAGACAATCTTAATTTTCAAAACTTTCCAGTTTGCCCCACTATTGAATATTCACCATAATCAGAACTACACCTTTAGTAGATCTATCTAAAATGAGGATTCTCACAACTGAATAATTTTATGTAAGTAACCAGAAAATTGATATAACAAATTTTAAAAGGAAAGCCTTACTCTGGGTTTATTTACAATTGCTTTAAAAACTTCTTTCTTCTTCCATGTATTTATGGAAAGATTTAAATGTAATTTTGGGTGGTTGCTACAAATGCAAGTGATATTTGGTTATGAAATATAGGTCACATTTAGCTAGCTTTCTTTCTTCCTCACACAACCAAAGGGAATTACAACAACTGTAATCCTATGTCACCTGGTGAGTGGGGATCCTCTCTCACCCTCTGACATGTGCCCAGCTGCACAGAGCACAGTCACCTTTGGTTTTCTTGCCTGTGGGATGGGGCATCACAGGCATTTTGCATGCATGAGAAAACGTGCCTTTTTTTAAAACACAGAAAGGGACATACAGTACTCCAGAGTCTCCAAGTCTCCAAAGGCCTCTCTGTGTCACTATTACACCAGCACACATTTTTTATAACAGCTCCTCTGTTGCTGGGCTAAGATGGTCCTTTATTAGCTTGGCTTCCTCTTAACTTACACCTTGACTTCAGTGTCAACTGCAACTGTTTACTCTGGCAGATTTTGCTCTGCACAGATTACCACATTCATGTAAAATTCAGTAGTTTTGCATATCCATCAGCTGACGTATGAATGAAAACCACAGTAAATTTGCCATCTCTGCCTCCCAGTGTAATTTGAAACTTGTCAGCAGTGAAAGTGGGCACAGCTCCTGTTCAGAATTACCATTCAAAATTCACCTTCTTTCTCACATGCTGACTGGTATTTCCTAGGGCTCTAGAAGAGTTAGGAACTCCCATTCACTACATTCCTTCTAGGATCTGTAAAAATTTTAGTAACTTTTCAGGGCAGGACTACTGCTCAGTAAATGGGGTGGCACAGGTCTGTAGTCTCCTACTCAGCAGGAGCTGGGTATAAACTAAGAAAAGAGAAGAAACAGGTTTGCTGTTTCATAAACACTTTTTTATTAGATTTAAGTTCTTGTCCTGTCTTGAATTAAGATGAAAAGTGTATTTTTCACCACCACCCAAGTGTTGGTCTCCTCTCCCAAGTAACAAGACAAGAGGAAATAGCCTCAAGTTGTGCCAGGAAGGTTTAGATTGGATATTAGGAAAAGTTGCTTCATGGTAAGGGTTGTCAAGCATTGGAACAGGCTGCCCAGGGAATGGCTGAGTCACTGTCCCTGAAAGTCTTTAAAAGATGTGTGGATGTGGCACTTAGGGACATGGTTTAGTGGTGGACTTGGCAGTACTGGGTTGGACTCAATGATTTCAAAAGTCTTTCCAACTTAAATGATTTCACTGAAATACTTCCTGTTGATAGTATTGATAGTATACAAATATTTTATTTCTGTTTCAGTGTTTATCCTTAAAAAAAAAATCCAGTAACCCAGAAACTGTATTATTTAAACTACATAAGTGGGGTGTTTCCGACAATTTCAAATCTTTTCTAAGGCAAGCACTAAGTTGAGAGCTTTGTCCAGTTTTGACCCTGTTCTGCAAACAATTTCAGTGAACAGATGCTTCTGGTAAAAACAATTCGTTAAAAAAATTCCCCAAACCTCTAATGTACATCTCAGAAAACATGGATTGCTTAGCTATAGAAACCTGGCAAATTGTCTTTCCTTTTTTCAGAAGCTTCACATAACTGCTTGGTTTTACAAAAAGTGCACATCCAGTTCTACCCTTGAGTAACTTTTAAAGACTTCTGGCTTTCCTCACACTTTGTTTACCTTTTCTCTGTGTTGCAGCCTCAATGTGTGACTTCTGAACTAACTGGAGCTTTAGAGATAGCTGAGACCACAGAGGAAACAGAAGGAGCAGTGCATAAAGCCACCATCAGCTTTAGCAAATGCTGCCCTGGAAGGGCTGTTCCTGACGTACCTGTGGGGATTTGTGTGAGCGCCAGCTGTACTGGTGACTGTGGAGAGTAGCCAGCAAAATATTCTCATCAGTATCCACCTGGCCAAACCGCAGCGTCTCCTGGGTGTCATTACAGATCACGAAATGGCTGAAGACAAACTCCTCTGCCTCAGGGCAGCAGTTCTGAAAGGAAAGGATGTGAAAGCCAGTAAGAATCAATGTCAGTTGCAGGACATTTGGCAGCTGCCTGCCCAGTGGTGACTGTTACAACACAGAAATGCAAGCTCTCTTCCCTTAGCTTTGGCCTCATAGTGCTCTCTGCAAAATTTACTTTTTGAATTGACAAAATATACCCTAAGACTTAAAATATCTTACTTTATGTTTCTGTGGTGCAAATCTTAAAGATTTAAAACTACAGCAAAAATTAAATTTTCAGTTTGGGTAAAAAACTTCAACAACATTAAATTCTGTGGGAAATGACATGTTACATAGGGCAGAACAGGCTAAGCAGAGAGGCATGAAGTTTTTTCTCAGTGCTTGACAACTGAGCTCTCAGGCCAACAGGTTTACAGTTCCTCTTCCCCAGCTTCTGCTTCTACTTTGAAATATTGCTGTGAATCCGCAGAAGACTCCCTCTTTTCTGACACTACAACACTTGAAAAGACAACTAAAGAAAAAAAAAGGGGACACAAGTAGAGTATTTTCACAGCTCCATGAGGCTAGTTTGAAAATGAATCATGCCATTTAACAGGAAAAAATAAAGAAAACCCACGGGTTTTAAAAGTATTTTAGATTTTACAATATTTTTTCTCCAGCATCTTTCCATCCCTCTCTTTCTGCTTTTTGTCTGGCTGCTTGTCACTCTGTTGACACAATGAGAGTATATGATAGTCATGGAAATTGCCACAGCTACAGGTCTTCTAACCCTGAAGGCACAAATGATAATCCCCTGTATGGGAGAGATCAAAGCGTGACTGACAATTTGATTTGGAGATCATCTCTCATATATTTCTGCCCTAGTCACTAGTGGGCTGGCATCTTCCACTTACAAGCAACTATCTAGAAACCACAAAAATTACTCAAGGAAACCAACAGTTGGATAGTCTTTATGCAATTTACTGGTTCTAACACAATGTATTCATCTTCTTGTGGTTTTTGTTACCTCTTATTGACCCATCCTTCCTAGCACACTGACAAAAAAAGAAGATTATTTTTCTGTTGGTTGGTTTCCCTCTTCACAACATAACTCAGCTACTCATTTCTCATCCTTTCTTGCCATGACATTTTCTCTAACTTATGGAACCTCCATGATGTTTGAGAGCTGATTCTGCTTCCCCTCCTTGTTCTCTCAGTGGACCCTTTAAATGGACATTACAAAGCTAGCACCTTTCCTGCCTCTAATCATATGGATCCCTTAGCTCTTTGATAACAATGTGCCTGGAAGCCAGCAGAAATTCAGAGATCAAACAAGAGGGAGAGAAATATTTCCTCAGAGATCCCCATGCAGCCTCAGTTATCCATGAAAACCAGTTTGGTACACTGCTTGTAGCACATTACTGCGTGATGCACATGGAAGTTTTTCTGAGAAGTGAAGTGTGCAAGGTTTGTCCAGTTTAGCATCCCTGAGTGCATGTTCACTCCTGGTTACTCCAGAATAACCTGAGGTGCATCTACAGGGAGAATCACAGGATGTCTGGGGCTAGAACGGACCTCTGGAGGTCACCTAGTCCAACATCCCTGCTAAAGCAGGCTCAACCAGAGCAAGCTGCACAGGATCCCACACAGGCAGCTTCTAAATACCTCCAAAGAAGGGAACTCCACAACCTCTCTGGGCAATCTGTTCCAGTGATTGGTCACCCTCATAGTAAAGATGTTTTTCATGATGTTCAGATGGAACTTCCTGTGTTTCAGTTTGTGTCTGCTGACCCTTTGTCCTTAATCAAGGCAGGTTTTAATTCCTTTTGTAACTGAATGTCAGAATGATTGCCTGGGAGTGTTTGTGCAAGTACTATTCACTCTAGGAATATTTTAGCATGAGAATATTCAGATTAAAACTTCTTCCCAAATCTCATTACTTCTTCTGCATAGGATCAGGTATCTTTTGTGAAACAGGAGTCAGGTGAGCATAACCAAAAAGCCACTTCTTCCAAGCAGCAAAACTCATTAGAGAGCAGTATGTCTGTATCACATTCAGTAGCAGATCTGAGTGTGCTGAAGGCTGACATTTACAGTGCCCCTTCAGAGTGCAGAGTTTATTTTGGCATTTTCTAGTGGCGGATCTATGACTTTTTACTGTCAAGCTGCCATACCCACATACCCATAAGTCTACCACAAATATATATATTTTCCTGTTACAGCTTTGCTAAATGTTCTTTTTAAAAGTGAGGATTTACTATCCACAGAGCTCAGCATGTTGTCAGAGTCAAACCTATACACAACCCCACGGGAATTTAGGAAAAGCTTTTTCTTTTCACTCCCATATATTTTCTTGCTGATTACACAGAGATCGAAAGAACAATGCCATAAGATGATGAACTTCCTTCTTTTCACCTTACTAGCTAACTTAATGTGAAGTAAACACAACCTGCAGGTATTTCCCAGAGGGAAAAGAGAATCCAGCAAGTTTTTGGCATGTATAGAACTTCTAAATTCTGCTTGGGGAGTCTTATCCTATCAGGAATTATTAATAGACTTGCACACATTTTAGTGCTGATGAAAGAGTGTCATTAATCATTAGTCATGAAAGCTAGATTTGCTAGTAGAATCCAATACTTTTAACAGCAACACTTCTCAAAGTTAAGTGAAAGAGGTGTTTTAGGCTCCATTTTGTAATAGCTCCAAAGTTCTAACCTAGGAAACATCAAGATTTGCATAACAGGGCATTGCTCTGTGCTGCCAGGCTTAAGAGAAAACTACTGATGACTCCAGACTTGATAATAAGAGATGACTAAAGGAACATCAAGGAAGCTTGAGGATGCTTTAGCTCAGTGTGGCAACTATGCACTGGGCACCCATGCTTCTTTGTGCTTGGGGATCTGCAGCAGCACCCTTTACCCATCACAGGGAACTGGATCGCACATTGCTGCTGAAGTCTGACAGTAGAAGCTTCAAGAGTAAGCAGAAAAGGAGGGGAAAAAAAGTCAGGAAAAGGATGGAATGAAGAAATCTTGATTGACAAAAGAATGTCTAAAGAAACCAGGCACAATAAAACCAAACAGAACTGGGCAATTTGTGTGGCAATGATGCTGAAGGGCTGAATGATGACTCCAGGAGCTGAAAGCACCTAAGTGTGGATTAGAAAAAAAAAATTCCTCTCTGAATTAAAACAGCAAATCAAAAGAATCATCAAAAGATTAACAGCCTGAATCAGACACAGATTAGGGTCAGTTCCTGGGGGACAATTTCCTGCCCCTCTTTAGATCATTTTTCAGCTGTTCTTTTCTCTCAGAGAGGCCTGGAAAGTGTCTCTCCTTTATTCGTCTTTCAAATATTTTGTGAATTCTATTCAGAGAGGGGGAAAAACATCCCACATAATACTGGTCACCAGGCTTTCCCTGTCTCAGGACTTTTTGCTTGTGTTTTAGCTCACAGCTATTTCAAAGCACTTCTGGATCTGGAAAAAGCCCACACCATAAAAGCCCAGGCCTCTTTATATGCACAAAGTTATTTTCTTTGTGCTTCACAAGCTACTGAAGACTTGTGCAAGCTTTTTCTCTCCCTCTCATGTACACACACACCGACACACACATACACACACTCTATCACCTCATAATGTTTTCTTTGACAGAAAGTCTTTAGAAATTTATCTCCCTTGACGCCTCTCTAAGATAAAAGAAAATTTTCCTTAGGATTCTTTAAACTTCACTCTCATAGCTAGAAACATTATCAGCTAGAAACCTTCTCTATCCTTTTCCCTTTGTTATTTGTGCTTATGGTAGAAAGATGGAGAAACTACTGTGATACTGTGACTATAGATGTAATTTTGACTGATCCAGCTCATTAAGAAAACTTATGCAACTGTCAACAGAAAGGTTAAGCACCATGCAGACCTTGAGACAAAGAAGTTCCAGTGGTCTAAAACAGGTTTAAAACAGGAGCTTTTCTAACTTCTGAGGAGTTTAGGAAAGCAGTCGCAATGCGAGACCACAAAGGAAAAGCTTTTTCCCAGGAATAACACTTGGTACCACACCTGGGAAGCTGTTTGGTCAGCTGACTCTCTGTCTCTAGATATCTCAAAGCACTACAGCTGTAAAACAATTCGTGAAGGCTTAAATGCCCAAATAAAGGGAAAAAACCACCACACGCTCCACGAAATGCACATTCACAGAAGACATGCATTTTCTATCTCACTTGATAGTCTGTGATTATTATTAAATAACAAAACTAAATTAATAATCATATTGAAGTTCCTTGCCCAGGTCCCTAATTATTAACCCCATCGCTCCAGCTTTGCATTTAGATGTGCATTAGCCAGTTACTGCTTAGTAGTTAAACAGGGATTTCAGATTAGACAGTGAAATATGTCTAAAGGGGAAACTGTTTTTAAAATGTGCTAATCCTCCCAGATTTTCAGCATGTGACTTAGAAGTACAAAGCCTGGTATTTTTTAGCTTTAATCTACTTTCAAAATGTTCACTATTACCTAAATAAAAAAACCCCAAAAAACCAACCAAAAAATAACCACAACAACAACAACAACAACAACAAAAATCAGTCCATATCTAGGAAACAAAGACACTGAGAGAGGCTTTTGTTAATTCTGAACTCCTGACCTAAAGGTGCATGGCCAAATAGTTTCATGCTTCATCTATCTGTCTAGTGACTCCAACATCATTTGTTTCAGATTTTAATCCAGTAAAAAATATGTGGAGAATTCAAATAACCATTCCCAGTTATTAAATTCATGCTTCTAGTTGTAGCATTTATATTGCATGTTGTGTGAACAGCAAACATCAAACAATATCTATTATTGGGAAATGTATTCCCTCCCCCTGCAGCACATGCCAACCCCCTCAAACTGGAGGTAAAGTCACATAAAAAACATCTTGGCAACAATTAATTTAAAAAGCCATTTTGAACCCACTTGCGTGTTAACTGTTCCCTAATTTCAAAGCGATGCAAGTTTTTAATCTCAAATACTCTGGGCTAGATACCCACCACATCAGAACATGGTGGCAAGTACTCCTGACATGAGAGGAAACGAGAAAATTACAGCAACAATTACAGAAGTATATCCTCCTGTGGCTCATGTTAACATTGCCAAATCCATGTATAAATCAGTACCAACTATTCATAGAATGTACCTGTCAGCAATATACTATGCGACATATGGCTCTACTTAATCAAATATACAATTCCATTTTTTTCAACTCAGAATATTCCTTCAAGGCACAGAGTAGTCAGTCAGTCATTCACACTGTGATGTGGTTTAAAACATTTAAATATTTATGCACCATATTTTATTTGTATGTATAGCTATGTCTGAGAGATCTTTTTTTCCCCCATCCTAAGAGGAAACTGACCTTTCAGAAGGCCGTTTTGCAGTAGTTGCCACACATGTCTTAGATGAGGGACTAGTACTAAGTCAGAAATATTTTGGGTTTAAACAGCCTACCAAGGACTCTCTTAAACTTTCTATGTTTGTTTTTTATTAAAAGCATTGTTCAAAATATGACAAAAAACAGAAATTGGAGCTACAAAGATTTTTGTTCACATTGATATTTGAGCCAGCTGTAAAGATTTAAATCACACTAGATCTTGTTTTATGAATGTCCTTTTGCAACAAGAAAACCATGGAATGCCCTTAAAAAAGAATTTTTTGATATAAAACAGATGTTTTATCCTTTTTTGGGGGCTTTGTTATTGTAGTGCCATGATAGGTAATTAATTCCCAGGCTCCACATAGGTCTTCAGGCAGATGAAGAGAATGATTTGATTTCAAGGCTATAGTGGAGTAAGGGAATTACAGGCCTTTGAGGGGTCATTGCAGAAGCAAGTTTCTTATACTGGGACTGGCTTCAGCCATTAATGCTGCTTGCACAGAGCGTAATGTGAAACTAGTGTTGAACTTCAATGAGCATGGAAGTAGTAGCTGGAAACAATATGTTCTGTTGCTCAGACTGAGCTGAGCTGACGTAACATGTGGCACTCACCTTTTCATAAATTAATGGAATATTTTGCATTTCAGGACTGGGATTTTGATTATTCTGATATAAATCCACGTAGTTTCACTGAAACTCAGGCAGTTCTGGTTACATTTACCTTCACGTATTTTTTCCTAATTTTCATTGCTATCGCAGAAATTATGTTTGTTAGAAAAAAACACTTTCAGTATAAATTAGAGCTTTTACATCTTGGAATATTTTTAATGAAAGCAGTTGATATTCTAATTTACTATTAAATTAATTACAATAGCTACATTTTTCTCATCAGTGTGTTTGCATACCTGTTGCCAAGCTTGAATTGCTGTATTTAGAGAATGAAGTGCATATTGGCCAAAGTTGATGAAAATAGGGTCAACCATTATCGTGCAGTCCAACAGCCTTCCTGCTGTGCTGCTGGAAACAGCGATCTGCCCCCAGATTTTGAAAGGTTTCACAACACTCTGCATGGTCACATTTCGACACTCCAGAAGTTTACAATCAGCTTGAGTCGAAAACTGGATCTCCTGGAACACTGACTCATCGTTCCACTGACGAAGATATACATGAGGCTCATCAAAGGAAACTATCATGTATTCTAGTTCAGATGGCATATTCTTATCAGATAAAAATGGCTGAAGAAACTTTGGTGGTGCTGAAAAGTAAAAGAACAAACAAGACTAGAACATCACGATTGCTGCATTCTGTATGTTTTCCTAAATTGTGTATTTACTGCTTGTACATAAGATGAAAACAAGTCAATTCACTAGAGAGTTAGCATTTCTGAAATCTGCAATGAATCCTGTTCACACTGTTTGTTAGATGTCAAACAGTATCATAATTAATAGCAGTTGCAAACAAAAAGTACCTGCAAACCAAAATATTTTCATGGTAAATAGACCAGTCAGCAAAACTGCTTTATCTACACACTGCTCAATGCTTCTGATTGCCACCTATTTGGAACAGGGACTGTATTTCTGTGAGAATTTTTGCTACAGTAGATGTATATGATATTTCACACATAGCACATTGCAAACACAATAAAAATCAGCATTATAGTATTTGCTGACATGTGACTGTGAAGGCCAACAGGCTCCACACTGGAAGTTGTCTTTGCTGCAATTATGGACAGTTCAAGACCACAAACCCACTGAAATGCGACATGCTAGCCCGTAATACTAGAAACGAAACAAAGCCGTTCCTGAGACTAAAGCAGGAGAAATGTATCACAAAGATTTTATCGCATTTGCTGAAGTCTCAGTCGTGCAAAGTGCTGAGCACTGAGGCAGCAGACACTGCAAGGCACGTACACCCCTTGTGTAACATTAAGCATGCAAATATTTCCATTGATGTTATTATTTATGTTGCTGGAACTGCTCACATGCTTAAAATTAGCATACGCTCTAGTGCTCTACAGATTTGGAACCAAAACACTCATCCCTATCCAGGATCAAGCACTGCTATTCTACAAAGTGTAATGGATACAACAAGTTTTGTGCTCCCTTTGTGTAAAACATAGCACAAAGGAGCCCCAAAACTTAAGGCCTTTAGATGCTATAACAACAGTAACAACAGCATAAACTCAGTCATTGTTGAGAAATAAAACAGCTGTGTTTGATTTTAATCTGATTTTTGCCTTTTCCAGTATATGTAATTTTAAAGACTGAGCATCTGGAATAGGACTGTAATAGTGAGGAAGATTATGAGCTGATAGAGGTAGCTGATGGAGAAAAAATTATTTGCTAGTCATTGAATGTCAGTCTTAATATGATTTGATAATGAATATATTATAATACTTGCAGAAACACAAAAACTGCACCCAAAGAAAGCTGTCCCTGTGAAAACTATCCAAGAAGTTTGCCCATCTTCCATAGAAAGCATTCCTGGCATTTGAAAATCAGACAATAATCTAAAGATCTCTTGGAATGTATTTGCCAGTAATGCAATGACAGAGAGCATTGAAGAAAAACAGATGTAGCTGCAAAAGTGATCATAACTGAAATAACTTAAATCTGCAGTTCTCAGAGCTCTTCCAACGAATTCTTACTAAGGGGGTTGCAAAATCTTCACGTATTTTAATAGTACTGTTAATACACTGGAAAATGTAGAAGATCAAATTCATTCACTAAGATGGCTCACAAGTGAAGTGGCACCTGCTGTCCCTAATCAGACAATGGAAAACAGACGGCTTCTACAGTTACCCGTTCTGGGGGCAGGAAGGGGCTGCTCATCCAGCCTCAAGTGGCTGTGGGGACAAGCTCAGTGCACACAAGACATCAGTTTCACCCTGAAACCTGTGCCGTTGGTGGCTGTTTGTGATAGCTTGTTTCAAGCATGACTGTTTGAATGAGGAAATGGGGACTACACAGAAGAGTGGTTAAGCAGCACCTGTGAACCATATGTTTTTATTATTCTACATTAAGCAGAACATACCTGTGCCGAGTTGATCAAGATGATGGCATAGGTGGACTTCCAAACAGGTAAACTGGATCAACACACTTAGTGATGGCACAAACCAAGGAGTAAAACAGGAGTCAACTCTGGTACAAGCTGCTAATGCTGTGGGGGTCACAAGCTGATCGCACGCGCTTTGGGAGCCAGACTCACTTTCTGAGCTGCAAAAGGAAGACAACAAAGCAGTACTTCATTACTTCCAGGATTTTGCCACTTTACAGGAGGAACTGACAATGTTCCACACTCATTTTCTGACACAGATAACATCATGCTATTATTTTAATTGTTAATGTCAGTGTCTGTACTTTTTCCAAAGCAGAACATAACAGACAAGATTGCCATCCATCCATGCTCCTATCAAACTACACATTCAATTTACAAACATTTGAACCACAAGCCCAAAACCTACTTGCAGAAAATAGAACCAAAATATGCCACACATCTTTAATTGTTGAAACAGGTAAACAGGGTACATTATCGTTACTAAAGCTATAAGAATGAGATGAAAGTTCATCCGGTCAAGAGAATGATTTTTCTTTCACTTAGTTTTAAGGAAACCAACTTGCAACCATCAAACTACTTCTATGTATGAATCCCTAGTCTTGGTAAGCTTTATTTTCTTTGCCCTTCTGACTCTAAAATCATAATTCAAAAATAATCTCCAAGTGTTATAAGCTCAGCCTGGAGCCCTTTACTAACATCTACTACAACATATTAACTATACATTTAAAGTGCCACCCCACTGATTTTTTACATAGCTGTGCCCATAACATCATGAGTTTCCATTCCATGAATGAAGCTTTATCTTTCAGTCTCTTGAGAGAAACTAACAATACATCACAATTCTATAAGCTGCTAAGACACCTCAGAAGTACAAATAAACTTTCTAATTTAGGCCAAAACCATCTTTAATGTTCCTTATTCTCACTCCCTTTGAAGTTTGCCTCTCAAGAGTTTTAGTTTAAAAGTTTAGATTTGATTCAAGTGAATTACGACCACATCCTCAGTCAAATACTGTTTTTATTTTTAAAATAAAATTTAATGAAAGATGAACTAAGGTCAACTTATTTTTTTTGTCAGAAAGTCATTAGTTTTTATAAAGCACCATAAATCCATTTCCATTAATATTTTAAAGATATTTTAAATTCAAACATAAGTTTAAATTTGAACAATGGCTTTCCAAGCAACATACCTTATTCTTTTAGGACCAGATTTTTCATCATGCAAAGTGTTTTACTTCAAAATTATGCACAATTATGGTAGGTACTCAAAATGTTCAGCTGCAAATGCATGGAATTCCCTGGATAGGTAAATTTATCACTATTATTTTGTGTTGCAGTAACTATCTAGTATAGTATTTATTTATAGAGCTTAAATCCAACTTAAGACTTGTGGACATAAAATACTTATGCAGCAGTAAAACCCAACTAAGATTAGCTAATTATCAAAGAATCATGACAAGATATAAATTAAGGATTAGGTCGGTAAAGGATGAAATACAAATGACCCCATCAAAATTTTAGCTGCTTTCCTGAGCTTCTTTACCTATTTAAATTGTTTGTTTACATTCCAAAAACAGTGCTGTCCTTTTGAGAACTGGTAGCTTTGGAAATAAAACTATTCCTTGTGTTCACATGATAAAATGTCAACGGGACTGGACCACAGTCAGAGAAATGGGATGCTTTACTTTGCTCTGCCATGGATTTTTCTTAGATTGCTGGAACCAAGCAAGGAAGCAAATCCAACCATGCAACACCAAAAGGAAAAAAAATACATTTCAGCTGATTTAGACAACTAAGTAGTTTTGAATCTGTGAAACTGGTTAGGTCTCTCACAGTAACTATTAATATTTTAAGATTTTTTTGCTTGTTGCATTTTGATTAGAATCAGACATTCAGGAACATATGAAATGAAAACAGAAAAAGGGTAGATGAATGCAAACAAATGGTAACCAAAATATGAAGAACTTTTAAAAAAACTAATTGCACCTTGATATTATGAATTAAGACTTAATTTGCAACAACAGCTGATTGCAGTAAAGACGAAGGACATTTATTTCAGATATTTTTTTCTGATATTTATTTCTGATATTTGAGGTTTATTCCAAACATATATTTCTTTTCCTCAGAAACCAATTTCTTGACTCACCTGTCCATGACTAAGCATTTTTATTTCTTTTGATATGTTTTGGAGATGCATATTTTCATAGAATAAAAACCAAAAAAACCCTTCCAATTTCTTATTTAGTAAAATTTTATATATCTGCTTTTTGTTCATTGAGCATTTTACTGTAGTGGAACCTTTGTAATTTCTCACTCATAAACACCATGATGACAGAGTAACAGGACATGCTTGATGCAGAAGGAAATGTGGCAGGAGCTCCACACCAGGGTGATAAAATAAAGCATTTAGCCATGTTTTCCTCCATTTTTTTCTGCTCCACAAGCAACAGACCACACAGAGGTAATACCCTGCAAGTTAAAGTGTTGGGAACAAAAAGATTCAAAGCTGCTTTTTGTTTCCTGATGGAGTCACTTTAGAAATCAAAAAGGCCCAACACCGAAACCCTGCAAAATTCAGAGTCCAATTAGATGCTTAAAAACCTAACTAGAGAGAAACAGAGAATGAGGGTGGGACAATGTTATCCCCTGGGACAGAACTGGCCTTGCATCCTCTCCCCTGCTAGGGAGGGACAAGCGCTGGCAGTGGTGGACTGAGAGGAGCAGGACAGGGCATCCTAAACCACGGTTTAGAAGGTAAAGTCTCTACAGAGAGAAAATAGCCATCTAGGAACCACCTGAAAAGAAATGCAACCAGGGTCTTTCATCACTTTTTTCCCATTTGCCCAGACTTTTTTTGAAGTGTAATTGTTTTATCCGTGAGGGAGTCCATTTGATTTTTACTCAACCAGAAACCATATCCAGAATTATAGCCCCCATGTCATTATGAAAATAAGAATACAGGAAGAGTATAAACCAACAACAGTACAATATACACTAAAAGCAGCAATCAAAGTATTGTAGGATTTTCTTTAAAAACCCAACTGTAACAAAAAGTCATAGTATAAATGAACAGCTTTTAAAGAGGGACTGTAGTCACATGACCCTGTGATTTTAAATTAAATACAATTTAAATTTTTTGCTTAGGTAGATTTCCATCAGACCTGTAGCCCTTCCACTTTCTCCTTTGACCTTTCAGAGAGCAGAGAAATAAAAACAGCAAATAAAGCAGTGTTAACTGAAAACCCAGGAAAATTTCTATTAAGTCTTGGTGAATGACAACAGGAGCATTAATATCAGAAGAAATGTGGTTGTGAAATCAAAATTTGTCCATCAAGTGGATACAATATGAAAACACCCCCACATTTCTTGGCTGCCTTGGAGCTACAAAATGCACTGCGGACAATTTTTCAGCTGTGAAAGAAGAGGAAGAACCAGATTCTACTGCCTTGTGTTTGGCACATCATACTGAAGGATGAATGTGGTAAAATCAGAGGAAATTGAAAATAAAACTGACCTGACTTTCTTACCAGAATTTTTTTTCTTTCTTTTTTTTTTTTTTTAAAGTGCAGGGAAATATCAGAATATTTTAAATGGAAAATACCTACATTTGAAGTCATATAAATGATGATATTTCACATCATGCACAGCAGCTCAAGTTTAATATATGGTAACTGAGAACAATGACTTAGCAGTGACCTGCATTATTCTTGTTATTTTAAGAGAGGAATATTTAAACCAAAACTGCCATTTGTGATGAAACTACAACATGGGAAAATATCCACTGGGAAGAAGAAAGAGACCACTTAACTCATTTAATTTATGACTCAAATGCTGGTCTGAACCCAAACTGTTAGAGATTAAAATCCGGTACATCATTTACTTTGAATAAAAGCTGAAACAATTAGCAAGAGACATGATCATGATTCCTCCCTGGAATTTTTAAAAAGTAGCAATTTAAGGCTTATTTAAAAGTTTTTGTACTTGTTTCATGGTTTGTATCTTAAGGCACTTTCAATTACTATTTTACATTAGTATGTCAGTAATTATAAAAATATTGTTTAAATTACACATAAGATGCACAAATATGTAAAACATCTTGAAATGTGATCCATTTAAACAAAAAATTATAAATCATTCCCAACCAAACCAGGAAGGTGCTTTAGTGTCTCACCAACCAAACAGAGCTTACAAAGTAATTTCAATTATGATTTGTTAGTCCTGCAACAGGCAAATGCAACCCATAAAATAATTTATTCTGTGATAATTTCCTTGTAATCCCCTGTTTTAAGGTCTTCCATAAACAGTCATTTATGCCATATATGATTTCTTTCATAAACACTGTACTACATCCCCAAAGAGATGCTAAATTATTTCACTTAGTACTTCAAATTTGTTCATTCATTGAAAAAACTTTCATAAATGTTCATGTAAACCTTACACATACATAGAGATAATGAATGGGATACAACATTCTCAAAAATAAGTAATGTACATGTATATATTATGCCCTTCACCAGATAGCTCCTCGATTTTTATACTTCCTGTTAGTTCCTGATCCATCTCATGCTTGCATGTCACAGGATTTGAATCATGACATCTTTGCATATTCCCATGTTCATTACTGGTTGATAGATTCCACCCTGCCAGCTACTGCTCATCATATCAGCTGAATCCACATCTTCTCACAAACCTTGTTGTTTTCATGTCACATGAGACACTTAAGTTTCATACCTTATAACCGATGCTAGGAATCAGTAATAAAGTACGAAAACCTTGAGGGATCAGCTCTCTGCTGTCAATAATTAGCATATCATAGAGGTTACCACAAAAAAACCCCAAAAACCAACCCTGCAGAATTTTAAAGAAAAAAAATACTATGATTGAGCAGCAGCTGCATGCATATGGCAGGGGTTATTGTCTGACCCAAAATACAACATCAAACCACCAGGATAAACTTTAACAAGACTAAGGATTTTTATACTTCACTATTAGTAGTGCTTTATAATTGCTAATCAGTCATATAGTTGCAGCATGTAATTAATGTCAAATCAGCATGAGTCTAAAGGAAAACTGAGGTTCAACTTTTATTCAGCCTTTGTTTCTTACTCTCACAGATCCCTTAGCGTTAGAATTCCCTGGTTTAACACTCAGCACTAGCATTAAGCCTTGAGGCTCTTCCCACAAGACTGCAAAATCCCATGTTAAATGCTTGCTTAGGGAACAAGTCTTTGACATTTACCACAACATGGGCACTGCCTCTCTCTCAAAACCAAGCAAATTTGGCATTTTTTGGTTAAGTAGAATCTAGATCATATTTCAGAGTGCTTGGTGAAAAGAAATTATCCATACCAGTAGCAGTATGTTTGATGAAGCCACAGTTTCAGCAAAGTTACTGCCAACATGGACTTCCTATAAGCCAGCAGACATCTAGAAAGGTTCTCCTTCTCTGCAGATCCACAGTTTCTGTCATCACCTCCTACACAAGGCTTCCCTTTAACAGAACATGATCCCTTAGGGCTTAACCATTACCTTCAATTTGTTCTGGAGCTGTAACCATACACATTTCAGTGCTTGTGCACTGTCTCTAAAGCTCCAGGTCAGTGACACATCACTGGCGCGTTTGCTCTGTCTCCAAGAAAAAGCCACTGTGCCTCAAACAGCATAGGTCAAAGCCTCATAACTGAGGAACAGCTGTTCTTGTTTTGACCCATTAAGTTTTTCTGAGAAGGATCACACCAGACTGGTCAGGACTACTTCTTCCACACCAGTTCTTCCTGCAGCCATCCTTAAGAAAGGTTGCAGTGCAGCTTTGTTTGAAGTTAGATCGGTTTGAATTTCTATGACAGAACCACAGATAGGGTTGGGTTGGAAGGATCCTTAAAGATCATAGTTCCAACACCCCTGCCAAGGGCAGGGACAATTTACGCTAGACCAGGTTGGTCAAAGTCCCACCCAGCCTGGCCTTGAACACTTCCAAGGATGGGACATCCACAGCTCCTCTGGACAACGTATTCCAGTGCCTCACCACCCCCACAGTGAAGAATTTCTTTCTAGTATCTAACATAAACCTGCCCTCTTTCAGCTTAGATCCATCCCCCCTTATCACTACGTGTTCTTGTAAAAAGTCTCTCTCCAGCTTTCTTTAGGTTCTGAAAGGCTGCTCTAAAGTCTCCTCAGAGCCGCCTTTTCCTCAGATCAAAAAATTCCAAGTCTCTCAGTCTGTCTTCACAGGAGAGGTGCTCCAGCCCTCTGATCATCTTTGTGGCTCCTCTCTGGAATCACTCCAGCAGGTCCACATCCTTCTTAAGTTTGGGGCCCCAAGAACTGGACACAGTACTCCAGGTGTGGTCTCATGAGAGCAAACCCATGCCTCCAAATTAAGAACACTGCTGAGGCAGGGAATATAACTTTTTCTCTCCTCTGATTGAAATCAGAGCATTTCCTCATATATCCCACAGGTTTCTGGCTTCTGGAGTTCACCCTGACCTATACAAATCTTCAAATTTCCAGTTTACTCTTAGTTCATGTAGGTATAAACAACACTTCTTAAAGCTGTTATGAAATCCCCAGGCCAACAAAAGTATCAGGACTAGTGACTCTGCAGCCTCTGGAGAGGTAGGTGCCAATTCAAGGAACTTTCCTTTGACTTCCCTCTTTTTCTTCTGTTTATTTACCTTCAAATGCTTCAGTAGTGAGGTAAATGTTTTTTGCTGCCTTCTTTCCTCTCCTGCTATCCTTGTGCAGTGAACTGCAAATGCTTCAGTTTAATTCCTGTTGTTCCTGAACAATTACAGCTCATTACCTTATCAGAGCTCCCTGAATGAAACACTGCATATAGTGATAAACCCTATTTGAGCAGAAAACAATAAACATGACTACAGTGCTAAATGCCTTGATAAAAAAAAAAAAAATCTACTAAATTTCACTACATCATTTCCAGTTCCCACCGAGTTCACATTTCTGTGGTGTTAAGCTGACCAGGAAGGCAATTCTGCCAGGGCCCCACATTCAGAGGAATTAACCTTGTCTAAAACACTTAACTTCTCAATGATGAAAATGCATTCTTTCACAATTAACATCAAGAAATCATTTCCAACCTGATACTATTAATGGAAACCAGATGTTTAATTTTATTCATTGATTTTGTTAGCCATGCTCACATTCCCTGATTTCTCTGAATTCTGTAGCTTCGTTCAACACATACATGGATGCTACACATTCATTGAAGCTTGGGTTCATAAACAAGCAGCAAGAATCAGCGAATACCAGTGATCCAGGAAAGTAATTTTTGGTTTTCTGCTCTAAATATAAAATGTTAAGCAGGTCTTTCAAAGCAATTCCACTGCTGTTTCTGGACAGAACTTGTACTTATTTCTTTTACTCTACATATTAACCAAAATGGAAAGAATGGAAACAGAGTGAATATCTGTCATTGCACACTTTCTAGCTGTAAACATAATGAAAAATGGATCCTCAATGTTTAAAAACACTGATAAAATTTTTTCCTGTGTGAACAATAATG
Source organism: Eopsaltria australis (assembly GCA_034509425.1). Classification (NCBI taxonomy): domain Eukaryota; kingdom Metazoa; phylum Chordata; class Aves; order Passeriformes; family Petroicidae; genus Eopsaltria; species Eopsaltria australis. The sequence goes on from JAVTVJ010000001.1 coordinate 5,278,119, forward strand.
CAATACTATTGAAATAATAACATTTTGTTCAATACCTTTAAAATAGTCATTAACTTGTACTGAGGAGTGAATCAAGGTGATGTGTAAGTATTGCATGGAATAAGAATGTTTACTACTACATTATAGAATGGATTTCACCTAAGCCTTCTTTTGTTAATTAGCTGATTTTAGTGCCTTGTGCACCTAAGAGGTCTCAGGAGCTGTTTGTCTCCACCTTTCAGTAAACCTTGTATTCAGAAAATGGATGATTATGGTGCTGCCAGGCTGCCTATGAACCTAAAGAAAAGCTCTTTTTGTGCACACTCCATGCCCTTGTGTGAAGGTGAACTACAGCCTGAAGCTCACGCAGGACTAAATACTCTTACCACATATAAAAACAGTATCTTAATTTCCAAGTCTCTTGAAACAGATTTCTCAGGAGTGTAGTATTAGATGTCTTTTTCCCTCCTCCTTTAAAATTACCTTTGGTCATCAGCCATGTTCTGGCTGCTGTTGAGGACAATCCTCCACAGGTCAGAGGCTATGAGCTCCTTCTGATCGCTCACAAGGCTGATGCTGGGCAGCTGCAGCTCACAGACTTTGCTTTCTGAGAGACTGAATTCCCGGAATGCAACAAATGATTTCTGAAGCTCATCCCAGTACTCCAAGCTGCAAGGAACCTGTGATAAAAGGGAGAAGGCATAATTAATTTATGCTTGATTGCAAATATAATGCATTTTGATCTACACACTAGAAGTGTAAAACTAATTAAACTAAATAAAAGTAAATGGTCATATAGAAAATCTGAACTGCTAACATTACTCAGATCTTGTGCTGTCTTGACTTAATTTAAAACGTTTTTAGAACATCATTGCAGACTAACACTTCCAACTTTCTCTTCCTCTGTACAAAAATAGGTACTTGTTTCACAAGAAACCACCAATAACAAAGATAATTAATCTAACCATTATTTTTATTATGCAGTCAAAAATTGATCAGATGTCTACACATTATGGCATCAAAACATTCTAGTTATCATTAATTTGTTTTTTTAACTGATTGTTTTAGTTTTATTACATAGCAAAATAGAAGTTCATTAAAACAATCAATGAAGCAGGAAAAGAATCATAATAGACAACACAATGCTTTGTAGTGAGCCAACACATTGCTAAAAATCCTGGGTGAAATAATGAAGTACTTGTAAGCATATGATCTTTGCTTTCAAGGAATATTTAGACAAAGGCAAATGAGACCAAATAAATTCATAGTGGCTTGTATTTAAATACATCCCTAAATTTAAATCTGTAAATAATCTACTTGGATTATTTCTGGATGTAGCACTGAATTGGAGAGAATGTTACTTCTATTTCTATAGACAATAGAAAACAATTTTTAATAAAAGTATGGATCTTAAAGGGTTGTGTCCTAGGAATCCTTTTTTTTTTTTTTTTGTAACAGCAAGAAAATGAATGAGAATATGAATTTAAAACAAATGCAAACTCGGTCAGCTATAAAAATTTTAGAATTAAGATACAGACATCCACAGTTATGGCAGTTGTACATGCTCAAGAATTACTAAAGGTCAAACTGACATAAAGCAAATAGTAAGAAAAAATTGCATATGTATGCATTATTACCTGTTTTATCCCCGTGTATAGATATGCATAATTAAACAATCAGTTAAAAAGTAAGAATGTGGCAAAGATGCAAGTAAATTTAGAAAAAGATTTGTAAGCATTCTTCCTTGTTATTCAGTAAAGATTATAATGCAGATGGAGATGACAGCTAGCTGATTAATTAACAGGAATGGAGGTTAAGAAGGAAAATTCAGGGAGCTCAATGGTTCAAGCTGGGGAGGGCAAAGGAACATAAATAATCAGCAAAGAATTCTGGAGGAATTAACATGTGGAACCACAGAGCCTGAAAGGTGGATTTTTACTACGTCTGTCAAGGCACAATGATATGTGAAGACTGAAAAAAGCAACCACAGTTACAAAAAATTTTTTAGTTCAAGATGTAGGACAAAAAAAAAATTATCTGATAACTGTCAGTAAACCTCTGATGCCAGTAATGTATGTAACACAGAGTACTACAGTAGTATCAATCAGGAGAGCTCATTTAATTTTGAAGACTAAAGTGTGAGAAAAAGAGATTGATTTAATATCAAAACACACATATCATATGTGCAAAGATAACACATTTGCTTATAAGCTGCATATTCAATTGGAAAGGGTGAAGATCTGTAAATGTCAGCTGGAAAATTGTGAGGCAGTATGATGATGCCTGGAAAAAGCAAATACCATCCTGAGAGACATCAGGTGAGATTATTTCCAAAAGTGAGGGACAAATACTAATTGATTTGTATAAGTGGGGACTGGAGTATGTCACATTTCCAACTCTTCATCTTAAAACTGTATTAACTCTTGCTGTGGAGAGTTGAGGACTAAATGAAATTAAACAACAGGAACATAATTGTTCCATTCAGACACCTCAGAAGAGAAACATTTATGAAAGGTTTATAGAAATTTTGTGTCAAAATTGAGTTGCCCTATGAACAAAGTGTAAGACTGTACAGAAAAAGATGGAGATGTGCAAGGACAGCCTTGGTGCTCATGAGAGCTGCTTTTAACAGCTTGATTTGCTAATTAGATGGAGAAAGTAGCAAGCATTGCCCCAATGGGAGGAGGCTGGGCTTCATGACCCAGAAAACATCTTTTTTGGTTCTCTGTTGCTAACTGTACAACAGTGCTGTGCACAACAGCAACAATAAGAAATACCACGTTAAATTTGTGGCCACATTTCAAAGTCACACCAAAGCGATTCTTTTTGCTCTCAGTGCCACTAGAGTTCTAGATTTTTTTTCAGAACTTCTCAGTGTTAAATTATTTGAATGTTTAATGCCTGTGGACAAACACTCAAGACTGCTACACTACCACAGCAATGCTCCTACCCTTCAATTATGGATACATTGCACACATCAAAGAATTCCTCTGTGTTAACTACAAGCATATAAAGAGCATGTTCCATCATCTGCTATCTTTTATACTACATTGTGGAGCCATTCACGTTCACATACTTCTTTTTTTAAACCTTCACAATCTCCACTGGTAATAAAGCATTTGAGTTTAGTTAAATATTGTAATACTTGGCATATTTCCTAAAGCATAAAGTCTTGGAATTACATAATTACAAAAGGATCTCTTTCATTTCTGACAAAAGGCTGCAGCCTTTCATGGTTGCATAGATACTTTACATACAACAGTACTTATTTCTGCATACTTTTAAATCTCAGTCCTTAAAATAGTTCTACATTCTTTTAGGAACCTGATAAAATATATCTGAATACTTGGTTTGGTCTTGTGCTTCCTAATGTCTATCAAAATCTGAATTGCCTTTTCTTATCAATGTTATTGAGTAATGTGTGCAACAAGAGTCTCACAAAACTATCATAAGTAGCATATTTATTTCTTTTAGATTACATCTCAAAACAAAACTATTTCCTTAATGAGAATCTCACAAAATTGGATTAGAATAGAAAGTAATGGGCTTTTTAAAAGAGGTTAAGCAAGGTGATGAATTCTATTCCCATTAAGATTAATAAGCTGAAAAAACAAAGTTAAAGAGTACAGTAAGGTATTTTTTTAAGTGGCAGTATAATAGAAAAAACATAAAACTATCAAAAAGGACAGAGGAAAATAATATAGAGAGATTGAAAATAAAGATTCAAAATAAAGGCAGAGCAAAACTTGCAATAACCCAAACTGGATTTCACACATCCTATTTAAAAAAAAAAAAAAAGAGACAGTACTTCAGTATTTCCACCCGCTCAGTAGGTGGTAGATCTATTGAAACTCCTCTTGAGGAAAAGATGGCAAAGTAAAATGATGAAACCAATTGTTACATCATAAAGAAGTAATAACTTCATGACTCGTCTTCAGGTTGTGGTCTGTGGTATAAACTAACACAGTGGAAGTTTCATCTGAGTGTGAGGACAAACTTTTTTATTGTGTGGATGACTCAGAGAGATTGTACAGTCGTCCTCACAGGAGATATTCAAGAACCACCTGGATGCAATCCTGTGCCATGTGCTCTGGGATGACCCTGCCTGAGCACGGAGGTGATCAGGGGATCCACTGTGGATCCTTCCAGCCTTACCCATTCTGTGATCCTGTAAACTTCATGACGACTTTTAATGTGAATTATCAAAAATTTGGAAAGGCACAGGAATGACTGCTGAACTCAGCAGTATGAGTAGCCAGAAAAAACATCACTGAACAGATAAAGCAGACTGGTCAGCAAGCAGAGAAGATTATTCCCTTTTATTTTTGTTTACAATTTTTTTCTAACTGTGTTGTAATATGTTAAGAAATCTACCAGAGCAAGAGACATTATGTTTCAAAGTGTCATCTACACATTAGAGATAAGAAATCAAGGACATTATGTGATTGCCTATACAAAATACAGCTCATGCTTTGGAACGACACAAACAGAAAGCCTTCTAGTTTGAAGCCTGCAAAAGACTTAGCTCACTTAGAATCTTTGATTTCTACATATCTAGCTTTATTTGTTCTAGGGGGTTTATTACTAATGCCTGATCTGGATGAGTTTAAGGAAAGATGGTAGCTCTGGGCAATAGCAGTTGCCAAAAATAATAGTTGTGAAAGCCTGGAAAAGGGTTATAATGCCAGAACTGAATCATTAGCAGTGGGAATAAGTGAACTAGCTGCAACAAAAAATTCCCCACATGTCGAATTAAGTATGGTGCTTTTACCTTAAAATTTTTGAATAAAACTTAAGCTATAATTCACATAATTGCTACCTCTTAGAAAATGTGACCACTAAGGCTGCCTCTATAAAAGGAAACACAAACAAATCATATTTGAATTTTTTGCTAAACAACAAGCTTGGTTCTCCAGCAGACACTTCCCTGCAGCTTTTTGTCTTCTTCCATAGCTCTCAAAGAGAGTTTTAACTGCAATGATTGTATTCACCTGTCACTTAAGTGCGCATAAAAGTATCATTTAACCGTGATCTCAGATTAATTAAGAATCTCCAAGCTCTGTTCTGCTGCAAAATCCCACACCGTGGCACACACACTTATTTAGAAGGATGGTTATGGCAATAGGGAGCAAAACCACAGTCAAATGGTTTATTTTTCAGCAGCATTAACAACAAAGATTAAAAGCAGAAACGAAAAGCTGTATGAAACAGCCTGAACTCTGAGCAGAGAAGATGAAGGCTGCTCCTTTTTCTCTTTACTGCTGTGAACTATAGACACTGGAGATCTGAAAACTGCATGGCAGTGTTTGGAAGGAGAAGGAAAATGGTTTATTGGCAAATTCTGACTGGAAGGAAAGCAGTTGTCTCCAGGTGACAATTCCAGTCCTGCCCCTTGCAAGTACATGACACAAACAAACAACTGTTTGGAAATAGTTGCTTTGGAGCAAAAATCTTTACAATTAGAAGAAAACAGATTCCTGTTCTCTCTGAATCTCATTTCATTCTATTTTCCGACAAAAATTTTAATGTATATTACACTAACACATATGAAAAACATCTCTGATTTTGAGCAGAGCTGAAACCTCCAACATACACGTGTCTCAAAAAAAATAGCCAAACAATGAGAAACCTGAAAATCCTCTTAAAATCCCGCATCCTTCAAGTAATTTCCATTATACTTGTTAACCTATCAGCAAGACAGTATTACGTTAGTAACCAACATGAACTACTCCCACTAAAGTACTACAGTGTGATAGATAGTGGTTTTTCTTATTCATCATACATTGTGTCACACATTAGCTGTACCAGAATAATTTAATTCCTACGTGGAAACTAGGAGGTCAAAGAATGTAACACAGTCTGTTAATGCTACGTTACTAATTGTGTTTTACAGATGGATACTCCTTATTCCCACTTGTGGTTATATGTAAAATTTGGACTTGATAGAGAAATGAGTGTTGACCCCTAAGTGCTTTTTAAAGATTTTCAACATCACAACATGCTTTTTCACAACAACATTTTCCTGTGAGCTGATGTTATCCTCCCAGCTTTAGACTACTTGGCTAATTTGGACTTGAAAAGCGCTGGGCACACCACTTATCTGTCTAAAGGTACATTTCTACAGCTGAGCAGAGAGCCAACACCAGTGTGCTTCCACAACCTTCCATGTTACCATAAATGATCATATCTATTATTCAATATACATTTTGTCAGAATGCTAACAGGTCTCAGACGTGGACATAATTTCCAACTAGAAGAGAAATAATTAAAATATCTCCATTTTGTAGCTAATCCCATATTTTTTACAGACATCTTTTTTGTCTCTAGGAAAAAGCTACAGCCACCAGCCTACTTCTTTGAAGTTGTTGAATGAAGGCTGTATAAAAGTATTATGCCTTATTACTTAAATACTGAAGCCTATGACTTTTAAAACTCAGTATAAAAAATGAACTTTAAAACTATATACATGCAGATTTCTTAGGCTGCAAAGTACATCTTGTCCAGTTGAGAAAGAATGAGAGATATTAACAGCTGGGTTACAGGATGTGCTTAATGTTTCTTTCAGTGATGCTTCCTTTTTATTGATGCATTTGCTAGAAAAGAAGCTTTTACAGAAGATATATTCATTTCTTGAATCTCAATCCCTCAGATCGTGGGCGCTTCCTCTTGGAAATAAAGCTATTCTTGGTCCAGAAACAACTACTGTACAAAAAAATGCACACAGAAGACAGGAAGTGTGTGTGTGTTTTATCTTCTCCAAGCAGGGCCACCTCAGTGAATGAGGCAGCACACAACATAAACTAGCACTGAGTCAGACACCAACACATACTGAGATTTTGACTTCAGCTTCCTGAGCATGAATAAACTGATTGCTCTGTAATAAAGCTATTCTTTTATTAAGATATTTTACTGGTTTAGGGCCAACTGTCTTAAAAATACAATTCTCTCATTAGGTGAACAGAAGTCGCAGTAGCAGGAAATAAAAAGTTTTATCCAGACTTTTATAAGGGAAAAAGTCTTGGCAATAACTACCAGGAACACTACTTTTAAATTTGATTTTGAAGTATTATTTATATAAAACTAAAAAAAGAACTGTAGAAAAATATAATATGTAGAAAATATGCCCAAAAGAAAAATAATATTAAATAGAATAGAACTTGGTAATATGCCTGTTCACACAGTTCAATCTGACCAGTGGAACACCTACATTTTGGAAAAATGTAGGGTACTACAACATCCACATTCCCGTTTATCCTGTGTGATTGGCAGTGTGAAATCATGCTACAAACCACTTGCCTGCTAACTTTTTTTAACCTTCCTTAGAGCTAAGATGGTATCATATCTGTGTGGAAAACAGACTCTCCTGGCACAGCTACAGACCACCAATATCCCCATTCCATGAAGGAAAAAACCAAACAACCAAACCACCAAAAAAAAAGTGACAGCTTACTGTGAGATAAAAATACAGCCTCGTATTAGTAGTGTTAGGATTAGCAGTAGTACTGGGATTAAAACAATTTAGTTGTACAAAGTACTTGCTGTCCCATCCACCTCAATCGCCTTTGTATTTTCATTATGGTTCCTTGGTATTTTCATTATGGTTTTCTATACTTTGACAGCAGCTTGAAGTGTTACATACTGTACACTTCAGACAGTAAAATTTATTCCACCATGGTACACTCTCAATTTTCAACAGTCTGGAATAATCAGACACCCCAACCAAAAATGTTTTTCAAAATTACGCCATGAAATTTCTTCACAGAATTGTTTTACTTCTCTTTGAATTTTTTAAAAATAAATTTGGTCCTAAAGCTAGGACATGTAAATTACAAACACTCACTTTAAATTTTATTATTTATATCTACTTGATTTAATTTTTTTCTCTGTCCATAGTGAGGTCTTTGGCTGACTAATGAAAATAACTACTATTCTACTATCTGAGTAATAACATATATCATGGCTCTTTCAACTCCATTTAAAATATATACTAATAGTCCTATTAGTCCTAATAGTCCTATTCATACATTTATTTCATTTTATTTAAATTTACATCTGTCCTGCAGTTTATAAAATAAATAGCAAATAGAGTTATAATAAAGCCATGCAAAAGAAAACTTGTCTTCTGAGAAAAGTTGTTTTTCAAAAATACATAACTTCCTTTTAGCTGACTGTAGAAAAAAGCTTCTATACATCTTCAACTAATAGAAGCTATAAAAAACCTTTTGTAATATTGGAACCAGTTGAGAAACCACAAATATTCAAATGCAGGAAATCATGATTTTATAACATTTTAATGTGATCTACTCTTGGGAAACAAAGTTAACCAAGCCCTATTTCTGTACAGGAAATATTCCACTGTACAGTTGTAATACATTGTGGTGAGGGGTACAGCTGCAATTTTTTCACCTGTAATGCCCCACTGGTATTGTGGCTTACTGAATTGCATCAAGATTGCCTTCCTGTCCGGAAAGCCCTCTAAGTACAAACACGACTCTAAGCCCAGGTTTTATTTTCCCTTGGTATCAGAATATGGTAATTTAAGAGCCCTGAGAAATGCTTTTTAACCTTTTAGAAGAAATATGTAGCATTCTTTTATTAGGAACTATGTTCTTTGCCTTTTTAAAACAACATGTGACCAACTTATCAATTTATCAGGCTAGCAGGTTCAGAGCAAATGCAGGTGTGTGGAGTAATGTAATCTGTCATAGACACTGGCTTTTTTCATTATGGAAAAATTACTCTAAACACACTAACAGCTTTTGTTAAGAAAGCACAGAATAGAGTTGGGCTATAACTGAGATTTCTGCAGGACTTTAAACAGGAAAATTATGTACTGCTGAGGGCCAAACTTTTCTAGTAATTGTCATTCATCTTGAGACTGAGTTTATGTGATGATCACTTGTCTTTTGAAGAGCAAAAGCAACAATATTTCTTTAGTTTATTAGGTCTTAATGTATTGTTGCAAGTATTGAGAAACAAAAGTATACAGATTGGAGATCTTCCATTAGGGACTCACCTACTTGCATTTCCCTTTATTCTTTTTCTGATACACGAACTACTTTCCACATTTCATTTAAGGTTTTTAATTTTCTAGGCTTCAGTATTTATTAAAAATATAAGCACTATGACGTTGAAATGTAGTCACCTCTGGGATTGAGGTTAGCAGCCTATTAATACATAAAGTACCTTACAGTTTTCAGTATATGAGGTATTTTGACCACATATTCTCACCACAGTAAAGCCTGACTCCTACAAGAAGTACCACAAAGTCAGTGTACAGCCGGAAGGACTTGGGTTTGCAAAGTTCCATAAATCAGAGTCACAAAATCTGAAGAGTACAAAACACAAGGAGAGTGTAAATCTGTCATTAAGATAATCTGATGGTTTCGTCAGTCCTCTGGCACCCGGCAGAATTTTCACTGGCTCAGTAACCCCTAAGGGTAAATTTCACTGTGATGCACAGGCAAATTATGCACAACTTCCATTAACATTCCCAACAAGTTACGCTTAACTCCCTGCAGACTGCACAGAAACTCTAGGACAAACGATACAGTCTCATCTTGATGCAGGGAACACTAAGATCACACAGCAAAATAATTAAGATTATACACATACAAACCAGCAACAAAATAGTAAAGTCTGAGATAATCCTACTTTCAGGCAAGGAAGTTCACAAATAATGTTTAAAGCTGGAATTCCCAAAGAGAACGGGCTCTGTTTCAACATCTGCTTAAGACTCCTGCTTCTTTAGTCCCTATTTCCTTCCTTGCAAAAAAATGAAGACAATACTTATAATTAATAACCAGAGTCTTAACTTTGGAAAACATGTGCAAAACTCAGATCAGACAATTTGCTCACATGCAGATCATCTCAAGTATAAGTGGCTCAAGCTACAAGCAAACCTCCAGCCCTCTTACACACAGCAGCTGTTTACATGATAACCTGCACCCATTTTTGTACTTACGCATGAATGGAAACACTGTGTCTACTGCTGAGAAAGAGGTTCCCTACATTAGAATAAATGCCATTTGTTACACTTGTAGTCTATGATCAGTCTATGTTTCTTTTCAAGCTTGTTGCAACTCTTCACCAAGTAGAGAGCTAATAAAAGCACTGTACAGAATCTTTATATAGTAGTAGTGTGACTGTTACAGTAATTTTGAATGACATCCAAAGGTAGAATTAACAAGAAATGTAAGCTTTAAAAAGCAGACAAAACACCAAATCTGCCTTCTGAGCAATTCACAACAGCCAGACAAATTATTTCTCCAACCATCTAAAAAGTCTCATTATTTGAAGACAGTACTGAACTGCGTGGCAGTAGATTCAATAACTTGCAAACCAACAGGTTTATCAAGAAGCATGGCTGGACTTTACAGCTTATTATCTAGTAACACCACGAACTTAAATCACTAACTTGTCACACACAAATCATCTGGATTTCCAAAATAGTTGTTGCTTTGGGAATATAAGAAATAAATCAAAAATTTGTGGTTTCCCAGAAAGCACTTTTCCCAGACTCTCAAATGCCCAGCTGAATATTGTAGCCTCAACGGAGAATGAAAAGTAAAAAGGAAGCAGAGTCAGCCAAAAATGAGGTGTTCTCTGTTAAAAGGAAAAATGAATGTCTTTGACATTGGTCATAATTCTTTTCCTGTTGACTGTCATGTCAAATCCTTCCTGGAATAATGATTTACAGTAGGTCTAGTGTCAGTCATTCTTAAGCTCATGCTTCCTTAAGCCACTGTTTAAACAGCCACAAGGTGTTAGAAAATGACTATTTATTGGCTGACAGTGCTGAAAAAAATCTGATTCCAGACTAGCAAGTTTGCAAATGCTTTATTTAAATAGCACATGTATATAAGGCAATGCAACAGACAATTTTTTGAATCCCTGTGTTTTGAAGTTGGAGATATTTTATGTTCTCCTGAAAGAGATTTCACCACCTTTGGAAACGCTCTGTGTGAATTTTACCACAGTGGTTTTATTTATGTAGTCTTTCCTTATTAAATCCCAGTTAAGCCCTTGCAACCTCAGAACTATACTCACTGCCCTAAAATATTCTTCAGTAGACCTTGAGATTTGGTTAATTTAATCACCACTTTTCTAAACTGTGCTCTGCTTCTTAGGACACTATATAAAGAAGAAAGGCCAAAAAAGGAGACCTCAGCACACATTCATCTTTTCATCAGCTGTTATAATGCTGACTACAGTTGCATGCAATAGGAATCCTGGCAGGTACACAAGGGAAACATCCACAAATACAAAAACCTGTCAGGGTTATAGTTCAACAGATATTTTAACTTCATACGGAGAAATGAGCAAATGCTGTAGTTTATCTTTCTTTTGTTTAACGGCTTGCATCTCCCACTGGATGACAATCCAGGAGAAAGAATTTTAAGACTGTGTTAGTGATGCATCTTGAATAAATCAGATAACTCAGAATTTGGAGCACTATACATTGTATGATTACTTTGATTAGATAAATCTGGTTTTCTCCTGCTTTTAAATCCATGCCACTTGGGTAAATGCGCTTGTGACAATACATAGCTTTGTGTTTGAGATATGGGGCAGTGCCAGCAACATCCCTCATTGGAAAGATAATTCTACAAATGGAATGAGAATCTCTGTAAAAGGTTCACTAGATAAAATAGGCTTCCAGCTGTACAGGAGATAATTTGTGTGTCCTGTTCACCTGCCTGCACAGAAAAGCAGAATATTTCCCTGATGGCGTATGAGCTGTTTTCCTACCTTGGTGAGCCCCTCCCAATCTTTGCCCTCTCCCCTGCCAACCTAAATCTGTCAACCTTGTTCTTGGTAAAGATAAATGACACAAAAATATAACACAGACTACATCAGAAAAGTAAAACAACATCACAGGCAAAGATAAACATAAATCTGAGATTCTCAAGACTGCAAGAAGACACAGAAAGACTTCGGGGAAACTAGGCACACAGTGCAAGTACAGTTCTAAGCTCCGCTGCACAAAATATTCAACAGAACTTTCTTTGAGGTTAAATATATAAATGTAGCTAGCTTCATATTGTATCTGCACAATGTGAAAGTCACTACTGAATCAGTAACAGATTTTTCCCCTGCTATCCCTCCTTTGAATTTTAAAACTATCACAGAAATGAAGACTTGTCCTTTCTCAAACATGGACCTGACAGATCCAAGGAACTGTACAGGCATCGTTGAATTTAGCACCACACAACAGTTCTGAAATACAGCCCTCTGTTATGATAGAATATATTCTTCAATTATTCTTTATGTTCTGGGATGGTGGAATTATCTGCATATTCATAAACTATTGTCTGAAATTAGAAATTTCTCTTACTTCTTTTGTCCTAATGCCATACTTCCAAGGCAACCAGAACAATCAGGATGAAGGAAATTGCCACAAATTCTCTTTCAACTGTCCTAACAGCCAGATCAAGCCAATGTCCCCATCATTTGGGTGATGGAGAGAGGCACTATGAAGGCCTTATTCTGAAATTTAGACTGTCCAGCCCATTCTTGTTCCTAAAGATACTCATGTATCTTCTACCACTCTGATACCTCTGCAGGAGACGTTTCAACATACATTCTAAACCAAAATCTGCTTGAGGGCTGTTATCATGCTTCAAAGTTCTTGTGAAAGACATGTAATGGTCAGATTTCATAGGAAAGAGAATCATCACTGCCCGCAGATTTCAACTTTAACTGCCACACAACAAGGCCATCACAGAGCAAACAGAAGATCTTTGCCCTGTAATGATGAGCTGGTTGCCTTGTAGAATATAGTTCAATGTTAAACTGGGAAACTGAGGCATGCCTTATCACATGTGAATACTTGCTGAGACAAATTTATAAACACCAGCACAGTTTTTATTACAGAAATTATCTGGACATGAGAGTGACCTAAATGTAGCAGTAACTAAATTTTTTTGTGCAAGAGCAGTAGGTTTTTTCTCTCTGGTTTTGTGTACCTCATTTCTTTAAGCACAGAATAAATACACTTTTGAAGTTGCTCATCCACATATCTTTAACCACAAGACTTTCTCTTACCAGCAGCCTACTTGAATGATTTAAGTTTCATCTGTCATAATGGAAAAAGTCTCAGAGAGCATCCCTTTTTTTTGACTTATCAGCATATCAATCTTCAATATTTTAAAAGTAATAGAATTGCTACATCATCTTGCTTTTTACCTTTTGAATACATTTTGTGAAAATTTTTCAAGTTTGAACTTTTCTCTGATCCTCAGGTGGGCATATGATTGTCATATCAATACCATTCTACACCTCTAGAAAGGTGTTTCCTCAAATACAAATTATCTGAAAGAACGGTAAATCACAGAGCCAAAGGACATTTGCAGCATGTGAAAATAGGACAATAAGGGCTTAAATATTAAACAGAAAGTGTTTGTCATGTCTGTTAAACAGGAAGAACAACAAATTTAGATACTTTCAATCTCCCCAGAGAAATATAATCCTAATGCAATTTCTTGCAATCGGATCTAGGATTCTCACTTCCCTCAAACAATTAGATCAAAGTTCTGTTTCAAATTGCTAAAGAAAATGCCACATGATATGCCATGGCAGAGACATCAGTTCTTCCTGTTCCTCCTACAAATAAAAGCAACAATGTTTGGACTGTAAAAACAAAGTATTAGAAACCTGACCAGTGAAACTGCTTACCTTTGCGACAACACAAGGTAAAGAACAAGAAAACAACTCTTGGGGCACTTAAGTAATAGCAGCAAGGTAAGGTTCAACAGAAACAATATAGCTCACAGTAATTTTTATAATCTAAAGCTGTTCCCTATCCTTTGGCCATAGCAGATAACACACACCTTCAATATTTAGAAAAATTCTCTTTATGGTGAAGCTTTTGCTAGTTCCAGGAATTTGAATAATAGCTATAAAAACAGAAGCTTCTAAAACCTACCCATGATTAAAACGTTCCGCTAGAAGTTTAACAAAGACAGAAAGCTAGATGAAATGTTATGGCAACTTAGAAAGAACAAACACACAACTGGAAAACTTTGAATTCAAGACAAACTACAGAAGAGCACCTTTGACTGTATCTTTGTGAAGTAGAGGATTAAGGGAGACTGGTAACACAGCTGGGGACATTATAGGTCCTCCTTGCATTTGAACATATACCATCCTGGGAAAGTTTTAAAAATATATTTTAATATAGCTCAATATCATCATTGTCTTTAGATATTTTTTTTCAGAAAAGCTGAAGTCTTTGGCTTGCAGATGTTTCTCTAATGTTTCATTTCAAGAACGGAATAAAATAAATGTTGTTTTATATTTTTTCTCTTTGTATTTAATGAATTTTCCATATGCACTCAATCTGCACTATATTAATTAACATATATCCATACAAGGGGAAAAGTGGATCTGATGAAAGGCCTCATGATTAATTTAAATTAGAATCTGAAGTTTGAGATGAGTATTTGGAAAATGCAATGTACCTAAAGAAATTAAAAATTTGCTCTGCATTACTTATTCCACCCACACACCTCTGTTAGATTGATAAAAAAATGCTCACAGTCCTTGTTTAAAATGGCTGTTCATCACGTGTATGGCCATTTCTGGAAAATGTGATAAGTCACCACTCTGAGCTAGGCAGCAATTACTGCCATAATTAATGGCCCACAATGAAAATATGGATCTTCTTGTAGGCATTTCTGCACATTATGTGCCCAAGAGCAAAAATTTTGACTAGAAAGCCTCTCATTTGACTGATATATTTGTATTTTGTGCAGAAATCTGAAGAATTACATGACCACCAGTAGAAGCTGACAGCTACCTGATCACTGGTAGCTGAGGGCTTCTCACTCTCCAAGGCAATCATAATGAATTGGACCTTCTTTTTCTCTAGACCATCGAATGGAAGCACAAAGCAGAACGTGTATGCTACCCAAAGTCCAGCTGTGTATGCCCACTTGAAGAAGAACTAATATTCCCCTTGGACAGGGTCATATTATTACACAAGCACATACATAATGGTTCATGATGTCTGTTATCTATAATGGAAGTGTAATGTAATTATACCAAAACCTTGGTGTGCCGTGCTCCAAAAATACCAGCCTGAAAGAAGGCAAAATCCTGGCTTTCATAGCAACCTAATAGGGTCATCAAGACAGCCTACAATAACACAATTTTGATCTTTGATTCAAACCTCATGCCAAGTGGAGCTGACTTTTTTCCATTTAACTTTAATTTTCATATAACTGAAAGGAGCTGACATTTGGCTGTCTAGAGGGCAAAGAAATTGGCAGGACACTTACATGATCTCACCAACAGTATGTGCACGGTAATAACATTATACCATTTATCTGAGGAAGATTATCCTACTTATTCATAACTCAAAACATATTGGTGAATAATTCAATTTTAAAAGCAATTTTTAACATCACAGCAATAATGGAATATAATTCAACAGTTTTGAACAAATAGGAAGAACTGGGAAATATTTATTTCCCTTGACTCACAATACTATTCTGATTAACAACCAGATTGAAATTAAAAAAAATAATGACAGGTGCAATTTGTAATACAAAAGGGAAACTGAGATTACCAGAATTAAAATTGAGCTAAAATCAAAATATATATGCAAGGAATAAGTGAATTTATAAAGAATTACACTTGACACGGGAAAATGTAATGACCTGATTGCATACATTAGAAAGCAAAAATTGCAGCATGTTAAGGATCAGTGTAATTGTGATGTATGGTCTATTTTTGGGGCACAGAGACTGCAGCACTCAGCCCCCCTTCAAAGAGAAGTTCTATGATCTCACACAGTCAAACTGCACCGTCCACTTGAACCCTCTCAAGAGAAAATAGACCCTCTCCCTCTACCCTGTGGATCTTACTAGAAGCAGCACAGCCATCTGCCACCACAGGAACAGGAGAGAACAGACAGATTGGAGATTTTACTTCAATGATTCCACTAGATCTTGGAAATTTCACACCAGGTCTTTCCTCAGATGTTTCAGTTGCAAACCAAATTAAGTCTTTAAGCAAAGACTGATGGATGAAATCATAAAAAGTCAAAATAAAATCTGTATGCTCGCAAACTAAAACTTATAAACTTGGCTATAGCTTATTATGCAACATAAAAACTTTAGGGGTAAGTGGGTAAAATGTTTATACAAGTAGTTTTGAAACTAAAGATATGCTCAAGCTGTGGAATGTACCTCATATTGGTTTTATAGAGCTCCTGACATTTGTTTTGTGCTCGTTTTTAATAAATCTGAGTTTGAAAACTTTCACTTTACAGCAGTAACATTTTCATTTGTTACTGAAAGTAGAAAACTCATTACCCACCTGAAGAACATCTCCAAGGTCAGCAGTGCTAATATCTGGGTCTTCAGTGGTATTAAATGGAACAGGGTTAATTCTTACAAGAGTGAGCACTCTGGGTTCTGGATATCTCCACAGCATCATTCCTGGACTATCCTCAGTTTCATTGTAAAACACAACTTCATAGGCACTGGGCAGCTTTTGTGCTTCTGTCAAATGAAAGAAAGCTATAATCTGTTATACAATTTCTAAAAAGAAACATGCTGGTTTATGAAACCAAAGTGATTAAAAATAAATCCCTCAGGATCAAAAGGAGAGAAAATAAAAAAGCAATTTCCCTGACTTTTAAAACATTACAGCTTAATGAAAGAAATCAAAAAAGTCTTTTAAAGCATTTTTTTTAATTCTAGCAGATGTCTTTTCAACTGCTATTCCAAAAAATATAAAGTTATTCATTGTAAGAAGCAAGAAATGTCTAATAGGTTACTATTGTCTTTACTTTGTAATGTAGAAAAAAAGAAATTAAAAAAGAGAGTCAAAAAGATACCCTTCTTACCTGTATCTTGTATGTACTGGAACAGGCCTGTTCTCAGATCATCTGAGGTATGCTCAGTTTTTGAGGCCTGATTCCTTTCCGCAGAAAAACAAGTGGGGTGTGTACATTCAGGCATCAATGTCTCTACACTGCCCTTTTTAGTCAGGTACTGCCACAGAAGCTCCTGGAGAAGAACTAAGCAGTTCAAATGCTCTTGACCCCAGAAAACCTTTAAAAAGGAAAAAAAAAAAGAAGAGAGAGAAAAGACGAAAAAATTACATACAAATATTAAGCCATTTTTGAAGGGAAAAGCACCTCCCCAAAACAATAGGAAATTTATACAGCTTCGACTTTAATTGCTTGCAAGCATTCTTAATGTTAAAATAAAGAACAGAAGCAACAAAAAATCTTTACAAAACCATTTGTCAAACTTGTTCTTTTCATCATCTGAAGGAAAGCATGAATTCCTACCATTTAACAATTCATAGAGATCCTGCCTGGATGACCACAGAGCTTAAAAGTTGTATTCAAGAACCGTACATAATGCTAGGACTGGTTACAGGTTTCTCAGTTTAAGATATGACAAAAGCCCCTTAAAGACACAAGGTTTAAACTCTTCAAAGAGCTTGTTGCTCCAAAACTGGAATTCTAGAATACATTAGAAACTAAGTGACACAGCAAAGAATGTGACTCAAAAGACATAAAAGATCATCTTAAGCACAAAATTGAAGTATATGAAATGTGTGTTCTGTAAGTCCTCCAAGTGAGGTTAAAAAGTTCAAAGGTTTTTGAAGTTTAAAACAGAAATACAGAAAAACATCTAATAAAATTGGACATGCAAAGTCCAGAAGATTCACACATTTTGTAGTAAAATAAAAGGCAAGAAGACATTCCTTCCTCCTAGCTTTGACAAGCATTGCTGCTTTTTTCAAATCAAGCTCCTGTTTGAGAGAATGGCATTAATGGGGACAAGTCCTTTAGATTCCATGTGCAGAAGCAGGCCTTGAAGCAACATGGAAGACAAGGAAGCAACTAACAATTAATACAGAAATTAGACTTGGAACCTGTGTGGGATGAAATCGAAATCCCCAGACAGTAATTTAAATGTTCATGGTAACTAACGGTGTGAGTAAACAAGTCAGGTTTACTCACTTAAAGAGCAGTGCAAATTTTTCCATGGAGGAATACCAATTTTCAAATGTAAAAATCCTCAAAAGATGTCTAAAGGGAGTGCAGTATAGCTGTCAAGAAGGCAGGTTTTTTCTTGCCCTGCATCTCCAAGTAAGCCCACGGAATAAATCAAGACCCTCTTGAAACACAGCCATAGCCAGTCCTGAGCTAAACATTCCCAGGCTAAGCAGGTAATCCCATAAATTTGGTGCATCTCTACTATGATTTCTAGAGTATGTCTTATCCCAGGGTCCCACACCTACTCTAGCACCACCTCAAAGGAGCTCTCTGTCACCTTAAGCCAATCTCAGAGGCTCCACTTCCCCACTGATAGAGGAGGGATGAACATTTTTTTCCCTCACTTCTATTCATTTCATTTGTAGGCAGCTGGGAACTCCAGGGTATGGAACTCCTACTACAGAGATGAAGCACTGATTTTATATAAGCTCTCAAGGTTCTGCTGCAATACGAATTCACAGTGATAGATGAGGTCATGTTTAGAGCTGGTAAAATCATTAGCCATAAATAAATTAATTTGAAACAGAACCACTAACGATTCTGTCAGCATTCTCAAATCTGCTCTGCTGGACCAAACACTTAATTATCTTCTGTAAAATCTAATTGTCCCTAATTAGACTCTAAAAATAAATGGCTTTCTGAGATTACAGATATTTTTTTTTGGTACTTTTCAAAAACCAAAATTTGTGTTAAAAAATAAAAGAAGCATTTTATTACCAGCACACAGAGGTAGTCAGCCAAGTACCTGTGAAAAACAAATAAAAAAGGAGCAAAGAAACAAACTGGCTTTATTCATTAAGATAAATTTCTTTCTAAATTTGTATTATCTGGTTAACCTTATTCCCAGTGCTGTGGTTCTAAGAACTTCTAATGCCAATTCTGGGAAAAAACTCAACGACACGATTAAATGCCAAAATTTCCTTTTTGTGTTTTATACACTTGATTTATGTATTTATTTTAAAACATTTGGTGTGTATAGATACTATAATAAAAATAATTAAAACAAGACATATCTTAAAGCCTACTTGTTTAAGCCCCACAGAATCTATTTTTCATTTCAAGAACTCCCATGTTTCCTGGATTCATTTCAAGTTGTGGGCACTTCCAAAAAGGAGAGGATAGCATGGAAAACTGAGTATTAATTGCTACAAACAACAGTTTGCAATTAGTCCCCTGAGAAATTCATGTAAGTTTAAAAAGAAAGGATATGTACTTCTCAAGGCTACCCCTAGGCAATACAGACACATAGATCATGGACAGATGAAGACACACCCATCAGAACAGGACCCTAGATATTAAGTGTTAGTAATTTGATCCAGTGGTTTTAAGGAACACACACATACAGCTACAATACAGGGCTTCAGCAGTATTTAAAAAAAATAAATCAAACCCAAAACACTGTACACAATTTTTCTATCAACAGTTTACATGAAAGAATAGATACTTATTTTATAAGGTAAAATAAAAACCACCCAAACCAAACATGCAAAAATCCCCAACCCAATGACCGGCTGTAGGATGCAAAAGGGTTTCATGCAATTTGTTCATGAAAATTCAATCATCCAAAGCCAATGCAGCTCAATAGCACAACCATAAGCATCCTATACAGACCTGCAGCAGTCCTCCTCTCAAATCAATGTAGATTTTTGGAATAGATTGCTCTGGGCCAGGATCACCACTGTGCTTACACCACTTGGATTCCACATTTACAGAGCAGCAAAAAGGGCCTATCAGAGACTTGGCTCTTTCTTTGAGACTTGTTTTAAGTAAGAAATCTTTTATGTCAAGGACTAAAGATGATCCATGGATTCCTAAAAAGAGAGAGAGAAATTTAATCCCACTGGCAGTTATTCTCCCAATATTTTTGTGCTTATTTCCTGAATTCACTTCACCATGAGCCTGGGGATCCCTGCCTGCAAGCCATGACTCACACAAGTAGTTTCACTGACTTTCATGGAAGTACTTGTGTGGACAGTCACTCTCCTTTCCAAGCAAAGGCATCACAGCTGGGCAGCAAGATTTTTTGAACTTTTTTTTAATTTCCTGTTTTTTACTTAGCTTGCTCTTTCCCCACCATCAACCAGGCTTTATACCATTTTGCAGTTACAGAGCAGGTATGTCTCATCCACATTCCTTACAAAGAACTATTTGCCAAAACATGACTTTTTGCATTCTGAGTATTTTAAGTTTTATGAGAAGAGACATTTTTCATTAAACTATGAAATTTTTTTCCAAAAAAGTCTATTAAGAACAAGAGCAGCTGCTTCACTTGATTATATTTCAAACTGATAGGAAATAGCGATTCTGAACAGTTCTCTCTGCTTTTGTCCAGGTTAATTACTACAAAATAGCACCTTGCTAGACTTAGGAGTACTTAGCAGAAGAAGGGTACTGTTTAAATTCAAATAATTCAAAACAAATGCTTATCTCAAAATATATAATGCACATTTCCTGAGAAAAGAGTTTAAAGTTTTCATGTCATAACCTTTTGTACTTTACATAGTTCCATAAAACCTAAAAATTATAATGGCCAGATTACATTTATGACAGAACTTACATATTCTCATTAACGACACAAACATTTTGAGGATAGAAACACCATCTAGAAATATCCCAGCTCTTGGGAATTTAACTTACTGCAAATCACTGTTTAATAAAATAAACCATACCTAATATCTCTATTTCTTTTGTATATTTACAGAGAAAGTACTACATCTGTGGTTGGCTTAACTTTTATCTCCTTTGGTGCTAATACTTGGACTCAACACCCTGAATATTGGATGTCACCATACTTTATAATTCACACAGCTTATTTTTCTAATGAAACTAAACATTTACAAAAGGCAAAAGATTAAAAAAACCACCTAAGGCTTACACACAGGTGTTTCAAGGTACAGTTTCATTTTATATTTTTATAACTTTGCTGGCAGAAAGATCCCCCCAAAACACAACTCAGTGTTTTGAATCCATGCAGTAAAACTTCTCCTATGAACCCCCAGTATGCAAGGAAGAAGTCTGTCTGCATCTTGGGGGTTACGATTTGATAATACTAAGAACTAATTTTTGTAATGGAAGGAAATACATAGGATTTTCTTTTAAACCAGCAAGCATTAGGAAGGTGGTCCAACAGTGCCCTAGTAATAATGGCATTGAATTGTGTTCAACCTGAGTAGGAACCACAAACCTAAACCATCTCTCCCTTGAGCAGCTGGAGTTTAGTAAGAATGATCAAAGGCTCAAACAAACCATTGTCCCATGCCAATCAACAGGACTGTTGTCACTGACTAGGAAAGGAGTTCCAGCTTTGGGGTTTTTTGGTTAGGCTGGCTTCTGAAATCCTGCATCTGCTCTCATGGGTAACAGGGTTATGGGACAGATCTGTTCAAGGCTGTTTTTGACACTGAATTTCAATGATAATCAAGAAAATTAGCATCAACACACACTGACACCCAGCTAGGCTGAGTTATTTTAAGAGGCACTACAATATTTGGAAATTCTTTTTTAAAAATATTTTTCATATTTTTTCATATATTTTAAAGAGAAGAAATTCTTGATGACTATTGCACAATTCTTCAATATAGAGAAATTTTCTTTCTATAGTTTCAATGGAATATGTGCCAAGTTGCAGAAATAACAAAAGGGGAAAACGAATGCCAGAATACAAGTGGTTTTATTTATGTTTTCTTTCACTGGGATTACACTTGGAAGGATTATGCTTTCCAGTCTCTTTGTGTTGTCATCTCAGCTCCACCAAGTACAAAGAAAACACAATATCTAACAGCTTAGAAGCAGAACTGAGCATTCAGCACATAACACTGCTGGTTCAAAATCAGCAGTGCCTCTCTCAAATGCTAAGCAAACAATGAGAAATGAAGAAACAATTAAGAATAAGGAAGTGTTGGTTAGCTTTCAATACATGAAATATTGCAAGACACATCCATGGATCGTGTCCTACAAATACCAGGAAAAGCTCAGGAACTCAGTAAGAGATTTTTATTTTTCTTGTTGTGACCCAGATTGCTCTTGTGTAGACAAGAATCACACCCTCGTCCCTTCTAGCACTTGTATCTACATGTCTTTTCAGGGATGAAGTGCTTCAGTACAAAAACCACTGTTCACTGTTAAAAAAATACAACGCGAGAGTATTTAGACAAACTTGCATGAAGTGATGTTTTGAGGAAGCTTAAAGAAAACAAATGAAGAACAAGTATGCACAAACCTTAAAAAGCAATAGTGAATAAAAAGAAATAATGAGATGTCTGTGTCTGAGAGAAGTTTCAATAGAGTACTATTTCAATGGAAATCCTAAAGTATATGTTCAGTCAGTGAAGTGCTTTCCCATGACTAAAGCAATCACCTCAGAAAAGTAAACATGCAAAATAATTTCCCCATTTTTGCCCTCCCAGACGCTATTTTCAGTGAGTCCTTCAATGTATCTCTCACAAACCTCTACTGCAGAAGCCTACCTTCAGTTTAAATAGATTAAATCAAAGTCTCCATTTGAAGTGAACTTGAGATGGCAGCACAAAGAAGCAATATATCTTCATAAATGATTGCTATGACATGTAGAAGTTAACTTGTGCTGTTTGGATTATGGCTCATGAACACCAATGCACTTTTCAGTACGTGCAATAATTTACTTTTAGGAACAAATAGTTTCATGACTTTTAAAATACTCCTCCAAGAGACTAATAAATATGAAGCACTTGCTTTGGACAGTGTTTAAAAAATGCTGCCAGCCCTCCCCTGTCAGACTCCAGACAGAAACACAATAGTACCACAAAACACATCTAAACTAACAGAGCAAAACAGAACTTAGACCAGGCTTCTGTGTGCTATTGGAAGGATTACCTTTATGATGACGAGCTCAAAAGGAATATACAGGTATTTTTATATGGTTAGAAATAACGTAGGAGGGTTTAAAAATAGCTAGCACTTGCCTATCATGTTTTAGAAGTTAATTTGCTCAAAAATTAAAGGTGGAGATAATTACAACAGAACAATGAAAAATTTTTACCTAAAGACATTTACTTTGATATTTTTTTAGTCAGTACATATTTGATTTATGCTAAGATTTAAAGACATCTCACAGAATGAATGCCCCAGTATAGTTTTACATATAGTTACATTAAGATTTATATATAATTATAGTAGAGTTGCATTAGCATTTGACAATAATAGGAGGCTGCATCCTTGTTAAACTGCCATGTGTACATAAATCCATTTGTGTGAATAGAAAAAGAAAGAGCTGGCCCATTTTAACTGATGCAGCAATATATAAAAACAACCCTTGCCTTACAGTAACAATCACTTAGGGTTTAAGCAATACAGGTATTAATAAAGAGCCCTGCTTATTTTTCCTGGTTAACAAGGGGAAAAGACAATGTTTTGACATAAACTATGGACTTTCTGTTTCCAAAACATTTCAATGCTGATATTTGAATCAATGCCAAATGAAATGAGCAGAAATATAAAGGAGCTTTTTCCCTTCTATTATTCTCTGTGCATTTGCTCTTCCTTAGCTGCAAATGCTGTTTGGTTCGCTGCACTGTCACCTAATGCAACATAGAGCATAATATTTATTGGCAAACTTCAGTAGGGGACAAGAGAATTAAGACAATGAAAACACATGTATTTTAATAAAGGTAGCAAATGGCACTGAACTGGCACTAAGCTCTCTTTTGGAAAGTCAGCAGCTTTGCTACAAACAATAGCACTATGAAGAAAATTGCTTCTCTTAGTGTGGGGCAGCTCAGAAGCTGTCCCAGAGCACAGATCCAGCCATGCTGGTTCAGAGGCATGTGAGTGATGTGGTCTCACTGCCAGCACCAGCTTGTGGACTGTATTAACACCCAAGGGATCGTGGTACCCTCTGCATGAGTCCTCCGTGATTGGGTGGCAAGAGATAAAATCTTCCTGCTGAAGATCAATTAGCAAGTGGTTTTCCTTAGTTCCTTCTACTAAAGTGATAATCTGTGATATTTGCTTCTGAGCATTCACTCTTCACATTCGTAACTTCAGTAGTTACTTTAAGATTGCTTAAGACAGCTGTGAAAATGTAAATATGCCATTATATCTAATATATTGATACAATTATCTATAGAAATTTTTCCTCTTAAGAAAAGTGTAGATACATCACATAGTGAGTATTTGTACTACAGTTACAATACCCTGTTGACAAGAATCCTTTACAAACCATCTTCTGAGAAGAAAGAGTAACAAAGCTATGAAAATGATTACAGAGGAAATACTGCAGTTAATTTAAAAGCCAGACAATTTACTCAAGTCTGGAAACAGCAGTAGCAAACAAATGGTGAGGCAAAGTAAAACAATTTTCCAGGCGAGATTTGGTTAACAATCCACTGACCCCACTGGATTTCTCATTAGTACTGAGCTGAGTCTTATGATGGTTCATTCTCCCCATGAGGACAATACTGACACGTTACCAATTAACTGTTCTTTAGTGAAAGAGAGTTTTTCAGCATTACATTGGGACACATATGGGCTCTGTAAAAACATGAGATGTGTAACACACGGTAAACAGAAAGTAATGATCTTAAACAGGCCAAACCCTTGAATTCATCACTAATAAATGTCCCCATGCATTCAGCGGTACTGGCTGCTGGGAGCCTGTTTTCTTCAAGTACTTCAAACACTAAAATCCAGGAACATTTATTATTTTAATCCATTACAGGCAGTGCTTGATTTAACTTTATTGGTTGTGGTGGTGGTAGTAGTTATAGTGGGGGTAAAGCTATGTTCTTTTACACATCATTTCAAAAGGGCTTAATTATATTTTATAGCTCAGGCCAGGAATCCTGCTTGTTTTGTGTCTAACAAGGTTCAAATGGAGTTCAGGTCAGTGATGAATCAGAAAAGAAGTCAAAGATGGTTATCTATTTGAAATGAGCTCATCTCCCTTAAAGAATAACTGGGCAGGTACATCATGTTCATTACACTACTGCATCCTAAATAACTGAAAAATCTCAATTCACTTGATGATTTGGTAATTTTGGATTTTGTGATGCCTGATCACAGAGGGTATATTAAAGTTTGGATCCAAAGGGATTTTAATTACTGGTCAAGGCTGTCTTTGGAGTACAATAATTTAGAATATATTTGTAAAGCTCCATATTGCCTTGTGTTATTCCAGTTAGGTGGAGAAAAATGCATAATATAAACCAACAAAAACAGTGTTCATTTTGCATCTGTGAGTCCAACTTTCAAAAGTGAGTGCTATATTGATATGACTAGTACTTGGTTCTTTTATCATAAACATTTTATTTTTAGGTATCAGCAGGTTTCAGAAAAGCAGCTAAACATTCTTACTCCAGCTCTACAGATGGGCATGGAGATGTTCTTCAATTAAAAAAAAAAATCTATGTATTTTCACATCTTAATTTTAGGTGGCTGGTTTAAAACTTTGGCTTATTTTCAGGAGATAGCTGGTGCCTTCAAATGTCACTGACCTTTAAAGTTGTCAGTACTTAGCACAACTGAAAAATCAGACTTTGAATGGTTGCCCAGCAAATGAAGCATTAAAAAATAGTGGATGCCCAAAATGTAGCCCAATATAATCAACACAAAGTTGATTTAGAGTTACAGCTTTAGATGTCTTGCTCCTCTGGCTCTACTCCTCAGTGGATTTCAACTGCTTTAGTAAACTAAGTTGTCCATGAACTAGAGGGTAACTTCTCTTTGTAAATTAACCATCCTGAAGATAGTGCCTGGCAGCAGCTGAGCTCAATTTGGGCCTCTATAACCCAGTCAATTACGCTTGTGGAAGTCCAAGGCTTGACATATACACCCAGGCCACACAAACCAAACAGGTTTCCCTGCACTCTTGTGGCTCCTGAGGGTCAAGGACAGTCCAGGTCCAGGCTTATTCCAGTCTTCTCCCTTCAATCCTTCCTCCTTTGTACTTCTCTGTATACTCATTTGTGCCAGCATGGTCATTAAAGTGTACCTGTCCAGTGAGCCAGCTGAAGGAGTCACTCTTGTTGCAAACTTTTCTTTACTGCTGGATTAGTTTTCAGAGAAATGAGTGCCCTGACTCAAGCCAATGATCAGCTACCTGAGGAACTGAGCTAGCACAAGGCAGCGTGTGGACATGTGTGGCCACAATAACCTGAATTTCCTATGAAATTGCACCTTTTGTCTGGGCAGCAAGCTGGTGATTCCATCCCATAAAAATATTCTTGACATAGAAATAGAAGAAACAAGTCAGTATATAAACAATTTAAACAGCTTAAGGAACTGGTCCCTAAGACTGGAAATAATGTCCAACCTCTGTGGTCTATACCTCACACAGAAAAATGAAGATTTAACTGGAAGAACATTACAGAAAGCATAAAATGTATAAAGAAAACATCTAGCTTTCACTGCTATATCTATTTTCTCATTAATTTAAACAGTCTTAAATTGTAAATACTGTAAATACTGTATCACCTACTACTGCCACATACAACACTGGGATCCCACTATCAAAAGAAATTCCAGTCTCAAATATGTAATTAATTTCACAATAAAAGCTGAAGAGATTAAAAACCCCACTATATTTGTTCTGAATCAAATTTCATCTGAAATAGTTTTAAAGCTGAGTTACTCAGACTGCAAATGCAGTGCTACAGTATTAGTGCACACTGTCTTGAATAAACAACCTACAAGGAACTTTTTACTCTTTTTTTTCCTCTCTCGAGTTAACGTGCTAGTTCATCAGTAGCAATTCTGAACCCTATTACAAAGTATCAGTAGGGAATCTGACCAGGATTAATAGTAGTACTCAGTCCTGGGATTAGATGGTGTCTTGTTTCATGGATTTTAGGCCATCTGTTCTTCCCTCCTACATTATACTCCTGCAGAACTATAAACGCACCTCCACCTCAGGGACTATAGAAAGGAATTAGAATTCTTCTGCTTTTCATTATCACAAGATTCAGTAACTCATTTCATTGTCAGGATAATCCCCTTTTACTCTTTCTTTTGCGCTTGCAGGATATGCCAAAATGACAAATAAAATCCCAGATGTTAGAGACCTGATGAGGTCTCCACCTTTCCTTGAGTGTTGGGTTTAAGCTACTTGGGACACAGTGTCAAATCTGACAGGACCCTGATGCCCACACCCAATATTCATTAAGGTTTGTTAGTGATTTGTATAGCTGTCTACAAACTGCACTTCCACCTCAGTCCTCAGTGGCCATTTAAATATTTAGTTTGTCCTCTGGCTTTCACTGACAGAGAATTAATTTCCTATTGTTCAAGTGTTGGAGAGAGTTTATATTTCTTTCTAAAAGTAACAAACGCCTTCTGGGTGTTGTAAATGGCTTGTTACTGCTGCATATTATTTTAGGTAGTCATATCTAATTTAAAGTTTTATTTCCCCATGGGCTAACTTGCATATCTGCAGCATCCAAAGGCTCTGACAACGCCTTAGCAGAGATTTCTCGAGGGAGTTAGTTAACACCAAAATGAAGTTTGGTCTTTGCACTATACCAATTCATATCTGCATTTAATTTCTAAAAGTTCTGTAAAGTACCTCAAGTATGTAATTATTTTCAGGTTTAGTAAAAATACTTGCAATTATCATAGGCTCAACTAGTGTTTATTTTCCCCCCTTATTTATATGCTAAAATAATCATCTCTATATATGGGACAAAGGGCTGGGGAATTCTGTGTATGATCTTTGGAATATTTTATGTCCGTAATTCTCTCAGTTCAGACACTGAACAGCAAGGCTTCCCTCCCGTGTCCAGCCAGAGTAAAATAAGGCTCCACAGAGAGGCTACAGGCTTCTTGCTGTCTTTCACTTTGGGGAAAGAATGGTCCTCAACTTCTCTTAATTTATCTATTCTTTTGGCAGGTAGATAGTGCTAATTTCAACAACAAACCTAAACTAAGTGGAAGCCATATGTTTAGAAATGCATTCTATTTTCTAGTATTTCTTGCTAAAACTTACTTCAATTCTAATGCCCTGTGACAGTTAAGGAGTGAGTCACACACCTCCAGCACAGTACCAAGCGATCTAAGATCTGACGGTACATGGGACTCGAGCTCAAAGCACTTTGTACAAGATGCCACATACTTCAGAGGACAAAAATCACTGAACCAGGTCTAACAACAGTTCTTGGAGTTGTGGTTTTCATCAACAGTACAAACAAGCTGCCAAGCTAAGTGTTTGGTATTTACTTGTACAAAATGGGTACAAGTTTTAACTTGTAACTCCAAGCCACAAAATATAAAATTACTAGAGATAATTGTTTTATTGAGCACCAGTATGACAAAGTCCTACCCTTAGGGGCATCAGGAAAATTATAATGGTAAACTCTTGTAAAGGAAAATTAATTATTTTTGAAAAGGGATTTTGTTTTATTATTTTTTCTTTTTTTGCCAGTACACTGCAACACAGTCTACAACAGTATTACTTTACTAAAACCAAAATACTCAGTGTTCAACCATGAGTACAGAGGGGAACATAAGTATTCTAACAGAAATAGTAACCATGTTGTTATAAGTAACTGTTGTACTAAAACCTGAAAAATGTCCAAAAAATGAAGTCCCTTGACACATTAAAGGTTTGCGGTTGTACAACAGCGCAGCAGGACATATAGAAATAGAGGTGTTTTAGTCTGATCCAACTGCAATGTGAGTGTTCAACACTTACAATTTATTTTGTCAGAAGTGAAATCATTCAACTAATTAGCCCGTCTGTTTTTCAGAAGCTAAAACTTTTTAGTTTCGTAAGAAATAAAGAAGAAAAATGAAACCAGAATGCCTTTAGTTTTCCATGATTAAACCACTAACGTCTAGAGGGAAAACTAATGATTAAAAAAAAAACTTGGATAGCAAGCTTTTTTCTTAATTTCAGTTGAAAAGAAATGAAAGCAATACACAAGGTCATGCACTTTTATTTTCCCCCTATAAGAGAGGAAAAATGCCGACAATATATATTCTTGCAAGGTTTTTTTTTGCTCAATAATTCCTAACAAATAGGATTCCTTACAAAACAACTTCATCTCCTGCATTAAAACTCATCTGGAGAAGGGGTCGTTTACACTGTTTATAAAACACTGCCACATAAAACGTGTAAAAAACCATATTTCACTAAAAATAGCTTGCGTAAGTAAGGGGTTAGAGTAGTTTCTACTGCTATAATTGTTCCTTTGTAGTTTTTTCCATGATGTTTTTGAACAGTGTTTTTAACCATGTTTATTAAAGTCAGCACATCAAAAAGGATCAAAGAGTGAGCTAGTGAGAACCAAAGAAACCCCAAGCGTATTGTGTTGTCTCACTGGGGAGTTATGCAGATTCAAGTAAACAAGTGCAAATTGTTGAGGTTTTAATGAAAATTTTCTACAATTATTGTATCTGAAGTCATTCTATATAATAACATCTGTACAGCAGATGGCCATACTGTACAAAAGGGAAGCAATGCTCCTTTTTCTTCCTCTGTTTTAACAGTACATCTGAGATGACTACTTTTGTCATTGCGCTTAGCTTGGTTCAGCAAATAATTCGTAAAATGCAGCTGCTGCAGATGGTCACAATAGTTATTCGACTGTAAAATCAAAGACACAGTGAAGTATTCACGTATTAGTTTCATTCTATTAAAAAAACCTCTGACATTAACCCTGTTCAGCTCAAAAGGTGTATCTATAAAGCCTTTTATAAAAAGAACAGTAGTGAAGAACTGAGATATTTAAATGCCCCTTCCTCTCAAGACACATCTACAAACTTTTTTAAATTGAGTTAGCTTGCAAAATATTTCTTTGTAATAATAAAACAAATCTAGTTAGCAACTGTGGTATTCTTATAAAGGATTTGTAACACAAGATTATAATACCATTTCCTCCACACTGAGTATTTTATCTTATCTCCCAACGTTCTAATTTCCACTTTGGTTTCTATCAGCACTTTAAATTCAGATAAGTAATTGTAAAAAAAAATATCCAAGCAATTTCTTAAAAGATTTTTTGACAATTTCAATCAGTTTTGTGGAAGAGTGTCTTTTGCTCTTATTAAAACTTAATTTATTGCACCATCTCAACAGTATGCAAAACCTCATGCAGATGTATTTTGCTTTTCATAAAGTAGAGATAAAGCATTTTTAACTGGAAAAAAATGTGAACAGTGTCTGTTGATGCCTATTAATTGTCTGGTTATGAAAGTTCTTTATATAGAATAACTAATGTCCATTTTCATTACATTTGACATAAGTATTGCTCCACTTCCCAACGCCTGCCAGACGATGACCGTGCTGAAGATTCATGTATGGCTCATAATGCGTAAAATAAAGATTGATTTCCTCAGACTGCCAGAAGAATTAAGAAACAAAACTTCATAGCTGAAAATGTTTCTGAGGCTTAACATGCAAGGCAAGGTACGTCCTCCTTCTGGGAGGATGAAAACCTCCAGGGTAAGTGAAATGCAGTGTGAGTTTGCCAAATTGCCTTATAGAATAGCGACGGAGCAGCCCGGCTTTGATGTCTCGGAGCATGATGTGGACACCATAACGTACCATGGGATAGATAATGCATAAATGATAGCGGGGAACCGATGGAAGGGAAGAGGATTATTACACAGAAACAGAACTAAAACTATTTAAAGCACATTACAAAGGCTTTTACTCGGTTGCAGTGCCTTCTATGCTAGAGTTGTGATCCGAATGGAAAAGCGTGGGAACACAGGCACTGCTCCTGCCTGCACTGCTGTTTATTTATGGATAAATCAAAACGTTCAGGCCCTGGCACTTTCATGGGTTTTCATGTCCTATGAACCTTAAATTTTTCATTTTTAACTTTTGAAACAATAAAGAAGAACTGAAACCTGCTGGCCTGAGGAAAATGTTTCTGATGAAAAAGAAATAAATCACCACCTCACTTGGCCAACAACTTGTTCCTCTGAGCTACAGACCATTTTACCTCACAAGCTACTCTGCCAACTACCTACATCTGGCTCATCTGCACACCATGGAAATATACCATCTTACTAATTTTACTGAAATACTAATAAACAATTTACAATGACACTCAAAATATCTTCACTTTAAATGAGTCTCTGGTATCTGATTAATTGTGCCCAAGGTGTAAAGTTTCCTTGCAGTGCTTCAGTAATGAGGCCAGAGTGCCTGTTTTCCCTGTGTGACTCTCAGGTGTGCAGAGGAAACATGTAAAAATTGAAAACTTCATAAATCTGGAGAAGAATAACAGCATGACCGAATATTTACATAGTAGCACCTGTCAGGGCTCTGAACAATTATTTTTACATATTTTAAAGACAGAAACAAAGGTCCTAACAAGAAAATCTAGTTACAGAGTAAAAACTGTCAAAATTTTGCCCTTTGAATTATGTGCTGAATTATCGGAATACCAGAAGAGCGGTTCTCACAACCACTATTTCAGCCAGAATTCCATCAATAAATTAGTAACTACAAGCTAGGGGACATTAACTACAAAATTAATCATTCTTGGGTGCTGCCTCACAGAAAGGAAAACTCAGGTAACACAGTCTATCGGGGATTTGCTATTTTCTGTCGTGGATTTATGATGTTGGCTGGAGCAGTTCCCTGCAATGCCCCACACTTTGAAACAGTCACTAGACCACCACTCAGACAAACCAGTAGCTCTTCCAACTTTAAAAAAAAACTCTTACCTGCAGTTTTATGTCCACTTTTAATATTCAGGCTCCCACTGAGGTTTGAGCAAGAGACTAACAAGCAAGGCTTACTGGGATGTGGGATGGTTTCCATCAAAACAACCATTTGAACAGTGTGAATGGAAATTTTCTGGAAGCAGGAAAGGGCTTGCCACAGGTTTTCTTGCATTGAAGCCTTTTGCACAGCGTTGGTGTGCACTGCAGGTAGAAAGTCTTTTGTACTGGGGTGTCTGGATATCAAAGTGACATCCTCATCTGCAATAATGCCAGCTGATGGAGCAGCCTCCTTCCTGGGCACATCTTCATTTGTGCTTATAGTTTTCTTCAAGAACTGGTTTATTTGGTCAAGTCTGGCAAAACTGAGATTTGCTTTCAAAGGTTTTGATATGTCCACATTTATGTCAGCTGTAGGGGAGAATTGAAGAAAGAAATATGGTAAGTTACAGTGCAATTATTCAAGCTGTGTACAAAAATTAGACATTGAGTGGAAATAACTTTTCCATCATATTTCCACCATATTTCATTAAAAGGACTGAAGGAATGTTAAAACATAACAAAACAATATTTTTAGGAATAAATCTGAATTAAAATATAATGAAAAATACTATAAGCAACCATCACTATATACAGTTTTAAAGGAAGAAACATGGCACAATGTGGATTTTATCTCTTTTCTTCCCAGGGATCACCACAGCTATCTGAAAGACACACATTTTATTTGAGTGTGTAGGAGGGTAGATACTTTAGTTCTTTTGTGTCAGAATAAAAATATACTTCACATTCTCTAGAGTTTTTATATCCAGAAGAACTATTTGACTGAACTCCAAAGCCAACAGTGAACATTTTCAGCACATTTAAATGAGAGAATAACGTGTATATTCTGTTGTTTCCTACACAGCTCATATGCAGCAGTCTTCAATGCATTTTCAAGATGAAATGTGAAATAAAAAGCAAATACAAAACCAGAGATATGTTTAGATATCTTCATTTTCCAGGGAGATTGGAATAATTTATTGGTTTTAAATTTTTTAAAAAATCGTGGTTTTTTTTAAAAAGTTTTTTGTCTCCTTACCAAAAAGGATTTTGGTATTTCTCAGGCTACTAGAAGACTCACAGAATTTTTAGGAATCACAGTTAATATGAACAACATTGTTAATAGTGATATCTTAGCAGCTGAGGTCTAGGAATTGCCAAAATTATTTCGCATATAGGAAGCAGGATTTTATGAAGGCTGAAACGTATTTCTGTGATGCAGTATCAGTACATAACAATTCCTTACAGAAATCCAGCTTAGTTTTTATGATTTTTCATTTCAAATTCAATTTTTGACCAGTAATGAGACATCCATTCTGGTTGGGGGAAAAGTGCTTTTGCCTTTGCTGTTTGACTGCCACCACCCCAACCCCATGAACCAAAAGTGATTAAAATTCTGTGCATATATCTAAACTAGATTGAACATTCAAACAGCACTACTTAGTTTCAAGTTTCATTATAAATATATACAGGAAACACTGCCTGTTGAAGGTTTTACACAGATTAATGAATATTTCATCAAAGTTTCAAGTTGTCCAGGATCACATCTTACTCTTAACATTGATGCAAACTAATAAGCTCGATTCTCCCATTCTTTAGGTAAATTTTTACACCAATGGTAAAGGGATGTAGGGCCAGAGCTTCAGAGCTGCTTTTAAGCACAGGTTTATACTGACTTCAGAGACTCACAGGCACATGACAAAGTAGTTTTCTGATCCCCTCCCCCAAAAAATATCTGGCACATTTTCTACAAAGATAAGAGAAATTTATTAATGGCTGTGTAAGCTCTGTCATAGCTGAATTAAAAAAACCAAAACAATGTTAGAAAAATGTCTACAGTACTCCACAAGCCACAGCTAACTGAAAATTAAGACTGAAAAGCTATTTTTAACTTAGAATTTTAATTACTGGTTTTCTGAAAATGTTTTCTCTTGCACTGAAAGCCTTCCACACTAAACTAGGAACTGGCAAAACACCAGCTAATATGTGAGCCTAGAAGAAAGGCAAGTATCAAAGCTAGGAAGCTGAGCATTAGAAGAAAACAGGATTGGAAAGGCTTGTTAAACACTGAAACGGGCTGCCCAGGAAGGTGATGGAGTCACCATCCCTGGAGGCATCCAAGAAGCAACGTGGCACTTAGTGCCAGGGTCTAGTTGACACGGTGCTGATCAAAGCTTGGACTCAATGATCTCAGAGGTCTTTTCCAACCTCACTGATTCTGTGAAGATTTTTAGGCATTCAAAACCACAGATCGACTTGGAAGATTTTTCAAAATCCTTATGTACTGACATTTTTAATTAAAACCATGGGGAAAAATATGTCACAACACTTCGGAAAAACTAGGATTACCCCAAGATTTTCCTGCCTTTTATGCAGACATCATTGGGCCTCTCTGTCCTTCGAATAGAGAAAGGAGTTAAGAAGAAAGTAGAGACCCATATGACATTAAGAGACTAATTTATTTAGAATAATCAAATGAAAAGGAATGTTTTTAAAATGAAATGTTAAAGAAACCAACCAAACAGCTGCCTTATCAATTTAAGTTTCTCCCTTAGTGAAGTAGTAATAAAGGAGTAAAACAGAATAGATGTTATTAATTGCTTTTGCTGAATAATTAAGTTTCTAAGTTAGTAAAGGAGGACACTTGCTCCTTGGTAAGGCAACTTTCACATCTAATTGCTTTATCTAATGCACATCTAATTACCAACAGTTTCCTATGGTAATATAGTCCAGAAGAGGGAAAAAACCAAGCAACTTCCCTGACACCTAAAAACTTAGACTTAAGTTGACACAACAGGTGTCTAACCCAAAGCTTAACACACCCAAACAGAGTGTGAAGGATTGAAAAGGAGAGGGACACAAAGGCAGAAGCTCTTCTTGGGGCTTCCTTATGCCAGGGCAGAGAAGACACAGGACACTGGTGCAGCTCAGTAATGAAACACACTTGGCACCTGGGCCTTTGCTTTATCACTGCTCTTGGCCACTTGTCCAAGAAGGAAATAAAAAAAGAGCCACCAGGACATCAGAGAAATGCAAAAGACTTTCCTCCCTTCTGTTTGGAAACTGTGCACGTCACACAGAAAAATCTTGTCATGACTGATAACTTCACAAAGTTTTGTATGAAGTTATTATTATCCAGTAAATCAGCCCTGACAGAATGTGGTGGCAGCCAGAAGTATAATTGCAGAAAATGTAACTTTGGAACCTTCACTGAAAATATTTTAACTATCCCATAATGATATAGGTTATTTTTACAACTGGTGAAAGATTATGTAAAGAGATTCTTCAGCATTTTTAAGTAAAACATTCAAAAAGAAAAAAAATACCACAATTGAGCAATCTTTAGTCTTTGACCCCTTTTACACTTTATCCTTAGCAATGTAAAAGAAACTTTAACATTCCTTCTAAGGAAAATACATTTAAGTGATGGACAGAACCATGAAAACTGATGAAATATGAAGAGCTATTTATAGTAGTTGATTAAGATAGATGTTCAGCAGCTTCATGAGACAGTCAAAATAGGCTAAAAAAGAGGTTTAAAACTTAAGAGTCACTCAGATTCAGCTGGAATAAAATTTTTTGGGGTGCAAAATCCAAGTGTAACAGGTTTTTTTTTATATTATTTTAAACACTTTAGAAGAACAGCACATAACACTGTGCAGATTCTCTGCCTGGAGGAAAACACAGTCTTCCTGTAACTCAACTAACTCTCTGAGTTGTCCAAAATTACATCAGAATCAAGACAGTGCAAAAGGTAGCTCAAAGCCACCTTTAACTCCTCAATTACATCAGCCTCCCCTTTGCCTATTAGTGACTGGCTACCCAAATTCTAACCCAATGGATTCTTTAGATTTAAGACTTGCTAGCAATAACTTATTTTAACAGTTGTTATCTATTTCCAGCAAAAAAAAGAATGAAAAAAATTACTGTGCTTGCAAATAAATTGCATCAAATAAGTTATTTCTATTTTGTTTAAATCTAACTGAACTAGATGGTATCAAAGCAATTTTTTATTACAGTATAGCATTTGAGTGTAGAATTTGAATTGCTCTTTCTCTTCCTCAATTTTTTTTGCTACTTCTCTTTAGATTACCCAGTAAATCCATGAATTTCAATTATTAGTTTCTAATTAGCCTTTACAACTTTCTGAACAGCTACTAGGAAACAGAATGATGAAATAACTAGTGAGTTAAAAGGAGATTAGATAAATATAAATAAATTACACTTATTATATGCTCCCACCACACCAGGAGATGACTTAACAGTGGAGGAAAAAGAAACACTTTGGAATAATGAAATCAGAGAGGGAATTCAGGTCCCAGAGGCGATTCTACAGAGTTTTATGTTAATGGACACCTTGTGGGGGACGAAAAATCAACTGGAATAGTTTCCTGAAAACCGTTTCCAGCTATTTTCTCATTTTAAAAGTTCCAACTTCACTTGACCCATTAGTCATCATATTACTTACATTTATTATGTATTTTGAAATCTATTACAAAAAACCCAATGGATTCAATATGGCCTGTTTGAACTAAATCATAACAACTATAAAAGAAAACCTATGAGCAGCATTCTGAAATTTCTGTCTGAAACAATTTCTTTCTTTGTCATTTTATTACTTAGAGCTTCAGATAAAAAATTTCAGGGTTATGAGTATTTTACCCTTGTTCTCCATAACATTCAAATTTGTATTGGGAAGATATAATTTTCATTTGTGAACTTGGGATAATGACATTACTCAAAAGGACTTTTTATTCAGAGGGCTAAGGGTGAATAAGCAATACAAAATTAACAGAAACTCCTAGCATGTTGCTCCAGATAAATTCCAGCTCTTACTGGAGCTAGAATTTTCAGTGGGCTTATTCTAATACATGCCATGAGTTAACGTACACAATGTTATTACTTCTATGACTTAAAAACTACCATAGTATTTTCTTAATCTTAAATACCAGAAAGCAAATGCCATGAAATTGATCATAAGCTGAATATGGACAGGCTGGATCAATGGGCCAAGTCTATGAGGCTCAGTAAGGCGAAATGTGAGTCCTGCACTTGTGTCACAAGAATCCCATACAGCTACAGGCTGGAGGAAGGGTGTTTGGAAAGCTGCTTCTTGGAAAAGGATCTGTGGGTGCTGGTTGACAGAAGCTGAACATGAGCCAGTGTGTGCCCAGGTGGCCAAGAAGGCCAATGGCATGCAGGCCTGTATCAGCAATAGCGTGGCCAGCAGGACCAGGGCAGTGATTGCTCTTGGTACTGGGCGTTGCTGAGGACACATCTCAAGTGCTGTGTCCAGTTCTGAGCCCCTCACTAGAAAAAGGACATTGAGGTGCTGGAGAGTGTCCAGAGAAGGGCAACGGAGCTGGTGAAGGGTCTGGAGAGTAAATCTTATAAACGGCAGCTGAGGGAGCTAGGGTTGTCCAGCCTGGAGAAGAGGAAGCTCAGGGAGCTTAAAGACTTATCGGTCTTTACAACTCCCTGAAAGGAGATTGGGGCCAGGTGAAGAGTGGCCTCTTCTACCAGGCAACCAGTGACAGGACAAGAGGAAATGGCCTCAAACTGTTCCAGGGGAAGTTCAGGTTGGACATCAGGAAGAATTTTTTCACTGAAAGGGTGATCAGGCATTGGAATGCATTGCCCAGAGAGGTGATGGAGTCACCATCCCTTGAAGTGTTCAAGAAATGACTGGACATGCCACTTAGCGCTATGGTTTAGTTGCCATGGTGGTGCTAGGTCAAAGATTGGACTTGATGATCTTAGAGGTCTTTGACAACCTTAATGATTCTATCATTTATAAGACTGGAATATTTTTAAAGACTCAGAGATGTTGAAGTGTAAGAGAAAAAAATATGCCATTTTCTAAGAATTTGTTAATTTTCCATAACACTCATTCAGCAGTGGATCTTCTACTTCTCACAGCTAATACAGAAAAGGCCAGACCTTTCTCCTTGAGGTTGGACAAGGATCTCGCTCTTCCCTACCCTAAGAAGGCTGTGAAATATTAAACTTCTTAATATACAGTACTTCTATAGAAGAAATGAGTATTTATCCTAAACTCTTAAGATTATTTAATTTCCTAGTCCTAAACAGGAGAGGAGCAGATGATTGCATGAAACATTTTACCAACAGTAATATTCTTTCTCCCTCAGCCACCCATCCTGATGTAGGGACTTTAAACAGTGGAAATCTGAGGAAGGTAAAGGTAATCTTAAGCCCTGATTCTGATTTGGAGTCAGGGTGGCCCTTCAGCAACAGGGTAATGGCTGAATTGCAAAAATTAAATTTATAAAAATAGGAAAGAGACATGTAAAGAAAAGACTAGTTGTACTGTTCTCAATTGTCTCTGGTCAGGCATCAAAAGAGACACAAATTAAGAGAAATTGAAAAGCAAGAAGAATCCAAACGAATTGTTTTTATCCTCTAATTCATCATTCCCAATTTGGATCAAGGGAAAATGAGGAAGAAACTTGAGACAAGCCTTCAGAGGCCATCTGCAGTCCATCTTGCATTCTGCTTCTGTGAGACAGATGCCAGTTAGTGTAGAAGAGACCGGTAGCCACTGCTCAGTATTTCTGCCTACTGCTGTCTGTGTGCTGCAGCTCCCCAGGAGCAGCTCTCTAAGGCCAATATGGCAAACCAGAGCCTCCAGGGAGCTTGATCACCCTGAGCCACACCAGGTGCTCCCCAGTGGGAACAACACCTACTGCCAAGACCTAATGTGTCACTGACATTGCATGAAGGTGACACTTAGACATGAAGAGCTCCAGCTAGCCAGTGCCCAGCTTTTAGATCTCAGACAAAGCTCATTGATGCAATTCAATTAATTTTTTAAAACTGTCACAAGTAAACCAAGATAAATTGTTGTAGGTCAGGAAAATCAAAGATACCATTAATAAACAATGGAGGGTTACCGCTATTCAGTAGATGCTGACTGAAATTAAGTGACTGTGCAGCTACCAAAACTAAGACATTTTTCTTTGTGTACCCATAAGGGACCAGCCTCATCTCAACTGATAATCTTATTTTTCATTCATTAAAAACATTCAGAAACATAAACACTCACAACACTTTCAAAACTGAAAACAAAATGTGTTAGAAACATAATTGGCTTAATAACTGGACTAGGTTTCAATCCCTTTTTATTCTATTTGAACCTGAGAACTCCATTTCTAGGTGCACGGTGTTATGGATATGATTCCCTATTTAGAAAGATACAGCTGTAACACTGTCCTTTCTTTTTTCCTATTTTTCCTGTACTTTAAGTAGATACCTTTCTAATGCTCTTCATTCATTTTAAATATGTCTCCTCCTCTTTCTAGTGGAACAAAGACTTATGGAGAAAATATTTAGGCCAAAAAGTGATAAAATACTATTTACTGCCCAGTCAACTATATATGCCCTACAGAGACTGGAATTTCATAAACACCCCAAGAAGACAGTGTGTGTGAAAAAGCAGGACAAACTGAAAATTGAAATGATCAAAAATGAAACTGCAATTAAGCAAGAACAGCTAGATTCTCCACCGCTCAGATAAAATTACTATTCAAAACTATCAGTACAGAATAGGCTTGATACTGAGACTTGGTGGGGGGTGGAAAAAAGAAAAAAGAAAGGGAAAGAAAAAAATTTAAATTATGGATATGCTAACATTATTTAAATCAACATATACTTTGAAGTATTACTGAAGAAGAACAGCAATATTCCGTTTCCCAACACCTAAAAGAAAATCTTCAGATTTGCAAACACTGACTATAATGGATGACACTGAGTGAAAAATTGTGAACCACTGACAGCTGGAATAATTGTGTTTGTGCCAATGAAAAATAGAAAAGAACATCCCCAGAAATGGTGCAGAAAGCAGAACTGCAGCCCACTTCCTTTTATCTTTGAAAGCCCATTGTCTCAATGCACAATTTATGTATCCAATATAACTTGTGTAACTTGTTTTAATTCAAAAACTATGCACCCTTCCTAGGCAACTGTTCTAAAAAACAAACCATAGAACCAAGTTTGCTCGCTTTCTCTCAGGCTTCAAATGAATCATAGAATCATCGAATAATTAAGGTTGGAAAAGACCTCAAAGACCCTCAATTCCAACTTTTGACATAATTCCACCCTGATACTAAACACATATCACTCGTTTTTTGAACTGCTCAGTACCTTGTGTAACCCAGCTGCCTGCTGCTAGAAACCAGCACACTTAGGAGACAGCTTCTAAGCACCAGAGCTGGTGACAAACCTGATTAAATTCAGCTGAGCAGATTTGGAGAACTATATTTTGGGTGCAAGCACCAACACTGGCTGTTGGGCACCGCTCGTACATTTATACCCTATTTGAGATTTAGTACAAGATTCTGTAGCTCACCTCTGAAACTACACCAGGGTGGTTTTTCTTCAAATAATGTGCCTGTACAAATTGCAACCCAAATATCTGAACTGTGCTGTGCAGGGGAAATTTAAAATTTGTATTTAAAAAATTGGGATTTTTAAAAAATGTATTACACCACCAACAGTAAGAAAAATCTAAGATCATATGCTGCTATTCAAGGCAATGCTAAGAATATTTCTTTCATCAGAAAGACTAGGATAATGTGAGCCTCAGACAAAAAAATAGTTACAGAAAAATGAACACAACATTTGTTGGAAAGTATCAATAATAACTGCTACAGTGGCGAGACAGTGACTGAGACAGTTTAAACATACTACATAGTTTACTTACATGGGTAAAGCATGTTTTTATAAATGTGTCTCGGCTGAGATTATTTCTTCCTGAAATTTTTATTTTACAAAGATTTTCAGTGTGTGCCCAGTGTGGAGGTAAGGAGGTGGAATAGAGTTCCAAGAGTTTTGCCAAAGAAATCCATAATTTGGAGTATTTCCCAGTGCAGGAATAGCATCAGTCTTTTTTTTCTCCACTAGGCAAGAATGATAGCAGTATTCAGAGTGGATAGGAAAAGTCAGGGGTAAATGTGGGAAGTAGGGAAGGGCCCCTAGATTACATAAGAACTGAATGAGGTAGGTGTTTCCTTTCAAGCATTATAAGAGGAAGAGAGAAACTCTGAGGGATGAAAGAAACAGCAAGGAATACGGGTGCTAGAAGATGAAAGAAAAGCAGAAATGTTTCATCTCCTCTCTAAGGGAATTTTTCAGAGAGAGAAGTATAGAACATAGTGTGCAATCCTTTCAATGCTCCCCAAGGATAAAGCGTAAGTAGATTAGGGAAGTGAGGGTCATGACAAAGATCATCTCTTATTGATCCATAAGGGCAGCTTTTAAAAATATTTTAACCACAGAGACCTGTGGAAAGAGGCAGCTGAGATTTGAACATTCAGTTGTTACTTTCGCATTCCAGGAACACAACCACTGTTCTTCCAGCTCAGCCTTCTCCAGTCCTTTGTGGGCCACTCTCCTCCTTTCTGGTTAGAGGGTGGGATCATACTAGCACTTTTTCCAGCATGAAAACAGAGCTCTCTGCACTGTGCACACGACAAAACTGCCATTTTCTTGGCTCACCACAGTTCCAGAATATTTGAAGTTAGAGAGCACCTCTGGAGACTGTCCACTGCAACCCACTGCTCAAAGCAGTGGCAGCATCCACAGCTGCCGGATTCCCAGTCAGATTTTTAATGTCATCAAGGATGAAGACCTCACCCCTTCTCTGAGCTACTTGTTGCACTATTGCATCAGTCTTAGGGACTGTGACTCTG
This sequence comes from Eopsaltria australis, assembly GCA_034509425.1. Lineage (NCBI taxonomy): Eukaryota > Metazoa > Chordata > Aves > Passeriformes > Petroicidae > Eopsaltria > Eopsaltria australis. Next base: position 5,319,510 of record JAVTVJ010000001.1, read on the forward strand.
TTTTCCTCAATACTCCTTCAGATTCCTCCAGTGTCCTGCAGCAGGAAAAGATTATTTAGGGGAGACACTGTGCTGAGTTCTTTAAAAGCACTTACCAGAAACATACAATTTCTAGGCTTTATTCCATCACTGACATAAATGCATAAATTAAAAAAAAAAGAAAGCTATCTTTCCACCAGTTAACAGATGTTCATGAAGATCATTTAAAGGCAGATACTAAAAGAAAAAATTAAAAGTTTAAACAAATACAACATATATGAAAGAACTATATAAGAAAGAATTAAAATTATTTTTATATCCATTAGTACATAGTTCTTAGACTATGCATTTAGAAAAATTAAATTATGCTACTCAGCTCCTAGTTTACTTGTACAATGAACTGCAAGTATTCAGAATTCCAGTTAGTGTATTTCTCCAATCTGATATAGTACAAATATGAATTTTAGTTCTTGAATAAGGAAGAAATATGCAATTGTCTTCTCAAACACATTTTCACATTGAAATCTTAGGATGAATTAGTATGAAAAATTTGATCCACCTTTATAGGAAAAACTCTTCCTACTATAACTTAATGGTCGGGAAAGAAGAGAAAAGAGATTAAAATACACAGAAAGAACTTTAACTTACTTTTTTCTACTATACTTATAATATTAATTTAAAAGAAATCTCAAAAGAGGTTTTCCACATAACTGCTTCAGTGTGTCCTTATTATCTAAGCAGTCAGACACAACTTAGTCCCTACACTCACATCACAGTTTCTGAAATTGAGGAAAATTCACAGTTATGAGTTTTATTGCACACTTCTGTTCAACAGCTAAGTGCCAATTTATACATTCCATTTTGTACAGCACATTTTGCCACTGCAGCCCTCTGAACTCTGTTTAACATGTTCAAGTGCTAACAGCCAGGCAGTGCCTTTGTCTTACTGAGCAGACATGCAACCATAATGAGGCTCAACAACAGCACACAAATGTCAGAGGACCTGAGATTTGACAGCCACAGGGAAAGGGGAGCTCTACGTTGTGGCATTTTATGTATGCATGACTCAGTATCTTCTAAAAATCAGGGATTGCATTCCAGAAGGATTGAAGAAACACAAGAGAGTGGAACGACAGGATTTTTCTTTTATAAGCAAGCTTTGGTCTAAGAAAAGATACAACCAAGATCAAAAGACAATTACAATACTTTCAAAAGACATATTTAGATACAAGTGTGTGGGGAAAGAAGAAAATCATCAAACATTCCAGGGACAGCCAAGGACTTTGAAATAACCTGAATGCTGAATATTGGCATGCCAAACAAAATTTGCAGTAGTTAAACATTTGTTTTTACCTCACATCAGGAATGAATAAAAGAGGCTAAAAATGTGTAGAGTTTAAATGAGGTCTTATCTGATGCATTATTACAATGAAATGAGTGCAGTTAAGACACAAGGGAGCAAGTGTGCTTTCAGGTGGATGCTACCTTCCCAGAAAATCTATGTCTAAAAACAGATTTAGACATCATTTACTCTCATGAGACAAGACAGCAGACAAGACAAAAAAAATCCACACTTTTTGTTGTATACACACACACATATATTTCTGTACATATATCTCCATGTATGTGTCTATATAAATATACATATGCATACATGCCTATGTGCACACACAGGTAGACTACCAGCTTGAAATGTTCTATTTTTGAAAAATTCATAATTAGTATTTTGAACAACATTTTCATTTTATTCTGAAAAAGCATTTTAGATTTAAAACTTCTGTCCAAGTATAATAAACATCAAAGTAAAATAGCATATGCAGTCAAGACACAAATACTTGATAAAAGATATGTAGAAGGATACTAATTATTTGAAAACTGAAAAAAGAGATTTTCACCCCCAGCCTACCCAAGAAATGCATACACCAGTACAGAAATCTCCATCTTGGTCAAGCCAGGAAAAGGGTTCTACTGACAATGGAGTTCCTAGTAATTATCCAATGAAAATAACATATATCAGCAAAAGCATTTTACTTCTTAAATAACATAAACTAAGGGCTTTTTCTTCTTGTATAACATAAATTTTCTGTGAGTAGTGGGATTAATGATGATGCTTTCCTGAGAATGTGTGTATTTTATTCCCTAAACTCAGTTTCTGTGTCATAAAATCCCTTTCTTCCGTTTTTCCCACCACATTGATGGCAGGAAACTGTGTGTGTTATGGCTGGTCTATGGTTACACATAATCTAATTTTGGCATCTAGTTACTGCTCAAAAACCCCCAACTTTAAAAGGCTCACTTTTTCTTACATTTTCATCAAGGAGGGGCACTAACTGAAACTCCTCTCCTGAGGTGACAATACTCTTCAAATTTTCAGGACCCTAATCCTTTTGCCTTTTTGTCAAAGTGGGTTGAAATTGACTGGATTCCTGTGTTTTAGAGGTTATAGACAGAGAACACAATTGGACAAGTTTTTCTCCCAAGAGCAAACTTTGAGTGTGAGCAAAAGCCTCCGTGTCAAAATGTACTCCTAGACTTAAATGATAATTTTCATCTGTACTTACGCATCAAACCCAGAAAATATCAACCCTGAAGTCTAACCCTCTAGACTGTCTTTACACTAAATGGGAAGAATTAGTATTTTCAGGTGACCTGTGGCTTACTTCACAGTAATGAAGACATCTAAACTGATCATCTGAGTCATGTTCCTGAACTTCTCCTGAAGTAGCTATGTAGATAATTAAATTTAGAAGAGAAAGAAACCCCACTTGAGATTCTTTTAAGTAGAGACCATATAAGGAAAAGGAGGAGAGTAGAAACAGGTAACAAATGTCTTAAAAGGTAATCAGGAAAAAAGCAGGCAAAACCCATGAGTCTTGAGCTGTGTTTGAATTAATGAATCTTCATTTCAAGAAACTTTGGAAAACACATTTGGGAGTATTTTATAGCTAGCAACAAGATTCATCCAGTCTGCAAAGCTGAGGTTTTAATGGGCAAAACCTTGACATTTTGAACTTGCCTCAGTTAGCATTAAAAAGTATCCAAATCTTAAGTTATCATAGGATTAAAAAATTATTTCAACTGCTCTATTTAAAACACAATTTATATATTTTATTCCAGAATTTTAATACAAACTTCATTTTGAATGTGACACTTCTGCTTAAGAAGGATCTCAGCTTGGAAGAAGCAAACATAGAATTTCAGTTATTCTCAATGACTGCTACTAACTTAAAAGAAAACAAAAAAAACCCTAAACCTCAACAAATTCAGTGAGTAGGCTTTAAGTTGCCTTAGATTAATATTTTAAAATTCAGAAAAAAATTGTAGCATACTAGATATCTAAGCCAAAAAAACTTCCTAAGTGTCATCCGTCATATGAGAAACCAGATTTTTTTTTTATTTTCCTCTAGCAAAGGTACAACAGCTAATAACATAAATTTCAAGTGTGTTAACAGTGTCTTACAGTATCTTCATGAAATTGAATTGTAGTTCTTCACCTGAACTGTAAGAGACCTAACCTTTTTTCTCAGCCCCCACTAAATCTCTTTGTATTGCAAATGCGAAACATTCAAATCAGCTCCAGAATGTCAACAAGGTTATGATGTAGACTTCAGATCTTGTTTTGACTTAATTTAATTGGAGCTGTCAACCAGCTCTTGGGAAAAAATGGTGTGGCTACTGGGCCCTTGTTCACCTTGTCTTTCCCATACCACGTTTGACTTTTAATCACACCTATACTCCCCATGCTAATCACTCTTCTAACCTTATGTATTTACAATCTTGTTCCAACTTTTTATCTTCTCTTTACTTTGAAGTTTGATACTGTTACTCATACTTGTATCACAAGAGATAGGATATGGACACTTTGCTTTTTAAATCCTTATTCATACATTTTGACCACACCAGTGTGCTACTTGCAGTATTCCTCATTTTCTTCCACTATATATGCAGTCTGGTCCTAGTTTATCAACCCACCCCAAAAGAGAAGATCCAGATGATTCCTGATAAATACAGAAGTGATACTGAAAAAATATTTTTTAACAGAATATAACAAAAATTTTATAAACAAATGCTTTGTCATAACTAAGCCTCACATAGCTACTTTTCTCTTGGATTTAGGTCATGAACCACCCCAACATCGTAATCACAATACTTTCTTACAGGTACCCCACATGAAACATTGCCTTTCTTTTTCATCCCTTCAGAAATCTTAATAAAAACATCATGCCCAACAAGAAATGCTATATAGAACATTTGAGGTTGATTAACCTAAGTTAGTTATCAGTAATGATAGAGTTATAATGGAAGGTGTTATAATTAACATTAAATGAGAAAACTCCCATTGCTGTTAAATTTGACTAACTGGTCAGCACTTCTAAATCGAGTTATAATGACATAAAGAGGTTTTTATTATATTAATGACACTGACAACACTCAATCAATTAAAATAACTGCAAAGAGTTGAAATAGATGGACTTGCACTGGAATCCACTGAAGGAACCATTTTACAAGGATCACAGGTGGACAAAATGAGAAAAAAAATCTGTTCTTCGAAGAGTGAAAATGAAAGCTGAAATGCAGCTGTGTGAAAACATACAAGCAGGTGACATGCAGTAAGAGCAGAAACATATGGATTATTTAGTGAACACTGTGAGCAGTTCCACCCTTCTTTCAGTCTGATTACACAGGTGCAGCAGTGCACCCATCTCCTGCCTTAATTATTCAGTGGGAGCAGCAATGACTAAGGAAGCTGTTATTTCCATCAGAGTTCTGTCAACCTTCAGTTAATAAAGTGGATTAAAATTATTTTCCATAGCTCCAATAGTAAATAATTGGAGATACACTTTACCAGAGAGATAACACCTCCAAAAACATACAAATAGACCCTTGATGTAGACAGAGAGGGCATGTATCTGTCCCTTGGTCACAGCATTTACTAAATTGTTCAAATATCTATAGCCAGGAACAAGAAATTAGGTTGAAAAAGCAAAATTTTAGTTTAGTAAATCACAATTCTACTGATTTTTAATTCTTGAAAATGCTAGGGTGTTTGTTCTTCCTGATTGTGGTTTCCTTCTACACTGCTTTTACTGATTATATAATAGAGAATAGAACTGTAGGAAAACACATTCATCTTTATATTGTCTACTGCCCTCAGCTGCAAAACATTTGGACTGGTTGTAATATTATGAACTGAAAGGTTTGTCCTTTCTTTGATTCCTGTCCTATTAAACAAAATGTTATCCATCAGAGACAAACAGCTAGAATTTAACTACACAAATACCCCTATTTAAAAAAAAATTGGCTCTAGATATTTCTCCCTTCACCTATTGAAAAAAACAGTAGGATATCTAACCTGAATCTGTGCACTTACAGATGAAAAATGGACTGCTGCTTCTAGTCAATAAAGCATAAAGCATTTTTTCATTTGAATATTAGGGGGAATCATTACCTCCTTGGCTTACAATTTCACGCCACAGTTCTGATCATCAGAGATACCAAAGTCAGAGATCAGTCAGCCCAAGTGCAGCATTGCTGTTGGCAGTGTTGGAATGCTTCAATGATTTTAGATCTCACTTTCCACAATAATCCATTAGAGTCTAAGATTGTTGTGACTCCAAGGTGCATCTTGAAGCTCATATTTCTTGTCTAGGGGCACCAAATAAAATGAAGCTTCCTTTTTCTAACCTAGGCTCTTAGCCAAAACTTAAAGGCAAGCTGATTGTTTCTGTTACCGCTGAGAAGCTGGTGATGGTGTTAGACATCTGTGAAGTTCTATTTCTGTTAAATTAGTGCACAACATTGCCTTCCCTGAATACACAAAAAAAACCCCCACAAATTGAAGGCAGTTTACTTGCTTATAATGCTTGCTTATAGTACATTTCCAAAGGGGTATTTATAAAAAGACAGCAAAATGATTTGATATATGTGTTCCTTTCCTCTGGCTTATATCAATTTGCATTTCAGAAACAAAAAGGAAAACATATAAATTTCACACACTATGCCACTACTACTACAATATACTACATGCATGATGGCATGTTCATTGAACTCACAGGTGAGAACCCCTACAGTGTAATAAATGTCACATACTTAATTTACAGTTTTTCCCTCTCCTAACTTTTCTCCTGTTTGAGAACTGAGATGACCTCAAACTTTTTAGAGAAAACGGAACAGAAATTTATATATTTTATGTATATTTAATGCACAATTTTATCCAATGACATTTGATTTGGAAATTGATTCGAAACAATGTTTCTTCTCCATCACTCCTGGACTGAAATAAAAAGTAATTATAGCACTGTGCAATCAGTTTACATTTTAATAATATTTAGCTCTTTGCAGCAATATGCTCTTTCTCTATTAGTTAGCAGATCATATATTTCAACCATTTAAACTGTACTTATTCTCCACAGTAAATGGCAGATAACAACAGTTTGGGGAATCTCAGTCAAAATGTCAAAATTGCAGCTGCTCATGAAAGGGATAGATTCATTAGTTACATTCTTGGAGACTTTATCTGCCTCATCTTATCACATCAAGGGAAGGAAAATAAAATTGTTTATAAAACCGAGATTCTTCAACTTGCAGCCAAAGTATCCTATGAAATATACTGAAGAAATAATGGCTATATTATTTGACTAGGTATTACTTAACATGCTGTGGAGATAAAACAAGAGTGACTTTCACTGAATCATCATCTGCCAGAAAAGAGGAAGAATATCTTAGGTCATAGGCTTGCCAAGTTGTGAAGAGGGCTTTAAACTAAAGTTGCCAAAGAAGGGGAACTCAGTCCATCCCACTCCTGGCAGTCTGATGCCAGTGCCAGCAGGAAATGGCCAGAGCCTGGAGAGGGATCACAGATCAGTAGGAAGACACCTGAAGAGCAGCACAAATGAGTTCCAGCTATTCTCTATGATAAGGCACATAAATTGAAGAGGAAACAAGAAGAAAAGCTTCTATAGATATGGTGGTGATAAAAGGAAGACTAGGGAAAATGTGGGCCCTTTTCAGTAGGAAATAGGAGACCTGGTTACTCAGGACATGGAGAAGGCTGAGGTACTCAATGACTTTTTTTCTATTAGACTTCACCAGCAAGTGCTTCAGCTGCACCACTCAAGTCACAGAAGGCAAAGGCAGGAACTGGGAGAGTGCAGAAGCACCCACTGCAGATCAGGTTTGAGAAAATTTAAGGTAAGGTATCTTAGAACACTGAGATGTGCAGAAGTCCATGAGACCTAAGGGAACTTGATGATGAAGTGGCTAAGCCACTCTCCATCATCTTTGAGAAGTCATGGCAGTCCAGTGAATTCCCACTGATTGGAAAAGGGGAAACATAACCTACATTTTTAAAGGGATAAAAGGAAGACACAGGGAATGTGTTGCAGAACACTCAGTCTCACCTCTGTGCCTAGCAAGGTCATTGAGCAGAACCTTCTGTAAGCCAAGCCAACCATATTCTGTACTGTATCAGAAGAGGTGTGACCAGCAGGTTGAAGGAGATGATTTTCCCTCTCTGCTCTGCTCCTGTCAGACCCTATCTGGAGTACTGCATCCAGCTCTGGGTCTCTGAACATAAGAACAATGTGAATCTCCTGGAGTGAGTCCAGAGAAGGGCCACAAGATAATCAAAGAGATGGAACACCTCTCCCATGAAAACAGGTGGACAGAGTTGGAGTTGTTCAACCTGGAGAAGAGAAGGCTGCCATAAGGCAAAGCATAAGGACAATTCAAGATTAAGGTTGACATGCAGGAAATTTCAAGTAGATATAAGAAAAAAGAAAAAAATACCATGAACTTGGTCAAACACAGGAACAGGCTGCTCAGAGTCAAAGAATTCATATTCCTGAAGATACTGAAGCCTTGATTGTAAAATTTTTAATTTGATTTCTTTGGAGCAGGAGGTTACACTAGATAACCTCTAGAGGTCTCTTCCAACCTACATGTTTCTGTAACTGTTATGGACATCATAAATAGCAGCTTGAAAAGTAGCTACTAAAGGAAAGTACTTTATCTGTGGTTTCATAGGGCTTGATATCCAGTTTGTATGTGGATACATCTGCTGCTACTCCAGACTGTTCTGGGTAGTCAAAGTGTGACTGATTAGGGATCTCTCATTACCATAACAGCTGAACACAGCTCAGAAGTTGCTCTATGACAGAATGAACCCAGGAAATGATGCCAGAGAAAGTTCTGTGAAGAATTCATCCTGTTCATTTACACTCTAAATCATTTTAAAGACCACTCTATCAAAGCTTTGTCAATAGTCTTGTTCCTGATAACTATCTCCAAACTTCCTAAAAGCAGGTGTTCAATCAGCCCACCTGACTCCATGTCCAAGTGAGCCTTCAGATCATTTCCCAGTTTAGGTGCAGATACAGGCAACAGTCTGTCTTCCTGTAACCAGCCAGATGGAGAAACTGAAAGAATGATAATTTCTTTGCATTAAAGCAGTTAATCATAAACATTGTTTGCCTAATACGACTTTATAAGCACATCCACATGCTAAACACAAGTGTTTTCTTTTGATCCTGTAAATATTGCACTGCCAGCTGCAATATGGATTATATTAAATGACTTGGCTGAAAAAGAGAACTCAAATGCTCTAGAATGCATGTCCTTGTGGCAACATCCATGAGGAGTCTTTGTATTTCAGATTCCTATAGATGTTAAAATTTGCAGCAAAGAGAAATGAGCATGATGTGATGTGCCACAAGCAGGCTGGTTTTGATTTATTCCTCCTCTCCCTTCATCTTCCTATCTGACTTCTCTCTGGATAACAGCTGCACTCCCAGATGATGTACTATTGGTGCTGTTCTTAACAGAGCTTTCTCAAATGCTCTGTGAAGGCAGGAAAGCTGTCTGCAGGAATCATGAACAGATGATCCACAGCAGAATATTCACTCTTGAGGCTGACAGTGCAAAGTAGACAAATGAACCATGTGCCCATTACGTTCTTACTTTTGCTTATGTTTATACTTTACTTTCCTGATGCTTATATGGTGTTCTGATGCTGCCACATGCAGGTATAAGAGTGCTATGGTATTCAGGAACTCCCCTTTTGACTCCCAGTTACTCCACTTGTAATTTCTGGTTTGAGTCTTTCTGGCATGAGTTCTCCATATTTCCTTATTAAGAAATTATCAAATACCTATATGTGTATATACATATATACCTATCTTATTAAGTCAGTGCAAGCTTCAGCTGGGCTGTGAAATGAATAAAACTTATTAAAGTTCCCAGAAAACATTATTTGATTAATGGTCTTCTACAAGGGTACTAGAATAGCAGTAGCTATTCATTTTCCCACAAAGCAGAGTGAACAAAATGGTTCTAAGCATTTTGATTAGGCAAAATATTTTTTTGTCTAATGAAAATGCTACCAGAATAAAGGGAGATGGCAGAAAACTGACCTGCTACCCTGCAGCCCTACCTTTCATTCAGAGAAAGCCAGAATGGAGTCTGGCATTTTAAGCCAATTTCAGTTCTAAATCTGGTTTTAAAGCATATGACTGAATAAAACAGATTAGCCCAGCTGGTTTAGTGTTTCAGTTTTGTTAAAAGGACCTTTGGTGAAACAACAAATCATAGACAAAAAAAGTACTAGGTATTCTTCTGTTGAAAGTCTGTGCTTTCTGTGTTGTCATAGCACTGGAATTTTTGTCAATTAATAAGTAGTGCTACATCACCATTTTTACTTAATCTCAATTTTTGTGGTTTGCCTGCTTGAGTTCAGAGAGCCCAAGAGCCCCAAAGTTTATTGCCTAGATAATCTTCAAGACAAAAATGGAATTCATGGCAAATAGCTTTTAGAATATAAGTATTTCTATTTAAGCATCAGAAAGAGTCTTGAATCCTGAAACCTGGCTAAGCAGCTCAGTGTTTCAGGTTCTCTTTATTTCTTAGAATGGGTAGATTCCATGTAACTTGATGATTCCAAGAGTGAGGAACCTGTTTTAATGAAAACTAAAAGGTTACTTGGTTTTTGAAAATTTAAATATTAATATATCTATCTCCCTTTATTAAAGAGCTTGGAGATATAAATCAAAAGCTGTAATAAAATCATATCTAAAATTATCTGAAGACTGTGTCCTAAGCAACTGAAAGATACTCTTGAAAATCTGAATTTGTAAATAAATTTAGTATTTTTTTCACTACAAACTTTTTTATATTGGAGGTTGTTGACTATTTTTCACATATAAAAACTTGGCTATGTCAAATGTAGATACAGGGGTTTAGATTTAGTTTACTGAGAAAGCAACTAACAGCAACAATTCTGTCCAGAAAATTTCTTCAAAATAATTTCAAGGAATAAAAACATAATAATACAAAGAACATATAGATATAGCATTGGTGAAGGAAGCGGATGTTACTCCTGCAAGCTCTGGATTTTTTTTCTATTTACAAAAATTCTGTAAAAGTGATACAACATATCATATTCATCTCATCTGAGACATCTGTGCAGTGCTTCCTACACATCCTCACTAGCTTCCTATCAACCCACTGTATTTCCTTATCACTCATATCAATCAACTTTATTTCCTTTTCATATCTGCTTAATAAGATTTACTATTTTTTCAGATGTTTAAGAATGAAACCAGTGTTACTGTTAGTGAAGTGTGCTAGCAGTTTTTGCTGCCTTCTGGCTTGAATGAACCACAATTCTTTCTATCTTCTGGTTAATCTTCAATGATATTCATGAAAGAACTGTTTTCCTTCTTCTCCTATTTTATGGTATGTAACTGAGAGGACAGTATGGAACTAGTTTTAGTTCAGCTTAAAGGTCAGCAAAGAGCAGGCTGTCAAATTTGACCTAACAATAAGCACCTGGCCTGTAGGAGACTGGGAACTTTTAAGGCAATTTATGTGAAACAACTTAAACCTGGTCCAGTGACAGATATATCATATTTTAACTTAAGAATTTTATTTTTCCCTGCTGACATACTTTTATTTTTTGTAACACAGTATTTATTAGGCTATAGTAAGAAAGGCTGTCACTCACTGACTATAGCAGTCACATGAAAAAGAAAACTAGTAGGACACCTGCTTATTTCATAAATAATTGAAGATAATCCACTCACTACAAAAACAAACAATTTTTGCAAGATGAGGACGAGAAAGCTACGCCAAAATGCTCTACAGCCTTGTAGCTAAGGTGATGTTCTGAACAAATCAGCGTTTTATTATCTTTGGAGGGAATTCAAGCCCAAATCTTTCCCTTTACATCCCAGAGGTTAGAGGAATTATCTGTAATTAAGGTCAGGAGCTTTCTCCTGTTGCACTTGAGAAGGGCAATTAACCTGACTTACTCAGAGACTCAAGTACGAAATTTAGTCCTGGACCCCAAATGGAGGCAGGTGGTTCTGTTGATTTAGGTAGGCACCATGATGAGTTAGTTCTCTTAAAAAAATCTCATGCTCTGAGTTTTCTTTTGAGAGGCATCTCTAATTTATTTACATTCCCATTACTGATTCTCGTTTCCTTTGGTTTGAGTGGTATGAAAAGTAGGAAAAAAGTTTATTTGGCTAGGTTGTGTCCACTGTTCACTGAAGTAACGTGATACTACATAACAGACCTTGTTCCCATCTCTCTATTTATCTCTATTTTCTACTCCCTAGACAAGCACATCTAAATTATTGAAAGCTATGAAAAATTTTTATACTTTTAAATTATACATTATAGTTTGAGTTCTTGTTCCACAAGGAATTTCGATTTATAAATTTCCCTGGTAATTTTTGGCATGTGAAGCAGAGGGTCAATGTGGACTTCTTTGTGACTCTCACCTACAATCCTTTCACAAATAATGTTATTGACACTGGTAGGCCTAGCCCAAGAAAGGAAAAAAAAAAAAAGAGAAGATATTTTACCTAGAATGATAAAGCAGGTATAAGAATATACTTGAAAAGAGTTATGCAAGGGACCATTTAAAATTCATGAAACACCAATGGAAGAGAGTCGGCTTTTTCTTTCTTTGCTACATTAATGCTAAGTTACACTATCTTTCCAAAAATACTAGTAACTTAAAAAGCAGAAATACATGAAGATGTTTACACGCCATATTTCCACATCTACCAGCCTTGGACTCTGGTTTCCAGATTGAATCTGTGTAATACTGAAACACATTAAGACCAAATCAGAAGTTGCAAAACAATTCACTTCACTTGTTTTGGGGTAAATTTCTAAACCTAGAAAGGTGAGCAAATATATTTAACCATGAACAAAACTCCCAGTACATTTCTAAGACACCATAACCCTAAGAAAATACTGAAACTAGCTGTATTAACACCTTTAGCCTCCTCAGAAAATATTTCATTTCAGTTTTGAAAGGAACATTTTCTGCTTTTAACACATCATTATTTAGCTTTTCTTAGAGAGACATGTTGCTGCAGGTCAGATAGAGACCATGTTGCTCATTAAATATGCTTGATGGTGACATCATGACCACATTCAATCACAAAATTTTAAGTACATGCATTTCATCAAGTATCGTTTTGGGAAGTAACAGTCCTTCACTTCAGCATTTCAAAAGACAGTTTTTCATTCCATGCTGTGTGAACAAATGTTCCTGTTCTTAGCCACTGGCAACTTTTGGGACTGTGGTGCAGCACATCATATAGTTAAAAGTCCTCATCTGTTATGCCCAGTGTGAATCTGGGAGAATTATTGATGCCGTGACAGCTCAAAATTTTATTCTCACCCTTCCTGTGTAACATCAAACTCAGTATTAATTTTAAAAAGCAACACACTCTCAATCTATGTTCAGGGCAGAGTAGGTTAATTTGAAATTAGCAAATCAACTTATATTACCAAAGGACAGAGGTTTGATATTCCTGGAATGAGAAATTGTCTTGCTTTACTTGTGTCTTGAGATGCCACTGTAACCCAAATTTTTACTTCCTTTTCAATGAATCATCACTGACTTAGAAATCTTTGTCAACATAAGAAGGACATAAGTCTCTTACAGCAAGCCCAGAGGAGGGCCACAAAGGTAATCAGAGGATTGGAGCACCTCTTCTATGAAGACAGGCAGAGAGAGTTGGGGTTGTTCAACCTGGAGAAGAGAAAATTCCAGGGTGATCTTAGAGTACCTTCCAGTACGTAAAGGGGGCTACAAGAGAGCAGGAGAGGGACTTCTTACAAGCACACATAGAGATAGAGCAAGGGACAATTGCTTCAAACTCAAAGAAGGTAGATTTTTTGAAATATTAGGAGGAAGTATTTTTCTTTGTTATGGTGAGACACTGAAAGAGCTTTCCCAGAGAGGCTGTGAATTCCTCATCTCTGGAAGTGTTCAAGATCAGGCTGGATGGGACTCTGAGCACTTTGGTCTAGTGGAGGGTGCCCCTACCCATGGCAGCAGGGTTGGAACTAGGTAACCTTCAAGATCCTTTCCAAATCAGACCCTTCTCTTTAATTTTATGACAATAAACAGTGAAGAACTATAGAGTTTGCTCATTCCAGGTCACTTTATGACAAATAACTAATTGGGCAATACTTGCACGGAATATGTTGTGTTACACAATAGGTGTTGGAGAATAAATTAGCCCACTTACAACACTCAGGATACACATGATCCAACAAGGATTTCATTTCAGTTTCAGATCTTCCTTTCTATTTCACCACACCATTACACTGCTAGAAAATGAAAAAATAAAATCACTGAAGAGCACAGTCTTTTTATATTGATTTACTTGTTAATTAAGTTACTGCCGTAACTGCTTACTTAATTACACTCTCCCATCTCCATTATTCCTTGTTATAAACTTTTCTTCTCTTGTTCCAAAGAAAGCTATAACTGTCTTGCCTTGCCTTACCAATAGGTTTCAAACAGCTTGTACCACTGTTCTGGTGCTCTGGTGTATTTTAATAGTGACAATCTAAATGAAAAAAACCCACTACAATTATAAAATGAAGATAAATATCCAGACTAGAGGTTTACATACATATTAGAGAAATTATGTTCCTCCTGAGCTTTAAATGTTTCTCTATTCCTCAGACCAGTCTGAATTGGGATCTGAGTTATCTTCAGGTGAGCATCCTAAAATGAGATCAGCTAAGGACCTGCGGTACATGAGATGTTTGCTATGTTGAAGCTGTCCCTATCTGCAAAATTAACAAGTATGCCTGGAAGAGAGTGAAATTCTCCAAAACTGAAGGCTCAAGTGCTATTCATTACTCCAGTGAATTTTTCTTTATGTGAAGCATAACTGTCACAGAAAAGACAAAAAATGTTTTGGTTTTGGTTTCTTTTGTTTCTTTGTTTTCTAAAATGCCTTAGAATTAGAGGATGAATAGCAGAAGCAGAAATTAGAGATGCACTCTTAACTCTAGGTGTTAGAGTGCTTTAACACAGGAGACCTCAGTTGGAAGGGTATTATACACCCTGTTCCATCAGTCTTCTTTTAGCACAATGGCATTTTTCTACTTTTTGTTCTTTGCTTTTTAGTGTTACCCACACATAGAAGCCACCCAAATGCCTGACGGGAAAAGGAAATGTAGTTTAAAAATCAATGTTTTGTTTGGACTAAAGATGTGCAGTTAAAGAAGACAAAGAAGAGAAAGGCGGAAAGAGGATTTGTGGAATGGTTTTCACAGTTATCCACAGCCTTCTGAACATGTCGGAAGGAAAGAGCATAACTTCAAACACAGTAACAAAGAACAAATCTAGTCACTGACATGTTTCCATCTACAAAGACAGTAAGAAAAAACACAGACAGAAGGATGACTTCCACTTTGGCTATGTCCGAGGACTGAATCTAGGAAAACTGAGAGAAGCAGTCTTGATTCTTACATTAGCAATTCATGGATGAAGATATCATACAACAATAGAAAGTTGATTTCTGAGTTGTCAAATCAAAAGCTTTAACAGGCAGGTTTGCTCTCCACGAATGAAGTGGGATAGAAGGGAGATATAACAGAATGAAAGGTGATTGCACAGTTGGAAATCATAAATAACTGCTTGCAACCTAGAGACCAGGGGATGAGTTAGCAACCTGTTTTTGTTAAAGCCTGTGTAGGTAATACCAAGGCAATTCAATAGTGAAAGGATTTCACTTTTCATGGTTGTTAGTCTACAGCCTCTGATGCTTCACATATGCACATACAAAAAATTACAGATTAAAGAAGGCTTTCTATTTAGACCAGTCTGAGAGAAGATCATGATATCCCTTTTGTTAGATGCCAGAACTAATAAACATAAGCACCTGAAACACAAAACTAATCACCCTAGAACACTGAGTTAAGAGCTGTTTGTATTCGGTTAGCTACAGAACATGCAATGAGGAAATATCTACAAAAGAACTAATAGAATCTTTCCTCTAAAGAGTTCCACAGTCCAGCAGGATTAACGACATTCTGAATAGAAACCACATTAATACAAACACAGTGTAGGCAAGGTAGCTCAACTATTTATTTAACATTTTCAGATAGACTAAATGAAGACCTTTAAAGTTGTTGGTCCAGAACAGACCCTCTAGCCATGTAATTTTTATTTATTGTATTCTTCTTATAGTCAAAACCCCTTATGAACTACTTTTCTAGACTAATTTACTAATTAGCTATAATTAAGAAAAATGTACATATCTGGGGATTTTAAATACTCCCATGCTATTGTAATACATAGAGTCCTCCATCTGCAGCTAGCCTTAGATCTGTTGAGTATATTTCTGTATAGTGGATGACTTTGGGTTGTTTGCCATCTGTACTTGAATCATAACATGCAATTATTTTATTAATGTATAAACTCTGATGAAATCTTGCTGAGATAATCTTTGGAAACTCTTTGCCCTCTCAGGTATGGCTACCATAATAATACTTAGCAACTGACAGGCAGAGAAGGTTCGGGATCTTCATCCTGGAGAAGAGAAAATTGTGTGGAGACCTCATAGCTACCTTACACTATCTGAAGGGGGCCTAAGGGAAGCTGGAGAGGGTCTGTTCAACAGGAACTGCAGTGACAGGACAAGGACGAATGGGTGCAAACTGAGAGAGGGAAAATTTAAGTTAGACTTATGGAAGAAATTATTAACTCTGCACATCATGAGACACTGGAACAAGCTGCCAGAGAAGCTGTGGATGCCTCATCCCTGGAAGTGTTTAAGGCCAGGTTGAATGGGGCATTGAGCAACCTGGACCAGTGGACATGTCCCTGCCTATGGCAGAGGGGTTGGAGCCAGATGACTTTTAAGGTTCCTTCCAAACCAAACCATTCTATGATGATTATTCTATAATAATTAATATTCTATAATTTTGCTTTACATTCAAACTTAAAGTTTGGTTTTAGCTTCAGTAAAACTGCCACTTAGCTAATCAAAACAGTGTCTTTCAGACTAAAAAAAAGTAATCAAAACTGATAGGAAAACAACTTTCAGTTACAATCTTCTAAAGGTAAAGTTGGGGATGTGTGCCATCCCCATGGGAATTAAGACATTATAAGAGGGAGGACTGGAATGGGTCTACACAGCAGGAGTAGGTCCCATTCTTATTAGCCCAGGAAAAGCAGCAAAATGCCGAGGTCAATGACAGCTCTGTGGAAAACCACTGACCTCCTCACTACATTCGTCTGCTCTTCAGTGGTTCCATTCTTAGTGCAGTGCTGCAAACACATTTTCTTGTTACACTTCAGGTTTTCTGAGGGTCTTAGACATTGCTTCGGGAAGTGAGCAGACCTTGAGACAGAGTAGCAAAGTGAAGGGGATGTTTGTCTGATGGAACTCCCTTTTTCTTTCCCTCCCTATTTTTTCACTGCAAAGTTAGACACTTGTAGTTGTTGAGGAGCACTGCCCACACCCAACTGGCAATAACACCACCTTGTAGACAAGACCAAGATGTATCTTGGAGGAAAGCTTTTATCATAATTTGAGATTTTCAGATACATTTTTTTCCTCACAGCTTGTTACTGTAGTTGGCATGCAATAGTCTTTTAAAGGAATTAAAAGCTTTACAGAAACAAACAAATAGAGGGGGGAAAAAGAGGGAGAAAAAGTGTTCTGGGGAGGAAAAAGGCATTTTGGTAAGTAGAAGTTTTTGACAAAAGGAATAAAGTAAGGTCTGGTGAGCAGATGGAAACCAGTTAAGCTTCACACATGTTTTTTAGTCTGGAAAGATGTCAAGGAAACCTGCCACAAACTCATTGCCAGAAAAATCCACTTTGGTGAACAAAACATGTCGGTTCTATCAAAAAGGTCATAAATTTCATCTCAGCATTTCAATGAACTGATTACAGTACCACATTTTAACTAAAAAACTAGGTCAAGTAAGGAGAAAGGAAACCCCTGAAGTCCTTGGCTATAAATTTGTTCTGTATAACCTAGCAGGGAAGAATTATTTAAAGATCATTCAACTTAAACTCTCCAGAGATTTCTGGTTGGACATTTATTATCTTCCTACAAGAAACACCAGCTACTGCTCTGACTTACTGCTCCAGTTTTAGAATGGAAATCTCAATGGAACTTGCACTGATATAAAAATGGACTGTAAAAATTACAGCAATGAATCCAGCTCAGTGACATGACAAGTACTGAAAGTTTTTTTTTTTCAGCCTCTGAGTTAATTTCTTTAAGGATCAATTTTTAATGTTTAAGAAGAATTAACTTTCTATCTGATCTTTGAAAACACAGTATGGAAAAACAATTAGATTAAAGACACCTGATTTATGAAAAGACACCTTGAAAACAGTACTGACTACAATTGTCTGGTGCTTGTACCATTTTTACTACATCCTGATTAATTTAAACTGTTCTTCCTAAACTTCTATATATTTAATGACAGTGAAACTGTAAGAGAAAGGTATAAGCTTCTAGTTTGAAGACTGCATTTAGACAAAGTCTTGCATAACCTGCATAATGGGAAGAGGCTCTTTACCTGGTCCTCTCCATTTGCCAACCAAAACAGCTCTGTTCAGAAAGTGGAGATTATAAAAAATTTACCTAATTCTTCGACAAATGTAAAACAATATAGCAATATACAGTAAAACCTTTAAGCATTTTTGCTCCTTTGAAAATACTTACTTTTTAAGAAATATTTATTAGCATAAGAAGGAGGAGAAAAATATTTTTATAGGTTGCTGTAACTCTTAGGTATTTTCTTAACTCCATAGAAGTTTGTGTATTTAGTCTAAAAAAAAGTGGCAATAAGATGCAGCCATACAGAATATTTAGGTATGTAATAATATTTTGGTAGGTCTCCAACTTCTGTATCTTTAGACTTATGATCCCTAATCATTTCTGTTTGTCACCCTTGAACAGAAAGGTTTATATATATATTTATTTAAGTAGAAATATCAATCACTACTCTATATTTTGCCCCAGTTTTGCAATAATCAATTGCATAGTCAATAACCGATCTTTGTTATGTTCTGGCTTCCAAGAAACTGGTAAAAGTCCTTGAAATGTTTGCATGAGGACACCGCAACATGAACAACCACAGTAGGATGTGGAGTTTCACCTGTATTTCACATGGCAGAGCAAATCATGACCATTAGACACTTTTTTTATCTACAGGTAGGAAAACAATGTACTACTGTCGAAACACATAACAGCAGTTTAGTATATTTGCTAATGGTAACATGTCCCTTCATTTCTCCATGAACGCAAATCTAGTTTCATATGCTAAAAATCAGGGTCCAAGATCACACTTAGTTACCTCATATCCTACTTCAAATTATTAGTATGAGGAAAGCTGACATAGTTTTCAACAACATATTTGCATTTTCCCACGCCTTTTTCCTGTGTCTTGTAGGGTTATGTTCAACTTATTACCTGTTCCAAAGCGGCAAACTTCCTCAACATATCAACACCTCTGAATCACTGGCAATAAAGATACAATTGCTTTCCCCAGGCCTTGTACCCACCAGCCAGTACCTGTGCTCTAGTGTGCTGCTTCTCACCATATGTAACAACAAGGAGGTTGGCATGCAATTTTACCCAGCAGCCTAGACTGTGAGCTCCAGCCTTTTGGTAACCCACAGTCAGAGGGATTGACTTTTCTTGTGTACATTTGATTGCTTCTGACATTTTGATGATGTTAACTCTATGATGGGTAACACCCAGTCTTTAACCTGTGTTATCATTCTATAAATCCTTTCTTTTCATGCTTTCAAACACTAAGATAATACTTTTTAAACATATAAAGTGTTTGTAGTTAGTATTTACTTCCTGTTTTCATGTACACTTTATGTTCAGTGGGCAGGCAAGATAACCCCTCTTCTTTGTATTCAACTGGTAATTAAACCCACATTATTTTACTAGATCTGGAAATATTTTTTTACCATCTTGGTCAGTCTTTTCAAGTTAGTAGTAGCCTAAACAAGAGTTTCTTCCGGGAAAATAATAACAAAACCCACCTTCACGTATGTGAGAGACTGGGAAAAAAATTATTACTGGCTCAAAACAACTAAGATGTGTGTTGGGAGGAAAGGGCAGATCAAGTTCTGCAAAGGTGAAATGGTGCTCTGCTGCACACCCCATCTCCTTTGGAGCTCCAGCTAAGTCCCAAAGTGGCTGTCAGACCAGAAGCCCCACCTGAGGAGGAGTTGTGGCCACAGGAGGCCAGAGCAGATTAAAAACCATTGGACAGACTCACATGGCAAAGTTCCCATTGTTCTTGGAGTTTATGGCATCTGAGACTACACTGGATCAAGGGTTATAGCTGGATATTTCTTGTCTCTCTCTTTTCTTCTCTATTTCTCTCCTTTTTTTTCTACTGATTTCCTCTTCTTGAAGTCTAGGTAATTTAAAGTTGGATGGGATAGAGTTTGCTAAATCAATGCTTTTTGAAATGCTTTATTTTGAACAAAATTTTGCTTGAAATTTTGCCAGTTCCTGATCTTCTAATGTTTTCCAGTGAAGCTTGTTTTTTGACCTCCCAAGAACTTTTGTCAAGTTCTCCTTTGTGCCACCTCAGGGAAAAGTAGTACCTTAAGCCACTTTTAAATAAACTCGCTGTGCTATGACCAGGAATTTACAACGTGTTCCTCTGTAACCTGCACTGGCTGACCCTGCTTTCACAGGACTAGATGATCTACAGAGGCTCCTTCCAACCCTAACAATTATGTGGTTCTGTGAAGTCCTCACTGAAGGGCAGACCAATCAGCCCAAAGGGCAAACAGGGTGACCTCATCCAATGCAAGAACATGGTGTCATGCAACTAATGATAGATAATGGAAAAACTCACAGGTCAGATAAACAAAAAGCTCAAGTTAACACAAAAACTGTCTGACAGCTGTTTTTAGCACTTCAGAGCTTCAAACATGGACCAATATTTTTGGGCTAAAAACCCCAGCTTTACACTAATTTTCTTGTACCCCTACAAAATCTGATCTTAAGGATACATTTTGACTACATCTAATTGAGAAGTTATGTAGTTTGCCATCAAGTCTACATAGCATGGGCTTATCTCTAAATTATGGTGAAAATAAGATAGTAAAAAAATTTTTTTTTTAAAAAGAGGCAAGTATTTTAGAAAAAACATAATCTATTTTTCATGCTGTACTTTGTTCATACTGATACTTAGGATTTATCTTTTTTGGTTTCATTTCAGGGTTCCAAACACCTTAAGAGTACTCAGCTTCAAGTTCCCAAGTAAAATAAGCCTTGGGTCATTCTGTTTCAATAGTTACTTGGGAAGAAAATTATTTATTAACCAAAACATAGAAAAAAACATATAACATGAGTTTCAGGCCCAGAAATACCATTTTTTTACTCTCAGTCCCCCAGTCCCATAGGCAGAGAGGTTATTTTCAAAGCTAAATTTTTGTAGTGTTAGTGATTGCCTTTCTTTCTTTTACAGCTCTCTTCAAGACTCTCTTGACATTCAACTACAGCAACGGATTTTTTAAAAAGAAGAGAAAGCCTGGAAGTCACCAGTGGCAGTCAACCATTAAATGTGATTTTTATTTCCTCTCATCAGACAGAGAACCAGTAAGTCATCTATGAAGCTGAAACCAGGAGCTCTCTTATACTCCATTTGTGTAACCTATGCACAATTCAGTTAGGGCCTAGTGACATAAACAGCTTTGTAGAAGCCTGTAAGACTTGATAAAATAAACACCAGGGGAGAGAATGTGTATATAGATCATTATGGAGCTTTTAGAAAGAGAAGGAGAAGAAAATTTTATTTTGTAGCAGTCAAAACATAGTTGAGAAGTGAAAAGGGCCTTGGAATAAAATCCCTGTTCTTTTGAAAAAATGCTGGGGGTTTTGCATTTTTATACCCTTTATAACCCATTTAAATTTATGGGACTTGTTGGACAGTACTGCTAATTATTTTCCTATCAGAGGCTTCCGCACTCTGACTTGCAGAATTGTAATGAGTTCACAGATGGAAATGGTACTTGGGTGTGACAGGGGAGAGGTAGACAATATAATATAAATGTCCAAAAGCCCAGTTCATATCAGCCTTAAACTGATTCCATCAACACAGAAAATGTAAAGCCCATAAAAACCCTGTCTGGGTGAAAGACTTGAATCGTCTCAATTTACAGTGGTCATTCTGGGAATGTGTCCAAAATAAGGAGTACAGCTTCACACACTACCACTATCAGTCCTTAGGGATTCAAATGCAGATCTCCACAAGCACCATAACCAATATGGATCTTCATCACACTTTTACTGACACTCTTCCATTATATAATTTCCTCTTTACTCTGTTCTTTGTATTGTACAACTACTTTGACTTAAAGGATTTTCAGAACTGAAAAATCAAGAAGCCTGGGTTTTTCTGCAAGTGGTTGGAGGAAGGAAAGCTAGACAAATGCAAAAGAAATGCCGTTTTTCAGAACCAGAAGAAAGGTTGCAGAAAATAAAGCATATAATCATCTCGACTGATTGACTTCCTGCTGACATTGTACATTTCATTGGCTGATTTAGTAAGGCCTGTTTTGCTTAATACAGCTGTTCAGGAGACACATGATCAGGCAGGCCTCACTCAAGAGAAAGGCAGAATAAACTGCTGCTATTAGCACAGGGCAGCATGTACAAAGATACTTCTTATTAGGCCCCTTGCACAAGTGAGATCACATTAAAGCCTGGGAACATTTCATCAGAACAGAAGGAACAGAACAGAAGGAATCAGTGCTCCTGAATTCAGATAAATCCATTTGTATTTTAGTCAATCTAGCAAGAGAGACTAGACAGAGAATTAAGTAACTGATGCTGGAAGATTAGCTGACTTTTTCTTTGTCCAAATGACATGAATTTAGGGAACACATCTAAGCCTGAAAAACGGGCACTATACTGTATGTCATACAAACATTTTTATAGTGCATTATACTGAGAAAAAAAGCCATGATAACAGGTCACCTGGCTTTGCAGTAAGAGGACTCATACCTCATTATGGAAAGAGGCACCAGAGACCTCTCAGGTGTGATTTCTTCTTCTGGTTGTCTGGAGGGATAGTATGGTCTTTAATTGTCCCTTAATCACAAAAAGGATCTGGTTTAATAAGGGTTTTTTTTCAGAAATCAATTGCTTTTTATACCCCAGTGTACTGGGTTTTGCTGTGATAGAGTTGATTTTCTTTGTAGTAGCTTGTATGAAGCTACGTTCTGCATTTGTGCTGAAAATAGTGTTGATAATAAAATTTTAATTACTGCTGAACAGTGCTTACACAGTATTAGGACTGAATACCCTAAAACAGGATGCTATTTACTACAAACAGAACAGCAATGAGCTCATCACAACAGATAAAATACTTGTTCAGGAGTTATTTGTATAAGTAACTATATCATAAAACAACTAAGCTTCAAGGCAGCAAAACTATTTGCTACCAAAAAGACATAAAGAAAAAATACATTTGTCTTCTGCAGATGAAGATAAACCCACAATCCTTCACCACTATCCTGTAAATTAAATCTTTCCCATGAAACACAGGAGAAGTCTTGTGCATACTACTCCTCTCCTTTCTTTCAACTAAAAATTTCTGATTCAACCTCTGCAAAGATATGCCTGAGTGGTTTCTCTAATGACCCATCCATCAATCGGTAACCTAAGACTTCTAGTCTTTGCAATTGTCTCCATTATCAACTTTTGTTCAGGGTTGGTGTGTCTTTGAATATAATGTATTAATTCTCCTGTCTCTTGACCTGTCTTTTTTTTATGTTGACTAGCCATAAATCAGATATTCTGACAAAAATCCTTATATTCTTCTGATCTTTGCACAAATTTTAAAAATGTACACAATTCCATGAGGATTAAAATTTTTTGCCATTTGGTTGGAACACTGTCATTATTTGTTGGCAAAACAGAGTAACAGCCAAAAAGAAGTAATTAATATTTTTACTTTACTCTTTAATGTCGAATTCATATGACTGATGTTTGTAAGATATCACAGATTTTTTTTTTTTTTGCACCCAATGAGTCTATTTATGGAAAGCAGTCATATTTTCTCTTCCTACAAAAAGTGTAACTTAGTGACAGTGGTCAATTAGGGTAGATTTTGAGTAGCTCCTAGCACATCATTGTCATTGGTTGTGAGTGACAACACTTCAGTTTCTAATGTGACAGATATCTACAGCTGGATCCACAGTGATTTTAGCAGATCAGTTTTAGGTTGTTGTTGTGGTTTAGGCATGGTATTCCCCAATTTAGTGCTCCCAGAGCCACTCTCTTTCCCTTCCCCTCCAGCTAAAAGCACAAAAGGGTTGAAATAAGACCAATTTACTGGAAACAGCAATGAGATAAGAAAATAACAGCAACAATACTAATATCAAAAATGGACAAAGACAGTGTGTTTCACACGCAAAATACTCATCAGGCCTGGGACAATGAAACAGTGGCAGACAGACCCTCTACCCACCACACATTTCCAGCACTGGAAAGGAATGCCCTTTCTTCCAGGAAGCAAAAGAGAGATTCCTTCATCCATGGCAATGACCTAAGATGGTATGGAATAACATTAGGTTCCTGGCCATGTTCACAGTGTTCTAGGCTCTGCACTCACTGCTGCTGTGAAAAATTAACCCTGTCCATGGCTGCAAACAAGACACTTATGTGCAAGTACATTCTTTCATTCCTTCTTATTTATACTGCCTACCCACTGATTCATTCAAGCTGAATTATAGAGAGAACAACCAGTTCACATAGGCAGGATTTACCATCCAAATTCCAACAAGGTACTCCACGTCATGTCAATCCTTTTTGAGGGTTTTGTTGAATGCCTAAACAATTGGACTTTTCCTGAAAATCTTTTGGGACTCTCAGTGGAGTGAACATACAAGAAAACTTGATGGTTTTTTTTGCTTCAGCTTTTTAAAATGGTTATTAAGGTAGAAAATAACACAGATTGAAAACATTGAATTTTCATTATTCCTGGCATTATCAAGTGTGAACATGAACCTTAGTGTTCCTGAAGGAATAAGTATACTTGCCTTTTTGAAACTACCACATACCTTCTCCTGTGTTAAGCTTTCCCCAGATTAGCTCAGGAAAAGATACCCAGAAATACATCTACAGCAGGACTGAAACAAAAAGTGCACATATACTATACATAAAAGCTGAAAGCAGCCATCAGCTTCTGTGTGAAAGGAAAAATTCGTCACAGAAACCAGTAGATCTCTCTAAAACAAATCGAATTTGGATATTCATAAAATCACATAACTGAAGTGCTACCTTGAAGATGCAAAGGAAGAGGAAGAATAGGTGTATTCAATAAGGACATTTGAGGAATCACAGTTTCTTCAATTACACAGGACCAAGGAAAAATACATTGAATATTTTTTTCAGTTTTTGGCCTCTTACCACAAGACAGTGAGGTGCTAGAGTATGCCCAGAGAAGGGCAACAAAGATAAAGGGTCTGGAGTACAAGTCTGATGAGAAGTGGCTGAGGGAGCTTGGGCTGGGACCTTATCATTCTCTACAACTGCTTGAAAGGAGGTTGCAAAAAGAGTTGAAGGTACGTCTCCTCTCTCAGGTAAAAAGTGATTGGATGAGAGGATATGGCCTCAAGCTATGCCAGGGGAGGTTTAAGTTGATCATTGGGAAAAATTTCTTCACCAAAAAGGTTGTCAATCACTGGAACAGGCTGTCCAGGGAAGTGAATGAGTCATCATCCCCAAAGGTATTTAAAAATATGTGGATGTGGCACTTAGAGGAACAATTTAATATTGGGCTTCCCATTGCTGAGTTTACAGTAGGACTTGATGATCTTGAAGGTCTTCTCCAACTTAAAGGATTCTATGGGTAAAGCACATGTGAAATAATACTCAGTTCACAGTTGCCCATGCACTGATGAAATTACAGAACCACTGTGAAGCTAGGAAAAAATGGATGTTTTGCTTATTCAGTCACTAAATCTCAGGTAGCAAGGCATTTTTTGTCAGATATATCTTAACTAAAGAGCTGGTGGGTACATGGACTAGAATTACAGTCTGGAGCTGAAATTCACTGTTGGAGCGTAGCTCCACAGCCTTTTAGCCATTAGCACATCAAGGTTCCACGGCACCTTGATGTGCACTGTGGTACAAGTGCAGTGGAACCTTTGAGAAGAAGAAACATTCTTGGTACCTGTTTGTGCTACAAATATGTTCAACTAATTGTACTGTTAACTAACACAGACTCTTTTGCAGCCAGCCTTGAGCAGAGACATATAATGGCAGAACATAATCAGCAGTCAGGTGGTTTCTAGGGATCAATAAAGATTCCTGTATGCAGATGTGAACAGAAGGCTGGCTCAACATAGCTCAAAAGCCCCCAAACTCACAAAGATACAGAAGTCTTACAGGCAGCTGAAATATATTAAAGTACAGCAGCAGAATGGCAGTCCTTTTTCTAAGTTATTTATAGAGTTGACACCTCAAGAGTGCAACAGATGGTATTCGTGTTCCAGTATACAACCCCTACACATTTGGAAGGAAAATACTGAACAAAGTTCTCAGTAACACCTGCAGTGCTTGCCATTCTAAGACAGCATGCTCCTGATGGCACTGCACACCTGTATTATGACAGCTGACACCGTCAGTCAAACAGCTTGCCTCCAAGCACTAAAGTTTTGGGTAGAGGTTGGGGAAGACAAACTTGCAGAAGCGATTTACTGGATGCAGATACAGTGAAGGCTGCACACTGATACTGCAGCTCTGGCACTGAACATCAACTCTTTCAAGCAGTTCTTTTCTCCCAAGTTCTATGTAAGGAACAGCTTTCTCCTAGTCCTAGCCTTTGGTTTTCTGCTCTTCAGCATAAACCAGTTTACTTTGCAAATTGTTTGAGAAGATGAGATATGCCCAAATTTAGTCCTGTGTGAATGCAGTATGGTTACAGCTGGCTTGAAACATTCGTCTCTGACAGCCAAGTCAAAATTCAGCTTATCAATTTAATTTCAAGTAATCAAAGAATAAGATAATTGTGCCCCTTAGTTGTCCTTAGATATCTTAACAGGGTACCAAAGTTTCATATATTATAGAAAACTTAGAAGCCTTTAGACAGTTCAGAAACTGATCTAAAATAATCCTTACAAAACACCAGAAGGGGAAGAGCACTTTGCTTCCACTTGTGTATGCAAGGAGATCTCCTAGTGTGCAAGCATTTGATTGCACAGATAAAAGCTAGTTTGCTGAAACTAGCACTATGAGCAATTTGAAAAGAAATTACTTTAAGGACAGAGAAAGGCACATATATATCTGCCCTAAAAGTGCTTACTTGTACAGAAACTTGTAGGCTGCATTTTGTTTGCAGATGTTACTATGAATACCACATCAAGCAGCCCCTCTAGGTACATTAGGATCCTAAACCACCAAAGAAACTCAGAGGAATGTACACGAGTGGGAAAAACCTGCAGGGCATGGTGTAAAAAGAAAACTTCACTGCAAAATTAATGAAGAGACTTTCATTAAAATGTATCAGTATGCAGTCAAAGTAATAGCTCGCAAATACTGAAAATTATCTCTGAAACAAGGGTGAAATAAATATACTTTATCCCAAAAGGAAGAACAACATATATAAAACAACCTTTTATTCCTTCAATCTCCTCCCATCTTAGTCAGTTTTAAGTAATTGAGAAGCAACTGTAGAAAACCTACAAACAAATCCCAACACAGCACACTTTCTTTTAAGCCACATGCATATTCTGCTATTTGAAACATTTTCATGGAATCCTGAGCTGCATAATATTAGGTAAAGGGAAAAAAAGTCTGATCTCCCACATTATGCAAGAAAACTAACAAAACAAAACAAAACAAAACAAAAAAAAAAAAATAGAACAAAACTCCAGAAATTATAGAAAAAAAAGGAAAAGCTGTCTTTTGTTAATAGCATAATTCTTTTGAAAGACCTGCCCCAGGGACTTCTTTTCTAAGGGTCTTTTTGGTGTATAAATCCTCAGCAGTGACTCCACAGCATCAAAGGCAGCAGTCTAGGCTGTAGATAACCTCTTCTCAGCATTCCCACAGGGCTGGCAGCTTCCTGCTCAGCATTCTCACTTCAGGTAGGTTAACTCCTGAGATTTCAGGGGCATTTACAGTGCTCTCCAGTTTCCCTACATGTGAAAATCAGGAACTAGGCTTTGCTTCTAGGTCCTGTTCCAGTCAGCTGTGAAGCATCTGCTTTGAAGCCTGATCACACTTCCACTGCCTTAGCACAGCCAGTATAGAGGGGAAAACAAAGCAGTCTCCCCTGCTTGTCATCTGACAGCAAGTACATTGCAGAGCAAGTTGAGAAGGTGCTACACCTTCCCTGACAGCAACAGTACCATTGAATAGTCTCACTCAGCAGGCCCCTGCAAGTTCTTTCCTTACAGCCTAGCAAAACCCAAAGCCATCCACTCAAGCCAGCAGTTTCTCCCTGCTCCAGCTTTAGAGCAGGTTTTTCCACTCCAGCCTTCTGGCTGGATTTAAGCCAGCTCTTCAAAATGAAGGACACCAAAATCCTTGAGGAAAAACCATGAGGAGAGAGGTAACTACCTGAAACAAGGAGAGAGAAAAAAGCATCAAGACTGACATCCCAGATCTGGAATGGCAGAAAGATAAGGCTAGAGAACAGGGGGAAGTGTCTTAGGTTGACAGGTGAGTGACTGAAAGCGTTTACAGGAACAACCTGACTGCTTTCTCCCCCCCTAATTCCATAATCAAAGAAGGCTGACTGGCTCATGTTAGGTTTCTAAACGGAAACAGAATACTCCTGTACTCTATAAAAAATTCTCAGCTTATCAATCATCTTCTTTTTATATTTGCCCTTAAATTTCACCTTACTGCTAAGGTTTCATAAATAAGATTTTTTTTTTCCATTTTCTTTGAAGGTTTCCTCTAGCAGAGAGAAAAGTATGTTGTATACTTCACAATATATGGCACTACATTTCCTCCTATCTTTTGCACTGTTTTCGTCAAGGATTTTTTTCTCTCCATTTGTTTTATGGGGTATCCAATTATGTACACTTTTTTCTTCTGTCTGAAGCAATGGAACCTCAGTGACTGATGAAATAATCAACTTAGTAACAGTAAGTCACAGCAGGTTTCAACTGTGTAGTTATCAGGGGCAGAATTTGCTAGATGACTGCCCCCCAATGCAGAAAGCAGTTGTACCTATTGTGTGGAACCAGGAGTGGTTCCAGAATGTAAATTCTATTTGCTTCTGATGCATGAATTTTTGAAATGCCTTTGATATTTTGGTTTCTGATCATAAATAATGTGTGTTATGGTACTTTTTTCTTAATAGCTATTTAATATATCTTGAGATGATATGTTGCCCTTCAATTTAATTTTATTTAAATTTTAGGCAGAAATTTTTTTCATTCTGGAGAAAACTATGAAATACATTCAGGTCAGGAGTCTTCATTACAGAGGCTGGGGCCCTGCACACCATTTTTATTCCCATAATAATTTCTAAAATAGACTGGAGAAAACCACAGTAACCTTAATGATTTATTGGACTATTATAATGCAAATTACAATAGGACATCACAACTTATTGTGTTATTTCTAACAGTAGAAAATATATGTTCTTTGAGAAAAAAAGTATTTCCTTTGGAAACAGCTGAAATGAACTATCTTTTCTTTGAAAGAATGCCAAAGTAGCTCTGGTACAGCAGCAAGAGCATGTACTGACAGTGACTGTAGACTTAGATCTGCAATGTGTCTTCCAAACGCCAGTCTGTTTTTCCCTTAGGAGAAGAATTAAATGTAGTTTTGGGAACAGCATGGGAAAAAAACAATCAAGGTTTTTTTACAAAGTTCTGTGTTAGTGTCCTACAACACAGTATTTTAGAGCTTTGTAACAGAGAGCAAGTACAATCTGGTGTTAACCCTTAATGGTGGAAAAACTCAGAAAAAATACGTGGTTTTAAAACAAAGTATTTTACTTTTAGTTCTCATGATATAGAGCAGAGTGCAGTGTCTTTAATATTAAGTCCAATGTCTAATTTAAGAGTAATTAAATGTCTAATTTTAATTATACATGAATTTCAAGCCAATGAGATTTACCTCATCAGCCTTAGGTGCTGAATTCCAGTACAGAGTCACAATGGTAGAGTAGCACCAGCAAGGCTGTGATAATTTCTTCTGATGCTGAATAAATTGTGGTAAAATTAACTTTTCAGTTCAATCGATCCCTATCTCACATGCTTAGATGCTGCTAGGAGGACAAGGACTGACTGCCAATAATTTGACTGAAAATCAGCAGTGGTTAGAAGCAAATGGAAAACTCCACAGCTATCCAAGATACAACAACATTTGTAAAAAAAACGCTAAAAAACTCTTTTCCTGTAACTAACATAGCCATCATAAACACATAGAGGTCTCTGCAACACCAACACAAAAGTGAAAAAACTGTAAGATTCATTTTGAAAATGTGGGAATATGGCACCCTGACTCAAGTGTGTGTATATCTGAGTACTGCAAATTTGTAACCTTTTTGAAAAGTACTGATGAACAGCTTGATGAAGTAAAAATTTTTAACACATTATAGTGAAATATCAGCCCATGCTTTTCACAAGACTTATTTTGGCTAGTCACCTATTCACTAATCTTGCAGAAAATGGCATATATTGGTCACAATTCCTCAGGTTTAACTTCACCTAAAACAAAATCAAGAAAAAAGTTTAATAATCTTAAGTTTTATCTCCCTTTAAGTCACCTAGTACACAAATTTAAACTAAATGTTAGTAACAGTCATGAATTTTAACTCAATTTTGTGATCATTATTTGGTTAAAAAAAATAGGAACACTAAGAGAGTTGACAATTGTGGTGTGTTGCAATCCACCTGAACTTGTCAGGTGAACAATACTGCCTCATTGGAGGTCATAAATTACAATGGAGTGGTTTGGCAGAGCAAAGCACTTCCTACCAAGAACTTCTTGGCACTCAATGAGTTTAGACTGGGACTGCATGTGGTGTAGTCACTTGGATTAGAATCACAGAACCACAGAATAAGCTGAGTTGGAAGAGACCTATCGGTATCATCAAGTCCAGCTCTCAGCCCTGCACAACACCATCCCCAAGAGTTATACCACGTGCCCAAGAGCATTGTCCAAATGCTTCTTTTACTCCATCAGGCTTGGTGCTGTGACCACTTCCCTAGAGAGCCTGTTCGAGTGCCCAACCACTCCCTGGGTGAAGAACCATTTTCTAATACCCAATCTAAACCTCCCCTGACACAACTTCAGGACATTCCCTCAGGTCCTGTCACTGGTCACAAGAGAGATCAGTGTCTGCCCCTCATCTTCCCCATATGAGAAAGTTGCAGTCTGTGATGAAGTCTCCCCTCAGTCTCCTTCAGGCTGAACAGACCAAGTGACCTCAACCACGTCTCATGCAGCTTCCTCTCAAGGCCCCTCAATATCTTCCTTGCCCTCCTTTGGTCACTCTCTAACAGCCTAATATCTTTCTTATATTGTGGTGCCCAAAACTGCACACAATATGCAAGGTGAGGCCACACCAGTTCAGAGCAGAGTGGGAGAAGGTGAATTCATGGAGATTATCTTCAGATATCTTCAGATTTGCTTTAAGAACCTGCTAAAAACTCTAGGAAACATAAGCCTTCCAAATCCCTGTTTCTGTTACAAGCGGCACACTGCCGAGGGACACAGCTTGAATTTGCACCATAATAACCCCAACTTTCCTAAGCAATGTGGGTAAACCATGGGCAGTCATCTTGGGTTCTGTCTCTCAAGCTGTACTTTAATCACCCTACCACTATCCTCAAAGGACACAGATATAATAAGCAATTCCTTTTTTCTTCATAGTAATTCTTCACCAAGATAGGCAATAGTATCTTCCACAAAGCATAACCATTATGTCTTATATTAACATCATTTTATATTCTGAGTTATCCAATTATATGCCACTGAGGGTTTGATTTCTAATCCGTATGTGTTACGATCCGGTTATTAGAAAATTTAGAGAGATGCCTCTGTCCGAATTAAGCTACCAACAAGACCATATGTTGAATATATATAACAACCTTTTATGTAAACCAAAGCAACCTTTGCTTCACACCCTGCAGCAAATGGATTTATTTATAGTATAGAGCTTCTTTGGATCAATAGAACTTTGAACAGTAATACAACATGTACATTGATAAAAGATACCAGTTAGACAAAAAATAGAGTATTAACAGAAACTAATGGTAATAATGGATTAACTTTAGGGGTTTTACTTACATGCTGAGAATTCTTTATAAGAGTTCTATTAGCACTAATGTCTTCACAATCACCTAAGAAAATGTTTTCTTTCAAATAATAATAAAAAATGCTGTGGAATTGGATTTAATTTATTTAATCTTGCTGTGTTGAAAAGAGCAAGAAGTCTCACCTTTTAAACTCACAGAACAAAAGTAGATTCATATAATCTCCTTGATAAATGCCATGCAAATTGCAGTATTTTCAACTGGGACATTGTAATTTAATGACCTTTTAGTCATGAATAACCAGAACACTTAGTACCTTACAATAGCAGCAGAGAAATTGAAAGCATTCAAACATTTTAAAAAAGAAAAGATTTTATTGTAGACTCTCAGTAGAGAATTCATAAGTTCTTGTGGCATCTTATTGGAAGTTCTATGAATAGACTTATGTTGTATAAGAAAAATGAGTGAGACACATGCAGAGTGGTTTAGTAATATATTTGGGGTATGTCTAGACAGCAATAAATAACGGTTTCTACTGTTTATGTCTTTTGCTACAATATTTCTCCTTGATCCTGTTCTGTCTATTTACAGATCATTCATTTATGTAAGTACAGTTTATATTTTCTTTAACAACCACGTGTATCACCATATATTGCCATGTATCATTTCTCTTGATATGAAATATAGAATGCAACACAGTAACACAGTCACCACAGTAAACACATAAAAGTTACAAGTAGTGTGACAATATTTTTTGAACTCTTACCTTTGAGAGAAAAGCAAACATCCCAGAATGCAGTTATAGCGACTGGGGCCAAAGAAATAATTTTCATATTTAAAGATGTTTTTATCCAAGGTGCCCTATTATCTTTCATTTTGGTTTACATGAGAACTGAGTTACTGAACAGCTATTTTCAGTTGCTACTTAAAATATTTAATTTTATAATCTACTAACCCTGATGACAGCAGTATATAGGGCCAAATGTAAGAGAAAGTATTAGGTATTGCTTTGAACAAGGCAGTGCCTATCTAGGCATTTTCTACAGAAGTATATACTTGAATATGATATTTAAACAACAATCTTAAGCATTCAAACAAGGCATGCAGTGAAATCACATGAAATATTTTTCATGCCCAGCTGCCATTTGGAATAAATAACTATATATTAAAAAAATCTGAAAAATTCATAAGGCACACAATTTCTTTAGCCCTTTAGCACTCTCTCTCTTCGTAACTGAGTCACAAATAGAGATTATATAAGATTCCCTTTTAAGTTGTGTGTCGGCTTTGGTATAGAGGTACATAGGAGTAAAGATCATTGTGGGTCCCTTACAAATGAATTATTCTAGTCTAGTCTAGTCTAGTCTACTTCTATCCTATTTACAATGGATAAAGTTCTTAGAGTATTGACAACAAAATATCTTTCCTAAATAATAATACATATATTGAGTCAGAGGTAATAAATTTCATACAGCTAAAACTGAAAAATTCCTAAAATACCAAATACCTACCTTGTTATGATCAACTGCAAAACTTCCTGCAGATTCATTACAGTGAGCCAATAAAAACATATGTTTGTAGGATGAGTTTATACAAAATTATTAAACATTGCAATTATTTACTATTTGGTAACCCTGCCTGTGTTACAGTTCTGCCTCCTATTTACATTTTGTAAAGTAAAATGCATCTTCAATTTCTACAACTGAAGAGTGAAAACTGTTCTCTTTTGAAGTTCAGTGACTTGCCCTATTGCTTTTTTATTTACCTTTTCTATTAGTCTGCTTATTTCTGTGACTGCTTATTTCTGTATCACAAAAGGGAAAAGACTGTTGACCTCAATAAACAAACATATATCTTTACACACTTGATTTAGCTATAATTGTTAGCAGAATAAAGAAGCAGACAAAAACCAAGGCAAACCACAAAGCTGTTTCTTACTTTTTTAACATATTCAGGTAAAAGACCTTAGGCAAAATCAATTCAGATATGAATATATGCATCAGTCTTCAAGAATTCCAACAGGATTCAATTTGTTTTCTGGTAACAGCTGTAAAATCAAAGTTACAATTGGGATATAAGTATAAAATTCAAGTCCATTCAATAACTCCAGCTGTGGCCTAGCTGGGTTTCAGTGCTTTGGCTGCATGCACATGCAGCATCCTCTGTCAATGAATTCCTGGGTGGTGCAAGAGCTTCCCAAATACTCTCAGCATTGAGGACACAGCACTTGAGACAAAGTCAATGACTAAGCCTTTAACCAGATTCCCAACAAAAATTTTCTTCCAGGAGCTCTCCAGGTGTGAATTACAGACAGCCCTGGAATTTTCCTGAGCAGGCCTTGCTGTGCCTAGACTCTTTGATAGCCACCATCTGTATGCTTCAATACATATGCTATTCATGTGTAATTTATTAATATGCATTTATTAAAAATGCATCTACCTTGGATAAAGAATCTGGCAGGCTCATTGACTCCTTAGGCAGTTCCTGATGCAAGGCTGACCAAAATACACAGATAGTTGTAAACAGCCAGCAGAAAGTTTTTTTGTGCATTTGACAGAATGGTCATATATGGCAGTCTTTTATACACAATTGAGGTAGGAGATGTTTTGTATATCATTTAAAGCAATCAATATAAACATA
This sequence comes from Eopsaltria australis, assembly GCA_034509425.1. NCBI lineage: Eukaryota > Metazoa > Chordata > Aves > Passeriformes > Petroicidae > Eopsaltria > Eopsaltria australis. Next base: position 5,353,675 of record JAVTVJ010000001.1, read on the forward strand.
TCTATGAGACGATGGAATGGTCATGGAGGACTGAATATCAACTGAATTACAGGAAATAAGTGAAAAGCATCACAAGTAATGTTAAACTGATTCAGGTGAATACACTGCTGCAGGGATTCTTGTAATGAAGGTTCCTGCAACCAAACAGAAAACAACCATCTCATTCAAGAAACTAGTTTTCTTTCATGAATGTTATGTTCTGCCAAGGTGCCATTTCTTTTTTTAGATAAAAAATTCTGCCTGTGAGCGTCTCTACAAGTTTCCAGGGCTCAAAAGAAGATACAAAAAAAATGAACTACAAATATGTCATCCTCTTTCAAAACACATTCCTAATAAAGAATAGTAAATTTCCTTTTCAAAGTGTGAGACAACACAGTTCCACAACTGTGCAGAAGGACTGGTACTATTTTCAAAACCATGCTAAAACAAAAACTTAATGACTGAAAATTAAGTTACTAAATTTGAACCCTTGAATATATGTACAACAAGAAAAAAAAACCTGCATGCCTGGCTTTTCCTCCAGTTTAGGCATTAGATGGAAATATTAGTCATGCACATTAGTTTCTCTGACACAATTAAAAAAAAAAAAAGGAAAACCCTGCATGACTAACACTGATTAACACAATACCTTCCACTTCATATGATGAATCAGGAATGCCATATCAAAGGAAGAGAATTGCAATTAGATCTGAGTAGCTAGGCTCTGCCTAAAGGCCAATCACCTCTATAATACTTGTTCATTTCTTTTGGTAAGGGGAATGGATGTACATGACAACAGTACAAAAAAACCAGCACCATTAATACACCTAACTTTGCATCTGCATCTGCTAAAAATGCTGCATGACCTTAGTTAATCATTCCTCCTCTAAAATTCAGGAAAAACAACATCCATAAGGGCACAGATGCTTGAACAAGACAGTGCCACAAGGTGACTAGCTAATTTCCAATAACAAAGTTGAATTATCCTCTGCATTTTTATATAACAGTCTGAAAGTACTTAATACATGGCCACATTAGTACTTTGCATAACCATTATACTCCATAGACTCCAATGCAACAGAAAAAAAAAACCCATATCATTAATAACTTTAGCTATACAGTCTCATTAAATTCAAAAAGATGAGTCACACTTACAAAATTACAGTGCTGTGTATAAAAAAATTTATGTCTGTATCTTATGTTTGCTTTAAAAGACACAAAAAACAAATCTGTTTAAAATAACTGGCTAAGCAGTGGGTCTAAAATACTACACATAAAAAGTTCTTAGAAACTGACTTACTGAAATTTCTACTGTATTTCATGTGACCCTGATCTTGCAAAGACTTTTAATTAATTTACCTTAATATGTATGAACAACTCCATCTGAGAAAGGTAGACTCCACAAGACTACTGAACAAGCATATTGTGCATCGTTTACAGAATTCCACTTTAAAGCTAGTGCCTACTGAAAACATGCAAAGCAGTTAAAGCATCACAATAATTTTGTATTAATTCAGATATAGACACCTACCTGTGCTTTGGCACAAACCAGAAAACTATCCTGTCTTCCATTTGACATTCTCCTTCCTTTTCCACTAGATAATTTTGCTCATATAAGAGCTCCTACTTGAATCTATGAAATAGTTCCTCGAGAACAAGTCCCTGAACATTCACCAATCCAACATCTGCAGTAACACTATGTTCCTGCAATTAGGACAAAATATACAAAATATTCAATGTGCTTTTACATCTGAGTCTGTGCAAAAAATAACCCCCTTCTAAACTAAGCAATAAAAGGCTAAATAATTATTTCATAAATTATTATTTTACTTACTCGAACTGCACCACAGTAATGAGAAAAGACAATAATAATTGACTGTGGGTAATACTTGGGAAAAGCTTAACTAAATGGTGAATGGGTTCAATTTAATTGTGGCCTAGGGTAGTGATATAGAGTACTGTTTTAAGAATGGAAGCTATAGATTATAGAATCATAGAATGGCTTGAGTTGTAAGGATCCTAGTAGATAAAAACTTCTAAGATTTGCTGATGTAGAAACTCTAGGGAGACAAATTATATATTCTGTTTTAGAGCAGTCAGGTCACAGTGCTATGGAATATATTTCAGTATGGGATATAATTTCAATGCCAAAGTTCCATTCTTGTGTACATTTAAATTGGTATCTCAGGAACTAAAAATCTGGTGAGTTGTTTTAAGTTTGAATACTGCACTATATTTAAATACTTCCAACTGGGCAATATTTTTCTTAGGTATTTATCAGCTAGGTAGAAAATCAACTCTTACATGAACAGAGCTACTGCTCCCTACCCAAAAAAAAGATCTATATCATTTTACTACAAGGATCATAAGTCTGTGGAAGTGAATTCAAGCAGAAAATTCTGAAGATGCTAGATATTTTCCAATTTATTTAGTTGTTCTGTGTTTGATGTTCCGATGATGTTCTGTTTCTTTTCAGCCTGACATATTCTGTGTATTCTTGCAGAATACATTTTCTCTTAAATTATTTGTCCTAGCCATGTTTCACTACACTGACCCTGGTTGTCTTTTGGTATTTGTTTATGCCTTCCAGTTGACTGGTGTAAATAGCAGAAAGGACTATAGAACTTACAGCTCCTTGTTCAGAGGTTCCAGTGCTTAAAACATTTGCTTAAGCATTTATCTGCGCTCACATTTTTGTGCAGAAATAAACAGACAGAAATCAAGATAAAATCCAAAGAAAGCATCTAAGATGGAATTGCCTATATCAGAGAAGACTGTTATGTACTAAAGTCATCTGTTTACCATAAAGTACTTTTTGTTCTTATTTGAAGATATTACTCATAAGACTGAGTAAATTCAAACAACTATCACTGCTTTAGATTATATACTTGATTACCTGTCAGAAATTAAGGACTTTATTCAACAGGTAACATAGCAAAAACGTTTTTTATATAATCAAGCTAAGCTACTGGGCAATCAAATCAAGTTATTCAAAATGCAGTTTCTGGAATTACTAAAAGAGTTTAGAGATAATAAGCCTCTTAAAAATTTTGAACTTTAAGCATGCTACCTGCAGTACATTATCTCTGAATTGTATCATACCTCTAGGGAAACACCTGATGGCATTGTTTCTTTAAGAGCCATTGTCATTAAAACCTTTCTGAGTTATTCTTGGCTATACTCAAAGCAATAAATCATTTTCCCTCTGTATCTTATACCCAATGCTGTTTCTTTATTTCATTTAGTTCTGTAGATAAAAGAAACAGCCAATGCCAGGCCTGTCAAGTAATGCAAGTAATGTGTGTTTAAGAGAGAGGGGCAGAGGGCAAGAGGGATCAAGATGAGTAAGATGATGAAAAAGTATTTCTGCAAACAGATGGAAAGAAAAGTTTGAAAGTGTACTTTTGAGACTAGGAAAATCACATCTTGTGCTGCATTCATTTTCTTATGTGTCACTTCTTGGATCTGAATTCACTATCATGAACTCAAAAAATTTCTAAGAAAACATACTAATAACAAAAAAGTTTCTTATTGCATCAAATCATAAAATATTAGTTTCCTGGGATCCCATTTTTCTGTGTACATGGGTCTATAGTCTGATCTAAAATTTCCATTCACAAAAGCTTGGGCACTACTACTGTTTTCTTTATCGGTCATTGATTTTATGCCTCAGTATAGAAGTCTGCTCCTTTCCCTGCATAGAGGGCCTTATTCCTTACTCAGTTCTTACTGCCTTACTCAGTTCTGCTGGTTGGACAGTCTGTAGCAGACTCTGTAATGTCACCTGTCCCTGCCCTGCCTTTTATCCTGACCCAGGATTAAATTCTCAGTTGGCTTCTCTCCCATTCCAAAGTAGAGCTGGTCATTGACATAGAGGGAAACATCCCTCCTCATCTCCCCTGCCTGCCTTTCCTAAAGAGTCTGTATCCTTCCAATCCAACCCTCCAGTCTCAGGAGCCATCTCATCTCTCCATTATGCCAATAACATTCCAGCCCTGCAGGCTCATGCACATCTCTAACTCCTCTTGTTTATTCCCCACGCAATATGTTTTGTGGAACACATTTAGGTTGGGTTCCCAGTAAAGCCAACTGTCTGGACTGGCTGAAATTCCTTTCTGCCACACTTTGGGCACTCTCTTGCTGACCTGTGATCCCTCTCCAGACTCTGGGCATCTATTGCAGATAGGTTTTTTATGAATTTATGACCCCTGGTTTTGCTTCTTCTCTGATGTTTCTGGGATGGAGAATAAAAATAATAATTAAAAAAACTATCGAACAAACAAACAAAAAGAAAGAGATTTTGCTAGCAGATCATTATTTTGATATTTTTATGAAACCAGAATATTATGTTTTCAAACATCCACAATATGTGTGTTAAAAAAGCTGGGTATTGCAGGTGCTGAGTAAAGTTGATCTAGAATTTGCATAAAACATTGTTTTCTTGATTAAATCTTCCTTTGCTGTGCAAGTTGGGAATATTTTTAATTGGGCCCACCTCTTACTCATTAGAAGCAGGCCATTAGAACCAATATTAAAGGCCAGAAAGAAGTCAAAAAATACTGGTAATAAAGGGAGATGTTTTCTGTGCACAGATAATTGAAAAAATTGTGTGATAGCCTTTGGCAATGAGGCTGAATGTATAACAGAAGGCAGGGGAGCCCTGTGGTTCCCATTTACTTGATATACAAGACAGAACATCAGCTTCTTTTCCTGAAAAATAGCTCTTCAGGGAAAACAGAAATAATCACAAAAAAAGCAGTGGTTGCTTCTTTTTTGGTTGGTGAAGGGAGATGTTGGGTTTTGGTCTGGGGTTTTTTGTGTGTGATAGTAGAGTCAGCACATAACATTTTGAATATCCAAAGGCTTTCTTTCTCTTGAACGAGGTGCTAGTTCTAAATATAAGTATTATTCAGAACAAAAGTATATTTCAAGCACATTGCTCAAGATCATGTGGGAATGCTAGGAGAGTACACATGATAAATCAGATTTCCCAGATCTGTGCTTCAATCAAAGAATGTCTTTCCTCTCTTCAAATGTATCCCAGAAGTATACCTTGAAAATAGCATAGGGACCAGTCAAAGAGATTCAAATTACAGCCTGCGTTTGAAAGAATACCTTGAGGATGTTTGCTCAACTACAAATTTAACCTAGAAGCTAAGGAACTCCTGTTTTGTCCAAATCAGTGTACACGCATTTGAAATTTAATCCATGAAATTGTTCTGATTCACAGAACTGGTATTGTAGAAATCAATTGAGGAGGGGGAAGTTCAAGCCCTGTGGAAAACCCTGTGAAGCTCCAGACATCACAAAGGGCAGTGCTTTCAGCCTCAGATCACTGCCTCTTCTGATGTGATTTATCTCACTAACACAGATCTCTAGAAGTCAAACATGCAAACCTGAGCTATGGTTCACAGCATGCTCAATTATGAAAGGAAAGTCTATTTAATTTACCTTGTGCAAACCTACTGACATGTCCAGAAAATTATTTAATATACAAGTAATCTGCTCCAGACAGAAAGAGGATGGCTTCTTTTTTTTGCTACACAAGGGGGTATACTTTAAGCCCTATTATTAAGCACTTATTTCCTAGATTCCTAGATTTCCTAGATTTCCATGTGCATGAAATAATGTGGCAGCTCGTCTTCATCACTTCCACATTATGTACCTCTAAAGAAACATTTCTGTCTACTCTGGGCACTGCCTGTACAGGCATACAAAGTTCAAGCACACGAAGTAGCTGCAAATAATTTTCAAACTTACGATCAGTACAGCTACTTCTCTTTTACTTTTTAGCTTTCTTCACATGTTGAAGATCTTTCTGCCTATGGAGAAGGAGAAATGGTAACAGTGTGGGTAGTTACCATTTATTTTGCATTTATTTTGATCTTGGTTTTACTATCTCATGGGCTTGCAAACCATTTGCAAGCAGTAAGAACAATTATTCAAGTGGAAGGCAGGTGGATAGCACATCATTACAGTATTTCCCAAGTTCCATTAAACGAGCACAGACCAAACAGACTCTAGAAGTGCTTATAAACAAAAGCAAGTAATACCTTGCAAGTAAGAGCAGGAAGAAAGACTAGTGCTTTAAGCACAATCATGATATGCTAGTCTAAATTTAGTCAGGTAGAAAAAGATGCTTTAGCACAATCAATTCTTTTTTCTGTGTCGAAGCGAATACTAAAAGTTGTTCAGAAGTCACAAAGTGTTGGGTACTGCTTGGGTTAGTTTTTGCTGAATAGAAATTAATAAAATATTGCTATTATATTAGGCTTATTTTTTTTAGGCAAAATATATATATACCTAAGACTGTTTTGAGGAACAATGCTTAAAAAAGCCCTGCCAATCCACTATGGCTGTGCTGACATGGATCTCTAGCCTTTACTCCCTCTTATTTGGAAAAGTAAAAGCATCTCCAGTGTTCATTTTACATTGATTAATCTCCTTTGCTGTTCTTTAGATTCTCCATTCTGTACAAATGTACAAATCTAGATGAAAATTACTCTTTTCTGTACTCTATTAAGCTTAAATCTTAGAGATTTCAAAAAGCATTATTTTCATGTAATATTTTTTAAAAGTTATCCATTTATTAGGTTGTGCCTCTGTGGACAGAATTTATAAGAGAACTGTAAAAGAATACAGACTGCTGAGCAAACCAAAATTGTTGTTACACACCAAAGAAAAGGAAAATTCAGTATCTAAAACCATCCCTTGAAGACTCTGCCCTATACACCTAAGAATCAATCATCAAAACTTGAGTTACTCACCCCAGTCTCTTACAGTCATAATTTTCTTTTTTTGGTTTAGACTCTTAACCAAGGATAAACCTGTCTTAAGTGATTCATGTACTTATTTATCTCTATTGACTACGAGGCATACCTTGGACAGCGAGTGCAGTCTTACAGGTGTCACAGTCAGACCCCTGGCAATGCACCTCAAAATGTGGGGAGCTGCTTCAGTGAAATTATAGATAACTTTGGAGAAAGGCACAGAGCCCTTGGGCATCTACAGAAGGTGCACAGCACTCCAGTTACACAAAAGGTCTTGAGCTTCAGGTGGCCTCAGCAGCTTTGCTTCCACCAATACTGGCATGGCCATACTTGCAGTCTGTACCCATTCCCCATGCCTCCCTGAGTTCACTCTTAGTTCTCCTTCCACCAATGCCTTCTAGTCATAAAGAAAAGACAAGTATTGGCTTCCCAAGAAAGATTTACAAAATTATCATTGCACCGGAAAAAAGCAGGACAAATCCATGGCAATTAGCGTACATATCAAGCCTTCCATGGTATGGGTAAAAACCTTATCACAGGCAGAAGGAATGCAAGAAGCTTATAAAGATGCATGACTACACATCCCAGAACAGTCTGATTGTCCATACTACAGAGGTAGAAGACGCACTCACACCATATTTTAGAGATAGACATAAAATCATCTTCTCACTCATTATTTTTTACGAGCAAATGATCACATCTTCTGAAAAGGATGCTTGGATAACCAGTAATTTTGCTCTTAATAAGCACAAGAAGTGAATTAGAAAACCTGAGGATTTAAATCACAGGATTTCAAAGTAGATGAATCATTTGCATAAATTTTATTTTGCCTCATATGCACAGCTTGTCCCTAGAGGACAAATAGCTACAGATAAATTCCTTTCAGCAAAAGAAATTAAGCAGGATGATCAACTTGTAGTGGCTAAAGAAAGCTTGCAAACAGGCTGATAAAACATTCAGGGTCGAGAAGTTTACGAACATAACTAACTTTGTATTCCTCATCATCCTTCATTAGCAAGATAGTAAAATCAATAGCAATTTAAATCAAGGGTATACTTTACACAAAGTCTCCTTTTAGAATTAGTAGAAATAGAACAGCATGTAGGTAACAATTCAGTTACCAGCTTTTCCCATATCTGAATCAAAATCCAGTGTATCTCATTCAAGGCTCCAATAGTTCATTCAAAGCTTAAAGGAAAAATGTGCTTGTCACAACTCACATATTTCTAGTGGAGATGTCTAGAAGACTTCTGTTATAATAGAACATTATTTTCAGTCCTGTTAGTTTGTTCATGAAAGTAAATATAAGAACACATCCTTAGGGGGTCACTCTGAAATGGTCCAAGGTCTAAGTGAAGATAAATCCCAGCTCCAGGCATAAGCAAGTAGTAAGATTGATATCCAGAGCAGTGGAGGGTAGAGAGCTCATGGGAATGCAGCCTTTTCCTCAGCTGCAGCAACAGATCAACAAGATCAGTCTGTTATCACACTGATGGGAGTGATCCTCCCAACTACACTGTGAAAACACCTGAATTCCGCATTTATCTGCTGTGTGCTAGGGCACATTCCACCACACCACAGCTAACAGAGATGTCTCTTCACAGAGTTGTCACTTCACAGATTTAAACAGTTGTTAAGTATACCCCAACATTCATATTATACACATCTCCAGCAATTTTTCCTGAAGGGTTCTAAGCCAGTTTGGGAATTTGAACATCTGCACTAGGTGCAGTTCTGGAGCACATCTGCCAACCATCTGAAAAGAAATCTAATTTGTGTGCTCTAAGACTGTCCCAGTCTCATGTAAAAAGTAAAGAGGAAAAAAACAGAAAAAATGACTAAAATATTCCTTGCACCTGTGCACACCTTGTCTGAGCTAATACTCTGATATAGAGGCACCATACAAAGAAGTCACTCAAGCATAATTCTAAAGATAAAGATCATTACTGTATTCCAACAAATTTCATTCATTATATTTGAAGGCACATATAAACAATATTTCTTAGTACCTGGTAATTTTTTCTTAGCTAAAGAATAATCCTTGCAATTCATTCAGCTGGAAGAGAAATAGAGCCAGTTGACAGGGTAATTTTGTAGCCCTTTCAATTAGGGATTGTCTTCTCAAATCTCTGAAAGCCTGGGACATGACTAGAATTGATTACCTCTACATATTCACTGGAAACACTACTAAACACAAATTCTGCTTTGGCTACCTCTCTTAAGCTGTACTGACTTGTAGCTTTTTTGGTAATGAGAGGCTGTTTGTTGCAGCAATAATCCACCTTAGATAGGCATAGGTGCCTTTGAAATATGCAAGTCTCTGAGCAGACATAGACAAGACTAGTACCTTGTTAGTCAACAAACAACCTCATTTATATGAGGTAATAGTGGCTCCTCATACCAAACTGGCAGTTCAAACCTTGGTACTGAGATAGACAGATAGATAGAGAGATAGATAGATTAAAAAAATATTTAAAAAAGAACATCAATTTGGTTCATTAGGCTGCAGACTAAATACACTTTATTTAAGGATGGGATTTAGAGGAGATCCATCAAAAGAATAAATGACAATTTTAACAGAAAGCATCTGGAGATACCAGGTTAGCAGTCCCTTCAGGTACCCTTATTGTCCTTACAACTCTCTGATTGTCCCTTCAACACATTTTGTCCTAAACAATCTCTGCCTTGATGCTCTCTCTGGTTCTTAGCTACCCTGTTTCCAATACTTTTTCTTGTCAAGTAACACTTAAATTCTCTGACGTTGAAGAGAAGCAAGATTATCAAGGCAACCAATGGAAAAAACCTAAATAAGAGGCTACTTAAAAGGCTACATTTACTACGCTTTTAATCAATTGGTTTAATTTAATCTCCCCTCTGTGTTCAGTTTATCAAGAGAAAAATAATTAAAAAGTCAACTTCTTTTTATAAGTAGTGAGAATACTAATTCCCTAATTATTTGTCAACAATTAGTGTGGCCAACACAAAATTAAAAGGGAGGAAAATATCCACTGTTTCAATGAGATTCAAAGCTGTATTTTGCTTTGGTTTTTATTGTGCTTATTTCCAAGTACAGGACATTCTGAATCATCCTGTAATCCCCAAAAAGCAAAGAGGTTTGATACACACTTTCAGAAAACCGCTCTTTGGACATTTTCACAAACCTGTTCTTTAGACAAAATATATAAAAACTAGTTATTTTCTACCTATTAATATTACATGTCCTCAGCCTATCCAGCCTGGTAAAATTTTAAACTATTTTTTAAAGTTACTTAAACATATACAAACATATGACTGTTGCTTACTGAAAGAAAACAAAGACAGTCACTAGGTGAACATAGCTACAGTTAAGTGCTTTTTTCCTATGGAAATAGCTTTTCAGCCACATAACACAATACACTTGAAAACTGAGTTGATTGTCTTTCTATAGAAATTGACTCTGGCTCTTATTTACCACAGGTAAATAATTTTGAATTTTGGAATTTCTTTTCATACCAAGGGACATTACTTTCAGAGATTGGCAACACACATAACACGCAATAATTAATGTTGAAAAAAATCCCTCAAAATTGTAATTTCAAATTTCTAGTAAAGTAGAAGTATATCAGTAAATCAGTAGAAGAAAAACAGTTGAAAAATTGATCAATTCTGCAAACAGGCTTTTTTTGCCCTCCCCTCTTTTTTCTTTTTATTTAGTCTTTTTTTTTTTTTCTTTTTATGGCCCCATCCAAGCAGCTCTTCAGTATTCTGTAAGCATTTCGAAGGTGTATCATGTATCAGTCCCTTTGTCTGAATTTATTACTTACTTTTATTAAAACATTATTAGGTTAAACACCCTCATTCCAGTTTTTGCTATTTGTTATAACACTGAATTTTCTATTATTAGCCTTTGCCTATTTTTTTCTCACCTGCCATAACTCTATCAAGCAAAGGCTTCTACCTCCTACCTCTACCCACACTTAACAGCCTATCTGCTTCCACAATATTGCCACCTTCATCCACCTTTTCCACTGTTCCCCAAGCTCACATCTATAAGACTTCCAGTTTGGCCACTGGAAGTGGCAGACATATAGATTCAAGGATTTTTTTTTTTAATTTCCCACCTCTTTTCCCATGACATATACATTGAAACAATTTAGGGGAAACACTTAAACTGTAAGATTATATCTTTACTATAGACCATGGTACATCAAACAACCTAATTGCTTCAGTGTTTGATGGCAAAAACATCATCAAAAAAGTTTCTGTTGATGCTAATGCAAATATACTTTTTCTTACTTTCATATTTCATTATTTCTCTTTCATGTGCCAATCTCTTGTAGCCCTTCTGCCTATCTTGACTTTCAAAATACGTTTTTGCACATTTTTATTCTTGCTGTATTTCATAGTGTTTTTCATGTGGTACCACTGTTAAGGCAGATTGCAGCCCAGGGAGACATAAAATCTAAAACCAGTTTTTCACTTCACCATTTACATGCTACACCAAATCCATCAGGTCCTCCAGCTTTATTTTACCTCAGTATTTCTCTACAGAATGAGACCAGTGTTACTCATATACTACTGGAAAATGCTGATTGTATCACTCATTTGACATTTTCATAGTCCACTTATTTTATATCCCCTCTGCTCCCATAGCTTAATTGTTTTCCTATCTCATTTCTCTGCTTGGTTTTCATTTTCTCTTAATGCTTCCTATTTTTTCTTACCTCAAAGAGGTCACCCATTCATATTTTCATGTATTTACCCTCTGGTACAACAAGATATAAAACATTTTTTTCATTATTTTCAATTTCTGCGCAGATTCCATATCTGGAAGGTCAACTTCAGTGTACAAATAATAACCTAACCAAAATTCTGGATTGCTTTTCCAGTATTTTCTCCTAGGCGTCTAGTTCTTAGATTATGTACAATTTGACTAAACAAAGCTCTTAATTCCTTCCCTCTTACCCCGATCCTGCTCTCATATTCATCAAAAGAAAAATGTAAGATTATAGATCCTATTAACTGTTATATTGCCTGTCAGGCATGTAATTCCAGGCATCTTTTGTTGATCCTGATAAATCCTCAGCTGCAGAATATGACTAAATCTTGCTGAGGTTTTTTTTTTGCATAAGACTGCTAAGTACAACCTTTTCTATATTCCTATTCAGCCAAAACAGGTGCCTAAATCTTCACTGTACTTTATTCTGTTTCTTCAATCATCACTTCCTTCTGGCAAATAACCGTGTCCTACCGCAGCTTTTTTAAATGCTTCTAAGGACTAACCTCTTCTTCATCTGCTGATTTGACTACATTGCCCTGATTCCCTTTCCAGGTAGTTCACAGTGTAGGAGTTCCATAGTGCTCAGTGCCACTTTTACATCTAATATTTGCCATCAAATTTTAATCTTTTGCTTCTAAGAATTCCTATGTGTTCAAATCTCTTATTGACGTGTCAGAGTACCAATAAGTGTCTTTATTCTTCCTTCCCTCTTTCTCTTCAGGTGTGGGTGTACAAATTTACATGCATTCACATAAACATACATGTGTGTGCAGAAATGTGTGTGTGTGTAAAGATACGTATGTAGGTAAACAAATTGTGCATGAACACATAAATATAGATACATGCAGGGGGTGTGTGTGGGTAAATACATGTGGTTTATTCCTTACTGGTGCCTTTTACAACCTTCATTAACTCATCTGTGCACATTTCCAAAAGCAATACTTCAGGTTACACTTTAGTCTAGACTACAATTGTCTAAGCATCGCTGCAAATGGCCAGTGAGTTCACTAGAAGTCACTACAAGCACCCTTCACAGGCCACAAGAAATGGAAAATAAAACTCAGCATAAAATGTTGGATGAATTTTGTAGCTGATCAACTTAAAGCCTGAAAAGAATTATTTCATTTTATTATTTAAGGCTGAGTGATTTTCAGAGTTCCATTTGAAACAATATACTAAATCCATAAAGTTGAATGGAGCTTTCCAAGCTACTGTACTGGATAATGCAGTTGCTGAATTGTCTCCTGAATTTGAACATGACTGATTAAACTTTATAGGGAAATAATATGGCAATAAAATTTACTTTCCTGGACATTTATAACATTTCTTACACCAATATACCTGAGTTTTAACATTTCATTAACCTTCCTGGATTAACAAGTGCTTGTTCCAAATCATAAACTGCTATTCACAGGAAAACTGAAATCCTCTATTGTTTCTTTGCTTCCTCTGCATCCTACTGAAACACAGATTTCATTTGAAAACCTTTTCAAAACTGAAGTTTGGTGTGTTTGTTGGGTTTTTTTAAGACAATAACAATTTTTTAAAATTAGCATCACATTAAAAGGGATAAGAGAAGAAAAGCAGCTCAAAATAGGCAATCCTAACCCCGAAATTCTTCAGAGTATTCATGTGTGAAATAGGACTTCTGTAGTATGTAATATTTTTCCATTATCAGAAGGAATAGGTTTGTATATACTGACAGACAACTTCTGAAAACACTCAATGGATTCCTTTTCTTTTACAGAAACAAGCAGAGTAAATATGCTGTTTACAACTGAGGTATGTTATTTGAAGCTGCGAGAACAACAAAAGTTAAAATCACAAAATCCAAGTTAGTAGGTTTCAGGATTCATCATGTCAAATCAGCCTTCCTCCTGGAAAAACATCTGCAACTGAATTCATCAGTGTCTCTGTTAGGTTCCCAGAAATGCTTCCCAGCTCTCACTTACAGCACACAGGTTCTCAAATCAAATTCTCTCTTAAGGCTTATCCTAAGATTCAGAGCTTGGGTTCAAGTCAGCTGTGTACAAAGGGCTAATTTTCCTGACTATACAGTCTTCACACAATGGTTTATAAGAAAATACTAGAGATATCCATATTTTTTTAATTCTATATCCAGCATGTTTTTCCCCACTTGAAATCCCTAAACTTTTTACATCACCAGGCTAAAATCCTAAGTACAGACTTTCATAAAATTTGCAATATTTTCTGACTCAAAGTAGAAAGAGAAGACATTTTTAGGAGTTTTTCAACTCTTCTTCAATATTTGAACATTTTAATTTGAGAAGACTCACCACACTATTAAATTGCATCCCCAGTCTGCAAAGCTGTGATTCTTACCACTCACTTAAATAATCATTTTTAATCATTACTTTTTTATACAGCCACATATATAAAGGGGAGAAATTAGCTCAATTTGACTTATTTTGTATTCTATAATATGGCATCCTTAGTACAGAAATGCAAATATAATTCATGAGATGCCACCCTCCTGAACAGAAAACCCTAGTCCCTACTAGTAACTAGCAATGAAGTCACAATTCTTTGTCCACCCTTCAAAAATCTTTGTGAATCTCTCAATTTTTAAGCAGAACAATATCTGCAGTCTAGTTTAAAACATTCTCAGAGCAGAAATAGGTAAAGAAATACATATATATGTTAGGATCAGAGTCTCTGGGGGTTTTTTTCCTCCACCTAAAGGGCACTTTGTTGTACTATATATTTCAGCACAAGGCATACTTCAAAACTGCCCTTTCTTCTACATGAAAAACACCAGCACTGAGGAAAGGCATACACTATCCAAGAGAGAGAAACAAGCCCTGGAGATTCAGCAAAAAATTATGGCTTCAGAAGCACTACTTTTATCTTTTACTGTTTCAGCAGTCCTCAAAAAAGTATAAAGACTTCATAAATGTCAGATTTCTGCCTTAAACCATCCTAGAGGCTGTGAAGTTGAAACTAAACAGCAATAGACCTTATTCTTGGCTCTGGGGCTTAAATTCATAGTAGTGAGAAGTCAGCTTTATTTGTGCAGATTTACTTTTCATCAGCTTGGACAAAGTCCAATGCTATTTCCAAAGCCAGCTGGAGAGCAGCAAGAGGACAGACACCTTATAACAACACCTGAATCCCACACAGTCATTGTGGTCAGTCAGGTCAATACATTTCTGAAAAATGGGGGCGGTGAAGACTGGTTTGTGGTTTGGAGACAGCTTCTCTTGATGGTGAATGTAACAAGAGCCACACTTCTAGTTCAGCTCTTAAGCAGTCATTTATATTAAACATAAAAATGATCCTGCCCATATGGTTCGAAAGATCTTGTTTGCTTCAAGCTTTAAAATCAGCACCCTGCAGTTCCAATAAATGGAAGAAGGTAAAGTACAATGTCATCTTTATTGTGTGCATTTCATAGTGCTGTGCTAGTCTACTAATCATGGTGGAGGCACCTTCCCAAATAAAAAGAGGCTTTAAATTTATAGCACTGGAATTGCTACAGGAATAAAGCAGTGTGCTTTTAATAAAAGCTTGAGAGTTCCTATACTGTTTTGAAACTCAGCAATCCTAGTATTCATCCACAAGCTGTAGAAGATTCAATCTCAGTTAGGTGCTTATGCAGTTACTAGCAGTATTCTCACCAAGATGTCACCTAGGTGCTTTTATACATCATACCAGCTTTAATTAAATAATATTTAAATAAAATTGTCTAGGGTTTTTATTAATCCTGCAAATTAGCTTATTAAAAAAAAAATAAAAGACACAATGCTATTATAATCACAAAATAAATTAACACACCTCAGCTTTTAAGAAAGACTAATGAGAAATCAGTGAGGCAAACAGCAAGTTAAAAGTGTACCAAACATTTACAAGAACTACTCAGAGGTCTTATCTTCAAAGAGCTGCTTTAGGCAGCTGTCTCTATCCAATCCTTTCTCTATTAAGAGCCATATACTATAGCATGAGGAATTAATTAGGAACACTTATTTGTTCCTTTTGTAAGGATGTGTGTCTTTATTTTTTGTAAGGATGAGCATCATTGTCTAAGACAAGACAATTGCACTCAAAAGGAATTTTATTGCTTCCTGCATGGAGAAGGGATAAACATTTAGGGAAATTGTAGTCATTTGAGAGCTGACAAGTACACTGACATTGTAGTAAAAGGTCTGAATTCACGCAGAGAAAAGCATTATATTGAAGATGGTCTTTAAACAAGAGCTTAGCTAAATCCTCTGTCTGTAACTGAAGGGCCAAGTCCTTCAGGCTTTCTTGTAAGAAACTTCTCCCTTTTGCTACTACTCCCCTTCTCAAAGTAATAAATTTGCCTAAGGTTTACATTAGAAAGTCTGGATAAATTGCCATTGTGCCTAGATATACACTTATCTGTTTACCTTCCAGCTTGCAAAAAAGGAATTACGCATATTATATTAAAACCAGGGATCACTACATATGAAACAAAAATTATCACACCTACCTTCTAGTTTCAGGAAAAATGTGTTTAGGATGCTGAATCCTCCTCCATTTTACTGTTCAATTATAGAGAAATTGGTTGAGATCCCGGAATTTTGTAAACCAATTAAGTGACTTTTTGCAATACTAAGATTGTCAAGGACAATTTTTTAATGTTTAAATGCAAAGTGTAAGGTTTGTGTGAAACAGCTTACACTGTTTGGAGGAACACATACTGGCTCTTAGGAGGCAGTACATTTAAAACACTAAAAGAACTTTGAGAAAATTGAAGAGAATGTTTAAGCGGATTAAAAGAAGATACAGGCCTAGGAAGAGTTCACATAAATTAATCTTGGGTGGAGAAGAGAAGATATTACTTCTAGCCACCTCCAGTCAAGATTCTAACACCAACATTCAGAGGCAAAGCTGATAAGTCAGGTAGGACAGGCTGATGTGAGGTAGCAACATCCTGGGAAGGAGCCAGTGATACACCTAAAGGTAACCAGAATTTTTCTGTGTCAATACATACCTGTGGTTTTCCAGTTGAACGGTCAAGTTTGATGTTTCTTAAGGGGGAAGGTTGTTTCTGGGACTTTTTTTTCATCCCAGAACTAGAGTTTCCTTATTTCTGGAAAATTCTACTTCATTTAGAGAGAAAGTAAGTGGCTTCTCTGTTGCTCCCTTGGAAAGAATTTATCAGAAGTACTTTTTGTTTGCAAATATATAGGCTTCTTTGCACTTCATTTCTGTACTAATCAACCCATATTTGTTATCAGGGTCTAACTAGCTCTGCTCTGCTTATTAAGCCAAAGAAAAAAACCCAGTTTTTCTAGTAGAAGTCTTATGCAGATGACAGCTTAGCTCTTTCTAAAATGGAAAAGGAAAGAGGAACAATAGAAGTACAAGGTAATTAAAAATCCTTTTTATAATGGCCAAAAATAAAGAGCAGCAAAATCGATTTCTTTGAGAAGTTGAATAAATTCAACTTCTCAGTTCGTCCAGCAGTAACAGGCAAAGTAATTATTTATGAAATATTTTGGCAATCAGACAAGAATAACACATACTTTCTAAATATTAAGGATTTATTCATGTGCTCTTTGCCGAGGTTCCAGTTGTCCTCGCAATAGCTGTCCAATGTAGGAGCACAATTAAGTTGAATACACCCACATGTTAATAAATTACACATCTGGAGTCTGAAGAGTCATCAGACTCAAAGGAGGGATTTAGTTTTACTTGATAAAACTACAATTATTGTAAATGGCTTCAAACTACAAAAGGGTAGGTTTAGATTGGATATTGGGAATACTTTATTTACTGTGAAGGTGATGAGACCTTGGAACAGGTTGTCCAGAGGAGCTGTGAATGCTCTGTCCCTGTGAGTGTTCAAGGCCAGGTTGGATGGGGTCTTAAGCAGCCTGGTCTAGTGAAAGGTGTCCCTGCCCATGGCAGGAAATTGGAAGCAGATGATCTTTAAGGTCCGCCCCAACTCAACCCATTCTTTGATTCTATAATGTCTCCCTGTGAACAACCTGAATAAATCAATTCATCAAAATATTTCAAATAGGGTCTCCTTTTCGATTCCTCCCACTGCCAGAAAGAATTGTAAATTTTCAGGATTGACAACAGAGATTATTATATGCCTCCCATAGTAGTAGCAGTGAAACAAAGCAGGATATTTTAGCAAAGAGGCAGAAGTGGGGGAAATATTATAGTGCAACCTTGTGTGACATAGAGGAATTCAGTGATGAATAGTTGTTTTCCATCTTTTAGAACACAGCCATCAAAAACAACAAAAAATAGTACTGACACAATTTAAAACAAAGGAAGGACTTTTCCTTACTGTACACAGTTAATCTCCATAGAGACTTTAATTTCACTAGTACTTGTCAACAATACAATTGAGACAATCGAATTTATTCTCTATCAGATCTCAGACAATGCATGTGGTCATGTATGATGTGAATGAAGAGCAGAATTTATCATCTTAACTGTGAAGTATTAAACTTTTGTGTCTACTAGAGCAGTTGGAATGCTACAGAAATTAAGAAAGATTTTAATTTGAGGAAATAAGTCTGACAATAAATACTACTTTCTTGAAGTGCATATTTAGGTAATCTTGTTTCATTGCCAAATCACTTATTTGCTTTGTAAAACTATTAACTCAAAACAAATTTAAGACTAATTTTTCCACTACTTTGTTATGCTTGAGAAATATCATTTTATAAATTAGAGCCATTCATTTTGTTACATAAGCTTTCATTTGGAATATATTTTAAAAGATTAATTGCTTCCTATTTTGAGAAACAAAACCAAAGAAAATATTGGAAAATGTCACTGGATTTTTTGCTCTTTTTTCTACTTTGTTCAGAAGATAACAACATGTCTTGATAAGCAAGAGCTTCCCAAGTGTTTTGTCCTTCCACTCAGTCAGCAGAAGATCGTTTTCTCTTACATCTTTTTTCCTGGCTTAAACTCCAACCTACATGCAAGGAAATGTACAATCCATTCACACACAAGCTTCAGCCTGAGTAGCTGGGTATAACTGAGGAGGATATAGGAGCTGGCATCATTAGCTACCACAAAGTTTATCAGGAATGGCAGGCATGTTAAGCATCACAGTTTCAGAATTATTAATAAGTCTCTCATGCAGACTGAAGCTTGGTTCATGATCTTTGCTGCTCTGTGAGAGGAAAATGTATAACTAAACAGTGAAAGGGATACTCATAAAAACCTTTGTCTTTGTCTTCTGGAGGGATGTGTGGGCTGCAGTCTGCTGACAGGGTTCAATACCTTCCTAGACACCTCTAAGGGTCTGATCTCCAACTGTTTTTGCTTAGACTTTAGAAAGCAGATTTTCCACTGTGACTAGAAATACAGGAAGACCTGCCTTCTTTAATCAAAATTAGCATTTTTAAGCACAGCCCTCTGTTTTTCAATGATAAATGGGCACAGATGAAACAAATTTCTCCTGTCAAGTACTAAGGTTTGCTTATGCAAAGAAATTACATATCTATGCCTCTTTCCAGATCACTGTTTCCTACACCTCCTATATCGCATATCCATGAATGTTTCCCAAATCCAATTCCCAACATTCACTAGGAAAACAGGTAAGAGAAGCTAAGCTATGTCTCAGTTCTTCAGAACATATACTTTTGATATGATAGAATTTATTCTGTTATATAAAAACTGTTCCTAGCTCCAGTACCTTCCCCAAACATCTCCCACAGGGATCCTGCAAGAATTGGTTTAGAAGAAACCAACACATTTCCACAGAGAAACTGACATTTGTGAGGGCAGTCAAAATGTCTACAAAACTAGCCCTAGTACTAATTTAAAAAAGAAGAAAAAAGGAAACCACCAAGTAAAAACAACAAAACAGCCACAAAAAAGGTTTCAGAGACCATGTGGTGGTGCTTGAGGCCCCGAAGGGCTCAGTCCCCCCTGAGAAGCTGTGGAATAAAGGTGCCCAAGTTTAAAGTCTCCCCTGAGGAAGAGACACAGGTGATTTGCCCCCCAAGTGGGCTGAGTTTTTCAGGGGTGGTTCCCTTTCCCCCCATTAGTTTAAGCACCTGCCACTGTCCTGCCAATCATTCTCGTGTTCTAGAAAGTTCTGTTCCATTCGGTAGTTGATTGTACCCCTTGGTTGTCTGTTACCCCCTCTCCTCCCCTCTCTATCCCCCGTTGGTCCTGGTCCCCTGGTCCCTCCCTGGTTCCTCCCTCCTGCTGTTTGATGGTTGGATGGTGCCCTCACAATAAAATCTGTGCTCTGAGCTGTTCGGGGTCTTCTGATCCTAGACCGCAGTTGGGCCTCACGCCTCTGCGTCTCTATTACTCTAGCCAGAAGATCCCTCCCTATCCCTCCGGCCTCTATAGAGATAGCTTGCTCTCTAAGAGCTACCTGCGGCTGGGAACGCACCGATTCCCGCGGCAGCGAACCAGCGCTCCAGCAGTCAGGGACGCTGGCTGCAGCCGCCGACGGGTCGCTAGCCAAAGACCCTGGGGCTAGCTGTCCACGCCCAGACACCGGCGACTGCGGCAAGACCAGGCACAGGTATCATTAGTGAACATAGCAATGTGTGAATCACTACTGCCGTATAAATATCGGCAGTGCTATTACATTTGCATTAAGCTACTAAAATTAATTTTAAAATAAGAATCAAAGGTCAGTAAGATTAAACATGTTACACAGGAATATTTTTGTATTAATAAAATAGCAGACATATGCTAGTTACAGTGGTGGAAAGAGACAGTTCTTCAGTCTTTGAATCCCAGATTTATTTTGCATAAATAATGAATTTTAAAATACTGAAAATGCTTTCTCACAGGGTAAAAAATATTCTCTCAAAGTCTCATAATGGATCTATGAATATGGCTGAGAAAGATACATATTTAAGTATTTAATAAAGGCCTTGCAATCAGCAAATACTTCTAGGCTGAGAACTAGCAACTTCATAGATGAAGGGAGCTTCATGTTCATGTTAAATTTGTTTTCTATTTGCAAAAGGAATTTTATGTTATAAAATGCAGCAAGAAAATTTTTTACATTCCAGGTATTCCTTTCTTTTTCTTTTTGTTATGACTAAGCAATCTGAAGCTGGTAAAAGAGAATAAAAGTCCCATTGCACCCCCAATTTTTATTTAATGAAGAGGAGTGCGTCCACTTACATTCTCATAAAAAGAAAGTTTCCACTGAGCATAAAAAAACCCCTGTAATCTCACCACAGGCAACATAGGATGCACTGCAAATACAAATTTAGCTTTCTGAGAAAAAAAGTAAGCACAATATAGAGTTTTCCTGGGTTTTTAAACCAAATTTTTATTTGCCTACTAATGCAGAAATCACTAGAATATAATTACAGCTATATGGCTCAGCTCTATAAAAAATGGCAGAGATCCAAGTAGACAAAAATAACAGGGATACTGTCAGAAGCATAAAGAAGCCTGGGTTTCCCTGAGAAATTGCAGAAGTTTTCCACAGAAAGGTCAACTGTTGCCTTTTCCCTCAGCCTGGAAAAGAAACTCGAGATCATTTTAGCAAGGAGGTAATATAAAAGGGGATCTTTATTTTTAAGGTCTTTAGGAGCAGTTATGGAAAGGTGTCCATAAAAGCCCACCCCCCTCCAGGGGTGAGTACATATTTATAGCTTTTAGGAAATTAGCATAATTGATTAAGAGCACCAATAAGGAGAACAAGCGGTGATTCAATTCCCCCCCCGGTCCAGCCCCTTCTCTGGAGCCCCCTCTCAGCACTGGCTGTACTTTGTTTATGAAAATGTACCTCAGAGTTGTTCTCAGCCTTGGTTCCCAGGAAGAACCGAGATAGGACAGGGCCTTGCACCCCCCCTGGGGCTTGGAGCTCTGGAATTTGTTTTGTCTTTCTGCTTAGGGAAAGGCCATGGAAAAGTACTGGAAAAACTAGCTATTAATACAGTAGGCTACAGAGCTACAAATATATGTGCAAAAAGTACAGAGAACATATAAAAGGAAAAAGGGAGAAACCAAACGGCATCACTACGACCCACGAGATGGGAGGAAGGAAAAGAAGCAGTGTTAGGAAAGATATTTCTGGCTACTCCAGGTGTCTTTCGGTGCTTGCAGCGAGTTCAGAAGAGTAAAGTTTAATAAGAACAACTTGTGATCTCTGCATCACAGAAAACATCCTTTTTAAAAATTGTTTTAAATTAAAGCTAGTTTGGAATTCACTGCCTGCTCTTGTGATTAAAATTTTCTAAAAAGTATTATTTTATTTTGTAATATGAAAGAACATAACTTTGAGTCCAGGATGCAACTGTTACGAACAAATTTTCTCAGAGTTCCTATGATATTTAATTACTACAGTTTAAGAACTACATCATAAAAATCTAGGACAAAATTACTGTACTCCTCAGTACCCTATTACAGAAATGATATGAAATTATTTGAATCTGCATGGAATAAGATTAAAAATCTTAAGGTAGCAAGCTTGAAAAATTGTTTAAGCATAAAAATGTCATAGTACTAAAATTAAATTTGATCAAGAAATGTCATAGGCATGTCTTGCATAAAACAGAGATTTCAGTTCTTGGCATTCCTGCAGACATGATAACAGGGGCCCAGAGACTAAAAGAATTCTGCTGGAAAAGGAATATTCTTACTTGCTATATCATCACTATTTCTGTGAACACAAAAGCATGCTGAAAGAAAGCTTTTAATTGCCTACTGCATGGACAAAGTAATGATTTTAATTTGTTCTTCAGAACTGTAAGAGATATTAGAGTTGAATGAAACCTATACAGAATATGAAACCTGGAATGCCAAACAACTTATAAAACCACAATGTTATCAGCGCTTGCCTTAAAAATTACACTTTCTGTAGGATGGAAAAACTCAACAAGTTCCTGCTATCTCTTTCACTGGAGGCATAAGCAGTATTGCACAAGATTAATTTTGCTGAGGTCCAGAGTTCTAAACTGTTTTCAAACTACAGAGCCCTTTCTCTCACTGGACACCTGAGCTTTTTGGAACAGGACCCTGAAAACCCTACAGTTTTGGAGTGGCTGTAGCTAGAATTATTTCTCTCTGTGATGTCTCCAAAAAGGTTCTTAAACAGTAAAAAAAGAAGAAGAAAAAAAAAAAGAAAAAATAAAAGCAAACCTAAGAATTGAACAAAGCCTGGAAAATCTCAAAGAAAACTGGCTCAGAAAAAAACAGGTAAGACTTGTTCACAACTCTTCTCCTCATTATGTGTTCAAAGGTGAGTTATTGCTTCCAGACATCTCAGCAATGTTTTGATTCGCAGTGAACTGCAGCATCCTCTGGCCTCTGGGAAGATCTGAGTCACTGCTGAAAGCTGTCTCTCTTCTCCTGACTGCACTATTTGTTTAAGCATGAGCTGGAGACTCCCAGGTCAATGCAGTGCCTCTTGCCTCTCTTACCTTTCCATCTCAATCATCATCTCCTCACAGGTCTTCATGTCTAAAAAAACACAGAACACAAATTCAGAAAAGCAAGTAAAAGAGATGCAAATTCTATCACAAATCTTCACGAAAACATCCAGTAAGGTCCTCTGTGTATACAGGTGTCAAGAGCAATATTGAGCTGCAAAGTAAATTTTTATCCAGAAGAAAGACAGGTCTCTTCTTGCAAAACCATGATCCTGCCCAAATACCTCCCTGGAGCCCTTCTCCTAGGTCGTGTTCAGACCTACAGTCTGTTCCAAACTGTCCTACAGAAGGAAACAGGGCATCCTCAGGACGTGCCCAACTCTATTGACCACAACTCTGCTGAAAGGACTGGCAATGTCTCAGGCTTCTGGGAAGCAGTTGGACTGAAATAAGAGGAGCAGCTTTCTAGCTTCAGGCCACTTAGAAAAGCTGTAGGAAAAGAAAAAGTGAATTTTTCAGAAAGCGATTTGTAGACCTGCTGTTCACTGCTGTTCTCTTCCTGGATGGAAAATCCTTTTTTGGAGTAGCTTAGAAAAGAAAGATCAGTGCAAGTGTAAAACTTCATGTCAGAGTTATTGCAGCAAATTATAACCTCCCTGTTTCTTTCCTCACTTTTCATTTGAGGCTTTATTGATTTTTTTTCTTCGGTTTCTGTTGTTTCAAAATGTTCAGCAGCTACTGGTATCTCCTTAGCCAGCCTTCAGTCTCAAAGTACCAGAGTTATTTTTTGAGGTACTTAACTCTTTTTCAGATATGACCTAAATAGTTCTTCAGGGCCTAAATTCGTAACCTGAGTAACTTTATTAAAGTCAGTGGCATTATTCAAACAAAGTCTTGTCGTAGGCATTTTTCTTCTATCTCCACTTAAAGGGAAGTGCAGTATTCATCTGTTAGTACCATCTGTCCTTGGGACTCAATGAATCTAATTTTTCTAATGTCATACTCTCTGATGCAACTATTTGATGTATATGACGGCTCCTTGATCATCTTGATTTCAGCATTTTCTGTTCTACAATCTGCTCTGCACCAATCCAAATGTTTAATTTGCCAAATACGCTATTTGTCTAAGACTCTTTTTTCAAGTCTGCCCTCTAGTCTTCCTTTTTTCCCCTTTGTTATCTTCGTTCTCTTTTCTTTCTTTCAAAAGGAAGAAAATAAATTTAACTAGGTATCTTTTCTTATTTGACAACAGACACTTGTAGTTAAGAGACAGTTACATTTGTCTCTTAATTTGCATTAAATTTATTCAAGAAGATTTTGTGTCTTACCAACCTGCTCTAAAATTGCTATTCTTAAAGTATCTGTGTATTCACTCTTTGTAAAACAAAGGATTAATATTAGAGCATCCAACTACTGAAGGCAGAGGGTGATTTATGACTAGTTTTTAAGAAAAACTGTCCCAAGAGACAAAGGAGAGTTAATTCTTCAGGCATTAGGGAATAATTTGAAGAAGTCACACTTATGTAAACAAGAGGCAGGGAAAAGTCTCTAGACAATCATGAGTGATTACAAGTATACATTCACTATATTGTTTATTTTTTAAACTGATCCTTCCTGAAAAGACAGTATTCTGCTAGATGTGCTAGATTGGGCAAGAGGGAATGGTTTTAAACTGAAAGAGCGCAGATTAAGATTAGATACTAGGAAAAGATTCTTTATTGTAAGGGTGGTGAGGCACTGGAATAGGTTGCTCTGAGGAGTTGTGGGTGCCCCATACCTGGAAGTGTTCAAGGCCAGGCTGGATGGGGCTTTTGAGCAACCAGGTCTAGAGGAAGGTGCCTCAGCCCATGGCAGAAAGCTGGAACTAGATGATCTTCAAGGTCCTTCCCAATCCAAGCCATTCTATGATTCTGTTATTCTTTAATATACTTCACATTTTTTTCCTTATAGCATCAAACATTAGAACATAACTGCAAAACCCAGGCATATGTCCATAAAAAAACCTGTAGTAACCTTGCCCAGGAATGTTGTACTGCTGTGCACTCAGGAGCCATTACTTCAGAGTCTGCCTTTTGCTTCACACACTATTCAGTTTTATGGTCTGAATCTACAAGTACAAGTACAAGAAGATATGTAGAGGTATATAATGAATGATTTCTATCTACTGTGCACCATCTGAGAGACAGGCTATCCTCAACAAAAATCTCCATTTGTAGTAATGACTGATCTAATGACATTTAAATCTTTTCAGTATTTTGACAGAGAAGTGAATGTTTCTTTTGTGGCTGCAGTTGGGAAGGAACACAAAGAAAGCCTGTTGGAAACTGAGTTTGAGTGGTCTTTATCCACGAGTCAGGAGGAAGCTGACCTATAAAGCTATTTAGTCTTTCTTGGCACTCTACATTGTTCAAATTATAGTATCTGTATGGTGTTTAAAAACTGCTTGGCAGGAAGAAATTAGTCTTCTCAGATGACAGTGCTTTATGATTTAAGCTAAATACTTCCACAGAGGAATCAACAAGGATAATGACAAAAAAGGAACTGTGCAAATAGCACTTTACTGAAAAGTTGGTAGTTTATCCAAAGATCAGTAATCCTTCATCATAACTCTGAGACCTTAAGAAAGTGACAGACTTGTTTGGAAAGATTTTTCCAGTTCTTTCCTTCCTATGGTAGCTTCTGGCAGCTTTTAGCTACTGCCTTTGCAACTTTCCTGGATATATGGTCTGAAAAACAGGAAGCTAAAGATGCTGCACTGGGGAAATTAAAAGTGAATGAGTCTTTATACTTCCCAAATCATCAGAATTTTAAATGTCTACTATTTAAATAGCAAAATGACTCAAAAGTTTATACTGGTATTTTGCATCAAGGGAGCATCATGAGGTATAAAAACATAACAACCTGCAAAGGAAAATGCAACAACTATATATCTCGATTTTTTTCCAAATTCTTTGCATTTCATGGCAGATGATGATGTTTATGTTGATGGATATATCAAACTCATCACTATCAGAAAAAGAAATATGAACACATATTGTATAGCTTGATGTCATTATCACCATTCCTTAGTATTTTCATGGAACTCTGTACTGCTAAAGTTGCATCAATGGTATTATATACATACATAGTTACACAGAGAATAGTGCACTAAGCAGATGATCTTGTAATAGCAAGATAATCCCCTAGAACACAATTTCTTATTTCAACTGTGATGTCTTTCTTTTAAATTTAGATATTCAAATTCATTGAAATTTATCAGAATAGTCATCAATGTCATACTGAATGAATTATTTCTTGTTATCATCTAAAGTTTAAAACCAAACCCAGTTGTTGTAAACATTACAAGATGTTTCCCTTAACAGGCAAGGCATTTGTAATTTAAAAGTGTTCCTTTTTCTTTGCCATCCATGCAGCCTCCAATTTTTATTGACATACAGGGAAATTGTGTACAGTAACACCCTCTACTTTCATTTAATGCAGAAGTTTTAGTCTGTTAATTTGACTAACACTAATAATACTGCTAAACTTATGAGAGCTTCCTTCTGTGCATTAGTTTGGAACATTTGGTTGCAGAAACAGTGTAAAATATGTAAGTACTTTGCTGAAACATGGAACTAAATTTCTTCAGGTCTAGGATTTACTTTGTCTTTTTAGTAGACTGATTATATGTAGTATTTCATCATTAAAGGCAACAGTTCTTGAAATTCTGGAATATCACTGATACAGAAGGGAGGATTCAGAGTTCAAAACAGAAGGAAGACTAGAATGAAAGTCTCACTGCTGAGGAACATTTGCTTCCTGAGTATTAGGTGAAAAGTCCCTGTAGAGATGAGTCTCTGCTTAGGACATGACTAGCAACTGCCTTCTTTTGACTTATCAACTGTTTCTCCTCTGGAAAACCAAGGACAGATGTTGGTGCTGGGTACCTCCATTGCATCTCAGGCACACGTTGTAACAGTGCCTTTGTAAAGAAGAGGACTTATCTGACAGCTTAGAAATGATAGAGAAAACTTTGATGCAGTAGGTAACCATTTAACATTAATTGAAAATGTTCCCCAGCCTCCAGTCTTGGAAATGAGCACCAGACGAATCGTGATTAAATTTTGGGATGAGACCCAGGAGGATATTACCCCTCCTCTGAGGTCCATTCACCTTTCTCCTGCTTTTTCCATTGCCCTGTTTTCTTTGAATGAAAACACAAGTATCCAGCAGCAGGTGTCCTCTGACAGGTCTCCTATCATGAACAAGGTCATGAAACCACAAGACCAGGGAACAACACAAAACTATCCTGTCCAACAGTTTGGATGCAGCACTTCTGTCAGCTACCAATTTAGGTGCCAGGATCAATCATAAAAAGGTTATCCAGAGCCCTTGTGCAACACAGATATAGCTGGGAAATTTTGAAAATGGTGATTAATAAATTATTGAACAACTCTGGTTTGAATCAGGAAAAACCCTTAAGTGGAGTGCTTTCAGACGTCTGCTTATCACCTGTATATCACTGATCAATTCCTCAGTTGTGGTTGAAGATTTGACTAATGTTTTGTAAATCTACGAAAATGGGTGAGAGCAGAAAGAGTCCATTTGGGGGGGGTCTGGGGTGATTTATGCACACTCATGCATTGCTGATTTCTTCTATACTATCATACTTACATAGGAATTTTTTTTGTTGTTGTTGTTGCCTCCTGGCAATTTTTGTTTGCTTCTGCAAATATCTCTACCTACAAACAGTTGTATTTTAGCAAGAAGTTTCTAATAAATGAAGCCAATGTTCAGAGCAACTGCAGAA
This sequence comes from Eopsaltria australis, assembly GCA_034509425.1. NCBI lineage: Eukaryota > Metazoa > Chordata > Aves > Passeriformes > Petroicidae > Eopsaltria > Eopsaltria australis. The sequence continues at coordinate 5,381,281 of JAVTVJ010000001.1, forward strand.
GTTTCCTCAAAATAAAGTTGAAAAACATCTCTAGAAAACATACAGCACAACATTAGAGATACTCAGGCAGAATTACAGTGATGGAAATGAAACATTTTTTTGCTACAAACATAGTCATGTGGCTGTTCTCCAGTTCCAAAACCAATCCAATGTGTCCCCTTAGAGTGCAGTGGAATCATCTGGGAATTACTCAGACAGTGAAACAGAGAGTATTGAGGAACAAAGTGTTCCTGTGTTTGTTTTACACTTCAGAAATGCCTGTCACTGACAACAGCAGTACCCAGGGAGTAGGAAAGATAGTGAAATATAGCTCTCTGTAGGCATTAGAAAAGTGAACTTTAATTTTTCCTATGCTGACAAGCTATAACTTTTGTGCCATTTCAATTAAAAATATGGAATAATGTGCCCTTAATGGTTCATAGCAAGACTGTAATTCTATCAAAGTCCTATGTATAAACTGAAATATTTGATTTAAACTTGGTTAATATTACTCTGATTCCAAAAGTAACAACTTCAACACACATTTTCATTACACACCATTTTTTTCAGTCAGATGGACCCAGCAAACGCAGAAATGTTAAACATTCTCCTGAAATTAATAGGATTTTATGTAAATGTTCCTTTATTGAAGCTAATTCAGCAAATACATACTTTTCTGCCAGAAACATTACTCATCTCATAGGAGGTATTTTCCTCCTGTCATGAACACTTGATATTCTGCTGCTGCTTCTCATTGAGACTTCAGAAATAGGATTTATTTCTATTATGTCCTTGGGAAAAGTGAACTGAAAGACAGCCAGACTTCTTATTTGACCTGGCTAGGCTTTCTTTTTCATTATGTCAGACGAATTTATTTACAGCCATTGACTAAGAGTAGCATTTTGGAGCCTGGACAATCTAATAGGTTTTTGCTAATAGAAATGTCCACCTTCATTTCCTCTTGCATGAACAAAGGTGATCCATTGGTGAGTTTGACACATTACTCATTTTAAAAAGAATTACAGCTATTCACACTAGTTAGGTCAGACTCTCTAAAAAGAGCTCTCCCTTGATTACAACACTTATAAATGATGCAAGAGGTTCAACAAGTAGAATTTTTAAACTAATGTAATTCCAGTTGAATGTTCAGTGTTATCTTCAAATCACGTAAACACTTATAAACTTGTAGGAAAATGTAGCTACAATAAATCTGAATCAAATACATGTCATGAAAATGTTTAAGGATTGTATTTATTCTCAGATTAAATTGGTATTCCTATACCTAAAGTCCAGATAACAGCAGAACAGGTTTAAACTGAAATAATAGTCAATCTGGAGGGACCTTTTCGTAGTGACCATTTTCAGAAAGGTCTGAAAATGTCTTCAGTTCTGCCACAGTTATGAAAAACTGTGTTATTTTTTCCCTTCAGAGGGAATGACAGGATTCTTACAGCTACTGAGCACAACCTGGTGCAGTTTTCAATGCATGAACTGTAGTACTTTCTGTAAAGCTATCCTGATTTTATTTAGTGTGTCTAAATCCAGCTGTGGTGGATTGACCTTGGCTGAACACCCAGGTGCCCAGCAAAGCTGCTCTACCACCCCCCTTCTCAGCTGGACAGGGAAGAGAAATAGAATGAAAGGCTTGTGGATCGAGATAAGGGCAGGGAGAGATCACTCACCAATTACCATCATGGATAAAGCAGACTTGACACATAGAAATTAGTTTGATTTATTGTCCATCAAATTAGAGTATGATAATGAGAAATAAAATCAAATCTTAAAACACAGTCTTCCCACCCCTAGCTTCTTCCCAGGCTTAACTTCACATCTGATCTTCTCTACTTCCTCTCTTCTGGGGGTGCAGAGAGATGGGAAATGGAGGCTGAGGTCAATTACTCACACAGTTAATTTCTGCTGCTTCTTCTTTCCTTGGGAGAGGACTGCTCACACTCTTCCCTTGCTCCATCATGGGATCCCTCCCACAGGAGACAATTCTCCATGAACTTCTCTAATGTGAGTCTTTCCCATGGGCTGCAGTTCCTCATTAAGGTGAGGTCCTTTCCATGACGTGCAGTCCTTCAGGAACAAACTGCTCCACTGTGAGTCCCACGTGGGGTCACAAGTCCCGTCATGAAACCTGCTCCAGCATGGGCTTTCTCCATGGGTCCACAGGTAGTGCCAGAACTGTGTTCTAGTGTAGGTTTCCCATGGGCTCATATCTTCCTTCAGGCATTCACCTGCTCCAGCATGGGGTCCTCCATGGGCTGCCAGTGGATCTCTGCTACCCCATGGACCTTCATGAGCTGCTAGGGAACATCTGCCCTCATAATGTTCTTCACCATGGGCTGCAGGGGAATCTCAGCTCTGGAGTCTGGAGGACCTCCTCTCACTTCTCCTTGGTGTCCGTAGAGCTGTTTCTTTCACATGTTTTCACTACTCTCTCCTGCTGTGGGTTTGGAGGCTTTTCCCCCTCTAAATCTACTGTCCCAGAGGCACTACAGCTGTTGCTGATGGGCTTGTCCTTGGCCAGTGGAAAGTCTGTTTGGAAGCCAGCTGGCATTGGCTCTGTTGGACATGGGGGAAACTTCTGGCATCCCCCCACTACCAAAACCTGGCAAGGGAAACCCAATACATAGTGCAGTGTTGAACTCAACTCTGAATCCTGTAAAATTATCTCAATCTCATCAGAATAAAACCAGGCTAACTGACTTCACTGTCACAAGTCTTACTCAACAGCAAAGTGTGACTCTAAATTTTTACCATTAATGTCCCCTCTCCAGATATTCCCTGTCTACACTAATACAAAATATAATTAGCTTCATTGCTTTCTTCTCCCATGTATTTCTCCTTCTCTATTAGAATTTCAGGCTGATATATTATGCTAATCAACTTACTAGTAATTGCTTTCTTAGCCTGGAATCACCACAGCATACGATATGAAGAGAATACTAAGATAATTCTTGGTAGATAGAACTCCACGCTGTCTTATGCATGAATAAAACGCTAAGTATCTGCTGAGCATCCAGGACAATCACTGAACTGAGGCATATCTCAAAGAGGCAGGTTTCTTACTTGTATATTTTTTACCTTTTGTGTTACACTGCCTTTTACTTCTCTAATACAAGTTTTTTGCTCATTTTAGTATCTCAGTTTTTTTTCACGAATTTGTGAGCAAGTTTATTTTACCATTAGAGTATTCTGCTTTGCTAGTTAATTTTCCTTTATCAGTTGACATTGTTACAGACATACTTTGACTGTTTAAGTCTTTGTTTCATTAAAAACATAAAGCCCACAATGCCAGCTTCTTTACCAATTTCTATTTTATTCCACTACTGTCTGAATAAACTACTCTCATGTTGAAGTATTTTTCTTCTGGTTCATCATCTGTACTTCCGAGAAATATGAGAAATTCAGTACATATGAAAATTCAGTTTGTTTGTTTTTTCTTTCAGCCTGTTCTAGTACCAGCTCATACTGTAAATTCTCATGCGGTGTTTTGTTTCCTGTGACTTAAGATTTACTCACCAGATTGTAATTAAGCACCATTTAACAAGTTTTTCAGTATTATCTTAATGTGTCATCTACACAGGGCAGTTGCCTAAAAGAAATCCAAATCTTTTTTCTCACATGTGAATTTTCTATTACCCTCTATAGAAACTATGAAAATTCTGGTAGTCATGAAATCCTGCAGAACTCCACCATAACCTGTTATTCATTCAGTATAACAGGAATTTGTCTTTTCTGACTTTAGTTATCAGCAGTGTAGTCATCCTTATCTGAGATAGCCATCTAAACTTCTATAGTTCATTAGGGAAATTTGCCAAATTCATCTTCCCGTGACATCAGCAATGGCATGACATGAAGTTCAAGTTTGAAGTACTTTTGTTGTGACTGTACAGGAAATCCCCTCGTCTGCATTGTGGATGTCTACATTGTGTCTACAGAATTTCTTCTTCTTTCTCATGTCTGAGGTATTCCACTGCTATTCTTTTCATCTAGCTGAGCCATGAGGCAGACTGCAGAATCTCGCTGTTTTGTTTCCTCTCACAGTGTTGAAATTACTGTTTGTGACACATGGCACCATTTCAGTGGCATCTGCCCCTCTGAAAGTGAGATAGTTCCAGTCTTCTCCAGACTTCTCCCTCCTGCACAGTCCACACTGGCCCTCAATGTCTCTCAGGGAAGAATACATGGAAGCAACACAGATAAGGTTTTTTACATCTCCACTCTATTCTAGCCTCTCACTGCCTCTGCTCATTCTGGGAAGTAATCAAGTTCACAATAACAGTGGTAGCCTACTGAGGGATATGTAAAATAAGCCATTATAATTTTCTCGTTTAAAACTAAGTGGACTTGCTAAACTAATTTCCATCTTGACTTCATTTCAGACAGAAAAGCAAGGATGGGTGAGATGTTTTAATTAGCAGGCCCATTACAGATGCTGCAGTACCAGGTAACAGATGTATCTTCAGCTGATCACTATGCTGCTCTGTAGCTTTCTTTACATGAGCATCTCAGCCTCCAAGTCCAATATAGACTGGCATCTTGAATGACCAGTTCAAATGATTCTCCAGGGGCTCTTTTCAGAGGCACAATAGAATAGACAACAGGACAAAACACTGGGATTTTGAGATACTATTCTCTCTTTACATAATGTATTCTGTGAGGCTCAATCGTTATCTTTCAGGACCATCTATCTCAGAATATATTCCATAGCATTGATCTGTGGAGGATATATAGCTACTGGGTTAATTACACAGTTAGATCATGTGCTAATTAAAGTGACTCTCAAGTGTTGACCTACTACTGGAAAACAAACAAACAACAAAAGAAATAGAAAGCAGAGGTTTAATATCAGACCTGCTAGAAGCTTCTGACATAATGGAGATTGTAAAAAATGACTTCATTTGATATTTTATGATATACTATGGTGGTAAAAGTAAGTAGTCAAAAAGTCTAGGAAGCCCCTCAGGCTGCAATAAAGGGAAAAATTATTAGCATTTTTATACTTAAGTTGAGGGGAAAACTGAAATCAATTGATAGATGTTTTGTCTTTGAAAGCTAAGCATAGTTCAATACACTTTGAAAAGGAGCTGGTATATACAAATATAGAATAGATGTCCAAAATGAATAGGAACATATCAGATTCTTTTCCTACAGAAAGTGTTTGCATTTTCAGTAGATCATTCTAGAGCAGGGATCACACTCATCTGTAGGGATAGGTGACTGTGCTTGCGTTGCCTTTTTTGGATGCAGAATATATGGGTAATATTTATAGTAAAACACTATTTTCTTTGGTATTGAACCAGTCATAGATCTTTATAGCTTGTGTTGACAGTTATTATCATGTACAAGTACACACTAAATAATCTCTAATTAGTAATTAACCTTTTCTTTCAAATTATAGTACTGCTCTGAAAAAGTCATATCTAGAGGGTACAAATAACATTTCAGCCATCAACTCCATGTACTGCATGCTGGACAGTTTTCTACAGCAACACTGACTTCCAGATGCAAAACAAAAGCCCTGGATGGAGTAGGAGAATCGTGAACATGAGCTCTATGATGCCTTCTGAGAAAGTAGCAGCAGGGATTACAGCTTGACAGGTCACATTTAAGAACCTGTTTAATAGCCAGGAATGACAAGATTTTTAATATTATCTAAACCAGACAAAACTGCCTCCAGCATAGTCCTGGAATAAACATGAGCTTAATTTTTATTATGCTGCAATCCTTTTTTCCTTCCAGACATTCCTTTTGTAAGCTGGTGAACCTGACCTGCAAAGAAACAGCATTTCTGATCTGAAGGCATGCATAGTGCATGTAGAATATTTTCCATATTACCCACAAAAGCAAAAATTCTTTTACAGTTAAGCATTAGATCTCCCATTATTGTGTGGGCTGCTTTGCAATAACTCATGCTATATTAGTTTTTGTGAAATCATTAAGGCTTTCATTAGTTAGAGAATAGTTAATGGAAAGTAGTAATTATATTAATGGTAAAACAAGAAGAAAAAAATCTTTTATCAAAACAGCAATTGCAAGTTCCAGCATGTTTCATCTCTTGATGAGAACATGCTTTAAACCACCATGTCACAGATGAGTCCTTTAAGGAACTATTATCTTATCTATTTCCTTTTACCACAAGTAACTGGCTGCTCAAAGCAAAACAAAATTTTTAATTCCTTCAAGTTTTAGAGTATCTGTTTTCTCATCCAGGAATATAGGACTAATACAAGGAATAATTTGAGACCTGTTGCTTTTTAGGTTTTTTTTTTTTTTAAGAGTATAAGATAAAGGCAGAGTCTTCTTAGAAGTGCATGGGAATAGGACAATTGAAAAGTTAGAATATAGGAAATTCTAATCAAATATTAGGCGGTTTGCTTGCTTGCTTGCTTTTTACTGTAAGTATGGGATGGCCTTGATTTAATGAGAACTGTTTTGAGCAGGAAATTCAACTGGATGAACTCTGGAGTACTAACCTAAATCGTGTTTCTGTAGTTCTAGCTCTGATTCAGGAAAAATTTAATCTTACACTTTCATCTGTCTCATAAGATAAAGATCTTTCTCTTGAGATAAATATTAGCTGTTACTCAGGGTGGGCTGAAATCAGTGGGAGGATGGGCATATATTTAAGTAGTTTTCTGAACAGGAATCCCTTCCTCCATCAAGGCTCAGATATGCAGGAAATTAAACTACATTGTGATAAATTTTGTTTATAAAGAACAAGGAGTCAGCACAAATTCTGTTTCTCTCTGTCTCCTTTTGCACACTTGTACAAAAAAAGCACAAATAAAATTCCTTCTTTATCATGAGGTCTTACAGTTGGAACAGTCCTACAGAAGGACGCTGAAGTATATTGCTTAATATTCTGATACGGCTGCATTTCCTTTTTCTCTTACTTATTTTTGCTTTTAACTTGTTGCTACTATTCAGATGTAACACCAAAATGCCTAATTAACCTTTTGCATAATTGATAATTTTCTATTATGTGACAACATCCTTGATGTCTTTCTGGTTTGTTTTTATTTTTTCCTTTCAATTATTAAAACTGTTGTTCAGCTTCCTCATTCCCCTGCATTCCATCTCTCTTCTGATGGAGTCAATCCAACAGAAAAATGTTTAGTTTCATAAACGTGAAAATTTCTATGTTCTAACAGAATAATAGGATTTGATTTAGAGAAAAAGCACACCAGCATATTAGCTTCATTGACATATTGAAATAGGCTTTTTCCAGTTTTTCAGTTTCTCTCTGTGTGTGTAGAGTGAGATAAGCAGTTGTGGAAAGAAAGATAGAGAATCTGGTATAAGATACATAAAATTTTTATTTTTATATCTTCTTTTTTTTTAACTACCATGTTTCCTCTGTAATATTTCTGTTACAGATGGCAAATGAACCCAAATATGGAGCCATCATTTATGACAGTAAATATCTGCTTGTGGACCTGTTCTAATTTCCATGTGTTCAAATTATATCAAAATTAGTAAGGAAAAACAAGCACAGGGTTATACTCACAGAGAATCAGTACCAATCTTTCTGTTTACTGCTGCCCTGAAATGGGGAGCACGAGCAGCCAGAGAGGGGATGGAAATATACCCCAGGAGGGGAGGGTCTTCACCTTCCAGGACCAGAAGCCCTGAGGCAGAACCAGTTATGAAAGAGCCTAACATAATCCTGGAGGCAGCAGGATTGCAAAGAAACTATGAAATCACATATTTTGCTTCCTAGATCTGGCCAGACTCAGGATCAAAGTCACAGCAGCATCAAGGCAGAGAGGTCATGCACAAGTTCCTCTAATTTCCCTCATAAAGTCACTGGCTAAAGCAGCCATGCAGGTGGGCTGGTTGGGGAGGCAGGGGATGGCAGTGGGGGGGACTCCACCTTGCTAATATTAGTGTCAAACAAAGCTGAAGATAATGCTGTAGAATTATATACTTCTGTTTGAAAGGAGTTTGCTTCTGCACTGATTTCCTGTATGTTTGCTACTGAGTCATCAGTCAGTTTTCAAATATTTTTAAATGTGAAAATTCCTTGGCAAGTTTGCAAATGGCTCCAAACTGAGAGAGACATGCAGTTGACACAACAGAAGAAAGGGAAGTCATCTAGGTATTTTCTGGTGAAATGATAAGTGGGATTTACAGTTGTTTAATGTTTTACACAATTTTATGTGTTTGTAGCTATTCAACAGAACAGACTAATAGCAAATTATAATTCTTAATGGCACAATGGAAACTCACAAATAGTGCTATGTTGTGCCAAAACAGTGTTACCTTTTAGTGCATCTTTATCTCAGCAGAAATACTACCAATTCTTACACAAAACACTGATTATTAAAAGCAGTGGCTGATATTTTTGTGTATTTTCAATATCTTTGCACATAGGATTCAATTTTAAACAGTTAATTCAAAACACTTAGCCATCAGACCCACTTGTTTTCCCCCTGTAATTATATTGCAAGAATGTCTAGACTGTGATGTCTGCCTACTTAGATACCAGAGATTAGATCCTGACCTGGAGATTCCAGAATCCATGGAGATAACGATAAATGTCTTATTATTTCTGGAGGTATTGAGCAGAGTACTGAATGTCAGGAGAGTAGTCTGGTTAGTGCTAGGGATGGTATGAAAGGATCATGGAAGAAGTTGACAGCACAAAGCTCAACTTTAAGCTGGTCCAAGGAAGGGACCAGCTGTATCAGGGAAAACACACACACACATGAGCACACACGTGTACCATTAGCCAAGGACTTCCACATCCTGCTGTGAGTGCCAGACCCCAGTGAGAGGAGCCCCTAGTGATATGCAGGTGTATCTTTCCAGAAGTTTCTGCTACGGATCTCCTGTCCACTGCCAGTCTGTGGCCTGGCTCACCAGCATCAGACAGTCAGCCAAAATGCCATAATCAGCACCTGACCAAAGTGAGACCAATTACTGTTGTATCTCAGGTCCCTTATGCTACAAGGATCTGAGGAACCAGGATTTCACTTTCTGACCTTGGTGTTTTTTCTCTAACACAGCCAAAGTTTCCAAGATTTATTAGATAAGAGGCTGACTGCTATCTTAAGTTATGGTTCCTCTCAGTCCTCTGAGGGTGCCAAAGCCCCAGAATATTGTGTTGAATGAAGGCCTATTTTCCAGTCCATTTTAGAAATCATTCATTTTATTTACAGTGTTTCTTCTTCCCTGAAACTACGACATGCTCTGTTTTATGCATGTTTACTCTGTCTTCAATCTATATTGTATTATTTCTATCTTTTAAAATATTTCTGTTGTCTTTTTTGAAACAAGAGCCCCCCCATTCATAAAGAAAAATTTAAAAACTTTTGCCTGTAGCTTTTCTATTTTCCTTAATAGAATCTGGTTATTGTGATTGTCTGAGCTCTGATGAGCACAAAGTACCATTAAAATTAGCCTCCAAGTAATCTGAAGGGGTTTTTTGCTAGATCAATACATAATTTCTAGAGATAAGTCAAATAAATTGTATTTGCCTAGCAAGATAAAAAATCAGAGTATGTGAGTACATTTGTATGTTTTATTTAAAGCAGTTTGTATCTGTTCCTAAATTTCAGCTTTAATATTCCATTTGATGCCGTAGAACTCTTAACTAGTGTATTTATGTATTTGAAACCTGTGTTACAATCTAAATTCATCAAAATGTCAATCATTCATTGCAACAGTCTGCTTTTTTCTTATCAGTTTTCTGTATTATTAGGTTGTAGATGCAATCACACAGTGCTCCTGGAGGTGTGTATGTGATCTGCCTTCCTCCCGCATAGATCTGACAATTTCATGGGCACTGATAAAAAGCAGATGTAAAATTTGACTCTGATCTGTTGGCAAATCTGCCCTGGCAAGCAATGACAGTCCTGGCAGTGTCTGACATTCTTGTGCAGGAAAAAATAACAGCTGCTTATCAATGATGTATTAGAGATGGGCACAAACCAACTGGTGCATGCATTCACATGAGAAAAGAGAAAACGTCCATTGGCAAAGGGATTGCTTGCCTCCTGCTGCGGATCTGACCTACATCTCTACCTTCTGTGGTAGCTGCTTCTTTCCAGACTCAAGGTCATAGAGGTGAGTCCCCAGAGTCAGCTACAACCATACTGTCAGTAGGGACACAACTTAAATATGAGTTGTCCCAGTTTTCCTAACCTGGAGAGTCAGCTGGTTCCCTTAGAGCTGGGACTGAGCTGCCAGCCAGCAGATTGGTGGTGAGAGGGATCAGCTGGGCTCTGCTGAAGTGGCGGTATCATCTGTGTGCTTTTGTTATCTCTGTCCTCCTTGGTATATGACTATCTTACTGATTTCTAGATTCTCTAAACGTAACAGCTGGATATCATACCAGATGCCATTCCTGCTTATACCATGGCAACTTGGAAGATGAGAAATAAAGAGTCCCCCATGGAGCTAAAGCTTCCATAAACAAATACTGCCAAACACAGACCTAAATGCTGTCATAGCAAGGGGCATTTGAAATTCAAGTCTGTGTTTGCTGAACACTTGCTAATTCAGTAGATGGTTAAAACCTCTTGAAAATTAAAACTCTGGCCAGATGCATGAAAAAGATACATTTCTTAATTCCCACTGGTCAGATTTGAAGAAATGTTAATTTATTTGGGGCAAATATAGTCAGAGTAGCTCCACCTTCCTCAAAGAATAGGTGACAAGCTAACATCTTTGTCTCATCCTTCCTTTATCAACACTAAGATGTGGAAATTCAGGCTATTGGTTACTGGGGCTATGGTACTGTACGCAAACAGACATGAGGAAAATAAAAGAAAGATGTACCATGTTTTGAAGGGATTACTGCATAGAGGGGCACCAGAGGACCTGGCAGGGCATGAGGCTATGGGGGAATGAACATTGCACAGGACACTGCAGGGTGTAAACGGGTACAGGTCAGATATCCTCAGGCAGGATGCCCCAGCCTGCCTCCAGTGATGCAGGGAGGGGTGAGGTCAAAGATCTTCCCCTTGGTTTTCCAGCTAAGTTACAGAGATGCATCTGAACATCTGCCCTATCTTAAAAGACCTGAAATATTTTGCTACTCTTGTTCTAAACTGAATATTTAGTGTTATTTTTCACAAATAAAGTATAAAAAGAGTGAGAGACTCCATATAATAAGTAATGGAATATTTCAAGTATGACATAAGTTAAATGTCCTCTAAATATCAAAGTTACACTCAACAGTTTCATTGGTCCTCGATCTTACCGTGTAAACTTGAAGAGACTGAAGTAGTTTATGCAAAAATGTGGATCACAATGTAGCGCAATTAATTATTCCTCTGACCATCTTCCTCAGATGAAAGTGGAGGAGCTACTGGTTGTAAGATTTTGAGATTCATCTCAGCATTTCTGTGGTGTCTTTTTTAGACTGTAATGGTAGTCCAGTAGCACTCCAGACATTTTCCAAGCAGAAATCCATACTCCAGGGACGTTTTAGTCATAATATATTGTTTTAAAATCTTTCTGTTGCAAACAAATTTGCAGTTACCCAGATGGTTAGGTTCTGTTTGTTTCTTGAGTGTTCATATTTGCTCAATATTTGAGTCACTGCCGTAGAGCACAAATAAAATGCTCAGTGCCACTGTCACTGTAGCGGTGTGCATCTGTTCAAAACAGGTAGATCAGAGGACACCACCTTGAAGAACTCTCCTGAAAAGGTCCTAACTTAACAGAGATACAGAGGTGCCAAAAGCGCTGAGAGCTCACAAGGGGATAAAGATTTCCAGTAATTACCTGTGAATTCCAAGTTAGAAAACAGCTTTCAAGTTTGTAGAAGCTTGTTTATATTTGTCAATGACTCTGTGCATGTGTTTGTGTGTGGGGGTGTATGAGAGAGAGTGTGAGTGTGTGTGTGAGAGAGCCCACAAGCATTAAAGCAGTGAAAGGGACCATTTGTGATTAGGAAAAAAGATTACTGGTGGGAAATGCTATGCTCTGCTGCACATTTCAGATACGCCAGAGATTCAAAAAGGTCATTGCCAAGAACAGTTTCCTCTGTTGCAGACACACAGTAAATGTGTGAAGTGGCCCTGAGGGCAAGGCTGATAAGACAGTACAAACATGTTTGATCTGCAGGGTTTTCTTTTTTTTTTTTTTCCTTTTATATTCAGTCCTGTAAAAAAGCTGTTAGTCACAGCCATTTGCAGACAAAACTATTTTTAAAGCAGAAAACATGAGATCTTAAAAACGGGGATAAGACCAATGGAGGAAAGTTGCTTAAGGAGATGGATCTGCCAGCTGACACGGGGAAAAATCATGCAGTAGGAGTTGAAGCTGAGCATTTCTGCTTTTTCAGGGAAAGACAAGGGCCAAGTTTTGAATATCTGCAGGCAAAGCTTTATTGTTAATCTTTTTGTAGGGTGTTAGCAGGATCACAGAAAACATTAGCAGCATTAATAAACAGGACATAAAAGTTTGATCACCATTTTAAACTTCATCTAACCTCAGGTCCACTGCACGTTTCTTAGTTTGTTGTGCTAGTTCACACAGAGGGCCAAACAATGTCTCTGTGCTTGCTTCTGCACACCAAATCCGTATTTCAAACATGAAAAGCTGCACTTGTAAGAAAAGAACATAGCAAGACTTTCTAGCTGAATGAGATACACATGTTGTGATGCTGTATCATCCCAAAGACTGATCCTCAGTTTTTAATTTTTTTTGATTTTGCTTTGTTTTGTTTTTTTAAGCAATAATACTTTTCCAATGTCCTGAGACTGCCAGATGGTCTTTCATCTTTTTCCAGGGATTTTTTGACACTTTTTTCCAGGTAATCCAGTTACAGCTACCTAGGCAAAAAAACTGACTTCACTAAGGGTCACAGTGATCCAGCTACCCTCCTTCCAGCCATATTTTCAGCAAATAAAGTATGGGTTTTTCCTGGTTTGTCTTCTGGATTATTACCATTCAAGAAACTTAATGCATCATGTTATATCTCAAAGTCTTTAGAGAAGGTCAAATTATCTGATAGGCAGGAAGGTGATAATGGCTCACTAAATGCCATTTTCCTATCACTGGGTTAATTTTTCTTGACCACCCATCTGAGTGATTCTATCTAGTTTCTCACTAGCTCTTCCGTGTCTCCCAAAGCTACTCCAGAAGCTGTCTAAGTAGTGAGCTACTACATAGTTTCTTTCTTCCTGGGCTGTGCAGTTAATGTAACATTATTCTGGTTGATAACAGCTCTGTCACCTTAGTAGAACTGACTAAAATATTGCAGATGCTGAGTTACGCAGCAGACCCCTTCTTGGTTATCACTGTTTAAAGCATCAGCAGTTTCACTTAACTACAGAAGCACCACTTTTACTAAGATAAACATGCTTGCACAGCTTCTCTGACCAGAAAATGCTGGGGATATGGCTAAAGCTCCTGGGAGTTTAGTTTAAACCCTAATTTGAGTAAAGCACCTCACAGGCATGAAGAAAACTTTCATTTCTTATCTGAGTAAGCATCTAGACCTCAGGTTCTGAAATTTCCAGCTTCTTAAAATGTGTTCTGCATGTCTCCTATGTTAGTTTTCAGAGAGTAAACTGTTGTGGTTATTAAAACCAGAGCTAGGTTAAGACCCCAAAGGAAAATTTCATGTAGGAGTGCAGTTCTTTTCAATGGAATTGATGTGTACATATTTCTGCATGCAACACTTAACAAGTTACACAAATATTTTAACAAACAATTCTCACACATTAGATTATAGTCAATCATGTATTTGAAGGCAAGTGCAATTCTGCCGTGATGATTTTGAACAATGAATGTTTTTAGGCACTCAAACACGGTAATAGCATTTGGCTTTTATTCATTTTACACCTGATTATGGGATATATGCTATCATACTTCACAGAAGTTGTTCTATTAATGTACATTTAATGAATGTTTACTGCTGCACACAGCAGTGTTTGAGGCTTTGAATTTTAGTTCCTATTATTTTTGGTAAGTGTTTGAAATACTTTTATACTATTGGGAAAGGCCTTGATCTGCAGACCTGCCCTTGAGAGGAAGCATGGAGAAACCTCAGCTGATGACACAAACCTACTAGGGTGAATCAAATCTTAGATTGCTTTTTTCTAGAGGACTTTTAAAAGTAGCTTACAACAAGGCATTGTCAGGCAGTGTCTAGTTTTAAAAATGTCCAGGAAAGGATCTTGCATGGTCTTCTGGGAAGGGGTAGTCTATAGATGAGATACAGAGCTGTCTTCTAGACATAACACTTGGAATTTTAGTTCCTTACAATCTGGAACATACTCCACCTAGAGAAGAGTTTTGCTTTTTTACACATTTGCATCTGAAAGGTAAGTCTTTGATTAAAGGTATTAAACAAAAATATCCAATTTTCATTAAAAACTGAATTACAAGTTTTAATAGAGAAGGCACATGTGAATGGACAGGTGTTGAAGTATAAATAGCAAAATATTTTGCTATGAACTGCTACTCACCCACACTTGACAAAAATCAGACCTAATATGGGGGGAAAATAGAGAAAGGCTTATGTGCACTTACAAAAGACTGGCTTTTCCATGTCCAAGTACCATGTGAAGCCAGGAGTTATGAGTTATGAGGCATATGCCCAAACCTGATCTTGGTGTAATAAAAGAAGATGGGAGAGGATGTGAGTTGGACAGAAGAAGAGAAAGGAAAAGGAAGTCTGCACTGATGGCACCAGGCAGAGGCAGAGTTAATATCAGCAATTTCTGATATTATGATATTCTGTATGAGTTATAGAAACCTCAACAGGGAGTTCTTTCTGTGAAGGAAGTGGCGCCCACAGAGCAAATAGTAATACAGAAATAGGGGAGTAGACACGTGCATATTTATTGATGATCTGCATTAGTAGCCAATGGTCTCGCACCTGATTTTCAGTGTAGACGAGTTTTATTATTCTGAGGAAAGTTTAGAAATAAGAAATGGTTTATGAGATTTGTTTTGGCACATTCTGTTCCTCTAATGCGGTTTGACATTACTGCTAGAAAGCAGCACCCTTAGCCAGTTGGTTTATGATCTCAGTATTTTGTAAGAGTTATTAAGCTCACATAATTACCTTTTTCAAGCAAGCTAAGGTAAAAAGTAAGTATCTGCAGTTGAAAGCAGTCAGTTTTTATTTCAATAAAACTTTTTACTGTGTGCTTACTTAACTTAAGCATTTGCAATTCTTTCACAGTCCTCTGAGAGCCTGATTGATTGTGACATGGCTCCTGGATCAATACCTCTGTAGCATACCAAAGAGCTGCTAGAGTGAGCTGTGCAACTGCTTTATGGAAAGCAATCTGTCACTTCTCCCTGTCATGCAGATATGCTAATTCAGGTGTTTTTCTGGATGCAAAGCATTTTCTCTAAGAGTGATAACTGTGTGTATGCAAAGTACTTTCACTGACATATTTTTTCTGAATACCTGAGTACTTACTGGACAAGTGCATTCAATACCAAAATGGGAACCACAAGTAGTGTATTTTAATACAGCCTCCAGCTGATATAAAAAGTTCTCCAGATTCAGGATACAATATTCCATCTTTGCTTGCACCTCAGATGCAGAATATCTGTTTCAACTACTGCTAATCAAGTTATTAACCACTGCTTGAAGAAGCAACCTTGTGGAGCCACTCCTTGTGGTTTCTTGCTTTGTGTAAGAGAGGGTCTTGTTACCTCATGGTAAAACACGCTTTTGAAAGTTTCACTAAATAATAATATTTTGTTCTCAGAAAAAGGAAAGAGAGAGCTGTAGTTTTCCTAATTACCTGTGGGAATCCTTTAGTGCTTTAGAAGCTTTACAAGGCATTGTAAGAAGAGCAAGTGAGCAGAGAAAAAGTCTGCAGTCACCGTCTTCACTGAGTAACTTACACATCATATTCTGTTTCCATTTCTCTTAAGGCTTGATCTTTCATATCCACCTGACCTACGTCATAATCAAACCCAAGAAGGAGCAAATTTATGCAAATTTTAGAGATTTCATCTGTATTGTGCAGGGTAGAATGTACCCCCTGCTAATCCTAAAGAAAACAGAATGATTTAGTAAAGGTCAACACCACATGCAAGTTAAAAAAATGTTTACCATGGACTAGATTTTCAACGGGACTTCACAATAGAAGGTAAAGCTGAACAGGGCAGATGTATTGCAACAGCAACCATGCCTATCAATTTTGTCTTGGTTTTTAACTACAATGCAATGCAAGGTTGTTGTATTACTGGCATTTTTAAAGCATTTCTCTTTTGGGCCACTGTGTATACTGTGTACACTGAAATGGAAATATGAAATGCATTTTTAAATAAAGAGATATATGACTATGGCATTTTTTTTACCTATTCTTTCTGTGGTAAAGCAAAAAAATAAAAGTACAAGTTTCAAATTCTGATAGACTAAAATGTCTCTTTTGCAATGATGCCTACATATGATAATTATGTGTATTCAAGACAGAAATCTTTATTTTTGTCAGAATTATTACAGAACCAAATTATCAACTTTTTTTCTTGCAGGCCACAGTTTCAGAGAAAAGCTTCTAGCTGTCTAATGGCTAATGAGTGTTTAAATTAGTTATTAAAACTTCCTACATCGAACTGGAACATAAAATTTCTTTATGAAAGTAATGCTGTTAGCATAAAGCAAATTCTAAGTTTAGACACACAGGAATAAAGACATTTTTAGGGCGCCCACATGCAATATTTAGGTTAACATATTAAAATGTGTTTGGTTACAGCAACAGTAAATTTAAATCATTCCTGTAGCAGCAACAGCAGCAGCAGCAGCAGATGCTTTCAACCAGAGGAGAAGCAAATGCTCTCAACTTATGTTCGAATAGTGAATACAAGATCAAGGTAACTCTCAGGAATATACAAACCTGTTTGAGCACCTGCATAAACGTGTAAGGTTCAATTCAATTATAGTTTCTTTTAGAATTGGGGGCAAGGTTTTGTGCTTGTATTGCTAACTGCACTTAATAGTCACGCAAGATAACTTGAAAATTAGATTACTCAGAAAAACTCCATTCCAGTAACTGCTTAAAAAAGGTGCCAAACAAAAGGAACATATGCAAGACAATTCATAGGTATTTAATTTAATGAGACTCATAAGAGCACTTGTATCTTATTGTATCTGTATCGTTAGTTCTACTATTCAAACAGAAGGCAAAAGTAGAGCTTAAAATTAGAATATAAAGCTTGGTAATAAACAAAGCTTCGTCCAGTATGTTGATTTCTTTAAACGCTGACCCTCTCTAAGAGCACAGTAGCCTTTCACCAGTCCAGATCAACACTGGCAAAGCTAAATTTAGGCCCTTGGAGTTTGATCGTGAAATGATTGTTTAGAGCTAACTTGTGACTGGATTCTTCCTTTTTTTTCCTTAGTAAATATTTCATTTCATAACACTTCCTTTTTGACAGTGTTTTTCTTTCTAGCTCTCATAAGGGGAAAAATGAAGTATCTTCCCTGCTTTGGGTGATGATAGATTCAAGAGGATTGCTGCTGCCAAGCGTAGTTCTGGAATAAAAAGCAAATAACTTAATAATTGAGATTGGGTTCTTTGTAAAAAAACACTACAAGGGAACATGAGCATGTGAAAATATGTATCAAGCAGAAACCACGTTAACTAACTGTCATCCCATCAACCCAACTGAAAATGTGTCAGGTGCCTGCTCTTAAAGATTTAATTTTGAAGCACTCAGGACTTACTAGCAGCACACAAAAGTTCTGACTAAAGTTAATTTCCTTGACATCACACAACCTGAGCACAGTTTTGCCTGTGGGGTGTGGAACTCCTAATGAGGTCAACCAAAAATCTGTAGTCTCACTACAGATCAGGACTGAATGTTAAAATGTCTAGTGGTAAGTTTTGTCTTTTTCTATATGGGTAAAAAAAGCAGAAAAGCACAGGAGTTCTTCCTAGGTAACACCTATTCAGAGCAGGTGAGTGTGTACATACAGGGTGTGGTAGAACAAAATTCTGTCCTAATTAAGTGATGATAAAAAGCCAAAGGATTTCAAATTCTGACCATTTGAAAATATACTCCTCTGAAGGGTAGTGAGTAACCACAGATCCCTCTGATAGTCCAGCTTTAAAATGTTACAGTTTCCTATACCTGTGGCAATTGCTGAGAGGGGATGTAGCAGTCATCACCCTGAGTTGGACAGCAGTGCCTGTCATTTCTCAGCTAAATGAAAGATGAGCGATTTGAACTCTTCCTGCTCTATGCCCTGGCCCTTGTGAGTCTTACAATAGTCCTGTCTGCCTGTGAAAAGAGAGACACAGGCAGATAATGAGGAAGATAAGTGCCCATTTTCCATCTTAAGGTCTAGGGGTTTTAGCTTTCATGATACAAAACTACATGGATGGGTTAAGATAAATTTAAGGTAAATTCAGTTACTAATAGCTGATACTCCAGTGCTCCCAAAGCTCATTTGAAGAACTAAGCATTTCTTCTCTACAGTTCATTATAATGCCTGGGCACTCAGCAGGAACAATTTCTCATTCATTTATAGAAGGAGATGTTATTGACATTACTTTTATTTAATCTTCAATAGTACTTTAATTGTGCTTTTCAATTGCAAAACTAGACTGTAAGAGAGAAGGAACAGAACTCTAGAAAATCTTCAGAAGACCTCTAATTTAGCAAATCAATGACCAGCAAGTATTTTAAGATGTGTGGTTTTAAGTATTCAGGACTGAAAATGTGAACCTATGATTTATGGCTCTCTCAGAAGAGGTATATCTGAAATTAGGGTAAATAATGCCCCGGAAAAAAAGTGAAATACTTTGTGACAGGACCTAAATTCAGCCAAAGCCTTGAGAGGAATGTGTCTGCTATTTTTCTTAAGGAGAATATGTCAAAAGGAACACAAGATAGAAAAGCTTTCCGAGCACAGCAAGTTTCTGATCAATTGGCAGATCAAAATAAAATGCTTTGGGAACACATACATCCCTCTCAGCCAGTGTGACCTTGCAGGCTGCTCCAAACTTAATCTCTGTCCAGCAACTTCCAGTGGCATTTGGTATTGCAGGAATAACATCCCCACAGGGTCCACAGGAAGCATCTGTCTTTTCTACACCTTGGAATCGTGACTCTGAGTGTTCTCCACTCCCAAAAACAAAAGGAGGATGTTCTTTCCACATCCTCTCTTGCTTCTTCCCACCCAGCAACCTAGATATTCACACATACCCACTCTTGCATGGCTAATCCACTCACCTGTGGAGGAGTTATGCTGTATATAAACCCAATAATAATGATTGCTTTTTCTAGAGAGAAGATTCCTAATAATGGCTCCTGATCATTACTCATATGATTGGCTAGATGAATAAAGACATGCATAGGTGTCACAATATATTTAAATTTCCTTTAATTCAGTAATTTCATAGCTCAGTAATGATGCCACTGAGTTAAACTAAGCCAACAGTTCTATTTAATCCTCTAAAGCTTTTACTTGCATGTGCCAGTGAGATGCTTCTTTTCAGAAAGCCTAAAAAATATTGAGCAGTGATTGTGTACATACAGGGTGTGATAGAACAAAATTCTGTCCTAATTAAGTGATGATTACTGTCTCAGAAGTTTCTGAAGGCAAAAAATAGTAACAAGCATGCACAGTTGATAACAAATAGTTTAAATACTTGCTTGTTGCTTTAATTTAAGGGTTCACTGAGGGGAAGAGGGATTTTAAAGCCTCTACTATGGAACAGCCCCAAATGCTTCAAAGGAGATGGTCTTCACAACTTACAAGACTCAGTTAACTTCTTTACATATTTCTAATATATGTGTCTGTAATTTTAGGTTCTGCATGAATTACAAAGCTTTGGCTGGATCTGAGAATGTGATTTTCTGTTCTTTTTTTTTTTTTAATTCCCACACAGTGCTCTACTAGCAATTTTTTTGTACTCTAATAAATGTTGTGATATTAAAGCCTGTGGAAAATCAACTTCTTTCAGTTCATTTATGTATAATAATTACTTTTAGCTTCAGCTGATTGTAGCAGCCTCTGACAAAAAATAGATGGTGGAGACTTTCAGATTTAGAGATTTCATTCAGGGCTGTATAGAATACTGAAGCCTGGAGTCTGGACTAGAGGTCTGAAGCAAAATTTAAATGATAGTCAGATTTGTTTTTAAAATACGCTTCATTATCTCTAATGTGGGTACCCACAGCTTCTTACCTGAGATGGCAAATTGTGGTGAGGAAAAAAGCAGTCATTTAATTAAAAACTTAGTTTAAAGCTAGCTTAAAATAAATTACTTTTTTCTCTTGCTATCAGTAAAGACTCTAATTCCAATTAACTTTTGAAAGAAAACCCAACACAATAGCAACTTATGAATAAATCATAAGGTCAGATCCTGCATGTCTTGTTCTAGAGAAATTGTCAGGAGTAGTTGTGTGACTCCCAATAATTTGTGGGAGTGGACTTCCTTATACATGGGAGAAAAAAAATCAAAACCAATTTCTGGGAGCAGAAGTGCATCATACCTTTTTGTAGAAAAAACCACATTTTATCAATCTTCAGATTTTCAGATTTCCATAAAATGATGAACTATTTATGGCTTTACATCCTGAACACAAGAAAGCCACTGATCAAGGATGAACCCATTGCTTTCTTCGTAAACCAGATTTTTGTCGAAGTGGTAAGAGGAAGAGGTGCTTTAGAAAGGCATCTGCTTCTCATTAGGAACAACACAAGACCTTTGGAAAAGTTTCCAAAAACAGAAAATCAATGAAAGGGAAAGAAAGAAGGTTGAAACAAACTTAACATCTCTTATTGAAGTGATTATTTTTTTTATAATTATTTGAGTAGCCAATTGAAAGGGAAATGGGAGTAAGGATGAAAGAGAAGTCAAGTTATGTTCGCCTAGTCTAAAGTATCATTTTTTTGTCAAAACAAGACAAGCTAAGTAATTACAATAAGTGCTAATATGAGAATCCTAACTAGTTAAAATTTGAGATGAGTGAATTGTCACAAAAAGAAAAAAAATGTCATCCAAAATCTTATTAAAATAAACTAAATTAAATATTTTAAAATTAAAATAAAATAAAATAAATGTTTTAGCATCTTTTAGATATATAGTGGTAGCATGAATTCCATGTTACTTCATGTAGTTTTTTACATGAGAGCTCTCATACGATTTTCAAGGAGTCCTAAAAATCTAGCTTAAAAAATATCTCCCATCAATAATAGAAAAGATCAGTTTTATAGCAGGTATCATAACCTGGGCTTAACCAGAATTATTCCTAGCATCTGCAGTTTAAAAATACTCTGATCCCAAGTATTTGGCATCAGGTCTAAAATGTGTTTGATCCTCTTCAGTCTCTTCACAGATGAGAGCAAAGGCTGAGAATGTAACTTTGCACAGACACAGCACAGGTCTACACACCAGAGGCTTTGCAGTACAGCTTCACTCACTTTTTCAGAGGCAAAAGTAGCTTCAGATCTAAAACAAGTTACTATGGACTAGTATCAATCAAATTCATAATCACTGGAAGTTTAGTCAAGTCAAAACAGAATTTTTAAGGTAAAGGATAATTTTGAGATAGTCAAGAATTTAATCTCAGGATGTATGATACAACTACACATTCTGAAAATTACAGTATTCTAATAAAACACTACCATATTGATAACAACTATAAATATTTCAAATAAAACAATACAACTTTTTACTGCCTAAAGAAATGGAATCAGGAGGCAACAACAGTAGTCTAGCCTACATAAGTTAATGTGATTTGTTCTTTGGATCTGGTTCAGACATGGTCCATGCCTACACTAACATGAAGCCACATCCTGGAATCCAGCTGTTCTACTCCTGCCACATTTGTAACTCTTTAATTCTTGGGTAAATGCTGATGTAGCCCAGAGGAGCTGCTTCACAGTTGAAGAGCAGTTGATATGCTTTCATATTCACTGAGTTTAAACAATTTTTGTTTTCTCATCTTTAAAATAAAACTATGCAAATAACAATCATTATTGTTACTGTCCACAGTTAATCCTTTTTTCCTGTAGACAGCTGGTTTGCATAAACCAGAAATGTGGAAATTGGATGTCTCCTTGGTTTCCTCTCTGTCAGGGCTGTTTCCCCCACTTTATTCCCAATGCCTCCTCTAATTATTTTATAGGCAAGCAAGCCAATAATTTCCAGCAGCAATCTGTGAATTACTAAAAAGGTTTGTATTTCTTTTGTCTCATTGAATAAATTGTTTTCTTTTGCTTCTTTTAATTGAACTAACTTCTCTTCATTTCCTGGTCTTGAAACCTTCCAAATATATTCTTTTTTACTAATTTACCACTTATTGAAATATGAATGCCCAGTGCACACTTAATTTCTTGAGGGGTTCAGGACTTCCCCAGTCAGTCACGTGCATAAGTGAGATAGAAAATAAGCTTGAGGCAATGGACCATCCTGAAAAATGACTGACCCTCCATAATTAAATAACAATTGATATTTACAGCAACCCTACAGTTGGTAGTTTTGAGTGGTTGCATCTAGAGCCCCACAGCACCTTCCCCTGCGTCAAGCCCAATTTGTACTCCTAGGTGAGCCAATTAACATCCATGATGGAGTGTCCCAAAGTGTCACTACTGCAGAAGTGTCAGACTGGGCACAGATAAGACACTTGTAAAAGTCAGCAGAAACTGCTCCAGCAGAAATGGTCACAGTCCTTAAGAGGTGCTTTGTGTATAGTTAGGATGTACCCATATCAATGAGTTATACATGCACTGGGATGGTCACACACCATCGTCGTCAAACGACTTGTAAGAACAGAACAAAAGGTTAATTTCAAGAGTCTTTCCAGATTCAGCTGAATGCTGCACTGTGAGGATCCTCTTGATTGAACCACCTATCGCCACTGGACACACATCAGTCATTCTGATTTAGAGATCTGGTTCTCCACGCAAGTGTTACCCCAATCCAAGATTGCAATAAATTATTTCTGCCTTTTAAAAAACACATTGTCTAAATGTCTCTGCAACAAGGCCAGATTTGGGTGACAATACAGTGTAGAAATAAATAAAATTGCATTTCCTACTTTTCCCTGGTGTTTTTTCAGTCCTATTACCTCCTAATGGCAGATTTTTCTGCTTGGAGGTAGGTTTCTCCCTTTTTCCAGTGATTCTTTTTAATTCCTTTGGTAGGTGAGGTTTCATGGAAGATTATATTTTCAGGCTGCAGTAGAACATGCATGGGGTATGGAAATAGTTCTGCAGCAATTACATTAACTCTTAACTGTTTTATGATGGATTTTCCCTTCAAAAGGTTTTATCATTAGACTCCTAAGACTGAAGATAGTTGATTCTCACAAAACAGCATGAGCTGATTTTCATGAGCAGTAGCAATACAGAGTGAACTCTCTGTTTCAGTGTGTCAAGACAGTGCAAAATTGCTTCAAATGCAGTTGCTCTACACATTTGCCCTGTAGAAGAATAAAATCTTCCCTCATAAATTCAATTAAGAGATGAACCACATAAAGAGGCATGGATTTGTAACTCCAATTAGCTTTCTCCCTTGGACAGGTGAAGTGTTTGCTTCTGTGTCATGTCTTAGTGTCCACACAACAAAATTCCCCTTTCTCTCTAGATGTCAGGCTGGATCATCACCTCTTCAGAAAGTTAATTCGAGCACTGCTCTTCACTGTTTTCAACCTATCTCTGAGGTTTCCAAGATACTCTGAGACTCTTGTTTCCCAAGTCTCCACATCAGCAGCACTGAGATAGTACTTCTTAAAGGCTTCCTCAGGTAAGCTGCTTCGCCAGTTTTCCTTTGTTCAGTGACTAGTGAAACTCATATTTTTGTCTGGTAAACAATATTCATGGCAAGAAATCTACTTACTTCTCTTTCAGCTATTAATTAGAAAGGGGAAAATGCTTCCGGGGAAAATGCTTCCAGGGAAAATGAAGGAAAGTAAGAGCCTTCACATACATATGCTTAGTGTTCAGAGCTTTTCCCTTGGGAAAAAGTCTCAAATGATTCTTCAGAGGATTTAGTTCACTGTTGTTCCAAGTTGTCTCGATGATATGTCCCATTTTTAACCAAGATGAGCATTTTTTCTCCAAACATTTTCCCTTTTATATTTCTTATTTAATGAGGGCTCACAGGTATGTAATATATTTTCAAGATTACTCTTCTCCTTTTTATGTAGCTGTGAAGTTCACATCTAGTTCAAACAGTTTTCTGAAAAAGCTGCCTTTGATTTTCTAATTTTCTATGACAACTGTTTCTTGTGAATATCAAATGAATAGAGATTGCTTAATCCTTGTCTATTTGTTTTGTTACACTGCCATGGAATTTTAGTTTACTTGAAGCTGTTCCGCTAACTTCTCAGTTTCTTGTGCTGTCATCTGGTATCCACTCTCACCACTGAGGTCCAGAGAAGTCTGTTGCATCTAATGACCCTTAAAACATGTCTTCTTTGTTTAACATGAATCTATGGCCTGACACACCACCACTGATGCAAGTCTGGTAAAATACATTTCCTTAAAAATGCTTTGTGTTAAAAAAGATTCATTTCCAAATTATTCTTCCTTTATCTCCAGCACCAGTTCTGTCCACTAAACCTTGCAGGAGAGACGTGTGTCTAGCTCAGCACAACTTTGAGCAAAACATAGTGGAACCAACAGTAAGGGTATCACATTCCCTCTGCTTTTGTATAAATACAATGGAAGTGAACTCCATGGAGCCACTTCTAGAGAGTTCAACAATGCTGCCGTGGTAAAAGAAGGTATTTAAGCTAACTGCTTAGAAGCAGCTGAAGCTGGAATTTGGATAAAAACAGAATATAAAATGGGCATTTTGTCTCCTTTTTGAGACTCCTTCTGATTGCTTCGTTGCTGTTGTGCACAGGTAGTCTGTTCCTACTCATACCTTGGGCACCTAGCTCACTGCTTGCATCTGTAAAACTGATCTCCCTAGGTTCCCTATATAATCAACAGGAAATCTAAACCTATTCGAGTCAATATTTGGCAAAAGGCAATTCTTTGAACAAAGTTTTAAAGTATCTTTTCCTATGTAGATTACTATTTAATAAAGTGACGGAGAAATTATGATACAAACAAAATATCCCTCTGTGTTGAAGGAAGTTTCCATCCTGTTGCAACTGATTCAGAGTTGTCAAAAAGGAAGAAATATTGGAGTCACTTTGCGATCGTGTGTGAGCTGAACTGACTTTTAAGAAAAAGGAGAGCATTTTGCTTTTCTTGTACTAATAATTCATTACTACAGATTTTTCCTTCAGATGTGCCTTGACTAATCTAATGTTTTATACTTCTAATTTTTCAGAAATGTGGTTTTTTTAAATTGTTGTTTGGTTTTCATTTTATACCTTAATAAGTGACTTTTACAAAGTTAACTATTGAGTTCTTATAGACAACCCAGACATTGCATGTTAATTTTATGGAACTATATGTGGTCAGTACACTGAAAAAGTCTGGGGTAAAATTATCTCCCATCAAAGGCAGATTACTTTGCTGTCTCAAAAGTTGTTTGATTTGCATAAAGAGTTCTCACCTAAACTCTGAGGAAAACTCAGAATTAGTTCTCACCTAAACGCTGTTTGTGGGCTCTTGGATGAGATTTTAGTGAGACCAGATTTCACTCCCATGCCTTCACATAGCTTGAGAAAGTGGTAGATGCAAAAATTAACTGCCATAAATCCTGATACAAAGTTGGCATAAAGATCCCAGGAAAAAAACCCAAAGGAGTTCTGGAAAAAGAGTGAAATAATGCCTCAAAGCAGAACCATGGACATCAAGTACATTCCTTATTTAGCCATGATTCCTATGCCACGGACCATGGTTGTGTACAATGCTCTTTCAGAGATTTGACACACAAATTACTCTCATTTAAAAGAATGAGTCCATAAATAATTAGGAAATATGGACCAAGTTAGACATTAATGTATATCTTTTGTCTGTAAAAGAGCAATTAGAATTGTAATTTATTTATATTATCATTGATAAATTATTTGTAAACCATATAATGAGTGGAAACTTGAGTAAATTGGACAGCTGGGAAAATTTAGATGGCTGTCTTAAAATCACATTATTCAGCTCATCAAGACAAGTGAGGGCATGACATTGCTAGAAGTGACATCTTCTGCAAAGGTTATAGAGCACTTTTTGTCTTTAAAAAGCTAAGTGGCATTTTCCACTGAAACAATGCAGAAATAAGCAATTAAAACAAAATCATTCCAAATTTTTTTCTCTAGGCACAAATGTACTTCCTCCTTACTATCTATGCTGTCTGACTTGTAGCCTTAAGGAGTAGGCAAAAATTGCATTTTGCATAGTTCTGAGCATATTACTGGTACCTAGTGTATAGCAGAAAATGTGAATGAATGACCATAATCAGCCGTTGATAGAACACTTTTTGTCTGCCTATTTACTAAAATCATGTTTGGATACCAATATCTCACCTATCTACTTTTCTCCCCTCTGGTCTATGCTGAAGAAGTAATTTGTAATTCAGTTGCATAAAAAAACAGCAAACAACATCATTTTTTCTAGGGGAAAATGTGCTTTCGAATCCACTTAGGGTGGGAGATGGCTTGGCAATGGGAAGTTATTTAAATTAGTTACTGTTCTCACTTCCATTTATAACACCTGCAGTATTTGAAATTGGCATGATGGCTCCTCAGTGATGTATTTTCATAAAAAGTGGTCAGCCCCGCAGTATTTGTTAGCATACACACTCAGAAATCCGTGTATGGAATTAAAAGGGCTCAATAAAGAAAATGCCCACTTCCACACTGCATTAATTCTAAAAGGAAAAGGAGAAGGCCTATATATAAAAATATAGGCGTAATGATACACTATGCCACTAAAAATAAATACACATGAGTAGATTATGTAAAATAGTGAATCCCAGGGAGTGCTATTCTTCTTATTCATTTTGTCTGTTGATCCTTTTTCCAATATAGAACACCATTTAAACCCAGCAGAAGAAACTCTTGGGTCCCAGACCCACCAATAAAAGCAAATCCCATTATAAAAGACTTACAGCAAAATTCAGCACTTCTGCAACTTGATTGATTTTTATTTTTGCTAAATTGTCCTCAGTATCAGAGCTGTCCCTGGTAAATGCAAGGGCAAATTATATGCTCAAGAATAAACATATCTTTAAGACAAGGAAAATTTAAATTCAAAACTGGCTTTAAATGCATAATTGCATCAAGGTTATTTGTCTTTCCTGAAATATGCTTTGTTACAGGGCCAGGCTCTTCGAGTGGGCTAGAAGTGAGGGCTCTACTGTGGTTATTGCTATGATCATAATCACTATTTTAGTGGAAATAAGATTAAATTTTGAGGAAAGTAGAGAGGCTTTAAACACAGGCTATTGCTATCAAGTAAGAGAACTGGAAAACATATTGGGTCAACAGAGCTGTTGTTAATTACTCTGACACAGATAGGAGTTTTCCAAACTTATCTGATGACTTAAGATCATTGCTATTACTGGAGATAGCACTGCATATTTTACTACAATGTCTGATGCATGTCTTAGCAATCATGCATAATACTGGGAACATCTCTGGACCCGCTGATTAATTTGATTTACTGAGGGGTCATTTAATTTGTTGATGGATTCCTCAGTCACAAGGGATTAGATAGATATGAAAGGAGGATGACATACTCATAGGTCTGCTTAATCAATCATTAAAACCTGAAGCAACATGCCTCTGGTAGAAGAGCATGAGTTTGGATTCATGATTCTGAATCCAGTGGATATGTGAGGATCATAATTCTAGGAAATTTCACCCACACAATTATTTTATTATAGCACCTTATCAGTAAAAGAGAAGATAAATTTTGTATATTTTAAGCTGGCTTAGTAGAAGCTGTTATGAAAGTTGTCATTAACTATGGTGCCTAAAAGATAAACCACGTGGAAAATTGTACAATGTAAAGTTTTATTTCAGCCTGAAGCTCAGCTCCAATTAAAAAATATTTTAATGCTTGCATAAGAATTATAATGAATAAAAATTCCAGGGTTTAATATTACTGTTACATTTCAAAAATAAAAAGAATTTTAAAATATACAGTATATGACAATTTCTAAATGTAAGTTTATGTGTACACACAAAAATGTGCATGAAAGTTTTTTTGCAAAAATGTAGCAATCTGCAAGGTAAAAGAAGGCTGCTGTATAAGAATACATTATGTTCAGAAAAAATTTTCCCTGCAGAAATGCAAACACCATTACATGGTGTCCTTGATTATAAACTTTTCTTGTACAGGCCTTGAAAAAGGCATCATTAATGGTACTTTGGTGGTTTGATATCCAGCACCAGCCTGGCAAAGTTGAAGAAGCATTTGGACAATACTCAGGAACATGGTGCAGCTCCTGGGGATGGTGCTGTGCAGGGCTGGGAGTTGGAGTCAATGTTCCTTGTGGGTCTCTTCCAACTCAGCTTATTCTGGGATTCTGTGTTTTGAGACTGAAGAGGGGGAGCTACAAAATTAAATAGATTTGTCTATGAATCACCCATTTTATACAGAAGAAAAATGCTAATGCAGTTTGAAGATTACACAGCCGAAAAAGTTAGTATATGCTAATATGAGTTTCTATGGAAATGCCAAACATTGTGTTGATAATTTTAGAGGGAGGGGCTGTAGTTCAATAAATATATTCTATACTCTTTAAGGAGCATTATAGAGCATTGTGTTGGTTTTGTCTGCAGCAGCATCAACTTTCTTCACAGCAGCTGTTGTGGGGCTGTGTTTTAAATTTGTGCTGAACACAGGGTTGATAATACAGAGATGTGTTTGTTACTGCTGAGCAGGGCTTGCTCAGAGCCAAGGCCTTCTTTTTGTGCTGTCAGGTTGGTGAGGAAAGTGGGTGTGCATGGGAAGTGGGGAAAAGACAGAGAGGATAAGCGTCCCAGACCTGCCAAAGGGGTATTCCATACCATGAGGCATCATGCCCAATATACAAAGCTGGGGAGAAGAACAAGGAAGCGCTGGATATTTGGAGTGAAGGCTTCTGTCTCCTCAGGTTACCATTGCACGTGATGAGGCCCTGCTCTCCTGGAAGTGGCTGAACACCTGCCTGCCCATGGGAAGCAGTGAGTTAATTCCTTTTTATGCTTTGCTTGTGTACATGGCTTTTGCTTTCCCTATTAAACTGCCTTTATCTCAATTCACGAGTTTTCTACCTTTTACTGTTCCCATTCTCTGCTCAATCCTGCTGGTTGGGTGAGTTAGCAACTGCGTGGGGGCTGGCTGCTGGCTGAGGGTAAACCATGAGAAGTATGTATGTGTATAAAACTTCTAAATCATTTCCAGAAATACTGGGGTTTGCGTTTAGTAAGATATAGCATTGCTTTATTTCATATCTGTAGAGGTTTTTCAACAACATCTTAGCTGACATTGAAAGAAAAAAGCTTGTACCTACTGATATTAGATTTCAAATCCAGGTATTAGATCCCATATGTTAGAAATCACTGATGCTAAATATTCCCATACCTGTCCAGACAGAGGCTTGACTGGCAAGAGTATAACAGTCAAAATGTGGAAAACAATCAATTGATAACAGTCACTTGAATTTGCAGGGAACTCTAAAAAGAAAGCTAAAGGCAGAGTGTTTTTATCCCACATTCTCTGTTTCTGTTTCTTCCTTCTCAAACATTTTTGACTTTTCATATCTTTAAATATTGACTGGCATTCTGTTGATTTTTTAAGTGTACAATTCATGAAACAGCCCCACACTGCCCCAGAAGCTGAAAACTCTTTGTGTCCTCATTTCATGTTTTGTCAGAAAGCAGAAATAATGAGACAATAATAAAGGAAATCTTGGCAAGTCTCAAAAGAAAATTCTCAAAAGAGAGATTTTGCTTGTGTTTTTACTGCTCAAATTGCCTGCTTTTTGAGATGACCCAAAAACTGTGGTTCAATAAACACTGAAAGTACAAAGAATTCTTTCTCTCCTTCACTCCCATGTGCCTTTACACACATTAATGTAGGAGGCTCATAAAAGTGAAGCACCAAGGATGAGAGCCTTTATTTAGCTGAGGCATAATAATTTAATACAAGTGTAATGCACATAATGTGTTGACTTGCAAATGGAATAATCTAGGATCTTCAAATGCACACTTTCAATAAAACAGTAATTTAAGAATACTTTTTAAAACTAATGCATTCAGACAATATATGCCTTCTCTCTTATCTATTCATGAAGTTGCTTCTCCCTCATACACTTGAAATAAATGTTGAATTGACTCTCTAACTAATTATAGAACAGTGTTAAGCAAGTCTCAGCACAGTAATTTCAGCTGTAGTGTCCTGGGTGACTTATGTAAGACCAGAGGCACTTGGATTTCTTGGAAATAAGGAGCTATGCAAGATGAACTCCTCGTCCTGTATTTGTAGTACACTCTTTCAGCAGACAAGCATAAGCAGTTCTCTTTCTACATCACTCCTCCAGACCAGGGAAATGGCAGTGAGGTTTGTCAACTGAAATTCACTTTCAGCTGCACAGTCTTTTCAATCCTGAGAAAACACCATAAAATTGTCCTTTACCTCTTCACAGTGAAAGTACATCCCTCCCATCAACTAAATGGATACCAAAATAACTGAAACCCTATCAAAATTATGTCCTTACCTATATTCTTCCATACACTTCACAGTCATTCTTCAGATTGCAAGTTATATAAATAAAAAATTAACTTCAGTTAATACATTTGATTATTATTAACTAATGCATATCAAAATAATAATATTTTATATAGCTGTGCTTCAGATATAAATTCTCAGGAGCTAAAAGCTAACAACATCAATCTCTCAGCATCCATTTGCCCAAGAATGTTCAGCTCATTAGAGGTTCCAGTCCCTACAGCTAAAATGTTCATCAGACTTAATAAATAAAGAAATAAATAAATACTCCTGACTGTTTTACTGTAAAATAATGAACAACTTCCCCTGGTTCTGTGCCAAGGTATTTGTCATGTTCAGTCAGGACCCCAGATAAACCAGATTTTCTTTCTGATAATCTATTGCAGCCAGTCAGCATTTGGTTTATTCAGCCTCCTTTCCTACTTTCAGTCTGCTTATTTGATGGCTCTGGTCTAATTAGAGACATCACTCTTATCAGTAAAGAGACATGCTCTTTAGTGGAAGGAAGTGAGAATTTGGCCCTCATATACAATTTACTGCAGCATGTAATGTTGCTTTCTCAGAGATTAGTAAAATTCTTGCTCTCTCTGATGTTGCAGGTCAATGTTAAATTCAGGTTATTCCTCACATCACATCTTATAGCAGTCATTGTTATGAGCAGCCAAAATGTTTTGCATATATTTTCTGTTCTTTCACTGAAATACTACATATTTTTTTAAATTATGTTTGCCCTGAAATTCACAATAGTTTTGAATTAAATACACATGTAGGGTATGTCTCAAGGAGCTTTTGCTTGGCAACAGCACATCACTATGTGCCTCATAAAGACTTCATCCACTTCAATGTAACATGTGCATAAAACTGGGAAGGTACAAGAGAGGGAGGGACAGGCCAACATTCTGACAAGAGAAGCAATTTTTGAGAAGATTAGCCCATAAAAGAGGTCTTAAACAAAACTCCCACTAGCCATGGCAGGAACACCCTGTCAACACATTTCAGGGATGCTATTTTTCAGCCTAAAAGTCAAGGTTTTATTGAGGTAAAAGATTGTGCTGCAGTTCTGCCCCATTTTACAGCCACAGTGTGGTTTCTTTCAACCCATTTTCCTTCTTTAGAGTTGGCTCAGTATAAATGATAAGAGTGCCTGCTCTTTCTGAGCTTTTAATATGGCCCAGATTATTTCTTGGCCACAGCAAAATACTTTTGGGTTGGGGGACTGGGGATGGGGGGGGGCGGGGGGGGGTTTTTGAGGGGGTGGGGCAGGGAGGGGATGTTGGATTCTTATTTACTTTAAAGAGACAAGAAGATGTTGTCGTAAAGATAGTTTTGAATCCCAGTTTCTATGGCTTACAAAAGATGCTGTCTGCCTGGCTGTCCTCTTTCTCTCATTGACATGTTTCTCTTAGTATGTGTAGGTGCTCGGTACAAATGATGTTTTGTTCTTTATGTGTGTTTTTGGGGGCTTTTCTTTTTTAATTAGTGCAGAGAAAAACGAATGAGCATTTATAACAAACTGTGAGTCTTTGAGCCATAATGACCCTTACATATAATTAGGATTTTAGGTAGGTGAGAATGACTCTCACAACCATCCACCTTGTGATTCCTTTTGTTGTTTGGGTCTTTTTTTACTTCAAATCCATCATTGATTAGTTTACATTTATTTATTGCAAAAAGCTCTTTTGCTTTCTGTGTATTTTCAAATGCTGCAGATGCTTTAACATCCAAAGAGAAGTGAAGGGGCATCCATTCTCAGAATCCGTCATAAAGGCCTTATATAATTTTATAATGCCAAGCAGTTGATGCCTTTCAAGATTAATATCCAATGCTATGTTGTAAAAATGCAGAATAAAAGTCAATCCTAACATGAGAGAGTTACAGCCTAAGCACATTTATCTCAGAAGGTCTGAGCTGACTGGCTTAGTTACTGGAGCTCTATTTTAGTGGTGAGTAGGTGTTTAAAAAGTGTTTATATTAAAAAGGTGCCTGCTCCAGACAAAAAAATAGTTAAATTCACAGTACAGTGACACACACACAGAGAAACAATTTCCCCACTAAATACATTAAACAGTAAAGGCACAAGATTAATGTAGGATAATAATTATAACACCAAGTAGAACTAGCAGTGGAAGTAACAATTTATTTACAAAATGCATTTCCATTTGTCAGTCTTCTGCAATCACATTAGAAAGAAATACAAAGGAAGTTATATTTCATCAAGAAAAATATGTTTCTGGAAAGCACAAAATGTGAAGAAGGAAGATTTTTTTGGTGCAGTGTTTTGGTTTGGTTTGCTTTTTTCACAAACTGATTTTGTATTTTGCTGGCAGGCATTTTATTGTGACAGAATGTGAAGGTATTACTACATACAACATACAGTTCCATTGCCTTTTACATTCAATACTCCACTCTATCTGATACTGCCATGGAGAAATTGTGTAGCCACTAACACATCCTGTCAGTGTGATGCTGTGGTGATTCCAGATTTCATCTGAACTTAAATATATGGTGAGTCAGAGCTGGAGTCATGACAGCATTAAATTAACCTGTTTAAAATACGTTGGGAAAATACCTATTTAAAGGAACTTATTTCATTGTGTATTTTACCCCTGGTATTATCTTTTCACTTCTGCACTATTATGAAACAGAGAAACATGACTTTTATAGGCTCTTGGAAAGATATATGATATCCAAACTAGGTTTATTGTAAGAACTTTACATAGGTTCCAAAATTTTATTTAAAATGTAAAACTGTTTTTCAAGATGAAGAAGCTACTCTCTATATAATATAATAATGGAATTAAAACCAAAAATCAAATGCACAATACATTTTATCAAAGAGAGGATTGGAAGTTATTTTAAAATTAAATTTTAAAAATGTGAGTTCTTGGGTTATTTCATACAAGTAGTTAGTTGCAATGAGTAGAACTCTTTAAACACATTATTTTTTGAGATAGTAAAGAATTTACTCATTAAATTCCATTTAAAAGTTAATTGAGTGGTGGTTCAGGATCCAAGATTTCAAACTGGCCAACGTTTTGATGTCATGTCAATACTGCACCATCACCTTTTTTCCTTCTCATTTGGCTCACTTAGCAATAGTCTGTAAACTACAGAGGCCAAAACATGCTCTGTGAGTCTGGCTTTTAGCTTTGACTCACAGAAGCATAAAGCACATCTCCAGCTGCTTCCACCTATTGATCCGCTCCTACTGGGCTGAAATACCTCTTGAAGTTGGTGTAGCTGGATATTAAACAAAATGATGCAACCTCTTTGGACAGATCCTTGAAGAGAAGGTAGAATCAGCACTCTAAAACTCTCCTTGTTATTTAGGTTGTGCATTCCTGACTAACCCCTGAACTACTGTTCACAGAGAAATTCAGGATGGTACCAGTGGGGAAGATCTTTAAAGATGAAGGTGATCAACCACAGAAAATTTTACTTTACTTTACTTTTAGGCTGTTTTACAGACTCTCCATCCCTGACTACTTCGAAGTCAGGATAAAATGATTTTTCCCTTGTTGCAGAAAGAGCAACAGGAAACAAAACAAAATAAAAGGAAAGGGAAACAAAATATGAATATCTTTTTGAAAAACTTCTTCCAGTATTGCAGGATTTCTCCTGGGCATCCAGGCTTCAGATGATCCCCGCAGGGTGACTGACATCAAGCTGTACCTTGGCTCTCTTCCACAAAACAGTTTTATCTTGCACCCAGTGTTTACCAAACAAGTACGGTGAGATTATGTCTTCTGTATTACAGGTATAAATGAAAATTAATTTTGTTGATACCAAAGATGGTTGAGTTTGAAGGATACATGGTGGTTGACATAGCTAAGAAAAGCAACTTTTTGAGCGTATAGGCCCTTTTTTATTCCTTATATAAGCTGCTCTAACATTATATCTCTGTCCAGGTCATGTTCTGTCATTTTGACTACAAGCACTTTTACAATTTTATTTTTTGAGAAAAAGTCAATAGAGTGTCTCTGAACACACCATCAAGTATTGTAAGTGGGAGCTGAATCTTCTCTAGTCATAGGGCTGGGGAACAGCAATTTCTTTCACCACAGTTTCTGAGAGGGATGGAAGTGGAAAAAAACAAAAAAATATGCTTTTCCACAACTTCCTCCCAAAACACTGTCCTGATTCTCTTCCTTAGTAGTGATAGCTTCTTTCTGTTACAAAAACCTATCTTCCAGTGATTACAAACAGTATATTTCACATCTGCTGCTGCCAGAACAGCTTAAAGTGGCATATGACAGAGTGCATGACAAAAGAAATCTGACAGAATCCCTCCATCAATGAAGAGTCAGCCAGGGCAATGAACATGGTCATGGTCAAAATTTTCAGTCACCAGCTGTATATGCAATAACCTCAGAAATGTTTTGCAAACAATATTAATCCTGGTAGAAATGTCTGAGTAAACCTTGCTTGAGTTTTCCTTCATAGAAGAGTTGAGAAGTGACAGTAACAGAGAGTCTGCTTTCAAGAAGAAATAATCCACTATTATTTAAGATCATGAAAAAAATGAAGAGGGATTTGCAATTATTTTCAAGTATCAGAATGTTATAATACCACCAAGAGAAGTAACCCTAACAAAAAAATTACAAGGATATTACTTACTCCTAACAACTCGAAATTAGTTTGATTTGCTGTTAGATTTGCTCTTCATTCTTATATTGAAAACCTGTTGTATTTACCTTGGTCCATTTATCATCCTTGCTTCTGCAGGAAAAGCAGGTGTACAAAAAAATCCCATTTCACTCCAATAGCTACAGTTTTTAGAGTTAACCCTCACTATTGTCTATCCACAATATAGAATATTGCTTACCTCACATACAGGCAAAAAAACTTTAAGAAAGAAATGTAACTTTACAGAATTTCTTCCAAATAACAACTGGGGGAAAAAATCATTATTATGAATTTCTCTCTGTAAACATGCAGAACAGGCAGATTTCATCCTTCTTGAACCAAAACAAATGGTACAAGAATTTTCTTCTATTTTGACTTTTAAATAGAGTACTACAAGGACCAGGACACTATGACTTAAATTTCTTTTTAGGAAAGAAATGGAAGTCTGTTATTAAGTATCATTGCGACATATGTGCTTAAGGTAAAGAAAAAAAAATTCTTTCTCAAGGCCAACTCTCCATTCCTAATTTGGTTATGATAGTTGGATCTAACTTAGTATTTACAGGCTGTCACAATTCTTGTATCTAATACTTACTTTTTTCCAGATGGATAACAATATACAGATCACTACCTATAGACCTTGTAACAGCAAAAAGCAAAAAAGCATTTTTTTCTATTACAATTAATCATTGATCAAACATTTGTACCTGTCTTGCCCAGATTGGCATATGAAATCCCACTATTTTCCTGTTTTTCTTATTTTAAGCTGCATTTAAACTGTACAATGTAGCCTCCCCTTCCTATTTATCTCAGCTTCTCTTTAAATCAATTAAATTTTGGCTTTCCCCTCCTCTCAAAGGTGAATTCAGCTGGCATTTAAATCAAGAAAACTAACATTTCCCTATTACTGAGGTGTAAAAAACCACAGCCCTTTGTTTGCAAGCACTTTCATGTCCCATTCACCCACATCCTCTCAGGAGTTTGTTATAGTTATTAGATATTAATTAATGGAGCTGGGTCATTGCATACTTTGAAGAACTGGCACAAATCATTATGAGTTGGCAGAGGTGCTGCCCAAATGCTGAGCTGATCACAGTAAAAGAGGATGTGGATGCCATGAGGACACCTCTCTAGAGCAGAGGTTTCTATCACATTGATGCCATTACAAAAGCAAGTTGTCCATAGGGCCAAAGCAGATGAAAGCATACAACTTGCAGCCTTCCTCCCCTCACCACTCCCTGAAAAATAACTGTGTTTTGGTTTAGGGGGATTTTGGTGGATTTTAACAGTTTGTCAGCTCTTTAAGCCTGTCCTGCACTCCACTTTTTGGCTCTGTAAGGGCAGAAGCAGCTTAAGCTCAACAAGTAAACTTGTCACTTCTTTTCCATCTGGTATTTCACATGTATAATAATGATAGGACTACAGCATCTCTTTCTTCTGTGATTTCAAGGATCTTCAAAGAGAGTCACAATCACCTTCTTGCAACTATGATGTCTTTCTCTCTTCCTTTACAACACGATCTGGTAGAAAAATCTGTTGAGGACTTTTTCCTAGCTTGCACTCCTTTTTTCAAGTCACATGAGACCTTGAAGTGACTAAAGGAAGAATGTGATGCACATACAACATTGACTTGTGAGGTGGTTTTAAATTTTTCAAGTACTTTGTGCTTTAAAAGAAAAATAAATACACATTTAAAAAAGAAAACCCAAATCCATGCAGCAACTCCACCACAGGCAACATAGAACACCAGTTTGTTTTTGAAGGCCAAAAATAAGTCAGACAAAATATTGATTAAATATTTATTAATAAAAAAATCAGTATAAAAAAAGATCATTCTGTACACTTAGAGAACAGATAAAGATGAAACTATACAATAGCAGTAAAGCAAGACACAAGTCAATTTAAAGACCCTTGAAATCATGTTTTCTGAATTGTGCTCTTTTCTGTTATTTATTGTCTCCACCAAGACTCTAAGCTTCCTGAAGGAGCGACTTGATACACCTTGGATAACTATGCATGCATAACTAAACATGCATAACTATGACAACCATTAACCTATAATAAAATTATGTTGGCTACATTAATGTTTGCTATTGCTAGTGCATCCAGAGATAGACAAATACCCAGCAGGTTTAATGATAACACATCAAAAACTTGCAGAGATACTTGTCACAAATGTTATCATTCAGCCAAATACTTGTTATTTTCCATAATCCCTGATGCATTTCAGTCATGCCCAGTAGAATAAACAATCATTATACTAATTAGCTGCATTTAGTCTTCAGCATTGCAATGTTATAGTACCTGTCAAGAGCATGACAAAGGTACACTTGGATAACAAAAATAATGTGATTAGTTTGAGTGAAATCCTTGGCCGGATCTACCCCTCATAACTAATCTGACAGAGAGCAGAATATTGATAGAATTAGTCACTTAGGAACAAGTAGATCTTTAATCCACAACCAAGCAGGCAGAAGAAATCTAAAGAAAAAATCAGCGGTATCAACTCTGATTAAGGTTGCTCTCCTCCTCAGAAGAGGTCAGGGTCTATTAGGATTACTGGTTTGTTGTGCATCTCCTCTATTCTGTCCTCAAATACCAGCATACATAGGTAGGAATGAAAGTGGTACCTGGGTATTTGAAGTTGGGATCTATGCAGATTATTGCATCTTCATATAACTGGGCTTTCTAAAAGCAAAGCTATTGACAAGCATTCTTGTAAACTTACACCCTGTAACTGGTAAACAAATACTGGATAAAACACATGTGCCACACAGCAGTCCTACTCTGAATTACAGATCTGAACCTAGTTTACATCACTGTGACTGCCTATAGAGCTGCTATCTTAAATGTAACTTAACTGAATCACCCATTGCAAAGTCATTCAATACACATCTTCCTCCTAAACCTACAATGTCTTATTTTTACTGTCACTTTCCTCTAATTATTCAAGTAAGTCATCAGGATGTTTACTCCTGGAAACTTCCATTAGAGAGATATCTCAAATTATGGCAAATCTGGAGAGAACATGGTAGGCCAGGGATATGTCCATTAAGCAATATCATTTTAGCTACTGACAAATACTTTGAAAATACACTTTTCCACTCTCCTAAAGGTTTTGTTTTCTTCTTGCAGCTGAACCCAGACATTAGGAAGACCCCAAGCCTCTTGGAAAAACAAGTCTGTATGTAGCATCTCAGTCAGAAAAGCCATCGCACTGTCCTTTTCAACTGTTGGTACTGCAAAAATATATATAAAAAAGGTTATAAACAGAATTTTCATTGTATTTACCTCAAAGATATTTATTTATCTGCCTAAGTATTTTTGAATGCATTCTTATCAGCTTTTTAGCATAAAGTAATATGGCCAAACTGTATAAACGATTGTGCAAGTACTATAAGTAGATAATTAAATAAACATCACTGTAAGTGTGAAACAGTAATGGGCATTACCACCTGCATAAAGTGAAGTAGCATATGAGTTCATTTATAAAATGAAACCGTGGAAAGGTTCTACAGCCTTACACTTGATGTACTTAAATCATCAAAGCAGCATTACACCCCACCAGATGGTATTAGCTGATTATGACTTGTTTACTAACACTTTTACCAAAAGGAAAATGGAGCAAGTAAGTTATCCCCACCACCATAAAAGCAGGACTCACCTGCTTGCTGAGAGTGTTTTTCTGCCAACAGTTGATGGAGAGGGTTCACTATGGAAGAAACTTTTTATCCACCAATATTTATCAATTAACTCTGGTAACCCTGCCAAAGGAGAAAAGCCCACAACATTAGACACTGGCTGAATAACAGGAAGAACTGAAAACTGTTTCAAAGAAGGGAACAATACCATGCAATGCTTTGTCCTGGTCTGTGTTGTTC
Organism: Eopsaltria australis; assembly: GCA_034509425.1. Classification (NCBI taxonomy): domain Eukaryota; kingdom Metazoa; phylum Chordata; class Aves; order Passeriformes; family Petroicidae; genus Eopsaltria; species Eopsaltria australis. Next base: position 5,420,329 of record JAVTVJ010000001.1, read on the forward strand.
GCAGCATCTGAACAGCAGGAGGAGCTGGAAGAAACACTGGATTCCGAGTTCAGTCTTGCTGTTTGTGGAAAACAGAGACACAAGTAACAAAAAAATGCTTTGAGAGACTACACTATTTATATGTCAGGAGTTTTTCAGACATGCTGTTACCTCAGAGGAAACAATTCCACTGAGCTACAGAGTGTAACTTCTAGATTATTTCCACTGTTCTACTACAGTCGTTTTTATAAGAACTTTTTTAGCAGTTTCTCTCTCACTCTATTTACTCTTCCCTTAAAAGCATACTGAGATCTGTCTGCATAACTTTCACTGAAATCACTTAAGATCATGGCCATGCTGCTATCAAGACAAGAAAGTACACCCTTGAACATTCAAGTCCACAACAACCCAATTGCTGTACTTTCCCTTGTGACACAACTAAATACCACACTCACACTAGTGTCCATCCTGCACCTAGGAATCCTAACACACCACATCTACTCTCAAAGCAGTGATTATTTCACACATTTAAAAGCAAAAATGTGAATTGATTTTGTATTGTGTCTAAACTTGCAAAGTAAAGTGGAACTAAAGTAAATAGCAAGTACAGATAGAAACCATGACTTGCCAGGCTAGCACTTTTTCTCAGTCATGTTTTATGATGAAATACACACATGTATATATATGTATATGATAACCCTAATAAATAATTCTAAAGAGAGTAATTTTTAAAAAAGTAGATTAATAGCCAAAAGCAGATGCTCATTAAAACTAAAGTTCTGTGATATGAAAACCTATCTAAGTAATTAAAAGCTATTAGGCAAAGACAACTCTGCCTCCAGCTCATTCAGACATCACCAGAAACACTTTCTGACTATTTTCCTGAGTGCCAACAACCCGGACACTTTCTCGGGACAGGCTCGGGGGCTCAGCCTCCCTCGTCCAGAGGCGCTCCCCAGGCAGAGAGAAGGGAAGAGGAGAGAGAAGGGTGGGGATGTGTTTGGGGACAACACGCAGCTCCCGGCCCCGGCGAGCACTCACTTCTGTAGTACTGGTTCTTGGCCAGGAGGCAGCCGGCGGAGGGGACGGAGGCCATGGCAGCGACAAACGGGGAATCCGCCGTTCTCCGGGAGGAGCCTGCGGGGAAAAGGATGCGCTGTGCCGGGGGAAAGGCTGCGCCCGGCGCGGGGAGCGGTGCCGCTAGCCCGGCCCTGCGGCTCACCTGCGTGTCCCAGGGAGAGCGGCCGCGAACAGGCACAAACGAGACCCTGCTCCCCACCGAGCACCGCCCTGGCCCCCCGGCCGTCCTTTATGGGACACGGCGGGGGCTCCCCCCGCCCGGGGGCGGTGGCACAGGCGGGACGGGAGGGAGGGGAGGGAGGGGACGGGCGGGGAAGGAGCCCTCGGCCGGAGCCGCCCAGCCGTCGCCCGGGTCGGCCCGGGACAGCCCGCGGCCATTGCTGCGTCCCAGCACCGGCCCCCTCGGTCCTTGCCTCCTGCATGTCATCCCAGACACAGCTCTGGAGTGCCTCAGGCCTTAATAATTCTCTTCCCTGTGAGCAATGGGAAGAGCGGGCTGAAGCAGACAGGTGCCTGTTGGGTAAAGAGTTTTGTTCAGAAACTCGAACGTGGCTATCTATGCACGTACACTGATTTCTTTAGTGAAGTCAAAGGAATGATCTCCACTCTCACGGTAATGAGCAAAATCTGTGATCGTGTAGTCTTCGTAAAATTAGAACAAAGTCCAAGATAGATCACAAAACTACTTTTACCTTCCCAAGATAAATGCACAGCTCTTTCATTGCTGTAATCATATTGCATGGCAAAACGAGTCCAAAGGTGTGTCCTCACGTTTCAGAATTGTCAACAGAAAAAGTAACAAACAGCTTTGGCTGTTGGATTTGCTCCTGCTCCGTGACATTTTTTTTTTTTCTCACTGGAGCAGAGGTGTAGTCTGTGTGATGCCGTGTTACTGTCACGTCTGCTTGAATAGTGCATTCTATCTCAAATGATAAAGACGTAGCTCATAACAGCTCCTAGAATATTTATAATGGTGTAAACCACACTGCAGGGAAACAGCCTCTAAAATAATACCCACGCAGCATTTGTAACAGGTAAAGCAGAGTGTATTTTCATAGGCCTTTTTACTGATGTGTTGTCAGTCTTGACAATGTGGGGTCTCTCTTGAGCAAAGATTGAAGGCTCATCACTGAGAAATCTGCAAGATTGACACATAAAATACTCTGCAGATAAGTTCATACTAAGCACTAGCACCAGTTACACCATATGTTTATCTTGTTACATAAAAAAACACTGTAAGAGTAGTAGTATCACTGTTGCAGGTTCTTGTTTATGGATACCTAAATGTATTAGCTTGTTAATGCTATTAGCTGTTGGCTCGTTGTATCAGTCACCTCGTTTCCTGCCTTAGTAGTCAATTTCTATCTTGAGTCTTGTTCTATTTCAGGGCAAAAAATTTCTGCAACACATAATTTGTTTTTGTCACCATAAATGCCCTCACACTATGCACTCTGTTGAATTGTCAGATCCATTCCTGAAAGGAGGGAAGCTTCTTCCCAAAGAGCCACAGGAAATGCTCTTCTTGGGCTGTGAGGGTGGGTATTTGTAGTAATTGCACTGTGTCCCAGATAGAGATAGAAACATTATCTTTTATTGTATCTGCTTTTGTCTTTCAGCTTTAAAATCCTGTTTTAATCCACTCATCAGTTTGCTTTTTTATCAGACAAACTGTTTAGGCTCTAACATGCCCGTGGTATAGGCTTTGTACTTGGCAAGGAAACAGACATAAGTATCTCTCTTGCAAACTTCACAAGCATCCATCCATTTCAGAGCTGTGCCAAAATACTCAGGAGCTGGGGAGCACCAGGCCTGTAAAATATTCAATTGCTTCACTGCTGCAAGTGTATTATTTGGCTTTATTATTTAGCATACATGATCATTTACCACTATTGTTTTGTAGCCCTGTTTAATGCACTGGAATAGAAAGTACTTATTTAATGAGAAGTTTTCCACTATTTCTCTCACTCAATCTGTTGTTATGTCCTACCTATTGTATTTTCTTCTAGTTAGAATACAGAATCCTCTGAATATAGAACTGCAGGTTTCCCCAGTGTTTTTTCTTGCATGGTCATTCTGGCAGACTGTTTCTAAAATACTGGCACAATTATTTTAAAATATTGCTACAAAACCAAGGCATGCTATTATCTTCAGCTAACAAAAGGGAATTCTGAGATCCAAAGGAGCTAAGAGAAAATTATCCACAAATCTTACATGTCTTATATAAGATCAGTTTAGGACTTTATTTTTTTATACCTACTTCCTGCCATACTTCATTTACCCACTTATAGCTGCCATTTACTTCAGATCGAGATTTAAGTACTCAGTGTGTTGATACATCAGATTCTCAATCAGACATTGAAAAACTTGGTTAGTGGCCATCATGATTAAGTAAGTCACATAGCATCAATTACAAACTCAGGGTCAAGGTTACAATGCTTTCGAGACAGCATTCAATTGCCTTAAGCACTGACCTGCTCTTTTGTCCCTGGAAGCCTTGGCTGCATCACTACTCAAATTCTGTCATGAATATGGAAGTAGTCCTATTAAATGCATGCTATAGTCTCTTGAATATAACAAACTCAGTTCATATCCATGCCTTATGCAAAAAGAGGCAGGGGCCCTATTAAATAAATAGTACATAATCCCCAATTTTGAAAAAATGCCTTTACAAAAGGTACATTTCCATCCCTTTGACTGACTAATACCATGACCTTAACAATAATGTTAATGTAAGATCTGTGTATGCATAACTGTTGAATAGACACAGTACTGAATTATTTGTGATCCCATGAAACACGGATGCTTATCAAAAAGTAACTTTAAATTAAAAATTAAATCAATATGAATGATTAAATGGATAAATCTCCCACCTTATCGTGCTAGGATTACCTGATATAACCCTTTATTGGACATTAAAAGCAAAACATCCCAGCCACAAAAAGAAAAGCAAACAAACAGTCTATATTGAGCTACGCTTTGAAGCAGACCTGTTAATTATTCACTAGACAAAGTTTATTAGATAAACTTAGCTATTCTTTCACTTCTTGGAATATCTGTGAGCATGATATCAGTCTTTCCAGGGACTTGTTTTGGATATTTTCTTCCACACACTTTTGTGACAATTTTTTTTTGCTTTTCTTTGCCACTTAACCTTCTGTAAGAATTGTGTGGCGTTAGAAATTGTAGTATTGCTTCATGGCTGTGTCCTTTGAATAATTGCATATGTACTCTGACAATGTTTAAGAGATGTGAACAATTTGAGTGAAAACATCTTTCCATGCATATGCAGAAAGATACATTTTTGGCCCATAAGGGTTGAGTATTCTCTCCCCACAAGCCTCAGAAAAAGCAGATTTTGCCTTTTCATAAATCAAAATCACAGAATAGTCTGAGTTCAAAGGCACCTAGAAAGATCGAGTCCAGCTCTTAAGTGAATGGCACATACAGGGATCGAGCCTACAACCTTGGCATTATTAGCACTGTGCTCTAACCAACTGAGCTAATCTCAAAATTAGTCTTATTACCCATCCACTACTAACATCTCATTCAAATTTTTTACAGGAAGTATTAGTCAGTCTTTCTTTTAAGGGAAGTTTATCTCAGTTCGAACATACGGCTCTCTATGAGAAGACCAAACTTCCCTGAGTAGTATTTTGTAATTTCAGAGAACTTTCCTTCATGGATCTGTTAGTAATTCTAACTATTCACTATCTATATCAACAAATTGCTTTGCATACCTGTTCTGTGAGATTTTGAAAGGAGTCTGTAAAAGAGGCTTGCATTAAAGAAATTTCACAGTTCCACTATGAGAAGTAAAATAACTTTGCCATGCAAAAATTACTTATCAAAACCTATTTAGTTTGTTAGCTGCTTCCAAGGACCAGTGCCATCACTTGCTTTTTTCATTCATTAGTTTTACTCTTCAAATATCCCTCCAAGCCAAACAGCTAAGCAGGAATGCAGGGCTCATTTATCAAAACAAAGAGGAGCTGAGGTATTGATGAAGAGTTAAATGGCAGAGTGAGAATTGGCAGGGGAATAGAAATTCATATTGTACGTAACCTGCAAAAGATACATCGGACCATAGAGCTGCTGGGGAGAGCCTGAATACAGAAGGGATAAAAACATTTTTCTTCACCACTGCAGTGTGGGGCACCACTGCAAATTATCAGCTCTGTAGTAAAGACTGCCCCCAGTAATGAAGTGATTGCTTACTGGGAACTCCGGCACTTTCTTTCATGGTTATTATTTTTAATCTTTACTACAAATGTGAATATAAACTTAGGAAAAAATAAAACAAAACAACACATTTAATGAAGAGAAACAGATTTCTTTTTCCTGACCATTTAAGATATTGAGTGAGATAACACTGAAAGCAAAAGATAATGACTGATCTCTAGAGTGCATGGAGTACTTCTCTAAATGATGCACATTGCCAGAAATAGCAGCAAATGCAGGGAAAACACATACATACTTTTACATACAAACTGCATGGCCAAAATACTGGAAAAAACTGTGCATTGCTAAATTGTTAGTACATCTTTGGGCATTTACTCTTAAATGCCAGTTTTCAAAGATTGAAAGTTACAAATTTCTCTTTATTCAGTCCAGTTAATGTCCAAAGCACTCACACAAAAACAAAGACATTTTAACATTTTTCATTTTAGTTTTATCTTAGCATTTAACTGAAAACCATTTTTCTTTGGATCCGTATGCAACAAGCTGCTCAAACTACTTCCAGCAAGCTACATCTTTTACATCTTTCTCAGAAGGCATATGAATACTTGGACTTTTTGTTACTTTTGTTCTCAAGTATTCCAAAGAAGAAGACCTAAGTTCCCAGCATCACCAAACATAGGGTTTATAAATTGTATTCCTACAAAATAGAATATGTAGTTGACTGGAATGTAGCTGAATAAACCAAAATTGAAATGCTGACATGTTTATATACCTTTTTCATATGTCCCTGGAAATTTATTGATCTACAGAGACAAGAAAAGTTGGCTTGTTATCCATTACAGAGATGCAGGGCCAAACTGCATATTTTAGTATTGTCTATTTTGGTTCAAACAAACATTTTATTGAATAACATCCACTTTTTCAAATTGCTGTAAAGAGTACTGTGTATTTTGATGTACACGCACAAGACTCTGCTCTCATTCACTTCTGTACCTACTCCCTCTTTGTCCTTGCAGGTAGAATGGACTCAGGCTCACCAGTTTGAACACAACCTGATACCTCTGCAAAGGCATCCTAGAAGGTGGTAGTAGCCCATCATGCCCCACAGTGCATAGGCACTATTCCTCAGCACTGAGACATGCTGGTACCCTCATTTCTTGACTAGTTGTTCTGTCACCAGGCCAGATGCTCAAAATGGAGCAGCATGAGGAGAAAATGGAATCAGGGAACTTGTGAACAAGAAGAACATGTTCATAATTTTGCAGCTGGAAAATTTCCCATTAACCTAGTAACAGAGCTGGCTCAGGACATTACAGAGCAGAGCTGTTCCAAATTTAAGGAGCCAAAGTGTACTTGTACAGCTATGTTAGAGCAAACTGTCAGGTTACATCCTGAAGGTGTGGCAGACTTACCTCTACATGGTGAGGTTGTGACAGCAACACTTGAAGACATATGAAAGCCTTAATTCACTCACAAATCCCACAGCCTGCAGAGGAGGAACGCTGTCAATGTAGGACTTATCACACAAGGACATCAGATCAGATTCTCAGTTCATTATGCTTATTGTTTCCTTCTCTCAAAATGTAACCAGTTGACCTCAGAAGTGCAAACACCATTCGGACTGACCAGGAACTCTGCCATGTTTCCTAGTCTCCCGCACACTTAATTTCTTCTGAAATTGTAGTTTAAATATGCTTAGTACCATTCTTTGACCCTGAAGACAACTGGTATGGAATGGCTGATAGCCACACTGCTTTATACTGCAAAGTAAGATGTTTGCAACCACAATGGTGAAGAATTGTCTATTGCTCGTGTTAAAACCCAAGCTGCTTGGCAGTTTTTTGGGAAGAAGCCAGGGAAAGCCCTAAGCCTAAGCCATTCCAGGACATTTTTAACATCTTAATAGAATGGACAATCATGTTGTCTCTTGACAAGGTTCCCTGGCATTAATTTAGGAGTTAGTTAATTTAATGTGATGTCACTGGTGCCTAGTGTAATATCCAGAGTCCAATAAGCTGGCAAACAAATGACTCTCTTAGGCATCCACTTGAAAACCTACCACGTTTAATAGTTTAATATTTGGGTGTAGATGGCTAATTAGGATCCAGTTACTGCAATTCTTTTGATCCTAATGAATCTGATGCAGTGACTGTTTCCATCTCCACAGATGCTGCTGGTGGGAAGCCTTTCTCTGAGGCTGCTGCAAAGCTGCCTCCACACACATATTGCCAGGTCTTTTAGCACAGCAAGGGCTGGAGCACAGTGCCATTCACACAACCAGGGAGGGCCTTCTGCTTTAAATATGCAACATAAAAAGGAGGAGAACAGGCACTGCCAATCTCTGCTTCTGTGACCATTTAGGTGCCAAAAAAAGGGAGAGAAAAGAGCCAGACATGCAACTTCTTTGGGAGACCATTCTTCCCAGTCCCAATCCTAATTGATACCATTGCTGAGCCTCTAAGCATGGCATACTGACACTGCACTTCAAGTTGCCTTATGAAAAAGGAAAGGTAGCCAAACTGAGCACTTGAAAAGGTAAAAGTACCCAACATCCCAGCAGAATTTGCTCCAACTATGAACTCATCTCACTGGTAAGGAAGGCATAGTTGGCAGCATTTCCTGGAGCTGAGGAAAGACAGTGAGGAGCTTCTTCATGTCCCCCTGTCTACACATCCTCATATTTATGTCTGGAAAGTCTTTTAGATGTGATTTGTTTGTTATGTGGTGTACTGTGTATTTTATCTGCATGCTTTTGTTTTCCTATGTTGTTTTGCTTTTCTAAGATTTTTTTTGGACTTTGACCTAGAATTCCCTTCTCCTGTTTGGATAAACATATTTGAACTCTTAAAGGTCTGTTGATCTATCTTGATAGATCAATATCAAAGTATTCTAGGGCTCCTAAGGCTTCATCTCATTGCATGACCAGCTGTTGCAGGGCAGCACAGACATCTCTTGCGAAATTCAAGGTCCAAAAATAGAAGACAGCATAAAGAGCAGAGAGAAGATTCCAGAAGACTGAGAAGGGCTTTCAGAAAAGGAGAAAGCAATATAGCCCAGAATAGAGACTCCATTTTTAAACTGGAAACTTAGTTTTAGCAGTTATATGCATTTTGTTCAGGTATGTCAAAACCCAAGATCTCAGGTCACAAACTTGGGTCAGACTAGCAGAAAATGTCTCTGTGTTCAAGGCAGGGAAAAAGTTATGTTTCTTAGAATCACAGTGTAGGTTGGGGGCATAGATAGCCATGAGGGAAGATTCCTAATTGAAGGTCTTAGATTTCTTGCTAGCAAATCCAGAGTAACCATGGAGGACAGGGCCTCTTTTCTCCAGTGTGCTTCATGGTCCCAGGGTGTGAATGAGACAGTCAGGTTTAGATTAGCAAACATATTACAAATTCTGCAATAAAAACCCACAAACATCCCACCAAAGTATAAGGTCGATGCAGTGGGTTGGTCTGTGTCAGGATATACTGTTTACATGCCACAAGACTTGGGAATCTGAGGTCATATTCACTGCTACTGTACCAGTAAAGGTACAGGTTTGAAGCAGTATTAGTACAGTCTTAGAAACACAGAAGAGGAAATTAAATGAAAGATGGCAAGGGGTCCTTTAATCCAGAGTTTCTTAATCTGTAGGATGTATTTGGCCATAAAGAAACCATTCTCACCACAGAATTGCATTCTGTAATGAGTGCATAAAAGACACACTAATTAACTCCAAATAAGACCAACTCAGTTGAGATGTGTTGCTCCAATCTTCTATCTCTTATGACACAATCTGCACTGACGGGTGTTTGTCTACTTCCTGCTCAATCATATCAAAATTGATGAAGAATCGGAGGAGTTGCCATCAATGTGCTGCTGATGGTGGGGATCTGCTTCAAGTAACTGGGAGTCTAGCCACACTGGTGGTGCTGCAGGTGCCTCAGAGTGACTAGGCTCAATTCTGAATGCAGCTGCTTGACACAAAACACCTAGTTCCTTGACTTTCACTTTTCCTATAATTTAAATAATTCCGAGACTTGCAGAAGTTTAGTCTATTTCTTTCTAACAAATGAGAGCTGAGGTCTACATGCAGCCTTGCAATTTCAGGAACACAAATACACTTGGAGTATGATTTTATTGGCTAGGTTCATAGTAGTTTTTCCTAGCAAATTTCAATATTGAAAAACCAAGTTTAGTCAAGGGTCTAAAGATTAGAGTCGATAGTGCAGTCAAAGTTTGATACAGTTTAATGAAGTTTCCATGTTATTTTCATTTGGTCAGTGTTCTGTCTGCTTCTTATCAGTAAATCTGTTGTCAGGGGTTGAGTTTATCTACTTTCTGATTTACCAGTGAAAATAGTGATAGGCAGTTTTTTATTTATCTTCATCCTACTGAAGTACAATTGTAAAATTGTTTTACAAGGGTCAGTCTCAGGTATGAGGAGTCTGATCAGACAGCAAGTGCATAGCCCATTTTCTTCACCCTGCTTAAATTCATTTCTTCCCTCCCTTTTGTTTGCATTGCAGTTAACTGCAAGTTTCTCAAGTGAATTCAAGTCCAACAGATCCTTTATATATTTTGAATGGAAAGTATTTCATACTCTGTGTGAAAGTTGACTTTTGGCTGACTACTGGAATTGGCAATAATCAAAGGGTACACTAAATAATTATGTATGTGATCACAGGTTATGATTACTGCTAATTTGTTCCCTCCGTTCCTCCTCCTACTTCCTGTCTTGCATCTGTGACAATGCAATCTACTCCCTTTGAAAAATTTCGTTGAGAAAAGCAAGTTACAGAAGACGGCAAAATTATAGACCATCAAAACTGCTTACAGACCAAAGCTACAAAAATATTGTAGATCACATCAAGCTTTATAATGAAACGGAGCAAGAAGGTGAAACAGTTACTCCAATAAAACTGGAAGCAATTAGTCGATGGTTAATACTTGAAAATGTTCTAGAGGGTATGATACAGGACATGTGTCTGTCTTTTGGGAGAGCAAAAGAAATGTGAGAAGTGCTGGATTATTTCACATACTACTGTCAGAACAAATGGAGAGAATAGATTGTCTGAACTCAGCAAGAGAACCTTGAAATATCTAGGACTGGTTTATGCAAATCTGAAAATGCCACCTCCACTTGGTTCATCTAACTTTCCTTTGATTAGATTTTCCAGAGGCTTAGAACCTCCTTATCAGCCAAGAGAGTAGAAGTTATAATTAGTACAAGTGTTCATATTCACTCCTTTGCCTCTGAGAAAATAAACTGCTGTCAGCAATTTAAGGTGGTTATCAATCCTGCAACCACAGTCTTAGGCTGTTCTCACTTGTTAATGCAGCAGCTGCTGCTACCCTGACAGAGAACTGCTGCCACATGATATTTGACCAATCCACTTTAAGCCCTTTCAGGACTGCCAGAAAGGTACTGGCCTGCAGTTTGAGAAATAATTGTTAAAAAGAACAGTTTTTCATTATACCTACAGTTTTTTTATAAGTCACCTTTGGGAAAAAGTAGCTCTGTGTGCATGAAAGAGCTTTGGTATTGGAGCTGGGTCATGCACAGTGAGGTTAAAGTCAGGCAAGCTGCCAGAACAAAGTCGTTTTGCTCAGCATTGGCTTCAACTCTCACACATCTGCTCTGTAATTCACCAGCTTGGTGCTGTCAGCCTTTGGAAGGACCAGTGCCTGAACAAGACAACTAATTCTAAACACTTCTGAGAATCTTGGTTCAGGTACTTTTTGGTTTAACAGCAAAGCTCCATCCCTGTAATTTCATCTGGGTGACCCAGGGATGCCAAATACCTGAAGTTAAAGCTTTTTCTATGAATATTGCTGGAGAGATTAATTCTCGAAACCCCAATCTTTAAAAATTTATTCCTTAAACTCTTGTAACTTTTTTATAACTTTTTTTCCCTCCTAATTAACTTGTTAAACAACATATTCACAAATAAGTGCAGCTCAGATTCAATGGTTTAAATCTTCAGGCATATTCTTTTATGCGCCATGTGAAATATGCAGAATTTCAGGCAAATGTGGACAAGATGGTTCTGCATCAATCAAAACAGGCACATAGAATGAGAGCAGTTAGTCAGCAATTAATTAAAAGCCAACAAGAACAAGTACCATGCTCTGACGCTCACATTTTGCACATAGTTACTGTGATTTTTCTGTATATCACAGATAAAGTTTTATATTTTTTATATGCCTGAAAGTATAATACATATAACAGAGGCATGAAATATCAAATGAACCAAATAAAATTTCTGAGTATAAAAGCAGTGATTCAGATTCAGTTCATTAACCTCATTCATTTTAGTTTTTACCCAGTCCAAAATTATATCCTTTTCTATTACACCGTAATGACTTCTTTAATTTGCCAGAAGTACAAAAAATGAGCAAAAGGAAGAACAGAAAATCTCACTGGAGAATTTCACTGTTTTCTCACAAAATATGGTTGCAAAATATTGTTCTAATAGAAATTGATATCAGTTTTATGATTTTGAAATTGATGGGAACTTCAATAGTTCTGAAATGGATAGAATGGAAAAGCACTCTCATTTTTCTTGACTCATTTATTTAGAGTTTCTCAAATGAATTGTTTAAACTCAAGCACTTAATCCATGTCAACACTTTCATTTATATCATAGTTAAGTAAGCTTAGAAATTAGGAGTAAATAGTGTAGTTTGGCCTTGTCACCCCCTCACTACAAACACTGGAGCTCAAAAACAGGAGATTGAATTGGTGCAGGTGTCTGCCCAAGGAGCAGGGCTCACAAGAATCACCAGGGTGGCCCTGGCAGCACCTGAGAAGGACAAGAGGGCCTGTGAAGCAGCTGTGTTACCAGTGAGTGAGCTCCTCTTACTATGGTTTCCCTGCTGTACTATTCCATGTAGTAAATGAAATCTGGCTCACCCTGTTCTTTACATTGGCAGCACACTCAGCTTGGAAAGGAGTATCTCTTGGCTGCCTTAGGACTCCAAATTCTACCTTCTGTAAATTTGCATCTTGCCAAAGGATCATTAAAGTATTTCTGTCATTTTTGGTTTGTAAGAGGAAAAAGGCACATTCTTAATGTGCACCTAAAAAAGTAATTTTTTAAAACTGTTTTTTATTATTATTTTTACTGAATGGAAGATCTGAAAGCAAGTATTTGAACCTTGAGAATTCTGTAATAAAGTTTGAAAATGCACCATTAGCACTGGCCTTTTATACATACACATATCTGAGCTACATGGAAATCTGACACAAGCAGATATTTGCCTGTTCAGCTGTTTCTTTCATGGATCTGCAGTGCTGCAGGACAAGCAGGCAGAATTAACCCTCATGAGTACCGTTCCCAGGACCACAGTAAGGAGGCCCCAGGCTGCAGTGCCTTGTTTGTGTCTGCAGCTCCCTTAGTTTGCCACAGGCATGTTCCTGCTTTGTCAAAGGTGAAGTCCTCCATGACTGCAATCATGCAAGCTCTTCTATGTCCTTTGAAAGATATCTCTTGCTCCTGCACAGAACTATAGGACCTATAAGATCACCTGCTTCTACCTTACAGCATCTGCACTCTGATCAGTCTATTACAGCAAGCTACAGCTTGTGACATTGTCAAAGACAACAGAGGTGGCAAAAAGCTCCAGATATCTCCAGATTCAAGGACAGTAATACCCATCCCCCCGGGTGATTTCTGGATGCCATTCAGCTACTGGATCTCCTTCGCTTTTGCTCTTCAAAAGTTGTGCCAGCACCAAGTGAATCTCTGTGATTTTCTGATACACTAAAAGCATGGCAGATGCCACCATCAAACTCAGTTTTGCCAAGTCTTAATAGTTCTGGATGTGCATCATGAGTCCCTCCTGGTGATTTACATTCACATGGTGCTGATTTCTGGACACAAAATATTGCCTTCATGGTTCTATCTCAGAAACTGCTCAGTGCTGGAGAGGTATCACACCTCCTTCTCTTTCCATTTTCCAAGTCTAGAAATGTATGGGCATTTTTTCTTGAAAGCTGTTTCTGCCAGGCTCCTTTAGATCCATGGCACCGCAGTCTGGTGTCAGTAAATCTGTTGTGGCTGTGGATGCAGTGGAAGTCCGCAGGCCACCACCACCTGCTATTTTCCTGTCTGGTGAAAGTCTACACCATCCTGGACATCTTTGCTGTAGTCAGAGGGTATAGCACACTCAGCTGTGCTATGTGGGATATGATGAGGACATTTTTCCCTGCTCAGTGTTCCCTGGGGCAAGGCCAGTGCTTAATACACTCTCATGCGCAGAGAACCCACAAGCAACGCTTGTGCACAAGGCTGAGCCATGCTCACATCTGCTACAGGTAGAAAATCTGAAAATGAGCATTACATACTCTATTATCTTTTCTTTTCTTGTTTTCAGGTCTGCATACATAAAAAAGCCAGTGTACTCATTTCAGTACAATCTATTTAAATTTTTTGACCAAATCTACAGCTGTAACATATGACAATAATATTTTTTCAAGTTTTTTAATACAGTTTGTCAAGTAATACTATGAAAGCAATAGCTCATTATTTTATGTTTATGAACCACACTGAGATTCTATAATATCCTGTCCTGATGTGATCTATTGTTGTATTCTTATTTCCAGCCACTTTTATCTGACTGCAGCTAGAAATTCTACCCATAGGTGCTGATGCGTTGCCTTTGAATACAATCACGTATTGTTGCCTGTTCTCTCAGTTTGATTTATTTTGGGTGATAAATGAACATCTTGAGGCAGTCATCAGACTTTAATTTGACTGAACAGATCGTAACTGAAAATCACAATTTTCCTAGAGCACTGTTGAAGAGCAGTCAGTCATTTCACACTACCCATACATTGTTGGCTGTTTATTGGTTCTCTGCAACACGCACTACAATCCTTTTTGCAGTATTTACAGCAATACTCACGTATTTTACTATCAATGTTTTATAAGCTACCAGCAGCAGGCAAAAAATTTACACACAGAGCATGTGCTACTGGGAAGAACATAGAAATGCAACACAGTTACCTACACATCCAAAAATATACTATAGTATGTTTCACATAGTATACTTTTATAGCTGCATATTATAACTTCTTTACTTTTTTTGCTTTCTAAAAGCCTCTGGAGAGCCTCACGTTTGAGAGATGCTATACTTTCCCTTGCAAGGCTTTTTTAATACAGCTGCCTATAGGTCTTGTTCTGCTGTTACATTGATGTAAAGCTGTTGCTGACAAGGGATTCATTTCTGATTTATAAGATTGGAAATGTTCTATCTCTTTCCTCTCCTCATTGCTGTCTTTGCTTTCCCTTGCTTTTTTTCAGCTCATACAGCCCATACCTATTGGGCTGGAGCCCTTGCTCTTGCGTTTCATGGTTTCATTGAGTTTAAGGACTAGAAAATAAACTCATTCAAGTTTCTGTACAACAGCAGCCACAGGATATTGGACTCTGTTGAGCCCAAAGATTTCTCCCTGGCTGAATAGTGTCTTCCAGGAAATACATGATCTCACTTTGAGGGCAGCAAAAAAGGGAGACCCTCCCACTTCCTTTGCCAGCCTGCCTGCATCTCCCTGTAATCCGAGTTTTCCAATTTATAGACAATGGCATCCAGAATTATATACTTTGTTAATTTTGGTCACTGTTAATTGTTAAGCACATATAGAGTTCTAGTAAAGCTGATACACAAGAAAGGAGCCTTTCTTATTGTATCAATCACATCAACTAGAGCAGCAGCTGATTTTAACAGAATTTATTTACTTTAAAAGAGCAGAATTTTCTGATTGAGTTCTGATACAACAGAGTAAGCATGGTCAGCTTTCATGACAAAAACTTTCCAAGGGCTAGAATCTCTTAGCTATTTTTGTAGGAACCCCACCAGAGTGCTCTTCCCTCCACTGTAAGCCCAGTACAACTGCAGGCTTTACACTCTGAAGAGCACGGGCTGCACCATTGACTTCTCTGCTGGGACATGTAGGGCTCCACAGGGACAGGAAGAAGCTTGGGTTGTCCTTTTTTTCTCTACCTCTAATGCTCAGCACAGCAAGGCATCTTTTGTGCCACTTGATTCATCTCAGAAAGGATATGTGTGAACTTAGTACTTCTGTGTGGCAATCCCTCTGGACCACTGTAACTCCAAGTTAGCCTCTGTATCAGAAGTTTAAAACTTACACTGTCCTCACAAAGGTTTTGAACCCTCAAAACTACATCTTTTGAAATTTGATCCTTTGTACCTACTTGGTACTGGTTTTACTGCTGTGAGATAAAAAGCAAGACTTTGTTATGGTCCTCAAAAGTCAAAATCTCTTACTAGGTCCACCCTGTAGTAGCTGATGCTTTAGATAGTTTTCTGTTCACCTATTAATGCACCATTTTTTTCTGATATTCATATTTATTTTTGCTACAGATGCAAGGGAAAGATTGGCATTTTCTACCACTTTTCATGGGAAATACATTTTTAAACCAATGAAACCAATGTTTGGGTTTCTTTAGTTATTGTCTGTGCACCCCATTCTGAAGAAAGTCCTGGAACAGTTTCACCTGTCAAAATCCATGAACTTCCTGCTAAATTAATTTAAAACTGTAAAAAGGATGAAAAAGACAATTGTATGACCTGCTGCCACAAGCAGATAGATCTTCAGGGGAAACCATTTGTGTCCATGCCTTGCTTTGAAACCATCCTGTGGTGCTGTTGAGAAGTATTTTTCACTGCTCATGCTTCCTTAAGGCAGGAAAGCAAGGTATAAACATGGTGATGATAATAACTAGGTATGGACTGTGTGCTGAGAAGTAACTTTCAAAGATAGATGTGGAATAAAATACCTGCTGAATTCATGTTGTAGCATATACCTTTTGTGTAGTTTGACCTATAGATCCTATTTATTCAGTCTCACTGCACTCCCTTCTACAGTTGCTTTATGTTTTATGGAGTGGCTGAAAAGTACATGATGTAATTATGAGAAAATCTGTTTGGAAGGTGAAAGGACTTACATTTTAAATAGCTTTTAACTTCTTGAGGAAAATACTTTTATTTTATTTTGAGCAAAACCTCAAATGCTGGTTCTGTTGCATCAAGGACTGCTGCTGTAAGTTCTTGGCATTAATTCAGTTGGAGAGAGACTGAACTGGTGAGGAAGTTCAGAATATTGCTTCATCTTTCAAAACTGTGTTCAAAACAACATCATGTACTTTTCAGCTGTAACCTCTCCTGCCTCTCTTCCCAGCATCAAGCAAGTGAGATACAGAGGATTGCTGGAAGAAACAGAGCAAATATGCATTAGAGCGTCTGGAAGCACAGCATGCCAAGTTACATACTGCACTGCTTAAAGTCCACTGGAATGCTGAGAAACAGGAAACAACACTAACTTTACCCTGAAAATCCCTGTTCTTCAGACATAAACAAAGTTCTATTATCTGCCCAGCCTTCTGTGAGTAATCCCTACATAGTACTGTTTAAGGAAAACTTGACTTGACTAGAACACAGTGTCCAGTGAATATCAAACTAATAATGAGTACATGTGCCATGAGCTATTGTAAATTCTTATGTAATTCACTTGCAGTGAAATACTCCACCCCATAAACTGAGCATGAGATGGGCTGCCAAGCTCAGAGCTGCCTCAAGCCTGGCTTTGCAAGGTGGGCAGTGTGGCCTTCCCATGCCATGGGACACACTCTGGAATAAAGGCCTACTTTAGGAGAATTGTCAGCCCAGAGTGCAAGGCCAGCTCAAGGCCTATTTGAATACTCATCCATACTGGCAAAGCTTTGCGCTTCAGACCGAGTTGTACACGAGGTTGTACTTACACTGTCACATTAGAGGACAATTTTCAACTCGGATGCTGTTGATGCTCATGTGGAGAGGGGAGCTCACGAGCTGCCTCTGCTAGAACTGAACTCCAAACCATATCTGCCCATCTCTTTGCTTTTTTTGTTTACATTCCTGTGAATTAAACCCTGTGAGTATTATTCAAGTAGGGTAGTTTAAGACAACCAGTCAGTAAAGTCAAGCCCTAAAAAAAATATTATCCGGTTTTTGCTGAACCCCATGTAGGAGGAGTAACAGGAATAAATTTGTTCATCCTATTTTATATTTCCAGCCAAATATTCAGCTGCCTTGATATGAAATAGCTCAAAAGTAAATTTTCTTCATTTAAGATATATAACAGTGGAGTTGCATTCAAAAGATCTGTGTCAGCATCTCCTTGTTTCAAGCCTTCATTTTAAAAAACATGATGAATACTATCTTACGCCAGTATGTTCAAGCCAAGCAATTTATGGTGTTTAAAAATTAATACAAATTGAAAAGCCTTTGATAATGCAAAGCTCAGCACTCTGGATTTCCTTTTGCTCCTTTATATGTGCTGCCAAAATATTTGCTAACCAGCTGTAACCTTTACCCCAGTTTCACTGGGTACTAAAATAGACTGTTGTGCTGTAGATGTGTTCCTCTGCTTTTAATTTGCTGTTCACGTCTACTACAGCGTGTAGCAACCAAGAGCCTTTTGTAGGGCAAAGGTAACCCAAAGGAATACAGTGAAAACAGCAAGAGAAAAACATCTTAAGTTGAATCCTACGTGCAAGAAACATCCTCTGACATTTAGGCAAACTCAGGTTCAGACTTCTGAACTGAACACTCATGATCATGAGTCACATCTTAAAGCATTTTCTATCCAATCTCTTTTTTTTTTTTCTCTGCTACAAACTCTCTATATTCTGACTTAATGTATAAGCAAGGACTTTTAATGCGTATTAAGCTAACATGCTCCAGGACCTCACCTCAACCATGAGGAAAATGAATTATTCTGATTTTGCCTTCTTTAATGCAGCTTAGAACAATTTAAGTCCTCCTGAAAATAGGCAAAACAAGCTAGAATATTTCTCTTGGTATGTACTAATAATAATATACAGACCAAATACTAATTCAACTAAAAATCCCCTTGATCAGACTAACTGAAAAAAAACAACGTTAGGGCTACTTTCAACTGTAATTTGCAATATGCAACACCTTTTCTCTAAGGGTTTTTATAAATATTAAAACCCAGAATGCAATACATCATTATAGTCTTGACTAAAAAGAATATTTATCCTCAAACAGACAGTCAAGGTCACAGTCAGAATTTCAGAATTCAGGAATATTCCCTGATTCAACAATCATGTCCCAAAAGACCAGTAAGAAAAGGAGCCATTGCAGACTGAACAAGGTTGCCCAAAGGTAATAATTATAGGCTACATGAGGCTACAGAATAAAAGATCTGCACCATCCTGATTAGCCTGCAGATTGGGAAGGCATTAAGCATCATTGTATTGCAAATTCCTAATTACATTCTGCTTTATGCAAGGCTCTTTGTCTCTGTGGCTGGAAGCCACGGTTTAGGCTTTTTTTCTCTATTTTAGGCTTCTTAATGTATTTTTCACAGGAAACCAATGGGATATGTGTCAAAAACATATTGTTTTAAGAATGTGTACATTCTGGGATTCCTAGCAACCTGAAGAATACCAAACCTCTGTGGATTTTAATGGCTTAACCAGGTTTGTTGATACTGGATTTAAAGCTGAGAAAGAACACATCTCTGCTGCTGGAAACACTGGGGGAGTTCTGCCCTTAAATTATTTTCTGTGGTACGAAAATTCTCCCATTTCAATTATAACTAGGTGCCTGTGTAAGTCTTCTTAAAATACTGGATTGTAGCAAATTTTTTTCTTAAGGTACTCTCTCTGTTTTTTTGTATTCTAACACATACACGCCACCTTAAAACTAAATGCTGAAAAGTCAGACATACATATATATTATTTAATTATTCATAAATACAAGTGACATTTAAGAAATTTACCATAAGACTGAAATCAGCAAGTTGCCAGAGGAAAGCAAACTACTTTACAGAAAATGAAAAGAAAACCTCACTCTTCTTCCTCAGCCTTATGCCCAGATGTCAAAGAGAAGAAAGATGTATTTAAAGCCAGGCTTTCATAAGGAATGTTTTTCGTACTTAAAGACATGCCAATATTCTACATTCATAAAATATATATGTTCTGAGGAAAAGGCTATCTACTCTTTGGCTGATAGAAGAGTATAATTTGCAAAGGTTTAAATGGTTATGTTTAAAACACTGAGGTGGACTGCTTCTGTGGACAGCAGATATTTTTCTGTTACCTGTTACACGTCTATCAACACAGTGTTGTTCTTAGACTTGTTCGAAAACAAAAGAACAGAATCCATAGGTTAAACACACTATACACTTAAGTGTTATCTCCAATTTCTTCAATTTCTTTAAGAAGCTTTAGAATCCTACTGCAAACCATGAGTCTTGTTTTCATTATCATGTCATGTATTCAAAATATTAATGTATGCATAGAAGTAAAGGAGATATTGTAAGGGTTCTAAGAGAAACGTGTATGCCTGTGCAAGTCTCACAGTTCTGCCTAGCTCATTACTTGATTTTTATTTTGTTCAGTTGGTGGGGATGGGGATTCTCTGGCAGAATAATGTGTTCACTGTTTTAATGTGGATGCAAGCATAAAAGCTGGAAAATTAATTGTTAGGACAAAACCTGCTGACTCAATCACTCAGCAGTATTTCTTGTTCTTAAAATTATCTTGTATCAGCACATAGTTTTATGACTCATATATGCTCATATAAAGGATGAAGATTAAGATTAGATTAGATTAGAGAAGGTATTAAGCCTAAATTTGTGTACTTTTCTAATTTGCTGGTTTATTATAAGGAAGGGTGAAGTCTCAAATTTCAATCACATGTGAAAGATATTGAACCACTACCCTCCACTGCAGAAACTAAGATTGGTTAGAAACACAGTGAAAACAGCAGAAAAGAGGAAAGAAAAAATGCCAGGTGAAAGATAAGCATGTTTGAACTAAATTCTACTTTTACCTATGTGGGCACATCTATGTGGGGACATCAGTGTGCTAGTTTATGTCATGTACTGCTTTCTCCATACTGTACATTAAGACTGAAATAATTTGCCCTATGCTTAATGTGAAGTCAGCTGCATCACCCAAAAGTATTTCTGGGGCTAACATAGGAAATCACATTTTTGAGAAGTGAGGGAGTGTGTGAAATTAGAGGGCGTTACCTGTCCTACACCGAGATCCTCACATATCCTTCTCCTGGAGGTCCTGGTTCTTTATGAACCCACTTGTGCATGAACTCACTAACTAAAAGAACCTCATATCCAAGATCTAGAGCTCCTTAGGAGCAAGGGTGATTAGCCTTACCTCTGTGCAAAGCTCTGCAGCTAACAGGCCCCTCTAGGCACCAGGCTGTCTCCATGTAGAGACTTGTGCTGGTGCTGCATCTCTTCTGCGTCACACTGCATCTGAGCTCCTGCCAGGTCATCCAAGGCACATGGTGGTCTGACTTCCATGCTGTTACCCAATACACAGAGATCCCTAACTGGGTCAGGAAAACAGGGAGAAGTATTTTAATTAGTCAGCCTGCTGTTCTGTCATTCCTCATGTTCTGCGCATGCCTCCTGCACAGACGTTTCTCATGGAGCTGCTCATTGCTGCCATTTGACTCACAGTAACCTCCCCAGACAGGCAGTCCCTGGGTACTAAAAAAGGCAGCTCTGGAAGGGTGTGAGTTTGCTCTGGTTGCTTTAAGGGTTGACATACAGACTAGCAGGCTCACTGACCGTGTCCTGCTAAATATGATCCATCACACACAGCTAGTGAATGCCCAGTCTGTGGCCAGGGCAGAGGGAGCACAGAGTGTTTGTGTGCTTGTGTTGGGGGATCATAGCTAAAAGTACTCACAGGGAAAGATAGTGGGGACATGCCAGCAAGGTTTAAACGAACACTTTTAACTTTTTGTTCAGGAACCTGTAAGGATAGATAACTCATTGCATGAGTTTAATTGGACAGGCCTCCCAACTCAGCTGGATTTGAGAAAACAGTATGGCCCATATCACAGTCTTCATATGCAGAGCACTCTCCTGAGAGAGTTCTGCTCTTCTGCAGCACATGCTTGTTGCAAAGAGAGTGGGAATAAACCTCTTTTTTTTATCTCGATTGAGCAACAACAGGAAAAGAAGCATGGCCTTGCACTGCAGCCAGAGATAAACTCTCTAATGGAAAGATCATTGAGTAATGAAGACTGCCCAGGGAGCTATAGTGTCTGCCTCACTGGGATTTTTTGAGCAGGACATAACACAGCCATCTGTCAGAGATGATTTATATAGAGCTTATTCTGCCTTGGAGGAGGACATAGTCTGACCGACCTTTTTGGATCCCTTCCAGACCAGTTTTCTGTTATTCCCCGTGCTAAGGTGATTGCATAGATATGAAGGATGCTTTCACATACTGTATTTCTTTAGTACTCGGGGGAACAACCCTTACCTCTTATAATTTATCTATTTCCTGAAACCAATTCCATTTCATTAAGTGTAATTACAGTTTAATGCACATTTCTTTATCCTATATGTACAGTATTCATATATATATATATATGCATATCTGTAACTCTGCAGTACTGGAGCATAGTCATCTTCAGCTTTCCTTTTAATCTGAAGTTCACAGCTCTGGCAGAGTCTAGGATTAGGACTCTGCCCAGATCTGTCAAAACTGTAAAGGTGAAGGATAGAGCTCATCATCTACAGAGATGATTGTTTACATGTTGTTATTTGAAGCTGGCAATTAAAGCCAGACTGAAATATAAGAAAAAGCTGTGGCGCAGGCAAACAAGAAAAAAGCAATCCACAAGCAGCTTTCTGTAACAGCTGGCTGATCACTGCCACATGATGGAGTGCAGCATCTTTGGCGATGACCCTGTTTTTCTCATCCACAACCAGGTAGAACCCAGTGGTTCAATAGGTCATCCTAAATTGTTTGTCCTAACTGCACAGTGACATAGGCAAAGGCAGACTATTTCAAGCTAGTAATGTCTAATGTTGTCAAAGATATCCTGAAAGCAAAAAATAAATTCTGTATTAATGCATAGTGCCACAGGCACCATGTCCAATTCATTACCTTCTTCAAAGGGTTTCTTAATGGAAATTATCAGTTTCTATTGACTGATTAATAATCTGGTCTCAGTTTTTCTCTGTTGTTCACAAATTAGCTTGTGTTAGACATTTAATACACCCTCCTTTGTGTTATGCAGGTCACTCAAAGAACATCTTTTGCAAAACCAGTAAGAATCAGATTTTGCATGGTATGTAGATGCTATTTTGTAAACAGGATATCCTAGCAGATTCTTCTGTGCTGTTCCAATAGTTCTATCATGTTGACAAATTAATAGATGACAACGTATATAGTGTATTCTGCTCAAAATCTCTTGTCACTGCCATGCACATAAATTATCTTTACATACTTTGTACTAAGAGACATAACCAAGTAAGCTATTCTGGAGATTTTTCATATAAGAACATACTAGGAATATTGTTTTAAGACTAACTGTGACCCACTAACACCAGCAGTTTATGAAACATCTAGTATAGATCTCTCCAGTATTTATATTATTAAAATAGGTGTATATGCATGTGCATATATGTGCTTAGAATTTAGGAAAGTCTTTTAGAATGCTTTTCTTCTTGAAAATTCGGGATAGGGGGCAGAGTTGGGCTTATTGGTGTGTAATAACTCATAGCACTAGCTGAGTTAACTTCATTCCATACCAAAATACTATTGCTTTATATTTTTCCCAATTATCTCATCTGATTGTAGTGAGACCTTTTCATTTTCTTGTCCTTCATATACAAGGGAGCTGCTGAGGTCTGGAATAACTTTCCCCTAACACTTCTTTCCTAGTGCAGACCAAAGAAAATTAGAGCCAGAGCATGTTCATTACTGTTTGCTCCTGCCCAAGTTTGTATCAGGTCCTTAGCTCCTCTTCTCAAAGGCCCATAATACTTGATGTCAGTGGGAGAAAAGAGAGAGCCTGTTTCATATGCATGACCCGTTAAGGAGGGCATGTCATCTAAGGTGAGCTGGCAAGCAGACTGAGATCACCAGCTGCACATCTATAAACTCATAGAACCAGCTCTGGTTTCTGGGAAAGGTCATAGCGTGCTTTCTAACCATAGCATGTGGACTTACTTTCTGCTTTCCACAGCAGGCTGCCTCATTTACACTGACCTGGACAGAAACCCTGGTCTATGCCAGCCCCAACATCGCATTCAGGAATTGTGTGGGAAAGATTACATGCCCTGAACTGAAGCTATGCCAGTAAGCATGCTAAAATTTTTTTATTATTTGTTTCAGCAGTGTGCTGCAATTATGTGATCATTCTTGAGCTAGTTTCCTTGTCTTGTGTCATTAACTTGAATAGTTATGGAGTCAGTTTCTACACAAGGCACAAATCCTAGAAGTCACAAAAAATTATGTGCTCACAGAATGTAAAGAAGGGGCTATTTCTAGACCATAGTAACAAAAGCAACCCTGATGCTACCATTTTCCCCCAGGGAAAGCACTCCCTCTGGATCCATACCAATACCATGGTAGGATGTGTACATAAGGGACAGAAACAAGTTTAACAGGAACACAAACTCTTTCAGTCTGTAAGATCTGATATGAGCTATAGCTTCTCATTAACTTGTCCATGTACAAACACAAACCCACAGGCATACTCGTGGGACTCACCAAGCAGGCAATTTACTTAGATGTTGCTATGAATGAGTGTCTGGTCTTCAAGTAAGTGCTACAGTTCCTTTCCAACTGGACATTTTCCAGAATGTATGGTGCATGAATTTCAACGGATACTTTCTACTTTTATAATGTTTTAACACAATTAAATATTGTTCACTATTTTTATTACTGTAAGTGCTCTTGGGTAATAAGCTGATTAATAAAAGTCTGTAATTGATTTACTGGTTTAAAATATGAAATCAATACTTTTCACTTACAGAAAAATTAATGGCTTCATATTGTCTATATTTTTATATCAACTTGACAGAAAAGGGCTTTGATCCCTTACTACATCCACATGGAGAATCTGAGACTGTGGGTCTTATAAAAGGTAAGTTACTGCTCTCTTAAGTACCAGCCCATGCTTGTTTAAAAATGTAATGCCACATAAAGGCATCTGTACCTGCCATAGTGTTTCCTGTCTTGTCCTCACTGTGCCCCACACAGAACTTTACCTAACACTGGCATCTCTCTTTCAGGCAGAGGCAGCATCCTGTCCTGCCTCTGGAGTAGCAGGGCCATCCCCAGCAGATGCACAAAATTTTGGCCCAGGGGTGTTGTTCACTGCCATCATCATTGAATGTAAGGTCATTCTCTGTATTACTGCAGAATTTGCTCTCTGTATTTGCACTGCTTAGTATAATTTAAAAGTAATAGTAATCTGTGCACCTTTTATTGTACTACTGATTCTGATTTTACAGTCTTTTCACATGAGAAATTGCAGCTGAAATTCACCAAGCGTTTGCATTTGAATTTTTTCCATAATGCCAGTAATGTTAAGATTTCTTGTGTTTCAACATGTAAGAAAAAGACTGAGCTACATTCCCTTCTCATTAAGGAAAAAACTGAACTGCATTTCTCTCTCATCTAACCATTTAGGCTCTCCAAAAGGTTTTTCCCTTTCAATTTCTATCGAAATTTTTAACAAGCCCAAAATAATTGGGGTAAGAAAATTTAAGAAATGAAATAATTTTTTGTTATTTTAATTCAAGTCTTGTAGTATGCTCATCAGTTTTGAAATTAAGGTTATTAGCCTCCAAAGCATGGTCTTTCCACACAACATGGCGATGCATTTGCATTAGCATTAATGAAATGTTCATCACCAAATCCCTTATCTTCAAGCTGCTAAAACTTGTGCTTATGCTTTTTTGTGCTTCTTTATTTTTATTTTTATTTAATTTTCCTGCAGTTACAATCTATGAGCTTTGGTAATTGGCTGATTTACCTGCTCCGTTCTGAAGGGGCAGAGATTACCCACCAGGGCTGCTTGGAGAATATCCATTAAGGAACAGAAGGGACAGAAAAAATCTCATGTCCCTGGGTACATAGGACAGTCTCTTATATGCTTTTTAAAAAAAAAAATCTCAGCAATCTAAATCACCTTGGAAAGATTAAGGGTGACAAAGAGCAGCTGTTCTTTTTATGATGAACCAACCTCAACATAAAAAAAAGTCACATCAAGAGTGAGTCATGGGAGCAGAAAAGAGTCGTGATGCAGATATTAAGCTTGATGTGACCAACAGTGAACTTTATCCTATTCACTGTAACACTTATATGACATTTGTAATCATTCTAGTATTTTAAAGACACTGACTTGTGATTATATTTAGGGTTCATTTTCTTACTAAAAAAAAAAAAAGAAATCTCACTGTTAAGCAAAAACAGCATCTAGTACTGACCCCTACATGCTGAAATAGTGGAGCTTTTTATTGTGCTGACTTGAACAATATCAGGCTGAAATTAAGAAATAACAAACATAACTGTTTAAATGTTTCTTTTTATAGCACAGCTGTCTATTGCAAAATGTTGTTTGGTCAAAAAACAAAGTGTTCATTTTGAGCATGCTTCTGGTGGGAAATTGTTAGACTTATTCAAACTGAAAACACAGTGTTTAGTATTGATTCCTCTCTAAAGTTCCGTCTAGAATCTTAAATTCTATACCAGAGAGAGAAATTTGGAGCTAGTGTTGTTATAGCAGACATTATCAAGATTAAGTATTTGAACATAACTTGGGAGCAGAAAGCATTTTAGCACGATGATTTTGGTACTTCCAAATCAAAATTCTCTGGAAAAAAGTTTTATCTCCTGAGAGAAACTGAAAGTTTTATAATTTAGAATGAAAACACTACAGAATGTGAGAATTTACCCCCAGGGTAAAATCTGGTGTTCCAGCCAGCTCGCCAGCCACTCACGGTCCCCTGGAGCAAAAGTGCCCCAGAGCCCTCACCCTCCAGCAAGAAGTCACCACAGAGGCAAGCAGAAATCTCATTCCTGAGCACTGGTACAACAATATTTTAATAACAGATTTAAATACAAGAAGAGACCTTATACCTCAGCAACAGTACAGCTTGCTTGAAAATACAGAATCAAAATGTTAAGTTCTGGAAAGAAAGAACAAAGATAGAAGAAAAAAAGCAGAAACCATTTCTCCACTTGTCATGTTGAACAGTTAAACTGCTTATGGTACATACACCTCTGTAAACAAGGTAAAATTCTGTCCTGGGTATTTACAATCAAGCTCTCTTTGAACTCATCTGACATTTGCCAAAGTGCAAAATCTTTTCCATTATTTCAATTCAGTATCTGTATTGATCCTGTGTTATAGGCAATTCATCCTTTTTACACCACTACGCAACTTGTAAACAAGTTAAAAATCATCCCAGATCAGAAAATATAATCCAAGCTTGGGAAGAAACATACAAAAGATGGATTTAAAGGCATAGATCAGTCTATTAACTCCCACTTCCACCTGTGAAAACTATTTTTCTCAGCTTTGTGTTCTGTCTGATTTTCAAGTGAAGGAAATGAAGCATTGTCTGGTCTCACTTACTTAGATAATATCTGGACCTTCAAGCTAGCAGAAGGAGTCTAGAGAGTCAGGGTGCTGGCTGCTACTGAACTATCATACACCAGTTCTGTCAATACTGACAACTGGATGAATCCTCATCACCTTCTTCCCTTTAAGATTTTACACCCTATGGGGCCAATATTTTTCTCATCATATTATTGATCTCCTCATTAGCCATGTCTCAAAAATTCTTAAAGACTTGGCAGACTGTCACAACTTTGTCTCACCTCAGCAACTTTCTCATCAGTCTGAGTCAAGGCTGTGCACCCAAAACATATCAGAGGTGGACTGTCAATTCTTGAAGTGTTTATAGCTGAAGGTCTCACACCCAGTTTGTTACAAAGAAGGCTGCAGACAGAAGAGGTTATATTAAGGAGAACTAGCATCACATTACAAATCTAGGTATATCAGTCTTCATGTCTGCCTCTAGAAAGAGCAAAAGGTGACTGCTACTGATGTGAAAGAAGGCACTGGCCATATTTTTTAAGTGGTTTTTTTTTCATATCAACCAAGATCCTCCCTGAGACCTGTGTTATGATCATGTATCAACCACATGTCAGGCTCTACAACCATTAGTTAACTTATAAGCCATAAAATTATATGTTTTGATTATAAAGTTATAGCCATCATCATTTGGTTAATGGCAGAGTCTTTTAATTTCATTCCTGCAATAGAATAAAGATGAGCAATTTACTGCTTTTGAGTACACACAGCAATAGCATGGGCATTTATTTATCGTACTCATTATCATCTAGGAAATCTAATCAAATCCTCCTATATGAGAAAAGTACAAAAGTTTATAACACCATTATTAAACAACTTTGAAGCAAATGGGTGTGACGGATATAGGTCATAAAGACATCATCACCCAACCACACCTGGCCTCATGCCCAGAAAGCTTAGGACAGTGAGTGATACCAAGGTGTCATTGTGGTCAAAAGTTGCCATGCTAAAGAAATAACTGCTTTTTCCTGTCAGGGAATTTAATGCGGATCACCTGCTTTTATTTTGGTGCTGAACTTACACTGTCCTATGTATCTGTTATGTTGAGAAAAAGCAAGATGTTCAGCCACATTTAGCACCAGGCTTTTAGGGAGCCGTCTACTGCTTTTTTCTAATTGCTTTTTTGGTTGTCTTAGGTAAAACCTCTTCTGTTGATGAAAGGAAGACAAACACAAAACAAAGAGAATGAACAAGTGCTAAAACAGCTTATTTGGGAACAGTGAGACTTGATCTTCCTTTTGTGGGTGGTTCAAGGCATATTTGGGACTGTCCTGCACAAAAGACATTCTCAGGAAATGCTGAAAGATTTTAACTTTTCATACTGTCATGAATTCTCATCTAGTAAGCCTACATCCTTGAGAATGGTCCTGAAATAAGATGTGTCATTGAGATGGCACTGTTTTGCATCAGGTTTCCAGATCAGCCAATTCTAGTGATTCTAAAGATGTGCAAAGTGTTCCCCTTATTTGACAAAATGTCATACAAGCACACAAAACCAGCCTTACTGAAATGAAGGTAGAAAGGAAATTATAATTTCCTCAGTCAAATAAACAAGACAGATGATGCCTAGAAAATGCCTTGCTTTGTTTACATAGAGACTAAAGAACATGATATAGCCCACTCAGTTTCTGTGCCAGTTTAATTTCAACTGAAGGATCATAAAAATGTATTAATAATGAGAAAATCTGGGAAGAATCTGATCTGGCAAAATGTAATTTCCAAACAGTTTAACCCCAGTACTACTCTGTTGATTCCATTATGTCACCTCAGATTTACCTCTGACACAAAGCATAGGATAATTGATGTCTTCTATTAAGTGGGATGTTTCATTTTTAATGAAGAGAGGTTGCTTGTTGCTTGAGGATTGCAACTAGATTTATCCCCCAGGATATTGCACTGAAGTCAGCAGAAAAAAAAGATAAAGTAAGACCATCGTATACCTTTGTAAAACTTACCTCATTTTTAAAAAGTGAAACTAGTAACTGTCCTATTGCACCACTGTTATTTTAATGAATTACATTTTTTTTCTCATTCACGTTTTACATTGCTTGTCTTCTTAAATTGCGTATTTTTGTGATAGATATATATATTCATATAAAAGGTATCACAAAGCTACTACACTCTGTGTAGTGTTCTGTAGACTGCTTGGAGTGCTTGGGAAAAGCAGTTCATACAAATATGGAACAGTGCCTCAGAGTGCACTGGATAACAAGGGAAATTTAGTGTTCCAGTGTTCCTTCCCATTCCTGCTCATGTGCACCCATCCTGTTATTTATGTTTCTGTTCATCTCACCCTTGTCATTTCTGGTAAGATGCCACAAGCAGTCACACATGGTAGGAAGAACCTAGGAAGAACCAACAATAGCATTTTCCATAGCAAACAGACACAATGTAGGGCTTGTTTTCAGGGAAGAAAGGATAACAGATCTGATCAACTACTATTATTGCACTACTATTATTTTCATACTATATCTTGTATGCTGATTATCACAGGACCTGGGGCCTATTTGACCTGGAATGAAGACTCAGAAAAAAAAAAAAAAAAAGAAATCACAACAGAACAGGAAACATCTGAGGAGGGGTTGTATTATTTTCAGGTTATTATATGTTTTATCTATTAAAATTTACCTCTTAGTCAGACCTGAGGCTGTCTACTTAAACAGGAAGAAAAGAAACTCAGTATCAAAGTAACATACTGCCAAGCCACCAAAACTTTTGAACCTTCTTACAAGACTGCAGAAAAAAAGAACAGTGTACAAACATGCCTGTGAGGTTTAAATTACCACAGTGTAACCAGAGTATATGTAGCTACATATTTGTAAAGATTGCTTTGGTACCATTCCTATAAATCCTCACAAATCCATTTCTGCAGGGGCAAAGGCCATTTTGGAAGGAGAATTTTATACTATGTTACAGAAAATTCATGTTATGTTGTCATAAAAGTTTCAAGTTCGTTCTCAGTTTTGCTATTTTCCCTTAAATTGAGTTTAGATTGAAAACTACAGTGTTCTCCAGCTGTGAGAAATATAACAGCCCTCAGTGACTGCTTGGCTATACAGCATAACCAAGAGCATAATTTGCTCACTGGCTCTAATTTGCAAGTTTCAATTAACACTCAAAATGCTCAGCTTCTATTAGGAACTCCCAAGATCTGACTTTTTTGGAAGGATTACATAATAAGGACTTTTTTCAGAATCAAAGTGAGGCAGAGAAAAACTTGATTTCCTAAAAAACTCTTGTGTCTTGGCTCTTCAGACCCCTAGCACAGTTCCCATTACTAAGGCAAAAGCTGCCTGTTTCACTGATATTTTGGGGGATAAGAATATATAATCAAAATTCCACTGTTCAACAAAATTGCCTTTTTTGAATTAAAAAAAAACAAACAAAACAACAAACCCCACAAAAAATCAAAACAAAATAACCAACTCTAATTTGTGCCTAAATTCAAAACATATATCTGTTTAATGTAAGCCCATATTTGCCTGTCATCTTACCCTACCCCAGAATTTTCTCCCTGTTCCAGAGAGAATCAGACAGGCATATCCCTTTCCAACAGATAACATTAGGAAGCAGGAAATCTGTATCATCTCTTTATTCTAGCAGATGCCAAATTTCCTACAGTTTTGTGAGGTTCTTGAAGGTCTATGTATGTTTGTTGATCATAAATTTAGAGAAGTCATCACTGTTACCAGGTTATAACACAGAAAATCAGATGCATTTTTCATTTAAGCAGTCAACAGAGAAGATGCAGAAACTTAAATGAATCACCAGGTGGTCATGACAGGTCTTCCTTGTGTGACAACATAAGCACTTTAGTTGAGCTCAAAAGAGCTCTTCTGAAGTGTTTCTCTCTACTTGGTTCACAGGATGAACTGTACTTGCACTTTGTGAACGTGATTTCTTTAGCTAAAGATAAGCTAGAAAAGTTGCTCCAGAAGCAGCCATCAAATCTCCTGCTACTTATTAAGTCTATGGGATGAAACTAGGAAAACTACAAAATAAAAAAAAAAATTAAAAAAAGGTATGGTATTGCTATCTTATTAGGTTTATGTGCTTATTTTACTATGAGAGGTGATAGGGAATCTCAATATCCTTAGAGCTTTTTAAAATAACTGTACAAATACTTGGCAGCCTAACTGAGATGGACCTGTTTTGAGGAGGATGTTGAACTAGGTGACCTTCAGCATTCCCTTCAGATCTAAATATTCTGGTTACAGGGTTATGAGGTGGAGTTTAGCATTTGGGGTGACTGGAGAGGAGGACTGTAAATATGCTCAATGATTTTGTAGTTGGAAATAACCCTTGATAAACAAGTGTGAACAGCAGGCTGGTAATCCTCTGGCATGGACTGAGTTCAGTGGTGTGTGCGTCTCCGCTTGTGTGCCTCTGCCCTGGTTTTGCTTCTGGCATACCCCAGTAGTGAGATAAAGGGAATCAATTTACTCCTTGTGCTTTAGCCATGTATTTGTGGTTGTCCCAGCTGCTTGCCTGTGCTGACTCACATGATAAGTATAGTAAAAATTTTAGACACTGCAAATTACTAGGGTGTAGTAAAGGTCAAGACTGATAGAGGACAGAAATTTGAGAAGCCAAGTCAGGAGTATGTCAAAGAAATAATTAGGAACAGCAGTACATTATAGTAAACTTTTTATGAAATTAGCATCCAAATTTTCCTGGACTTATCCCAAGATGAAATGAATCAAAAATTTGAAGTCTGTCCTTTCTCACCTTAAACCTTAGCAGGCCAATTTGTAAAATACTATTCAATCTTTATTCATATGTAACATTATTATGGATTCAAGATCTGCTTTTAGAACAGCAAATAGTATCTTGCTTAGTGGCATATTAAAATACATTTTTAATTACAACAAAATTCAACGTACTTAAAGCTGCTCATTGATTTTGTTGTGCCTTCACTTAACCCAATATACTTGATGTCCTGCGAGTCCACATTTATCTCACATACGGTATGAATATATTTATTTGACAATCAGCTACTTTTTTATTAATATAAAACATAGAAAACAGTACTTATGAGGAGCAGCTGAGAGAGCTGAATTTGTTTAGCCTGGAGAAAAGGAGGCTCAGAAGGGAGCCCTTATCACTCTACAACTGCCTGAAAGGAGGCTGTGGCGAAGCAGGTATCATCTCTGCACAAGAAACCAGTGACAGGACAAGAGGAAACAGTCTCAAATTTTGCCAGGGGAGGTCTAGTTTGGATATTAGGAAAAATTTCTTCACCAAATGTGTTGTCAGGCATTAGAACAGATTGCCCAGGGAAATGATTGAATCACCAGCCCTGAAGGTATTTAAAAGACATGTGGATCTGGGTCTTAGGGACATGATTTAGTGGCACACTTGGAGGTGTTAGGTGTTCAGTTGGACTTGATCTGAAGGATCTTTTCAAACCTAAATGTATAGTTCTATAACAGGTTCATTTGACTGAAAGGTTTTGAACATCTTATTAACATAAACAATGCCAAATGTTCCTGTTAATCCCAGAGAAAATAAATAATAATTTTATCATAATTAGTAATTTATATCATTGACTATTTCTTGGGAGTATTAAACATTTTTGTGGTATGGAAATGTAATAGCACCTGTCCTAAGGAATCAGAAGTCATTCAAAAGCAAATCTGATAATAATTTGATAATGAAATCTACAGTGCTTTCAACATATTAATATCAAGTAATTCTTCCTACAACATTAAAATCAAATGAAGCTAAATTAAATATGAGAACAGGTTAATGAATCTTTGGTGTGCAATTGTGAAATTGCACAAAGCATCCAACCAGCCAAAAATATCTATACGGAGCTCTCATGTTACACAGATGCTCAGCTGGTCTAATGTATGGAGCAGATTCATCCTTAATTACTAATTGCAAAAATGTTCACACAGGGAGACAGAGCTTCAGACACCCAAATTTTCAGGAAAAGAAATGAGGGCAAGGAAATTATCACCTGTTTCCATGATGAAAATGAAATGATGTAATGCACTATTTCTTTATGCCACTCATTATTTTCTAATTGAAAAGGTTTTTCTTCTCTTTGATGTCCCAAACATTTTCTTTGTGAGGTGTTTCTTTTGTAAAATTTGCCTTTGTAAAAATCTTTAAGACCAAATCTATTCATAATACCCAGTGTCAATGCATATTTAAATTAGGAGTTTGTGTACTCCTTTTCTACTGCAATGCAACAGAAGTTCTTTGCTGCAATTCAAGCCCATCTCATCTCTGCAACAGATGTGGTTTATATAGGTTACAAATCCAAAACACAGTTAAGCCCAAAAGGATGTAAAAGTGTTTACGGATCTAATGAAATCCCACATTCCTGAAAGAAGTGACTTACTCTCTTGGGAGAACTGTGGGCTTATTGAGTATGAAATGGGTTTCCATGGTTTTTTTTGTTTTCTACTTTTTCCATGTCGTTCATCTCCCTCAGTGTACGTCTGCCTATTAATACAGCACAAAATCTATAGTGTTTCTAACCTTAACTACAAAGGCATTGACAGAGTATATAACTACACAGATGATGTCTTGTATTTGGAAAAAAATCTTCCAGAATTTCAATGGGCAACTCTTTTACAAGAGTTTCCAAGACATAGGAGTTACACAAAGCAGACAGAAAAGGGAGCTTTGGTTCAAAGGAAATTATTATCTGAACAAGAAAATAAAGCTATTGAAAGGCCTTCTGCGGCCAGATGCACAGGTACATTTGTGGTCTGCCTACCAGGTTACTGCTGGTCAAATTCTCACTGAGGGTTTTGGAAACTGAAAGAATTGAAGAAGGTCCAGTCTTGTGGCATTGCCAGAGGTAATACAAAAGCGAACTTTCAAAGGATGTTTCTAAGGAGGTCCCTAGCGCAAATAGAATTAATGTGCTTCCTTTCATGCAAGAACAGAAGCTACTACAGAGACCTGTATCCTGTGAATATAACAGTGGCAAAAGTGAAAGAAGGCTCTGACACACTAAACTGACTTCTTTTTTAAAAAGAGTTTACCTTTTAAACACCCCTCCCCCTATCTGCAATATCAAAATGCTCTATTTGGGTTTAACTATTTGAAAAAGATTTTTTGGAAGAAAGTCTCAAACAAACATGATCACAGCCTGGGGCAAGGAGACTCACAGAGGGTAAGGCTGGATTTTCCTCACATTCAGTGGCACAAAGTTACGAAAGGAACAACAACCACCAAAGTGACTGGCTTTTCCTCTCTCTTAATGGTTTTAATGAACAGCCAGTTTTTCTCACACACCAGCTCAAAGTGCAGCTTTGTGGCACTTGGATATTAATTGTTACTTTGAGGGGATAAGCACATAAAGCAGCTGTTTTTGAAAATTATTTATTGCCTGATTTTTCACTCTTCATATGAATATTTACTGAGAAATTTTTACTTCAACACTTATTTACTGTTACTTCTATTTTCATCATAATTTTGTGAAGCACTAAAACTTCACTAAACACACCAACCCTTTCTCACATATCAACCAAAAATTAATAAAAACATGCCAAAGGCAACTGCTTTTTAACTTCCATCCAGTTTCTCATTACCATTCCCCTTCTCATTTCCTCCTTCATTTGGATGCTTGGATCAGAGAGAGACTTGCTCCAAGGCTTACTTCATAGGTAACAGGCACTTGTTCATTTTAATGACTGTCACTTTCCCAACATGAATACAAGAAAGGCTTTACTCTTTAATTCAAATAATAGTCTAAGCATTATGAAAACAAGTTACATGTAAAGTATTTCATGCTGGGCATGTAATGGACTTGAGAACAACAATTGTTTTCAGTCCTGCTCACAATTTCTTCTGGCTGTCTTTTGGAAGGTGTGATGGTCAGGGAGTACACGGTCATCTAGTGAAAAGGTGAAGATGAAATTGCAGCAGCACTAGGCCTGGATGAGGCTAAACCCAACAAATTTTGACATTTTTCATAGAACTGGAACTTCTTGGGCCTGTGGCAAAATCAATGCCTCAGTGAAATCATCATCCCTGTCAGTTCTACTTTGAGTAGTTTCTCCAGATTCTTAAGGCTCTGGGGACATCCCAACTTTCATAGTCTTTCATCTGTGACAGACCCTCCTGGCTCAGTTATCAAGACCCAAATCTTCTGTTTTGCCTCATCAGATAGCATCTCGTCAAAGATCAAATTTAGACTAACATTACATTCACAGTGCATCTATTGCCCTCTCAGTGTTATCAGTGTGTATTTGTCTTAGCCTGTATTTGTATTTGCATCAGGAGGTAGAATTAAAGGGGGAAAAAAGCTTAGTTTTAACATTCACTACTGCATAAGATCTGTAGTGTCACAAAATGCTAGCTTAACATCAGCAAACACATGTAAAATGCCACTGAATATTCTTGTGCTGCTATTACTGGATATTGTTATGCTAGCAGTGACCTTTCACGGATTAGTATCAAATTAGTGTGGTGTTCTGGGAGCTGAATCACTGCTTGAGATTTGGAATCTAATAGCAAAATGATGGAAGTCAAATAATCCTGAGCTTCCGTCCTGGATTAACTGCAAGAAGCTAAATGTGCTCCCTGTTTTCATCCAAGAAAATGTTGTAGTTAGGACTATCTGACAGTTTCACTCACCACAGTTATAGTCAGGGAGCTCGCCAGTTCCTTGCGAAGTAGGGAGGAGTTTGGTGTTTCTTGCTGCAGAACTGGATTTCAACATATCTCTTGGCCCAGTCTTCCAGGATGAGATTGTCCTAATGCTTCCACCACCAAAGTAACAGTGCCGGTGACCTATGCCAGATTCTCACTGTCCAAGCCAAACCTCACATTTGAACAGCAAGTCCCCACCCTGTTCTCAGCAGAGCATAGAGACTGGGCTTACACCCTGCCTCTAGGACTTAGCTTGCTAGCAACTCAGCATCAGTAAGGGAAAAAAGCATAGCCAAAGATTCACAACTGTCCTAAAGATTCTCCTCAAGGTCTCTTCTTTCCCCCACTTTCTTTTTTGCTTTACCTTGAGAGCTACCAAATTTTTAATTCTCCCTCACGAGGCAGTTAGCAAGTAATAGTTGAAAAAAATCACAGGGGAAGAAAACACCAAATCAAACATAAATCTTTGATAAAGAGTTGACCTGTGGATGTATTAAGAACAAGAATAAAGGAAGTGGAATACTGTGTGTATTTTGCCCAGCTCCTAACCAAACACCAAATCAAACATAAATCTTTGATAAAGAGTTGACCTGTGGATGTATTAAGAACAAGAATAAAGGAAGTGGAATACTGTGTGTATTTTGCCCAGCTTCTAACCAAACAGGTTATCAAACAAGACTTTGAGAGCATCTAAAAGAAAAGATTTGTTTGAGGCAGCAGGGTCACACCACCAAATTTTGCCAAATTATGGTCATAAAAATGTGTCTTTGCATGCAGAGTGGGGCAGACAATCACCTGAGTAGGAGCGTTGCAGCTTTATTAGCAGAAATTCACTTTTTATCACCCATTGCACACCACCAAGTTTCACTGTAAACAACTCTGAAAGGCAAGTTTCATTTCATTACTAGTTTCATTTCATGTTCCTTGTAAGTTCAGGTACAAAGATTATCAAGAAATTTAATGCGTGACCTTGTCTTTTTCATGTCATTGCAGCTGTTTCTCTCAGTTTCACCTCGAAACTCACAGTTTCTATACCTTCTATTTCTCACAGTTCTATACCTTCTATTTCTCCTTGTCAAGGTATTTCCAAAGGGCTAAAGCCAGACAGCAGAGAAGAGACACAAAGCATGAAGTAAATTATAGGTTATTTTAATCTGGTTTCTCTGATGGCTAAAATATGATCTCAACAGAAGTGGCATAATTGTTAGATGCAACAGAACCATCCCTGTATTCACACTATATTTCACTGTTTATTATCAGTGAGTTTAGGGGGTTTGCATTCTATGTATCTGGATAAAACTCTCAAGCTGCTTGTATACTCTTATTTTGCAAGAATCACTGCTGGAAGACCCTACAGCTGGCATGTTTTACAGGTATTTATTGACATTTCTCTCTGTTAACTCTTTTAAATAGACTTGATTAACTTGGCAGACATAAAGCATAAAATTTCATGTTTTTAAAATCTTTTCCATTATGATTTCAACCCATTTGTTATGCCACCTTATCCCTGCCCAAATGGTTGATGCATCTCTGGCACAAATTCTAATCAGAGGTGCTTGTCCCACTGTGCTATTCTTCCGTTTTCCCAGCTGCATGTCTACATCTCAGCAGCAAGGCCAGGCAGGACACTGTGTCCCAGAGAGCAACCCTATCCTGCAGATGGTCACAGTTCTCCATGGCAGTGCAGAGTCACAGGATTAGAGAAGGCAATTGCAAGGCAATGTGGAGAAAGGATGTTGCTCTTTTTTCAGTCTTAAACAAGAAATAACCCCGTATCTGGAACTGACCCCCAAGGAAGCATAGAAAATAAGGTGGGTCTCTCTTGGCAGCCTCATTGTGCAGAATTAGCAAGAATGTGTGAAGGGTATGGGACTTCCCAAGCCTAAACCAGGGAGAGCTGTTAAAGCTGTTCTGGCAGCTGTTCTGAATGAGTGGTTTGATCACTTAAAGAAAAAACATGAAA
Source organism: Eopsaltria australis (assembly GCA_034509425.1). Taxonomy (NCBI): domain Eukaryota; kingdom Metazoa; phylum Chordata; class Aves; order Passeriformes; family Petroicidae; genus Eopsaltria; species Eopsaltria australis. The sequence continues at coordinate 5,457,596 of JAVTVJ010000001.1, forward strand.
GACCTTGGCAAAATCAGGGTTTAATATGAATTTGGGAAAATACAACTTTACAAAGTTCAATGGCAAGGTTTACGCTATTACTTACTACACAGGGTAAAACATACAAAGGATGATAAAATTAGAAGGAGTTTGGAATGATTTACATGGAAGCAGGAATGCTCCAGGAATGCAAAATGGAGTAAGGGTGCAAAGATAGATGTAGATAAGGGTGGAAAACAGCTTAGCAGTACTTAATCATTGAGTACTTTAACACTTACAAAGTGATTCAATGAGGTTTACTATAATTATAGCAATGACTTAACTATAGATTTGAGATAGTAACATTTGTACCATAACCAATTCACACAAAAAGGTAAAATGATGTCTGCACCTATTTTGCACCTATGTGTGTAAAAGTACCTATCAAAAATTAGCCTTGGGTTCAGTGAAATACTCACATCAAATCCCTTTGTTTTTCCCAACAGGCAAGAGTTGCACCTTGAGGAGTGTGGAGAAATGTGGGAGGGATGGGTATGTTTAAGCCTCATTTTCAGTGACGGTACTTCAAGTGTTGCTAGCTTGAGAATCTGTGAGCTCTGAGAGGCATCCTACTCAGAGAGTGGTGCTAGCACAGCCTGCTGCAGTCCAGGCCAGCTCAAAGAGACTCTCTTAGAACTGCTGTTTATAAGGTCACAAGAGGATTGACTTTGGTCATCAGAAAGTTTCCATCCCGACCATAACCCCAGTCAGTAACTGCGAGGATTTTTTCCCTAGGTGCAGTAACAATGGTACCATTCCACCAGGGCTAGAATTCACAGTGGTACTGTTCCACTACCAGGATAGAATTCAGGTAAATGGTTTGCTAAGGCTATACAGAATTGCTTATCCTTTGTTTCCCACCTTGACTGGGCATCTGATGTTTCTAATTACTCCCACCTCTACCATGCAGATCTCCTGGTATGATCAGGGAGTTCCTGACAAGGTCCAGGAATGCTTCACTGCTCAGACAGTTTGGTCAAGGCTTAGCAGAAGCTTCTGAGATCAGACCCAAGGAGAATCCCATCCACAGGTGTGGAATATGGTCATTGCTTTCTTGAGAACCGTGGAGAGAAAGACATGCAGTGAGCAGTCGTGTGCATGCCCAGGGGCTATCAGGATGTACAGCTGGAAATCTGGTTTCTCATGTTGTCTTCTAGGCTATCCTTTTAATATTTCTTGCCTAGAGCCTAATTTCTCCTTTTCCTTCCTGATTCTTATTTTTCCTGCTTTTCTGGTCTTGACCCTTTGTTTACTAGGTTTCTACTGTTTCTTGAAGCTGAAAAATAATACTCTGCAATCTCTCTCAGCCTTTCTTTCCAGAAAGTCTCATTTTTCTTACAGACACAACAGAAAAGACCTCAGCCTTTGCTTTTTCAATGAAGGGTTTGTTAATCATATTTTTCTATCAAAAATATTTTTTAAACCATTGAGTAATGTAGAAATGTGGGCATTTCAAACCTGGAAGGACACGTAAAGCAAATATATGATCTCTGAAATTCTCAATCACTGCTTGCATTTTAATGTTTCATGATCTGCAGTATCATGCACGGTATTTTTCAAAGTTATGTGTAATGAAGGTGACCTTTTCACTTCTCAGAAAAAAACCCTAAATAATTAATTATCTGTCTGGTGCTAACATCAATAAACATGGTCATAATTTCTTGAGCTTTCTGACAGCAGTGGGGGAAAACATCACATTTGGGTCTCATGAACTTTGCTGAAACTGGCCTTCTTTGGATTTACAGTGCTCTCTTGTGGCCAGATCAGGCCTCTACAAGACGATAATTTGCTAGCCTAAGATCTGTAGGTTTTTTGGCCACTACAGTCATTCTCAAATTGTCACAAAATATTACAAATGTCAAAATCTGCTAAAACATATGTTTTAAATAAGTGTGTTATCTCTTCTTCTTTTTTTCCCCCACTGAGAAAATTACCTAAGTTGTTCCTCTATCAAAAACAGCCTCCAAATACTTAACAATTTGAAAACCATTTAGAGAAAAGAAAAAGATTACTCCTGTCATTGAAAGAATAATTTAGTATGACCTTTTCTTTAATCAATATTAATTTTTATCGTGGATTTTTTAATCTATCATTCATAGGTTATCACAGTGTCACAGCATGATTTGAGTTGATTGTTCTTACTTCATACACCAGGTAACCTGGTCTCCAATTTCCTTTTGGAGAGGGACCACATTTTTCCTAGTCTTCCTTTTTTCACCAACATACCTCTAGAAGCTTTTCTTGTTGCCCTCGATATCCCTGGCCAGATTTAGCTCTATCAGGGCTTTAGCTTTTCTAACCTGATCTCTGGTTGCTAGGACAATTCCTTTGCATTCCTCCCAGGTCACCTGTCCTTGCTTCTATCCCCTTCCTTTTTTTGTCTGAATTTGTCCTGGAGCTCCTTTTCCACCTTCACAGGACTGCTGTCATTTTGCCTGACATCCTCTTGGTTGGGATGCGTAACTCCTGCACCTGGAGATGATCCTCAAATATCATCCAGCTTTCTTGGGCTCCTCTTCCATCCAGGGCTTTATCCCATGGTACTCTACCAGGCAGATCCCTGAAGAGGCCAAAATATGCTTTCCTGAAGTCCAGGGTCACCTGGTCTATCACTTTCCAGATATATCACCATCTCCTTGAGAACTGCAGACTCACTATTAAAAAATAAAAATAACCTAGAACCGAGGAAAATCATTCATCCTGCCAGTGTGTGCTCAGCCCAGACCTACTTCCATGCTCCTCCATTTCAAACTTGCACCGAGCAAGGTTTCCAGACCTGCATTTCCTCGAGCAATAAGGTGGGACACAAGAGTGCATGCCGGGCAGACCCAGCAGGGCTGAAGGCAGGTCGGCACCACAGAACCACTCTCAGGTGACACTTGTGTCTTCGTGTTGAGGCACAGCAGGGTTGGGCTCCAACCTGCAGCAGAGACTGCTCTCGCCCCCTTCACAGCACCATCCATCTCTCCACAATGCTCCCCTTTGGAGCTGTCTGATTAACCTTCTCATTAATCTCAGATGCAGAGAAAGGTGGGCAATAAACTGCCATTGTGCTCAAGAACAAACCCAAATCAATTTGATTGGTGGGAAATACCTTCTCTGTTCCTCTGCAATGGGGTAATAGATTTAGGAAGAAAATGCAAAAGCCTGCAGGAGGATGGTATCTCACCTGGTCCTCACTTCTGCCTAATTAAACACACGCCATAAAATCTTCCACATGTACATAGTAATAGCAAGGGTGCCTCAAGTTCTCAAAATCTTTCAAATTCATTGACTCACAGGCATTCACAGGGAAGAAACAAAATATTATTCATTTGAATAGTGAAATCATGTAATTATAGTGTCATAACTTAAGAAGAATCTCTCAATTGGACTGTAACAATTTTGTGTTTCCATAAGTAAGAAAGAATATAGGCAAGGAAGTGATGAAGGAAACATAGAATCAAGAGGAGAAAAAACTGAACTGAACTTACTAATTAGGATCTCTCACTGATGTGGACATTTTGCTTTTAAAAAAAATCTAATTTTATTTCACTGGTTTTATTAGTGCTGTAAAGATAACTGCTGAAAGGAAACATAAAATGCAGTATATCAAGTGCAATATTTAAGCCTGCTTCATATCCAGTTTTCAAAGAGAAAATTCAAGGACAAAATTTTTCTTTCTGATGTTGTTCTCTTCATGCTAAATTTGGATTGTCCTCCAAATATTTCAGAGTTTGTATATAACCTTGACATTCTTCCTTTCTATTACTGTATAAGTAATTTTAGCATGAATGTTGAATAGTTGGTGAATAATTACCTTGGAAAATAAAGGAACAGCAAATTAACCCATAAGAAGATTTTCATTTTTACAAACAGTAGTAAATTACTAAAACAGAGGATAAGACTTAAAATTCTTCCTTGAGATTATTATGTCTTTGGAGTACCAAACTCCTGCTTTTCAAGAGCAGATATATTTGTTTCAAAGATACTTTAACCTTCTGTCAGCTTGCATCATTAAAAAACATGCTACAGAGTGTTAAGTGAAGAACATAAAACTATTTTGTTTCATAATGTATTGGTTAGCATTTTATAGCATCATTAAACTATTTCTTGCTATGTTATATGCTAAATATGCTCACATGTACTAGATAACTTTAAAAATCTTGAAATCTGAAGATATAATTCTTAGTCAGTACAGAGAACTATACACATAAACACCAGAAAAAGGATGGATGAAGAAGTTTAATTTTTTTTCTCTTAATCTCCTTATTTTTCAGGCTTCTGGCAAGCCATAATTCATTTTTATCACAAAGACACAAGAATTATGCAATCACTTTTTATGTATACATATCATATTTGAGTTTTCATATCCTGTAATTCTTGCTTATAGTACACACAATTAAATTTGACAGACAGAACAAGTACTAATGTGCTCAGTTTCTAAAAATTTAAAGATAAAAAAAGTCAGTCAGTTGGATGAGAATGGCTTTCTTAGTACCCTCACTGAGAGCATGCAGTTTGATCTCCCAAAAACACATCCAGAAATTCACTGCCAAGGGGAATGTTGTGAAATTTCCAACCATGGAAATGCTGTAGTTGGAACTCGCTGCTTATTTGACATGAGCAAAAGAAGCAAAGGAAGTAATTCTAAAAACCAGGCTTCACCATTTCTGCTTTCCATGATGCTGGTCGTTTTTCCCTGGAGGCACTATATTTGTGAACTATTGCCACGTCTGTGCCATTCATACGCCAATTCATGGAACAGAGCAGTGACTTAATTAAGATTATGAGGTAATTTTTAAGAGAAGCCTTACCAAAATTTATTTTACCTTATAAGCGTATTGGAATATCAATATTACATTAGATATGCCACAGAAAAGACCCTTCTGTGAACATTTTCACTCAGGTCTTTCAATACAGTGCTGTGTTCCGTAGTCTTTTGGTGCGGGTGAGAGCAGCTGCTCCTGTCACGTGCTGAAGCAGATGTGAGCTTTAATACACTGAATCATCTTTTTGCCTCTGGCTTTGCAGAGGGCCTATCCAGGTTTCTTTTTGACGTAGCTGACTTTAAAAATGCACCCATATTTCTTCATTTCTTGTAGTTCCTCTTGGTTTTATTCTTTGGTGTTCGTTTAGCTCATTGTTAAAAACAAAATTGGCAGCTTTCAAAGAACACTTTGTGAAAGGCAGGAACATATCAACATTGGTATTAATATGAGATAGCTCTAAGTGGCTCCTTAGCATTTCAAACAAGAAAAATTCAGAAATATGCAGTTTGGCTCTCTGGGCTAGAAGACCAGTAAAATCTATGGGGCTTTTGGCTTTGGTTTTATGGTGGGGTTTGGGGTTTTTTTTGGTTGATTGGTTGGTTTTTGGTTGGTTTGGGGGGGTTTGGGGGGGGGTTTTTTGCTCTGTTTTCTTTTGTTTTATTTCTGCTTTGTTTTGTTTTGTTTTGTTTTATTTTGGAGGTGGTTTCATTTTTTGGGTTTTTTGTTTTGGTTTGGTTTTTTTGGAGGTTTTGGTTGGTTGGTTGGTTGGTTTTGGGGTCTTTTTGAAAGCAAGGCAACCAGAAGGAAATGCATTAAATTGCAGTGCAAGAAATCCTGAGGTTTCAGAGCCTGAGGGTTGATGCAGTGTGTTGAGTACACTGCTATGCTGATAGAGTAGTGCACAGCTGTGATGCCACTACATACAACCTGAAGACTTCATTGGAAAAACTCTATAAAATATTACAAAATTCAGACAATACTCTAATGAACAAGGAAGAAAAGTCTTAAACTTCACATTATGTGACCACAAGATGTGCTTTAAGCCAATCTAACTTGCCCTTTGATAAGACCCTCTCTAGAGCTCCTGGCAGAAAGCATGAGTGGGAACAGACAGCAAGTGCTACTTCACTGCCACTATTACCACAGAAATTGTAGCCTCACAAGCAAATTGCATCTCTGCTCAAAAGAGCAAATGGGCAGGGCCTCTTCCTGTGAGTTGTACACATTTCTACCTTGTGGAAAAAGAGGATCACTTTTAAAACAGTGTCGTGGGGTAACCTTAGTTGGAATTCCCAATACAGAAGGAAGGGGGGCAGTCTGGGAACGAGGTATCCAAAAGGAGGTATTAACAGTTTCTGCCTCCAGAACTCATAAAACCAAGAGAGAACCTGAAGAAGCCTTCTTTTAGACTTCTGGCTGACTGAGAAAAGATGTCACTCTCCCCTCCATGCCATCTGATGAGGTCCGGCCAGGCCACATGGCCTGGGCTGCCAGCCCAGGTGGCGCGGGGGGCAGGGGGAGAGGGGTGGGGCTTGTGCTGGCCTTTTAGTCCCTCACAGAAGCTGCGAACGGGGTAAGCCAGGTGGACTCCACTCGGCTCCAGCCGAGCTGAGAGAGGCTTCATTTTGCTGCCCCAGGCCAAGGTGACTGTCATGGGTTGACCCTGGCTAGGTGCCAGGTGCCCACTCAGTCACTCTATCACTCCCTCTCCCGCTGGGAGAGGGGAGAGGATAATATTGAAAAAGACTATCAGGGTAAGAAAGGGCAGTTTTATTATAGCGGGGAAAAAATAGAACAAGCAAGTTGAAAGTTGCGCGCGCAAGAGCAGAGGGGAAAACAATCAATCTCTACTTCCCATCAGCAGCGATGTCTGGGCACTTTCTGGGAAGCAGGGCTCCAGCACGCGTGGTGGTTGTTCAAGGAGGCAAACATGGACCAGCCCTGAGTGCCTCCTCCTCCTCCTCCTCTCTTCCTTCTCTTATATATCTGAGCTGATGTCATATGGTATGGAATATCCCTTTGGCTGACTGGGCTCAGCTGGCCTGCTGGTGTCCCCTCCCAGGATTTTGCCCCCCCCATCCCCTTCAGTGGGGGAAGGAATGTCACAGGGACAGCACAGCTTGGCAGTAGCCAAAACACTGCTCTGTTATCAACGCCAGCTACCAAAGCAAAGTACAGCACTGTAAGGGCTGTGAGCTTTACCCCAGTCAGACCCAATACAGTGACTCAGTCTTGCCAGCCCCCTCCTTGTTTGGCCGGCCCAGCCGGCTCCACGCACAATCCAGCATGGGAGAAAAGCTCAGGCCGGGCCCCCTGCAACTCAGATGGGGCCCCACCAGCCCCGGCTCCATGCACAGCCCAGCACAGGAGAGGGCTCGGGCTGGGCCTCCTGCGACTCAGACATGGCTTGGATGGAGAGTGGTGCAGACAAACTCCTCCCGCTCAGCTCAAACGCTGGGAATGCTACACTTAAACAAGGCAGGAAGAGGTCATGTGACCATCACCCGGCCAAAAGACAAATTAACTTTTTTCAATATCAGGATAGGACTTGAAAACCGTTCTCCCCTACACAGAAAAAGAAAGGTTGAAGACAACTACAAATGGTACAACATAAACAGTCCAAGTTAATGAATGAAATAAAGCCTATACCCAGAAAGGAGGAGATGAGGAGTGCCTTGAACTTTGAGGCTGAAACTTCTCTTGTAAAGACATGTTGATAAACTCAGCTAGAATATGTCCTGTAATGTATGAGCAATGGTCTAAAGGAGTAAAAAGGGGGATGTAATGTTCTAGCTGCAGCCAGTGGATTAAGACTCCTGTGTAAAGATTCCTTGCCCCGGGAATAATAGAAGAAGACTTGTGTCGCCAATAATGAGAAAAGGGGATTTCATTGCTGCTGTAATAGAACTGTTCATCCTCAAAAAAGTACCTCAGCGACCATCATATGTCCACTGTAGTAGTCCTAGGAAAACTACTAAAGTGGGAGGGATTTTTCCAGAACAAGCAGATCTTTATCCTTCTGGGAGACTGCATGTTGGGAGGCTGACAGCCATAGGAACTGTATTTCTTATGGGGAAAACAACATAGTAAAGGAAGAGAAAACTTCTCTCCCTACATGAACTGAGAAAAGACTATTCCAAAAGTGGTAAACTAACTAAAAGTTGAAATGTTGTCTTTTGTATGGTCAGTGGAAAAGAAATGGGGGGGGGGGGGGGGGGGGAAGAGAAGGGTGTCTAAAGGTTTTGTTCTGATCCTGATTGTTATTATTCCTTTTTAAAGTCTGTTAATAAATCCTCTTTATATTCCTTAAAGTCTGAACCTGCTTTGCCTACACCACAAGAATCAGGTAAATTTTGGTAAGTGTGCTGGTGTTTAGCCAGAAACTCAAATAGGCAAATTAAAATCACTACAAACAGAAAAAAACATTTGAGACTTATATGGCATTTCCTCAGTCTTATCCAGAAGTGTACTGAGAGACCTCACTAAAGATTGGCAGTAAACCTAAATTTTTGTGTATCGCAATGGAAGCATTGAACAAAATTTAGAGAAGTGCAAAATAATAGCTAAGAAAATATATTGAGCTTTAAATGACAGTTTCTGGCAACTTAAGACAGAGAACCTACCAGCTGCACTAAAGCAAACCTAGGTACATTGCACAACTTTTTTTCCTTCAGAATATTGGATAATGTTGCAGCAATAATATAAACCAATGAACATTTTCATTTCATATGTGTTGGTTTTTTATATTAGTAGGATTTCTCAAAGCAGAAAGTCACACAGACAGTTAGTGAGCAAACCTAAGTTTTAGTCACCTCTCTGCATTGTAAACAATGGCAGAACTTTGTGAGTGAATTACGGATTTAAATCGTAACAATATTGTTGTGTAGGTTAAAAAGCTTTATTTTGCGCCATTCTTTTACTAGTTTTATAGCAGAACATTTGTTCTAAATTTTTTACATAAAGATTTGACTGGTAAATGTGATTTATTTGTCTCTCTTATTGGAAGGAAGCTTAAAATGTAAAAAAATTGATCCCAATAAACAATAATTCAAGGTGGCCAATAGGACAGGGAGATATGAAAATATTACAGTCTTAAAAATTTGCACACTTGTTTTGGATCTTTTCACAGTTTTGCTCTAGAATGAAAAGCTTCCAAACAGAAAGTTACTTTTCTATAGTGAACACATGGAAATTATGACAATATGAATGAAAAAGCAAAATACATCACTTCTGTATATCAATGCTAATGGATGAAGAATTTTATGAGTCGTAAGTCTCTTCAGACATACCAAACCATACTAAAGATTAACTGGTTTTCCAAAGTTTAGGCAGAAATTGCTGTATATCAGAATCACAAGATAGTCATATGCTGGCAGATACAGTCATATCTTCTTTTCATAACACTAAATCCAGGATTCCAAACAGGAGAAAGACCAGCTGCAACAGTGTACTCTTTGTTTCACAGTCTTACTGCTTATGAGATACCATTTTCAGCAAAAACATATTCTTCTATTTCTTTTTCTTGTTAGTCATAAGAGACAGACACACATGAGTCCTTGTTGGAACTTTTAGGGAGCAATTTTGGGTTTTCTCTCAGCTTAGAATAAATAAATCCAAAAGAACTGCCAGTCATAGACACAGTGGCTATATTTTACAAAATTCATCCAATACACCCGTCTTAACAGCTCAGATATAGTCTCCTTCCCTTCCTTTATTACACTCCTAGGTTTCAGAAAGGATGGATTTCCCAAGTGTGATGAGTTATCACAGTCCCACAGACATTACATGATTTGGAATTCATCCATGCCTGAGTACTCTGGGACTGCAAAATTCATTTCATATAATGTAAAAGCTGAGAAGCACAATTTAACTGAAGTCAAGCTATTAACAATGTGATATGCATTCCTCTTTTTTTCCTTAGCAAATTTCACATATAAGGGCTGGGAAGAAAAGTCTTATTGCCAAAATCATATATAAACATAAGCTTATCACATCTTAGCTATACTCGTGGAAGGAAAACTTCACACAGATGTGTTTCATTTCTTTACATTTGTCATTCTCTCTCTTTCTGAAGACACAAATTAGAAGGTGAACTTTCTGAACAGGGTTGTTTTATTACAATGTTCAAGTCCTACTTTTTTTTTCAGAAGTGTACACTTATAGATTTTTTTAACATTGTAACTTAAGTTATTCACTTAATGTCATGGGACATAAGCCTCTTTAAATTTCTTCACCTACTCCTTCCTTTTCATTTACAATTTGTCATTGTTCCCTTGTACAGCCTTCTGCATTTCTCCATTTTCAATCATTATCTCCCACCCTGTCTTCTTTATGGTTTTGTCTACATTTTTCATTTTTGTCAATCAATTTTCATTTTAATTTCTTTTTTTTTTTCTTAGGGGACATTGTGTCCCCCATCTTGTTAAACTCTGTTTTCCTTTAATTTAATTTGTATTCTCTCCAATGTGATTTTACCCACCTCATTCATTTGTATTGTTGTGTTCTGTGTCACCCTATCTATTTCAGAGTCTGTTTTCAGTTCCCTTCAGATTTTCATTTATTTCAGTTTCATTACCTAACCTTTTTGCTGAGGAGGGAGAATTTCAGAATGTATTTTTTGCCATTAAGCTAACCTTTTCCTTGGCTTTTAAGACAAAATATCAAGACTTTCATGTAAATTTCAAACCTAATACAATCTACAGCATACCATTGAAACTTCTGGGGTTAGCAGTAGTCTTAGCAGTAAATTTCAAAAAGTACACTTTATACAATGGGATGAAAACTGGTCACTACTTTTTAACAAAACAGATGTGGGTAGCATATGTCTGTATACTTAAAGAGAGTTTATTACACAGCTGTTCATTTGACATTATGATAAAGCCCTTTTCCCTTCACAAACTGTGTATTAGTATCCTTAAGGAAAAAAAACCAGGAAGTTAAGCATAGGAATTTGTGCTGGCTTAGGGATGCTCCATGCTTCTCCGTGCATTCTGCTTGCTTCTCTTGGTCTATGTCATTTCTGTGCAGATCAATGCAAAGCTGTAGGTGTTACATCCTAATTACCATTAAATTGTTTCCTCTTTTCAAACAGTGTCGATGTGGCAAGATTATAGGAAGGATTTTTGAGATATCTGTAAAGCCTTTTCTTTTGGCACAGAGGTGTTATTCTTTCTCGCTCTTTAATGGCATGATAAGTAACTGATATCTGAAGTATCTGATAGGATACATATGCTGCATACCAATTTAGGTGAAAGCCTTTCTCATGACACCCTGAGACATAATAATGGATGAAGAATAAAGAGCCACATAACACAAATATTTTTAAGGCAGATTTGAAAGACAACAGTTCCAAAGATGATCCAATAAAAAAAATGGACTGAATTATCTAACTAAAAGAAGCAAAAAATGTTTTTCTCTTGTGGCCTCCCCCCACACCCTCCCCCACCCTTCTTTGGCTTTAGGCTCTCTGTTTTGTGAGTATTGTCCCCAGTGTGTCTACATCACAGATTATAAGTGACAGAAATAGTGTAACTAGGCCAGGCCGTGCATGGCTGGAGGTACTGCCCCCTTCTTCTTCACTGAAGGAGTGGCTTTCAGGAGGAAATCTCAAACTCAGTATTATAATCTGTAGGTTGAGAGAATCCTCTTAATTCAAGGTTAGTTCTCTCTTATCACCCAATCGTATATCTATACATGAACACCTCTAAGAGGCAGTTTGCCACAAGGTATTTGTTTTTCAACAGAGTGGGTGGTTGCTGGATTTTGTGTCTGATTATGTTTGGTGATCAGTTCTGTAGACCTTCAGCTTAATTTTCAAGGAGTTCTGGAAAGCATCTGTAATTTATTATTGGATGTGGATGTGATTTGGTTCAGTGTTGGGTTCAATGTTGCCTAGCAGACCATATTTTCATATCTTGACTACAACGTCAGGTTTTTTGAACGAGTCTGTACAACCTTTTCTACTTCTGTACCCATGTTGTGCTTGCAGAAAAGGATATCTAGGAAGTTTTGAGTGTAGTGACTTCTTTATTCTTTATTTCTGTTCTTCTGTGAAATTAGACAGAGAAACTAAAACTCAATGACAAGGAGATCACTTTTAAAGATGCAGCTTGATTCCACTAAAACTGTTTTAACTAAGCTTATTTCAGTACGTGCTGAAATTGCCAATATCTGATTCTTTTGCAAAGTACTGATTCTAGCCCCAGTATTTGCATTTAGAGAGGACTTAAGGACCATAAATTTGCATCTGACCCTGTGAATACTGATTATATGATTCGCCCAAGTTACTTCATTTCTGGAAACTGCACAATCTTTCATTGAAAGGAGGATGACAGGCTGTTTTCTGTCTTTCCCTGCCGTGATTCTGTCTTTGTAGACTCATTAATAATCTTTAAACTAATTCTCATCTATATGCAGCTAAAAATGCACCTACATCAAAATCATGCTTTAGAGCAGGACTGCTGATGAGCTCTGAGGGAAGTAGCATCCAGATGAGAATGTTGAATGTAAAACCATATATTAGAGCCCTGTAGAGCCCTGGAACAAGAATATCTGACCATGACTAAATCATTTGCAAAGCCAAGGCTGACCTATTGGGTAGATTCTTCTTTTCACTGTGACAGACACAAAAGGGCTGAAGTGATAAAGGAAATGCATTTGCTAATCAAGGCATGGAGAAAGACCTTGACAAAAGGCAATGACTTGTCACATGTCACTCATCAAGAAAGTCCCCTTGATAATACAAGGAAAATAGATTATCCCATTCATTACACCTAGTGTTTGTCTATGGATTTACTTCATGTTTAAAAATTAGAAGAAACAAAACTGCCCTCATACATTGTGAGAAACGGAACGCAATTAAGAAAAAGGCCTTAAATAAGTAAACCCTAGGTGTTTCTCTCTAAAAATGGACATGGTTGACTGTTGACATGTTGCTTTGTGTCTTATCAACCTTCACGTAGACAAGAAGCAGCTGCGGTGATTCTTCAGCTCTAATTGACCATTGCCAATCCATTCCAAATCAAATGGGAAGATTGGGATTTTTTGTGAAGCATGGAAAAAGCTCCAGAATTGAAGTATCATCAATCAATAGATTTATAGACTTATGGAATTGTAGAAAGTTTTGGGTTGGAAGGGACCTTAGAGATCATCTAGTTCCAACTGCACTGCCGGGAGTAAGGAGCCTTCCGCTACTCAGTTACTCAGAGCCCCATCCAACCTGATCCTGAACACCTCCAGGGATAGGGAGTCTACCGCCTTTCTGAGCAACCTGCTCCAGTGCCTCAACACCCTTATAGTAAAGAATTTCTTCCAAATAACTAATCCTAAACCTACCCTACTTCACCTTAAAGCCATTCCCCCCCTGCCCTATCACTACATGACCTTCTGAAAAGTTCCCCTCCACCTCTCTTGCAGGCCCTTTTCAGCTGCTGGACAGCTGCTTGTAAGGTCTTCCCAAAGTCATCCCTCCAGGCTGAGCAGCCCCAGCTCTCAGCTTGTCTTCGCAGGAGAGCCGTTTCAGGCCTCTGGTTATCTTCATGGCTTTCCTCTGGACTTGGTCCAGGAGGTCAGCATCTTTCTTGTGTTCAGGGCCTCAGAGCTGGACACAGAATTCCAGGTGAGGTCTCACAAAGGCAAAGTAGAAGGACAGGACCTTGTCCTGCTGGTCACATTTCTTTTGATACCGCCCAGGTTGTTCTGGCCTGTAAGCACGTGTCAACAGGTCATGTCTAGCCTCTCATCCACCAGCACCCACCCAGTCTTTCTCCTCTGGGCTGCTCTACATCCATTCTCACCCAGCCCATATTTGTGCTTGGAATTGTCCTGACCCAGGTGCAGGACTTTGCACTTGACTTTTTTGAACTTCATGAGGTTTGCATAGGCCCAACTCTCAAGCCTGTAAATGTCCTTCTGGATTGCATCTCTTCCCTCCAGATTCATTGCAAACCAGGTAGAAATAGTGCACAATATCAGAGTCCTGATTCTGGCTGGGATAGAGTTAATAGTATGCTTAGTATCTCGTACAGTGCTGTGTTTTGGATTTAGTATGAGAATCATGTTGCTTTATCTGTTGCTAAGAAGTGCTTACCCTAAGTCAAAGATTTTTCAGTTTCCCATGCTCTTCCCAAGAAATTCTATGGTGCATCACTTGTGTCTCTCATGTTTTATTCCTCTCTTTCTTCTTTTCATTATTTTTATTAGTTTTCTCTTTCACTTCATTTCAAGTAAAGTGAGTAAGCAGCTGTGTGGGACTCAGTTGCTGGCTGGGGCTAAACCAGAGCAGTCCAAAAAGGCAGCCTCACTCCTCGTGTCCCCTCCTCCACCACTCCCTCCCTCTCTCCCCGTGGGACAGGGAGGAGAATCAGAAAATTGTAAAACCTGTGGGTTGAGATAAGAACAGTTTGATACAATTGCTCACGACTCACTAACCAACGCCCCTCCTGTCCCCAGGCAGTGAGGAGCTGCTCACAGCCAGCCCCCTCCCAGTTTATACACTGAGTATAGCTTTCTATAGCACAGAACATCCCTTTGGTTCAGATCAGCTGTTCTGTCTGTGCTCCCTCCTGACTTCTTGTGCACCTGCTCGCTGGCAGAGCATGAGAAAATGAGAAACTGAAAAGTCCTTGGCTTAGGGTAAACACTACTTAGCAACAGCTAAAATACCAGTGTGTTATCAACATTATTCTCATCCTGATTCCAAACCACAGCACTGTACCAGCTACTAAGAAGAAACTAACTCTGTCCTAGCTGGAACCAGGGCAACAAGAATACGGAATATATTTGTCAGACATAACAGGACACAGCAAGAAAATTTCATGTTATTACAATTTATTAGTCCAGCCCAGAGTCCAAGTCCCTAGTGTAGGAGTTGGCGCTGTAATAGAAAAGCTAGGAAGATGCAGTGGTGTAGGCCATGGAGCCACTCAGTCAGTTCCTGAGGAGTTCATGTGCTAACATAATATAGTTAAAATTTTCCTTTCCTGCTTAAAATGCCTTTTAATGTTATCCAGTGAACTGGAAGAGCTCTTTCCTCTGATGAATGCCCTAGTTTACCTCTTATGCAGTAGGCTCCAGGTATAGGCTATAACTACAAGTCTTGCAAGCTATCTCCACAGCTGCTTTCTCAGCAGGAGAGGATAAATTCTGTTCTTCTGCTCTCCACAAATGATTGACAAGAAGTTTTTGGAAGGAGAACACCAGAAGTCACTTTCTTCAGCTGCTTCTTTCTTACCCCCTCCACACACATGCCCCAAAATGGGTTTTTGTACAGGGAAAGTGTGATCAAGAGAGCAAAAGGTAATAAGACATGGAGTGAAAGTATCTTTTAGCTGAATCATGCCCTTAAAGATTCAGCCTACACATTAATCATTGAGTGACATCAAGGATTCACTTCAAAATTGGATCTGACTAGTGCACTTAATTTACCTACTGCACAAAACAGCTGTTCAGCTTCTGTTGAATTTGAAAGCAAATGTAATTAGTTCGTGTTCACTGATGCTTCCTCATTACATTGCCAGCCCATATCATTGGAACAGTTAATTACTGCAGAGACAAAGGCTTGACTTACCTGATATAGTACATGATTATTCATCATTGATTCATTTTTTCTTCTTCACTTGTAATTTTGTTAACATCCCTGACAGTGCTTAAGAGTGAATCCCCTTGATCTTTTGTGCTATTATGTCTTCTCAAATGCTGCTCAGATTCTCCAGGTAGCTTAATTCTCTAGATTTCAATGAGACATGAGGTATCACATCAGTTGACACTGCATGTAACTGGAGAAATAAATTGATTACATGAATCTTAGCAAAACGTGCTAATCAGTCACTGCCCATCACAGCTGTCTTTGCACTTGGGGACTTTCCCAAGTGCATGCAGAGCAAAGGCCTGCTGATGGAACCACTTTCTTTCAGGGATGGCTTTAAAATAATGCTGAGGAAAAGAAAGATTTTTCCGTAGTGACTCTTGTTTTTAATAAACCTGCCCCACTCCTGCACAGGTTTTTTTTTTGCTGGCTTTGCTTGTGGTTTTTAAATTACCTCAATACTCCACTCCATCACTAAAATGGAGTTAGCTGACTTCCCATCCCTGCCTACCAGATGTCACAGGCTCCTCTCAGATGCAACACTTTTCTCAAAAGGAAGGTCTGTCTGAATGAAATGTGAGGACTCTCCATCTATTGGTGACCTGTAGGCTGGTGAAGGGCAAGTTGCTCAATACAACTGCCAGTCCTGGGTATTTCTGCAGTGCACGTGCAGAGCAGCTCAGTGTGCTGGCATGGTGATACACCACTCTCCTCAGAAAGGCCAGATTTAGTAATTTACTGCACATGTTTGACATTATTGCCAGGCATATGCAAAATATCCCTAAGGTATCCTGCTGCATCCCTCTCCCATCACATTGCGGATATACCTGGCTACTCAGGCAAAGGAAGGTCACCTAAATTGGTAAGGCAGGTTTTAGTAATTTACACAGCACTGCACATTAATTTGTCATCTTTTCATATGTGAGAATTTGTAACCATTCACAGCAAATCAAAATGTAAAGAACCAAGGAAATATATGAAAAAAAGGTGTATGACCATTAAGGACAGAGAAGCTATGGAAAATTCTTTACAATGATGCTGAAAGAAAAAGGAATTTTTTTTTAAAGGGAGATGTTCAGGAGGAATCTGAAGGAACTGAAATACTGCTCGTAAAGCAATTCAGGTGGCAAAAGTCCTGCCCACAGCATTATGCTGACACTTAGAGGTCAGTAAAGTAGAATTGAAAGGACTTCTCTGCCACCTGAAAGAGACTCCATGTTTTTCAAAGGCTTTGCATGATCTGAGAGATCAATAACCTGACAATTTTTTGTTTGCTCATTCTTTCTTTTCCTGGGTATGCTTCTCTTTTTTATCTGATTCTACTGCATGAAACTTTTCACAAAGAATCCCAACAAAAATGCTGCAAGAGCAGTCCACAAACAATAAACTGTACAGCAATATCTGATCTGCACATCAAACTCATATGGTTGCTGTGAGATGCATAACAGCAGATATTTGATTTTTCATGCTATACCCCTCAGTCTGACTTTCAGTGGGCTTTAAAGCTGTCTCAGCGTTAGCTCATTTTTTTAGGGTTTTGTTTCAGTTTTGATTCCTCCATTTTTTAAACTGCCTTAGAACACAGGGTTATTTTTGGGTACACCATTTCATTTCATAAGAAAAACATGACCGAGTGAGAAAAATCGCCCTGTGAAATGAAGGTAATTTGGCAGTCACTGCTGATGGGAGCACAGATCAAGTCAAATTTAAGGCAAAGTTGCCTTTCACCTCCTTAAGGATCAACCTCTACAAACTGTTCAAGCCACTCTTCAAATCAATCTGCGTGGGGATAAATAAATTGGGGATTAGGCAATTTTGAAACAGGTAATTTCCTGAAATGAGCAATTTCTAGCAGCTGGTATAGCCAGTATTACCCACATAAATATTGACTCGTGTGTTAAGAGTAATTAATGGGAAAACAAAACCGCAATAAAAGAAAGAAAAAGTGAAAAGCAATCCTCTTCAAGGCCCTGCAGGCCTCTCTTTTCTGTATTTTCTGTTTATCAATGCTGTGAACTGAATTTTGCAATGCACATTTTCTTTGTTGATCTGTAAAATTTCAGCAAAACACTTCATAGTAATTTCAAGTCATGAATTATGCAATAGCACATGACAGGAGCAATTCATTCATGTCTCAGGAGATAGAGGAATGAAAACCTCAGCTTCAGCTTGAGAGGTTGCTGTTTGGTGGTTTTTTTTTGGTTTTTTGTTTGTTGCTTTTTTTTTTTTTTTGTCGAGTGCACAATCTCTTAAAATGGTACCTCAGAGACACAAGAAAGATGTTGACCTGTTGGAACAAGTCCAGAGGAGGAGCACGAAAAGTCATTCATTGTGCACTTTGTGCTTACTCTGCCAAGGGATAAGAACAAGTGCACAAAAGATACAGGACCAGGATGGCTGAGAGGAGAAGCACACAATCACATGGCACCACCTCTTGCTTCTGGAGGGGGAAATGACACAAACCTGAAGAAATTTCAGGCTGCACATTCGAGTTGTATCTCTCTCCTCCTCCCTCTGTTCCCTGCTCATCCACATCTGAATTTTCATTCAGACTTCATTCCACTCCAAGGCACTACTAATATCCTTATTAATGTTGTCTGTGCTTTAAAGCAGTAGTCTTATGAACTTCTTGGAAGGTAGGGGAATGTCATAAGCCTCAGTTTAGAAATGGGAAACATCAGCTGATACACAAACAGTAATAATCTGCTGCAGAACAGGGACCTGTTTCTCAGGTTGATCAAACATGAAACTTTTCTCAAGATGAGGTGAATCAAGCCTTAACTATAGAATTATCTTTCATCTTGAAAACCTGCTGTTTGGTCTCCTGTTCTATCATGAGTGAAAAAGATGTAAGTTAATCTTTAAAGTTTTAAGGACGTGACTCTTCCAAGGTTCAAACACCTCTTCACTTGAAATACAGGCTATAACATATAGAGTGTTCCCACAAAAATTTGCTTTCTTTGGTGAAGTTTATCAGCCACAGAATGCTTGTTAATTGTGATATTGCAACATGCCACCTCCTCTTGCAAGTCTTTATTACTTCCACTTCAAAAGATGTAAGCTGGTCATACTGGTTACTGATTTTTCTTCCTGATGATGCTTATAACATGGGACTCATCATTTTCCTCTTATCACCTGGCTGTATCACATCTACCACAAAGAGCAATGAAACATCTGGGATCAATAGTAATTGTTCCCCAGATGTCATGAATGTCTATGTCTTCTCGAAGTCATTTACCAAGTACCTAGAGGTGTCTGTGTAGCTGTGAGGATGAGGCTAGAAGGCTAGCAATGGGTAAGAGCCTAGGACAAAACTGATACAAAATAAACTGGAATAGATGCTTCATAATAGTGGATAAAGCTGCAACAAGGTTTTAAAGAACAGGAGTAGCAGTGGAAAAATCTATAACATGAATTTTAGAAATTCACTGTCCGATTTAGAAGTTTTGAAATTACATCTAAGAAAATTACAACATAATTTGAATAAAACACATCAATAATTATTTTTCTTTTTTGCCCTGGACAGATACATTTCAGGACATAATACACAATACAATGCATATAACTTGTTGGGAAGAAAAGAAGTTATAAAGAAATGTGTGTATGATACACTAGAGTGAAATTTGTCCTGTTTAATACACCTGCATTCAATATCTTGGCAAATATTTCCTTCAATGTAAATCAGCCTGATTTCAGGAATATGAGCTATGTCTGGATTAGCAGATGAAACAGTGGCAAGGCACAGGATTGCAAATGTCTAAACTGCTTCATTTGTAACATTTTCCTAGCATGGCTTTGGACAATAAGCATTAGCATCCTCCCAGCTAAGGCCTAGACATCCTTCAGCATTTTATAAGACTGTTTCTAATAGACAGTCTAGCTGTAGTCACCCTACTTTAGGCCAGTTTACACATGAAGATATGAGTCAGCTGTGAGCCTGAGCCTCAGGGCAGTCTCTAACCTCTTCCATGTAGAAACATATATATCAGTACCTGTACATACGCGATTCATCTATGCCAATGTGGGTTCTCAGTGTTCTTACCATTCTTATTCATAAACTCTACTGGCACTGGTGAGTCTAGAAATGGTCTTTCACTCTGTCTTTTATAGCAGTGAAGCTAAAAGATACAATTCACTGAGAACTAAAGCATGAACAGGAATTGGAGGAAAAGACACTATCCATAACACAGATACTCCACCAGTCAGAATGCAAATCCTCAGCAGCCTCTGTGGGGAAGGCTGCTGAGATGCTGGTGAGACCACACCATGAGGTCACGGCTCTGGGGAAGAATGAGCAGTATTAAACAGAACAGGACTGCAGAGAAACACTGGTTTTATATCCCCAAAAAGGAAAAAAAAGTAAATATTTTCATCACAAAATTGAGATTGCTGCAATTTCTGTGCAGTACTGGAGGCATCAAAATTATCTCCCCAGAGAAAGTCTTTCATTGTGCACTTCATACCACCTTGCAGAGCTGAATACTGATGAAACACTGATCTGGTGTAAGCATTTCTAAACAGCAAGAATATGAAAAGTACATGAGCACTGACCTATTGAAGAAGAACTATTCAGGACCATGGAAAAGGATGTTAGAGAGACATATCATCAGAAATTCAGCTGATGATTCAGCCATACCAACGCAGCTTTAGTTGAACTTTGAGATCAGTGATGTGTCCAGTTCTAGCCAATGTGCAGAGACAGCTGCAGCTCACTCCTACCACAACCAAGAGGAAGCAAAACATGGGGGTGAAGAAGTGTGGCCAAGTGCTGGCAATATGCGCTAAAACACTTTTGAAGCCAGCTGTTAACACAGAAATTAAACAAACAAACTAACAAACAAAACTACTGTTACTTGAAATGTACAATAGTTGATGCAAAGGCGGCACATTGCCACAAAACATTAGTAAAGCAAGCCAGCAGTCCAGCTGAAATACTGTGTCTGATTGTCCACACCACAAAAGGAAAAGATAACAGTCCTTTGGTGCCCTCTCTAGCAGCCTAACAGAGATGTACTGCAAGGAGATCAACTCCTCCAGCACATGCTGTAGTCAGATGAAGGCTCTCACAAGAGCTAGTAAGAAACTCAAAGTGCAGACATCCCTCAGGTCTGGTGGAGTTGCTGAGGAAGGAAGTGGGGAGAGCAGAAAGCCCAGACACCCTCAAACTCATGGAAACCAGAGCTGTGTTTTTTTCATTTTTGCAGTCTTTAGCATTTTTTAGGATGGTGAAAAGCCCTCAAAAATGTCTTGGATATTTGGGAAACCTCCCATCAGGGAACACAGCCTTGCAAACAAGTCAGTGTGTGGTAATTCTGAAGATATACTGCTTGATTTGTCTGGAACTTAAAAGGTCTCTGGTTGCAATGTCGAAAATAGGTTCTGGCATGCTGAATCACCCAGTCCCTTGCAATCTGTGCTACGTCTTTTGCCAGGTACTGCTAAAGGGAAAAAAAAAAAAAGGCTCCAGACATCAGCCTGCCCTCAAAGCTATTCCAGAGATAACAGATAAAGACAAAACAGGACTTTCAGACATCAGGCCTGCAGCTGGCAGCAGTTATTGTCTAAGACGATAGCAGAAGATACCACAGGATGTCTTTATTGAGCTTAGCAGAGCCAGGAGCAGAGTACTAGTCTGAATGCAAAGAAGCTGGTTCTCAGGAGAAGAGAGATCTGCACTGTCAGAAACCTCTGGGGTCCCTGGGAACTTCCAAATGGTCCTTGAGAAAGACAAAGTTCTTGAAGTCAATGTAAGAAGTTATAAGAGTAGCCAAGTGCAGCATCTGCCTGCAATCCAGTGTATAAGCAATAGATGAAGTTTGACGAGGGAATGAAGAATAGGCAATACAGGTGGTGAACCAGCCTTGTAGCACTGCTGTCATTTTAAGCAGCAAGGATTGCAGAAATTGCTTAGGCCTCAGGATGAAACAGAAGAGTGACACTGCAGCAAACCCAGCAGCTCTCATCTTCTGTTGATACGGCAACATGATGACTTTATACGGAAACAGAAATACTAACTATGCTGCACGGGACAGCCCCAAAAATCACACTGTGTGCCTGAGGACATTGTCCAAGCACTTCTTGAATTCTGCCAGGCTTGGTGCTGTGACTACTTCCCTGGAGAACCTCTTCCAGTGCCCAGCCACCCTCTGGGTGAAGAACCTTTTAATAATATCTAACCTAAACCTCCCCTGACACAACTTCAGGCCATTCCCTTGGGTCCTTCACCACAGGGAACAGATCAGTGCCTGCCACTCTGCTTCCCTTCGTGAGGATGTTGTAGACTGTGATGAGGTATGTAAAATACCTGATAAAAGTAGCTTATAGAGAAGGCCCTGTGCAGACTTGGAGCAGCCTTCCAGTGCCTAAAGAGACACTGCAAGGAAGGGAGGGATTTTTTACAGGGTTTTATAGTGATAGGACAAGGGGGGAAATGGTCTCTAAACTAAAAAGGGTATGTTTAGGTTAGATAATAGGAAGAAACTTTTAATATAAACTGGAAAAGGTTACCTAAAGAGGTTGTGGATGCCCCCTCCCTGGAAGTATTCAAGAGCAGGCTGGATGGGAGTCTGAGCATCGTGGTGTAGTAAAAGATGTCCCTGCCCATGGCAGGGGAGTTGGAACTAGATGATTTTTAAGGTCCCTTCAAAATCAAACCATGCTATGATCTCTGTTGGGTGCTCACACAAACACACACACAGAGAAATGCATTTCCCAGAGCAGGGAATCTCGTCTGATGCCTTCATATCTCACTTTGCTGCAGGCAATGAACAATAACAATGATAATGTACACAAGTCATAGACGTCAGCCGTATAAAAAATTGGGGACGCGATTTAGCCGTGTCGTTGCCGCTGCTGGCCCCCCGTCCTTCTCTCCCCAGAGTCCCCATCAGTGAGCAGGGCTGTGATCCATCCCGGTGCCGGCAGCATCCCAAATTTCCCGGGCTGACCACACGGTGGGGCGGCCGGCCCGGTCCTGGCTGAGCGCAGCATCCCTGTCCCGGCGGCGGCTGTGCCCAGCAGATGGCTCTTTCCAACCACATAACGCCGCACAAGCTCTCGCTCCGCTCCCTGCATCCCAAGGGCAGCGTTCTCAAAGCTTTTGTTCCTCGTATGAATAAAACAGCGTCGTACTGGAAGGTCGGCATTGCTTTCCAGAGGGCAATGGCTTGGGCTGGGATGCAGCGCACTTTTGGGAACGAATACTTGTTACTGCACTGCACACATGAACAGGGTTGTATTCATTGGACTAGAATAGCATCTCAGTTCTGCTTGAGTAACTCTGAAATAGGTCAGCTGCAGCCAGTGGAGATATTACAGATGGGAATGACAGGGGAATTTGGCCCTTTGTTAAAATATCTTCATGTAGAAACAATGTAGGAAAATTGAACTATGACCAGGTTTCTTCATTATGGGCTAATTTGACTCTGAAATGACCCCTTAAGTCAGTGAAGCTACACAGGTGTGAAGGAGAGTGCACACAGAAGCCAGGACTGTTTGAACTGCTTGATCCAAAAGGAATCATTTTGCATCTATTAATAAATGCAAGTTTATTTTTAAGGAAAATTATTTTCATGTAGATATATATATAAAATAGAGACAGGCTTAGATCTTTAAGAGACACACTTCAAAGGGCCTTGATTTATTGGAAAGTTCAGACTGAATCAGACTTTTGCTGTTCAACCACCATCTCTTAAATATGCCTAAACTCTGGCAGAGTAACTGATATTAGAAAAAAATGTATTTATTGGTGCAAAATATTAAAAATGTGGAGATGTTTTTACTTGACTGGGAAAAAAATTTCCAAAATGCACGGATTTATTGTGACCTTATTGAACTTAGAGCCTATACGACTGGAGCTTGACATGACTTCATAACAGTCCTTCATTAAATTTGCTGCCATTTCTGCTGATAGTTCAGGTCAGCTTTTGGAAAGATGAGCAAAACGTAAAAGAAAAGGTGTTCTAAGAATTTGTTCCAAAATTTAGTAAGGCATCTATGTTGGGGTGATGGAAGAAATCACCCTTGCCGAATTGTTTTCCCGCTACTCTGTTAATTTTGGGGTTATTTCCCTCTGACGTCCAATCGAATCACATTTGAAGTACTCCTCAGTTTCTAGTGCTACTAAACTTTTCCTACCTCCAAAATTCACTCCATGTCTTTGCAGGATATATCAGCTGGCACTAAGGGGGAAATATGAAAGCATGGGGTAACACTGAAGCTGAGTTTGTATGTTCCACATTTGACTGACTATTGAAAACCCACCTTTTTCCCATATTAACCATTTCACACTTTCCTTTGAAATGTAGGAGGCTTATGAATTACAAGAGCTATGCTGTAGGTGTGAGTTAGTTGAGCTTCTACCTCTTCCAGGATGAAGTCGTCACCTGCATCAATAAACCTCCAGAGCTATTTTTGGTAAGCTCTGCTGGGCTCAGTGCCTCCTGGGGGTTCTTCCAAACCTTGCTGTGCTGCCTTCCACGGACTCCGTGGCAGTCAAAATGATCAAGAGTGCTACCTGAGAAATATGGGAACGGTGATCCAACATAACTCGTTTAATATTCTGAAACTATTTTTCTTGATTCTGCTGTGGTTTTATCCAGATACTTAACATTTTCTGATCCACTCTCTTGATGCTTGGTAAGGACACTAATGCTGTCATAAGAAGAACTAAGCTCTTGATGGCTTAACTTGGGCCCTTCTTCCATCTTTGATAATAAACATAATTCTGGCACCCTTCCATTTCCAGAAAGCCAAGTAACAAAGTTACTGCCCTTCTCAGATAGCCTGACAAGGAAAGGGATTTGATGGAGCTGCCAGAAACGTGGAGACTAAAGTGAAGCTCACAGTTTGTTATCTGTCCACAGGAACAAGTGGCCTGATGTTAAATAAATAAATAAATAAAAGTCATTTCTGCTGTAGGGTTGAAGCTCTGGTCCTAATCATTTTGTTGCTGCAAAGCACATGCCAAGGTTGCAGGCAGCAGAATTGCTTGGATCATTTCCTACGCACTTTGCAGAGTGGCAATTAGCAGCACAGTGGCATTAACAAGACAGCTTTATGTGAGCTTTCAAAGTAAAAACATAAAGAATCCCTAAAAGACCAGCTACTTGTAAAATGTGAGAGGGGAGCTGTAGGCCTGATTTTTCGGAGGTGGGTGCAAGGCTTTGCCCGTAGGGAGCGTGACCATCAATCAGAGCCACCAGCCATCCTCCACACCTCCCTGGCTCCTCCAAGGAGGGGAAACCTCCCATCTTCTGCACTCGACCTTTGTGTTGCCTTTCCTGCGTGGGGATGGATGCCACACGGCTCCAAGTGCCCTCTCATCCACATTTGCCGTAAACACCCAGAACACCTGTTTGCTCTGACTCACCCACTCCTCACGCAGACTCTCCCTTTTTTTGACAGCAGACCTCACTCAGGTAGTATGTGCTGCTAATATCCTTTCAGGACCATGTAATAACATGCCTTCTATCCAATTCCTAACATCCTTCAATCAGCTCAGCCAGTGGGCTAACTGCTTACGCTCCTGTGATTTATATAAGTGCAATTAATTTAAACTGCATCACTCCAGTGCTATGCTGGTGAAAATGCCCCGAGAGGGAGAACCTCACTGGTGAATCAGACGCTTTACTTTTAACAAACACACAAAAGAACAGATCCCGAGCCAGTGAAAATCTGCATGGCTCCATTCATTTCAACACACAAACTTAAACCAGCTCAAAGTCTGAATCACAGCTCATGTAACAGACTATTTAGATACAGACTAATGCCTCACATCCTGAATGTTATGCTTTCCCAGAGCTGGCAGGGGACAGGGACTTGTCAGATGGAACAGAGCTGAGAGGGAAGCAGGACCACAAATGCAACCTTTTAAAAATGCTTTGTGGATTTCTTCATTTCTGTGGAGATGAGGAAAGTAACGGATTGTGTCTCTGTAAGCACTGCTCTCTCCTCTGAAAAACCACCCCTGTTCCTTTTGCCCCAGCTGCAAAGCAAGTACCTGGAAAATCCCTTTCTTTGCCACTTTCCCTTTCCTCCCATAGCCTGGGTATGTTCCCTGCCTCTTGGAAATCCATATGGCACCTTTTACTAACAGACAGCAGAGTTAGATGCTGAACAGATGAATCTTTTTAATCAGTTCTTGAAAATGGCTAACTTTCCCTGCACTTGTTTTGGTATTCCCCAAGATTAAGAAGTCATGCAGCTTGACAAAGCACTTTGCTCTTGCATGTCTTAACAGACCCATCAGGCTTTTTTTTTTTTCTTTTCCTTCACATCTCTTCCAACACCTGCTGCAAAAATGGGCTGGGGTGGTCTCTGTAAAACACCCTGCACGCCTCCTCCCAAGAGGAGAGAGAGAGCTCCAGCGTCACACCAGCACAGCATGCCGGTATGTGCCCAGGCAGGTGTAGGTAATACACTATGAGGGGGGGAAGGGGTGGGGAGGGCAGACCAAGAGTCAATCAGAGCGTAATTTGTGTTAGAAATTTACCAGCGTTCAGCTGTCCATATTTCCAAAATGCAAATATTTTAAAATTAAAAAACCTATCTGTGTCTAAATATCTCCTCTAAATCAATCAAGATAACCAGAACACTCTGTGGCACATTTAAGAGACTTTCATCTTAAATTAAATACATAATATAGATTATACCTTCATAGGGAATCAAGAGGTCCTAAAATATACTAATGGAGAAGGACATTTAAGAGACATTTAAATTATCCAGTCTATAATTTTGGGGGGTTTGCTTATCTATGCATCTTTTAACTGCTTTGGATAATTAGGAAAATTTCCTTGGCAGTGTCCTAAGAGGATAGGCAAAAGAGTGACATAACTACTCCCAAGGAGGGAAAGGTCGAGGTTTTGCATTCTGCAGATTTTTAAAGTAAAAGAGAAAGTATTCTTCATTTGAACAGTCTGAAGCACTATGCATATTATATAAAGACTATCACCCTGTTCTGAAATATAATCCTTCCCAAGGCTTCTCCCTCTCCTTGAACTCACTTGCAGTATCTGTCTGGTCCTTCTGCCTGGAAGAGTGCAGGTTAGGGAGGCAGGCTGCTCGTCTCCAGCCTTTCCTAAGCACCACTATTCAAAGGCAGCTCCCAAATGGAGTAGGCACACATTCAGTTCAAAGCTTCCCATTAGGTCTGCCGGCCAGCTTATCTTGTAGTGTTGTGTGTGTGTGTGTACCCCTTCTGCTCTTAGTGAACAGTTTGTCCCATTGTAATTCTCAAACATCAAACATCTGGAAAGCAGACTCGTTTAAAAGAAAAGAGAAAGAAGAATAAAAAAGAAGAAAATAAAAAAATATGGGGGGGGGGGAGGAAGAAGAGGGGGGAAAGGAGGGGAAAAAAGAGGTGGGAAGAAGAAAAAGACGTTTCAGTGCCTATGACTTATCTAGGTCTCTGTCAGAAAGCAGGAAAAAATCAGCTGAATCAGTAAACTGACCTTTATTTTCAAGCATTTTGAGCAATACATATTTGTAGACTGCAGCTCTACAGAGCCGCATCCCCCCACTTCGGAGCAGGGTAACGCGCTCTGCTAGAACTCTTTCCCCCGTTCACAGCTGTCTCCAGCGGGAGGAGCTGAAACCTGAACCAAACCCTCCGAGTGGGATTGGATCCCTCAGCCAGCAGCGCCAGAGCCCTCCCAGAAAAACAGCCTCTTTGGAAAAGTGCTTGAGAACATCCCGAAGCGATTGGAGGAGCGGGAAACCCTTCCCCCCTGCACCTGACTCGTGGGTATTTACAGCACTTTTCAAGGCGCCTCGGCACTGCCACTGCACAAGCGGGAGTGGATGGGCTGCGCGGGGCCGGCAGCGCCGTAGGGACCAGGAGCGGCACCGATGCTCCCGCAGTGACACCGCGTGTGCCTGCGCTGCGCTGCGCCGCCCGGGACCGCTGCACCCGCCCGCACGGACAGAGTCTGCGAGAAGCACAAACCCTGCATCCAAAATGCCACGCTCCTTCCTGGTCAAGAAGCATTTCAATTCATCCAAGAAGCCGAATTACAGCGAGCTGGACACTCATACAGGTAACGAAGAGAAATCTGGTGCCACCGCGTCGCTCCTGAGGCTGCGGTCGTTGCGTGGCAGTACTGAGGAGGGGTGGGATTGCTCTGCAGCCTGCAGGGGACGGGTTAGTTCATTGCTTGCTCTATTTTCTCCTGCTTACAAGGAGGGAGTTTTGAGAAATATGTCAGTGCTGACCAGAATGAATCATGAAAGTTTGCTCATCCACTTGAACACAAGTTACTTTGAAAGGATTTGGAGTTTTCCTGTTCTGTATCTGTTGGTGGTGGAATTGAAACTTTTGTTCAAATCCTTCAGGAAGTTTTACTGCTTCATTGTGTCAGGCTGCACAGATTTAGAAGCAGCATGCTGCCTTGAAGGGACTCTCCAGCTGCAATTGCCTGTTCAGGGGCACTGTCTCTACCCGTCAGAATATATGTGTGAAATAGTATTTCCTTAATTCCCCTTATATTGAGATTACCCTTCTGAGTGTTTCATTTATGCAGCTTTTAATCCTCAAAGTGTTAATTTTGCTGCTTTTTGAAATACTTTTAGGTTCTCTTACCTTAAAATGTTCTTCTTTCTCCAGTGATTATATCCCCATACCTGTACGAAAGCTATCCAGTCCCTATCATACCACAGCCAGAGATCCTGAGCTCGGTAGCTTACAATCCCATCACTGTGTGGACTACAACGGGGCTGCTACCGTCTCCATTACCCAGTGACCTCTCTCCACTCTCTGGATACCCCTCATCTTTGGGAAGAGTCAGCCCACCTCCACCTTCTGACACCTCCTCCAAAGATCACAGCGGTTCAGAAAGCCCCATTAGTGATGAAGAAGAGAGAATCCAGTCAAAGCTTTCAGACCCTCATGCAATCGAAGCTGAAAAGTTCCAGTGCAGTTTGTGCAACAAGACCTATTCAACTTTCTCTGGGTTGGCCAAACACAAGCAGCTGCACTGTGATGCCCAGTCGAGGAAATCGTTCAGCTGCAAGTACTGTGACAAGGAGTATGTCAGCCTGGGAGCGCTTAAGATGCACATCAGGACCCACACGCTACCTTGTGTCTGCAAGATCTGCGGCAAGGCTTTCTCCAGACCCTGGCTACTTCAAGGACACATCAGAACTCACACTGGTAAGAGCAAGTGTTACATTTGCAGTGTCTTGCTATAACATCAGGATGCCTTTTTGCTATTTTTCTCCACAGGTGGGAAAACCGGCAGCATTTTTTTAACTAACCTTGACATGCATCCACAGATTTTCAAATGAATCATTTCAAGGCTGAATTCTCCCTCTTGCAGGGAGAGGGGGAAGGTGGGAGGGGGGATTTAGCATGGTCTCATAACTGCAGGCCAGATACTGGCATAAATCAGTATTGCTTCCTTGATAATTTTAAGATGGTTTAGCCCATTTCCACTAGCTGAAGCTTTTGCTTTAAGGATTTTATGTCAACTTGCAGGCTTTGGAAATTGTTAACTTAGGGGAAGCTCCAGCTGACTCTGAAGTCAGGCAGCAAAAAACAGGCAATGCATGTGGGGCTGCTTTCTGGCTCCTTAAGCAGCTGGCAAGTTTTTCATGCGATATCTCAAGTCCTTAAGAATTAGAAACACATCATCAGCAAAGTGGTGGATTTTTCTATTGAGGCAAAAATGGTGTTTGAGTATAACACTGGGTACAATGTAATGTCTGTACAGCTGTTTGCTGCTTTTCAGTCAAGGTCCTTGTTCCCCAGTAATTCACACAGCACTAAGCAGAAGATGTTCTATGAAAATATTTGAAACTGTTGGGAGGAGCCCTGTCTAAAAGTACTGCATGCACCTGTAGATGCAGAAGGTGTCAGCAGCTTGTCTTCAGAGACTGCACTTAACAGCATATCCTCAGTAGACTGGGGTTCTGCAAAAGAGCCAGCAGTGCTGAAAGCTACTGTATCTGTAGCCTGAATAACTTTTTATCAGACTTTTTTTCTTATAACAAGTCATCTCTGTTTGTTCATTTTTTCATTTTTTTTTTTCTTAGGATAAAAGCTGGTTTTACCTGTCCCAAACATATAACTTTTTTTTTTTAATATTTATCCTATTTTCTCTTGATGTTTCCTTTGTAGGAGAGAAGCCGTTTTCCTGTCCTCACTGCAACAGGGCTTTTGCAGACAGATCCAATCTGAGGGCTCATCTGCAGACCCACTCGGATGTGAAGAAATACCAGTGCAAAAATTGCTCCAAAACTTTCTCCAGAATGTCTCTTCTGCACAAACATGAGGAATCTGGCTGCTGTGTAGCACACTGAGTCATGCAGTCAATGTTTACCTGGACTTGATGCATTTCTCCACTTCTGTTCCAAATGATAAGTGGAAATCCAAAGGCGTTTTCTCATCTACTTTTCAGCCAAAAAAAAACCAAAAAAAACCAACCAAAAAACAAAGAAACCAAACCAACAAACCAAAACACCACCAAGCCACCAAACAAATAAACTAGTGGAAGAACTTAGAATGTCAGTAGAAATGAGCTTTAAGTAGTTTCTGTTCTGCCATACATTTGCATTCTTAAGTGTGAATTCTGAAATAGGGGGAAAGACGCCATGCATGACATTTCAAGTAGATCTAAAGGAAGAAGCATTATCAGCTTTCTTTATAGATGAAGCCAAAAGTAGGTCGTCTTTTCTTGCTTAGAAAAGGCTTCAAAGTTAACAATACATTCCTGCCAAGCCATTTCAACCAAAGAAACAGTATTTTAAGTGGAAATTTTAATGAAAATACTACCCAAGTGAATTTTGCTAGACACCATTTATCTCAGGTGCCTTAAAAAGTATTCCAAGTTTACCTTAGTAAATGTGTAATATTATTCATTGCTGTGTTTTTTTTATTTTATTTTATTAGAAGCCAAGGCCTTCATTAATGACCTGAAATGTTTTAAAACTGCATAACTAAAAGAGGGAAAATATATAAGAGAATGTACAAAAAAATTAAAAGCCACGAATTAACTGCATGTGCCTTAGAAAATAAATAAATAAAAAAAGATGATACTGTAGCTTCAAACATTCCTGGTGCATGCTTGACCATCCTTTAATATGGAATAGTTCCTCTAAACTTCATTTTTGCTTTAAAAAACGGGAATAAGTGCAAGAGAGGGGATCCATGGGAGTTTTACAATTATTTTTTTTAAATGCACAAAGGAAATGCAATATTTTCAGCATTACCCCTCCAAGTGCCTTTTTTATTGATGATTTTGTAAAGTATGTGGACATAATGTAAATATTTTTATTTTTATATGATTGAATGTGTTATGAATGAAAGCAAATTGTTGCCCATAGCAGCATCTATAGATAACTTGAAAAAAGTGTGAAGTGAAATTGATGTTGTTTTCTAGCCACTTTTTTACAATAAACATTTTTAAGTAAGATTTCTGTTGTTTGTTCTAATTTAAGAAAACAACTGTGTGTGCATTTTGAAATACAGAAAAATGTGAATGTCTCTACATGACTAAATGAAGATAAAAGTGAATTTCAGCTGTGAAGACTTACTCCACAAGTTCAAAACATTAGAAAGCAATATATACATTGCATTTTAAAAGACTTTAAACTTTACAGTGTGTTTTTCTCATCACTGCTTTAAAACACTTGGTTTCCTCCTACTTACAACACTATGACAACATTGTGAAATATATTTTATCAAAAACAGTTAAGAGCAACTTTTTTCTTGCATTTTAACAGATGAAAGGATGCTATTAGAGAGGCTTTATAGTACTTTCCCTGAGACTTTCACATCAGGGAACCTGGGCCTGATCCAAAGTTCATTAAAGTCAGTGGAGCCTTACAGGAGTTCAGCAATGTTTGCATGATGCTCTTTTAAAGTAGTAGTCAAGTCACAGTATAATATACTTTATATGGCAATTTCAAGATGATTAAAGATATTTTATTAAAATGTATTACATATCAGAACTGTCAGGTAAATGCACTACAACTGTATATCAGCTAACATATCACAGGAAAGAAATTATTCCCTAATAAAAAGTAGAAATCTCTTTTCTTCAGGTGATCTGAGTACTCCAAGATTTGAACTACATAACATCAACAAATCATGTCTCATCATTACTGACTGGTGTGAAACAACACAATTTTCAACTCTTAGCAAAGTACAAAGCTAGAGAACAGGCAAGCACCACTTGGAATCCACTCTGAAGACCCGCAAGTCTACACTAGGATACCAGCCAGAACAAGTAATAGCAAAAATAAAATTCCAACAATTTATCAAGAGTGTTACTGACGTGTAAACACAAGGTGAACATTTTCTGAAAAAAAGTATGTTTCAGCAAAATAATGCAATAGATCATACATGCCTTCTGTCTCCTCCAGCCGAGTTCTGGAGGAGGGCTTCAGCAGGACTGCACCAGAGAAATGCAGGCAGTAGGCAGAAGTTTTGCACCTTTTCTCCACAGAAAGCATGATACTGAAAAATGAAGCTGAAATGAAGGTTTCATATTCTCCAAGCATCTTCTGTCAAAATTTCAGGGTTATAACAATGATTCCCTAGCAGCTGCTAGATTTTTTTTTTCAGGAAATAGCTGGAGAGTTCAAGAAAGATAGGGTTAGTGGGAATTTGTGAGGTAACATTTCAAAATGAACACGTGAAGGCATCAAATACCCTTGAAAAGTTTCATGTGGTTACTCTATTGATTTGCACTTCCATGTCATTCACTTTGAAGTTCATAGGCTTCAGCAGTTCTTTGTGCAGCTCCTTCTTCCCAGAGCAAAGTTTACTGGAGTATGAGTAAAGCTCTGGCAGTCAACAGCTATTTGTACTGTTCTAGGTTTGCTCTCCTGTGCTGTGCCACAAAGATGCTTCCATTGTTTTAATTCACACTTTAAATTCTCTACACCCATAGTAAATTAAATAGCATAAGAGCTTGACTTCTTCAGTGAGTGGAAATGCTACGTCTGTCCTCAAGGGAAATCAGATGAAAACTTCATCAAAATACAGTATGCTAAACCAAACACAAGTGGAACTGGTCTGATTTGGAGATGACAATTAAGATATGCTACTTTGCATGCCTGTAACACCTGTACTCATAAAACACAAAGATGGGAAAGGCTAGAAGCTCTTTTGGCTCATCTCTGTAATTGAAACAGAGCACTCTATCACAGATCCCAGCTCTCTGTCCAGTTGCAGCATAAACTTCCCAAGCAGCTAAATTTCTCTGCTTTTCCTGTGTGACTGCTTTCTATTCCTCATCAAGACTTTCTCCAAAATATATTCCATTAATAGTTTTACCTCATTACCTTAGAAATGCCCTTCTGCACCTGCACAAGCTATTTATCAATGTAAATTGAATTCTGTTCTGAGCTGCTGGTTGATGACTCTTATGACTTTCTCAAGACACGATGGAGAAACTCCTTCCAAGGTCAATTTGCCCATTGAATCTCTTTGGCCATTGCAACATTTTTCACATCCTGTCTCTTATTCTATATCCAAATAATCTTTTTAAACTTTAAAAATCTTTCTTAGGAAAACATGGTCCCTGTACTCTGGATATCTTCATTGCTCTTTTCTAAAATCTCTCACTTTTTTTCTTTTTTTTTTTTTTTATTACAGAATGAGGTACAGATCTACAGATCCTCCCTTTAGGATGTTCTGTCAATTTACTTTCAATGTTCTTTCAGTGTTCAGAGAAGAGCAGAAACACCTCAGCATTTGAGAAGTTACAAGTAAAATATAAGAATTTCTGAAGGCTGAAGGCAATAATTGATTCACTTTGGTTTCCAAGTCTCTCTTTCCTTGCTTCTGTTTGGGCATGCTTTTCACTTCAGAGGCTGCAGAATGAAGGGAGATGTGCATGAAATGAAGACAGAACAAAGCACACTTTTAGGCTCAAAGCACTGCAATTATCCTCCCATATAATGCAGTTAGGAAAAGCATGTTATACACTCACCAAAGGGTTAAAAGAAGTTGAGATTAAGGCACTATGAAATCTTTCTTCTGTATTTTTCTCTATTATTTGGATTATTATAGGTCCTGTTGTCATTAAGCAAACTCAGGGCCTATTACTCTAAGCTCCATAAAATCATATAAAAATGAAGCACTGTAAAGATCCCGTAATTTCAATTAAAAAGAAAACAATGAAAAATCTAGTAATTTAATTCTGATGTCTTGTGCTGCAGCTGATTTCCCATGCCACAAAATAAATCAATATTTAATTTGAAAACATATTTTTATTTTTGAATAAGACATTTTCAGTTACAAGTATTATTGCTTTGGAAATAATGGGTTTTACTAGCTGTCCCAAGTGTTTGGCTTTGTCTGTTTAAAGTAGGTGTTCTAAAAGTTAGATTGCATGAATTGTAACTGGTTCACAGAAATATAAGGAGTGGAAGGTGAGACCTCTGCATATTGAGTAGTCCAACCCCCTGCTCAAAGCAGGGTCAGGAGAGCAGGTTTACCCAGGTCTGTGTTCAGATGGGGTTTTGGTATCTCAACGAATGGAAACTCCATGGTCCCTCCAGGCAACCTGTGCCAGTGTTCAGTCACACTTGCAGTACCAAAGGGGATTTTCATGCATTTAAATGGAATTTTCTGTATTTCAGATGGTGTGCACTGCCTCTTCTCCTGTCACTGGGCGACACTAAGAGTCTGACTGTATTTTTCACTCCCTCACATCAGTAATTTACACGAATTAATAAGATCTTTCTTGAGCTTTTTCTTTTCAAGCTGTCTCAGTGACTTCAATATGAGAGATGCTCCAATCTCTTAATTACCTGTGTGGTCCTTCCCTGGACACTGGTATTCTCATGTCAGCCTGGTACTGGTCAGCCCAGGACTGGTTCTAGTGCTTCAGATGGGCTACACCAGTGCTGAGTAGAGGTGGAAATACCATTCACTTTCTGATGGAAGGCTGACAGGATGTATAAAGTTTGTGGAAACAACCAAAGCAGTAGAAAAGAAATAAAAATGATGCTTTCATTCTCAGTTGCTTCTTCCCAAAAATCTTCATTCGCTCTAAATACATACAAAGTTCTCAGAAACCTTGAAGGTTGTGGAGTGTGGGACTGTGTTTTCCAGTGGCAGCAAGAATTGCCCTGTCCCGTTGCAGACTGCAGCACTAGGGTGCCTCAGCCAAACCAGACTAGAGATTAAAAAACTATAATTAACAGGTGCATAATGGTGCTGTATTTACATGTTTGGCAGTTTGGTCGCCTTGTTCCTCTTCACTTACCTTTCCAATACTTCAAGAATGCCATCCGAACAAATGTTTTTTTTCTTCCTCTGATTCACTCACCATTTTGGGTACAAAAGCATAAGTGGTCATTCATGGCCCTCCTTCTTTTGTTCTCACCACATCTCTGCAAGACAAAAGTTATGCAACAGCTGGTTTCTGTTACATTTGTCACCTTTATCCCTTACACCTGGGTATTGAATATTCCCATCTCTTGTTTGTGTATCTCTTTGTTCTATTGTCCAGTGCATACACTAAGTCACTGCAAGCATGAAGGTCACAGGCAGCCCTTGCTAAGAAGGAATAAAAGACCTTTTATATCTTTCAGTTATACGATCATATTTTTAGGGGTTTTTTTTCAAAAGAAGACAGGGAAAACAGGAATCACATGAATACCAACTCAAATTCACATGTTTCCAATATTTTTAGTAGCCTTCACTCTGTAAACTTGGAAGAGCAACTGAGGTATATGCAGACATTCACACTTTTTTAACAGCAGTAGACATAGAGCTGCACATTCAAAACCACAAATCCTTTCACTGCAGCCCTGGCTTGGGGGATTTACTTCAGAAAATCCCTTAGAGAGGTCCCTCACTATATTGCTATAGCACCCCTCAATTAAAAAAGTGGATTTAAATGCAAACACAAGGGTGCAGAACAAAGTCAAAGGAAGGTGTTCTTCAAGTTGTTTTCCCATCCACTCGGCACAGAAATGACTGAGAATGCCACACATTCTGGATCAGAATACTTTCCTAGAAGTTTCTTATCAGTCCACCACTTGGGTGCCCACCCGGATTCAGGCAACCGCAGGCTGACACGATCCGGAGTGCCCCTGACCCTTGGAGGGGTGGGATTCTCTGGAGGGTTCAAATATGACCCTGCCAATGGGCTGCTCGCTTGGCAGTTGGTGCGCCAAGAGCAGGGGTAAGCGCAGCTGACTGCTGAAAAAAGGAGAGAGGGACTCTGGTATGGGTATTCTGTGCAGGTTTATTGAGGAGCCCAGCACAGAGGGAGCCCAGGGACCAAGAGCCCCGAGCTCCCCCTGACATGAGCTTATAAGGGAGAACAAGAACCAATCAAATGAGGGTCCATGGGCGGAGTTAGGGAGGGTCCAGGGCAAGCGGTCCAATAGGGGAGGAGAGAGGGGGAGGAGTTAGGGGGAAACAACAAATCAGCAACCGAGTGAAGATGAACTTTCTAGAACAGGAGGGGTAACTGACAACCTGGGAGACCAATGGGAGAGACTAAAGCATAACCGCCAAATCCCAGGCTAAACCACTGTTTCCTCCATCCCCAGGGGGAGTTCTCTGGTCCCAGGAGCCCTCCACCAGGGCCCCCCATCCTCTTTGGGACCTTCCGAGGCCTTTGGGCCTTCAATGCAGCGGTTCACAACCGCAACAGTTTATCTTTATATAACTTATCCTATAAAATAAAGCCTTTTGCCTAACCAAAGGAGTCTGCAGAAAGCCATTCTTCACTTTGCAAAGCCCCTACATTCTCTTTACCTCTCATGTTTTAGCCCGTTCTGTTACTGCTTTCTCTGCCAAATAAAGGAATCATCTCCTTCCCAGATGTGTCTAACAGGGGGTCAGACTCAGGGGATCATGGATCTTTTAATACTAGAGAGATGAGGGCATTGCTGTGGCTTCTAAGCAGCCCTAGACATGGGTGTGAACAACAAATACGTGTTCTGTGCTGGGCCATCAAAAGGCAGCAGCCCCTGACCATCAACTCTCCCCACCTTTTCAGAGGCATGACCTGGGAATGCAGGAGCTTGGTCTAAGAGATCTCTCCCAGGGAAGTGCCTGGATCTCTCTGAGTGCTGTGGGTTCCCAGTACAAGCTCTGAACATCAGAGTACCATCAGACATCTGCTAAGTCACTAATAAGAAGCAGTTAAAGTATAAAGTTGCACTGCAATTAGCTCAGATTTTGCACATGTCCCTAAACCAAAGAAAATTCCTTTGAATGTAACCTGCCCTCTCATGTGGGCTGGCAGATCATCCACAGCTGACAATGAATAAAGAGTTAGAAGAATGAAAAGTGACAGTTATTAAGTAACGTCAGTAAAAATTGAATGAAAAACAATCAGCAACTCAAAGTAATAATATTATGTATAAAAGACTAATAAAAATCCCCACATCTCAGTTAAAGCTACATTGTATTTGGCATGAAGTCATTAATTTTTTACATTTTTAAGCGTTATAAAAAGATATTTTGCAAGACAGTTCACCAAGATTTATAGCAAAGTATTCACTATTCATCTGTAATACATGAAACCAGGCCAGGTTGCCATGTCCTGAGGAAATTAAAAAAAGAATCTTGTGACTCGTGATGGACATTTCGTGGTGTTTGTAAAACAGCTTGGCATCTCAGCCCAGATTCTAACTAGTTCTGACTGGACAAGGCCAACACTCAAAAACAGTTGGGATCCTTTGACAGCTCTCCCTTACTGACAGAAAAATCATTTTTCATTTGGAAAATGGCTTTCTGCTTCTAGGTAGTTTCAACAAATTGCTCCACCCCTTTTCTCTGTCCCCACTATTCCAACTATTGGTAGAAAAAAAATAGTTGCAATTGCCGATAATTTTATTTCCCAGGGACCTTTTCTCAGAGGTTTGAAAGTCATGGCTGTAGTTTGGTGGTCACATTCAATATGCAGGGGAGCAGCTCCTGAATATTTGAACCCAAATGCTTTGTCAGTCCACAGACAAATATGTCAGCTTGTCTCACTAGCAGGACAACAGGGGTTCTGGGAACAAGGAGAAGACAAAAAAGGTCCCAGGAGCTGTTGAAATGTCAGCCTTCAATTAATAGGAGGATATGGCAGTTAGTAGATATTTACAAGCAGTAAATATCAAATACAAATAACCTTCCAGGTCAGTCTTCTGTACCAGGAAAAACTCAAAAATTCAGCACTGCCTAGCTTTGAGAAGAAATTTTGATGCCAGTTAAGACTGATCTGATAAATCAGGTATCACTCATCATTGTTCTTATTGAAAATATAGTCAGAACTAAGGCTGTAGTAGATTTTTTTTTAGAAACTACTAATAACAGGAACATCCAAAATAATGATAAACTATATATATTCTTGCATCTATGTAAAAACTAGAAAAATTAAATATGTGGAATTAAAATTGGGAAAATATGTTTTTAAGAAACAGCCTTGCTACAATGCTGGTTAGTTTTTATGTTAGCCCGAAAAAAGCCCTACTTCCATTGTTTTACAGCTTTTAAAAACAGGTATCTCAGATAAAGGATCCTTTTCCAGTAAAAAAAAAAAAAAAAAGTAGAAATAAAAAAAAAGAGTAGGCTTCCTTTTTACCAAAATTACATTGATCCCTGAAGGAAAATGAGTTATTTTGACAATCATGATAGAATGCTCCTACAGTTTTCATGTCTATGTGTGGCATTCTGGTGGAAGCAATTCAGGACATCCTAGGATTGTACCATGCAGGGATTTTCTCACCATGAACATTGTATTTGCCCCTGTCAAAAGGTGTTGAATCTCCGTGGACATCTGCTGACAGAAATGGAATAACCCTTTGCTGCAGTACGATCCCTTGTAGTGCATGTCTTTGTTTTGGTACACAGTGCTAAGAAGGGAGCATAGCCAGAAGTCTGCAAGCCTAGGTGTCTTGTTCTTCCTAAACACTGACCTATTTAGAGCTCTATGGATCCTTTCTTCTAGTAAATCCCTTTTTTCTTCCTCTGCAGTTACCCAGGCTGAACAGTGATCTGAATTATCTGTGATGAGTTCTTGCCTTTTCCTGCACTGCTGCAGTTTCTATGTCAGACTGTGCTAACAATGATAAGGTTGTCATTCTGAGCTTCTGTGGTAAGTTTATAGCCTTTTTGACATCTTTATCCTTGGTCTTTGTTACATACTAATGGAAAGAATGGACAATATGGACTTATTATTTTGGCCAAGTACAGGTGATTTTTGAAAGCATAATTCCTCACCATTTTTCAGATAATTTGCAGACTTGAGCTCCTGTGTATTTGAGAAAACTTTTCTGTTCATCTTTGTGGCCTGTTTTCAGCTGGGAGAGAATTAATTTCCTTTTTAGTAGTTGTTAAAGTGCTCTGTTTTGGATCTATTATGAGAATAATGTTGATAACACACTGTTGTTGTTGTTGCTAAGTAGTGCTTACCCTAAATCAAGGACTTTTCAGCCTCCCCTGCTCTGCCAGCAAGCAGCTGCACAAAAAGACAGGAGGGAGCACAGCCAGGACAACGTACCTGAACTGGCCAAAGGGATATTCCTTACCACAGAAGAGCACACCCAGTATGTAAATGGGGACCTTGGCTGGGAGGTGCCAATCACAGCTCAGGAACTGGCTAGACACTGGTCAGCAGGCGGTGAGCAATTGCATTGTACATCACTTATTTCTCTTGGGCTTTATTCCTGTCTTTGTCTCTCACTCTTTTTACTTTTCACCATATTTTTAGCTCTGTTTGACTTATCAGACTGTTCTCAACCTACCAGGGATATTACCTTTTTCTGATTCTCTCTCCCATCACACCAGGTGTGCAGGGAAATGAGAATATGGCTGGCATGGTACTTAGTTGCTGACTGGAGTTAGATCACGACACTTTGGTAAATGCCTGTCCACCTTGTTTATATCTCCCTGTTTAAAATAAAAGGTAAAAATCTCACAAGAGATCTCTGGAAGACAACCTGAAATTATGGTGCTTCTCTTTGCACTTTAAGCTGATATGCTTGAGAAGGGAACTGCTGCATGTACGATGCTTACTGCTTTGACACTGTGAGAAGTGTCACACATTTAAAGAAAATAAATGTCTGTTTGCTTCTTAGGTCACTAATAGAGAGGAAGGATCTCTTCTGCAACATTTGTAAAAACACAAATATGTTGCCATCATGAGAGTGATTTTTGTCCCCCCCCCCTGCCCCTTTAAACAGGAAACAACTTCTAGGATTTCCAGTCCAGATAATCTTCTCTTACTCACATTACTTTGGTCCTAAATATAGAATTTTTGTCTGAGAAGGATCTTAGAATCTGGCATCGTACAGTTTTTAGGAGCCCATAAGTAAAATTGCAGCATATATTACCTACACAGATGAACACTATAGTTCAGTATTCATGCAGTCCCTCATTTGGAAAGAAGGAAGATACATTTTGAAGGGGTGCCATGTAAAGTCAAATCATGCATTTGTGTTGCTTCTTCACTGACAGGCTGTGACCAAGTCAAACTCTCCAGGAGCAGGAGCATTTTCCCTTGAACCAGAGCCACTCTTGTGAATGGCTTGTCCTTTAGCCTTATTCTCATGCTCTTTAAATCTCTGGTAGTGGTGCCTAAGACATTGCCAGGAGCCATCATGTTCTGATTGGATGCAGCTGGGAAAAAAGCGGGCCAGTATTTCAGTGAAGTATTCAAAAATGATCCTTCCCTCCAGAAGATTTTGTTGATGTAACTGTGCAGCAAACTCCACCAGCGTATACACAACTCCTAATGACAAAATGTCCAGCAGTGCTTCTCCTGGTTGCCCAAGCACAAGAGCAACTTGCAGTCCAATATCACACCACTCGACTTTAGCTTTTATCAGTACAGAAATGTTAGAGGAAAAAAGAGAGAGAGAGAGAAGCACAAAAACATCAGTGCTATAGTCTTGGAAAAAGTCCCTGACAGAGACCTGATCTGAGTCTAAGAACAGTACGGCTTACACACCTTACTCCCAGGATTTGGCCTAAAGCATAGCCCAGACATTAATGTATAAATGGCAGGATTTTGAGGTGACTTGTGATGGGAATTAGAGTGAGAAAATGTTAATTTAATGGTAGAAGAAGAGCCGGAAACAGACCTTCTCATGGTGGTACTATAGCAAATATACTAGAGTTAATCCTTTTGCTTTCATTTTATTTATTCCTTGCCTGGTTTTAGTGAGGATGAATAATGTCCATGTCTTGTAACACCTCAGTAATAGTTCAGCAGGATTGCTGTGACCTTTCCTGTTTGTACCAGTACTGATTAGCTGCAGATTTCAATGTATGATCAGGTGACGAGCCAGGCTTGCAGAGTCTGAACTGCTGCAGTTGCTGTTGAGGAATGTAAAATGACCATTTCTGCTGTTCTTTGAAGGGCAAACTAATAAGTTGGTGGAAGTGTAGAGTTGAAGTGAAATGCATTTCTTTAATTACTCCTTCTGATTTAGACTTTGCATGTCACTACATATGCATGGACTATGCTGAGCTAGGAATGCTGAATTTTGGTTTTAGCTATTTGAACTTCCCATTAACTCATGCCAAAGATGAACCTTTCAAGGTAATCTAAAATGTAGACTTCTTAACTGATGTGAATGGCAGCCTTCCTGTTTTAAATTACAAGTTGTAAAAAGAGAGTTACATTGTCAATCAGACAGCAAATGGTGCTGCACTGGCCTTTCTAGAAAAACATGCGATGGGTAATAAATTACTTTATGGTAGGATTGAATTAAAAGCAAAAAATCCTTATCAGTGCAATATGTTTTCTGGTCCACCTAAACTGGTCTGTTTTAATTTGTTCCAGCTATGTTACATTTCCCATTTTTTTATCTAAACAAGTCCTTTTAAACATATATGTGTATGCATACATACAAATGTGAGGACATGTATACAGACATATACATGGAAACATTTTCTGCACATAAGCAGAGATAGAATTAAAGTGACACTGTAAATGATACTTTATTTTTTGAGCAGTATTATAAATATGAGGCACATTCCCATTCTCTCTATTTCAGAATCTTAACTTCCATCAAAAAAAAAAAACCTGGAAAGCGTCTCTTGTTCCTAAAGTTACCCAGAAAAAAACAGACCTTTGACAGCAATCAAGTGTAAACAGTAGGCTTGTAGTCACCTTCAGAAAACAGACTGCAATGGCAGACAATTCTCAAAGACAAATATTGGCACCGCTTCATTCAGAAAGACTTCAATGGGGACAGTCCCCAAGGACATGACAAATATTACCAGAGGAACCAGTTCTCTGGCTGACCACAGCATGGAAGGAAAGCATGGGAGAACACCGTAATGAAGATCTTCACCATTTAATGTGACCTTTTATTTTGGTGTTGCAGGCAACAGCCTACTGGATTACATTTGTAAAAACAGAACACTCACTGGGAGAAGCATCTCCTTGGAAGGTTTCTGCGATTCTCAACACTGAAAAAAATACTGTTGTTTCCACCTTCCCTTTCCTTTCCGTTCCTGCTTCTGAGCCGGAACATAGCTCAATGCGTAGCTCAATGAAGCAGTCTGGGTACTGGCTTCCAGAGCCCATATGCTGCCACATAGTTCCCATATTAGTCAAGAAATCTTCCTTATGCTTATGGAATACAGGCAGTTTTTGTTCTTTACTCAGACTTTTCAGACTCTTTAATGGCAGCACTTGACTCCAATGTCCCTGTGTAGGTTTACCATGCACCTGCATTATCCTCTTTCTCTGGCTGAAATTAAGTTGGGACATAGCTGAGGTTTTGGGGTTGGATTTCTCCTGTATGTTCAGAAAGCCTCAGCAGAGCAAAATAAAGAGCCAGGTATCTTCCTGTGCAAATTAATATATCGTGTGTGCTCAGGAAATCTGACACATTCAGGAAACACTGGTCTTACCAGGTGTAAGCAATACAGCTGTGCAGAGCACTCACAGCATCACATCAGACCTATTCCCGATCTGCACTGAAACAAGAATTCACATGAAACTCCAAAGTTTCACTTTTTCTAAACACTCTGAAACCTTCTGGAAAATAAAGATCAATATAAGAATCCTACTTCTACATAGATTCTCTGAAAAAGGGGAATCTGAGCCATGCAGCTCAGCAGTCCACCTTTTAGGAGACATAACTATGAGAGATAAGACTGTTCCTACACATACGAAGGATAATCAGCATAAATTCAATCCTCCTTCATCCACACCTTGGCCCAGGAGCTGTGAATTATAACCTCTCACCCCACAGGGCACACAATCAGCATTCAGCTGCCAAGTGCAGAGCTAGTTTAATGCTGGAGCTTTCAGAGCACCAGGTTCCAGTGAATAGACTCAGTTTTCTCTTTTCTGGCTCCCCACTAAGTAGTGCCTGCAGAACATGCCGGACAAATGCTGGAAAGGTCAGGGGGTAATGGCTAACAGGAAAGCCAATTCTCATGGCCCTATCCACAGGACAGAGTGGATGCATTTCCCTGTGTACCCCCCAGTCCCAGGCTGTAGATGCACATCTGGTTACATTCGCTCTGTGTGTCAGGGCAAAACATCAGTGAGCAATCTCACTTTCCTTCAGAGGAAGTCTTGGGCATATAGACAAGGTACATTTCAGTAGATCTCCTCTCCTAAGAAAGGGACAACTAACACTGTAATGTGGGAATTTGCTCCAGAATCCAGTTGGAGTCATTGTATTCCAAATTTTATTAATTTTATATCTACTTTATATAGGCCAAACATCAAAAATATTTCTGTCAAGAAAGCATTTTCCAAAGGCAGTGTGGAAACAGTGTGGTTTGCAGCACATTATATGTGTTTCAGAGAAAGGACAGTAGGAGACCTGCATCTGCCCCTGTGGCTTGTCCTTCAGGCTGCTCCATTCCACAGGTAACTGTCATTCTGCAAATTTTATGTGGAAAACTCACAGGATAGCAGACCTGAAGAGAATTGCAGCCAGTGACTCAACAGTAAAGCTTTCCACCACTCTACTGCTATTTTTAAAAGAGTTTCAGAAGCTTTCCAGAAGAAAACCAGACTTAAATGCTAGTCTACCCAAAATCTAGCTTTGTGCATGCTGACTTGAGTAGCAAATTTAGAAGGTGCCATCAAGGAGGTCATGCTCTAAATTCAAATTTAAACCCTTCTAACAGGCGTAATACAGGCTTAAATCCATCTCCCTGGACTGTACGTGGACTGATGTCTATGAGTCAGAGTCCAACCTCCTCCTTTTCCTTTTCGCACCTGGATACCTTGCAGAAGTGGTAGGACCACTTGAAGGGAGAAAACTGATTCAAATTTGACCCAATAGATGACGTCTAATCCAGGAAGTTCCCAGAACTAACCAGACACAAATGCTCACAGCAGGGCATGAATCAGTGCAAGAGCATGATTTCTTTCTAAACCCCTGTGAATATAGTCTTATACCTCCATACCTTTTATTGCAGGCAGCTGCAAAGATGTAATTTAAGTGCAACACTGGCACTGGAATAGGCTGCTCAGAGAGGCTGTGGATTGTCCATCCTTGGAGACATTCAAAACCTGACTGGATAGAGTCCTGGGAAACCCACTCTTGCTGACCATGCTTGAACAGGGGGGTTCAGTGAGACAATCTTCAGATACACCATCCAACACCAAGAATTCTGAAATTCTATGGTTAAAAAATAAGTAATAAAAAAGAAAGTTGGAGGGGAATTATATTTTCATGTGAACAAAAAGTCCTAGAGAAAAATTAAATTCCTTTGGATCAAATTGATGAAATGTATTTATTGTTCCAGCCATGGAACTTCAAATTCAGTTATGGTCTTAATTCAAGTTACTGAACCCTTCTAAATTCTAGCCTTGTTTTCACTCTATTGAGGTACAACAGAATTGATGGATGTGTGTGGCAGCAGTGTGACTGGGATGTGAAATCATGTGCTTTCCCCTCACATGAAGAGGCATTTCAGCAATGACTAATCATGTATTTTCTACTCTGCCAGCTATTCACAGACATTTCATTTGCAAGGCAAGATTTCTTATTCTTTTTATTGTCATAGTGGTGAAGTCCCTAAAAAATTATATTTACTGAGGGGATTAGGTACAAATTTGTCTGAGATATGTAGGAGATGGGTTAATTCCATGTTTTATCAACCTGACTTCAAGAAAATAAGTC
Organism: Eopsaltria australis; assembly: GCA_034509425.1. Taxonomy (NCBI): domain Eukaryota; kingdom Metazoa; phylum Chordata; class Aves; order Passeriformes; family Petroicidae; genus Eopsaltria; species Eopsaltria australis. Next base: position 5,502,008 of record JAVTVJ010000001.1, read on the forward strand.
TTCCAAGTGAAATTTATTGAAGTCCTGAACTGTTTTCCCCTGAAGCATTTAGTTCAGTAGATCTTTATCAATCTATACCTGTACATACATGAAAATCCATACACAAGGACACATGTTTACAACAAATTGCTGAGACTCTCCACATCTGAGGTTGTTTGTGCATATTCATTAATACACCTAAGGGCTGAAATATATTTTCTGTGTGACAGATTTTACCCTAATAATTTGTATAGCATATGATTAAAAGAAATTACTTTTGCACAGACATTTATTTCATGGTTCCCTGAAATGTTCTTGGTGTATTTAATTACAACAGATGCTATTTTATTTTGGTGAAGTAAATTATAAAATCTTACGGAATCTTTCATGAGAAGTGTATATGGGAAGATTAGAAATCATTGATCATTGACATATTTCTTATCATCCCATCCTCCAGGTCCCGGAAAAATCATAACTAGACAAAATTACTAAGTAAGCATTAGGAATAGACAGCAAGCTGGATGCTGAAATACAAGTTCCTATAATTAAAAATATATTCCCATGTCTTATTTATTTCTGATCATGATTTATTTATGGTAAAAACCTTTAAAAAAAGATGAATCAAGTTTCTTATCCTGATTGGGGTAAATTAGGCAAATTCACCATTCATCTTTTCTTTTGATTTTATACACAATCTAATTAAGTCAGTTTCAGTAGAGTAGCAAGACATCCTCATTCCTTCTTTTATTGATTTACAAATCTGCTGCATGTATCAGTTATTCCTTCAGGTCCTTTGTCTCATAAAGAGAGCTTCCTCAACCAAAGTGGAAAATATTTGCCATCAAAATAAACCTGAGTATTTACAATTAGTTATACCTTATTTTTCCCAGGGCATCCAAAGCACAAGTACAACAAGCTCTATACCATCACTGACAATCATCTCTAAAACATGATATTCTAAACATAAATATTTAATAAAACAGTGCATTCTATTGAACCAAGAAAATTGTGCTGTTTTTAGCAATATCACTTGTTCCACTAGTGTGAAGAATGAAAAGTTTCTATTCCTATTTGCTATTTTACTAATGGCAGTGGAAAGAGATACTATAAATTTCCTCATATAGTTTCCCTTCTCCCACAGCTCTTTCTTCAGGCCAGTCTTTCTTTGTCTAACGTCTTCCCTGGTATGGAATCCAAGGTTGTCAAATAAGCAGGAGCAAAATCTGGAAGATGAAGTAGTGTTTTAGATGCAGTTCAGAGTAGGACTGCCTCTGAACTGTACAGACTCACTGCCTCTGCATGGGTCATGCAGGGGTGAATTGACAACTGTTTAGGCAGGAGAAGCTAATGTGTAGTTCAAGCAGTTAAACCCAACTGGAAAAGACTGGTTCTGATCTTTCTCCTAGGTTCTGTTTCATATTCTGTATTTTCAAACAGAAAGATTCCCAGGCTCTTAAATAGATCATTATTAAGATGTTAAAGTTATTTTCTTAAATTTTTTAATGAAGTCTCACGTGCCCTTTGTTCATTAGTGATCTGTAACAATGACTGCACACTCACAGTGACCAGAGCTTAGCAAAGCAGCTTAAGCAAGTATGTGTTTAACTTTCTGCCACTGTTGAAATCACTGCAGTGTAAAATGTACCTGATTTACAAGGGTTTGAGTTGAACTTTGCTTCACTTTTGATGCCCAGACTCATGGCTTTCTACAGCCATAGTGTGAGGACTTTCCATTGTGAGACCTTTCCAGTATTTGTGTCATATAAAGTGGTGCTAGAGGAATAAAGAGGATTAGAAAAACCTCCTGCCTTGGATCTCTCCTTTTACTGGGATATGTCTTCCAAAAAAAAAGCAATGCAGCAGCATTTTAGAAATCAAAATGCATTTTGATCTGAAAAAGTTAGTTGCAGGATTTGTTCAAATCAAAGTTTTCTCATAACCTCCTATTGCTGAAGAAGGAAAAATTACTCCTAATAATAAAATTATTAAAAAAATGAAACCCTGATCATATACATTTTGTCTCATTCCACTTCATCCCAATATTTTCTGCAAATTCAAATATCTTGACATTTATATTAAGCTTATAACGTCATCAACCCTGTTCTGCAGAGCAAGACATCAGGGTCCCACTGTTCATTTCTGTCTCTCAAGAGCAGGCTCTGGATAAATTAGCACCACTATTAATCATAATAATACATCTATATTTTGATTCTGAGATTCTTGAGATATTTTCCAGAAACTGCAAACTGGCATGATGTTAGCCAAAAAAACATTAATGCATGGCTCTTAACTCTCCAGTGAATCCTTCAGAAACTGAATAGCTCTCACAGCATAATATTTCTGACAGGAAATATACACTTGAGATGTTTTAAGCCTGAAATGTCACATACACAACAGAGCTTAAGCCTGAGAAGCCTCCCCTGTTTCTGAGATCATAAGAGTAGTATTGTCATTAAGAGGATAAAATGCTGCTTCCTTGCTTCCCATACCCCAATCCAAATGAAATGTGAGTCACTTAATGAATTTCATCTAAGCCTAATGGAAAAATTTCAGCCTGTCCTGGACAACCCTCCTGCCCAATTCCCTCGCACACATTATTTCTGCTCTCTTGGTTTTCATATCCGCCTCTGCCCAATCACTTGTGGCAGGTTCCACTGGTAAAGCAAATGCTTTGCTGCTGTTTTTCCCCTTAGAATTACAGATCACTGAAGTAGCTTGAAACATTTCCACTAGAGAAAAATGTGATGAAATTGTTAAAGGTTCAGCAGCCTTGAAACACTAGTAGACTATTGGCATGAGGATTATTCCCAGACATGATCTTTCCTTTGGAACCTGGTGTCGAAGTTTGCAATATTTGCTCGCTTCATGCCTCCTCGTCATAGCCTGTCTCTCTGGCTGATTTTCTTCCTTTCTTTATCTGAGGCTGGCATTTTTTCCACTCTCAATAATTAAGCTGTCTCGATGCTAGAGACATGCCTATTTTATCACATGTATGTCTCGTACACAGTTGAAAAAGGAGAACTCCAAGGGAGAAGGCGGCTGGCGTCTCTGCTGTTGAAACGGTTTCAATCTGGCCTGAATACTTTGCCTGCAGTGCTGCAACCCACAAGGGGGTCTTAACCTCTGAAACCTGCTGACTCAAGAGTAATTGGCCAGCATGATGCCACTGTGACCATCAAGTGGAACAAATAAAATTACCCACCATTTCAGTGCCATGATTGTCCTCTCCCACTGCGTGATTCCATGAATCCCCCCAAGGACTGACCTGCTTATAATAAACAAATTGTTTTCTGGGCTCCTTTTCCATTGCCTGTAGGGGAGTAACAAGAAGACAGAGCCAAGCTGTGTTAACTATATTTAATGGTCTTTTTTTCTTTTCTTTAAATTGCATCAGATGGTGAAGATGACTAGATACAGTATGATCTTTTAAAATTATATCCTCAGGAAGCAAACAATTAGAGAACAGCATATCCACAAGGAAAGTCAAGTTTACACGTGATAGAAAGTTTTAAATTTGAAGAATTCAAGAGGATTGCACTTATCCAAGCGGGATGACTTAATTCCTCTTCCTGAGAGCGACAGCTTAAAAGCAGGGATTCTCTTACTCTATACACAATTTTGTAATTTGTTTGCATGAGAGCAAGCTGTTTACACTGTGCTACATAAAGGTTGTTGCCAAAACTTACTATCCCCTGTAACAGTGTAAAACCAGACTATCTCTCATGATGGCAGTGGGTTTAATCAGATACACACCAGCGTAACTGAGAACTAAATTTGGTTTTACACCCCTGTCTACAAGAAGCTCACTAAAGATCAGAGGGGGAGAGCTGGGGGGAGGGCAGGAGAGAGGGGAAGGAGGTAACTCTTGTTCTCTTGGTTTTCCTTCTTTATGGCTGTGTAACAGCATCCCCAATATCTGGACTCATGTGGAGGAGATAATACGGCCTGGTAAACACATCAGCAGGACAAGTAGTGTGAAACTTTATTTTAGTGTTTTCAGTAACTGCCTGAGCTGATAATGGCCCTAATGTGGCCACAATGACTGCAGAACTGCAGATTTAGTCCCAGTCTCATAAAGTTTTGTACTAACACTGTGTGAAATTGCAGTTATTTTGAATTTTCAGTCTTCCGTTGAACAAGAGCAAAACTTGGAGCATGGAGATAGAAGTGAACTGCTTTTTTAGGCAAGCAGGTAGAGGAGCCCAATGACTTTTGCAGAATCAAATCATGATACAAAATAAAATGAGCAGACGGAGGAGTACAGTGAGCTACCCTGCCGTGACTTACAATAACCATCTTAAAAACTGTTGATGTATTTCTGAAAACACAGTTTGCTTTTTGTTGCCAACTATTTCATTTAGACCCAATTTACTTAAATTACATGCTTAAATGTAGGCAGACTATTAAGCACATTGTTAAAACAAGGTCTTGAAAAACCAAGAAAAACTAATACTTTCTCTTCTCTGCAGTTTTTTAATTGCTATTTGTGATCACTTTATACTACTGCTAAATTCACTTCACTTAGCTTGTTAAGGTATTTTTGTGGGGTATTTTACATGCAGTTTCTGTTTTCTTTCTGAGTTTTGAAACCAATTCAGTTTGAGTATTTTAAAAAATAGCAATATTGCTTATCTAGTTCTTTCCATCTAAAGTAATCTCCAAGTCTGAACAGACCATTTAATCTGGAACAGTTCTTGTAAATTGGAAGGAGTCTGACCCCTGTTTCAAATTTAGCATGCATCCTCCTGTTCATTTTATTTCCCAGCAGATAAGGAGTAGATCAAGTCTGCAATGCTTCTGTCATATCCAAGTCTTCTCCTTATCTACATACATCCATACATACAGCTTCTTTCTCCTGAGCTCCCCTTTTACAGCTGCAAACCTTTGTACATCAAGCAAGGGAGAGAATAAAACCAGAGAAACTTGTATTTAGAACCTTAAAACTGCCAGGATACGAAGGACATATCGGCTGTGCTTTTCACCAATCTGCTTCTCTCATTTATATTCCGTTACATTACTTCTCCTGGCTGTTTCAAATCCTACTTTCAAGTGGTTTATAGTCACAGTTATAAAGCACATTTGTCTACATCTCTGCTATAAGGGAATAACAAGCATTGACTGGTGGATCTACTTGTCTTATACAAGAAGCATCATTCTCAGTCAGACTGTCTAACAGATAGATAAAACATGTGATACAAGAATTCCTTTCTATAAATAAACCCATGGAAAAATAGTCTTCATCATTGTGAGGTATTTTATTCACAGTGGAGAGCTCTTTGGGATTGGAGGAATACATCACCTCATGGAAAAGATTTGAGACCTCAGGGCTAATATGCACCTAAGTATCACAGTCAAAATTGTTCAGTGCCCAGACATGTGTAACTTATCATGTTATGGTGCAATCATAGGCTTAAGCCCCCATATGTGAAAAATTTTCCAAGTGTTTTCATAGCCAGTAGGCAGCTCATGCATTTGCCGTATCACACACACAATATGTAGATCATACACTACGCACAGAGGTCTTTTGTCATTCACAAAGCTCTTTGGCTCTCTACTTCAGAGGGTTTCTGGGAGGGTTGTCACCTGTCCCATAAGCCACACAATGTTCTGATTGCATAGAGTCTTCTGAATGCACAAACATATTGAATACTAATACAGTGTTATCTCCTCCCTATCCAGAACTAGGTGAAATTGGAAGCTGATCATGAAAACAGGGCAGTGAAGATCCATTTGCTTTGCTCAGAGGTTTTTGGTGGTGGCAGAGTTTGTGGAATGGTATCTAGTAAATTATCCTTGAACAGGGGGCATTTTTCCTTTTTTTTCCTATTGTTTTCTCTTGAAGTTGGCTGTATCAGCTCAGTCTTTCAATGATCTTTCCTAACACCCAGACCATTTGCACAGATTTAAGCAAGCTGCCCAGCAAGAAATTGCTTGAGCAGCAGCAGCAGGAGGATGCTGGCTCCTGACACACCAAGCTCCCCAGCAGGCTGCCAGGAACAGTCAGCTTGGGCAGAGAGAGGTAAGTTGAAGTCTGGAAGAGTAGACATTTGTGCAGTTGGTTTTAAAGACTTAGGAACTATGGAAGGCTGTAGGCTTTACTAGGAAAGAGAGAAAACAGATACAAACATGAAGAACAATCTCTGGCAGATAGCTCTGCTTCTCTGTGAAACACAATCCGCAAATACTCTGGCAAGCAGATAGATCATTATACCATAATGACAAGCATTAGTTGCAGGTCTCGGTTTTTCAAAGAAACGAAGTTTAAAAATAGACTTCCGGAACCTTAAGGCCTGGAACCTTGTGCAGACATTAAGATTTGTCTGCAGCTCCTTGCCTTACTCCTACATTTTTCCATCTGCAAACAACTGCTGCAAACCACTGCATAAGACAGACCTGCACTTTATAGTTCTCAGTGAAGCAATATGTCACCTCTATTTATACTACTGTGATCTTATGAAAGAAAGAAATCCTGTCAGTAGTAATCTCAGATTCCTTCAGTTATCATAAATTAAAACTGCCCACTTCTGTCTTGCAACATGGAATTTTTACTGTAGTGTACAGACGTGTGTCTATTTTTAAAGTTTTTGTTGTATTTTTCAGTAAAATCCTAATGGCAACTTACCATAGTAATTCTCTAAAGGCTTGTTAGTATCTACTGAGACATAAACTCACAAAAATCTTGACTAAATCTTGCTGATAAACATACCCTTGATGTAATTATTGGCTTTGTGTCTGTAGTAGTCAAATGGCATCTGGAAGTTCTGAGAATCTTTTTGTGACCTTGCTACAGGAGTCTCTGTGAATCTGGCAAATTTAAATATAAACTTTCTGAGCCTATATCCCCTTCTGTGATACAATTGCATATACTCTACCCACAGTTCCTAAAGAGGAATACGCAGCCTCCAGTCACAAAGTTGAGCAGAGTTTATTGCAGTTCCTGGTAGAGCATATTAGGAGCCCACAGTTAATATCATACAGCAGGGACAAGATTCTAATGACATTTTACCTTGCAAAATGTGACAAAATATTTTCTGTTTTTCATAATTTTCTGTATCTCATACTGAACTCCTGTTGTCTTTGTTTAGGTCAGTGGTGTTTGTTATATTTTTATAAGACAGCCAAAGCAGTAGTAATAACAAATACATTAATTCTACCTTATTTGACTAGTCCAGATTCTCAGAGAATTTTTTTTTCAAACACAGTTAAGTCACGTTCATTAAAAATAGAACAGGTTTATATTTTCTATGAGGATATCATGAATTAGATTCTAGGAGTTGTGTTGCCAAATGGTAGGGATTTCTTGTACAGATTTTGTGGTGTTAAAACATGATGTGGTTTAAGAAACTGCAGGCAAACAAAAGGCCTTTCTGTATTTTGCTCACTCTGAATAGTTCTTACAGCTTTGTAGCAAACTTAGGACCAACAGAAAATGGCTAAGAGTAATGATGATTAATGTGACAAGAAAACAAAGAGGTCAGCTAAAGGCACTGCCATCATCCATTGTCTTTGTCACGACAGGTGATTTGTGGGGTTAAATCCACTGCAGAGGAAAGCAAAATATAAACATTGAAAATTCTCTGCCAGTACAACCTCAGGAAAGAGGGCAAGGGATTTTGCCAAAATGACACATGGGCTTGATGCTGTGTGAGGACCACAAGCCATATAAGCACCTGGAATCTGCTATTAGTGCATCCATTCACCTGTCTCTAGCATTGGCCAGTGACTAAATGCTTCAAAGGAATGCAAATAAATAAACAACGTAGAGGCCAAGATATACATCAAGGGAGAAAAGGAAATGGGAATTCCTTCCTGACCAGTGTAAATATGGTATAAAACAATCATACAACAAACAAAAATCACACATCCCCTTGAGAATAGAGAACCAGTAGATCACACACTTACAAACTTGCACTTTTAAATCCTGAATTGTCTTTTCTCTAAACATGGAAAACTCTTCTTTTAGCAATGTTGTAGTCTTTTCTGTTCACTACCTGTTTGAAAGGTCATTCCAAGATATTGCCCCCAAAATACTTAGAAACCTCTGAAATCCAGTCCCCAATCCCTGGCTGCAGCACTGGGCAGCAATGCAGATCACACCTAGAATAAAGCTTGTAGATAATTCATTTGTCCAGCATGTTGAAAATAGAATATGTAGGTAAGTTAAGAGGTTACAGTCTGTCCCATGGCCCTTGGCTCCTTTGCAGCATTCATCCCCAGAACTGCTCTGAGTCCATGGGAAAGGTACTGTCAGGGGAATACAAAAACCTTGATTGAAGTGGTTACGGCCTTTTGGACCTGGATGGATTTCAACTCCTATCTTGGATAGGTTCAGAAAATAGTCGAGACAAGTCTTAGTTCAGCTTCAGTGCACTCTGGGGAGATATGTAGGGAGGCTGTTTTACATCTTCCACTCTGGGCAGTTGCAAAGTCACACAAGGTGATAGGCACAAGTGTTATGTCATTGTGATGAAGGTCAGTCTTAGTTCCATCTCATAGCTATGCAGTTTTTCTTGCGGGATCTTCATTCCTCATGTATTTGGGTGTTTGTTTGGCTCTTTGGGGTAGATTTTTTTCTTTTGGGGGGGGAGAGGGGGGAGTTTGGTGGGTTAGTTGTTTTGTTTCTTTTTAACCCAGTGTATTATCTTTGACTTGTAAATGCTTCAATGTAAAATTAGTGATACTGTATGAGAGTTTAATTTATCACAGGGCTTTGGTGATATCAGCATTCCGTGACTAATAACACTTAAGTGAAACACTGATAATACAGCTGCTGTGATTGTAAACCTGGGATAATAGAAGTGCTATCATTTTAAAAATTAATATTGCAGAAATAATGGTAGAATTGAGAGGCAGTTAAAGGGCCAGTTTCATCACACTTTATTCACAAGGAGATTCTTCAAGTATTTTTATAGAATTATAGAATCACAGAATCATAGAATGGTTTGTGTCAGAAGGGGTCTTTAAGATCATCTATTTCAAACCCTCCTGTCACTGGCAGGGGCATCTCCCACTAGACCAGGTTGCTCAAAGCCCCATCCAACCTGGTCTTGAGCACTGCCAGAAATGGGGTGTCCACAATTTCTCCGGACAACCTGTCCCAATAAAGAATTTCTTCTGTCTACCTAAGCTAAATTTCTCCTCTTTCACTTTGAACCCATTGCTCCTTGTCCTGTCTCTACAGTTCAAATTACTAAAAAACCAAAATATTTAATGAAAATAATTATATTGCATAGACCTGGAAAAATATTAAATGGAAAATAAACATTCTGTCTCCATATGCAGGCTGAAATTAAGTATTTTCTTCACTGTAATTTTTTAGCCAGACCAGGCCAAAACCAGTTTGACTGGAGGCTATATTTTTTGGGTTTTTGGGACTTCAGGTCTAGAAGTTGCAACATATTATCTCAGAAAATATTCTGTAAATGAACATACACAAAGATTAAATAGGAATTGAACACATTTCTAATCTGCTAGTGAGTGGTGGTGCTTTTCCTTAAGACTGCTGAGGAACTAGGAGGCATGAATTCATAATCATCCCCAATAACAGAGTACAAATTTTCTGTGCATATAAAGAGATGGACCCAGCCACTGGGATTTGTAAAACATCATTTTATACATGAAACAAAGAGAGAGATTCTGAGAAAGAAGAGAGGGAGGTGGTGAGAAGTATAGCAAGTTACTCATCTGTGGCACCTGCACATCTTGCTAATTCGGCTGTGGTGGTTTGCGTGTTTTGGATTGTTCAGAATGGTTAATTTACCACTATGAAATCCCATCTTTTCAGTCAGATGTACAAGGGGCCTCTCAAAATTCAAACCCACTGATGACCTTTTGCCTAATGTACGAGGCCAAGCAAACACAATGATTTTAAAGGCTCACTCTGCTTATTTTAAGTGCTATAAAACATGCTTTATAGAATATAAAGTGTCTTTAGTAACTGAAATTAAAGACTTCTTTAGATTTTGATCCATTCCTTCTGGTGCACTTGTTTCCACAGATACATGCTTTCCTCCACAAGAAATACAGCCTAATCTCTTTCACTTATAAAGGCATAAACCAAAATAAAGCCTGATACTGCAAGGCAAAGAGAACCTTCCAGGAGTGGATGTGGCATCCACCTCCTTTGTTTCACACAGCTGTGTACTTCATATATTGGCAAATGGATGGAGGCAGTGTCACGGGAGGCAATTCACACCTTTTGTCAGAGAAGGCGAAAAGAGACCATTTACATCATTTTCACAAGGATGATTTGGAAAATGCTTTCCCATAAGTTGGAAGGACCTTCAAAGCCTTGCTTTCAAGCACTGTAGTTCCTTACTCTGAAGGGTATCTTCCAATTCACTAATAGCAATATTCTTAGTTGGTCATTTCCAGATGCTTGACTGTGGTGGAAATCTCAGGGCAGATGTGCATTTGAGATTAATTTATTCCTTTTTGTTGCCTTAGAGGACACAGTGGTAACATATTACCTCACTACAATAAAATAGCACAGATATGGGAAAGTCATCTAGTCCCCCTTGCTGACAGTGCAGGCTTGCCCTCTGCAGCATGCTCCCTAGTGCTTCGTCCAGTCTATTTTTAAATGGCCTAAGTGATGAGAATTTCTGCAGAGGAGAGTTCACAGGCAAGCCTCTTTTCTCTAACAAAGCTTTGGATAGATAAAGGATAATAATAGTAGTTTTATTTATTAAGCTTTCTCTCTTTCACCCAGCCAAGTCCTTGGGGTGCTAAGCAGACACCTCAAAACTATTTATTGTCCCAACCAAGCTCAGCAAAGTTTTGAAGAGATCAGTTTAAAAAAAAAAACAACACTAAAGCAAAAGAGCCCTTGCAGACATGCCACTCAGGAACAAAGGGGTCTTGCAGCAATGATTGTTGCCAAAACCCCTCTCAGCAGAACCCCAAACTGTTCAAGCTGTATGGCCAAATTCACAGAGGTTTGTCAGTGCTTAGCAGAAGATTCAAGGCTCTTCAGGCTTCTCAGTATCTCACGAATCTAGACCTACACTAAGGGAAACTTAAAAAGACCATATTTCTGAGCAAGGCTATCAAAGCAAAAGAAAAATAATGAGTTGTCATTTTGCTTTCCTCATTTCCATTAAATTCATAAAGTCAGTGTTACAATTTTAATTATATTGAAAATCTTCCATTTGTTCCTGCTAAGTCCTGATTTACTGGCAGCTGCAGTCATTGCCTAGTAATATTAAATGTGAGGATTGGAACCAAAAGCTTCACTACCATCAAATTCAAACAAATGTCTTCAGGAAAAAGCATTAACCAAAAGCTAAGTCAAGTGCCTGTCTTTTCCATCCGTGTTTATCAATGCTAAAACCCTACTGGTTGCTACTTGCACCAGAAGACTATTGCAACTTCTGTAGGGGAAAAAAAAAAAGGTTATATTTCTTTTTGACAGAACCATTAAGGAACTCTGTAATGTTTCAATCTGTGGTCACTGCTCTGTTTTGCTTGGCTCACTAAACCCTCAGTCTCAGCTGGCATTTCCTAAATTAACAGCACATTCACTCCCCACATTAAGACAGTCAGACAAATGGTTCAGCCTAAACTAAGCAGTTTGACACTCATGTGCTTCAGCAAAGCTGAACAGCATCTCATGACGCTTACATGATTAGATGATATCATAATCATATGATAAAAAGCCATTAGGCCAGGACCAAAATCTAAAACATAGGTCATTATGTTAGATGTAAAAAAGCATACCCATTTAACAGAAAAAAAAGAAACAAAAAGGAGTTCTGACACCAGGGAACATCTGGCTAATATTTACATCTCCTGTTTAATTTGGATGCTTCAGTTTAGTTTTCAAGATGGCAGTGTATAGAAACAAATTAAGCCAATCACTCTATCCGCAGTTTAGAAAACCAAGATTTGTTTATAGTTTCTCATATTAATACCTCATCCACTTGGCCAAAATGCCTCGTGAAAAATATACCTCAAACACACAATTCCCCTTTAGTAACAAAGCCGTAATTCAGCATAATTCTTTGTTGATGAGATGAAAAAGGGAGTCATGTAAACTTGGGGTATTGAGATGAACAGATAAGTTGAGCCATAGGAAATGAAACAGTCTTCAATGCTGTAGGGTTAAACTGAAGTCCAACAAAAAAGTCAACAGAATTAGTATGTTTGGGCCCCATTCTACTTTCCTTTAAATCAATGGGATTTTGTCACTGACACCAGTCAGAGTACCATCACAGAGGTGTTCAGTGTTAAAAGAACATGATGTGGGTACAAGCTTGCTGGATGAGCCCTGGGCCTGGGAATCTGCAAGTTTAATTGTGATGATTTTGATAAAATGCTTATTTCCAAGAGCAGTTAAAAACAAGAAGCAATTCAGCAATGCACATGTAGAATTTCATAAAATATTATCTCTTAGAGGAAAGCTGGCCAAGTGACAATATTCTTATGTCATAGGTAATTAGGTAAGCTTCAGAACATTCAAGTTAATAAAAGGAGATACTGATTTCAAATTACTAGAGAGAATCCAAGGCCCGAAGTAAAAACTTTTTGTTACAAACCCAGGACAGGCACAGAAATTATTTCATCAGGCTTCCCTATTTTTGGATATACAAGAGATCTACCAGGCCAAAATCTATTCAACATTACTGTGTATTTTTGGAGTTTGGAGGGTATAAATAGAAATATTAGCATGAGTGACCTACAGTATCCAAACCCCAGATCTAGATAAACAGTCCCAGTAGTTTGGGCTGTTTCTAGCCTTCCCTTTCTAGAGACACAAGAAAAGCCCAAGCAATCTTGCTGAATGTGTCTCATGTCTGTTTAGACTGCCATGACAAAAACATAGTATAGACACTCAAAAAACAGTGCTAAATTATCTTTATTCTAGCAAGCAATTCACCCACAACTGCAAGGAGCTTAGGGCTGGAAGCAAACCCAGCTGTTACTTGAAGTGCCAGCAACATAAACCTGATGTCAGGTTTGTATTGCCCAGCAAGCCCATGGTCTGAGCTCACACAACAGAAAGCTGAGGGGAGCCCTGTGTGTCTGGAGTGTGTCCTGTGTCTGCTATGCCTGACTCACTGGAGGTGGTGGCAGAGCCAGGGCACGGGTGACAGAAACATCAAAAAAAGCAAGAGGAGCAGACTGGTGCAGCAAAAGCATCAGCACATGGTAGTGAATGTGCTAGAGGAAGAATTAGGCTGGTTCCCCCAGGGACCACTTCCAAAAGGCATTGTGGTTAAGATGGTATCACATTTGTCTCCCTTCATCTTCTGCTATCCCAGAAGACCCTGCTCTTCAAAGTGCTTCCTGTGCCCTCCTGGCACACCTCTGTGTATGTGGCACACACATTCAATCTGTGCTATAAAAACACTTCTTGCAACATAGCCCTCAGCTATTTCCAATACTTTGAACTGAATAACCAATACTGACATGGTAATTATGTCGTGGGGTCACAGAGATATCCCATGGCCCAGAGGAAATCCAAGGTTTCTCTCTGAGTTGCAGGGGTGCAAAGTCCAGCTACTCATACTGGTAATTAAGGATGCCTGGGACTGGTCTCTGGCTCTGTGGCCAGCTGGCAAGGAAGAGCACCCCCGTCCCACTAGAAGAGGGGGGCTGTGCCCAGCTGGCCTACTGGGAATGGTCTCAGGACCATGATGACCTCTGGACCATCTCTGGTATATGTCTGACAGTTCTGGTGGGCGCTGCTCAGAGACAAGGACCAGCCTCATAATGCTCTAGTGCCACCAATCCACCTATTTTTAATCCAACCATCTCATTTACTAGCAGAGCTATTGTTCACCAGACCCTCCTGCCCTAAGGACAGCTGACCCTGAGCAGGCTGGGGGCCAGAGGACAATCCATGGCCATCTTTTGTTTTCAGAGGGATAAATATAGCCACAAGGGCTATATGCTGTGTGGATATGGGCATGTGGTGCCTTAAGCCCTGCTTTTCCAAGGAGGCAGAGGCATGTGCCTCCCAGCAGTACTGACAGGGAACCCATTTCTTCATTCATAAAAAGTGACAGTTTGGATTTATTTGAAAAGGGGGTCACCTGTGTGCCACCTCAGTCACTTCGGTGAGAATGCATCATGTTTTACCCTTCTGAAGGTGATATAGTGGCACAGTCAGGTGCAGCAGGAAGTGGGTGTAAGAGGTGGGAGGGAGGGAGAACTGCTGCGCCCAGACTAATGGTGATTCTCTGCAGCTCTGTGGGGAAAAAAAAGCATTTTCTCATGTAGCAGTGAGTGTGGGCACCAGAAATATTTCTTTCTCAGTGAGCCATGAGACAGAGGTACAAGAGCAGGTAAACATGCTTTCTTACACTCAGTCAGACCTGACATTTCCTATACATTGATTTATTCTTTCTACAGAACCAATGCAGGAGAGTAACAGATGAAAAGAGTGTGTCAGCTTGTAGTTGTGCGGAACCATTTCTGCAAACCCAATGCTCAAAAGTAACCCTTTCATGAGGCAAAAAGATATTTTCCATTCCCTAGAGCAGCTGGTTTAGCAATGCTTTGCTGATTTGCTGTTTTAAATCCTCTGGTATTTAACATGCCTTTGCAAATTTGAGTGGCCAAAAGTTTGTCTTCCAAATAAAAATCTGTTTCATTCTTTTCCTTCATTTTTTCCTCCTCTGTCTTAGTGGATAACAGAAATGGAATGACAGAAATAGGAAGTTCAGGTCTACCCCTTCCAAACTGCTCAGTCTGTGCCTCCAAAAATGCTCAGGGAAAAATGAATGGGAACTTGCAGGCAGGACATAAGGCTTGCAGAGTGTAGCAGAAGTGATGCAGTCTTTTAAAAGGCCAGCTTAGAAAACAGTGTGTTTCTTCCTTTGACATCCTCCCAAGAATGTCTGCATCAGCCAACTTGCTTAAAGTGGCAGAAGTCATTACAGATAAACACAGTGGATTGTTTATTTTGGAAGGGGACTGGCGCATAACTCCTCTGAGGTAAAGCACAGGGCGGTTCTTTCTTTACCTGCTGCGGGATCCAGCAGAGAGGCAAGGTGCTGCATGCTTTTTGTTCAAATGACTAACAAGACCTTTGTCTAGGCTTGAACTCTCATACCTGTTTTCAGTTCCTGACATACCTCGGATCCCCCCTACCGCCCGCTGAGCCCGCATTGGTGCACTCCAGTGGTGAGCCTCTGCATACAGAATGCCACTGGGATCCACGGGGAAGACAAAGCCCCTCAGAAAGGAAAGCAGCCTCGGGCCACTCTAATTACAAGTCCCTGCACTGCTTGAAGGTACTCAGCTGACATGCCTGAACTGTGCAAAGACCTTCAAGTGAACTATTATACAAAGCTCAATGTATCACATGGTTGTGAAGCAGCTGCTAAGTCTCACTGTAAATGAGGCACAGAGATGATAAGTCACATACTCTCATATACAATGTGCTTAAGGAAACCCCCACCCTACAGATTTTACTGCCCTAGGCTAGGATGAAACTTGGGAGGTGAAGGGGAGGGAGTGGGATGTGGAAAAGAGTTTTATGTGAAGACGTCCTAGTCTACATTAAGAATGTGTTTACTCCTGGTAGCTTTGGCAAGTTAATCATAACATGCATTTAAGTTCTTTCAATAACATCCCCCAAAGTGGATTTTTTTAAATGTCACTTCCCTGTTTAAACCAGCATAAAACTGTATATCCAGATAAATCTTCCACAGGAGACACAGAAAGCAGTAGTCGCTAACATTTGGGTTCTTCTTTGCTCACTTTTCCTGGATACATACAAGCCTGAAATGTGTGTTCTCTGTTCAGATCGCAGCACTGTAACAGACATCTGATTGCACAGATATGAAACACAGCAAGAGTGACATGATTAAGAACAAAAATCTGGCAAAACAGAGCTAAGACAGATGATATAACCCACAACAATATATACATTGCCTGTGATCATCTTAAAAACTATGGAATACTGTAGTGAAGGCTAAATGGCTGCAGAGTGGTGCCTGTAACACACCCAGGGAGGGGTTTCCCATAACCCAGCAACATACTGGGACTGTAGTAATTTATGAAATCCCAGATCAGTGGAAATGCAGGGTTGGGAGGGACCTGAAGAAACAATGCAGCTTGTTGTGCTGAGATGGGTGCTACAGTAAGATTCAGTGTGATGTTGAAATGGGAACTCAAATGCCTCAGAGATACTATTTCAGGCTCTCTGTCAGTAGGTGGCTCATCTTTTCAAGATTTTCCATCCATTCATAATAAAAAAATAAATATATGCCTATCAAAGTTAAAAAAATAAAACAAGCAAAAACTTTCTGTATATCATGAAAATATTGCAAACGAATAATGCAAGTGCAAATTTAATTCTCTTTTGAAAATGTCTGGAAAAAAAATCATGAAGCTTATCAAACTGGCATATGTATGTTTCTGGACAAACATCCCCACACTAGCCTTCCACACATTTTTCAATTAATTTGCAAGTAGCAGTTTTGAAACAAAATTTTCCCCATGTAAAAGATGAGCATATAAGAGGGGTTTTTTCAATCAATGAGTGATAGCATATTACCAAATAGATATGATTCCTTAGATTGTGTTACAAAACCCTTTGAAGCAATGCAAGAAACTCATAAAGAGATGAGAGTATGAAAGTATAGCAAGGAGCAGGTGATCAGAGGTTGCAGGAGCAGACTACAAGAGCTAGACAGCCCTAATTGGGCTTGCAAATCTCACTGCTCTCCATGGATTTATTGGAGAAGAAAGATCCATAAGACTAAAAGTAAATCTGGGGGCATGAGAATGACAGCAGGAGATTCACACTCTAGCCATTATGAAGGAAAAGACTTAATCATTAAAACTGAAGCCAGAGCTTTGTCTCCTTTACAGAAGGTCTCCAACCATACCTAGCTTCCTTGGCACTCTCTGATTAATCAACCATTTGCTTAGGTGATTTGATCCTGCTCTCATTCAAGGCAGATGTGTCTCCTTTCAACTTCAAAGAGAGCACGATGACACCTTCGTGAACTGCGTTTCAATCTGGCTAACAGAGGGCTGCACTTAAAACATTTTCTAATGGAGATACTACAGAAAGCAGAATTAGGTCCAAACTATGTTAAAAATTCACTTTTAACAAATAAAAAAAAGGTTACAATATCCTAAAGTTGGACAAACAGGTTTAAAACTAGCACAGATGGTCCAATGTGCCTTTTATCCCTTATCACAGACATTTATATTACATGTCAAAATACTGCAGAATACAGTGATAGTCAATGTTGGAACTCTCTGTCTGGGTCATGCAGATTCATCACCAGCTGAAACAAAGTGTATTTTCTCCTGGAGTGGGTCACTGTTCTCCTCAATCATCTCACGCTTTTGTTGTGTTTATTTTCAGCACAGAGTTTAATCTTAAAGATGCCATTTAACAAAGAATTTTTCCTGATACTAGCAACATATGGAAGCAGCTGTTTGTGGTTCGTGTTCATAAAATGAGTTACATCTTCCTTTAAACAAGACAGCTTTTTATTTTGCTGCTAAACCTGCATTTGAATTGGAACAAAATGTTAATAAACACGTCTAGAAAGGTCTCCAGCTCAAAGCAAGAGTTACTGTCCATGAACTCTGCCACCCTTGGCTTCTTATTTCCTAGCACAGGACATTTGTCTGATTTGGAGAATAGCTATAACGTGCAAAACATGAGCTACATTTTGGCACTCTTTTCTTAATTATTGCTATTATTGTCATAAAAAAAACCCTTGTGGTTGCAAATACCTTAAAAAACGTTAGTGCCTGATATGTTACACGTTGCCTTAGTACATAAGAGCAAAAATAAAACAGATAATGGTCTGTACAGCATGTTCAAAACACAGACTACATCTGTATCACTAAATAAATCAAGGCCAGGGAGTGAACTTGATCACTGAACTGCCTGTGCCAGCTACCACTTTTCAGTAATAATGCCCAAACATGATTGATGGGAGAGCATATATGTCAGGGAGCACTTCCCAGCAAGTAATGTGAGTGAGACTACAACAGATTAGAGCCTGTGTTGTCCTCTGATCCTACCTGCACAGGCTGTGTGAATTCAAAGATCTCCTCACACCTTTGCAGCAAGGCATGCAACACAACCCCACAATTTTCACCCTGTGAAACTTTGGTTGTTACCAGAAGAAAGAGAGCCCTCACCTTATGGAACATACCTGAAGAAAATCACTTAAAGTACCAGTTATACCTTAGATCCACCAAGAAACCATATGCTCAGAGGAGACACAGCACCACATGCTGTGTGACAGGGACAAGAGAACAGCCCCTATCCATGACAGGTTTATCAGCACAAACATAGCTATAATATCTCAGATACTTGAAGACCTTTTGGCCATGACTACTTGAAGAGAAGGGAATTGTGTCAAACTGTATGTAAAATGAAAATGTAATGAATAATCCTGATGCCTATACCTTTATTATGTTGTTTGATGAGCTCTAGCTGATCCTGCTGTGGGATGTGGTACTGTCTCTTTACAAAAGGAAGTAGCTTGCAGTCCATATGGAGGGAAGGAATAGCCAGCTAAACTGGGAGTGAAGTACACTCTAGGAAGGTCAAAAAGGAAAAAATATGGATAAAGGCATGTAGAGAAAGGTGACCAAGGAAAAGACAATGAAAGGAGTTGGAATATGTGAGTAAGTGAGGAGTTTCAAGCAGGGTCAAAAAGGTGAGAGCTGGTAGTCCAGCTGGCCATGTATTCCAGTGAGGTATCCCAGGGATGCTTTTGGGATCATGGTGGGTATGTGCAATGGTCTACATGCCAGGTCTCCAGCAATGTCGTGTTTTTGCAATAATTGCTAACACACTAGGTAAAAGAACAGCCTTTGTGGAGCTTGTAGTTTAAAACAGGCAAAGTTTAAGGCTGAATTTAGGATGCAATATTTTGTGCTCCTTTGTTCTAGATAAATAGTAACTCTGTCCAGCTTACCATTTGTAAATGTCTGATTTCTCATAGACAGGACAAAAGTAGACCTTTAGAAGGACATGGAAAGGAGGGAGGCCTTATTCTAGCTCAAGCTTGGAAACACCTTTAGATTACTGACTCTTTTGTCAGTGACACCCTATATAAGTGCTGTATTTCCTGGGGATTTCATGGAAAGTTAATACAAACATATGAGAAAATAATTTTTAACGGAAATTTTACCCAGTCTTAATGCAATTTCATGCACATACATGCAATTAAATATATAAATGGATAGATACCAAATGATGACAGCAAACTCTTAGCTATAAACAAAACTTTTCTTCTCATACCTCCTATTGTTATTTATTGAAATGTTTTCCTAACCCCTTTAACTTTCCTCCTTCCAATAGATTAATCAGTATAATGCAACAACCTAGAAATAAGAAACATTCATCTATCACTTCCTTCCCTGCTTTTGACCTGCAGACCCAGCTGGGAAATGCTAGACATGCACTTGGCTCAGCTTCTTACTGCTGTTCATGGTTAGTTTTAGGACAGATGGACTGAAAATTTGCAGTAACAGGGCTGGGTTCTGTGACCCCTTTGAGTTCCATCTGTAGATATTAATCTGTAACAGATAAATATCTCCTTTCTCTTAGCTAACCTGTGTTGAAAATAAATCACAAATAACTGCACTGGGTGGCGAAAAAACAGGAACAGAAGAGAATTAGACACCTTGTTTTTATGCCTCCTGAACACATGGCAAGACCTCAGCCATAGGCCTTTGGCACTTCGCTCTGGTGGTCTCAGATGCTGTCTTTTCTCACCTGCCCTGCTATTTCTTTGCTGGAACTGAGCATTCTCAAAGCAGATTCAGCAGAAGGGAATGTCTGCCTATCAGCCTCTGCAATACACAGTCTAGGTTTACCTCACCTCCACTGATATCTTCCTTGCTAATGTGCTAGGAAGGTCAGATTGTGATAATGATGTTTTCATATTTGTTATTCTGTAGGGAAAATTCCATAGTTACAAGTATATCAGAAACAGAAAAATAAGTTAATGATGTCTGGGAAATAAATACACCCACTAGGTCACTGATGGCCTTTGTGCTATAAGAGATAAACTTAAATAAACTTAAAATTTTAAATGCCTCATTTGCTTAGCTTTACAAAAACTTCAGATAAAAATGGCAGTAATGGCTTACTACACACAGAGTTGATTTTTTGTGTTTTGTTGGGTTGTTCTGAGTAAGTACTTGAAATTCTTTTGTACCCCTGTTTTTCAGAAACAAAACCAGAAGACAAATTCAGACATGCAAATAAAGTAAATTACCCTAGCATAAATTAGGAAACTCATTAGTTCTTGCATTGCTGGAGCTTAAGTAACTCTTTTGCAGAGCAGATTATTTTTTAGAAATCAGAGAATATAGGACATAAAAGGAACCCTAGTACTTTACCTAGTGGATCTCTATGCTTTGAAAATACCTGCATTTTCTCTGAGCCTTATTTATTTTATTAATGAATTCTTTAAAAACTCTTGGAACTTCCTCGGGACCTTGTTCAAGTGCTTAGTTGTCTTCAGTGTGGTAAAAGGACTTTTATTTTGTGGGATTTTTCCAATATCTAACCTAAAACTTCTTCATTTCAAATTAAAGCAATCATTTTTTCTGTGCTCTGTCAGTGGACTTGGAGTATAATTGATCACTGTCTACTTTATAACAACCTTCTACATACTTGAAGACTGTTATCATGTCCCTTTCAGGCTCTTCTGTTGTAGACTAAACAAATCCAATTCCTTCAACCTTTCCTCACAGGTCATGTTTTCTAAACCGCTTATCATTCCTGTTGCTCTCCTCTGGACACACGCCAATTTGTCTGCAACTCCCTGAAAAACTGGTGCCCAAAGCTGGGTCAAGTTCCTAGCTCAGAACTCAAAGCACCAAGTAGGATGGAACTCCTACCTCTGCCTGACACACAGTCTTTCTTTTAATTCACCACAGAATGAAGTGTTCAAAAAATGACACTGTGCTCGAGTCATCCTTGGTCTGCACTCCAGAATCACCCTCGCCCCCTTCTCTGCAGCTCTGCTGTCTAGCCAGTGACTCCCTGCTCTGTGTTTGTGTGTGATTGTCCCTCCCTGGGAACAGTGCTTCACACTAGTATTTGTTCAAGCTTCTTGCAGATCATTCTTCCAATTTTTCACAATAGCTTTCAATATCCGTTATGCCTTAGAAAGCACCTACACTCACACCTGTTTCCAGACACTGACTTTCAGCCACTTTGTAATACTTTCATTTAGACCATTTCCCTTTAATTTGCTTGTGAGAAAACTGTATGAGGATGAGTCAAAATACAAGATTAACATATATATCATATGCACTCCATCCCTTTATTTACAAGGAGAGCTACCTGGTCAAAGAAAGCAATTAGAATGCCTTGCCATTCTTTTCCCTGATAAATCCTTATTGGTTTTTTTCTTATCATCCCTAAGTAATTATAAATTGACTGCTTAGTAAATTGTTTCAGTATCTTTCCCAGTATTGATATGGGCCCAGCTGGACTTAATTTTTCAAGTCTCCTTTCTCTCTGTTTAAAAGGCAGACACTGTATTTCTTTCTCCTCTGCTTCTTCAGAGCATCATTTATTTATTAGCATCCCCAATGTACCCAGTAATGTTACAGTGGCTGCTTTACTTGTTCAGTTACCTTTTCCTTATTAGAGAGAAAAAAAAGGAACAGAGATATTACATGAAGGTGTTTTGACATATGCTTTCAACCAATAAGAAGTAGATATACCACTTTTGTCCCTTTTGTGAACAATAATACCAAGTAAAACCAGGTAAAAAATATCTCTTTTAGATATGACAAGAGATCGTTCTCAGAACTGTAAGCAAAAGTCTCTATAGGCGACATTTTTCACAAGAAAACTATGATTCATTAATTTAACTTACTCCTAGAATTTTATCACTTTCTCCAGACTAGCAGTTGGACTATGAGGTCTAAACATCCATTCTCCCTAGGCTTCCCTAGAAGTGCCTTAATCAGTGGCACTTAACTGTATTCATATTCTAGCTTATTAAGGAATACAGCTGTTTTAGTTCCTACAATTAAATTTTGTAGGGGACAAGGGGACAGTGGAAAGTTTCTGAACACTTCAGTGTCCTATAGCAAAATCTGGTTCAATTTAATCACATTTATTAATCTTCACTACTTACACACTGTAACTGCCAGAAGCCTTCGTTAAGGACCTCAGGCTTATTATTTTATGTACTTCAAGTTTCTGTTGAATATCTCTTTTCTTTGCCCCCGAGTATCAGTGTAGCCCCTGAGTGAACCTAGTCTTGTTTTAATTTTGCCATTTTCTCCCTCAGTTACATTGGTAAAATGTCAAAATCTGTTTTTTCTGGCAAACACAAATCCTCTGAAAAGGCAGAGAAGATGAATACTTCTGCCAGTCTCTTAAACTCTGCAAAAAGATAATTGGAAGGTGAATGAGACAATAAAAAATGTTCATTCATTCATCTATTTATTCTCCACACACAAAAGTTTAAATTCCACTAAACAGAGGTTCCTCAGGTCTGAGGCCTGTCCACTTGCTCTGTGAGCATGCAAAACTCTGGTCAAAGCCATTCAGTTGGGCAGAAATGTGTCTTTATCAGTGATCCTACATATTGCCTTTCACAGTGGTCTATTTTCTGCCAATTGCATTGGGAAAAGAGAGATCTCTAGTAGGATGCTTCCATGAAAAATATAAAGAAATGTGGACAAAATCTTACCGGCATGATCAGCTAGACGACAAGGACTTTTTAAGTCAAAAAATACTTTTTTTATCTACCCACCTCTCTAAGAACCATCCTTTAATGTATCTCAAAAATTATCTCCACAATAGAGAGGCTGCAGTTAAAAAGTTTCAGAGCTGTTATGCTAAGACAGAGCTTTATTTCATTACTGGTTCAGCACTTTTTTAGAACTTAGATGATGAACACCATAAAGACTTAAATACCAGTCCTTAATTTCATGAGAAATTAGGTACCTGTCCAGAAATGAGTTTCATAAATACGTCTAAGGAACTCGGCCTTTATGTCTAAAGACAGATAAAATATGCCATCTAAATAGATAATGTGCACTAAGTAATTTTTTTCTCTGTTTAGGTGGAACATCATTACTGACTTTCTCCCTTCCAGCTGAAAGCATGAAGGACAGTAACTTGAATCTGCTTCATCAGAGTAAACAGAAGACATGACTATAGTCATGGGCTTGGTACCACTTGCTTAATTTTCATTTTTAAATTTCAGAAAAGTGGCATCAAGAAGGCTTCCAAACTCTTGAGCCAAAACCCAAATGGAACATTTAAAGATAGGTCAGATACAATTACATTTGACTAAATTAAAAAGCTTCTGTAACAGCTGTCTTCTATCAACGCTTTTTCTTTACAAATAACGCTGAAAGACTGTAGTATTTGTGTCTTAATAATGTTAAACTATTGAATATATATTCAACCTCCAAAGTCTCTGTCCTCCAGCAATGTCTACAGTCTGAGGGTTTAACTTAAACTCATCTCCTGTCGAAACATGCAAGTCTAGACACAAAAAGATCACACTATACTGTTAGTAAAGCTAATTTTTCCTCTGTTTTTGCTGTAAATTCAATGGGAGTGGAAACCCCAATCTACCATTTTGCATTATCAACCTCATATTTGATTTGGCAATATTTAAAGCTCATTTACCCAGTGATCTTGCCAGTTCTGCATTCTATATCAGAGCATGAATTACAGAGCAATAATTCACACTCAGAAAACTCACTCATCCTTGATCTTTTGGCATGGTGCCTCAAAGCTTGCTACCTTTAAAGTATTGAACAGTAATTTGCACGTTGCTGTGTCTTGCTATTTATTGTATTTTTTACTACAATAGGAATTGAAAGTGTTTCAAGCTGAAGAATTTCAATAACCTGAATTGGCATATTCACTGTAAAACCCAATTCACTTAGGAAACTCCTAATTTGTAGTTAATAGTTCCCTTCTACATTCACATACAGAATGTAGTTTCAGGCTAGAATCCAAAAAAAAATTGTCTATCAGTGAATATGAGTCATGAAATCTAACTGTTCACATAGGCTTTAAAAGACCTGTTGGGACTTTTGAGGGGAAATACTGAAGGGTGAGTTTTAGGAAACTTTGCTGGGAGAAAAATCTAGCTAGATTTTTACCATTATCTAGAAAAAAAAAAAAAAGAACATAAAAAAATCATTGCATCTTAGCAAAGGCAGCCTATTTCAGCACACAGGAAAAATAATTTAAAATTACTCTATCAAATCCTTCTATTGTTTCTTTACAAGATCAGTCATGTCAAAATACTATTATATATACATATATATATATATATAATATGCAGGGAGTTGGTTATAATTTTTAATTCATCTAGGTATTTTAAATTTTATCTTAAAAGATTCCAAAGCTTTTCTCCTTACACAGGTATGTATAAAGGACTTATACTGAACAGAAGTTACCCTTGAGCATAATGCTGAAGTGTACTTGAAAATAAAATTTTGATATCTAGTGCTTAAATTCAGTATCTCAGCAGAAACTGGGCTGAGACTGAGCCCATTATAGGCTTTGTAGCAGTCAAGACCACAGCAAAAGTAGTCATCTTGTTCCAACATCCAATGCCTAGGCACCAGATTATAAAGTAGCAACATGTGCAAGCTACATGGAGAAATTTCTAAAGAAATAATCTAAAGTGGGTTACTTTGAGTTGAAATATCACAACAAAACAAAACAAAACAAAACAAAAAAAAAAAAAAGAAAAAAAAAAGAAAAAAAGAAGAAAAATTTCTTTCTATTTAAGATTTATAATATTTATCCAGGTCTAACATACTGCAACCACATTTGATTTAACTAAAGTTTGTCATAAGTGGAATTTTTTAGTGTGATGATTACTGGTGCTACTTAGATAAGCTCTCAGAAATTATGACACCAAAAAGCATGCAACACTCAGAGGTAATAGGTCATTATGGTCATACTAATGATGGTTAGCAATAAGTACCAGGTGTCTACTGAGTCTCATTCCATCCAGCAGAGCTCAGAGAGTGCTTTTCTTTAGCAGCCTTCTGGGCCAAGTAAGAGATTTAAGCAGAAGCTGAAAGCACCTTCTCTCAAGTTGGTGATTTCCTGGTGCCATAAGTCTGGGACAAAAGGCAGATTCAAATGATAATTTCTCCCTTCCAGCTCTCAAGGCAACAAGACAGCCAGGCAGTGAGAGGCTGTGCCCACACTCTCCTTCTGCTGGCTCCTTGCCTCCTCCTCCCCTACTCAGCCCTGCAACATCAGAGGTAAAATGTGGCAGGTTTCAGTTCTGGGGTTTTCTGAGCTCTCTCAGATCTGCAACATGACACATCATGTCTGCCTGATGCTCATGTACTGTTCTCCATAAGACTGGATTAGAACAAAAGTCTATTATTTCATTTTGAGACTCGTGTCTTAGATCATCAGGAGATTGTGACAAGCTTCAAGGTTTGACAAAACAAAGAATCAATTTGTTATATAAATTAATGCTGGAACAGTTCCCTTCAGTAGAAATCTCTCACTTTCTTTTTAACACACAGCAAATAGACCTTCTTTCTGATAACCCTTAGTTGGCAATGGGAATGCAAGACTCATTAGGGTCACGAGGCACGATGAATTCTGCCCTTGTAGTGAGAGGTGTTTCCTTTAGAAAGCTTCACAGAGCATTGATCCTTCAGCCGATTCCCCTTACTCTTCAGGGGATAAAATTACTCCATCACCCTCTAACAACTTCAAAACAGTTGTAAAGATGAAAAACAATGTTTTGTACTGCCCAGAGCCCTTGCAAAAGCAGCAAATTTGGTAGAGAAAGCTCTTAGGAGCCAACAGATCACACCCACATTACAGAAGAAAGCAAACCAGGAACTTTCCCCCACAGCTTTTCCTTAGTCTGATACATAACAATAATAAAAAGCAAAACCCTTCCTAACCTCATTTTAGCAGTCAATTTAAGTAGCCCAATAATCAGTTGCATTTCAAGGAAACTTTTTAACATTGGTTGTTTATGGGTTTTTTTCCATCTCTGTCCTCATCAACATTCACACAGTTCTCTCTAATGTATTCATTCATTGGGTTTCTCTTTGGCCTCTCTACTGATCTGTTAATGAAGCTGCAAATGAAAACCAGACTTTAAACTGTTCAGTACCAGAATTAGAAACTTTGACACATTTTGCTTTCTATTGGTTTGTTATCTATGTGATAATTTTCTTATATAAGCTAATATGAAAAAATCTTTACAGAAAAAGCTCATGACCTAGTGAAGCAAACACTTTAACAAAAGTTCACTTGTAATTCCTAGGGTATCTTCCTTGCTTACAGGCAGATCACTTCTTTCTCATGAGAAGCCAGAAGGAAGGTCCAGGCAATTGGTTTCTGCTGCAGATTTCCCTTCAGTGGAAAGTATTCATTTGGTGGCCATGGTGAAGTTAAAGGTTACAGAGACCTGACCACAGGGATTTCTTGAGATCCAAGGGAAAAAAATTCTTATACTGAATAGCATCTGAAATGGAAAGGACAAAGTGGGCTGTAGATACTGGCTTCTCTACAGTTGCATGTGTGTCTGAAGACTGGTTCTGCCCTGCAAATCACTCACTTAAATACAGTCTTTCTCTCTCCCACAGTCCCACTGATGACAGCCAGGAGTCTCGGGAAGAAGGCCTATTGCATTCACTTTTGCCAAGTACTCCTTCTCGTGCTCTTCTTTAACTGTGGAAGGTGTTTGGCCCTTTCCAATTGCTCATCCAAAGAGATTTTCCAAGAAACATTTCAGAAGTACAGGCTATTTCACATGTCTACTGCTCCAGCAGCAAGAGCAATTTTATTGCTGTATATTAATATACAGACAAGCACACACATGTATATTAATATATATATATATATGTATATGTATGTGCATATACATCTATGTGGATTTCAACACTAGGTTATCCCATTCAATAAACAAAAGGATATCACAGAGTTTTGCCCGTGATAATAGGAATGGGATTGGCAGTTTCCTCAGGACTGGCAAGAAATAAAGTCTCTGCTTGAGACCATTGGCACATCTTGACACATCTACGTTACCATCATGTTTTTGTTGTAGCAGAGTCTGACACTGAAGATCCTGGAAGAAACTGCAATGCTGTATTCATGATCTATAATGTTTAAAATCATGGAATCAATGAATTCATGGCTTGGGGAGAACTCAAAGCAGAAACAGAAGATATACTTTAATTAATCAACAATATAATTGCTTAGAGGTAGTCCTAGAAACACTTGCATCTTTCAAGAAAAAAAATGTCTCTCAAAAAAATATTGGGGCTCTATTATTATTTTATATGTGATTATGTAAAGCAGTTATAATATTCAGAAAAACAGTTTACTGATCATGTTTGGGTCTGTCATCCATTAATAATGTTTCCAAAACTTACCAAGCTATTATGATACAGAAACTGAAGTAATTAGTTACCTCACAAGTCCCTGGTTCAGACCCTGTCTGCCTAGGATCTCATGCTTCATGGCAGCATACATGTAGAAAATCCATTTTGCGCTTCGAAAACAAAGCATTCAGAAGATCATGTGATCATAAGTAGTTAAAGAGCTAAAAATGCTAAACGTTTATGTAGGAAAAGAAAAGGCTTACATTTCAGAGGAAAAAATATTATAGCAGAGTCAAACCTTATCGGACATGTAGCCATCTACATTTTCAGTCATTAATTCCATTTCCTAAGCAGTGATTAGCATATATTTTCAAGCTATCTAGTTTAATATTTGAATATACAGTGCTACCAGTGAGAACTGCAAAGTAATAATCAGTAATGTAATCATGTAACAATCCTAAGGTTTTCAGCACCATATAGTTGATCATGTGCCCAAAATGGGATATTTTTCCTCCTCTGAAGTGTCAGGTTCAACGTACACATTTCAGGCAACACATGAAAAACACTTTTGGGAAACAATCAAGGTTTTGTGTTCTTTACTGAACTTAATAATAGCATTTCAGGTAAAAAGTTCATGTTTTACAGTGCCTGAGTGTGGTTTGCAATGAGTTCCAGTGAGGAACTTTCTGTGGGTTTTTAGTTTTTTCTGAGTTTTGTTGTCCTTCCCAGTAGGAAGAGAACTGCATGTTGGGAGCCTGGGAGCATCATGTATTTCTTCGAGAAAGGAGGAAAGGTGCTTAGCATATAAAACCAGGGGAGTTTCCCTAAATGTGTAGTTGTGATCACAACATTTAAACCCTTGGAAATGAGAAGACACATTCCCCTAGGCTGTGAATGATCACATAGGACATGCAGACCAGTATGAAAGCAAGGAGTGAGGTTTGATGCAAGCTGAGGAATGGGCATAAACATTACTAAAAGCGCATAAGCACCAGTGAAAAAGACTGGAAGATAAAAAAGGCTACTAGAGTATGTGAAGGCAGGAAGTGCAGCATTGCAAGAGAGTAGAGTGATGTTGTCAGCAAAACCCTCCTCAGTGACAGCAGGAATCCAGAAAATTCAGGAAATTCCTGGATCCACAAAGGGGTAAATTTTAACAGCAGGATGGTGGGTAAATTAAATATTTTTACACATCTACATGAGAAGAAATCTTAATATTTGCCAAAAAATAGCTATACATGTACATGAAGGAGGCAGGAGAGTAGACATAAGAGGTAAATATTAGAATAGTCCACTTACCACTATGAGTAACTAAAAGTTTTTCTAGAAGTGATAGCAAGAGAACAGATGTCAGTTCTATGAATGGTTTCTGACATACTCAGCCATATCAAAGTGAATACAGAATAAAACAAACAAAAGATCAGACTGTATTATGCCCCTCTTCAAACCTCAGATGACGATAGAAGTGCAGCATTATATATTTATTTTAACACAGGAACAAGATGCCAGTTCTTCAGAAGCAATAACGTAGTATTAACCTAAACTACAAGATTCTTGTGCCTTGGTACATTCATGAAACACAGGTTTCTGTCTGTGAGTAGTCAATGAGCTAAGAGGTAGAAAATATGCATTTCTGCAGCTGAGCAGCCTCACTTTCCTGAGAGGCATCTAGCCTGGACTATAGCTGGAGGGAGGGAAGAAAATACACTTCAGCTAGTTTACTGCTCTGCTCCAGGATGGCAATTCATGCAATTGCAATTCAAGCTAAGCTAGAAAAATTCAAACCAAGTACTATACAAATTAATTTTTCTTCTGAAAAAGGCATGACAAAACACGGGTTTTTCCTTATACTGAAAGTGAACAGGAGTTTACGCTCTAGTTCCTATGTGCTGTGCATAAGAGTAATGATCAATTTTTCCTGGTAAATTTTAAGATACTTTTGTTATCTAAAAGGCAAGTTTTGTCACATCACTTTGTAATGCAGAAGAGCATATACAGAAAGAGTTAATTGGGAAGTGCCTCCTGTGCCCATAGATACTGTCTGCTCTGATAGCAAAGGCTTTGCACTGAAAGAAGCCAGAGTAACCTACTGGAACAGGAAGAGGCTGGTAGCAATTAATGGGGAAGTTTGTTTCTGCTCTGCAGAAAGGCAATTGTCTAGTTAATCCCTTTCCTGCGGGGACTAACAATGACCTGTGCTCAGCAACACTAGGCTGTTGTGTGACACTTTGCCTTCTGTGGGTTGAGAGCCAGCCAAGTACCTCGCACAGCTCAGCTCACAACCATACTATTTTAAGACTTCCTCCTCCATAGAATTCCTTTGGTCCTGCTCATTAGATGCCCACTTAAAATATATTTAGGGCAAGGGCAGTTCCATGTTTGCTACTACGTACTATGCTTTTTCTTCTGCTGTTTTTTTCCCTCTGCCGTGGTTCAGGGCAAGCACTGAATTTCTACCTGTATTAAATAAGCAGCAGGTACCAGAGATGCTATGTTTTGTTATAGGATAATGAACACTAACTCCAAACCACAGAGAAAGCTGAAAAGACACATTTTATTTTGTAGTTCAGCAAGTATTTGGACTTCTTTCGACAGTTTTCTACATTTCACACTTAGTCATTCATGCCACCAAGCTTAAATTATATGAATTAAAAACTGTTTGGCAATCTTCCATTGTGTGGAACTCTGTGGCAGGGCGTCGTTTAAGAAGCTTACTGTCGGACCAGTGCCATGATATGCAGACATGCCTGACAGCTGAATTCAGGCTTTTTCATGTTGTGGCTTATATTTTAATTACTTTGAAGAGTACTGTACTGAAAAGGAAATGCCAGATAGACTGTATCATGGCAGCCAGGAGAATATTGCAAAGCATCAGAACCTTCTGAGGTGAAACAACAATTAATGTGGGGAATGTTGGGTGGAGGAAAGGTTCAGGGATTATAACAAATTTGGTAATAAAAAAAAGTGTAAACAGCCCCTACTGCATGATCATAGACAATATTGTTTTACCAGAAACCCAAAGGCAAAATTTCTATCATAATTTCCATAGAATAAATGATTAGGCAAATTGCTAGCAATTTCTTCAAAGTCCAAAACTTAAAAATTCACCATAAGAGATGAAAAACTTTATGACTGTCTTTTCTTAAATGCTAAATGTTAGGAATACACCACAACCAGACAGTTAAAAATTGATACCTTTTTCACTTAGCAAAACACCGATTTAGCATTTTTAAAACACAGTGAGGAGAAACGTGACCAGCTCCATGTAGAGAAAAGCATTGGGGAAGAATGAAGAGCTGACTGAAAACATTGCACAGACAAGACAGATGATATGCACAGGAAGGTACTCATGTTTAGAAAGCTGAATATACAGAAAACTAATTGTGATATCCTTTCCTTTCTACTCAGCTATTACCTGCACAAATGAACTATGCTTGTTTCTCATCAGATGCTTTTCTTCGACCTGTATGAGAAGAGTACTCCATTATTTCCACCTTTTGTACTATCCAACATGGTACAAAACACAACTCAGTATGAGTTTCACAAGTTATGAGCCATTCACTGCCCTGGGTCCGGGTGAGGAACTCCCATTGATCTCAAGGAGAAATGCAAGAACTAGAAAGCCCTCAAAAATAAACTGCAGACCAATCCTGTAACAGCAGGAAATGGACTAGATGAATGAATATGTCTGTTCCATCTCTAATTTCCATGATTAAAGTATGTGATCAAAGGCAACACAAGGCTCTAAGTATTACCACATTCAAAGGAGGAACCATGTCCAAGGACTAACACATTTCAGTAAGTGAGAGGCAAATGCCTTAGAAATTCCTCCAGTCAACGGCTGCAGTTCCCTTGAATTTTGCCAGGTTATTCTTCTATGTAGAGGAAATCAAAGCTTGTTGTATAGACCTTCTAAGACTTTACAGAGACTGTATCAGGTCTCCCTCCGCCAATGCTATTTTTAGAAAGTAGAATGTAATTTGTATCTCTCTGAAAAGAATTCTACTAAAGTTGAATCCAGACAAAGGTACTTACTGTTTTAATTATCACTTGCAAAAAAATCTGATATAATGGAAGTTCAAAGCAAAACAAAGGCTCTTACGGGGCAGAAACAGATCTATTCTTCACGTAAGAAACACATATGATTAGATCCTGGTTCTCCAGTTAGAAATGTGTGAAGCAATGAGCTATGTGGGAATGACTGTCTACCTGCATCTTTTCCACTAACTTTTCAACAGTCCAGAGGATCAAGGCCTGGCTTGAGTTCTGAGGCAACACCGTGACACAGTGCACCCTTCAGCAGACTCCTGTGCCTGGATGTCAGAAAACAAAGAGTGGTTCAGGACACCTACAAGGGCTTCCAGATCCACAATCTTGCACAATCCTTGAAGTCAAGATTACATTCAGGCTATGTTGCAGAGGAGTCTGATTTTATCGGTGTCTCATTATTCCCACTTGTATTTTGGGATATAGTAATGGGTTTTCTGCAAGACGGGTCGTGGTCTTGAAGACAGACTCTAGAATGGACATTTAAATCCATTTAGGCACATTCATAGACCCAAATGCATCTTAGAGTTCTGCAATTTTTAGTTTCTGTGGAATTTACAGGTAGCTGTTAATTCTTCATACTGCTATAAGCTATTGCTTGGAGTATTCTGAGAAAGGGAAAGGATCAGAGAAAGGAAGGGTTGGTGTTGTGTGGATGTTTTCCTTCTACTTTCAGATGTCAATGTGAAGTTTACTTCTGTAGAAGCCCACCAAATATTTATTCTTTCCTGTGTCAAGATTCTAGAGGCCTGTTTAAATCCACAGGTTTCTATCAGCACATGCAGCAATATAGAATCACTGACATGAAAATTCCACTCATGCTGAAATGAGAATAAATTCCTGTGAGGATGTGCATTTTTTCCATACCTAGAATTTCTGTCTGTGTTTCCAAGAGTGCATTTCCCTTTTACCTTCCTAACCCTTTCCCTTACACTTTGCAGCTTACTAACACGTGGCATGGTATCCCTTTTTGCAAGGAAGAGGGTGACAGTAGTATATATTTATAATAGTACACTTCTATTAACAAAATATTCATGTCTGCTAATACCATAAATATGGTAGTAATTGTTGAACTGAGGTCCAGAAGAGGAAGCATATTGTGATGAAATTTATGCTTTTGGGGTCATTCTGGCATGACTAGTTATTTGGCACATACAAACGAAGTTTTCAACAAAAATTAGTGGAAGAAGGAGTCTGCTCCAACAACTTACAAGAGGCAGGGTCTTTGTTGTGCTCTTGTTTTAGGGTGCTGTTGCCTATTGATACAGTGTCCATGCTACAGTTCATGTAAATTTTGTACAAAAATCCCTCCTCCCTGTAAAATGTTTGGGATGATCACCCAACCAGCTTGCACAATTTGTGCAAAAGCCACACTCAGTATGAATGACAGGATAACCTCTGTTTCATAGGGTTCCTCTTATCCTTCCTACTCCTTCTCCTCCCCTCTTTCAATCCCCACACACTTTTCAGCAAATTACTGAATTGTGTCCACTGGCTTTCCTTCTGCCATGGTTTTATTATGCTTACAACCATTTTGTGTTCTAGTGCTCGATTATGCACAGAGGCTCAGATTAAATACATTGATAACGATCACCCTTGAAGGTATAACTAGGCACAAAGCAAATTGTTTTTTCACGCACATTTTAATAGCTGGCTCATTTTATATGGCACATTCTTGGCTCCCGAAGGTGATCAGAAAAGGGCTCTTACTCTGAGGAGGGAGCACACACTGTAGCGTCACGCAGAACACTTCAGCGAGTGAACAAGTTCTAACAATAGCATGGCAGAGCCAGCACTGTTAAAAACGGCTTCTAATTTTACTCAACTAGAACAATACTGTTCAGATCTTTATTTTTATCCTTCTTTACTCTGGGGACAAGGTGTTAACTCATTGGAAGGGTATGGCCCTTCAAGTTTGCACCGCAAAGCAACCACAATTGCTCTTTCTGTTTGACTCTCTTTATCATGAGTTACTCAAATCTTCAATTAACTAAACAGAGAAGTGGCAATCATGTCACTGTGAGACACTGGAGACTTGCAGTCAATAATCCCCAGGAAGCAGCCAGACAATTTTGGCAACTAAGTCCTAACACAAGATTGCATGTCATCTTCCAGACAGATATTTCAGATTCTTCAGGATGCTGTTTCTGGATGTATTTTGTCTCTAACTTCACTGATTTTTACAGTCTTCATAGCTTCTATTCCCCAAATAAAATTATCATGTTTATTAGATATCTTTTCCTTTCAGGAGTTTAAATACAATTTCACTTCTGTTTATTCTAACAGATACTGACCAACCCTTTTCAAATGTATTGTGCAGACTTGGCATGACCATTTTGATCTATTTATAAAACAGAGAAAGTAATCAGAAATTCTAGAAATATTCTTATACAAAGAATAGA
Source organism: Eopsaltria australis (assembly GCA_034509425.1). NCBI lineage: Eukaryota > Metazoa > Chordata > Aves > Passeriformes > Petroicidae > Eopsaltria > Eopsaltria australis. The sequence goes on from JAVTVJ010000001.1 coordinate 5,535,736, forward strand.
CTTTATATAAGATATTACAGCTTACAAAACCAAGATATCCTGCAAGAGAAGAATGTTTCACTTGCCTCTACTGTCAGTTCTAGGGGACACTTGTGATAGAAAAGCATTAATGATACAGTAAAACATAATGGTAAATAATAAAGTGCCACTGTAGTTCAACTATGGAAAGAACTGCAACAAGGAGAATAAAAATATCTTGACAGTGAAGCTGGTTTTACCACAAAAAAAAAAAAAAGAAAAAAAAAATTTAAGTACCAAAATTAAATACTTCTTTGGTGCAAACTTTTATGATCATCAGCTGACACTTCTAAGATTTCAACTTTTTGTTCTTAGACCACTTGGGAAGTAATCCCCTTTTCCTGCTGAATTTTTATAACTGAAATAATGCCCAGAAAATAAATATTACACAACTAAATCTTGTGGATAAAAAAAAAAAATCTATTTTGATTCTATTTCCAGCCATTTCCATATGAGTATTGTGATGCCAGTTTAGTGCTTTTAGCTTTACCAATATCTACCAGTGCAGGAGAACATTGGGGAAAATGTTCGTTTTCAAGAATGAAAGTGTTGGCTTTGGTCTCATGTGAAATACTGATAATCTCAGGCTGCAGTTCAGATTATTCCCATTCAAAAATCAATGAACTTGTGTTTTAACTCCCATTTTCTTGAGTGTCTGAGCTGTTGCCCTTGTGTGTGAACTTCTCCCTTACCTTCCAGTTTGCCTCTACATCTCTTTGCATGGAAAACTTATGTGTTTTGTGTTAGCTGTGGGGTCTTCCAGGTATTCCTTCTGATTTATCATGTTTTACAAGAACAACCTGTTTATTAGTCTCTTTATCTTAATTGTAGAAATGACCTAATTTGGTCAATTGATGAAACAAGACTAGAAGAGCATTAAAAAGAGCAATCACACAGTATGTTGTGTCCTTCAGATCATGTATGTCTTGTTCTTGGTAACTGCTGCCAATTTCCTAGAGGGAAACTGAATACATGCAGTACGACGAAGTAGACAACCTTTTTCACAGATCTCAATCTGATACCAAATAGGGATATAACTTCCTTCCATTGTGCAGCTTCTTATGATGACAAACCAGTTGCCTTTTATTGTTTCTACAGTCCTTTGCCAGTCTCTCCTGTCCTCTCTCCCCACTGAAGCCATGTGGCTGGAAGGGTATCTGTGAACAGAGATCCATTTCTTTCCCTTTGCTTTCTGCCTTGCCTATGCAATCCAAGGAAACTAAAATAACTTACAACCACAACAAAACAAACGCTCTCCTTTGGAAATCTTTTTTTTTTTTTTTCAATATTTGTAACTCTAGTCAAATGACCAGCCATGAAAAGTATGTAAAAGGATTAAAGCAATTGGAAAGGGAATGCTTCAGAGGAGCTAAGAAAAAGAAGTGTCAGTGCAAATGTCCAGGTTTTACAGAACTCTTCTAGTGGGCCTGGTCAAATGAGGGATATTGATGTGCAAAATAAAAAGAGTTCATTTTTGTCTTATGCAGTCTGCAGTCTCCTTTGTTCTAAATGTACTGCAGTTCTGCCCTAAGCCTTTCTGTGTCATTCATTGTCAGGCTCATTCAATAAGCCTAAGGTCATGAGACTTCACAGATCAGGCTTAATATGAGGCTTGAAAGTCCAAAACTAGCATCCTGCTTGTCTGTTCTAACAGAGAAGGTGAAAATTAAATGGGCATGGAAATTGAATTTCCTCTCATCCCTAGAAGTTTGCTACAGGCAGGCCAGATGTAGCTGTACTGCTGCTAACCATGTTCTTTCTGTTATGTGGTTGAAGGCTTGCATCAGGAGGTCTGTCACTCCAGCAGTTTTCAGAAATAGTAACCTACTTTGAGAGTAAACATACTTTTTATAAAGTTTCAGGAAAATTGGAAGGACTCTTGCACTGTGTTTTGATTTGGCACATCACCATTACACTGTAGGGAAGCTGTAGTGGATGGACATTGAAGTCCATCTTTTGCAGACAAAAGTTTTGAGACGCTAGAAATGATTACATGGATTGGCTGAAGCTCTAATGAAGGATTTAGAAGAGGAGCCAAACAGACATGTAATATTCACTGAATGGCATCTACAGCGACTTGCTGTAATGATTTTCCAAGCATAACAAGTCAAAGTTCAGAAGAGGAAAAGCATTCATAAGCAGCATCCAGAATAATGGAAAGTTCATACTTGTCTGTCTCCATTTTCCTGAGCCAATATCATCCCTGTGCTTCTGCTTTCCCAATTAAGATGATTGCCATGAGATGGGAGCAGTTCATGTATTGGAGAGGTAAATCAGGAGGATGGCAATCAACAGAGGCGTGAAGTAATGAAATGGCTGCTAGTTTAGAGCTAGCTTTGAGATACTGTTCTAATTCAGCTTACAGTATCAGCACAGTGGATTACAGGTGAGTGTACTGTTTAAATCAACACAATGAGCTGGTATTTAGTTTCTAAGACTAAAAATTGTGGCTCAGAGTTGATTCATAAAATCCTCAACCTTTTGGCTTCTGAGCTCCTTCTGAGGTGCATTTGCCTTACAAGAGCTTTAAAATACTGTAAAATGAAAGAAGATCCAGATGGGCTCCAAAATTCTGATTTTTTTTTTTTTTGCTACTGTTTTTCCTCTATGCTTGTTTTTCTTAACCCAGTAATTCTAAAAATAGACTAAGGTTTAATCTTTATATTACAATTTGTTTATGAGAAGATTATGTCTGATTGATATTTGAACCACAAAAAATAACATAATATCATGCAGTAGAACTCTGAAATTAAAAAACCTACAGGCCCCACTTTTTCATAAGTTGATTGTCTCTGAACATCCTTATTCTCTTTTTTCTCTTTATATAATTTTTACTTTTCCCACCCAGGCAGATTACTTTTCATAGCCCACTATTACATTACTTCTTCCAAGAAACTGTAGGTTTAAAAAATGAGACACTGTCATTACAAACTTATCAAGAACAGTGTTCCAGGGAGCATCTGCAAATTTGATGCAGGGCAAAATGATCATTTCCTGTCATAAACACAGAAGAAATGGCAATATCCTGAATCTCTTCTGTGAAAATTCACTCCTTTTCACTGATGTTTTCTAGGTAGTAAAATTAGACCTCAGTCTGCCAATGTCAGGATGTATCATTGCATCTGTCAATGGCATTAGAAGGCAATGTGAATATCCAGAAGAGTCACCAGAAAACCATGTGCAACTCAATAGCAGTGGCATGGCAGAGAACAAGAAACTGTCTACAGACCCAAAAACACTGTTAGTGAAATCCCATTTGTTGCCTCAAATAGTCTTGTCTTCTCTGCTCCCTGCATTACATGCAGTAGTTACTCCAACAAATGCACTAAAACAATATTGGTCTCAAAATCAGTCTGAGAAGAGAATCAGACCTTAGTCTCCAAAAGTAGGTCAAAGACTCTGTCAATACAGGAAAATGTTGGAGCTGGCAGGCCATAAGCAGCAAATGGGCACAACCAGCCAGTGATACCAGCCAGTGGCACACAGCCATTCCCCAAAAGAAAGGTACCTTCAGAGTCTGGGCCCCAGAAGAGGAAATTAGCAGCCATATCTCTGGACACTCAAAATAAATCTTCTTCATTAGATTGCACTTTATATGCACTTGATTTTTCACTGGAGTTAAATTTCCATTACCTTATTTTCCTTGCAGACTGAGGAAGAAAATACAAATTGAGTATTTTGGCACTTTAAAAGAAAAAGTAGTGAATGTGCAGCCTGAAGGAGCTCAGGGGGTTAGTTTATGTTCCCTCCAGTAGGTATAAGAAAAACAAAATAATGGAAGCTTGAACTCAAGTAAGTGAATAAATGAATTTACAAGGGATAAGCTAATTTGTGTCTTGGACTGCCTGCAATTATGAATGTTTATTAACTAGTCTGTCTGGCTTTTGAAGGGGAAGAGTGCAGGAATCCCTGGAGCTACGCAGCTCAAACAGAATTATCAGTCAAAATTTTTAAAAAAGAAATTCAAGCAGAATGCCAAACAGTACAAAACTTCCAGTGCTACTGGTGGGCTTAACATTGCCTGAAGTGAGCAAGCCTTGCATACACAGTGAGCCTATTGACTGCTCAGGAGCCACTAGCATGAGTAAGGGGATAGCAGGAATGACTGGGTGCTCTGTCCTGCTGAGATAAAAAACAGGTGGTCAAAGCCCAGTCCAGCAGCAGAGGAAAGCATGTGAGTACACTTACTGACTTCAAAGGCACAGCCCACATGTTTAATGTTAAGGATGTGCTAAAGTCTTTTGCTAAACTGGAGCTCATGAGATTTCAGAGATCTTCACTCCCAATGACTTTGGGGTTAGCCTGTTACATCTGTATTTCCCCAAAGGATAAAATCAAGATTTTTCTCCTGCTGCTTTGGTAAAAAAAAGTAAGGAGATCTTAAAAAATGTTTTCCTTTAGAAAGTCATCCAATCAGTCTTAGGAGGGAACTTTCCCATTAACAGTCTTGATAAAAATCAGGAAAAAAACCCCAAACACTAAAATATTTATCTCTGTGATGCCAGTATATTACAGATAGGTTCAGTAATGTCCATATTTCATATTCTGAGGCTTAGAGATGCTGGATTCAGCAATGAAACAAGCAGCTATAGCTTTTTAATCTCTTCACTTCAAGATATTTCTAAGTGGCTCATCATTTGCATAGGCTCCATATGCACAGCACTGTGCAAGTCTATTTGAGTGCATAACCACTTTTGTACATGCAAGCCACACGGTTGCACAAACCAGAAGATAGATGCCCAAGTGGTCATTTGTACATATAAATATCCCAATTACAGACCAGCCTTGGCAGGAATACCTACAACTGTAAACAGTTACACTTAGCATATTTGAATGTAAATCTTGGTATTCCCTTTTTTATGATATAGGAATGTAGGACTAAATGGGAAATCCTGGAGCTGTGAATCTATCTCCTGCAAATTTAGAAAATATTGTCCCATCCTGAGTTGATTGAGCTTCTGACTGAACTAGATACAACTCTTTTTTACCCCTCCTATTCCTTGCTAGTAGGAAATTAATTCTAATTTTCCAGTCTGAATGTATTCATGTTCAGTTTTTGAACAGTTACTTTTGAACAGTCCTTTACCTTAATCAGCTCTTCTGACTTCCTCAGGCTTCCTGCTTTCACGTGTATGTATACTGAGAAAAAAATCCATTTCTCTCCCCTCCCAATCTTTTTCTTTTTATGAACTAATTGGATTCATATTTCTTCATCTGTGCAGGCACAGCCCTTAGACAGGTGTGGTAGTCAGACTGCATCACCCGAGGAACAATTCAAGCTGGCAGAGTGAGTTAGTGACACACCTGTGAGTCAACAGTTCTGCCCAGCTTTCCCTGTGCTGAAAGCTGGTAGTCATCTGTCTTATGCTCTTTCCAGCAGTCATTGGCTCCTGGTTGTTTAAAGTACTACATTATAACTAGTGGAAAAAATATCCCTGTAAGACAAAGATTTCATCTAAAAAGAGAATCCAGCTTTTAGAAATTGGATTATAATTTATTTTAACAATGCGATTTCTGCTCTCCAGTATGAACAGAGCACTTCACAGTGTTTCCCTGGGCTGTCATCAGACAGCAGTCTCCAGCTGCTGCCAGCACTTTGCACTATGCACACTGTTCTACGTATGCCTTTCAAGTCTGGCCACTGACTATGTTTCCTGGCTCATCTCTAGAAGACCTACATTTTCATTTAAGCTTTCATGCCTACCCTAAATCCAATAGTGTGATTGTTTGGCCCCCTGCACTCAGGATCATGTGTTGCACACCACAGTCACTACTCACCAAACAAAAAGTAACGTCCTGTGGTCTTTTATTATGAAGCAATTAATGCTGGAGTATGAGTCATTTTGCTGTTCCTAGCACATTTGTTTCAGCTGCCTGAAGTGTCTCATGAGGGATGGAAAGGTACTGTAGCATACTTGGGGATTTTGTCCTCTGTTCCAGGGTCCCAGATGCTTTATATTTGCAATAGGATATATTGCATATGTGTCTGTCACCCCTCAAAATGCTCATGAGCCTTACTCTTTCCTTCAAGATCAGTGTAGTTTCAACTACAGCACTGGATAGGTTTTTTGATGTATTTAGTATCAGCTTATTCACATATTGCTTTCTAATGGTTTTGGTGAGATCACATGTTCATGTTCCACCCAAAGGTAAAGTATTCCAAAATCTCAGGAATTTAATCCTTTCCTGTTCTAAGATACCTCTTGCCCTGCGTATCAGACCTCTAGTGACAATTGCTGTAGTCTGCTTCCTTTACTTCTTACAGCCTACCTTCTAAAACCCTGCAGGGTGTATCCATACAACACCTTACCTTGCTCTCCAGTTCTAAGAGGTGCCTAAATGCATTTTGTGCCCACATGCGCAAATACCTTTGTTTCTCCAATGCCAGAGATAAGCATTTGAAAGTCTAGCCCTCCAGGAGTACTGGCCAGCCTTCAATCCCAGAGTCCAAGCCTTCCCTCCTTCTAGTGCCAGGTGCACTTAAAAATTAATCAAGATACAAATCCTGAACAAGGGCACCATCACCACGCTTTGTTCATGTGCGAGCCAGTCAGACAGACACATCTGCTCTTCACTTACACCTGCCTAGTCAGCCTTATCCCCAGTCTGGGCTGGCACAGAAGAAAAACCAAACAGCTTTACATTATCTGAAACAATCTTGTTGACTATTTTTTTTTTTTCCCTAAGAACTTCTTACTTTTACACATATGATATATATTTGATGTCCCCTAAATTAAAAAAAATACTTGTAGTAATTTACTGCAGACATTTAGGGGAGAGGGAAGCAGACAGTTGACAGTACGGTATCCCTTGGATGGGTTTTGCTTTGGGCATAAATTTGTGGTGCATGGTCCAAAGGAACAATCACAGTTGCTTAGAGGTGTGTCTAAGTAGACATAGTCACCATAGTTCCAGGGCTGCTTTGCTTGATAGTACTTAAAGCCTGATATATCACTTACATTTTTCTTTACTCCTTCAAATGCCTGTTTGTTGGTATCTCACCATACGCCCACTATGTGCTAACTGTCTCAAGGGTTCACAGGCTTCTGATAAGCATGTGCAGAATCTAGAAAGATAAGTTAGGCATCCCTATAAATCACTGAACTTCTTCCCACCCTTTAGTTCCTAAACACTCTACATTTTTCAGAGTGCAGCTGGAGTCTCTCAAAAGTCAACAGATGTCTAGGATCAGAAGCACGAGTGTTCTGACTGGTTCTGTGCTTGTTTCAACAGGTGTATTGTTACCTCTTCATTGTAGGACTGACAGTTCCTTCTGCCCAGTGTTCCCTGAAGCTAAAGAAATTCTCTGTATGCTCACTGTCTACAGGTCCAATGTTCTTCTATCTTCAGTTCACCAGGAAGCAGCCTCCACCTCCTCTAATATATGCTTTGTTTGGCTTTGCGTGTTGAGTGAAAACCAGGGTAACTGTTCTTCCTTCTTCACATTGAGGATGTTTTGGTGTTGAACTGGAGCACAGTCCAACAAAGTCCACAAAGATTTGTAGTTCCCTAGCTTTCTACATGGGAAGCCCCACACGTCATTCTTGTGTGACAGCAAATTGAAACCTTAATTTTTGTAATTATGATGGTTGCCTAAGATCAAGCCTCCACACATACATAGTGCCATATAAAGTACTAGTATTTCAGTGCTACTAGTTTCTCCAGTGTCTTGTTTCATTAATTTCTTGATGGCCTATGCCTACCTATGGACTCAGGCTATTTTCACTGTTAGCCACCTGCACTTGGCCACATTTTTGCATGCTAATTTACTGTAACCACTGGGATTATATTGGGCCTGGCTATATAATATAGCTGAAATTAGGAAGACTTCTATCCATCAAAGGAAACAAAGGGGAACCTAAAGAGCTTTACATCAAGCACCAATGAAATTATAAGCCGGATCATGCACAGTATCAGGGGATTCCAGGCAGTGGTCTGAGTTACATGTTCATCTAACAGCAACGTTGCAAGATTCATTTTCTCAACAAAGCAGGGTGGCTGCATACAGACTGCTTTTTCAGAGATCCCTGCTTTGTGCCATCACCTAACTCACATGCAGAGATCACATGGAAAGTATGTGTTGATATTGTACAGATAACTGAACTGCTGGAACAATCATCAGCCACTGCTCAAGACCTGACCATGTAGCCTACAGCACGCAGAGAAATCTGTTCACTTTGTCACCCATGTAGCCCTGTTGCCAGCAAAATAAACATTTGTCTTTTTAGGCATTCATATTCCTTCATTTTTGCTCAGGTTGCATCTAGGTTTCTCTCTGTCATTTGAGGACACAGTGCTTTACAGTCATCACCTTAAGGATCTGAATTCTGGGCATCCTTTATGGCATCTGTGACTTGTTTTATTCCACTGTTTCATTTCTAACTCCTCTCCTTGACTCTTCACAGAGAGTACAAACTCTTCTGTGATGCAAAGGATAGTTTTGTTTGGAAACCCATCAGTCCCAACAGCTCTCCCTCTTATACTTTTTTACTGTCAGTCAATAATGCTTTGTTTGATTTCAAGACCTAGTGTCTACTTTAATGCCAACCTTAGGGTACTCCAGTAGGCAATAATGCAAAATAGACTATGTTCTTTAAGTGGTCCTTTTTTAACAGGGCTGGTTTCAAAGATGATACATGTGCAACCCAACAGCTGGTCAAAGGCTGATTTCCTCATGCTCCTCTCAAGCTCTTCTTCCTTATAGCCTGTAGTCCTTTTACTGGGTATTAGGGAGCAATTATTTACAGCAAGAGTGGTCAAATACTGGAATAGGCTTCCCTGGGGAGGTGGTTGATGCCTTGAGTCTATCAGTGTTTAAGAGGCATTTGGACAATGTCTTAATGACATACTTCAACTTTTGGTCAGCCCTGAAGTGCTTAGGCAGGTGAACCAGATGATCAGTGTAGGTCCCTTCCAACTGAAATATTCTATTCTATTCTATTCTATTCTATTCTATTCTATTCTATTCCCTTTCTTCAGGTTCAGCATGGGTTGCTGCAGGAAGGAAGCCACCACTTAAGCTATTCTCTCACCGACTTTCCTGTGGGCTAAGAGTAAGCAGGCACAAAGTCCTATCTATTCTTTCCCCCCTGGTTCCAAGCTGCCTCAGGTAACCTGAAAAGAGGAAAGGATCCTAGCTCCATTCCACTCAGACATAGTTAAAGTCACAATCTAGAAACAGTTCCTTAGGTACCACCCTTTAAAGAATATCACAAAACATCCATTGCTGAAGAAAGACATCTGCATCCTCTGGATTATGTAAAACAAACATCTGGCAGCCACGGCTTCCTCTTAGCTTTGCTGTTGTATGTTGTAAATGGAAGTCTCAGCTCCCACAACTGTTGTTTGGCTTCAGCAAGAACTATGACTCCCCTTTTGTGAGAAATGAAGAATAATCTGGCTAAATCCCAGTTTCAGAGCTAGCAAACACCAAAGGTCCAGTCCCTCCTGCTGTTGTTAAAAGCTGGCTTCCCACTTCCAGGGATTAGCAAACTATGCAGACATTCTTAGGAACTGAAAAATCAGCAGACTTCTGCTTTGCAAGCTCCATCAGAAATGAGTAAAGCTGCTCCCCATTTCACTGCCATAACCAGCAATTTTCAAAGCCTTGGAGCAACAGTGCTGTTAATATTGAGCAAACTTTTGATTCTCATCTTTGGAATCTTTATGCATCTCAAGTGCAGTGGAGTCTTCAGCGAACTCTGGCCTATATTATTTCTAAGCAAATAAATACTCAAACACCCTATAATAATAAGTTAAATCCAGAGAGCTAGCACCCAAAAAAGCAATGAAAAAGGCATCAGTATCTGCAAGAGCTTTCTGGAGTCCCTACACTCTCAGGGAAGAATACGGCCCCGCTTCACTCTGTAGTGCCATAATCATTCCCATACCAGAAGTCCCTGCTGAGGCTGTAACAATGCACACTGTATATACTGCCCTGCCATTGTCTCTTTTGCCTTTGCCTAAGGAAAATATGCTGATTCTGCTGACAGTAAAGACTCTGTAGCCGCAGAGCTGAAAACTAGTTTTTTCTCCAACACAAACAAAACTGAGTTAAAAGGGGGAGAAAACACACAAGGGAACAGTGTCTGTATCTCCAGAGAATTATATCCTTTTTCATCTCAACTGTGCTCTGAGAGATGAAAACATAGGTAACACAGGCAATGACTTCAGATCCCTTTTCAAAAGGGGGCCTGCAGAGACCCTCTGAAAGTTTCTTTCCTGCATTATGTGTAAAACCCCAAAATGAAACATATATCTTTACTTTACACAAGGGAAGGATCTTATCTATCTTATTACCTCAAGTTCCTTCAAGCCTCCAGAGGAAAATTTTTTCTGGTTTCATAATTAGCAGCATTCAGGCAGAAAGTGGTCATGGAGTGACCTGTGAATTGCATTCAATCATTTGTACCATTTTGAGACCTCTCGATAATTGGGTTAAGGCTTCAAGAACCATCTTCTACTAAAACAGATGTCTCTGTTGATCACTAAATTTTCCACCTTAAAGCAGCCTTTCGGTATTTTTCCTGTAAATCCAGGTACTCCCTGTAGTATTCTATAGGGGTTATCAAGCTAGTATGACTACAGTAAGAGTCACAAGACTTGGTCTTTATACCTCCCTCAAAGTACATATCCACCTCCCCTCACTAGACTTCAAGAAAGTTTTTATCAATATGTTTATTATTTGGTCACATTTATATGCCTACATAGTTAATGGCAGTAGAATGAACAGAACTGTGGTCAGATCTGCTGCTAGCAAAGAGCAGAATAAGTCAGAAGCAGCAGCTGGGGCAGTTAGTAGGGTGATTAGAGGAGGTAGAGCTGGGTTTGCTTATTATACAAGTTTGCCTTTGACATTTCTCAGTGCACAGTCTGTCTCTTAAGATCAAAATTTGGTGATCTACTGCAACAATGACAATAAAGGCCCTGTTACCGCTGTTGAATCAATGGCCTTTGCACTGTGTGTACAGTACAAAATACATGCATAAGCCTGGCAGCTGCTAAACTCATTGATATATAACACCAGTCCCAAAATAGTGATATTTCACTTCTGGAGCTTTATAAATTGTTAAAGAAATAAAATCTGCCTTTGGGAAATAATGTTTCTCTATGTATCATCAAATCCATTCCCTTCCTTCTCCCCTCCCTCTGAGATTAAAACAAATAGTGCTGAAGCTATAAATCATCCCTATTGGCACTGGAAAGCCTTCAGAGATGTTCTTTTTGTGCCATTTCAGTAGACAGAAAGTCTAATGTAGAGAGGTGATGTTACTTTTTTTTTTTTTTGTAAGTAGAGAGTCAGAAAAACACGTTCCTCCTTGATCTCTTCAATGTACATCAATATTTCTTCAGTCATATTAAACTTGTTGCACAAGCTCCAAGTGGTTTCAGTGAGAATCACTGGGAAATGGAGCATGCCTGGGAATTTTTGCAATCATTTTCTTGTGTAGAGAGGTGCATCTTGAAACACCATTTAAACTCTGTAGGCAATGCCAGTAATAGGACTGAGTCAGTCACTCTGTCCTGAAATAAATACAGTTTTGAAAACTCATTTGCAGAAATTCAACCTCCATTGCTTGTTTTTCACTGAGCACAGTCTCCCAATCTATAACTGGATAAGTAATGATCCAAGAGCTGGATTTGTATGATGAAAATTCAAGTTGAGAATTTCAGTAGTTTACTAAAAATTACTTTTCTCCTATTATTCCTGAGGGTAAACTACTTTCCTAGACATTGGTCCTGTTTTTTTGCAAATGTTGATCAAGCATTTCTGAAACATCCACCCACTTCCATTTTTCAGTAACACGAACTGTCTTTTTTTCACCCACCCATCATTTCTTTAGTCTCATTTCCTTTGCTTTCACTTGAAGAAATAGGGAAAACTGAAAGATTTCTTAGAACTTCTGATCTTGGTAAACATGAGCTTTATGTTAGAATTTCCATCAGTTACAGGAAATTCATAATCAAAAAGAAACAGCCTTTTCCCTTCCCTCTTTTTTTTCCCCCTCAATGCCAGAAGGAAAAAAAAAACTTCCCAAAAAACCTAGGACAAAACTAACATTTTCTAGTAAGAGATCAGAAAGCTAATTTACTCATGGAAGCAAGTAAAATAACTGTGTAGGCTGCACTTTTTTCACTTTTATCTGTGCACACTACAATCAAAGCAGAATTCCCAACCAAGCTGTGTTCCTTTCCACAGCAATTGCTCTCCTCAGTGGAGAGTCACCTTTAGAGGAAATGCTAAAGCATGAATGGTGTAGATCCACCTCATCACATCACTGCAGCATTTGAAACACTCCTAGGCACCCTCAGGCACAAATACAAGTATTTAAAATTAGCTGATAGGAGTCTGAGTCCTTGAATCCTACTTGCTTAACTGAGCACATGGAGAGCCCGTCAGTAACCGTGGCATTACTGTATGCGTGTAGGTAACAGCATGGAAGTATTTTTGCAGCATTGGAACTTAAGAGAGGGAAAGATATCCTGCTTTATCACAGCAAATTGTATCACTTTGATCTTAGGCATATTTAGGCCTTTGTAATCTTTCTCTACTAATCTCTGGTTTAGTGGGCATGAGCTGGATTCCAATTTCTACGTCAGCTGAAGTAAACTCAATCTCTGCAGGGCAGGTCTGAGAGCCTGTGAGACCCCAGGAAGGGGTGGGGAAGCTCTGCAGTCACATGTGTGTTTTATTCTCCAACTGAGCCTCTTTCCCAAGTGCTCAGTCCATACACAGGCATATCTCAAACCTGTCCTTGTCTCTGAACAACTCCCTTCCCCCCTGCTGACACAGGTACCTGGAAATAATTTTTGCTGAGAAGTTTAAGCCTTGGTTTACTCTGTGCTTGCCCCCATATTGAATCAGCATCTGCTGCCATCATATAATACAGGTACAGACCTCATCCCAGCAAGGCTGATCGTATCACATCATCTGGCCTGGCATTTGTCTGTCATGCTGGGCCAGGGAATGTGATACCAAGCTGACAAAAAGCAGCACACAGCCCTGCCTGGAGAGCCCCTTTGTTCATCTAAGCCTCCCCTGCTGCTTTTGTAACTCCAAATGGATTTCTGATTCCCTATCTCCTGGCCTTTTCAAGCCAAATGGTCTGGTCAGATCACAAGGCAGCAGGTGCTGCTCCGCTCAACATTTGCACCTTCCAATCCAAACACACCTCTCCCCACCAACCCTTAAAATCAATCAAAGGGACTTATCAGTTTGTTTTAAGCTTTGATGTTTGTCTGGGGTTTGTTTATCTAGCAGTTTATTCCTGGGAGTATGTTCTTGACATCTTGGAGTAGGTGGTAATTAGCAACAAGGAAGAAGGGCTGAGATAAGAAGTGGAATTTGAAAGTGCTGATACTTGGTGAGGCAGCTGTGCCACATCCCCTCCTGCTTTCACCTCGACCACTGAGGCGAGCCAGAGACAGCAAAGGGGCGAACAGCAGCCACCCTGCCCTTTCAACAAACACTGCCTGGCTGTGCTGTGCTGCCTGGTGTGTTCCTCAGTGGAGACGGAGCACATGAGGGGCTTTGGCCCCTGTGCCACGTTGCTGCCTCCTCTGCTTCACATGCACTCCTGAGGCTGCCTCTGAAGGTCTTTTTTTTCTTTTTGTCTGAACAAACTTTCTACCTGTTGGCTTTGCTGCAAGACCAATTTGCTTAGAACAAGGCAGGAGGCTCAGGTCTTACAGTTATGTGATAGCCTATACTTCTGCTGTCTTCTACTAAGCGGCATATAGACCCAAGAGGAATCAAATGCTTCTTTATAGGGAGAAAAAATGCTGCTGTATCTCTGCATTTATGGTATTCACTCTACCCACATGCAGGGACTTATGTGTGGGTGGGACATAAACAAGCATACAGATATGCACACACTGTATGGACTGTCTCGTGTATTCACATTGACATGGACTAACTCCAATCTAACTAAGCCCTGTGCAGCCACTTGCTCGCTCCCCCCACCCCCCATGGGATGGGGAGGAAAATCAAGACGGAAAAGGTAAAACTCATGAGTTAGGAACAGCTTAATAATTGGAATATTATAATAATAATAGCAAGTAGAGAGAGAAAGGAGTAAAACCCAAAAGAAAGAAGTGGTGAACAATACAATCACTCAACCCCCCACACTGACTGATGACCATCTTGTCCCCTGACCAGCAGCTCCCAGTCAATACCTTCCAGTTAATACACTGGTCATTATGTTCTGTGGCATGGAATATCCCTTTGGCCAGTTTGGGTCAGCTGTCCTGGCTGTGCTCCCTCCTGGAATCTTGTGCACCTGCTCACAGGCAGAGCATGGGACCTGAAAAGCCCTTGACTTAGAGCAAGCACTACTCAGCAACAACCAAAACATCAGTGTGTTATCAACGTCATTCCCATATTAAATCCAAAACACAGCACTGTACCAGCTATTAGGAAAAAAATTAACTCTAGCCCAGCCCAAACCAGGACACATACACACATACAGAGAGGCAAAGAGCTGTGAAAGGCCAGAGCAAACATTTTTGTTCTGAGCAGTCTTGGATTTAGCAGGTTTAAAATATGAAGCCAGGCCTGGACCTGAATTTTCAGATAGCCTCTATCTTTATAACCTTACCAACAGAATTCCATACTGTAATGTAAGTCTTGAGTACATGATGTGGAAGCAAAAGCACTGTAACCTAGTCCCACCCATCATAGCCTACAAAAGAACCCACATAAGTACACACTGCATTTTCAGGAGAGGAAGGGACTCTTCCAATCATGATGCTCCTCAAGTGCCCCAACAGGCACAAAAAGATACTTATTGTCTGTCCTGGCTTGTGGAGCAAAGCCAGAGTTCAGGCAGGTTTTTAGAAGCTAGCTGGAATAAAAGGCCTCTGATCTGAGCTGCAACACAAAGTTGCTTTCACAGGTCAGTGAGTGAGCCCTAATACATAAAGAGAAGCCCACTATGTTTTGGGACAACTCAAATAATGAATTATCTTACAAGCAGGCAAGACCAGAATTTCGTTTAGAACAACCAGATCATGATCAACTCCCATTTGCACTCCTCTGTTTCCAGGGTGGGGACCAGTACTTTGAAGTCCACATTTTTGTTATGTTTATTATGTTTCTCAAGGCTCCAAAACACTGATGCTTCTAAAAAAGATGAAAAGGGTTTTTTGGTTTGAGTTTGGTTTTGTATTTTTTCTTTGGTTGGTTGGTTTTGGGTGCTTTGTTTTGGTTGGTTTTTTTTTCCAAGGAAAAATTATGCATTGGAATTAACCTGAGAAGCTATATGAGTGAAAATCCTCTGCCTTTCTGAAGAAGAGGCTCTGGGCAATCTATTTCACCCAGCTGTACTCTGGAGGATCCCTGTGGGAGGGAAGCTCACTTGGCAAGGCAGTCTCTGTTCAAGTAGTAGATGACTTCACTCTCATTATGCACATAATCTTTTCCTACACAGTGTACATCAAACCAAAATTATACTGCATGTGTTAAGCTTGTAAGTGCACCATTCTATAATGATCACATTCCTTGTGTCCCAAGGACATTATAAAGGGGGTAATTCTGCCACTACTTATGATTCTATGTGTTGCCAATAAGCAGCTGGACTGTAGCTTAATACATTAAGAAGAGAGAACTTAATAAAAAACAGCCTCAGCTTTGAGGTTGCCCTTAAATTAAATGTCTTTTATGACAATTCTTGCTCCATAGCAGTATCTCCATTTACAAGTGACAAGTCACCATTCCTAAATATCATGTATAATCACAGTTTGTGATTATGCATTGAAATGGTGCCTTCAAAGCACTGCAAATACCTGTCACTAGATATTGTGTTAGAACCATTTGTTTCTAATGCAGCTGTCTTTTCCTGTTGGCATTGATCTATCTTACAGACATCAGAATATTAACAGATACCATCCTTTCACACGTGTAAGAAGACATTATGACAGTGCAGAGTTCATGATCCTGAGATTCTTAAGTCCTTTTCTTTACTATATTAGACATCAAACACTGTAAAAAATAAGCAACAACAACTAAAAGAAAATTTAAAACATCCTCAGCAACATCATGTATTTGCATTCTATCTTTTATAGCTTATGAACATAGAGTTTTGTGTCTGTTTTGCTCTACACAAAACTCATCAACATAGTCTACTTTCTGTTCCAATGTTTAGTGTCAACAGAAGTTTAGGATCTAGTTCTGGTCCCCACTGAAGTCATGGGAATCTTATACTTGATGTTGATGGAAATTGGATCAGGCCAGTAACTGGAGATGCTGAAAAGAATCCCAGATGCTGCATAACAAATGAACTATCCACTGAGGCAGTCCCTCTGCTCTGGGAAGCTGCCACTGGGAATTGCTGCTACCTTTCTGTGGAAAGGCAGAAAAAAACCGGATGTCAGATGTCGAAGCTGCAGTTTTAGTGACACAGAAAATTCTAAAAACTTTAAACAAATGAGAAAGTTGTTTGGGCTTTAATTGGAGAATAGAGACATTTGAAAACAGCAAATCATGCTGCTAACTTGTCCTTTGATAGAGCAGGTTACCATAGTATGAATCTGGTTCCCTGAACAATTGTGAGACAGAATTTTTCAGCTCTTCACATGTCAAATTTAAAGCAAAACAAAACAGGTTAGTAATTTTCTTTTCATTTCTTTTCGTGACTCGGGTCCCATATTATTTGCCTAGCAGTTTCCATGCCTGATCAGTTGTGAAAGTTGCAAATGTACTTTGCATGGTTTTTGACCTTCCAAAAGCTTTGCAAAGGGGCCAGTCATTCCCCTGTAGTGTGTGGCACTCACCTCTTGTTAACAATAAAAATGTGCATCCACCTCAGATCTAGTCATGGCATTGATATGCAGAGGCAGAACCACAGTTTAAAATGAGGATGTAGTGATTCAACCTTTCTTGCAAAATGACTCAAAGAGGAAATTGCATGC
Organism: Eopsaltria australis; assembly: GCA_034509425.1. NCBI lineage: Eukaryota > Metazoa > Chordata > Aves > Passeriformes > Petroicidae > Eopsaltria > Eopsaltria australis. The sequence goes on from JAVTVJ010000001.1 coordinate 5,552,662, forward strand.
TTTGAAATGACATACCTCACTGCAACCTGTTGTGACCATGCCTGCCTGCCATACCAGACTCTGTGTTTCTCTTGGAAATTAGACAGACATGCCAAGCACAATTCAGGCATAAACCAGTACAAAGGCAGACAGCTTCCTATTTGTCTGCCATGCTTTGCACAGTGACAGCTCCCAAAGTCTTGCTGCCACTATGATCCAATTCGGTGTCACTGTCACACCCAAGGGAAGTTTATGTGAGTAAGATGGGTGTATGAAACGAACACAAAATGCACATAAAAGTTAGCAGAAAACAAAAAGGGACTGTGAAAAGGAAACAAGTGTGAATAGTGTGAATTATTTACTTTTCTTCATTCATAATTGTGACCAAATAGAAGAGTAATTAATCCTTCCCTAGAAACAAACAAGAAAAAATTGCTGACAGTGACAGGAGGTTTTCACATCAGAGTATGGACTCCTATTCTAATCCTACAAAATAACAACATTATTTTGTAACTAAGGCATATCTATTCCTAGTCATCTGCTACAGACTTTCCACTATAACTTGAATAAATTGCTTTTCTTTCTTGGTTTTTAAAAGAAACCTTCTACCTTGCTCATTGTGACAATGAGTAGAAATCAACATTAAGTTAGCACAGAACAAATGAGCTTCTGTGTCAATCCATCCATGCAAGAGAGAACCCTAAAAGGACTAAGTTAGTCTTGTACTGATGCACTACTGCAGTTCAGGAAAAGTTGCTGGTTGCTGAGTAGGACTCTTTGGTTATCTAATGCTCTGCACAGCATACAGAATATGGACTTCATCCATGTTTTCTGGGAACAGGGCAGCAATATATTTATCTTTGCATGTTTGTGGAGACGTCAATGGAACGTTGACATTTTGTTGCATTGAAAGGAGCCTGAGATTTCCCTATTCAAATACCTTTAAAAACTAGCAGCACAAACCACACTTGGAAGTTTCCTATTCCCCTTCTGCTCACTGCAAAAGAAATTCATTATAACCAGATTCTTGGCACAGATAGTGAGTTTTACCCCATTGACTTGGGTGAATCTGTCTGCTTTCATCAAGGCTTTCAATACATACTCAGAAAGGCTTAATACTGATTCTGGGATAGGTAAAAAAATCATAAAAAAGTTAAGTAAGGATAAATCCTCATTTGCAAATTCTCATGAATCTCCACAAAGCTACTTCACACAATCATTGCAGGATTACGCTCCCAGATCATTGAGTCCAGCCTTTGACCAATCACCAATTTGTTGATTAGACCATAGCTCTAAGTGCCATGTCCAGTCGTTTCTTGAACAGCTCCAGGGATGTTGACTTCACAACCTCCCTGGACAGTCCATTCCAATTCTTAACAACCTTTTCATGGAGAAATTCTTCCTGGTGTCCTACCTGAACTTCCCCTGGTGCTATTTCCTCTAGTCCTATCACTTGTTGCCTGAATGAAGAAACCAATCCCCACTTGTCTCAGCCACCTCTCAGGTGGTTGTGGAGAGTGATAAGGTCTCCCTGGAGCCTCTTTTTCTCCAGGCTAAACTGCCCCAGCTCCCTCAGCTGCTCCTCATAAGACTTAACTCTCTAGACTTCACCAGTTTCTCCAGACATGCTCAAGGTTTAGCCTCACCTGTGCCGAGTACAGTGAGTACAGTGGGACAGTCACTGCCCTTGGTCCTGCTGGCCACACTAGTTTTTATACTATTTTTGATACTTCTCATGATTCACATCAAGATTTTTCTTAGAGTAGGGAAGATTTATTATGAAAGGTTTAAGATATTTATTCAGGCTCTTTCTACATCAGATCCCTGGCTGTGAAATATGGCTTTGCTCCTCCATTTTGCACATGGTTTGGTTAAAATCCAGTTTGTCTCAAAGGCATACCTTTTCCATACTTGGTAGCACGTTAGGATTCACACTGGGTGACAGATCCACACATTCCTGTAACAGCAACAATAATGAGTCCTCAGGTATTCTTAAAGAGCCTTAAAGATAAACTTTCAGCTAGAGCAGAAGCTCCTATCTTTTGTTCTACAATTTTAAAAAAAACAGAAAAATGTCCCTGGAACTGCCCTACTAACTCCAAGTGAATCTTCTCACTCAGTTAAGCTTAGGATGAATCGGATGCTTACACAAGGAAAAGGCATATCACCAGAATTTTTCTGGGGAATAAGGACTTTGTGAAATCTTAGTATCTCTGAAAAGTCATTAGGAAGCTGAAGCAACATGCTTTCTTAGCAAAGTCCTAGTGTAAACTGTGGCAGAGGGAACTGATATGAGGCTTCTTGTAAATGTCTCATGAAAGGCTTATACCAAAGGCCTCTCAGAAATGTGCCCTTTCAAAGAGGACAATAACCATGAAAATACAGAAGAGCTTATGATTTTATGTTTTCCTCATAGTTTTGCAGCGTTCTGGTGTTTTATAGCGCTAACAAACTATGACATTTGGCTTTTTCTTGAGACTTTCCTAACTTGTGGGGATACCACAAAAGTACCAGATGACATGATAATCTGGCAACATATATCGCTCACTTAGGTATTAAAAAGGCCAATAAAAATCATAAAATAACTAACATACTGAGTTACTCAATTATAGAAGTGGTTCAGCCAAATTTCATTTTTTTCCCTCTTTCCTTTCTGTTTGTCTCCCGTTTTGATCTCATAGCACAGAGCCCGTGTAAGAGTTCAACAAGATGGGCCAGTCTTGCTCGCACAGGCAGAAAACTTAATTTGGGGATTGGTTTTAGCCAACTGGCTATGACGATGGCCAGTACCCATTAACAGTGTAAGAACGATGAGCAGATAATCTTCTTGCCACAAAGAAAAGGTTAACCAATCTACACTGCTCCTCTCTCTCTATTACTCTTCAGTTTGGCACTAGAATCTCTAGCCACAGACACAGAAATTGTTCTGTAATGACAGGCATCACCAAATATAAACAGCTGGTAACCCTAAAATTAGACCCGCTGGCTGTCTCTTGGTTTGGGGATGTTTTATTATACCTTCCAACTGGCAAGCAAATTTTAAAGTTAACTTAACCCATTACAAGACACTTTTATCTAATATTTGAGCCTGCTGGTTTATGTACACTCTCTTCATTCCTATGAGGAGTTTTGTCAGCACAAAACAGAATTTAGCTGAAGCTAGTTGAAAATTTTACATCTGAAGTTTCTCCTGTCTTCAGAAAACCTCAGCTTCCAGGTGACCAGACAGAAGAACCATTCAGCAATAAAATGAACCTGAAATAATTTTCAGCTTTCAGCTGCAAGGCCTTCTAGCCAAGGACTCAGACAACATACTACTTGTGGCAAAAAGGAAGAGATGTGATGATCCTCAGATGCATGCTAGTGAAGAAACCTGGTGTATTGCAGAAAGCTCAGGCATAAAACACTTTAGTCTCACGTATTGTAATGCATCACTTAAAATTAACCCTCTGTTTCTCAGTCTGAAATTTTCAGCTGTTTAGATTGCCATTAAATGCTGAAATGCTCCCTGTGGAACAATCAATAAAAGGAAGCACAATCAGCTGTAGTTCTTGCACTTATCTAGAAACTGATAGCTTCAAAGTTAGATATGCATGTCTGAACACTGGCCATTCATTTTTAATAAATATATGTTTAGGGTTGGATTTTTTGCACCTGTTTGACTTCTTTTTTGATTTCTGAGCTTGAAATTAGTTTAAATAGTTGAATAAAAAATTATGTAGGTTTTTTTAAATTTTATGCAAACACCCCTTTAGCAAGGCAATATTCATTCTGTCTTCTCCTCGCCATTACTGGAGTTATATAACAAGCTTAGTAGTACTGCCAGATGCTATTAACAAGTTTCATTTATTTTTCTTGCACAGGCTGGATGTCAAGCTGAATCTCTCCTACAAGAAGTGAGCAAAATGAAATTTTCTATATTTAGTTTAAAAGTTAACAATGACTGAGGGTCAAGATATTTGCTCTGACATTCTCAAATGGGTGGAACAGCCGACACTCTATTAAAACTGCTAATTGGGGAAAAATTTAGGTGGGAATCACACTTGCACTTTGGTCACAGGGAAATCTGGCAGGCTCAGGGAACCTTGCACCAAGTGCAGAATGAAACAGCACCTCATGAGTCATGCACTGAAATCACTTCTAACTGGGAGCAGCACACATCTGGCAACGATGCATGGGAGATGGTGGGATACCTTTTCTTCCTCTTTCCTCTAAGCGTACCAGAAATCCCATCACTCAATTCTCATTCCCAGGACTGTTAGTAATAACTCTACACAGGCAGGGAGAGTGCATCCTGAGATTTCAATTCAACAGCTTTTCCAGAGGTGGTGGTTGGCCAAGCCCACTCTGCAGAGTTGTGGGAACATCACACGGGACCTCGCGTGGCTCCCAAAACATGATGGCTTCCAGCACCTCCTTCTCATGGGCATTCATGTGACTTTTTCCTCAGGTTTTCAGGGGAACAAGCTTCTATTCTTTGGCACCACGAGAGGTGGAAAATGGCCTGTTTCATGACTCTGTCAGTCTGTTAACACGCCTTAATAACGTCAAAGGTATAATTTAAAGCGATCATAGCAACATCATTAAAAGAGATCAGAGCTTATTTTGTTCACTTCATTTTCCACAGCCTCTTTATCTATTTGAGTTTGTAGCTTAGAAACTCATCAGTATTTCTTAGAAAATTTCATGCCTCAAAGGCCACCATCTCCATAAATGTTAAAATACCTCATTGGGGGAGCACAATGAGAATACTGAAATAGTTTACAAACACATTACTGATTTGGTTTTTACACCTATGTAATCTGCTTAAAAGTACATCAATCTGAAAACTTCCTGGTCATTTTGTCAGCTTCTCTTTCTCCCTCAGCTTTCTAAAATAAAAGGCAAATATACTATTTAATGCACTACTACAGAACAAATGAGGGCAGAATTCTACTTCATTTTACAGATTTTGTGGTAGTTTGGTGAGTCCTAGTATATATCCAGGCATACAAAACACTGTTACTTCGTTAAATGGAAGTCATGCATGTATGACAGGCACACAGACTATTTTTCTAATGTCATAGGAAATAGTCCAGTCATACAATACCAAAGCACAGCCTGTTGGAAATCTTTCAATTCAGTGTTTGGGGATTTGTTTGGTTTGGGTTTTTTTTCTTTAAAAATACACAAATTCCTTGAAACCAAAACTATTTGTGTGAGTTTTCACTAAATTTGTTTTAGGAAAAGTTTCTCAGGATGATGATCATTTTTTGGTCAAAAGATAAGGGTGGGGTTGGCAGAGAGTGGGGAGAGACAAACAAATAACTGGGAACAACTGTGGAAACTCTGTCCCAGGTTGCCCTTTTGGTTAGGTCACCTACGAGAGTGTGGGAAAACTCGAGTTCATATTTCAGTTCTACTGGCTTCAGAATAAATTCCTGGACTTATGTTTCTTAACTCTCAGGTAAATGTTAAGTCCAGTAGGTGAACTGTGCCACAGGAGCACTCTCTGGGCTGCTAATAGCTAATTTGTTTTTTTGTACAAAATCAGTTTTCATTGGAATAGAGGGTTTAAGCTGAGGCTTCTACATCAGTGTATTTTCTAGTAACTCATCACTATCCTGGAAGAGGATTCTGTAGCAAACAAAAATTTCAAAGACTGGATTTCATGTTCATGAATGATTCAGGTTCATGTTACAGAATGGCAAAAGGGATGTATTGCAAATATTCTAAGGGAACAAAAGAAAATGTAGTTGTACTTCAGGAATGTGAGATCTAATGGATAGATGCAAGATAATTCAAGATATTAACTTGGTTGCAGAAGACTCTTGAACACAACGCTTTGCTATTTGCTGCCTGGTTGCATCCAGTATCAATTTTGGTTTACCTTTACAGTTTATATAAAATATTGCTGAAATAGGTCATGTAAGAGGAGTTCCGCCCAACTTTCTCCCTGATAACTACTCTGGCAGTAGAATCAACTTAGAAGTGTCTGCTTCCCACCCAAATTATGCCCAACTTTTACACAAAGGCACACTGCTTGAGCACATTTTCCTCCTCTTACTCTGTATTTCTGTCCCGTTTTGTTTACAAACTACAGAAATAAATGTTCCTTGTCGATCCTTTTGTAAGGATCTTAGAACTATGGATGGGCAAGTTTATTAAAGGGCTCAGAATAAAGTTTAGAACCAGATAGTGGCCAAAACAAATAATAGTTTTGCTCATCTCAGAGTTACTGAGGAAATATTTTGGTAGCTGTATCTTGTAATTGTGACATAATTCTCTTGCCACAGAAAATAACTTATTAACATAAAGAAAATCACTTAACACAGCAAGTACAATGCTTGAAAGAAAAAAGTGACTTAACTATAATTTTCATGTCTTCGTCCACAACAGTGATGTCTAACCCCACGCATGTTAAAAAAAATTCAAGATAGCTCTGATGAGGAAGAAATGGACTCATGCATCTGTCTACAGAGTCATGGGCAATTTTTTGCTAGAGATACTTTACTTTGAAATAGATCTCATAATTAGCTTATTCAGGCAAGGAACCCTTTTCCTCTTATTCTAACAGTCTCAACAGTAGTAACTGAATCCTTTTTTTTTCTTTTTCCTGTTGCTGTGATATCACCATTATGGGAGGATTTCTTTTTGGTTTTCCTGTTTTTAAATTGGACATGTTACATCAGAAGGAGACATTGGAAATAACTTCGAAACAGAGGGATATTTCAATCCAAATTAGAGTCATTAAAAGGCAATTTTAATACATGTAAAAAAGTCAGGAATAGTCATGTGCATAAGTATTGGAGCATTCTAGCAATTGATCATTATTGCAGAAGAAATGCTAGAAAAGTTCATTCTCACTCTACAAAACAGCTTTTTAGAAGGGAAGGAAAGGGAAAAGACTTCTGAAATGTGCCTTGTACCAAGTGCAACAATGACGGGTGTCTAGAAATAGACGTGACAGCTAGTACAGTGTAGCAACATGAAGGCAAAGGCCCCCAAGCAACAAGTGCAATTGATTAGAAAATGAGAACAACATTGCAAGTACCCAGCACAGGAGATGAAAAGGCAAAGGAGTTCAATGCACGTTCACAGACTTTGTACAAGAATATACATGTAACTCACAAACAGGTTGTACCACACCACAAGGAGCAGCAAGTGCTGACTGCAAAATATATCATCCTGCCGGATCCCTAAAGACAATGGCATCTCTCTAAGGGACAGGCTACATCTTGCATTTGTCCCCAAGTTTTATGCTGGTTGTGTTGACTTTTATTCACTAGGTGCTTCCAGAGCAGCTGTCAGGGATGGGGGTAGTGTGGTGGTCTTAGTGATAATCAGGGTCTAAAATCAGACCTAGGCTGTATTTTGCTCACCCTTTCTTATCTAGATTCTCTGGGCAATATAAGCATAAATCTTCTGTTAGATCAGGCTGAACTTCTACTCTGCTCATCCAGTTGTGGGACTTGGGCCACAACTTAAGCTGATGGTGCCAAACTCGTTTCAGTCTGGGAAGATTTAGTGAACAGTTTTTATCTCATCTCCTATTATGTCCCATTTTTATACAGCACAACTTTATTAGGAATTTTGGAGTACAACACCTTTAAGGAAAGGCTGTCCTCCTACATTAGTCATGGCAACACTTCTCAACTGCATGAGCAACCTGCCAAGCCCATTACACAGCCTGTGAGTGAAGAGCAGAGACAACAGCTCACTCAGAATGCCAAAGGGAAGGGCAGCTCTAGGAACAGCAGCAGGGGTGACCTGGCAGTGCTTTCACTGGCATTTCCCTGCTCACCATTGCCCCAGTCAGGTCAAATATGCTAATGGCCATCAGGGACACCAGCATGGCTGGTCTCAGGTGCATCCACTGCTTTGCCTCCCCCATTGCCTCACTAACATGAGAGAAGCTGCAGCTGACTTCTTCAGGACTTTCTTGTGGTTCAAGTCAGTTATGCCCTCACACTCTCATAAACTATTCTTCACTCCCTGCACAATGGAGCTTCAGCTTTTATCTGGTAGAGGGGTTGATATCACTTAACATAATTGTATGCAAAATCAGAGCATCTGCACAGCCAGCCTTGAGTTTAGGGGTATGAAAACATCATTTTGGAAGGTATCCTGTGTAACAAAACCCATGCAATATTTCTAAATTCCCACACGTGGTTAAACCACTTGATTTCTATCCTAGTGAGCAGCTTCTATCAGTTTTTGATAGTTTATCTACTGAGGGCTATATTAAGAATAGAGATGATAAGAACATCAAAACAAATAAAAATCTTCACAATGGGTAGTATTGGTCAAAAAAGTTCTGGATTTTTTTTCAAGGAACTGCCTTTTAACAGTGGAAAAAGCTGTAAGCTTTGTGAAAACTGTATGGTGTTTGCTTGTTTTTTACACACAGGAGAAAACACAAAGTTTATAGGAAGATATTTCAGACATACATGTATTGAGTGTTATGGGAGGAAGTAACATTTTGATCAGGATTGACAACATCTTTTCTTTTCTTTTCTTTTCTTTTCTTTTCTTTTCTTTTCTTTTCTTTTCTTTTCTGGCAACAGAAAAATCATACCTTTCTAATTAAGCTGTCTGGTGAACTAAGATTCTATATGGATCTGGAATTGGAAATGGAAATACTAATTGGTAGACTGAAATACAGTGCTGCCTAGAAGGTGATATAATGACAGCATAATTATTTTCTGCATCTTCTATTTCATTTTCTGTTCACTAAGAACTCAGCTACAACTCTGATTTATTTTTATTGGTTTATTTCAAAAGCATTTTCAGTTTTTTAAACTGCAGACACATAGGTAGATGCAGGTCCAGATATCCCTACTGTGTTAAGTGATGCCTTCAGCCAGCTGAAAACTCTTTTTGATCTCTCTGATAATACCAGGAAAGCACTGATCTGAAAAGGCAGATAACCACCAAGGATTAGGCAGTACAATAGCATGCTGAGAATGCAAGAGGATGATGAGGTTTAGCAAACAAGGTTGGAACATATTTGAATTCAACATCAAACCCCAGTCCAAGCCATGGGGAAATCAGAAGAAAAATGAAAAAGTAGAGAATTGCCTTGAAAAACAAGGGTGAAATTGTCCAGTTACTAGGTTTTAACTTAAAATCAAGACAGAGTTAACTGAGAGCACATTCTGCACAGAAGACTCTACTTAGGCTGAATGGACACAGAGGCTCAGCCACACTCTAATTTTCTTGAGACAATCCTTTAAGGCATGTGGCTGGAGCAGGTCACTCTGCTGTTGCTGCTGTCCTCAGGCAGTATAACACAGCGAAGACAGGATTTTACAAAGCCCTTTTTTTTCCAAGAAGAGATTTTTTTTTCAGGACTAGCCACAGTAAATAGAGTGGTTATTTGGTATGTGAGATAAGTATTGGCCAATGTCATTTGAACACACTAGTTTTCTTTCAGCATTTTGTCACTTGACCAGTTAAATGCTAAGGTTAAAACGCTGTTACACAACATGTATCCACCCTACTGTGTGTCAGAAATGTGAGGAATGTTTGCAAGAAAGAGCAGCTGGCATATAATTCCTGTCACCAAACCCCAGAGTCAAAATGGCTAACATTTCCTGGATCTGCTTAGCTCACCTACAGATAAATAGTTTTCAGTCAGTGTGTGCAAACAGGAGCAGAGTCATTAAAACTGAAGCAGGTCTTGGGCAAGATCCAGTTTGCATGTTACATATTCATAAAAAGCCGTGTTAGAATGGCTTCCAACAGTGCAAACGTCAATGGAGCCTGCTGGAGCAAGCCTGAGGTATGCCATCTATGTGTCTGATTGCCTAGAGTTCAGAGGAACTTGCTGAATGTATTACCAAAGGGAATGAAAAAGCTTGCATAGGGGTAGCTGGCCAGATTCAGTTTCTGGATGCTTAAAAGTACTTGCTGGTGTCAAAGGGTTTTACACCTTCAGTTTTTTTAGCTCATTTCTTGTTTGTATAATCCTTGAGAATCTCAAACAGAAATACTTCATTTTGCTGTTCTTTCAAAGAACACATATTAATTTATGTTATAACAAAAATGTTCATTAAGCCTTGCCTAATAGCACTGATTATTTGTTTATTTTCACTCTGTGCAGCCTATTTAATTGTGTGTACACATACCTATAATTACCACTTTGAAATGCAAATACACAGTTACTAAGGATAACCTTTCTCATTTTCCAGCAGCTAACACCCCTTTTTTATAAATGTTAACCATATCCTAAGCTCCATGGAAAACAGCACATTTTAAGCTCTCCTCACATTGCAATGGCTGTCTCCTGTACCAAATTATGCTCTCTGCCACTGTCACAGCTTCCTTTAGTTTATTACCAGTCATAGCCCCTGATGAAGGCTATGAGATCCCTGGGCTGAAGTACCTGCCAGCTTACAGCTGACCTAATGCTGGGACTTCTCTAAGAGATAGGAACAGAAATTGATGTATTTTCTGCCTTCAGCAGTGCCCCATCAAGCCTCCAACTGCCTTACCCTTGGAAAGACCTGGGCTGGTACAGAACCATTTCTAACTCTTGATTATGTACCAGATAGTTTATTGCTGTCGAGTTGCACCCACAGATCATGCTCATGCTTCTCCCTGGAATAAGATTTTCTTCTTGAAGGGAGGATTCGGGGATTTCACTGAGCAGCATGATAAGCAGAAGCTATCACAAAACAATAAGTTATCACATAACTTACTTCCTAACTGTCAAACCCACAAAGTGCTTTCAAAATGATGATAGAAACCCTTCTTCCACACCTTTCCCCCCCAAGCCCCAGCCCTTCTGCAATTACAGACATCAGTGGTTACCCATGGAAGATTCTCTTTCAGCAGTATTTATGTGAACAAATATTTGCTTGTCCCCCTGTTCACAGAAAGTGCATTAAAGAGGCATGTCAGTTAGTGTGGGCTGCCTTTGAACACATGTTATGAATACTGTTTTGCAGGATTTGCCCAGCAGTAGATGAGAACAAGTAATGAGGAAACTAGGAACATGGGTAACGAGGCCAGAAGGTGTGGAAGCTTTCCAGGAGCAGGGGGAGCTGGGTGAAGAAAAACTTGCCTTACCAATATACAGCCACAAACCTTTCTCAGGCTTTATTTGTACTCCTTAATGGTCACTCTTAAGAAACATCATTGAGTGAACATAGGCACATAAAATTCCATATAACTCTTGTGAGTCCATAAACAGGGTATGTAAGACTGGGAAATTATTAGGGATTGATCTATCTTACTTATTTATATGGCGGGGGGAACTGTGTCTTTGGAACCAGGTTGAACACTTGTAACCATAATTTTCTCATAGACCCTCAAAGAGCTTCTTCCCCTGCATGCTTTTCAGTTTTTTATTTGTATAGAACATATAAAGATAAATAATGGGTTGAATTGTAAAAGGGTTCTCCCTATATCTTAGTGGGCATCATGGTGAAACTACCCAAATAATAATTTGAATCAGTGAATGAACAGATGATACCCCAGTTCAGCTTCAAGCCCTATCAAATGGTATTTTAGTAGAAATACCAGCAAAGCAGCACACAAATAACATACATATCTTGTAGATTACATAATTTATTTGGAAATGTTTTCATACAGTTAAATAAACTTCAGAAAACTACAGTGGAGCCTTCATATAAATTAGCTGTAGTGCCTAAAATCCCATGAGCTATGAAATATTAAAAAAAAATCAAAAAAATACATAGTGTTGCTGAGCAACATAGCTCACTCTTAAACAACTTTCCCTTGTATGAAGTGCTTCAGAAAGAGACTACTGTGGAGTCTGTGTAAGTACTTGCCCTATGGGTAGTGTGATTTTGTTACAATCCTTCAAAAAACAGCTACACAGACTGTTACTGAATTCAATTATAAGGAGTCTCCAGGGTTATTCCATTACCTCTGTCTTTATTTCATGGTCTCAAATCAAAACTTAAGCTATTCTCTTTTGATTTCATTCATTAAAAAATAATAATTTATATAAACTTTCAACATGGAAATGGCTCAAAAGCTCTTTTGCAGTCTCAACTGAAAAGCATTGTAGGACTAACTTTACAAGATTTTATTAAGGGCAGGATAGATTTCCCACAGCCATACCTGGATTTGTGCTGGCTGCTCAAGGTCTTGGAAAGTGCAGAGCAGAAGGTCAGTTCCTGATGGGCCCTGCTCTGCAGTGGGTCTGGGTTGATGCCAGATCGCCAGCCCTGGGTTGCTGTGTGAGCATCAGCCCCAGGAGAAGCAGCCCTTCCCCTGCCTTGCAGGCTCCCTCCTAGTGAGCTCAGAGCATCAAACTGTCCCTGAATAGTAAAAAAACCAAAGCTGTTTCTCACAAATCAGAAATCTCCCTTGCTAGTCTCCCTGTCACTGGGGTGCTTAGGAAGGTCACGTGGCATTGCTCAGTGCTGACTTCAGCTCCTGTACATCTGCAATTCCTGTGCATATATTTACATGCATCTGCAATGTTTGTCATAGCAAGGAAAGGGTTAACCCAGGGAGCAGGTGGAAAGCAACCCAGCTGCAAAAAGGTTTAAAAGGGGGTAGGAGAACCCAGTCTGAAAGGTAATAAGGCCAGTAGGCAGGCCAGGGAAGGAAGGTATGAGCCTGGGGGGAAACTGCCAGGGCCACCCTGGGGTGGGGGAGCCAGTGGGCTGCTGTATTGAGGTGAGGCAGGTGTCTCCTCGTAGCAGCAGATGTGGCTTTGATCTGTGGGCATACCTGGGTGGGGAGGTGTTTCCACAGGGTGGGAACACACTTTGGGGAGCTGACCTGTTTGCAGGGTTTGGTTCAGCTAGGCTTCAGTTCTCCTAAGTTTCTCCAGGAGCTCACACAAGGGATAGCTTACCTGGTTGGAGCAAGGTTGTTATTTACAGATTGATTTTTAAAGGTTTTTAGGCCTCTCCTGCCCATAAAAGTGGGAACTGAGCACTTAGATACCTCTTTAAAAATTGGGTCTTGCTAAAACTCCTCCCTCAGACTAGACCAGAGCCAAGCTCTCTCCTGAGGTTTGAAACCCTATAAATGAACCTTCTATATTGTTGCCTTATGCTTTCAACTTCAGGCACCTCATCCAGACAGAAAAGTAATGAAAGACCTGAAGAAAGTTGAGGGTTGGAAAGGAACAAAGCAGTCCTGTGGCTCTGGATCTCATTCCCAAAGCTATCGCTCACTCGCTGTGTGGCCTTGAGCAAACTGCTAGCAATCCAGCTCCCAGTAAAGGCACTGGGAATTCTCCCATAGGCTCCAGTGAGTGCTAGACCAGGCCCTTAGACTCCTAACAGTCCCCTCATCACACCCCCCTGCAAAGCAGGGACAATAATATCCTGGTCTCACAGGGTAGTAGGGGGACTAATTTATTAATGTTCATAAAGCTTTTTCAGACCCACAGATGGAAGGCATTATGTCAGCAAAAATTTTTCTTAATTATCATTCTCATGGTATTTCCAATTGTCTCACTAAAGCCAAGAAGTTCCAAAAATCTTGTGAGAAAGTTTCTTCTCTAAAAATTGTACCCCTTTTCTGGGGTGTGGAAACAGATACATTCAAATGACACCAGAATGCAGGAAAATTTACTGAAATAGGGCTCTGAATCCTTGAGGGTTTTGCAAGAATCCTAAAGGCAGAGGAGTGTTCAATGCTCTATGAAGGACAGTCCCTGAATTTTATGAAAAAAGCATCCGAGAACAAGCAACAAGCTCAGACCAAATTTGACTCTCAAGGCTTGCTGTTGGTGGGAATTCTTTAAGCTCTGCTCCCTGCTATGTCAGAGGATTTTCTGAGGAGGGGCGGTCTCTGGTTCAGGTTCTTTGTCCAGAGAAGGAAATGAGGAGTTCTTTCCCTCCCCACATCCCTATTGCCTGCTATGAGTTAATCAGGCATCAGGGCCAGGCACAGAAAAGCAACAAGGTCAGGCCAGTAGGCAGCAGATAGGGGATTTCACTGGAAAGAGGTCTGCATGGGTGAGTAATAATGTATAATTTGGGAAAAGGAAGAAGCACACTGCAAGCATCACACATATATTCACTCACATGTATGCATGTATATATGCAAATGTATATATATGTATGTATGTATATCCCATAACACTCCCTACAACTATTTTGCTTCATGTCCCCTGACCTGACTTTTGCATCTGAATACTTTAGATATGTGACTTTAGACATCCTCACTGCTAAAGGTCAACACTGGGCAAAATCCACAGGTGTACAATTCAGCTAAAAAGACTGACAGAAATACTGTAGAAAGCAGTACCACAAATACAGCATTTCCCTTTGCCCTGTCATCTCACCCCTTACCCACATATAACTGTACCCTTACAGGTAGGGAACTCCCTATGCTGCTCTGGGAAAGGAGGTAAATGTTAATGCTCTGGCGGATCCATCTCTTTCATTTCAGGGATTAAGTCAAAACTGGTCAAAGAAAGGAAATTAACCTTCTCCCTCCCTCCCCCGACTGTGCACACACGCACAGACACACGCATGCAGAGCCACAGCCAAGGCCTTCGGCAAGCCAGCTGATAGCAATCAGTATTTTGAGAAGTGATAGCTCATCTGTAGATTCAGCATTCTTTTGCAGCAGAAGGTATTATGCAAACTAGCCCCAATAGAAAAGCAAACATCAAAGCAAAACATGTTTTCGAAGAGACAAATGCATAAACCATGTGGTACCTGACACTGAAACAGAAATAGGATAATTACCCTTTCTCTCAATGGAAAGCATAGCTGCAGAGGATAAAAAAGGTGCCTCATACACTGTGCCCTGTAGTTTCCTGTACTGTGCATGAAAGGGAGAGCAGTCAGCCAGGAACATGCAGCAGGGGAGAGCCTTAAAGGGTTGATACCATCCTCCTCAGTGAAGAACAGAACGTGAGCCAGACTGCAGCTGATTGTTGAGCAGCACAGCTAGCCCTGCTCTCGGCACCAGCTGGAATGCAAGGTGCCACTCCAGCCTTAGGGGAAGGGGGGAAAAAAAAGAGTGCAGCTAAGGTTACACAATTACCTGTCTTGACTGTGTGCAACTTATAAAAAACTATGCATACCGCCCTGACCATAAGTAGCCACAAAGTATGCTTCATGGGTCCTCTGACTGAAGTCTAAACAGAGGAAGCTCTCTGTAGGCAGATTTTTCCCTAGCTGTGGATGCTGTTGCTCAGTCACTGCTACAACAAGGGGAAAAATAAGCTCTCACGGGCAGAATGGAAGATGGAAGGTGTGAAACGAGGCTTGGATGATGCCTGTCACAGTGCTGGTAAAATAACACATCCAGGTACCACTAATTCATTTAAATGAAGAGCCAAGTAAATCAGAGACTATCAGGACTTCTGCAAAAGTTGAACAAACTTTCCTTAGGGAGGAAATGTTTGCCAAAGTTCCCAGGACAAGTTAGAAGTACATACACGTGCTCTCTCTTTCCTTCACCTCAGCCCCCCTCGTTTTCTCCTTCAGAGCCCATTTCTCCAGCACGGAGATCAACTATCAAGCCAGGAGAAAGAGAGAGTGTGAGATGGCCGACCTTGTCCTCCAGTGCCGAGGGCCTGTGGGTTTGGGCCAGGAACAGGAATTCCCTGTACAGACACTGAGTCTGCTAGAGGAGACAGGAGAGCCTGCTCCACAGAAGAGCACTTTGTTCACTGCCACCAAGGAAAACTTACACAACAGACACACACAACCATGGAAATATGAATATTTTAAAAGTGTGTTTTTTCCTAGAATACACAGTGCTCTTATTTCCTTAGGGGGGCAGTAAAAATTGGGCAAGAGCATATTGCCAAATGCATAAGAGTTAGTGAGGATATTAGTCCTGCATGCTGTAGTCACAGAGAGCAGGGCACCAGAGCAAGCTCTGAATAGATTAACATTTCAAAATGAGTTACTGGTAAATAAAACATCCACCAATCACGTTTAGTAGAGAGGGTTGGGGTTTCTTCAGTCTTCTCTGCTCCTTGAGTATCTTTTCTGTCAATTCATCACTTCTTGGAAACTGCAAAGAGTTAAAATCCTTTTCCTATTTTGCCTCCAAAGTATATGTGCATCAGTGTTTGTGTGTGAACATAATTTCTACATGCAAAATCTGAGGTAGATAATGATACCAGAGAGTGCTCTTGTACAGCTGTTTTGTGCTGCATCACTAGCACAGGGTAGCCCTTAAAATGGCCCAAGCAAGGCCATGTGAATAGAGATAAGACAGAGAGTTAAGATTAGTCTTTGTGTTGGGAAGCCTAGCCTAATTTCACATGCTTCCTGAGGTATCTTAGTAAATTGTTTGGAAAGGAATTCCTCTTGTTCCAGCCATTTAAAAAGTAGATGCCACAATAGACACCCAGGCTTCCTATAGATTTAACCAAATGATAATTCACCTTACCTTCATTTACCTCATTTGTCTTCAGAGTTACTCCATATATTTCTTTCTTTGTCCTGCCCAAAGAGTGAGCCCAGATGAATGGTTTAGACTTGATACCTAACTTCTAGATGGCTAATGTTAACTGATCTCACTCTTCCTAGCTCATAATTCTCTATCTCACAGGGGTCATATGGGAACACATTAATTAAAGATTATGAGTTGTTGCTTCTCTAATCAGAAGACACATAAATAGAGCTTAGATGGTGTATTTGCAATTGTGAAAATCTTGTTATTTTCTATGCAGTCAAGGCTGCTACCTTAACCAGCAGCAAAACACAGCCCAGTGTGTGTGGATGTACCTCTGGATCTGGAACCATGCAAATGCTCCAAGGCCCATGGGCTGGAGGAGCCCAGCACACAAGACTGTGGAAATGGAAGATGGCCGGAGGAAGACTTGATGGGGGCACCAGGCAGGTATTCCTATTTCACCCCTAACACCAGGTCTCTGCCAAATACACTGTGCCACTGTTTACTCGTGGTCTTCTGACTTAAACTGGGGAGCTGGCCTAGAAAATCGTCACCACAGGAAACAGAGTCAGCTTTATATCACCTCCTACACGGAGGCAGGAGCTTTTTGGTGAGAACCTCAGCTGTGGTCTGTAGGATACATGGATACATTACTCAGGGCTTACCAGTAAAACTTGATTTTTGAGAACCACTGCAGCACTGTGGTGCATATATATGCCCAGACAGAGAGACTCTGTATATTGTACATAGCATCATGGTTTCATCTTCACTGTGCCCTGATTTAACTCCATCAATAACAGATTTACTCAAAAATTAAAGAAACTCATCTAAAATCATATATAATACATTTTAAAAATCTGTGACTAGATGATAGTCAAACAAAATACATGCTGATAGGAGACAGAAGCCCTAGAATCCTATGAAGAGTGTTGCATTGGAGATGCACTTTGCTTATGTTGCAGGTATCTTGCCATTCTTCTTGTGCCAGAGCCAACTGGAAACCTTATGTATCTCCACCAATAATATAAAAAACTGCACAGCTTAATGTTGCATCCCCCACACTAGAAAGATTTAAGTCTGTAGGTACCAGAGCTCTTAGCTCCTAAAAAGTGTTACTGTGATACTCTTCAACTGATTTGACTCTTACCCACTACCTCTCCCAATTAATATTCTTGTCTCACATTCCTCATGCACCACTAAAAGTACTGTAGTGGGTTCCTCCTGGCTACCCACCAAAGCTGCTCTCACTCACCTCCTCAGCTGGACAGGGAAGAGAAAATACAATGAAAGGCCTGTGGAATGAGACAAGAATAGGGAGAGATCACTCAGAAATTACTGTCATGGGCAAAACAGACTCAGCTTGGGGAAATTCTTTGCATTTGTTACAGTCAAATCAGAGTAGGATAATGAGAAATAAAACCAAATTTTAAAAATGCCTTCCAACCACTCCTCCTTTATCCCCAGGCTTAATTTTACTTCCAATTTTTCTCTACCTCCTCCCCCCAGCAGAGGATGGGGACAGGAAATGGGGGCTGCAGTCAATTCATCACACATTGTCTCTACTTATTCTTCCCCCTCAGGGGAAGGAGATCTTGTACTCTTCCCATGTTCCAGCATAGGTCACTTCCATAGGGTGTACTTCTTCAGGAACAGACTACATCAGCATGGGTTCCCCATGGAGTGACAAGTCCTGCCAGCAAACCTGCTCTAGTGGGGTCTTCACAGGGCCACAGAACCTGTTCTTCCACAGTTAAATAAACTTCACACAAGGCTTCCCACAAGGTCACAATCTCCTCTAGACATCCTCCTTCTCTGGTGTGGGTTCCTCCATGAGCTGCAGGTGGATATTTGTTCCCCTGTGGACCTCCATGGGCTGCAGGGGGAAAGTCTTCCTCACCATGGTCTTCACCATGGGCTGTAGGGAGATCTCTCCTCTGGAACCTGAAGCACCCCTTCCTCCTCCTTCTTCCCCACAGCTTTATATCCTGGGCATGGTGCCATATGGTCTGGAACATCCCTTTGGTCAGTTGGGGTCACCTGTCCCAGCTGTCTCTTCCCACTCCTCCATGCACCCCCAGCCTCCTCATGAGCATGGCAGTACGAAAAGCAAAAAAGGCTTTGGCTCTGTGTAAGCCCTGCTCAGCAATAACAAAAACATACCTGTATACCAACCCTGTGCTCAACGCAAAGCCAAAACATATCCCCATACCAGCCACTGTGAAGAAAATGAACTCTACTCCAGCCAAAACCAACACAACAGGGCATTGTAGTATGTGGTTGATCAGAGAATGCAAAGAGCCCTTTAGCTGTAGATGGAGGTGAGGGAGGAGCATGCTTTCAGTAGTTATCCTGATGGATCCATCAGCCATGAGGTCCTCCAGAGGCAAGGGAGTCACTGAAGTGGGCAAGGAGAGGAGAACTGCAGAAATTTTCCAGTCATCTGGAAAAAACCTACAGAAGTTTTCCGTGAGTAGGAAACTGAGGAAAATGCACTGGATATCATACAAAGGAGGGGGAAGTCAGTGTGCTTCTGAAAGGCTGTGGAAGAGTGGATGCCTGGGGTCAGGAAAGCCAAGTCAAAGACTTGAGGAAACAGATTGTGTGGTTCAAAGTGTTTTTGAACCTAACAAATATTAATTTTGGTTCAAGGAAAAGACACATTTTCCAAGTTAGCTCCTATTTTAATTGGATGAATTTGCATGTTTATAACTACAATAAGCTGAAGGTATGTGATTTGTAAATATCAAATAAGATGAAATCTAGCATACTGCATACTTTTTTTTTTTTAATAATATAAGCCAAATTTATTGGCTTTTGCATATAGTCTGTAATTCAGATGTATACATAAAATTGTCTTTCTTTTGTAGATTAGTATCATTACAAATTATTACAGATGTTTCATCCTAACATAATTTAGAATGTGATGGTCAAGATATTATTGTAATATCCACACACTGAACAGTGAATGGAGTACACACAGGATTTTATCAAAATTAGACAAGTTCCAAAGATCCTTTGCCTGAAGGTAAGTTGGCATGGATTGTAAAATATATTTTAGAGTCTGGGGGAATGCTTAACATACATAAAAAATTATGTTTTCATTTCTGTTAATGCCAATGCTCAAAATGTGTTTCAAATTCCACAAACATAACAGGTACTTGGAGGGGACAGGCTACTGTTTTGGTTTGCCTTTTTAGATGCCTTTTGCATTTTCCAATAATGCATTTCGATCATAAATAGAAAAACACAAACAGAGAAACGGGAAAAAAAAATCACTTGCCATTTTAGAGATCTGGTTGAAGTACATTACAAGTTCTGGAAGAATATCATAAAGTGTTAATCGTGCATGAATTCATAACCATTCAGAGCAGCATTCCTGGTGGCAAACTGTTGCTAAATAGCATTTTCCTGAGCATCACCAGCATATGCAATTAATGTTGTTTGCTAGGCATCATTCCTCCACTTTGGGCAGTGACCAGAAGACCCTAATGAGCAGTTAGAGAAAATACCCCTTCAGTGTTTTCCCCTTGGCACATACACAGAAAATTCAGCTAGTGGCTCTGAGAGGAATCTCAAGTCTGCCACATAGGTGGTCTGCTGCCTGCTGAAGAAGTCTGGATACCTTTATATTTGGGACATAATTTTTCTGTCACACTATGCTCACTGCTCAGACTGTTCAAACTCACATTTTAAATCAAGTCTGAGGTTTCTCCAATGCATAATTTGAAAAAATCCTGAGGAGCTATTTTTAGCACTGCCACAGAAAGGTTCAGAGGAGCCTCACAGAGATGAGGGTTAGTCTATGTATAGGTATGGCAGCTACCTGATTTCTAGGTGACTGCAGGTAACACATTTCCTGTATATTTTGACAGAAATTCTCCTTTCTTCCAGTCTGAACTCTGCTCTAGTCATTACAGAGCTAAATGCTGTGTCTCTGCCAAGAAAGTAGAACAGAAAAAAAATCCCCAAACAGTAAGTGGTACTGAATCTCAAACCAGGATACTCAGGTTGCAGACTACACGTCTGTGTGTGCACGTGTGTCTGTACAGGCTGAGAAGTATGCATGCATACAGGTAAGTCTGTATATTGCACACTAAAAACATGTAGCATCTGGGGTGCACAGAAACAAGCCTTCATATTTCACCCCAAAAGCAGCAATTCATGTTGTGAAGAATGCCTCTTCTTGGAGACAGATACCCCCTCAAACAAATAAAAAGAGAAACTGGGGAAGAAAAAAAGGCCAACCAGCAAGAGAATAATAGCATATCCCAAATGTAGTCTGGTCTGGACAAGAAACAGTCAGGCTTCTGGTTGGCATAGAGAATAAATTAATTTTGAGACAAAGAAACAAAATCCTTACTATTCCTTCCTGGAAAGATGCAATCCTTAGCTCAGCATCTCTGTCCTTGGATCTTGCAGAAGTGACTTCGGCAGATTCAGCTCACCAGAAGTCTGCATTGCCTATGGTGATTGTTAGAAAAGATCAATATTTTAAGGAAGTCTACTTATATTTTGTAAGAACTTGAAATGTTTGTATACCAAAACTACTGATGATTCTCTAATTATGCATAAAATATTTTGTTTACTTTGTCGACTTTGAACAAATGAACAGTAGAAGTTAATTCAATAAAACAGACTTGTTGCATTTGATTATGTCATTGTTCCTTAGGACAGTTATTGAACACTTTTTCAAGTTAAAAAACTTTATAAAGCAAAAGTTCAATCTTCCATTTCCTCTGCCCTCTCCAATTGTTTCTGTCAGCTTTTAAAGGTGTTATCCATATGAGAATAGATCAGTTGTTCAAGACCTGCATCATGATGTAGGTACAGACTGCATTTACATTATATGTTAAGCTTGAAACAAAGGAAAGTTGCATCTAGTTGGACAGGGAGTAATCCAGAGCAACAGAACTGTGGCAGTGTTTCAAAAAAGCCACAGTCATATATAACACAGAAATTAAGAGATGCACACAAAGAGTTCCAGCACAGAAAGTAAGTAGATCTTTTATTAACCCCAAGCAAGGTGAATTTGCTAGGAATAGTCCCATAAGTCTGACCTCAGTTGAATGGCTTAGTCCTTATATTAAGGAGAAGGTACCTATCACTGAAATTCAGGTCTAAAACAAGTCTGTATTCAAGGATCACAAAGAAAGGAAGATCAACCAAGAAGAAATATCCTGGTGGAAAGCAATTCATCTGAAACTTGTCACCACAGCATCCAGAAATAGAACGTGAGAAAGCACTCTCAGAAGCAGCTGAATAACAAAATGCTCAGAAACATATTTACCCTGGTTCCACCTAGCTGTTACAGATAAGTTAGATCCATAGCAGATATCCAAATGGATACAGCATCAGAAGTGCAACAATCTGGTCATACACAGAAAACCTGAGGTTGCCTTCCTGTTTGTGGGCCTGTATTCAGACTATGCAGGTGGATAGCAACTCTCCACCCTCCTATTTTAGGTAATGTCTTCACAAAACCAAGACATGACATTGATACAATTCAGACAATTACACAAATGTTTCCCCAAGAGAAGCCATCTGATGGCCTGTGTTTTTAGGAATTTGTCTTCTTTAGTCCAGGACTGCTTCAGGTAACTCAAGAGAGTCTAAAAGTAATGCATACTAAGCAATAGATGTTTGGTTTGAATTACTAAGATTTCTCTGAAACAGACTTTTCTACTCTCCCAAGTGAAGGTGCAAAATCCCATTTAAGTAGAACTAATCTCATAAATTGTAATATAATATCCAGTGAAAATAAACAAATTACTTCAAGGACCAAGTATTCTGATTTATTTCAAAAAGTAGGCCTGCAAAAATGAATCACAGCTAACGTACCTGACAATTTTCATTTCCATATATGTAGATTGAGAAAATAATATAAAAAATAAAGTCTGTGGAAAAAAGCCGCATTATTGCCTACACTAATTAAACATACACAATGGCACTTATTTTTTTTAGTTTTCCAAATAGAAACATGGCACATAGTTTATCAATTTCAGTATTAAATGCTCTTGCTCATGATATTGAGAAAGGGAGGGAAGAATCAAGCATGTGTGAGCATGGATTTAGTTGTTTGCATCAGACACTTGTGATTCTTTTTAGATCCATTTTTCCTCTGGTATTCAAAAACATTGTCACCATCCAGCTATATTACAGCATGAAAATCCTTACAGATTTTTCAAGAGAAAAATGTCTAACATAATACATCTTTATAATCTCATTCAATTAAAGGCTCTGACTAACACAAATCATTTAATGACCACCAAATGTCCTATTCAAACCCATCTACTTTCTCCATCAAGTAGCACTACACTTAGCACTAAGTGTGAGCATAACTGTTTTTCTGAATCTGAACTATGGAAAAAAAAAAAGGTTTTCTGTTATTAAGAAACTGCTTTATTTGAAAATATTAATCACATAAAAATCCTCTACATGGACATTTACAGTCTTGTTTTCTAAATGTGGACTTCTGCAAGGTTCTCAGATAACCACTAATAACCATACATTACAAATCCTATGCTTTTTTCAGTCCAAACTGGATATGTGTTGCTAAAGCGCTCAGCTGCAGAGCCTTGGCTCTTAACTCAGGAACTAAAACTCAAGCTGTGCACTTTGGGTCCCTGACCTGATATGTCAAATGAGAGGGCAGCTGACACATAAACTGGGACCATTCCCAGACTCAGGGAATGCTGCTGTGGTCCCACATATTTGGATGCACTGCCCTGTAGTGTGTAACCCTCTACTTAGTGTGCTTTACAAACCCTCCCAGTCTCCAGAGCCTGATCCACCAACGTTATGGGATTTTAAAACAGCCAGCTAAAGGCTTTGGCTTCAGCTTTATGGCAGCTTATGCTTTACAGTTCCATTCAAAGCCTGCCTGTGAGTCTAAAGGAGGCTGACACCTTGAGTGCTCTCCAGTCCTGTCAATAGCTGTCGAAGTTAAAGGCACTTGAGGATTCCTAGCTGCAAATCAAAGTCATGCTTTAACAAAGAACTGTGTTGAAGCAGCATACATTCTCCTTCTGGTAGTAAAATCTGGACTTCAGACCATCTTATTTTTAAAATTAGCTTAAATAAGTGAAAAAAAAGATGGAACCTATTTATGTATTTTTTGCAGACCTGCATATTAAAGCAACACTGAGTGAATAATTGCAAACTGCAGAACTGTCCTCCCGTTGGTCTCATGCTACCAAGGTTACTTTACACCACATATGTATGATAACTGGCATTCCATGTGCTATGTCAGGACTACCTCACTGTCATTGTGTATTTTTTATTACTATAATTTCCCTCAAAACCGTTTTGTGGGAAGAAATGGTGAAGAAAATCTGCAGGGTTGTATTTTCACTTGAAATTATAGAATGTCTTGGCTACCAGTACAGCACCACTTGGATTACACTGTCATTGAGTTGCTGCTGGAAGCTTCAACTTGAATAAAGGAACAGAGAATCTGCATTACTTTCAAAAGTTTGAGCACATCCCTGCTACACACAAGTATAAGGGTGGGACAGGAATTCAACCAAAAAAATAGTAATTAAAATGTCCTTCTAAATGAGGAAAGTATAATTATTTTTGTTGCCAATATCTTGTGCTTTTAAGATAAAACAAAAACCCACCAAATTACATTTAATTTTTTTTTTTAAAGAAGGAAAAGAAAGCAGAAAGAAGGAAAAGAAATGAGAAAGACCAGAAAAATGGCTGCAGTGGCAGAATAGCCAACTGGGATATTTATTTCCTTTATGGAAAAACTGTGGTTTAGATTTCCCTTTGGAGCCATCTTCTTAAAAAACAATTTTCAGGAACTATAAGGAGAACACAGACCCCAAAAAAAGTGCTTTGAAAGTATTCCTGTTCAGTGTGAAATAGTCATATTTGTGCTCATAAAAAGTTTTGATACAATGCCTAAAAAGAACTCCCAAAAAGGAAGCAATGTTGCTGTAACTAATTTTTTTCTCAGTGACACCTGGGAGAGTTTTTTCCCCACCAGCCATGCACTGTATTGAGTTTGTCAGTTCTCAAGAGCACTGCTCTTCGGTGCATTATTTCCTTTCCTCAAAAAACAAAGAAGCTAAAATAGTAATAAAGAGATCAGTTGCCATTTAGAAAATGAGCAGACCTCATTTAAGAGATAAAAATTATCTGGTAACAATTATACTTACTTGATTAAGTCAAAATGTAGCTCTTTGCTCAGTTCTAGTCAGAGGTCGATTGCATTTAATGTATTTGATGTGAACAATTTGTATAACATGCATTTGTAGCTGTGGAGTTTTTAATTTCTCAGACAGAGAATTATCTCCATTGCTTCATTGCTTCTTCCCATATGGAAATTCCTTCTCCTCCCAGCAGCTCATGGGACCAGGCCAGGCCAAGCCAAGTCAAACACACCTTGCTGGCTTTTACAGTTCATCTACGCCTTCGTCACATATTTAGTGAGTCACAGCCACTGATGTGCACGTAACAAAGTGGATGCCACAGACCCATATCCTAACAGAGAGTCTTAATTTCTTTCCTTGCCCTCATCTGCAGAGGCTTCAGTCCCAAAATACCCTCTGGGACTGTCAACACTGCTTCTCAGTAACAAGAGCCTGTGTCTAAAGAGCATCTCTGTCTGCAGCAATTAGATGTATTTCAGATATTCACATGTGTTGTGGTTACCCCATAACAAAAACATACTGGACTATGAAGGGATTTAAATTTTCTGAGCCACTGTCATCTTACCACCCATTTCATTTTAGAAATAACAGTAGTCACACACCACTTCATGGATGAGTGGATCCAAGTTTAATCCAAGGATTCCTTGGGGAACACTGAAAAGGCGCATCAAGAGTGAGGCTTCAGGGACACAGACCAAAAGCTGATAAATATTTTCCACAATACTGGGTGCATTGGGGAAAAGAAGAAAAAACAACAGCAGCCTTTGTATCCTTGACCCTTTGCCTACTGTGCATTTTGGACAATCATATGCATGCAATCAGAGCCTAACGAGAGCCTGCATGACTTGCCAAAGCTAAAGTTTGACCTCAATCAAAAAGTGATTTCTGCAGAGACGAAGGAGGATTAGGAAAAATGTATTTCAATTTCTCATCAGGCCAGTGTTAACCAAGCTGAGGAAGTTATCTTGCCCCTGTAGAATCAGTATTTTATTAAAGAAACCCTGTGCTGAAGTTCTGAATTACGCAAACAAGAACTGTGCCAAAAAAGCTTTCAGTGGCACGTTCACATCAGATTCTTCCCCACTGTATTAGGAGATACTGCAGCTGGTTACATCTGCACTGAACTGCCTCTATAGTTGATTTTTGGCTGAATCCCAGGGGAAATTCTATAAGCTTGATAACAGTTTGGTAGGTTGGGGTTTCTTTTAAGGAAAAAAAAAAAAAAGCCGAAAATATCTTCATATTCAACTGTCTAAATGCTTCACGTGACTCAAAACTTCTCAAGGTTTCATCAGCTTCAACTATTTCATAGTGCATTCTCGACATATTATTTAAATATAATATTTCATTTGGAAAAGAAACCCTGCCCTTGTGCAAGCATCACTCTGCAGAAGATGCTAAACATTCATCTCATTATTGTAACATTGTTCATAAAATAACACACTTAATACAACTGCTACCAGCTTAATTAACAAGATTGCAACGAGATAGCTGGAATGGGAGCAAACAGTATTGCATTTTTCTTCAGATGCTTGCATCCACTGCAAACTCTTCAGCTTAAGAGCAGGAAATAACTTCTCAGGTGCACAGTCAGATTGCAGATCTTAACTCCAAGCTCCACTTCTCCCCACCAAAAAAGTCAGCCTGTGCTACAGAAATGGGAACAAGATGTTTATAGCATGAACTCAGTTAACTTGTGGAGTGCTAAGACACAGTGTACATTCAGGGGTTGGGCACCATTAACGCTAATGAAAGGCTAGGATGTACATCCACAAGTTTTTACAGATGATGCATGAATGGATATGCATCATACTTCCTAAGGGCACTAAATCAGCAAAACGGCAAACCCAAAATTAAACAGCTCCTGCTTGAACACAACACATTGAACAGCTTGTTTCTTTGAGCAAATGGGTTTGTGTGAGGGAAATCAAAATTTAGGACACCACATGTGTGAAACGAATACACAGATAAGCAAAACAAAGAGCCCTGCTTGTGACCCTGTGTAAGAAAATTTTATATTTAGTGTTTGCAGTTTGCCTGGGTTTGGTCTTTTCTTTATTTCCTCCTTTTTGGGGGGAAAGGGTGGGTATAAAAGCCCAGAGGAAAAGAATCAAAACAAAAAGAGGAAAAAAAATCATAAAAGAAATTCAAGAGGAAAATATGGCATTCACATACAGCATGCCCAACAAAAGAAATACCATACAGTGTAGTCATATACCAGCATTAAGTGATTCAAGAGTGCCCCTCCTGACTGTTACTGTCACACTGCTCTAACAATGGGCTGGCATGAGGGGAGAGGAGAATATATTTCAGTTGTCTATTCTTTTTAGTGGGTCACAAGTCTGTCTTCAGCTACAATGCTAAAGTTCTTCCATGGTGTGTTGGGTTGCACAGTCACCTGTAAATAATATTTCTGTTGAGGCAGATAAACAATTAAAAAAAACAGCACCAGCAGTTTTCTTACATTACACTGTTCAAAATAACATACTTGAACTCAAAAGACAATTTAATCTATTTTATTTCTGATGTGAGGAAGAGGTGTTTGTCAGCAGGTGGTTCAGGAGGTGCCTTGATGTCCCCCAGCCTTTGGTGCCTTACATTTGAGCTGCCACTTTTCCTCCATAGGAGCTCCTCCAGAGAGGGAAAGGGGGCAGAGCTGTGGGTCTGCAGCTGGCTCTGAGTATATATACCTCAGCCACCACCTCACCAGGGACCTGCTGCAGTGACTAAGGGGGAGGTCAGGGAAAGAGGATCATCTCAGAACTGCAGCCATCTCCAGAAAGGTGGGTCTCTTACATGCCACCAAAGGTAAATCTGGAAAACAATGGATCTCATCAAGACCCCTGCTCACCCAGGCTGTTTCATTGACTCTGTCATGGACAACACTGATCTGCCCACCGAGTATCTCTTACTTCTCAAACCTCAGCAACTTAGGGAGGCAGGTTTAGCTTGGGACCAGGCCAGGCCTGCACAAATTAGACAATATACTCTATAAAATGTGTAGAGATTTTTGTATTTCTCATCACCAGACTCAGCAAAGTTTGCCTTATTATTCAAGAATTTCCCCAAGGTCTGAATTTATTGAGCATTTTCTTGCTATACTGAACTGCAATGCCTCTATTCAAGCTTGTTTATTACAGGATTTCTCAGTATGATCTTTGCATTCCAGTTACTCCAGCACAAGCTGTGATGACCCACAAGAAAAGAATTAATTTTCCTACCTTAGCTTACATACCTGTTGGTGCTAGTTGGCATGGTATGGTAGCAATACAAAATTTAATGGAGATTTTACCATAAAAAATAAGTTGGGTCAATATAAATACGTTTCTCTACAGCATAGGAGACATTATTAATTCATTACATACCCTGTGTACTGCTAAAAGTATTAGATAACTTATATTTGAGAAAATTTTATTGAAAATTCTGTATGTAAGTTTTTTACATAGGTTGCTAGTGGCATTTCTGTGGCTTCATCAAAAGAATGCATTAAGACTGCAACATAATGTATTCCACCTCATTTTC
The DNA here is from genome assembly GCA_034509425.1 of Eopsaltria australis. Taxonomy (NCBI): domain Eukaryota; kingdom Metazoa; phylum Chordata; class Aves; order Passeriformes; family Petroicidae; genus Eopsaltria; species Eopsaltria australis. Next base: position 5,580,657 of record JAVTVJ010000001.1, read on the forward strand.
AGCAGGAATATCTGTAGGGAGAGGACTGTGATTGTCTCAATTCTTTTAATGGAATTAAAATCCTTTGCTTCTAAATGGAAAAACAATATTGTCTTAATTTCCCTTGTGATGGCTATTTTATATAATAGAAGTATTAGCAGTACCATTGTTATTAAATGGGAAAAAAAAGCCACTGTTCTATGGATGGTTTACTACCCTGGAGAACAACAAAGAAGCAGCGTGGTCAGAGAAAAGTTTGAAACATATGCACATTTATCTCCATTCTTTGGGCTAAACTGAACCCTGGAATTAGGATGTATGGTTCTGTCCAGCTGGGAGAGCTGTGCATCATCACGAGCAGCTGAATTTACTCACGTTATTTCGAAGGGGTTAACATCTGTGCTCTGAGAGAGATTCTCCAGTTCCATTAATTAAAAGGGGCTTTGTAAGCAAGTAGTTATTGTTTTAAAATGCCAGATTACCCTTGTAGTCGACAAGGAGATAAGATAGTCATAGACCAGAGCTAGTTTTCATTTTCATTTCCTCATTTTATTAGGTTTGAAACAGTAAGAGTGGGCTGCAGTGATTAGTACAAACAGGAGAGCCACACTTAAAAGCTGTCAGGGTTTTTGTGTATCTGTTTAAGCTCCCCAGGCTAAGAAACAAGTCTATCCTTGCATGTTTACAATGCCTGCTAAGCATAACTGACAAGGATTTCCAGACCCAACTCTAAGGGCAGAGCTCTCATCCAAGCCTTGGACAACTTACGTCAGATTTTTGTAATCCACTCTGCTCTGCTATCAACAGCCATAAAAGGGTCCCCCTTGAGATAATCAAAATGCTGCTGCTAACCTTTTCTTTCCTACTGATGGTTATGTGCTACCTCTGGTGTAAGCCCTTCTCCTTTTTCATTGTATGCAGCACAAATTTCTTGGCCTTATCTTCAAAGCCCACCATAATTTTGCCCCACCTTACCTTTCCTGCTAAGTCCCAAATAGAGGTTAACTCCCACCTTGCCTCACAAGACTCCCCTTTGTGCTCTGTCCCACTCATAAGCCCTCCCCAGTAAAATTTCTCATCAAATGTACCTCCTGACACATAACCTTCACCCTCCCAGGCCTGCAGCTCACAGCTCACAATGAACAAAGCAGGACTGAGCCATTTTAAACAGCCCTGGCTGCTGGTATCAGGGCTCCTCCAGAACCGAGCAACCATGCCCTAGACCCTGCTCTAGGACGCTGCTCAGGTGCTGCAGCTTTGCTCCTTCCACTAGCCGAGCTGACTTCCACTTGCTTTAAATGTTTGTGCAACTGCAGCCTCGGGGTCAGTAGGTAACAGGATCTCCAACACTGTGGGCAATATCGGGTCAGGTTCATTACAGTGCAGTGAGGTCTGGGGATTTAGAGACTAGTGTGCAGAAGAATTTATTCTCTTACTTTTCTATCATTTAGGTCAGAGTGTAACCTCGGTTATCCAGGGAGATTTCCCAACACGTACATTTATTATTGTTTGGCAGCAGGCTCGGCAGTCTGATCCTCAGCTGTCAGAGATCCCCCATCCATATAATTTTTTCCATTGCCGGGCAGTGCAGTTGACTGGCACACAACGTGCAGCTTGTAAACTGCAAGCACATTGCTTCACACTGTGCATGTGCTCCTGAGCAAACTCCCAGCAAGATACCACATACAGTGTTTGCAGAAAATTGTTGACACTTCCCCTAAATGTTCTGGCTGCTAGTGTGGGCTTGCATATCTATCCACCTAATACTCAGGTTTGACAGCAATGTGAATTCAGCATGTCAGGGAAGGTGGTACTTAAAGATACTGGCACGAGCAAGGCAGGTGGAGTCTAGAAGCTTTTCCATTGCCAACAATAGCTGCCCTTTTTACACAGTCTCTCCCTTTTTTCCCCCTTTTCTTTCCTTTTTTTTTTTTTTTTTGTGCGTGCATGTGTGTGGTGTGTGTGCATACACTGAAGATTTGCTTCATTGTGAATGCTTCCAGGAAAGTAACACTTCTGTCTATAATCCAATTGACTTCTATAACAGTTGGCCATTGGTGTTTCAAACCTGATTACGGTTTTCATCAGATTCATATGAGTATCCAGGCAGCCACTTCAGTGGGGCCTCTAAAGCCTCATTATGGAAATATCTTTCTAGCTACATCCATCAGTCAAAGAGAAGCAGTATGCCAATGCTGGATGGAGATCTTCCACCCTAGCTTTCATTGTTCAAGATTAAAACTGAGATGAAATTCATAGGCACAAATTGCACTCGTGTATTTTATGTATCTTTTCCTTATATCCAAAATAATTGCACTTTGGGGTTTCCTATGCATGTCATTCATACATGATGGACACCTTGGCCAAAGCAAGAACTACATCTGGCCCTAAAGCTATGTGAAAAACAGGTATTCTTTATGAACTCCTCTATGTGAGTAAATAGAAGCCAAACAATCTATTAATTCACTTCCTGGTCACATTTGTTATGTATTCATGGGAAGGACACACACAGGTTCAGTGATTTAGAAAAGGAAAAACTTGCAATGCTGTCTACAGTTATTAATTCTCCCAAATCATGATCCATCTTGTCAGAGGACTTCATGAGGGCACCTGGCTTTGCCATGGCTTTTCTTCTCTATTTTTGTTTGCTTCCTTTGTTTTTCTTCCCTGTCAACAGGTATTTGCCCTGAATCTATTTGGATTAGAAATGCCCAGAGAGCTACAACCTGAAATGGAAAGTTGATGCTACAAGATAGGGCCAAAATGAATCTCACCAAAAGCAAACATGACACATGTCTAGTCCCGAAGTGAAAAAACTTAATTGTGCATTTCAATCACTGGCACAATGGAAACACAGCCTTGTTGCCTCACAATCTTTCTATCAAATCCCAGAGATTCCCACTCTATTTTTAATGATTTTGACATCAATACCCCTCAACTGCACAGATGATTACTCGTGTTCTTCTGGCAATCAAAGGGGACAGATGCACACTTGAGGCTGTAGTATCACAAAAGGTACTTGAAGCAAAGAACCCATCATAAAGTTGCATCTTTCTGGCCATATTTGTTCAGCTGAACAACTTGATGCATCTTGATTTCTGGGCTGGTGTTCTCAATAGCGTTTCTGCCTGCAGAGCACCTGAAGGCTGGTTTTGCTTGTACTTGGAGCTCACAACTGAGCCTGTAAGCTCCACGGTGAGGTATCCTGCTTTGTGTGCTGCCCAGGAGCAAGTCCATGCTTTTAGGCTGGGACAGTGAGCCAACAGGTAATCGCCTGTATATGTACACACATGTTTGTGCTGTGTGAGTGAGGAAGATGTAAGTATCTGAACACCCCTAAAGTTGCCTTATTCTTTTGCTACTAGAATGAATCAGGTTTTGCATAGAAAATGGGACCTTTAAAACACTGGGTAGTGCAGTGGCAGACAAATCATACCAAATAGCACAATACTTTCCATTATACACTAATCACCACATTTAAAATTGTTATCATCAGATTATGTGGATGCATGATTCACGGCCCACTCCCTGTCTCCAAAGAATCGTTTTTTAAGCAGGCTGCCACGCGCCTACTGCACCTGATTGTTTCATCGGCACATTCCAGCTAACAAAGGCAGACGAGCCAGGGCAGAGCCCAGGACACTGATACACTTGTTCTATCCCCACAGGTGTAGCAGCCTTCTGTTTTGAAAGCTTCTGGGTGTAGGCGTTAGGGCTGCATTCTTTCTTTAATTTGTACTCGCTTCTTTAGGAGTCAGATGGAATGGCAGCCAAGTGAGGAGTGCACGGAGGGAGCAAAAACCCACGTTCAAAAAGCCCTGCTAGGACACGGACCGTTACGGCAGGTCCTGAGCCTTGTTCTCAAAAACAGGGAGAAAAAGCAGGGGAGAAAGGGGATGACACAAGGGGTTTTAACATTAAGAGATCCTTCCTATCCTCATGTATTTTTGCTCAATGTTTCTGGCAGAAAATGTATTTTGTATAACATACAACAAAAGGCAGTTCCATGTGAATTCATATTTTTTGTAAAAGTACTGATACAAGCAGCTATTTACACAGTAGTATAGGTGCAGATTTCATATATTTTATGTGTAATTTCTAGAACCAACTGTTATTTATATGGTACCACTCTTTTATTGTCAAACAGGCAGAGGGGAGGCACCATTCTCCTCCCAGCTTACACCATCTGAGGCCAGACCATCATACCCATCCAACCTGACCCCTTGCACTCACACACACTAATGTCCTCAGTTTTGCAATTGTAACTCACAAGTCCCACTTCCAAAAAGCCAACAGTTTTCTAGATTAAAGCTTGGACAAGGTGTTGAATCATCAGCACTAAAAACTGAAGTCACTTAGGTGGTTTGAAGACAGTTGTGTCAGGGGTAACACATCACCTTCTGAAAGGAGGGGACAGGTCACTCAGCACCCCACACAGACACTGCCACATCTGCTGAGGTGGCCTGGCCCACAGAATTTCTTAAAATGGATCTTGTGACAACCACCTGTTCATCAGGATTTTTATGGAGCTTTACCAGTTTCGTGTAGATTAAGGTACTCCCTCTGCATTGCAGTGGAGATTTTAGCCAGCCAATTAGGAGATTAATTTAACTCACTGATGCTTACAAAACTTCTGTGCGCAAACTGGCATTTGTATGAAAATTCAATAGGGACAGGAGCAATTTTCATGTTTCCATAAAAGGAAGAGTAAGATGTGCAAATCTGACATTCATAACTCCTGCTCATAGCTCCATGGTCTGTATCTAAAGCCCCACAGACAGAGCTAAGAAATTACCTTTTTCTTTATTAGAGAAAGTATTCAGGAAGGTGGATTTCTTGAAGCTCCGCCTGTTTTTAATGCCAGCTTCAATAAACTCAGAATTCTGCAATTTTAGAAAAGAAGAAAAGGTCACAAATATCTTATTTCTTTTTCCTTTTCTTTTTTTTTTCTGACAACCCAGAGTTCTCTTATCTTATACTTATTTTGATAAGCTACCTTCAGCTTTTCTGTCTGCACATGCAAGGCAACAAATCCAGCCCCATTTCCAATGCAAGTTTAGACAACGTGGTTAAATTAACAGCTTGAACATTAGAAAAGAGATTAGGATAATTAATGCCAAGATGATAGAACTAGGAATGTTTTGTACTGTAGGTAGGGCCACTCTTTGGGAGGCCAAAAGAGGAGTTTTACCACCAGCTTGCAACAGGTTCTAACAGTGGAACTTGAAAACTGGAATCACATTCCCCTGAAATGTTAGAGTCATATTTTCAAAAACATGTGCCGCAATCTGGTCTTTCAAACTCAAGTGGAAGCACACAAAATATGCCTTATTTTCCCCATTTTAACAAGAAGATACATTATATGCCCACATTTTTCTAGAAAATTAAACATTTCTTTGGATTACTTTGTGTGCTTGAGTTCAGAGTCAGCCAAAGAAATACAGGTTTGACACCTTAAAGAACAGAATAGCTGTTATCTATCTAAAGCCCAGAAATTAATTCAGGGGGTTTTGTTAGGAATTAAGAAACATTTTATTTCCTTGCTCCAGGGCCTGCTCAATGCCCTCCCTTAAGACACTGAAATCATGAAATAATTAAGAGCATATTTCTTGACCTGGAATCATTATTTACTGTCAAACTGCCAGGTTCTTTGCACAAAATTCACTACATAAAATTACACTGGGAACTAATGACACTGGTTATACAGACCCAGTCAAATTTCGGGAACGGAGTTTCAAAGCCAAGGGGAAAGGGAGATGTTTGATTCATGTCTAAACCATTTACAATGTGCTAACACCAGTGATATAAGATGGACAAGAATTTTAACATTTTAAGAGATGCTTCTGCAAGAAACAAATATAAGCTTTGCAAAGTCCATTCTCAGAGTTCTCCATCTTTCCTAGAGCACGTAGCTGTACAGGCTTTTTCCTAAAATCCAATGACGTCACCATTCACAGTCTCAAATAGTGCTTGATTTGTAGAGAGGTGACATTTACTCAGAAGATCCTCATGGGGCTCTGGGTACATCAGAATCCCATGAGAAAAGACACAATTTCCCAGAGAGACCCTTTAATTCCTCCAAAAAGGAAACAAACTATGAGAATTTTCTTCATTAAAATAGTGAGTTTGGTCATCCTCTGTTTTAAGGTGAAGTTTGTTGTTAGTATGTCTGCAACCATCTTTGACAGATGCAAGAAAAATGGATTTTAGAAAGAAGGATGTGAAACAGAGAAGCAAGAATGTAGAAAGACAGACACATGGTTAAACTGGTAAGTAGAAATGGCCTGATTTTGGTAATTGTTGAGAACTCAAGGTCCTGTTAGTTCCCATTCACATCACTGGAAATTTGATATGCTAAAAACATTAGATTTACATTTTCATAACTGTCTTACCTTGGCACCAGAAGACAGGTTATCAAAACCTTCTGTTGTAATGCCCAGCCTGAGAGGACATAAAAAGACTCATGTTCAGAGGACATAGGCTCAACACTCCCCCAAACCATAGCTCTCCTAATGCCCAGAATCACTCTTAACTGGGATACCCAGAACAATTCATTTCATTTAAAACCCAGACTTCCAGTTCCCTAGTCTCTGCACCCACATGTGAAGATAGAGCAGAAAACAAGTCAGTGACTGAAAAAGCTGCTCACTGAATCACCAGAGCTGAGGCCACCAGAAACACATTCAGAGATTTTCTCCCATGTCTTCTCAGGAGAAAGTGCTGGAAAATCAGTTCATCAGGGCCATTACATCCCAAAGCAACATTAGATTTGTTTGATCTGCAAACTACTCTGTCCTCAGCAATTTGTGGCTTTCTGTGTACCCTTACACCTCCAGCTTGAAACCATCCAAAAAATATTCCTCCCCCAAAACACACATCCTTTTGTTTACTTTTACCTACCCTCCTGCCTGTTGAGCTGTACACAGCTCTATTATGTGGTCTCTGTGTTTTCCAGGCAGATTTTCCTCATCTGAGGGATCTCTCAAGTGAAGGTTATTTGAATAAACGAGGATGTTATAGCCCACCCACTCTAAGCCCCCTATCTGTCTTCTGAGAGCTGGCCTTTACAAAGAGCCAAGAGCTTGTCTTTGGACTGCAGAAGTCTAGAGGGATTCCTTTGTTAACATGAATAGATGTAGAGGCTTTCAAAGTAATAATTTAGATATACAGTCAAATAAAGCCTAGATATCTTAGAAAAACAGACTTTAGAGGACTTCTTTTCTTGCCACAGAACATGAACTAACCGCAGAACTAATTTTTATGATCTCTGTGAATCTGAAACATAGTTCTGGGAATTCCCAGAGTTCCTAAGTCCAACCATACCAAATTATAACATTTTAGTTTGTGTGAGTACTCAGAGAAGTTGTCTTGGGCCTTGTAGCTTTGTCTGCCCAAATGGGTACTTCCTTGAGGTGCCCTAATGACCACAGCCAACTGATATTTCACTGGACAGAAACTTTGATTTCTCTCTCAAACTCACTCATATCAGTGTAGCAAAGCTTATACTTGCAGATAGAGGTTAGGGTTGTTGCTGAAAGAAACATTGGCAGGGGAAGGTTTTACATATTGATATAGTGAAGAGCTACAAGCAGGATCATGCCAAGTGATGCTTGGAGGCGGGGGCTGAGAGATGGAGGGGGTCTTTTTGTACTGAAGGCATTGCTGAATATCAAATGGCAGGTATCAGAGTGACAGCTTTTGTTTCCATAGCCTATTGAAAAGTTAACGAAGTAAAGAAGATATAATCATTCAGGTAAAGCAGGATACGAAGCAGGCCAGGGCTTGCACTAAAAATGCATAAAGTTATTTCACTAAAAGACAGAGGCACTTGCCCATGGCAGGTGCAAAACTTAGGCATTGCTCTGATTGCCTCAAGAAAGGAAAAAACCTGCAGAAAATGTTGGGACATGTTCTAAGCCTCCTCAACAGCCGTTCTTCTTTTTTTTTTTTCTGTTCTTTTTTTTTTTTTCTTGTTGAATACTTTAGGTCGTATCTTTATTGTCTGCCAGCAAAGGCTGTGGTTTTCAGGGCTGCAAGCAATTGGGGAGGGAGAGCACACACAAAAATCTTAAGTGGTTTAGAGAAGTCTCTGAATCAGGAGATTTCTTTTCATGACGAGGATGATATGGCAGAGCTTTAAAGTATGTGTCTGCTGTAAACCAGAGAAAGGACAATATTTGAGGCTGACTCACATCTGTCTGACTCTGCTCATGGATTGAGGAAAAAATGTCAACCTCACCTCAGCTGCCACTTGAAAACTCTGAGTGTTTGGTTTCCTTGGTTTCCCCTTGATGTTAGGTGTTCAAGTCCTCCTGCTTTTTGAGTCACATGTTCCCCCATTGCTCTCAGCGTGTACCCACATTGCCATCTCACAGCTCCCCAAGGTTTGCTCCAGAGTCCTGTCCTCACCCTCTGGGGGTCAGTAAGGTCCCTGCCTGCGGCAGGCAGAGCAGGCACAGCTAGACCCTGCCCGTGGCACAGCTGTGACCTGGGAGCACCTGCAGCAGGGCCCTGCCAGCAGCTCTGCTCTGCACAGCTCCTGTGACAACAGAATGGCCATCGTGTCCCCAAGGACATTGTCACCCCCCCGGCATCACAAAGAAAGGGCCCACAGTTTGGGGCTGTGTGTCCCCACGTGACATGCTGCTCACCCATCCTGCAGGAGCCAAGCCCAGCTGTCAGTGTGTGCTCAGCAGAGACCACAGCCACACCACAAGGGCATTCTGTGCTCAGACCCATGACTATAAAGCAAGGGCAAAAGGACACACTGGAAGTAGTGGAAGCTTTTGCAAAGCAAAATCCTTAAGATTTGATGAATCATCAAGTGAAGAACCTCTCAATGCTGCCAGAAAACACAGAAACAGACAAAGGAACTCTTTTGATATCAGAATAGTCTAGAGATGCCAATTTGTTCAGCCAAACCCATCACTCTGTGATAGCACATGGATATCTGTTTTCCTAGCTGCCTGCTTTTGAAATGGTTAGAGACTCCCACTGAAAACATGAGGTGGTGTGGATGGAGTTTAAAGGAAATTACTAATTTGGACTGGAAATTGAAGGTACTTAAAAACGAGATCAACTCCTCACTATCATTGGTGGGGGGGGGGGGGGGGTGGTGCGGGGAGGGGAATGGAAGAAGCCAAATTTATGCTATACCTTATTGCTTAAGCTCGGCAGTACCTGGAAGACTCAGAAGCAGGCACTGACCTGCATGCATTTTTCCAGTCCCAGCCCTTGGTGATATGAGTAAGAGACAGGAAAACAGAGGAAGCTTTGAAAACACAGGCTCAAAGGACAGAAGTAAGTGCACGAGTGGATTGTTTTCATCAGCAGCTGCCGTACACCAAGAACTGTACAATCTAGAAAAATTCCTTGCAAAACCAGTGGCAGAGGCACTTAAGCCAGGAAGAAAAACCCCTTCTGAATGTAGTTTTGTTTATTTGTTTGTTTGTTTGTGTGACTGATCCCCATGCAAGCAAACACACACCTGTCTCTCTCCCTTCCTCCCTCATGTGCACAGTCAGGAGCTGTTTGTGTAGGAGAGCCCTTTGATAACCCAGCTCCTTCTGTCCCAGCAGCTTCTTGCTCTCCCTGGCAGTCACTGAAGCAAATGGATCACTGAGTACTTCCCCAGGGAGAGGAATTTTGGTGCCTACAGGTAGATGGTGGGCAGGGGAGAGGCAGGGTTATTGCAGTGGTTTCCTGTTAGCCTGTCACTCACCAGCCTTCCAGGCACACTCCTTTCCTCACAAGGCAGGCCACAGCACACTGGATCATTCCACATCAAACCCAAATGCTTCTTGACTTTCACCTCCCCACCATCCTTTTCCCCTCATTTCCCATTCCCAGCTCCTCTCCACTCCAGGTGTGTGTTTTGAAATATCTCACTGATCAGTCTCCCTCTGTGGGATAGATAAGCCAAAGGGCCACAGGAGAAAGAGATTAAAAGTACCACTTTTCTTTCAGAAAAGATCTACAGCTTGCAAGCTTGTAGTTACTAGATGGCTAGAAAGCAATTGTGGTGACTACTTGGACCCAGTCTGCCTGTCATAATCCAAGAGATGTAGGTGAGAACTGTGTTTCAGTGTAGTGTAAGGACCAGGCTGTGGCTAGGAAGAGCTTGGGCAAGTAAAATGGGAATTCAGGAGTACAGCCTACTGTCATGCATATTTGAGGTAATGGAGTCACTGCATTGATGTAGATCTACTCCATGTAAGACTCAGTGCTCTTAAAGGAATTTAAATACAGCTTTCAATCTGTGTGGAGTTTCAGACTCCAACACTTTCAGATTCAAATTTAAACAGTCACAAACTCTGCAGAGTCACGACTTAATTTGGCCGACCTTACTGGGACAAGCATTTGAAACAAGAAAATGATGTTTGTGACTATGTTCACAGAAGTTGATCAACAGTATGAGAAAAAGCAGTAATAAACTACCAAAAAAAAAGATATAAAAAACAACATGGAAGAATACTAGTCAAAATGACAGAATAATTTTAAAATTATGGAAATAAACTGGCTGAGAACAGGACATCAGTAAAAACACTGCTGGCAGAGGAGAGACAAATGTGTCCATAACTCTAAAGGTCTCCTAGCACCTTTGTACAGAACTCTCTACAGAGTTTATGTTATAAGCATAAATAAGATGAGATGTCAGTTCTTACTGCTCCAAGTAAGGAAGATGTGAACCTTTGCTGATAGCAGGGGATTTTTACAGCAAAAAGAAGGATAATTTGGCAGAGGAGACATGAGAAAATACTGGGCTCAGAAACACAGTGTGATCCAAGACCTTCTCAGAGCAGGATCTCTGTCCAGATTCCCAGCCTGCCTGTCCACACTCAGTCACTTGAGCCAAGGATTATTTTATGTCAATAAACTCAGTCTTTTTGCAGGGAATAGGAAATTCATCCAGTGTGGATGAATTGGCTGATATATGAAAGGAACAGCTCCAGAGAAAATAATTTTAATTACACTGTAGAAGAGGCAGCGCAGGCAAACAGTAGAAAGTAAAAAACTCAAGGGAAAAGAAAAAGCTGATTCCAAAAGAATAAGCCCAAAAGAGAAGTGTGTATGTGATGTGTCATCAGTGTACTTTGCAAGTCCCTGAAATGGAGGGATGTGTCATGTTAATGTGCTGTTGCCTTCCTCTGGGATAAAGGGCATAGCATGTGTCAGGAATCTCCCATCCTCTAACAAAGGACTGATACCTGCAGAGACCACACATTCCACCTGACTGTAGCTAAAAACAGAGTGGCTGATTGCATTTTTAGCAGAAACCGTGGTTTTAGAACTCTTTTTATTAAAGGCAGCAGCCACTTGTTGACTATTATATGGTGAAAAGGAAATTCCAGGGAAAAAAAAAAAAGGAAAAATATTCCACATTTCAAGTTATAGGTAGACATCAGATCACCAAGATCCTGTGCCAGTAGGAAGTGGCAGGTATTCTGAGCTGTATTTAAAAGGAAAAATAGACTTTCTCAGGCTATTGTTCAAAAGCAACTTGACAGGACTGAATTTTCCTATGAAGAGCTGCTCTGACAAGCTTTTTATGACTGAAAGGAGCAGGTTACTCCTGAAATTTCCCCTACTTAGTGCTCAAATATGAGGAGAGGTTTTTGCAAGAAGCCTCCTCTGCTGTGCTGAGTAAGCAACCTTAACACTGGTGTAGCCTTGAAGCCACACTTTAACCAAAGGCCCAAACCAATGTCATCTATAGAATGCTCCTCTGATTTTCTTAACTCTGACTGCTATATTGCAAGGCTGAAATGCCACCAAATGGACTAAAAAAAATATTAAAAACTGTTTTGTAATTACCTTGGCAGCACATTCACTGCAATTACAAGGAAATTGCATTTAACCATGTTTTATGGGCTTAATTTTCTGTTCAATTAATGCAATTGTTTTGCAACTGTTAATCTTAACTTTAGCTCAAATATTTAACACCGAGGGAGAACAAATTTTTACAGAGCTTTATAGAGCTGATTTGTTGCATGTATCATAATGAGATCGGGCTGTTATAAAATGAAGGAATGCTTTATTAAATAGTCAGCTCTGCTGATCTTAATTGCAAGCTGCATCTCTACACGGCACCTGTACATTCTGATGTGTTGTCATAACCCTCAGAGCTATGTAAACAAGCAAGTCCTGTCGTGTTGCTGGCTGACTCCTGCAATCACAGAGACAAAGTGATCTCCAAGGAGTCAGGTATACCTGCGTACATTTAGGGAAAAAAAAAAATAAAAGAGAAGAAAGAAAGTAAAGAAGGAAGGAGCAGTAGTTAAGCAATAGGACTTTTTTTTTAAATATCTGTTTAATGGGGAAGAAGGTGAATCATTAAAAAACTCAAAAACAGTACACGATCCCAGAAACTCAAAGGGAATACAAGTGCATCTGGACAGCTGAATTCCTGATTCCAAACCCAGTTTCCACAGGTGTTGGGGGATTCGGATTTCCACAGAGGTAAAACTAGCACCTCTAGGAAAAATCCCACTTCAGCATCTTTAATGCTTTTTAATCCTGGTTTGAAATGGGGGCACTTCTATTTTCTCAAGGCAAATTTTGAAACATGCCACAGTTCAGCAACAGTTCCTGTGGTTCATCCACAGGTTTTTAGAAGAAAGATTTATAAGTCAGTGCTGTGCTGGTAGGAGTATGAGCAGACAGATTCCTAGCTGGCATAAATCAGCATCGTTCCACCACAGTATGTTGTGCAACATTGATTTACACCAGCTATGAAATTAGCCCACAGTGCTCTGCCATGAAAAAAAAATATAACTCCCGGCAGCAGCAAGGAGGTGAAAACCTTCAAGCAAGCCTGATATTTATCTGTCTGGACCAGACAGATTTTGATCACTGTCACACTCCCCTTTCATTTATTCATCTAGTGGTCCTTGGCTCCAGAGGTGAAATTTTCAGAAGAGACTAATATTAGACTGAACTGCTTACACAGTGGGATCAATGTGAAGCTGAAGTTTAGTAGTTTACAAAATCTTGGCAGAGTCTACTCATTCTCGAGTTACGATATGCACCAGGCTGTTTCTGACAGAATGAGATGCACCCAGAGAAAGAGTGGACTCCCAGGGAAAAGGTGGAATTTCAGGTAAGAGACTGAGTCCGGTGGTGTGTCTGTAAGGGGATGACTAAATTAAAAACAAATCAAGAAATTTTGTATGGTCACCTCTGCCCGATTATCAGCTGGACAGTTCATGGTCTCATGCTTCGACCATTCACATCTGACAAACAGGTAACACCTCTGTGACACTCTCTCAATCCCTTGTGACACTGGCTTTGAGCTTCAGAGATGCACAAATATCCTGTGTTTTACTGTACCTTTATCTGCAGTGCTTAATAATCTAAAAGCACCTCTTGGCAGAATTAAAATATTGAGGCAAGCATCAAAGTTGTGACTCTTCTGGCTCTAATGTATGCACCACAGTGTGTTCTTCCATTTGATCAAACCTTCTGCAGCAACCAGGAGAAATAACTTGCTTGTAAGTTCAGCCTTCGCTTTGAAATAGCCAAAGATTTGCCAGAAAGCAGTCTCTGCAATCAGCAGTGTTCTTAAACACTTTGAGAGCCACTGACAGATAAACCCTTTCAAATATTAGTTATTCAAGCCTTGCAATATCTGTCCACAGTACATTTTTCTGTGCTACATCGTGTGATTAGACAGGAGTTTCTGCATATTGTTTTCTTATTGATGTAAATCAGAAATTATGCTTTTATCACTTTCATCTCAGACTTTCTCAATACCCTTTTCCCTGGGTCAAAAATCTTCAGCAAATGCACAAAAAGCAGTGTTAGCAGACACTGCTTTTATCTTTATTCTTTTTTCCCCCCATCTTTTCACCTTTCTTCAGCTTTTGCTTTGCTTCCACCCAAAAGGCAAAGCAAACTACAAACCAGCATTTTGCTGCCTGGAGACACAGGCGAGGAAAGGTGGCTGCAGCCGCATTTCCAAGCCCGTGCCTCCCTGGAAGCCCTGCCTGAGCGCTGCCGCCCAGCTGTGCACACCTGCAAGGTGCTGCGGCTCGGGGAGGTGCACATGCTAATGTGAGTGCCCCCCTGTGGTACCGTACCACAGCTGAACCTCGGCAAAGAAAAGCCACTTGTTACCCTGCAATAACCTGTTCTTGCAGAAAGCATCAGGTTTCACGGCAGGTTGGCTTCCCTGTGCTGTGCGAGAAAAACAATTAGAATAAGCTGCTGGAATCACCCCTGCTAAAGCCAATCTGGAAATGCTCCTAGGAGCATGGGAACAAAGCGGTGGAGCTCTTCACAGTGTTGAAGCAGTATTGAACAATGTCATTAAGGGCTGGGTTCAGCCGCAGTTGTGAGTTATTATGGTTTGTTTATTGTTAGCATTGCCCAGCCAGGCCTTTGAGGCACAGGAGCTTAGTGTGTGAATGGCAGCATTTGAGTGAGAGTCACCACCGCCAATCACTTTTGATCCCAACAAAGCTGTGCTCTTCAAAGCTGGATGGCAGGGAAAGAGGGCCCAAATGTGAAAACAGCTTCTAGGCAAAGGAGGCATCAAAATTCCTCAATCAGCTCTAATACCCTGAATTAAGCTTGGACAATCTTGCAGCTGCTCCTCTAACTGAATGTAATGGCAACAGAATTGAGCTGGAGTGAAGCAGCTCCAGGAGAGCTGGGCCATGTGCTTGAACAGTGCTTCCCTTTCCCCAGCATGGTGGGGAGCCACCACATGGCCTTCCCCAGTGCAAGGCTGCATCAGCCCATGGGCAAAACCCCACCAGAGTCCGTCCCCTGAGGCTGATTGGAGCAGAAAGAGAGGAAACTTGAACCCTTGCAAGGCCTGTGACATTTTGCCCTTATTTCTGTCACCTGCTTTAGAAAACAAGATACTCAGTCCACTTTCTTGGAGAAAAGGATAACTGCTCAAGTTTGGATCAACACTCTCCCTTCCTAATCTTTCCTACTTGTGTTGAGGGTGACTCTAGGTTCTGGTTCGCACCTTGGGAAGCTGCAAAGGAGCAGTCAGCCCTGCTTCTTTTTCTGGGACCCTTTGGTGACGAAGTTCCTAATTCACTTGTTCAACTGCTGACTTTTTCTTCGCTGTCAGGAGTGCTTTAATCCATGTCTCCAATCAGGAAGTCCAAAATATAAGTTGAATGTTTTCAATTAACTCTATCATAAATCTATTTTCTCTTGCTTTGACAATAATTGGGGGGGTTGGGGTGGGGGGGAAGGGTTGATTCTACACGTAGTGAAATGCAGTAAAAAACTGGAGGGATTTTAGCCTATACTAATAGAAATTTTAACTTTTATTCTTAATCTCAATTGTTCTCTGAGAATCATGTCTAAGACCTTGAGCTTTCACTACTCTTAATGACAGTCTATGTGAAAAGCACCCCGCCTTTTTCATATCTTCCTTTGGATATTGTGTCAAGCTCAGAACCCAAGTTTGAAAATGTTGCCCATACCTATTTACTCATCCTTGTAATTAGATAACAGTGATGGGAGGAGTTCATCTGTCTTTTACGGGATTCAAGTAAGGGCATGTCCACTACCTTACTCTGGAAATTACTCAGCCTAAAAGCCTTGCTTTTCAAATGTTTTTCTTGACAATCAGATGACTTATAAAGTTTGTTCTCTTTTCACTTCGAAAGTCATTTCATTCTCTTTTCCTAGCCTTTTTGAGAAGCATCTCAGCATTTGAAGGAAATATTAGACCAAAAAGTCTGGATCATGAGCTCCACAGAACAAGTTTCCAGACATTGCCTTGTCAGAGAATCTCAAGTAGGATTTGTAGAGGGTTTTTTATTGTCTCTTTTGTCGGATATCACTCTATCCCTTCCTAGAATTTTATCTTATCTGATCCCAGAAAGGCCTGTGAAAGGGAGACTCAGTTACTCTCTATTTTGGTGTGATTATTAGGATGTGGAGATTCCCCCAGGAATGGACTGCAGCTACTATATTATTGGCTTCATTGCTAGAAAGCTCCCAGATGGCAAGGAATGTATTTTCAGTCACTACCAGACTAACATCACTTCGAACAAGTGACCTAGAATGGTATCTCATCATCAAGCCACTGAGCCATCCCATCCCCATAAATACAGTTTCACTTAACAAAATGGCATTTGAGGAGTAGTTAATCCTGTTTATGCTTTAATCCCTTTTGGTATTTAAAAGGAAAAAAATCAAAGCAGCTAAATATGGAGGAGTACAAAGCATTATTCTCCTAATAAAAATTTCAGGAAAAATATATGAGGAGAGGAGAGGAGAGGAGAGAGAGGAGAGGAGAGGAGAGGAGAGGAGAGAGGAGAGGAGAGGAGGAGGGAGAGGAGAGAGAGAAGAGAGGGAGAGGAGAGAGGAGAGAGGAGAGGAGAGGAGAGAGAGAGAGAGGAGAGTAGACACACATGAGACATGACATTACACATTATTTTATTTATTTTTATTTTTATTTTATGTATTTTATATTTATTTATTTTATGATGTATTTTATTTATTTTTATATTATTATTATTACATATATATTATTATTTATTATATTATTTGTCATTATTATTTCATATTTCATATTTCATTACATAATATGGTTTTTATTTAGCATATTGGCATATTATTACATATATTTTTTAATATATTACACATATTATTAGTTATTATTAATATTTACACATACATATATATATATGTTATACATATATATATATATATATGCATATGGTTATTTTATATATATATATATAGTATTATTATATATATGAGTGACAGAGGAGAGGAGAGGAGAGGAGAGGAGAGGAGAGGAGAGGAGAGGAGAGGAGAGGAGAGGAGAGGAGAGGAGAGGAGAGGAGACTTGCTGTGGTTTAGGCTCCCAGGATGACAGAAATCCTTAACTGTTTTTACATAATTTCTTCTTAAAAATATTCAAATTATAGTGTCAAATCATTCCACAGTTTAATATCTTTAGCCAAAATCTCTCTTATATGATATCTTCTTGTAAAAACAAATATGGACTGACCTTTTTAGGGCACTACACCTATATATTTCTGGAGGTCCCAGGAAAACATTTGAACCATCTTTCTGCCTTGCCAACAGTGATTTCAGAAACCATAGAGAAGAGTGACACACTCAAACACTGGGTCCAGAGCTGGGAGGTTTTGGAGGTGTGAGAGACTCTATAATTGTTCAATAAGATGTGCAACAGAGGAAGAAGAAAATAAACCTTGAAGGATTTTGAGCATGATCTAGATACTGGTAGGGCAACGCAAGACCAGTTTACAGCATAAATAAACACAAAGATATGTGATCTGTTTTCATGGACAGGTGAAAATGCAAATAATATTTTACAGTGTTTAAGACAGAAAGCACAGTAGGCAAGGTTATCTCTGTGAGCCATTTACCCGCTATACCAAGTCCATTTCATAGATCTGTTTGCTTGCATAATGATAAGAAGCCCTCCCCAAAACAATTCTGCACCTCCCAGGAAAACAAAGGTGATTCTTCTACACCATCCAGCTTTTTTTTTCAATTCTGCATCAGAAGTGTCTGTGATGTTTTGTCTGCCACTATGCTACCTGCACATCTGTGACAAATCCTACCTTGCCCGTAATCAGAGAGGGTTTAAAATATTCTCGAGCAACACTGACTGTCTAGAATAGCAAAAGGGAACCATTAAATGCCAGCCACCATCCCTTCCCTTGTATGCTGGAGGGAAGGGTTGTCATAGCAGCTTAGAAATGTTGGTTAGAGGGAAAGCTCTGGAGGTTGTCTACACCAGCCAGAGACTGTGGCCAACACTGCATCAAGTCAGCTGGCATTTTGCTAGATGAATCTTGAAAACTGCTACAGGTGGTAATTTTACCACCACTTCAGATGTGTGTGTTCCAGAGCCACACTACCTGCTAATGAATAAACTTTCCAAAGTTTTTTGGTCTGAATCTCCCTAGTTACAACTTGCAGTTATCTCCCTTAGAAAGTCTATTTGCTCATTTAGCTAGTCTAGTTATCTAGTAACTAGTGAGTCGATGTCTGAAAAGAGTTTGGGTCTTTTGATACCTCTATCATTTTCTTTTTAGTAATTGTAGGCTACATTTGATAAGCTCTTTTTCTTCTCTATCACATGAAACAAGTCCATGTCTTTCTTATCAGGCCATGTGCTCCACAGCCTTATGTATGTTTGTGGCCTGCCACTAGACCTTACTCAGTGTCTCAGTATCTCTCTCTAACTGGAGAAACCAAATCTGGCACAGTATTTCAGGTGGAGACTCACCAATGGCAAGCAGAGATAGTTTCATCAATCTGTTGTCCAAGCTCATCCTAGTGGCATGCGGTTTCCCCTTCTGCCAGCACACTGCTGGCTTGAGGGCAGTTTTGCTGTTTCCCAGCCACTCAGCTCCCATCTGCATTGATGCAGAGGGTTACCACACTCCAGATACACAACTTTGCAGCTTTTGCTGCCCAGATAGAAAGTTTCCCTTGGCCCTTGCAGCTCTGCCACACAGTGTGACAATGACTTCCCCTAACACATCACCCTCCATGGATCACCAGAGGGTGCATTTAGTCAAATCATCCAGGTTACTGATGGAGATATTAAAAGAGTAATACTAGTATCAGTCCTTTGGGTACTGTGACTGCTGCTGGCCACCAAGCTGCCCTCAGGACATCAATTACCATTCTTGGAGCCTGCCAATCCTGCTATTTTTCAGCTCTTCTAATAATCCATCCATTCCATGTTGACAGAAACTATTTAAAATGTTGTGGAGGTGGTCTCAAAAAGCCTTTTCACATACATTCTGTTCCCTTTCCTTTCATCCATAGTAATTTCATCATAGAATAAAATCAGACTTGTGAGGCATAATATCCTTATTATTTCCATATCTACTGCTTCTCTTTATTTTCTTGTTTCTCATGTGTCTGGAAATGCAGTCTGGGAGGTTGTAGTCCATGGTTTATCCAGACACTGAAGTAGAACTAACCAGTATCTCCCAGATTGTCCTCTTGCTCTTGTAAATCTGAATTTACTGTTAATCTTCTCCCAGCTATCAGGAACCTTCCTCAGTCACCAGGATTTTTCACTGAGGACAGGCAGATACCTTGCTATCCTGTCTGCACCCTCAACACCTTTCAGTGCATCCCACCCTCTTCTCCCTGAGATTTTACTTCCCGGCTGTTGACTGCCCCTCCCACTCCAACTTATACCAGTGTGCACAGAGATCTGGGTGAAAGCACTTCCGTTGAAGGATGAAACAACAAATTTATTGAGCACTTCAGCATATCCCATGCCATGAAGGATGGGAACTTCAACAACTTTTATACGGTGTGGTGTCGCCCCAGCCCACTCATCAGTCCTTGTGTGGTTGCTCAGTCCTTTACATCTGGAGATGAAAATTGTCATAGAGGTGTTCTTTTAGCCCTGCATACAGCTTAGAATGTAACAGCAAGTAGCCACTATCTACAAAATCCCCAAAATAAGGCAACACATGTCAGGTGGAGCTGGAGGGATCACACAACACTCCCATTCTGCACTTTACTGAATGTACAGGTCTATTCAAAGGGAAATTTCCAGAGGAATAAAGCAAATTAGGCTGCCATTTTCCCCTTTGAAATTCAGTAGACATTGCCATTTTTAGCTACTAATGTAGATGTTTAATGTAGAAAATTAGCTTCCTGTGTGCTCAAAGGAGAGAAAGGCTTCCAAGCCAGAATACCTAAAAGGTAGGTCTCTACTCTGACAAAGCTAGGGGTTGGGGTGGGAAGGGGTGACTATCTTCTTAAATGTTCTTTATACGTTCTTGAAAAGCCCAATCCAGTATTTGTACCAAAAGTGCAGTGTTCACTCTAGTTTCAAATGTCATACCCTCTCACTTATTAAGCTAAACTTCTTTTACGAAGTGTTCAAATACAATCTCTTGCTCCACAACTGTCTTTTTTCCACAAGTGAGAAAATGGAAGCATACTTAATGTGCTAGCCCCTAGATAATTTTTAAGGAGATCTAAGTAAAAGAATGATAGATAAAAGCTGGATGTTCCCAGCATATTGAAAAAGAAAAAAATCCTGTTTATTTGTCTTTTTTGGAAAGGAGAACATGTCAAGCATGTTTGATGTGGAAGAAAAGCTTGTTTGTAGATGCTGGAGAAATTATTCAAGGACAGTTCAATCATATAAAAAATGACCCTTGTATTACTGCCAAGGTCAATGAGACCTAGAGCAACCTGCCACAAAATTGTAGTTTTGTCTGCTTGTTTGGGCTATTTCATCCCTTTTGTCCATTTCCTTTTGGTGCTTTGGAGACAACTAACACTCCCCCACTTCCAGTATACTTGGCACTTTACCCAATATGCCTGAAAACTCCCTAAGAAGGATAATATAGACATTATGAGGTCATTTTTTCCCACTCATTCTTTGGAGAGAGGTATGAAGTGATGATAGTGTACTGCATCAAGTGACAGATGCTATCATTTTTTTTTTTTTGCTAGTTCTCTCCAGTTCTTTTGCTAACTTCCACAAAGTCTAAGTACTTCAGCTGTTTATGCTTTGTACAACCATAATTAGTCGTATCCTGCCTCGGGTTTATCTGCTGCTAACCTCTTAAAAGAATCTGTTCCCTGTCTCAAGGCTCTGAGATCTTACACCTGTATAAAATACCACTGTTGAGAACATTAGGTATAATACAGTCTTTATGGTTAATATTCTCATGAAAGCACTTTTTATTGCAGTGCAGTTCTGTTGTTTCCTCTCCTTCTAACTCAAGGGAATTTGAAGCTGCTCCTTGAAAAATTCACAGGCCATATAAAACTACCAGTGGCTTCAACTGGAGCCAGTTAAGTACATCAGAGGGATTAAAAACTGATGAGAGGGAAAGAATAGGACTGTGTTTTCATTTGTACATTAATTACACATTCCTCATCACTCACCTTTTTTGAATTCTTAACATCAAATGACCTTAATTACATGGTAGTCTTTGTTATCTAGGAAATGAAATATAAATCAGGCTTTGTAATAAAAGACAAAGACAACACCAAAAGTAATAATCACAATGCAAAGACAAGCCTCTGAAGCACCTTCACTAAACTCCAAAGACAGAGACATTGCAATTTTATTTATGTTGTAGACTTCAGGAATTAGTAGGTGAAAACCAGGGGGAATCACCAAACAGAGAGCAAAAAGACAAGAGCATTTTCTTTCTCTCTTTCTCCCTGCCATAAGAACCATGAATGAAAGATTTAAGGTCTTGCAGTCAGTCTACAGCAGATTTTCATTTTCCTGCAGCGTTTTAACCTTACTCAGAGCACAAAACTCTCTTCTCTTACAGTTACATTTATTTACTCTTCTTAACATGGAGTTCTTATGAAGGGGAAAATGTCATACAAAAGTGTGTGCATGCATTTAAGCATGTGAGCATTTATCAGCAGCTCAGCTTAGCACTGAGCATTTCAACTAACCTTGAGTCACAGTTTCACATCCCTCCTTTGCCCTTCCAGCCCAAAAGATGATATTGGTTCAGCCTGTCCCTGCATGGATGTATACCTGTGAACACATATGGACACTTAGTGTGTGCACCACAGCCACACATATACATTATGCAGTCAATTTACCACTTGAATGACTGGACAGAGATAGGATATGGCTAAAAGTCAACAGAATGAAGTAACAGGAAAACTCAGTGTTTCATATGGAGGGGATGGCATGGAGCAAGTTTTTATGTCATTAGTATAACATTAAGAAATCTTACTTCATTTCCTTAATTAGTTGTTTCCCATTGTGCCTATAGCCCAAAAGGTTTACTTATTTGAGCTCAAACGGGTGGAGTGTTTTGGCAGCCACATTAAGTTGCTTTTAATTGAGGGGTTTGGCTGTCTGGTTACATTTCTTTACTATACCTAATGTTGTGAATGTTATATAATAACTTTGGTCCAAATTTTTTTCTTGGTTTCTACATTCAATGAAATCCAGACCAAAGTGCCACCAAGACATTGAGAGTACTACAAAAATTTAAATTTGTCTATCATCCATATGAGAAATTACAGGCTCTGCAAACTTCCAGGTTTTTGTGGGGACTTAAAAGTGTAGAAATTATCAGATCCTGGACCGGCACTCACCAGTTTTGAACTATAGGAACCACTGTCTTTCCCCTCATCAGAAAAAATGCCAAAAGCTTTTGGAAATGGAGGAGGGCAAAAGAAGGCCTGATGCTGGCTGAAAGAAAATGTTAAAATTAAAACCCAATAAAAATTTTCAGAGAAGTGATTTGGTTTTTTGGTAGATGAACTAACATTGTCTGTATTACATGACAAATTCACAAAAACCATTACTATCTATTCTACTATCCAAAGAAAATTTAGAACATTATTATAACATTTTGCAGCACCAACCACTTACATGGTTTTAAAGGATCACAAAACAAGCATTCATAAGCTTTTACAAATGTTCCAGGGCCATCTATTAAACATTTAGATTCTCTACTCTGAGGAGTGACAACAGTGCTTAGGGCCAACTGAGTCTTTGAAAGGCATCAGAAGCCACTCAATGCAAATTGATGGAGTTAGGTCAGTGTGTAAAGCCAGATTCATAGTTTATATCTATATGAGGCAGGTATGAGAAAAGAGCACTGAGCTCCAGAGCTCACACAGACAGGAAAGCTCAGGCCTGGAGCTATGGCGTATGTGGTAGCAACTGTGTGCTATCTTAGCAGTGAGAGCTCTCTTTGTTGACAGCTGGGGTGTCTTTAAAGTATAAAACCTATGCCAAATGCAATGCAATTTCTCAAACTCATCCTGCACCATATAAAATCTGCCTTAGGCACAGCAAAACTGCAAATGGAAATTGCAGTAGCCACCACCAAGTTTTATAAACAGTTTTCATTACATGTAGTCAAGTCCTCCACACTGAGCAAAAAGCACTTTGGAGCTACCAATTATGATATGAAATACCAGCTAAAGTTTCTTAATTAACTTCTTCCTATCATATTCTTCCTACTGTTATCATATTTATTGATTTATTTGATTTGATTTTGGGCTTTTCTTTCCCCAGAGATAAATCTGAAAATTTCAGAGGGGCTTTTCATTTAGAGAGAAGGGCATAAGGGGAGTGGTCCTGCAAAAGAAGAACGTAGGAGGGACAGATGGTTCTTCGTGGGCTTCCTGTCTTCCTGTGATAACACAACTGGGCTATACCAAGCCTTATGTCCAATTCTAATATCTAACACAAGGGCACAAACATGTAGAGGTGTCCAGGCACTGTGGAGGAGAGGATACAGAATGGGGAGTAATGACCTGACCTCACACATTCTGGTTTTCCCATCGAGTAATGCCATACCTGCCCCTAAACAAACTCATTGCTCTTTTCCTGCCTTGTGTAACTTTGTTTGTCTGCCTCTAAATGGGACTTCCTCTCCTGTGCTCCTGGGGCTTTCCTTTTTGTTCCCCCTCTTGCTCACACCTCACTGGTTTCATTAAGAATTTACTTTGTTACCTTCTTGTGTCCTCAGTCTTTCTTCTAATGACACAGCCTTAGCCAATATGGTTTCCTACACCACTTCCACAGTCCTGTTATGCACAGCTGCTTTTTCTCTTCTCTGTCTCTGCCAGTATCCATCCTGGGATTTTTCCCTCTGCTCTCTGTCCAGCTATGCCACAAGTTTTCCTCTACGCAGTACCTACATGTATACAACAATACAGCACACCATAGGTAATCCCAGGGTGGGTTGCATGGGGGTGCTTGCAGAACATGCAGCTGTGCTGGTGATTTTTGGTGATTTCAAATGAAATTAATGGTTTCCTAGAAATGATCCCCAGCAATGTACTGTACAGGCAGTACTTGAACCAATGCTTCCAGACAACAGACTACCATTGCTCCTTTCTTTCAGTCTTCTTAGCCCAAAGGATAAGTTGCACATGGATTTTTTTTTTCTGAAGTAATCAGCACTCTGTACAAAAAAGAGGTTGTTAAGAGACAATACTTCTGTCCCTGAATCTCTCCCCAGCTGCTCCTTGCTGTTGTTCCTGTCTTCATAAATTCACTTCTAAATCTCATATCCTTCATTTTAGAGTTTTCAAAACAAGTCTTGGCATATCTGGACTGTTTCCTTGCTATATATAGACCAAAATAAAATGGCCAGCTACAGTGTGACCTAGTGAGAACATACGGAACGCCTAACAGACTTCAGAAACAACTAGCTGTGGAAAAGTGTAATTAACTCATAGGAAGGCTACTGTAACACGAAGGAACAATTTCTATCATGTTCTGCTACTGGATCCGGTCTTATGAAAAACTATACTCTGCTGCAGGGAACTTCTGAAACTTTTGGAAACTTTTACAAATATATATATAGACGCAGGCACATATATATAAAGTATAAAGGGCAAAAGTGTTAAAGGTGCTGGATTTGATCCACGTATGTAGACAAATCTTGTGGAGAAGGGGGAGATATCACATTTTTTGTAATGTTTCTGTTTAAATTAGCAATTCAAGTCTACCAAAATTCAAAGTATAGGAATACTAAGACTGATGGTTTGAAGGCAAAATTTTCTCTTTCCTGTATTGACTCAGATTTGACTCAATTTGTCTCTATATGAAATAACTGTTTAAAAGTCTTTTGTTTTGTAACCAAAAACTTTAGTAAACAGTCACATTATGGTCACTTAAAACATGCTTTACTCATCACAGTACAAAAAAATGACTGAAGGATAGGATAGGATAGGATAGGATAGGATAGGATAGGATAGGATAGGATAGGACAGATAAATCTCAATTCCCAGATGCTCTAGGATGGGTGACTTCACATACTGGCTCAAATCAAAGGCTTGGCCCAAATGATGGAACTATGGGAGACAGTACGAAAAATTGGAAGAACTTTGAAGAGCCCTTCGAAGTGCAGTTTTTTTAATTCCAGTACCACTGCCTCATATATGGAAATCTTCAGAAATGCTGCTAAAGTCTGGCACGGGGTAAGACAGTATATGCATACTAGGAGAAAATATATGGACTGAGCAACAGAGCAGCCATTGAAAAAATTATACAGCCAGTTAAAAGCAAACTAAACAAAGCTCCACACATTCTCAGCTGTGACACACTAATGCACAGCAAATAGGTATGAAATGTCTGAGAAGAAACACCATGGAAAGAGGATTTGATGAATTAGGAGAGATCAGTGATAAAATTTATTATATTAATTTCACCAGCATCCTTAAATACTCTGAGAAGATCCTCAGCTAACTTGCAACAGCTGAGGTTCTGCTGCCAGATTTTGGATATTGGGCACTTCTTAGTTATATTTAATCTAAGGTTATTTCCTATTTTTTGTTAATAATCAGCCACAGCCCACTGGCTACAGGCCACTGATAGGTGAAAAGTCAACAGACATTTCACTCTGTTTGTCCTGTTTCAGACTAAGGTTTGTAGGCCGCACCTTGCAGGAACGTTATTATGGGAGTTATTAAAAATCTATTTTTGCTGAAAACAATGCAAACGGAAGGAAGTGAGCCTGTCAGGAGACTTATTTCCTATTCAAGCCGACAGGTAGTTGGAGAATGGCCATCTGGAGTTCAAAAATTGCCAGTCGAGCCTCTCAGATTTGTCCCTTCCTGCATTAACACATTCACTCTGGATAGCACAGCGATGTTGTCATGGCACGACAAACAAGAAGCAAATTTCAGGGGGGGAAAGGAATTGAAGGAAGTTAGTTAGCCATGAGAAAAATTGTTTGCTCTTGCAGTGCTAATAGCCAAGAGGCAAACACTTGGACATGATCCACTCATCTGGAAACACTTTTGTGTCATGGGAGCACCAAGGTACCGAGCACAAGGAGCCATGGGGCAAGGGTTCGGCTGCCGGCACGGCTCCATCCCCACACTCCGCCTGCTCCCTGGCTCCCACAGCCAGATAGGCAAGTGTCCCAGCTCACATCCCTCTTGGCAAAACAGATCATTCCTTCTGCCTGCGGTTCCAGGGTGCTAAATCTTCATTTCCTGAAAACAGGAAAACTCTCCACCTAAAGCCAGCTCTCACCCTGAGTCCTGCTGCTCCTTCTGCAAGGAATTGCACATGACCCCATCCCTCTGGTTAAGTGAGTCTAACAAAATCACAAGCAGTCGATGTGAAAAGCAAGTGAAGGTTTTAGGAGGGGAAAACTCAGCAGCCCTCCAGCACTCCCCTCACAGCTGATCGTCCTTTTTGCACTTCACTGTGTTGACAGGATTACCCTACAGTTTTAGACTCTAAGTGACATAGGGCTTCTGAGCTGAAGTCCATTTTCCTCACTAGTGAGTGAATAGGAAACTGCCTGCATGACTGGTTTGCTTGGCTTGTTGCAGTCCTTGTGCTGGCTCCAGCAAAATTTGTTTTCACCTTCAGCATGCTTTAGCTCTTGGCTAAAAAAAAATCACTCACCAAGGGTCTATCACCAGAGTGTGGTTTGGCAAATGCATGTGTTGCAAAATACTGCCTGACCTAAAAAAAGCTTTTATATAATACTAAGTCTTGCACGTGGATCAGGGCAATCCCAAGCACAAATACAGATAGGGGACAGAATGGATTGAGAGCAGCCCTGAGGAGAGGGACTTGGGGTGTTGGTCATGAGAGGCTCAGCGTGACCCATCAAATGTGCACTTGCAGGCCAGAAAGCCAACCATCTCCTGGGCTGCATCAAAAAAAGCATGTCCAGCAGGCTAAGAAGGGGATTCTATCCCTCTGTTCCACTCTCAGGGAATACTGCATCCAGCTCTGGGGCCCCCAAAATAAAAAGATCATGGTCTTGCTGGAGTGAGTCCAGAAGAAGCACACTAAGTTGATCACAAAGCTGGAGTAATTCTTGTACAAAGACAGGTGAGAGAGAATTGGGGTTGTTCAGCCTGGAGAAAAGAAG
Source organism: Eopsaltria australis (assembly GCA_034509425.1). Lineage (NCBI taxonomy): Eukaryota > Metazoa > Chordata > Aves > Passeriformes > Petroicidae > Eopsaltria > Eopsaltria australis. The sequence goes on from JAVTVJ010000001.1 coordinate 5,607,467, forward strand.
GCTCTGGCAGACTTTACAGCAGCCTTCCAGCACCTAAAGTGGACCAACAATGAAGATGGAGAGAGACTTTTTACAAGACCATGTAGTAATAAGACAAGGCAAAATGGCTGCAAAACGAAATTAGGTAGGTTTAGATTAACTATAAGAAAGGAATTCTTGACTATGAGGGTGGTGAGACACTGGAAGAGGTTGCCCAGAGAGGCTGTGGGTGCCCCATCCCCAGTAGTGTTCAAGGCCAGGCTGGATGGGGTTCTGAGCAATCTGATCAAGTGGAAGGTGTCCCTATCCATGGTAAGGGGGTTGGGACTGGATGATCTTTAGGGTCCTTCATGTGAACCATTCTATGATTCCATGGTAGCAGGTCCCACTTTAGAATCTCATTTCTCCCCTTCATATTCATTTAATGCCTCAGTAGTTTATAGTATATACATACACAAAGGCAGAGTTTAATCAGTAGAACCTAGAAAAGAGAGGTGGGGAAAGAGTTAGAACATTTTGGAAGCATTTCCATTCAGGGGATTGACAATCATGGAGGTTTTATCCCACTTTTTAAAATCGTAATATTTTGGAGGAAGATTACCAAATTCATACACTTAACAGAAACTGTTGCAAGCATTCTGTGTACATGGGGGAAAAAAGTTCTATTTGAAAGTGATGTCCAACTTCAAAAGAAGGAGCTTCCTTTCTCCACCAAATTTTCAGGCTCCATTGCAGGACCCTGCTGAATCAGGGCTCTCATGTGCTGAACGAGGGCAGCTGGCATTATTGAATATTAATGTGGTAAGGTAATCCCTCAGCGATCCATGACACTTATGTTTTTGGTTTTACTTAAGTTGCAATTTTCAAAGTTGGACAAGCTTGGAGGAAAAAACCACCTGGCAAACAAACAAACTTTAAAAATTAAAGGAATTTTCCAAGTTTGCTGGATTTGCAAGGCTAGGCATACTGCAGCTTGATTAGTAGTCAATGAAGGAGAAACAATTACACACCAGAAAGTAACATTCAAGAGCTCATGAAATGTGGCCCCAATGTGTTTCTTATTTTTTTTTTATACATGAAGGAATCAGCTGCTATGGTGATAGGAAAATAAAGTAAACAATTCCAACAAATATTCCATGAATTGGAGTTGTGAAATCTGTGAACAACGTTATGTTCTCCTTTCATCCTCTTGGAGTAAAGAGCTGCTCGAATATGCTGCTTTGAGCCTAAACTTGCCTGTTGCTCCCTTATGTTCCCCATAACTTTTCTAATGTACACCACCAGCTGAAACAGACAAGGTGATGCAAGGTGAGAGGCTGACCTCAAAATTAACTTGGAGCATGCTAGAAGCCAAGATTTCTCATAACATCATAGAAATATGCATGACGTTAACACAGATACAGTTCTTTACTCCAAGAACTGCACTAGGAGTGACCTATGTGCTACCTAAAGAGACTTAGACTCATATGCAAAGTGTGTACTCCTTCTATTCTTTATTTAACTGTGTGAAAATGCAGTCATCAAGTGGACCTTAGGCTAATCATCTGATTATAAAATCCATTTTCTTCCTGTGTTTGCAGTGCAGAAATCCCATGCTGAATGTTCCTTTCAGTTTCCTTGCTGGATTTTGTATGGGCAGTTCATACCTGGTTTATTTCAAACTCTGTTTATAGTTTTTCTTTCTTTAAAATGTTGTCCTTCACCCAGATGAATGCCCATATTCACTCCTTGAATGGCAAGTTTTATACTAAGCCTTGAATTCTTGGCAAACCATGTATTCAAGATCTACTAAAATATTATATCCTTGTGGAGATAGTAAATTCCCTTGAGCTTTTTCTGTAAAGACAGATAAGTACCATAATCATTTGCCTCAATTACACCTGCTATGCCATTTTCACTTTGATTTTGAAAGGTGAATTTATTCTTTCTAATCGTTATTAAGAACATATGTATTTCCTGCCAAGGCAGTCTTATAAAAACACTGGAGGCATATGAGAAAAATTCCTCTGAGGCCTCGGGCACATTGAACTGTCCTGGGAACGTGAAGTGAGGAGAGATTGATGCATGGAGTACCTGTCCAGGGATTTGGTAGCACTGGATCAGATTTTCCATGGTTTCTCTCTCTCTTAATTGCACTGAAATTACACATCAATCACATGTATGCATCCATGCACACACACAAATGTACACACACACAAACACACACACAAACAAATATGCTCCTACAAAGCCATGAGGATAATGTTAGACAAGATCTGGCTGCAGTTTAGTCACAGAAGGAAAAGTGAATTGCCACATCCTCATATACACTTTTGAGGGTGTAATTTCTGTTTTAGCTATATGGCTATAGCTATTTGTAACTTAAATATTACATATGGTCAATGTCCCCTCCAAAGCAAACTAGGTGAAAGGAATGAGTAGTTACCACTGGAATTATAACTGTCAGTAAAGCACAGCACCAGGATAGGCAACTCCAAGGAGGTTTTTTGATTTAGAAAAAAAAAAGAAATTACAAATATCATTCCATCTATTTATTTTTCTCTGCTATCTCCTGGAGACCTGCTGAATGCCGCTGATATTTTTCCACTGATGTGGATGAAGCTGTTATATACAGAATGACAAAAAAGCATTTCAAAGTAAAGTCAGATACTTTCTCAAAAGTTCATCTTCTGTTTCTGTAACTCTGTAATAACCACTTCTGGCTATTTCTAAAAAATTAAGAACTTGAATATATCTTCTCCCTCTAGCAAATGAGTTATTAAGGCCAGAAGACAGACTGTTACAAGTCATTAGGCTGACGTCCTGCAAAACACCAGTCTTTGAATTTCACCCAGAAATTCTTGCAAACCCATAACTCCAAGTTGACTTCAATCATACTGTTAGAAAGATGCCCAGTTTTGATTTAAATATTTCAAGGGATGGAGAATCCATTAATTCCCCATGGTAATTTGTTCCAATAGATAACTACCCTCACCTCTAAAAACATGTTCCTTATTTCTTATCCATATTAACATATCTTCAGCTTCCAATCACTAGATCTCCATTTTTTCCTTTATCTTCCAGAATTAAAAAGCATTTATCTATGTAGGTAGTTACAGAGAGTGATTAAAACTTTACTCTAAAAGGCTAATATACGTAACATTTTTTTTCCATAGTTTCAAAGGCTTCCCCTTTCCAGTTATACTGCAAAGAGGGAGTAAATACTGAGTGAAATTACTGTGAAGCAGGAAAATCAGACTTTTCCCTCAAGCCACTTTACTTGAACAGGCAGAAACAAAGCAACTAATTCATAAGGATCTCTTTTAAAATCAACAGCTTTATTATGCTCTACTTTGCAGTTTATTTCCACATACCCCAGTGTTTTGCAATATAGATTTGGTTTAGATTGGACAGTCAGTCTTGGCTCCCAATATCACTTCAGTGGGATATTTAGACCAACAGCAACTTAGCTTGACTTCTTTACTTCAAAATGAGACAGACTACTACACTAGACACCAGAATTTCTCCAGGTAACATTTGTTTAAAGCCAGATTGAATCCTAGGGGACCGTTCCAGCACACCCTTGTACCCTGCATCACTCACTTGGGTGGGGTTGCCCAGTACGAATGCTGACCCACAGGCAATGATTTTATGCAGTGGGCAAGGAAGCAAAAGGGACAGTGCCTTTAGCAAATCAGATTTTTGCCTGACTAACCATTTATAATAAGATTAGTGAAAGGCATTCCATTTTTCAGCTTAAATGCTCCTTAACCATCATGGTAAAAACACATGTTTTGTAGTCTGAAATCTTTTTTGGCACAACTGAAACATTTTGCATAGCTTACTGATTTATTGCCTTGATCTTTTCTTTAGCCTTAGCAGTTCACGATGTCTCTTGTGACATTGCTCTTGACAACCTGATACCTGAGTAGAATTCATTCCTCTTTAGCCACTACCAAAAGGTAACAATTTCAGTGATAATTTAATGGTTCATAATATATACATAAGCCCCACAGACCAGATCAAGTGACATTTGCATGAAATGTTAGCCCCAAAACTAGGTCCCTAAATCCCTGTGTAATTACAGCTATCAATATGTTTAGTGCACATGTATCCACCATCCCTTTCAGTGCTCAGTTTGATCTTCTGGATGCAGATTTGCAGCTCCTATGTGGTGAAGACCAAGCTCAGATACTGTGTGCAGGAATTCTAAGGTGTTTGGCTGAACAGGACACTGTGGATTTTTTTCTGATGAGAGTTTTGTTGAATTTAAAAGAGCATATGCACTGCCCAAATGCAAAATATTTTTCTCACTGGTTATTTGGATAGCCTAAACTTATTGCAGACGAATTCCTTTTTATTCTTAGTTAAGTTTGCCTTTGTTACCAGTGCCAGATTTGCCAGTTAATACACAAAAACATCACAGTCTTACAGACTACAGCTTAAGAATAGATCTTGGTGCTTCCTTTTGTCATTAAGTTCAACTATCAACAAAATGCAGACAGTAAATGATGAAGAAACTCAGGAAATGTTTATTTCTAAAATCATTAATTGTTTTTTTATTGTCTTTGCAGCATTTTTTTATGAAGTCAACTTCCTAAAAATTTGCATGATCTTCTCTTTAGGTAATCAAACGTCTAGAGACATGTAGACTGGATCTGCTTCTCAGAGAGAAAGGTGAATGCTCTGCCTAATATTTCCCTATTGATAACCAGGTTTGTAACAATTAATTGAGGGGGCAGGAGAGAAACCTGTGCTCCTCCCTTGAGCCCTCACATGCCAAGCTGCAGCCTGAATTTTTACAGTTCTGTCCTGAAACTCTGACAAGAAGGGTTTACAACAACAGAAATCTTGCCAGACCCTTAACTGTAGCGACGCCACTATAATATTTATAAGTACATTATACTCTTTCCAAACATATGCACTTATTACTTATGTCTCCGCTTCTGCCTCTCTTCTGGGGGACTTTTCTGTATAAACAAAACAGATTCTCTTGCTTATACTTAGAAAACCTAATTGCTCTGCGTCTCTAGCTGTTATACAAACGCCCAAACAGCCAAGAGATTCTTTCAGTGCATTTGCACAGCAGCAAGTCTCTACAAAAAACATAAACTTCCTTTTCCACTTTGCTCTTCTTTTCTTTCATAAATCTGCCCGTTTCACTCGTGTTTGTATAAGATTCTTCTTTAAAAAAAAAAAAAAAAATGCAATTCTGAGGTGGATAGACCATCAGTTACACAGACCAGTCTTACATGAGCTGACAATTCTGTCCCTTTAAGTAAACAGAGGAACAGAAAAGATACATAAACAAAAGGACCACTTGCAGGGCTGACAGCTCGTCTGCTCCAGCAAAGGCAGGTTCCCAGGGAAGGTGATTGCCAAATAGTAATTGAGAGTGACAGGGATTTCCTAGATTTTCCATGAACATCTCAAAGCAGTTTGTTCCTGGGCACAGATATGCCCATTTCTGCTGATGAGTTAGACAGATGTGGCCTGCAGGTGAGAAACTGCTCAAAAGTAGCTAACCCAAAAGAACACAGGTTCCTCTCCACAAGGCTTTAGCAGGATTCAAAGTCACCAGAGCTTTTAGTGAACACAGACCAGGATGTCCTTACCTGCTGCTGGGTTTCAGGTTTGCGAATCAAAGTCAAACTGAGGAATAATCTGACAGTGGCCTCAATGGAGCTTAAAACAAAATTAAATAGCATTCCATTCTGAAATAGTAGAATTCTACTGAAATCATCTTTCTTGTGAGAGTTTAGCTGTGGTTTAAGCAGCACTTAAGATGGCAACTCTAAAACACTAGGAAATCAAACATGTATAGGTATGTACATGTAGCCTGACTCTAGTCAGGAGCACTAGGTAAGTTTTCCACTTCAGCTGCCTTTTTACACTTACTAAGAAACATTTCAGTTGGGTTGTTGTATCTGTTTGAAGGCTTAGACAATTCAGAAATTAAACTACTTCAAATAATGGCATGCATATAGCATGTAAAAAGGAAGTATTCGTAGGGGAAAAAGACTTTAAAGTAAAAAAGCTACTAGAGCACATGGCACACAGAAATTGTATGAATCAGGTAAATGATTCCTGTGTAGGATTTTCTGGAAAACAGTTTCTCTGGTCCCTCTGATGCTGATGCAGTTTCTCTTATCAGGAGAAAACTATACTGGTCAGCATCTTTCTTCTACAGTTCTTCTGCAGTCATAAACAGGTCATAAAAAAAATGAAACAACTTTTTTTAAAAAGCTACTATCACATAACAAAAGCTCTCTAAAGTATTCTTTCCTGTTGCACTTTATTCTTTCTTAGCTTTTTTTTTTCTCAAAAAAGTATTTGGTTTTTGATGAGTAAGCTCTTCTGTCTACACATATGACATATGTGATATGGCTGCAGAAAGAATGGGGAAAGAGCAGACTCAAGTTATCCCTAAATTATATGATGAGTTGTCTGAATGACTGATCTGATCACAACAGTAAGAAAGTGATGTGAGGTTGGATGAATGTCTATATTTCTAATCCTCACAGTTTTAAGGATGTGAAGACAAAGTTACCTGTGGGGGAAAAAGAACATAATGGAAGACCAAGTATAATCCATATGTAGGAGGACTTGTATTAAGATTGTTCTTAAATATATACGTAATTCCTCTCTCAAAATATTTGCATTAAATTCTGGGGATTAACCTATGTAGAACCTCCCATAAAACACCTCAGAACTCAGTCAGTACTGCTGAAATTTAGCATTGATAATAGGCCTGAGTTTTATTATCTGAAAATATGTCTGATCATTCAAGATTCTTCTGAATTTGAGGAACTTAAGAAAGAATTAGCCCCTGCACTGAAGTTATATGGCACAGAGATAAAGACTAATAAATTATTTTATTTTCCCTTTGTTTTTGGCATGAATTGTGTCAGAACACTTTAGCCTTGGATGAACTTTATCCTGACAACTGAAATTGTAAAGTCAGGAAGTTAAGAGACCATTAAGAAAAATGAGACTGAGGGGGCAAAAAAACATACAAATAGGTTTGATGACAAGGAACAAATTTCATTAAGAAGAAACCCACATGAGGGAAACCAGTTTTTACTTTGCTGTTTTAATGGACAAAGTCAGCAATATAAAACAACCAGGTCATCCATCTATTCCTGCAGGAAAACCACTGGAGCCTTCAATATCATAGTGTCAGCTGCTTTTCTATAGCCTGACCTCATGAGCTAAGAAGCATGAACTCTGCTAAAAAAGATTCCTTTGGGTTCAGTAAGGCTGCCTCCTGTTTTTAAGTTTGCTCTATGTGTGTGTGGGTATTGTGACACCTGCAGTCTGATAGGGCTGTTATTGCTCTAACTAGGCAAACTAATTTAGGCACCCGGGGTTTTTTTTTTAGTCATGCTTAAGTGGCTGATTTTAGCCTTTGAAAACAGGAAACAAGTGCTGTAATTGTAAAGAAGTAATCTGGTAATCAACCCATTAAGGACAAGAAATCAAGGGTGGGTTTTGAGGGTGGTTTGCTTTTTTCTGCGTTGTTTTTGGGGGTTTTGGGGTTGGTTTTTTGTTGGTTTTGGGTTTGGTTTGTTTGTTTGTTTGTTTGTTTGTTTGTTTCTGGGGTTTTTGGTGGGGGGAGGTTCTGGGGGTTTTTTGGGGGGTTTTGGGGTTGGTTTGTGTTTTTTTTGGTAAAGTGGGGAGCTTGAGTGAGAAGCTTACAATTGGACACAACTCAGACACAACTTTCCTTAACTAACCCCTAATTCTGCTTAGAGCAGTAAGGAAGTGGAGGAGGAGGAAGACTTAAATGGACTGAACCAGAAAATAATAAAAGAAAAACAATACTATTCTCTGGAGAAATGAGTGTCATAATGAAAAATCAGTTTATTCTCAGTTAGAATAAATTTTGAAAGAACGAAAACACGAGAAGATAATTTTCAAAGGAACTGCTCTCATAAAAAATTGATGTGTGTATCATGGGGCTAGCTTTAAAAAGGAAGCAATAATTTAAAGACCATTCTTTTTCCCAGAACCCTTGCTTCAAATTTGTAACAAAATAGTCAAGGGCAGAGCTCTTTAGGAAAGCAGTTAGATTCACCTGAAAGTGATTTGGGCAGGTTTTGTTTTCCTTCCTTTTGTTACTATATTGTGATTAACAGATAAGATGAATAAGGAGAGCTAAGTTGTTAAATCAAACTTAGAAAATCAGAGTGGCCAGCCAGGGAGAATGCTGAATTGAAGGAGGAATCATTTTGCTTTCCCACTGCCCAAGACATAAACAAAAGCTCTGCATCTACAGCTCATGAGTTGAATCTTGACCTCAGCTACACCCATAAGTGAAAGACAGGCACTGTAGGTGTGTAGATAATTAACAGCTTTGTTTCTGGGTGTTAGAAGACCAAGCAAAGTTCCAGCAAATTTCACTCGCGAGAAACTAAACCAAAAATTTTTGAGAAATTAGAGGACAACAGATACATGCAGCCAACTATGTAAATCCACGACTTGGCTTGTCAGCAATGACATTAGGCAGGGTTCCTGGGCAATATAGAGACACAACCATCTTCTGTTCTTTGCTTCTGGACCTGTAACTGAAAGTTTTGAATTTGGGTCTGCCTTCCACGGTCATTTGCTGAAGATGATGGCCAGAAGCTGCCTCTAACCTCCTGCCTGTGTCCCAGCACCACTCACCTGAGCTGTGGTACTTTTGCACACAGTGTCTCCTCAGTTTTTCAACAGGAATTTCCTCCCACGCCACTGACAGAAGAACAAACCACATGAAAATGGAATGAGTCCTAAGACACTGAATATTTCCCCTCCCCGTCCTGGATGTTTACAAGCATTCTTTGCTGTCAAAACAATATTCGTACAAACCAGTGATTGTGCTGGGGTATTTCAGCCTAAGCATGTGGCTAGATATATAGAGAAACACTCAGAAAACAACTTTCTTAAACAAATAAACAGCTGAGCTCTTGAACTTTATGCTCACAGTAATCTCTGTCATCATTAATCACACTCAGTGTTTGACATAGCGGCCTAAATGAGGGGGGCATGGAGAGCAGGGGACTAGGGTAGAAAAAATCATAACCTTCTGCTTAAACTATCTGAGAACCATTTTCTTAAACCTGGAATATAGGATGGGCCAGATCCATCTGCTCAGGAGCGTTGATCTTGTGAGGTGAGGAGACAGACCTAATACCTCTGGCATGAGTGATACTAGAAGTACACTCACAGCTGATTGCTAAAGGCCCAAAAGTCACTTACAAGAAGACTCCATAGACCATTATAGCTTCTGTATCATAGCTGTTCAGAGTCTGTTTCTGTTTAAAAAATGAAAAAAAACACAATCCAACTTCTAAGAAAGAGCATTTCTGCATTAAGAAGATGCTTAGGGAAAAGGATCACTTCAGATGTCTTGAAGAGGAGTCAGATAAGGAGCCACAGCTACTGTTTCAAGCAGTACCCTTGATTTGCCTAAGTCTGTTACCTATAGTCACAAATCCAGGTGGACAAGCTCAGGTAGTCCCTGTTGGCAACATGTATTACTCTCCTATGACACCAGAACACTACTGATTTATGAACAAGTTACTGGAGGAGTCATTCACATTATTTTCTTTGGGAAGGGGGAAGACGAGAAGATGGCTGCTGGAGAGATTCAGTGGGGAAAGAGATGTGGGCAAAGAAAACTGATTATTATTGCTGCTAGCAAAACTTGCTTTTTTCCCCTCATTGTCAAATTGTGCTGTTCAGCTGATGAAAACCAGATGGGCCCTCAAACCTTAGATGAAGCAATAAGGTCCACATGCTGAATACTAACATGAAGCAAAGGTGCTAATTACTGGCTTGTAGGTTAAAAAACAAAATGCTCCACCTGCACACTATAACTTCTGAACCTTCATTTGCTAGGAACAGGAAAACTATAATGTAAACAACCTGTCCCATTCATTGTTCTTTTATGAGGGAAAATTTGAATTTTAAGGCAGATTATGACTCTGAGTGACAGAAAAAAACATGCAACCAGATTTGTCCATTGAACTGATTGAAGAATCAAACCATTTCTACGTAGAGAGAGTAGCTGATAGTCTGAGAGCAACCATGTCCCTTAGTATTACCTCAGCCTGGGCACAAATAGATCCTGAAAACTTTTAGCCTCCTGGGAAAAAGATTAATGGAGTCCTAGAGCCTTAGCAGACAGGCCTGGTTCCCAACTGCTGCAAGTGAGCCATGGACCCCAGCATGAGACCAGGGACTTCTGTCCCTGCTGACTTACTGCTGCTGATGGAGCTTGCTTTGCTGCTGATATGCAACAGCAGATGGACTTGTTTGCTTCCACAAACAACACAGGCTTACCAAGGAAGCTACAGAAGCTGGGAAAGTGACAGCCCTTCCCTCTCCATGCTTAGTGTTATGTCTCATGATGCACTGTAGAATAATTAAACCTTGAATTGAACAATGTGCTGTTGGCTGCCTTCCTCACCCTGGCCTCTTTCCACACTGTCAAATTTCCTCTTTTCAACTACATTGCCTTGCCTTTCTTACCTTTTGTTTCAGGACAGATTTCCACCTTCCTTCATCAATTATTTTTTTCTCCTCAGAAGTCCCTGCACTAAAGGCACCTGTGGCTGCAACAGGGACATAGGTAAAGGCATAGGACCAGCTGGATGTAGATACATCTCTCCCTCCAGGGCAGTGTTTGGAAGAAAGGTATGCTTGCCTCTGGCCAGTTAGCAGTCAGCAGCACTTCAGTGTTGTGCTCCTGCTTCTGACACACTTTCGTTCAGCAGCTCTATGTGGTGGGGAGGGTGGTGGAGAAAACAAGTTCATAGTGTGACCCTGTCTAAAATCAGAAGAGCAATCCTCTCCTTGTCAACTTGTACCCAGCTTCCTGTTTTCATGCACCATTCCCTGACTACTATTTAATCCCAGTTTAGCTCTGAAAATATTACAAAATACATTTTTGGCAATGGCTTTCTGAGATTCCTAGCAAAAAAATTCATTTTTGGGAAGATGCCGAAATCTAATAAAACTCTTCAGGAGAAATGTTTTCTAATTATAGCTACTGTGACCACTTGTTGCGTTTAAGCACTGATGTTTGGAAATAACCTGTGATGGGAGAAACTGATACACACTTCTCTGGAAATTATTTATAAGTACTGCTGTCACCAAAAAGACTACCACCCTATGGAATAGCGTGACCTGGGACAAGGGACAAGATTAGACATAAGAGACAAGCTGAAACAGCTCTTGAATACAATTCAGAGAATGGTGACCTTTCATAAATGAACCTACAGTAACGCGAGTCTTTGAAATAACAAGTGCTACCAAATAATTTCCCAGAAACCACTAACTTGGAGATAATGCTGAGGAATAGTATGGAGTAGATCTCACTGGAGTCTGCGATACGCAGGTCTGCATCCTCTGAAACTTAAGATCTAAGATCTTAAGGAAGGTAAAATTAAACAATTTCAGCAATATTTGTGATATAACCCTAATAATTTGGGGAATAGGAAAATATATGGTATTAGAACAGTATTCCATTTTTTCTGGTTGCACTAAAAGTTTCATCTGCTTGGTATTATTTTCACCTTGAAGGTGATGCTGGAGAGTTTCTTCCTTTTACTTGCTAAATATTTGAGTTTTAAAGACATGTCACTTTAAGAAAAATCTCCTCTGATGTTCCTGAATGTATGAAAAAGATCATTCTACTGAATGAAAGTCAGAAGTAGCAATGGACATGCCCTGGGTTCAGCATAGAGCTCCCTTGGTGTATATACACAGAAAAATCCCACAAGGCATAAGTGGAATCCAGATCAGCAGTTTCTTCATTTCATAGGTTTTCAAAGTCCACTGTATATTCTGACGTTTGCTGAAATCCAAAGAGTACTTTATAATCAATTAGCAAAATCTCAGAGGATTTCTCAGAAGCATAGAAGTGATAAATGGACCCCAGATTAGGAGGTGTTCTGTTACAAACTTTGGAAAGCAAATGTTTCCCATCCTAGCTTCCTCATGTTCCAAACCTCATGTACAGGGTATACAGTAAATAAAATCTGCATACAGCCAATATATATGATTCTTACTTTAGTTCTATTAGAAAATGCTAGAAGACCAGTTTGCATTAATTTTCACTTCACTCCCAGACTGTTTCTTTTTAACACATTCTCTCTGCTAGGTCATATCTAATAGAAATATACTTACATGGCAATACCTATTTTCTTATAGATCCACAAATATTCTACTGAGATAGCCAGAGTTTATTTGTTTATTTTTTTTCTGCACAAAAATCAGACTACTGATTCCTACAATGAAATGAGACGTGAGCTCCAAACTAAACAAGAGGTTAACAAGAATTTTATAATTTCCATGTTAAAATGGTTGGAGCTAATACACTCAGATTATAGACCACATAAGACTGTAAAATGCATAAAACTTTTAAAATACTAATTAACTAATTAAATGTTGGAATTACTGACAGATATTATAGCAAATATGTCTCTGAGGGGAGATAAAAGAAGACTGGGAAGGATGGTGATGGTGTCCATCTTTAAAAAAGAGGCAGAAGAGGAAAGGGGAAATTTTTACACTACAACCCCAGGATGCCAGAGAAATGCTTAAACAAATAATCAACAAACCATCTGTAAATACCTAGAAAATAAACAAAGTGATAAGCATAAGCCAGTTTACATTTGCCAGAACAAACTGTGCAAAACCAAAGTAATTCCTACAACCACATAACAGAACTTGTGGATAAAGGAGTCATAGTTATAATACAGCTCATCTTAAGAAATGTGCCAGACTGTATGACATGATGTGCTCTGGAGAAATTTATGGAAGCATGGACTAGGTGAAAGAGAAATACAATTCTCTTTTCAAGAGGGAACAATTAATCGCTAAAGAGTTTTTCCTATATCCAGTACTTCTCAGTATTTTCACTAATGATCCACAAAAGATACAAAAAGTATTTATCAAATATGAAAACCAACTTATTCATCAAATTTGAAGAAGACACCAAATAAGACAAACTCTAAATGCACTAGAAGATATAAAAGACACCATAATCCTCCTACATTCATTTTTGCAGTCAGAAAGGCACACTTTCCACAGGGCAGAGGACTATTTATTGCCTCTTCACAGGAATAAGCTGCTGCATGAGCAGCTAGGGAAGTATTTGGATAGAAAATAACTAGGAGTTTTACAGTGGATCACAGGGTGAATGATGCAGTGTTTCAAATGACACACTGGAGTAGCCTGCAAAAGAAGATAAACAATCTGCAGGAGACTAGATTCTCCTTCTTCCTCTTGAAGAGTTTGAGAGGCCTCAGCTACTGAATCTGAGTAAAAGTATTGAGCATTGACAGGAGATCTGCATATTAAAAGCCTACAAAGTATGCCTTAGAGGAAAAATTGGAATATTTTAGGTTATTTGGTTACTAAAAAGAGAATGGAGGGGACGTGGTAATTGTCTTAATATACAAAAGAATGTTGCAAAGATAAAGTACATGTTTTCTATGCCCTTGGTGTTTAAGACTAGGTAATAGTAAGACTTAGATTTTGTATTAACAAAGGCTTCCTAAGAGCATGAAGGGTGTAGACCCAGAGTAAACACATGAGCAGACTGTGGACTCTTCACAATGAAACACTTTTAAGAAGTGATCAAACGTGTAAGACATAATACAATTGTGGTTGATACTGCCTTTCCATGTTCAACACTTTGAAGTCTTTGTTCTTGTGATCCTGTGAAATCACAGTCCACAGAAAACTGATGGCCTCTGAGGTCACAGTCTTCAGCCTCCTATCAAAGTGCATCTCTATAGTACAGTTCTCAAATTAAAGTTTAATGGCAAGGGCAGACAGTGGTCCACAGAAGAATTTGATATTTGGCAGTGGCCAGCTAGCTGAAAAAGCTTGGAGATACTGGCACAGGCCCTACCTTGAAATCTGAACTCATTTTACATCCCACCTTTATTTTTCCAGGATCTCACTGAAATATGAAAAAAATCAATAAGGGGGGGGAGGGCGGGGCAGTGGTGGGAACTTACCCACTTCCCTTCCCTTCCCACTTTTTCTTTATTTTAAAGTCATGGAAACCAGGAAATTCTCCCAGATTTGCCAGCGGTGCAGCAGTACCTTTTTTTTTTTTTTTTTCACACAACTAAGGTGGAGTAATTTAACCACACCAGATGTATAATTATCACCCTGAAATGCACTGCCTGGAATATATTATTGCTGTCATTAAATGGAATTTATACACAGTAAGGAAACATTTAGCCCCCAGATTTGCTGGACATTATCAGCAGGGCTGCGACATCGAGGGCAGCCCGTCCAACACCTCCAAGTGAGCACAGTACTCACAAACCATGTTATGATTCTGAGTACTTATTACCAATAAAACAAATGTTATGACTGCATATTTTTAAGTAGCCCAGTTGATTTTTCAGCCAGTCTCTCATATGCTGAAGAGGTCTATGTGACACGGTGAGGCTCATTTGGAGAGCTTGAAGACAACACATTTTACTGCACAGCTTTGGTTCTGCACTTCAGGAGCTGCTCTACAGCAATGGCGCTGAAGCAAAAGGTCACACACAGAATAAACCCACTGCAAACAATCACCTCTGCTGATGGAGAGCAACTCCTAACACCGCTTTGGCAGCTGTGGGTATCAAACAGCAGCTGTACTCAAAGGAGAGGAAAGAACATCTGAGTGCTTCTGCTGCAGCCCCAGCCACAGCAAGCCCCAGCAGGCAGGCAGTGGTTGTGGTGTTTTTGTAACACCTTCCCTGGTCCAACAGAGACACTCTGAGCAATGGCTCAGCAAGGCTCCAGCTCACCCGCAGCAAGCAGACCTCGCCATGTATTAGGCTTTGGCGAAGTTTTAGAGCCATGACACATTTAGGCAGGTTGGCATCTGGCAGTTCAAATGCACCTGCTTACAATTAGCTACAATAAATTCCACATAAAATATCTCATTGCTTGGTTCAGGGTACCTTGTTCACATACTCATTTTTTAACCCCTTCAGTATCCTAATTTTATTGAAGGTTAGCCACAGAGGTTTCCTTTAACTTTTATTGACCTTTTCTTCACCAGAGCTTCCCTTTCAAGAATTCAATTTAAGGACCCAATATTGAGAACAAAAGAAAAAACCAATTAACAGCAGTGCAAGAGATGAAATTGTGCTGTATGAGGGCGACTAAAGTAAACAAAACCCACTGAACATTCTCTGTAATGCTGAGCAGAAATAGATTAACTCCTAATATGGAGTTAATACTCTCCCAAAACACACAATAGCATTTCCTTGTACTCCTAATTATGACAATAAAACAACTGTGTTTGGAGAGGAAATGAAGAAACACCAGAAATCACCTGGTCACCCAATACACGTGCATTATTGAGCTATAAACTTCCATTTTTGGATATCACTACCACATTCTGCTGTTACGGTGATATTTTTTATGTCTCACAATATGAACTTTAAGAGGGACAGGTTGCCTGGTTTATGTACTATTGTGGGACATAGAGATTTTTACTGGAATGAAATAATGAACTATCAAACAAGCATGCTCTAATTGTGCTAATAAATAGTCACAAAATCCTGTTAACTCCTAAAGCCTGGGGCAAAATGTATTTACTTCAGGAAAATAAGAAGTAAATTAATTTAGGATAGGATGCACCTGGAGGAAGTTTAGACCTAACTGTTGGCCCAAACCAAATGTGAAGGATGTCTGGATCCAGTTCCATATTCATATTCCATCTTGCTGCTACCTCTATAACATGATGGAATGGGAAAAGCCAAACTCCAGATCCAAGAATACACTATATTTCAAGGATTAATATAAACTCTTTTTCTCCTTCAGTGAGACATAGAACATCCTTGTAGTCAACATAGTGCAAAGTGGATGCAAACATAAGCATATGAAATTTAATTCTACCCATCCATGTTCTATTTCTTTGGGTAACACTAACTTCACATGCCTAACTGCATTATTCTCCCAAATGAAAGAATAATGCTCACCAATATCACAGCCTGATAGGCAAAAAGAGGTGCAGAATGAAGATTGACTACCAGCCTTTCAAAAAACTCTTCCACCCTGATTAAAAGTGGAAAGGAAGTTTTTTATCACAAAAACAATTATGCTGATGGTCTCCCATTCTTTTTCTTTTTTATTCGGGACTTCAGTTAAGCTGAAAATATAGCTGACATTTAGGCTGAGTGGGCATTTGAAGTTCAGTATGTTAACAATGAAATCAACTCCTTATTATAAAATCATGGGATTAATCCCAAACTATATTCCAACAATTTTTTTCTTTTCTTTTTCTTCTTCTCTTTTTTTTTTTCTTTTTTTCTTTTTTTTTCTTTTTTTTGTTTGGTTTTTATTTGGGTTTTTTGTTTATTTGGGGTTTTTTGGTTTTTGATCACTGAGGTCAAAGTATTGTGGCATGTTTATCCTCCCCTACTCTAGCTGGCAACCCTTCTGCTTCCTTTCTCCAACTGGAGGGGAAGGTGAGAGGCTGCTTCTCATTGTCTGGCAGGGGACTTTTGTCTCATGGGAGGGAAGATGCCTTCCTACAGACGACAAAAAACAGTCTCTGTAGACAGGATATACAGCACACTCCATGTAAACTTCATTTGATGTAATTAAGTGATATGCACAAGGCAACATCACTTTATGTGTTACTAAGTTTGCTCTGGCAGACTCCAGGGGCTGAGCCCATCTGGGGCCAGAGAGCGAGGAAAAGGCTGAAGATTGCAGACTTCCGAGTGCAAAACCACCTGGTCAGGTTTCAGATGCTTAACCCAAATTGTCACATATAAACGCACAGGGTGTCTCAGGCCATGTGGAGCTCACAAGCCTCAGTGTTAGAGAAGCTATTTGATACACTTACAGAGGCACTGATTGGAATAAAGGAATGGAGGCACCCCAGAGGAGGGCCACAAAATTGATAATACAACTGGAGCACCTCCTCTATGAAGACAGGCTGAGAAATTTGGGACTGTTCAGCCTGGAGAAGAGAAGACTGCATGGAGACCTCACAGCCAATTTCAAGTATCTGAAGGGGGCCTCCTGGGAAGTTGGAGAGGGACTCTTCATCAGGAACTGTAGTGACAGGACAAGGAGCAATGGGTACACAATGAGAGAGGGCAAATTCAGGTTAAATATTAGGAGAAAAGTCTTCACTGTGAGGGTGGTAAGCCACTGGAACGGGTTGTTCAGGGAGGCTGCGGATGCCCCAACCCTGGCAGTGTTCAAGGCCAGTTTGGATAAGGCTTTGAGCAACCTGGTCAAAGGGAATGTGTCCCTTCCCACGGCAGGGGGGTTGGGAATAGATGATCTTTAAGGTCCCTTCCCTTAACATTTTATGGTTATATAAATGAAAATTACATAGAGGTCCCTAACAATCTTATACAGTTAGTAATAGGGTTAATCCAGAAAAGATCTCTGACACTTTAGAAAAATCTCAATCAAGAAAAAACCCCAAAGAATCATAATTGCAATGTACCAGAGCAAGGCAACGGGAAAAATTGCTGTCCTCACATTTAATCAATTCAAACGTCTGTATCAAAGCAATACAACAGAAGTAATTTTTCATATCTAGTCCACAGAAGCCAGATGCATTTAGAATGTGTGTACCTATATATATAGTTCCCATCAAAATTGGTGGGAGTTGTGCAGCCTCACAAAAGGCATACAGTCTTCTTACTTGAAGCACTTTAGCCATGAAAATTCCAGAGAATTTATCTTGTCACTAGTCTCTTGGGATGCATCTGTCTGACATTCAGTAGTTCAGGTAAAGAAATAAAAAAAATAAATAAATAAAAATAAAAATAAAAAAAAAAATAAAGGCAACAGAAGAGCTTTTTGATATTTTATTAAAGACTTTTATGTAGAGCAGGGTTCAACAAGATATTTGCTACTCCACCAAAGATTTAAGCCACCAAAAGCCAACTTGGGCCTTTAATATAAACCAAATCCCCCCATATTTAGTTGAGCATGGAGAATGCAGTATCACATTAAAGTGAATCTAATAGCTGAAAGGATGGAATCAATAACTTATATTTCTCTCTCTATAATTCTTGTTGACTTGACATAGCACCACTCTCCCCGAACATATTCTGATTTCCCCAAAGCTTGAAATTCTAGGGAGAGCTGTAACAAAATCTCGGTCCAACAACTTTGTGATTGCTCCCTCTTCATAAAACAATTTCCCTGAGTTCTGTGCTTCCTTGACAGCTCTTTCTCATTACAGAGCTTTCCCTACCTCATTACTCAATATCCTATCCTATATTGTCCTTGAACACAGAGAGCTCCCTCTCCCCATTTCTCAGTAGGAGACCATGACTCATTTTTGTACTCCCTCCCCAGGAACCAGGAGTTTCCCAGGTGCATCTCATAAGGGAGAAAGCAAATGGTTGCTTAGGCAAAAATGTGTTTCAGGTGAATGCACATTGAGGCAAAAGACAAGCAATGTGGAGGAACTAGATTTACCTTTCCCATTGTTTACTTATTCCCAAGTCTAATTCCCTTCATAGACTGTATCACCAATTCCTACAATTGCTCTTGTTTTTCACTGTTGGCCTCTGCCTTCCTATATCCTCTTCCCTCTTAATTTTAACATGCTTAGGAAAACCAAATCGCCCCAAAGAAATTCCATGGGGAAAGTCCTTATGCAGCTATGCAGTACATAAAGAGGAGCTTGTTTGCTCAGCTTATTGATGAGCAGAAACTTTGCCAAGCTGCAAAGAGCAGGACTTGATTATGGACAGCTGCTTCACACTGTTACAAGAGGCAGTTTTGCTGCATGTTTAAATTTTGGCTGTTTCTTTCATAACTATGCTGTAAGTGCTTGTGAAAACCTCCAAAGCAACAGCTTAACAAATACTATTTACCATCCTTCTTTTCCTATGGGAGTCATTGTTATGTTATCCTTACAGGTGTTTTCCTTATAGCAGCCTTAGTATGCAAAGTGGGGATTGGTGGCTTCACTGCGTCATTTTCATTCTCCTCTTACTTGTACTGTAATGTCAAGATTGTTCTGCTTTTCCTGCTTGGTGCCTTCTCTGATCTAACTTTCAGTGCTAATAAGAGTCTTTCCACTCAATTCCTAGTGTATCATAGGGGGATTTATTTTCAAAGGTGCCCAATTTCCTGTTGCCTGTTATAGTGGATCTTCCTAGAAATCACTGTGATCAGATAGCACATTGTGACTTTGTTCCCCTATCAAATTTCTTTGGCATTAGAAAAGAGTGATGGAGTGCCAACATAAGCAAAAGTACATGGGGTCAATTTCTTAGCTGGTGTCATCAAACAAGTTCATTCCTCCGCACTAAATTCTTACACAAGCTGAATTTCTGTAAGACACGGGATTTCTGCTACAAACTGAGCAAACTTTGATCTCCATTATTTCATCTGAAAGTGGCAGAAATAAGAATTTTTCCAGGCCTCACATATGAGAGACACAAGACTCCATGGAAGCGTAAAAGAGAAGACCATGAAATCAAAGGAAAAGGAAAGGAGGAGAGGAGGCCCTTTGCAAGAACAGCTGGAGAAAGAAAAAAATCCTTCCACTGCTGTGCTGGCTGCCTCCATCACTCTCCTCAGAGTCCATGCAGGTGCTGGGTCTGCTGGTGGGTTGTGACCTGCTGGCTGATGGCACGAGTGATGAATCACAGGGCTGCAGCCAGCACTGGCCAGTGACCTTCAGGTGGGAACCCTGCCCAAGTCAGGGGTCCTTCAGTGGCCTCAGAATGCAGTGCAGGTGCACGTGACATGAGGACATGGATGAAATATATCTCACCAGAGGTGTGAGGTGTGCTGTGTTCCCATGCACAGACAGTGCCGCTCTGTTCAGCTCTAGGCTGGATACGGCACTTTCCTTCAGCAGGTTTATAAAGCACATCAGCAAGGAGGTCAGCACTACTCCTTATATTTTGCAGACTGAGAAAATGGGGAACAGGTGAACCAAATTATTAAGAACACCCAGGAAATGTTTGGCAAGGCCAGGAATGGAAGCCAGCTCTACTCTGGTGCCTATATATGGTTTTGGTACAAGATTGTCCATTCTGGCCTGTCAGATGTAAGAACAGACATTTTACAAGCAGCCCTTTCTAACATGATTTTTTTTTCTATTATTATTCCTCTTAAAATAATCCTGCCATTAAAACACAAGTGAATTCACAGGCATAAAACTCCATTTAAATAACATGATATTGACAGAACCTGACACAAAGCCTGGAAATTCAGAGTTATGGTTGGCATTCCCTGTTGAATTTGAGTCACTGTGTCTTTTATTTTCCACATGAGCATTAGTGTCAGCCTTAAGTGTGGATTTCCTGACTTTTTCAGCCTGTGTCATAGCCTTCACTTTATTTAAACACAGAATTTTTCCTGCAAGTATCTACTGAATAGGTCACCAGAATTACAGTGTCATTTTACTGCTTCTAAAGTAGGACCTGGCAAATAAACTAAGAAACAACATAAATCTTGATCCAAAGGCCTAACCAAACCCAGTCCTAATTTTTCTGACTTTATAAAGAAGAAAAAAGATGGCTGTAGGTTTCTTTAAAAATAAAAATAAAATAGTATATTTTGCCTTTTTCTGTCCAGGACTAGAAGGAGAAATTAAAACACTAAGTGTTCTCACATTGCCTTGCTCTGCTGTTGCAAAGGCAGGGTAGGCAGGCAGTTCAGCCATGGTCATATATCTGAGCAAATGTTGTTTACCAGAAGAACTGCCAGGGCTTCCATCAGTGCACTGAATTTTTGGCTATGATGAACCAGCCAGGTCACTGCAGCTCCTAGTGCATGCAAAAGGGAGATGTAGAGTCAATATGAGCCATGGAGTAATTTGTGTGGGGGAGGAACACGTGTGTGCATCTTACTGTCAGCATGCCATGCTGTCCCTGCTACTCTGCAGGCACACATCCAGACCCATGGCATCACTTGGCACGTGCCTGGGTGATGTGCTGGGTGCATCTGCACAAGCAGACCTGTCCCATGAGAACAGGGTTAAAGGTGCATGGTCACAGTCATTGTCATGTGTGTCTGATGGAGAAGGGATGGACCAACACCAGCAAAGAGCATCTGTCTCAGGAGTCCTCCAGCTCCATCTCGGATGGACCTGGGAAAGGCCAGGCCACAGGTTGGATATTTGGTCCTGCAAAGCCAAATCTGAACTCATGACTAGAAATTATCTGCTCACCAGCCTTATGATAGAACACCAGCATTATCTGTACTGCTTTCTCTTTAAATCTCCCTCGTGCTAAATCCCGTAATTTGGACATTTGGTACGTATTCTACCAATTAAAAGTGCACATGTGCTGGGGGTGCTCAGCTGCACCTGTATAGGACTGAAGGTATCAACAGAGCTTTGCTACTTAGAACTTCACTGAGCCCTGGCCCGAATCTGTCCCAACACAGCATACGAGCTTCCCTCTCTGTGCAAGCCAATAGTCTGGTGGTATTTCAGTTTATCAGAATTTTTCTTGTTGCCTAATTCCCAACTTCTTAAAAACATGGCTCCAGTAAGTAACTGAGTGGAAGAAAACTGGGAAGATTGTAACTGTATTTGTCTCAGACATAGCCTGGTATTTTAAAATAAAATACTAGATAAAGATTATTTCTATCACTTACGCAATTTCTAAAGCCTGTCTGAGAAACTACAGGAGAGGGTCCAGTTCATTCTCTTTAAGATAGAAAACAAGACAAGTCCTTATCACATATTTTACATAGAAGCTCACTATATACTGTGGCTCATTTAAGACTTGATAGTGAAGTTGCAAAATTGAGATCAAAGTAGTTTTCAAAAACATAATCTCCTTCTTTTAAGTAGAATCTGTAGATTATGCAGTGTTTCCTGGGTACGCATAAACAACTGGCTTCATGAAACCTCATCATTTAGTAGGCTTGAGACAATGGTACATTCTTACAAAACTTGTCTGTGACAACTCGTTATTACAGCAGAAAACTAAACTAACACGTCCTTAGGCCTGATCACTGAAAGGTCTATTCTCAGTTTAGGATCACATTCTGCCTAGCACATAGGGGAAAAAAGAATTCTGTGAGGCCAAAGAGAAAAACACATCCCAGACTAAGGACAGCATAGACTTGGACTTCCGCATGTCTTCAACACATCCCATTGGGCCCATCTGTAGGTCTATTAACATGATCCCAAACTCAAAGAGGCCAAACACTTTGTGTCTCAGTTGTTCTGGCACTGGAGCTGCCCCTGTGGTTTGCAGCCACACTTGTCTCCCCTGTGCCAGAAATGTGCAGCACAGAGCTGGCCTGGCACCGCTGACAAGTGTGAGAAGTTTGAGGGAAGGAGCAGCCAAAGCCAGAATCATGCACGAAGGTCACTTTTGCAAGATCTCAAAACTTTCTTCTGGACCAAGCCAGGGATCTCGGTGATACCTCCCATTATTTAGAGAGAAGGCAGGCATCTGATTTACCTGTGGGTATAGTCACTTCTCCAGGACAGCTAGTATAGGATTTCATTTTATCAACTCTATATCTATGTCAATATTTAAGCACAACTGTGAAAAGTCTTTTCCTCTGCTGTGTCCTTCTTTTCTTTTTAATAAGAATAAACAGTTAAAAAGGGATAAGACTGTCATTTCAAGGACTGCTTTTGCAGTATCAATATATAACTATTTACAGAACCAAGCAGAACACTGAACTCCTTACATTGAGGTCACAAAGATGGAGCAAGAGAGGAAAAAAATTAAGAAAAAATTAAGCTCATCTCATTTTCCCACCGGAACAATGCAGAGAGCTGTGTGAGCACCTTTCTGCATTGCACAGCAGGAACAAGCCGGGGGATTGTGGCAGGATCCAGCCTGGTCTCCTCACCTTGAAACACTGTCTTAAAACATCATATTTAGGGTCAGTATGGTATACAGGATGGGGAGCCACCATCTGAGAAGCAGACAACACCTGCCAGTCATCAAACCACCTGCAGGAGTGGATGGGAACCAAGTGCAGCGGTGCAGCTCCAGACCCAGTGCCAGGTGCCCCAAGCACCTACACAGCCTTCAGCTCACCTCCCACATCAAGAGACCCATCAGTACCAGATCATGGGGATTCCAAACCATAGGCTCTCATCTGGGAAAAGAAAAAGTGTCAGAAGGTTTTTAATGTGAACCATAGTCTTTTCCTTAATACTTAACATTGCAAAATACAGTTTCATGCTTTTGCGATTAGTAACTCAATTGCAGAGCTTGTTCCTAAAATTAAATCGGAAAAACTTCAGGACACTATGCATAAACATGCATATTAGAACGTAGAGGCTGTTCCCAAAAAGGTAAAAAAAAAAAAAAATCAATTTTTTTTTTCAAATCCAGAAACTTTGACATCACATGTATGCATAAGAGATTAAGTGGAATGCCAAAAGTAACAGTTTCAATTGGATTTCATTACTCTGTGATGAGGTTGTCCTCTGTTATTTTTGGTATAGCTCTTAATGAGCTGAGCAACCATGCCAGTCTAATAAAGATTTGCTTGAGGTCTTTCTTCAATTTATAAAATGTATTTTTAAATAAATCACAATTTATTTTGTCTAAGGAGTAACATAAAAGACTTGGTTACAGAGCAGAAGTTTCCTTTTGTGTTCATGTTCATGTGGATAAGAGGGTTATGTTGGTGATCTCCCTAGCATTCCCTTTTTTCCCTTTTTTTTTCCCTCTGACTTTCCATCAAGCATGAACTCTTCTTTTAATGGTCTGGAACCAGAAGTTTCATGGGGTGGAGTTGAAAAAAACATGGGAGAGAGGAAAAATAATTTCACACTTAATACCTGATAGGGTGGGTCTTTTTGCAGAATGGAATAGAATTCTTTTTAATTTCTTCACTGAGTAAAATACATTTGTCTCATGTCCTTTACACCTCATTCAGACATGAATGTCTCCTTTATTCACGTACTCTGAAGAAAGATGTCTTCACTTTGGAAAAGACTATGGTTAGTCAAATAAGAAGGAGATTCTCAGAGTATGAAATTGCTTAACAAAAATGGCATATTTCATAACAGAAATGAAAAATCAAAAAGACCTCTCCATGTCTCTGCATGAATTCTTTGCCTAAATGAGTGCCACATGTCATGGCTTCTCATGGAGAAAGGGGAATTTTTCATTCTGAATCTCACATATGGTACACAGTCTAAATCAGATGGAGATAAAAACGCAAGCAAACTATGCACAGTTTTGTCATGTGAGCTCCTAGGATGCTAATGTTGCCTGTTCATCAGAAAAAGTAATTTAAAGAAAAAAAGCAGAAAACACTCAGTTAAAGGTAACTAGGCCCACTCTTTCCAGTGGGATTATCAGTGGTAAAAAACTAACCTTGTTAAAGCATCATTTAGTTTCCCCTTCAAATGCTTTTCCACATGCTGCAATGGATAGGCATTGAGAAACTTGAGCATCAATAAAGAGTTTGTTTCTAATACATCAGGGATCTCATCATTCTCAAGGTTCTGTTAGGCCTTTTGGTGCAATGATGCTACTCTGCAACTGAAGCCTTGGGTGCAAGACCTCAAGAGTAGCAAGATTAGGTCCCACGTATCCCTGCTTACCTGAACAGATTCTTCACAGAGTCCTGAGTTCTCAATGGAAATTCCTTGTTTAAAATACAAAATGTTAATAAAGGGGGAAAATCTTAGTTTTTTTTAAATCAGTGTCAGCAAGACTTTATAACTAAGAGCATAATACCTTAATATACTTGTAAGCAATGACATTAACATATATCTTTCTAAAATAAAATTCATTTTGATAATCCTTCAGAGCTAACCCTACAAAAAATCCCAAACAACAACAACAAAATCCCTAGCATAATTACCTCTTGTTTAATAAATTACTTTTTCTACTTGCCCTGCCTTTCAGTCTTCCAGGAATAGCCTGGCATATACTCAAGTGTCTGTTATAAATGGAGATTAATAAAGCTTATGTTTTAAAGGGGTTTAATAAAGTCCAGAACAAATTAAACCAGAAGTAGCACAACAAAAAGCCTATTAATAGTGCTACACCAGGGACCTCCTAAAGGCACATAGCTTTGGTGTATTCCAAGTATCATCTTGCACAGTACCTTGAACAGGATGTGGGTTGAGAAGGTTTCACAATGTGTCTGGTTTTCAGTAAACTACTTGTTAACTTTTGGGTTAGTTTTCACTGAAATTGTCAAACGATAATTGCTCCAAATTTGATTTCTAGAGCACTTTATTCCCTTATTAGATGTGTATTTCCAGGCACACAATGATACACACTGGGTTTTGTTTGATCTACCTTTACAGAGTCAGTTAATAGGCTTAATTATTCTAATAATAACCCTCACAGTTAGGAAATGTTTCTGCCCCAGTGCTACTTATACCCTCTTGGAGAACCCAAAATAATCCCTTTTACCATGATAATGCAATATTACTTTCAAGTTAATACTTTTTTTTTTATTTTGGGAGTAAAGGAATAGAGTAGTATGTAGGATCATTGTCATATTCATTTTAATTATCTATTAATATTTAGAGCACTTCATGGAATTATAGATGAGGAAAAATTACATGTATCAAAATTCTGAGCTCCTTGGTTTGCGTTTTCAAGAAGATGAATACATTTATTACAATTTAAAGCTCGAAACAACAAAAGATAGGAAATAACTTTTTAATATGAGTAATTATTCACAAATAGGAAGAATCATGTGAAGGAAGCAAGGGGAAATATGTCCATATCATATAGATAATTTACCAACTCAGCAAAAAAGTACCTCATGTGTAGCCATAGCAGTGTTAAGTTAGCTGGCTATTTCCATTTAGGTATCTGGAGCTAAATCCACCAAGGGATGTAGGTATGGTGACTCTTCCTTTTGCCTTAGCAAACTGAGGCAAGCATTAAACCCAGTGTACTGAAAGTCTGAGTAAACTGCCTTACATCCCTCCCTCCACGGGCAGGAAAATAGGCAGTATGGAGTGAGGGTCACAGGTCAGCAACAGGGACGCACATGGACACAACACAGGTGAAGAAAGAAGGGAGCATGTCTGCCATCCTGCCACTCTCCTCACCTAAAAGCACTGAATTAGACACCTTTGGGAAACTGGTCTTTGATATTTTGCACTAGGCACATATGGTTTCTGTCTGTGTGTTCATCTCCTGCTTTCAGCTGGGATAGAGTCAATTTTATTCTTAGTAGCTGGTACAGTCCTGTGCTTTTTGGATTCAGGTTGAGAATAATGTTAATAACACGCTGATGTTTTTCTGGTTGCTAAGCAGTGCTTACTCTAAGTCAAAGACTTTCCAGTTTCTCATGCCCTGCCAGCAAGCAGGTGCACAAGAAGCCAGGAGGGAGCACAGCCAGAACAGCTGACCTGAACTGGCCAAAGGGATATTTCATACCAGAGAGCATCATGCTCAGTGTATGAACTGGGGGAAACTGGCTGGAGCAGGGGGCTGATCTGTGGTTGGGGCAGGCTGAGCATCAGTCAGCAGGTGGTGAGCAATTGGGTTATATCTCAACACATGAATCTTGGTGATTTTTTTTTTAATTCTCCACCCCGCCCACAGAGAAGGGGCAGGGAGTGAACAAGTGGCTATGTGGTACTTACTCGCTGGCAGGGTTTAAACCACAACAGTGCATAACAGGCTTATGATTTCTCTTGAATCACAGCTGGAAGAAACATCAGCACAACCCATTTTATATACAAGAACCTAAGAAGCAGGCTGTCTTCTTGTGTGCTAAGATACATCCTAACTCGAAGCATGATGTTCTTCACACCTCTTGAAGCTGGGACACTGAACAGTCCAGCATACAAAATACATAAGGGTAAGTGAGAAAGAAAAAGCAAGTCAATGCCTTACTTGTGGCTTGAGGGGAAGGGCAGTCTTGCTGGGAGAGGAAAGATGTGGATGATGCCCAGAGAAACTTACAATAATACAAATTTCTATCCTGTTAGGTTTGCACACACAGAAAAATACCTACCTACCTTTTCTTAAACTTCACTTCTCCCCTTGGAGGCTCAACTCTCTTTTGAACTCTGGGGATTTTTCCACTGTCTGATATCTCATACTCTTAGTACCCTTCCCTCAGCCTCTCTGTACTTCGCTCCCTCTCCCTCTCATCATTGTTGATGTTTGAATGACATGGATAAGGCACTTCTGGTTGTCCCCTTCTTTCTTCCTCTCCCACATTCCCCTTGCCTGGGACAGGATATCCAGCTCAGTCACTCCCCAACCCAGCTCTTCACAACACTACAGCACACAACTATGGACCAACTCTGAGCTATTAGAAAGTGTATACTAAATGCTTTGGCTTTTTACGGACAAATTTTTATTGAAATAACACATTCAGCAAAAACATTAATCCTTGAAATCAGTTTTAGCAGGAAACAAAAGACCATGTTCTGCCATGATTTCTCCTTTCAATGAATAAAATTATAGCATGGTAGGAAATAGGCTGGAAGAGATGTCAAAAGATTATCTGAAGTGATATAAAAAAACTCTCCTTGACACAAGGTAGAATCAATTTCAGTACAGCTAATCCTGATGTTTAAACATCTTCAGTTTAGCAATACTGCAGCCTTACTCAATGATATCGTTAAGACTGCAGTTATCTTTACAACTAGGAAGTTATTCTGAATGTATTCTTTAAATCACTCTTAATTAATCAGTGATTTAATCACTTTAAGTCATCTAAATGTACAGTTTATCCTTTTCCCTTCTTTCTATGTGTTTGAATACTGTCATTATACTCATAAGTCTCATTTTCGAGATAAACTCAGTTTTTCCAATCTTTCCCATATCTCAGACTTCCTAGCCTAGTTTGGATCCTTCTCAACTTTTTTATACCTTTCTTTGTATCCAGTACCCAAAATGGTCACAACTGTCCAGCTGAGGCTTTGAGAGAAGAAAGATGGAGTGGAAGAATTACTTCAAATAGTCACACTAAAAGAAATGTGACTCATTTCAAACTAAGTATGGGTCTTGGTGAGTGAGGTAGCACAATCAAAGTAACATTTCCAAAAGCTCAAGTCCACATTTTCCAATAATGGTAGAAGATTCAGCACTTTTTGAAAAGCAGAGCCTTCAAATGCATTTGAGCAGCATAATGTAGAATCAAACTGTCATTTGCTATGAATATCCCTGAGTAAGGAATGGCCAAAGGCTGAAGTCAGCTCTTATATCTGATACTACTAATCACTGAATGCACTCCTATAATTTTTAGTTGGAGGATGAATTGAAGTCTTGACTCTGCAAAAGACTGTATACACCACCTAAGCCATATTTCTGTGTAGTATTATGGGGTCCTCTGCAACTGGGTTATTTGCTGTGTGTACAAAACCAGACAACTTTATAAAGGTAGGAGGGAACACAGCAAAAATTTGGGGGTTCCCAGAAGCTATTAAACCTTTTTACTTTGGATATCATTTTAGCCAAAAATAGTTCTCATAGGAAAAAAACATTTTCTCTTTGTGTAACACTTTCCAAAATGGAATAAAACCTTTAAATGAGCTAAAAGTTTTTATACCATGGTATTCTACAAGGCTTTAAATTATAGGTTTATGATTCTTCCATCCCTAAACAGTAGCCAAATATAATAGTGTAGGGAATATAATGCCAGTTTAGCAGGTTTGGAAATAATGTTGTTGTGTTTCTTAATACAGAGCACTTTCACATGCTCCCTGCTGTGTGACTTTCAAGAATGGTGATGTGGCAATGTATAGTTGGCAAGGTATGCTCCATGACAACAGTTAATTAGTAAATAAATGATCCCAGGTCCATTTCCACTGAGTTCCAGTTGTAATAGCACAGTATGCAGGTTTAAGCTCCAAGCTGACTAATTCTAATAGTTATAAATGAAATGTTGCTTTGATTTGATATATGCTTTAATTTTCTCCATTGACAAGCAACGGATCCAGGAACAAGACATAGTTCTGGTCTCCAGCACAGTGACTCTGAACTGCAGGAACAGCTAATGAACATGTTGAGATGGCAAAAAGATGTAAAAGTTTACAACCTATTATAGAGAACAAAATAAGATGTTTAATCATAGACCTTCATAAGGAGCCCAGACTCTTCCCGTGCACCAGCCTGTAATAAACCTACACGGGAAGGCTCCAGTACATCCTGGTCCAACATCAGGCACAAGAAGAGAGACAACAGGAGTTCACACAGAGACCACATCATATGGTCATTTCTAGCAATTTCTAGGAATTGAAGCTTTCCTCCTCAACTTGGCCTTAAGGCAGAGTAGGAGCACTCAAATGGCAAGTTACAAGTGGGAGGCAATTCAGGAAGTTGCTGCTTTTCAGAAACAGACATGGAAGATCCCTTAACACAACAAGATGAGAGAATTCCTCAGGCACAGCTCACTGGACAGTGACACCATATTTTCGTGCCTGCAATGATGGTGAATGTATGCTTTCTTCTCACCAAGTGTGCATAAGTTTAGAAAGAAAGGCTCACCTGACACTCTGGGATCAGAAGTTTCCATTAGGGTCACTGCTCCACTAAGAGCTCCCTGCTTCACCTGGGCAAGCCATCAACATTCACCTTGCCCTGCAGGACCTGTCTGTCCCTCTCTCTCCAACTCCCTCCATTCCCAATGGGAGAACTACCTTTGGTACCATGCTGATACAAAACTATCTTGGTACAATGCTGATGAGCCTTCTCTTTTATTAATTTAAAGAGCAAAATCTCTTGCAATTTATAAATGAAGGAAGTAGCTATTGGCCTTTTTTAAAATCATTAAGCACACTATCTAGGTCAATTGAGTTTACTCATAGAATCTAGGTCAAGATTTTCACATGCTGAGGGAATTCATATGCCTCCTTCCTGTCTTGTTTCTCTGGTCTCTAATAAGGGAGAAATTTATGCTCCAGCTTTAGGACATTTCTGTTGAATTCAACATCCGCAAGGCACAAATGCCTTCAAAAAGCAGCCTTTTGTGTGTTCATTGAACCACTTTTTTGGTCAGATGCATATGCTGAACTTTGCTACTACTTTCTAAATAAGTAGAACTTAATAAGAGGGAGACCAAATTTTCTGCTGCTCTACACCAGCAAACGCCAAGAAACTCAGTGAAGATTCACACCCACTGAGAATCTGACTGCAAACATTGAATTTTCTACATGTACAAGTCTGGAGGTTGCCTGAAGAATAAGATCCCCCTACGTTCATACACAGAACTTCTATTGGTGTCAGTGGGAAGCCTGGGATAGTATAAATATTTTACACACATGCTGGCATATCCTGTGTCTGCAGAAGAAAATGTTTGTTTAATTTAAAGTAAATGCATGTAGTGGGTCACATCCTCAACTTGACTACACTTCTCTGCCAGAACCATGTCACCTTCTGATGCACAGAGAAGTTAGAGGATATTTTAAGTTTCATAGTATAAAAATAATTGCCATGGAATATTAGAGAATATATAAGAAAGACAATAACTTAGACATTCCATAGTCTGCTTAACATGAAATAGAACCTTATATTCATACAGTCACATTCCTATACTTCTCCAAAAAGGCTATTTTTGGGATTGGGGAAATTTAATACTCAGTGAAAAAGAAGACATAAATGTAGAGAAAATCTTATTGTTAGAAAGTCACTTAGATAATATTCTGGCTCTCACCAGCTACTACTCTTCTGAAAAATGTGAAAAATCTACCTGTTCCTGTATTTTCTGCCATTTATTGCTGTTGAACTTTCTAAAAACATATATAGTGATAGAATGTTTTCCCCTTTTATACTAAGGTCAGCTGAGCAAGCATGGGGTTTTTTTAAGTATATTTTGTGATTTTTAGTGGGCAATTTCATTGAAAAAGTTTGTTTCATAAGCCACAGTTTGTTAAAAAGCACTTGAAAAAATGAAGTCTTAGCCAAACTTCTCTGAAGTTCATTGTACCAAAAATCAGACCAGCTATTTCTCAAGGTCTGTTTGAAATCTCCAGTGGTCAAAATCTCTCCTTGAGTTGATTTCAAATATACAGTGAAATATATAATGGTAAATATATAGTGGTACTTTGCTGCATCCCTGCTTCATCTGTGAGAAGAGCAGGTACAAAAAAGTAAAACAGTAAAACTGGACACAACATTGCTACAGCAGGAGTCCTCCACCACACACAGAGGTAACACAGCCTCTCAGTTCCCATCATACACCACCACTCACATACTGTGTTTTATCTCTTGTAGACAAACATCAATGTAAGAACTCATGAACACTAAAAAACCAACTTCTTTTACAATTTTATTTCTTCTCAAGATAGACCACTCAGCCTCTGCCTTTCTCCAAGAATGAAATAGCTTTCTTAATGTATGACCTTAAAAGCAGCTGAAATAAAATAATATGACCTATGTTTATAATTAATCATTCCTATCTTTTCCATCTTTTTTCTTTTTTTTTTATCATCCACAGTTAATATTAACACCAAATTCACAGGGTTCCTTGCAAACCATTGATGAAACTGTTAATGTTCATGAACTTCATGCAAATTTCTCATGCACTGATGATTGCCCATTTCAAGTAGTATCTAATGTATGTTGTCTATTTCTCATTTGGGCCATACAGAATCACACAGTCCAGTCTGGAGAACCATACCAGTGAATTTATCCACCTTTCTGTGTATCACAACATCATGGATCCAAACTGTGTGAGGAGTTCTGCTGAAGTCAGGGAGGAAACCCATTCCCTGGCAGCTTCTGCATTGCATCTTTGCAGCATAGCTTTTGTCCCACCAGATGTTGATGCACTGTTTTAGGACGATCCAGAACTGATCCCACCGTGGCCTAATTCTGAAATTACCCCAAGTAGAATAAAAGTCTAACTTCCAAGGTCCTGATGTAATGGCTGAATTATGGCTAAAACGCCAAACTCCTCCTCTGCAGGTACAAATTACTGGCCTCAGAGTGCACTTCTAAAAGTTTAGAATCCATGAATTTCACACACACAGTTAAGAGAACTGAAACATGCTGGCCTCCCTCCACCTCTTGAAAAATGGTCACTGAGCACCTGAACCTTATTTTGAGTTTTAAGGCATGAAGGAAGGAAAAGAAATGTGGATAAAACTACATGAGGCTTTAGTTTCTCAGTCAGAAATTAATTCTCTTTTTCAGTGTTCAGGGAGCCTTGACAGTACCCTGTGAGTACAAACCTACTTAAGAGCAAAACGTCTTTCAGATGGAAAAAATAGATCCATTAACAAGTCCTCATCACATCTGCCTTTGAGATCTTCCCAGGCTCTCTGAAAATTGCCTGTGTCCAGTGATTCTCTCCTCATGGTTGGTCCTGGCAGTGGCTGGTAAGGAGGGAGGAGCCAGGAAGAGCCATTATTCCCAGTTTGTGAGTGTTTTGGGTGGGGTTTTTTTTAACTCCCCATTACAGTCACAGTTCCAGCACACTGTGACTGCAGAGACAGGGCTGCTGCAGAGACACACAGGAAGGTCGAGGCTCACCTGGAGATGTGCCTGGCACCAACTAGGCAAGCCCAGCACATGCACCAGTTGCAGGCAGGCCAGAAAGTCCCTGTGGCACTGTGGCACCATGGCAAAGTTTCCCTGGGCAGCACAGAGGGTGATGGCACTGAGCAGGGGGCTGCCAGAGCAGAAAGAAGGAGGCTTGGCTCCTTTTATTGCCAGACCCATGGGAATTGCCCTGGGCTCCTGCCTCCTTCCTCCCCCACCACCATCTTGGCGGCCCCCTCTGTGTTGTCAGGCACAAGCAAACTTTCCATTAGTCAGAGGAAAAGCATCCAGCAGTACTTGCTATGGATTTATTCGGTATAGCTTTAACCATATTTTGAAATGCAAGATCAATAGCAATGTATATACACCAATATTTTTTATACGGAACAAATTCATTTTCACACTTGGCATGCAACTAAACACCAGAGTCATGAAGAAGCACAGTTTCTAAAGGCCAGCACATTTCATGCTGGGAGAGCACTGCACAGCTACCCCCTAATAAGATGCAATATAGACCACAGCAAGGCACGTGATGGTTTGATTAAAGTGAACACAATAAACAAAATGCTTAAAACTGTAAATATTACCTAAGCTAAGAACACGGGGGGAAAAAAAGAAATGCAGAAAACAGATCTGACAATGTTTCAGCTTCTCATGGCTTGAAATAATTTTCTCATGTTCGGACTGTTATTTGCTCTGAAGTAATTCTTATGTGAGGGCAAATTCACTGTAACCTTTCCCACACGCCTGCTCTGCAGCATGTACGTGGCTTAAAGAGAAACTTCCACACTCTGGAGAGCTCACCAGCACACAAGCATTAACTGCAAATTTCCTTCACCTTCTTCCTGCATCTTTTCATTTGTCTCCTCAGAGGTGCTAATTAACTGCACTGGTCATGTCCAAAAGAAAGCTGCCTTCTCCTGCAAGCCGATTTTCTCTCCACAGCTGAACTTTCACAGAGAATCACAGGACCAGGGGCTGCATTTCACCCATAGAGATGCATTGACATAGTGAGGCAGATCCTTGCTTCTCTGCTCTTACTCCACAGAGATAGGCATGAGCCAGCTGCATCCCAAAAGTCATACGGCTCTGTAAGCCCAGGACTGAGCCAGGACAGGTCTGCCATATGGCCACTGCCCTTCCTGACCAGCAGGTACCTCCACTGCTGTGCCTGGAGTACAGCAAAGCAACTTCACATCTTTTATGCCTAACATGGCCTAAGCATAAGCAGAAGGGATTTCTCAAGATCCTGACCTACAAGGGTCACTGGAGCTGCATGGTCTGCTGTCCTGTTGGAGTCCAGTCCCCTGGGAGTGCTCAGCCTGTCCCCTGCATTGAGGTTCATGAGGGATCAGTTGTGCCATATTCATTCACTCACCCCTATACAGCCTGGGACAACTTCCCACCACAAAGGTAGACAGAAGTTTTATTACCCCACAAAGATGTTTAATTTCACTTTTGCATAAAGTATGCAAGGTTCTGTTCATCCTCACCCTAAGGACTCACACTTCAGGCTGAGACAATCTGGCAGTGTGGTCTGGATGCTCCAGGGCTTATGGAAATCTTCTGACATAGCTTTCTACTATTCTGAATTTATTCTCCCCAACATAATCAGATCTTTTCATCCTCGTCCTCATTCTCCCTCCCCCTGCACCTAAAGCAGCTCCTTTCCTCTGGCTTCCAAGAACTCCCCTTTCCAAGCTATATTTTATCAGGGCAGTCTCAGTTTTGGCAAGTTTTCTTTTGGGCTCAGCTGGCTGATGTCTTCCCATCCCATGCATTCCTCAGGTCAAAGGTATATCCCAAAATGTACTCACTCCCTCTAACCCAAGGGAAGCAATGGAAATTGTCAGATTTGAGGACAGCAGCTGGATCAGTGAAGACAGCCAAGACTGTAGAGTCCACATGATTAATTTCAGGGAGGTACTTATTGAAATCATGTTAGCTTAAAAAAAAAAAAAAAAAGGCAGAAGGGGAGTTCAAAATTTGGGCTGAGATTCATTGCAGTTTCTATTTTTATTGAAGCAGTTTGCCCATCCCTGGTGGATTTGTGTTATCACAATCATTTCTATGCTGGCAACAGCCTGCAATGTCAGAAGCACAGAAGTATGATTTCACTGCAGCACTAAGCCAGGGGAGAATCTGAATCATGAAGGAATAAGCTCTGATGGGAACACAGTTTAAGAACCCACAAATACAGTTTTGGTGAACTAACTTCTTTTTCCTGAAATGCTTCTTCTCCCCACTTCCAGTCCACTTCTAGTATCACATCCCAAGGCCACCTCTTCTGTGCTTTAGGAAGAGGGGTCAGAGGATGAATTGTTCTGGAGACAACAAAACAGCTAGCAGAAAGGGATTAAATTTTACTCTCAGTCTTCAGACAACTGCACTGTAATATTTTCATTTTAATGAGTAAAATAACATAATAAAATCCAACCCTCTATGTATCCAAGATTCCTGCTGCAGAATCTCACCTATGGTGAAGTCTTTTACCCCTGAGAAACAAATAGCAAACCTTCCATAAATTAATTTATACGTAAGGAGCATGGATGAAAGCAGTACAAGGCAGCAGAAAACTTATGGAAAATGTGTGTCTCCTGCAATCAGTTTTCCTAGAAGGAGGATCTCCTGAGGCAGCAGAAGCAAAATTGAAAGTCCTGGGTATTGCTGGAAATAGGGATTTTATTTCAGCATTCAAGAAACTGGTTTTCACTAAAGGAAACATAACTCCTATGTAACCTGATGATGATGATGTATAAATTATCTGTGCCCCACAGACCATTTACAAAACAAAACCTGACTTCTTTTGGTTGATTTCACTTTTTCTGGTGCTGCAAACACAAGTGTCAATTTACATGAAGCGGAAAAGGTGTTTAGTGGTCAGGAAACATGTCCCTTTTAGTGCACAGAGAATGCAACTCTCAGACAGAAACAGTCCACCAAAAAGAAAAAAGAAACTTCATGATTTATTATTCTGATTTAGAAGCATGACAACTGTTACCTTTTGTAAAAAATATCACCATTACATCTTTGCAGAAACCCATAAACACCGAAAAACAAAAAGCAAGGTTTTGCTATCTCACAACAGCAAAGTAAATTAAAAAGTCAATTGAAATAAAAAGCCCTATATAGCCGTTTCTGTTTCTGAAAATTTGTAGGTAAATGCTGTGCTTACATTACATCTGAGTGGCTTTCCTACCACGGCCAACCTCAGCATACCTCCTCCTGAAGTGACACTGTTAAGTAACACAAACTATCAGGTCCTGCCACCCAACGTGAAAAGCCATGAGTCAGAGGGCCACAGCAGGTGAATTCCCTCCTAGTCCTATTTTTCTACTGTTTTTCTTCAATAGGGAAGAAATTCTTTTAATTTCTTCAAAACAGGGAAATTCTTTACCACCTCTAAATGTGTGTCACAGAGTCACTGTATGTACTGCAGAGTGGGGTTTTTTTTGTGTTAGTATCTTTAGGATTATGAAATAGTACTATAAAAGACAAATACATAATTTAAATGTCATATGTGCCATCAATACCTTGGGGTACTGAAGAAATTTGTCTTGAAATAATGAAAAGGGAATATAAATGACAAGAAAAAAATCCAGGTTTGATTTCTTGACAGTTGCCATTCACTATGTAGAGGTATGTAACACAATCATGAACAAAGCAGTAAAACAGATACCATGCACTACAAGTTTTCATTCACAACATTCACAGATCTCTTCTAAAATAACAGCAAATGGAACTTGACTGAGTCACATGTCTCCAATACTGTTCAAAAAGAAAAGCATTTTTGTAGATTAAATAGAAATAGAGTGGTCCTGCCAAAAATTAGGGGTACACAGTGTCAAACTTCAGACCCAGAATGGCCACTCACTTCACTTCATTGAGATCTACTCCATTTCATGACTTAGTGTTAAGTGCTATTAAAGCAGCTGCTGAGTACAAAAGTAAGCTGATGTACCAGATAAACTTTAGTGTCCAACAGCACTGGAAGAAACTTTTTTTTTTAATATAGGTCACATTTGCATTACATCAACAGTAGTCACTCATCAAATCCCAGATAATATTATTTGGGAACATGTCAGAGCTACTATAATAATACAAACATTTAGGCCACGTTGGGAATACACTAAACACACAACAAACCATTCCAAGTACAAAAACAATGTGGACAGTTTTCTGGCTTAATCAAAACTAACATAAAAATATAGAATTGAACAACAACAACAACAACAACAACAAAAAAAAAAGCAGCAACAAATCTGGTTTAACAACTGCACAGCAAATATGCTAATAACATAAAATAATTGAGAACATTAAACCATCCACTCCTCTCTCAGTGTTTCCTGTTACATAATGGTGAATTCTCACAAAACTGCAAGAGTCATCTACAGAACATGGTTACAAACCATTCCCAATGAAGTGCACAAGTACAGCCTGATTTGCAAACAGCAAGGCAAGCTAATAACAGGGTAATAGAGAAAGTGCAAAAAGTTCTCATCTCTTATGATCTGCTCTTTTTATTCAAATTATATTTCATATATATGTGGCAGGAAGAACGTAGGCGACTTTGTTGACCCTGGCTGATCTGAGGACCCAGGTGTTTCTGGTAACAGCAGAATACTTTTGTCCTTATAACATTTCATATCTCTTGCTCCAATATCTGGTTTCTCACTAAACATTTGCCTTGCAATCTATCCTAAGGGTGCAGAGCAGTGGGGTTCCTCATGACAGCAGCTGTAAATGTGCAGAGGGTTAGCTCTATTACCCCTGGGTGCAACTTCCCCAAACTTTGCCGTCCTCCATCCTCTTAAAGAAAAATCAAAGACTGATGGCTTCTTGAGAGGCATCAGCCTTCCTTGATACATTCAGCCACAGGGAGAAGAAAACAAGTTTCTCACTGCAATGACAACAGGAATCAGAACAGTGGGGGTCTCTTTGAGGAGACAGATTGTTTTTAACACAAAATTAGCTCAAGGACTTTAAACAGACTAAGAGAGAGAACAAATATTGAACTGCATTACTACACTGTTTCTCAAGATGATAGCACTAATAGTGGCACTATTAGAACAGAAAGAGGAGAAGAAAAAGACTGATTATATTTTTAAGGAATGTGATAAAAAGCACACTCACAAGAGGCAGAAGAACAAAAAGCCTCCAAACCCTTGTTTTTTTCAATGAACATATAGTCAAAGATAATCATGGTTCTCTGACTGACTCTTCACTGCTCATTGCCTTTTTTTATCTCCTCCTGCTCTTGCAGAGGTTTTTCTCTTCCCCTTCTCAGCAGCTGTTGCCACAGGCAAAATC
This sequence comes from Eopsaltria australis, assembly GCA_034509425.1. Lineage (NCBI taxonomy): Eukaryota > Metazoa > Chordata > Aves > Passeriformes > Petroicidae > Eopsaltria > Eopsaltria australis. The sequence goes on from JAVTVJ010000001.1 coordinate 5,645,134, forward strand.
AGCATCTTCTTCACCATTTGCAGGAAATTACAGTGCTAGACATCACTCCATTCACAAATTGTGGCTCCACAATGACTACAACGTTGTGAAGCCTGAGCGGCCCAACAGGTTTTAATTTACATCAGGTAACTGGATTTGCACTTGTGCCAATGGGAACAGTCCCTGGCCCAGAGAGCCAAGCCATAAACAGGTGGGAAGAAGTTTGGAGAGAGTTCATCACCAGGGATATGAGAAAAGTGCGCGTGAAAAGAGTTTAGTCAGCAGTCAGCTCTAATTTTTTTTTTTAATTTTTTTTTTTACCACAATGGGTTTATCCAAGAGCCCTGTAGACTTTAATCTGGGTACATTACGCAACCCTGTCTACTAGACCATTAAAAGGCAGGTGCATTCAGAGACGTACACACAGAGATCATTCGCAATCTCTGAATCACACAGATATTTCTGCTGGCTCTCTGCTCTGCCACCTGTACACTCATCGTTAAGTCAGAGACCAGACCCGCCGGTCGATTGTACGAGTTCAGAAAATCAAAGCCAGGCAGACGATGGCGTGGGAGGCTGAGCACGAATTGTTGCAGGGCTCTGACTAACGCTTCGCAGGGAAGCGCGCAGGAAGCTGTGCAGAGTCAGGAAGGACACTGCCCCGGTGCTTCCTTTCTGCCACTTCAAAAATATCGACTAACAGACCTCTTCTAAAAAAAAAAGTGCTTTGGACACAACCTGACGTTAGCTCTTGGCCTTTGCCTCATATTATCTTACTGAAAAATAGAAGGAAAGTACTGCAAGTAGTTAATAGCTTCTCTTAAACAGGATGCTGAGGGTAATGATTACAAGGCACTCTGTAGAAAAGACTTTGAAACATTCAAGCTCTGGACATGAATATAGTTTGTACAAGTCCTTGTTACTGCTTTGTGAACACAGAACAAAGTGTTTTCTTTCACTTACTCCCTTCCTGGGCACTCTTCATGTACTCTCTCTCCACAGAGTGTTTTAAAAGAGAATGTCAAACAACAATGACAACAACAACAAAGCCACACTGGTTACACCATACACACTTATTTATATTGCCTTCAGTTTTGGAGTTTGCAGGGGTTGTGTTATCACAAACTCAGAGTCATGCTGAAGTCTAGGCTTGGGACAGAGCTACCAAAATGATCTGTGACCCTGTGTGAGGCACTTGATCTCCCAGTGCTTCAATTAGTCCTGTCATGAAACTGGGTAGAAAACAGCACCCCAATGAAATACAGATGGTTCTTCAGAGATGATGCCATCTTCCATAAATTACAAATGTAAGGGCATACACAAAAAAGGATCTCAGGTTTTCTTGCCTCATTTTGGTAGATGCTTTGCTAAAATCCTGCATGACTTCACATCTATCCTAGCAGTATGAAAATATTGAGCTTACACACAAAGCTGTATCTGTTTCACAGCTGAAAAGTCGCCCCAATAAAATTCAGCCTAATGCAAAGTGCCTTCATAAGCCTTACTGACCACTCAGCATAAGCCACTGCAAGCAGGACTTAACAGCAGCAGGAAGCTTGAACTTAAGAAATGGCAGCTCTGTAATTGCTCTGTGTTTTAAAATTGATAGGTTTGACCTTCTACATTTATCTTCCATGGTCATTAATCAGTTCTGAGGTGAAAGCCAAAGCTGCAATGTTATGTCCTTTCACTATTCACTTTTAGCTAAAATTCTAATCTTGTACATTGTTTAATATTCCACACTGAGAGTGGGGTGAAATGGTCCCCAGGAGCTCAACAATCCATGCATAGCAAAGCAAGTGCCAGGCATTCACTGTTAAATTAACAAAAGTGCACACCAAATTATATCGTCTTTTAAGGCTGTAAAGGGATTTCACTCCTACCTACCAACTAACTCCAGTAAAAGCTTTAGGATTTTTAAACTCTATTCCAGCCACTGTATTCCCTGTAAAATTTCAGACTGAAAACCTCAAAATCCTTCTTCATAAATTCTTGAATCACAGACTCTTTGATCAACACCAACTATACCACTCGAGGATTTTTGTAAATCCTGAGTGCCTTGGGAAATGCAATATACATGTAGCAAAAGGGTTACCTAATGGCCATATGGAATGCAGTTTATTCTTGCCCACTTGCAAGTAACATAGAGATGCCTGTATGAAATGTCTCTGGGGACCTTGGTGCAAGACAGATGAAAATTCAGGGAATGGGTAGAGTGGAGAACAGAGGAGCAGCTTTGAATTTTGAACTGCCATTCACATCAGTGAGTGTTTGATTAAAAAATGAGGACAGAAATGGATTACCACCTTTTATAAAGAGAAAAGTCTCTGACGTGATTTAAAGGTTGTATCATAGGTACAATCAGACTTCAGTTGATCCACACTGCACTGTCTGCAGGGCTGCACACAGGAAAAATCTAAGCAGAGTTTTTCAACCCAAATACTATACAAAGTCTCAGTGCATGACCTTCATATGTATTTTTCAATCAAAAGCTTTCTAAAAGAATGAGCGTTTAAAAAGTTAGATGTTGATTAACCAGCTCTGACTATAATTAAGTATATGAATAGAGAGAAAAATGCAAAATTTTATTAACTGTGGAAGGAATGCTAGATCCTTAACTGCCCAGCAAGTTCATGAAGACAAAGGAGATCAGTTTACAAGGGTTAAGTAAACATAATATTTTATATTACAGTTCAAATGAATCCAATTTCAACAAGACTGTGTAAGGGTCTAAAAATTGGTTTACCAGATTGAACATTTTTATGAACATTAAAACCCATTACATTGCTCTGAAGTACGGCTACCAAACAGCCAGCTCCACATGAAGAGACCATTTGTTTCTTAGCCCTATGGCTGAACTGCTTCTAGCCTCCTTGCTATTCACGTCTGGTGGGTTCCCTGTATTTATTTTTACATGCCTACATGTTGTGCATTTTGTACTCCTTTAAGTTTCCAAGACCATGTCAAAACAAAATGCATTCCTGAGTGGGTCAGCATAGGAATAGCCACACCAGACATTAACGTAATAACTCGATGCTTACTGCAAATCTGAGAAAAGTAACCAGTGGTTGTGAAACATGAATTTCTGGTAAGGGAAGGAGGCAGTACACGAACACAGTGCTCTGAAAAGTGCTGCTTTAGCAGGAACTGACCTTGAGGTCTTTTATTTATCTGTAGTATAGATACGCAGTTGCAACCTCCTCATTCTGTTTAGCTAATCACTGACTCTGATGAGGCTGCAAACAAAGTTGCCAATTAGCACTAATTATGATAGCAACATTTCATTCAGAAAAATGAGGCTGAACCACTGAGGTCCCTTGGAGAGGAAAAGTCCTCTTAAACACTTTTCAAAATACTTCCAGCACCCCATAGAATTAGACCACAGGTACCACGTATGTAGTGAAATGTGACAGCTCACCCTTTGAGGGAAAATCAGCGTTAGATAACAGAGAAACTGTTACACAGCATGGCACAAGCAGAGTGGACCCTCTGTGCTTCCCGTAGCATGCAGAACGGTTCCCTCATCAAACCACAACCACCACTGCACAACATACCACTCCTGAGGAGCTGTGAAACCCAAACCACCCTCACCTTGCAGCTGATTATTTCTGCCCTGCTGGTGTTACAAGCATTAAGACATTATCAGTTGTCTTGGTCTTGCTTGGGCCATGCTTGTATTGTGGCCAGTACAAAATAGCTGAGGCAAGCCACTGGCTCTGGGGAGATGATGGGCCAAAGGCTGCCCTGAGGGGATGCACCAGAGGCGAGTCCATTGGAGGCTGCGTCACAGAAAAAATTATCCTGGGCATTTGGAGCGGTAGTTTTTTTGATGGCCAAACTGCAGGGCAGATAAACCTTTAATGCACCTCAAAAGCCAGGCACAATAAGGCTGATGCCTGAAGAAAATCAAGAAAATGGAAAGATGTGGGTTATACTGCATGCCCAGCCACACTGGCTCAAGTCCTGCAGACCCAGCAGCAGCTCTGGCCATGGCTGCCAGGGCTACACCTGGTCCAGTCCACAGATCTTTTGGGATGCACTCAGTGAAAATCAATGTCACAACCAGCAGTTCTTCACACCAGGAAGGAGCCATGTGTTACTGCACCTGAAACACAGTGCTTGACTTCTTGGGATGTGGAGGTAGCAGGTGTGTCAGGTGAGCCAAAAGGGATCCTCCCTTAGGCAGACCAGCAGGAATGAATGTCAGGTTTGTCTCAACCAGGCAGGACTCACTCTTGCAGCTGCTACACTGAAAGGACACATTATGAGAGGTGAATTAACACACTGGCATCTGTATTAGCTACATCAAAACCACCAAGAGCATAGACAGGATTGCCCACACCATGTGTGCAGAAAGTGAAATGCATGGGTTTGTTCTGTGGCTCTTCCTTGATCTCCTCAAGACTCCACTGGAACAGGTTGTGGATGGACAGGCTGGGTACCTGCACGGCAGGAGCAGGGCTGGGAAAGGGTCCAAATCCAAAATGGAGCAAGGGAGGAACCCAGTGACTGAAGGTCTGGTTTGACCAGGAAAAGCACAGACTTCCTAGTAAAGACAATGATGAGTTGCAATAGGAGTGGGTGGGTAGGGTGGGGCGAGGGAAGGCTTGAGAGAATTGAGCCCAAATGACTCCCACACTCCAGAGAGCTGGAGACTGGCAGCCTTCCTTTCTGGAGAGAGGCGTGCTGGGGTGTGTGAGTAGCAGAGAAAGACATTACTGCTAATAAAGATGGGTAGGAGCTGCAATATCTGGACTCCAGTTCCCAATACCACCAAGTACAGAACGCGTATGGGTCTGAGCATGTGGACCTAACAGACCCATCTCAATTTCCTAAGAGTTGTAAAGGCAAACTTTTAGCAGTGTAAAACATACAATATAATTTGGAAAACCTGTGTTGCTGGGGGAGGTAAAGAAGCATGCCTCAGCCTTCATGGAAAAAAAAGCTGTTTTGGCAAGGGCAATAATTAATGAGCTAGCGGTCACTTAAGGTGGGCATAAATATTTGCATCTCAGAAACATTTGCCACCTTCTCCATGCTCCCCTTCACTCTGTTTTTCCCCTTCTCTGCAGCCTCCTCTCTCACGCGCTCCTTCCCTCCCCTTCTCTCCCTGCCTGCCTGCCTATCATCTTGCTCTAATTGTTTCCAGATTTGTGTGGGAGGTCAGGGCCCGGGAGTGCTGCTTCATGCCAAGTTTATAAACAGAGCAGTGTTTCCAGATGGCCACTGGCTCCAGCCTGGCTAGCAGGTTGATTGGGACCAGAATAACAACAGGTGGAGAACAGACAATGAATTCCTTGACACTTATTTTACTCCCTCTGCTTTTCCCCCCCTTCCCTCCTCCCTGCAGCCACCACGGCTACCACCAGCAGACCTTCAAGCTCTTGAATCCGGGCAGGGAGTCAGGACACGGGGGAGGGAGAGAGGAGGAGGAGGAGGAATGATGAAAGAAAGTGCAAGTGACTTCCTTGACCAAATAAAAGTCAGGGCAGGAAAGGGGACACATGCTGCTACTTCCCTGCCAGCCATTACTGCTGCTGCTAATTAAGGTGTCCTTCAAGCCCTTTGGAAAAGACCCTCTGAAGTGAAATAACAGAGAATAAACAAGGTATCTTGTAGAAATAGGGAAAATTGTAAGATTGATTTAACATTGTTCCTTAGGCAACAGCATGTATTCAGCTTTTGTCAAGACAGCCTGGGCCACTGAGGCCGTTGGCAGTGACAACACATCTGCAGTCACTGTCAGCTCTGTACTCTGTTTTTCCAGACAGAGCTAGTTTCCCCAAGGCTCCAGTTTCCTAACCCCACTCCCAAGCTCCTGCCCTTCCCAGCTTCTCTCACCTCTCCAAACCGATGTCTCCTTCCCACTCTCTACACCAAATTCCCACTTTCCTCATCAGAAGTTGCTTATAGAAATGATGGGGGCAGGGAAAAGAAGTTCTGCAAGGCAGTTGCGGAGGTGCTTTTCTTTCTATTACCTTGCTCTTCCCAGCATATTTGGGGGAGTTATTTGGCACAAATGCATTGGTCCAATGATTTGGGCTTAGAGCAGATCAAAATGACACCACTGATGACACAAAACTGCAGTAGGTTCAGCCACAGAAAACGCAAAAATTAAATCAGATTTTGGGCCCGAGGTAATGTGCCTACACAGGGTACAGACAACCCTACCACCATATTCCCCCTGGAAATTCCCAAAACAAAGGCAGAGCAAATGGGCGAGGGTTACACGAGTAATGTGTAACTTTAAATGCGCAGGCTGCTTCAAGCTGTAGTAAAACTTTTTGGGTGCATGAATAAAAACACACCAGGAGGAATTTGCAACAACTCATTCTGGTTCCGATGCCAGTGATTGCTACTCCTCTCTCCCCAAAGAGACCAACAGGATGCAAGAGCTGGATGCAGATTCAGCTGAACACCGGGTGTTCTGGGGCTGCTCATCCTCCTCCCAGGCATCCAGGCAACTGGGAGCTCAGCTACACAAGGAGAAGATGAGGAAAAGGAAGGGAATGGGATACTAATGAGGGGACATAAGGAGTAACAGCCAGTCTTCCAGATTAATTTATTTTATATTACTGAACTGCAAATGTTCTTATTTCCCTGCCTGGCCCAGTTCTGCACTCCTTAGGGTAAGACAGCAGAACCATTAAGAAGCAAAACTGTACATGATAAAAAAATGCTATCATCTCCAGTGAGTTAATGAATAATTAGATCAAATTATTAAAATTGCTGTACATCACCTACTGATAGACTCAACAAACTTGGTATACACCAGAGAAAGCAAAAAAGGTAAAATTTTCCCCCCATTTCCCACTTGTGCTTGCACTCCAGATGGTTAAATTTGGACTAGGACAAATATCATAGAAATAAACCCATACAGAAGTACTAGGATTATAAAACTGAAAACTCCTGTCTTTAAAAATTATTCTTTAAAAATTAAATGGCTGCCTTAAACAGAATGTTATCCAAAGTTGATAATTAATCCAAGACTCCAATGTGCTTTTTTTTTATTTTCTTTCTATTTTCGGCATTCACACATAATTAGAGAAATTCAAAAAGCAGTGAAAAGGCATACACTCTGTTCAAATACAGTGTTTAGTAAACTGACTGAACTGCTCACATGTGTAAAACAGACAGAACTTTCCCCATTCATTATTAATAGCATATTTTTCTTATTTGTAACCTTATATTCAGATCCTTAATGGTTGACATGTACTCTTGGATTATCTATAAAATATCCAAAAAATCATTTTTTACTCAAGTACCAGTGTGAAGGTGAACTGAAATTTAATAGGACCACAATTTGCTGCTACTCAGAAAGCTCTTATATAAATGGTGTGTGAAAAGCAAGCATGATTTAAAAAGCATTTGCTAATATTTGCAATGCAAAAGATCTCAGATTCTTGCATATGAATACCTGGAAGCAGATTTGGAAGCATTTAGGGGTTTTCATGAATGTCAGCAAATTGTTAACAGGTTTTTATTTTCCTGGAGACATTTCATGACTAGTCTTAGCTGTCAAATTTTATACTGCATAAGTTCTACATCTACAAATAAACACAAAAATATATTAAGCTAGTTAAAAAATCTTTGCACTTCCAAAGCTTCTTATATCTCAGGATCTCAAAAAAGTTTAAACAAACAGTGTGCCTAATCCTAAGGTTTGGTTTAAATGAGGTCACTCAGCACCTTTTAAGTAGATGCTTAGGATATTTTGCAAGAGTGAAAGATAGATCATTTTATGTCAATAGGGTAAGCTCCAACCATTTGGAGGTTCTCCCAGTTTCAGACTGTAAATTCTTTGGGGCAGAGAATGACTTTGGCCATATGCTAAGGTAGTAGTAGCTCAATTTTACTGGGAATTCTGGGCATAACTGAGATGCAGGTAGGCTAAAAAAGAGAACAGGAAGTGCCAAAGTGCCAAAGACATTATGTTCACCAAGGCAGGTGTAGTCTGATAAAAAATAGTAATTCTTATGTTTGTTTGACTTTTTAAATTCTAGTAATTCACAAACTTTCCATTTATATATATATATTTATATATTTATTTGTAGAGCTTATTGGAACTGTAGATTCAATCCATTTTCATGTACTATTAATGCTACTCCTTTTGGAATAGGACTATGTTTTGTACAACTCAGAAACACTTGGCTATGCCTTTCCCGTCACTGTCCCTGTGTTTTACAGAAATCTGTGTACCATGTTTTTTACAGAGGAATTCAGTTCATTCCTTGGTTCATAGATGTTTTGCACTATCTGTGTTTCTGCTGAACAGAATCTTCCAACTCTGAAATATCAAAGCCAGGATAAGTAAACCTGAGAGTTGACTGCGTACCAAATTCTAAGTTTCTGTAGTGAAGATACTGATCTGATGCGGAACTATGGATTCTTAAGTGAATCCTGATTCCCCTTTCAGCAGCTTAGCATTGACTGTGATGGCTACAGTCACCTGTGGACCTCTCATTGGAGAGAAGGTTAAAATGACATTTATATTTTAAATAGACAAAGAGCTTTCAATAGGTGGAAAGTCAAAGGCTTAAGAATTACTAGCCTAAGTGATTCTTTTGAGTTTGTTTGCATAATGCTGATTTGCAGTATTGATGTCCACATGAACACAGCATGGTAAGTAGATGTTCTTGTTTTGGATATGACTCCTTAAGCCATTTCACACCCAGCCAGCACAGTGGGAAATGCCAGGGAGTCTGGCTTCTGCCACTGGCTCAGATATCAGGTTAAGCTTGAAAGGTCAAGTTCAGGAAATGCACATTGCAGAAGCTTGATATGTAAATGTAAGCAAAAGGATTCATCTCACCTAACTTCCTAAGTCTTAAAGTTAAACATCTACTGGAAGATGCTTAGATTAAAGGTGCTTCTTCTATAATCATCAGAGACAGACATCTCGCCAGGCATCTTCACTGGAAGGATTTCTCACTTGAACATGTTCACTTGTAGAAGGACTTCGGAAAACTAAGATAGCAAGACATATCTTTCTTCAGATGCTAAAATAGATTCTGCTCCAAGCATGGCAACAGCTTTCTGGACTTTGCCAAAGATTAAACTCTTCAAACAGACATAACTATTGAGAGGAACTGATGCAACAGCATTTTCAAATGTGAATATTTCTGAACATTCCTGCTGTAGCAAGATTACATAAATGCTTCCTGAATTGTAGCTTATGTAGAAGTGAAGTGCATACCTTAGCTAATATTCCAAAAAAAAAAAAAAAAAAAAAAAAAAAGAAGAAGCCACCAGCAACATTTCTCCTCACATAACTTTTGAAACACCTCAAACCAATATGAAGTTATTTTTCTCTTCAAGAAGTTGGCAGGGCAGTGGAAAGACTTGTTGAATAGGTGACAAATGCTAAATTTCTAAATGCTGAGAAAACCAAGTAAACTATCCACAGTGACAACCCTATTCAGTGACTCTGAAATATTTGTTATGCCAGTCTGAAGTCTGAAGTGCTGTTCTGAACCCGTGATATAGCAAAGCCATGACTGAAGATGGGACAGCACGCAAATATTGTTCATACAAGCTCCTCTAAATTCTTAATTAAATTGCAACTCATATTTGTGCAGTTAGAGTTCACTCACAAACATTCAAATGGTTGGGTGTACTCTCCTGAGAGTTCAAAGATAAAAAGTATGACTTTATCAAAAGACCCCTGCAAAGACTCTGAACATATACAGACCCCTCATAAAAGCTTTTTTCCCCCAGGAAACACCTTACAAATTCGAATACACACACAAAGAATGAGGTCACTGGTCTGAGTGAGCTTCACTTGACCGTACCCAATGGCTGCTACTCTGAAGAGCAGAACACATCTTTGAGCATTAAACTATCAGATTTATGGTCTTCTGTTAGCCAGAGTCCAAATTCCCAGGGCAAGGAGGTACAACACTGCCTCAGTGGGACACCACAGTCCATCCCAGGTGGTCTGAGAGCTACTCAGTAGTGCAGCAGGTTCAAGAGATAAGTCAGTCACCTACCCTAATTCATATGCGCTTTTGAAAAGTGCAGAAATGCTGTGAGCAATTTCATTGAGAGTATCAAATACAGGAGTAATTAATAACATTCTTCTGCTATGTTTCCTATGTAGGAGCTCAAACAAATCACCTCAGGCAGCTTTTCTTTTTCTCTTCTTTGCCACCCTAAAGACTGGAGAGCAAACATAGCAAATACACTTGACTGAAACATGGAACGTCTTAAATAAAACACATGTAATGTCAAGAGCTGCTCCATCACGGGAAAAGGCAAATTAAAGAGACATGGGGAGAGAGATTATAGTTATGACCACTGAACATCAGATACAGCAAGTACACTAAGTAGAAAATGTGATAGAGAACTGTGGATTTCAGACAACCTAAATGAGGAAATATAAATAAAGCATTTGCTCCACAGGAATTTATTGATTATGAGGTCAGAGCAAAAGAAATTCCCTGGGAGATTTTCCCTTCATGTTTAATGAAATATTGACTACAAGACTTTTTTAAAAAAATACAATAAGAGAAAAAAAAAGTGGTGCTTTGTTCATAGAATATCTACATTAATATTAAGATGATAGAATAATCTGTTTCAACATTTCCATCTGTTTTAGTCTAGCTTTTGCACTGGACTGCTCTCTTTCTGAAGAATACTATAGTATGTTTAGAACTACTTATATATCTCCTACTGCCAGAGCTTGCAATGATACAGGACTTGGTTCAAGGAGTTTGTGGAAACAGTCTGCAGTATACATTGTCATATATGTCATATATGGTATGAATGCAATTTTTTAAAAAAATTAACCTCGGTTGTTTCTTGTAATGTCCTACTGATTTTCTGATTTAACTGCAAGTATAGTGGTCTAGATATAGTAGTATTATACTGACTGTATAATAATTAGCATTATGATGTTCTTGTACCTTTTGTATGGAACAAATTGCAGCAATGGAACTCTGCCCTAGAGCTGCTGTGATATTGTGGACTGCACAGAGAAGCCCTCAGATGAGGCACTAAAGTCTGTAAACCATTATAATAGTACTACTTTGTCTAAATCATAGAGCCTAAAAGATCTAATAGATCAACACGTTCATCTGTCTGCCAGAGGACTGCCCATGTTTGGAAACTTCACAACAATTCAAAGAAGAGCAAATAATAGAGATTAATGAGCAAAGAACAATGTAGTTATTGCAGTGGAGTTGATTTCTGAAACAAAACAGAATTTAGCAGCTAAATAAAGTGGAAGCTATTAACTGCATCTTTATTACTATGCAAAGGCGAGTAGCAACTGTGTAATTTAACTAGGTCCATTATGCAATCTTTTTTCTAATTCATTCCTGATCTGCTAAACTAATCTCTGTTTTTTAGGGGGTTTGAAAATGAATTAAATGGATTAAAAATGCAGCTGAAAGCCAGGATTATTTAAGGAATGGAGAACAATAGGAAAGCATGACAAGGAAAGATCAGCCATTTGACAATGAAGCAACATCCTGAGCCTGAAGCACAATACTATTGAGTAAGCATCTGAGAAAATGTTTTATTTCTTCACCCAGGATGCATTCCCTTTCCTCTTTCTCCTCCACTCCTAGCAGTGGACTTTGGCTTGATGTTAACTTAGAGAAGATTAACTTGGGTTTTCCTAGATGGGACCGAGAACTCCATTTGTTTTGTAGCTCTGTAACATGTCCTACATATATGGTGTACATTGGCTGTCCCAGTTTCATCTCACTTAAATATAGGCAGCTACCCATGGGTTGTAGGACCCCTAAATGCCCTGTACAGTTGATGGAGAGAGAACTCCCCCAGCTGACAATTCAAAGAGCTGAAATGATAGCTCACCTTCTGGAGATCTCTCATCCTCCACTGATTCTCATGGAAGCCTAAAATGTCATAGTTAACACAGGTGGCTAAGTTAGGTGGGAAGATACTCATCCAATGTAGCTCATTGTCCGGCATTTACAATTCCTCCTCCCTACCAGAAGTGAAGGTTAAAAAATTTTCTCCCTACAAGGTTTTTTGTTTATGTTTCAAAAACTGTTCATACCACAGTTTTCCAGGCAGCATGAGCAAGGGTATTTATCTGGCTGCAATGCTAGCTTCCTCCAAATAATGTCTTGTTATGTAATTACCAGAAAAAAAATCTTTGTCTATCCAATAATCATGCTGCTATCATGCAAGCCCAAAGATTTCCAAAGAGATCATGGTGCCTATCAGGATGCAATAAATTTTCACCGTATTTTTTGGTCACATGCACTAAATCATTGCAAGTCATAGGAGTGGTGCTGCTCTAGCAGTTAATTCAGTGCAGCATTTTAATAACAAAAGTCAGGCACTTTTGAAGATTTGGAAAACATATTGAAAGGCTCCATATTTGAAACCTAACACCTTTTAATTTAGGCATGTAAAACCAGTGTTACCCTTTTATCTAATTTCCTGCTCCTTTTACTAGTGATTCAGTTACAGCCCCTTTCTGTCAGGAACTGGCAGTTCAGTAGTTTGGTAGATCAAAAAGTAATGAAATATTTTGCAAGTTTTGCTGGAAAACCAATATAGTAGTGCTATTACTAATGAAGAACATACTCATACTACAATTGGACTTTAAGAAATTGATTAAAAATAACAGGTCCTGCTCTGCCCATTGCTGCACTTGTACAATCCTTACTGATTAACAAGAGCTGCACATGCTCACCTAAAGATAGAACTAAGTCCTGTGGGGGGGCTGAATCTCCTAAAAAGCACCAAATTTGTTTGAGTTCACTTACAGGAATAATTTAGACTCACAGATTTCAGTCATGCTCTGCATAAAATGTCAAATATACTTTCTTGATTGGTGGACAACAGAATTAGAGATGGGTCTGGCTTAGAGCCCTAGCCAAAATTATAGAGAGTTTCAAAACACAAATCTGGTCCCAAATGAATCCAAGTCTTATTTCTTCCCTCAAAAAATCTGAAAAGGGGATAATTCTTTAGAACACAGCAATTCTTATTTGTATAACTCAATTTAAACCTATAGTGAAAAAGGTCTGGCCTGACACAGTTATTAAATCATCATTTAATGATCACCGAAATTCTTTGGAATCTTTCTTTAACATTGGGTATTTAAAAGCCCTTAGGTTTTATTTGTTGTGTTTCAGGACATCTGACTTGACTGCAATGACAATTTCATCCACCAGGTAATAATAAATAGTGCTTTTGCAACAATTTTGTGGATAGTTTCCTTTGTCTGTCTCTTAACTTCATCTTTAAGCTCTTTTTTTCCATAGCCACTATATTACTTAATGCCTGCAATTTTTATTGTTGTGGTTTTCTTTCTACTTTTTTCCCCCTTTTTTCCTCTACTTCATTCTTTTGCTGTTCTTCATTTTTGCTTAGTTTAACATTTATTGTGGTTTATTTTTAGGATACATATATATTTGGGTGGAATTATAATCTGAACATTTATATACTGAGTTTATGTTTTTGTCAGAAAATACTTAATTGACGACTGTTCTTACTCTTCTGAGAAATGCCAATAACAAATGGCAAGCTTCAGTTCAATGAATCCTCAACTGCTTTAACAAAATAAAACACTGAAAGAAGGCAAAGAAAGTAGGATAATTTTTTACAGTTTATACTGGGGTCAAAAATATTGCAAATATTGGTGTTTGACTTTCATATCTGTCATAATATGCTGAAATACCATTCAGACGTCAATAACATTTGGCAAAAAACATGGAAAATATATACTGTAAATAATCACATTGAAAGGAAATAACACACTTGAAACTGGAAATTCCTTTTTTTACTTCTAGGCAGATTTCTCAGTTTATTTAGATGTTAAAGAGATCTATTGCCTTTTAAAGTACAGTATTAATATCTGGGTTAGTTTAACTGCCCTTTTCCCACACACATATGTTTTTGCAGACTAACACCTACTGATACACTTTTCAAACCCTTAAATCCCCTCCGATTCTCAAGGTGCTTTTCTGTCTTCATTTCTGAATGATGGTCAGAAAGCATGAAGCCTACGGAATAAATATAGTTTCTCAATGCTAGTCCACAGATTTCACTGCTGTTAGAGTATGTGTGTAGATCCAAAAGTCTTGCTTACCTAAAAAAAAACACCACAGAGTTAACATTTGTCTAAAAATGGATTATAATTTGCCAAGAGCAATTGTCTTTGAAACCTAATGTATCTGGGTAGGATTCGAAAGAAGGTGTTGCAGAGTGAATGACTGAGTCAGGACAGGCATGGGCACATATTGAAAGGGAGGTACCCACGTGAGCCAAAAGTCCATACAAATGCACGGGCACACTGAGGTGACACTATTGGCACCACTAGGAGAGTTTTTACTTTTGCCTTTGTTACATTAATCCACACTGTTTATTTTTTTTCACAACTGGTAATTTTTGTTAGATGCAGAATATCTATCATGAATTAGTAGTGTCAAAAAGACACTACTGACTGGAGAAGGGGGAGTTGGTTGAGCTTTTGAAAGGGGTTGTTTGCATATTTGTTTTTTTACACCTGGCAAAACTTCAAGAGCTATTCTCCAGAAATTTCACAAGAAACATTCATATGGGCAGGAAATCTACTGGCAAGAAACCATAGATGAAAGAGTTATGTTCTGCTGAATGAGAGTTTTGCACCTGCACATTGCTTAAGCTGAAGAACATGCTATTAATATAATAACAATAGCATAATCAGTAGGATGCGTAGTCATCTACCAGGATTATTTCATTTCGAGACTTCATGGACACATTTGGCTTTAGTGCAAAACAAGGAGCTGAATCAACTTCAAATGTGCACTAAATGGAAAGGAGAAAAAAAACCCACACTTAAGCAATTCCTACCAGGATATCATGTTTAAAATTAAGACTTCTACTGTGTAACTGAGCCCAAACCAATCTACTGGACAGCAGTAGGATTAGAGGCAGGGTTGCCCAGTAAGGGTCAGAGAAGTACTGCTTCAGACTAATTCACTGGATTCTGTTTTATTTCTCCCTTATGGAGAAACTTTTGTTCCCCTCAAGGTCATTAAACTTAGAGTAGAATAAAGATGTTCAAAAAACTCCTATGGAACACTTTTTTGGGGTCAGGATTTGGTAATTCATAAAAATATTTTCAATGAATACCAAAACACATCAAAAAAGTTTCAAAACAAGTGTTGTCCCAGTTTTGAAACCTGGAAGGCCTGAGGTCTTTAGTTCAAAGGTAGACTACTTGGTAGGCCATCCTGCAATGATAGGCCATCAATCCTCTACCCTGGCAGTCAAAAGGTTGAGCAATGGTCTGCCAGCCAGAGCCCTGCAGGCCTCCAGAAGAACTCAGCTAATATCCAACTGTCCCTGAAAAACTTTAGATTTCAGTGAACTGCCAAGATCTCTCTGAAGTTTGCCAAACAGCTTTGCTTTTGAGACTGGTTCCATCAGCCCTTCTGTGTAGACATGTGGAGTTTTTTCCAAATAAATCATTTCACTGCACAGAAACCATTTTATCCATCTCAGTAATCACCTAGATTATGCAAAATGGTGTGCCATCCCTGCATTTCTCCCTGGATTCATGATGCTGCTCCTGACTTCAGGCACAGAAAGGTCATTATGGCCCTTGGAGATGTGCAATTCAGTCTTTCCATGCTGACCGAGACCTCTCCCACACAGAGTTCTCTCCTTGCTGAGCCTCACCTCCGGCGGTTTCTAAGCAGCCAAAAGGAGGTAATGCTCACTGCTT
Source organism: Eopsaltria australis (assembly GCA_034509425.1). Classification (NCBI taxonomy): domain Eukaryota; kingdom Metazoa; phylum Chordata; class Aves; order Passeriformes; family Petroicidae; genus Eopsaltria; species Eopsaltria australis. Next base: position 5,660,804 of record JAVTVJ010000001.1, read on the forward strand.
CCCCTGGGGAGAAGGCTGAGACTTGGGCAAGATGTTTCATGAGGAATTTTGACGCTTTCCTACTGGGATCTGAAACACCACGAAAGTAAGTGTTGTGTCACAGTTGTGATGGAATTACTAAAATCAACTAAAATGGTAATAAAGAAATATGAAACCTATATTGCTATTTTTTGTGTAAGTATTACCAGAACATTCAACAGCATTTGGAAGAGCCCTTTGGGGGAGTGGGGAATGCGCTGCTGAAACTTTGCACTACCATGGTACAAAACCTGTTGTCCAGCCACACTTGCTGCCCAGCCCAAATTTTCCTATGTGAAAGATGGGTTTGCCTTCTAGGAGAGTCAAGGAATCAACCTACTTATCTGGAATTTTATCCACCAGAAGGATAAAATACTGAGCATGGCCTGTGAACTGAGAAGCAACAATGAACCAACATCCCTGGAAAACCATGTGGTGGTCAAAGGTTTTCTACTCCTATTGACAAAAATGGTTTAGGGTCTGACCCACAGTGGTTTATTCATACATTTACCAAATGAGATTTTTCACTAGACTCCATACCAGATAAACCACTGCTCTCATCTGAATCAGACTTTTACTATAAAGACAGCTAAATCAACATCAGCATCAGTATGTTATCAGCAATGTTTTCTGAGGTTTGCTTTCTCTCCTTTATTCGCTGCAAAATCAATTGAGTTGCAAGGAATACTGAGTGGGAAAAGCCATTTTAAATTGCATGTTTGCACTGTCATAGGTTGGACTCAATGATCTCCAAGGTCTTTTCCAGCTGAGTTGATTCCATGATTCTGTTTATGGTTTACTGTTGTTTGAACAACTAACCTATAAACTTTTTCATTTTGCTATTAGAAAGAAGAAATAAAAATTGTATAAAACTTGTAAAGAATCACAGAGTTCTCTTCCAGATTGCTGACAGTCAGTAAATGCCTCAAAAAATCTCTCCCACTTCTTTACATGTAGATATTAATATTCAGCAGTCCAGTGAACTGGACTATAAAATCAGCATATCTGCTCCAGAACAAGTACACTTTTTTCTTTGCAGTAATGTTCTTTGCAGAATGCATTTGTGGGACAGCAGGTTGGCACTGGGCAGTGAAAGGCATTCACCATTTTGTAAAACAAAGCAGCCATGGCCAACCTTTTTTTTGTTTCAAGATAATAAAAGGAAAGTCTCATTTTGCAACTATAAAAAAAAAGAAGTTAAAGTAGTACAGCTGTAAGCAGAAATGCTGTCCACTCATCATTTAAAGATCTCCACGCCTACTGTACATAAAATAATACACTGGTATGATTAGCATAGACAACAGCTTGTTTTCAATTTGGCTGCAGATAATGAAATTATCCCCCAAATTACCATAAAGTGGAACAAATAAACACAAAAGCAAACTCTTCCTTTTTCTTTTTCTCTTTTTTTTTCCCCCCCTCAGCAGCGCTGGCTCTCCGCTATTTAGAATGAAAGCAAAGCTTCTGTTTTTCCAGAGCTCCAGTTTGACCTCAAGCAGATAAAGAACACGAAATGACAAACACGCAGCAAAGAGTTACTGTGTCCTTCCCCCCTGGCCTCTGTTTACATTAGGAAATGTACCCGGGGAGGAGGGAAGGGGAGGCAGGAGGGCTGCCTTTCAGCGCCGCGCTCGGCTCCGCTGGCTCCGGCTGGAGCTGGCCGCTGTTTCTGAGTAAGCTTACTCCACTCCAGATGTGCCGCGGCTCCAGCGTGGCTGCCATGTACAGTAAATCGGCATCTGAGGGCTCGTCAATCTGTGGGGTAGAGCAATTGCGGTCTCGCCAGGCCGCCCCACTGGCACAAACAGAAATTTGCGCCGCTGAACTGGAAAAGGAGCAGGAGGAGGAGGGAGAGGAGGGAAAGGGGCGACAGGGAGGGAAGGAGGCAAATAATGGGAGAGCAGTGTGTGAAAGCTGAGGGGCTGGAAGGTGTCTGCTCCCGGGAGGAGAAGGGGAAGAAATAAACACTAACAGTCAACTGAGGAAATGTTCTTAATGCATTTGTAAATTTACTTGTAAATGTTTTACACTCAGAGAGAAAGGGGAATGCTGCATATCATTTGGCAGTGTTGGCTGTCTATAGGTCCCTGTGGATATACTGCTTTAGTACGACTTGTAACCAGGGCAAGAGAAACATAAAATAGCTGGGAAAACACAGCCAATTAGTCATTACACATAGATTGTAAAAACAAGAGCGAGGAAGAGACTGAGAAATAAATGCCCTTAGCAAATTGAGTTCCTCTTGTTTATGTCCCTGCAACGATGCCTTCTAATCAAAGTGCAACTTGCAAACCAGTCAGTGCTCCCATTCAAAATCCTCCAGGATTTCCTGACGCTCACAAGATTTACCTATTTGCTGTCATTGTAAAAAACAAATTGTTTCACTAATCAGGCAGTTTGCTTTGGACCCAACCCCAGTTGTACGAACTCCAAGTTGGACGTTCATTTCTGATCTCCTGCCGCCTACGCAGCCGTTGCTAACTCAGTTTTAATAGGATGAGAAAACGATCTTTTCTTTTATAGTGGGTTCAAATGAGCTACCCAGCTTCAGGCTGACTATAGCTGTGTTTTCCTAATCACCATTTTTTTATAGCAATTCTGAGGATGAAAATGCCTGCTCCCCCTCCTTTCTCTTCCTCCTTGGACAGCGCCAAGTCTAAGAATGTAAATAAGTGTTAAATTGAAACACAGAACAAAAATGGGTCAGATTTAGTGTAATTGAGTCATAGTTAAATTTAGGCTGCTTTTATTTGCAAATGTGCACTTTAACAGCAGTTCTATACACCATCTCTGGATAGAATGAGATGCCTCATTTATTTATTATTTTTACTGTGGTTGTGCCTGAAATTCTCAGTGAGGGCTCACAGCTCCATTGTGCCAAGCATTCTAAAAGATGAGCGATGCATTTTAAAGACTCTCCTTTGCCAGAGAAGCTATCCTCAGACTACCATCTGTGTTAAATGGCAGCACCTTAAATGGACAGAAATATAGTCAGCTGTTCCAAATTTTCAAAACTTGTGAATCAAAGCTGAAAAATCCCAAGGCTGCAGGAGAAAAAGTCGTAAGTTTTTCAAGAGTATATGCAGCATCCTTTCTTGTCTCCTAATTTGTGAGTTTTCAAGCCCTTCCAACATGCTGTAAGATTATTAAACTTTCTTTTTTAAAAGGAATGTTCAGATTCTCACAGTATCCCTTGATTTAAGGAATGAAGGCTTTAAACTATCAAATATCACTGGATTTGAAACAAAACTTTAAGACTTGGCAATACAACATACAGTTCTCCATGGGACTTGATTTTCCTTAGCACTCCATTGACAGGATGGGGTAGTGAGCTCTTTTCCCTCTCTTCCTTTACCTCCTGTAAGGCATAAGGTACTCTGATTCTGACCATGAAGAATATATTTAATCATGGACAAATAAATAATGAAATATGATTATTCTTATGCATAACTTTCATACTGGGTTTTCAAACACTGGCGGCACTGTGATCATTCTCTTAGATGCAGGGCAATAGAGAAGCTCAACAAGACCACAGAAAGCAAGCAAGAAAGCAGGAATGCATCTGCTACTGAGGACCAGTCCTTGTACAAAGTATATCTGTCACATTATGAGCTCTTCTGTGAGGACCAGAAGTAGGACACTGCTTCCAACCTTTTCTTCTCATCCCAGTGTCCAGGCATCCCACTGTGCTCCAGGCAGCCCCCAAAGACAGGTCTCATCACTGCTTTATGCCTTGTACAGTCATTTATGGCAGGATATTAAAAAAGTGTATCAAATCAGGATGGCAAGACTAGGATCAAAATTACCTCAAAAACTGTCCCTTTTTAGGTTGGCCAAAGCACTGGTAAATGTACAACTGGGACTTTGCTCACACTGACAGACATACAAACTGGGTGATCGAACAGGTGTTTTCAACAGCCAGAATTTCCACGCAGAAAGGCAACACAGACGGGTCTCATTAGACAATAGCTGAATTTAGCAAGGAATGTGACTTTTCCCACCCCATGTTGAATGAGTGGCCCAGGGGAAAAGTGATACTCAGAGGACACGAAGAGCAGCACAGTTCTTAGCTCATCCACCACAATAATGGCACTAATTTGTGAATAAGTGAGCGTAAAGCTGATAATAGTTGCCTGTAAAGAATCGTGTATGATGGTAAGATGATATCAGACATTGCTAAGTGACCATGGAGGAATATATCTAGAAGCCAGGACACAAAATGAGTGGAGCATGAAGAGGGTGTTGAAATTGAATGGGTGAGAAAGATAGGAACAGCACAACAAATAATGCATTCCCTCTTCAGAGAAGTTCCTCTCAGTATTCTGCTCCTAACTCACTACAACACTGTTCTTCTACATTAGTTTGAGCCATGTTTTTACCATGCAATATCAAGCCCTTCTTTACGTGTGTATTGTAAGTGGAGACTCTTAAACTCAGGTTTGGTGGTCAGAAAGGCAAATTTCCCTGACAAAAGTTTAAAAAGGACAAAATTAACTGTTTATCTTACTAAAATAAGATGATATCCTCTTTCTTTAATGGCTCAATTACTGCAAAATGCACTTTTGCAAAACAGAAGGTACTAATGAGTCAAGAAAAAATGCTTGAAAACGGAATCATGGTTCTTATTTCCAACAATAACTGCCTTTTATTCATGCATTAGAATCTTGGATCTACTATATTCTTTGGGTTTTCTTCTATACACATTCCAATGCACCTGACAACTGAAGGAAGGACAGTACTGTCCAGCATTGTGTGGGCAGATGTTGTGTAAATTTCCACAAGATATTCTGCCAAGCCTTCCCCTTACACAAACCTCTGACACCTGCATTATTTGGAAGGATTAGTTTCTGTATCATTGAATTTCCCCAAGGGACTGAGGCAAGACAAGCAACTGAGAACCTGGCTACAGAGCAATCGTGCAGGGTAGATTCAAATACAATTATACTTCCTTGCTTAAACAAGAGGCAGTAGCCCCAGGTTCCCAGGAAGACAAAAGTGGTTCACCTCATGCATCTCCTAAAAAGGTGGAGATTAGCAAAAGTCTGTTAAGTGTCCTGTTTACAGTTATTTCAAAATACAATAAAATCTAACTAGACTGCAAAATAGGCTGTGTTGTAATTGCACCTGAATATAACACAAACTGCAAACTTGGCATTTCTGTTGATAAAAAAAGTGTATCAGTAATTCCACTGGGCTTATATGTACTAAATGTTTAACATCTCAGTAGCATGCTCTTTATGATGCTTTGACACCTGCAGAGAAATTACATCAAATCTGTAGCAGCAGCATTAGGTAATGCACCAGAGTTCAATGTTCAAAACATCCTGTTCTTTACATAGCCTCCTGTCTTACACAAAAGCAGTTAAAAATAATAGAGCTTGTTCAAGAGCCAGATTTACAAGCTGATGTTCATAGACTTTTAAGGCTCATCTTGCAAGGCAGTTTTGTTATACCTGTGGGCAGGGAAAAGGGAGGCAGGAGAAGGCACAAGAGGGAGGAAAGATTTGTGAATGGATTGTTTCAAGCTTTCAGGAAGAAAAATAACTTCAATCACTCCGTGTTTGTGGCAATTAATTTACTTTTCTGAAAAAATAATATGAATAAGAAGTGAAACTTGTAAGAAATGAGTAACAGAATAAGTATCCTGTAACTGGACTGGAGATTGATTAAAGTCATGGGATATTTATATTTGTAGTTTGAAATCTGGAGGTTTGGATCAGCTAATTAGTAAGACAGATACCATTTGCAAAACTTGGATGCTGATCCTGAAGCAGATTCTGAGTTCATCTATTGTTTGGAATGTTTAGAGGAGAGGAAGCTTGGCTCTCCTCTCGAATTTCACACTAGAAGGCTCTAGCTGCCTTCAGTGATGAAAGGAAAAATGAATAGGAGGGGGAAAAAGAGGGAAGAATGGCTCCATGTAGGCTTCTATAGCCTTGCTATGCAACATGTACATTGTAATAAGCTCAGTGCTGCTGTTACAAAACTATGTCAGTAATCGGCCACTCCTCACTGGCATCTTGGGTTCCTGCTGTTGTTGAGGGAAATCTGAGCAGAACAATGCAATCCACCAGCACCTTTATGTTCTTGTCACACTCATGAGACCTACGACCAATCTTTTTGCAATCAAGACACAAAGCTATAATTGATTGCTTTATTCTTGTGTTCACAAGCTGTTGAGAGCTGTGCTGTTGTTCAGTCTGTTTATGAAACACTCATTTACACTGGAAAGCAGGGTATTGATAGTATGTTGAACTGGGAATAGAGGGACCTGGCTCAGCAGATCAGTGAAGTCTGCTACCAACTCCCGGCCTTTGAAGCACTTCTGAGGCACAGATTGTATTTACAGTTACCAAGTCTAAAAACTGTAAAGACCTTCATTCTTGCTTAATAAGGCGCTTTGAGATCACAGATGAAAAGCACCAGGAAAAAAATAACATTAATTTGTACAAAAAATAACCAGTCCTGCAGAATGAAGCCCCAGGTCACAAACAAGCTGAATTTCATACTTCCATTGAAGGGTCTTCAGTTTATAATAGGTCAGATTTGAGCCCAGCTATTTTGTCCAAACACCTAAATACAGTCTATTTGTAATGTATCCCTCATAAAGCCCTTCCTCTTACTTCCTGTGAATAGGAATATTGCAAAAGCACAGAGGAAGTGGAAGTTTAAAAGCTTTGCAGACACCAGATGGAAAATGTGATAGGAAACTGAAAAACAAACATTTTGTGTTTTCATAAATATTAATTATGCTTTAGAAATTTAACTTCAACTCATATCTTTCCCTCAATTTTTTTACATGGAACTTTTCATTCTTGTACTAACAGTTATACCCTGCAAGGGCTTCTACCAATGAAAATAATAAGAGTCTGGTATATGTTTTATTATCAAAGGCAGCAAAAAGTCTTCTTTTATGTAGAGGAAATAAGCCAGAATCAATAGAGATATAACCTGTTGCCTTTATTAAATCACTGCAACAAGACTTCTCATTTGACTTTTACCAAAGTGCAGTCCCCTTTACTGAGATTCTCTGGGTGATTTTTACCAAGGGTTTCTCTGCAGGAAATAGTGGACAAACTCCAGATCTCCGAAAGAATGACAAATAGTATGAAATACAGGGTCTCCCAAAAGAATGCCAGCAACTTCATCTCTTATGGACCTGGGAAAGACCAAACAAAACTTACACATGGCCCAAACCCAGACTGGGGTCTGGCATTTGAATCATCCTGGAGTATTTTCAATCCATCTCATTCTATCCTAGGATCTGCTTCCTTTTTTTAAAGCCGTTTAAGCTCAAAACATCTTACTTATACTATTTTATCAGCTGATTTTGAAATTCTTAGCACCCACCACCATATCTTGAAAACCAGAATATTTATTTTTGCATTGTAATTGTGAAATAAAAACTTGAGCATTTTAAGTCTGTAACATCAAACTGTTCTGTATAATTTGTCTTTTGTATTTACTGGCCATTAAAGATCATTGTTGCCCTGTAACTCCTTGCTGATGAACACATTCCTCTGAATGCCTAATTTGTGAGAGATTTACACTGTACAAACATAATCTACAGAGAGTGCTTGATTCTCTGTAAATCAATTAGATATGCCTTTTCAGACACATGTTTGTTGGAGGCTGGCAGAACAGGGTTTTCATTTTTACCTGAAATGGGGATTCCAAAACCACATCACCTCTGAGAAGCCACAGGGTGACTTGGAAATAAAATGGTCCTGCAAGGGCAGCCTCCTGTATAATTGAAATGCAATTTAAGAGGTCTTCAGAGGAATTTCTCCAACTCTGGAGGAGGCCAGTCAGCAATCTGACCTCCAATAAAGACAACAGAAGGAAGCTCCCTTTGAAAGATAGAGGAAACTTTTTTCTTTGAAAAGCATTCTTAGGGGCTGTCTGCTGATACAGTACAGACTTATCTCCTGAGGTCCAGACAAGTCTGTGTTACTGATTATACCAATATACCTCATGTGGTCCTCACTGCCTTTATCTGAGAATGGGAAAAGTCAGGAGAGCAAGTGACAAACAAAACAGAACCCTATCTAACAGAGAGGTTTATCATTAGAAGTGTTCCAAGAGAAATCTTCCTGTGTATATATGAAGTTTAGGAATTTTACAGGTTTATTGCTCTCTGGAAACCACGAGGCTGTCAAAAAAAAAAAAAACTGGCAAAATGTGTCTATAAACCTATAAACCTGATGAATACATGTACAAGCAGATAACTGTATTTCCAATAATGCACTGTGTGTGCAAAATGAGCATCTGTACCTAAAGGTATACATGACTTCATGTTGTTCAAAAAGGCAAATACTAAGTCCTGCATCTGGGATTGTCTAGAGACCAACTGACTGGAAAGCAGCTTTGCAAAAAAGAACCCAGGGCTCCTGGAGGAAAAACTGAACATGAATCAGCAGTGCATCTTTGCAGCATTAAAAGCCAACCTCATACTGGGTTGTTTTATTAAGAAAATAACCAGCAAGTCAAGGAAGTTATTATTCCCCTCTATTCAGCACTTGTGAGACCACATCTGGAGTGCTGCATCCAATTTTGGGACACTGACAAACTGTAGTAAGTAAAGCTGAGGGCCACCAATGTGGACCAAGGGTTGGAGTACGTGACTTGAGAGGACAGCTGAGCAAGCTGGGTTCATTTGGTCTGGAAAAGGAAGAGCTGAAAGGGAGGGTCTCAACACCATTGTCACAACCTAAATTATTCAACAAGCTTATATTAGTACACAAAACTTCCTGTTACCATGGCTAGCCTGTCTTCCATCTCACATCAGAAACAGAGTCAGTGCATTCTCTGTGAGTATACAATTTGTGGGACAAAGTGACCCACTGCTGGGGCAGAGTCAGTCTAAAGAAGACCTGGAGTCAGGCCAAACAGCATGCCTCAAGCAAGCTAGAGCAATGCAGTAAAATAACCAAATCCATCCAAACTACAGTAAAAATTCCCATGACTCAACCGCCTCCGTAGCCTGTCAGCTGTACCTCCCACCTCCATAGCCCTAACACCAGAGCCCAAGCTGACAGATCCTTCAATTCAAACATTGTGGTTATACTGGCCCCCAAGGCCAAGGCCCAAATCCATGAATCCTGCTTTAATCTGCTCCTGAGAATGTGTGTATTTTTTGGTCAGAATTTTGGTTGTCTATATTCGGAAAGTCTCACCCACAGTCCTGAGCTGACTGAAGGAAGCCAAAAAAAATGCAAGATGTAGTGGTTACCAAAGCTGAAATCCTCCCTCAATGTGACTGTTCCATATGTATTTGTACACTGTTTATGTGCCTACCAAACCTCCAGCAACTCAGTCTTCTCTTTAGTTCATTTATATGAAGAAGATGAGAAAGAGTCCATTTCTACAGAACTCCCCAGATAGAATCTACTGCAGAATACATCATTAATAAAGGATTTTTCCTCTTTATTTGTTTCACCCAGAGCAGCTGGTCAGTCATGTCCCTCTGGGGCATGTCAACTAATACTTATTATTTCATAAGTTGAACATTTTTGAATAATACTGTCTTGTCCCTTCCGTTTGAATTCCATTACATGGGAGTAAGGAATTAAGTTTGCATTATACTGTAGAAATTTTTATGAAAAATATTTATGAAACATTAGAAAAGGACTGAGCAGAGCTGAAGGCTATAAAAATCCTGATAAACCTTTGTATGAGAGGTTATGTTTCATACTGGTAAAGGAGCAGGCTAAGAATAAATCTGAATCATGCTCATGTGAAGTAAAACTAATGAAAGACAACCAAGGAAAATCTATAAAAAGCAACAATTAGGGGTTTTTTTCCCTCACAAATCTCAGAGTGCTGGAGTGCCACCGAACTCAGTAAGAATCTATTATTGATTTCAGTGAGAAATGCTGGCCCACCAGCCTCATTGTCACAGTTGGAGAAACTGAGACACAAAAACGTTAAGAGACTTGCAGGATATTAGCCAGCAAATGGCAGAGCTGGGAATACTACCCAGCTCCCCTGGGGGCAAGTCCATGCATCACCTACTGCACCACTTCCTCATATTAGAAGGCAGAAACACAGCACAAATTTCAGGGATTTCATTTAATGCGAATGGGAGATGGAGAGATCTGGAGGCTACCTATAAAGTAGAAGAATGCTGGGCTTGTTTGACTTTATATCCATGTGCCACTACTGACTCTAAAATATGAACATGTCTTTACTCAAATGCAGACCATAAAGGGAAGAGTCAGAGAATAAGGAAGGATCCCATGAAGAAAATATATTGCCCAATTTAATTTAAAAACAAACATATAACAATGCAGATTCTGTGCACTGAGTCAGTTTACAAGTCACAATCAAATGTGATTTAAACACTGCTTCTGCTGAAGTGGTTGAATCAGCTAGTTGGTTGATATAAAAGGAGGACTTACTTTAACATCAGATGTCTACCAATCCTGTTTTTCACAGATTACTTCTCCTCAGTTTGAAACAGGTGATATCAGGCTCTTTAATCGAAGACATGGCTTGTATCATGATTATTTATGTCTCACCACTGTATGGGTGGCATATCACTTTACTCCTGAGACAGATGCACCAACTTTGCAGCTCATTCCAACAAGGATATTGTAACCATTTAAAACTATGAACATCAATCTGTTTTCATGGCAAATACTGTTTGATAATTTCCTGTTCCTGTTGTCACTGCTGCACTTGATTTCTTATCTGCTTTCCATCCTAGGAGGTTCTGCATCATCAGGACACATGGGATGGGACAGGAATAAAAGAACCAACTTTTCACTGCTTTGCTAAATGTTTTTGTCCCCAGTACCCACAATGTCAGTACACAGGCTGAAAAAACACTCATACTTGAGAAATTGCCAAGCCCCAGGTAGGGGCCCCCTCCCTTTGGCCAGCTGGCCATACCCCTGGTAGGGGTCCCATGTACTGGGAGAAGAGTGCAAAAAGATTACAGGATTCATATAGTACAGTTCAGCAACATTTCAGATGGGCCAAACCATGATCCAGGGGTCGAAAATTCCTGCTCTTCAACTCACTTTAAGCCTTCTGACTTTGTTGATTTAATACAAACATAATCAGCTTCATGACTGTTAACGGGAAATACGTTTTACTGACACTTCAACTATGAACATTTCAAACATTTCCTCTGATTTTAATATTTGAAATCTTGTAAATAAACTTGTAACTTTGACATTCCAGTCCTTCAGCAAACACTTTCTTCTTAATGACATTTTATTCACTACACTGTTCACACCTACCAGGAGCTTCTCTTCTGGACCAGGTTTGGCTTTACTGTTTTTTTTGAAAAAAAAAAACCTTGCCATTCTGCAGCTGTGTAATATATGACAATAGAGGGTGATAAACACTGCACAGCTGAAGCTGAAAACAAGTTGAGTTAATGGAATGAAGTGAAGGTGATGACACTTTTTTAACACAGAAAGTCATGAGATATATTAAACAATAAGTTTTACAGACACACAAAAAGAAATCCTTCCTTTTTCCCTAAAGAATCTCTGGTAGGAAATTAATTCCCACTGGAGAACACACACCAAAAAAAAAATTCCTTCTATTTAATGACTTCATGAATTCACACAAAGTGGGATAACATTTATATTTCTAAAATCCCTATTAAGTAGCAGTCTTCCATTCTGCTGCTAAAATCCTCTCTGTTTCTGGTGGCTGCTGGAAATTAAAGAGTTAAAACGGAGACCACTGGAAAAGAGTAAAGCATATGTTATATGCAGCACATTACTTTCTCACTGGGCTTCCCATGGGCCAGTGAAGTTTGGGAACCACTTCTGTAAAGGAAATGTATACGGTGTCAAATTATTGACAGTCCTGTGTGTCAGCTCCATCTCTGCAACTGATTAGCCCCAGAATGACTTTGGCCTCACATCGTTTCTTACAAACATTATTTAGTCAGGCTTCAAAACCTAAAAAGGCAACACTGTTATTCCCAGTTTACAGATGATTCCTAAGTGCAACAGGGTTAAAAGCTACTGCAAGGGGACACATTAAAGGAGCATGGGGAGTTGGAATAAAATCCAGTTTCCCAACCCTTGCCCACTCAACCATAATGTCCACAGTCTAAACCACTTCGATTAAAAAATCAAAATAAAAATTAAGCTGTTTCTCTGAAACCATGTCCCCTGAAGCCATTTCTGATGCCTAAGTAAGCATTGTAATTTTTAGAGCTACTGTGCACCTGCAGCTTCCAAATAGTTTCCAAAGGTCACCTACTTATCCTAATTTTTCCAAGCCTCAGCTTCTTAAATCTTTCAAAACATGGAAAGAATAGCAATCTGTCTCCCAGTCTTCCTGCCCACTTAGGTCAATAAGAGATTTTTCTTTGACTTCAGGAGCTGTAAGGCTTCCCTCCCATATTTTTTTCCTTCAGTTTTGGAGAGCAATTGTCTCAGGGTGGACAAATGTCTGCTTCAAGAGAAACTGTTGTGCTGAGAATCACTATCTAATCATTACCACCCATGCACCACACAATGCAAACAGTAAAAAATGACAAGCAAATGAAACAGCATAAAACTAAAGAAAAAGAAAACAGTAACAGCAAAATGGCTGGAAATTCATCTTGGAAGCCTTAACTGCTTCTGTGGCACAGCAGCTAGGAGGGATTGTTCTGTGCCACGATGGCATTGCCCAATAACCCATTCTGTTAAAACTAACAGAGCTGGCTAAACTATCCTGCCTTGTGTTCTCATTTAATTGATTGTTTAGTTTAAAGAGAGGATAAAAAAGGCTGGCTGGGATCCAAGCTCAATTCCCTGCTGCTATGGCAGAAAAAAGTACTGATCAGAACATTTCTCTGCAGAATGAAATGTGCATCTCCTGGGCTTTTTGCAATAGCAAAACAAGTTTACATTTCTGTCTCTAATATGATTCTGTCCTCTCAGTCATTAACAGTTCCTTGATCCCTTCTCTTATTCCTGCTCCCTTTATCTTAATTATTGAAACTTGTAATATAAACAGCATTTCTTCACCTACTGTCTTTTTGAATTGTTGACTGTCTGGAAAATGGCACCAGCGCACGGTTTCAGGGCATTTCCTCTGCACAGCAGAGGTGTTTCATTCACATGTGGTACTCTCAGACACCAGCCATCACTTAGGGCTATCAGGGGCAACACTGGGAGCCAGACACTGGGTCAGTGTAAATGGACACAGCACAGTGTGACCTCAGGAGCATCGGGCAGATTCGCACAAGGCTGAGGATCTGGCCATGTGACCATTTCCGGCTAAAATTACATTCTTCCCCCACCACACACTGGAAAATTAGAGACTGCAGATCTTTCTAAACATGCTTATGGATGTAGAAAACCCTTTCATAAGGCAGGGAGGGCAAAGGAGGAGAGGTTTCTTCTGAAAGGCAGTATAGGATGGGACTGGAAGAGCCAGCACTTTTGCCCCCTCGCTGTCACATTCCTTTCCCAGGCCCAGAGGATGAGGCAGCCTGTGAGCCGCAGTGGCTGGGAAGGATTGCACTGCTGAACAGGGACAGGAAAGGGAATGTGGTTTCCTGAAAGGCTTCCAGCAACTACATGGGAATGGAGCGCTTGAAAGAGACATGGAGCTGGAAGAACTTCCCTTCTGAGAAACACTTCCAATCTGTTCCCAGGGCCAAATGTAATAACAGCTCTGACATTATTATTACAAAGGGGGAAAAAGTCATTCTTTTAGCTGGCTGCTGTGATTTCTCCATTTTGAAACCACACCTTCTCTGAGACCTGGAAGTCATGTGGTCTAACACGCAAGCCTGCTCACAAGGGATGCTTCTTGGGCTCATCTCTACCAGCACTTATCACCAAGTCTTATTGAAGATGCCAGGAATGAGGTGCCAGGAATGCTTCTGGCAACAAAGAAAATTAACTTACAGTTTTGTTTTTCTGCTTAGGTCCCTCTCTTGATTTTATGTGGAATACAGTGACACAAATTGTCTGTAATACATGCTTTTTCCTACTGTCAGTAATGAGTCAATATCTAGACATGAGGGAAAATTCTGCATGAAAAGCATCTATTTTGCCATGTGATGAACAAAATTTTTGTAGAATACTTCCATGGCTTCAAACTCTCTCCCTTTCTCCACTTCATATACTATATGGCACAAAAAAATTAAAAGAAACTATTTAAAGCATCTCCCTAAACAAGGTGATAGGAGAATACACTTACAAGAGAATATACTAACAGACTTGTGCTAAATATTCAGACTATCACTAAAAGGGTTAGGAAATAATTTATGAAGGAAGAAATGAAAAAGTAAAAACCTGCAGGGACCCAGTTTCTGGTTTACCATCCAGGAATATGCTGGAATATGCACAGAACAGTTACAAAACAAGTGCTGTTGACAGTACAAAGGGGGAAGTATAGCCATTAGAAACTGTATAAATTGTACTGGCATGAATAATGCTTCTCCCCAGACGTCGTTATAGAAAAAAAAAAAAGGGGGGGGGGGGGGGTGGCATTAATTCAGCAGCCTCTGTGTCTAAATAGGTTCAGTTAAATTGGTACCATTTTTGTTTAGATAAGGCCTCAGACTCACTGACTCTCTGGAACCCCCTCTTAGTCTTACCTCTAACCACTTTTTCCAGCCCATGGCAGGGAAAAATGTACCACAGAAGGCAGAGCCAGACACCAGCAGTATCGTAAGAGCCTCAACCAACAGTGTCTCAGCAAACACTGGGCCAGAATCCACCCTCACACACAGTGAGCAATTCATTTGTTTGGGACTACTTAAAGAGGCAACTTTTAAGCTGCCAGCTTACTGACACCTGACAGCCATCAGCCTGCAATGCCTAAGCTGCTATAAAACATGAGTCAGTCAATGAATTACATGATTTTTGGAAAATAATAGTAATTTAGAACATTCTTTTCACATTTCTGTGTATGCCTCATTTAATCTCGTGGGTGTTTTGGTTTTGGGGTTTTTTTATTATTATCATTTTAACTAAGCATATGAAAGGAATAAGGATACTAAAGTTCTTATCAGTATCAGGAAAAGGTTAAAGATCATTTTTACAGGGTTATATCCATATTTTAAGCAAGGACAGGAATCTCCTGACCTTTTTTGAGAAAAAGATATCTTTTTTTCTTTTGAGAAAATATAGGCCTAACTGTACAGCCCAAAACTGACAGCAGACCTCCCTTAAAATGTAAAATATGGGACTACAAACAGTTGATGGTGAATTTTATCTGACGTTAGAAGTTCAGGAAATAACTCAGGAAGCTATTTCTGTAGTATTTCTGGGGTTGTAGCTAACTCAAACTCACAAACTTCACAGCCTCATTTCCATAGCATTTATTTTTTTAGGAGATAAATAGACTGCACTTTGGAGGAGGGTTTCTTCTTTCAGTTTGATTCTTTCAGTCAAATAGAAACAGCAAAGAAATCAAAGATTTGTAATAATATATACAAAATACTCTCCTAAGCCAAAGAACTCCTAAACTGCAGTCAATTTATGCAAAAGACTGTATAAATATGCCTTAGAACACACAGAATCTTGCAGTCAGAGGTAGGTGGGCATAAGACCCCTACATGCAAATGTTTAACAAAAAATAAAGCCTAAATTTGGCTAAAGTCACTGGAACCCTTCTTCCTGATGTGAAATACACGAGGCTGCAGGAGATTCCTTCCACAAAAGTGCAAGATTGCCAGAATCTGTGCTGATAAACAATTTATTCCTGAACACAGACATGATTTAGAAACACGGTTTCTAGTTTGCATCCTTCAAGGAAAGAAATTCAACAAGTGCTTTCAGAACAAGCTCAGCACACACTGATAAACTGAGGATTCCACGAAAAGTCCGTTGTGGACACTGCGTTTAAATGAAGCAGGAAGAGGAATTTGTGTCATTGATATCTTTGTGCTCCTCATTCAACACCAGGTTAATAATATACAGACTTGGGCCTGGAAGCAGGATTCCTCTCTCCCAATAGAGCACCCTAAGCACTAAGCAACAGACACACTGCTTTTTCCTCACTCTGCTTTGATGAATCTCATGGTCCTGGCAAGCAGCAAATAAGTGCACCAAATGGTGGCACAAACAAGAAACTACTCCAGGCCATCCCATCCTGCACAGGGTTCAAGGACACTTTGGGGGGAGTCTAAGAGGAGGATTTGATTCCTCCCTCCTCTTCCTCCGTAGGACACTAAGGAGAAGACAGAGCCTATGTCTACCCCATTCAGACAAGCACTCTAATCTCCAAGCATTCCCTCTGGTTACACTGTGGAAGAGAAGTTACCCACTTGCTTTTTCACACTTCACAGAGGATGCTGGGCTCTGGATCATAGCTAGATAGACCCAATCTTCCCACAAACCCTGCTGAGGCTTGGCGATGGCTATGACTTCAGGCACATCCTAGCTAAAGTTCAGTGCTTCCTCCTGGCTCACTCTAGACATCTGGATATTCACTGTGAGGGTTTTCTGACTCACCCCTGTGAACCACCACTTTTTGGTGTACAGTCTAGTGCACTCAGACTGATGGTTTCCCATCTGGTGAAAAGATTGCTGAGCTCATCAGACACAGCATTACTTAACAATGCAACAGCTACAAACAAACTGTTCTGGATCAGTAGGCACCTCCTCAAATTTGCCTTGCTTTCTGACTGACTCCTTTTCTGATGAAAAGGCACTGGAATGGCATGCTATTGGCATCCTCTGTTTTATTAGTATGACGGTCCTCATGTACGTCAACAAGAGATTTACATGTCAGGCCAGCACGACACTGACATTCTGAATCACCAGCAAGCCCATCTGGTTCTTGCAGGGTCTCATAAAAGCAGCATGTATGCCCATAAACTCAGAAACGCCATCAGCGCCATGGAGGGAGTTCCCACTCAGGCAGAGTTACCTTCATGTGATCTTCAGGGCTGCATTTTCATCAAACCAGGCGCAACAATTCTGACAGTGTAGCCTGTGCACAAACCAGAGGAAGAGAACTAGAGCACAAGCCATCAATAGCAATAAAATGCAAGATTAGGTGACCAAGCAGCAACTAAATTAACCAAGCTTAGGAAACCAACATCATCCATTTTGATGATGTATTTGAATATTTCCTAAAGTCCTCTACAGTTCAGCTTCAGTTCCCATCACACTTTCCAGTAAATACTCTAGAGAGACCTCACTGCTCTCCATCCCCGAGCTTGACACCATGTTCCGTGATGAATTAATGTGGAGTCCCTGTTGGGCATGCTGGGCCTGCCACTCCAAATAAGAAAAAAGGAGATAACAAAATGCAGCCACCAAACCTAGCAGGAATATTCTAGAATGTTCCTATTGCCTCCACCCCTCCCAAGTCTCCCCATCCTCTGCTGTCATTTTCTTCTCTCTTTTATAACAGGAAATGGATGCTAAATCAGCAAGCTAGGTTTGCTCTTTAACATAACAATTACTAACAATACACCTTTTCCCTTTTGTTATAAATTACTTTAGTGTGTAATTCAGGCAAATGAGAAGACAGCCACTTATACACAGTTTCCATCCTTTTGTGTAAGGCTAGGACTAGCTGCATTCACCAGCCAAGAGATCTGCAAAACAACAGCTATAGCCTTCCACTCTAGTGGCATTCATAGCTCTCCTTCAGCTACCACCTCTCTTCATCCCCAGGAAATGAACGGTTGCATACAGAGAAAGAACAAGACTTTAGTCATTCAAGATGCTGAAGACTAGAGCTTAACGTCCAGTTATTCCATTGATTTTTTTTTCTCATGTGAAGTTGACCCAAAAAACATACCGAGCACTGTCCTACTTGCATACCAAATACTATTTGAGTTAAAAGTATAAATATCTTTGGAGCTTGTCCTTAGCTTCTTCAGCTATATAAAACATGCCCTGTTAGGTCACTCCAGCAATGGTGGAGCACACCACTGCACAATAATCACCTACATCACACTTAAGAATGCCATCAGTCCCACAAAATCTGGTGGCACCCCCAATAACCCCTTTCTAGTGCTTTGCACTATAACTTTCCCATGTGCACTACGCCTACCTCACAAACATAACACACAGCCCTACATGACTCACACCAACCGTTTGCCAACCCTTTAGCACAGGGGAACACAGGGAGAATGAAGGGAAAATATGAGCCAGAGGAAACTGTGGGTCAAACAGCTTCCAGACTCCCACTCCGGGTTAATGATGTCAGGCAGCTCACATAAGACAGAGGAGTAAACACCTGCCAGCACAGGCTTCATGTGCCTTAATAAGGGTTGTTCTTACCCAAAGACTCTGTACTGCATTACACAAGCAGGGCCTGTAGATATTTAGCTTGTTTCTTTAATGTATTCCCAAAGGCCTGGAGGTTCTCTCCCTGTAATAAGCCTATGGAGCCAGACAGGATCAGGGGGACTCACCAAGGCCCATGCACATGTCAAAGCCCAGGTAGAGAGGGAGAGCAATGGAGAACTTCCTCAGACAATTATGTATGCATATGCAGAGCAGACAGAGACTGAAGACATCGCTGATGGAATTCACACAAAGCACTGGACAAGGGAAACAGCCTTCCAGTCCACCCTGACCTACTTTGCAGCCAGGCAGCCCACAACTGCTTACACTACTAAAATCCTGATATGTCAGCTTTGCAAAAGATAGGAAACATCAAGAGAAATCTCTTTGGTCATGTCTCCGCACAGACGTCTTGTCAAATCTCTGTGTCAACAGCATCTGTCTCAAAGTCTTGCACAAATCACTTTTAGTCCTGGGAAACCTCTAAAGTAAAAGCAAGGAGTGACCGTCCAGGCTCTGGGGCAGATGACCTAGAGAAAATAGCACAGAGGTCCCCCTGAAGTCCACCCCCTGGCAGAAAAGAAAGGAAAAAGGGATGCCCTACTCTGTCCTGCCTTGTGGGCACTCATCTGCTCCAACACCTTGTGCGGAGGAGCCACCATGGGGGCTGTGGTTTTGCCTGCAGGACACAGAAGAAACCTCAGAAGTGGGGAATTTGCCATGAGTTGCAACACTGATCTCCAGCTCCTGCCAGCCCTCCCAGCTCTATCACTCCAAATTTGATTGTTTGAAACTTGACAGCAGGCTGGAGAGGTGAATTTCACTCAGCCTAGGGACACCAAGTTTGGCCCTAAATGACACTATGATAATGATCTATAAGAGTTAAATAACTGTCTATACAAATCAGAAATATTTACGGTATAATTATCCACTTGGAATATATCACAAGAGTATGTTTTTCTGAGGACTCAAGTCTTGGGTGAATAACACACACTGCAGATATTGGTGTGTCCCTGGCTTGTTCGGGTTTCAGGTCCTACACTTCCAAGTCAGAATTTAGTCGAATTTAAAGACCATTGTTACTCACAGTTCACTTGAGAGAGTAAGTCTGAGGTTCACAGCTGACCACATTTTCTTCACAAGCATACTGTGTCATTTTAACTCTCTCTTGAGTTGCTCTGTTGCAGATCTATTATTAAAAATTAATGTTCATTATTAAGAGATTTCTTACAGTATTAAACATTGAAGGGTAGTTCCACAATTGCTTTGATCAATGTAGCTGTACTGAAGTCCTTGAATGATCACTATGTTACACCAGTGGACAGGCAGTCTTGTACTTACAGTATCAAGATATTTCAAAAGCTTTATTTTATTTTTATTTCTCTCCAGATGAATTGGTGTGAGGAGGGAGCAGTGTCATTGCTCTTGGCAAGATCTCAGCTTTGTGTTTGTTTTCATGAAGCTTCCAGTCAAGTTTTTGCATACTCAGACATTTAGTTACTGTGGTTTCAATACACACCTCAGCCTATAGATAATTAGCTGAAGAAACCACCAATTCCAATTCTCTGGTAGCTCACCTATCATCACTAGTGTAAACCAACCAGCCTTTCCTCCACCAGCAGCCTAAATTCCCCAAAGCACTGTTTCCAGATGGGGAAATTGCCTTCACAGACACCTGTTACATCTCATAATATCAGATAGCACAACGTCTGTAATTCTACCTCAGACTCATCCTACAACTTTGTGACTCACACTACATGTTTCATGTACCCAGTGAACTAAAGCAAACAAACAGGAACTATTTGTATTCTTCTTACTTATGCCAGGGCTTATAATAAACCCCTTTGAAAACACTTCCGAACAGGTAGCAGCCGGCACACAAGATTTGCCAAGGATTTAAACTAGTCTTTACCTGTTGCAGCTGTTGGGAAATTTCTAGCTGCTGGTAGAAGTGTACTTGTACCTGCATGCTGGGATTGGGAGGGTGAGCAGGTGTTTGCAAACCACAGTTACATTGCTAACCATGTCTCAGACTCAAAACCAATCCTACCAGCAATGCCTGGCACATTATCTTGCTGCAAAGATTCTCATTCAATTCGTCTTACAACAGGGATCAGAACTGCTTTAAGCTATAAAAGCCTCTCCAGCTAATTTCTGAGTACAGCGTGATGCTCCTTACCCTGAAGGCCCTTTAAGATCTGACCTCTTTCACTGTTTTTCCTGCTGTCAGCCAGGACAGCAAAAGAAGAGGTGGTATGCAGGCTGAAAAGCCTAGCACTCCTCAATCAGCCCTTTGTCTTTCATGCTCAGCTTTTTATCCAGGGGCAACAGTCTTTTTCCATTACCAGTAAAAATGAACCCCCCAGTAGGGGTGATGAAGAAACAATAAAACTAATCATTAAGCAGGCCTGCTGAGAAGTGAATTCCAGTCCCAGGTCAGATCTAATTGCATTCTGACACTGAAGTAATGGCCTGGTCATTTATATTAGCAATGTCATGTTTCTTTTTATTTATTTGTCTCCATTCTGCACTCCATCCCCATAAAGAAAGAAATATAAACGTGTAGATTGATGAAAAGATGTACACAGAGATCAAAATACACACATTGTCCTGTGGTGTACTTTGCAAGTTTTTAAAATACTCTCTCTTTAGCCAAGATCAGTTTTGGATAAACTTTTTTTAAAAAGTAGCATTTTGGAAAATGATGAGCACCTTTAAAAGGAAGACTTAGAAAGAAATATGGTTGTGTCATGTCCTATGACCAAGGAAAACCGTGTACACAGGGAAAAAAAGACAAATTTAATCATGCATGTAAAGACACAAGATATATAGTTATAGCTGTGTTTTTTGAAACTAAGGAGGTTTAGAACCTACCTTTGCGAAATTACAGAAGAAATATGCTACTTTTGAGTTCAAGTGCACCAAATGCATGGACAGGGCGCACACACACACCCACAAATATATTCCTGAAAATGTAACTATTTTTAGGTCCCTTTCCTCCCTTGCCACCTTCCTTCTATGGCTTTTACCACTAATGACGTTCTGCCCCATCTGCATCCTAAGCCTCCTCCCCTACTGTTTTTGCCCAGACTCCCAGTCAGCCTCACAGCCTATGATTTCTTCCTTCGAGAATCTAAACAAGATGGCTTTGCATCTGAGAGAACACAATGGGCCTCTCTTCAAAGCCAAGCAACATTTTTCCTATCATTGTTTGCAGGGGAAGAGTCACTCTGCACTCTGCTCAGATACTATGGTCACACGAGCCTTATTAGCTTATGGTTAGATTTGCTGTCCTAAGAGGGTTCATACAACTAACAAGATCACTTAATCCCTTTCTAGGTCCCTCAGCATTTGTAACAAGTTTTGTAATCGCTTTTTAAATAAAATGTTCTGACCTTGCAAACTCACTTGCAAGCCAGCTCAATCCTCTGGCTTTTTTCCCTCCATATAGCTTTTATGACCTCTCCTATCTGGATAGCAAGCCCTTTCCCAAAGTATCTTAGTCCAATCCTCTTGATGCTATCCAGAGCTAAAAGCCTCAGCATGTGCTTTGGATCCGATCCCTACCTGGCTGCTGCACTCAGAGAGGCGTTGATCAAATCTGGTAACAACAAATCAGGGCCCAGGAAAAGTAGTTGTAGAACCTGGAGTTGTTCCATCTAATTGCAAGCAGGCTTTCACAACTCATTTACTGAAGAAAACTTCCTTATCAGGTGAGGATGTGACTAACTTCCACCCAGATTTCATGATGTGGTTTTTATCAAAAACACATGAAAATATTTTTTTCTTTATCCATAGAATCAGCTTTCCAAACTTGCTTTATCAAAAGCCACAGGATGGCACAGTGACAATCCTGCCTGGTATTTGCCATGCACTTCATGTTTTAGGGTTAGCCCTGCTAGTGAAGCAGGCCTGCACATGTATGCCATGGTGATTTCTTTGTATTAAGCTCCATGCCATGATGAATACACTGCCACCAGTGTCCTAGGAAGCTAGTTTAACAACTCATTTATTCCCAGTAATTCCAACCTTGTGAACATTCATCATTGTTACGACAGGCATGCATTCCCTGTTGCATTTATCTGCCCACACTGGCTCTTTTTAGTTACCTGTGGTGAATCTCTTAAAAGTCACTCATGGATGTCAGGCTGAAAAGGGTTGTGAAGGTCTGGTACAGTCCAGGCCTCTCTGTGCACATGTGCCAGAAGAGCCAGGCTGTAATGCCTGGGCTCTGCTTCCACCTCTGCCACTGAATTGCTGGACAAATTCCAACAAATCCCATTACTTGTGCCTGCATTTCAGCCCTTCATCAAATATAGGGGAGTTCTCTCATTGTCTAGGGTATTCTGTGGCTTAATAAGCACTTACAGAGTGCGATGGATCAATGTGCAACAAGGTGGAGAATACTGGGATTTGCATCTAGGACTAGTAACCTACCAAGGATCTAAAATCACATTAAAAGCTAGAGGAATTATATTCCCAAGAAGATGAGCAACCAAAACATTATACACAGTACTGAAGCGTAATAAAATAGTAAATATTATTGTAGTAACAACTTTAAGCTTTGCTTTCCAAGACTGAAGAAAACATTTTGGTAAACTCTAATTAAGACTCAACTCATGAAACACAACCTTTTTGCAGTGGATAGCAATATATGTGTCATTGTATGCAGCAACATGACCGAACAGATTAGAACAGGAAGGCGAGGAAAACGCCACATCCAACCTGCAAGTTCAGAGGGGATTAGGTAAACAGGAAGGATCCCAGGTGGAACCAGGATTAGGGCAACTTCAAGTTGCTACTGCCAGAGAAATGATTAAGAACACTTAAGACCAGTAATTGTGAAGAAGGTATTTAATACCTTTTCTGAAAAATATTACCTGCATCAGCAGAGTTCTCTATGTCCTATTGAGACATGAGCACTGACTCAGGTGAGGATGTGCCACCTCCAGAGGAACTACTGCTGACTGCAGCACTTGGGAGCTGCAGGAGCTACCCCAGCCCCGCTGGGACATCAGAATGGCACTGGGCAGCCAGAGCCTCTTGCACAAGGCACTTCACAGCATTCTCTCTCTTCTCAACATCAAACTGCCTGGAACCTTCTCCTTCCGCAGTCCCACATATCTCAAAAAATGAGCAGGGGAATTTAATTGCAAAGAGGCTCCATTACTCTTATACCCATAAGCTGCCATCTCATTTTATACTTTGCATAAGTAAACTAAATTCATTTTCACCAATTACTTTCCCCTAATCTCCATGCCCTTCCCTAATCTTGATTAAAATATGTAAAACTTTTAATACATTTAGTTTTTCAGTCTTTGACTGTCTTTTTCCTAAAACAGCAAGTTATATCTGAAACTCCTATTCCTTTATGCTTATTTTTATTTTTCTAAATTAGAGTTTTGCACCAGAAATTGCTTGGTTTTATACAACACACACCACTTAAAACTACTACATATTACATATCATAAAAAAAATTAGAAACTGCCATTTTGTTAGATTTTTTAAAGCATATTAACACATCACAACATATGCCCTGGTACAAAAATTTCAAACACCCCCAAACTCAAGGCTACTTAGATAGTCAAGGCTACTTCATCCTAACTCTTTCAAGTCTTGATCCAAAGCTCTTTAAACGCAGAGAGAATCCATTCCTTGACTTCCATTGCTCTTTTTCCTTACTTTTAAAGGTAGCACTAGACTAGATATAAAGCTGAATTTTTACACACAGCTAACCCCCAAAGTCTGGGAAAGCCTGAGCTTGGGAATGACAACCCCAGTACTATCCATAGAAGTAACCCCATGTAGCCAGAAAATGTTGGCAGTTCCTGATACTGTCTTTCTCTTATCCCAAAGAAAAGATTACTGGGAAGAGTTTCAATGTACCATATGAATCCTGTTACACACAGTATATTTTGCATAGAAATGCAGGACAGGGTCACATCATTCAGTTTCAGGTGGACATCAGGCACAGTGCAACAAACTTGGTACAATGTCAAGGCACCCACTCTATACTAACATATCAACATTAATGAGGAAAAAAATAAACACATGTGAGAGCGTTGTCCAACACCTATCGGTCCTCAATTCAGGGTAACTGCAATTAAAGGTAGCAGCAACCAGGAGCCTTCTAAGAGCTCTGACTTACAAAAGCTTGGTTACAGCTTTCACAGTACTCCAAAAATCTGGGGTTTAGGACAGTTATTCCAAGGTTTTCTTGTAATTTATGGTTTTTATTAACATCCATATCAGCTTCAGCTCCTTGTCATGGACTGAATTTCCAGAAGCTCCACTCCATAAAGCTTGTTGAAGCCTATTGTACACAAGAAATTACTTGGATAAAAAATGCTGGAGTCAAGACAGGAAAAGAAAACAAACCCTCCTCTCCTCTTCCATCCTCCAAATGATTTATAGAGACTTAGTGTAAGAGCATATTTTACCAGTAGTTTTCTTACTCAGGAGAATAACTAATTTAATAATCCCATTGAACAAATGACAAGTCTGATTGTCTCTGGGAGAGAAGTGAAGGAACAAAGAAACCTTGTCACACCATGTTTTTTAGGATGATGTTATACAACCCCCCGTACCCTTGCCAGCAACTTCCCGTGACTCATTCTCCTCTGAAAATGCTGTTATCGATCTCATATCGAGACAATGAAATTTGACTTATTTGGTGTCTGTTTCTATTCAGTTGGCCTTTCACAGAAGGCAGAAAACATTTATAAAAACTGGAATGGAGTAAGAAGATTTAGGGAGAACTTATTATGGATAAGTATGATAAATAAACAGAGGGCAAAAGTTACTGAGAAACTGAGGTTTCTTCCAATTCTTCTTCTTCTGGGGAAGCAACAGAGACTTTTCATCCTCATTCAGAGGAAACTCCAGTTTCAGCCTCAGTTACAGCAGCCCAAGGGCATTACAATAGCAAATGCTCCATCACTAGCAGCCATGTGTTACTCCACTGGGGATACCAACACAGAAAACACAAAGCCTTGTTTACTCTCCCTGCACCAGCTAAAGAATTCACGACCACTTCAACCAGCAATTGCAGGTCTACAGTAATACCTGAACAGGCCATTTTAAAACATGATCTTACTTGTACTGAAGGCAACAGTGACCTGATTTTGCTGTGAACAGTGCTTTGGGAATCACCCTTGCTCAAAGAAAAGTCACCAGAAGCATACTCCAAAACCTATTTTGATAGGAATGAGGAATAATGAAAAAATAGGTCTTTAAGCCTAGGTGCTCTACCAAGATTCACCAAGAAGCAGGCAACCTGCCAAACATCCCTCTACTCCTTGCCCAGCTCCAAGCCTTCAGCCTTGCTCCAAAAGATCCAGGTTCCCTTCAGGCCCTTTCCACTGCCAGAAGAGCTTTTGAAACCTTGCTGAAGCTTGCTCCCTCTCCTGAAGTACCAGGTTATTAAAGAGTCTCTATTCTTCTGCCTGCCCCCACAAACATAAATCCTTATTTTACATTGCCTCTCCTCTAACACTGAACATAAAAGAACATGCTTTTTATTGAAGTTTTATCTTTGCCTGGTCTTCTAACAACCCACACTGAACACTGTTATTATGGCCCCTTCTGGATTTAGAGGTATATAAGCTGTTTGTGCTTGGCTGCATGCATTGGTATTTTTATGTTCTTATGTATCTTTATCTGTACAGTATCTCTGAATATGCTTAAAACTGCTTCAAAAAACTCCCTCATTCAAATAGAAGTGAGGAAAAGTGATCTGCTACAAACATATTTCCTCATCACTTGAACTTTCACATTCAGCGAGGGCTGGAGTGTTTAATTTTGGCCATGTTTTAATTTGGCCATTACAGTTTAAAGGCCGTGCCCCAGATTTGGCCCTGTGAAGACGTATTTTGCTCCAGTTTAAGTAGGTATGAGGCATAGCATTTTCACATCATAGAAATACTTCCCTCTTCTCTTTTTTTCCCTAATGTAAATTTTGCAATGCTAATTCTTTTCATAAGAGACGTAGGGATAAGTGGTGGTTTACAGTTCAACCTTCCCCTGGTGCCCATAAATATTTATTGTTCCTTGCCCTGTTTCAAGGCCCAGATGAAATTCATCTTCCTGGGGGGAGGGACGGGTGGTGATGGTGGAGAGGGGAGGGATGTGGAAGGGCGAACATCATCTTTAAAGTATAAATGTGAAGAAAACGAAAACAGATGCGTGAAGAGGAAAAGAGAAGCTGGTGGGAACACGGCAGGGCTGGAGCACATTTTCCCTGGGACACGGCCGTGCCGCGCACTTCCTCGGGACGCCCCGCGGGCGGAGGGCTCCCCTGCGGACACATTCCCGGGAGGAGCGGGATGGGAACGGGCCAGCTCCCGGCCAGGTCCCGGACGACGCAAGTGCACCATGCACACTCTAGTCAAACCTCCGTCCCTTCCAGGCAGACAGAAAATGCCTCCCGCCGGGACTGCCGAGGCGCGGCCCGCGGCGCTGCCCCGGCTCGGGCGCTGGGCAGGGCCTTGCAGGGGGCTCCAGGCGGGGCAGCCCAGCTCCAGCGGGCACTGCCGTGCGAGGACAGCCCTTCGCAGGCGGCCGGCAGCGGGCAGGAAGAGGGGGAGGAGGTGCCGGGAGGGGGACCGGGAAACTGTAACTCATTGTGGATGGGCTGGACTGGCCGGGGTGGCGAGCGCTCGCAGGCCAGCACATCGATCAACCTGCCGAGCGGCCGACAGGCTGGAGCCGCGGTGCTCCCGCGCTGCCCGTGTCAGCAGCGATCCGGCACAACTGCGCCGCGCCGGCGCTGCCCGCCCAGCGCTCCGGACAGCGCTCCGGACAGCGCACCCCGCACTGCCCGCCCGCCTGCGGCACCCCCAGCCCAAACCCCCTCCAATCCCGGCTGCTGCACCCGACATTAATTTAATCCCATCCTGTCCAGTCGCATTAAAGGCCGCGTTTGGTCTCGCATCGCCTCTAAGTCAGCCGCAGGACCGCCGGCTCCAAGCAGTCCCCGTGTGTGCGAGGGAAGAACCAGGCCCTGGGGCTTTCTCCAGCGCTTCAAATGGGGCACACCAAGTGCTCTCTCTCTCTCTCTCTTTTTTTTTTTTTTC
This sequence comes from Eopsaltria australis, assembly GCA_034509425.1. Lineage (NCBI taxonomy): Eukaryota > Metazoa > Chordata > Aves > Passeriformes > Petroicidae > Eopsaltria > Eopsaltria australis. The sequence goes on from JAVTVJ010000001.1 coordinate 5,688,114, forward strand.
TTTTTTTTTTTTCTTTTTTTTTTTTTCCATTTTATTGTTAAGGAAACTTCCCAGTCTGACCACTTACAAGACTCTCAGCTCGATCTGTTTCTCAGTTGCAGTGCCACAAATAAATGGCTCTATGGAATGATACATCTTAGACTTGGCCATGGAAAACCTGGGGTCAGACTGGTGAGAAGCTCCCTTGCTGTGCACTGGTAAAGCCGTGGCCTTAAGAGCTGCAGAAAGCCAAAATGCCTGCTGGGCACGGGTCAAATCTCGGTTTGCAGCTGGCCCCCCAGCCAGCTGGGACGCTGGCACAGGACATGAAGGCGCTGGCTTTGCTGCAGTGCCTGATACGCCTCAGCTGCAACACCTCCTCATGTCACGGGGCCTTCGCTCACAGCTCCCGCTCTAAACTTCCTGCACTTTGTCTGCTGAAAGCAGAGCCAGAGCGCTGCTTTAGTGATGGGGGCGGTGCGAATGATTTGTCTGATTTCAAAGCTTTTGCTTGAAGGATTTCACTGTTTTTTACTTTTTTTTTTAGAGGTTGATTTAAATAGGCATTTTGAAAATATAGGTAATAGCACTTGCTAAATATATGCAATTTTCTCAACATGGCAGACCATTTATATATGATAAAAACCTATGTCTGACGTTCTCCATGTCATTTCCAAATTTTCATCAATCTTTTTGTTTTGTTGGAGCTCATATGTCCTAATATGCTGACGTAAATTAGTAGATTTCTGTATTATTATTACTTACTATTCAGTAGCGTGGTTGTTACCCTAAAGGAGAAGACACAATGAAACACGAACAGTTCTTGCATCTCTAATACCAATGCAATTTATAACCTTAGGTCCTGCATTAGGAACACATCAGTACTCAGGAGAGCAGTTAACACATTTTACCTTTAGGTGTGTTCTCACACCTTCCTGAAATCAAAGGTGCTTAAGTATAGAATCAAAATAGGGGAGGGAAGCTTTTATAAGAATAAACCTCAAAATACAATCATTGAATCAAGTGTGGAAAAGACCTCCAAGAGTCCAGCCATTAACTCAGCACCGTGTTCACCACTAAACCATGTCCCCAGGTGTCACATCCACATGTTTTTGAACACTTCCAGGAATGGTGATCCCATAACCTCCCTGGGCAGCCTGGGAAGCAGGCTTGCAGTGCTTGATTACCCTTTCAGTAAAATTACCCAAACTGCTTTCCTGCAGCTGCAACCTAAAGGATGTTTCTGCCTTAGAATTTATTATTCCACCATCACCAAAATGTTCTTTTTTTTAATTGGATAAAATAAATATGGAGTGTAATGGGGGAAAAATTAAACAAGATTCTGTTTTCAAATGAAGTGAGAAGGTGGATTTTAGATGGGCAACTACAATTACTCAGAGAAGTTCTGCTGAGAAAAAAAGGATTAATATCCCTATACTTAAAGAAATAAACACTTGAGAGTTCAGTACAATATTTGTTCACAGTACTGAAGCTGTAACATTTTAAGTTCTATCACTCCTGCAATACCAGCTCAGGGGGGCTAGTACAGACATGATGATTTCATTGTGATATCTATATATTGACATAGCATGACAATAATATATATTACTAGGATATGAGAAAAGTAGGAAGTAAACAAAATCTGATAAATTCACCTGTCAAATTTCAGCGATTATTACTGAGAGCATTTCTTGCAATGTTTAAGTGTTTTCCAGGAATCCTCTGCCTCTGATACCAAGCCAGTCCTGTTCCTGTTCAGTCGTGTGCTAGATCTGACAGGATCACATACCAGAATGATTCCCCCTACCTCCAGGATGAAATATGACATGCACAGTGTGAAAGGTGGCTCTCATGTTTATGAATGAGCACATCTTGGCAGAATCAGGCTCACCTTCAGCACTTTGATCTTTCTGCACATGTCATTAGCACTATCAGCCTGGCATTTTCCTAAATGATACCTCTGCATTTTGAGGACTGCATTTTATATTCTCAGCATCCATGCAAGTGGAGGAGCTACAGCTATTAGGAGCCAATTTTAAAGGATCTTCGTTGCCGCCAGCAAGGGCAACTGTTTCTGCTGCAAGACAGGTGGGAAACCAGTGGAGGAATTAGCTTTAGAGTGGTGTCATTCCAGTTTGTAGTGTAGCTGCTGCATTCTTAAGAAGTAACATCAGGCTTTCACTGGTGTCTGGAAAACATCATTTTCTGTACAGGTACTCTGTCAGCTCTTGCAGGACAAAGGACACTAGTGAAAGATTACATATGATATGTCATGCTGGAAGACTACTATTCCATCAGACTTTTCCACTTTCAGCAGCACATAGTGCTGGAAAACACAGTGAGGAAAAGGAAAGACCTACCAAAAATACCTTGAAAATATGAAAACAAAAAGGTATTACTCTCACCAATGAAGCATTCCCACCAATGCAGCAAGTCTGCTAAAATTTACAGAAAGACTAAAGTATTATACACCGGAGAAATTAATCCTGCGTTAATTCTCAAAGGTGGCCATGCATGTGAAAACTTTGTCAAATCCTTCATTGTTGACTAAAAGGAAGTTTAATACCTATTAGAAGGGAAACATGGTTTCCTCAGAAAATCTCTTTAAAAATGTGTTGAGATTGCTGCTTTAAAGTGAACCTATTCAAAGATGAGTATAGGCAAGTCTTAAATAATGTTTAGGGATTGAAATGAAATGCCAGCAGACACACAGCAGTCACACAGCAGTACTTATGCTGGGTGGCTGCCCTGTATTAAATGGTACAGATTAAAAAGGATTCAGTTAGTCAGATAACATTCAAATTATAATTGAATCCTAGCCAAAATTCTAGATCCAGACACTTAGATATTTATGGAAACCAAAATCGAAATGTAACATGGTTTCATAGCTAACAAAAGAATAACAAGTAGCTGTTGCTAGTTACTGGACCTGTCATACATTATTAATTGTGGATCATCCTTGCCAAATCTCATGGTTTTTCTGTGCTCAGCTCTTAAAATAATCAGTATTTTTCTTGAAGTACTAATTCCCTGGAGTCATACGGATATACACAAATCTCATCTTTCTGTCTGTATTCTTTTAGCATGTCCTGACGACTTCTCACCATAAAGTACATCTTGAGTGTACGGAGAGGGAAATTCAGGGCCTTGTTTTACCTCCTTCATAGTCTGCAGAGGAATTCTGCATTTATTTTCATTAAACTTCTGGCATATTTTCTGGGCCTGCGCTGCAGTAGGTGTTACATGAGGAGACACAACAGAAACTGATCAAGATAGTGCATATTAATAAGCTATTATCTATCAAGTGAATAATAGTAACTGGCTGGGGGACTGCTCTTACTGTGTCCAAACTGTAAGGTACTTTTGAATTAAAGTGCCTATTCTACACTGACTGTTGTGACGTCACGAATGCCCCTGACTCAGGAACTAAAGGAGATCATAATCACGGCAGAATTAACAGCAGAATCCAAATCCATTCTGAATCTATACTTTTTAACCTTTAATTTAGTAGATAAATGTTCTGTAATCTAAATGAATTACACAATAAAGTACACCTGGCTTCTGGCCATGTTGAAAAAATCCCTGCAAATATTGGTCCACTGATTCCACATCCATTTAGTAAGGCAGAAAGAAGCCCATTGTAACAGGAGATTGCCATAGGATCCGTATCTCCAGCTTTGCAAATGAACATGCCTTGATGTTTAATTCTCCGTGAGTTCCTCTGCATTTAGGTACCAGCAGGAGACCATTATACTGTGACAGCACTCAGTTCTGATGACATTATCTTAAACTTTTCCCAGTTGTCCGTCCTCACCCCTGTTGTGCTGCCGTCATCTATTAACATTCCACTGACAACAATGAAAGATGTTAGAGCACAGCGCGTTAACCCAGTAGCCAGGCTGGAGTGCTTTCACCTGGACATACGTTTGGAAGCAGCTATAGAGTTAATTAGCTGGATGACATTGTGCCAGTTCCTCACAACACTCGCCTGAGATGCTTTGCATTTATAATCCATGGATTCGTAGATTTTTATGGCCAGAAAAAATCATTAGGTCATCAGGCTCTCCTTCTCTGTTATAAAGGCCATACAATTGCATTCACTTACTCCTGTTGTTAACCCAATTACTTGTGTTTCACTGTCTTCCAAAAAAAGACATCCAAAGACTTCAAAAGATGGCAAACCCACTTCTCCCTTGGAAGTTTATCCCTACAGCTAATCACCCTAAGTATTACACAACTAATATAGGCTTGGGACTAATAAAGCTTAGTCCCCTATGGATTCGTGTTTCATGGTTGATTGACTTCGATGCCTAACAAGCTGTGAGCTCTGATTAAAGTTTCTTCCCATATATGGAACATTTTTAAGGTCTTTTCCCCAAGTCCTTGTGGATCCTCTGTGTGTTACTAATGTAACACTTCACATTATGGCCCTGATGGCACTTCAGATCACTATAGATCTTTCTGTCAGGATTGCTCGAAGAGAGGTTTCACCTATTCTTGACCAAATACTTTCATGAAAGCTGTAGAAATAGAATTGCTTTCAGACTTCCCCCACCTGGAGTGACTGCATGTTCAAAAATTACTGCAGGCACCTGTAGAAATACATGCATGCACAAATGCACATGGCATCGTTACATGCATTTCTTTTCTAAATAATTGTGCCTTATTTCTTTTAAATCGTTTGTTGCTGTCTTCTTTATTGAGTTTTTCTTTTCCTCCTCAGTATGACTTTCATCTCCAAATCATAGTGCCCCTTAGCGCCCAAAATCTGCTCTGAACTGAAAACAGTAATGCACTCAGTATTCTTTTTAATATGATGAACATCTTGAGTTACTTCTCTTTCTTATCCTATTGAGTTTTTTTCACAGGTAGGAACAACTTTTATTTCTCTTTTCTGTACTCCTGCAAATTTTCTCTGATACAGACATCATCATATGAAGACAGGCCCATATGCCCAACTGTTTTTCTGTATTTTTCCAAACATCTGAGCTGATCCAATAAACAAAAATGCATCCCTTGCTACAAATCTTTCTCATATCCTTAGACCACTGTAGTTACAACAACATTGCTAAGAGACAGGAACAGTATGCAGTGTTTCCAGTGTTAATCTCCCCAGTGTCAGATAGAGGTAAAAACACCTCTTTATGCTACTCACAACTCCCCTTCTTATATATCAAAGGACCACATCAGTCTTTTCCCAGAACATCTCACTGGGAACTCATGTTGAGTGACTTGTCTTCTTTGACCTCTAAATCCTTTCCAGAGCTTTCTAAGACACAGTCTTCCTATTGTTAAGAGAGAAACTGCTAATGTTCCCCCAAAACACTATACACATTACACTAGAAGAAAGGTTTGTTGCAAACAATTGTTTTGGACAGCAAAAAAGGGTCCATAGCCAGGATTCCCAAAATCAGTGTAAGCGATATCCAACAGAAAAATTTTAAAATTAGGAAGACTGAAACCTACTATACTAATCTAAATATGTCAAAATACCTGCTTTGATATTGTGAAAATAGAAATAGGAATTCACATGCCAATTTTGATGATTTATATTTTGGAGCAAAGAACAGAAAAAACTGTTGCAAAGTTCTGTATTTTTCCCTCTTCTTTCCCCTATTTTAGGCCGGATTTATTTAGTAGTACTGGTAATCAAGCCTTGTGTGTCTGAAACTAGTGAACTGAAATGGTATAAACCAGAATCAGAGGCTGTTTTGAAAATAAAGGGCTTAGCTTTCCTTTCAGTATTTATGATTGTAAAAGTGAATTCATGTCTCACAGAGATGTTGAGACACTCCGATTAACTGCTTTGACAGTCTTCAAGAAAAATAGATCTATAACTACTGAAACCATGTTTAAATATTTTTTATTGTTTTGCATATTAGTCAGCTAAATTATCTTTTGCAGAATTATTTTTATTAATCAGTTCAATCTCACCTAACCACTGTCAGTGTTGCTAATTAAAAAACAAAAGTCAGCTGTTTGACACTATGTTCTTTTGCATCTACAATGAAATCTAATAAAGACTGAGAAGAAAACTAGTAATTTTCTTGTGGGAAAACTATGGCTAACTTCCACTGAGTCATCTGACAAGAAAATAGCACTAAGTGATGTTCATTTTGGTGATTACATACCAGTTTCTGAGACATTCTGCTTGTGGACCAGCTCCTTGAAGAGCTGTCTTGTCTCCAGGAGAGGACTGAGAACACTCAGCTCCTGTCAGATAAGAAGGAACTTGCTATGCCAAATCCTACCTCTGAGAAAATGTTTCAGGGAAAAACCTCTGAACAGGAAATACAGTTAGGTGACTTTTACAGACAGTCCTGTCTCTTGTACCATATTTATCAAAGACATAGCTGAATTTAAAAAAAAAATTATAAGGTGACAGTTAAGGAAGGTTCTTGTAGAAAAGGAGTGTTGATCAAGTTTCTTTCAATTGAAGCTTGCAGACAAGGATAATTTTATATTTAATCTTTATTATAGTGGTAGTAATGAAGCAGTAGCACAGTGCACTAAAGATTTTACTTTTCTTTATACCTTGTTGAAGAATATGCAGATGTCCTTCAAGGAAAATGAGAATCAAGCCTTTTAATTGTGAGAAATTAATGGCTATTATTTGTTCTGAGTTTAATGGTGGCAGAGGTCTGACTCTGCAAACATTAACACATAGAAATTACATATCTGCATCAAGTTATTTTCATCATCAGAAACTAATATTGGTTGTTTATACAGCTTTCAATAGTAAACGACAAGCCTAAGAAAAGAAAAAGAAGTCAGAAAAAGTGTAAACCTGAGGCAATGCATAAATTTGCTGATACTGCAAAGTCAGCACTAAGCACATCCATGAAAGAAGAAAGCCAAGGGAGGCGAACTAGGCTTCTCACTATGAAAATAAATTAGCCCTATTTTCAGCTAGAAGGGAATTTCTGTTTAAAATTCACCCAGGTTTTAGGCTACAATGATTTAAGATTACAGACACACACCCCCCCCCGCCCAAAAAAAAAAAACCAAAAATGTACATGGTAAATTTGTTTTAATGCCTTCCACTGAAAAAAAAAAACCCACGATAAAATACTAAGGCCACCTTACGGATTCATCCATATGTTCCTTCCAGCCAAACAGGAAAAAGTATTTCCCATGAGATTACAAACAAAGAGGGATTAATTAGTAAGAGATAATTCTCAGGCATTGCACAATGCATTCATGTCCCTCAAGTCAGCACATTTTACTGAATGATAATGTCAACGGCATAGGTTCTTACTGGTCAAAATTACATATGCATGATGCCTCTCAGTTTCAAGACTATAATAATCTTATGGGATTTGAATTTGTATCCAGGCAAAGGAGACATCAGTGATATGATACAGTTTCTAATGTGAGTTCATTCCTGACTTGAACATTTTTTAGTTCAAACTACTGATAATGAACATGGGGGGATTTGCTTTTTGATTTTCTCAGCTTTGGGAACAAGCCTACTGGAAAGGTCATCAGTGGAAGCTGCAGGTGCACATCCCCTCTGAAGATGTTAACCTAGAAGAAAAGCCATGATCCCCCTGAGATAAATACAATGTGATAATTATAGGAAGGTATCTAAATAGTAAAGGAGGAAAGTTCTGGTACAATCTTCTGATAGAAAAGCAAAAATTTTAACATAAACTTTAGATGAAGCTGTATTAGTTCGTGAAAATGCTGTGATTCTCTGTGACAGCAAAGGACTGTTGCCGTAGAGATCTCCACCAGTCTCAAATTCCCATATTCATTGGAAAACACCCATTGACATCATTGAAGATGAGGGCTGAATTTGTCCTGAATTTGACTGGAAATCTGTCTCTATACGTACTGAGGTCTGGTTGGAAACACAGCCTTAAACTCTTCTGTGTCTTCTGTCATGAAAGAGGTATGCCAGTTCTGAACTATACTAGGCAAAACCTTTAGATGTACATTTGCAAAAAGAGTGATAGGGACAGAAGAATGCCATGTCTCTTTACTGAGCCTAGACACAGTGCCATCTGAACACAAAACAAAATACATAGCAGAGGATGTTTGTGAAAGAGAAGCCAGTCCTCTCAGTCATTGACTGAAGAGAAATCTCTAGCAATCTTTGGTTTCTCAGACAGCTCTAAGGAAATCAAGGGTAGATCTCTTTATCATTAAGCAATAAAGCTCGAAGGGAAAAGAATATACTTGTGAATACCATCTCACTAATCATCTCTGATAAATTAACTGTCTTAATCCCTTTTCCCACTCCTTTTTTTCCACCCATCCTTTTTTTAAGTGACTACGCCCTTTCACCTGCTTCACCCTCACCCTTGCCAGCTTCAGCACTTGAAGCAATTCAGAGAGCCCTGCCAGCAAACCTCCCGCTCCGCTCTCTGCTATGCTGCCCCACCTCCCATCTGCTGCTCCACGGCCTGTCTGAAGAGACTGGGACTGGCAAGGAAGCAGGTGAAGCACTCTGAGAAGGCAGACAGAGGGAAGCAGCAGGTTCCCAGCTGGTAGCAGACAGAACAGGACCTAACTTTTCTCCCACGAGACCTGAGCAACCCATAGCTAGATGGAGTTGCCCTGCAGTCACTATTCATTTTCCAGAGACATCAAAGGTCTAGCATGCTACATTTTGCACTGCTTCTTCAAAAAAAAAGTAAGATGCTATTGAAAAATCTAGTAAATGCACTGCATTTTCATGATAAAAATTGTAATTGCCACTGAAGTGGTATTTAATAATTTTAAACAAAGCTCTGAGGCATTCTAAGAAAAGAAATATAGGACAAAGGATTCTTTTGTAATATAATGCAAACCCCTCACTCAGTAATATATTAGTGAAATTTATGTAATTTATTGGTGGAATTTAATGAACATTTAAATATACTGTGCCTTTGGCTATCACGGGGAAATATTCTGGTCAATGAATGTAATCAAATTAGTTAAGGAACAGTAAGGATTCTTTTTTCTTTAAAATGCATGAAAAGTTATCTATTAAAAATTATACCTAAAAAATGAAGAATAAATACTTGGTAGGTAGTATTTGTGTCTGAGGTCACTCTCATTTAGAAGGTCACTAGTTCATTGCAATTACAAATGAAAAGCTCTTCCTTAATAGTAATACCTATGGAGGTAAAGAGCTGCATTGCTGGCCCCAAACCAGGCTTTAGACAAATGGTTCCTGAGATCGCATTAGCAAAGTACAACATATACACAATGTATGTTGATAGCAATGACCATACACAACATTTCATAGAAAGTCACATTTGCCTAAATTTTCTAGTGCACTACAACGCAGCAGGAATTTTTCCTATGATCTTGAATTATAAATGTGTAAGTATTTGGCCAAATTTTATTTTTCAGTCAAATTACTACAAAACAGCAAAAAGTTGCTATATATAAAGGAAAACATAATGTCTGAGTCCCATTGGAAAAGTCTGTCAACAACAACAGTTTGGGTAGGAATTTCGGCTAGGACAAACCTCCTAGCCTTTTGCTTGCAGCAACTAAGCATCTCAGCTAAAATCATAAAAGTTTCTGGAATGCCAAGTTACATGAAGAAAATTTAGATATGAATCATGTTTATTTAACTTTTATTTAAAGATAGCAATAACTCCTTTGCACTCTTTGGCAGCCTAGGGCTGCTTACAAGTTACACCTGTAACTCCCATTATGTTAATGAGATTATACCTACTCATTAACCTCTAGTGTATTAATGGCTAATTATGTGTCTTATTATTTATAAGTGGATGCCCTATACAGGTTGTGTGGGGATAGTGGAGGGATGGCTGAATATGAGTGGAGGTTTAGGTGTGTGAAATGAAAAGGTAAACTTGTATCTACAAAGGGTTCTTAGAGGTTAAATATTTCACATTAGGAGGATATTCATTGCATTATATTTAGAGTAAATGAATGCGCAGGTGGAATAAAGACAAAGCACTGATACTGTAACTTGCAACAGGCATTTGTTTCAAAGATGCTCTTGGTATCAGGGTGAATTTCTTTAGTGCCAGTTTCATCCTTTCCTTATAACTCTCACATGCACCCTATACCACGTAAAAGCATAAGATGTGCTAAAAAAAAATCTATTCCTGGCTTGTCTTCTGAGACAGTATTAAATTCAGGCCATTTTGACTGAATTATACAAAATTTGCAGCCACAGTCCTTTTTCAGAATAGAGCTGTTGAAGTGTGCTGAGTAACATGCAGCTATTTTACCCAATTATTTTGTGTAGGGAGAAGATAAGAATATATTTTAAAACACTTCAAGTATCAATACTGTTTATCCATTTAAATGTTTAACAGTGTTTCAATGTGAAGCATTTTGATTTCTGGAATAAAGAAAAATTTATTTTAAAATTCTCTTGAAGTTGTTTCTCATGTAATAAAAAGTCTTCCTCAAAATCATATCCAACCTCTTGTTATTCTTTCTTTTTTTTTGTTTGGTGGTTTTTTGTGGTTTTTTTTTTTTGTAACTGCTAGAAAGCCAAATAACCCATTCTACCCTAAGTCCTTTTCTTAAACAGAACTTCTCAGACAGGGTTTAGCCTGCTGAACAGCATTTAATCGCTACCACCAAAGCACAGTTATGGTGTCATGCAAAAGACAGTGTCACTGAGTCTCTAGGTATGAGAAAGATGATTTGTTTGACTTGATTTTTTTTTCCTAATAGCACTGAGAAATCCCTTTAGGCAAGATCTTTTTTTTTTTTTCCTTTGTTTTAAATTTTCCCTAAGCAAAAAGGAGTGGGACTCATTTGTTAGGTGTGTGAGACTTTGCAGGTCTGGTTTTACAATACACCATTTAGTCTTTGGTGAGGCTTGTTAAACCCTGAAAGAAAAGTCATGCATTGACTGAGTGACGCCACCCTGAGGTTGATTCCCAAGGGAAAGTAAGTTTTCGGTCCTGCCTTGCAATCATTAGGGTGACCGAGAACACCTTCTAGCAAGTGATAGCGTACCCAGCCTTGGCAAGCTGCATAATAACATTAAATCCAGTGATCTAATTATTCACTTCTAATATAAAGGGCAGGGTTCCCTGGGAAATCAGGAGCAGGGCTGAGAAATACATTTCACAATACAAACGGAGGCAGTTTGTCAAGACTCTAACCTGGGAAAATTAACCTGTGAGGCTGTCCTATGCATCCAGCGCGCCCAGTTCAGAATAATTTCACATTTATGCAGGGAGGATCTTTAAAGCACTAAATTATCAGGCTTGAACACCTTGTTTGAAATATCACTTTAATTTGTTGTGGCTCAGAGATCTTTAACTTCTTATTAATTATGAAGATACATAATATAAATATATACATAAGTTTAGCATAGGAATTTAAACTAGGCCCTACTGACCTGTGAACGTAAGAGAAACTTATAGGTAAAAAATATCTTTCATATAAGCCAATGAGAAAGTCAGCAGCACTCAAGGTGCCATGCAAGACTTTTCTTCAATGTCAAACTTCTTTTTCATTATCATTTATTTGTTTTTTCTTTATTCTGTGTAACCTTATGTGTTGCCAGGTAAAAAATTTTTGCTGTGTAAAGGTACACATTTCCAAATACATCCTTAAATACAAACTGAAAATATTTGCATTTTCATTCATTTATATACCTACAACCTTGGATTTGTTTGCAAAGGAATAGCTACCCATACCAAAGAAGTGACTGTTCTATACCTCAGTACACAGAAAAATAGATTTTTCTGCAAGTATATTTCAACCTGTCGAATATTTGAACTACAGCCCAAGTAATTACCTGAGCAGTCTACTAGGAATGTACATATTAGAACAAGTTGTAAAATAATCTCTTCCAAATAGCTATTAAAAACAAAATTACAGATCCTGGGCCAGATCCTCAGCTGTTACAAATTGGTGGCTGTTACAAGTCTCTGACTTCATGTGTGCAAAGTTTGAGCTCCAAGAGAAATTTTATGGTAAAACTACAAATTACTGAAAAATGAGGTTCAGAGTAGAAGCACAGATGGTATTCACACCATCTCCTTCAAAGTCCTTTAGGCATTTGGCCTGACTTCTCTGAATCATTCCTGCCTCTTCTACACTGGCAGTATGAGGAACCTGAGTTCCTCCAAAATGCACCATAACAGATGACTAAAGTAGAATCAGTCAGACAGTGTAAATGCCCTGAATACCACAGAAAGGTCATGTCTTCTGTCAATATAACTGAATTGCTAGAGAGACTCTGCTTTCAAGAAAATAAAAAAGAAAAAAAAGTATCAAGCCATTTCATTGTAAAGTTGTGGTTATTTGCAAAAGCAAATCAGTGTTGGTCCAATTTTTGCATCACTTTCTAATTTCTCTGGGATTCTCTTAATTAAAAAGTGTCCTGAATATTGTCTTGCTGCCTACAATAAGAGAGATTCTTATTTTCTTCTTTAATGACGGTCTAAATCTAGTGTAGTATCCAACTGACTAACACAGGGAAATCCCAATCTTTCAGCTCCATTGTATAATTTATACAGTATGTTCAACACTTTCCCACATAATAAACGTGGGAATCCCTTACAACCAGTCCAAGGTCTGAGGTTTTTTGTATGAATCATGTTCGCTGCATCCTGGCTTAACCACACCCCCAGCTACTGCTGGGAGCCAAAGAGTTACTGCAATCACCACTGGTAGGAGATACCATGTGCAAAGGCATTATTTACAGCAGGATGCACTGAAGATGAGAGACAGAGACTGATAACTTTATCTCAGGGGTTACCTGGGAAAGACTGCTCTAGGTCTATTTAAAAGAGTAACTTTAAATGATGAATAAATTAAGAGATATTATCATTCAAATATTACTTCTTGCTATGACAAATCTTTCATGTAACCCTTAGCCAGGTTCTGTTTATTTAAGGTGATGCTCATTTGAATAGTTTGGGAAAGAAGTGCTTTCTCTGTACCTGTTATTCAATTTGACAGTTCTTTGCAACATGGGAGAGTCGTGTTTGAACCTGTACAGAGAAATGTCATTGTCTTGTCTTAAGAAAAGATATTCAAGATACCTCAGATAATGTTCACATGCATTTAGCCTCCCTGACTGGAAAATTAATGTCTGGCAGAAGTTTTTATGTAAGGGAGAGGGCAAATGACAACAGGTTGTCCCATTATTAATGCAAAACTAGCAATTTTAATCAGCCTTCAAAAACTAATGCATAGTTTCTGAGTTGTGCTCAGTACTGCAAATGCAGCTAGACAGTTGTCTATAACAGATGTCTCCACTGTACATTTATTCCTATTGCTTAGAGCCCTCATAGATGCACAAACAGAGCATAGGCATAATCACCTCTTGGTCTTTTCTCTGTCAGATATATTTCACTTCTTTTATGCTGTGTTGTCAGATGAATCCCAGCTCCACCTACTGCAATCAGGAACAAGAGTTTGTCAAGGCTTTAGGCTCTCACTCAGCTCAAATCTGACCACCTGACTTGGACTTTTGCTCTGAATCATCCTCTGGAAGAAACTCCTAGATACACACCTGTCTGTTGACTCCAGAGGGAACCAAATCTAAAGGCCAGTCAGCTAACTCAGCCACCTAAGAAACTGAATTGTGAATGTCAAATAAAGCCACTCGCAGTTATAGGGAGGTAAAAAGTTAAGGGCAGAAAAGGTGCAGTGCTACATTAAGAGTGAGTTTTTTAGAGTGTTTTCCTCTCACTAAAGGGAGTTTTTTGAAGTGGGAGGAGGAATTCATAAGAGGAATTGCTTTTGCACTATCATGCAAACATGCACTGGTCACAATCCAACCACTTGTTGAAAATTGCAGGTTTGCCATGTCTGCATTCACTGCATGAAGCGAGGAGGTCAGAAATAGGGATCCCGAGTTTGCTTCTTATCTACATCACTGATTCAGTTTGTAATATTAAGCAAGTCAAGTAAGTGGTGTCAGGTAGGCATCACAGGTTTTCCCACATCACAGAAATGCTGTTTGGCTGAATTAATTTATGCTTATGAAGCACTTAAACTTTTTTGGGAAGTCAGTGTAGTAGTATGAAAAAGAGTTTCTCACAGGTTCCAGAGGCGCTGGGATAGAGAGGAACTGTGGCAATTAATCAGTGTTCTTACAGAGTGAGAGCACTGTGCCTCTCTGAAGGACAAGCATACACAAAAGTTAAGAAATTGTTTATTCCAGCCGTAATAGGAAACTTTTGTATATAATTTCCCTGCTTACTCAGAGGCACTTTAACATCTGTCAGGCCAGGCCTAGCACTTAGTGCACAGATCTGAGGAGAGAAACACATGCCCCATTTCCTGATAGCAGCTCACGCACCACTGCCGCCAGACTCAGGGACCACGCATAAGACACCAGGCTCAGTTCCACCAGTGTGTAGTTGCGCTTTGTGGACCAAATCCAAATTTGTGCAGGTGTAAATGAGAGCCACACAATCTGTTCCATGCCTTTAATGAAATTTCAGTTCTGGTTATATGGCACTCTCTTCCTTTTAACCATTCAAGAAGGGTTAAAGGCTGAAGCCTGAAGCTACTTACCTTCCATTCCTTGCTTCTTTGAGGTGTTTAGTATTTCAATCAGAATCCTTATCAACAGCTCCAAACATCGTTTCCAGCCCTACCCATTCAGACAGTGCCAGTCAGGTCAAACAGCAATCACCACAACATTTAGAGTTGTTCAGGGAAAGAGTGTTTAAAGGGGTCCACACTTTTATTCTAAATCTCTGACTTCAGTCAAAATCTCTTCAAGCTGTGCAATAGAAAAAATTGCATCTTTCACTCAAACACCACCAACCCACTCTTCTTTCTTGTATTTAATCATAATTCCTGTTCACTGAGTTGTTCTTTCTCCTGGGTTTATACACCTGTGCTCCTCTCCACTTTTACTCAATCTTTGAGCATCTGGTAACATCCAACACTGCCAAGTTTTCCTATGAGAGCAAGCACACTCAGAGGCCAAGAGTGACAGTAATCACTGTAACAGACAATTTCAAATATTGTGTGTTCCTCTTACACTACAGGGACTGCTTTCCCAGCCCAAAGGGAAAGAAAATAAAAACTGAAAACCTTAGAACTATCCAAAAATATGTACTTTAAGTAGTCAGGAAAGATAATGCAGTAGTTTTATTTTTTATTCTTTACACCTACAAACCCCTACATGCATTCACACGTCTATATTTCAGAGCACTTTACCACTTCAGTCATAATTTAGAATTTTTAAAAGGTATGCAGTGCAAGGCATTGTAACTGATTGCAGTCTGTTTCTATCACCCAAAGAGTCTGGAAGCATAAGCAATGTTGTATTCCTTATCTGCTGTATTTCCTTGTCTCCTTTTGCACCCTGACAGAGGATTAATCACCTGATGGGAATACCACAGACTGCAGAGATCTGGTGGGAAATATATTTCTGAATGACTTCACACTAGTCAGAAGTTCATGATGTCTATGATTTATTGTCTCTAGTGAATTTCTCATTGCTTTTGAGAATTTAAACTAGTTCAGCTGCTCCTAGTGATGAGGCACAGAATGAAAATACAAGGCCACGGTAACTCTGTGAAGCTCATATTTGGAAAGCAGCTTTTCCAAAATACGCAGAGAAATGATGACTTTAGACCTAAGGAGGAAAAGGGCAACTTACTTTTCAGCTGTTTCCACATTCTTTTCTGGCTGTGCTGTAAAGACTTAGACATAGAAAAAAAATGTAGAAGAATTGTAGCCAAAATCTGAAGTCCTCCTTCAATTTTCATCACACTTTTACATGGCAAACTACCTCTCAGCATACTTCCATGTAATAAGATACACACATGGAATAACAGAAAGAAAAACAAGGCCAAGATGTCAGGACTGCTCTTTGGCATATTCAAGATGTACCAACTGGAAGATGAAAATGAGAGCAGCTCAGGTAACAGACACTGTTGGACAGATGGGGTTTATATACCCCAGGAGGGTAGAAATGCTCAGTAGGATCATTCAAAAGCAGGGGCAGATGGCAACATCATACATATTCTACCCTGAATAAGGATTTCAAGTTCAGAACCCTGATCTGAAGGAGCAAATACAGCTTGGCTGACATCACTCAATGTTTCAATTAATTTTTAAAGCATTTTTATTTCTTAATACCTTTTTCGGTTTTGATGTTCAGTGCTATGCCTCCTCCTTAGCCTTGTGTATGGTTAGTAATTTCTTTGGGATCACCAAACTATAAAAGCAATGTTTATTCATACAAAATAAACACTTAACATTTTGCAGCCTCTAAATAGACTTCTGAAAACACAGTATCTTCTTCAGCCCAAAAAGACTAAAGGCTGTCTTCACTGAGCAATGTCATAAGAAGGACTAAAATATTCAAGATGCTGGCAGTGTTTTAAGTGTTAGAAAGTAAAAAACATTTGAGCATGCATGTGAGCAAGGGTATGACTCCTGATTGGTCTGCTCCTGTGTAAAGGGGCATAAAGCCCTACTGTTCTGATATGAACAACTGCAAGTGACAATGCTAAGCAAAAGTACTGGAAAACTAAGGTCATCAAGAAGTCAGCTATAACCAAGCTAGTCAGTCAGGCAGCTGTTTATCCATAGTCATATTCATATAAATGCCAGAGACTTACAAGCTTGAGTGCACAACAAAACCAGAGAGCTGTCCTAATGTTTGACCTAGGAGAAAGGAGACGCTGTGAGATGAATAATTGGTTAGGCTTTCTTCACTCTGTCATTCCCCTAACAGTCTGGATGTGCCTGTCCTCCATTTTGAGAATGCAGAACCCTGCAACGAAGAGAGGTTTCATCTCTCAGCTATCACGTTCACCTCTTTCAGAAGGTTTGCTTTGCCCAAATTCTTTGACAAGGAGTGAGTGAAATCTCAACCCCACTGAAGGCAGTGGGAAATTTGCCATTCACTATAACAGAGCCAGGGTTTCAACACAAAGTTTATATCCGTAGAAGACCAGACTGAATCTAGTCCAGTGTTTGTGAAGTGCTTTGAAGTAGAGAGTGTTGCAGCACAGAAAGTATTGGTATTATTACTGTTGCTATTGAATGCATGACAGAGAAGGATGGTAGAAACCTCAGAGTGAACTGGAAGGAAACACTGATTCTGGAGATCTTTCTCAGAGGTCAGTACATGGCATTTTTCTAAACAGTTTCTTTTAAAAATGTCTAGTAAAATTCTCTTTCAACCTAAGTACTTGGCATGTTAATCAGAAGCAGATCTTTCTACCAAGTACAGCCATCCTGATGGAAAGCATCCTATCTTTTCCTTTGCATACTTTTCCTAGAGTTTTATTACTGGTCTCTAAAGATTAACTGAAATATTCTACAGAGAGCCTACTTTTTTTTTTCAGAAGCACTGCAAAAGCCCATGCTGGAAGGGAAAAACTATGTTTTGCTTTCAGCCTGTCTGTTCTTTCTCTGAACTACAGTGTGGCCCTGAAGTGCTCTTCACTGGCCCATGGAAAAGAAAGCCTGGGATCCAGTATTGTTGGCAGTTATAAACTCTTCCATTACTTGTGGTTGCCGTGTATTTATTACCACCAGACAAGACAACGTTTGGTCATCAAGGAAAAAAAAGCCCTCTCCCATGATCTCATTAACTAGTTTATTCTGCCACAGACTCATTCAGAATTCTTTTCAAGTTACATGGACAACACTGCAGTCAGGAAATGTGTTAGCTGCTACCAAAGGAAGTAACATTTGGGTCTTGGCTGTTGCTTCCCCTCAGTATTCTCAGATCACAATCCCTGCAGTTCCCTCAAACATCTTGTTCATTGGAAAAAAATACTCCCTGTAGGGTTCAGACACCCAGGGACTGATCTTCAACTGGTGCAGACTGTCAGGGCTCCTTTAACCTCAGGCAACCCAAGGTTTTAGGCTTCAGAGGATTTATCAGCAACTCAGCAGCTGTGAGAAGAGCATAGCGTTAGGTCAAGAGAAGGAACAGGCCAGCAGTTGTGAATCAGCCATTGGCACACTCAGTTCAGCTGAGAATTCCCAACCACAGCCTACAGAAGGGAGTTGTTACATCTTGATTAATTTCAAATCACACTGTCTTCTTTCAGTCTCTACCTTTTTTGGTTATCTCAGTGCACAGCAATGTGTCCCAGTGGTTGAGATCTGCACAATTGTGTTGACTCTGATCTTAATCATGTGGCCTGCAATGGAAACAGTGACAAATTACTTCTATCAGTCAACTAAAAAGAAAGGACAAGCTTGTATAGTTTTCTAAATTAAATCAACTACACTACAGTCCAAATGAAGTGGTGATACAAAATATACTATTAAATACTTGACTATTTAGTAGGTATAATTGCAGCTACAAAAAAATTTGAAATACCATAACCTAGGAATCTTCCAAAAACAGTTTCTCCTTCTGTTTTTAACCTAGATGTCACTTACTAACAAGCTATTGCTGCTGAGACACAGCACATTAGCTCTGAATTAATGCACCTATACATCTTCTGGAATGGAATCTGGAATGGATCTGATTTCTGTATGAACAATATGATCACATCTATCTACATGCAATCATGTCAACACCCCACTTGATGCTCGTACAATTATTTTTCAAGAAGTCTCTTAGTCTCTCAGTACTTTGGAAAATGAGACCACTTCTTTGTATAATGAAATATGGATTTAAATGCCCAAGTTTATACAGATAGATTTAAAAACATTGGCAACAGTGAATAACTGCATTAACAAGAGCAGACCCAAATATAACCATCTATTTAAGTATTTGCTGAAAGTATATATGTATTCCCTATTTAAACTTACCAGTAAAAAATGGTATGTTCGGATGTAACATTTCAACCAATAAACACATTCCTAAGGGAAGATACAGCATGCTTTTCCACCACTTATCACAGTCAAACACACCAGCTACATCTGTTCAGGGCAGTTCATATCTCACTTAGCACTACTTTTCATGGCCTGGGACATAAAAAAGAAGGTACCTGGCCTCACTCTCCATTCTTAGGACGATCCACAACTCTGCACAAATCAGTATTTCCTTCATGCAGCATTGCTCTTAAGCATCCAGGGGTGATTTCAACACATACTGGTTTTTGACTCCAACAGAACAGGCAGGTAAGGGGAGAATTTAGAAAAGGAGAAAGATGGACAAAGTATTGATCCCTTTCTGTGCCCTCAAAAACCACACAGGCAGCTTGGACTAGAGAGACTTAGCAAAAGGGATAGCTTAGTATTTTCCCACTCTCTGAAATCAGCTGTAACATGCCTATGGATTTAAGGACGTCCAGGTTTCACTTGCCCTGTTTTTCCCTGACAGAGAAAGTCTAGTGTTTTGCTAAATTAACTTTTAGTGGGGCTACTTTTTCCTTTTCTGGAATTTGGTGCAGCAGAAGACCTGGTGCTGCTAAAGCCCTTTGATGTGCCAGCCCTCTACGGCTTCCAGATCCCTGGGGGTCACACCTGTTCACAACCCCATGGCTGAACAGCACCTCTCAGCATGCCTTCCCTGCCTCCCCTACTGATGGAAACACACAGGCACTCTCTAGCCTTGCACCTCACCTCCCCAGCAGCTCTGGAGGCCTGCGGTGGGTCGGCTCCACTGATCAGCTGGAGATTTTGTTTAGAAGGCTTCTTTATGCTGTTTATGCTGCTGTCAACACCACAAACCTAACACTGCCACCTCACTGTTTACATACCTCTGCTCCAGGACACCCTCTGCTAACACTGCCCAGTGTGTGAGGGTGCAGCTTCTCTTTTTTATTTTTTATAAGGTTTGTTAACCACATCGCTATAAGATACTCATTCAGATTTCACCCAAACAGACCTCTTGCTGTCAGCATTTAATTATGCTTGCATTCCTATGTAAATAGAGTGTTAGCCAAAAAAGAGCTTTTTATAGAAGATAAGGTCAGGCACATCTTTACAAGAAAAGGAAGCTTTGGAAGCTTCTGAACTTCTGACAAGAATAAATTTCTAAATGCAAGGGAAAAATGCATAGAATAGAGCATGTTCTGTTGGTGATAAATCACAGTATTGAAAGTAGTACTCTTTATGTATCTTTATTTGGAGGCTTAAGAGTACATGTTTAATGTATGGATATAAAATATGTCCTTGTAAGACTGCAAAGTCTTTTCAGACTTCCATTGAAAAATACTGTGCACTTAAGATCACTCTTTTTAATGATTCACAGTTCAGAAAAGACTTCAACCAAGTTTTTCTCCCAAGCTGGGTATCACATTATTTGACAATCTTTTTCTCAGTTTGGCTCATGTACGTAAACATCTGGAGAAACATAATGTTCTAAGCTTAACCACAGATTTTATATCATAAGATAAGCAAACATTTTAAATTCTAATTTAAAGCTTAAAATACTGAAATCTCATAAATTCATATAGGTCCGTAGTCTTCCAAGTATAAATGTCCATTATCCTTTCAAATAGTTTTAGAAGAATAACACAACCCTTCGAACAAAAATACCAGACCCCACTGTGTTTAGATTGATGGCAACTGCAGCAAGCCTCCTACAATTTTTCCTCACCAACACGAGTCTTAACTCAATTGTCAAGTTTGCTGTCACTTCCAATCTAGATTCCTGTGAAAGGTTGTGCAGATCTAATGCATTGGCTCAACTTTTATTGTACTGGGACATTGTGGTTAACTTCAGATTTCCAGCTAGCATTCTCAGTAACCACACTGAGAGGTAGAACTGAAATCACATTGAACAGTTATTTCCATGATAACAGCTTTTGAAGAACTTGTGCAAGTTTCTGGGTGATAAGAAACTGCATCAGTTTTTTTGGCTCTTGATTTGGTCACAGTCGATGCAGCTGAACAGAAATTAAGTGTCAGTTAACCTGATGCTGCTTCAGAAATCTATATAGAGCAGAATTTAGTGTTCTCAAAATGAGACTTGACAAGTAATTTCTTGTGGCACATTTGTCTCGACAATACAATTTTGATTTGTCCAAAGGTTCCTGTTTTCTAGTAGTGTCAGATGTAAGTAGCACAATAATTTGGGGGCTGGTAGTTCATATGGTTCACCCATGTTCTTCTTCCTGAGACACCATTAGGAAATCAGAGCAGAATTTGGCTCACTGTATTTTTCACTTGCAAACTTTTAGGTACCCTAAAAATGCTTCATGAGGAAAACAATAATGAAGTATATGCAATTAACTTCTTTTATTGCCCCAGTACTGTGATGTAATTCACCTGTGCTGTTCACCTGTGCTACAGGGCAATTTGGCAGTTGAAGCTGAGATGTTCTCACGGATCTGCCCTATTACCTAACTTTACCTACTGCTTCATCAGAGAGTGTAAAATGATTTTCATATAAATATAAAATCAATTTTGTACAAAGCACTCTGAACAAATGTCTTCCACTATATGCATTTTAAAAAAAAGACATTTTATATTGCTGGAAATGCTTTGATAAACAACAGGTTTCATTGACTACACCATTGAAATGCTCTAATGAATTTTTAATATCTTTAATTGTTTAACTGGATCTTATTACAAAGAAGCTGAAGACACAGGAGCATGATGTTTCCTCCACTGGCACATTTAAGAAGTCAGTAGAGGCATGCCAAGAAAATGTTCTGTTTTCAAAACAAGGCTCCAAAACTGAACTCAGGGGAAAAAATAAAAAGCATGTTGTCGTTGTTTCTAGAATTAAACTACTGCTGTTGCTTTGAAGTGTATATT
Organism: Eopsaltria australis; assembly: GCA_034509425.1. NCBI lineage: Eukaryota > Metazoa > Chordata > Aves > Passeriformes > Petroicidae > Eopsaltria > Eopsaltria australis. Next base: position 5,709,678 of record JAVTVJ010000001.1, read on the forward strand.
ACCATTTCCTCTAACTGACTAAACTTTGTTCTGTCCTTTACCTCACTACTGGTATGATACTGCATCTGTGGCTGGCTGACAGGTGGCAGAAACTGATCACAACTGAAAACAAATTAAAGGTGAGAGATCTCTTGCTGCACAGACAGTAGGAGGGAAATTCTGCTATTATAATCTATGTGCCATTTCCCCATGAAGTTAAAAACTTGATTTCCAAGACATTGAGGTGCTTTACTTCTAGCTACTCTCACACAGGCCTGCCAGCTGCAGAGATCCTCCCTCTCTGCTTAGTAACCCCATACTGATTAACTGAGAAATTACACCTTACACATTTTTGTCAGGTCCTTCATTTACTACCAATGTCCCCATGTCCGCTGCAGGTTTTAAATATTATATGCAGTCCCGAGCCATAGGAACTCAAGCACAGTAAGATAATAAATCATTATAGACTCCTCAAGCATTCTGCTGTTTTTCTGGTGACCGACCCGCCGTGCCTTGAGAAGCCCCCCAGCTTGCATGGAGGCTTTCTTTGCTGGAGGAGCCTATGTGTTATCATCACCACCAGAACAATAGAGTTGGCTGCACATGCAGTGGGAGCTCAGTGCACCAGTGGAGAGAAGAGCCTCTTGCAAAGCTTGCAGAGCAGGGATCGTGAGGAGTGTAATACAATGAAGCCCACAGAGCACTAATGCACGTAGGGATTGCTGTGCCAGGGCTCCACTCAACAGGCTGCATCTCCTGGCAAAGTGACAGGGTAGGATCAGTGCTGATCAGAAAGACAAGCTACTTGCTCAGTTTCCTCATGTAAGCAGGAGAGGAGTAATACATCTGGGATAGGAAGAGCTTCAAAGCCTGCAAGGACATGAGAACTGTTTCCACACTAAAAAAAAAAAAAACTAGAGGTGCATCTTCCAGCAATTTTTCTGAGCACAGTGAAGAAGGTCCCAAAGTTCACTTGCCCATAGATTTCCCTGAATGAGAAATAACATGTAGAAAGTGGGTGTCTTCTTCCCAGAACACACTCCAGAGTGTTTGAGAATGTACCTCATCCTCCCCCACATTTGTTTGTTTTATCCATCTGTTATTGCCCCATATTTGATTATGAATTGAAAGCATTCTCCTGGAGCTGCACTCTGAGCTTTTTAAACTGAAGTGTTTGAATAAGGCTTGTCACTACAGGAAGGATACAGAGGGCATCACATTCCCCAGCTGCCTCCCATCACCCTTTCCCCCTCCCTGCACCTCAGGGCCAGCAAGCAGCTTGGATGCAAAAAGGGAGAGCTCTAAGCAGCTGCTACCTCTTCCCTGTTTCTCCTGCTGAGCAGCTTCCATGCAGGAAAGTGGTTCTATTGCTTGTTTTCAAGTTGAAGGAGCCTGAGGGCAAACAGAATGGTTCATTGGGCTGTCTAAGCCTGCAGTGGCACATTAGTAGAGGATGGATTCCCCCCTGTCCTACACAGCCACAAAGGACAGGCATATGAGAGAGAGGTCATGTGGCTCCCCGATTCTCCCTGCCCCAGCCACAATGCCTGATTAAAGAAATTATCCTAATTTTTCCCAGATGAGTGTCCCAAGGAAACTCACACAGTCTTACAAAGCATTTCTTCTGGAATAGTCTGCAGAAATAGGATGTTCTGGCAGTACTCTGAAGTTGGGAAGTTCCCCATCTTCCAGAGGACTTTCCAAGAAGGGGCATTTGAGGGTGATTTTCACTTCCTCTGCACTGGCTGAACTGACATATGAAATAACCATTGATGTCTGGGGCTATGGAGGAGTTTCTTTGCTCCAGCCAAGTGTCCTGCAGAACAAGCTAAAACTCTTCAGCTCAGCCTATAGGAGATGTCTCTGACACTGTCAGAGTATGATAAAAACCATGGCAGCCAGCAGAGCTGGGAGCATTCATATTGTTTGTGAACTGTTCTTGAGTGAGAAGAATATAAATCTTTTAAATGTATATCCTGTTTCTTAAGAAGCCGTTTTGGTTTTTTTCCTGAATTACTCCAATAAGCCATTTGCATTTGATAATTTAACTGATATGGGGGCTCTTTCAGGTAGCAAAATTGTTGCTTTGTTCTTCACAACATGAGGAAATTTATTTTAAAAACAAGTTTTCAACTTCAAAGCTTTATAAACTGACACAAAACACAGCACACACACACCACCCATGCTTCGCATTTTAGCCATTTGCAGAGCCCAAAAGCAGTGTGGAGAAGGCTGACAGTAAGGGGATTGAAAGAGCTTTTCTGTGTGGGCTCCTGCTGCAGCCAGATTAGATGAGGGAATTAGAGACAGGGTGCGGTTCCCACCTCGAATGCCTCTCCTGCAGTTCACAGACCTTCACACTGCCTTATTAACACGCACTTCCCTCTGCTTCCAAACATGCAAACTGCACCCTCTCCCAGGTCCCTCCTTAGCTTAAGGGCGCTGGCATGCTCTCTGCTGACTTTCTGGAACCCAGGGATTTCCAATTATTTCCACATCCTTCTCCTGTTTCTCTTCTGGCTGTGGTGCCTTTGGGCTGCCTGCTTGACTTCCCACTCCACAGGTCTGCAAGGCGAGGGCCGAAACGCCAAAATTAAGGGAGCAGAGTAATATTTGCAGAAGGCAGAGGGGAAAAGGAACAAATATCAATTGCCTGGGGCCAAATCTGCTTATTCTCTCTATCTTGCTCCTTTCTGAAAAGGCAGCCTTTGTGTCTCCTCAGGTTCTTGTTAAGATTCCCAGAGCATCCAGCTTTGTCTCTCTCAGTTCTTAGGAAGCAATGAGGAGTGTCTGCTTTTAGGCACAAAAGGCTGCATCAAGGTGAGGTACAGGCAGCATGTTTTATTTGAGTATGTGGCACCACACTGCAGCACATCTGAGAAGCCTTGAACATACTATTGCAACATTTTAATTTCTTGCATTAGATGACATCTTCCCAGAGCAAAAGTTGATCCCAATCTGATAAGCAATTGTTGCAGAGCCTGCACCTAAGGGCTGTCCAGCACTCTGTCTAGCAATTCCCTCACACAGATACCAGGCTGGCCCATCACACAGCCCTAACACACTCCCTTGGCTTTCCAGTGCTTATTTAAGTGCTCTTTTATTTTGCTGTGTATCAGAGATTCTCCTCACTCCATTCCTTTCAGACTAGAAAGCTGGTGGCTGTAAGGAGCCTTCCCCAAGCCCTTCCCTGGCCAAGGCTATGAAGGGCCTCCACCCTCTTGCTTTCTGTGGGTACTACTACAAATAACCCCCTTCACCCCATTCCCAGGCAAAGTGTTGCAGGGAGGGAAGGGGAAGGAAGGAAAAGGAGATAGCAAATGGGCTCATTGTTCACAAGAAGTGTGGGGGAAACGTAGAGAAAAGCTGAACTGAGATGCAAGGCTCTTTAGTTTCCTCCTTCTCCTGTAAGGATGATTTCTGCTGTCCCCACTCCACTCCCCCACTCTAATCCAACTCCTACTCCTAAAGGGAGGGGAAGAACTGTGCCTGTCTTTTGCAGAAGTCCTGGCTTGATGCTCTTCTCAAGAAGTCAGTTAATCAAAGCAGTTCTCCACACTGGCAGAGCTGGGCATGTGGTGAAGGCCTGGGTTCACATTATCGATAGCCCTGCAGGTCTTCACATGCCCATCTGTTAGACGGCCAGATTAGGACAGACACCAAGCGTTTATCTGGTTAATTACTCCTTTCATTTTCTGCATTATTCCCCTTTCAGAATCCGTATGCATACACTTGCAGCCCCTAACAATAGCATGTTTGTGTGATTCCAGCTGACCAAACAACAGAAGTTATTTATAACTACAGATGACCGGACTCTGCTGTATTTTCATTTATGTAATTTTTCTTAGATCATCCATTGGAAAGGGGTCATACTTTCATGTTTCTCACATGCAGAGGCCCTGTAGGTTAGCTCACAGGAGATGAACCTTGGCAGCCTGCACTGCTGGACTGCCTGAAGAAGAATTCTCACTGCAGCTGCCTGAACCAAGAACACACAGGGGCTGAGGGTGAGGTAGTTGTTCTCAGTGCCACACCAGGCAGCCGGTGGCTGAAATGGCAGGATCAGAGATTCTCAGATATAAAGCTTTGTAAAACTGCTGCTCATTTGTCTGTATTTCTTTTGTCAAGGCTCACTGGCATTTCAGAGGAACAGTCAGTGCCTGAGGAATTCCAAAATAAGTGAGTGGAATATTGAGAAGTGGCATTAAGTAAGCAGGATAAGTGACCATAAGGTGAAACCTCTTATTCTTAGATGGGAAACAGAGTCACAGCATGTCCATCCATGCTAATGGAGCATAATTTCCCATCCACATCAACGCACTGAATTAAAAAAACACTTCTAATATTTTTAGATGCTTCTCTCAGTACAAGCTTAAATGGGGATAGGCTTGAATTTACTTTCGTAGTTGTGACACCAAAGGCCACCTCTTTGAGGCCCTTCTACCTACAGTCTTTTCACATTATATTAAAAGCTTACAGTAGATAAAGCACTTTCTGTAGTCCCGTCACCATGCAACAATACTATCCAAGACAAATTAATTCAAAAAAACATACTAGGACCAAAAAGCCACAATTTGCAAAATCCCTTGTTTCTACCTAGTAAATAGGGCAGCTCTCCACAAGGCTTTTAGAAGAGGCAAGAGACACAAAGGGAACTGCTATGTCCAAGGTCTCCTTTTAGGGTTGCAACTTCAAGATTCAGAGCAGCCAGATGGAGACAGCAGCATATTTTACAGTATACTGATGTATGAAATAGGCCTCTCAACTAATCCTAGCAGATACATACTCAGCCAGAACATATCTATAAAATAAAGCCACCATATCTTTTCCTTAAAATAGAGTGTATTAAGGAACTTGGTGATTAGAAATACACAATAAAACTCACAGATGGCAGTAAACAGGACAGAAAGTAATCATCAAGGTTTCATTGTTTTATGTTAAAGCACCATAGGCTTTTTTCATTGGTCTAGCCCAAATAACAGAGAAAAATGTATCCTAAGAAAAATCAGGGATCTTCTTTGGTGTCCTTAAATATTAACCTGCACAAAGGAGGCTGTGTCCATGCAACTGAATAGTGGTGCTGTTCTCTAGTACAAAAACCTTTCCTACTTCCACGGGGTTATCTTTCCCGTTTGATTTTCTTCTTTATCTGTGGGAAATTTAGGCATTTGCTGAAGATTTCAGAAAGGGGAAGTCGCCTGGTATTGGGAATTCTGATATCACAGCCATGGAATGCCACACACTTACTAGCCAAGTGTTTCCATCCCTCTGTATACATGACTCCTTCCTCAAGCCAATAATTTTCATAACCTTTTGCCCTTTCCATGGCATCATAACTATTTAGTAATATTTACTTTTTTCCCATCTTGTAATATGTATGACGCCGTTGCCTTGCTAGTTCGTGACTGATCCCTACACAGATCAACTCAAACTCAATGACTGGTTCACAGAGTTTGTGTTCCCAAGTATGTTAGTCAATAACCCCCAATTTATCTAAGGAAAAGGACATCCAAATGGTTAAGGAGGAGTTACCACAGCTTTTTTAAGCTTCTGTCTGGTGCCATTAGTCTCAGGCACCAGTCTCACAACTGAATTTACTGGAAGAGCTTTTATCTTTTGGAAACCAGTGCCTTCTGGGCTAATACTGAGAATATGTACTTGGCACTATATCCAACACAGGGCTGTAATTAGCAGCCAGTATAGCACTTCTGTGAAGCAAATAACCAGTTTATTACTAACGATCTATATGTAATACTACTATCTACTAAAACTAGACATTATTCTAACTGCTACATGGTCTAGGCCAGATAAAGTTCCATTCTTGTCCTTATGTCCACTTGCAAGAACCACGAACACTAGCTAAAGTGCCAATTTGTCAACAAGTTACAGACTTTCTTTAGAGAAGGGCAGGAAAGATCCAATTGCTACACTTATATCAGAAAGAAGACTGAAATTGCTTTTAGCCTAATCCCAGTGTAGAATGGTTTATGAATTATTTTTCTCAACATTTTTATTAAAATGGATGAGTGTCCTGAAGGGTATGCAATTAATCAACTTAGGTGGCTACACTTTCAGTAAGAGAAAACTCTGTTGCCTGCTGACTGTTGAAGAATCATCTTGTAGAGAATAGTGAAAATTTGAGAATATATTTATATGTCTTTGCATCCTGGAAAGTCTGTACTGAAAGAAAAACTGATTTGAAATACATGCACCTGATTTTTACTGAGTCTAGAGCATGTATGTAATAATATGTGCTTTAAAATGTTGCGTTTTTTTTTTCCAGGCAACTCCAGGAATATAGACCTTCTATATTGCAAATCAAAACAGAAGTGTCACAAACCTGCCAAGTTCCACGTGGTGCCCTGTGGGTACCTCAGAAGCTTTGTGCTTTGCATCCTGTCTCCTCAGCATGAGGTCATCTGCAATCTCTGCTTCTGAGAAAGGTCCTTTCCTCTTACTGCCTCTAGCAGACTCATATAAGATCTGAAATACAAAAGCATAGTGTGTGAATAGAGTAAACCAGAGTAGAACTACTATCTCTCTTGTGTATTGAGTTTTCAAAAGTGTGAAAACTTTCTTAGAAATCTTGCAGACTAAAAAAAAAATTATAGAATGAGGTGTAATACTGACCTTTAGTCCTTCTTTTACCCTTGAGCAGAAAAAGTAAAGAAACAGTCATCTGTGGGGAGGAAGGAAGCTGTACAGAGCAAGACCTGCATTTTCCTCCAGGATGCACTGGATGACACACTGCCTATGGTATTGCTGCTAGAGACATTCCTGAGAAGCCTGAAAGAACACAGCAAGTGTCTGGTAAAAGATGCAGGGATCTCTGCAAAATTCAGGCCAAGCACTGAACATTTTCTTCTTGCAACATTCCTACCCCTTTTTAGTTTGCTTGATAAAAACTGTAATCATTCTTCTCTGTATGGTCAAAGAATAGAATCATAGAACAATTCAGATTTGAAATGACCTTTAAGATCATTGAGTCCAACCATCAACCCAGCACTGCCAAGTCCACCACTAAACCAACAAAGACTATTTAGGCTGCCCGTCACATAAGGGAAGCCTTGGGTAGGAAATCTGTCATACAGGTTTGTGTAGCACCTCTCCCCCAGCTCCAGATGTTGGAGGGGAAGCCATACAAGACAGAGTTACAAACCTCAGAAGTATGCCTGGTCTTGTCTATCCCTCATCCGCCACCAGTACTAACACTGCAGATCTGTCCAGTGTGGAAATATGAGTTCAAAAGCCTTTCCACTCTCTCTGCTGACTTCTATACAGCTGCTAAGCTTACGCATGATATGTTTATGTTAAGGGTTTGGTGTAAACGGGGCTTATTTTGCATAGCTGTCTGAAAATGTCCCATCCCCTCCTTTTCAAAAACGGGCAGAAGACCAAATATTTCTGTAAAGCTTTTAAAATCCTATAGTCTACAGAAGACGTTAAATCTTCTAAAGCAAAATTGAACATTTGCAGAGAGAGCAGGCATTTTTTCTGGGAGAATGTTACATTGTTAAAAATATTGAGTTTAAAATCTTTCAGATAATCCTAATCACCAAGCTACACTAAAAAGTAGAAAGGATAATTCTTCATGAATTATGCACCTTCCAAATGGCTATAGATTCCTTTAAAGATTTGTCCAATTCAGGCAGCACACTGTAAATTCTTAGTTAAAATGAGAATTAGTAACAGCATTGCACATAGTGATGGGTTTGTAATGTACCTCCTGTTTACTTTGGTCTCAGACTCATCATGAGAAGAGAAAGAGCTTGTAATTTCTTGATGAAGTAATTTAGTGAATGGGGGGCAAAGAAAGTAATTTAATTACTGGCTTAAATAATTTATGTGACAGCCATGCAGTTCTTTTATCTTCTGTTAGGCAATGTGCTCATTTTTTTTTGTCTAAAGCTTTAACACAGTGTGTCACAGTGCTAAACTCAGAATGTGTAGAAAGCCCAGGGTCTCTGTGACAGAGGATCAGACTGCAAATTAATTAATTCCTCTTTGCTGCTTGGAGTAGGGACTGGTAGGCACAGCTTTTTCCAAGTTTGTTTCCTGAACTACATAAGAATACCAAAGATATTTTCCAGTGGGCAATACAGTATCACAGCAATTGCACTGAACAGCACTGAGGAACTCCAGAGGCAAGGTGGGGAATGGTGTGAGCTGGGCTCAGCACAACAAAGGCTCACATGCCTTTCTCTGGGCCAGTGAAAAGTCTGGTGAAGAGGGTCACAGCTCAACGAGACCTCATAAAAAGAAGTTAGATCACTGTACCACAAGCTAATCCAAGGCCACAGGTGGCTGTAATCTCAGTTGGAATATGCTCATTAATGTCATTAGGAATATTCATCCCAGCATCAGTGAATCTGGTCTTCTTTAGCTCCAAAACTTGCAGATCCCTCTGCAGAAACAATTAATACCCATTTAGGTAGTTCTGGCCCATGGTTACTCTTACTCTGAAGTACAGATTTCATTCAGGAGGTCATTTCTCAGGTGCTGAAAATCAAGAACAAGAAGTGATCCAGTGTTATTACCTCTATGTTTATCTTTTAGGCAGGAAAAAATGAAGCATGAGACATCAGTGAACCAAGTCCCGTTACCTCTCAGAAAAGATTACACGGGAATTCAAATGTCCTGGTATAATTCACAGATTCCTGAGTTCACATGAACAGCAGCAAAAGAGGAAAATTGCTCCATATCCTGTAGAGAGGAAATGAAAGGTATCTGGAAGAGAAGAATGTGCTGTGTGGTGCGAAAATGTTGTTTTGATTCCTGATGCTAAACATCTGCCATATTTTTGTGTGGAATCACTTGACTTAGTGAGAGAATAGCATCTTCAGGATTGTGAAAAGTCTATTCCAGACTCGAGCTGTCTGAATTGGCAGCTGTGAGAACACCCACAGGAAGCATGGGACCCTGGAAGAAAAAGTGTAGGAGTACATCCTGTGGGGATAGATAAAAGTCAGAGCCAGGCTATGGGAACCTCTTCAGAACAAACATGCAAATACAGTTTCGCAAGTCAAAGTCCCAACTGTTTGTTTAGGGATTTTTCGGTTATTTGTTGCTTTTATTTGGCTTTCACAGAACAGAAACAGAGAAAGGATCTCAGGGGGAAAAAAAAGGATGAATGAAATTAAATCTTAGATGTTTTCTTTATTGTTTGGTGTGGGTTCATGTGCTTTGTGTGCAGTGCTACAGCTTGCTTCGTCTGCCTTGTGATAGGAGATTGCCATAATATACCTATTTCTGGTCCACCGAGTTTCATAGTGTGTCTGCACACACAGCCAATAAGAGCAGTGCTAGGGCAGAGCTGCCTTTAATTCCTCACTGTTGCCATTTCATGGATAAATGCCTCCTCTCATCCACATGAAATCTTACCGTTCGTGAGGAAGCGTAGCGATGGGAAAGAATTTAATTCATTTCTTAATTATTAAATGCTCCCAGTCACTGAAATCAAATAGCAATCAGTGTCATGGATACAGACAGCTTCCCATGAATACCCACAGGTGACCAAGAGACCCCCTGCCATAAGAACACTCACTCCCTTGTGCTCCCATCATTGTGGTAATATGCTCATCTTTCTTCTTACCTTCATGTGCCCTCCTGAATAAAGTAGATGGATTTGGTTCTATCTTGCCTAGATGACATTTTCATTTAATATTTGTACAATATTTTTCTCAGTCTTTCAGGCAACTTTCTGCTGTTTGTACAAATGATACCCTGCAAAATCGATACCCACAGAATGATTGCACATTGTGTCAATTAATATTTCCTGTTCTTTCTGAACATTCCTAATTCTTATATCACTGAGAAGGTTGAAAAGGAGGTTTAAATTTGCTTTCTGCATACTATCTGTTATTCCTTGTGTGACACATACTGTATGTTCTCTTGTTCTTTTTACTTTCCTGCATAAATAATCTTAATCTTTTCAATTTCTTCCTACAAGGAATATGTTCTATGCAGTTCCTTGCTATTTTCACTACCTGCCTGGAGTTTGTTTCTACTTCTGCATCTGCCTTTTTTTTGGCATGGGGTTCCTAAAACCAAATGAAATAATGAAAATGAGGACATGGCATCTTAGATGCAACATGTAATATTCTCTGTTTGATTGTCTACTTACTTCTAATGTGCAGTCTAACAAGTTCTTTTTTCTGTCACACACACAGAAGACACATTGACTGCATTGTCCATGATAACTCCTTAAGCCTTCTTGTTTCCCAGGAGGTTACTACTACATTCAGAACCCATTCATATGAAAAAATAATTTAAAGTGTATTTTCATGTCCTTCTGCTGTTAGTTTCCTAAAAAAAAAAACAAAAAGGAAAGAAAGAAAGAAACAACCACCAGCTCAGTAAGTTGAAAGAAGTAAACATTTTACAAGTTATCATGCAGTGTAGAGAATTGGTGACCATCTCTCAAAGCGCCTTTTGATTCCCCAAATGCTGATGGGAAATATTCTGGAGGCACAAATAGGCTGCAGATGTTGGAGAATACATCTTAGAATTCTGCTGAACATATTACCCTACTGGGAGGCTGTTTCGAGTCTCCAGGGACATTCCTCTGAGAGCCCAGCTGATTGTCTCATATTGAAACAACATGTCCAAGATACATTCCAAGTAAAAGAAAATAGAACAGGGGTACTCTGACCAAATATAAATCATGGGGCTAAAGGGCAGTTTATCTTCCATCCTTCTACCATTTCTTTTCTCCCCCAATGAATATTTCCCCCAGGGAAACAGACCACTGGGTAAAGGACTGCCAAACATGATGACTCAGACATTAGGCACTGTCCCCAAGTGCTTCACAGATGGTGTCTCGATGGGAAACCCAGATCTTTCGGCACCATGAGCCCTGCTATTTTTTTCTACTTTTTTTTTTTTTTATTCACTGCAGCATTACTTCTGATCTCATGTCAAGCCCTTATAGCACTGTTGCCCCCCACAATGAATCCTGAGCCTGACCTTGTAACAAGCCATGTCATTGGCACATTAAAAAGATAGGAGAGAAATCCTAGCAGACCTTGGGGAGTGGGAAAAACAAAGCTAAAATAAACACATTACTTAAAAGATTATTCTGTGTCCAACTGAAAAAAAAATTAGCAAAGAGTCTGCTGCAAAACACAGACATATTTTGAAGTACATTGCATTAGGACAATTGCATAATTGTAGGTACTATGAAAGAAAATATTCTCTGCACAGTTATTGGTCTCTTTCTTTTTGTAGAATCCTGTTTGTTTCAGTAAAATCCTGTTCCTTTCAGTTTGCTTTATGTTTCCTCAAAGCTAGCACATCTTGGGATGCACATCTGGACATGGGCAAGCCTGAAAGCAATGGCATATTTCTGTGCTTCTTCAGTACTGTATGTTCACACTAGACACTGGAAAAGTCCTCTGTGAGGAAAAAAAGGAAAAAAAGAAAAAAATTTAAAAAGCATCAGTAGTTTTCCTCCCTTGAAGACAAGCTCAAGAAACACTCCGAAATGCCTTATAGATTGTGCACAATGAATCCAGCTATAACAATTCCAAACAAAACATATCATGGGAAATGTGAAATACCCCTTCCTCTCTGTCTCCCCGTCTCACACACACACACACAAACCCAGTTGCAAAGGACAAAAGAGAAGGAATTGCACGTTGAGAAGAACCAGGTCCAGCAAGTTGGTTTTTTTTCTTCCTCTTCTTCCTCTCCTTTTGTTTTTTGTTTATGGATGATACCACCAGTATCATCCATAAGAAGCAAAAGAAGAATCATTCATTCCAACTGGAAAGGATAAATATCTAGGTATTTTTGTGGGTTTCATTCTGTTCCAAAGGTTATGTAGCAATTCTTTGAAGTCCTCCAATTTACACAAATTCAGCTGAGTAGTAATTCTGTTTAAATCAATGGAGTTATTTTAGCATTTATAAAAAAGAAATTAAATACAGACATTTTGTTTCTAGATTCAAATTAAAAGGTCCCAGAATTGAAAGCAGCAACTCTTATGTCAGTTGATTTCTCTGTTTTTTAAAAAGGAGTGTCTGATAAAAGTTGATAGCACTCTGCAGAGCCAATGTCCCTGGCCAGGGGTTTTACAAGCAACAGGAATGGGGTCACAGACACTGACCACCATGGGATTCCTTGCCTGGAGACTGTCACTTCAGAGTTACACCTGGAAAGATACACTTCTTAATAGCCGTTGGTGAACTGCTAAGGAACCGACAGCATAAATCAGTATAAAGCTAGCCAGGTTTCCAAAATGTGCCTAGCAGGCAGTTTTCAAGCCCTGCCTGGTTTTGGAAGCAACTTTGTCAAAATTGGACCCTCTCCACAAAGTGCTTTGATGTTGATGAATCGGTAAATTCCAATGAAAACTTGTTTAGTCAGAATTTTTCTGACCAGCTCTACTTCCTCCTTCTGCCAAGCCTATTTACTCATTCTCAAACTTTCTGTGTGGCTTCAGGCAAAGGTTTTCTGCCACAGCCATCCCAGCTGCAGAGTTCAGGCACAGCTGAACACAGGTTCTTGGCCACTGGGGTCCTCCCCTTCTCCCCTTCCATGTCCCTGTGGGAGAGAAGGTCCATGCAGCAGCACAGCTCCCAGCCTCCCTCTCCATCCACAGAACAGCTCCATCCAGACCCATGTACCTCAGGAGGCTTTGTTGTGGGGACTAAAGTACCATCACCCCCACTTTACTCCATTATCACCCCAGAGAAAGTGAAGCACAGAGAAATAACCAGTGTCACAGCGGCATTAAAAGTGTAGCCTGGCCAAAATGATGCCTGGCTTCATACTGAGCCCAGTGGTCCATAACATCTGTTTGCATGTTTAGAGTCACACAGAGGCCTCTGTGAACTCGAGTCCACCATGGACGTGGATGAACCTGTGCATAAAATGGGGAGGGAGGCTGGGAGAGAATAGGCCAAGATTATATTAAAGCATTTCTATCCTGGGCTTGCAAAAACAATGCACTGCATTTAGACGAGGTGTTATTGTCTGCTTTTAAGTGTACCCTCCCTTTCAAGTTTTTCTTTCTTAATAAAGTATCTGAGGTCATGCTATTGTCATTAGAGCTTGGCGAGCGCTCAGCAGCTGTCACCGTGGCAGCAGGAGTGTGCCTGGTGCCAGTCCCCTTTGTCACGACAGCCACAGCAATGTAAGGAGAAGGGCCTTGCAGGATGCAGGACAATACTGGGAAGGAAAAGGAGGGAATCCTCGACCTTGGGCCAGGGCCTGGTGGCAGACTATTGAACCCCGCGCATCTCAGCAAACCACAAGGAGTAAAAATTCTTGGAAGCTGCAAAGGTTGCAAGTGAAAACAAAAGATTCTATCGTGTAGGAAATAGAACAAAACACAGAGAAATTTGTTTTGTTTTCAGAGATAAAATAAGCAAATAGCACTCTGCAAGGGTCAGGAGCACTGCACCCTGCATGCAGCACTCACGGAAGGGAGGAGGACAGAAAAGCTGGAGAGAATCTGGAAGCAGGTGGGCAAGTGCTCTCTCTGGAACTTTCCAAATCTTGTGCTGTAAGCAAGGGACTCCCTCATGAAAAAAAAAGGTGATGATGCTGTCCACTAGAATCTAAAACATAAATCATCTATCCAAACAAAATCCTGATTATGTAATACAATCAAATAATTGTCTTTTGAGCCCATAGCTGAAGCAAGTGATAGAAGCAAATAAATCACTGCTACTGAGCTTTGCCAGTTGGGTGATTGGAAAAGACCAGAGCAGGATAACTAGCACCAACTTCCTCATGCTTCTGTTAAAGCAAGGCTAAAGCCTGTGCCCATAAGTGGCTGCAGGAATAGACAGTGAGGATGGTGTTATTGGTCCTTGTAGACTTGTTAACTTAATAAATGTTTCACAATTGACATTTTGGAGCATTTTGTCCCCTTTTTTATTTGTATTTGGATATCAGCAACACCCTTGAGTAGGAGCTGTTTAGCTATTTCTTTCCTGCTCATTTCTGTTCTGCAGAACCACTCCAGAAACGCCAGCAATTACTAAGCTAGCTAGCAATCAGTGCAGCCTCCTTTGCACTGTATACTCTGTGCACAACTTTCACAACTTTGTGGGTGTTCCTTTAGGACAGGAAGTGAAGAAATAAATCATATCCCAGTGGAATCACTGATGTAGCCCTGAACTGGTAGGATGCTACCCAAGCTGCAGTTTGGCTGGGATGCCTAGGCCAGCACCCCTGTATTTTGAAAAATACCTTGGCATTTTGAAAGACCACAAGTGGTCAGAACCTCAGCTTTATTCCTTATCCAGAAGAAAATACCTCTTGAAGCAGAAAAGCCCCAGAGTGGGTGAGCAGGACTCACAGTGCCACCTGCTGAAGCACCCAGGCTGCTCAGAGCCACAGCCAGTGTCCCTCCAAGAGGCCAAGGAAGGCCCAGCTCCATGGCTATTGCAGTCAGCCTGGTATCAGCACCAGCTCATCCTGCCCAATTTCCTACATGTAAAAATCTCCTCTTGGAAACAAAAAAAAAATGCACCCCAATGCATGAAGTGGACCAGGCAGGTGGCACACACTGAGTGCTGTGGCACTGTGGGGAGGCAGCAAAGATTTGGGTTTTGTGACATGAGAATGATTATTGCCTTTGGGTCACAGCAGTCTCTGTGCCAGGAGCCAGGCTGGTTATTACCCTGAGACAATACAAGTCGTTCTTTTTCTTTCTCAGTAATTTCACAGCTTCCAGCCCCTGCTGGAGTCCTTTGCTCCTGTGTTCCCTTCACTCTGGTCTATGGATCCACACAAAAGATGGTAAAGCTTCCTTAGACTTGAAAAGGGGTGGTTAATTTAAGCAGACTAAGGACATATCTTTTAACCAGTTCCTTTTGTGTTTTTCCCATCCTCACTCTGGTCAGTATGGGACTGCAAGTAGCTATGACCTGAAAAAGAAAGGGCACCTGATAGAGTGCTCTCCCTCTCCCAACAGAGTGGTGTAGTCACTCACCGGCTCCTAGGAGCTCACATCCAGCAGCAGCAGTAGGATTGACCCATGTATTCCCCAACAGCAGGTGCATTATTCCCCTGAGCTATTTACTCATAACAACCCTCATGCACTGTCCCTCTCTAGTGCGATACCACTATCTGAAATGATACAAAATATCTGAAGAAGGGGAGAATGTCCTTGGTGCAGTCAATAACAGAGAGGAATGGACACCAGGACATTAATAAACAGAGCTGGTTTTGTCTAGACTCAGGTATTGTCAGTCTCTCAAGACAGCACGATAAAACCTCAAAAATGAAGCAGAAAAGTAAACATACAGTATCTTCCCTCTGAGGGTAAGCAAAATGCATGGACATCTACTGCACGAAATGGTGCAGGGAAAGGGGGGTCCAGTTGGTGGGTGATAGAGACAATCTGTTGTCTGAAATGACTTGGGAAACATGAGTGTGGCATGTATTTTTCCAGGCATGCTTACAGCAAAGTTCACATGATACTCACAAATCTGCCACCCTTCTCCTTGCACCCTGCTGAACCTTGTTTATGCTTACCATCTTTTCCACTTTTTTTAACATTACTAATAACCACAAAAAGAAAAAAAATCAGTTTCTTGGCTGCTCATAAACTGTTCTACAACCTTTCTGTAGGAAGAAACAGAAGGGGGAAGGGACGAGCAAATGTGGCATGGGCTCTGTGACTGTGGTTTTTGTTTCCATAAACCTTAGAGCACAAGAATGCATGAGATATTTACACAAATCTTTCCACAATTCCTGTGGCCTTTGGTAGCATTGCATTTGCATGACTTCACCACTGCGGCTGGTTTGTGCTTTCTCAGCAGCATTGCCTGCAACAGGGAGAAATCCTGGCTATTCCCAGTAGTTCTGTCTTCCACCCTCAGATACAGACACACCAGTGCATGTTAAATACAAGCTATGTTAATGCAGGAGTTCCTGTCCTGCTTGTTGTCCAGTTTCCCAGGGATAGTACAGGAAGTTTCCCAATTCGTCTCATAAATGCAAAAAAAGAAAAATGTTATACTTGAGGAAAATAATGGTCATTTAGATCCTGAGGGAACATCAAGGGATATGGAAGGGAGGAGGATGCTTCTGAAAGGTTACTGAAGTCAGGCAAACATAGGAGAAGTGCAAAAGAATGATTTTGCATCAAGAACTCACCTTGATGAGGTGGCAGCCCGCCTTCCTGCCATCACAGCATGGTGGGAAGCTGAGAGAATGGAGAGAGTGTCTCCAAGTTAATAGGCTACTGAATAAGAACTTGGCTACTGAATAAGAACTTGGCTACTGAATAAGAACTTGGCTACTGGAGCTCCATCCTCTGCTGCCCTCACTGGGGACTTCCAGCAATCACTGTGGCCTGTCTGTACCTCATTTTCTCAGTCTAATAAAGCGATGCTGCTCAACTTTTGCAAAATGCTTTGAGTCAGTGCACAAAAAGTGTTGTGTTAGGACCAAGGAATTTTTTCACTGAATGGGGGTATCAGGTCACTCAACAGACAGGCTGCCAGTTGAGGAAACAAAGCCATGATGTCTTACAGGGCAAGGTGGTCTTGTCCCTTCTCACTATTGCAGCTGTGGCAGTCCTGGACTCTCCAGTGTTAGGAGATGTCTTTAAAAGGGAGGTTGCATCCTGGATGCTTGTTGTGGATGATTTGAGGAGGGAGATTAGTGAAGGAGAGCACACCACAATCCATAAGCCTCAGCTCTGTCACTGTGGACTGTGCAGGGCAGGTAGAAATTGCTTAAAATTGCATTCAAAGCTGTGCCGCACCTCTCTTCCCCACTCTGGCTGAGCCTGAGGGAGATACAGCCCAGAGACAGAAGTAAGAGCAGATTCATTTGCAGGAGTTTAACACTTGATATCAGAACTAGTGTGCAATGACATAAGGCAGAAGCATAACCACAGACAGCTTGTAAAAATTCAGCTTTGTCCCTCACAAGTGAATCCATAATTAAAACTGCAATCCTAGTCCGCTGTATTTATCCAGCAGAAGGACTCACCCCTGCTACCACTTGAGTCAGCAAGTTTCTCTATTTGCAGTAATCCTTTACTTTGACTTTCCTTCATTATTAATAAAACAATTTTAAACTCTTTAATGTCAGCCAAATGGTGTTTCAAATTATATTTTCCAGGGGGAAAAAAAAGGGATAGTCGAGTGTTCAGGGGAGAACACTTAGTTATGTTATAGTTCAGGCTGAGAGACTCTGGTGACTCTTAGAAAGTGTTGAAATTACAGGTTCATGACGTACACAGTGTTGAAACACTCTGTTTCTGCAACACTTGGTCCAACGCGAACTTGGAGTTTCAACACTTCCTAGGTCTTTTGTAAAACCTCATAACTGACCAGAACAAATGTAAATTCCCAAAAAGTCTAAAGCAATGTGCTGCACAATAGACAGACTGGAAAACCCATTTAATTTCCAGTGCTGCTACCCTTACACAGGATAATCATTCTCAAACCATGTTTAATTTGTAAAAAACCTGTCATCCAGGATTAGCTACTCTCGCAGCAAAATAGTGGTCTCAAGGCACAACTGGTCTGATCTGAAATGGTAATATCCATATTCTTCCAACTTGTTAACTTTTCCCGTGGTGTCACAAAAAAAATCCATTAGGAAAGTACCTGCCTCAGCTTAAGCAAAGAATATTCACCAGCAACCTCCAGAATGTGCTGTCCTGGAGCTTAGCAGAGACCATAATAACAAAATGTTAAACACAGGGATAAAACCTTCCTGACCAAAGGGAATCTGCAATTTCAAAACACAGCAAAATTTGATATTTAAAAATACACTATGGCATTATTTCAAAATACCATTTGTTAAACAAGCAGGAGACAGGAGAGCAGGCAGAATCAGGGCTCACACAGTGCTTGTTTGGAAGATGAGAAGAGGACAGGATTTGCCCTCGACAGGTTACACTTAGCTCATTCTATTTCATTAAGAAAAAGAAAAGAATTTTCTTTTTCATTAAGAAAAAGAAAAGAATTTTCACTCAGGGGAGACACTGAGAAACAGCTTTATGCCCCAGCTTCTGTAAGCAGCTTGGATCAGGAGGCTCCTGCACCTGAAGCCATCAGAGATGCAGCCACCTGGAACACTGGCAGGATGGGGATGCCCCAGTTCCTGCTCCTTTGAGCAGACAGGGGATCATCCATGTGTGTCACCACTAAGGCATGGGAAAGAGGTTAAGTGAAATAAACCCTCAGGCTGAAAGTCCACACAAAAGCCAGGTCTCATGTGGAGGCAAAGTGGGACTGGATGTGATGTGTGCCTGCTGGAAGAGTCCAGGAGGAGTCCTAATACCAGTGCACACCTTCTTGAGCACTTACACAAAGCACCCTCCAATAATGAAGATGAATGAAATGGGAATTTAACAATACATTTCTTTTTTGCTTACCTGGCTGTGTTTTGAATATTCAATGCTAATTTTAGTACTTGGGCACTTGGAAAAGGGTAACACAGAATAAATATGTTGCGTGTATTGGGCTGTAAATATAGAGTCCCTTGCATACCAGTCTGGGTCGCTCTGCATCAATCAAAGCTGGAATGACAACAGAAACAGCAGTTTTAATGTTATATACAACTAAAGACCTCATTTATTTTTAGAGAACATAATTTCTTAAGATAGCAGAGAGCTTACTTGGAAAATCATGATAAATTATTACAAAAGTCTCTCTTCTCTGCAACTTCTTACAGAAGCTGCTTTTTTTTTTTTTTTTTTTGGACCATTGCAGTGTGCTGCATACTAGGAAGAAGGTACTTACAACAGGATTTATTTGTAGCTGTGAGCCAAAATACATATTGCCTTAGACGAGAGTCAGTATTATCACAAAGAACCGTGCCGGCTGGGGTTTAATGAAATTGGACCTGGGTGTTGAATTTTAGCTTGGTAAAGTTAGCAGCTGGGATGAATTGGACCAGAAATGTGCTGTGTAACAGGATTTCTCTGGAATTCTTGTGAAAAAAAAAGTATGTGGAATATGTCATGCAAACAGTTGACAGTGTAGCTGCAACACCAAACATTAAATAAATAAATTCCATACATAACACAGGCACAGAAAAACTTTTCAGGAAAGCGCCTCAGAGCTGCATAGCCTCGCATCTATAAATCTCCATTAAATCAGTTTGAGTGGGGCGAGTGTTAGAGACAGAGCTGCCAGAAATAGCTCTTTTCCTGCAAGATGTAGAAAAGATTACAGCTGAGATTGAGACGGTGGGGTGGGGAGGGAAGGCAGGGGAGGGGTGGGGGAGAAAAGAGGCAAATGAGTTGAGCTGGAGGAGGCGGGGGACCTGTGAAAGGCATCTCATAAAAGTCCCATTTGTTGGAAGGCTGCAGGAAGTGGAGGCAGCTTTGGCACACGTGTCCATGGTGCTAAATTAACTGTTAACACAAATAATCAAAGTGCAAGGCCCATCAAGCCGCTGGCGCCAGAGAAATGAGGGAGCGGCCAGGTCAGCGCTGCCTCTGGAGTGAGCCGGCTAGCAGGTGGAGACCAACCAGGGACCCGACAGGATGGAAGTGCTTACAGAACACACTGACCCACTGACAGAGGAAAACATGGCTGCACTCCTGCTTTCCAGCTATTGTGTGCACAGCGTCTTCTGGGTGTATTTTTATTTTGTGCCTATTTATTATATTTTATGTAATTTTTTTTCCTTACTTTATTTCTTAAAAAAAAATTTTTAAAAAAAGGAGGGAAAAAAAGCAAAAGAAAAAAAAAGCTTCACAGCACTGGAGTGCTTGGACACACCAGGCTGAATTGTAGTACAGTTCAGCCTTTATTTGGCAGCATTGATGGAGGAACAGCTGAATAGGACAAAGGAAGAGTTCAGGCACAAAAGCACTGATTGCCCTCCAGCACTACCCTTTGGAAGGAAAAACTGCTCTTTAGAAAAACAATGTGGGCAGGGGTATTTCTACCTGGTTTGTTCTCTCTCACTGTCAGAGAGTCCACAGCCCTATTCTGTGCTGTAGGTATGATGCAGACACCTCAGGAGGTGTCATGGCATTGCAGCCACTCCAGCAGTGAAGCACACACCACAGCTCATGCTGCTCTGTGCAGAGCAGAGACAGACATTGTGGTGGTACTTGCTCCCTCTGAGTAAGATTAGACTTGTAAGCAAGAAGGACTTCCACTGCAATCAATCTGAACATGTGGAGGTTTACTGAAGGTCTCAAAGGATCTCACTGTTTTGTGCTGTGGAGATTGCCCAGCTCCAGTGTCAGGGAGATGCTCACTGGAGAGAATGCCTGGGGAGCAGCTTGCACCACACCGAAACAGCAGGCATTCTGTGCTGAATTCATTGGCTGCTTCGTTCAGCTCCCTGACACAAGACAGCTGTAAACCCGCTTTAACTGCCCAGTAAAGCCAGGTTTACAATTACTTTGCATGACCAAAGCAGTCACAGTGAAATGGTGAATCAGGCCCTGGAATTACTGGGATCTTTTGCCTCCTTGCCCAGGTACAATACACAGAGCTACACACTATAATGAATCACACATGGATCATATACATGTGCCATGTACATATATATTTACATCACACACTTTGGTCTGGTGTGGCTTTTGTTGGATATGCATGCATTCTCTACAGACACAGTTGTGGGCACTTACATTTTAACAAAGTAAAAAAAAACCCACTTGCAGTTATAAGGTGTTACAATAGAAAGTGTGGATCATTGCTTAGCATAAAATTTGCTCCAGACAACAAAACCCAGAAATTAACATTCATGGTGAATTACTTGTAATTATGATTACTTGTGACATATAATGAATAATATGATGCAAAAAGGTATCATTCCATAGAATCATAGAATGGTTAAAAATCATCTAGTTGAAACCCCCCTGCCAAGGGCAGGGACACCTTCCACTAGACCAGGTTGCTCAAAGCCCCATCCAGCCTGACCCTGAACACCCCCAGGGATGAGGCATCCACAGCTTCTCTGGGCAACCAGTTCCAGAGTTGGAACTTCACCCTCAGAGTGAAGAATTTTTTTCTTAATGTCCAATCTAAACTGATCCTCTTTCAGTCTAAAGCCATTCTCCCTTGTATCACTTGTAAAAAGTCCCCCTCCAGCTCACTTGCAAGGCTCCTTTAGGTACTGAGAGGCCACAATAAGGTCTCACAGAAGCCTTTTCTTCAGGCTGATCAACCCTAATTCTTTCAGCCTTTCCTTACATGAAATGTGCTCCAGTCCTCTGATTATCTTCATGGCTCTCCTCTGGACTCACTCCAACAGATCCATGTCATTTCAGTGAGGATACACATCTTCTGGGCATCTAAACCTTAATTATGTCTTTAATTCATATCTGAAAGTATAAAATTACCATATATCTTTTAAAAAATCTCATTAATTTTTTTCTCAGCCAACAGAGAGAAAAATGCCCAAGAAAAATATAGAGAAGGTGAGTGTATCATAATCTTATCATAGGGCATATTCATTGCTTTTAGTGAAGAATTTGCTAGTACCTAAAATTGAAAACAAAAACCATCATTAAGTGTGGTAGAAATATTCACATATCTCATAGAAACAATGTTTCAATGAGGTTTAAAGCTAAAGAAATTATATGTAATCTTCCCTATATTCCATAGGATCCCTTTGACATTTATCAGATATGAACTCTCTGGTAAATCCAAAGATGTACCACAGTACTAACAGTAATTTAGACCAGCACCTTTAATATAGGAGATCATCATTAGTTAATGTTGTAAACTTTAACTGATCCATGGCCAGCTGCATGATCTGTATGAAGAACATTCAGGAACATTAGCAGCAGACATTTGGTGTGATCCAAGGAGCAGGTATAAAGATAATTTGCTCATAAGTCAGATTTGTGTAGACTTTTACAGGCCAGGAAAATTGTAAGATCTCTCAGGAAAAGAATTGGTTAGAGACACAGAGACAGATAAACAGACACAGAGAAAGAAACAAAGTGAGAGGAAATAATACTGTCGTAGGCCAAAATTACTTATTATTACCTTCTGCTCCCTTCTTGGTAAGGGTTAAACCAGCTTCAGTGAAACCTTCTATGTGTAAAAGTCAACTTGACATAGAAGTTTTCTACAAGAGGATGGACTAAGTCACAAAAAAATTGAGAGTTGTGACTCACACCAGAGGTTAGGTGGCCTCTGTTGTAAGTGGTTTATCAGATTTACCTCCATGGACATGCTATGGGCCCCTTTAAAGATCCCATTGTATGTAAGTGGTTGATCGGTGGGCAGGTGAGTGCATACATGTGTCATGGCAGATGGCAAGTGCTATCACAGCTACCAAATTAATGGGAAAGTTACAATTGCTCTGAAAAATGGAAGCCAAGTACTTCCTGTGTAGGCAGGAAAAGAGTAATTGAAAATTTTAAAGACTAGAAAATCTCTGTGAATTGAATAAGAAATTAAAAGAAAAGCCCATTAAACAAAATGTGTGTGTTTATGAGTCCCTTTTCTGACCCTAACCCAAATTAGAGAAAGAATGTCATTGTTACAGTTTGATAAAAACTATTGGAGATATGAAGAAACCAAGTCAGGAAAAACAAAGTTCCAGACATATAAAGATGAGATCGCTCCAAACACATCAAGACTGAATAAGAGCTGACTTGGCTCCTGTCCTACAAATCATAAATCCAGACAAAATTTGTTTTTGAAGTTTCCAGGATATATTATAGATAGTGGTAGCTGTATAATGTATAATGTAGGCATTGCTGGTTGAATGGTTATCCCTTTTCCAGTACACCCGTTTGTAAAGACACTCCAGCCTTGTTCTCTGTGGTCAAACCTTGGGGTAGGGCTCTCCACAGCATTTGTCTTGCTTCTATGTCTTCTGCTGCTTGTGCAAGCTGCTGAAGCATGACACTGCTTCACGTTGGCCCAGGTTTTTTTCCAATGAATACTCTGGCATGAGAAGACCAGTCCAACAAGAATTTGGGACATAACTGGGCCAAAATCCTGTGAGAAAAGATAGGCATGAGGGCAAGAAGATTTCCCCTTCAGTGATGTGATGTACATTCCTTTGACCCTGGCTGCTGATTTACACCAGTGTGGTATACAAATGACACCCCCTGCCCTCATTTGATGTTTATATTTCTCAATTGTTTGTCCTTTCAACTGTCAGGAAGGAATTCCTACTCCCCACTGCTCAAAGCAAAGACAACAAGAACTAGGCCCTCACTTCTGTGTGAGGGAAGGGGAACAAAAATTCCTGCTTCTCTTTACAAGGACCTTAGACAAAATAACTCAGGAGATTGCTGTAGATCCAGACTTGGAAGAAAACAAATCACTCCTTAACACATAGTAAGGAATGTCTTCTAGTCTGAAAGAATGAAGGTTTGATAAAACGGTAAGGTGAGCCTGAGCCCATTTGAAAACCTTAGCCGGGCATTCAGAGGGTTTTTTAGAAACTATTATCTAAGTACCAGGAAACCTCCACCAACATATGTACAGGAAAATAATAGAAATTATCATTTGGCCATTTCTTCTGTTCTTAAAAAGACTCAAAATATCCAGAATAGGAAGTATCAATGGAGCAAGACATCTAAAACTATAACAAACAAGGAAGAAAGAAGCAGTAAGAAGAAACAAAGAAGACATAGAGTAGGTGGGAAGGCACAGAGTATTCTGTGCAGAAGTACATTCTTTCCACTCCTCATTGTTGATTTAAATAATTTCGGTGTACCTTTTACAAGATCAGTTCTAAATTCTCAAGAACCCAGAGCTGTAACTGAAGAACACACAGTGTAATGTGGCCAGTTCATTTGGGTACAATCTGTGATTGGCCCTTACCTTCTACACCAGTAATGAATACCTAATGTGTGCAAGAAGAGAGTCTGAAGTCCCATATGACACCAACATTGTGTAATATCCATCCTCAATGAAAACTCTTAGGTCACTGGCAACCAAGCTCCTGAAAGCACACGGGTGCATGGACTGCAGAATTAGCACAATTTGGGATGAAGGCCATTTACCAACACACTTGCCAGAGAACAAACAAAAAGTAGTAGCTTTCTGCTGATCATTTCTGTATTTAATTTCCTTCAGTCATTCTCCAGTCAGTCGCTGAAGCATCTTCCTCTACAGGGCACTACAAGACCTGTGGCCTCCTGTTATGAACAAGTGGATGCACCACCACACCCCCCAAAATTCATCTATGTTGAAATTGGAAGTTCTCACACATTAAATCCTTTCACTCAACTCCTCCAAACAAGTGTCAGTTCATACAACACACCATCCAAGGCAAGGAGATTTCCAGATCTAGTTCCAAGCAAATTTTTGCCAGACACCTCTACCATTCCAGAAACAGAGAAGCAGAGCAGTCAGAACCTTTAGCTGATACAGATAGAAGCACAAGACAAAGTGAGATGGTTGCTCAAAAGGCAGCTTCTGTCCCAGTACAGAGAGAGATGGATACACCCCATAGTACACTCACTTAGGTTCTTATTATCCCAGGTCCTGCCAGACTGTGAACTGCATTTCCCAGAAAAGGCTTGAAAACTGTTTGCATTTGACTCACAGGAAAACACAGCAGAATGGATTTGATGAAGAAAGCTTTCCCCTTGTTCTGAAACGGGTTGACAAGGACAGGCTACAACTTTCCAAAAATTACCATTTCCAGCTCAGCTCTATATCAGTACACACATGAATAGGGAACTTGATTTAACTTTGACTTCTTGTATCTTCAGCAGAAGTCCAAATAAAAAAATGATCACTGAGAATGGTCACTAAGATTTTGTTTTCTAGAGTTGAGTAATATGGCTATTCCTCTGGGAATTTCAGAAAGGCTGACTGCAAACCACCATTTTCAAAAATTTCTTTCTTCAGAACTGGCAATTCTCTGACTATTGACAAGCAAATCCAAGAACTGCCTGTTTCATAACCTAGGTGTCCACCTACACTAACCTAATGTGGTTTGCTGTCTTTGGTTTCCAGGCTACATGTGATCCTAGACTAACACAATAGGCAGTACTTAATATTGCCCAAGTGGCCTTAAATAATCCTTTCATTTTCAGTTGCCATTAATCCATGAAAGAAAAGAAGAGGCTGCCTGAACTCACACTTTCTCAGTTTGTTCTATCATGAACTGGTTTTTCTCAATGGAATTGTACACAAGCAGTAAAGATAAGTATGCCAGGAGACGAGGAGGGGAAAAGAAACAGGCTTTTTTCTCCTGAGAGGTTTTACTCTTTCCTCATCATTTTCTGCATGATATAGCTCCTCTTTTCATTGCCCAGCAGGGAATCCCAGAGGCCAGAGGTGAATTTTCCCTTTGGTCTTGGAGCATTCATGACGGATTCTTGTTTTAAGAAGAGGTTATTAGTTGTTTGCTCTTGAGTATTATATCATCACCATTACAGAAAAGCTGGTCTCATTCTAAATTTCGTTTATTCTTTGGCACTCACAAGATATCTTGGGTTACACAGCTAACATCCCTTTACGTGCCAAAGTCAATGAAACCCTTTCCATTGGCTCCAATGGTGGCAGATGAAAAGTTGCAAAGGTGCTGAAAAAATGATCTCTTCAGGGCTTCAGTCTGTTTCCACTGGTAAAATTCCCTCTGACTTTGACAAGAGTTACTTTAAGTCCACAGATTTAAATAGCTTTTAGAAACCATGAAACTATTCAGCTATCATATAAACTTCTGCTTGATAAGGAATGCTCACATACCTTGAAGTCTGTTTATGTTGTACCTTGTTAATAGAAGCTATCACTTAAAAATGTCTTGGCTACTGTTTACATTTTCACTACTTATACCATAGTTCATATAAGTTCCTGTAGAAATATAATATTTAGAAGACATCTCTGGTTAGGAACAGTATCTAGTTCAATTTTTAAAATACCATTGTGTTTCCGCGTTCTTCATAAATAATGGAACATTGTTAATCCTGATCAGAAATTTAACCAGTGAGGGATTATACCAATATATTGTTTTCTACAGCCATCTTTAGACCCATTTTTATCTGTTTCACAGTTTGGGAAAGTATAACCTAGTCTGCTCTCAGCACTTAACTTCCCAAAGCTCATACAGCAAGCAGAATATTCCTTTGATGCTTCTCCAGCTTTGTAGTAACATTGATGTGCAGGAAAAGATCCATTATTCAAAAAGACACTGTAGTAGCTGTATGCACAGATTAAACATAATTTTCCTTTTTTCAGTAAGTCTTCGCTTAATAAATTAAGACATTTAATCACACACACTGGAAATCAGTCTTCCATATACTTTAGGTCAGGATAGGAGGAGCTGTCCTCTTTGTTTTCTTTTTTTGTTGTTGTTCTGCCTAAAGGATTATTCTCCCCATCCCAAAATAGCTTGTGTTATCTTGTATTAACTTCAACAAGTTCAAGAAACTATAACCAGAAAACTCTCCATGTTCAAAGAAGAAAAAAGTACCTTTTATCTTATCTATTCCACACATACTTTTATTTCTGAGTCTGACCTCATTGCTGGCTAAATCTTCATAGCTGCCAGAGCACTAGCAAGTTCACTATGGTAATGAGCTTCAAAAAGTTAAGTTACCAAATCTCTGCTTACAGACGTCAGTATCGAAGAGCTTGAAAATTCAGAGTGTTACCTGATATTTCTCAGAATACCAATTTTAACATTTCCACTTTCCATTGCTTTGTCATCTCTATTAGCTCTTGAAACAGAGTGCAAGAACTCCAAATGATCAGGTTTATTTTGTGAAGAGTTTCAGATCCAAACACAGTTAAAACCAACCTATCTGATTTCAAATTGTTTCAAAATTGCTCTGATAAAAGTAACTCTCCCTTCAGTTCTGGTCCCACCACCCCCCTCTGGGACTGGCAATTCTCACATTCCAATACTTTAATTCATAGTTCACAAAAGAAGAGAAATGAAAAATATAACTTTACACAAATATTTCAATAGCTATTTTAAGATGTTCTACACATCTCTGGGTTGGCCACTTGCAGCATGGATGGTCTAGCTATGCCAGTTACTTAGATAGATTGTTGAAATTTATTAACCACCTAATTTTTGCAGGGAACGTCAAGTATTGATGCCTGATACTTGGGAATAAGTGTTTCCACTGAGAAGGGGTTTGCAGTACCTTTGAATTTTCTCTTCGAGTTTAGAATGATGAGGTCATTAAGGGAAATCTGTGTCCCGTTACATATAACAGAGCACTCCCATCTGCTTTCTCTGCTTTTGCACAGTATTCCTGTTCTTGCACAGGTAATGCATACTGCAGGAACCACCAGCCAAATATGCCTTGTGTGTTTACATCCCAGAGGATGTTTGGACAAAATTTAAAAATGTGAGCACCTGCCACGACACACAACAAGAAAAAGTAATCAGCTTTTGAACACCCACCAAAGTGTGGGGATCATCAGAGGTGCCAGCAAGCAATCACAAGGTTAGATCTTACACTCCTCCTTGGGCCATAAGACATCCCCACGCACTTGTGCTGCCTTCTACCAAGTGCTAAGACAAAGCAGAAGCAGTGGCACAAAGGCCTGTAAAGGCAGAACTAACAGCAGCCTCCAGGGCAATTGGGATGGCACCACAGCAGAACAGCAGGTGTTCAGCTTTTCTTCTCCCACCCCACCACAAAAGCTTAATTTCTGTCTTTATTAATCTTTATTTTTTCTGAGTTAGTCATGCTTCGTCTTGACTTTGCGTTTGTTTGTTTTGAGGAAGAACAAGGCAACAGCTTAGCCGGGGCTTCAAATACTGCTGGTTTATGCCACAAGTGGGAAGGATCTGGTTAGTCGGTCGGAGAGAGAGCCTGGGAGGAGGGGAGGCAAGAGGGAATACAGACAGGAGAGAGAAGCAGGATGGTTGCCTCTGGACCCCTGAAGGTTGTTACACAAGCTCCTCTTCTCTCTAAGCACCATGACCTTCTCTGGGTATTAAAGAGGGTTGTTTTGTTTTCTTCGAGCTAGGATGATTCCTGCCACATATTTGATATTAGAATTTCTCTCTAGTGGTTTGCAAGTATTTGATCCCCTAGGGCTTGTGATGCTGGATCCACTAATGATTCACACAATGGCATTAATGTCATTCATGGATGAAACCACATTTCCTTACCCTACAGGGTGAGAGCAAGATGGGAAGGCTGTGGCTAACATTAGGAAGGGACTGGGTGGGAAAGAAAAATTGAAGTATTCAGGTCAAAAGACAGTGGGTGGCTAAGTAAAAATCCATGATTTCTGATCATTCTGGAGGTGGGGTGAACAATAGAGATTTCACCCTCAAATGCCTGAGGACCCAACACTAAAAAAAAAAAATAGACAATAAATGACCCCCCAAGTGAGCAATTTAAAACCATTCCCTTTGAAAACAGTTCTTGAAAACGAGTTGGCAGAACAGTTAGATCTCCCCACTGCAATGCATCATGAGATCACGTACAAGGAAACAGCAGAAGTATCAAAGCATGCTTTACTCGAGCATGCCCTTAGTTGCTCTGCTCTCTTAAGCTGGGCAGCCCAAACTAGTGCCTAACAGCAGAGGCTGCATGAGGAGCTAGGTAAACACTGCCAGTTAAATGGTGGCCTAAATCCTTCTTGCCTTTGAGTGGGAAATGGGGCTCTTAATTTTTAATTATTTAAAATAATCACAGCAGACTGAAAGTACGAACTTACATTCAATTGCTAATGTGCATGCATGATTTGGAAGGAACATTTCACACACTCCTTTCCAGCGGGGCTTCCACCAATAAATGGTATGAGGAAGGTGAGAAATAACACAGGAATGTAGGAAACAACTTCCAGGAGGATAGAGGGACTGAGCCAGCCAATTGAGGCTGGCACGCCAGATCACCTTTACCCAAAATACAAAAAGGAATTTTAAACAAAAGCAGAAGGCAAAAAAAGGGGTCCCTGAGTAAGAAGTACATCAGAATTACCTGCCTGTGGGGGGATGCTGAGAGTACCAGAGGGATCAGCTCAGAATAACATGGCAGAGAAATTTCCAGCAGAAAGGTCTGTTCCAAGGCTGGGATAGGACTAGGTGACTCAGAGAGCCTTCCCAGCTCCAGGGTGGAAGAAAGAGGAAAGATTTCCAGTTTGTCACAAGAGGAGAAACAACACTTGGATCAGATACCAGCCTAATAACCAAGGTGCACTTTTCATAATCTCAAAACATCCAGACTAAAAAAATATACATTGTTCATTGGTTAACAAAACACAGTAACTGTCAGAAAAGGGGTTTGCATCTTGATTTGTGGATGTAATTTATACACAGGAGAGTCTCAGCTCTAGCTTCAGTTTTGTTAGTGCCAATCCTACCATTTAAGGATTTGATCTTGGAGACAGCTACTCCTCCAAGCCATGCCACTGACGTCATTTCCCAGCGAAGTCCCCTTACACCCACAAATCAGGTGCTGAAATCCCTTTGTGGGATAGTAAAAATGCTGGCACAACTGGCTGCCAGTGTAAAATTATTTCTGAAAATGAGAGGGACAGGTCAAAGCCCCTTTATAAAAACAAGTCTTGGTGGCTATGCAGAAAAGGATTATATTATGCTTAGCTAGTGCGTGGGTGTGGAGAACAAGGGACAGAGACAGTGTTCCTCAGTGCACCCTCCCCACAGCCCCTTGCGAGGCAAAATATATAGGCAACATTTCAACCTCAAATCCACAAACAGATCAGGATACACTGGAGGAGAGAGAGACAGATTTCTTGTTTTTTAATAAACGGTAGGATTAGGAAAAGACGTAGGTGGGGAAGGTGTAAAACAAGCAGGCAGGCAGTCCTTACTCAGCTTCCTTCTTACATTCATTGCTCTGAAAAGTGGACAAGCTTTAGGAAGAAATAAGACACATGGCTGTGGGTAAAGGGGGGGAGGAATTAGAAACTGTAATTCAATCTAATATTTGAGGCTTGGCAAATGCACCTATGGGATTTCATGAAAACCCCCGAATCTTTTTCATTTCGGAGCAATTAACCAGATCCCAGCATCGCTGGCTCCAGTGAGCCGCTTAGCTCTCTGTTTTATTACCCATTTCCTTTCCCCCTCGCCAGCACTAGCTCCCATCCTCGCACTTGGGAAAAAAAAGGGGGGGGAGGTAAAAACCCCACACACTGTTACAATGCCACAAAGGGGCCACCACAAACAAGTGCCAGCCAGTGCATTTCAGAGCAAACACAGAACACACATAAATGAGGCTCACATTTGGATTAAAACGCTGTTGTGTTCAGGCATTTATGTGTGGCATAATTAAAAACATCCAGCTGTAATTTAATAGTTCCCACCAAGCACAGACATAAAGTCTAGCAATTTTTTCCCTCTGCATATTTAACCCTTAGAGACAGAAGGAAGAGGAGGCAGGGGGCAGGGGGAGGGAGCAGGAAGCTGGGGAGAGACAGAGGTCTTTTGAACACATTTTTTTTTTCTCCTTCCTTTATGTTATTCTAGTTTGCTTTTTACCTCCTCTGATCTTTTGCTTCTACAAAGAGAAAGCAACTGTCTTCTGGATGTTGTAGAAACAGGAATCACATTTTGAGAGCATTTCTGTAGTTCGACAGCAGTACGGCTGGGTACAGGAGCCTCAGTTTCCAGAGGATAACATCTGTAGCTGGATGCACTGATTCACAGTTTGTGAATATGCCAGATTTTTCAGGCTTAAAAATCAACTACTAAAAAGACGAATTTCACCACCATTACTCACCCTGACTACAGTCTTTCTATTCAGAGTGGCCCTTCTAAATCAAAGGCAGCAGTGACAGGAGTACAGTGTTAGGACAGGAAGGGCAAGCCAGCATTTGCAGCACTAGCTAAGCATCTGGGACACCAGGGCGGGTACAATCCCTGCTCTGCCACGTCGCTCATTTTCAGAAAGACATCTCTAGGGGCATTTTTTAAAATGTTCAACTACCTGAGTAAGAGTACCACCTTCCACCTGTACCACTGGAAACCTGAATGTTTTAAAGTTTTTCATTTCTCCCCATGTCAATTCCCTGTAGGCAGACTTGGGAAGATAACATTTTCCTCTATCAAAAATATGTTACAAAGAGAAATGTATTCAAGACTGTGATGTACTGAAATCCCACAGCAAGGAAGAAAGCTAATAAAGAGTAGAAAATCTGCTTGGCCCTCTATTTCTAAATGCATTCAGGCAACTGTCCATTACATTGACTCAGCTGAACAGCAGGACTTCACTACAGCAAGGAACACAGAATTCCACCCTTATTCTGGAAGAGTGAAAATTGAAGTAAATGTTCTGCATAAGTTCATAGTCATGGCCAACTGTGTCCTAATTTTCCGAAAGTTGTGTATATAACAGTTGGCCTAGGACCTTAAATCTGTCAGTCTCCAGAGAAAAAAGACTACTTTTGAGTATAAAAAAACTACAGGATTTCTACTGCTAGCTGTTCAGCTCTACTCTTTAAACATGTACCTGCCCTACAGAAGATCCATACAAAAATACAGAGAGAGGAAATGGAAAGGACTTCCAGAGAAGTGCTGAAAAATAGAGAAAACTACGAAATAAACCTCTTCTGTCCATATAATTTTGAATTTTAAGTTCATTCACACTTCTCTTCAGCCTTTTTCTGTCACATCCAGGTCATTATGTACTAGCATGAAAACCTGCAGGAAGCACATGCCATTCTTGCCATCCTGAGTAAAAAGAGAAAACATCCAACCTATCCACAGAGGATTATGGAAGCCAGCCATGCTGTGAACTTGTCCAGCTGAATCAGTAACATAATCTTAACAGGCCTCATACCTAGCTGCAAAAAAGTAATAAAGAAGCCTGGTGATGCTTACAGAATGGTTCATAATCAACACAGAGAAAAGATCTGTGAAAGACAGCTTTTTAAAATATGTAAAACAATGAATGTGAAAAAAATATGATAAGCTCATGCATGTCTCATTTTTATTATATGCCTGCCAATAAAAGATAATGCATGAACTTTGCTCTGAACTATTTGCTTAGACGTACAAGGAGGTGAGCAGCACCACTGTCAGTATCAGCCCTGTCCTACTGTGGGTGCAGCCAGCTAACCTTAGCTGTGGGGTGTAGGAAGGGATTGCCTAAGGCTCCAGCAACAGCTCTGCAGTTGTGAAATGCAAGATCCCAGGATCATACAGTAATTCAGGCTGGAAGGGGCCTCAGAAGGTACAATCAGCTGCTGTGAGGTAAGTCACTCGGGCATATCTGCTTTGTACATCAGAGCACCCAAAAAACTCACAGCTCTGACCACCCTAGACACCACTTGGCTGCAGTACAGCACAGTGTGATGCAGAGACAAGGAAAAGTTCTCACTCAGATCTGGTAGCAAGAAAGCTTCCAGTCACAGCACATCCCTGAGAAATCCAGGATTCTTCTTAGGAGGATCAGTTAATCTGGTTCAAGGTGGCAGTGATGGAAAGGCATTGCTCCTGAATACCAAGTCATTATTGCTGTGTCTGTACTCCCTACCTGCAGTGCCCATATACCCTTACCTTCCCCTTCCCAACAATAAAGTATTCCAGACTGCTCTAAGAACTAAATTTAACCTTTTGACAGCCTCAAGCCCTCCTAAGAGAGGACGCCTGTAGGTGCCCAAGACAGATAGATGTGTGGGAGTAGGTTAGGTAAATAAGTTCCAAATGAAATCCCACAAACTGTAGCTCAGGACTACTGAAGCATTGTTTTTGATTGCCACTTTATTACCTACTTTATTGCCTCTCAAATAGATTGCAGAGAGCATGGCATGCCAAGAGAGAAGAATGAGCCTCCCTGTCCTAGTAAAATCGTGGGTTTCTTCCAACTAGAAATCCTAACTCTGATCTCTCTTTATATAAATAAAAGTCAGAGCAGGTCTTGCACTGTAGCCATTTCTTACAATGTCATTTTAAAAGTGCTCTGCTGCAAACTTCCCTGCAAATGAAAACAATCTGTCTTCCTAAGGCATCCTGCAGAGTGTGTGACTTTTCAGGCAAGGTGGGAGTGGGTGATATTGAAATGAAGATGGAACAGGGTGACACAGTACACCAGGACCTCATGAGATCTGTTTTCTGCATACCGACCCTTACTAATGAGAAAAAAGCTCCGCTATGTCTTAAACATCATGAAATCACAGACAAAAACAACTAGCTGGTGATGGCTGCCAACAGCACTTCTGTTCTGTCTCTGTACCTCGACACTTAGCAGTGAGTGCTGGGCTTCAGTAACACCAGTAACAGGGACTAATGACATGGAGCACCCAAGCAGCTCAGCAGCCGACCTGCCAACCTGCTGCTTTTGGTGTTCTGCTATAATGGTAAGTCCCAAGCACGCAATGTAGGACAATAATGTTTTATGTTGCAAGATATTGCTGTCATGAAGTTTCCCAGGTAAAAAATACTTGAAGGCCACTAAAAAGTGGGGATCACACAGGATAAACAGTTTTCGTGCTTGCCTGAGTCAGAGCTGATACCAAGGTTCTAGTCAGTCCTAGTGAAAAAAAAAAAAAAATCCTGGTTTTAATAATATGGTCAAACTGGAAAGCCTTTTCACCATAGCTATTTTGCTTTACCTGTCACCCATCTTCACCATCCATCACCATTTTAATGCAATATATTGAATCGATATATAGTACTATAAAGGTGCCAAGAATGTTACAAATAAAATAAAATTTAAAAAAACACACCAAACCCAGCAATTGTGTCTGTTCTATACATCTCATGTCTCCTCCACATCACTGTGAGGAGAAGTATTTCTATCATACAAGCTGAACCAGTGAGCCCAAATGACATCAGTGTCAGGGCTTAGCAACATAACTCACCCAGTGCCCCAGATATTTCCATCGCCACCAAAACACAACCACTGCTGAACTGGAAGTCAAGGACTGATTCAAATTTTGCTGCACCACAGTTACTGTGGGATATAATTATAGCCAAGAACTCTGCAACTACTCCTAGGAAAGAGCATAATGGCATCTTTATTGTCAGCACAGAGCAGATGGGGACTGAGTGTTGGGCCCTGCAAGGTTGACTGAGCACATGGGTAAGGCTGTGAGCCGTGATGTGAAGCTTCCTGGCACAGTGGGGGCAGAAAGGATGACGGTGAGTTGTGAGGAGCTGAATTCAGAGTACGGCCTCCTGGCACTCCAAAGTATAATTCACACTCATCTGGAAGGCCCTTTCCCTTTGCCCAACTGGTAACAGTATAAATAGGACTCAGGATACAGGGCTTGAAAGAATGAACCATTGTTTTCCTTACGGCCATGTTTTAAAAAATTATAATAATCCCCCTAAGTTTTTCTTCTGCACTTTGCATGCTAGTCAGAATGCACTTTCCTGGGAAATGCATTATAATAACAGGCAATGTTTAGCATCACATTTGAAGTGAGCACATCCCAGTGATTAAAATCCAGGCAACGGAAATAAACACATCAGCAGGACATGCTGCACAGTACTGAATTGGGACTTCTTTGTTTTATGACTTTCTTGTGCATTAAATACTGTGTGAGAAAAACATTGTTCAAATTTAACCATCTGTATTTGGTTTCTTTTGAGTGCATTACAATCATCAGTAAACACTTTAAGCATAGAATCAGAAAACCTGCTTGTACTTGTGGGAGAATAATTGTGACAGTAAAAGGTGTCTTTGTAGCAATAGAAGTCTTTTATTTCTTTTTAAAGTGAATTTATTAGAAATTTGTTGTTTTTAAATGGGGCTAGTTTGTGTTAAAGTGGCATAGTCCATTATGTTAAGCTGAGAGAGAAACAATTTCTCTGTACACAGTTTTCTGCATATCAAGAGCCCACTTCAAAGTGGGAGGAAAGTATTAAATTATTGTAATTTTCAAAGCTAAAGACCTGGAGCAAAGAAAAAAACCCTGGAGTTCAAGGTCAGCACTTTGCTTTGACAATTTCAAAACATATCTTTTAATGCAACTTCTTAAATATGTTATTAGGTTTAATTTTCAAAACAAGAAGTATTTTTAAATGAGAAAGCCATTCAGTTAGAAACTACCAAAACATTTTGACAGTTCCAAAATTTTATTTCCACAAGAGTTTTCAAGTCAAGATATTTGTAAAAGCCAACCCTTTCCCACAAACAGTCTCAATTTCTGTGAATCAGCATGTTCTGTCTCTGAAGACTTTATTACCAGCATGACACAAAGGCTCCCACCTCACAAGACCTCTTCTCCAAGAGCCTGTTACTCTCCACCCTCCTGGGAGCTGCCACTGCAGCAAGAGAACTGGGTTTGGCTTCTACCCCTCACTGAGAGACAACATCCTGCTGCCAGCTGTGCTTCTCAGCACAATTCTTATGTCTCTGCTGAAGTCTGCTCTCTCTCCAGCCAAAAGCCAGAATATAATACGAAAGAGTACTGGGTAAGAGAAACACTGCACCTGCAAGCATCTCCTCATAGCTACCTCTTGGGTAAAGCTTCAGATCCTTGAAAGCTAACTTGGAAAAAATGAGCATGATGAGAAAGAAGCTGGCCACCTCACCCACAGCTCCTTGAAATCTCACCAGCCCCTGTACACAAGTACAACATCAAGATACAGGGTGGAATCAGAATCGTATTTTAATCATCCATGTTTAAAAGCACTGAAATGGTCTCGCTCATAATTTGCTCCGCCTCACTGGAAAATGCAGCTCTGGCTTCCAACGCATCCTCTGGGCTGCTCTAGCCAAGCCCATGGTCACAGAATGTCTGTTACCCCAGACACATCACCTCAAGGCTCCCCAGCCTCAGCCTCAGCCTCAGCACAGACCCCCTCAGCAGTCCAGCTTACAGCACCCCAGGGATCCTCTCATTCTCCCAGTTCCTGGTTCTCCATACCAGAGTTAGCAGCTGCTGTCATTGCTCCTGAGCTCTACTCATTAAAATCTCGACCCAGGCACAGGGGCTGGAAAAAACTGCCTTGATCCAGGGTAAGACTTTCTGTTCCACTCATTAGATGTACTCGGGTACTGAGCTCGCTGGTGGGATGTGCCAGCATCATTCTGCAGTCTTAGCAGGTTAACCGGTTGAGGCTGGGAAAGGCATGCAGGACATACAGGCAGTTCCATACCCAAATAGCATAAAATCAAAGATTGGCTTCTAAACTGTATGCAGAAAGACTGCCTGTACCATCCCACTCTTCCTTTCTCTAAGCACTGTCAGCATCAGGGGCTTTCTGTGCCTCTGGGATGATTAAAGCCATCCAACCTTTGGCCTCATGCCTTATAACTCCACCCAAGGCATGCTGTAATTCCCTAGAAATGCACTGTTTGTCATGTTTTATTATTTAATTACACTCTGGCTTTATTTGATTTGGTACATGTCTATTTCTTGACTAGCTACATGTGAATTTTAAGCCCTTAGAGGCAAGACTGCGAGCACAGATGCCCTGCAAACCTTGCTGATACCAGAACTGCTGTGCTCAGCACCTGTCCTCTTCCATTTGCCAGCCTTGATGGCACTCCCTCTAGGAGAAGCACAGCCCTCCCAACTAGAACAGTGCCAGAAGCAAAGTCTACATTGCTCATATCTCAGAGTGGACAGTGTCATCATGTCACATTGGACCTCCCAAAACTCCCAATCATGAGTTATCCTCTAGAACACCTTGGTAATTCCTGAAATAAACAGAAGTAAGCAGAGGGGGGGAAATCAGCACTTATAGAAAAAATTATCAAGTAGAAAAGTATTCTTCTTCATTGATTTTTATCCCAAGAAGTGACAACAGCAGATGCCAAGCAGAACTAATGAACAACACATCTAGGATGTTAATCAGAAAAAGTAGAGGGGGGAAAAAAGACAATGAAAGGTGAGTGATTTGGTCATCCCCAGGCCTAGGCATGAATTTTGTGCTTTTGAGAAGTATACAGTCCTTAGGATCAAGGAAAAACAACCTTGATGTAGCTTCCTTTCTCAAGGCTTGGCCTAGCTTAGCACATGCAAAAATCTGTGGTAGTACTAGACAGGCTGACAAGCTATTCAGGACAACAATAATTATTTCCATATCATGAATCTCAAGGTCATTATTCATATGATTTCCCATGGAAGTTAGTTGAGCAAAAGTTTGGAGAATTTCCCCCAACATATGAAAATACCATAAAGGGTATTTACAGTAAATTGCAAAATATAATTAAA
This sequence comes from Eopsaltria australis, assembly GCA_034509425.1. Taxonomy (NCBI): domain Eukaryota; kingdom Metazoa; phylum Chordata; class Aves; order Passeriformes; family Petroicidae; genus Eopsaltria; species Eopsaltria australis. The sequence goes on from JAVTVJ010000001.1 coordinate 5,746,619, forward strand.
GTTGGCTGGTATGCTCTAGAATCCCTCTTATTCTCCCTACCCCCACTGATCTTATTCCTCTCTTTTTTTATGTCTATTTTAAACACTTGCTAGAAATATAAGTCCTACCTAGCTGAGAAATCCTTCCAAATAGGAAACTGCATATTTAGAAATGTGTAAGGAAAAAGGAATAACAAGCACTCTCTGTAAACAACCCTTACCTCTTTTCATTTTGCCCTTTCAGAGAAAGGGAATTTGCCATTTGGAGCCAGCAAAGTCTTTTTGTTGCCTGTTTCTGGGTCCCAGTTGATCAGTATTTCCCAAAACACAGCACTGCTGTTTGAGAGTTGCAAGTTAGGCATCTAGAGTTCAACAATAACAGAATTCTTTCAGTTTTGGCAGAGCTTGTCTCAGTTTGGAAACTTTCTGCCTGAGTTTGATGTCACTTAGAGCAGTCAATATGGCCATCCAAAAAAGTAATGCTAAGTAAATAGAGTTACTGCGACTTCTGCTAAGGCAACAGACGTCATAATGTGTTTCCAAATTTTTTTGTAGTCCAGGGTTAACAAAGAGGTACAAATTTCATTATTTCTACATGCATATATAGATGTATATATTTATTTCGCTTAACTGATGGATACTACTAAATTTGTGTAACAGTCAGATCTGAAGTACAGGGAAGGCCAATTGTCCTTATCATTTCTGCCAGAGCCAATGGAATCTATGCTGACATTAAGGAAGTAGTAATAATAATCTAATCCTTCTGGCTAACTCCAATCCTTCAAATCTGAAACCACCAAATATTGTCCAGGATACATTTGTGAGTCTGCAGAAAGAGATGCCAAAACAATAATTGACGTGGTGTCCCTCCTGTGTTAATTGTTAACTCAAAGGACTGCTCCAGGACACTGAAAATGTCCATATTCTTAACTATTTATTGCACAGAAGGGAGGGGGACACATGACCCTCTCTCTTCAAATCCCCAAAAGCATGGGAATGTGAAAAGAAAACTAAGGTAACTGTTGATAATATTCTGGGTAATATGCATGACATTTGCATGACTATATGCCTCTGTTCCCTCACAAGAAAACCTTACTGCTGTTTTTCACCTTGCATTGTCTTTAACTTTCATCCCTAATGAAAATTAACATTGAAATTCACTGTCTTTAAATTAATGATTTCCACATGAAGTGTCATTTGCCACAAATCAATTTTTAGACTTAGCTTGTAACCTGTAACATAAACCATTATTAAACATCACTCCATACCATTACATGTCAAAAAATCCAAGGATATTTTCCTGTTTGGTGATCACAGACAAATTTACATGCTAAGAGATACTGAAATGGCTCTGCAAGGACTGTGGGCTGCTCACTAGACTATTTTCCCAAAAGCTTGATGTTTCTTGGTAGTTATGGTATGACACATCACTAACAATTCTTTTTAAGTAGGAGGCTGTGAATCCCACAGCTGCAAGGGCTTGGAGGAGCAACTTTCAATATGTCTTCAAAAAACTTCATTTTTGAGGGGGAAAAGCTTCATTTAGACAATTTGACACTTCTGTCATTCTTTGGGTCTGCTGTTTTTAAACTGGATTGGCTTCCAGTGAAATCAGTCAATACATAACTGTATAGCAACGCTTAGTACACATCTATATACTTGCCTTGTTACAAAGAACAAGAAATTTACCCTGTATTTAAGCAAAGTCAGCGCTGTATTCGATTTACTTGTCTGTCCCCTTTCTATCCATTCCTAAAATTTCCTTAGCTTTTTGACTGGCTGTGAGCTAAGGTCTGAACAGACTTACCTGCAACTATTTCAAGGTGACTTCCCTGAACAACAACAGCTTATGTGGAGTCTAGCACTGCATAACATACAGTCACAGCTGGCTTTCCACTCTAAGTGGATTATTTTGCATTTATTAATATAGAATTTCATCTGCCACTTTATAGTTCAGTCTTTAAGTGTTATGAGCTTTCTTCTGCTGACCTGTAAAGGACCTTCTTCTTGAACAAACCTACCTTGTCCTTTATCCTCTCATAAATACAGCAATAGGCCCATGTATGCAAACTCAACAAGCAAGACTTTTAGTGGAAAAGACCTTTACTCTGCAAAGTTAAATTTTTACTTCTCACATCATTCTGAGAAGGGAACTTTCCCACTTACTGAACAACACCATAATTTTTATAAGAGGAATGGTGATGACTTTGGATCGTGTTTCATGGAGCAGCACACAGCATCCAACCAGCCTATGTTAACTCCTTCAAAAATTTGGTAGGACAGCAAGGCAGGGTTACAAAACCACAATGTCAGTTTTTCATAGTGCATACGCCTGTGCCTTCTCACCTAATCTTTACTACTTAGCTTCTAAAAGTCTGCCTACCACAAAGCCAAAGACTCTAGACTGGCAGCACAACAGCCACTTTTCACCCCCAAACAGCTAGGATGCATATTCCAGTTAACAATTTGGCAATTTCATATTTGTGCATTTAAACTACTCAGTAAGCAGTGCTTTTCCTTAGAATAATATAAAAATTATGGCATACTTAGCCTAAAACTATGCTGCCTCAATTCGAATATATTTTCTTTCCTCCCCTTCTGAAAAGATGTATTAAAATAGCTGTAAGCTCAGGCATAGTGAATATCAGTGCTATCACACTTTTACCATATTCTAGAGATTTAGCAGTAGTTTCAAGTTGTAATGTGTTTGAGACAAAAAAGTGTATTTATTTACTTTTCTATCTTTCATAATTTTCTTCAAAATCTTTTTGGTGTATCTTACTATGTTTCGGCATGTATCTTGTGAAAGTTAACTTCTTCTTTGTATGTTCCTTATTTGTAATGACCTTCACATACTCAAGTATGTCTTTTTATTTCTTTTATTCTGTTTTAGTCTGTTTAGAAGCTAATTTTCAGAGAAAAAAGCACACTACATCTCAAAAAGACCCCCCCCCTTATACTTCATGACATTTCAAGGAATTTAACATTTTGGCTGTTTCAATTTCCTTTCAGAGAGATTTTCTCAGTTTTATCTAACATCTCTATGGCTCTTTCACTCCCACAGGAATGCTGAGCTTTAGTACATGACAATCACTACTGCATTGACTGTTTGACAGTTACCTTTTGAGTCATGTCTGGCACAGGAATTCAGACATAAATTTCAAGCTGTTTCTCTTCTAGTTTCTTTTGTGGCCATTTACTCTAAAATTTCACTCACAGTGTAATAAAAGTTCTGCCTTATACACTCATATGATGTTTGCAATCCCTATACAGAAACAAAGTTTTTCATTATTATTGTAATTTTTTCCCTCTCTTATCACATCACATTCATTATTAGTTGTCCAAGCACATGATCAGTATTGTAACCACAACACTATAATATTTCTTTTAATTGGAATTCACACCGCAGGCACATTGGGGTACAGTTAATTTATTTAGTTTGTTTGAACATGAATTTTAATGTATCAAGCCACTTATCCACCAACAAATTATTTTGTCACTCCAGTACATTTTCTATTCTAATATTATAGCTGTTTTTGTTCCTTCAACTTATTGACATACGTATATTAATATAATTTTTGAGCTTCTAAGTATGCTGAGATGCTTCAGAGGGCTGAATAAATTTAGGGCGCTTCACTGTAGCTGATGAAGGCCATTGTGGCAGCTCTGCCTACATTCCCTAGAAGTGAGAGAGGTCAGGTCTAGTCCTGCAGCTATCCCAGTGGTACCATCTAGGATGATGCTAGGTCTTTCCTAGCTGGAAGGCAAGGCAATTTCACAAGCAAAACCCCGTATTAACATCACTGGCATCATTCAGGAGATCCCTTATTCCTGCTTCACTGAACTGACAGTGGAAGCAAAGAAAAGGTGAAATCTTTGGTTTCTGAACAGCAAGGCCTGAGGTCAGAACCTGGACAATTCAAAGAAAAGAGAGGGAAGGAGTTTTTCTCTCCTACTCTACAACCTAAGCAAAGTCTTCCAACAGTGCAAACTAGCACATTTGAACAACTGGAAGTCAGTAACATGGCTGTTCTTCCTGAAGAGAGCCTACTCTTCAGTTAAGAATTAAATACAGCAAAAAAACCATAGAGTTTAAATGTTTATTATGCTTGTCAAGTTGCAACCCATATTTGGCCTATTTGACAGAAAAGTTGGAAGGTATTAGTCATTTAAAAAGAAGCAACTTCCCCTTTTCCTTACTGCTTTGCAGTGGTACAACCTAGAAATTCAACAGAAATCACCATCTCCATTTGGACCAGCCTCCTTATCACACAGACTGTAACTTCTGGTTGATTTACATCTCATATCTTTTAGATATCTTGTTTTAAAGGTATCCTTATAGACAGTCTACCATACACCTTAGCAATTTTCCACTAACCACTTACCCTTGCATAACTTATTTTTCAGTTTATTCCCAGGTTAAACCTGATTAAGTTTAAATGTCCAGTACTTAGATTTTGTAAAACTATTTTGCAAAGAGCCTTAAACTATGACCTGTTTTTGCTCAGGTATGCTTAAAACACGGAGATCACGCCATTTTTAGTATTTCTTTTTTTTCTGCACAGACTGAATTATGATGGTCTCCTGCTGCTGCATTGAGGAAAAGAAGTGAGAAGCTAAAAGAAATCAGAGCAGAATTGAAGTAGGAGTGAAGATGAACACTGATGATTCCAGTGTTGATTTTCTCTTGCTTCCCTGAAGCAACTACTGTCCCAGTGTCCCAGGACGCTGTGAGATGTGGAACACAACCAAACCCTCCAGACACTTCACTAAGTCCTCTAGGTATCAAAGCCAAAAACAACATCATGGGTGTGTCAGCTTCATTACCAATAATTAAAACAATCACACAATTGGAGCGTTTTGCATGGCTCAGCAAAGGACTCTTTGACAACTTAAATCCAAATCAAAAACATCTTGTTTTACTGTTAACTGTTTGGCTATTAATAATTGCTTATGTGATTACTCAAGTGAAAGTAGGATTTAAAAAATACAAACAAGATAAGACCTGTTCTTTACAATGAAACAAAATTTTAGCAAAACACCTGCAAAACAGAAATGCTTCTGCATTCAAGGAAACTAGTAATGAGCCTGGCAACTTAACAGAGCAGATTCTGGATATAAAACCAAACACCAGATCTCATTTCTCCCAACCCTACAGCACATGCATTATGGGTACATATGCAAAGGACATCTCCACATGCCATCATTTGAATAAAGAAGGCACCTTTCACCTGCTGAAGCAACTGATGCCTTTTTCTGGTCTTAGGAAATAAAGGCTCAGACACGGTTAGAGGGTTGGGGGTTGTTTACCTCGGTATTTTAATAGGATCCCGTTCGATGGCTTCTGCCGTCCAGGTAGAACACGCCGCGAAAGCCCCGTCCCCCAATCGAGTATACAATTAAAGACTCTACACATTAGCATATCTAACAAAAGGGCCCAATAAGGGGCCTGGGTGGGCTAACTTCTAGTTTACAAAATCTGTCCTACTAGGAGACCTTGAGGGCCCACGAAAACAGAGTGTTTGGTCTTCTAACTCTACGTGGTTTCAGGGGTGTTTACTCTACCGGCCTCCTAAACACCATGAAACCAGGCTAAACTATCACCTAAAGCATCACAAGTATGCAAGCTAATACTTGTGAATGTAGGGAACAGTGTAAGAAATATTCAGAAGAAAAGCAGAAAAAATCCTTCAGGCATCACAACACAAAAGAAAAAAAACCAATAGTGGACTTGTTTGACTCTGCTATGCCTCCTTCTTTGGTCTCTGAAAGGAAGGCATGGACTTTGCAGTCTCCCTTTACTGCTCTTCTCATCATGCACATAGTTCAATGAGACTTCACTAACAGAGCAAACTCAAAGACCAGGTCTGGATGTCCTGATTGGTGATTAAGATTTTGGTGTACAATTTCAGGTTGCACCTGGACAAAGAAGCACAGTGATTTTAGCTTCAGTTCTCTAAAAGACATCAAGCACTCAATATGGCAAAACCCAAGAGGTGAATCCAGGAGACCACCTGTTGAAATCATGAAGGCTTTTTCCCAAAATAAGGACTCAATAGGAACTGCAAGACTGACCCAAGGTGGGACCAAAAAAAAAAAAAAAAAAAAAAAAACCACTAAGAAGAAACTGATGACTATAAAATCTGCAGATTTGGGAGGACAAGAAGTAAAATACGGTGGGAGACAATGCTGAGAATATAAGCAAAATGACAGAAATGTACCACAATAAACAAAATAACGTTACACATGTTCCCAGTAGCAAGTGTGTTTCTTTCTCTATCAGTCATGCTACAGCAAGCAACAAAACAAAGCAGATAAAATGTCCTATAAGATCTGCACTGATTCATTTCTTTGATTTGTTGTTTTTTAGAAAATAGGCATCCACAAATAAACCCAAATCAAGTCTGTTATTGCTCTTCAGCAGCAGGAGGGCAGACTCAAGGATTGGGAACTTTTCAGATGTTATTTCCCTGCAATGCCGGTGGTCTTAGGTTCCTGGCCTTTTTAAACTCTTTGCGCAAGCCAGACCAGCAAAACAGAGACTGGGAAGAATTAACACCATTACAATAGTAAGAGTCCAGAGCATTATTAGCTACACTTCCAGAAATGGATCATATTTCCAAGCTACATCGACATATAAGAATATTTCAAGGCAATGTGTAGAATCAGTTTAAACAAAAGTCACCAGTCATCATAAAGCATGCTGGTGTTTTCAAAAACTATAAACTCAGTTTTAAAAAAAACACATAAGAACATGAAAAAAAGAAAACCAGGGCTTCTGAAACCACTCTTTAAAAACAACATCTAATTTACAGAGCATGGAGGTAATAAATTTATCTGTTAATTATCTCCTCATGAAAGCTTAATTCTGCTTGAATTTCTGCTTCTGCCTATACAATTCCCAACAACAACAGTGGAGAGATGTGACAATATATTGAGAGGACAGTATTATAAATAAAATGCTGATACAAATGTTCAGTTTTCTAATAATTTCTGCCATCAAGAAACTAAGTTTTATGAAATTCTTTAATTGACTATATACATTCTTGGATATATGGCAGATTTTAAACTGCAAAAATATAAAACTAAGGAAATTAAATTCTTGAGTATAAACCATGTGTGCCAAGGTTGTAAGAATGATATAAAAGATAACCACTATATACCAATGCCTTACAATATCACCATAACTTCAGGGCTGTCATTTGCTTTCTAAGTACATACTTCTTTCTAACAATACATGCAAGTTGTGCTGAAGCAGCACTGCTTATCTTGTTATGTGCACTCTGCGACTCTAAAACTGTCATTTTATCCTGATTAAAATGCAACATAAGGAAAATTTATTTTCACACTCTGCACTCCTAGACCTAAAATGATGTGCACTGAAATAAGGACTTGCCTTATTACTTCTACATTTTTGTCTTCAAAAAAAGATGAACAGATATTGAAATTATATCGCAACTTCTTAGTATCTTAAACTGTGGTTTCCTTCTCTGCATTGAACAGGTTTATGTTTTAGGCAGATGATATTCCAACTTTTCTATTTCACTTCATGAAACCTGCATATTGCACCAGATCTTCAGGTCTTAGGCAAAGATTTGACAAAATGTCAGTGTTTTAATTTTATTAATTTTTCACAAGTGTTTTAATGAAATTTCATATAGATGATTACTGTTAGAAACTAATAATCTCACATTTCTCTCATTTAAGATGCAGTTCAAAATTAAAACACCAGTTCATTAATAATAACCATAATTTACCTCATGCTCATGTTTTCAAAGGCTATTTAGAGCATATAGCCCAAAGAGATATGATTTGGTTTTCCCAATTTGAGTATCAGTAACTGATTCACATTTCGGGTTAGTCCACTCAGAAATGTACCAGCAAGCCTTCTCAGAATTTTTCTGGTATCCTTATCCTACATAACCATCTTAATCATGATATATTACTACTAAAAGCAAGACAATACTGAATTATTTTCTGCCCAACATGCAAAATCTAGATGACAGACTAATAGCTAAGGCATTCCTAAGTCCTCTCTAAATCAATGCCTGTTTTAAACACAGATTTCCATAAGTCAAACTGGGGATCATTTTTTATGTCTATGGAAAGCTTCTGTCCATCCACTGTAAGGAGAGTCCAGACAAGTGAGATAAAATAGAAAACAGTGAACTCCCCTGTGAAAGCTGGGAGAATAAAAACTGTGTTTTGCCATATCAGCCAGAAAACACTGCCGAATCTGAGTCCGTGTATGCTACTTTCTCCAAATAAGGTAATTTCCTCAAAAGGGAGGTTAAGCAGCAAATGCAGAAAGTTGATACAGGAATCAGAATCCTGTGGTCTTCTCTTATATCATCAGTCTCAGAAAAAGGGCTTCACAACTGTCCTGTCAGGAATATGAATGAACTATATCTGTACAGTCACTAGAGGTGAGACTAGCAACAAAAGGGTCAGCATAGTAAGACAGATTCAGTGGAAAACTTTATTTCCATAATTTTCCTCAAAACATTTGGGCTTCTTGGGTTTTGCTTCTTTTAAACACAAAGAGAAATATGCATCTCATAGGATCGCCTGTTTCTCTGATAACAAGAAAGCACTGAATTCAGACTTCAAATATGCAATTTTAGTGATTACCTGCATCTAAGCAGGTGTTATCACAGAATCATAGAATATCCTGAGTTGGAAGACATCCACAAAGATCATGGAAGTCCAACCCCTGCCCTGGCACAGGACAAGCCTAAGAATCACTTGTGCCTGAGAGCATTGTCCAAACGCTTCTTGAGCTCTGTCAGGCTGGTGCTGAGACCACTTCCCTGGGGAGCCTGTTCCAGTGCTCAGCCACCCTCTGGGTGAAGAACCTTTTCCTGATACCCAACCTAAACCTCTCTGACTCAGCTTAATGCCATCTCCTCAACTTCTGTCAGTGGGTACAAGAGTGAAGAGATCAGTGCCTGCCCTTCCACTTCCCCTCACAAGGAAGTTGCAGACTGCAATGAGGTCTCCCCTCAGTCTCCTCTTCTCCAGGCAGAGCAGATCAAGTGACCTCAGCAACTCCTTTTATGGCTTCCCCTCCAGACCCTTCACCATCTTCACAGTCCTCCTTTAGCTTTAAATCTTTTCTTATATTGTGGCACCCAAAACTGCCCCCAGCACTCGAGGTGAGGCCACCCCAGAGCAGAGCAGAGTGGGACAATCTCTTCCCTTTCCCAGCTGGCGATGCTGTGCCTGATGCCCTCCAAGACATGCTTGGCCCTCCTGACTGCCAGGGCACTGCTGACTCCTGATCAACTTTCAACCTTCCAGGACCCCCAGGTTCCTTTCCACAGTGCTGCTCTCCAGCATCTCATTCCCCAGTTTGTGTGTGCATCCAGGGTTGCTCTCTCCCAGGTGCACAATCTGGCACTTTGTTAAACTTCACACAGTTGCTGATAATCTACTTAGATCCCTATAAATAATGTTACTCTTATCTTGTCCTCATTTCTTCGTCAGATGACTTGATACCAGACTCTGGTCCCACAAGGGATGGGATTGCCTTTGGGTTTTCCTTCAGTGTTTACAGCACAGAAAATTCACTAGAAGTGACAATTTCGTCCAAACTTCTAACACGCCTTGGGGGGGGGGAGTAATAAAAATATTGAAATTCAGCATCAGACAAATGCCGTTTTCTTGTTCAAATGCAAAGGTTCACTAGCTCTCTTAAAAATAGTGCATCTGTCAGAGGTCCTCACCAGCAGAATCACCACAAAACACACCAGTCTGCCAAAGTCCTTGAAGAGGACATGAAAGCAAGAAGCTCCCTGTTCTGCTTTTCATAGTCAAACTTTCTCCTGCTCACTCTTCTGGATAGCTGGAATTGTTCTTTTCTGCACTAGAACTGGTGAGACAGAGCAGATCTCCCTGAGCTGCCATGCTCCCTGCAGCTGGGGAGCAGCCCCATGACTCCATGGTGGGCTGGTGGAGGGCTCACCCAGGGACCGAGGTCTCCCGGGCTGCTGGCCCCTGCCAGCTCTCCAGACGGGCTGCTAAGGCCAGCAGGGCAGACCACACAGGCTGCTGCAAGCACTGCCACAGAAAATGTCGCCACTCTTGCAACACACAAGATTCCCATGCCTGGGGAGTCACTGGTGTAAATAGGCAGTCGCTTTTCATCCCCAGACCCTACCTCGGCACAACATTTATTATACATAAAGAAGTGCACACTTAAATACACTGCTGTGCTGCGAAGCAACACATTAAAGACTTGCTCAATCAACGATTTACTTACAAGCAGGTTAAAGTTTCAAGCTTTTTGATTTTTATTTTTTTTTTCTGAAAAGACTAAAACTCAGCAAACTGTGAAAACACCACAGGGGGAAAAAATCCATGAAACTACAACCAGAATCTTGCAGAATCTTCAATACTGACTGAAATACTTCACTGGATATGGGGAACTAGGATGAATATGCAGTTGCATGCAGTTGGTCCCATAAGCTTGTCCACCTAAACTAAGCTTTAATTTGTCAAAAATTTGGCCTTTCGGATGAATATCCTAAATTTGCAGTCTCAGAATAAATTAGCTCTTCATCTGCTCCAAGTACTCCTTGAACAATTTGGTGAGCTGAAGGTATCCCTCTTATTTGTTTTTTATTCTGGGCAGTTATAAAAGGAGGCAAAAATCAAAGTACTGATGTTACTTAGCAATTTATGGTTTTAGTTATCAGAGACTTGAAAGTATCTTATATTTTCTATGTGTGCTCTTTCATTCTTATATATTTGTCTTATCATATACCACACATCATTTCATGCCTACAACTCCACATGGAATCCACAGATATCATAAACCATTGCTCTTTGTCTGCAAACTGATGTGTGCCAACTACAGCGTACAAGATAATGAAACACTTCACATATTATTGGCAAAGTATATGAGCTGTTAAATGTGGGACCTCACAGTCTTACAGCCAAACACCTGGCAAAGTTGAAATTAATTCCACAGGTTTGGTAAAAGCTCGGCGTTTCTGTCACTTATTCCATGTCTACTCACAGGAATTTTGGTTGTGTAAAAGTCAAATATTTATGGTTCAGTGCCTGGGGAGGAGCATCTTTCCCATCAGCCTCCCCAAATAAAAAGCAGTCCAAAAAGCATTGCCTAACATTCTGCCAAAATAAGCCTTTCTTGGAGGCTGAAAAGGTTTGGCAAGAATGGCATTCCACAACCAGCATTTTCTCTCCTGTTTTTGCCCAGTCACTGAACTCAGCTTGGATCAGCAGAATATGAAAAAGGCCATTCTAAACTCCTTCCATTCAAGGCAAGACAGGGAGCTCTTGTCATATTTTAACCTGCTCACTGCTTCCTTTCTGCAGTCTGAGAAGCTCAGACAGCCTGGATGAGTCACAGAGAAGCTAATGATGCCTTCTGGGTTATTCAGCCAAATAAATCCCAAATATCAAGTCCTAAAGCCTAAACATCTGTATGAGCATCTCTTCAATGAGGCTGTTTCTCTAACTTCAGAATGAATGTTCCTAGGTTCCTTCATATAGCCTGATTTGCAGGATCAAGTGTTTTGAAATTCTCATTTAACTTCAGCAGGCCTGGTGAGTGCTAAATGCATACTAACATTTGTGAAAAGCACTCTTTTTCCAAACCAAGTATGTTTCATTACACATGTATGGTAATCATGCATTCTCAGTCACACCCTACTGTCACCTTCAAAGCAACACACATGCCTATGCTGATAAAACAAAATTCTCAGAGATCCCAGCTCACTTGCCACTACAGTTGCTTGTCCTGAAAATCCCCTTTACATATATGGTTTTCAGACACAACCTTGAACAGCATATTGCATCCTGTCAAAACTAATATCACAAAGTCTCTTGGAGATGGGACTCTACTGGTTAGGAGATGCATAGAAGTGGATCCATAGTGATCCAATCGGATGACTATGAGTTGAGTGAACTCAATGCTCCTGTCTAATCTACTTGAGCTCTGTAGGAGGATGACATCCAGCACATTCTTGGGGATTATTTAAAGGCCTTCTAAGGGACTGAAAACATATAGCTCAAAAGGATATTGACAAAAAACAGGTCAGTCAGGCAACGATAAAGGCATTCAGAACCTCTTGAATCTAGAACATTGGTTAGGACATGGGATAACCCAAGTTATTCCCATCTGACAGCTGTTCAGTAGCCCACACAAAACGAACACAGTGGCTTCAGTCTTTTGGCAGACAGATGTTTACAGTATAGCTGGAACTACGTGGCAAGCTCAGCAGAGAAGCCAAGCAGTTTTGCTAGGTTAAAACACCAGCAAAAACGGAAGAAAGCATCCAAGTCCAATATTGCTCACCCTGACTCGCCGCTCATGGGGTCAGCCCAGGTCGCAGCCAAGAAGCTGTGCAGGAAGTGCTTGTGCTTCTGCTATCTGCTCTGATTGCAAATACAGCAGTCCAGACAATACAGCATTCCGCGCAGATGCTAAATTAGCAATTGTAAGCAATTTTTAAGTAGTACAAAACTCTCTCATAAAAAATCCCCAACAACTACACGTGACAGTTGTTTACATTCCTTTAGCCCCTAAACAATTTTGTATTTCAAACTGGCTTTGAAATATGAATAATCCCAAAATCTCACTGGCCTTGGCCTCCTTGATAGTCAGCCTGGAAGTGTGGTCTAACTGCTCTCAACTTTTTCCCCAATGAATGCACACAGTCGGCCGGCTGTTACAGCACTGGGCTGTGTTCTTCAGATGGTTTTGCTCCCAAAAACCATGCAGTCAATGTATTAGTTCTTTTAAGGAGAAATCTCAGTGAGGGAAAACCAAAACACACCAGGTTCAAAAGGGCAACACAGTCAATTGCTACTGAAATTCAACATCCAAGTTACTTGCTGTTTGGTTTTGGTTTGTCTGGAGATCATCACCTGGAATGAACAGAGCGGTTGGGTTTCAGTTACTGGCACCTATCCCTCTGTCACCACCATAAGATAACCTCAGTGCTGGTGGCTGTGCTCTCCATGAAGAAGCCTGATGAATCCTGGCCAGTGCCAGGGTCCTGAGTGCTTGAATTGTGGCGTCACCCAGCCCCACTAGCAGCCACCCCCAGCCTGCCTGTAGCCCAGGAGAACCATTTCACCAAGATGATGAGGGGTGTGGAGCATCTCTCTTATGAGGAGAGACTGTGGGAGCTGGATCTGTTCAGTCTGGAGAAGACTGAGAAGGGATCTCATTAATGCATATAAACATCTCAAAGGCAGATGCAAAGAGGATGCTGGCAGACAGTTTTCGGTGGTGCCCAGTGACAGGATAAGGAACAATGACCATAAATTGCAACAGAGTGGCTGGGCATTGGAACAGGCTCCTGAGGGAAGTGGTCACAGCACCAGCCTGACAGTTTTGGACAACACTTTTAGGCATATGGAATAACTCTTGGGGTGGTGCTGTGCAGGAACATGGGTTGGACTTGATGCTTCTTGTGGGTCCCTTCCAACTCAGCATATTCTGAGATTCTGAGAACTTCTTTACATTTAAGGTGGTACAGCACTGGAAAAGACTGCGCAGGGAGGTCATGGAGTCTCCCTCTCCGAAGACATTCAAAACCCACCTGGACGCCTTCCTGTGTCACCTGCTCTAGGGGACACTGCCTTCGCAGGGGTGTTTCAACTGGATGCTCTCCAGACGCCCCTTCCAACCCTAACAATTCTGAGGTTCTGCGAGTAGAGCTGGACACGGTGCCTCCTCCGGAAAGCAGCGGGGGCCGGCGCGGCCCGCGGCGCTGCGCCCCGGGAAGGCGGCACAGCGGCGGCCGGGCCCGGCCCAGGCGGCGGGGAGGGCGCTCCGCGGGCGGCCGCGCAGGGCCCGGGGCGGCAGCGGCGGCCGCCAAGGCATTGGGCAGGGCGGCATCTTGCGGCCGCTGCCGGCGCTGCCGCTGCCGCCCCCGCCGGAGGGGCCCGCCCGGCGCCGCCGCGGGCGGCCGGCGGCAGCTCCGGGCCCGGCGGGGGCCGCGGCCCAGGCGCCGGGAGGCGGCGGGCGGGCGTCTGCCGGGAGCGGGGGGCGGGAGCAGGTGGCGCCTTTCCGCCCCGGCGGCGCGTTTCGCTCGAGGGTCTCCCGCCAGCCCCGGCTGCCATCAGGCTCCCCTGGGCCGTAATTCGGTACAAAGCGTAACCCCGGCCTGTCAATTAACAGCGGCGAGTTAAGAGGTGCGAGCACGGCGCGCGTTCCAGCTGAGGTGCCTGTGATCTGACCAGCTGTGATCTGACCGGCGGCCTCAGCCTTGCTGCTGCCCGCCCGTCCACTCACAAAATCACAGAATGGATCAGCTTGGAAGGGATCACATCTAGTCCAAACTCCCTGCCCAAGCAGGGTCATCCTAGAACACATGGCACAGAATTGCATCCAGATGGTTCTGGAATGTCTTCAGTGAGGGAGACTCCACAGCCTCTCTGCGCAATCTGATCCAGTTCTCAGTCACTGCACAGTAAAGGAGCTCTTCCTCACATTCACGTGAAACTTCCTGTGCCTCAGGTTCTGCCCATTACCTCCTGTTCTATTGCTTGGCACCACCGATAGGAGCCTGGCTCCATCTTCATGGCACCCTCTCTTTAAATACTTACAGACTTTGACAAAGGCAGTCGCCCCACTTACCCTTCTAGTGAGCACCCCTGCAACCAGCAAATACTGCCATTGACCCCCTAACAGATAGCTCTTCTGCTTCTGATAAGCCTATCGGACATTACAGAGTAATGTGTATTTAACAAGAAAATACAGCTATTTAGCAGCCGTACAAGACACCTCTGGCTCACCAGCCTTGCAGTGACTTTGACAAGAAGCAAGGTGAGTGCATAACAGGGCTTACAGCACCAGGACAGAGAGCCAGGCCAGGCAGGAGGCATGGAATATCTGCCACTGCAGAGACGGGCAGCTAGAGAGCACAGGCAGCCACCCATGCTAGGGATCAGAACAGATGCAGGATCTGAAGTCCATGCTCTTAAGGAGAAATTGCACGTAACACTTGACAACATCAAATGGTCATGACCCAAGTTTGAAATCTCTTCTGAAGGAACAGCATCTCTACTAATCCAGTTCCCACTCTGAGCACACCAGGGCAGTGGTTCAAGGATGACTCGGAGGGAAGGCTGCCATTTCCTGACTCACCATCCCCATTTCCTGTAGCCTGGCCTTTCAAGTCTCCGTCCCATTACCAGCTCCTGAAGTGATCCCTCTTATCGTGTGAAGTGTGATGAAGTCACATTCCCCCCCCCCCAGACTGTGTCTATACATACTCTCCCTCCTCCATGTTTTTGTCTGGAAATTTGTTGCTCATACTGTTAATAAGAACATTTTTCTCACTAAGTTCCAAGTAAAATTATTCATAAAATGAATCAGGTTTGCCAGTAACTGCATGGACTATGAGACTTGATTAAAATATTTTGTACTTATTGATGCACTGATGCTGCAAAAAGGGTTTATTCATAAAAAGTTGAAAGGTCACCTGGTAGTGCTCCTACTGTCAAAAATACAAGTAGAATGAAGACAGGTATTCAGTAAAGAAGCTTCCCATTAACAACAGTGTATTTGAGATAGGGATGATACTCCCCAAAGTATTCTTCACTATCTCAGTGATACGATGCCGTCTTTATCTGCCTCCTCCCAAAAAACCACAGAAAAACAGACCTAAACAAGAACATACACTGAGAGATTTCACTGTGAGAGGTCACAGTCTTACAGCTATAATTTTAACCAAGTAGCTGTGTCTGTTTTGGTCTGTTCAGGCAAACCTAATTAACAACTTCAAACAGCATTTTGCAAAATGCCAGACCTAATCTTAAAATGTATAAATCACGTGGGAAAACTGCACTTAGCCCCTGATCTGCTCTGTTTATTTCTGCAGAGACCTTTTGTACAGCTCTACTCAGCTTCATTCAAGTCCACAGAACTCTAATAAAAAAAGTGACATTCTCTGGGGTACATCTCACCCCCAGCAAACTGTGAGCTTGCCTTGAGTAGCCTTAATGAGATGTACTCTGAGCCCAGTAAATGAGCAGGAAAGGCAACCACTCTGACCATACCTGCAGTGCCAGGCAATGGAAATTCAGAGCCTTCTGTTTGAAAAAGAAAAGCAGGAGCAGTCAAAGCTTTGCACTAGTCTGGAAAAATTACCTTGGAACAAGAGAAAACTAGGGGAGATATAAAGGGATTCATTTTGTATGCCAGTATCCTGGCTGTGAAGTAAAGCAAGCAAAATTTTGTGAATTCCTGCAAACAAATGTATTCTTATACAAAACAGTCAGTAGCAAGGGTGAAGAAATAATGTCCAACAGAAAACAAAATGGGAAGGGAAGGGAAGGGAAGGGAAGGGAAGGGAAGGGAGCAGAAATATGGAGAGAAAATAACAGTGAAATTCATTGTGGAAAAATGCTGTGAGTACAACTACATTGCAACTAATAGGAAATAAAAAGCTGCTGTATGAGAGAGAAAGAGCAAATGCTCAGAATACTGCAGAGAGAGCCACAAATGAGCTATGAACTGATGGGACATTAAAGGCATTTGGCCTGCAGTATGCAAGAATAGTTTTAGCAGGCTGGTCCATGCACCTATGTTAGCAATATCCCAAATCTGTGCCATGGGAAACTTTAGTGACCACCAACCCTACGCAATCATTTGGACTCATAGGAAGGAAATGCAGACATAGGGACCAAAAGGGCCCTGCAGATCGCCCTGGTCTGGCTTCCACCTATGCCAGTAGCTTGCTTTTCAGAGAGGGGGCCTTACCAAATGCAGATGGAGCCATAGGTCTGCTTCCTCTTGAGGTGCTCTGTAAACTCTTCTGGCTTGCAATGCTGTGGTCACCCAGCTGGAGATCTCCTTAGTGGTGCTTGCAGCCTTATTTTCCATGCCACACACTGGATGGACCCCATTTTCAACATTTACTGTGGATCTCTTCTATATTTTCTTTGGTCTTCCATCTCTGTTGCCACCAACATGCAAACAATTTAAGAAGAATTCTTTCTGGCTGAGGGAAGCAACATAACAAAGCAGGGAATAATAGATACAAAATGAGCTTCTGTGGCTGAGAAGGGTTCCATGTTGGGCAGACATAATCACAGCAGCAAGCAAATACAAAATCAATTAACCCATACCAAAAAAATTACCATGGACTACATGGGAAACAAGTTGCAGAGGTACAAAGCTCAGTCTGTCCTAAGAAAGCCAGAAAGGCTGTTGACAAGTGAGTTTATCATTCTGTGTCCTGCCAACCTCCTATTACAGCATCCAGCAGCCATCGGCCCACCCAAGTCCTACTGTCAAAAGAGCTGTATGTTCTCACTGACAAATGTAAAGAGTCGTGGAAAAATGTGTCCAAACCCCAAAGCCTCACACACAGCACCTTACGGGTTTTAACTGTTATAAAACCACCCTGAGTAATTTCCAAAATCACAGCCAGACTCTAATGAATAACTTTTCATAACAATGTTGTGGATGTTTCTGTTAACATGTTGAGTGTATAATTTTTAATTTCTTCGTTTGGAGCTACTCTGTGCTAATAGACATTATGTTCTTTCAGGAGACAGCAGACAACAATGTGGCTGTACTCAGGGGGCATCTTTGGGAAGGAGAAGGAAATTGTGCTTTTCCAAGAGCAGTTGAGCAACTTTTCGGGGAAAATGTTTCTGGAGTGAAGAACAAATCTTGACAGAGTAGTGGAACACACAAGGAGTAGGAGCCTTCAACAGAGGCAGAAAGGAGAGCTCTGAGAGGCAAAAAAGACATCACAACCAAGGGACCAAGCTGATGCAAATATTTCTCTCAGGATGCTGAGAGGGGATTGTGAAGACTTCCTTTCAGTGCAGGAAGCCACTGAAAATTGTGGGCTGAGAAAAAGACCAGAAAATAAGGACACATTGCTTTTTAGAGGGGAAGGTAGAAATGGGTTAAAAGACTTGCATTTCCATTGTCCCCAAGTTTCTTTTCTTTAAAAAAATTAATGTTATGGCTTATCTTCTAATGAAATCATGTTTTTGTTGGCAGCATATATGCTAAAACTCGAATGATAGAGAAGATTAGCATGATGGCTGCAGAGGTTGGTTTGAGGATGAAGAGAAGTCTCCACAGTACAGGAAAATACTGGCATAGTGGAGGAAATCCAGCAGCAGGCCACCAGATTGGTCAGGGGGCTGGAACACAGGCATATGAGGAGATTCTTAGACAGGTAAGTCCATTCAGCGTAGAGAAAAGGAGGATCAGAGAAGACATGACTGCTGAAACTACCTGTCCTTAGGCTACAGATAAGACAGGGCCAGATTCTCTTGAATGTGTTCAATGGGAGGCAATGGACTAAATATGGAGCATGGGAAACTCGAATTAAGTACAAGAAAAAAATTTTGCCATAAAGATGGCCAAATACTGGAGTAGGGAGTGTGGGCTTTCCATCTTTGAGGGTGTAAAGGGCTTGACTAGGCATGGCCCTGTGCTATCTGATCTAGTTGGACCTCCTTGGAGCAGGTGGGTGGACTACATGACCCCCGAGGACCCTTCTAATGTAAATTCTTCTGTGATTCTGTGAAATTCAGCTTTCTAGGTTCAAAGAGCTGATGTTTTCAGATGTTCTTCCCCTTAAAGACAAGATCCAAGAAAGATCCCTGTCAGAGACACAACCTGCCCAGGCTGATTAAAAAGTGTCATGTCATTTTTGTGAACAGTGTTTATATTCTGTGCTGTGGTTGCCATATGAGGAAAGCAATACTTCTTGTTTGTATATCTTGCAAGACACCGCTGTCTTGAGCACTTGGTTCTGTTTTATCTCTGTGCCTTGCTCTCAGCCCTTAACTTGCACCAACAATAATCCTATTTCTTACCCCTTAAGGATTAAAAAGGCTTTATAGGCAGTAGTCTGTATAACTGTAGGATAATGAAGTTCCAGAAACACATAATTTGTTTCTTCCTCCTTTTGTTTTTCCTCCAAGGAAATATGTATCCTCATCCAGTGCTTTGCCTGTCTTCAAAATTATGAATTATAGTTAGAAAAGGGATACAAAACTGCCAAAATACAGAGGACATGGGAGGCACACAGCTTGCCATACCTTCTCTTAGTGCTAGCTTTTGGGTTCACTTTGCATGAAAGAGATTAATACTGAGAAGCAAAGAAGTCAGGAGTGTGAAGTTACTATAGCTTGCCACAGACTCACATTGCAATCCTCAGTAGGCTACGTCATACCCACATCTCAGCTTCAGCATGGGTAAGAGGAGCAGTTATAGCAACACCACAGCAGAAGTTGTGGGACTTCACATCTACAGAGCTCTTTGCAAATGTAAACTGCACAAAAATCCAAATTCTTTTTTGTAACCCTTCAAAATAAAATACGCAGAAGCTGGTAATTCCTTCCCATTTCTCTGCTGTCATGGAGTAAGGAGTAGCCTTAATGTCAGAATGTTGAGTCTATGATCTATGATCTCAGACAAGCAAAATTCACCAGTTTAATGACATACTGCAAGTTAGTGAACCATTTCATTGCTTTGGCTCCTCAGAAGTGTCTAGGCATTGATTACAATCACGTAGTGTAAATAATTCTGATTTGTTCAGTACCTCAAGTAAGCAACAGTAACTCCTCATGTGTTTAAACTCTGATGCTGGCATTCCCATGCTATACTGTGTTAGACATTCAGACAACTGCACTGATCACATATTTCCTCTCACTTTAATAGGCCTTTCAGGAATGAACAAGCATTCCCTTGTATACTACTATGGTTCCCATCACTTGATGGTCACACTTAATTAAGCACTATTTTAGTAGAGAGCTGGTTACACTTCATTTCATTAAGTGATTTCATGATCACCAGAGGTACACTGACAGCTCTGTTAGCTGAAGCTATGTGAAAAGGGGCGGCAGAGACAACAGTAACATTTTGCAGCACTTCCTGATCAGTGATTTTCCAGGCACTACTCTTGCAGAGCGCAGCTACATTTCCATTAGCATTTAGATTTTTGGCTCAAGGCTATCTGAGCCTTGAGGTATGATAGACCAGTACCTTTAGCAATGTTGGTTCCTGAATCCTTAGAGTCATCATTTTTGTATAAAGTAGATACAAAGAATTTCTTCATCTGTGTTCCCTCCTTTGGGTTTTTCTGTTCATAGTCAGCAAATAAATGTGATTAAAGGACAGCATCCCATTTAAAAAATGTAAGAAGGAATCAGTTGTGAAACAATGTTGAAAGGTGATAAACTAGGCAGTTTAAAAACACTAGGCAATTAACTCTAAAGTATGTAACTATCACATGACAGGAAAAACACGACCAATGTTACATGGACATTGCACGATATCTGTAAAACAATACATGCTAGAAAAATCTTCTTACAAGGGTGTATATGCACTCATAGGGATATGTAATGCAGAGATGGTTTAGTGTTTCTAATGTGAAGGCTGTTTTCCTAATGGAATTGGGAATTTTGTACAACTGTACTTCAATCCTAATCTAAAATTCAGTCCACCTGTGCTTTAAGACACATTTCAGTTTGAGGGAAAGAATTGTTAGGAAAACATCATCATAATGAAGAACAAGAAGAAAGATATAGATATGTTGTAAAAGCCAACAATAATACAAAGACTGGAATTTTGTTGTGAAGCTCTTTGTCACTGAAGTTTGTGTTAAAAAATTGTGAAAATTGATAAACTGTATCTTATACAAAATAGCATCTTTGCTCTATCTAGTCTTTGGTTCAAATTATATGAAGAAATAGCAGAACACTTACCATTCACTAAAGCAGACAAAAAGAAAAAAGTATTTTGTGCCTAAGAATCAAATTATATGACTACTTGTTACTGCCATTCTTTAGAGACCTGTTCTATATAAAGATCATTAGAATGACATATTAATGAAAAACTTCCTACCAATTTAATCTGTTTTCACTTTCCTGTATGTATTAAGCTATTATCATTTGTGATGAAATGAGTTTGTCACTGGAGTCCAGAATATAAAGGAGCCACTCCTTTGAGTCCTGTGAGAAATTCCCTTTTGTGTGTCTTCACAAACACACATGCATTACAAAAAAGTAAACAAAAAGCAAACCAAACCAAACCAAGCAAACAAAGAAACAAGCCCTCATCTAGCAATGAAATTAGGCACATAATAATGTATGGAAAAATACAGCATGCCATGCCCCACCCAGTTCACAACACAGTTATGAGAAGTTCATGTAAATTGTGTGAACTTTAGCTTAGAAATTACGCTTGTACAAAAAGGGGGGTGAAAAAAGGCAACCCCGCATTGATTTTTACACATGGACAGCCCAAAATATTCTTATCAATAGCTTAAACTCCTGTAATGTCTGTTGCACATATACTCTTCACAGTGCCTATGGTGGATTCACATCACTGTTCCAAATTTAAAGGCAGAGTAAATGATATGCCAAGTGTTTAAGTGACCAGTTCAAAGTTGCGTAACGAGTTACTGTTATCCTGGCTGTCTCAAGTTCTCATTCTGTACAAACTACACCCCAACTACAGTTTGTACTGAGTCATTTAGCCACAGACATGGTAAGCAAAAAAATTACATTACTCAGGTCTTAGAAAGGTGATACTCTGTGTACTCAATAAATCAAGGAAAAGGAAATCAGCAGTGGGCTTTGAACCAAAAATGCAAATTCGTGGCAAGGTTACTCAGATTTCATAACCCCAGAGTCACACAGAATAAGCTGAGTTGGAAGGGGCCCACAAGGATCATCAAGTCCAACTTCTGGCCATGCGCAGCACCATCCCCAAGGGTCACACCATGTTCCTAAGAGTAGATTTGGTTATCAAGAGAAGAGATTCTCACTGCCTTAAGAGGAAATCACTAGAGGCTTCTAGATAGTTCTGCTATCACACAAACCCTAATTCCTTCAAGAATTTGGCATTTTCCAGGTAGGTGAGGCATAGCTCGGTAGTGACAATGACCCTGCTAGTCTACTAATGAGCAAAAGATTACAAACTGTAACAGGATCTAAATAAACATCCATGTCCATATCTCTTGGATGGATGATTTGCAGGGCATTTCTCATCCTGCATACGACATATTTTAAATGACCATTTCAAGAGCCTGTTTCATGTAACTTAGAGCATTTCTGGGCTGCCAATTATATGCATTGACTGGACACTTCAGTTTTAAAGTGCTGTTCATTCTCTGTGTTGCTACAAAAGCAACGTTATTAATAATAAAGACAAATTCCTAAAGGGAAAAATAGAGAACATCCAACAAATCTGTGATTTATAGGAGAGTCAGAGCTGCATGATTCAAATACCAGAAATTCACTTTCAGGAATTTTGGCAAGTTTTTATGACTAATAAATTATTACTAGTTTTCCTTGGTATTCATTATAGCATTAATAGTAGTGGATTCCTTCATACATGTTTGATTTTAATGTCCAAATATGTGGGAATCCCTCTGGTATTTAACAGAATAAAATTAAACATCAAAATCATAGAAGGAAATCTAAAACATTTTCCTTTTTAATTGGCAGATCTTCAGAGACTGAAGATTTAGTCTTCACTGAAAGGCTTTGCCAACATAGCTGCTGCTGATGTTATTTTTCAAGAGGCATAGACACAGCATGACAATAGCATTCCTGACATCCATCTTTCACATCTTTATTTTTT
Source organism: Eopsaltria australis (assembly GCA_034509425.1). NCBI lineage: Eukaryota > Metazoa > Chordata > Aves > Passeriformes > Petroicidae > Eopsaltria > Eopsaltria australis. The sequence continues at coordinate 5,769,198 of JAVTVJ010000001.1, forward strand.
ATGTCTTCTATAAACGTGAACTCTCATTTTGTTCACAAGCATTTAAATTATTGAATTTTGCAATCACCAAGCAGCTGAAGGCACACAGCTCTGGAGCTACAATCTCTCGTGTCAAGATACTACACCTTTTAAGCATATCTTCTCTGGAAGGAATCAAGTGGAAAAGCTCTGATTTTTCCCAAAGAAGAACATGGGTTCCAAAACAAGTGACAAAGCCTAAGAATGCATGCATGGCCTTGAATCCAGGGGCTGCTCACTGGCTTTAGGGCTCTGTGGTGCCAGCTGGAGCCTGAGCCTCTCCTCCAGCAGGAAAGGCATCAAGTCCTTCCTGCTGATCACCCCAAACACTTGGTTCTGCAGGTTCTACAGGATCCAGTAAGAACAGGGATTCTTCTCTCCCTGCTCCCCATCCTCAATTATTACCTAAAACATCAGGAAATACCGTAGTAAAAGAATCACTTTATTTTTTTTGTAAACCATAAGGTTCAATATAAATGATCTATTATGACTGGAATGTACTCAAATTTCACGGACTGGAAAAGTGGAGTTGAGGTCCACTTTCTACGTCTAAGACTTTTCTGGTCTAAGATTTTACGTGAAGATAGTCAGTGACCCCAATGCTTATTAAGTTTTAATTTTTTTTTTATTGCTGCTATCTCATTATACAACCATTTATGACATTCTGTAATATTTTGCAGTACATGCTTATAAAAATCTATTCGTGTAAAAACATGGACTGCAAGGAAGAGAAACAACCACATGGGTGTGAGAGGAAGAGGGCCTACCAGCACTAAACTCTGGTGACTGAAAACTATGAGGGCTTTAATGATTTCTTGATAGGAACAGAGCTAAAGATCATTTTATTGTCAACCAAGCTGGTCTTTATAGAGCTTTATAGTTGTTCACTGAGACTCTTTTTCCCATAATACCACAGTATTATCCCTGTGACTTGGCCAGTTCTGTAAAGAAGGTGTATTGTGTTTCCCAGTTGTATGCTTCCCCAGACAGAGGAAGATTGAAACAAAGACATAATAAAATAATATAAATAAATGCACAACATAGAAGGACACATCTCTTTTCCTTCTCTCATTTTTACAGAACAGACAAGGCATTCAAAGACATGAGGAAAGCAAATTAAAGGTAAAGAGGTTTTCTTTTTTTATACTACATGTAATTTTGCTGCAGAACTCATGGCTCAGGAAATCATTGCACCCAGGAAATTCACAATGGATGTTTAAGTGAATATCAGAATCAGACCTTTCAGGAGTGATAGCAACAAGTTGTTGAAAGGGATACTAAACTTTGTTGCTTCAGGGATCACATTAGGTACCAATGTGAACTGTAATTGAGTGCCATAGATTTCCCATAATGAAGAAGTTGTGTGGCCCAGTGGTGCAAGCACTGGGCTGGACCTCAACTTCTACTTCCATGTATGACCTCCTCTTGAACTTTGGAAAGCCATGTGTCCTCTCTCCGCCTCAGTTTCCCCATCTATTAAAAGGAAACTCTTAAACCAAACCAGATAACGCCTATTAGGAGCATTGCCGGTTTTGTAAATTTTCTCTCCTTCTAGCTATTCTCAAAGCAAGGGATTTAGACCAAATGGATCTCAAATGAAGCCTCATCATCTTTACACATGAATAAACAGGAGCAGATTTTATATCTTTTTAAAGAAATCCCATCTGAATTAGGCCTCTGACCTGGATTTCTCAGTGTCCCCATCTCAGTTTCAGTGACTGGAAATTCACTGAGGCAGAAACCGCATTTATTTTGTTTATAATATATTTATTTTAGGCCTTACTCTGTGTACCAAACTTATTATTGCTTTTGGACCCAGAATTTTAGTACAGTATTTAGGAAATAAATGTGACGATGTCATAGCAGGGATTTAAAAAAAAAGGAAAGGGAAAAGAAATATAGTTTTATTTATAAGTTGATGTATAGGCACTGTACTGTAATGGAGTCTAAATCTCTAAAGCGTTGCTTTATATTTGCTTTATAGGACTATAAGAGCCAAATAATGACATTTAAATGATCTATTCCATTAACATTGTATCATTTTGTCAATCTGGAATGTATTTTAATCAAAAACCCCCTTGAAATGGTCTCCTTTGTTGTATTTTCTTTTTGGCTCATTTTATCAACATCTGTTATGTTTATACAATATGAATTAAAACTTCGGAATGCTGTTTGTACTCAGCTACTTTTGTTGAGAATGTAACGTCCCAGGATTGGCAGTGTTTATGTAAATCAATGCGGCTGACACAGCCATCATAAACAAATGAGAAAATATAACAAACACATTGTGCATGGAGGAAATGTTTGTTTTTAGAGTTGGCTTCAGTCTTACCAGATTGATGAAGAGTTGCTGATACCAGGGATCTGTAGTGTGGCGATTCAGCAGCATGGTTGGGCGCGACAGATTGGGCAGCTTCTCCACTGTTATCTGGAAAAGGCAAGAACTCATTTCTCTTTCCTTCTGTGCAGCACATTAGAACCCAAGGTTCAAAAGATTCCCAGTTTGACTCCTAACAAAAGGACTTCTAGCAGAGCTACACCAGCAGAACTTGTCCAAACTTTATAAATTCCTTTGCCAATAAGACATAAATTAGCAATTGAAATTAAGACACTCTTTAGCTACAAATTTTTGTTTTCCTTTACTGTAACTGTATCTCTATTAAGACAATGTCAGTTGTATTGGCTTAGGGGTGAGGATGTTCATGCTGTTAAAATTTACATACTAAGTGGTAATTACATGATAGCATAGTGCAGAAAAATGCAGCAAAACTGGTATCAGCCATCAGCTGAGCTTCAACCATTTTCCATAAGAACACCTATTTGTGTATTGGCACCTCATCATACATAACTGCCCTGCTCCTTCTTAACATTATTTTGCCAGCCACATTCCCGTGTGCAGACTAAGTTTCAGTAATATATGATGGCTTTCCAGTTGGGCCTGTATAAATTCCTAAAACTACATTACTAATCTTGCCTTAGTAACTCACGATTTTCTTCCACTATGCTTAATGTTTACTATTCCTAAAAATCCTTTCGTCATCTATCAAGGGGAAGAATGGTACATACTTTTCAAGTTTGAAAGCTTTTATAAACACTCATGATTAAGAGAGGTGCTATCCCATACTGAATTAAATATTATAACAATTCTCCTATCCATAGAGAAGTTGAGAAAGAGAAAACTGGAATGGCCTATCTGAGCAAAGAAATTCTTTACCAGCAGTCTTGCACAACTTCCAGACTCTTGAGTAGGATTATAGGTTATGAGATCTGTCCCTGTAAGGTTTCTGGTCATCCTTAAATTTAAATTGCACCTGATCACTTCTTTATCTAAACCATGTATATTACATAATCTCTTCATTCATGGAGTACTCATCCTAAATCACCCAAGTATGCTTATTAAACAAGGAAAGAACTGAAAGAAAAGAGGTTGCCTTCTCATAGGAGAGCGGATGAGATGGGGAGAAAGACTCATCATTTGTCTCCAGTTCAGAGTTCTCCTGCAGCATGCACAGCCTTAACCCAAAGTTAGAGCAGACAACTACATTCATTATAATGGGCAAATTTTAAACAACAAGTACACAATGCTTTAGCTTCAGAGATTTGATGACGCCACAACTACTGTGTGTAGGTTTGGGTTCTTGATATAAGAAGGACATGAAACTATTAGAGTGTGTCCAGGGAAGGGCAACCAGTCCGGTAAAAGGACATGACATAGGAGCAGTGGCTGAGGCTGCTTGTTTTGTTCAGCTTGGAGAAAAGAAGACTGAGGGGGTGGACCCATCGTAGTCTACAACTTTCCCAGGGACAGCAGCGGAGTAGGAGGTGCTGATCTGCTCTCTGATGACCAGTGGTAGGACACAAGGAAATGGAATGAAGCTGTGTCAGGAGAGTTAGAAAAAGATTCTTCCCTGAGAAGGTGGTTGGTCCCTGGAACAGGCTCCCAAGGGAAGTGGTCATGGCAGAGTTCAAGAGCATCTGGAAGATGCAGTCAGCCATATGGTTTAGTTTTAGGTAGTCCTGTGAGGAACAGGGAATTGGACTTGATAATCCTTATGGGTCCCTTCCAACTTGAGATATTCTCTGATTCTAAAGTATTAGTGGGCTGACCACACATTTGACTTTCCTTAACATCCACTCACCAGCAATAGCAGCATCACACAGATGTTTTCTGATTTAGGTTTGGCATATTAGATTAAAAAACATCACCTATCCTACATGTTCCTCTTGACCTCTCCTTGACCTTGGCTGGACCAGCCCATGAACTGTCTAGTTTCACCCAACAAGACAATACCTGTAATAAGCAAATCCAATTACCTAGATACAAGTAAGTAGATTGTTGTTGCTTCCTTCATTCTTCTAAGTGACATTTACATTAAAAGATCTGCCAAAAAATTATGTCCTGTTTTAAATCATCAGTGAAACCTCTCAGAATACTGTGCTCTAGAGTTCATTAGGACACCTAATATTATTGCTGACTTTGTAATGTTAAAATGGATATTTTTATAAATTATTATCTAATTTCAAACCTTTCTTTAGAGTTCTACCTTTCTGCATTACACATTTGAAGCCTTGACAAGCAATATACTTAAAATTATCATTTTTATCTTAGTACTTGCTACACTCACACATACGTACACACACTCCATTCACACTATCCACTTCTCAACTTTTAACTTCTGATAACAGACACCTTGGGGACCACCACAAGTCTTTTTAGTTTGCAACATACTTAACATCATGTTAGACCCATTCTGTGATTACGGCTAGGAGTTAATACAGTAGTACAAAGTTGTGCAACGCACTGTTAAATTATGTGCTTGGTGAACTCAGAGGAGAGCAGACACCTAATCTTCATTAGGACATCAGAAAAAATATAAATAACATATCAAGTGGTTTTTGTGACTGGAACACCAAGTATAAGCTGGGAATTTTTCAACAAAATATTTCTGTATCCAAAAATATTGCTTTATTCAAATTAAAACATCTTATAGGGATTTACTAGTTTTAACATAAATGCCTCCTAGGAAAGATTTGTCTGCTTTAAGGTGTTAGTAGCACTCCACAGCAGAGGACTTACACTGAGGTCTGTAGCAATTTTAATGATTCCATGACTCTATGATTCTAAGAAAACATGCCTGCTTGATCCAACAGATCCTAGGGACTGAATATGGAAGAACTATGTTCAAGTCCTTTTTTATGAAATACCATTTAAAGCAAGATACTCTGTGAGAATCTACCTCTGCATTTTTGTACAGATCTGGAACACACATTTGAAGAAAACTATCCTATCGCCTCCACCTCCCGTGAGTTAACACTAGAGAGAAATCCCCTTTCTCCTGAAATGATCAGTTGTTTCATTATGTAGTCTTGAAATCTGCATATTTTAAGTGGCTTTGACCTCTCATCTAAACTTCTCAATGGGATTTTAATAAATAGCAATGCCTGTGCAAGTGCAACTTGTGGAAAAACACCAGTTCTGAAGGAAATTAGTGGCAGAGCCAGAAATACTAAGAGTCTGTCAGCTGCTCCCACCTTTAAAGCACATCCCATTCACAGGACAAAGAAGGAATTGGGTATTCTCCCTAACTATTGAAACTTTATTTATAGTCTCAATTTAATATCTAACTGGCTTTGGTCTTAATAAAACATCTTTCAGATTACTAAGGCGAGTGCAACACTGCAGCAGAGCTAATGGCTGAGAAAACACTTTGCCCTGGGCTCACATCTCCCCTCCTGGGAAAGTCACTGATCTTCCCTAAGCCTCCTACCACACGCGTGCCAGCATATGGACACGGAGCATAGACAATTAATGGACTTGGTTTTGAGGACAATGATGAGAACACACTAAAAAGGCAAGCTACAACAGGCAAGACCTGTTCCACTTAGGCTATATTTGGAGTAGGAAATGGAGGAAAACACAATATATTCAGAATATATTCAGTGCAGCAGAGGACATAGAGAAGAAACTAATCCAGTCATTCCCTATGAATTACCTATTGTGCATTACACACTTTGTTCTGCGTGACTCTCTAAAGGTTCACATTCTACAGTCTTTCACAAAAAAAGGTCTGTAATCATTCTAAGTGAGACATAAATACGCAGATCTGAATTCTGCTCCGAGATCATCATGTACAGCTCCAAGAAGTCTACTTCAAGAATGATCACTGGGCCAGGAATACTCCCAAGACTTTAATCCTAACGTATATAGACAGCAAGTGTGAAAAGTTATGATCCACCCTGATCCTCAGCCAGACTCTGTATGGTTTGGTCCAAAACACTGTTCAAGTCTGTCTGTAGTCCAGGCTGCACCATTTTCCACTTGAACATGATGCTGGAATTAAGAAAACAGCAACATTCACCATGAGCTGAAAGAACAGAAACATTCGCTCATCACCAGTGGTGTGTTGGCTGGTTTTGGCAGCTTGCAATTTGCTCAGCACCGCTCTTAACCAAACCCAGCAGGGAGTCACTTAACAGAACTTTGAAAAGTGTGAGAGAAATTTGGATAGTCAAAAAAAAAGCACACACAAACACAATGAAGGAAATCGTTGGAACATTTCTGATAAGAATCCAAGCCTATTAAAAACTGCCATATTCTGGAGAAAAATGAGCATACATTATTTCACTTGGACTTCCAGAAGTCAGGCTTCAGAGGTATAACAACATAATTCTTTGATGTTACATACAACATCCTTCCTATCACATCATCAAGCCTTAGAAAGCAGACCAAACATGTTTCTTGCACTATTTTGTGAGGTTTAACAGGAAGTGCTAGGATTCAGACTTGGACCCTGCAATTGTTCGTTTACTCATTATTTATTTAAGAAGGAAGAAAACTCTTAAGTAGGGAATCTCATTTCAAAGTTACCCTGGCAAGGCATTGCAGTAGTTTCATATGCTCTATCTGTTATAAAGCATGTATCATGAAGATACACCTAATTAAGATAACACATTATTATCCCAATATCCACATGTCAGTTTTGGCATGGAAGTCAGGAATGAAAAGTATCTGACAGCTGATTGTGTCACTCTTCTTGTCAAGATGGCCAATTATCTGAGGAAACTACAAATTCTAAATATTGGGTGAGTGACATAAAAAGAACTGCAGCTCCAAAGTAGCTGCAAATGAACAGAAGGAACATTAAAAGGTGATGCAACTGGCAAAAGCATTCAGGGCAGGACTCTCCTAAACAGAATGGATAAAATAGCTACACAAAGGGACAGGGGGAGGAGGGAGGATTAAAGCACCTGAAGCATCATTTTAGTTTACTTTGGAAAGCTTTAGGCTTATTTCTCCTGCATTAATCCACCAAAAGTACCTGCTTTCTTTCTTACTTCCTTTCTTTCTTTTTTTCTGTTTTTTGTTGTTTTTTTTTAGCTGATTTTATCTGTTGCTTTGGCCAATATCCAATGCAGCCATTTGCCTGACTTTAAATACTGTTGTGCTTTTTTAAACTTGTAAAAAAGAGTATTCTGCATATAGTGAGCTAGACAGTAGATAAGGACTAGGTTATCCCATATCAGGAACTGTTTTAAATCAACCAAATCTTCATCTTACACAATAAAAACTCAGGGTTACAGGGTTGTTTCAGGTTAGGCAGACTAAATCGTTACTGTTTACTTAATATTATGTTCTTCAAATGAAGAGGGAGCGTTGCATGAATTTTTGGCATTTTATCTAAAAGATGATAAAAAGGTCACTATCAAGTACTAGGCTGAGGTTTTCCAGAGCAAAGATCAAATTCTGTCTATGCCTCAGCTTTTCAAAGGACACCGAGCAAATATTTAATCTCTGGTCCTCAGTTTTCAAATCTACAATACAGAGATTTCTTCTATGTCAGAGCTATGATTTGAAGTTAGTACTCATTACTTAAGTTGCCAGTTGTCAGGTTTTATAGGCAACATCATCAGGGTGAATGAGCAGACAGCAAGCTCACAGCCTCAACACAAAAATGCAAAGTCAGGTGTTAATAAATTGCAAATGCAAACTCTATTTTTCAAACCTGCAGAAAGGCTAGATTTTAGAAATGGATGAAGACTTAAAATCAGATTTGTATTTCCCTACAAGCTGGTTTGCTACTAGGCAGACTTTCAATTTCAGAGGAGCCTACCACACATTTAAACAGCGGACAAGTTATGTGATCAGTCTTTCCATTCACACATCAGTTTTCCCCATGCCTATATTTGATTTCGACATTTAACAACACTCTGCACTTGCCTAAAAGCCACCCACATGCTGCAGTGTGGCTGCATACGTTTTTAATTTGGCTTTTTGGGTTAGCACACAGCCTCTGCAACACTCCAGCTTTCCCTGCAAAGGGCTCCATCAGAAAGTCCTACAGCACCTGCACAATTATTTGTAAGGCCAAACAGGCCTACTTATTTTAAAAGTATCATATAATGTTGTTCTTTGGAAGAAACTTTTCGCACTTCGGATATGAAATAAAACCACTGCCACAGACTCTGTAAACCTTCCTCCATCTGTGATATTCATGAGCTACAGTGCCCCAGGACCCTGACAATACATGGGAGGATCATAACGTCCAGGGCTTTTGTTGAAAGTACTGAATTCCATTTATTTTAATAGGCAAGATTACTGTATAGTGTATCATTGAAATTAACTAGAGCAGCTCTTCAAAAGCAGGAGGCTGGACAGTAAAAACAATCAATGTGCTGACAGACTCTACCCTCTAACATGAAAACCAAGTAATCACAAAGGCACTTTGGTATTGCCATCAGATATTGCTGTCAGCTCCCTAGTCTGCACACCTAAAAATAGTTTTCAAGTCCTTAATGTGCTTCCCCTCCTCTTTTTTCTTTTTTGCTGGCTGAGTTCTGATGAAGCCTTCAAACCACTGCCAAAGGTGTTTCTAGCTTTGATCAGACCTAGTAGAATCACCGTTGCCCAGAACTTACAGCAAAGGCACAGTGAAAAGGAAGGGGGGAAGTTGACCGTGATCCTCTGGTAAGAAACAAAACCCCATTTTTATCTCCATTTATTGCATGAACTTTGCAGACTTCTGTGTTTGATTGAGTAACTTCACATTCTTGTGATCTAAACTTAGCAATCTCTCCACAACAGTGCCAGAAGGAAAAGGTTCTCCAACAATCTTTCAAACCCATATCAGTTACTTGGAAAGTGCCAGCAGCAAGGCTGTCACAATATTAAGGTAGATAACACTAGCTCAGTAATTAATTTATGAATTAAACATTTCAGGTGTCCATTCATCGCTAACTTTCCTTTCTCTAAGCTGTTGCACCGCATCGCTACTGAAGGCAAGTACCTCTCCTCTTGCTAAGGAAAATAAAAGTATTGCCTTATTAAAACAGTGTGTGAGGACTCTCTGAACACATGTGCATGCACACGCCTTGAGAGCAGTGTTTCATTAGTCCCAGCTGGGAATGCAGATTAAAGAAAAATGCCAGAAACCATACCTACAGTCTGACATATCTATGATATGTTGCAATGCCTGATATGTTCTGTGGGAAAGGAGATCTATATGCTGTACTCAGTTTCACTGAAGTGCTTGGCAGAAAGCATTCCTGACTCACAACAGTGTCTGTTCACTGGACTGACCAGAGGGGAGTCATACCTAATAAACTGCCATAAAATACACATACACACACCACTTTGGATCATTGATTTCACTGCTAAAGGATGTTACTGTGTATTACAGCTTTAAGTTTTCAACTTTGTCATATTTTCTAAACTCTGATCTCTTCAATTTACTTTCAGTTATGTGACATTCCCCTTTAGCAGAGTGAAAGCATGCATTAGCTAAACAATGTGGTTTGGATTTAGCGTTCCCATGCATCATTGTGAAAATGTTTGTCTCAGCAATAGTGTCATTATTGTTACTGGGAACAGCTGCTCTACTATGTCTTCTGATTGAGGAGAGTAGAGTATCTCCCTTTCCATACCAACTCACAAAGAGGGAATCTGAAGCAGGACCATTGAGGTGAAGTAGTTCATGAGCACAGACTGTTCTGTACCTGGCTTCCTCCTACCACAAAGGAAGCAGAAAGTGCAGGAGCACAGCAAAGAACAGCAGCAAAATAAATATTGCCAACAGAAATGAAGTTTGGCTCCCTCCTCTGGCAGTTCTTCTGGATCTGGACTGGGAACTAACCTGAGGCAGAAATCCTCCTCACTCAGGTGCAGCTTTCTGGCAGTTCAGCTCCATTAAACATGACATCCTTTGAGCGAGAATTGGAGCAGGGAGCTTGCTGCTGATCAAGCGGATGTTTAATATCTCCCTTGAGTTTCTGAAGTGGAAAGATGTAACTCTCAGCACTCTTGCCAGCGATCCCAGCCCCACTGAAGTCCGTTTCCACATCCAGATCTGCAAGAGCGCTGGAGTCCCGCCGGGTTCTCTGGGAGCATCCCAGCGGCAATGCTGTGCTCTGCAGGCCTGCGCTGCTTGGCTCAGGCCAGCTGGACATTTTTAAGGAAAGCTCACAAAACACATTTGTGTGATTACACTGAGCAGCAGGCTTTAACTCACCTTTCAGAACAAGACCTTCAGAGGTAATTAGGTTTTATTTTAAGATGGACTGAATCTCTTTTCCAGGGTGTTTAGACCTTTAGAAATGTCTGGATGGGAAGCCATGTTTTCAGTCAGCAGGCATTTCTGGAAGTCCAACCTCTAGAAACATTTTAGCTACATGAAGACCACAGCTTTTGGATATATTTTATCTTTTGAAAGGGTCTTAGATTCCAAACTTTGCCCTGAAAATGCAAATTAAGTACTATGAACACTTCCTTTGTCTCAAACAAATTTAAGTAAGGCAATCACATAGTCAAAACACCCTTACATAACATATCCATAATGTACAACCCTAAAACCATAGAATGGTTTGGATATCTTAAGGGACCTTAAAGATAATCTAGTTCCAACCCTGCAAGGTATGGACATCTCCCATAGACCAAGCTGGTCAAAGACCCATCCAGCCTGGTCTTAAATGCTTCCAGGGATGGGGCATCCAACTGTGATAAAATAGTTTGTACAAACATGGTAAACTACAGGGATTTTTGACAACTTTACCTACAATATTTTTATTTCCATTACTTTTTGGCTTCAAAGTACCTATTTCAATTGGCCACAAATGCTGAAGTTTCAGTAAACTTCATGGGTGGGAAGAGATGGGGTTTCCTAGGTGAAAAAATACACACAAAAATGCCAAAAACGATGCCAAAAATGTCACATCCCCTACAGAAGTAGCATAAAACCAAGTTTTACCCATTTCTGCTTAGACAGTTATATTCTGTACTGTCTGCTTACCATCAGAGATATTGTGGTTTCTGCATAATTACTTTATCCCAGTCAAATTAAATCAAGCAAAAAAAATTTTCCTTCAGCTAAAAGATAGACAAACAGAATGCAGAGTAATGGCTAACAGCTGTGTAGGTAAGAGTACAGAGGCAAACATAGGGAATCCAGCCCTCAGCCTGACAAGAGGAGAGGTATATATGGTACAGATCTGAGAGCCTCAGGCGTGAACAAAATGGCTTGTTTGTTATGGTAAAATTCCCAAACAGGCTACTCAGTGGTATTTGTCAACCTAGTAGTTTCTCCAGGAAAATTGTGTCGCAGCTGTGTTCAAGGCAGAAATTCAGATTGCTGGGCAACACTCCAGCTTATGACTCTCTTCACCATTTTTCCTCAAAGGACTTGGAGGGGACAGATCCTGGCCTAACAAGGCAGCAGCATGCACCTGCTTTACTTCAATGGACACCAGGAGGATTTAACCACAGTGTGGAAAAGCTGCTCCCTAATTTTCCTTGGCAAAAGTGAGGGGAAAGGCAAAAAAAGCCACCAACAGCAGAACAGTCCCTGGGAGGAACGTGGTATTCATCAATCACAAATATGCAGGAAACCTACATAAAACAAGGAACAAACAGCATCTCAGAAAAAAAAGCACCTAGGTAGAGAGCACATTGTCATCCATTACACATCCCTGTGGAGGGATGCAGAGCATGGCAGCAAAAGTGTTGCTGCTGACCATGGAGTATCATCACCCTCCATGTTATATCCCAGACGTGTCCACAGACAGGAAAAAGAAATTCATTACCTACAGCTTTTCTCCTCAAACCCTCCATGTCTTCTGGTTTTGCTGTGCTTTACATTATGAAGTAACCTCTGGCAAAGGAGATGGAGCAGCAAAACAATGTGATGATATGTCTAATCTCTTCATCATGTCAAAGAACCCCTTCATTGCCCCACAATGGACCTGCACCAGTACATTGTAACATATGTGAAAATGAAAAAATAGGGGGTTTTTCAGATTTGGTCTCGCAGAAATTAGGCAGAAGCATAACTCTATATTTTCCCACTGGAGGAGGATCTGGAGCCACAGTCTGGAGCAGCCAAGACAAAAGGGAGCCAAGGGACCTCCCAATAACTCCTCAATATGCATTTACAGCCTCATGCTGTTTCTCTGGCAGAAACAGCCTGGGAAGGAAGGCTGTGGTCCTATCCTCAGGTCACTCTGAAGAATGAATTCCACCTAGCCAGGAGGGCATGTCATTGAGGGCATGACATTTATAGCCCTCAGCGGACCCAGGGCTAACACATTCATAACAGCTCAGCTCAGCTGCAGTCACTTGGGGGCAACAGGGGAGGCATTTCAGCTGCAGTGCAGAAGAATAGCCTGTTTTATTCTGATGTGCAAGTATCATCACTACTGTGGGAGAAATGAAGGGGGGCAGCCAGTCCCTCAGCCCTCTGCACTGCACACTGTAAGTCAATCATCCCCATCAAGCTCACCAGCCACGTTCCTCAAACTGAACTCTGCAAGGGTTTCCCAGGCATGCACAGAGCTCTGACTGTGGCAAAGTGTCAAATGTATTACTCTAAGGAGATCTTTGTTTTGGAAACTTGCTTCTCAGCTACAGCTTGCTTCCTCTTTAACAATTTTAAAGCCAAGAAGTTTTCTTTAGTAGTTGCTTTTGTTTTTATTTTCTACTGCTTGCTCAGCTGGGGAAGATAACGGCTTAAGATTTAGGTCACCCATGGAAAAACGTGTTTGGTGATCTCATCTTGATCCCCAGTGGGTAACTGTCCAGATCACGAAGAGTAGGAGAAAAATCTAGCCCTGCTTAGCAGATCTGGAAGATTTGGGGGAGAGGGAGAGGCATGTCTGTGTTTTTCTTTAATAAAATTGGAATATCTATGTGTTTGCTACAGGCCAACACTAAGGTGCATTTGTAGGCTTGTACAAATTCCAGCCAACATTGCTTGGCCACAGTCCTTGCTTTTGTAAGAGCTGGCATTGACCTTTTCTCTTCAAAGGGTCAGAATTGTTCGTATGTGTTATGAAAAATAACAACACTTCATCCGTGTACAGCAACTCTCATTGCTACAGTTTCCAAATGTGGGCAGGTACTGAATAACTTTTACATTTGGACCAAATTTACAGTGTTTTGTCCATGCTTATTTCATGAGAAAAAAATGGTACAAAAAAACATACAAATGAGAAACAGTATTAAAAAATTATGAGCTGCCACTGCCTTCATGCAAGTTTAGCCGATTGTTTGTTTCTTTCCCTTCATTAGCTTATTACTCTATTATGTTTAACCTAATAACAACATTTTTTTTCCAGGGGAAAAACCAACAACCATATTTGAGAATTAATAATTACATCCAAGGCAACTCTCAACAAAAACATCATGGCAATTATTTTTTACATCTTCCTGAAGCCACCTTTTTAAGATGTGTCAGGTAAGCCACATATCCTCCACTTTAACATTATGATGTACAAGATGGATAAATTGTCATTTTCCTGCTGTGGTCATATCACCTCCATGTGGGATTTCCTTGGGTCTCATAGGGCAAGAAGTTGAACAGCACCCTTCTCCTTTAAGGAGTTCACAGCATTTGTCATCTTGGGTCTTAAGAGTTACATGCTGCAAGAGCTGTAATTTTATGAGTAAGATGGAAAACCTAAACCCTAACTGCTTCTGGTCATGAATACACAAATTCCATGACACATCACATTACTCGAGATTTGTTTCAGAGGATGACTGCAGAGCATTCCCTTCCCAGTGCTGGTGAGAACAGCAGGACAGCAAAGTCACCTGTGGTCCCTGCTGGGGACAAGACACTCAGAATTCATCATGAAAGTCCTCAAGCCACTGGGCAAACACTGGGGCAAGAAGGGGTGTTGTCAGAGCACCCCAGAACACAATGCTTGCTCCCAGACAACCTCTCTGTACGTGTTTCACTGGAGTTAGCTATTGACTAGCCAAAACAAGCTATTTGATTCTTCTTTGTCAACCATTTATAATATTATCTTGGTTTTATTCAAAACAGTCTAACAACAGCTCATTTATGCTGAAAGAGACAGGGAAACAAACTTCTTCCTTCATCCCTTTTAAAAGACTAACAGAATTTATCATGAAAGAGCTCTTAGGATCGAGAAAATCACAAGCCTAGCAGAATTTTCAGAGAGCATCAGCTTTTTTCTAGAGGCACCTCTCTTTGGGGTGTCCTTCTATCAGCCTTCCTTTCCCCCTTTTTTGCTTCCTCCAACACCACTTTGCTGTGCATTATAAAGCACGACTGTATTTACATGAACTCTGCATATGCCTCACCAGCCTGGGCCTGTAAAGTGAATTTTAAAGGAACTTTGGCTGTAGCTGTTGTTAGTGTGCTTTCTAGTTTGATTGCTATGAACAGCTGAGAGCTAAAACACTAGTTTATGCTCTGTAATATCTTCAGACTGGTACACACTGCAGACTGTCACTCAGAAATTTAGATTTAAGGGCCTTAGCATATTTTGTATTAATTATGTTTATGACAGCATCACCGTGAGGAAACAAGTATATGTATTGTATACACAAGTAAACAATACTGCACTTATTGATGTCAGTACTCCTGCAGGTCACTGAAACCCAAACAATTCCCACTGTACAATTCTCACTGCAAGCAGTTATTTGTCCTCCTAAAATGTTTATACAAACTGTTTCACTTGTCACTGAAGCAAGTTCACAATTTTTATTAAATACTCTCTCAGCTGCAGGTAGTTCATCCCTGAAAATTTGGTAGGTAAGTAGGCAAGTCCTAACCAAATCTCCACCAATGATGCACAGATAGTTTTTTCCACCATCCACATTGACAGAAAAAAATACTTTTATCCTTGTTTGCTCACAGGTAGCTCCAACTGCCATGCAGCTAAGGCAATGAAACAGAAGTGAATTTAAAAAGGAGCTCTGTACAAGAAAAGATGTAGAATACTACAGCCATTCCAGACAAAAGAAACCATGCATATTATGAAAAATTATAGTATTACGAAACAAAACTGGCCATGTGTTTTTATTACATGTGTCCAGTTTTATTGCTGTTGGAAGCAGAATGCGCAGGGCTTTGCTGTGTGACCTCCAATGCAGTAGGAGGTGCATATGTATCTTCTCCTTTCTTCTAGGATACTCAAGGTAGAAATTAAGTCACTGCTTCTCCCACTCATGACCCACCACTCAAAGGACAGTCTTAATATCTATTCCTAAAAGGATGAATTCACTCTTGCTGTCATATGAAATACAGTACCATAAATACTTCATTTATCAGGAGATTTTATATGCCTTTTGAGAGTGCCCCATATGGCAAGGATTCCTTTAGTCTGATTCTTGTTTACCCTAGCATGTTACTTCCAGTGACTTTGTTGCTTATCTTGTCTGTGATATGATTTATGTTAACTCATTTCCTGTAAAAGCATACACTAATAAAATGAAAAAAAAAATGTGAAGAAAGAGCGGGCCAGCTTTGAATTGGCATGGGAAATGTCATGAGTAACTGGATTCAAATCCTTTTAAAATACTGTTTCAGTGAACCTTTAAGGCTCTGAAGGGCATTTTTCCCTTTTTCTGCTGTTCCCATAAGATCATTTCATTGTTGCTGTTTCCATAAATTCCTAATGCAATAGATGATCTTGTGCCAGAAAGGACTCAGGTCCTTCCTTTAAATTACACCTGCTTTTCATGCTAAAGAAAATAATAACAAGTTTCATATACATCACAAAAAATCTTCACAAACAGATGCTTAAAGAAAAAAAAGCTGAAAAATAGCCAGAAACGTTGCATGACATCAATTCTATAGCATTTTTACCTTTTAATAGTTCCCTGGAACACCTCTGCATGTTCTGGCTTGGGCCTGCAAACCACTGGGAATCTGCCATGGCTTGTATTTGCAAGAAGTCAAGCCAAGGAGGCAATGTTTTCCTTCAGGTGGAGGGCTCTGACACCAGGCTCCATGACGTCCCTGGCACAGCACAATTCCAGGTTCAACCTGGAAGACACAAAGCAGGCAGCCAAAGGATTACTTAGTAAACAGGAAATGGCATACTGCGCCACGTTAGCATTGGACGAGTTTATTATGTGCAAGTAAATTGCTTCAAGATGGAAATCAATCTCCTTTATTTGCAAATGTAAAAAAAAAAACTGTAATTACCCAATAAAAGTGCTTATCAAGCATTGCCTTGCTTTGTGTGTGATACGTGATAAACTCTACCATATGCATGACTTGGTCATCCTGGGCAGGATGTCGTAAGACCCATTTATCAATTTGCATGACTCTTCATGTGAAAAGAAGATTTTTAATCTGAGCTGAAATCCTCTGGAATTCTGATGACATCAAATAGATTAAAGTTAAGCACTTTGGAGAAATTCAGGCTTATGCTTATCATTGCAATAGTGTTGGTTTTTTGCAGCGGTAGCAGCTAGAAAAATTGCCCTTTCAAAGATAGCTCACAAATCACACACAGATTCTTCCAGTATTTTCTAACATTTTTCAGGTTCTAGGCAAAGTTTCAGGAAATATGAACATACAAAATTGAAAAGCATGTGTACCCAATATTTGTGACAGTTGGGTGAAATGGAAAATAAAGATACTTTCTGCAAAATTTGAGTAATTTCTATGGAATTACAGTAGGATAGAGTTCTACAACTGAAATCATTGAATTGGTCTAGTTAGAAGCTTGTTTTATAGTTTCTATTTCAAAAAAAGCCATTAATTATTCTGACTATCATCTGGACACACCATAAGCCAGAACATCCTGGTCAGACACCGGCTGACACAAACCACAGACAGAGACAACTGAGCATACATTTGCCCACATCCTGTTTTACCATGGTACCTTTCATCCCTGTGGTAAAAGCAACTCTTTCCATATGTTATTAATTATTGTCCTCCCTCCTGACAGACACGAGGTTGTTCTTTCAAGCCAGTTATTCTGATGGTTTGTTATATGACCACCTGCCTAAGAGTAAATGAGCTGAGAAGACAATGTACTTCATACATGGCACCTACAAAGCTGTGAGACAAATTTTTTCTTCTAAACTGGGATGGATTTAAATGAATCCCAGAAAAGAACAGTCTTATGTGCATCAAAACACGTCATATCCATCCCCAATTATATGCAACAGACTGCAGGCAACGAAAATTTGGAACATTGTCTTATTACAGAGCCACATTTCAAGGGACCAATAACACCAATTTATGGAAAAAATGAATCTCTCTGAACTGCATTTTGTTTCTGAGTTAAAATGAGCAGTAATTTACCTTGCAAATCAAAGTGACTGGGTGCAGAATCTAGTATCAACTACTGAAAACAAAATCTAAAAATCCCCAAGAGATGGGTTTCTTTTCATTCTTAACCTCACTGAGTGTTACCAATTAATGAAGTACAAGCAGTGGAACTCAAAGGGAACCATGGATGCCGACAAGCTGCTGTGCCACTGTGGCTGCTTGTTGTGTAAAACACTCCACCGAAGGAATTTCATTGTTCTTAAATGAGTAGATTCCTGCTCATCCTCTGCTTCTTTTCCATTTCCATAGGCCAGATAAAAATCTGTATTTGCCTGCCTTAAGCTTTGTCTAGAAATATGATAGACCCAGCACAGTGAACACAATATGAAAATGATTAATGATAATAGCTGCTTCATGAATCACGTGAACAATGTACAAACCCCAAATGGTTTTTAAATAAGAGTAATGGTAATACTGTTTCATTCCAGCAATTTCTAGAGTGTATTTCTTAGCAGTATGTACATTTTCAGTCTTCACAACTTCACAGTTTTGCTCTGTTGGATGGAAAGGAAATATTCCACATTATCGCAGAAACCTATGAAACATCCTTATGTTTTGTCAAATCAGCCATTTATAAATATGTGAGGGATAGCTCATTATATGCTTCTGTGATCTTGGTTTTGTCTGGGATTATGAAGTGTGTGTATTGCCCACATCTACTGTACACCTTGCATTATCATCAGTGAGCTTTTTCAGAGGTAAAAACACACTAAGGACTGTGCAGGTTCACTTCTCATCATCAGTGATGTTTCTTTCATAAAGTCTTCTGTCTGTTAGTGTAAAGAATAACTTTGCTTTGGGAGTGTAGGAAACAAGCAGGCGAAAGAGTTGTTTTAGGAAAGACTGTTACAAGGCCATATCTTTTAAAAGAATTAGCTAAAGAAAGCCTTTACCAATATATTGCTTCTCAGGAAAACACCAAGCCAAACTGTAGTAATACCTGCAGGATCATAAGAATCAAGGATTTCTCAAGTCAGAAGGGATCTCAGCAGTTCTCTGGACCAGCCTCCTGAAGGTGGACTCAACCATGAGCTCAAACCATGTGCTTGGGCATTTCTCCTGTCAGGTCTGAAAGACTTTCAAAGGATGAAGGCTGTGCAACCACCCGGGACAGCCTGTGCCTCTACCACACTGTCCTCATGGTGGGAAGGTATTTCCTCACACCCAGTATGAACATCTTATTTCAACTTGTGCCACTTTTCCTTGTCCACCGTGCCGTGTTGTGGAGACCATGGCTCCATGTCCTCAGTCATCTCCAGGAGTTGTGGGGGTGAGGAGGAGGGGACACACTGTCAGGGGCCTCCGAGGCCGCCTTGTCTCCAGGATGAACAAGCCCCAGTTGTGCAGCCTCACAGCCTGAGTGTCCAACCCTGACCATTCCAGTTTGTCAGCATCTGCAATTCTGTTGAAAGCCCACTCCATTGTCTCCTCCAAGTCAATGATGGAAATGTTAAACAGGCCAGTTCTACTGATAGACCCTGCAGTGCTCCCCTTGCTAGGCCTCCAGGCAGGGCATGACCCATCAATCAGCATCCTCCAAGGCAAACCCCACCAGATATTTTACCATCTGGTTGTTCAGCCTCTAGACTGAACACATTGAATACAAGAATATGGTGCAAAACAGTGTCAAAACCCTTGGTAACCTTCACAACCACCAGCTTGCCCAAATGCCTCCCAAAGGACACTTTGCTCAGCTGGTGAGTGCCTCTGCTGCTGCACACTTGTGTTGATGCAGCAAAGGCCTTGGTTCCAAAATGCAATTGCAAGCAAGAACATTTCATTTACTGTGCTGAAAATGCCTTTTTATGGAATAATGCAGGGTACTTACATTTGGATTTTATCAAGTAGATCTGTCTTACTTTAATAAATTTACCTCAAGGAGAGACACAGAACTGTAGCCACACTACCAAAATAGATCTACTGTAAATTTTTCTTTTATAGGACATGTGAGAACATTTTCTCCCAAAACATAACTCACTATAGTAGCATAATGTGTTAAAGTATTAAGGCTATTTCACCAAAGTTATGATATCCAAGTTTCAGGTTGCTTTCAAGGCCACATCCATGAGACTGGATATAATATGGAACAAAGACAATCTGCCTTATGATCGAACTAAGAAAGTCATTTGGTAAGAAGCCAATATCCCTGAATGGCAAACTGTCTTGAAGTGATTCATGAAAATGTAGTTCAGACCCTGTTACTATTTAATCCAATGGAAGTTTTCCCACTGAAATAAATTCTGGGATTTATTTCAGGATTTATAAGGATCTAACCATAACAGATCTAATCATAACATGGAGGTTTCCTTGGACAACATGCAGTACAAGAGAACTTTTCTTTAAATAGATTTATTCCATATTTTATGTAAATTTCAAATGATTGAAAGGACTTAAAGGTGGGTGGGAGAGAAGCATAATCCTAATTCAAACACATGACAAGGATTAAGGTGCATGAGAACACAGGCAATGCTGCTTGCTTGGATTTATTCACAGACTTCATTTGTTTTAGGTTGTTGTTCCCCATTTTCTGCTCTGAGAATGTTTACCCATTGACTCGCCACAGGCCATCCTGCCCAGAACAGCCCTAGGTTTTATTTGGGCTTCTTGTAAACCACTGTTTTACTGCCCTGACTGACCACTGCATCTTGTATAAATAGCTCTCAGGAGGATGTTTTGGGGGTTACTTAATGCTTGTGGTGGTTTTTTTGTCTGGGTATGGTCAAAAGTTTGAGCAATTAAGAGGATGGGCTCATTAGCAAACATCTCAGGAACATTAGGAACATCTCAGGTTGGAGGATGTTAAAATTACTAACCTGTGTTATGAACATTGGAAAGTATTAGAGTTACTCAGTTCTAGTCTCCACTATTCATGCATTTTCTGAGACTAGAAAGCTCTCTTTTTTTAATATTAATTTAATTTTGCTGGAAAAATTGAATATTCATTCTAGTACTGAACAAGCCACACGACGACCTGGAGATGCTACTACATTATAAATAGAGTTTGTTTATTACTATTAGCTTTCTTACAATCTGTCACCTTTAAGGTTACCCCATTGTGAACAAGCTCACAACATTGCAGGAAACTGCTTACATTTAAATACAAATTCTTTTTTTCCTTGCCTTAAAAGTCATAAAAAACCATTTCTACATACTTGTCACAGGCCCACCAATTTTCTTTTCAACAAGACATTTAGTGAAAACAAACTATGAAAAGGCTTATCCAAAAATTACATGCCAATATGGATCTCACTATGTAACAGAATAGTACATATGTACGGCAAAAATGTTAATCATGTGCAGATGACTGAATTCAGTAGTTTTGCAAGTAAGTTCTGTGAAAAAAATGGGGGTTTTAGCATGTTCATAGAATACCATGGAGATCAATAAAGGGAAACAGAAAGGCATGTAAGACCTCCTTACATTGGAAAAGAACACCACTTAAATTAAATTTAAAATTGATTTGCTCCACTCAGTGCTAGTCCATGAAATAGACACATTTAAACTGATTTAAAGTTAAATTAAACCTATAAAATCACTGTGTGCTTTTATGTAAGTGCATGCATGCTAGTGATGTGCATTTGTTTAATTAGCTGTATTGAAAATCACTCTTCAGTGGAATTTTGCACGGCAGACCAGGCCTACGACTCCTTGCTGTCTCAATTTTAGCTGAACACTAAACTGAGTGAGAAACCCTTATGGTTAATTCAAGAGCCAGAAGCTTTGCAGGGTTCAGACTCCCTTCAGAATATCTACAAATATTTACATTGACTGTAAGACAACAAGCTTCCCAGCATCCCATGATCCTGGCTCCCTCAGTATCCTGAAATGAGAGGACATTTAGCTATTCAGTCTAAAGGCCTTTTGGTAGAACAGCACTTACTGTGAAATGTGTTGTTTGGGTTAGCTGAATGTCTCCCTGTCACTTATTTCCCAGAGAGGATTTGAAAGTTATATATGTTTAGCAACTACTGTACACTAAAGAAAAACGGATTTCCACAAGGTCTCAATCTGCTGGTAAATTGTCTGTCTCTAAGGCTTGAAAAATTGCAGAACAAAAAAGTAACAAAGGTCAAAGATAAAAAGGCCTTTGTGTTCTGGAAAACACAAAGGCCTTTTGGGGCAAGGAGGTTTGGGGCAAGGAGAGCAGGGGGTGGGAA
Organism: Eopsaltria australis; assembly: GCA_034509425.1. Lineage (NCBI taxonomy): Eukaryota > Metazoa > Chordata > Aves > Passeriformes > Petroicidae > Eopsaltria > Eopsaltria australis. The sequence goes on from JAVTVJ010000001.1 coordinate 5,790,955, forward strand.
AACTCTGCCAAGAGTTTGCTTTTCTGTTCCTTTACCTTTCTTTTCCTTCATTCTAATGAAGTTTTTCCCACCAGCACCATCAGTATAAAATGCGAAGTTAGAAGAACAGCAGCTTCTACCTACTCAGTGTAGATGCAGTTGTTTATGCAAGGGCATTTAGCTACAAATAAATTAATTAAGATGTGCATGTGACCTTGGGATAAACAGGTAAAGGATCATGGATCCACATGCTTGAACTATACAAACAGCAATTTAAACACTACAGCCTCAACCCACTACAGGCAAAACCGTATGTAAAAACATAAAAGTCATAGTTCTTGAGTAAATTTTCACACTGCACGTCCAAAAACAAATTACAAATTGTAATTAGCAGTCTTCATTAGCCATGTCAGTATTAAGGGGAGTACAGGCATCTAAGTATTCAGACCTAGTGACAGTCCCTGCTCACTGCTTCCACCCAAACCTAAAGGCATCTAAACTCAGTTGGTGTTTCTGTCCAGAGCTGGGCATTTCTCCATGTGATCAGTAGCAGGTGTGGAAATGTCTCATTTCCAACAAGCAGCTGTCTGGCACACACCTTCTCTCAGCACCTCTGCAAGTCCAACACAAGGTGCTGCACCATGGCCATTGAAGAATGACATCCAGCACACATGATCTGTAAAAGCCCACTTTTGGTTAGAAACATGAGAGAATCCACAATAGGTTCTCACCTCAGCTGTGGGGATTATGGGCCCTCACCTGGCATCTCCAAGACACGGGGAACGATGCTGGACCCAGACTCCCAGGAGCAAACACCCTCCTGCCAAGGCTGCTCAGCTGAATGGTCAGGAGAGAAGGAGCCCTGCAAGCAATGCAGAGCCAGCTCAAGAGAGAAGAGATATGAAAGCGTATAAATGTACACAGATTAAAGGATCCAATGCCAGATTAGCTATCTTGATGTCTAACGGGCTAACTCTGGAACACATTACTGATTACTCCTGTATTAAGAATGGCAAAATTTCATCTATCCTTGTATTTTCCAAGTTATTATCTAAGCTTGTACTAATCTTTTCCAAAAACAAAAGGGTTAAGCTTGTGTTAAATCCATCTGCCCTGGCATTATAACCAACCAGAGGCAAAGAAAGTAATTTCTCAAAATGACAGCAGTACAAGCTATCTAAATTCAAAGAAATATTTCAAACTTCCATAGGAATGGAGAAGAGACAAGTGAGAGAAACGAGCAAACTGAGCACTAAAATAAATGCCTCGTGATCTTGCTTATAACCAAACAAACAGGGAAATGCATCTTCTCTGGATGGAGCATTGCTGAGCAATTTCCAAGGGAAATTTGCAAAGTACTAAGCTGGCTCTAGCAGTTTGAATGAAAAGACATGATGAGTTTTTTGCAAATGTATGCCAAAAAACCTAATCCAAACTGGAAAGAAGAGAGGAAATCTCCTATGAGACAGCTTTTATAAAAGCTTCATTCAGGGCCTCCACCCTCATGTACTGCACCAGCCACCTTACTTTTTCCACTCTCTCTGGTCCAAGAAAGCACCGACTAGTATATTAAAAATTCTGGCTTTAAAATGTTTGGGAATGGACAGTGACAGCTGTATGTTTTACTAATCAGGCACAAATTATCAGCTGATGTTTTAGTCAAAATGGGTATCAAGATCTAGGTCTAACAGATTACAAAACAAGTAAACAAAAGTAACACAGATGAAAAAAAATATGACAAATATTTAAAATTTCTCAGTCCCTCCGAGAATTGGGCACTTTATAGTGGAAAAGTGTAGTCAGATTATTAAAACACAACACTAGTTACCTAGAGATACAGGTTACACTCTGTTCCCAGTCCAGTAAATAGGGAGTTTTAACATTTTTAACCAGAATTTCAAGCAAAGGCACTTCTCCTTCCAGCTGTACAGTCAACTTCCTTGGGAAAGGCATTTAACCCCTCAAAGTTCAGCATTCCTTTTACTAAAACAAATATATCCCTCTTACATCTCTTTCACATTAGGAACCATAATTAATTTTTCATTAAAATACTTTGAGCTACAAATTTCTACAAACTTTCATAATTTTATAAAAGATTATTTTAACTAACTCCCTTGCTTTCTACATACCATTCAAGAGAAGCACATGTTTTTTCCTCAGTTATGACTTATGGCAAGGACCGTTCAGTACAAGTGCAGAATGTGTTAAAAATAAGACCCTGGATGCTGGTATTACTCTCTGCTCTTCCAGGAGGTAGGCAGCTGTCTCTCTGCACCTGACAGTGTATTTATGATGAAATGTGGTCGATACATGCACCCAGAATTCTGGGAACAGATTTTGTGTGTATGTGACTTGCTTCCTCTTCCTCCTTCCACCTTTTTCTCCACCAGGATTCAGCTTCCTCAGGCTTTTTCTGTCTGACATGGCTTTCATGTCCCATTCACCTACTGTCAGAACTCCATGTATTGAATGGCAGCAGCTAATAAAACTATGCTCATCTCTTTGTGGCTTTTCATAAAACTACTCCACTCTGTGCTTTTTTTTTTTCCCCTTACTTCTGCTGTCTCTCTGTGCACACACAGTGTAGTGAATAAAAACCTCCCTTGCAACTATGTGAAATAGCATTTAACACTTTCACAAAACTGATATTTCTAAAAAGGGTATTTCATTACTCAAACATGCTGAAATTCATTGAGGTATTTTGTGTCATCTGTTTCTTCTTTTTAAATAAATTATTATTTTCATCATGGTGACCATTATGACAAGCTACCAATATTTATGAGGATGTAGCAACACTCATAGGAACAGAAAAAGTGACATATATGTGAACAGCTAAGAGAATCCATTTCAGCTTAAGGTGAACTTGGCAGGAGTTCCCAGTGCCAGAATGAAGATGATATCCTTACATGGATAAATACACGAGGTGTATTTATTACGTCAATGGATGTCTGTATTCCCACATCCAGCAAAGACCCCCGTGGGATTCCAGCCTGCCTCGAATCAGACCCACCATTTCTTGAAGGAGTTCAAACAGTTGTTCAATGACATCTTCATGAGATCAGCCACACAGCTGGCTTTCTGGTGAGCTTGGCTGGCTTTAAGTGGAAACTGTCAGTATCTGCCAAATGGTGGCCAGACACCAGAACAGACTTTCCAATTAGTGGAATACCCCATTTGATGGCTGGATGTGATTTTCCTGTGTGTGTATGTGCACGCTCCACCTGCGTGCTGCCACATCTGAAGGCTGCGGTGCTGCCCTTGCAGGGAGCCTGTCGTCCCAGGTGAACCAAAGGGGAGTCAGGCAGTCTCCTCCTCACTGGGCCAGCAGAAGCCGTGTCAGGTTTCCCACAGCTGAAAATCACTGTGTGCAGGTTTTACATAAGGGCCTGTCGGAGCCGGAGCGGCTCCCTTGCTGCCCACCAGTGAGCTGTGAAACACGGGTTATTAGTTCCAGATGCGGCTCCTGCGCCTTTCCTTCTGCAGAGAGTGTGCACAAGTCACTTCTTTTGGTTTCTTGGGACTCCCCAGAAATAGAAAACACCACCAAAAGTCACCGTGGATTTGTTATCCCTCAACATCAGGCAGAAAATCTTGTCTGTGAGCCAAGAGGGATCTGCGTTACACTCACTATGGACCTTACCTCCGATTCACAATGGACCTCACAGCAAGAACCAGAGCCTCGTATTAAGTACCAATCCATTGTCACTGCATGTCTAATACATGCAGCAGGTGTGCCAGCTCCATGACAGTCCCATTCACACTCTAACAGGAACCTTGTTTTGGACATAAAAGAGAAGCGCCTTGTGACAGAAACCAGAGGAGCACGTCAGCTGCATCAAAATTCACTATACTTGATCTATGTCTTCATGCCTCCAAACTTGAACCCTAAGGTTTTAAGGAACTGCCTCAAACCTGTCAAACTTCTTATAAGTTTGTTTCTCTCAAAAATATCACTACAGAAAAGTAATTTTTCTTATCACTTCTTAACTATAATAGAGGCAAATCCTATAGATGCATCTTTTTGTTGTACCATGTATGGTACAACATCCCCTTGTAAATTCAAACCATTTTCTTCTTACTACACTGTGATCATAATCAACACATAATTTTGCTAGAATTCACCATTTACATTTTGCATATTTGGGGGTGAAAAGGAATCCAGCTTTAATTGTTCATGAGAAAAAGTGGGCCAATAGAGAAGCTGAGCCTGCAGTTTTCAGGCGTATCAGAAAGTATAACTTCTTAAAGCCTGAAAACATTCCAGTGCAAAACATTTTGGGCTCACGGAAAGGTAATTGTGAAAATATACAGGCCCTGTGTAAACGTTAAAGCATTTACGAGGTCCTTCAAGGATTTCAATCTGACAGATTGTTGGCTTGTCTTCACTCTCCCTGTATTCATAACTTCTCTTGTACATCCTTGGATATGAGGACTGCAGTAACCACCAGTGCACTTCCAAGGGCAGTGGGTCAGCACTGTGCCATTACTCAGCCTCCAGCCCTTCCTATTGAAGGAGGGTGCTGCCAGCCAGGTCTCCAGGATCCCTGACCCCAGCCAGCTCCACACTTGCTCCTCACCCACCGCTCCATGGAAACCTGCAGCTCCAAACCTGGAGGGCACAGTGCCAGCTCTCATCCTGGGCATTTTAGGAAAGGGAATGCCTGAGACTGGGGAAGGTTTGTTTTAGACTGGAGGAAGGGTTATATCTGTTGGTATTTACTGTAGCATGGGAAAGGCAATTAGTTTTATTTGTTCAGAGTCTGCTCTAAAAATAAACAGTAATGCAGCTGGAATCTTGGGCTTCTTTTTATGTTTTCACCAATCTAAATAAATAAAATATTTTTTATTCATGTAGTACCTTTGGACAGTAGCTTCATTAAATAGTCAAAATGGGAGCATCTTTTAGAGTTCACAAGAAATTCTGCCTTTACATAAGGCCTTTTGTTTAAGAAATTGACAATACTAGGCAAAGACAACAGATGCTGAAAGCCACATGAGGTATGGAGATATTGTTTTCCCCTCTGTAACTGAGAATACTGAAAAATGAATTGGTTTGGCCAAAGCAACATGAGGAAATGGGGCAGGCCTGAAAACAGAACTCCTGCTTCCCTCCATATAGCCTTCCTCTTCCTGTCTCCTTTGAATATTCACAATAATATGATTAAACTGTTTGCAGGTGACTTTTTTTTCCTAAAAGATTTGGACACTGAAATCACTTCATCAAAAATTTGAAATTCAGGGGGGAAATTTAACTGTAGAAAACAGTGTCTCTGTTCTCTGAGGATTAAAGCTGAAAAGGCCCATTAATTCATCTTTGTAGATCCTTCAGCATCACTGAGTTTTGGGTTTTTTTTCCAAAAATCCTACAAAGAGAGAAAATCAGGTCTCCTGAAAAGTACAAAGCTAAGTAGCCTTGTTTACCAAACATGCCTCCATAACATAAATATTTGGGTTAATATACAGCAGTAACTCTGCCCAGCTGGAAGTTTGCCTTCCATTCATGTTCAGATTAACCTTCTTCACACAGGTTCATGTGCACCAACCCTTCACTTTGTTTTGTAGTTTTTAGGAGCAGTTCTGGATAACCTGGTTGCAAGCATTCTGAAAGCTGTTGTACAGTGAAGGAAGCTGGCATCAGACCCTGGCCAGGTTAAGAGGATCATGAAAGGAGACATGAGCAGAGCATCCAGACTGTCCCACACAGAGCTGCTGTTGGTACAGGAGGGAGCAATGTGTCCTTTCACCCATCCCACATGGGCACCACCAACACCACCACACTGAAACCAAGGCAAGGCTGTGCTGCTTCTCTTCCTCGCACATACAGCAGCACCTGGTTCTGCCACTGTATTTTTGTCAGGGGGTTAATTGCACTGTTTATGGCTCATACTGCTGCTTCTCAGGTAATGGGATCCCACCAAACTCGAAACCCAGCACAGGAGAATAGGCCAAAAAAGGAATAAAAATGGTTCTTTGCCATGTTTTCTTAAACCTGACATAGGCTTAAAGCCCAAACATAATTTTAATAAATCTCACCCACATCTCAACACCTTCCCTCCATCTTTTCTGTGGTAGCCAGGATTCTCCCGAGACAAAGCATGGCCTTGTTACAGCAGCTCCCTCTTTCCCTTGTGCAGCCAGAAAAGGATCCAGCTTCCCCCACAAACACTCTAGAAAAGATGGGCTCCATGCCCTCTGATGCTAAAACATTGCCAAGTCCACCACTTAATGATGTCTGTCAGTATGAAAGCACCAAGCAGACATAAAACACACAGCTTCTCAAAGAGGCGAGGCAGGATGCACCACATGTTGCACCAGGCTGGCAAGCTGTCTTTGAGTGAATACTTGTGTCAGCAAGACGAGAAAAGAATCTTTTCATGCAGTAGTTGCTAGCGTAGGCCCAAACCAAAAGCACCCTCCCAAAAGTATGGTGATTTTCAAAATCCAAGGCATCATCTAAAAAAAAAAAATCACTAATTACCCAAATTTTATTACAGGCCAAACCAAGACCTTGGATCCCGAATAACCCTCAAACTTGCGCTGGCTCAAATTCTGGATCCAATGTCTGCGGTGTGGGCTAAGGCAAAACTAGAAGGGAGAAAAAAAAAAGAAATCAGCCTTGCTCCATGGATCTTTAATATAGGGCCACCTCTGATACACTTTAGAAAAATATAATGAGACCACTATAATATATATTCCAGCCAAAATTCTTGGCTCTCAAGACCAGCTTTATATGGTATGCAATAGAGAAACACCCAGGAGACGCTATAAGAACTTTGACAAGGCTAATATTAAGCTAGAACAAAACAGAACTACTGGCACCAACTCCACTCAGCTCTTAAGTAAACTTGTCCCATTAAAAAGTAGCCTCAAAGATATTTTCTCTCTGAAGTGTATAGTAGCTTATAAAAGGCAGGAAGGGTTGCCAAGTCATAGATGTGTTCAAGTACTCCTTACCCTCATTAAGGAACATTCCCTGGCAGCCAGCAGCTTTGAGTGTTCCAGTGAACCAGATTTTATAAGGGGGGTGTTTACAGTGGTGTGCAATGTAGCTGGAAATCATAGTGCACTCTAGCAGCCCTGTACTAGATACAGCTGTGTTTGGAGCCTTATCACCCAGAGCACAGAATAAAACAGGCAGGGTGATCAATGAGGTTCCAAAAATATAATGAGTATTAAGAAAACAAATCTTAAGCCTCCCTGCTCCATAGGAAGCAGAGCATCCAGAGATGACAGTGCCTAAATACAAATTAGGCAGTGAAATACCACTGAAGATCCAGGTCTCACTTCCACCAGTTTCATATATTTACAGAGATGTCTTTATAGTCAGCATGTAGATAATGGAGTTTCTCAATGTACCCACTGACTTCTGCAGCAGTTAGGAGTTACATTCCTTTGTGGAGCTGGACCTTAATCCCGCCCCCTTCCTTGCTCATCTAAGGGCTGGTTTTGCTTCTCCATTCAATGTCTCAGGTATTTTCTGCCTAGGGATATTATCCAGACCTCTAAGAGGAATCAAGAAAATTATCAAACACAGAAGGTCTTATCCTCCTCAACACCAATGAAGAACCGAGGAAGAGAAGATCCACACTTTCACAGTACCAGTGCTGAGGACCTAAAATCACATTTCTCTTGAGTCTGTCACTTTTCCTCTCTGCTACCAACCAGGTGCTGTTTACCAAAGGTTTTTCAGTTTCCATTGAAGAAGGATCCAAATTTATGTGGCATTCAAGCAAGCTGTTAGTTATCTGAATCTTTCACTCTGCATACACAAATATAATTTATCACCTGTTTATAAATACATACTAGCTACCAGTTCCTACACAGCTGACCCCTGTCCCTGTTTTGATTTGGGGAATCCAGCAATGCACAGTTTATACATTCTGTGATCTTTCAGAGTAATAGTGAGCAAAGATGCAGAACCTGACACAAATGTAACTGTGTCACCCACGCTTTCCCAGAGCAGTAAACCCTCAACCAAGTTGACACAACCAGAGGAAGAGGACAGTCTCTGCAAAACGACATCTGGGTGTAGGCATTTGAAGATAAAAATACTACCAAAGTGTAGCAAATAAGTGGAACTTAAAAACAGCAGAGACTTACATACACAGGGTGGTCACTGAGATAAAAGGAAGACTGAAGAAGTAAATAGGTAGGCTCCCACAGCATCTTGTTAGCTACAGGATCAGTCAGAGAGAAAAAAAAGAAAAGATACCTTAGTCCACAGGGAAAATACATGGAAAGAAAAGTTCATGGCCGGACACCTTTCTGTAGAATTTCTGCTCAAGAACTTCTACTAAAGTTTCAAGCATGCTCAGAAGCAATGAGGAAAGAGAGATAAGGTAACTTGTAATGAGACTAATTTTATTTTTTCTGTCTTGTCTTAATCTGTGTATTCCCCATGCTAGGGAAAGTAACAAGATCTAGGGCTTTGAATTCTTACAAAGACTGCATGTTAGGCCTAATAATTTGTTTCAATTATTATATTTTTTACTTTAAGAGGCAAAAAAATATATTCCTTGAGTCTCTATTCAGAATTTGGGATGCCCAGGCTATAAGATAGCTGGGGATCAGTCCAAATCTCAGAGGTCTAAGGTCACTGAATGGTGAAGCTTCATTTTTTTGAGAGGATAACAAGGTAACAGAGCATCCAAGAAGGGTGCTGGAGAGACCAGGGACATAGAATCATATACTTATAGAATAGTCTGGGCTAGAAGGGCCCTTAAAGATCATCCAGTTCCAACCCCCTGCCATGGGCAGAGACCTTCCACTAGACCAGGTTGCTCCATCCAACCTGGCCCTGAACACTGCAGGGGTGAGGCACTCTCACCATAATAAAGGTCTTCCTTATGTGCAATCTAAATCTCTTTTAGTTTAAAACTGTTGACCCTTATCATATCACTACAGGCTCTGATAAAAAGTCTCTCTCCATCTTTCCTATAAGCCCCTTTAAGTATTGAAAAGCTGCAACAAGGTGTCCCCAGACCCTTCTTTTTTTCCAGGCTGAACACTCACAACTCTCTCAGCCTTTCTTCACAGGAGAGGTGGACCAGCCACCTGATCATTTTTGTGGACCCACTTCAAGAGATCCATGTGCTGAGGGTTCCACAGCTGGATGCAGAGTGCCAGGTGGGGTCTTACAATAGCAGAGTAAACCTGCTGATCACACTTCCTTTTATGCAACCCAGGATACAACTGGCTGTCTGGGCTGCAATTACACATTGCCAGCTCATATCTAATTTTTTGTCAGCCAGTATCCCCAAGTCTGCAGGTCTGCTCTCAGTCCATTCATTACCTTGTCTGTACTGGTGCCAGAGATTGCCCCAGCGCAGGTGCAGGACTTTATGGAACTTCCCGAGGTCCACAATGGCCCACTCCTCAAGCCTGTCAAGACCCCTGTGGATGGCATCCTTTCCCTCAAGCAGATGAACAGCACTACTCAGCTTTTTCTCATCCACATATTTGCTGAGGTTACAATCCTACTGTCCATGATAGTTGCTGGGGTCAGCCTTTTTATCCTTCTTTAAAACAGGTATGAAGTTTCCCTTTTTCCAGTCACTGAAGACTTCACCTGACTGTCATGACTTTTTAAATATGATGGAGAGCAGCTTAGCAACTACATCTGCTATTTCAGATATATATCAGCCTATTCAGACTATGTCTAAGAGGATTTAGGCTAAAACTTGGCAGTCTGTAAAGTGTCTAGCTATAAAATCCTTACCAAGTTGTGATGCTATGTATTTTGCTTTAGAGTATTGGGGTAGTCTGTGATCAGGTTATCCAGAAACTTTCTTTAATGTGCTTGGAGAGAAAAAAAAGAAGGAGTGGGAGGAAAATGAAATTTTATATATATATAAATGTATATATATATATATGTCCTTCAAGTGAATAGGACCTCACTCTGAACCAGGAAAGCAGTTATAATTCTTTCCATGGGCTTGTCAACTAATTGGAATACCATGGGAAACTTTATGGCTTCTTCCCCTCTGTTTTATCTGCTGTGGTACATATAGAAGTCATCCATAATGTCACAGATTGTTTTTATTTCCTCCTACTGCATTGCTGGCAATTTTTCCTCTCATGATAAATACAGTTAGATTATACCCAGCATTCAATGTGCTTGTTAAAACCTTTCAGACATGGCTACATTTGGAAGAAAGTGTGGACAGAGTGAGTCACCAACATTTTATTTTTCTAGAGGGTCGTTCGAAGCTAAAAGATTGTCCAGTAGACCTCAATAGTAGAAAAGTGAAGTGTCCTGCAAATAGCTTTGGCTGTGGATACATACCTAATTAATTCCTAGAGAACGTCTCAAAGAATCAGCATTTCTGCTAATTATTATATAGAAGACAATAGTACAGAGTTGTCACTACCTAGGATAAATACAGACGCAGCACCTACAGTTAGGAGAGGAAATTACACTTATTACCTGACATAAATGCCATGAAAAAAATGAAGCTTTGGATACTGGTTCATACACTGAAAGACACACAGGACATGTTGGATTGATGTAGATTAAAAAATAAAGGATGCAGCTTTTTTTCATGTAGTCTTTAGTTAATGCAGGCACTTCCAGAAAACAATTCTTCTTACCTCCCTTAAATTGCTGTCCTTGGATGGCAGGAATCACCACCTGAAAGTGTACATCTTATGGTACCCAATATACAGAAGGCCAGACCAGTCACCCAGAAGTCAAACCAAACTCCACCATACTCTGTTGTTCCTCTCTTCTATGGCTTTTGCTCACAAGAAACAGTGACAACAGTCTGTGAAATCCTTCACTGGATTCTCAACTGGACCGCTAACAAACAGCATCCAACTGGGCATTATGGAGCACCTACTGCTCTCAGGACTCCAGTGGCAATGGCAATTCAGATCCTACCGTAAGCCTGAAGAGAAAGGGAGTCTCTTTCCTTCTATTTGTACAGCAAACAACACCATGGGGACCTTGTTCAGGAGCCGGGTCTCCATTTTCCCCTTTTCCTCTCTAAGCTCCAGGTCTCAGAGAACCCACACAGCCTCTGCAAAGAACATGACTCAGAAAAATTACAGATCAGCAACGTGAGAGACCTCACCATTTTCTCCTGTAATGAACAAAAGGTTCCACATCCAAGTAGGGAATTCAAGCATTTCAGATTCATGAGGGAACCCCACAGGCATCTGTTGAACAAGTCACCACTCATCTTGGCCAGCAGGACAGCCAGCACTGTCAGTGGGGAGCACTGGACATCATTTGTCAACTCTACCTAAGAACAAAATGGAACAAAGGACTTTATATTTCTTTCATCTAACTGGAGACAAAGGCAATGGTTGCACGAACTACCTACTTCTTTAACAAGGGAATGGAAAGCAACTCAGTCCACTGAAAGGGGAAGGGCGCTCCCCTTTCCCAGTAAGAGGTTATTAATCAACATTTCCATCAGAGAGTCTTGGCCAGTGCTGTGACAGTTCCCCCTCCCATCCCTGTCATCTTGAAGCATGACACTTACATTAAAACTCACATCTGATTCCTGTATTTCAGGTGGCTTGTGATAATTTTGATGTAAAAGAAGACAGTAAGTAGAGATGAAGTAGCCAGATTGCTTAAAATAGCTTGGCATTGTGACAAATATTTAAAAATGCAAACAAATCCAAATATTTCTTTTCGTTCTTGCTGAGCTCAGGAGATATAAAATTGTTTTCCCTTACTCCTGCTTCCTGACAGAACAAGGTCCTTGTACAAACATTGTCCTGAAGGATGCCAGAAAAGGGATGAAGCAGCTTCCAACAGAAGTCCATCTCAGGAGATCAAGCAGCAGGAACATCAGATACATGCAAAAAAACGCTGGGCAGTACAAGGCAAGGTGCTGGCATCCGTGTTCCCACAATCACAAACCCATGAACTGGCATGAAGTGCTGGTTGTAGAAAATCCTATGCACAAATTATGGTATCTTACCCAAAACATCTCTCCCAAGTATGGTTGGCCTTTCTACCTTTGTAGTGACTATCTGGTCAGACGAGTGGTGAAATATGTAGTGTGTTTTAATACTTAATTACCCTTGAGCTAATTGGTTTCACCTCCATGGTTGTGTACAACCACTATAACTAAGCACAAAGGTAGACCAAGTTCACCTGACCTGCTACTGCAAATGTCCAACACCTGTGGTGGAAGTGACTTAAAGCACACCCCTACCACTGCCTTTGAGCAAAGGATTCAGAGTGGATCCTCCTACACAAAATAGAGAGTAATGTCACTGCAATTAGTGTAGTTTGGACCCAACTCACAATGAAGTCAAATATTTTCCATGGTGAAAACCACTGCACAGAGGTATTTTTCTTACAATATCTTACTACGGCTTTTTAGTAAAAATTATCTTCTCCTTTCACATCCCACTATTTCTCCTATCATTGCATCCATTAAACAGACATATTCATTAGCAATTCCCCCTGGGACTAAATATACAACCTTTCCTCATAACACTAAGAGGTTTTTGCCCAGAAACTTTTCTCCAATTCAGACAAAGTGAATTACAGCACATGGCCATTTAATAGACCTCATCAGTCAGAGATTGTTAAGTACTTCAAATATCTACATTCAAAGAATGCCAATAAACACATTTCTGCATGATAAGCTGTAGGAAATATATCCAGACTTAAATTTTCACCCTCCTTCTGTCTCTGTTCTGGGTTTGAAAAGATAACATTCAGGATGATTTACAGCATAGCCCAACAAGGGACTCATGTGTCATAGTCAGCCATGTACAACAGAGCCATGCAACTGTCCTTTCTACTTGGACATAGCCAGAGATTTCCAATAACACCACAGCATTCTTTGAATTTCTCTTTAAACCTAGCATTCAACTGTTTGATTTAAAAACAGGAACATGTCAGTTAAAAGGAAAACAGTAACTGTGGGATTTTAAGAATTGCTTCACCATATCTGCTGCAACTCATTCACACAGATGGATACTCCTTTATAGTGGATTCCTTTTAAGGTTTTTTTAAAGTATCTTGCTACAGGAAACTCTTCTGGAATAAAACCAACAGTAAAAATTACTACTAAAAGCTATAAAGGCACTTTGAAACTCTAAATATAAAAACTCTTGAAACTTAAACTCTAAAAAATACTTTGAAGTGATTGTTTTAACCTATGCAGAACATCTTCAGAACAGCAAGAACCAGAGCCTGGCTCTCCAGTCACCTCTTCTTGTTTTTCATCCCATTTTATCCCTTCCTCCCACCCTTCTAGGAGGATCAGTCAAGCTGACCTGGCCCAGACCTTCATCCTTTACTGTCGGAAACATTCAGCCAGCATTTTACATCTGTGACTGAGAAGCCCTGAGGCTTGTGCTGATTTTCCCCAGCCCTGCAGCCTTCCTGAGAGCTGGGATCTGAAGGCAGGATGGCTCCTCTCTACAGCAGCATTCTGAATGCTCGCAGCAAGTGGCTCTGCATTCAGTGCTGGACTTCGCTCCCTCCAAGGGTTAACGCCTGTCGAGCAGAAATGCTGTTTATCTTTGGCAGGCTAGGATGGCTGAGGTCATTTTTTAAAAGACATGTTTAAAGCATTTTGAGCAATATCTTTTGTATGTAAGTAAGTTTAAACTTTGGCCACAATAGTGCCGGTGGAGTTGTTCTGAACTCTCACTGTAGATGGAAATTGGAGAGGCAATTTCTGTGAGACAAAATTTTCTTGGAAATAGGCAATACTGGAGTGAAAACATAAAAGAAAATGTGCAGATGACTTAAAAATCAATTATATATTTGAAGCATAAGCATAAAAAACAGATAAAATCATTAGTAAAATTTCAAGAAAAGTTTGCATGAAATTTTAACCCATTATGTGATCTTAAGATAAAGTGAAGTCATGCACTAATTATAGATCAAGTTATTTATGAACCCCAGTCTAAAGGAAAGTCTTACCTAAAAATTTTCTTGATTTCACATCCAAGTACTTAGAGACCTGGAGAAAACCATTAATTGAGAGTTCAAATAAATTCTGGGAAAGGGAATTGCAACAAAGAAAGATTCACACACAAAAAATGCAGTCATTCATATAATAAAAAGTATGCTGTCTTAGTGCTGAAGAGGAAGGAAGAAATCATCAAAACCTGCAGCTAAAACCCCAGTCTATTAATGACAAGGGTGATGGCAATTCAGCAGCAAAGTTCTCCTTAGGGTATCTTAACAAAAACCACGGAAGCAGAAGTTTAACCCAAGAACTGTGACAGATTCAAGTCATCTCGTACGAGCACATGTACAGGCACGAATCTTCACACACACATAACTGTGCTCTTCATAAGGCTTTATGGTATTCCCTGTTTAGAGAAGGGCCATCTGCTCCCTGCTGAGAGAGACAAAGTGCAGAGCCTGGGGATTCAGCCGCATGGGGGAAGTTCATGCTCAGTGAGCTTGGGTGTGAATTTACTGCATACAGCCACTCTGCCCTATCTGCCCATTTGGGTACCCTCGGTGCTTGGGAAGTGAAAAACAGTGTATTTCACCTTCAAAAAGGAGCGTGCCTAACTCACACAAAAGCACTCTTGACACAAACCTGCACAAAAACACTCTTAGTAAGTACTAGAATCATCCACCGAAGGGAATTAGTGCCAAGTAACTAGCAGGCTGTAAATCCATACTGGAGTTCCCTGCATGTTAACTCTCCCAGCAGACAATGCCCTTGTGAGCCCGGAGCAGCAGCCAAGCCAGCCCAGCCATAGCCCAGCACCAGCAGGAGCCCATGTGGTCCAGGGCTGGCAGCTTATACAGTCTCTCCTTTAAAATTATCTATGTGTGCAAACCTGTTCCTAAAGATTGTCAGAAAGGAACAAGCTATATAGATTACTACAGAGGGAGAGAGAAGATATAGGTGACAAAAGCTGAGAAAGGAGGGAGGGAAGTTGGGGGCAGTCACGAAACGCTTAAAACTCTTCAGCCATAAAGGGAGATGTTTCATTTATTGATATTCATTCCAAGTCTGCATTCTAGGGGCTGCTCTTTAGGATGCAATTTATTCTCTGTGCATATTGCCAGATTTTTTTTTTTTTTCTGCTCCTTTTGATCCTACGGGTGAGACAGGCTGTGCCAAAAATGCCTTTGCCTAGGGCACCCTTCTATGCAAAGCCAGCAGCTCTAATAGGCACTGGAAGCACTCGGTGCTGACACTTCATACATCAGCAGCCTAGTAAATTGTACCTATTTTTTTTTTCAATAATCTCTCTATATACAAAATCCTGAAAAACATCATTTACACACAAAGAGACCACGATTAATTTATCAGCACAGTTATTCAAACCTCTTTAGACATCATCTTTGTCACCAGAGGAACTTTTCAACAGCCCCCAACAGTCTTTAGTTTCTCAGGCCTCCACATCATTATAATCTATTAGGCACCTTCATGTTAGCTCTGTTTTATTATATAACACATAATTATGCATTTCATTAACAGCATCAGCAGGCACAGTACATCAAAGAGAGAAAGGCAGCTGCCCAGGAAATTCAAAAAGATGCAGTTTACTTAAAGCTTACTGTTAAAAACCTACCCCACTTTCAGTTAAATTGTGACTAACATGTTTCAAAGATTTTACTCTGGCTCAGAGAGCAGAGTCCAAACAACCTCATTAGACACAAGGCTGCTGACACAGTGAATATTCCCTGAACCCTTGATATTTCCAATAATAGAGAAGAAAAAATATCATCAGCTAGCTATATAGTGCAAATCAATTTTCCTTCTTCTACTGAAAACCCACTTAGCCAGAGATTTCTTTTGCTACTTGCAGCCTACAAGGACAAATGCAGAAGTGAGGGCCTATCAAAAAAATTTTAAAATATATTTATTTTGTATTTTAATTAATTTTTCAAGATTTTATCAAACAGATGAGCTGTCTGGCCAACTGAAAAAAAAAAAAAAGGTAAAATCTTCTACCTTCAGATGATATAAAAATCATCATCCTTGGAAGAGACAAATGCCCCAGAAGAAATAATTTTGTCATTTTTCACAAGATTGCACTAAACTAAAAGGCCTGGAATTAAGAAAACATTTAGGAAAAAGAAACAAGTAGCTGCATGACAAAGGTACAAAGTACATATGGGAGCAAGTTTAAAAAGGAGGTGGATGGGAAGGGACATGAAGTCTCAGTACTACCAGCCAAATCAAATAGTTTTGGAGTTGAGGCTGCAGCTGGCATAATGCACTAGCTCTGGGCACAGTTTCCCAGTCTTCTCCCAGATTTTGTAGAAGAGTACACACTACCCCTAGAAAGCACCTTTCAGTTCTCACGTGTAGAACCAGAACTTCCCTCATTGGAAATTTTTGCTACTATTTATAAAATATACCAAGAAAAAATGCTCATGGTCAAGAGAACATTTCCAAAGGGTGAAGGGCTTGTAGCCAGCAGAAAACTTTTGATCATTCTTCTCTTGGAGCAAATACGAACAAGGTTGCAAATTAATCATTTGATGTAAAGAATGGAAGGAGACTACAATTCCCTATTCACAGCAGTAAAAGAGCTGTGCATGCAGCTTTCTTGAGAATAGGAATTTATGGAAGTAACATCAAACAGGATTAAGTTACTTGTATTGTCACAACCATTTCATAGACAATGCAGATCTGCATTTCAATTTCTTTAATCTTCGTCTTATCATCTGCTGGCCCTCAGCAACCTGTGTGTTGGAGCACTTGAGTCACTTTAATTGCCACTTAATAATGTCCTGACAAACTATGAATTGAAATCCCGTTATCATGATCCACTATTTCCATCTGGGATTATGCCAAAAGAGGCACCTTCTCCACATATCGATACAACTGAATACTCCCTTCCTGAACTTGCATTAATCTCTCTCTTTAAAACAAAGTGAAAAATATTCCTTTCCTGTGCACTTCACCTTTAAAGAAATCCTTTATAGTCTTAGGACTACGTTCATTAACTCAACTCGCTTTACTGTCTCCTTATCACTCACCACCATCACCGCTGAAAATTTTTGGAAAAGTGGGATGCTGCATTACAGTAAACATAAATCTCCCAAAAAGGCCCGATTGTCATGCTAGCCCTGAAAAGTTATGCACTAAAAGTTCTCTCACCCTGCTGAAAATGATTATTTCTTGCAGCCTGAGGCACACGAAGCTGTGCATCACACTCTACAAAGGGCGGCACACCCAGCGTAGGTTCACTGTGAGGATGTCCTGCCAAACCCTCATGCCAGGAGGATTGCACAATTAATGGGATTCTTCCTCTTCCAGAACTCAACACCCTTAACTATTCCAAGCCATTACAAGGAGTAGGCAGCCTCTAGTACCCTAGAGCTTCACTGCTGCCAAGACAGAGCACAAAAAAAATATCTTAGTGCAAGGCACATACTTTTTAAGCAAAGTAGTTCTAATGAATCACACTGGTGCACTACTTCATGATTTAACTTAATTCGTAGTGTTAAGTGAGCTCTCATCCCAGTTTTCTCTAATGCAAATTTAAATATTTTTGTGAGTTTTTATGAAGCCAAACAGTATTTTGTTGATGATTTTGTTGGTAGAAGAGAGAACGATTTTTTCTAAGACCTTGTACAGAAGCGGGACATTGACTGCTAAAGAGAACATAAAAATACCCAGCACAGCTAAGTAATCCCTGGAAACATATCAAAATCCTTTGAGCCTCAGTCCTTGGGAACTTGATGGAAAATGCTATGCAAATGTTTCATTTCTTGTTTCAGCCCCTCAGGGCCTATAAATACACCTGCTTTGACAGGTTGTGGCAATGGATGCAAGTGGTATCAGAAACAGTATTGGTGATAGCAGTGACTCTTGCCAAGATCCCCTGGAAAGATATCTATCAGTGATTTTTTCTGTAATCTGGCCCTTCACCTTACATACACAGCAGACACAAAACCCTGAAAGGAGGTTTCAAAGCCATCTAAATCTGTGTCAGAAAGGTAACACTGGTATGTGTTGTGTCAAGTGAACTTTCTATTAATAAAAATAGCAGCAGTGTGTGTGTGCGTGTGTGTTGCTGAATATGCCCAAACATTCAGCAGGCTCACATATTAAATCTTTTCAAAACAAGCACTCTACTGTATAATAACCCAGCTAAGCAACCTGGTACTTTCTTAACTCACAGTGTTGCAGAATGCTTTTAATTATGATTCATGAGCATTTTTTAAAATAAAGTAGACAGCTGCAGTGAATCTCTGTAATATTTAAGTGATGCTAAAGCCAACATTTCCAGGATGCCAGAATTCTAACAACCTCAGCTCCTCAGGTCTAGAAAGGGCTGGAGAAGAAAGAGACACTTGACTACAGACAGCTGCAGACTACACAAGGTTTATAACGAGGCTTTTTGATAAACACTCTATGCCACAGGCTGAGAACCTTATTTCAACTTTAACTTCAGTGGGAGAATAGAGCTTAAATAACAGAAAACTTACAAAATCTTTCTGTTGTCAAAACGAACATAGGTATTCATTCACTGCCAGTTTCATAAAGAACTGCATTACAAAATCTGAGGTCTGAAACCATTTCCCATCCCCTTCTCTGTGAGAATAGTTTCACTTATTTCATTTTCCAGAAAAGCTACTGCCAAAAAACACACAGTGCTCTTCCCCTAGTTGGAGTAAATTCAACAGAAAATAGTAGGACCTAGTATATTTAATAGTTTGCTGATTATGCATTGTTACTCCGATTATTTTGGGATTAATTTGACTAAGACTAGAATCTGTACTACACTGCTCTGCATCTCCTTTCTAAAAAGGTTGCAATCTGAAGTAGTGCTAAACATACCATCTGAATACACTGGGCTCCTCCCAACAGGCAGTGGAAGGAGAGCAAACACCCTGTTAGGAATATCTGCAGGCTTGAAGATTTTGAAAAATTGTTCTGCTAGGGTTTAATCTTTTCATTAGAAAAAATATCAGGAAGCTCAGTAACAGAAAGTTAGGCCCTGTCAAAACAACTTCTGTGAACCATCTCAGGTGTAATCACAAACGGTAAGGGATCCCTAAACTGTTTAAGTGTGATGGGCTGATGCATAAAACAGCCTAGCACTGGGAAGAACCTGCCAAATTATTTTCCAAATAATTATGCACTTCCTCTGCCGCCTTCTAAGGAAACATGATGTGAAAAATCTTGAACACTACCCATTTGTCACAGCTTCTGCAAAAGATTTTCCTTTCCCCACCAAAATCAGATGGAGAAGCAGCCTTGTGGCATTCTCTCATGGGGAGTTAAAATGAAGACTGTGGCCATGGAGAGAATCCAAAAGCTAAATTCAGTATTGAGTAATCCTGCTGGAGTAACAGCATTTAAGGCATCTATTTTTGAACTATTTTTAAGCAGCTAAGGAGGAGACAATTTGAACTTGCCTGTTGGGTGGGCACATATGCCTTCCTGCCCTTCCAGTAAGGACTCTGCAGCACATGCCTTGTTAGCCAACAGTGCAAAAAAATGCTCCCTGATCCAGAGCATGCACATGTGTACTCATTGTAAAGCAAGGATCAAAATCTCCTCTCATCTACACCTGTGTAGCCCAACATAACCTGTCATGAGCCTCTACTGCATTCTCACACAGCAATGGCTCTCCTGACAGAGTGTGCTCCCTATCATTCTCTCTCCAGGAACACAATGTCCCTTTCATGCCCTTCCATCTTGAGCAAGTCAGAGGAAGGCACAGTCAGAAATCTCCCAAGGTCTGTGCTGCCAAAGTGTGCCGTGAGGATGCAGTCGCTTGTTACAGCCAGTTCTCCCTTGTCTTCATCTGCTCCCTCCTGAGTATTGCAAACACTCTGCTGAATGAGTGGGAGAAAGGGAAGAGTATGACTCAAGCCTTCCAAAAAAACTTTTTCTCTAAACAAGGGTCAGACTGAGGAACAGGGTGAAATGGGAGCAGTATAACTAGAGTGACCTGATGTCAGCCATTTGCTGCGTGATCTGAAGCACCAAAAATCACAGTTCCAATTATCTCCACAGTCTATGCAACTCCATCCTCTCTGACGTCAGCCACTGCTGTTTCACACATTGCACCAGGAACTGCAGAAATCACCTGCTGCTGCACAACTCACCAATGGATAAAAACCTAGTTGGCCACTGCCAGTTTGGGGTGTTAGTGGGGTTTTATTTTAGAGATACTAGAAAAGAGCTCAGGTCTGGCTCTGCAAGCTTGCCTGAGACACATGCATCAGGCACTCAAGAGTTTTTCCATCATCACTCTTTCATATTTCATCATGAGAGAAGAGCTGTCATTAAGACAGGTCAAGACAGGTCCCACTGGATGCCATTTATGCTCCTCTTTTCCTCAGTGCTTCTACTTTTCCATGTGCTTTCACAGCTTCCCCTTGATGCCCATCTCCATTCAGTCTTGTTCATGACAGCAGCACACCTTTCACCCGCATTCATTGCTACCATCATGTGTGTCATGAACCCAGTCTTATTCCTTTTCCAAAAAAACAGAGGACATGTAGAAACTGTATCAATGAAACACGTTGCTCTGCCCAAGGGAGGATCATGATCCTTCCTTAGGGATTTACCTCTCTCAGGACCTACAGTAGGAGCCTCCATCCCACTGACACATCCTGTCCAGCCCAGCAGCTGCTGTGTTGTGTAACCACTTGCTCCTGTTTCAGCAGGGTTCAATAACCAAATGGGGATCTCTGGCCCCAAGCTCCCATTCATTAGAGCACCCAGTCACATGGGGAGTTTAACTCAAAATTATTATAAACCCCTCAGGCCAGGAAAAAAAAAAAAAAAGATAGGTTTATTGTGGTGGCTTTTGTCCCAGAGATAAATAATATTCTCAGAATTTGGAAAATAACACTATTGGCAGCATTATGAAGGTTTTAAAGTTAAAAATACAACAAAATTTAATGGTTTCAGATACTTTTCATGTCAATGTAATTGTAAAATGCCTTTAATATGGAAACAAATTAAATTTGGCAAAGAATTAGTACATAAGACATCCCAATTGCATTTTGTAATTCAAAAAAACCTGAAAAGAGATAAGATACTGTGAATTAAAAATAACTTCTGCATGTTAAATTCTCATGAACTTTCATTAAGGTTTGTGTTATATGTCCCAAATGTACCATTGTATGTTGTAATGCACTACATCCCCTTATTTATAAAATACTTTTAAAGCTACCGATAGCTAGAGCCAGGAAAATGACTATACAAAAATGTTGTCTTCTCACATTACAACTTCATTTCCAACGTGTGTATTTAAAAGAGAGATGTAATCTCAATTTCAATATTTCAGATGCACAACTGAACTTTCTCAAAGTTCAATGCCAATTGAATCCATATACAATTCAGTTGTGTCTGTTTATTTTACTGATAAAATTTGGTACCAAAGCTGACACAGATCTATTAGAGATAGAGCTGAATTCTCTTCTAGTTTGGGAATTACCTGCAAGCTAACCAACAGTCCCATTGTTGCAGTTCTTCTTTACAGATGATGAATGAAGGGCTCAGAGGGGACTTATTCTGACTTATTGAGCTGGGTTCACAAGGCTACCATCCAGAAAGAAAAAGGGTTTATTTCATTTTCCCTACAAGCATACGTCTTTTATCAAGTGTTCCAGTGACCTGACAAATTGTTTATCATCCCCATAGAGCAGCATTTTTCAGGTTAGAACCCAAGAAGCTTTCATTTGGAATGCTGTATTGTCATCTCCTGAGAATTTTAAAATCGGATTGGCCTCTCAGATTAAACTACGTCTCCCACGATGCACCGTGTACTGGACCTCCTTCTTGAACATACCAAGAAAATTTCTTTGGTGTTTCATGGCAAATATTTCATTCCTTAAAGAAAAATGTTAACAAAGAACAACAAAGTTTGTAGCAAGACAAGTAAATTTTTTTTGTTTGTTTGTTTGGGTTTTTCAGATGTTCAGCTTTCTGATGAAATGTCCAAGGTTTTTGTAAAAAAAAAAAATCTGAAGTCCTCATTTTTGGTCAAAAATAAAGGAGAAGCAGACTTTTTGAAATTATTCCAAACAGGGTGATGGTGAAAAAGCAAGCTGTTGCAGACTTCAGTGTTTACCATCACTCCAGCCACGGAGTTATTTTACTGTGTTTGACCATAATATCATATTAATCTTACTTGACCATAAGATCTTTTGCATGAACAAGAAACTCATGTACTTCAGATCAGCCTGTTCTCCTGCTTCCTGGTATGCCAAAAGCATATTCAGCTCTCAGAGAATTTTTCTCCTCACACCTCAGCAAACCATAATCCTTATCAAGGAAAGGATCACACTTTGGATGGCACTATGAGTTTGGAAGGGAAGTCCCTTCTCTTCAACTAGCCAGATGTAACACCATGTTTTATGCGTTGAAAACAAGACTGGTTTATTTTAAGACCAAAAGGACTGATTAAATAATTTAATTTGACATCTTGCAAAATATCCTGCTTCCTGTAATTACTCATGTCATAAGACCTGCCCTGGAAACCTGTCATGGACCAAGATCCAACAGTCTCCATTTTCTGAATCTCACAGCTCTTGAGTCCCGTCACTTCAGTGTCAGCTGCTACTCCATTTGCAGGAACATAAGGGCACTGGTTCAGAAGCCCAGCTTTGTGCCAGCACTCACTTAGACCATTTAATAATTTACAAAAAAAAAAAAAACCAAACTTAAGACAAAGTAGGTGGAACCTATGCATCACAGAAAGGCACCTGCACTCTAGTTGACTCTAAAGTCACCTGTTTAAAGGGTATTTTTATTATTTCCTTCATGGAATCATAGAATCGTTTGGGGTGGAAGGGGTCTTAAAGACCATCCAGTTCCAAACCCCTTGCCATGGTGCCAGGGACACCTTCAATTAGGTCAGGTTGCTCAAAGCCCAATCCAACCTGACCTCGGCCTTTCTCTTACCATAGCAAGTTTTAGGGCAGCAAGTGCATGAACAAGTCTCACATAAGACAGAATTTGCACTGAAAACCTTTTGCACCTCTAAGTCTGGCCAGCTCTGCCAGAGCACCTCCTGGAGTGACACCCTTTGCAGGCTCTCCTCGTTGCCTACACAACACAGCAAGTACCAGCAGGCACTTTTAAACCAGGGAGGGACAAACCATTTCATGAGAGCTGCTTTCAGCCTTACTTTCCAGACTGGAAGAAGGGAAAATAAGAGGTCAAGGTGGCAGAAACAGCCCTCATCCAAATGGAGGTAGGGGCTGCTCAAGGCAAACAGGCACTACTGTTACACATAATGAGGAATCACAGAATATCCTGAATTGGAAGGGACCCACAAGGATGCTCAAAGGCACAGCTATACAGACTTCTTCTAGCATCCCATTAGTCAAGAAGAAACCTGAGAACTTACACCCAAATAATATTCACATTTAATCCAAACCTGATACATATCACTATTTTGTCGCCCAATTAATGTACAATTTATCCATCTTCACCTGTAGAATAGAGCTCTCGTCCATTAGATCTGGACTCCCTCAAGAGAAATTTGATTTAAGTCAATGAGGATTTTTGGCCCCCTGATGGTCTCTTTAGCAGCCAGAAATTGTTTTCACTGTTTGGCTTTCAAGCATCAGCTCTGCACTATTGCCTGACTCAACTCAAGAAGGAAAGACTTGGAATTTATATTTCTGTAAGCGTTTTCAAAAACATCCTTCCTGCTTGCATCATCATCACTGCAAAGGGTTTCAAATGCAGCATCTTGCATCCTACAATCACTGAGCAGCTCTCTGGTGAAAAACCTGCACTCTACCAGGCAGATTTGACATGCATTTTAGAAGTCTTGTGCTTATTTTTCAAACATCTTATATCATCATTCTGATTTTGTTATAACTTCCCTCTAGTTACCTGGATTGTGGTTGTCTGTGCTGTATCCTCGCATCATGTCTGTAAAACAATTCTCTACTTAAATTTCTTGTGAAAGGACTTCAGCTGCTTGAGAGTCTCTCTCAGAGGAACTGAGCAGGGTAAGCCCAGAATTTGCAACAATGCATCCTGCCTATAATTTCAGGTAAGCACATTTTGCCTGAATTAGAAGTACTGAAGCAATACACTGAGAGGGAAGAGGATTTAGTTGTTGCTATGTGCTGTCAGAGCTATTTCATCACACTTTCTCCAGATGACCTGTAGCAATACTGTGGAACATGTCAGAAGTACACATTACAAGTGAGGTATTCAAATTACAAAAAAAATATATAATTTTCTTTTCTAATGGAATGTGTATAACAAATATCAAATAATATTTCCTAACTATAGGACAGTGATCACTTACAGCATCAGTTTTAATGTAGGCATCAAACAAGAGAAAGCACAACCAAACCTCATTTCTGAGTTTTCATTACTGTATTAAGAACCAGATGATTTTACATACAGCTTTTTATTTCTGCCATGTTGCAGACTCAGACAGACATTAACAAGGAACTTTTCATAATGCTCTGGACCCCATCAGATGGTCATATTTCAATACCAACACCGTGCCTATTAGCACAACCCCTTCATTCACAGCAGCCACACCCACCATTTGCAGGAGACTCTGGGACAGACCTTGGGAGATTTAATCCCCTGAGGAGATTTCCCTTTGGTTTGTATAACAACATTGCATTTTGACTTCCAAAACCTAAGGAATAGTCTCTTTTCTCCTTTAGTCTACATCTGCCAAAAGCCTGATATTCCAGAGTTTCACACTCAGAGAAAGGTTTAGAGTCTTAACCTTTTCAGAATTAATTGCATTTCCCATATCCATCAGAAGAGATTTCTTGGAGAAATAAATTTGGCCAATAAAGTGATATGCTGCTTTAATTCTGTTTGAACAGAATAGGCAAGAAAGGGATGAGAGTCAGGATTACTTTCTATCATGTGTAATAGCAGGAAAGACAACTCATAGGACAAAGGATCCAAATTGGTACAAATGAAACTTCTCTCAGCTTGCACGCAAGGATATCAACAGCACTGGACACAGACTCTAATAGCAGGTTAGCCCAGAGCCACCTTTCCTCTTTAACACTTGAGAGACATTTTTATTGAGAAGTAAAAATAAAAGTAATGTTAAAAATACAGAATTAGCCAGAGAGCAAACACACTGTAGAAAGATGCTATTCCTTTTCCACATCTAGAGCACCCTGAGGCCTGCAAGCTCAGGACACATGACACTTAAAAAGACATGGGAAACAGAAGGCTGTGGGAAGGCAAGTCATAAGGCTATTCCTCATACTTGCCAAAAAAAATGTCACCACATCTAGCCTTGGCTACAAAAAGCTGAGGATGAGGGTCAAGTGTCAGCATGGGGGGTAGGAACAGGCAGCCAAGAAAGAAGAGGTGGGCAGATGCCTGTGGGGTCTGCCACAAGGGAGAAAAAAAAGAAAAAGCATCTTACAAACCTGTTCACTACAAGTCCCACATTCATAACTGTTTCCAAATGGAAGGCTGTGAAAAGCCAAAACAAACATTCCCAATTCTTTTTGAACCCATCAGACAATATAGGAAAAATATGTGCATTTTATGGTTTGAGGGCACAACCTTTTAATTATGTGTTTGCATTGTCATGTCCAAGACCTTTTTTCTCCTCAAAAATTAATATTTCCTCAAGCAATGCAGCTATTTATCTTGGACGAACATAAATTGAAACAGAATCTGCCTGTGCAGAGAGCGGCACAGCAGGGTTAGAACATGACACCTAGGGGAATTCAGAACGCACTGCAATGCAGTCCTCCTCGTTTTTCTAGGGCCTTTTCAACCCGGTTTCCTACAGTTCTTAAGAGTTTCCAGATACTGTTTTGCATACGCTGTGCATGTGCAGAGGCACTTAGAAAACAGAGCACGAGTACAGGTAGTGGGGAAGGTAGGGAGAAACTGAAGAAAATAAAATGTAGGAATTTTCTCTGTACTGGAGCTGAATGAAAAAGCAGTTCTGGCATCGGAGACCAGCAAGTGTTCTGGCGTATAATCACCTCTCGTTTCTCTGTGATAAAGCACAGCCCCATGAGCTAGGGAAAATGTCAATCAACTGCTTTTGCCACTAAAGACTCACACTTGCAGAAAGACTGTAAAGTAATAGTTTACAAATTATACTTAAATTAAAATATATTGAGCCATTACAAGAAAATCCAGGCCTACTTTGGAGGATATTACATTTAGTCATAATTGGGGCTCTCAGAAAACTTACATCTAGTGTTCAGGCATCAACTTTCCCCCCTTCAATCCTTAGTACTTGGCCAACAATTTACACAGTAACTTCCAAAATGTGCATAACAGCAATAACAGAAGCAGAAATAGCAGAGTCCATTTTTACTTAATTATTTAATGGATAAGTAAGTGCTAAAGCACCAAGAGGCACTTAAGGAGTGCCTCCATAATCAATCTAATTATTATTTCACAATAGAAAAGTTATTTTGCACACACAACACCTTTCAAGCTAGAACATAAAAAAGGAAGAAATGCTTCCTACACAATTTACACAACTTATCACTAACATGGACCCAGCTTGGTGTGAGTGCCAATGAACTTTATCAAACACTGTGCAACAGCGTTCTAGGAGGGAAAATCCAGGCTTAGTCACTCCGTGTGAATTCTGACATCTGCAAAGATTTCAACGAGATACTCTTGGGCTCAGACCAGTTGGGCAGCCAAGTCTGGGTTTAGTCATGGGTGAAATTTCCACACACACTAACACTCACAGGCCTTGAATGTCCTGCCATGGAAGGGTGAAAGCTTCCCCCTTGTGACCTCAACTTCACTTCTGTGTTGATTAAGCTGAATTTCAGCTGACCCTGACAACTCACTGTCCCCAGGTGTTGCAATCAGGGAGAGCAAAGAACACCCTCTCTAAGTATATTATTTGCAAATACTTTAGCTTTCAGAAGTTTGCCTGGAAAATATTGTTGTGCAGACTCAAGATGTTCTGTTACGAAAGGATGGGGAAACAGAAATATGAAATGTGTTCCAAATGAATCCCAAAATTTTGAAATCCGTGAGGCATAACTTGACCAGAGAGACCTGTGAGGTTTCCCATTAGATCACTTGTCCATACTGTAAATCCTTCACTTACTCCATCCAGGAGGTCATACTCAACCCCAGCATTAAAAGGTGAATTGCACAAGGCCCTCATCCCCCACAGAAGTGAATTCACAAGGCAAGCAGTGTGACCTACTACTGTTTTGTAACCCAGCAGAAACATCCCTTTTCTTCTTTCTAAACCACTGATGGCATTATAGTTTCTGTAACCGCCAAAAATTTAAAAATAGGAGAAGAGATGGTCAGATTTCTCAGTCAAAGTGCTATTTCCAAATTTACACTCCACAAGTAAAAATTCCCAGATAAAACAAAACAAAACAAAAAACGCTCTTCAGGCAAACCAGAAACAGCCAGGCCAATAATTTATTTCTCTCTGGTTTAATGTGCATGGGGCACCAGTGCTTTATTTAGCTGCAGTATCAAAAGCTCAACTCAACCTTGGCCACAAAAATACTTGAAAACTCAACATGCTTACCATTATCACAGTGAGGGGGACGGTTAGTCTTAAAAAACCACTGAAAAATGAGGCAGCTCTGATGGCAACAGAGACCTGTATCAATCTATACTCCATACTCACTAGTTTGAACCCCAAAAAAAGAAACAAGGATTAATCCCATCATCCTGCCATACAAAGCTCCTCTGCACCTGAATACAAGAAGAAAAAGAGCAATCCTTTTGCTACTGATAGTGTTTTCTGGAAATGCTTTAACATTATTTTCATTCCAGATTAACTTTGTCAGGTTCTGTAGCGACTCCTTTCCCAAAAAAGCTCTAGCAACCTTCCTTAGTATGACCATTTACTCAATGCCAGTCACAAGCATGAAGCTGCCACATTTACCACACTTTGAAAAAGGACTAAGAGCATGTCTGTCTTCATGTTCTTCCAAGCATAAGGAGAATTAACCCTATAGCAAAAGTCAAAAGGATAGGTCACAGAAATACACACTGGGATATTTCAGATTAAAATGCTATACTTCTGGAACTCCAGCCTTTTATAATTTCTCAAAATTAAGTCTGCATTTGTCCCATAAACCTTGCAAGTAAAATATTACGGTCATATAATAAATGGGCAAAAAAGAGGAATAGGTATTAATGACTTGGCCAAAACTAACCAGGAATGAAGTTGTGAAGAAAACCCAGGGATCCTCAAACCAACCTACACTGAAGAGCTAAACCAAAATGTAGCACAGTTGTGCAGGTGATTGTTGATGTGATACACAACATTCCATTCCATATGCAAGGAATTAGATACACAGACTCAAGTGTATATTAACAGGTTTTGTACATTCACTTCCCCAAAATGGTGAAGAATTATTATTATTATTATTATTATTATTCATACAATAGTCATTTTTATGATTTATATTTTATAGTTATTTCTTTTCTGACTGTGCACAGGGGGAATTAGCTCAAATGGTAGAGCGCTCGCTTAGCATGCGAGAGGTAGCGGGATCGATGCCCGCATTCTCCAGTGCCACATTTTGCTGAACAAGGGGCTGGAGAGCAACACAGCAGAAAGGGCCCCAGGGGCTGATGGCAATTTAAATATGAGCCAGCAGTGCTCTGGCAGCCAGGAGGGCCAAGTGTGTCCTGGAGGCATCAGGCACAGCATCGCCAGCCAGGCAAGGGAGGGGATTGTCCTGCTCTGTTCTGAGCTGGGGTGGCCTCACCTCAAGTGCTGGGGGCAGTTTTGGGTGCCACAATATAAAACAGACATTAAACTCTTAAAGAGCATCCAAAGGAGGGCCAGGAGGATGGTGAACAGTCTGAGGAGGAAGCCTTATGAGGAGTGGCTGAGGTCACTTGGTCTGCTCAGCCTTGAGAAGAGGAGACTGAGGGAAGACCTCCTTGGAGTCTATAACTTCCTTGTGAGGGAAGGAGGAGGTGCAGACACGGATCTTTTCTCTACGTGACCAGTGACAGAATTCGATGGAATGGCCTGAAGCTGTGGCAGAGGAGGCTTAGGTTGGATATTAGGAAAAGGTTGTTCGCCCAGAGGGTGTTTGGGCACTGGAACAGGCTCCCCGGGGGAGTGGTCACAGCACCAAATGTGACAGAGTCCTAGAAGTGTTTGGAAAATGCTCCAGGCATATGGTGATTCTTGGGGTGTCCTGTGCAGGGCCAGGAGGTGGACTTTTATGATCTTCCAGCTCAGGATATTCTATGATTCTATGATTTGAGGAGCATCATCTTGCACCATTACACAACTTTTTCCCATTTATTCATACAACTGAACTATTTGATTGATGGCTGCAGTTCTGGAATGTTTTTTAAAACTCTGTGTAGTTCTAGAATAGTTATAAAAATTAGGTTATCGGGTCAAAAATGTGAGTGTTGACTGATAGACTTTACTATCTATATCCATTCAGCCAAGTACACCATTTTCAGCAAACACTGCATATTAAAAATTGATTTAGACAACATTTTGGGGAGGGCAGGAGGTGAATACACAGAGGCAAGACAAAGGCAGGAGGTTGTGCACACAACTAATTCCTTTTATATTTTTTCAATATTTTTGAATGGCATTATGCACTCTCCAGCCGTGACCCCTTGCTTGCTGAACATTATGTCTCTCATCATTACTGCAAGAACCTTGCTCTAGTCCACAACAGCTTTTTAAAAACTACAGCAAAGACCCAACTGCAGTTTTCTCCAAAGTTCAGGGTGTTATGTCCAAGATTAAGGTTCAGGCTATTACATACATAAGAAACAGATGAAAAGTCTGGATCTGAACCCATAGTCCTACAGTTACAGAGATGGAGCCAGAAGTTGAGACTCTTTCTGGATCCCCAGAGGATTCAAATGAGCTACACTTGGAAAGTCCACAGTTTTGGCTATGGTCCTTCCACAGCTACTCTCAGATGTTTTTTCTTCATTGTTTTCCCCAATTTTAGCATCTCTTTCCAAGCAATCCGTCCTGTTCTACCTATGCAGCCTCCTCCAAGCACTTGGTGCTTTGCTATTGCCAAGTTTCAACCTACAATTCAGATTGTTGCTACTTGACACAGGCCTTTCATACAGGAAGTACAAACCAGGACTGAAGTGAAGCATAGGAATAACCAGGCCATTGGCAACCCCAGAACATGCTGTTCAACAGCTGAGGATGAAATAAAATGCCAAAGCAATGCAGAGGGGTGTGTATCCAGATTCTTCATGAGTCCCACGTTTTAAAAGGTATGTGATCCCTTGCTTCCCAACTTCAACTGGAAGCACAGCATCTGCAACACAGAGGAGGAGACAAGACATTAAAAGGTCCTTTTACAAAACTGTAGTTTGTAGTAGTTCTCATTTGCCTAAACCTTATTTTAAAAAAGCAATGAGTTTACATGGCAGCTTCAGCATCTGGGGCACTTCCAGCAGAACAAGGAATATATGTTCTCTCCAATCTGGTCTGTGTGATGTTATTCGTGATCTAAATAAGGAGAAACTGCAGCCATTTAAGCCAAAGAAAGGCAGCTGGACTACTTCAGCAGGACTCCTTCCCTCCTTCTTTTCAGAGGTAGAACTCAGGATCTTCCCAGCACATTTGTCTCCATTAGTTCTGATATATCAGAAGGGAGCATTACGTTACTTTAAACAAAACCTGCCTTATGAGTAAATATGCTTCAATGTACCCTCAAGTTATTTCCGTTTCTTCTGAAGTATCAATCATGTAACTCCCCTTCCCTTGATTGAAGGCTTGATTAGAGTACCTGACTCTATCTGGACCAATCCATGCACTTGATGAACAGCTTGTTTCTGAAATTTCCCTCTTGAGCTGATTTATGCTTAAATATTAAAAACAAAACAAAAAAAATACTATTAAATGCATGAATATAACTGACCTTGTTGCCTGTACAGAATATGTCAATTGACACAAAAAGCCGACTTTCCTATATATATCCCAATTAAGTTGTTTCGTTAACTAATAAATCTAGTTTGCTAGATCAGTTTGTTGTTTATTCTACTAATCAATCTGGTTTATTAATGCTTATATTCCTCCACATAAACTTCTGGCTGCTGAAACCCAAAATTCCCAAAACCAGGAATTACTTTATGCTGTCTAAACACAGAAAACGGGGGGGAAAATATTAAAATGCATAGCCTTGGACCGCTTTGCCAACACAACATTGTAACCCTATAAAATGGGATTAGCTGACCTAGAATGTATCATTCCTGAGAAGCATTTTGGTGGACAAGCACAGCACTCAGAGCTGATGGATGCATTTGCAATTAGAAAGCTTTGCACTGGAGAGTGCCATGGAGAGCTGGAAGGACTCAGAGGTTTCCTCTTGCAGAGCAGCACAGGCTATACTGAAACCACACCTGAAAGATGCCTGTTCCATGCGTTCGCAAAGCTCTCCTTTGGTAAACACTGGCAGCAGTTATTTCAACATTTTGCAGCTTAGACTGCTGGTTATCATGCTAACCACAACCAGCCTTTCTGTACAGCTCTGCTATCCCTGGACACTTTCTCAATCTCTGTCATCCGGAACAACTGAACTCTCCAAGCAGGTACAACTTCCTTCTTCCAGTCAGGAAAGCAGCCGGCGTGTTTTGGACATCACCACAACCTAGACAGTAACAATATGAACTCTGTTCCTGGAACAAAGAGCAGGAGATCTGTGGTATTTGACCCACCTGATCCCCACTCAGAACTACAAGGAAAAATGAAAACACAGCCAACATCTAGTACAAGAAAATTTCTTCCAGACCCCAGATTGGCAACCAAAGGGACACAAGATACTTCCCAATCTTTTATTTGCTTTTTACATTATTCCAACTGCTCAAACAAGAATGTATTCCAAATTCATAATGGTCAATAAAAGAAGGAAAACCTGGTTACTCTGCCCTGGTTTCGAAGTCATATGATTGTGTAACTCATTTATATCAAAGCCTCAAGTTCTATATATATGTCTTTGCTACCAGTAAAGGAGTGCACACTCAAAAAACAGCGCATCTGAGGAGCAATTTGAAGCTTACAGCAATGCCAAAATAACTGAGAGAGAAACAACAGAAGAAAGTGGGTATTTACAATTAAAGTACAAATGGTTGAGCAAGAAGAGCAAAGCACAGAGAGTGGAGGTGTAGGACCTGTTTACACACAGGGTTTTGTACCACTAACTCTTCCTGTTTGAAGTCAGTGCATTTGGTGGAGACAGATTTCTCCCTGGTGGCAACAGGAGCACTGCACTGCCACACTGCAGGAATACCTGAGACTTGCTGATGGAAGAAACCTATTGCTTCTTAACCCCCTTCTCTTGCTTTCCCGTCACCTCCTATTCCTCCTTCTCCAAGGAATATCAATGCCTGCTGGAAGAGCTACAAAACACTACTGAAAGCACTGCTCAGTGTAAATGTGTGAGGATAAGCTATGATAGTAGGAAGTGCTGTCATTCTGGCATAGCCACATACAGCCCCATCTGGAGCTGCAATCTTTCACTACCGCAGTTTAAAAGCAAAACCATACACTTGACTGAGTTGGATCAGTACACAAGACAAAATTCAGCATCTTACAATTTCTTTGTTATTTGGTTCTTACTGGATCTTTTAAAATGGCGAGGGTGCTTATTGCTAATCTGTTGCATCTCAAAAGGGAAATTATATTTATCTACTCCTGGAGCACTGACTGATAAGCTCACATTACACCGAGATGAGCCAAATCTAAATTATCCTAACTAAAGTCTTACAGCTGCAATCATAATTCCTTTTTTCAATTCCTAAGAACAAGAGAACAGTGAGAAAGCTTCTTTTCCACATTTAGTCTTGTTACAAGGTTATTAGAGACATCATCACTACCTTCAGCATGTACATGACCTTACAAAGTCCAAAACAATTTGATGCTTAATTCCTTTCAGATCTATCCAGTTTCAACATGATGTACTCTTTATAACTTGTAGCCACACCAAATGAAAAATTGGCACTAAGATCATCCAGCCTCTAGGTTGGATCAGCCTGACTATTTTTGATTCAGAGACAGACAAAAAAAGCCATGAAATTTTCGTGGTTTCAGATGGTTTTCCTTAACAGCAAAAAATAGTTTTGTTTTGAAAAATAACATTTTGCAAGCATTTTGTCCTTAAAATAAAAAAAAAAAATTAAAAAGTTATGTCAGAGTGAGGGAAAAGGCTTTTCCTGTAGAATCCAAATAGCCATAGATACCAGGTCCTGGTATTAAGTGAAAAAGGCAGCTTTTATAAAGAAAATGTAAATGCATGTTATAGCAAACAATACTGAATCAAGTAATGCAAGTCAAATAACAGTCTAGAATTGGTGGCAAGCACAGAAAATCATGTGTGCTTTCTATATCCTTAAATAAGCTGTTTAGAATTGTCCTGGTTCTGGCCCAATTCAGTGGGAGGGGGTGTGGCCAAAACCTTGTGGAATTTAGTACCTTTTTACATCAGGGACATCCGAAAAGCCAGGGACAGAGGAAAGGGGCTCTTTTTCTTCCAAGGAGAAGTAAGCAGGGAAGGCACAGGGTCTGTCCACCATTGTTTTTCATTGACTTGGGCTTTGTGAGCATTTTGCATGTAGATCACTCTCTCTTTGTGTATTTTATTATTACTATAGCTGCTGTTACTGTTTGTTTCCAGTAAATTGTTCTTATCTCAATCTGTGATTTCTTCTTTTTTCTCCTATGGGAGCGCTAAATTGGGGAATACCATTCCTAAACCATTACAAGAGTCCAGTCATTAATGGCAAGCTAGTCAATATTTACAGTTTGTTTTATGCAATGTGAATATGATGCTGCCCACGTGGAAGGACAAATAAATACATTTTACAGATTTATGAATTTGTAAAACTAGAAGTTGGCAGTGACCATTTGCAATGGCTGTGAAATCAAGTTTAACCTCAGTCTGAGCAATTGTTTTTCTACTTGTTCTGAATTCCTTATATGCATTTCTTAAGAAAAATACTTGTAGTGCTAAGCCTGTATCAGATTCAAGGATCTCTTCAGCTGTTTAACCACAAAATGCCAACCCATTCAGCCACATATTCCCTGCCTGTTTATTAACACAATACTTGCCATTTTAAATTCCCGGATTACAGTTTGTGCTGGGTTATCCATTTGTGTCCCCATAGAGAGGACTGACCAAATCATGTCCCTTAGGCAACTGGAGCTGATAATAACAAACATTTTTCATCAGTTTCCAGTTCCAGATTTCCAGCTCAAACACAGCCTGTTTGTTATAGACTAACATACCTACCTACAAGGCCTATGGGATTCCAAATTGAAGAAGAGCTTGTGTGATACACACAGCCACATTTCATGCTCTTTTACATGTTAGCTCCCTTTTGCTTCTTTCTTTCTTCTTTTTTTCCCCTTTATTTTGACATGCCAGCAAATGCCTCTCACTGGAAAAGTTCAAGTGTGATTAAATTTCAGTGATTAAAAGATTAAGTGTGATTTTTGTCTCTACATGAATTCATTTTAAATACTCAGGTCTGACATTTCTCTGAATTTTTTCCATCTGAAATTCTTGTAACAACTAACTGGAAGAAATGGTTAATAACTGTATTCACTTAGATATGCTTATGGTGATCCTCCCCACTTACATTTCTGAGTTGTTTCTCATCTGGCAGTTTCTCACACTCAAGACAAGAGTGCAAGGAAAGAAATATTGTAAATGTACTGTAAGAGTTGTCATACATACCTGCAGGCATTAAGTAAACAGTCCATTGTGAGATGTAAAGATGGATCAAAACAAAGGAAGAAAAAAAAGTGTCTAAACCCACTAATGCCGTCACATCACCACAAGAAAATTGCCCTTTTGTCCTGCCTATGTATCCTACATTTGCTCATAAGCAATGAGTAAGGCCCAGATTCATCCAGTCTAACTTCAGACTGCTGCAACCAGGTAACTGGCCTCTGACTCTGTGGCCACCAGAGAGCACTGGTCCCTCCAGGAAGATCTGGAGCACATGGAATGCTCTACACACGGCCAGCCTGTCCACCCTGCACCGTGGCAGGTGGTGGAGATACAGCCAGACTGAGTTCTTTGCAGGCTGCCCCTTGTGCACAGCAGGGGCTCTGTGCATCTTTCATTAAGTTTTTTCCATTGGTACTTAAAATTCTGCTGTGTCAGAAAGGCTCTACTGTTTCAATTTCAATTCCTCCCCATTTATGCAAATTTGAAGTTCCTGGTCAGTATGAACAGTTCAAGACTTGTTTCTAACCTGCGGACTTATTGCTACCTTTCTCTCATGAGGATGTTATGAAAGGATTAATACTCAGTTAATCAACAGAAGTTCCTAGACATCCTAGCAATACTAGACAGCTACGTAGCCTAAAGCTAATTAGATGCTGTGTGGTGGAGACACAGACATTGCAATCCAAATGGCTGAAGATACTTTATCAGGTCCTTCTAGTTTTCCATATACTCCATTTTCATGACGTAAACATGAATGAAACCAAAAACTTTTGAAATAGAACACAGCAGAAGGTATTTTCACTGGCTGCTTTGCATTCACCAAAAGGAAAGGGAGTTTTTATATGAGATGACAGCACTGCATTTCAGTGCTGCATTATTTTTCATCATAATATAGTTCAGTATAACAGTTATATTTCATTCAAAACTAATGTTCAGGGGTTTATCTTAATTGAGATTAATTTACATGTCTATACACATGAAGATACGCCCAAACTAAAAAAGTATTTAGAAAATATTTCGGTAGACGTCTGGAGAAAAATTACAGGAACACACAACAAGAGTAATAATATATTTTCTAAGCACAAGGCTTCATCCCTTCTGTGGATAGCTATTAAACAGTTCAGATAGCACATTTATGGGAACCTTTGAGCCGAGATTCAGCTGTGTGCAGTTGTGACAAGTTGTCAGACGATTGTATCTCAAGCCTTTGTTTCCCCGTATCTCAACAATTATAAGCTTATGAGCAGAACACATCTACAACAGACAGATGAAACTGGGAGTAGCTCAGTCTTCTCAAAGCTTAGGTCAGGTTTTGTTTTTGAAAACTTGGCTCTGGGACAGTTCAAACCCAGGTCAACTTTTTGCCAAAACTCCAAAGTCCAAAGGGAGCTGGAAGGACAGCTAACCTGAAGCCAGTGGCTACACATTTAAAGCAGTAGCCTATCTTCACAGCTAGGTAGAAAGGAAAATAATCTTCTCAAGTATCCTCTTAAAGTTTTGACAGCTTATATATTAAGTATATATGCATATATCCTTAAATTGTCCACCCTGCCCATGGAAACACTGAGCTTTTGGAACAGAAGCATTAGTCAATGTGATTTAAAAAAATAGAAAAAGAAAGATGGCTCTGCCAGATTCTTGGCAAAACATTATCTACACTGTGATTTCCTCACAGAGAGAAAGGTGATGAATTGAGGAGAAGCAAATGCAGGCCAAGGAGCAGAAGGGCACTTAGAAGACAGCTTTGTCTAATCTATGGGCTGAAGATTAGATATTCAATTCCAGTCAAAGGAATGGTACTCCGGGTTATGTTGTGGGTGTGGAAGATACCGTGATGGGTTCTTTCCAAGTTTAAATGCAAACTGGTTTATACAAGATTATTTTTGGTTAAAGTTACTGTGACATAGTTTCTTTCAGCTGCCTCATTATGTGAGTTTATTAAAAAAAAAAAAGAAAAAAAAAAAGGTTGCATGGTTCTCTCTCAGATCAAACAGTTCCTTTCCTGCCTTTTTCTGCCAAGTTATAATAAAATAAGGACTGTGACCTGAGCAGGATCTTCTAGAGCTAACAGAAAAGGAAAAACAGTCTGAATAAGAGTTCATGCTACAAAGTTAAGGAAAAAAAAAAGCAGAATTTAAAAAATACAAGATTAAGGAAAAAATAAATATATATACAGAAAAGCTCTTTAAGCACCACAGCCCTACAAAACATATGCTGTTCTCCCATTTTCAGGTATGAGCTGGCAAGGTGCTAACCACTCCATGAACTTTTGGAGTCAGCAAGGCACCACTCTTAAACAACATCAAATAGCTCTTAGGAGTTTTCTTAGTGTTTTCTTTATGTCTGGCACTAAATCTTTGCTAGATGATCTTACGTTTCATTCTACAGTGTCCTCTAACATACTGGCTCTTAGTGGCTTATGTTGATGCATGTTTTGGTTTTAATTCCAGAGAGTAATAAGCAGTGTTTTTTATGTGCTTAAGCAGTTTGTGCAAGGTTTCTGTAATGTACCAGGAGAAAGCCAAAGGTTTCCCAGTGGTAGGGGAAATGACTGTCAAACATAGCACTCTGGCTCCAAATTGTTGAAACAGTAATTGTTACAAACCCAACCTCCTGCAAACAGTGGTCCTCGGGAAACCCACAGGACTACTGGGAGTCACACATGGGACTCTGCTCCTCATCCTGCTGGATGGAAAACTGGATTTTGGTTAAGCTATCCCATTGCAGTGCTCAACAGCACAAATAAACGAACCTGTAGCGAGATGGGGGAGCAAAGCTGTAGCACAATGTGAAGGCTGGCCAGGGGAAAGGCTCTGCCTAAAGCTGAGAAATCCTGTTTTCCTTACTGGACTCACTCACTTCTTCAAACGTGGAAGCAAAAAGCTTGAAGTGAGCCTCATCAGCAGATGGTGAGCGTTTGCTTTATCAGGTCCTTCTAGTTTTCCATATACCCATTTTGAAGTAAACATGAAGTAAACAGCTGCCAATAGAAATGCCAGCATCCTGCCACTAAGAGGAGCTGAAATTCAGCTGTCATCAACAGCACGGGCATGCTCCAGCACAGTCCTTTCACCGAGATCCCTCCTCCTCCTCCTCTTCCTCCTACCGAGGTCAGATTTCACCTCTGATGTGCCAACAGAGAACCCAACAAGCAGATTGCTACCCTGACCAAGAGCAGGACTAGGCAGAGGAGGTGGTGGAACTGCCCGAGCACACACAGAGCTCCCAAGGACTAAATAAAATCCGCTCTTTCTGACCTTATGGAGAGGTGAACCATCAGGAAACGTGCATCTGTACCAGTCTGTGGAGAGCTTGCAGAGATTTGGCCATGTGCCTCAACCTGCACTTATTTACAATTTTAGCTCCAAAAGTTTCCTCTTTCATATTTAAAATATTGTTTTCCTCCCAGTATCATGCAGGCTGTCGGTGTAAGTCAAGGTGATGGCCTTTCCCTGAAACTTACATATTTTTGCTGGCTCAGAGTGGAAGCTGCTGAAGGGATGTCTCGGCTGATGGGAGGAGAGCATCATTATGGCAAATTCATTGGTCTACAATTGAGCAACCCTCCCTCCAAGAGGGAGAGAAGAGAAAGCAGGATATATAAAAAAAACAGATATGTCACACATAAAACATACTGCCCATAAGACAGCAGAAGAAAGAGGCTTCAGTGTGCCCCAATTTCCCTAAAGATAGGCCATCTCAGCACGTAAAAAGACAGGAAAACTCCTCAGAAACAATTCCTCAAAAATAATGGAAATAAAGAAAACTTATGACAAGTAGGAATTCACTAAAGAAACTTGCAGAGAGTATCAAATTTGCACAATTTACTAAAAGTGCAGTAGAAAAAATTTCTGAAGATTTTCTTTCTTCACATTTAATCACAGAATGGTTTGCATTGAAAAGGACCAGAAAGATCATCTAGTTCCAATACCCCTGCCGTGAGCAGGGACACCTTCCACTAGACCAACCTAGCCTTGAATACTTCCAGGGATGGGGAGAGCACAACTTCCCTGAGCAACCTTGTCCAGTGTCTCACCACCTTCACAGCCAAGAATTTCTTTCTAATATCTAATCTAAACCTGCCCTTTTTCAGTTTGAATCCATTCTCTGTGTCCTGCCACTACATGCTCTTGTAAAAAGACCCCCTCCAGCCTTTCTGTGGCACCCTTTAGGTATTGGAAGTTGCTGTAAGGTCTCACCAGAGGCTTCTCTGCTCCAGGCTGAACAATCCAGCTCTCTCAGTCTGTCTTTACAGGAATATTAAGTTCATAATGTTCTTCATAACAACATGCTTAAGCTATAACCAAAGCACAAAACTGAAAAGCATTAAAATGTGCAAAATACAGGAACCCTCTGCCTGTACCCTTTCTTTTTCAATGGCATGACTCTCCCCAAAGACATATGATAGCAAATGGAAACACCAAAGCCCAGATGTAAAGTGGCCCCATCATGTCTTACCAGGACATTTGAGCTCTCCACAGATTGCAAATAAATGCAAAAGCACACCAACATAACAGCAACATGTCACTAAGCTGATATAGCATCATCAGAGTAAAACAGCAGTGGGAGAGTGACTCTACAGGTTAAATACTTTAAGCATAAAAACCAAACCAGACAAATAAAAAAATCTTCTCCATTTTTATATACCCACCAACATTAAATACATATATGCATTTTGAAAATCTACGTTTGCTGTACTCTCTTGCACATTATCAACTACTAGCAGGTCAGATTCACTTTTCCATCCAGCAATTTATGCCCTCATTAGTCACTGTAAATGTTATATAATTAAGAGAACCCTATTATTTACTTACAAAGATAAGCACAGTCTCCAGTAGGTTGCTTGTTTTTCTAAGGGATGATTTTGGAATTAAGGAACTGAATATGCAATTGATTCATCATTAAATTTAGGGGAAAAAAGAAAGCTCCTAGAAGACCTCTAAACACTCCAAGGAGAATGGTTGGAATGAAGGCCAAGATGCTCACATCCAGCAAGTTCTTAATCTGAGTCAAAGGAGAAAAAAATGTTCTGAGCATCCAGCCAGTGACAAGAATTATTGTATCCTTTCTCACAAAACCTGATATCTCAAAGTAATTTCCATAAAAGAAATAAATCTTTCCATGTGATTTAGAGAACTCAGCTAATTAATTTAAAGCTGATCTCTTCTTGCACACCTCACAGGAGTGGAATCAAGCAGGTAGACACTGGTGTTGGCACACATTGCAGAAAACTGTGATGTACTGCACTTACCACTGGCACTCAGCACTTCAGGTTACATCTAAATAACACAATATAATGGCTTTAATGAGCACTTCAAAAGACTTTGCTGAATCAGAGCTTTGCTGAATGTTCACTTCTTAAGTGTCAATCTGCATCCATGTGCACTGAGATAATTTATAAGTAAATTTATTTAAGTAAAACTGTGGAAATTCATGCTGAGCTAGAACAACTCGCAAGACAACAAATCACAGGCACAGAACATAATCTGGCAGCTGTAATAGTAATTGAATTTTCTGCTTGACTCCTCAACAAGCAGCAAGGATGAAAGCAATATTAAGTTTTAATTTTATCTTCCGGGCAACAAAATGGGGTCAATGGGTCAGTGATAATCTATTAAAAGTTGTGAGGATATTAGTTCCCTAGCCCAGGTTTAGAGTTACACAGCTTTTTGTCACAATTAGGATCAGAATAGAGTAAGAAATCATAAAATGAATAAAAAGCTACCTGCCAAGATGTGGGAAGGTCACATGTCAAGAGTTGCCTGCAAAAACCCCTAAACTGGTGTAATCTTGGGGTTAATGGATTGGACAAATTGTCAGCTGTCAGCCTGCCTTAAATTGCTTGATCTTGAGGTCATCTTATTGTTTAAACTCTTTTTTCTTCTTCCTTCTCTTCTTCTTGACCCTTAATCTTCTTCTTGTTCTTGCTACAAATAGCCTAGAGTTTAACAAATTCACCAGGAGGCTGTACTAAACATGGGTGGTATTTTCTGAGAGGAGAAATGCCAGGGTCAAAATCCATTCAGCCTTCAAGAGCTGGTCCACAGGGTGCTACAAACAGAAAAGCTGGGTCTGGAAGAGGGAGAATCCCAGCAGGTATTCCCAGGCACCAGAAGCTCAACACCTGCATGTACACTCACAGGGAGTAGGGACAGATTTAAGGTACATCACACCTTAGAACCCAGGATTACAACAATCACCTATGTAAGCACTCTGTGTACTCAGCAAAACTTTAATAATGCTGTTTTTACCAATAGCTGTAACAATATCCATCTTTTCCCTAAGGATTTAAAGAGATCTAATATTTAATGTGTTGGAATTCAGAAGGAACAAGCTTACTTTGAAGTAGAAAAAAAAGTCTTACTGCAGGATCCAAATATCTTGCATTATATTCTACTTAATTCCAATCCTGCACTAAAACTAAAAATAGACACACATGACTTTATTGGTTTTTCTCCCTCCTCCATTTTTGCTAAGGAAAAGATATACTGAGATATTTGCTTTCAAGTAAAATATGCACATTACACTGCATGTGTGTGGCTGCAAAGGTGAAGTCAAGAGAGTATTCCACAGGCTGGAAATGAAAGGTGGCACAGTATACTCTTTGTTTTTGTTGTAATATAAACCACAAGCTTTGGCCAGTCATCAAGAAAAAAATGGTACCTACAGAGCAAGTTCCACCTTTAGAATTAATCCTATGGTCTATGTAAAAATAAAGCGAAGTTTCCTGAAAATCTCATGCTCTGGAGTACAGTAAATTCCCCTGGAAACATTATGCTAGGTAGAATGAAACTAAAAAAATCAAATAATTTCTTGAGAAACATAACCCACAAGCTTTCAACTCAGTTTATTCACTGTAAACTGTGTTTTTTTGATGCCACAAAATATAAAAGAAACAAAATTTCCCCAGAGCCTCATGTTCAGTGAAATGAAAATGTTTCTGCTTATCTGTACCACATTAAGAGCCAAAAACTTATTGAACCCCGCCAGAAGTTATGTTGTTAATAATTTTAACTAACTTTTCCCTCTAGTAACACTAAGAGAAGATAGAAGGAGACAGAATCCACTGCTCTTTCCAGAAAACATCCTCACTGAGTGTTAAAGGAGCAAAGCTTACTGTAAAATAGCAACAGAAGAGAATCCACTTTCCCCTATGGATGCTGCTGTTCATTACACAATGCTTTGGTTTCAGTAATGAATCTGGCTTCAGAAGGCTTGACCTCTTCCCTGCCCAAGTTGTCTGACCTTTCTGCCACAAAGTTTTATCTTCTTGGTGTGTAACTGCAGCTGTTTAGGTACCTGTACTATGAGCTGATCCACAAAAAGGATTTGGGTGGAAACCCAATGTCTTCTCCACTTTCCCCAGCTAAATCTGTGGCAAAGCAAATATATCAGGGAGCATGCACACAAGAAACATTGCCTATTTTCCCAACCAAGGTTTAGCTACATGTGGAAAATGCCATGATCTTTAGTGTCTGTGTTGCTAGAGTGCTACAAGCCAGAAAAAATTCAGAGATCAATGGAAGTGATCAGTCAATTACTTTAGGAAAAATTACCTATAATAAAAAGCAGCAAAAGTGGATTGGGTTTCAGAATGCCAGGAGTTTATTTCTGGCTCTCTAATTGATCTCCAAGTCAAACACAAAGAAGGTTATTTAGGCTGGAAGAAGTGAAAATCCTGATACTTGCACATCGCTATTGAATCATCGCCATCATGAACAATAAAAATGAATGAAAGACACGAAAATAAAAGCAACTACTTTTAGGTGGACATAAGGCAAAACGTTGTGTCATGCTGGAAGGAATAAGGCAAAGGCAGCTGAGGCTGAAGGTCACCTCCATTTTGCAACTAGGAACAAACAGTGATTGCATCTTTTCAAATGTTTAATCTGTAAGCACAAAGGAACAGGGGCACAGTACAGCAATGCCTGCAGCAACAGAGAGCTTGAGCCAACCACAGAAGGACAGCCTATTTAAGAGCTTCTCTGCTTTTTCCTTTACTTAGAAATATCCTTTTCTATCCAGCACCAACACAGAAAATTCTCTCAGCAGTTAATAATCAAACAGAAGATGCTTTGTCTGTTCACTGTAGTTTAGAACAAATCAACTCTGTGTTGTATTCAAGTGATTTCCAGATGTAACTTGTGAAAGCTTCCATACCCACTGATCTGATAACTGTCTGTATCCCAGCTTTCCCCCTTCTCAGTTGCCCTTCTCTGCTACTCCCCCACCAAAAACATTGAAAGAGACAAGCCTAAACCCCTGCCTCTACTTCCTCCCACACCCACGCAGTACGTACCCATAGCAGAATTCTTTTCTCTGCTTCTCAGCAAAAAATGCAAAATGACCCCTGTAAACAAACCCATAGAAAGAAGAGAACAGTAAATCCATCCATGGTGAAAGCAACAGCAGCAGGTTTGCCAGGCCAGCCTGATATCCCACTTCTAAGAAGAACAAGAGTCTGCTGATGACAGCACAAAATAACGAAGCTGTGCCTGCTCCTGCACCAGCTTTAATGAAACTGTGCCTGCAGCAGGTGGAAGAGACAAAATTCGGGTAACAGGTAAAAAAAGAGAAACAAAAAACACCATAAACATGATTTCCTCTCAAAGCCTGCTGGTATATTTTATGATTTATTACAGTGCTTTGCATCTGTATGATGTGAGTTCAGACATGTTTGCCTTGACAAAATCCTCAGGCCCATAGCACTGTTTGGGTACCACGGGTATCATGTGACGGTGAGCTGCTGAACTAGCACCAAACAGCCCAAGAACAGGCAGATGTGCCACATCCCATCCTGCTACAGTGCACTCACAGGAGTGAGATACTGCAGTGAAAAAATGGTAAGGCAGCTTGGGATTCACTAGAGAATAAGAGTACAGTCCTGGAGCTTGAAGGCTCAACATGCTGCCTCAGTCTGTAAGTGTCTGAGAATCCCACATGGAATATATATGCCTTGCCTCCCTCCCTGTAAAGGTGTGGAGCCCACATATGCCCCAAGGAGCAACTCCACTGCTGTGAGCAGCACTAGGAGCTCAAATAGTAGAGATCTGCACTGTGAGCCAGTTCCAGTAAAGAAAAAAAAGAGAGAAAAAAGGAGGAGGAAAATAATTCTAGTATTATTTTAGAAAGCATAATGGACAGTCTTCCTTAAACATTTATATTATATATTTTCCCACACACAACATAATTTTCTTTCCAAAACACCCGTTTAATTCTATTAAAAAAACATCCTGCATCAGACAAATGTTACATTTTTAAGGGAGGCCACAGTGTGCAAAACAGAGGGAAGGATTTAGAAGGAGGAAATAGAATTATCTTTTAATTCTGTCTTAGAAAAACAGACTCAAGTCCAGCCTTTGCAGGGGTTACTGGAGTGATGCTGATACACCTAATGAACTAATCAATGGTGCTCAAAAGCTTATAAAACTTGCATCCTCTGGATGTGCTACCTGACACCTCAGGGGTAATTTGTAGACATGCTGAGCATTCAGTACCAGCTGAAGTCACGGAGTGTGAAAAATACTTGAATATTTTAAACAGGAACAAATGGCAAGTTTTTGGGGAAAAAAAACCAGATCAGAGTCATCTTTAAACATCTGTAGGCCCTTTTAACTTCTCTGTAGCGTTCATAAGTTTTTTTGGTACTGGGACAGGTGGCAGTGAGGATAATGGAGAGAAAGTAAGGGAAAAAATTAAAGAGGTTGTGTGTCAAAGCCCTTAACAAAGCCCGCCAGTAAAGTCACACAGGTGACTTCATGTCTGATTTCCCAACTCACAAATGTTAAGGCACTTTTGTGCATGGATTTTTACTTGCGTATGGTTCTTTCCCAGTGATGATGTTTCCAGCAGCAGGGAACTCAAGAGGTACTGCATGCCTCAGTAAAAGCTGGGCAAGCTTTC
Source organism: Eopsaltria australis (assembly GCA_034509425.1). NCBI lineage: Eukaryota > Metazoa > Chordata > Aves > Passeriformes > Petroicidae > Eopsaltria > Eopsaltria australis. The sequence continues at coordinate 5,835,404 of JAVTVJ010000001.1, forward strand.
CTTGGACATCCCCAACTTCTTGCTCCAGCCAGCTGCACATGCTACGTGTCCCACCAGTGGTATCAACAATGAAACTGGACCCTTACAACACATTCAGTAGAGCTTCCTGATGGAGGAATGCCTTAAGTGCCCTCCACAGCCCAGTGCTTGCTGAGCTACTGCTCTGCCTGTGACTGCACCTGGAGTGGGTCCATCTCTTGAGCCTACTCAGCACCAGAAGGTACCAGGAGAATGGGAGTTTGTCATCCTGGTCTCTGTAAAGAAGTGAGGTCTCACTTGGACTGACATTTGTCTCTGCTGCTCACCAACAGCCCTCTCTGTGAAGGGAACTTCCATACAACCTGCTTCCCCCAGGATGGTTCCTGACTGCAAGCTAGTGCTTCTTTCTAATTATACTATAACTGGATCCTGCACAGAAAAACAAACATTTTCTCCACTTTTCTCATCACAATTGATGATTTCTTCCATGAGTAACATTTTGTTTAACCAGTACATCTCAGATTTATTTAAATGACTGATCTTAAAATGCTAAAGGCAAAGGACATCCCACATCTTCCCTTTGATGCTTTTTGATTTATTTTTAAGCTACAGATAGTTCATAAGTGACTGTTCATTTGAATTCTTTCTATTTCTTTAGGAAAATAACACACAGGAGTTTTTTCTTAATCCTTACTTCAAAAATCCAAACACGGATTTGCATGTCAGCATGGCAATAAATACCACCCAGAAGACATAAAGTGATTGCAATTTATTTTCCTGGAAACCAATCTCAATGATTTTGGTAGAACTGTTCACGAGAGAGAGTTTACCAGCATTATCTCACAGACACACATGAGCAGAGAAGGGCCAGATGCAAAGAGTGTCACAAACATTTTTCAAAACTTGAAATATAAAGCAAGGACCCCCTGTGATTATGGGACCCCCATAATCTCTTTTTTCCGGGGACAGCATCATTAATTTAAGGCTGAAGTCCATGTGTAAAAATCCTGCATTTTTCTTCCTCCTTACATAACCCAGAAAGCAATGGGAAAAGGTCTTCTGTATTAATGTATTAAACAACTTGTGAACTTTCTTTTAATTAAAGAACTATAAAGTTGTTTAATTAAACAACTTTCTTTTAATTAGAGCAGGTGGCTTTTTTCCCATTCCAAAGTGACAAGCAGCCAGAACACTGAAAGACTGCAGGTGCAGCATCTCTGTTTTCCTTCCAGCTGCAAAGGGCTCAGCAGTGACTCACCAGACACCCCTGGGGCATCGAGGGCAGTGGTGGGGTGGCCCTCACAGAGCCCCACATCTCTGCCCATCACTTACTTATCAGCTGAATTCCAAAACCTGGTGAAGATCAGGAGGTGGATGCCAATGGTGTCCAACTGCAGCCGGCTGAGGCCACAACCCAGGAGAGCACTAAAAGTGATGTTGTATAACTGAGAGCACTCTTTGGTAAATTATTCATAAATCAGTTAAAGGCAGAGGAGGACAGAGCCTTAGCCAGCATGCAGCAGCGAAGCCAGATTGGTTTAAACAGATTTAAACATGGAAAATGCTGAACATGTCTTTTAAATGTGCAAAGTCCCATTGACATAAAGGAGGAAGCTACTAAAGACTTTCAGGTTCTTGACTCAGAGACTTAAATGTCTCTTTTGTAAAGATGATGGCAGTCCGTGAAACGCCTTTGAAGAATTGCATGTTAATGTCTGCCCAAGTGTGGTGACACATCAGACTAGAGCCCATCATTTCACTCATCTGTTCCCAGGTTAACAACCATGGCAGCCAGAACAGCCCTACTTCTAACAGAAGACGTGTGATGATTTAAATTATTACAGTGTGTTCCCAGGCAGCACTTCAAATTACATTTAAATGGGGGAAAAAAATTCCAAACCCTTAGTGGAATGAAAAATCTATTCATTGTATAATCTTGGAAGACTTTCCTACAAGACTTAAATTAGGAGCCTTAATAAATCTCTCAGAGGCTTTTAGCAACTTACGTTGTGTTTATGTTTAATAAAAATGGTGGAGGGTTCCAACTAAATTAAATTAAACTAGCTCTTAATTCCTATGTTTTGAAAAGGCATCACGTTGATACTGTGATGACTTTATTCATGGAAATATGATTCAACTCTTTGGCTCACAAATCACTGTTACCAACCCAGCACAAAGGAAAAAAAGAAATCACAGCTGCAGTCTCTGAGCTCCTGGAGACAAATGTCTGAAAGCAAAGAAAACAAAGAAACCAAAAGGGAGAGCTAACCCTTGGGAAGCATTGTCTAGAAGGTTTTGTGGCCACCTCTGACTAACCATGCACTCCTATTTTTGAACATCTGAGTCATCCCCTAGGGTGCTGCACCTCTGTGCAAATAAATAAATAAGTACAAACCCACATAGCAACAGAAAATGTGAATGGTTGGTGGGGAGGAACATGTTTGGTCAGGGTGGTGAAGAGGGGAGAACAAACCTCAAGGAAGAATAGTTTCCAACCCCAGAAAGGATTAGAAATAAAACAGCAAAACAGCCAACAAACAATCTATATCCAATTTTACCATCTCTATTCAAGACATGGTTCCAGATAGAAAATAAAGTGCAGCAGGATTCTCTCCTGAATTATGAATAGAGGAAATTATGTCACTTTTCAAAACAAACAAAAAATCCCAAAATCTGGCCTGCAGTTACCAGTTTGGTTGTATTGCAACATAGTAAATTTTAAGATCTGCTCTGACCTACAGAGCAGGACCTGAAACGCCTCCTCCATCACCCTTACAAGGCCAAGGACACCAGCAGGGTGATGGGGATTCTCTTCCTTTGTACATAAGAAGGTGGCATAAAAACATTATTCTTCAGAAGGACTATAAACACTACTTTTCCCCACCTAGAAACAGATTAAGACTGAGCAACAAGCAGCTCCAACCCAGATTGCAATCTGCCACCTGCAGAGCAGCACCTGCTTCCTGCGGTTGCACTCAGCTGGCACTGGTGGCTGCTGTGTTCCCCACTTGTGGCACTTCTGCAGGTGGCTTTAAAATCACTGTCCCTGTTGTGTGAAGCCACTTGACACTGGCTTTATTTTTATTTTTATACAGACTTTGCACAGGTAAAAGCAGTTACACGAGATGTAAAGCAGCCAGCAGGCCATGGCTGCATGGCAGGTGGCTTTCCAGAAACAAAACTGGCTGCAGTTGTGCAGATAACTGCTTGCTGAGCATCATTCAGGGAGTTGTACCAGGGAACCAAGCCAGTATTTAAAACACACAGCAAACAAATCTTTTTGTTCACTGTGTGGCATGAATAGTTGAGCTAATGCAAAAGGGATGGGGAATAGCACAGGTGGAAAGAGCTCTAAGAGCAGCTACCTGTGCTGCTACTAAGACAGATGTTGCAAAGCCATACCCTCAGCCTTGTAGCTTTAACATTATCCTGATAGCTTTAACACTGTCCACTGTTTCTCACCCCAAATGGATCATGGGAATCAGAGGAGCCCGTAGGCTACAGCCAGCATCATACATGAGACAAATGTCCCTAAAAATGTCTTGATGTTAAAAAAATGCTGAATAGAAGTGCCACTCAAATACCCAATGATTTCTGGCAAGCCAGATGGCAAAGCTGTTGGCAAAAGAACTACAAGGGGGAAAAAGAAAAAAAACAGAGTCAACAACTATTAGATGTTGATGTATCAGGTGTGTCTATGGACAGTTTTTCAGTGTGACCCTCACCTTGCTCTGTTCACAAACAAGCTTTCCCAGAACTAACAGACAACACAGATGCCCATATCTGGCAATGCCAAAAATTCAAGCTCCTGACAGTGTTGCTATACACACACTGAGGCTAATGAGAGAGGAAAATGACTGACAAGGGCCCCTGTCTCAGCCCCCAGCCTCCATCCTGATGCCTGAAGCCCGTAAGCCTCTCATCTTTGCACAGGCTGTCTGTGGGGCAAGGTGTACATGTGAACCTTTGTGATTTGTCCAGTCAGTTCAGTCTTTAGAAAGCTTAAACCTGGTTGGTTTTTGTATGCATGACAGCAAACTCCCTTTTCCTACTGTTGCTGGATTTTGGTTTAAGTCTAGTAAAATATTCACTTTTTCTCTCACCTATGCTGTTAATTGCCTGTCCATAATTAAATTGAACACGGCAGGACATTAAATGACAGAAAGGCTCAATGTTTTAGCTTTGGTGCCTCATAAAGTACTAACCTGGGCCACATGCAATACCCACATAGCACAGCTAAATGATCAATCTAAAACCAACAGGAACTTTTATATGGACTGATGATCTTTGGCTTAGGCCCCTTCCAAACACTGAGTTTTCATGAGTTATACCAGCTGCCACTTGTATTTATTTTATAAACACCACATGCTAAGTGTAAATTGCATCGCCACCACCACTGATTTCACCCCAGACACTTTTATACAAGTTACGGGTAGTGGAATCCAGGTTTAGGCTGAAGGCCAAGAAAGACCTCTCCAATGGGGTTGTATAATTGAGGCTTTTTTTTTTTTTTTTTTAATAAAATACTGAAACAACCAGTATATGCAAGAGTAAGAGATTTGGTTTATCACAGTGTTACTGACTGGTTGCACAGGAGACCTAACACTTGCCAGCACAGAACCTGGAGAGAGAACCACCAGCCCAGACAGAAGCACACACAGCTGGGTCATCAGCACCCACAGACCAGGTCATGCTTTTCAGTCATCTTTTGTACTACAAATTTCTGCAGGAAGAAGGTATATGATAAGGAAAAACCAAAACAAGCAACATAGGCTTTTCAGAAGGAAGGGAGTGAATAAGGTTAAGGTGAATGATAACTTCCAGAGTCAAGTATTGGGGTTTTTTCCAGGACTTCCTGCCCATCTCTAAAAATACTACAAAGAAAACGTAATTACTCCTCAAGGCCCTTTTCAGGCCAGAAGCAGGGTTTAAGGACCTTATGAATAAGCACAAAAAAACCCATTCTCTGGTGTCTTCAGGCATTTTCCTGAATGGAGCCTTCAAAGTCTTAGATCAGTAATTACCTTCATGAATTTGCAGCTATTATTAGTAGACAGAATATAAGTGAGCAAGCTGCTTCCTGCTTTATTTTAACCAGAAAGACTTCTCTTATACTGGGCATTCCCACATTCAAAACACATCTTTCGGTCACCCCAGGTTTTTGGTTTGTTTGTTTGTGTTTGGGCTGACCACGGCCGTGCTGTCTCCAGAACTCCTCAACTCCCACGTACTTCGCTGCCTTCCGCAGGGCTCAGCTGTGACACATTGTGGGTGCAGGTCAAGCACATCCCTGGTGTTTCTGGGGTCACAGTGTTTGTTACAGCCTTCCCAGCAGCGTGTCCCACCAAGTGTTTTGTAAACTCATCGTGCAGCACGGCCAAACAGCAAAGCAAAGTGCACAAAAAAAGAGTTTTGCTCATCTGCAGCTGAAGGAGGTATTTAGATGGGAAAGTTGTCCAGGGCAGGAATTACATGTTTGTACTGATGTCAGAGCTTACCTCCTGTCCTTCTGTATTAATAATACAATAGGACAGATTTTATAACAGAACAGGACCAAGAGTGTGTGTAACAGTTGTTGTGATGACCTGGAGTCAAAGCGTAGTTTCTTTCTATGTATTTACTTATACTTTAGTGTGTATATATACACACATGCTTGTATATACATACAAATGCATATATACACATTTGCATGTGTATTTATCCACTGTTTATATATTTTATAAACATACATGTAGTTTGTATATAAAAAAAAAGGGAAACAATATTCCAAGAGGATTATATATCCTTAGGCTTTCCTCATGGAAAACTTAAACTTGATCTTTTTTTTAATATTTCCTCTGATATATTCAGCTTCCATCTGTTCTGCAGAATAACTCCTCCCTTGCACTTCTGTGAAGTGATTGAGATCTGTCCTTCAGCAGCTGGCAGTATTATTCCATTATCTTGATTCCACAGAATACTGGAGGACACATCCATGTCTCCATGGCACTGGAGAGCCCAGAACTGGACCCAGTACTCCAGATGTGGCCTCACCAATGCTAAAGAGAGGGGAAGGATCACTTCCCTCAGCCTGCTGATAACACTCTGAATGCAGCCCAGGAGGCTGTTGGCCTCATTTGTGGTCTGTCAAGCACTGCTTTATTTTATTTTTACTTTTGTCTGCAAGTTTGCTGACGGTGTGCCAAAACACAGTCCCATCATCCAGGTCATTAGTGAAAATATCCAGCAGTATTTGACCCCAGGTCTCACCCTTGGGGTACACCCTTGAGGACCAGCCTCTGGCTGGACTTCATGCCACTGATCACAATGCTTTGAGCCCAGCAATTCTGCCAGGTAAATCCATCTTACTGTACAAACATCTAATCCATACAACATTAGTTTGTTTACGAGACAGTGATGAAAGCCTTGCTAAAGCTGAAATAAAGAACAACCACTGTTCCAGTCATGACATTGTAGAAGGCTCTTGTCCACTGTAAATCCATGCTTAGTTTTGCTTGATTTGCTCATTGGAATGGATGAGATAATCCCTGAAAACCAATCAGCCCTCTTGGACCCCAGTTCTCTCCAGGATGATCTCCTCTGGGATTCTTCCAAGCAGATCACTGAACAAACCAAAGTGCTCTCCTGAAGTCCAGTCCTTCACCTCATCTCAGGATCCCACACACCCCAAACTCATGGTTACTGCTGCTCTCAACCCTCACATCCCTGATCAGTCTTTCCTTTTCTGCAAGTACAAGGTTCAGCAAAGTATGTTCCTTCAATTGCTTCTTGATCACCTATCAGGAAGTTGTTATCAATGCACTCCAGAAACCTCATGGATTGCTTCTGCCCTGCTGTGTTGTCCTTCCAGCATGTATTGGGATGTTTGGCTAGACTCCCACGAGGATCTGGGCCAGTGTCCACAAGAGTTCTTCCAAATATCTGAAGACAGCTTTGTCAAATTCCTGTTTACAGCAGACCTACAACACCACCCCACATGCTGGTGTGCCCTCTAATGCTGATCTGCAAGCTCTTAGCTGACTGTCATCTCTCCCAAAGCAGAGCTCCAACCATTCCCACTTTTCTGACAAGTAAAGAACAGCTCCCACTTCTAGCTATGGTGTGGCCTTCCTAAAGAATCTCCTATGCAGCCACTGCAGTGCTGCAGCAGTGTCAGCTATCCCAACACATCTGTGCAGACAAGGAGCTCACCTGCCTTGCTCCAGCCTCAGCGAGAGATTCACAGCCCCAAATCTGCAGAACTGCACCCTCCTCAGCAGCTTGCTCTGGGCTATGGTCTCTGCTGAGTCAGGGAGTCAGGGGTAATTTCTCTGCTGGGGAACACCTCAGGCAGCTCCCTGCCACTGCTGCTGAGCACAAAAGCACTGCCAGCCCAGCCCTTGGCCTCCTCCTGCACAAAGTACTGCTGGCTGCGCTGCATGCCATATTTGATGGTTTTATAGGCTCTCCCCAGCACCAGCTGCCAGGATTCCTGACCCTGCCTGGTCAGGATTCAGTTGGAACAAAAGCTCAAAAGCCCCTTCCCACAAGAAACTCTTCAATGTTTATACCATCTACCACAGACATCACAAGCCAAGTGAAAATTTTACCATCTGCTTATTTCTATGGGTGATGAAAAGCAAGCAGTCAGGGTCAGAGATGCCTTAACATTTACATTGGTTTTAGCCATTCAGTGATTTTTACCACCACCATTCCAATTATCACAGAGCTAATGACAGCCATCAAGGACAAATTAATAATTCCACGGTAATCTATTACTGAAAATATAGCTGCCCCAGACATAGAATGAAATAACATGACTGGTACCAGGTCCACACTCACTAAGTACCTTAATGAAAGTTAATCCCTTCCCTTGGATATCACCCAGACCTAAAGCAGCACATGCCCCTGGCATACAAGACGGAAGATGAAAGCCCACAATATATTAAAGACTGCTTTTATCAATCCCATAACAAGAACAAAATCTGATATAATACTGTACTATAGGCCAAGCTGTATCAAAGGACACCAATGTGTGTGTACACAAAGGACCACAAGGCACTCTGATCTCCACACTCACCTCCACAGGCAGCACCTTCGGGCAGTTAAAACTTGACTCTGTGCATTTTCTAACAAACTAACACAGAAAATGTCACTCTTTCTCTTGCTTACCTGCAGGTAGTTTTCCATCAGGTTCCATTTCAATTTGATGAGAGACTTAAATATCTGATTAATCAAAAATCCCAGCACCCCCACTGCTGTTCTGATTAGCCCCATCAGCAGCCATCGATCCTGCTCTTTTCCAGAAACAGGAAGACACAGTTACCTCTCAGACCATAACACAGGATTATTTGCCATGCTGCCTCTCACAAACACACAAATTCCATTTTTAGAGCATTCTGGTTATTAACCGTGACTGCCTGAACAACAGGCTGCTCTTGCCAATATCTCTTCTAAAAGTGTACACTCAACAAAGATTTACCTTCAGGTGAAAGCCACTTTCATTTGGGTATGGAATACAGTCGGATTTATTGGGTTTGGATTTGGATAAAAGTATACCAGTGGAGTTTGCTCTCTGATGTTGAATGCTTGATGTCATATCAAAATCAATTACATGACCCAGTAATTAAACATTTGGTAGAGCACCCTGAACACATTTCAACGTAATCCCTGTTTCCTTTGACTGCAAGTAATGCACTGAGCACCCATCTTGTAAATGTGCAAACTTTTACCTCCAGTTTCTGTCTTTCCTAAACTTACACTTCTAATAATAACTGTGCACCAATAATAATGGCTGATTTATTTTGAGTATCATCTAGGACTAGAGCAGGCCTACTGAGATTCAAACACCATGGTTCCTGCAGATTATACTGAGAGAAAAAAAATTGAAATTAATTACTTTTAATAGTAATTTTAAAAATTAATTGTAATTTTAAAAATTAATTGTAATTTTAAAATTAATTACAATTCATTTCAAGAAGTCTCAGTAAAAGAACATTTGGCCAAACTTCTGCAGTCTCTTCCTTTTAAGTTGTATACATTGAGAAGTTCATAATTTAATTCTTTTTTGCATATTCAGTAAGTTGTGAAGAGCAAAGACATAAGCACTTACAAAATATGCTTTTAATCCCTTGGCCCCCTTCTACATTCAAAATATTTTCCTGTGTACAGAAAAAATAAATAACTTTTTCTTAATTCTTTCTGCTATCAGGCATCTCCCTGGAGTGTCCAAATTACACATAGTTTTAGAGACAACACTATTTAAGGTAAGTTCACCTGTATGTTTCCTCTTGTAGCCACTTCTTATAGATCATTTTGTGTGAAGACAAGCAATCCAGACTTTCATGGGTAGCAAGTGTTCTCTCTACCAAAGGTACTAAAAAAAAGCTTGGATGCTTTTCCCAAGGCAATTTGCAAGTTGACAGCTCAATCAAATGAGAAAAAGACTCAATGCATGTCAAATGTTTACTGCAAATCAAAATCAGCAGCATGCTGTGTGTTTGCCACCTCCAAAGTGTGACTTTTGTAAGAGTCAAAGAAAGAGTACAAAAGGATTTCTGCTGCTTAACAACCAACTGGAATTTGGACCAGTTTGGCAAGGTCCCATCTCAAATAATCATAGAATCACAGAAACATAGAATGGTTTGGGTTGGAAGGGACCTTAAAGGTCATCTAGTGCCAACCCCTCTGCCTTGGACAGGGATACCTTCCACTAGACCAGGTTGCTCTGAGTCTCATCCAACCTGGCCTTGAACACTTCCAGGGATGGGGCATCCACAACTTCTCTGGGAAACCTGTTCCAGTGCCTCACTACCATCACAGTGAAAAATTTCTTCCTAGTAGCTAATCTAAATCTACCCTCTGGCAGTTCAAAACCATCCCCCTTGTCCTGTCACTACACGCCCTTGTAAACAGTCTCTCTGTGTCTTGGAGGCTCTCTTCAGGAACTGGAAGGCCACAACTGGGTCACCCCAAAGCCTTCTCTTTTCCAGGCAATGAAGAAACATAAATAGTTCCTGGTTGTGAATCAGTGAGTACTGAAAGGCAAGAGAGAAGAAAAGTTCTTTACACAAGCCACATGCAAATTACTCAAAATAAAGTCTTTTGCACCTATGGTTTTGCAAAGCTGGAAGTTTCCTTGTAGCCTGCTACTCACACTTCTCAAATGTAACAACACATGGTCATGAAGGAAATACTGCCCAGGGCAGGGGGGCACATCCACGTCAGGATATAGCAATGGCCTAAGTCCAATTTCTTACACCATGACTGAGTTTTTTTGCCAGCTCAATCAGGCATTTCATTCTAGAGATTTCTAAAGTACTATGCAAATTGCAGACCTGGCAACAATCAATCTGACAAAAAAGAGAACGAGTTGAAGAGAGAGGATTGATCTAGGTGGAAATCAAAGACTGCAGAAAATAATTGTTGCTGGAAACTGCGTGAATAGCTATGAGCTACAGTAAATGCATTAGAAAAGTTAACATTACTTTCCTTCAGATACAGGGAAATAAATATATCTGCCACCAATAGTTCCACAGTGAAGTTATCTGACAACAAATACACATTGTGTGATCAATTAAATACCTCCAGTTAAAGGAGAATTAGGAACAGCAGGAGTCTGACTGATTATGTACATTAATAAGGTAAAAAGTAGTAAGTAGTTCACAAACAGAAGCTCAGATTGTACTTTTGTGTTTAAGCACAAAAACATTTTGAGATTACACTGCTAACTTCTGCTTGCACAAAAGTTGGGTTTAACTAGTCCTATTCCAAGTTTAAAATGAAGCGAAAGAAAGCAGAAGCCAGGCAAGAAAAGCAGGCACCTGAGCAGAGCTCCTGGCTGCAACTCCATCACTGTTTCATTCAGGTATGCCAGACCGGCTACCCCAAGGTCTCCATTTAGCCCATTTATTTCTGGAACATGGGAATTTGTATGATGTAATTTTCTAGTTCTGTTAGACCAAATGGTATATGTGAATAGATCTGGGTATTGTAAGTATTGCAGTACAAACAAAAATACAAAATCCACTGAACAATACAGATGGGGGATGGGAGACAAACACTGAAACTACAGCTACATTTCAAAGGGAAACAGATGAGACCAAGTCACACTGCTCACAGACAAGACAGGTATTCCTCATTCCATGTCACAATGATTTGTTACATAAATAGGATGGCTGTTTTTCCTCAAACAGGAATATCATTCCCTTCCTAAGTGCACACTTGAGCATTTGGCTTTGCTGTCCCCAGTTGCCAGAAAACCAAACTCCTCTTCCACCAGACTCGGTCTCTGCAGCAGTGGCTCAGCTGTACTGCAAATTCTCACAAGCACCCACTTGAGCATTCAAATTTTAAAAAACAAAATAAGTAAGAATGTGTTTTCGAACTTTGACCCCTAATTGTTTTTTCCCCATGGACTCCTCTGTAGTCAACTTAAATCCACCAGTACAATCACTTATCTGAAATACATTTCAAGAACCTCTGAGAAGCAGCGTACAAATGGCCATGGTTAAAAAGCCAGACAGTAAAAAATAAAGCAAGATTTGAGATTGCAGGGGGGCATTGCTGCATCCATGAGATGCAGTTGAGACAACTCTCCAGAAGACAGACAAGGCCTTACAAAACACATACACATAAGGAACTTTGTTCATTTACAATGAAACCTCAAGACTGAGAAACATGAAGGCAAATGCAGACTGGGGCTGTAAAACCTTCTGCACCAGACACTCCTTTGCTACGAATGCACACTGCTTAATTAACCTGTAGAATTTGACCCAAAATCTATGCATTTTGTCTGTCACTGTTACATACACTAACACCTCCCAGTGCAGAACATGAGTCTTCATCTTTCTTTTGGAAAGTATTTCAGATGACATATTTTCAGTTCTGTGAAGTTTGCACAAGGATTGTCCTGCTTTCTGTAATGTTTTTACCTCCAAATGTCATACAAGGATCTTTCTGCTTATTCAAGAGCTTCCAAAACTCAAGTTTTGCCATGAATAAAGAAAATCAGAGGCAATGATGAAAAAATACCTTCTCAATATTGGAAGACAATATCTATGTGAGGAGACCAGAGAATCTGGGCTGCAACCAGTTCCCAGGTTTTTCATTAATTTCTGACTTCTGCAAGGCGTGCTACCCGACTTAGAAGTGTTCTTACCTCACCACAGCCTAATTGAGAATGGCTGCTTTGGAAATGAGGAGGGAAAGAAGGAATCTGCGCTCATCACCACTAAAAGCTACCTACACACTTCTTTGCATAAATGCTTTAAGGATTCCAGTTATAAATTGAATTTTACTCAGCTAGGAAAGAGTTTTGAAAGGCCAATGGGGGAAAACCCCATGCTTTTAAGCCACCAAGACCCTGTCTGGAAGCCACAGAGCTCTTTGTTCCACTCCCAAGCAGCTTCCATGCAGGCCATGGGACTCTTTGCAAAAGGGCGATGGCAGAATAAGGAGTGGGCAGACACTGGCACAGCTCTCTCTTCCTTGGTAAACATAAGCAAGCTGCCCAGGCTGCCTCCAGTCAGGACCTGGGAAGTAGCTCCCTTGTAACTAGAAAGATCAGCAAAGGATTGGACCTCTGCTACTTGGTGATCTGGGTGACAGGCGAGGTGTGTTGCACAGCAGAAATGCAGCCACCACATGGCAGCAGCTGGCCATTTCAACAAGAACGTCTGGGCTAGCTCATCTAACTTCTCTTCCAAACAACTGAGAAGAAGGAACAACACGATTTTATTTGCCTAAATGCTTTTACGTGTATGTGCATGCATGCATCAAATGTGTTCTTTATCCCTTCAAGGACTAGGATGGAATAACCCCTACCAATACTATGAAAATACAAAGTAAGAGTTCCTAAATTAGAAGTCAGAGCAAATAAGAACTACCCACCAAACAGCAGTAGAGATACAGCATGAATTTAATACTAAAACATTTTGCCACTTGTCTTTAAATAGTACAGACATAAATCAGATTCCAGCTATTACACATAGAAGTACCTACCACAGAACTCTAATTCCTGCTATGGCTGCACTAAACCCCTCCTACCTGAGCAGAAATTACTGGTCACTCCTCTATCATAAAAAATGTAATTTTAACATTAGCTATATAATGTAATTTTAACTCTGTAGTGGCAAGCATGTAAAAAATGGGCAAATACTTAGTTGGCATCTCAGTTTCAAGCAGAGAACCATGTACTTTTTGAATGGTGTCAGGAGTTGTATATAGTTAAATGATAAGAATTTCTTCCCTCTCTACTGCCCTTCTGTCTTCAGCCACAGGCTCGTTTCGAGCAGCACATGTGATTCCATCTGTCAAGTAAAGCAATGCACCATTCTTGTTGGCTTCAGTTTTAATACTGGAATCACACAGATATTATAGGATCATACAATCACAAAAGTACAATCAAGGATTAGAGACTGCGAGGTAATGTTGTTAACACTGCATGAGTAACACACCAATTCCAACCAAATCTGAAGGTAAAAGTGAAGAGGTTTTGGAATGCCAGAAGAAATAGTTTCTACTCTGAGGAATACGAGCAGTTCAGAATATATTTTTCAACAGGTTGAAAGCAGGGTGATAGAACAAAGAGCTTCCAAAGCTGTACTCTTTTCACAGCATCCCACTCCAAAGATCAAAAATCATTACACTACTAATTGAGGTGACACTCAAAGACTTCAAATAAGGAGTGTTTAATGCGCAATCTGAATGACAGCTCAAGGAAGCAAATAATTATCACAGTCATTGAACAGAGATATAAAGACATTGTTAACTAGAAACATCATGGCTATCAACTTTCATATTATTTCAGTATTTCAAAGTTACAGAATTTAAGGAATGATAGTACTAACTTAGCATGAGAATTTTTCTATAAATGCAACAACTCATACATATGATGCTGACTTAAAGGATATTGAGACATTTTCTGATAACGCTGTAATAGATCTCACATAGTGCAACAGGTTAGTAGTATCATATGATACAATAAATTTAAACTGCAAATCTTCAGACAGAAAAAAAATGTACACGACAGGAAATTGTTTCAGAAAACACAACCCAAGATGACTATGACCATCTCCACAAATGCTCAAATTATGATGTTGTGGCAAGGAGTTATTTTAGATTTCTCAGAAGCAGACAGTCCCAGAGTTCAAAGTGCAACATACCTCCCAGAGATGGGAAATAATGCTCTCTCCCAAAACTGCAGTTGAGCAAACAACAAACACTGGAGGAATCTGTCAGCCAGAAAAGGTCAGGGCTGCTGACGATTTGCCTGATACCATAACAAAAGCAGAGCTTTTAGTACAGACTTTTCTCAGTAATAGTATAGACTTTTCTCAGAATAGTATTGACTCTCTTAACTACACACACACATTTAAACCCAAAATTGGTGATTAATGTGGGATCTGAAGAGCTGCCACCACCACACACTTCCATGCTTTTGGCTTACACAGCCCCTCATTGTGGCAAGTTTTGCCAAAACTTAAGAGAACAAAGTCATCTCAACCTGCTGTACTTCACCACGATGTTTTAACAATTGTAAATGCAAGAATAGTCTATCTTTAAAAAGTGAAAGAGAGGAGAATCGAGTTAAGTGCTGTCGGGCTGTCTTTAAGGAGTTCCAAATTCTACATCATTTCCCAAAGCCATTCTGCGAAGCTGAACCTTCACTCCCATATTAACCCAATCCTCATGATGCTGGAAAAGCTGCTAGAAACACCCTCTTCCATATCTTCATGACTTTACAGCTCTACTGTTTGAGCTGCTCTCATCCTAATTGAAAGAGCTTTTATTTCCATGACAATTGGAAAAATATAGAAAATTCTTCATGGGCTATTTTCAAGTCAAGTCAGTAAGAGATGTATTTACCTCTACCGGGCTTCTTTTCTTGATAATTTTTTAGTGGAAATTGCAGAGGGAAATCAAACTCTTCCCCCTTCCCTTCTCATTCCCACATACTTAAAAGTAATAATAATAATAATAATAATAATAATAATAATAATAATAGAAATAGCCAATGTGTTAAATCAGCATACCTACACATCTGTAACAATCAGCAGGGACCAGAGTGGGAACAAACACAAACCAGCTTAGGAAAACCTTCATAGGATGACTGTACAGCCATTCCTTCAGTACTTCTGATTTAACAAATACACAGTTTGGGGTTTTCTAACCCAAACTACATAGTTTATAGATTATAAAACCATGTTTACATTTTATCCATATTGCTTATATTAAAACCAGAAGGTTGGGATGCTGCTGTTAAGAAATGGTGGAAAGCCATAAATTAGTACACACAAGTTTTATCAAGAGATCCAAAACACATAGTTTTATGTGCATTATCTCAACATCTTCCATTAAGTTATCCATTTATAGTTTGTCACTCATATAAATAATGTTTTTTTATATTTACCACTATTTTTAAATGGTAAAGACTGAAAAACTTTATTGAACTGCTTAAATATGGAAATGCTACTTGAGAGTTGGCTTATGATGTGTATTTAAAAGAACAGAATTGTCTGTACATAAACTTACAGCTGTTTACAAATTGAGCTGAAAGTCCAATTAGTAAAAAAATAAAGGAAAAAACCCAACCAAATTATAAACCACTATGACCACTATGACAGTAATACTATGGTAATGTATGAAGTTATTTTGTGGGCAGTTTTTTAAAGCATCAAGGATATAAAAATACTTCCAGCATAACATCCTTCATACTATAGCCCATGATCAGTTGGATCTTCAACAGAAAATGTACAGCACATTGATTCAGAGAATAAGGCAGTCAGCAGATCAAGAAACAGAAAAAATCATCTCCCACAATTGTTTCAACAGAGAGTTAAAACAGATGGATTAACAAGTTTTAAAGCTTTTTTTAAAATTTTATTATTATTAAATAAAGACTACAGTCAGTCATGTTCCTCCAATACCTCCCCACCTCATAAATCTTTCAAGCTTCACAAAAGAGTTCTGAACACATTATTTAGAAACACTGACGAGAAACATATTTTGTCCCACTGCTTCACATCTATCTGGAATTTTACTCACATAAACGACCAACAGTAGTTTTAAGTTATCTTTCTTTGGTACAGTAACACATATTCAAACTTGCTTAGTAGCAGTTTACTCCACCTCTAGGAGTTGAAACTAGTGACACCAGGGCAATCTGGCTGAGTTTTCACAGAGGACAGAATTAAAGCAAGTAGTAGTCAGACATCCTGCCTCTGCCACAGGACAAATATTTGGTGGCCTACTATGTGTGCCCTCTGTATCAAAAGATAGCACAAGAGAAGTGTAACAAATATTTTTAGGCCTTGAGTTATTGTCCCAAAAGCTACTAAATAGGAAATACATCTCAACAAACTCACCAAATAAGCAACCATGTAAAACACACTTGTCTAAATTATACAGTTGTTATCATTCTAGATGATCAACTGTCATAATATGCACTAGAATTTCTCTTTAGGTATCCCCTATGCAGTAACTAACATTTAAGAGGAATGTGCATTATGCATTTATTTGATAATAGTTGAGGGATTCACTGCTGACTTTGTCTTGCTTGGTGAAAAGTGTTCTCAGCTTGCATTCAGGAAGAGAGCAATCAAGGCCATTGGTAGCTTCACACCTTGCAACATTTTCTGTACTTTATTATCTATGAGTAAGGCACATCACTTGTAATGTGGCTGTTTCCATAGGCTTGCTCATTGTATCTTAAGGTTTAACAAAGTATGAATCATACCATCTTTGGCTTTTTTTCTTTGCTTCACAGAAAATGTACCCCTGCCTCGAACAACCAAAACACAAGAACTTTGGCAATGCTTCAGAGCACAAAGCTAGTTTAAATCCCAGACAATGACCACCACAAAAAGAATTACGTATTTAGAGATTTTCTGCTTTGTTCCTCACTCAATTGGCTTCAAATGGTGCTCTGCTTTGCAAGATGTTCAAAAGTGGGTTTGAAAAGCAAAAAAATACACATTTGGTAACAATGGCAAATTCAAATCTTGCCAAAAGAATATAACACAAATTAAATACTTGTGAGAGGAAAATTAAAATTCTGTCATCTAAGTAGGTTACCTAAGGAGACCATAAGAACATGAGAAAGCAAATTTGAAGTAAACACTGATCAGACATAGATACTTGCAAAACATAACTTTTCTGGAGCAGAGTAAGCACAGTGCTTCAAAATCTTCTTCAGGAAGTAGAAGAGTTTCGAGGAGGCTCTCAACTTTACACAGTAGTTGAAGATATTTTGAAATTTCATAATTAATTACACTTCAGACTTGTCCTAGTACGAGCAAAATGGAAAACCAACACACCTAGGATCACTGCAGGAATATTTTTATAGTCATCCACGTATTACATACTCCAGTGTCAGAGATCAAGTCAACTCCCTCCAGAACCATTTTTTCCTTCTGCAAAATGTATCTGTTTAGAGCTGAATATGCACATTTTCACCAATACAAATGGACAGACTATTACAGCATAACGTTGCAGCACACACAACCATGCAAACAGGCTCTTCTTGATGCTCTGTGACTAAGCCAGTCTCTTAAATTATGTTACCAACCATGTAACAGTCTACAAGCATTCTCTCAATAGTTTATGTTGAAATCTTCTCAAAAATTCCCATCTCAGAACTGTACAGTTCCATTATTTTAATTGATTAAATATAGATTAGCAGTGTTAGTGTAAGAAAGATTTAATGGCATCAAAATCATCCAAATTAAATCAAGGGGAAAATAATGTTGCAATGCACTTCAGCCAAACCATCACAAATGACAGGTTATATAAATACAGACACGAGGTAGCTGGCAGCTATAAATCCACCAATTCTGGAAGTGTCAATTAATCTAAAAAGCATAAATTGACAAATATCAATTAAACCCTTCCATAAAGAAAAGAATACCTAGTTTATTGCTTTTAAAGGTTAATTGTTTATATCAGAAACAGGGAAATGCTTATCAAAGAAAGTTACCTAGCTGTTGATGGCTTTTGATTATATCCACTTTTCCAAAAGAATCACTTAATAAAACTTTGAATGCAAACAGCTGAGTCACTCCCAATGGTAGATATTTTCACCAAAATGAACAAAGGTTTGCATTCTCCAAGGTGAGGGGCAGGGAAAGAAGGCATAATATCCAAAAGAACAGCATTAATTACTTGCTTATGAGAAATCAGTAACAGAAATAAAATCAGTGTTCCCACCAGACAGAATACACTGAAAAAAACAGACTAGGGACTACAGGAAAGGCAGAAAGCTTCTAGCTACAAACACAGCGGCATCACAGCAAATGATTCATGTTAAGCAGATGGAAATATGATGATCTGTAGGACAGGTGTAATTTTTAGTAAAGCTTCCCGAAGTTTCTTTTTTGTGTGTTTCAGAAAAGGCAAAAGCGGAACAGATGAGAAAAAAAGGCAAGTAACAGAGGAAAATATGCAAGAAAGCAAGACAAAGGACTGGGAAGTAGGACAAGACTTCAGCAATGTGATCTGAAAACTGCTTAGAGGTCAAGTAAGCAAAGTGAAAATTATGCTCATTTCTCGAAATAATCTGGAGGGGAACTAAAGGGAAGACGGCTAGGCAAGGGGTTTTTGTTTGTTTTTATTTTGGGGTTGGTTTGGTGTTTGGGGGTTTTTTAAAAATATATTTATATACACACACAGAGTGCAAGTTTGTCTAAAGAAGTGATACTACAGATGACAGAACTTACTCCCCTGCAACATATGGAATGTCTTGACCTCTCAAGTAAACTAAGCATACAAAAGTGATAAGAACAAAAGGTGCACGTAACACCAGCAGCAATATTATGTTTGGCTTTCCACTACTTCTGCCAGTTACTGTACATATATTACATGACTATCATAGAAATGGCACAGCCTCAGACACTTTCCACATTTTATTTACATTTTAAGACTAACTTTAATCTCAATCACATATCCATACATTTCCTTTGTTTCACTAAAACTTAAATGCATGGTTTATTAGAACAAAGACTGTAAACAAATATTTGCCATGTCCAATACATGTAACACAGGAGCTGCTTAACAGAAATTAATCCCCCCATTTTATAAATACAGGTATCAAAACAATCCTGAACATACTTTGTGACACTACTAGTAGTCGGCACCCACACCCTTGCAAAATTAAACAAGATGAGCAACGGTATTCACTGTACCTGCTACCTTAAAACAAATTTAACTGCAGCTCTTTTACTAAGCAAGATGGATAAAGCATGCCATTTATATTTTGCCTTCTCCAGAAATTATTTTCAGTAACATATATTATTCCACAGCAATCTGACACTTTCTGTCATGCTTTCATCTTGTAAAACCCGAATTCCAATTATAGGCTATTTCAGGCTTATGCTTAAATGACAGTGCCTCAGTAAGAGAAAAAAAATAATTGTGCTGCCTTTTTCTCCCATAGTGCCTGAAAACATATTGGGCATACATATATTATATATATTCTTACAAATGTCCAGGTCATGTATACCAGCTGAAATTCTTTAATGTGTGGGTGTTTGCATTGTGAGATTTAATCAAGACATTAACATGAGTAGAAGGTTGTTGTTTTAAGACAGAAGTTTGAGAATCAGCTAAAATTAATTATTGTAAGTTTGTCCCTCTGGAGGTTGTGGAAGCTTCATATTTTCTTTGGACATCATTAGACGTCTTAGCTCTTGAAGTACAACTTTAATGCTATATGAATTTTGCCATTTTGCTAACACTGGTATGCTCCGTGCATCCACCTGGAAAAAGAAGAGAGAAATCTAATTTATGATGGAACACAAAATCTCTACATAAATAACTGTTATTGACCTAATTGTTCTAAGAAACGGTCTAAGCATTCCCCGACACCTTCCCTGTGGCATAAAGTCCCTGTGTTCCTAAAATATTTTAATGAAAACAATCAGATACTTACACACAGATACACATTCTGCAATAAAATCCATGCAGGTGGACCCTTCCATCTGTGCTGCTACTTATATTAGTGAGAAGGAAAGGAGGAGGGGAGGAGGACATCAGCAAACTGTTCACTGCAAAACTGGAGCTGCTATCTCGCACAAGTAATAGTTTTTTTCAAATTACCCCCAAAAAGAAACAAGTAATCACCTTCATTATGCTCATATATGCACCCGGGTGTTCCCCTGTTCTTTAAAAGAACCTGCCACACAAGAGTCCATAGAACACCTTTCTAAAGGAATATTTCCCTTATTATTTCTTTGCTACAAGTATTGTTAGCGATTTCTTTCGCATCGACATTACATGGTGCTTCTGATACATCTAGAGCCACTACATGTACTAAGAAATGTCTTGAAATCCTGAAATAACTGATTTGTAATGCTTGGACATTTCTTAGTCCTTTGCATCCTTCTCACAGTAAGTCATCTTATGGAGCTGTGAAGATTACTGTACATCACTTACCAATGGAATATGAACTGAAAGGAAAGGACATGGGACTTCTCCTATGCGTTTATAAAACCTGTGGGACAATTTACACAATTATATTATAACGGGGAGGTTTCCATAGGAAAGTCAGCAATTGAAAGTCATCCTGGGAATTGTTCTGGCAGCAGGTTAAGTCCCAGCCCCTGCATGAAGGAACTTAAGAACACAGAGGGGCTCACAGCTGTGCAACTGCAAAGCAGGCCCTGGGGCAGGAATAGGGCTATTGCATGCTACTGGATTCCTTCTGTAGAGTAGCAGCCCACATGGCTACAAGAGTGCTGGAAAACACTGTTTTATGATTTAGGCAGCATAAAACATCAAGAAGTTTCTTATCCCATCTTAATTAGGGCAAGCTGAAAGAAAAAAAAACCTGGAATCAGAAATAAGAATGTTAACACAGATGTTTTATTTCTATATTATTTGAAGTGAGGCTGTCTATTTTCAGAACACCAGAAGAGACTAAACCTTTTTGTAGGAGGAAACTAAGGCCAAGGTTTAACAACATGCTGATTTAGGCAGCATTACTATCCCAAGAAACTTCTGCTCCCTCTCTTGTTCCTTTAACCATGCTACTGCCTATCAGCTCAGGTAAGCCATGTAAGGGGAAATACTTTCTGAACTGAACTGATAAAACCCACCCAGTTTAAAACACCACCTTGGAAAGAAGTCCTTAAGGAGGATCCTTGACCTTATTCACAGCTCAGCACTATAAGCATTTCTTTTCACACAATGTTCTGCTCAGTAGAGTTGCCAACAACAGTGTAACATCAAGCTACAGTATGAAAGGCAGTCAGATTACTTAATAATTATTGCAAACATTTAATAAAAAAGAAAAATACCATCAGGAGGAAAGCTCTATTATGCAGCAACATCATGCCAGTCTAAAATACATGAGTGTATGAGCTAATACAGAATGGTTTTGAAAGTTAACACTGATTAAATCATCACTGTAATTCCTGAACTATTACTACTTTTTTAAAGGGGTATTTGGGTTAACATAGTAGATAGGAGGCAAAATGGCTGGAAAGGAAGTTGCTCTGGGCCTCCAGAAAGTAACATCTATCTTCAGTCTGGAAATTCTGCTTTCACACCATCTTCCTTCTCCTTGCTTCTCCTCAGTTCTGCCTTTGTCGGCTCCCTCAGGTCTGGATGTTTGCCTCAATTACAGCACACAGCAGCCAGTCACCACTGCTGTTCAAATAATGCAGTCCTACAAAAACTGGAACATGAGAGCTGATCACTTAAGAGCAAGCTCCTCCTGGCTTTTCTTTTTTGCTGGGAATTTGCAACAAAAAACTCAGACTGTAAACTCTGCTTTAACATTGCTATGAATGTTTTCTGACTAAAGACTGCTGCAACATGACATTCTTGTTGCTTGTTTATCTCAAATCTCTTTTCTGCAAGTCACCAACTTCTTTCATAACATCTTGCAGCAGTAAAGATATTGGCTCAGGTTCTGTTTTCTGTCTTGCAGAATTGATTTCCAAGTTAGTGCATAATAAACTCACTTTATGAAGAACAACGATAAGACATTTAAAGACATTTAAGAGAGTGACACAAACTATGTTCAAATCACACAAAAACATTAGGTAATATTCAAATGTGCACCCTGGAACACAGAGGGAGACATTTCAAGGTCACATAAAAGTTAATAAAGCTGCAAACTGCAACCTGAAGACTGTTTTACTTAGATTATTTTATTTGGGGGGTCCACCACTGTGAAACCAGGAACAATAGCAAGAGAAGCAATATATAAAATGCATTATTTTTTTCTAAACAGTTGAAAATAAAACCAATTATTTTACACAATTATGCAAAGTATTCAGTGTTTATAGTGCTCCAAGCAACTTCAATAAGTAGCAAATGTCTACAGCAAACATGCTCAAGGCAGTAACTGGACAGCAGCTTACAGATTTATAGCTGAGAGTCCCAAGTGATTTAAAAGGAAACACGTATTTCCAGCTGTAAATGGTATCTAAATGAAGTGATTGTAAATCCTGCAAGTTAGACTGCTGAGGAGTGCTACCACAGATGCAAAAGTCAGACAACCTCCAAAGACAATGGGAAAACAAACAGCACATCAGAATGCAACCTGTGTTCTTCAACATGGGATATTGTAAGTCTCCGAGAGAAAAGATCTTGTAGCATTAGGAATGATAATTTACAGTTTTACACCAGTGATGCCATTAGCACATAAAAGCATTTTGTCCAGCTCTACTCAAGTACTTGAACTAGTTTTTCTGACCATAGTAATCTAATTCTGTACAGAAATACAGCAGCTCCATAGGTAAACTGAAAAGAACAAACCCACAAAAAACTAACTTGCAGATAAGAAAATAAAGCCAATTTAACAGGGAGCCTCAGAGCACCTAAGTCTTTTGAGATAAAGTATTCCTGAACTAGTTCTCTCCTTTCCTGCACTAATTTAATCAAACAGTGATTCCTGAAGATATGCTCCTGGCTGAAAAGTTACTTAAAAACTCCTATCTCACAGAATAATCAAACAAAAAGTCAATTAAGTTGTCCTTGTCAGTATTGATAAATCCATTACACATGTGCACTTTTCATGCAAAGTGTAAAGGGATTTTTAAGTCAAGAAAGTTGAGAACCACTGCCCACAGGGTAGTAGGAGACTAGTTTCCTTTGATCCCTAGTAACTGCACTTATCCATCTTTCCCCTCCACCACTCACACTCTTAACAGAAATTATCACCCTCTAAAACTCCCAGTGTGGGCCCTACTCTTCCACAGATGTTAACTGGCACACATCTCCTGCAAAGTCTACCTTAACAACATTACAAGTGTTCTGAGTATAATCTGCTAAGATAAAACAATTTCAGCTGCTGTTTGTCTCAGGTCTCTTCAGCAAGTCACAACTTCTTCCTGACATCTATAAGCAATGTGACCAAAAGCTGGCCACATGTCAAAATCCAGGGTGCCTGCAGAAACACAGATAGTAGAGGAAGTCTGCAGATGAAATCCTGTCATTAATTCAAAGAATGCAGCAAACCACTTATGATGTATTAAATGAAAGATGACCAGAAAGTGGGAGAACAGCTTGGAAGAAACATGAAGGAACTATCAGGAAGCAGCAATATTAACTGCTCCAGGATGCTGACCATGCCCCCACTGTTTATTTCATGGCTTCTCTAACGACCACAAAGACAAAATAAGACAAAATGCAAGACACTGGGACAATGGGCACATTAGAAATTACACAATAAATGCGTTTTAAATTCAATACTTATGTGAATTATTTTCATTAAAAATACTATTTATTCATATTTAAATCCATTTTTTTAAAAAAGTTATGCATTTGCATAGCAAATCGCTCCTAAGATACACTAGTTTATCTTTTGGGGGAAAAATTAATGACAGTGTTATGCAAGGTTATTAACTTATTAAAATCAATTTTTCCTGTAGCAATGACTCAATTTGAACAGTGCTTTTAAAACAAGCAGGAAGATTTTCTGTCACAGTAATCACCCTGTTCCTCAGCAAACTGAGGGAGTGTAGATTTTTCCAAACAAAAGCTCAAGCTGACTGGCTTCAGTAAACATGAGCCTTCAGGCTCTGCTAGCCAATGTCCTGCTTCTGAAAACCAACACCTATACCTTGAGGTATGCAGAGATGAAGCCATGAGAGCATACTTCTTCAGTGAATCACAATAATACCTGTTCCTATCGTACTAGGAAGAGGTATGAAAATTGTCTTCCAAACATACCATAAGCAGCTTTTGCTTCTCACACTTTCTCAATAAACACACACCTTTAGACAACAAACCACAGTTGTGATTAAGGGCATGAGCCAATTTGCAGATAGTAATTTTAACAGGATCTTCAGGCAGAGTAACACTGTTAGCTACATAAAAGTATTTTCAGAGTAATTTTAGATTATTTCTGAAGCACTAGTGCACTAGCTTTGGATGACCAACCAGAACACTGCTCTACAACCTACAAGAGCTCAAAAGAACCCCTGAGAACCTCTTTCCCTGCTACTATCATCGAGATACTTGAGCTTCACATTTCAGTACTGTTAATTACAGAAATGTAAGTTCATTTTCCTTTTAAATCTTACAAATTATTTAAAATCCAAAGATGCTGACGCACCTTTAGCTATTACCTTAACCCAATTACACTGCATTCGCTAAAGACAAATGTACACAAAATGTGATTGTGTTTCCTGCTGATGTATGCACACACCACTGTAAATGCAAGCCAGCTCACTCCTCCTCTCACTAAGCAACAGGGCGCCTCGCTTGCTCACAGTATTTAAGTACCCGGTGAATAACAGAGGAACAAACTTGCTTGAGCTGCTGCCATGGCTTATGCCTGTGAACTCATCCCACCCTAACAGCAGGATTAGTGAAAGCAACTTACTGCAAATTGATCTTTAAAATGCAAGTGATTACCAGCTATACTAAAAGATCTTAAGACAGAAGTTCAGAATCACCTTGGATTTTAATAAATCCAGTATAAAGGAAACAAGAGTATAAATACAGCCATTCATTACAGGTGAGTTAATACATCCAGAGTGAGTCTCATCAGGAACAACCTCCATTTTTAAATAATGGAAACATCAGAAAGAGTTTGTAATATTTCTGCTACAGTATGAAACTAATCCCCTTTTATAAGAGTATTATGAGGGAAATACCTACATACAGCTTAACACTTATTGTCTTCCTGTTCAGAACTAAAACCTTCATCTAAAAGAAACAACTGTCTCAATATTATAAATAATGCTCGTCTCACTGGTAAGCCACGAAAAGCTACAAAGATTTGTAGTAGTAGGCCACCAAAATTCAATTTAAATCTGTATTTATATTATAAAAATTAAATACAAAAGCTCTGTCCAACATGCATCTCTCTCACCTGCTTTTCACAGAAATATTTTTTAGTATAAATTAGCAACATGGTTGATCTTACCATTTCAACTTACCATTCCATTGGAATTATTTATTCCATTCATATTAATTTTAGTTACAAATCTAACTGTAGGAGGTGCTTCTGGGTATTTAGGTCCACACTCTACTTTCAGACTGTATATTCTGTTTTCATAGTTTGTCTAGAAAGCAAAAAGACAGACTAATGCATTTTACTGAAAGCTAAATATTAAGAAACTTTTTAAAAGCAGAGCAAAGGCAAGAGGAATAACAAGAAAAATGAAATAAATATAAATTTGTTAATATTGCATACCAACTGAAGGTCTTGGATTACTGGCAGATTTCCACTGTTTTGGTTATATTGATTACTTCATGACTATGCATAAATTACACTAATTATTGACTACACCATACACAAGTTTTAATACAATTCTGTTTTTAATTGACACTTGCTTTCATCCTTTTTATCCACCTGCATCCTCAAAACAACAGTGGCACAGTACAGGACTAAGAGAAAACAATTAGCTTTAGGAAAATTACCACCTTCCCCTATAATGAAATACTTAACACTGTAAAAAAATTGGAAATGGGGAAAAACGGAGATGCCAATAACTCAACAGTTAAGATACAAACAAAACCAAAATAAAAATAGAACCTGCAAAAGAAATATATTCTGGAAGTAAGCACTACAGAAAATATCTGAAATTTCTGCAGCTGTGAATTACTTGGCTTACTGGAGGATTTATAAGCTTGGACAGTAAAGTGAGTAAAGTGATTGCTAGTTTGCAGATGTCATTCCAAAGTGACCATGGAACAGATAATTCTAAGTGCAAGTATACTTTGAGAAAGCCACATTAGAATTAGATATGATTCTATTTTTTTTTTAATCTTGTGAAGTAGGCCACGCCAAGGATTAGTGCTTTGCTGGTCACTGATGCATGTGCCTCTGTGTTCCAAAAGGAAGGTGAACTCCATTTCTACACCTGCCTTTGCAGTAGCACAACAGATAGAGCCAACATGAACAAAAAGCAGTAACATGCCTCTCAACTTTCCAGAACTAGCATCTGCAACCTGCTCTGCATCAGTCAGCTGTCGCTCTCCAAGCAGAAGTATCAACCACATAGTCAAGTTATCAAACAACAATCCAGACTGTGGTTAATTAAAATGTAGAGTGAAAACAGGACTACTGAAGTACCCTAACTGTGTAACATAACTTTTGAGCAGGCACAGAGACTGAACAGCAGTCAGTCTCAGAGTCAGAAGGAAACAATGCAAAACAGAAGGTTTTCTATTATTCTTTCCCGTTACTGTGAGTGTAATTAGGCACTGGAACAGGTTGCCCAGGGAGGCTGTGGATGCTTCAACCCTGGCAGTGTTCAAGGCAAGATTAGATGAGGTCTTGAGCAACCT
Organism: Eopsaltria australis; assembly: GCA_034509425.1. NCBI lineage: Eukaryota > Metazoa > Chordata > Aves > Passeriformes > Petroicidae > Eopsaltria > Eopsaltria australis. Next base: position 5,862,107 of record JAVTVJ010000001.1, read on the forward strand.
GGTCTAGTGGGAGGTGTTCCTGCCCATGGCAGGGGCTGTTGGGATTAGATGATTGTTAAGGTCCCTTACAACCCTTAACATTCTGATTCTATGATTAACATAGCTAAGGGCCAGATAAAGGTCATCTTGTCCTGCTATAGGTAACATAGCTGGTACCACAGCAAGAAAACACACTAAAATTCTCATTATTCATTCAGCCAAAACAATTTACTTCCCCAGAGGGGGATGCTGTCAATTATACTGAAAATAGACCAAGATGTATATAACTGCTCACAGCTCTGGAAAATCCAAAGAACAGGACTCAATCTTGTTCCCTTATTCCTATACTCAATTGTATATTGAATTGTGGCTTCTCAATTTTGCTCAGTTTATCAAGTCATTGTTTCACTGCAAGCCAGCCACCCCTGGACAGCTTCCCAAAAAAAACTAAAATCCCATTCTCTATAAGTCAGAAAAATGCTTCCATTAACCCAAAACAAATCTTACTCTCCTCTTTCTCTGCTGGGTCACCTTTCAAATGAAACAAGAAAAAAAATTGATCAGCAATTTTTTTGCACAGCTCCTGAGAAGCCACATATGGGAAGAACTTCATGGACTGTATTAGCAACTTTCTCCATGTTTTGCCTAACTGCACCATCCACATAACTCAGCCAATTCCAAAAAGTACTCATCTTCTACAGACCCTGAAACTAGATATGCAATTCTTCTCATGGTGCTGTCATTGGTCTGGGAGCTGTAGCTTCCACTTTCTACACTACATATTGCAAGCCACTCTGCCTGCAAGGCTGCATGTCCCTGAAATGGCACAAGATATATTCTTTGCATGCACTCTTTACCACATAGAAAATAAAACCACAGAACTACAAATTGGCCAGAACTGAAAGTGTATCCCAAGCTGGGTTGAGCAGTTTTATTATTTTTTTAAAACACATGGGACCTTACATAATAGTATTATACACACCATAATCTCTTTCCAAAAATGCGTAGTAGTCTACCTTAGGTTGAACAAGAAAGCAGTCACAGGCAGTTCTGGAGGGTTTTTGGAGAGCCAGAGAGACCCTAGGACATCTAGGTAAAATTTTCAAGTTTTTATCCCAACACATTAGACTACAATAAATCTTAGGAGCGCAGCGAAGTCATTCCAGTGTTCAAAGCAACCTACTGCATGTTGCAACAGACTTCCAAAAGAAGCTTTAATTACACTGAATGTATCTCTGGAATCCTGCTACTTTGGAACACATCATTTGCACTGAGGCAGACCTGATCTCTGTGTTGGACAGTTCATTCCATAAGCCCTGCAGCACCAAGGGCTCTCATTCTAGCAGTGAAAGACATGTGCTAACTTAGGGTTACTTAGATATACTAATTTAAAGGTCTCAGTTACACTCTGATCTTTTCCATGGTATTACAAGTTATGAGAAAGTGTGTAGTCAGTCAAGTAAAGATGTCTCCACTTCTATCTGATGCAGCTGATACACACAAGAGGTGATTACTTCTCTTGCAAGTTGTATCAGTCTAAATGACATTTACAGAACTTCAAAGGTCAGAAGGATTAGAGGTAATTAAAAGCTGCTAGTCTTTACAAATGATTCAACTGAAATTCTAACTCTGTTATACTCAAAGACTATTGGATAAAACTTGTATAAGTTAAAAATATATTTCCAGTTTACTACAAAACTGAAATTACCGGGCACATACGATAAAATGGGGAAGGATAGTCACCTGTTTACTGTCAGTGTACACTTACATGCAATAACAGTGGAAATACAAAATGAATATATTCATAACTCAGTAAAGTAAGTCTCAAATCACAACTGCCTTTTACAGACAGCTGCAGAAACAGGGGAGGCTAGTCTGAAACACATCCCAGAAAGTGAGGAATTATACACTATTTCTACAATCTCATACATTGAATTTTAACTAATTCCTTTCCACTGTAGAACAGTAAAATTTTTTTTGCATTTTGTATTGTCTAAAAACTTAACAAAAATGTATGTATTTCATCACACTTACCCTTGGTGGCCCAATAATCATTCCTGTCCATCTGGTGAGTGTCATATCTTCATCATCTTCAAGGCCCCAGCTTACTGTACCATCACCTACTCCCTTCTGCCCTTCTTCAAGTTCTTCCAACAAGCGAAAATTACGAGGTACTTTAACTAGAGAGAGTGGAATAATGTAAGTAATACTGCTCACATTAAGGAAAAGGTAAACAACTTTGCTGCTTTTATATGTTACACACTGGCTACTGCTGAACATATTTTCCAAGTCAAACAAATATTGCCTGCATGAATTTATTTAGCACTCTAATTGCTTTGAAGCAACTAACTGCTTCACTGGAAGTTAATTACTACCAAGTAACACCAATATAAGCCATAAAACAGAAAATAGGAGAGCTCTCTTTAGTCTAGGATGGCTTAGTTCAGATTCTCTTTCCCAAGCACAATGCTGTTTAGATTCAGTACATTTCAAAATCAATTGACTGTCTGTCAAGTCCTAATCAACCAGAATCTACATAAAATCAATGTGGCAATTTAATCCAAAACATAATTAAAGAATGTAACATTTAACACAGATTATCCTAATAAACATAAACTTATTTTCATTTGATTTCACTTGTTTTTAAAAAAACCCAACAAAAGACTAATATCTGAAAACAAATTGAAAATCAAGTCTTTTTTAATCTGTGATTAATACTGCCACTTGCCAGAGGAGAAAAAAAAATAAGCACAGAAGCACTGATTAAATTGTTAAAGAGAGATAAAAACATATTCTCAACAGAATACAAAGATGAACTGCCTTTAGAGAGCACCAACTAATAGTCACTAATCGAATGATAATTACTGTATTTTATTATTATTCATGACAAAAGGCAGATATTGATAGGTAATAAACAACTAGATGCTTAATTGCTTTACAGCATCAAAGCTACAATGGTATTTCAGCACTGAGGGAAGAAAGATAATTAACACTTGTGCATGCAATCATAGAATGCTCTTATTTTCAAATAAAATATGTGCAATGGTGTAGTAACAATATTATAATGCCATAAAACTTCCACTTACTTAAAGCTGCTTACAGTTACTTATTTTTTCTTATAGCTTCTTACAACTATTTTATTTTCCATTACTTTCACTAGAGATCCTTTCCTGTGCTGTAAGAATCCAGGCGCTCCATAAAACTAAAACTTAAGATTGTCATTAGCAAGTTTGAAAAAGATGAGGGTCAAAGAAAATTGTTTTTCACACCAGTTATTCAGTCACTGTGATTTCCGGTTTTACATCACCCTAGTCTGTACTCCAAGCAGTCTCTATGCAGGAAACAAAGAGCTTTAATATACTGTGTTATTGTTTAGTCAGTACACAGATACATGGACCAGTATAGATCCACATTCCTTTTAGCAACTCTTCAAATAGCTGATCTTGCAGAACTACAACTTCTCTTAAACAGCGTTTAAAACTTTTTTTTTTTAATAACACAGACTAGGGAGAGGGTTCTAAAAATTGCAGAAACTGTTGTCTCCAAGTTCTCCAAATTTCCAGGGAATAGCATTAAGTGTATAGTATCAGGACAGTGGAAGGAAATTAAGTCATTCATGTATGGCCTCACTTTCTGTCCTGTCTTGGTATTGCCACTCACCTGGGCCCATAATGAGCTACTTCAGCTTGCTAACTGAGCAGAAAATTATACATTTTGGCAGGTCTTCTGACAGCTTAAACCAGCCCAGCCAGCACATGTACTGAAAACACCAGCAGAGTACATCAAGAAGCAGATCACATCTCAGTTCTTTGACATAGAGCATTTCAAAAAGCTTCATTGAAATGCATTTGCCCATTCCTCTGGCCCCATCCTGACTTGTGATTATGTCTGTATATTTATCTATCTAATTCAGACTAGAGATAAGAACTGACAATCACACTTCAACCACAGTTTTTTACTCCACATTCATACATGTTCTCGAGTTGAGTCTTCCAAACCAGAATGATAAACTTCCACTTTGCATCACATGACTGATAGATTCTGAGAGGTATGTACACAACCACAACCTCCACGCCAAAAACCCCATGTACTTCAGCATTCGCACATTACTTTAGGCTTCCCCAGTAGCTTAAATCCACCATTTCTCAGAAGTCCTGCTCTGACTGCAGAACTTCTGAGTCACAGTTTAGCTCTTTAAAAAGAACATAAAAGATGGTACCAAACAGGTTTTATTTCTGGTCATGTGCTATCACCAATTAGCACAGCTGAGATGACCCAACTGCTCATTGTCCACATGTGCCATGCATTCTCCCAGAACTCTGTTGCTCTTGCACTAACCAGGCTCCTCTATTAGCCAAATTGTCACACTAATTTAGCAAAAAAGCTGTTTATCCTTCAGGCAAAAATCAAATCCAACCAGTTAATCAACTGAATTGACTCAGGAAAAAAGAACAACAAATGCCAGAGCTGACTGCTGTATCTCTCAGTGCCTTCCTTTGCAAAACCACGGGTGTGAGGATAAAGGAGCTTTTTGTGACAAAAAGCCACTGCACTGACTCAGCTGTATCATAAAATTGTACTCAACACATTAAACTGTAGGAGATGACACTTACTAGAAAATAACAATCCCTTATGATGAACTGACCTGTGTTCATCACATTTTTTCCATCATATTATCTGTGCTCACTGGTTCCCATAACTGCCCATGGGGAGCAGTGAAAGACTTGGGAAACCTCCAGAACACCTCCAGAAAAAAATTTAGATCTGTTCTGAAAAGAGACAAAAACATCTGAGAGCAAGTGCCAGGCTCCCCACACTAACATTCTCATCACTGCTAGAACTAAGTAGCAAAATACTGTTCTGAAGTTACAAATATAAGTAAAAACACCTTGTGTTAAAAAAAAAAAATACACAATAACCCCAACGAAAAAAAACAACACACATGCACACAAAACTCTGCCAACAACAACAAAACTTCCCACCAAAACCCACTAAACTGCTTCTATGTCCCTGACATACATGATTAATGTTTTATCATCAATACTTCAAACTTTAATTGAAGTAATCACTGAATATTTTAATAGAAAACCATTATTGCTAGATTTCTGACAAGTGACACGGAATACCTTAAAAATTAACACAGTGGATTAAAAAAACCAAACCAAAAAAACCTAATGAAAAACAACCCCTTACTATAATTTAGAATTAGAGTCTTAGTATTTAATTCCAGTTAATTTCGCTGGAAGTTTCTATCTCAAGCATCCACTTCTGCCCTTGTGCACACTACTGCACTCTACATGCTTGCCTTGATCATGCTATAACCTTTACACAAAACAAATTTAGCTAGCTCGAAGAAAGGAACACATGTACAAGATTGTGCCATCTTCCAGTAAAAAACAAGAACTCCTGTCTAGATCTCCAGTCAAGGATGATTTGGATTTTCCAGAAATTAAGTTTGCTCCTAGTATAAACAGAAAGCACTAAAATTCTTTTTCTTACTATTTCACGTATTTCAGAAGACACACTCTAAACTGCATGTTAATAGTGCACATACAACTTACAGTTTTGTCTCTAATCCAGACAATGCAACTCATCAAATATTTGCTAAAAACTTTTAAATATTCCTGACTTAATTTGAATAAGAACTGTCATTCCTTTTACAGAATTTGGACAATGAAACAACATTTTTCTGTTACGTGCAGCTCATTAGCAGTGTGAAATTACAGAAACCAGCAGCATTCTTCAGCTGACTCCCAGACCTCAGGTGTTCTCCCCAATGCCACTTGCTGATGGGAGCCCTTAGCAGCTTCAGACAGACAGACAGGTTGCTTTTACTCTCTGTAACAGGCACTCCTCAGCTAAAACCTCACACTTCCAAGTGAAGGGGCAGAGCCATAGGAGTGGTAAATTCCCCTCAACAGGCTGTGATTTACAGCTCAATACAACACTGCATCCAGCACAGTTCTTTGCAATGATGGACTAAGGCTCTGCATGTGAAAACATAGATAGGTTCATCCAGATGAAGAAAACAAAAAGCAGAAACAACAGAAACAACACCTCTCTTCACTTTATCTGCAAAGCTCACCTCACTGTGGATTTTACTGACAAATAGCCTCCTGACACCCTTGCACACGAACTGTCACAGGAACTGCCAAACAACTTTTACCAAATTCTCACAAACAGCTGAACTTAATAGATTTTACTTAAACAAACAAAGTATCGTTCATGCTTACATATACCAATAGTTTTTAACTTAAAAATTTAATCATGAAACTGGACTACAGAAATCTATGAAATTATCAGTGAATTTAATACCCTGGAATTAGAAGAAAATGAAAGTAGACTTTGTAAACAAAGCCCTTATTTTAAGCATGAGGGTCTACTTTCATATATATGGAGCTACTTCAGACATTACATTCTAAATTGGCAAAGTTAATAGAAATAAGAAACACTATCTGTACCAACATTCAGTTTCTCTTAAAATCTCCCTCAGCTCTTGACTTCAATCCCTTCTGAAAGTTACATCAGGACCAGGACCATTTTACCATAGTTAAACCAGCACATACCACACTAACAATGCTGCAAAAGACAGCTCTAGAAACAAATCCTAATATGGACACAAGAACAAGATATATACAAAAAATCATAGGTTAACACAGTCAGATACTGTCAGGGATGCTATTCTTCCTGATTGACATAGCTCTGTACGGGAGTCTGTAGTATGAGCAATTTTGAATATATGAGTTAGCTCTTGCCCACTGACTTCCAGCAAAACAGAAATTGAAAAGTATGTTCAGCTTAGTAACAAAGAGAAAAATCTCTCAAACCCCATTTATCAGCTTCAGGCTCGCAGCAAAGTAAGTATTTCCTAAGGACGGGGAAAGGGGGGAAGGATGTCAGTCTTGCAAATTTCAAGCCATAATACAATTTCTCCTGGGGCAGGGAGAGGAAGAAAAAAAATACAAAGAGAAACACAGAGAAAACAACTTGTTCCTTTCAGCCTCTGAACAATTCGTCTTGCTCTGGACAAAATGAAGTAAAAACCTGAAATGCTGTACCAACAACAGTCCACACACTCACACAACAAAGAACATAAAACAACCAAAACCTTAAATAGGCCCTGAAATGGCCAATACATTAAAAACAAAACAAAAACAAACAAACAAACAAAAAATTAAGGAGAGAGAGAGGAAAGAGGGGGCATGTGAAATACTAACATATTCTATTCTGGCTGCAGAATATATTCCTCTGAAAAAAGGGGTTTTTTGTAAACTTGATGTGTATTCTTGTTTGGCAGTTACCCTGCTACACATCACATACTCTTTGGCCTAGTAAATATTCTGAAAATACACACAAGAAAAGCCTTACCATCAGGAACCTACTATCAAGAGTATTACCAGGTGTACCCTAGTGATATTGCAGTTATCTGAGGTTGATCACAGTAAGGCAGCTCCAAAGCCCTGAAATATTTCTAGTAGCTTGCCTAGTTACTACAACAACCAAGTTGGACATGGCAGTTTTTTCTGCAATAGAACTCCATTGCTGGCATTAGTAGTGGAATGCAGCAATTCAATAATGGACTTTGTTATTCTTGTTGCTCTTGTTTTAAAATCAAGTATGTTACTATACACATAGTAAAATCACTATTTCCAATAACCAAGACAACATGATTCTTATTCAAGGTAAACAGACATTTCCAACTGCTTTCCAGGAAAGTTTCAATATATTTCAGTAAAATTCAAATTCATACTTCTTTATATCAGTTGCATTCATAAAGTTGCATTTACTCTATGCTATTTTCCTCTAGTTTCCTCCAGCAAATATGTCCCAAAGGATTGAAATTCGAGAACAGAATATTCTGCATTAACAGTTTTGAGTTTAAATTGGGGAAGTCCTATACTATGTTAAATGGTGAAACCAAGGTATTTAGCAGCAATAAGTGGCCCACACACATTGATCAGGATGAGGAATAAGGTACTAATCAAGTCTGCACTTCACAGACCTGTAAGCAATACCAGTTTAGGTTAGTCTTAATGATTTTGCAGATCTAACCATGCTTACCTGTGGAAATTTTCTAGGAATGGAAGTTCCAGAAGAAAAACAAGTCTGACATAATTAGATAAAAATTCATTTCTATGTAGAAGAAAAATTACTCATCCCAAAAGAAACAAACAAGACAACTTGCAGAATTAATAAGCGAAGAGATGAGTAGAAGGTAAGACTCCACAGCTCAAGTAAGCAGATATACATCAGTGAACATCATAGAGCAAATGGCTATTTATTCATTGTGTTCAATGTCACTGCAATTCAGAGCCAGTTTTGCTACAATACTGAACAGGTATGAACTGGTTTGAACTAAATGGGTTATTGCACCTCTCTGCAGGACTAAAGCCCCACACACACACACATGTATATATATATAGATATAGATATATAGATATATTTATATAAAACACTATGTAGGAGCCCTGTAACTATGGGCTAAACCTCTTTTCCTTTTATAATATTTGAAATCAAGTAAGTTGAAAGGTTAGAAGGTTAGAAGACTTGAAGGAAAAGGTGCAGTTCTAGGAACTACACTAAAGTTAAAGCATGCATTTCATCAGGTTTTGGGTTTTGTTTTTTTCATATGAAGATATGTCACTTGCTGAGAAATATTTCCCACCATGAGCCAAGAAAGAGCCACAGCAGTGTGAAAGCTATAACCCTTTATCTTAAAACCTACGTTTTCGATAAAGTAAGTAAAGTAATATTTGTTTTCAAAATTATATTGGTGAAAATTTGTATTTATTTCACCTAAGTGGAATCCTACATTTGCTAGTATCTTAATAGACACAGTCCAGAACTAAAGTTAGGCGGCATGAAAATAACTTTCATAGGAATTTCCTTTATATTTGAGTCCAGCCACAGCCATAAACATTCTAAATATGGCCTACATTAAGAAGGCAGCTAATGAGAAACTTAATACAGCAGAAGTCTCGGTCATTTACTGCAACTCAGCATTCAGATTTTAGTGGAGGGGAAAAGGGTTGGACAAGTATAGAGGTATTTATTTCTTTGGGGTAGGGCATTAACACTAATTTTAAAAAACCAAAACAAAACAGTAAAGACAACATAGATCTAAAGAAGCAGGTTTTTTTTTCACCTGGCTTTCCATTTCATATGCATACTCATAAAATTAAGACATTATCAACTATCTACTAGTGATAATAATTAAAAATTATACAATCTAAACAGAACAACTTTTTCAGTAGCAACTTTAGCTTCACCGGGGTAGGAAGAAATTAATTTCTAGACAGCTAGCCATTAGCAGCTGGATTGTAAAACACATACCTGATCTACAAACACATTAAAATGGCTTAAACCACAAATCTTGATGCCGGAGTAAAAGATCTCAGCAGATCAAAACTGCAAAAGCAACATCAATTTATTCAATATGTTTCAGTTGCTGAACAACGAGACCTCAAACTTGACTTCTCCAGCAGAGTGCACATTCCAAATACAAAACTTCTTAGGGAAAAGTTTGTATTATTTCAGATTTTATTAATTATGTTTTAAGTGTGAGAAATTACTAGCAAAACAAATAGCTATCTTACCAAGGCATCACCTAAGTCTTCCTTTCTTTTATCTTGCCTCCTGAGTAAACAGAAGAAAGTGAGTTACCTTCTTCTAGTAACTTTGATTTCTACCAATTCTGTTCCATAATCCACTGGATTATTTACTGAAGGCAGCCGTGTGGGCATGACTCTTCCTGTGATGGTCAACATCCCCCAGGAAAACACATCATACATGTTTAGTTTTTATTCACTTCTAACCATGCTCATGGCCACTCCTCTCTCCTCTCTTTCCCTGCTCCCCACTGCCCACTTTCCCCTTATGCACCTTTCTCAGAGGAGCAGCAGATGGAGGTGCAGCTGCCATTAACCCCCTGATTCATCAGAGCTGCTCCAACCGCTGACCAGCACCCATGGAGGAGCCAATCTCTCAAATTCCATTAAGTTTTTCTCATTCTGCACCATCTCTCCTTACCAAGGTTCATGCCTCCACGAACCTCCATTCCACAATTCCTGCAGTCCAACTTTGAAACACCCTCTCCACTCCCCTGATTTTTTATAGAACAATACCCTAAATGCCCTAAAGTTGCACGAGGTACAACAGTAAATAAGAGCCAGAGTCATCACATGCACATCAGCGAGCAGAAGTGCAGAACAGTCAAGGTAGGATGTGTGCACACACAGAATATAGTCCAGACCTGAGAACAACTCCAGCTGAACTCAGCTTTGTCAGCAAGGATGCAACAACATCACTCTGTCTTTACATTTTCATGCAAATACGATCATCTTGAGTACTGCTGCTGGCATGGAATGACTAATGGTGCTCATAAAAATTACACTAATGAAGAAGCTTGCTCCACTACAGATACGAATGTTGTTACGACTACAAAGTAGAGAAGACATGAGCAAGCTCTTAGCAAAAACACAGAGGGAAAGAAAAAAAAAAAAAAAAAAAAGAAAAACCCCCAGCCTCCAGAAATTCCCATAAATGTTTTAAGTAATTAAAATACCTCATCCAAAAAAACTTTTCTAAAAAGTTACCACACCAACAGAAAACTACAGTATAAAACCCACTAAACTGGACTGCAATCCCAAAAGAAAACTGGTGTAAATTGCTTAAAATTAATTTTACAAATTTGTACCAATATTAGTGGCATTTCTTCATCAGTCTATATGACATCTAAGCACAATATTTTTGTTATAAACAAGACCACAGTTAACTCAGACACTGAATCACCAGGGATGCCTCACACTATGAGAAAAAACATACAGGTATTAAACAGTTAAGTCACTAAATAACTCATCAATTGACATCCGGGCTGTTTCGGTGAAGGGTGAAAATGCACAAGCTGACTACAGGTTTAAAACTTAACTCTTTATAGGCAATCACTGAATGAAACATGTGAGATATTAAATAATTCAACCACCTTCCCATATGTTTTAGTGTATGAAATGATAGATAATGAAAAGTGACACGTTGATGCTTGGCAAACTGAGAATTACTATTTCAATTTTGTATGAAACAATGTAAGGCAGGAAGCCAGCACACAGGAGTTAGAAAAGATATCTGTCATTTCAAAAACTACCAGCAATATTAACTGTGATTTAATAGTCTAAGGAATCAAGATTTTTACCAGGCAAAGAAACCTTTCCAATTTCTACCCTCAGAAGTTAAAAACCAACCCCCAAACTTGTTTAGTACAAATTACTCCACTATTAAAAGCACAGAGCTAAATAACAGCAGAAAAAAAATAATGAAAGGTAAAATGGCTCATTTTTGAAAGTTTCATATTAAACCTGACATTGTGTTGGCGGAGAGAAAACATTATTTAAAACACATACTTCTCAAGTTACCTTTTAAATAACAATGACATAGAAACATTCTTTCCAGATAAAGGGACAGGAGGAGCAGGAGACTAGAGGAACCCAGCAGAGCCCAAAATCTCATCATGAAAGAGCTTTCCCAGGGTCTGCTTTAAAAGTTAAGAATATAATGTGTGACCCAGATAACATGAGTAGCATCAAGGATTTAGTCTAGCAAAGCTGTAAAGCTGTCTTAAACGGGTTACAAGTCATTGATTAGCAAACAGTTGTTCTAACATTTGCATGAAGGTCCTTTCCAACATGACTCAGCACCTATTCACAGTCCAAAACATAAAGATCCTTTATCTATGTAAAACAAATATTATTATTCTTTTAGTTATACACATACACATAACTATCCATACTTAAGGATATAATCAGAAAATGCACCAATCACGACATATTTAGTAAAAAAACTGCCATTAAATTATTTTCCCACATTATCTTTGTGAGTCATACTTCAGCCTGCTATTTTTTATATGCTGTGGTACTCAAAAGTTCAAATTATTTAATATTTACATGATCACACATTCCATTTCAGTGAGAAGAAAGCAAACTTACAATTCCTTCTCTGGAAAAGTTCTAAGCTATATGAATAAAACTGGACATTTTACTACGCCTATATTGAATAAAGGACATTCCTTTGATATGTATTGGGCAAAATGTTTTGATTTACTCAAGCAAATTGCAAACACACTTAACTATCCAGTTTATGAATAGTCACAAATACAATGGAGGGAGGTGATTTTTTTCTTTATGCTGCTAAATACATCTAATGTAAGAATTTTTAAAAAGGGCATACTGAATCAATAATTTTTCTGACAATTTTTTAGTCTAGTTGAAGCATCTCATGCTTCTGAAATAAAGATTGTAGATCTCTGAAGTTCTAAGTGTTGAAGATTCCACTCGTTCAAAAATGCTAAGTAGAAATGGTTTGGAGTCACAGACTTAAATCATCACACATTTTTGAAAAGGCTGTAAACCAGAAGCTCATGTTATTCAGAACCAGTCTGACAGCTTCACAGTCCTAAGTTTCTGCACTGATTCAATTAAAAATATTGTTTGAATTACACCGCATTAGTGTATTCCAAATGACAAATACAAAGAAAAACATTCTTTGGGCAGAACAAACGTGAGTAAAACCCTTCCAAATACTTCAATCAAGGATACTTTGAATGCTTTCCCCACAACACTTTCTTGTCTTTCCATGTTCTGTGCTGAGTTCCCACAGGATAACTGAGAAAACAAGGCAACAAAACCTAACACGAGTAACTGAAGCTGATGGAGTTCTTGACATTAGGTTTCAGTCAAGATGAAGTATGAACTACACTGTAGATAAAAAGAGTTAATAGTGCAGATAATAATAATAGTTAACAGGTAGAAGAGAAAATAATAGATAAAAAGAGTAGGGACAAGAAACAAGAAAGGTCTGCTAACAAAAAGAGGCTGAACAGTATCATAGCATGTATTTAACACTGCCTCTAGAAAAGTCTTCCATAAGGCAAAAGACAAACACTAACAAATACATATGTAATTCAATTCCACCAACTACTCATAAGACTTGGAAATCTAATTCTTACATGAGAAGCCTCATGCATGCTTAGGTTCATAGTACGGACCATCTGCCTCCAACTGCTGAAAGGCACATTTTCCTGAAACTCTGTCTTATACCTTTATCCAGGCTGAAATTTTCCAGAATTGTACAGAACAGTTTAGATAATGGGCATCAATGCTATGTCTGATAACATCCTTGAATTTCAAACAAGCTCTTAAATAAACAGAAGATTACAAAGTAGGCCACTTTTTTATTGCAGAGGTAAGTTGCTTTGCTGCAAGCACACTCTTACACAGCTATTGTGGCAGAAAGACATAAGTGGGTTTGTATTTAGAGACAGAGTTATAAAACACAAGGAACAAAGAGAGGAAAATGATACAGGCAAAGCTCTGAGAAAAAACAGAGTATCTTGCCTATATATGCCCCAAAGTTGGAAAGAAGTGATGGTCTATATATGGTGTAAAAGTCATTTGTAATCTAGACTTTTCCCAACCCAGCTGAAATTATTTGTGGTTTGTCAAGATGCTTTCAAGGAGGCAGAACAACCACAGTTGCAATTCCTTGTGCATAGGAGAGGATGGAAAAATGTTCCATACAGAGTGCTTGATGCCTCATGGAACACACTATTTTACTTATTTTGTTTTGCCTGATTACTTGCAGCTTCAAGATGTCTGTGCTTACAGAGCTAACCCTGTAAACCCATAGAACAAACTTTGAGGACTGTAGAATTCCAAAAAGCTCTTAAACTGATTCCTTGGACCAGTTCTGGATAAACGAACAATGTGGTGGAGGCATAAAAGAGAAAATGAGAGGGAATAATACATCCTTCAAGGTAAAACACAGTGGATAGAAAACAGACAACTATTTCCTCAACAACGAGAAAATAGAGGAAGGAAACGAACATTCAACAGGTCAGAGGAAAAGAGATGCCTACCTGTGCAGAGTTTGACAAAGAGTTTTGTAAACACAAAGTTTAAATTATACCACATCTCCTACATGAAAAAAGCGGTCTTTAAAATGTTGCTTCTACATCCCACTTACGAATATATTCCTTTATTACTTCTCTGAATGGCTCTTAATATCTAGATGTCTCCAAACAGGGTATAAAGTACAGAACAGACAGACATCAGCTTGATTTGGAACGAAGAAGAAAAGAGTTTCAAGGCACGTAAGAGAAAATATTGCAAAATATCTCACGTTATAGAATATTTTGCAATTGAGGATTTTAAGAGGGAAGAAAAAAACCCCAACTTTCAAAGCAAAATAAACCAAAACCAACAACAACAACAAAAGCCGCAGCCATTAGGAATGGCACACTCTGTCCTTGCTTCACAGATCAGGGAGCCTAGAATGCACTCAAGACCACTTCCAGCCCTTCACTTTTAATACCAGCTTCCTTACTGCTGTAGTCATGAACGCTGAGAACTGCTTCCACTACCACCAAATGTCTGCAAATAAAAGTAAAATATACGGCACTGACATTGTGCATTGTGCCATTTCTGCTCACAGAATCAATCATCTATAAAATCAAAGGGAAAGACATTTCTGCATGGGCAACTTAGGTTACACAATGAAGCTATTTCATCCTTATAGAGTAGAATAACTGGAAATGAAAAGTACGGATTTTACAGAAAAAAGTATTTCACAGGGATCTAGCCACGTACCTTCAAAGACATTAGGCACACTTTCAAAAAGAGTTGCTCATGACTACATACTAGAAGTAAATCAGGAATCTCACATGTTTTGACTGTAGATCAGTCAGTTTTTCTTCCCCGAGCACATAGTTTCAGCAAACCAAGGGGAATTTTCATTAACTCAGCCCTATCCACCCTCCCCCAAGCTACTGAAGCTCTCGGTTGAAGAGGAAGGAGACAAAAGCATTAGCAGCCCATAGTTACAGCACCATATTTGACACTGCTGCCTTAATGATCATATTTTGCCATATAAATTCTAACCATTTAGTGACACCATCACTGCCTTTAGTGAATATTCACATTTTAGATATATATATATGTATAACCTTACATATAAGGCAATATTAAGTGAAACCCAAATAATCGAAATGCAGAAATTAACAACTGAATTAACTCCTTATAATGATGTTTTTTATCTGCTCCTTTTTCTCGAGATACACAAGAGATGTTTAAATGCTACGCCTTAATGAATTATTTAACTTGAAACTATGTTTATTTACAACTTCTACGTAGTATTTTCAAACAGATTAACAGAATTAATCTCCAGCTAAGCAATATGAAACTGGACAAGTGTATAAATAGCTGCTCTTGTCTCTAAAAAACTGACTTGTTTAACCCCAGACCTCCAGCAGTGCCCACACAAATAACCTAGATCCAGCTTCAAGCAGGAGTTGCAGTATCAGATCAATCAAACTGCAGCTTACAAATGTCCATTTGCAGTATCTACATGTAAAACTTACTCATTACAGGTGATTTGAGAAAGTAGGTAAGGTTCTTATTAAACAGCAATGTAACACTGATACAAACAATTTATTTAACACACATTAAAGAACAGCTATTTTCAAACCAAATTCTCTGCTGTTAAATGCACATAATCTGTTACATGATTGCTCAAAGAATTATCAAGCCCATGAAAGGAATTTCTGGGATAAAAGTAAGACAGTTGACCTTACTAAAAGTTTTGCTGTTGACTTCCTTGGGGTTAGAATTTTATTCCTGGTTTTCATGCAATTAAAATACTCTTCCTTTTTTTTCCTGACATAAATAATGACGAAGCTGAACCTTATAGCAAGAGTAGATTAAAGTCACACAGCTAGGTAGATTTAAATCTTAAATCTGTAACAAAGTTACATCTATAGCAAATCATTCCGTCCCTCCTCCACAAATGATTATAACACAGCTTCCTGGCAAGAGCAGTTCTGGGTGAAGTCTGAATTTTTGCATACTACATGGAAAGAACAAAACAAACAGCCTTCACCCCCCCCACCTGTGTATACCAATAAAAAGCCACAGTATTTTCTCCACAAGAATATGTTGTTTTAGAAGCCCTGACCAATTTTCCCAGCAGTTTTGTTGACAATTCAGTCTGCTTGCTGCATTTTAGTACAACAAATTAGTTTAATTTAATTTAATTTCTTCAACAAGGTGTACATGCAGTACTGGCCCTTCACATTGTTTGGAGCAGCCACACATATTAAGAGTTTCCTACATCTCCTGCTTTTTATGAACTTTAAGTGTGGCTGTATTTCTGAGTCAAAAACAACCCCTGGAGTAACTGTATATAGGAGATTTTAAAATCACTCTTGTAAGACTGCAAAGAACACTTACAGCAGTAAAACCATCAAAGTTCAGTCAAAAATATTTATTTTTATAGGGTTGAAGTAAGAAGAAAATAGCTTTTTACACTACACAAATTTTTAGTAACTGATATTCTACACTAGCCATAATGAATGGACTCTGATGCCAAATGCCAGTACTCAATACACAACCTAAACCAGCTTTCCTTCCTAGTGCATTACAGGAAACCTCCAGTGAGAGCCTAGACAGAAGCTGAAGTCTTTCAGCATTGCTCCATAATAAAACCCTTTTAAATTAAGACAACAGGAAAAAAAGTTAAAAAGAACCCTAACAAAATAAAATGCAGTAATTCCCACATGAGCAAATACTTGGGTTTCTATAAATATATCCATTCTAGCTCAGTTTATCATAGGCAACAGCTATCTTTTTGGACTGCTCTTCCACACAGTTGCAAAAGCTACTCCACAGACCAGTCTGTTGCAACTTTATCAAATTCCACTCTGGAAATCCCACATCCCCAAACTTATTACCAACTGGAGATGACTCTCCTTCCTCTAAAAACACTCGCAAAACCTGCTCAAACTCTCCTCACAGAATCAATAGCAAGGTACCAAGACCTGTTTAAATATTCAGATGTTTCTTCTGTTTTGTTATAGTCCCAATCCCACAATGATCCAGTGGATTGGCAGTGGAAATAAATTAGTGGCCAACGTTCACCCTAGACTAGCTGCTGAGGCCAATTCATTCCCCTATCCTGAGGTCCATCAGTCCCACTTACAAAGCCTCAGGGGTGAGAGAAGAGGAAACAAGACCCTGAGGACTTCAGATTTTAGCACTGGGGGAAAGGCCTTTTTATATTTCAAGCCTCTCATGAAGTGAAACTGAGACAGTATAACTGTTCTTCTACATTTAGCAAGAAAAGCAATGTCCTTATCCCTTTCTTTGCCACTGCTTCCCACAATGTTCTGCCACACCAACGCTCCGCACACGGTGTGCAGGTTACTGAGATGGGCTTCCTGGGATCACTGGCAGCTCCGTGCCCTTACATATGCCTGTGAGAGACCCTCTGGCTCCAATGGATGCCATGGGGAAGAGAGCGAGATACTCCACTCCCCGCCCCCCACTATGCCACGATCACCACCAAAGCGGTACCTTTTCCCCAAAACACAACACAGGCCTAAGCCCTTCTCCCCCGAATAAAGAGGGGACAGAGACAAACCTTTATTTTAGATACCACAATACCACGGCTTCTATATTCACCCAGTGGCACACTGGGATAAATGTTCGGTACAAATGTTTCTTTCCTGCAGCATTTCACCAGGCTAACGACATCTCCTCCGTTCCCCACGTCCACCAGCATCTATCCATCCACTCCTGCCTCTTGGCAGGTCAAGCCCTCCCTCCCCCGGCACTCGGATCCCTGTCTCCCATCACGCACTCCCAGGCCGGGCTCTCACAAGGATGTCACTGCCCCACGGACGGAAGGGATCGGGCCCGGGGCACAAGTGAATTAGGAGGAATTTCTTCACATTAGACATTGGAAGGGGCTGTCCAGGGAGGTGCTGGAGTCACCGTCCCTGGAGGTGCTTCAGGGAAGACTGGACGTGGCACTCAGTGCTGTGGTCTGGTTCACAAGGTGGTGTTCGGTCATAGGTGGGACTCGATGATCCCAGATGCCTCTTCCAACCTAAGTGAATCTGGGATTCTGTCACAGCCTGTCCCGGCGCCCCTGCAGCTTCCCTTTCCCCCCAGTCAGAAGACAACTCCTCCCCACTCCGGTCTCTCCCGCCGAAGGCAGCTCTCCCCCCACCCCGGAGAAAGGAGACCCGCCCCGGGCCCTGGCGGGGGCGCCTCCCCAGCCCGAGCCCAGCGCGCCGCTCTCCCGGGCCCAGCCAGCCCCCCCTCACAGACCTGTGGATCCGGCCATCTTGTCCGAGCCCCCCCCACTCCGCTCCGGGCCCGCACGCCACGCGCGTCACTTCCCCTCGCAGCGGCTCCGTCACTTCCCGCCGGGAAGGACCGGGCGCATTCCTGGAGCGCGGGAGCGCGCGGGGGGGGGGGGCGGGGCCAGCGGCGGAGGCGCGCCCCCGCGCCGGGAGCGGCCCGCGTCTGTGGCCCGGGGCCCTCGGCAGCGAGCACCGCAGGCCAGCTCTGCTCTCCTCGTATCCCTGTCGCCAGGCACCCGTGCAGCTGTTCCCATGCGGGCTACTACACCTGGAGAGCGAATTCCCGCGGCTGCATCCCTGCCCTGCTATCCCCGCTCCTCAGTCTCCAGCACACAGCGGTGAAGCTTCACCTAAATTTTAAAAAATGTTAAACTACCAAAGGCAGAAAAGGAAAGAATACAGATAAAAATTTAAAAGGCGCAGAAATCCTAGAAGAAATATATCAAAGGGGCGCTAATTAGAGTCAGCTCTTCAGAATGATGTGACACTTTCAAAGGCTGAAATAGCTGACATTCAGTAGCATAAGAACTGGTGGAAAATTAATTTCACAAATGTCTAGCCAGGATGGCAGATGTTTCTCCACCTGCAGAAGTCAATTAGAAAACACAAGTTCCAGGCCCCTCCCCAGGAGCCAATGCCGAGCTCGGCTGCAGGCGGCTGCTGCAGAAGCACCTTGCACATCCCCCCCGGGAACCACAGCCTGCACCGTGCTGGGGACCCGTGGGCAGGTGGGGAAAGGCAGCTCCCCTTGCAGAGCGCTGGTGTAGGGCAGCAGGCTCAGGAAGAATCCAAAAGGGCCCTGTCGGCGTTTGTGTGGGCATGAGGGAAATTCACACCAAAGCAACCTGCAGGGGAACACACCTGAAAGGGGACACATCCCAAAACCAGGGTCACTGCAATGAGGGATTCCCAGGACAACTTAGAGCCTGAGCATGGGGCTGCTGCCAGCAGCAGTCTCTAACAAAAAAGACTGTCATACACCTCGCTAACCAGTGACAACACCCACACGCTGATCTTGACATCCTATTTTATAAATAACACTCAGTTTTTTCCTTTACAGCTTATAAAGAGAGAGTTTAACTCATTCACAGATTCTTCTGGTAGAGATCAGAAAGAGTAACGATGCAAGATGTTTTTCTTCCAGCTGACCTGAAGCCTCTTCACCAGTGAGAACTTAAATCACAGAATGAGTTGGAAGGGACCCACAAGGACCATGGAGCCCAACTCCTGGCTCTGCACAGCACCATCCCCACCCTCACACATAAAATGCTCTGCCTCCCTTCATTTATCCTTTGCTCATTTTAGCCCAATACTGGTTTTGCTATCTCTGCAAACATAAAATTTACAAATCTACAATAGTTTTTAGTTCTTCCATTGATTTCTATTTTCTTCTATCAAGCTACTATTTTTGACCAGATTTTTGTAACAGAAATAAGCAGGAGTTTCAATATTTACACCAAAAGAATTAGAAGTAAGCTTTTCCAGGACACTGAAACTGTTCCTTAACCTGCATTTCAATGATCTGTGGAGCTTTCTGTTGCAAAACAAGCTGATGGAAGGGATTCCCTTGTGTAGCCCATTTCAGTATTTTTGTGGAAGTAGTAAGAATACTGAAAAAAGCCAGAGTATTTTGAAAAGTTCTCCCCTACTATACCATCACTGAAGAAAATATTGTGGTCTTGAACAGAAAAAAAGAGTTATCCTATTTTTTGGAATCAAGAGCAAGTGCAGGAGGGCGACTGGAGACCACTACACAAGCCTTGTTCACTGTGGTCCATCCAGAATGTAACCAGGCTGTGCTCCTACTTGCATTGAGGTAAAACCTGCTCAGCTCCATGGCCCACCCAATGCCTGTGCATTTATTTTTTTTAAAGGTTAATCCTTCTTTTTTAGGTGATTCTATGCTAACAATGAAAGGCACACCTGCATGTCTTGAGACACAGCAGAAATGCAGCCGTAGGCTCACCCAACCAAAGCCCACTTGTATTCCATGAGTCTCTGAAAGCACACAGCAGACTCCACAGGCCATCTGTGTCCAGATCCATCCACTAGATAGCAAGGCTTATGCTCAGCAGCAACAAATTACTGCAATACTAATTGCAACCGCAGGAAATAAAACGGGCCAAAATGGAAAAAAGGGGTAAGATCACTGGCTAGGTGAAGAAACCTCTGCTGAGTGACTCTAAAAGCTATTTTATTTCACTCTTCTTATATTGGGCGAAGTTTACTGGGAAAAAATGTCTTTTTTTTCAACATTGAATTTGAGAGAAAAAAATACCTGACAACTGGAAGCTGAACACATTTCCTTTCAAACAGGCTGAGAGAGTTGGGTTTGTTCAGCCTGCAGGACAGGTGGCTCCAGCAAAAGCAGCTTCCCAGTCCCTAAAGAGGGCCTAGAAGAAAGCTGGAGAGTGACTTTTCACAAGGGCATGCAGTGATGGCACAAGGGGTACAGCCCTAAACTGAGACAGGGTAGGTTTAGATTAGATATTAGTAAGAAATTCTTTACTGTGAGAGTGGTGAGGCAGTGGAACAGGTTGCCCAGAGATGCAGTGGCAACATTCAAGGCTAGGTTGGATGGTGGTCAGAGCAACCTCCTTTAGAAGAATGTGTCCCCACCCATGGCAGAAGGGTTGGAACAAGATGATCTTTAAGGTCCTGTCCAAGGCAAACTGTTCTGTGGTTCTAGGATTCTAAGTGCTTACACATGGTAGTGAACTCACCTCTCACTCTCTTCAAAAAGAGATCAAAATACAGCTTGGTTAAAATAAGGTATTGGTAGTGATTTCAGAAAAAAACTTTCATGAACTTTATTATCAAATATCACACAGTACCCGTCAAGAGAGAAATCAAAACTGCAGTGTGCCTAGCTCAGAAAACAAATGTTCTACGATCAGGTTGTGAAATAATTTTATTTAAAAGAAGCATTTCACAGAGTTGAGATTTTAGAGTGAAGATTCTACAGATGGCCCTCACATTGTACAACACTGTCTCCAGAGCTGCCGTATGATGGTCCCCAAGCTCCATCTCAGCCTGGAAAGATTTCCTAAGTAATATTTGGAACAAAGTATTGATAAAAGACAACTAAGGAATAATTATTTCCTATTTGCAGACTACAACAAAGAAAGACATAGCAATATCTTCCAGCAAGTTTAGTACAGACAGATTTTTATTCAGCATGAATAACTAACTTTTGTAACTGATTTAAGCACAATATTACAGAGGACTGTAGTGTAAAGTGAGCGGTAATAGCAATAAGAATAATAAAAAGCAAATAAAACTGAATTCCCTCATGGTTCTTTACACAGAATATCTCTATGCAATTTCGGACTCAGAAAGCACAGACAGACCCAGAGAGCTCACTCCTTTGACATGGGGCTCTGGGATCTACTTATCCATTAACAAGTAATATAATTCCACAGTAGTAGTTCTTTTGAGAACCAGGACCCTTGTGACTCTCAACCCAGTAAATTCTTCACAGGTTAGTTTACCTAAAAAATAAGGACATAAAATACAACATGGGATGAGAAAAAAACCTCTTACTTCTATTCATACTTACACCAAAAGAATTAGAAGTAAGCTTTTCCAGTGTTCACAAGCCCTAATAGACAAAGTGCCCCAATGTAGGAAGCTGGGCATAAATGTAATGAAAAGTCATTAGTTCTGAGAGCTTTCAGCTTTGTGAGTGATTGCAGACTGCACCTGAACAGAGCTCCACCAAATCCCCTCATTCCATCAGTGCACAACTTGCATTTGATCAGCCAAGAGCAATATAACTCATTCCCTTTAAAAGCACAGAAAGTGACAGGTATTATGCAGTAACAGAAACACAGGAAACACAGAAGCAATAATAATCACACAGAAGACTACTGAAGAGTCTCATTCCAAGCAAATAGACATTTAAATCATTACCTGAGTCCAAAAGGGACTCATGACAAGACCACAGTACTTTTCTCTCCATTAGACTTCATTTTAAGAGGCATCAAGCAGCCTTACAGTCACAACTCTTCTCTCCAGTAATTCGAGAATACAAGAGAAGTAAATTCAATTTCTATCCCATTCCATCTAGAAGTTGATTCCTTTCTTGTCATGGTCACAGGAAGATCTCCACGCTCCCTTACTTTCTTCACAGGTGCTACTGGTATATCCATGCATAAGGGTTTCTCCTCCTCAGCATGGAGTGTAATTAATAACTTTTGTTTCCCATTTCTCTTTGTTTTAATATGTGCACTCCTAAGATCCTGAATGCACTTACACGTACAAATTCACAAATGTACGTGTAAGAAGCACATTCTGCTCATTTTCTCTTGCTGTCTCAAACTGGAAGTGCAAGCAGTTAAATATCTGAATGAGCAAGTAAGAAAATAAAATCAGAATTTAGAACAAAAAACAAACCACGAAACTAAAAAAAAACCTCATGAATACTTAAAATGTGCAAGCATAGATTTACAGAGAAAATTTCCATGGTATTTCAGAGATGTGAAAATTCACAAGCAAAAGGCAAAATCTTGCTACCAGGTGCAAAAGATCTACAGAATGTTCTAGCCCACTCTTTCTAATAAACAGTTTATACCACCAAAATAGAGCAGAAACAATGGTTCTTACTCAAAGCATGAATACAAAATTTTGTTTACTACACACTAAACTATATCAAATGTAAAGTTAACTAAGGAATTAAATCATTAACCAAATACTTAAGGACCAATGAAAAAAATTCCTCATTTCCTTTTCTAAATAAATTTTTATGTCGTTTATTATTGCATTAAGGCATCAGTAAATTTTGCCCTTTCATGCAAAATTATATTTTTACTGCCTCTATGCAAAAGAACAAACATCTGATTTTTAAATTAAAAAATGAAATATTGAAATCAATATGCCTTTTTTTTTAAATGTACAGTTCTTTCCGGTTTCTGTACACCATTATAGAAGAAAAATTAAGCCTAAATAGGAAAACACTTTTAATGCTGCCGTGCGGCTTGAGATGAAATCCGTCATGAAAACATTGGAGAATGCGGGCATCGATCCCGCTACCTCTCGCATGCTAAGCGAGCGCTCTACCATTTGAGCTAATTCCCCACTTGAAAAAAAACGCCTCCGAAACTTGGCCATACACACTCTAAACTTACAAAAAACCACAACACGACTGCGTCGGATTATAAATTCGCTGTTTCTTGCCGAGTCATTCTTTCCACTCACCAGAACTGACTGCAGCTCACAGCTGCAATCATGGGACACGTCTTTCAGCATGTACGCTACCAGAATAATCTTCTTCATCCTTCTGTAACACTTTGTTATTTAGCTGTTTTCATATGAGAAGCTCTCCAAAAGATCGAGTTACTTAAAAGAAACCAAATGTGTGTTTCTAGAAAAAAAAAAAAAAAAAAAAAGAAAAAAGCCCTACTTTCCTTGAACGACTGTTCCAAATTCAACAAGGAAGTCCATGTTCCTTCCAATTTTCAGGGCATGCACATGTAAAGACTGGATCAGGAAACGTTTAATGAAGGAAAAAAATGTTATATGCTTGACTGAAACAGTTTTATAGTCAAAACTTGCACGTATGTGTGTGTGTATATATATATAAGCATACACACATCCTGTCATATAAATACGTATATATGCACACATACATCTTCTTGGAAGGTGTCTGTCCATTCTCTGAGATGAGAGAGTCAGGTGAAAATAAAACAGATCTGTATTTTTCTTATTTATTACCTCACCAAATGCACTTCCCTATAATTAATACCTTACTTTTAAGAGCCTTAAAACACTGACTTTTTGAAAAATAAACACACCCGTGCTCACGTGACTTGACACGCAGCATCAAGCTTATATGGTAGGCAGGGAACATTATGATGTACGGCTCCCCCAAACTGCACCCACAGCCCCTGGGGCCCGGTGCTCACCGCTCCCCCTTCCCCCGAAAACTGCACCCACAGCCCACTGGAGCTCGGCTCCCCCTAAATGGCACCCAAAGCCGCGGGGCCCGGCCCCCGCCCCGCCGGAGCCGCGGTGTCCCGGCTGCAGGGGCCGCTCCGCGCTCGTCCCGGGGGCTCCCGCCATGGCCCGTGCAGCTGCGCTCCCTCACCGGCCCGGCCCTGC
Source organism: Eopsaltria australis (assembly GCA_034509425.1). NCBI lineage: Eukaryota > Metazoa > Chordata > Aves > Passeriformes > Petroicidae > Eopsaltria > Eopsaltria australis. The sequence goes on from JAVTVJ010000001.1 coordinate 5,886,375, forward strand.
GCCTCGGCTCCTCGCGTTTGCTTCCCCGCTTCCTCGGGACAGCCCTCTCTCCTTCCACAAACCCTTTCCCTTGGCGTTCCAAAATCCCCCGCCACCTGCTCCGTGCTCTTCCATCCCCTCCTTCCCCCGGCCTCCTCGCCTCTGCTTCACAGAATCACAGGATCGACTAGGTTGGAACAGACCTCAGAGATAATCGCGTTTAACTTCTGCCTCCAACACCACCACCATGTTAACTAGATCATGGCTCTAAGAGCTCTGTCCAGTCTTTCCTTAAATTCCCCCAGGGACAGTGACTCCACCACCTCCCTGGGCAGCCCATTCCAATGTCTAAGCATCCCTTCTGTGATGAAATTCCTTCTGATGTCCAAATTAAATATCCCCTGGCACATCTTACGAGTGTGTCCTCTTGTCCTGTCCCTAGCCACATGGGAGAAGAGGCTGACCCTCATCTGGCTTTGGCCTCCTTTCAGGTGGTGGTGGCGAGTGATGAGGTCTCCCCTGAGCCTGCTCTTCTCCAGGCTAAACAACTGCAGCTCCCAGAGCCGCTCCTCAACGGGACTGGTGCTCCAGACCCTTCACCAGCTCTGCTGTCCTTCTCTGGACACACCCCAGCACCTCAATATCCTTCTTGAAGTGAGGGACCCAGAACTGAACATTGCACTCGAGGTGAGGCCTCACCAGTGCTGAGTACAGGGTGACAATCACAGTGTTGATCCTGCAGGCTGCACTACTTCTGATACAAAAAGAATGTGAACATACCTGAAACAACTTTCACATACACAACTTGATCAACCCAGGTTTTTTGAGCTGTACCAAACCAAAGTGGCTGAGCTCCACTTTACATCTTTCCCCTACTTATTTTAACCATAGAGGCCTCTCAGGTGTCTCTTTGAAACATAAAGTAATATACCAAGCAAGAGAGCTGGGCTTGGCTCTGGTTCTCTGTAGGGTGAGGAGAGTTTACAAACCTTACTTGATTTGTCATGGCAGCATTCACTTCTGGTCATTTCCATAAGCTCTCTCTGCTCTTGCACATACAGCTGAAATATATAGCCCATAATCTGCCACCCAGTGACTTTCTAACTGTTGCTTGAACATCTTCATTTACAGAGGAGATTGTTCCTCTATGTCGGCACTAAACCAGACAATGGCTTCTTGCTAGGAGCCAGGCTACATTTTTCACTCCACAGCAGAATGGGAGAAGTTACTCATCTATCAAGTTTAAGCCAAGCCAAGAAGAAATCAAATCACAGCGTCAGTGCAGGTAAGATCACCGCCTGACTGGTTTCTAACTGGCCTGGCTTGTTTTCACATCATTTACTGGCTTCTGGTGATGCAGAATCATTTTATGTACCTTAGCCCTGACACGTGATGAATGGCTTGGAGCTACTGTACATCCACATCCAGTTGTTCCTGAAGCTGGAATTCTTTGGCAGGAGGCAACACAGACTAGGAATAACTGAAACTAAGCCACTGTCTTTATGTGGCAGTATTCACTTTTTGCTTGACAAGCGCGAAGCATTGATTTGCTACAATTTTTTGACAATGCCAACCGCAAGAAAAAAGGAAGGAGAAGAGAGAATAGTGGTATTCAGAAAAAAAATACAGGTCAGTTCTAAGAGCACTAATACTACAAGTGAGTAATAATCAGGTATAAAGTTGTTGCTCTGGATTTATGGCCAGCTGTATGTTTAAGCTGTACCTGATTTTTTGTTGTTGTTGTTTGGTCAGTCATTTTTGTTTGTTTTTTATAAATACTAAAGCTAGTCCTGTCAGAGCTAAACTCAAGATTTTTGAAGGGGAGGAGAGGGTGACTGATTGTGTATAGTTTTTCAGTATTTACAGAATGTTAAAAAAATTAAAAACAGCGTGAAAATGATGTAACACTTGTGAAGTAAGGAGAGATCTTTGCCATGTAAATAATTCAATTTCCTATGGCAGCTGCTAGAACATGCACAGGCACTTCAGCAGGTTTTCTGTTAAAACACTAGGTGGAAACCTGGGATACAAAATCCAACTGAAGGAAGGCACTTTTTTTCCCACATGATCTTATTTATGCAGTATGAACCACCTTAGATGCTCATCTGGGCCTAAAAGCACCTGCTTACTTGATCATCTCTAGGAATTTAGAGTGAGTTAGTTAACCAACCCTCATTATTCCATTGTTTAGCAGTGATGACAAGGAACATATTCAGACCAGGCATTCCTGAGTAACTTCCTGGTCAAGCATTTGGATTTAAAAAAAAAGTCACCTTATTTTTGTCTTTATTGTCAGAGAAAATAAAGCATTCTTCATGGGAAGTTGTTTGAATATAGCTGCTAACAATTCAAATGCTGCTATGATTCTAAAGGCCTGGTAAGCAACTCAAGATTCTGCATTGATCTTGTTTCAAGTTGTCTAACATCATTAACATTTTTTCATAGCCTTTTATTTATTGGAGAAGTGTTGAAGTAGCTGTAAGTTTACTAACAACATTTAGCCAAAGGAAAACTCAAGACCTACAAAAAATAGCTCAGCTCTTGCTGGAAGAAATCAACAAGTTTCTGTTTTTTCCTTCTTCTACTTTTTTTTTCAGGAAAAATATTTAGCAATACACAAAAATAGCAAGGTTATAAACACAAAGGAGGTATGTTATTGCCAAAACTTCAGAGACTCCAAGGAACTAAGGAAGAAGGGTGTAAGCTGGAGCACCTTAGCCTACACAGTTTCACCAAGTCTGCTGGCTGGATAAACCAAAGGTGGGTTTTACCATTTACTGAAAAAATTTCCTTTTCTTGCTAACAGTTAACCTGATGGTTGGTGTCAAAGGTGCAGAAGCTGAGATTGTTTTGCAAGACAGGAATAGCTTTTACAGTTGCAAATAACCCTTATGTTCTATAATCTCCTTTTTAAAAAAGAGGAAGTGATAAAGACATATTGCATATCCAAATTATTCAGAAGTTGTGCTCTCAGCTGTTAGAAACTATCAGGAATGTGGTTGGAAAATGGAAATTCTGTCCTCCTTAAATGCATACTGATACACATTTTTAAAAATTGTTTTCCAACCGCCACCCTCAAAGCAATGCTGAGGAAAATGCATGAGCATAAACCTAACTATAAATTTACATTATGAAAAAAATATTTAGGTCCATTTAAAGGCACACATACTTTGTTAAAATTTCTGTGACTTACAGCCATTGCATTTGGGAAAACGAGGATAAAAATCTGTTCTTTCCAGCATTACCTTTTTCCCCTGATGACACAGAAGGCAGCTTAGGGGGGAACAGAAGAGCTGACCAACAGGCAGGCTGGTGGCTTTTCTTTTGAAGATTTACCTGCAATCCCAACAGCTGCCTCATGCATCAGGAGGAGACAGAGCTACAGCATTTCCCTGTTCACATGATGACAAACCTCCCACACCACCTGTTCACCGCCCCATCTATAAAGGAATAAAAGGAGGGCAGCAGCTGCCCTGGAGGAGAGAGTTGCTGTTGGGGTGGGTGGAAACACACGCTTCTACAGAAGGTTCTAGCACAGGGCAGGGCATGCTTGGTGCCTGGGAAGGGCGGAGCAGAGGCCAGGAAGGTGGGACTACGTGGGCAGGGGAGCTGTGTTTGCTGTGTCACCTGGAGCGAGTCCAGGCTGAGAGCATTGGAAGACAAAGCAAGCAGAGGAGGTTTGTGCACACCCTTTTACTCAGAGGCTTTCTGGTCGAGGTGGTTGTCTTAGTGGGTCTCACAAAATCTAATTTTGGAGTCATGGGGATGCTTGTTTGAAGGTGGAGGTGCAGTGGGCACTGTGATTCCTCAGCAGAGTGGGTGGTTTTGTGGGTTCTCGTGGGGTGCTTCCTCCTCCTGTGCTGCTCTGCCATGACTCAGGCTCGAGCACTCCTTCAATTGTTCTCAACACCTGCAACTGTGCTAATCCTACATTGCATTAGTAAATTTTAGTAGCAGTTGTTTTCTTTATTTCTGATACTGCTCATCCAGAATTCACTTAACATGTAACATTGAGCCCAGGAGAGAAGTTGAAGACTCAGAGGATAATTTAGGCTGAACAACTTGTTGAAGTGTGCTATCCTAAACTTTTTTGTGGTATTAATTCAGCATGGTTGTGGTGTTTTGAATGCACTGTAAGGAGGTAGCTTCATCAGTGAAGGCAGCTCCTTTAATGATGTCTGGTTTCCCTGTTCTAGTTTAAAATTATTGTATATTATGGTGGTGTATAAGTTTAAAAAAGAAAAGCTCTCAGATTTTCATATGGCCCTAAGTAATTAGATGCCAAACATACACTGAACTTCAGTGAGTTCTGTGCATCTTAATCCTCTAATCTTTGAACATTGCAGCCAAATACATTTTTCAGTTCATTCCATATAACCAGTTCACTGGGGCTTTTTATAAGTGGTTGGTTTATTTCTTTGGATGAGGTTGTTGTTCTTAAAACTACTCTAATATTCTGGAGAAAATCTCATTTAGTGAGTACGTAGTTCTGTTCTGTAGTAAAAACCACAGAATATAGAGATCTGAATCTTCTTAAGTCTTCTAAGCTATGAAAAATTTTCATTCTCACCCCTGTTAACTTTTGGCATTCTTACCCTTGTTAACTTTGGAAAAGTGGAAGATGGATAAAAATCCAAAAGAGAAAGAAATTGTCTACTATTCTGTGGAAATCAATGGCTTGGAAGAGACACTAAATGAACATGAGGAAAATCTTGTATGTGCTGTTTAGTGATAGCTGATTAGTCAGGTGGCATAGGCATAACTAGCAGACATTCTCTCCTATGTGGAGTTACAGGGAATGTAGAGAAAATTTGGATTCTTGCAGGGATGATTTAGAAGACAAAGGTTGCAGATCCCAATGGGATTCAGGCATAGTCAATCTCACTACTTTTGTAACAACCTTATTTGGTTATTACTATTAACTATTAAACAGTTTATTTTATATGTAAAACTGGGAACACTGTTTTTCTGTATTGTCGTCCTGTTGATTTTAAGGAGGGCATTGTACATGAGCTCTATGATATTGAAACATTTTAAAGCACTCATTAAGTTAGTAGGTATACAGGGTCTTCCAAAGAAATTGGGAGTAAATTGTGATGCAAGTCTAGCCATTTTTCTAGAAAAAAACCCTAAATGCATAGTCATGTTAATGTATGACTTCTTGTTTCCCCATCTGAAAACAGAATGAAATATTTGCCCATCTGGAATCCATATGATAACCTAGATGGAAATTTAAAATCCATGGATCCTTTTAGAGAAAGAGAATAATAACTTGTATGTGTTCTTGGTATTTCAACTCTTCAATGAAGTTTGAGGTTTTACAGGTTGAAATAATGAGTGTTTTTTGTGTGGTCCCCACAGGGATGACAGAGAGTAGCACAAAATGATCTTGCTCAGAGCTGTGCTCTGAGATCACTGTCCTTTTATTAGTGCACAGGGAGCACAGTGTTGACCTAAATGCTAATCTGATAAATACATACAAAGAACATTATGGGTGTCATACTCCTTACAAAAGCAGTGTATATTTAATATTAATTATTTTGGCCTCTGCAAGTTTCTGCTGTGGCTGCTAATGGTAACTGTAGTTACTTAGGATGCCTGGCTAAGCTGATCCTTTGATCAATATTACAAAATTTTGTACTGGTACATTACCTCCCAGGTGGACTATACTGATTTTCCTCAAATGTGGTAACAGCAGTAGCAAATATTATTAAAAGTAGCAAATCTTTCAAGGGTTTATTATGTTTTGAGTTTGTTTTTTTCTTTTTGGTTCGTTCTTATGTTTTGGGATTTCTTTAGGATATTTATGTCTTCCTGAGGTCCAAAACACATTTCCTGTAATGCTTTAAATACAGCTTTTCATTCAATACTTTAAATATGGGATAAATACTGGAGACATACTTGTATCTGGAGACATACTTGTTTCATTTTAATGCTGTGTCTATCAACTTGAAGGTTAGTCTATTTAATAGAATGTACTGAGCATACTGCAGCTGTCCTTACTCATTTTGTCACTGCTTAATTTATAGTTCGTTCGGACTTTTGCTTGATTTTAAGTAAATTTTACCCTACCTGCTGTGTTAAAGCCTTAAGACTCTCAGTGCCTAGTCACAAATTGAAAGTTTCAGTTTGTGTGTACTTGTAAGCCTGCTTGGGGATTCCCTTAATTAAACCAAGCAGATGTGCTTTACCATCCAAAACCTGGCGTGATGAAAACCTGGTCCTTCCTGGGCTGTGTTCTTAAAAGTCTGATACAGACACAAATATAAGGGCTATGTTTGCTTGCTTGTTTGTTTTATAGCATAGGTGTTTCTGAGACTTAAATGGTTTTTGTTCAGAAGGAATACTAAGAAAAACGTGAAACATCCCAGAATAGAAGGAGCAGCAAACTCTCTTACTTTGCCAGATGCACTGACCTCTGGGGCTTTCAGTCAGCCAGCTGCTTAAATGTCAGTAGTATCTGCAGCATAATTCCAGCAGTAAAAACCTAATTACCTCCTGCAAATTAATTTCAGATGCTGCTTTCCACATTGATTAGTTGTAAACAGGAGAGGGAGAAACATGTTTTTGGCAAAACCTGCTGTTTCAGTCAGAGTGAGGAAGTAGGTGGCAGGACACTGGAATTTGTTAATGGAAGAATCTGCACAGGATTTTGGTATATGGCTTTAGGGTTAGACCTAAGACTGAAATTTTATTTTGTTTTCTGAAATCACTTAGTCATGGAAGAGATTTGAAAAGTCTTTATATGTCTGTGTGATTCATGTGTCTTAAAGCATCCTGGGGAAATCAAGAGCTGTTTGTGTAGTTATTTAATAAATTTCATTTCAGATACTCCTTTTTTCCAGAAAGGCAGATTATTTAATATTGTACACGTAGTAAAAGTTCAGAACTCCTTCATGCTTCTTTGTGAAACCAAACCACTGAACAGAATTTTCGCTGCTGTTTCATTACAGTAAAAATTTATACTTTTTTACATTTTAGTTGTATATTCTTGATTTTTATATGTATTTGTCTGTGTGAGTGTGCTTGTCTATCTGGTGATAGAATCACAACCTAAAAATTCCTGAGAGATGTAAGTAAATAATGGGAACTATTACTTTGTTTTCCAGAGTTCCATTTGCTTGGATGCCTTTTTTTTTTTTTTTTTTACCCACTCTAGTGCGACAAGAGAAAGAACTGGAAGAACTCTACCTATTCAGTCATATATATTTTATATTGTGACATGTGGAGAAGGGTAAAGTCATTTAGCCGATTGTCTTCCACCTAGGGATTACAAATAGGAAAAATCTGTTTTAGAAAAAGACAGTATTTAAATATATCCAGCTTTCTCTTAAGCAGTAATAATTGTTTGGTGTGAACGTAAGTCTGCAATTGCCTGGAAGCACCGCCCGGATGTTGTCCAGATGCAGCTCCGCTGAACAAAGCGCTTGCTGTCGCCTCCAGGAGTCCAGATATCATATTAGGCAAAATTCCCACTACGGCTGTCAAAAGCAGTTCGCTTGCAGGAAGACCTAATTGTTTCTGTGCTTCTCTGGAAGGCTGTGCGCTGTCATTGCCTACCCGGGACTCCGGGAGCGGATTAGAAGGGCTCGGACTGCGCAGCTACCGCGATTCGGGGGAGGGGGTTCTGTTTGTGTTGGAGACGGCGGGTCCCGTTCCAGCGCGCTGTGCGCTGAGTCTGCTAGCGCGGGAGGGGAGGGGAAGGCAGGAATGGGCAGGGAAGGGGGCGGGGAGCCCGCGCGGGGAATTAGCTCAAATGGTAGAGCGCTCGCTTAGCATGCGAGAGGTAGCGGGATCGATGCCCGCATTCTCCACTGGCTGCGCTGTTGTTTTGAATTTGCGTTTTCCCGCAGCAGTTTTGTAAGGATTAAAATGAATCAGTTTTGAGGCACGTTTGCATGGTATGAAGTATTGAAGTCTTTAACGTTGATCAAAGCTGGGCTTTTTTTTTTTTTTCTTTCTTAGGTGCAAATTATTTTCTTCTCATGTCTAGAGAAGGACGTTAAATGATGCTCTGAGAGACCGAGTATCACTTGAAACTCACCTTAGAACAAGCGTGCCCTGCCCGTCCTACAGCGGGTGCAAGGTAGCTGGGGAGACACTAATCCTGTGGTGAGCTAATGATTTATATAGACATCTACAAACTTACATCTTCGCAGAGACAATTTCAGTAACTTTTTGTATCATTAAAATAATAAATGCTAGCATTCGGTTCCCTGGTAAGGGACGGAAGTGGCGCTTTTTTTTTTAATCTGTATCAGAATAACAGCATTGGTTTCGATGAGGTCGTGAAGGAATTGTTTCTCGGAGAGTGCACAAGTGTAATCTTGACAGTTAACCTTTCTTCTGTTTTATTTGCCGTGTGACGCGGGCTGCCTTACCACTCGGGATTTTCTAACACAAACCCGGGACAGTTTATGGAAGAAAATCTTTTCCCCACCCCGCGGCGCCATAGCCGACCAAAACACTGGAGAATGCGGGCATCGATCCCGCTACCTCTCGCATGCTAAGCGAGCGCTCTACCATTTGAGCTAATTCCCCCTGCCTGAGGCATTGCGGGGCGGCCACACTCGTGCTGAATCACAGCAATTGCTGTGAGTCACTTTCTTTAACAACACTGAGTCACCTCTGTATATATGCGGAAAACCCGATGGCTGGAAAGCCAGGCTGGGCCCTTGACATATGAGGAGCATTTCCTGCTATGTTCCTTGGATGGAACAACTCGTTTCCCTGAGTAGTGCGTCCTCTAGTGTTTATTCAAGGCGAGAGAATTAATTTTTTCACATCTCTTCCAGAGCAGATACAAAAAGTCTTATAAATCTAGAAGGTCTTCTCTTAAAAGTTACTCAGTGAGATTTTTCTTCTCCTTTTTTTTCAAGTTTTTAGTTCTTTTCCAACTTTATTTTCTAATTAAACATACATAAATTATAAATACAATGGTTTAAAAGTTCATGTTTATCATAGTTTCTGGAGAGAAAGAATTAATTCATCTATTCCTGTGTTATATTCTAGAAATTATTTGTATTTCTACCTTTATTTATTGACTTCCATAATACTGTTCAAATAGTATTGCATCTGAAATATATGGGGTTATTAAGCACATTTCTGAAATAGAAGAATTCACCTGCAGTCATACTAACTGACTTTGCAGTAGGAAGCACATTACTAAACCTCTGTTCACAGGCTGTTAAATCAAAGAATGCTTTCTGGATTTCAAGAAGGGAAATGTAGTTTACAGTGAGAGTGGATACACTGATACGCTCTGTTTAAATACAGAGGAGTAAGTCATGCTAGTAAACTAAAGTGTGTGCAGTAATCCAACAATACATGTACTGGTGCTTTTCTCTGAAGCATTTAACTTACTGGATGACAGCAGCCAGTCAAAACAAAATAAATTTCAAAATTGAGCATCAGCAAGTTACAACTTGTCCTAGGTAAGGTAGTACTTCAAATCAGTTGCAATCCAGATCCAGGTCAAGATGTGGAACTACAACTACAGTGTTGCTGCTAGCATTCTCTTAAAATTCAAATATTCTCCTGTTTAACTTCAGGCTCTGCACAATAAAAAAATAAAAATTTATCCTTAACATTTCTTGCATTGTATTGGAGATGATTTTGTCTACCTCCCTAGAGTAGACTTGAGGGGGAAAGCGAATATGCGAAAGCAGTTTCAGTCTGTCTCACAGGCACATGTGTATCTTAGGTTCACTGATGGCCCACTGCATGACTGTGGCCAGGATCTCTTTCATATCGTGTTTCACAAGGTTCAGCTCTGTGAACAGTTTATCTACTCTGTGCAGTTCGAGTCCTTATGAAAAAGGCAGATTGCCTCTCCCTGTTTTTCACCACCACAGCTCACTCTGCCACCACTGAAAAGGCCTAAAGCTTCACCCATTCGGCTCACAGAAAAATAGTTTATTTAATACCTAAGCCAGATAAGGGTGAACTATTTTCAGTTATTAAAATGCATATTTTATATAATTGACAGCATTGTTTTGTGATCTTGAATTTGTTGAGTGTTGCTAAGTTTTCATGTAAGATGGCAAATAAAATGTTCTAATTTTTAACCTGGTGGGGAAAACTTCCTTACCTGTGTCTGAAAAATAGCCTGACTTTCTTAGTTCTGTTAAAAAAATAAATTCAGGGTGTTTCAGTTTTGAAGGCTTTGTGTCTGTATGCTATAATTTAACACAGATCGCTTTGATGCATCTTCTTGTCAATACTAACAGGAACTGATACAAGTTAATTTAATCAGGCTTGAGTTTTGCTTTCTAGATGGTCTCCTGAGGGGACATAAGGGCGAATGAGAGTTCTATATTATCCTCAAGCTGCTCCACTGCTTCGTCTGTGATGTGATTTCCCTCAGTGTGGGAGGAGGACAAATCTAGCGTGTGGCAGGTGGCACTGGAAAGCTACAGGGCACGAGTTTGTCACGCACGTTGGCGTGAAGTGCCTTGTCACATTACTCCGCCTCATCCCATTAGTGTTTCTGTCATCTTGGGCAAAACCAATACCATCTTGGACAGGCGGTAGTGAAATGTTCTGGACGGCTGCCCTGAGGTTATTCCCCGCGGTGACAAAGCGACGTGAAAGCTGGAAGTGCAGTTTGTATTTGTAGCTGTTGAGCTCTAGAATCACAGAATGTGAAAAGTGGGTGTGGGGGGGAATTAGCTCAAATGGTAGAGCGCTCGCTTAGCATGCGAGAGGTAGCGGGATCGATGCCCGCATTCTCCACAGTTGGTTTTGCTCCCCGTGGGAGCAAAATATACTTCACTGCGAATATTTTAAAAAGTTCTTAAATAAAGCCTGACGCGTTCAGCGAGAAAACGAAACGCCACAACGCGCTTTCTTTCGTGGACCACAAGTAACAAATGGGTTTGTTTTATTATAACATACGCACAGCTGGAAAACATATCTGTTCCGGCTCGCCTTGTTTCTTACTGCTTGGCTTGGAAATGCAAAATGAAATACTACAAATGTATGCTTTCGGAATCGAGGTTAAACGTGTTTTCGTTTGTGAGCAGAGCGAAAACCGCGTTCTACATGTGGAGCTGCGGCTTTAGAAGCTCGCAGAAGATCAGAGTTCCGTGATCCCAGGCAGCCGGCTCACAACGGGGAATTAGCTCAAATGGTAGAGCGCTCGCTTAGCATGCGAGAGGTAGCGGGATCGATGCCCGCATTCTCCAGTGTTTTGCCAAACAGGAATTGAGCCACACTATCAAGTAAAATGTGTAACTATTTCGGTAAAATGTTAGTTTTAATTGGAGTAAAACTGATTTTTTTTCCTTCCTCCTTGCCTTCATCTGTCCTTACTGCCTAAATCAGGCTTATATAACTGTATAGGTTAATCCTCTGTTGTAACAGTTCACTTCCTGGGCAGTATAAGTCAAATTCAGCAGGAAGAGAATCCTGCAGTGACATTTTTCCATGCTTAATGAAAAACAACGTGTCGTGGTTTAACCCCAGCCGGTCACCAAGCCCCACACAGTTGGGGAGTCACTCACTCCCCCACTAGAAGGGAGACAATCAGAAGTGTAAAAACTGGAGAGCTCAGTGGTTGAAATAAAGGCAGTGTAATAGGGAAAGCAAAAGCCATGTACACAAGCAAAGCGAAAAAAGGAATTAACTCACTGCTTCCCGTGGGCAATATGTTCAGCCACCTCCAGGAGAGCAGGGCCCCATCGTGTGCAATGGTTGCTTGGGAAGACAAATGACATCACTTCAAATGTCCCCCCCTTCCTACTTCACCCCACTTTGTATACTGAGCATGTTATCATATGGAATGATATCATATGGAATGATATGTCTGGACTATCCCGTTGGTAAGTTAGGGTCAGCTGTCCTGGCTGTCTCCTCCCAACCTCCCATGCCAGCATGGCAATACGAGAAGCAGAAAAGGCCTTGTCTCTGAGCTATGGCTAGTGTGCAGGTCATAACTGAGCTCCTCTCCTACTTCCACTTTGCAGAGCTGCCTTTAAGAGGCTAATGCCCCTAACACACCTGAAAGCACACTCGTGTTAGAGCTTCAGAGATAACCTTGATCATCTGATTCACTGACTTCCCTCAACATCTTCCTAATTTCTCCTGGTCCTTCTCCAGATGTGTGTTTCATTATGGTGCACTTTCCCCTGACCCTTCCAGGTTTTAGATCTCGGTGATCAGTAATGCTAAATTTGTTGCGTCTTGAATGTTAACTGAGCACCTCACAGCGTGCAAAAAGGCATTTCCTCACATCTTCTGTCTGTTCATGGATGAGGCGGAAATGTGCGTGGAACTAGCAAAATTTATTATTCCATTTCTTGGCATGTCCATTTCTTCGACATGAAGGCCAAAACCTTAACCTTCCCCTTGAACGCTCAGGCATACCTGAAAATTCATAGCATACCCAAATGTGGCTACTTTCAGTATGATCGGTAAATAGAAGATGCCTAGAATGGTCATACTGAATGCCATTTTTTCTGAAAAGTCTAGGGCATCCTTATGGCTGCTGTGTAGGCACTTATTTTCAGCAAAGCTTTTCTCAGTTCACAGTGTGTTGCCACTGGGTTCATCTCCCCATAACATCCTGTGGTAAACCTGTTTTATAAGAAACTATTTCTGATCATGACCTTTGATATGCGATTTGTCTCATCAACTGTAAGCAGTGTGGACAACGATAACTCAGACATCTGTCTCAGGAATGTCTAATTATCAGAAAGACTCATCATTATTTTAGGATGAACACTGAGTATAATCCAAGATCACTTCAAGTATTTTTTTCCCTCTTCATGAAGTGAAGGTAGAGTACAGTTTGGAATATTTCTCAGTAACATCCAATTTCAAGTTTGGCTGCAACAGTTAGGCAAGTATTCTAACCTGCTCATTGCACTTAAATAAGATAGACTACGTAAAGCAGTCATGCTGCTTTGTACAGCTGAGGAAGGTGGGCATAGTATTGTATTTTTCTATTAAAAAATCACCAATACCAAGCACTTTGGAATATTATGGTGAAGAAGCTACAAGACCTTGTTCTTTCAGGACTGATTATGTTATTACACCAAAGCTGGGTATCTTAATTTATCCAGTCACACTTAAAGTTGAGGTAAAGAAATGTGCTTTCAAGTAGAAATTATCTACCTTTTTAACATTGAAGATACTTCCACAGTACACTCAGATCAAACATAACAAACAAAAAAAACCCCAAAAAGCAAAGCTTCTTTCATGCTCTCAAAAAGAACTTTCAAAAAATTGCAGAATTCTAGACTGAAGTGCTCAGCACATGACACACAGTTTTGTACTTGAAATGAACATGAAAGAGTCCTTTTAAGTCAAATAATTTTATTTCAGCTTACAGCAATACTAACAGTAAAAATTGCAGTTACTAAAAAGCCATTTAAGATGAATTTTTACAATTCAATTGGAAATACAGGCAATTTTGTTAGCATGCTCTAAAAAACCTCCTAAAAATACAGTGCCCTTGACATATTAGTAATTACATTTAGCTAAAATGTAAATAGCATTATTGACATGAGGATTTTTCAGGTATTTCAAAGTATCTAGTAATGACAGAAGTGCCACTTAACCATGACTACCTTTGTCATAGCAGATGATAGCCCAAGCCGTGAAAATCTTGCAGAGTGGTAACACAGTAAGGCAAAGTGAAGCCGTGACAGTTGGCTGGCAGGGAAAGGCTATGCCTGTCACAGCAGATTATAGTCCCAAATCTCAAAGATCTTGCAGACTGACACTATCTTGAGTAAGGCGAAGTACAGGTCGTGACAGCAGGCTCTCGAGCACAGGGTAACTCACAGCAGCCTCACAGTCTTTCCAGTCACAGTCAGGAAGTCCTCATCAGCCAAGGCACGAAGTGCTTCTTCAAACATTTCCTTCGTGACAGCCTTAAAGAAAAGGAGCAAATCAGATAAAGATGTGGAAAATACTTCAAACATGGCAAAAATGCTATACTTTCTACCAATTTTCTAATATTTTTATTTGAAATTTTCATTTGTTCTATTTGAAATTTGAAGCCTGGCCTGGAACCCTGATTCTGAGTTTGCTAAATCTAGAAATCATAATAAACTAAGGTACAGCAGATTCAACTCATTTGTCTGTAACAGAATTGGCTTTCTGGTCATGCCAACAAATCGCTCATGTTTCATTTCCTTCCATAACATGATTTGAGGACAAGAATGCTCATTTGGAAAAAAATGCTTTTAAAAATTAAGGGAAATGTAAAAACAAAGCAGGAAACTTACTGTATCAGACTGTGCTCGGAGATCATCCAAAAGCTGTTGGTACTTCAAAGATGGTGCTTTACCCTTTGACTGGATGAGCTTCCGTAAGGCTTGAGCCAGTTCCTCTTTCCGCTTCCGAGCTGTTGCACTCATTCCTTATAAAAGCAAAGAAAATAGCTTTCAGCAATGAGCTAAGGAGGACAGGTTAAGTTACATCTTAAAAATCACAAAATCCCAACAGCGGCCCTGCTTTAACAGCACGGAAGCACAAACCTGTCGTGAGAATGGATATGTCCACAATTCCAGTCCTTGGATCAGTGGCAGATTGTTTCAGCGCTTCCCGATGGAGGCGTTTTGCTTCCTCCACATCGATTGTTTCCACCTTCTCCGAGAAGCGCACCTTGGCGTGCGCCTCCGCCAGCCGGATCAGGGACTCCAGCTGCCGGGGGTACGCGGAAACCATGCCCCTGCCACTGCCAATCTTCCTCATGTCCACATACGCCTGAAAGGGAGGCACTCGTTACATATTTCACTGCATATTAATTCTTTCTCAATCCCCTGTATCCCCCACCTCCAAATACTCCATTCCAAATACTTTACTTCTGCCCACACACCTTCACAGTTCTTCTGCAGCGATGAATAACAACATCACATAACATCTTTCCATTATAAAGTAATTAAACTATGTTAATGAATCAAGTTTTGAATCACTTTAGAATTTTGGGTTAGTCTTATATAGCAGTACTTGTGTGATAGCACATTTTTAATGTGTTTTATGTTGTGGAACCTAACCAACATATCTGAAAGCTAAACATTAGAATGCAGAATGACTTCTCTGATCCCTCTTTCCTTTAGAGATCTTTTTTTTCAAGGATCTTACAGAAAGTTGTTATGTAGATAGAGAGTGTACATACAAGGGTATTTCACCACTTCTGACGAGTCAGGAAAAGACTCTGAACATTCTTAGCAGCAATTCCTTTACCTCAATAAGGGCTTGGCTTGCTTCTTCACCCAATCTGGGATTTACATAACTACGAGCATATGCAATGTAATCCCTCAATACTGCCATATCCATGTATTCCTCCTCCATCTTTTCTTCACTTTGGTAGTACAGTGAAACCAAATGGCGAGCAAGGCGTCTGTCATAAGCTTCATCACGTGGATCCAACATCAAAAAGATCAAGTCAAATCTGAATGGCATATGATCCAGTATTAGTGTGCAGACTTTCTTGTCATTTAGGTACTTGGCTTAGGAGGGTTTGACTTAACAAGTACAGGTAGGAGTTACTAGACTGTTAATTCCTACTCTTAAATAGAAATTACTTTCTTACACCAGAAAGAAAATTTTTCTAGACTTGTCAAGGTACAAAACAGCACAGTGGATTTGCTTACACCCTATGGACTTGAATTTTTGAAAGTAAGCTACATTCTGCAAAATTCAGATTCCATGTTCAAGGCTGACATCTTTTGTTTCCTTAAAAAACCCACACCTGCACAACCCCCCCCCAAAAAAGCTGCACCTGCCATGAACAAAAAATCCCACACAGAAAACAAATGCAAAAAACAAACTTGTTGCTAAAGATACTGCCCTGAAAGGCAACAGAAAAAAAATGTAAATAAATAAATTATAAATATTTAAAAAATCACTTGTAGTTTAATCCTGAAGAAAACTGTTTATATTATTTTACAAACAATATATTCAACTAGTGTCAACTATAAGCAGACATGGATAATGCATTTTTAGCCAGCTAATAATTTATTTCTGTAAACTTAAATCAAATAAACGGTGGAATTGAGATGTTGCTCAAACCTAGTTTTAATCCAGTAAACTTGCTCTAAGGTACCATTTGTCATTAAGTGGCTAAATTAAGCAGCTTTTAATTGAAATTTAAGTCATAAGGGTTCTCAGGATATCCAGTATACCATCAGTGTACTTCAAATTTCCAGATAAATTTCTTAACAAGATCCAACTCCAGCATGTAGTTTAATTTTCTGTCAGCAAGCGCTAAATGTGGCTTTCACAGCTGCTGCCCAAATGACTGACGAGCATTGCTACCCCCTCAGCTGAATTTTACAAAGCAGCATGAAGCAGGTACAGATCTTAGGACTCTTACCACCTCTGCTGCAAGTTCCCGATCATCAGTGCTTCACTTTAAAAGCTTTATGGAGCTAAGAAAAGCATCCTGAATTTTTGTTCAAGTTACCAATACCCTAAGTTTTAGAACAGGTCTTTCCTAGGAGATAATTATGAAACAACAACATAGAATTAAATAAAAGAGATCCTACAGATCTTATCACACCTGCTGTTCAAGGTCAATCTGTAAATACTAGAAGGCACTTCTGTGCTCACATAGAAATTGTAAGAACAGCATTTAAAGTATGTGCTATAAAAGTTTTCCATTAGGTTGGAAACAACACAGTTGTTCTATTCTACTATATTTAATCATTTTCAGAAGAGGAAGTGTAACATCTCCTAAAAGTGACACATGCAGTGCAGTTCAGTACCTGGACAGCAGTGTATGAGGAAGCTGAATGTTTTCAATAGTAGTCTTTTTCGGATTCCACTGAGATTCTATAGGATTTGCTGCTGCTAGGATAGATGTACGAGCGTTCAATTGGCAAATAATTCCAGCCTGTGAAAAGGAAATAACACTTCTGAAACCAGCTGAAGCTGTGTGCCACCAAAACCTCCCTCCAATTTCATGAGATCACCAATGTTGCTAGATGGATTCTGTAGTCAAAAACTGCATTGCAAAAGCCTCTGAATAAAGCAAGAGTAAAAACCTCTAGGAATACTTGAGTTTCATTTACCTTTGCAATGGAGAGTGTCTGTTGTTCCATTACTTCATGTAGAACTGACCTCGTGCTTTCATTCATTTTATCAAACTCATCAATGCAGCAAATGCCATTGTCACTAAGTACTAGAGCACCTGTCTGAAGAACCAGCTGTCGTGTTTCTGGATCCTTCATCACATATGCAGTAAGACCAACTGCACTTGAGCCTTTGCCAGATGTATACTGGCCTCGAGGAACCAGGTTATACACATACTGGAGCAGCTGGGATTTGCTAGTACCAGGATCACCACAGAGAAGAATGTTGATCTCTGCACGAAAATTCCCTCTTCCTGTGTGAGTAAAATCCTTCCTTGATCCCCCAAAAAGCTGAAGCAGAATACCCTATAAAAATGAAAACATCACTTCTTGTATGGATGTAACATAGGAAATCCAACTGGTCAACTGAAACCTCTAAAAAACAAACACTGCTAAAATTAACACAACACATCTGGGTTTCAAGCATTAAAGACAGAAATTTTGTTTGTCACTGTAACCAGATTTTGGTTGGAACCTGAAGAATCCCCTTTGATGCAGGGTCCTTAGTTTTCCTCAACTCTACCCCTAGACTTGATGTGCCTTTATTAGCGATGTGCCTTTATTACCTTTGTTAGAAGGTAACAACAAATAGAACCCTCGTTACCCCCTAGACTTGATGTGCCTTTATTAGTGATGTGCCTTTTTTACCTTTTTTAGAAGGTAACAGTAAATGGAACCCTCATTACTGTGCTCCCATTTCATAAGTAAATCATTGTATGGTTTTGAATTATACTTTCAGGAACCTGTGAACTATAATAATGTATAAATCTATTAAAAAAACCTCGAAGGCATATATTTGGAAGAGGAGTGTTTGATGTCCAACAATACCTTGAGACCTGCTACTGACTGCAGTTTGCAATGTTCTAGTACCTCAGCTGACACTTTCCTGAAACAGTCCCTTCTTGGATACAGCTAAGTAAATGTTTTGATACTCTGTAATTCGGAGTCAACCAAATGTAATTTTAAAGCTGCTCTTGTGGATGCCTGTTTTCAGCAAGCACAGTTACTATGTGACAGGTACTTACTTTCTTTTGATAATGAGTAATCTGAACTTCCAAGAAATGTCGAAAATGCATCCTGCAGTTAAGTTTTCCCACTTCTGCTGCCCTCCTACCTTTTCAGTTATCTTCCCTCTAATTAATGTTCCTTAATAGCTTGAAAAGAATTATGATACACTTACAACCAACTCCACCCTGACAAGACCATGACATTTTAAGACTGCTCAAGATAACCGCTTTTTGAAGTTTTAAGCTTCAAGATACTTTAACGACAAACAGTAACTACAAATACATACACATATAAATACATGTCTTACGAGAGAAGTACAGAACTTTTCACCTTTTTGATATCTTCATGCTCATAGATACTTGGAGCCAATGCTAAAGCAAGTCTGTCATATATGTCTGCTTTTTTAGAAAGCTCTTTGAGCATTTCCACACGTTCCTCTGTAAATCTCTTCTGCTCTGTTTCCTCATCCACACCGTGCAGGCGTTTGGAGTCTGTCTTGCGATAGTGTATGACATCAATGTGGGTCTTGTACACAGATTTTACGCTGCTCACCCGGGGATTCACTCGAATGGGAACTGCCCTGTAGATGCCTAAATACAAATTTCAATCACAGCATTAGATATGGAGAAACACGGTAAGTCCAAATCCTGAAAATTATACAAGTTCCCAGGAAGAGTAGAGCTTTTCTGAACAGCCTAAATATTTTGTCATTTAACTTCTCACTGTAGGTCATGTAGAAGCCACTTCAAGTCACCTAGACCCATTTTTGCAGATAGACATATATATTTTACATTCCTACCACAAGTGTTCTCAACAATGAAAGCATTTTTGAAAACAAATTAAGGCTTGATGCTTTTGAAATTCCCGCTCCAGTCAGCCTTTTCCCACTTTTTAAGTGCCAAGTTTAATAACAGCTTTCTAATGCATTTCAAACAGTTTGGTTTTTCTTACAGCAGTTGTTTTAAAGCAAAGTGGTTTATAAAATGTTGCTGCAGTATCACAAGACTTACTCTCCATTATCACTCTCCTGACTGCAGACACTATTTAAGATACTGTGGCTTTTTCAACTACAGCTTCAGAATGAAGGAACCAAGGTCAGACAGCCTGGAGATTGTCTAGGCCAATTATGGGCTTAGAGTCCACTACTTGATAAAAGCTGTGTCCAATCAGGTTTTGAGTATGTCTAAGGTCACAGCCTCCCCAGGCAACCTGTGATGGGGCTCGACCACATTAACAGTTAAAAAGTCCTCATTTTTAACTGGAATTGCCTGTATTTCAGCTTGTGCCCTCTGTGTGCCACTGGGCATCACTATGAAGAGTCTGGCTTTGTCTTGACACTACCACCCCTCCACCCACACCAAATCAGGTGTTTCTAAACATGCTGCTAAGATTCCCCCAAGCCTTCTATTTTCCAGGCTGAGCAGTCACAGCTTTCTCAGCCTTTTCGTGTATGACCAAGGTTTCTGTTATCGTCACAGCCCTTTGCTGAATTCACTCCTGTATGTTCATGTCTCCCTTGCCCTTGGAGACCCCAAAACTAGACCCAGTGCTCACTCAACCTGCTGGCAACAGTCCTAATACAGCCCAGGAGAATGCTGGCACCACAGTCACGGTCTATCTATCAGCACTGCCCCTTCCAGTTTTGTTTTTGTCTGCAAGTTTGCTGAGGGTGTACAACACTGTCCCAATCAGAAAAGGTTTCCAGGATTACTGGGTCTATCACCTTTCCCAGGGGTCAAGATGAAGCTGACTGGCCTGCAGTTCCCCAGGTCTCCTCCTCACTCTAGAGAGTGCCATAGACTTTTTTCCTAGTATTTCAGCCAGTCACTTTTCAAAGGTAACTGACTGGCCTTGCAAAGAAAGTGTCCAGCTCCCTTAGCACTTGGAAGTGCATCCCATCAGGTGCCTTTCCACACACTTAAGATCAATGAAAAAAAGAAATGGAAATACTCAAACCAAATTTTACCTGTGACATTGACTCTGTCACCTGGCTGAACTTTATCAACGAGGTCATTGTGAGCAAAGAGCGCAACCGTATGCGGGGTCTGTCCAGCTGGCATATCTTCAGGAGACTCCTGCAGTTTGATCTAGCAGAAACACCACTTAAGTTTCAGTTGCATAAAAGCAAAGCTTTTGCACAGAGCACACAACAGGATTTTGTATTAACACAGTATTCAGCATCATTTTGAATCAGGAACACTGCTCAGGAACAAAATACCCCCACCCAAAAAGCAAAACTGATTACTGATTAAAAGTGATGATGAAAATGAGAATTCTGCTGATTATTACTGGCATGGCTAAAATGCTGCTACATACAAGGCTCACCTAGTTTAGACAGAAGTGGACATACTATTTCTAAAGGGGCTTCCACATAGAAACATTAAGAGGAATACATACTTGATTTCATCCTCCTAATGTATTTCTTCTCCAAAGTAGACTTACTATTTCACAAAGTTGTTTCATCCATTTCCATGTTCCAAAACACTTTTTCTTTTCAAATAATTCAATCTCAAGATACATAATTAATGCTATCGGTGATTTTAGGAGGGTGGGGGGAGCAAAAACTAACAACTCTGTAATTTTAGCCACTACCTAAGCCAACATACCATCTGTTTGTCAGAGAACATGGATCTGTTGTGAATCAGTGCCATGCTGTGCGTTGTGTTACAGTTCTTGCACACTGATGGTTCTGCAATCCTGCCGCGGTCAATTTCCACTCTGGTGGTGAAGGCACAAACCTGACATCTAAAGAATGCTTCCTGCATCTCAGGAATTAACTGGGAGCTTCTGATAACCATGCCACTGATGGTGATGAGTTGATCAATGTCTACAAAAATATAGAGACTCATGTCATGACCTCATACTCTTAAAATTTAAAGGGCCTTCAAAACTTCATGTTACAGTAGTTTTTAGGAATAAGGCAGACAGTCAGGTTATTACTATTTTGTTTAAGCAAAAAGAATCATAAATGCATTATACAAAAAATCTAGTTTACAAAAGTATGTATACAACAGAAAGAATCCTTTGCACTTGCAGAACTAAGAATATGAGTAGTTGATGGTAGGAGAGATTTCCTTTATGGAGAGGTTATTCTGCATTTGGGCTCTAAAGCATTTGCTTCTGAAACAGACACTTGAATGGAAGACATTGGTCTGGAATGAACCACAAGTACAGTTTTATATAGTCTTAATGTAATTCTTTGTTAGTATTCACTAAGCTTATGAAAATCTTTAAGGTTCTTTTCTAACATGGTAAGCAAAAGGTTTACCTTCAGGGTTTAAATTTCTCATGTTCCTGGTCTTCAGTGCATTGTATGGCCTTACTTGAATTTGATGCTCTAGTATTGAATCAGGGTAACGATCGAAAAAGATCTCGTTGACAGCCATGTCAAATGTTGGGATAACTTCCTGTATTAGAAACAGCTTACAAGTTAAATCATAGAATGAAGTAATTGTGCACAAAGCATTTTATGTGCTGCTGATCAGCCAGGAATGACTGTAAGTTACTCCATCAAAGCATTTTCCTAAGTAACAGAAAGCCTGCTGTTCAGATCAGATTTACTCCTTGTTTGAGTATTACAAGGGATAGGAGGGAAGTACAACACAGGGCACTGCAGTTCATCAGCTACCTTTGCATGCATGAGGTACTCACTGTTTCTATGATCATCTACTGTGACACAAGACATTTTATATCCAGTAAAATAAAGTAGCCACTGAGATTTCACTGAACACACACAATATGCACTGCATTTAAACAAGCATATTAAAACCCAGAAATATGAACGGGCCATTTGAAAGCCAGAAAACAAGTGCACTACTTCACCTGAGGATAGCAGATCAGTTGCCTGTAGAGATTTTCATCAAATGATCTTAGGTGCTCACAGTTTACGTTCAGGAATGGTTCTCCAACCATATTAATCTGCAAAGGAGTTAGGAAATCATGCTCAATGGCATACAAGACTGAAAAAAGAAAAGTTGAATTCACAGCATTGCAAATACCTCTTGAAGTCGTTGCATGTAGCGTGGCTCGTTAAGATCCAGGCCAATGTCTTCATCCTCTTTATCCATTGGATCGATAAAGCGCTGGAGAAATCTCTGAATGTTAGCAGTAAAAGAGAGACACACAAGAAAGATGAGCAGAATTTAGCAGTACAAACACCTCTTTTGTATCAGATTTAACTAATGTTTGTTTAAATCAAACTAGCTTTTCATTTAAAAAAAGGAAGAAACAAAACCCACCTGGAATTTCTCTTTGCATGAGGCCACATTAACATCTGTTCCCCAAATAACAAGCTTTTGTCCCAGAGATTGCTCGGTTGATACTATATCCTCAGCCAGCTGCATGGAAACAAATTAAGCAGATACTAATATCTGTATGTTTAAAAAAAAGTTGTCAGATAGAAGAGGTGCGACATCCACCTACCCCATCCGAGTGTAAATCCACTTGTCTGGCTTTACGGACAGACCCGAGATCTGGCCTCTGCCTGACTGGAGTTCCTCGTACACCACTCCGTGGGGTACCCTCTACCCTGGAGCTGGGTGTGCCATACGTCAGAGGTGAACTGATGTCAAAGTCAAGAGGAATAGCTATAAAAGGAAGTGTTTTGTAATGATTATCGAGACATTTTACATCTAGAACAGAATAAAATTCAGCCTCTGCATTTGTCTCGTTGTTCGTTAAACTCTGTCATGAAATGAGTAGTATCACACAATAAAGATGTTGCTAGTCTACCCAGAAGTTTTCTTTGTATTAACAAGTCTTCTCAAAGATCCCAAGTTCTAATAAAGCTCCCCTAGAAAATTTTACAGCAGTACTGAATTTAAAACTACACTGGAGTTCAAGCATAAAAACATGCACAATTTTAGATGAAACACTTTTTTTAGTATTTTGGGACCTGTAAAGCAAGCAACACAATTAACAGCTACTAGAATTAAAAACAATCCAATATATAAAAGCAAGAAAAGCTTTCTATAATAAACAACCTAGGTCTCTCTGTGTTAGTAGTTACATTATTCTGTTCTTTCTATAAATAACTTTTAAAAAAATTATGCATAATCCCCAATACATATTCCCATGCTAACTGGAAGCTACGGTAGAGATCTGTACCCCAGACACTGCCTGCACTCTTCTGGTGTTTATTATACTACATTCAAATGAGAAACATGAGACAACACTCATTTTTTGTGGCTCATTTGTGGCTGGTTCGCCACAGGGCGGTGCCGGCGGCCGCCGGGGCTGCATCCCCGAGGCCCGCACAGCCGCGGAGCCGCCCCAGCCCCAGCGTACCGGAGTGGCGGAACTGCGGCGGGCTGGAGAACAGCGCATCGGCGGCGCCAGGGCTCTGCGCATCGGCGGGCGGGGACGTGGGCATGGGCTGCAGGTCCCCGGTGGAGGTGGAGTCGTCCGTCCGACGCTTCTGGGAAGGAGGAGAGCGAGCATCTTGTGCTGCAAGACACAAGCGGACCCGGAGCCGGCGTTACAATCGCCAGGCCGCCGCACCAGCCGGAGCGACCCGGGGGCTGGGAGAACACCCTCGGGGCGGGGGCGCGCACCCCGCCGGTCCCTTCCCTTCCCTTCCCTTCCCTTCCCGCCGCAGCACTTACGAGTCGGGGGGTTGCTGCCCCGGCCGCGCTTGCCCCGGCGGCGGCTGGGAGTGGAGGCTGGCGACGACATGGCGCTGCTGCGGCTCCCGCGGCGGTCCTACCTGGGGAGAGGGGGTCGGCAAGAAGAATGAGTGCGGCGGGCGCTCCGCCACCGCCCGAGCCCCGACCAGCGGGCTTCCTCCCTTTGCTCCCCTCGCCAGCCCAGCTGCGACCCCCGCCCGCTGCCTGTGCCCGTGCCCGTGCCCGTGCCCGGCGCCCCCACCCACCTCTGCAGCCCCTCAGAGCCCGCCGCACTCCGCGCCACAACCAGCGGCGTGCGCGCGCTCTCCCGGGCTTTCTGGCCAATGGCGAGACGCGAGCGCAACGGGAGCGCCCAACGAAGGCAGAAAGGGGGGATGCGGAACCGAGAAGGAATGGAGGAAGGAGATGAATCCTCTAGACTCCCCAAGTGGAGGTCGTGCCCCGCTCGACCTGCTACAGTAGAGAAAGAATTATAATGCCGGTTACTACTTGTGGTACGAGACAGAGGCTGTCCTCTGTAGTGACACATCGCCTCCCCCCCGCAACCTAGAGTGGAGCCGGCCGCACCTCACCGAATTTCGCGGCAAAACTGGGGCTGTAGGGAGGCGTGGGGAGGTCGGAGCAGCCCATTCTCTCAGGCGGGGGGGAACCACCACTGTGTCCAGCGTTACTGTCCAGTTCTGCGCTCCTCAGTACAACAGGGAACTGGAGCGGCTCCAGCGAAGGACAGTAAAGCTATTGAAGGGACTGGAGCATCTCTCTGATGAGGAAAGGCTGAGAGAGTTGGGCCTGTACAGTCTCGAGAGGAGACAACTGAGAGGGGACCTTATCAATGTCTATGAGTATCTATAGCGAAGGTGCCAAGAGGGTGGAGCCAGGCTCTTCGCAGTGATACCAAGCAATAGGACAAGAGGCAAGGGGCAGAAACTGATGCTCGGGAAGTTCCACCTGAATGTGAGGAAGAACTTCTTTACTGTGCAGTGATCGAGCACTGGACCAGTTTGCCCAGAGAGGGTGTGGAGTCTCCCTTACCGGAGATACTGAAGCACTGTCTGGGTGCAACCCTGTGCCGTGTGCCTGCTTGAGCAGGGAGGTTGCAGCAGATGGCCCTCTGTGGTCCCTTACAATCTGACCCCTTCTGTCATTCCGTGCGTGCATATCCTGAGCCCATCCTGCGACGAGACATATAAAGGGGTCCGAAACGCTCTTCCCTGCCGCCGGCTCTTACTCCGCCGGGAATGGTGTTGCGGAGCGCTCCTCCAGCCCGAGCTCACAGCGCGCGTCCCCCCGGCTGGCGATGGATGCGGCGGGAGGCGGGCCCTTCCCTCCCGCTTCCTTGCCCCGTTCCCGGGGGGCCGGGGCAGCATGGCCGGGGTGCAGCAGTGCCTACTGCAGCTGCACCGCTGCCTGCAGCCCGGCGATGCGGCTGGCAGCGCCCTGCACGGATACAGCCTGCTCCGCAGCCTGGGCGAGACCTGCGTGGCCAGCCTGGCCAGCAGCGAGCAGGGTGCGCCCGCGGGCCCGGCCTGGCGGGGGGAGCCGAGCGGGGCCTGGGGAGGGCTCGGTGGCGGCGGGACACACGCAGCGGGCCGGTGCTCCTGCGGGGCGGCTCCCCCCGTGCTGCCCTCCACGCTTTGTGTCACTGGTGATTCCCAGGGAGGGAGGCTTTCTTGCCCTAGATAAGCATTCAGCGGCGTAAAAGCACTTGGGTGCTGAGCTGCCCCGGGGCTGGCTTTCCCTCGGCCCTGAGCAGGGCCAGGCTCCGGTGCGAGGGCACAGGCACAGGCCCCGAGGCCGTGGGGAGATCAGTAGCACCCACACTTTGTTGTGGTTTTTTTGGTGGCAGGCATCAGGTCACCCTTCAGCAGGGTATGAGCTGGGTGGTGTGCATGAAGCCAACCACCTGATGGTTCCTTTGCCTCCCTGCAGCGCTGCACCTGTCCCTGGTGTTTTCCCAGGAGCATGGCTTACTCGTCTTTATCCACAGATCCCTCACCATCGAGGAGGTAGGTTGGCAAACTTTAAAGTAGTGTTTAGGTAGTGCTATACGAACAATATATTATGCACGTCAACTTTTTTTTTTTAACTTTTCAGTTTCGAGATTGCAGGGAAGAAGCGTTGAAGTTTCTTTGTGTCTTTATGGAAAAAGTTGGTGACAAAATTCATCCTTATGCCTGTAATATTAAGGTAAGTAAATGAAAATTGTTTCCTAAAAATGTCTTTGCCAGATAGTTGAAACAAGTCTGGTGGGTGTCATAACATTTATAGCTATACTTCACCCCTCTCAGTCAGTCTTGCCCAGTCTCTAGTGTTCTTGTTAGAGCTGAAATAATTTGTTTGACATAAACTGTAATTCATACCACAGAGCAGTGTGGAATTGTTTGTTCAGCTGTAGACTTAATTTTATCGACTTTTCTTTATAGAGCAGAGTAGGTATTTGTTCTGAAAATTAGTTATTTTCATTGGAAATAGGAGTTGTGTCTTCTGATTTATACAAACTAAAGTTTTAATTTAAGTGTAAAATTTTATAGGGTTAATTTTAATCACCATTTAAAAAAATTCTCCTGAGAAGTTGCTACTTTTGCATTATATACAGAAATTGGTGGTAACTTCAATACCTGAGATTACCGAGTCTGGATGACTGAACATCTATGCTGTGTTGCATAGAAGTGCTTGATTGCCCCACTGAAGTTTCTGAGGAGAAAATTTGCTCTGTGTGCCTTTTACTGCAGAAACTGCAATTTCCTTGCTTGAGTTGGGATTTGTTATTATATCAGACAGTGCTGCAGTATTGTCAGTGAAGCCATTTCCAGAGCTAGGTATCATTTTAGCCTTTTTGGAAAACCTTAAACTTGTAAGGAGCAGATACTTTAAAGAGGTAGAAGAATATGTTGCTATCTTTGAATTTTTGTCTTTACTTACAAATAATTGTAATTTTAATTTTCTGTGTAGCAAACTTGTCTTAGTGTCTATACAAAAGAGAGAGCAGCAAAATGTAAAATCTCAGCCCTGGAACTTCTGATTAAGGTAAAATGCATTTTTAAAAATCTCTGTTGTTTCTAGAAAAAGCAGAAAATCTGCTGTATTACTACAGTTACACAATATCATGCAGAAAATCTGTATCACAGAGTTGCAGAATAAGCTGAGTTGAAAGGGATCCACAAGGATCATCGAGTCCAACTCCTGGCCCTGCACAGCACCATCCCCAAAAGTCACACCATGTGCCTGAGAGCATTGTCCAAACATTTCCTGAATCCTTGTCAGGTGTGGTGCTGTGACCACCTCCTGGGGAGCCTGTTCCAGTGCCCAACCACCCTTTGAGTGGAGAACTATTTTCTGATATCCAACCTAAACATCCCCTGACGCAGCTCCAGGCCATTCCCTTGGGTCCTCTCACTGGGCACCAAAGAGAAGAGAGAGATCAGTGTCTGCCCCTCATCTTTGTCTCCCAAAGAAGTTGTAGTCTGCAGTAGCAAGAGAATAATGGTAGTGTAATATTTAGATGTTAAAAATAATATGTTTTAACAGCAGACTGTCTTTAATATTCTCTAGTAGGTTGCTTAGATGTGGGCATGTCATTCCTTCATCTGTTAGAGCAAGACACAGTTGTTTTGTGGGCAGATGCAGATCTTTCTCTCGATTTATTACAATTATTTAAGGAGAAATTTTGCTGTTCAATTGCATTCTGGCTTTAGAATACTATGTATTATATATACTATTATATTAGAGAAAGTATTTGAAAAGTGTGGAGGAGGAGTTTTTTTCCAGAA
The DNA here is from genome assembly GCA_034509425.1 of Eopsaltria australis. NCBI lineage: Eukaryota > Metazoa > Chordata > Aves > Passeriformes > Petroicidae > Eopsaltria > Eopsaltria australis. The sequence continues at coordinate 5,913,840 of JAVTVJ010000001.1, forward strand.
ATTTAGTTGCTGTGTGAGACAGCAGTTCCTTTCCATACATTTAGACCCTTCTTCTGTAAATGCTTTTGTGCCTATTTAGGTTTGTTTATGAGAAGCAAAACTCCCTTCTGAGTTATCCTGAGTCAGTTCTGTGAATTTGATTTGTTTTATACCAATAGGAAGAGGAATACAGTATGATAAAAGTTACTGCAGACTTGCTAAGCCTGTGCTCTTGCAGGGTTTATATATACACATGTATGAATCATACTGTGTATAGGTTTCATGTAGGTGATCGATACATAATACGTGTACTATAAATTAAAAGTTGTAAACCTTGTATTTATGCATATATGGGAAGGTAGTTTGTTGTTAAAGTAGGTTTCGTGCCATTACTTTTCTTTGGACAACTCACCTTTCGTTGAACAGCATATTTGCATATTTAAGTTGAACTTACATGTATGAACTGTGTTTTTATTTATACCAAGTGGTATTGGGGTATTGATCTTAATGATTTTCCTTTTTTTTTTTTTTATTTGTCTCAGTTGCTTCACAGTTTACAACGTTCCTGTCTGATGGAAGAAATGAAAGTTAGAGAGATATTTAATAAATTTTATGGGGAGCTTGCTGCAAAAAGTAAAATTTCTGACACAGGTGGGCTTTAGTTTTTCTTCAGTTGTTGGCCTGTACTCAGCACTGGTGAGGCTGTACCTTGAATCCTGTGTTCAGTTCTGGGCCCCTCACTACAAGGACATTGAGGGACTGGAACGTGTCCAGAAGAGGGCAGTGGAGCTGGGGAAGGGTCTGGAGCACAAATCCCGAGAGCAATGGCTGAGTGTGTTTATCCTGGAGAAAAGGAGGCTCAGGGGTAACCTTATCACTCTCTGCAACCACCTGAAAGGAGGTTGTAACCATGTGGGGGTTGGCCTCTACTCCCAGGTAACAAGTGGCAGGACAAGAGGAAGTTGCCTCAAGTTGCACCAGAGGAGGTTTAGATTGGATATTAGGAACAATTTCTTCGTGGAAAGGTCTGTCAAGCATTGGAACGGGCTGCTCAGGGAAGTGGTGGAGTCACCATTGCTGGACATATTTAAAAGATGCGTAGAGGTGACACCTGGGGACCTGGTTCAGTGGTGAGACTTGGCAGTCTTGGGTTAATAAGGTCTATTCCAACCTAAACAATTCTATGCTTCTAAAGCTCTTTGTAATTTTATTCTAACCCTGGCTGGTATTGTCCTCAAAGCTGCAGTTTTAGTGTGATAGTTCCTGCATTGGTCACCTGTAATGTGAGCTCATCAGTTCTGCCTTGCCTGATCATATAATTTATAGCATATTACTGTGAGCTCCAGTTTGATCATCCTGGCTAGTTACAGCTGAAATCTTGGCTTTACAGATCTAGCCCTCATGAAACTTGTTGTGCCTGCGTAGAATCCTTCAGTCTGAATTCAAGCCTAGAAACTTCTTGCTGTTGGCCTTAACAAGGGCTTCCTCAGTGGATGTGGCCTTTAAATCAGTTTTCTGAGCCCTGTTTAAAAATAGTAAATGTGTTTAACTTACTGATGTGAGAGGATGATGCATCTCACACTGTAGTATGTAGCTATATACATATATATGTGTGTATATACATCAAAACATGTTTGTCCCACACTTTAATCAGCAATTATACTGTCAGGGATGGTTTTCTTATGGTTGCAAGTTAATAGGAATTGTACTGGAAATGTCAAAGCAATGATTTCAGCAATTAAGATTTAACAATATTAAAAATTACTTTCTAGTATTGGAAAAGATTTATGAGCTTTTGGGAGTTTTGGGAGAAGTCCAGCCTGGTGACATGATTAACAACTCTGAAAAACTATTCCGAGCTTATTTGGGAGAGCTTAGAACACAGGTATGATTGGAATTTCTTTACATTCTTTGGTTTTTTTGCATTGCTTTGTTTTTGGTTTGTTTTTGGTTTTTTTTTTGCTCTTGAAGTGTATAGCACTGGGTTCTGGAATACTATGGTAGCTAGTACAATTTGTAGGGATCTATCTGGACAATCATAAATGCTTCCTTAAGGACTGATTAAGTGTGTGTTCTCTGGTTCTGAGAAGCTTTCAAAGTAAAAATTCAAGGCCATCAATAACAGCAAATTAACCGATTCACTGTGTGAAAAGATGGCGTGTGATGATCATTCCCCAAGAAGTGTTGCCTTGTCGTGCGCTGGTAGTTTCTGATTTGTTCTATACTGGCTGCAAAGTCCTTGCATGTGAGGTAAACATCACATTTCTGCTGAACTTTCATATATTCTGCATTTTTAAGTACTTTTAAGTCATTAGTGTATTTTATCTAAGTTTTGGTATGGTTGGTCTTGGTGGAACATTTCCATGCTTTTCAAAGGATCTCTTGCACTTCCCTCCAAATGATGTGACACTTAGGAGTAAAGACATTTCTGTGGAGTTGTTTCATAGAGTGGAGTGCTGATATAACTGTTAAGTTGATATAAATTATTTAACTACCTCTCTAGGAACTGGGAAGCCTTGGTGTAAATTTATCTTAGCTTGAGGGTATTTTATTTTTTTTTCAGATGACATCTGCTACAAGGGGACCCAGGCTACCTCTTGTAGCAGGATGTCTGAGGGGACTGGTTGCTCTCATGTACAACTTCACCAAGTCTGTGGATGAAGGTTTGTTCTTTTTGTGTGTACAGCAGTGATACATTTTGATACAGTTTTATATACAGTTGTACATTTAATTATTTTACAGCCAGAAAGTAGCACCATTTCTGTGTGTAAACTCAGAATTAAAATTTCCCTGTTGGTAGATGGTTTATGCAAAATACACAGTCCTTGTAGTCTGTCTTTGTGTGAAGTGCCTTCATCAGAGTTTTTCTATATGTAAATGCTTGAAGTGCTATTTTCTGACCACATATTGGGCATCTGTGAGAGCCACATTGAAGCTGTAATGCAGTTTGTAGGGAGATGTGTTTCCCTTAAGGGTCCGTTAAAACATGGCTTTTCAGAAAAATCAGCTAGTATAGATGTACAATTTTTTTACAAATCTAAGAGTATTTCAGGGAGAAAGGTTTCTGTCTTTTAAAATGAAATATATAAGGCTTTCCAGTATCACTTCTTCATACTAAGCTTTGATAAAAATATCTTAGTCTGCTTGCTTTCTGTCAGTGGTGAAATACTCACTATTGGATTGTTTCACAGATCCTCAGACTGCAAAGGAGATTTTTGATTTTGCAATGAAGGCAATCAACCCACAGGTAAATCTGCTATGTGTTAATTGTTCTGCATAAACAAATTAGCCCTGGTGAAGAGTAATTCACATGTGACAAACCTTTTCTGATATTACAGGTTGATCAGAAGCGATATGCAGTACCTCTAGGTAAGATGTGAACTATTTCCATTCATGCTGAGGTGGATACTGTCTTTTTTCTGGAATTGTTTATTCTTTACTGGATATGTTCAGATGTCTGTAGTCTTTAATCTTCTAAGCTGGCCAAGGGGGAAAGCTGCTATACTTTAAGTTGGAATATGGAGTTTAACATGTATTTGTTTAAACTAGTCAGGGTCTAATCAGCATATGAATAGCAGCATTACACTTGATGCCATTTACCCCTCTGGAGTAGTACAAAACTGTGATGTGAGAAAGGAATGGTGGTGTAGCTAATTAGGAGAAAAGAAGTGACAGTGGATTGAGTTAAAAGAAAGTATAAGGAAAGAAATTTCACTGGAAGAAGGAGAAAGAGAATGGGGGGAAAATATGAAGATTAGAAATTGACCTGTGAAATGTGAGTGGCTTGTGCAGAAGTTGCAAAAATGCAAGGTTTGAGTATTAGGCCCATGGTAACTGTGAGGGGTAAAAAAGAGGTCTTTGAAGATTTAAAAGGTCTTTAAAAGGTCTTTAAAGATAGTCTCTCCTTCCCCCGGTTAATTCCTTAAGGATCTTGAAATTTCATTTATGCTTGTATTTGGAATAGTGAAATTACCTATAATCTGAGTTCTGTATCCGTCTGCATCACAGTTTGGCAGAGGAGGGGATTTGTGCACGTATCCTGACAACAGAAACCAGGTCCTTCTAAATTGTGCAATCAAGTATTCTTACTTATAACCACTGAAGTCCCTTTCTTTTTCAATATTAATGTAAATTACATCAGAACACAGCTGTATGTTCCGTAATGCTGTGCATTTAAAAAGAGGATTTTGGAGGATTGTTTTTATGCTAAAGTTCTTAATGTTTGGATACTGATACTTTTAATGGCTAGAGGAACACATTTTATACCCTCCAGTCATGATGGGTCGGCATGCCCAGCTAATGTGGACCTTCACAGTCTGGGCTCGTTGTGTAAAATGGAATGTAAGTCTGGTTTTAATGACAATTGTTTTTAAATTGCAGCTGGGTTACAGTTGTTCAGCTGGCATGCTGCTCAGTTTGGAGCCTTGCTCCTGGACAACTACATGTCTCTCTATGAAGTGATATGCAAATGGTGTGGCCACACACATCAGGAGCTCAAGAAAGCCAGTTATTCTGCGCTAGATTCATTCCTCAAGCAGGTGTGGTAACTTCATTGAGATCTCCAAGTTTAAAGAAAAATTAAATTTCTTGAAACAGGGGAATATTTGGTGCTTGGAAGTTCAATTAATCTGTTTAATAAATAATAATTGGGTTTGAAGTGCTTTGCATCACAAGCTAGGTATCTTGTAAGACTTACTGTAATTTTTTGTGAAATGCTGGAACATTTATATCTATTTTACAGATTTCTTTAATGGTGGCTAAAGATGCAGAGCTGCACAAGAGCAAGTTGCAGTTCTTCATGGAGCAGTTCTATGGAATCATCAGGAAGATGGATTCGAGCAGCAAAGAATTGTCCATCGCCATTCGCGGTTATGGGCTTTTCGCAGCAGTACGTGCAAAAGAGTTATTCTGATGAAGGAGTTTACTGAATGCATGTAAAGCTAGGATTCATATACCATGCATTTTACTATTTTACACAGCTCATTTAATAGGGAATGCTCCTGTTTCTGGACTGTGTTGGACTTAATTAACTACACTGTAAAATACCTTGTGGATTTTTAAAATATATCCTGAATCTAGTGGGAGCTCTTGCAGCATTGAGAGTTGTAGTTACTTCTTGTGCACAAAATCTGAAGTGGAAAACCAGGAGCTTCATATACAGCTGCCACAAAACTTAAGGATGTGCTTAATTGCTTAGGTACAGGCAATACCTTTTTATCTCTCTCTGCATTTAGATGGTAGAATCCAGGCCAGCCTTACTCCAAAAGTAGTTTAGAGATTCCTACGGAGCAGGAATCTCACTCAAACAGCTAAAAAGCACTGCTAATTGCAAGACAGTAGGAGGTGATTTGTAAAACAACCACAAAATAAAATACAACAAACAAAACCATGCTTACATACCATTGTGGATGGCAGGTATGTTTGTCAGGAAGCACCATTAGGAATGAACTTCCAAGTTTTGTCAGCAGTAAATTAAAATGGGAATATAACAATAAAGTTCAATAAAGAAAGGGTGATACTTATGTAGCTGCAGCCTTTGTGCTTGATGGTGGTACCACAAACTTTATATAATAAAATTCTAGACAGTTTGGGTTTTTTTTGTCTCTCAATGCAAAAATTAGGTTAAATCATCTCAAAGATTAGGTAGAGGAGGTTATGAAGGTTATGAAAGGTGATAGAACAGCTAGCTGAATCCTTTTTATTTTGCTACCTTTTGAGCAGAGAGCATTTGTTTTGTAGAATTTTCCATGTTCTTTGTTGAAACCTTACCTTCCTCTTCTGTGGTATAAAGTAGAAAGGAATTGAGTCCAGAAAAAATTAAGTATTTCAAATTTCTGAGTTAAAGAACCCTATTAAAAACATCTGTTACGGAACACAAGAACTTAAAATTGCATAATGTAAATACATAGGTAGGATAATACTGCAATTTTTAACAGATTTAATGCTCCAGTGCCTATAAATTTCTAATATGTTAAGACACACTAATAGTTGTTACTGTGTATAGGTTAAATCTTGGCCAAGCATCAGATACTGGGTTATGAGGAAGCAGAGTCTTGGTGCTACTGCAAGTTGTGACTGTCACACTGACCTCGTGTTCATGCTTTTTTCAGTTTCAAGGCAGGATATTTCTTTAATTGCTAAAATACTCTTAAAATAATACTTGAAGTTCTGCAAATGATGACTGGATGATCTTAACTTAGTCAGCATGTTTTTAGATTCAACCTTTAGGCTAACTGACATGTTTCACTATTACATGAATCAGTGCATTCTTCTCCATCGTCAGTTCCCTACCGCAGTTCTTGCCTGTGACCTGGTTCCTGTCCACAAAGACTGGTTTTTAACCTAGTTCATGCTGTGATTTACGAATCATTCTATAGAAATTTGTAAGCTTTGTTACTCTTTGGGATACTTTCCACTTGTTCGTTAGTTTAGACATAGTCTTTATAGGTTCTGTTTGTACAGGACCTATAACAATAAAAGTTCAGAATTTGGACTGCTCGGTTAAATGTTTAATAGTAGTAACCTGTCAATAGTAATCATCAGTTAAGCTACATTAAGATAAACCACTTTAATGCAGCTAATTTAAAATATAAGTCAATGGTAGTGTCCTTAATGCCATATTTAAGATATTTACAGCCAAACTCCCATGTTTTTCAGGCTGAATATGAATTCATGTACTGTGTTTCTCATGCATGTAGAAAGTAAAGTACTTGAAGTTAATTTATTCAGATGTGTTGAGTTTCTGGAGAAACTTCAAATATTATTCCTATTATGGTTCAGTAAAGACATGGCTGGGTTTTAGTGCTACAGCATGCATTTATTTGTTCAGCTCTACAGAATTGCCAAACCAGGTTTTTATTTTCTCTCTGTAAGCCCTGTAAAGCTATACGTTCTGAGGAAGTGGACAACATGTATGTGGAGCTCCTTCAGCGTTGTAAACAAATGTTCCTCACAGAAGCAGAAACAATAGATGACCATCTGTATCAGCTGCCAAGTTTCCTCCAGTCCATTGCAAGTGTGATATTCCATATAGATACAGTAAGTGGATTATTTAAAGCACCACCCAATTCTTTTATGCAGTTACAAGTGTATGTGAATCAACCTATGGTAAAAGGTGTTTCTTTAAGTGAAATGTGATGACATCTATCCCCTAGGGGATGGGAAGAATATCAGGAGAATGCTCTGGTGGATTTCATTTGAGTAAAGAAATGCACTGAGTACGCTAAATAAAATGCTACAGTGCATTGAAATGAAAACCGTGATAGGCAAATGTAAATATGTTGTTATTTATTTTAGGTTCTTTATTTGGACATAGCCACACCCTTTATGTGTTTGTACCATGCTGCTGCTGCTTTGTCTTTTGGTACCGATACTTAGCATGTTCTCTGAGGCTGGTACTTTTATTCTGCTGTGATGTTATGCTGTCTGTTTAAATGAGGGCTTTCTGGGTCTTACCTGGAGCTGTAAAGTAAGATTGGGACATACATTTTGTATTCAGCTGGTTATGGATAAACAGATTATGATGCTGTTACTGTTGTTTAATTAAATTGGTACTTTTCTAATAAGCTTAAAACTCGTTTCACTGGAGCACTTATCTGTTCAGGAGCTACTTTCCATAATGTGGTCCAGGAAACTCTTATTCTGTTTGTTTAGTTTTATTGGGGGGATGGGGAAGGGGTGATGTTGTTGCTTTTTGTTTGTTTCTTTGTTTGGGATTTTTCTATGTCTAATTCACTTGCTAAGTCTCTTCTCGTTCTCAGAGCAGATCATGATGCAAGCTCTTGTAACTTGCTGAAATTATTTTGATAATTTGCATGATGGATGTTTTGTTTTTCTTTATTCTAGATTCCTGAAGTATATACTCCAGTTCTTGAACATCTAGTTGTGCTGCAGATCAACAGCTTTCCACAGTACAGTGAAAAAATGCAGCCTGTCTGTTGCAGATCTATAATAAAAGTGTTTCTGTCCCTCTCAGGAAAAGGTCCAGTTCTCTGGAGCTTTGTTAGCACTGTGGGTAAGTCTGTGATACTGGCTTCATTGGAGTTTTTTGGGGTCATGGTTTTTTTTCCTTTGGTTGGGTTTTTTTTCTCCTGAATTGCTTAACTGGTTCTAGGAGAGAATTGTGGAATAACCATTCAGGATCAAAAATGAAGCTTGTCCCATTCTCTAATAATGGACTTTGAGTCTTTTCATGGTGGTATTTTTCAATATCCACTGTTAAATAACTTCAGGAATGTATTTAACACTTGTTTTGGATAACAAAGTGGCTATGATTTAGGGCAGGAGAATACATGTTTGTGATAAGACTTGCATTCCTGCTCTGAAGGATTATGGGAAGAAAGGGATTTCATGGAAAAGTGTACAAAAATCTGTTAAATATCCTTTCAGCTACCCCTACAAAACAGCACAGAAAATTGGGGGAATGCTATGTCTATTAGAAATGCAATTTTTTTCATGCTCTGGAGCTTTAAAATAGTGAAAGTTATGATCCCAAATATGTAGTTAGTCAGGTACAGTTCTGTGAATGAAATACTGAATGTGTCAGCATTGGTAACTCACAGTTCTAGTAGTCTCAAGCATGCTGACATTTCTTTTAATGATCTTCAGAAATTTGTTTTTTATTTCTTTCAACTGTTTATCATGGTTTTTCTCTTATTGCTGGGGCATTTTCATTGTTGTCCATGTTCTTGAGTTGAGAAGTGGTGCACCCAAGTACCATGTTGATCCTAAATCCATGAAGATCATTGAGGTCTGTTGCCTTTTCAATAAGGGCATTATCGGTGATGTCTTGGTCATCATTCATAATCAGGGAGAAGTCAAAGCAATATTGAGAAAAAGTAGTAAGAAGCAAGTTCAGAATTGGTAACCTGTGGAACATCTTAGAGTCAAGGCTCTGATTTGGGCTGTTTTGTCCTTAAAGGAAAAAATCTGTGTCCTTTTGCCTCTCCCTTACCCTGACAGAATACAGAAAATGGATTTGTTTCATTGTTAATGTAATGAGTGAAATTAATAGATTTAAATCTATTCAGGCAATTTGGTTTTTTGTTTGTTTCAGTGCATCAGGGATTAATCAGAATTTTCTCCAAGCCAATCACATTTTCAAAGGTAAAATAACTGTTTAAGCATATTTATTTCATGTTGATTCCTAGAGTGTACATTCCATTTTAGTTCTTGACAACCTAACCCAGTAAACAAGGGAAGGCCTAAAGAAGCAAAAATAGTACTCTCCATTTTGTTATTAGTCCCTTAGTGTTATTAGTTATTGGCTCATTTCTTTTGGTGTCTCATCCCCACCTCTGCTCAGCACAGTGTGGATGTGCCTCTTATGCTGAATAAAGAAAATTACAGGAAATAGACTTTTGCTTGGTCAGGTGGTCTGTCATAAAGTAGGTTGTAATTAAAGTCATCCAGCTTTCTTCCACGTTAAATTTTGGACATGTTAAAAGTTTACTGAATGCTTGTGTTAAGCAAGGATATTAAAGCTTTTTAATCCTGTGCAGCAGAATAGCTGTAGAATTTCTCAAATAACTGAGCACAATGAGAACAGCTTTAGAGATTTCTTTTTTTAAAGGAGATGGTTGTTTTGTGCTCTGTTCAGATTGATGTTGCTATCTGCAACACGAATGTTACATTGTGTAGCATGGGGTTAGGTGGTTCCATGAGCAGTTGTACTGGGATTTGACTAAGATGGAGTTAATTTCTCCCATAGCAGCCCTCACAGAGCTGTGCTTGTATTTGTGACTGGAAATGTGTTGATAACACACCAGTGTTTTGGCTGCTGCTGGGCAGCACTGGCACAGCATGAAGGCTGGCTCTCCCAGCATTTTCCTTTCACCAATAGACTGGGGGGACAACATCTTGGGAGGGGACAGAGTCAGGACAGCTGACCCAAACTGACCAAAGGGATATTCCATGCAATACAATGTCTGGTCAGCAATAAAAACTGGGAGAAAGGAGGAGGTGGGTGACATTGTTAATAAGATGTTTGTCTTCTGAAAAGTCTGCTCCATGTACCAAAACCCTACTTCCAAGGAAGAGGCTGGATATTACCTGCTGATGGGAAGTAGAGAATAAATCTTTTGTCATCCTTTGCTGCTAAACTGCTTTTATCTTGACCCATGAGTTTTTCCCATTTTATTTTCCCCTTTCCCATCCTGCTGAGGAGGAGTGTGGTAGAATGGCCTGGTGGGCACCTGCCATGCACCTAGGGTCAAGTCACCAGAGCAGTGTATCTGAAAAATATTGTGTCCCTTCAGGATTTTTTTGGAAAAGAGACTTCTGAATCAGAAGAAGCCTTTGAAGCTGGAGAAGTTGGGACACGAAGATCGAAAGTACCGACTTATAAGGACTATCTGTACCTCTTCAGAAGTCTACTGAGCTGTGACACAATGAAGGTAAAGCATAGTTAACATGGAAATACAAAATAAAACACAATCCTGAGTCTTACTGTCTTATTGCTGCTTTTCTAACTTCAGACTCCTTCCAAATATACTGTAGAAGGACTGTTTTCTGGTTTTATGTGGATTTTATGGCTGATAAATTAATTAAGCAGGGATTAATTTATGCTTTCATAGCTGAGAAACATCTAAAACTGCATTCTCTGGATCATTTAAATGTTTGTAAATAATTTTCATTTGTGTTTTCACATCTGAACATTTTGTCCTACAAAGGAATGTGTCTTTGAAGATGCAAACTTTCTTACTGAAAATGCACAACTGCAATCCCTGAGTCGCTTGCTGTATGATGAACTTATAAAATCTGTTTTGAAGATTATTGAGAAATTGGACCTGACTGTTCAGAAACTGGATGTTAGTGAGCAGGTGAGACCCAAGGACCTATCCATTAACTCTTGCTGTTGTAGGGGAACCAAAATCATATCCCTTGTTTTGTTTTCATTATGCCTAGATAGCAACCTTTTAGTGTCCTTGAAGTAACATTTATCCTAGATAAAATGTTTTACTTAATATTTCTGAATGTTGCATTGCAGTGTTAGGAGGTGGAAACATCAGAATCATAGAAGTTCACAGAATCTGTTAATTTATACTTTCTGCTCTGGAATCTACTGTTTTTCATTTTTTGACTGGCTTTCTCCTGTTTTTCCTTTCAATTACGGATGTGTCAATTATTAGTCCTTTGTCTGTCAAACTACCTAGTAACAGCTAGAAAAAGACAGACTGTTAATGTGGCAAAAAAAGTGTAAAAGCTTTCTGTGTTGTCACAGATCCAGTGTTCTTTCTTCAATATTTATTTTCAGGATGAAAATGCAGGTGACAGTGCTTTGGTTGGACCTTCTTCTGACCCTGCTTCAAACCTTCAGCCTACGAAGCCAATAGATTTTATTGCTTTTATAAATCTAGTGGAATTCTGCAGGTATTAATATATTTTTATGTAATTTGAAATTTATTAAGTGGTTAGAAGAAGTTTGAGGTGAGATGAATTTAAGATGCTTATTTCTGACTTAGTTTGATAGATCATATTTCAAAATGCATGAGATGATTAGCAGGGAGACAGGAAGGGTTTTTCAGACATCTGAGCCATAGGTAGACATACTAACTCATCAGCTCAGGTGTTTTTAAAGAGTACAGGAGACATTCATTAGCATTCACTTTCATTGTTTGTGTGTAGTTGTCTTTCATTATATGTTGTAACTTCTAGTATTATCTTAACCACGTATCCTAAATACTTCAGAGACCAGAGATACAGTCTTCATAAACTAGTAAGGGGCATTGAGTGAAAGGTACAGCATTAGTTGCCTGTGAAGATCCAGTAATGAAATGTGATGTATGAGGATGTGTGTTGGTATAAATTCAGTAATGAGATCTGATAAGGGATAAATGGCTTTACACTCTAAAACAAAATTAAAATCTTCTTCACTCAGAAGGCAGCATGCATTTATTCTCAGTCTGTCTTTAGAGCTGCTCTGTTACAGCAGTATTTCCTTCTTGTACTGAGATGAAAGTTTTTAAAAAATAAAACATTTTATTTGATTTCTTTTTTCTTTTTTTCCCCTCCTGTGTTTTCTGTGCATCTGCTTTAGAGACATACTTCCAGAGAAACATGTGGAATACTTTCACCCTTGGGTATATTCCTTCGGTTATGAGCTTATTATACATTCAACAAGACTACCTCTTATTAGTGGATTCTACAAGCTGCTCTCGGTTGCAATGAAAATTTCCAAGAGGATAAAATACTTTGAGGTGAGGTCTTTTACCCAGTGGAGGGGTACCATGTTGTATTAATGATTGTGCCATTCTTTATGTATAGTATTTTATGCACTATAGAAACTGGTTCATTGAAACTGTTACTGGGTTGTTTCAAATATAGCTTCCTATGCCTCCATAATTAGAAGCACATTAAAAGTCAAAATTTAGACTAGAAGCCCAGTTTCTGAAGAGACACTATCCATGTGCAGTCACAGAATCTCTGAATTGCTAGGATTGGAAGGGACCTCCAGAATTCATCCAGTCCAACCTCTATGCTGAGGCAGTGTCACCTAGAGCAAGTGACACAGGAGCTCATCAAGGTGGGTTTGGAATGTCTTTGCAGAGGGAGAGTCCATGACCTCCCTTGGCAGCCTGTTCCAGTGCTCTGCCAGCCTCCATGCTCTTTCCAAAATCCTGAGCTGGGTGAACAGAGAAATGGGAGGTACCCTTGCAGTGCAGATGGTATAAAAGATACTTTGGATAGAAACTATCCAACCAGAACAGCAGAGTCATGTATGGGTTAATTACTCAACTTCTGGGGTATACTCCTATTCCACTCACTGATTTCCACAGGGAATATGATGCCCTGTTGATGGATGCAGTATTTATGGAAGCTATTGGGCTAAAACACGTGGTTGTGTAGCCCAACACAGACCCCAGAGTTGTCCCTGTCACTGCTGCTGATGGCATCAAGTGAAGCACATTTAGAAACTCATTGGTGTAGAAGCTTGTACTGTGCACACTGTTGTAAATTGATTTCTTACTACACCAGCGTTCTTGCCACCTGGACATCCAGTGTTAGAGAGGTTTGGGTTTTTATGGTTTGTTGCGTGGGCGGAGAAAATTAAACCGTTGAAAAGTTACTTTGCAGTCATATATCTCTTGTTTATTTGCGTATTATTTAATATATTCCAAAATGTTGACCCTCAATGAACCATATTAATGTTAATTTCTATTTTTTGAAAGATCAAAGATACATTTCAAGTTTTCACTGACACCCATTTCATAATGGACAGTATGATGTAGGTATTCTAAGTATATGTACTACGTGCTTTTTAATAGTATTGACTTGTGGTTTCTGTTTGGTAGGGTGTCAGTCCAAGGAGCCTAAGAAGATGTCCTGAAGACCCAGAAAAGAGCTCTTGCTTTGCACTCTTTGTAAAGTTTGGAAAAGAAGTAAGGAGTTTTGCTCCCTAAATTTCTTAGGCTGAATAAAAACATATGTGATTCAATCAAAATTTTATCCTCTGAGGAATCTTCCCTATACAGTAGAAGTATTCTTGCTTTTTGAGCTGTGCAACATAGTGGGGTTTTAAGATCTTTTTCTGTCTGATTTTTTACTTGATGTCAGAAGAGATGTATTGGTCACCAGTTCATATACAATTGAGAGATAACAGTATAAATGCTTCTGGTAACTGTCTGCAGGTGAGTGAGATTCCAGTATTGGTTTTAGCTTGTTTATTTTACCTGGATATTGATACAGTTAAGTAAAGATTTCAAAGGGTTTATGTTTGTTCTTGATCTATTTTTCTGTATTTTAGGTTGCAGGAAAAATGAAACAGTATAAAGATGAGTTGTTGGCATCTTGTCTGATTTTTTTGCTCTCTTTGCCGCATGACATCATCATGCTTGATATCAAAGCATATATTCCTGCACTGCAGGTGAGTCACAGTGATGTACAGCTAACACTTTTTTTCCCCTAAGATATGTACAAACATTCTGTAGCAGGTCAGTGTCCTTTTGAACTATTAGGTTAACTAACTATTAAGTTCTCTACAGTCTTCAATGAGACAGAATACAAATGACTTGACCTTTGGATAAAAAAGTAAATTGTTGGAATTTGCTTTTGCACTAAGCAGACTCTCTTAGTGTCTGTGTTGCAATATAAATTTATCTCCTGTGCTGATCTTGAGTGATCTTTCTCTTCTAAACAGAGAAATGTTATTACAAAAGGAAGAGGTATGCTAAATGCTTTTAAATTTGCCTCTTTTACCGTTAAGTGACACTAGTCAGTAAATGTGAAAGGCTGATAGTTTTATATTTACCACTTAGAATGCCTTTAAGCTGGGCCTTAGCTGTATCCCAATGGCTGATCTGGGCCTGGATGCTTTGGAAGACTGGTCAGCTCACATCCCCAGACATATAATGCAGCCTTACTACAAGGATGTCCTGCCTCTTCTTGATGGTTACTTGAAAAGCTCTACATCTACAGGTACATACATGCAAAAAGTTGCTAGTCTTAAGGAAGAGGAAAATAATTTTTTTATAAAGATGTGGACATGCCATGCCTTTTATTTATGCTGTTCACATTCTGTAATTGGAACAACATAACTTCCCTTACACCCCAAAATGTATATTTTTCTTAAACCTGGATTTACTTGCTTCTCTTGAACAATCAGTAATTGTTGCAGTTTTATTTGCTACTTCTGTGTGATATGTCCTTTGTTTGCTTAAATTAGCTTAGTTTTCACTAAGAGGCTTATTTTCCTTAATAGAGATTTTAAATGGAAGAATAATTGTTGCATCTTGAAAATAAAACCACTGGCAAGACCAGAGTGGTTTTTTTTAAAATGAAACTATGAGTAGGTGTGTGAGATGCTGGTACAATAAACTGGTGCTGATATCCTGGTTTTTTTGTTCATCAGTTGAATCCCAGAATAACTGGGAAGTAAGGAAGCTGTCTCAAGCAGCCCAGAAAGGACGTAATAAAGTTGTGATACAGCGTGTAAGAAAAGCAAAGACATTTTCAGTGGTAAGAACGCTCGTTTCTTTTTAGAGTTAAATGTTAATCCTTCCTTCCCACTGCTTCTTTTCCTCTCTTGCATGCATACTTTTTATCTTTATGAGGGCTACTTCTACCTTAGATGAGTTTAATGAACTCCATTCTACAGTGTGGCTCAAGAAGCTGTTACATCAGCACAGCTGGAGAGATGTATTCCAGTGTGAGGATGGGAATTAGGGAGGGAAAGGGGATTTAAGAAATCCTATAAATCAGTATCACTGCTAGACTGATACATTATGGCAACAAAAAATTAACTCCAACGCCCAAAATCAGGTCCCAGCTTAGCAGTGTTGCGGTATGCAGTACAATTTTGTGTCTGTTAAGTATTTGGGGAATTTTAATTGTCTTGTGGATAGGCTTACAGTGTTCAGAGGCCAACATGTGTGTTACTTTGTCCAGTGGCCTCTCAAATGTAAGTGTAGTTTTATTTGTATATTCCAGTACACAAAGTAACTTGGAATAAGCCTCTTTTCAGGTGTGAATTATTAGTTACTCCTATATATGTAGAATTCTTTCCAACATAGTTGTTTTTAAACATAATGCTCCTGGAGTGAATCCAGGGGAGAGCTACAAAGATGATTAGAGGACTGGAAGCATCTCTTACGAGGAAAGGCTGAGGGAGCTCAGCGTGTTTAACCTGGAGAAGAGAAATCTGAGAGGAGACCTCTTCAATATCTATTAGTATCTGAAGGGAGGGTGTCAAGAGAATGGAGCCATGTTCTTCTTGATGGTGCCACGCAATAGGACAAGAGGCAATGGGCAGAAACTGTTGCTTATGAAGTTCCATCTAATAATAGGAAGAACTTACTTATGGTGCAATGACCAAGCACTGGAACAGATTGCCCAGAGAGGGTGTGGAGTCTCCTCACTGGAGATATTCTAGAACTGTCTGGATGTGATCCTGTGCCATGTGCTCTGGGATGACCCTGCTTGAGAAGGGAGGCTGGATCAGATGACCTCCAGCAGCCCTTTCCTACCTTAATCATTCTGTGATTCTATGAAACAAAATGAGTGAATTTTATATCCCATACAGGCTGCTTCTGAAAATCAGTTACCTGAGAGAGGCACTGTTCAGTCTGGAGAAAGGAGGCTCAGGGAAAACCTTATTGCTCTTTACAACTGTCTGAAAAGAGGTTGTAGCCAGGTGTGGGGATTGGTCTCCCAGGTAACAAGTGAGAGGACAAGAGGAAGTGGCCTCAGGTTGTACCAGGGGAGGTTTAGATTGGATATTTGGAAAAGTTTCTTCATGAAAAAGGTTGTCAAGCATTTGAATAGGCTACCCAGGTAAGTGGTAAAATCCCCATCCCTGAAGTGTTCAAAAACGTGGGTGTGGCATTTGAAGACATGGTTTAATGATGAGCATGACAGTACTGGGTTAAATGACTTTAAGATCTTTTCTAATCTAAGTGATTTTGTGATTCTGTATAGATATAGGATCTAAAGTTTAAGTTTTGGAATTAAAGCAAATGAACAATTTTTGCTTCAGATTTGTTTCTGCTTTTTACACTGTTATGTCATTCTGTAGGTATATGATATCTGTGATAATAAAATTTTACATGAGAAATGGTAATTGAAAGCTCACAAAATGCCACAAAAATGCTTTCCAATCTTGCCCTCTTTTGCTTACTAAGCCAAAGTTCTTCTCTTGTTTGATGCAATTCTTCTCCTCATGAGTTCTTCATTTTACCTTCTTCATCTGTATTTAATAAGAGCCATAAAACCTTTGTTTATTCTGTAAACCAAATTACTTCTCTGTAGAAGTAACTGTTGTTTCACTAATATTAATCTGTTGAATTTTTTAGGATAATAGTCCCTCCTTGGAAGCAGTAAGGACCAGAGTGGCACGCCTTCTTGGATCTTTGGGAGGGCAGATTAACCACAACTTAATTACAGGTGAGCATCCTGTTAGTGTAAATGAAAATATTTATGTGCCTCTGCTGTCTCTCTTGACAGTAGATTTCTTTAAGGCCTCAACATCACTTGATGGGAATGGATGAGCTTTTCAAGGATACCTATTTTTTGTTGCTGTTGTTTCAACAAAATTACTTTTATTCCTCTTTGGAGTTCAGTAGAGCAAAAGTATTCACCAACCTAATATGGAGTACAGGAAGTGTTTAGGAAACTACAGTTAAAAGCAAAAAACTATGCATCTGAGTTTATGGTTTTATTTATTCCCCCCTTCACCCTCTGACAGCAAAGCCATTTTAAAACTTTGTCCCAGTTTGTAAATCTTTAGTACTTGTTTCCACCTTTTTACTACAGTTCTCACTTTATTCAATAGTTAAGAACTGCAGTCGTGAATTGTGTAAATCTCAGCAAGCTCACTTTTTCACTTGTGAGTTTAAGGTACATCTTGCCTTTAGTATGTGCAGGTAGTAAAGTTCCATTTGGGTGCTCCTCAGAAAAAAAGACAAAGTTTTCTCCCTTTATCTGTCCAGTCTATGAATAAGCTTTATAATTTAAATATTAAATATCAAACAGTCTAGTAAAAATGGAAAACAATAGTGTAAGTACCTAACCATGAGATTCAGGGGATAAATTCAGCATAAAATTCAGTTAATCTAAAGATTAATGTAGTATTATGCAATTTTTTTCCTTTCTTTACATGCTTATCTTTGTTTTTTCTGCCTTTACAATCAATTTTCTTTCTGCTAAGTACTTCTCTGTTACTTACCCAAAAATACTGGGGGAAAAGTAGCCTTCTTCTCTGGAAATTAAATACCAAGTCTGGTCAGATTTTGTTAACTAAATCTATAAATACGGAATATAGGGTGAGAAGGGAGTAAGTATGGCAGTTTTCCTTGGAGGAGATAGCTATAAATGGCTGTAAATGTATCATTTTCTGTGCCATTGCAGGAGTCAGTATGTTGGATCTTCTTGTCTGATTGACCTCCAAGAATTTTCAGTGACATTAAACGACAAAAACATTATATTGGATGTCTTACAGAAGTATTTTAAATTAGTTGTGTTTCAATGTCTTCTGGATTTATTTGTCTCCACACTTAATCTATATTGAAACTGGAGACTGCTGCAACTCTCACCTGAAATGTTGGCTACAATTTTTTCCATTAGTTTAGAAAGCATTAACATTGCATGGAAATCATGCTGAAGTTGGAAGGTTACAGACTTTTTTGACTGAACTAAGTAAATACTTGCTCTATGTATGTTGTATTAAGCTTGTTTTCATCTTTCAAATATATCAGCTACATCTGCAGAAGAGATGATGAAGAAATGTGTATCCTGGGACACTGAAAAACGCCTGAGCTTTGCTGTACCATTTGCAGATATGAAGCCTGTCATCTACTTGGACTTATTTCTGCCTCATGTGACTGAACTGGCTCTTTCTGCAAGTGACAGGCAAACAAAAGTATTGATTTTTTTTCTACATCTTGTTTTATGCTAGCTGATAAAATTGCGTAAAATAATGTCTTCCTTGTTAGTAAAGACCTATTTTAATTAATTCATAGGTAGCCATGTGCTATTTTTGGTGCTCTTTCGTGATTACACTATTCTGAGTGTTTAGAAACTAAAGAGCAGAAGTTGCTGTAAGCTCTTTCAGACACCATTGTGCTTGATTTAACATGAAAATGTATATTTTAAACTAGTGGATCTTTTTAAGCTAGTTTTGTTTGGCCTCCTTCTCACGCCCAGCCTATGAACTTGTGGGCTCAGTCCAGCAGAGCACTTAAGCAAATATTTTGATGCTGTGCTGGATTGGGATGTTGACACCCAAAGAGAGTCCAGATTGGAGTATCCTTGAAAACACTATGGATGACTTATCCGATGATGGATTTTCTCCAGCTGAAATGTGACTGCCCATGGATATTAGGAAAAAGGCCAGTTAGAATGTGTGTAAATTATTTCCATGGTCATGATATGTTCCTGGAACAGTGATTTAGCACAGGTTGGAGTGATTTCTCAAGTACACCCTTTCATGTGACTCATTCTGCCCACAATTTTGTCTTCTCTGTGAAAGTAATGGATGCATAACCAAAGGGATTTTTAAATTTCAGGTTGCAGCATGTGAGCTGCTACATGGCATAGTCACATACATGTTGGGAAAAGCTTCTCAGATGCCTGAAGGATGTCAGGGTCCCCCACCGATGTATCATTTGCATAAGCGAGTATTTCCAGTGCTGCTGCGTCTTGCTTGTGACATAGACCAGGTAAACAGATTTATTTATATGAATTTTAGCTTGGTCAAATACCGTTCAATGTGGGTATTAATTAATAGGTTTTTTTAGAAGTTTTCCTAACATGCTGGTTTGGTTTTTTTCCCAAATGAAGAGTATTTTATAGGCTGAAATTCTATTCTAGGGATGGATTGTCTGGATTTTGGGAGTGGGGTCAAAGCCTTTTCAAATACTGGTTTCAAATTCTTCTATAATGCAGTGTAGTTCAGAGTTCCTCAGAGGAGTGTACAAGAGAGATTCAGGTTTCATGGCTCACTCAGAGTTTGTGGCAGTAACACTCTTTATCACCATATTTAATTTCTGTAGTTTTTCAGTAATAAGTTAATTGGAGGTGAAGTTGATTATTTTGATATTGAATGAGTGGAAAGCTGCAATCACAGGAAAAGCATTTGGGAGAGAATTTGCAGCTGCCTCTTAGATACCTACAGATGATATATTTAATTCAAACATTTGAACTTGGTATTTCTTCGCCTTTACACAAAACAGAACAGACACATAAGTTCATCTCCACTGAAATTACAGGTCTTGTGCCTTTTGAGACTGCTGTTTGGACCCTGGAATCCATATTCAATTTTAGATGAAAGGGACTTTGTGTTCTGTTAAAGTATAGAGGAAACTGTGTTACCAATTTAGATGAAACCTCTTTTGCTGGCAGGTGGCTGAACACAAACCATAGGTAAATGGTGTCTGGATTGATCCAAACCATAGACATACACACATGCATTTGAAGCATGTATATATGCTTGTATACATATATTTAATGTTTCTTCCCTTGTTATAGTATGACAGTACTCAATCAGGTTGATTTACAGGTAGAATTGTTGAAATCCAGGAAGTTAGAATAATGGCAAAAATAGATTTTTAGATCTACAGATTAAGAAACAAATTTTCCTATCTCTCTGACTGTGTATTGACACATCAGTCTATGACATGCAATGTTCTTTGTCTCAGAGGGTACTACTGAAAGTAAGCTTGGAAGTCATTGAGACTAGCTGAATAGAAAGCATCTAACCCATTTTAATTATCTAGGGTTTTTAGTCCTTGATATGGGAATGTAATATGAAATTGGTTATTCATTTTGTAGACCCTTTTCCAAAGTACTGGTTTTTATTCTTACGTATTGGTAGCAAAGTGTGATAGAAATGTATTAATCCTAGAAATGTGGTTAATGTTTGCTGTTTTCAGGTAGCAAGGCAGTTGTATGAGCCTTTAGTCATGCAACTCATTCACTGGTTTACCAACAACAAAAAATTTGAGAGTCAAGATACAGTGGCATTCCTGGAAGCTATCCTGGTAGGTCATAAGCCTTTCCTCTCTTTTCTCTGTGCCATGTGACTTTATTTTTAACTAGCAGCATTTTACTGCTGAAGCAACCAGGAACACATGAACAGATAGAATGGCCCCTTAACTATTTGAAAGAAAGAAAATGATTGGTTTATTTATTTATTTTCTAAGAATCATTTTATGTTTCTTAACTGAGATTTTGATGATGGATTTCTTTCTTTGGCATTCTCTAAATGCAGGGATATCATCTTCAGATAAATGAAACACTCTTTATCATCAGTGTGAACTAGGAACAACTGAAGCACATTCACCATTCATCCCCCTCAATGCCTTTGTTGTGTGCTTAATTTTTCTCTAAGTATGTTTGTCTTCACCAGATGCAAAGGTTTTGCATTTAAAACTAGCTTTTGCACTGAACAGAAGTGGTTGGAGGCAAGGTAGGTCAAGAGGACTGGAGTACTTCTTTTAATGAAAGTCTGTTGTCACACCACTTCTTAAGCAGAGGAAACTCACCCATCAGAAAATGAAGTGACTTAGACAAGGCTCTTACACTCAAGCTGAGACAGGAATAGAAATCCGGATCTTTGAGGTGTAGTGTAGCATTGTGAAAGATGAGAGTTCTGCCCTTCCCTTGGACAGTAGCAATTTTCAACTTTGTTCATTTCTGGTGACCTGTGAGTACAGTTTTTTAATTGGCATATAATGCAATGTAGATACACTGCTCTAATACTGCACAAAAACAATGGTGGGGGTTTTTCTCATCCTTGAGATGAAATAACCTTGTGTAATTTCAGAGTGGCATAGTGGATCCAGTTGACAGCACTTTGAGAGATTTCTGTGGTCAGTGCATACGAGAATTTTTGAAGTGGTCTATCAAACAGACAACACCAAGACAGCAGGAGGAAAGCCCAGTAAACACCAAGTCTCTTTTCAAACGGTTGTACAGTCTTGCTCTTCACCCTAGTGCTTTCAAGAGGCTGGGTGCAGCACTTGCTTTTAACAGTATCTACAGGGAATTCAGGTGAGCAAGCAGAGCTTGCAACAGTAACTAACTTGGACTAAAGGTTCAATGAGGTAAAAAGAAGTAATTGTAGAACTCAACTAGTCATCCACTGACACTCATTCTATTAATGTATATGATAGCTGTAAAGTTCAGTTACTCAGTTTGTTTTAAATAATAATTTTGTAGTTTGGGCTTTCTGCCTGTGTGAAATGTACAAAAAATAAATTTTTATCACAAGTTTATAAGAAGTTTTTTATGCCTTTTCAGGATGCTCAGCAAATTTCACTGCTATTTTTTAAACTGGTTTAGATGTACTTTTTTTAGTGCAAATATCTTTTGCAGTTTATCTTGACAGTATTTAATTTGGTGATTTTTAATTAGAATTTTACATTTAGTGCTTCTTCTACTCACGTTTCTCATTAAATTTTTTCCTGATTTTTTTAAAGGGAAGAAAATTCTCTGGTGGAGCAGTTTGTATTTGAAGCACTGGTTGTTTTTCTGGAAAGTCTGGCTTTAGCCCATACAGATGAGAAGTCATTAGGTGAGCTATAGTTAATTAACTATGGAATGTAGAAAAAAGTTACCTTGCTGGATCTTGGTTTAAAAAAGAAAAACTGTAACTGTAAGAAAAGTACTTACTTTTGCAGAGGAAGAATTACTTTTCATTATTAGTAGAGGTCATTTGATATCTAGTTAGGAACTCTTTGAATCAACTCTTTGCAGTGTATAAAGGTGGAATATTTTGAGCCCAGGAGAAAGAACCTTTTCATATTTACAATGATTTGCAGTTTTGTGATAATATTAAAAATGCTGGTGTTGCTTCAGATTTGAGTTCTGGTTTTGCAGTTACATGGTGTAAAAAAATGTAGCTTGATGAGCATCAGTCTATTCTTACATAATAAACAAATGCTCCAAAAATTGTCATTTAGATGTATTCTATGGAATATTTCCGCCATTTTATGATACCTTTTCCTCATTGTCTTGTCATTCTTTACAACAGTTTGTAGTTGTGTGATGAATCTGTGACCTCTTTCACAGTACTAATGATTCTTCAGTAAATCTACTTTTCCCTTTTTTTTTTCTATGCTCTTTCATCAGTTAATAGTCATTAGAACATAAAGCCAAAAGTTGGTGTAACAAAACTTGGTTTCTTTCAGAGGAACAGTTCAGGATATGATAAAAGTGTCCCCAGAAGAATTACTCACTTGGGAAAATTTTACAGTTTCTCCAAGCATGGTCACAGAAAGTAGAATACAGTTTTATACCAGAGGCCTCAGACTTGTCTGGAGCCATGCTGGCCTCTCTGGAATTTTGTGATTTTGTTCTACACCTTTGAAAACTTTACTGTAGAAACACAGAGTAGTGGAGCTGGTAGACATAATCTTCGAAGTCTCTTGCACTATGTCTACAGTGCTAATATCTCAATTTATTTAACCAAATCACTGGCATTTATTTATAGATATCAATTCTCTCTCTCCAATAGGTACTGCCCAACAATGCTGTGATGCCATTAATCACCTGAAGCGCATAATCAAGCATAAAGCACCTTCTCTGAACAAGGAAGGGAAACGGCGGGTACCACGGTCAGCTGTTTTCATTTATTCTCATATTGCATTTTAATAAACTTTGTCAGTAGTTCCATTAAATGCTTGGGATTCTGGAGGATTTCATCCTGTGACAGTTGATGATACAGGCCTCCTGATACGTCTGTTGAACAACTGGTGGGAAAACACTGGATATAATATGAAAGGAGCATGATTCTTTATAAAGTTCCCTTTTTACCCAAATGGTCTTAAAGAAAATGGCAAGTGGAGTTGAGATTTGGGTCACTGGTGTAGCATTTGATAAGCTATGAGGCTGGATAATTATGGGGTCAGGGAAAAACTGTGCAGGCGTATTTAAACTTTAATCTCCATTTTTGCCTCTTTGAGTTTGCAAAGAGAAGGGAAGATACTTTCTGCATTTTAAATTGTTTTCCTCAAGGACAATGCTCTGGGGATCCCAAGTAGAGTGAGGAGAAGGGAAAACAGTGCCTGACGTGATTGTGGAAGATGTTTCTCGTAGTGCATGTGGGTTGTGGTTAGATAGATAAAAGGGATTCATTGCTTATGAAACATTTCAGTTTTTTTCAGTTGGAAGACTATTGCTTCTTGGTAGATGTCAAGATGACTGTTAATCCCTAATATTTTTGTGCAGAGGATTCCCAGCTACTAAATCAGTGTGTCTTCAGGATGTTGTCATGTGGCTCTTAGTGCAGTGTGGACGACCTCAGACAGAGTGCCGGCATAAAGCCATGGAGCTCTTCTATGAATTTGTTCCTTTACTACCAGGTATTTTAAGTCACAGTGCACTATTATCTTTGCTTTCTGTATTCTGTGCATGCCTTCCCTCTGTGTTTTCTATGCAAGTTAATAATGACAAGTAAATATCTGTTCACCCAGCATTGTTAAATAGAAACTGAGTTGTTGCTTATGTTGCAAATTGGGTTCTGTGAGAACCTCAGGGTGTGAGGGGTGTTTTTGGGCGTGGAAGAGACTTTTATGGCAGACTTACTTCAGGTCCAAGACTGCTGTTGAATCCAGCTATAAAAAGCGGAATTTGCTGATGGGGAACTGTGAATGTCTTAAAGATTGGCCTCTCCCTTATGGGTAATTTTAGGAATGTGAGTGATTAAACAGAACCAATACTTTCTCTGCTAGAAGACCCAGTTTAAATCACAAAGTTTGTGCATGTTAGATCATTTGCCTCTAGTTCCTTGCTAGTTTGAAGTGTGTTTCTCTTAGAGAATTTATATTTCTTTTTCTGTTTCTATCAGGAAATAAGTCTCCATCTTCTTGGCTGGCTGATACTCTAAAAAACAGAGATGTTTCCTTCCTCATTAACAAATTTGAAGGAGGTGGCACTGATGCCAAAAGCCCATCTGGGATCCTTTCTCAGCCAACTCTCTGTGGCATGCAGGAACCCTTCAGTTTACAGGCTGTCATGCAGTGGATGGACATGTTCTTAGCAGCACTGGATTGCTACAATACATTCTTTGAGCTGCAGATGATCAAACCTTATGAAGTACTGGGTGAGTGATTAACTGTTGCATTAGGGTCATTCGTGTATGTTGCACAAAGCCCACCCAAGATGAGTTCTTAACTTGGACTTGAAGCTTTTTTCTCAAATGTAAAATAGATGGCTTTACAAACTCTCCCAAAGTTTTCCAATGTCAGTTGTAATGGGATGGAGGATTTTTAATGAAATACTATGTATCTTAAGACATTTCCTTTTAGCCCTAGAAATACATCTTTGCATTTCTTAGTCATCCACTTACCAGCAACTCTTTTTAATCTATTTTATCTTCAAAAATTATTCTGTACAGCTGCACAGAAAAGCAATAGATTTTGTTCATATTTTTCTTGAAATCCTTCCAAAGCTTTTTACCTGCTCTTTATTAATATCTGGAGGAAGCTATCAGAAAACAATGAAAGAAGTCACCTTTTTACTTCAACCCCTACACGTTACCTTTTTTCAGTTCCTGATGCATCAACTGCATCAGGTCCAAAAGTCCTGTGTTTGAATTTTGATCAGTTAAAATAATAACACCTTGTGTAGCCACCGGGTCTCACAAAAGGTTTTTCTTTCAATTATTCTTGCAAGTTTAAGCAAAATGCTCTTGGCTTACCAATAGTACAGTTTCATAGTCTTGTACAAGTTTCAGGTGGTCTGTCTATCAGTGTTATTGGTTAAAAACAATAATATAAGATCATTGTTGGATGCAGCTAGCATAGGGCTAAGTCATTCAAAATTAGGGATTTTAAAATTTTTATCCATTTTATTGCATAAGCCTAAATCATCATTGTTAATAAGTGCTTGTAGTGGTCAGTTCCTGGAATGATCACGGAGTACAATACTGCCCTGCTATTCTATTGCCCAGGATGGTAATATTATAACTGGCATAGACCTTTCAGAAAATAAAGTGTGAGATGTGCATCTTTTTGTTTGCCATCTCAGTTTGACTGTTTCCTTCCAAGCATGAAACAATATATTTTTAAGTTGAAAGCTGCTGTATCATTTCAACTTAGTGTGATTCTTTGTAGGTGTAAATGAAAGTTCCTCATTCTTGGAAGCTGTGCAGTTCTTCCTTGACACTATTGCTCTGCATGATATCCACGCAGCAGAGCAGTGCTTTGATTGCAGTTCCAAAGGCAGCATGTTCAGCCCACAGGAGAGGGACCTCTACAACTACAGCAAGTGCACCATTATTGTCCGGATCATGGAGTTTGTCACTGTGATCCTGGAAATGTGCCAGCAGGATTTCTGGAAGGTAGGCTCTGAACTCTGTAGTGGATAAAAGGTACAAATTTTATATGTAGTTAAATATATGTGTTCTGTATATGGAGTACTTGAAATTAACATTTCCTGTATGGTTCCTGATGGCATTAAATGTGTGGAGTTGGTAGCTGCTTAAAAGGCAGAAAGAATTGACACGATCTGCCTTTTTTGAATTCAGTATAGATATTCAGGTTTCTCTATTTGCCTTTCTCTGTTTGTCTCACTATAGGTCTCTCTATTTAATGCTATATAAACCATATTTATCTGTATTCAGTACAGTACTTATGAGTCTCTTAGGAAATTTACACTGCCAAGTTTAGTTCTGAGACAGATTGTCTCTTCAGCAAATCTCTGATAGTGTGTACAGATGTGTACATCAGGATTTACAAGTATATAGTCAAGACTGAAAAAGGCCTTTGTGGTTTGAAAGACCTAACTTTCAGTTTGATGGGATAGCATATATGCATGTGTATTTTTATAGATGCCTAATTTCTGTGCATTGGCAGAAATGATTGAAAGTCAGACATTTCCATAGAGAAAATCAGTGAGAATAGGTACTGTTTCATGTTTGGTTTCATTTTAGATAGGATTAATGGTAAGTTATGAAGAATTAAAGAGAAATCTAAATGATTTTTTCAAGTTTTTATTTAACGATTTTTTTCTTTCTAGCTGCTTGAGAAGGAACTGCTAAATGCAAACTTTTTAGAACTTGTGGTTATGACAGTTTGTGATCCATCACTCATTGGCTTTAACACAGCTGATGTGCAGGTTGTGAAAAACCTCCCAGATATCTCAGTAAGACTCATGAAAGCTCTGATGAAATCTCCCTATCAGGAATCTTTGAAACTGTGCATAAAAAAAAGAATCACACCACAGAGGTAAGTAGGGGCTTTCTGGTAAGCATGAGTCCAGAACAAACACTCACTCACTCATTCCATGAGCAGTGGAAAGTAAATAACGTTGTCTGTGGATGCACTATTGTAACATTATTGCTTCTCTTTTCTCTCTAGCCTTGAGGACCTTTGTTCAGTTGAACTGTTTAATTCAGAGGCACGTTTTGATCAAGTTAAGTTTTGTGCTGTTCTTTCTGCCTGCAAACAACTCCAGAAATCTGGCATGCTTCATTCTGTTCTTCATGGTCAGGTAATTGTTAATACAGAAAATAATAGAGAAGATCTGTATATTGTAAAGAGCTTTTCCTGTGTAAAATGCCAGGATAAAAACAGAGAACACATCAGATGAAGTTGTTTAAAATGAGATCAACAGTGAAGAGCTAGTGTTGAATGGGATCAAAAATAAATATTTCATGGTTATTCTACAAGTCTGAGTAGCACAATACTGAGGCTTGAACAACCTTTATAATTATTAGTCTTTCTCTGGTTGTCTCCAGACTCTGGAAATCAGAATGTAGATTCTCAAACTTCCTTTTAGTGTGCTTCGCAGGACTGAAAGCTCAAAAAAACAGCATTAACTATCCTATAAAGGAGGCAATTTTCAACAACTTTTGCACATAGACCATTCAAAGTGATGAGGAAATTAGAAAAGGAATATTTCCTGACTGATAAGAAGCAATGTAGTTGGTCCAAATTGCAGAAAAAGGGGACAGAGACCTCTAAAGTGTGAGGATGTAGGATATATTACTCAAATTCCTTTCACTAAGTTTCTGATTGTAGTAAATCTCTACTTTGGGCAGTTGCAGGAAAAGGTTATGCAACAGCCATAAAGACTGAGAATTTGTGAAAAAGGCTAAGCAGAGCTAACAAGTAACGAAATATTTAATTTCTGTGTGCTATCCATTCTCTGTATCAACAAAATCTACACCTGTGATTACAGGTTGATAATCAAGGAGCTGCATGGTTTACCATTTGTATCCCACCCATCCTGACTTAGCTGTTCATTTTACTTCTGTAGTCAAGTAAACCTGAAAAAGCTGGAGAAGGATCAGAATATTTGGAACATTTTCAACTTACTTTTAGTTTCTTCTGAACTTTGTGCACCATAGGGTTGTCTCATTTAAAATCTTATCCCTGATTTAGAAAGGTGTCTTGTCATGGTATATTTGCATTGCTTTATAAGGAAATTATCTGGAGTTCAAGTGTTTTAATTAGCTATACAGATGGATTGGAAGGCCTTTTTTCAGCTTTTATTGATTGTCACTTCTTTGTTGGTTTTCATAGGACGAAGGGCCTCATATCTCAGTTGGCTCCAAACTTCTTTCAGTTGTTTATAAAAGCATTGCACCTCGGGGTGAAAGGATCTCTCTTCCATCCTTAGACATCAGCAGTAAGCGATTAGCTGATAGGCTCCTGCAGCTGGCCTTTGCTATTGATGAGCAGGTAGGATGTGGTTCTTCTGTTTCAATCCTGAAAACAAAATAAACAAAATAAAAAAGCTTGGGAAAGGAGCTTAAAAAAAATTGTGTGCTTTTCTAAGAAATTACTATGTGAAATGTGATGTCCTTGAGATAACTCTTATCTCTATACCTTAATTTTCACAGTGTGAGGAGCTAGTAAGTCTGCTGTTGAATACAGTGGTGTTATCTGTGCCAGTATCAGGAGCATCCCAGAACCACCTGATGAATTTTTCTCATGGACAGTATTTCTACAGCCTGTTCTCAGAAACCATCAATCAACAGCTGCTGAAAAACCTGGATGTGATTGTAGTCCAGCTTATGGAATCATCTGCCAGCAATCCTCAAATGGTATGGGACTTACTCCTTAAAAGAATGTCAAAAGGGAATATTAGAAGTAACAATTTTAATATTGTTGTTAGAGGTGGAGTGTGTAGTGGGGGGAAAAGTGCATTGGGTTGGTTTGGGTTTTGGTTTTGGTTTTCTTTTTGTCTTGACCTACTGGTGCTACCATCATGATCTCTGCCAACCTGACATTACTGTGTGATCTCAGATCAAACTGAGTGGAAAGTGCTTACCTATTACCTATCCTGAAGTCTAGGTATTTCAGGGTGTTTTTGCATAGTACTTCAGATCAAAAATGTCCTTTCAAAGGAGGGACCCGTTTTCTGGGCTTTGCTTTTCATTGCAGTGTGGTCCCAGAGCATGTGACTTGGATTTGTTTTGGATAAAATTAAACTGAAAAACAAACTCCAACTACTAACATGCATTTAGTCCTCAGGACTAGGATAGAGCTAGATCAGAGTATTAAAAAGAGACACACACACTCAGCCCTCCTGAGCTGAATAAATACCATGTATTCAGTCTCAGCACTGCTTGTTTGGCTCAACAGACATCTTCCTATTTGTCTACAGCACTTATAGAACTCAGTGCCATGAAGGGCACTTAGAACTGAGAAGTCTTCCTTCAGTGCTTCTGACAAACAGAAGGATCAAAAAGATCAAAAGTCTGCTTTTCCTTTTGATTAAAAAGACGCTCAGCAAAGTAGAATCATCCTTTTAAAACAATTGATTCTTTTATAATCCAAAATGTTATGCTAGATGTGCTGCATCCACATGGTAGTTTAAAACACTTGCAGCATCATTTTTGGTGACACCAAAAATTGTTTAATTAGATTGTAGAGGAATGTGTATGTTTTAATAGGCTGTTTCTGGTGATGATTATCTAGTGTTTCCTATGCCGAGCATGCCACAATACATTGATTCTTCTAAGTGTATCTGATAGATGATGGTCACTATTAGTTTTTGAAGAAAAGAGATTTCAAGGATACTTAATTCATACGTGCTATGCAAGGGTAATTTTTCTTTTCAAAATGGATATGAATAAGTTAGCATGTATGCGATTTTTCAATTTCATGCTAACTAAAATTATCCACTATTGATCTTTATTCTGGATTATCATTTATTTCTCCATATATACACAAAAGGTATTGGAACTAATTGCTTCATTGTACTCAGAAAACTGGAGTAAATTGGAGAGACGTCTTTTTTTTTTTTTAAAAGGGTGTGCTTTTAATTTCCTGCAGAGACCTTTCTTCTGCATTCTTTGGAGATTTAAATCTAGCATTGCTTTGTGATGCTTCTTTTTTATGACTGCCCATACCACTGAAGTGATCCTATCATCCTTTCATTTGGGTTGCAAGAACCTTACCTGTTGCTTTTCCTTCCAGGTTGGGAGCATTTTGAATGGGATGTTAGATCAGAGTTTTAGGGACCGTGCTGTGCGCAAGCAGCAAGGAGCAAAACTGGTGACAGCTGTACTAAGAAACTGGGAGAAGCTGGACAGCTGGTGGGCCAAGGGTTCATCTGCTGAGAGCAAAATGGCAGTCTTGACCCTGCTGGCAAAGGTTCTGCAGGTATGCACTGCTTTATAAAATTCAGGCAAGCTTTCCGGTTCTGTAGGGGTTGCATCGTATTTTCATGAAATGCTGTTCAAGTCAAATGTTTTATATTTGGGAAAAAAAGGAAAAAGTTGGACAGTGTTAGAATCTGGGTGTTTTTATTAGCAAAGTACAAAAAATTGGGGCAGGTGGAAACTACTAGACATTGTTCTCCTTCCCCCTACCACTGTTTTTTTTTTTTTTTTTTCTTAAATTGTTCTCATGTTTTAGCTGCCTGTTTTCCTTGTGGAGAACTGGTACAAATACAGAGAGTGAACTCTGGGTAGCTTCTGATAACATTTTTTGTCATGCTGGCATCCTGAAAGTCACAGTGGAGGAGTTCTACCCATATTAACAAACTGCAGAATTATCTTTATTTTAAACACTTAATTTCTTTGACATTGACATTTTGGCCTGGGCTTTTTTTTTCTCTGTTTTGAAAATGTAATTATCTACTTATCCTTTTGGGATTTTTATAGGAACTTGTAAAAGTAGTTGTACACAAACATACTCAAATATCAACTGTTGAGCATAATTTTTATTTTTTATAATTAATGATTTTGATCTTGAATGGTTTTAAAGGTATGTGTTAGGACTCAGAATGTGACCTGTATTGCTGTATTAACTGCCACTGAAGTGACCAGTAGGAAATTTGGGTTTGAGAAGGAGCTTAATATTTTTTTGAATTGAAAAATACCCAACATTATGATTTTGTTTGTACTGTGTAGGAGCTTTTATAGTTCTTTTAAAACCAAAATCACTCTGTATGTGCTTTGTGTTAATTCAGTGTATTTTTGGAAATAAATAATTCTATAGTTCAAGGACTTTTTATTATTCTTTAATACAAATCTCTTTGACTAGGTAAAAAAAACCCAAACTAATTTTTTAATTTCTTCTCTTTCCAGATAGACTCTTCAGTTTCCTTCGATACCAACCATGAAGCATTTACAGCTGTTTTTAATACCTATACTAGCCTACTTACTGATCAGAGTTTAGGCTTAAATCTTAAGGTAAATTGCTCACTTCAACAACTTCCCTACCCTCCACGGATTAGAATGTTAGCTATTCATGGAATTCTGTTACTTGACTTAATTTTTATCACAGACTTCCGGGTTTTTATTCTTCTGTTCAACATCCTGAAACTTGTAAATCATGCTTTTTTGTTCTTCAGACTGAAGGCACTATCACAAATGTCATGTTCAAGATGTTCTCTTTTTTTTCCCATGCTCAGAAGAAAGGAACATAATTGTTAGGGAAAAAAATTACCATCAGTTTCAAGTTGTCTTGAACTCCCAAGTGTTCATTTGAGAAATGCCAGCTAATCAGATTTTTAGCAAGGAGTGATGTTTCCTACAGGTCAAATTATGAACATTTGTTGTGGTTTTAACATCCATGTCTGCAAGTATGAGACCAGTACTGATGGAGTAGCTGTTATATGCAGCCTGGTCAGGAGAGGGAGATAAAGTACTGCAGACTGAAAGTGGAAGTTATAAAAGCTGCTGCTTGGACTAGAATAATAAAAAATGTTGTACTTAGGAAAATTTTGTGTAGTTGCTTCTCAGCCAGTCTGCTTTTAATTAGGCAGAGTTTTGTACTTTCCTATGCATTCAAAATAAAGTTTGGGATTTTGCCTTAGCTACAAGGTGAAGCATTGAATCAGTGACTTGTATGAGAATGAATGGTTGCTTAAAAGAACAATGAGATATAATTCATAGCCATGTCAGCCATGAATTATTAGTTAGCTTTTACTCAGCAGTGGCCTGAGAGTTAAAAGCTGTTTTCTGAACCAGCACCTGGAAAGATGAGCAGCTACATAATGTATTTTTATTAGTACATTGAGCCATTGAATAAGTAAAAACAGCCACTGCTGCTGTTTTCTGGTCCTATTCAGCTGGCTTCATAGTTAGGGAATAACTTATTTTTTGTGTGTGAAACTGTATATTTTTTATGTTTATTTGTTGTTTT
The DNA here is from genome assembly GCA_034509425.1 of Eopsaltria australis. Taxonomy (NCBI): domain Eukaryota; kingdom Metazoa; phylum Chordata; class Aves; order Passeriformes; family Petroicidae; genus Eopsaltria; species Eopsaltria australis. The sequence goes on from JAVTVJ010000001.1 coordinate 5,945,855, forward strand.
TTTTTCTTCAGGGCCAAGCAGTGATAATTCTCCCATTCTTCACTAATTTGACAGGAGAAAAGCTTAATGACCTTAAGAGTGCTCTGGATCAACTTGTAGCTTTCAATTTTCCCATGAGGTCTGATGAGTTTCCCAAAGGAACCTTGAAACACAATAACTATGTAGACTGCACTAAGAAGGTCAGTATTTTTAATGAATACATAATTAGAAGCCAAGGTGAACTATGTCTGGAAACAGTTTCACAGGATCTGGAATTAAAGAGAGAGATTCTCAGTTCATGTGAGATCAGCTTCCCTGTTTCTGGGTTATGTCTTCGTCCAGAAATTTAATCTCCAGAAGCACATTAAATAAGCACACATTTCTGTGCTTCTGTTTCTGATCACTATTAAATAATAATTACATCATTAGATTGAAGTGATTTGATCCAGTGTGGCTCATCATGTTGTGTTGCTTCTTCTTCAGTTTTTAGATGCATTAGAATTGTCCCAGAGTCCAGTGTTGTTGCAACTGATGACAGAAATCCTCTGCAGGGACCACAGACATTTCATGGAGGACTTATTTCAAGCCAGCTTCAAAAGAATTTCCAGAAGGTGGGTTTAGTCCACTGGATTTTTTGCTTGTTGTCATTGAATTTTTCCTGAAGCAGGTGTGCTTCTTGCATTTTGTTGTCATTATAATAGTGATGATTTACACTACAAAGTTCTACATTATAGTTTTAATTCAGATTTCGCTTTTGTCTTCACATTTTCAAAGTATTTTCAAAGTGTGGGCAGGTGACACCAGTTTCCAGATTACACTTCCAGTGCCTGTTCAAATTTGGAAAGCCTTCTGTAAATAAGCTTGTTCTGAGAGAAACCCGTTGAAAATAGTACTTGTTTGTTATATATTTGCTATCCCTGTGTAACCACATAATCACTTAAGTTGATAGTACTTAAATTGACAGTGAATTAATTTGTTCAATCCCTTTGAAAATACAACAGTGCACTTATTTAATTTAATATTTCTAGGGTGGTAAATTGTAGACTCAAACATGATCTGTCCACAGAACAGGTATTTGGCGTCTCTTCCAAAACCAACATTCCAATTTTTGATGGGCTGTTGAGTAGTGATTATTGTGGAGCATGTAATTTCCTGGACAAAGTCATTTACTTCACGACCATATCCCATTTTTGAAATTTTAGCTTTAATAAAATTATTCAGAATAGCAGATCATCTAGTACTGGAATGCTTGATAGCCAAAGCTCTTTTTCTCCTTTGATTTGCCTACATGCTTCACATATACTGGATAACTTCTTCTTTTTTAGGTTGTTCAATAAAAAAAGAACTGAGAAAGTTAATGTTTGCTTTAGGATTAAATTATTAAAGATACACAAACAAGTTTCCCCTCTCTTGCACACTAAGATGCTTAGGTGGGCTTTTCTGAGAGGTGCATAATACTTGGTGGTTCAACCTGATCTTGTAGGATAACCCAAGAGGGTATGAATGCAGACAATAAAAACTTTAAATGTCCTCAGGATTTGAGACATAAGTCTGGTAAAAGAGTTTTCATCTTGAGATTTCCATCTTGTTTAGGAGCACCACTGACAAGCAAGTGATACTGTTGGACACTGTTCACAACATGTTCCAGAGTGGAGAACTTCTTTCAAATACCGCTCGTCAAGCATTTGTGGATCGGTCCCTCCTCACTCTCTTGTGGCACTGTAGCTTGGATGCACTGAGGGAATTCTTTGGCAAGATTATAGTAGAGGCTATGGATACACTTAATTCCAGGTTTACAAAGGTATGAATTGCTTTTTTGGTTTTTGTGGGTTTTTTTTGGATTAGGGAAAGTCTAAGAAAATATTGATGTTAGCATGTACATTTTTCTTAACTTTTAATGAAACACTGATAAAAACAGTTTGCTTTCTGATTTTCTGTATCCTGGAACAGGAGTGTGTGCCAGTTACATAATTTTATTATTACGGCTAAACTTCTCTTTATTCCCCAGCACACTGCTCCTTTGGAGTTAATGGGCATTTGCATATCTACTGTGTATAAAAATTGGAGTTGGAATGTTATCTATATATATCTAAAGGGGTCTGAAGTTCTTTCAAAAGCAAAAACACATTGAAATATAAAAGCTGTATAAAATTGTAACCTGTTACTACATTGTTGGAGAGGTTTCCAGCCCCCATGATGAAAGCTCTGAAATTAGGTACATTACTTCTAGAGAAAGAAATACATCTGTAATCATTGCAAAGATTCTTCAGCAAGGGATTAGGAGCACAGATCTTCCTTTCTCTATTTACAGCCTGTCTTTCAATTCAAGAATATGGTTGCATGCAAAGACCTTCTTGTCAGTGGAGTTCTTTTCTCTTGCTGTAGTTCTTCACTCCCATGGTCTTGCTGGTGCAGATGTTCAGAGGCAGCAGTACAATGACCCAAATTTAGTAATAGTTATTGAAACAAAATGCTAAAACTAAGACCTGTGGAGAGTCACCCCCACCATGTTCCTGTTGCTGTAAATGCTGGCACCAAAATGAGGTGCATAAAGAAACTTGGATGACACCAAGGATGGTGACAGGACTGTGTTTTGCTTACATGTGTTGTGAGGCTGAGCTGTCACTTGGTACTCTGCTTATTTTCCTCCAGTATCCTTATAATAATTTAGGCCAATTGTTAAGAGAGCTCACCAGACAAACATGGGTTGACACAGTTTTAATAACTGTACTGCAGAGGAACTCAGAATCTGTCAGTCTTCTACCTTCTAAAACAGAGCAAAGTAAAAATAAGCTAAAGGCTGTCTAAGAGAAAGTAACTATGAAACTATTTAGAAAGGACAAGATCCAGGAGATTTCCTTCTGAGATTTTGCTTATTTGTTTCCAGTCCCATGAATATACTTTTGATACACAAGTCACCAAGAAAATGGGGTATTACAAGCTGCTAGAAGTGATGTATGTGCGTCTTTCAAAAGAGGAAGTTCACTCCAAGGACTCTAAAATTAACCAAGCTTATCGTGGCTCCATGAATGTAGAAGGAAATGAACTTACCAAGACACTAATAAAGTAAGACTATTGTTTATTTTATTTACTTTATATTTCTAATTAGGTTTTAGCCAAATATATTTTTTTAAGTAGGCCATATGAAGCAAAATATGGATTTTTTTCAAGGATAAATGTAATCCCTTACATAGCTTTTGATTTTTAAATGAAATACACGATGTTGAGTTTGCATTGATAGAATTATCTGTAGCATAAACTACAATCCTGTGTCAGGATGATTTTTGCCTCCTGCTTTTGTACTTTTTTTTAAATTTGTTAAGCTTGTGCATTTATTTTACCTTTTCAGTATGATTCTTGGCCTTTGTGTTTTCACAACTTCAGTTTCAGTATACTCACACTTCTATGTGGAGTATGGTTCTGTATTGCAAAATTGGTATTTATATGATTGATGAGAAGACGGGATGGATTTTCATGTACATTTCATAATACAGCAGCACACCCAGTAGGAGTAATTTGGCTTAATCATCACTGCAAAGAGTGGCAAAAGAGAAATACTGAATATATATGTTAATTAGTATTGTTTAGTTTGTTTAATATTCAGAGATAAACAGAAGATGCCTGAATGGCTGTTTGTTTTGGTTTGTTTTAATTTTTGTTTTACAATAGTGTGTCTTATGAGGACTTCAGAGAATTTCTTGGCTATGATTTGCAGACCTATAAATGGCTTTGTGCCAAAGACCTTTGAAAATCACATCTAAACTGGTTTTTTGTTCAGCTAATCCATAAAATACCTAAGCACGCATGTCCATTCATAATTTCTTGGCAAAGGACCATGAGAGAAATTTATTCATTCATCAAAACATACATTCATCTTTTATGAACATTACCTGCCATCACATTCTTGCCATTAAGGACTCCTGTGAAAATACCTGGGGAAGTTTTCTTTGTCATTGCTGAATGGTTCCATTTTGGTTCCATTTCATTGCAGAATACTGGAACAAGTCTGAGATGGTTTAATTGGATACTGCTCCCTTGAAATTCTGTTGATTCACTGCTTTCTGGCTGGGACCCTTCCTGTACTGCTTGATAAAAGATTTCTGATGATGTTTTCTTGCCTGTTTGTGTTTTAAGGTCATGCTATGATGCATTTACAGAAAACATGGCAGGAGAGAGTCAGCTGCTGGAGAAGAGGAGACAGTATCACTGTGCAGCATATAATTGTGCTATTGCTGTTATCAGTTGTGTCTTCACTGAAAGTAAATTTTATCAAGGCTTTCTTTTCTCAGAAAAATCAGAGAAGGTGAGAAGCTTTTGTTGCTGTTAGAAAGCTTCCAGAGAATGAGACACAGTGATTTTACCTGATGGCAATAAATCAAATAATGAAACCTGAATGACATGCAATTATACAAGCAAACTACCCAGTGAGGCAATAGAAGGTGTGGTGGCTGATGAAAGTTTTACCAGCTGTTTGGGGATGGGTGAAGTAGTGATACTGTTTTCCTTCCACTCCCAAACAATTTTCTAAAATATAAGGAAAAAGCCCCTATTGTTTAACTTCTCCGGTGCTTGGAACATACTTGAATGTGCTTTTTACAGAGCACATTCTGTGCTGTGAATTCTTGAGTAGTTAAATAGCTAAATTCTTTTTAGAGTACTGATGTAGAAGAGAAAACATGCCATGCTTTGTGTCAAACATTGGTCTGTTGAATTTTTCTAAAGAAGAAAAAAAATACATTCAAAGAAATTATTACTGTGTGCAGCATTATAATTTTGCTATTTCTAAACATGCTTTGGTTTGCAGAACTTGCTGATTTTTGAGAATTTGATAGACTTGAAGCGTCAGTATACATTTCCTGTTGAAATTGAGGTGAGTGAAATTTCTGGCCTTTAGTGTTTTTAAGTAAAAAAAGGGTATGACATTAACAGTGTAGTTATTGAAGAGCAGGTCAGTTCTCCCATATAGAGGAAGAGGGTTCTGTAGCAGATACAAAAAATGAAGTATTCCTCTAAAGATTTAAAATACATTTTTTCTGATAAAAATCCAGACCTGAAATTTAGAACGGACCTGCAATGAACATAACTTTTTAACATGCTTTTTAGTGTACTTTGGTAATGAACAGCTGTAGGAATAAGTAATTTAGTAGTTGTTCTGTAGGACTAATAATAGTCATTTACAACATGAGATTTCCGTTCATGTTAAATGCTTTGATAGTTTTTTTATATTTCTGTAAGTAAAAAAGTGTAAATTATCTGTAAATTTTTTTTTAGAACTAATGCTTTTTAAAAATTAAGTAATTAGAACTTCATTTGTTGCTGTTTAGGTGCCTCTGGAAAGGAAGAAGCGGTACATTGCTATCAGGAAGGAGGCCAGGGATGCAGGGAACGGCAGCCAGGGTATGAAAGTCATTCATGGCTATGAAAAGAATGCTTTCTTACCCTTGATACAGTGTTTCTTGATGTGTTCTTCATTGGCTTCTACAGTAGCAGGAGCAAATAAAAGCATTCAATGCATTTCATCTAACAATCAATTCCCACCCACTCTTAAGTTTTAGTGGGCAGTAAAGGCTTGTTTCTTGTTATTACCTTGATTAATGGACTGTTCTTTCCTGTCTAGATGAACCCAAGTATTTAGCCTCTTCATCATACATGATGGATAGCAGTTTGAGTGAGGAAATGAGTCAGTTTGATTTTTCTACTGGAGTTCAAGGCTTTTCTTACAGCTCCCAAGATGTTACAGCTAGCAGCTCTCGTTTCAGGAGAAAGGTAATTTAGTGCCTTGTGTGCTGTGAGAAAGAAAAGTTTCATGCTTTTGAGCAATTGCAGACTTTTATTGGGGTTGAGAAAGAGAAATTTCTAGTCTTCTATATTTGTTCTACCTGACTGAGAATGGGTTCCTCAAGAAGATGAGGGAGGGGACTTGAGCTGTTTTCTGTCAGTCAGTTCTCTTTTTTCCTCTCGCCACTGTCTACAACTGGAGAAAAACAATGCCCTTATTGGGTTTCTAAAGCTGAGTAGCGTGAGTGAAGTCCAGCCTCAGTTGTAAAAAGATGGCTTGTGACTGCACTCAGGCACATCCTCTGATGGTTGTGTTTTGCTGTTAGATACCTGGTTTCCTCATTTCCCTCTTTTTTTGGTCTGTGACAGAGCTGGCTGTATCAATTGCATAGAATTAATAATCAAACGTTTTTGTTTTTCTGTTGTGGCACCTTGTATTTAACAGTTGCTCTTGGGAGATAGTAAATGCTGTTCTTTCAAGACTTGAAGTTGTGTTCCTTCTGCAATCACAAGGTGTCTCACCAGCAGTAGTGTTGATAGAAAATATATCTGCTATGAAACAGAAAGTTTGTGAAAGTATCACAGACACTGAAGACACAATCTGTCAAAATAACTGTTAATGTTGGTGAAGATAAACTGTTTCCATGTTTTGGAGCAAGGAGGTGTTTTAGCTTCAGGGAAGTTAAGCAAGATAGAAAGTACGCCTCTAGCTTGCCTAGTAATGTTGTAATTTCTAACTAAACCATTCTCTTTTGTGATTTATTCTGTATGGGAAACGAGCTGCTGCAGATGCTAGTCAGTGTGAAACAGCACATCCATGAAATAAGAGGTGTTAATATATTCTTTGAGCTATGAAATGAAATCATTTCTTTGAGGTTCAGCTTAACTCCTCCTGCTTTCAGCATTTACCACACCTGTCCTGGCAGGTAGTAAAGTCAGAGTAACATAAAGTTGGCATCTGTTGGCACAAAAAGTAAAGGATATGCAGATCTGGTGCGTGCATTTGGGAGGTGTCTGTTTGAACAACACATTTGATGTATTCCCAGTTGCACACACTGAGTCTGTAGTCAAATCTAAGCAGAGATAAGATCAGAATGACTCATGGCATGATTGGGGTTCAAAAGAAAATACAGTGTTGTTATTAACCATAGTAACACTTCTTTTTTTTTTTTCCAGGAGCCCACAGAATACAAGGTTTTAAACGATGAGACAGAACTGGAAATGGATGAAGTCAACCAACATGAGTGTATGGCTTCTATGACCACTCTGATTAAACATATGCAGAGGAACCAGATCACACCCAAAGTGGAGGAGGCCAGTATTAACTAAATAGTTGACATTTTTCCATTAATGCTACCAAGAAAAGAGAGTCATGACTGAATCCCGCTCATTTATTAATTTCCCTGACTGTATTATAGTGAAACCTGTGTGGTATGAGCTTGGGGCTTTCTGACTTGGTAAGCCTGTTTGGTGCAAGGAGTTACTTGATTTTTGCCTATCTCTTCTGAATTTCAGGGGATGGTTCCAGCAGATCTTCCTCTTTGGATGAAATTTCTTCATGGCAAATTAGGAAACCCATCAGTACCATTAAATATTCGCCTCTTCATAGCAAAACTTATTGTTAATACTGAGGATGTGAGTAATTTTTATTCATAACATCTAATGTGTAACTCTCGCAGGTTGAAATATTTAATCAGCTGAGACCTTTGGGGCATTCAGATTGAATAGTTTGCTGTGATAAAAGGGAGCGCATTTATGGCCTAAAATTCCAGGTAGTGCAAGTATTTTGAATGCATTATTAATACTTTTCCCCCCATCCTCTACTTCTGTAAGTAGAGGGTGTCCACAAGATGTGTCTTCTGGAAACCACAAGTAATGTATTCATTGATACTGAGCAAGAGGTGAGACTGATTACACTTTCAGTCTTCACAGGAGCAAATGCAATGTTTTATTGATGGTGACAGATGAGTCTTACAGAAACACTTTGAGCTAAATGGTGTTCTTGTCACAGAAAGATACTAAGATAGCATAACATGTTTTTGCTTGAGAATAAATGTTTTCTAACTCTCATTCATACATTTCATACAATGATTTTAAAGTATAATGGTTCTGTCTGGAATATTCCAAATTCAAAAATGCTGAACATCAGAATTAATTCAACAAACTTTATACCCATTTATGCTACTTTATACCCAAATGCTACTTTCTTAGTGAAGCTGCCTGAAATGGAAGGATAGACGAATGGCATACTCTTTCAAATCCTTTATAGACAGATTTTCTATGTGAGATCCATACTATCTGTGTCGTACTGAAATAATTAACCTTCTGTGGTTAAAAGTTTCTAAGCGAAAGTGAGAAGTGTAGGTATGGATACTTTTTATTTTAAAATTTTTATGGTAGTTGCCTCGGGGGTTGAGCAAAGTGCTAAAGAAGTTGGTTTAGCAGTCTTACCTGTAATGTTTATTTAACAACAGGTTGCTGAATAGTTGGGTAATTTGTACTTTATCATTGATTCTCCACAGGTATTCCGGCCCTATGCGAAGCACTGGCTTGGTCCATTGCTGCAACTTGTTGTTTCTGGAAATAATGGAGGTGAAGGGATTCATTACATGGTAGTGGAAATAGTAGTTACAATCCTTTCCTGGACAAGTGTAGCCACTCCCAAAGTAAGGAAATATGAAATTCATTTTTATTATTGAGACAGTTTGGTAAAGAATGGCTGAGTTTGTTTTTATGCTCTTAAATAATTTTATACATTTTATACAATTCTTTTACATATTAACTTCAAGCACAACTTGTTTACTTACTTGCTTTCACAAAACAATGTATGTCTTCTCAGAGTCTCTGTTTGTTTTTGGTCCTGGTCTTTCTAGGGGAATATTAAAGATGAGATTTTAGCTAACAGGTTGCTTGAATTCTTGATGAAGAATGCATTTCACCCAAAAAGAGCTGTGTTCAGACACAATCTGGAAATCATAAAGACAGTTATAGAGTGTTGGAAGAACTGTCTTTCCATACCTTACAGGTAAACATTTAGACAATTGCTTTCTTTTGTCAATATTTCAAAAATATAAGTGGAGGGTATCAAAGGACATGGGAAGGTAAATTCAGCTGCAGTGGTAAACTTTTTGTCCCTGCAGTGAACAATAGAACTTCAGAACCAAACTCTCCAAAGACTGTAAATTAATTTGAAAAGCAGCAAGGAGAGAGATGGGAAAACATGTAAAGGATTATAGTGGCAGCAACAAAAGCAGGAGTAGTCTCTGCAAAGACTTTTTTATTTGAAGTTTTGGATATTATCACTGAATATTGGTGCACTCTTACTAAGACTTGTGCTATCCGCCATGCTCCTGAGCATGTCAAGCATTTGTGTGGGCTTACAATCTCTTTTCAGTTTTTTTGGAGTGGGTTTTTTTGCAAATACTTCTTCATTGAAGCTAAATTTTATTGCTTTCTGACAATATCCCTTTGGTGGGTTGTACATGTATGTATATATCCCTGTATACAAAGACAGTGAGTGATCTATGTTGTGTCTATTTTGGGGTTTTGATGTATATCATTGCTTTTGTGTTTTTATCCAACAGTTTAATATTTGAAAAGTTTTCTAGTGGAGACCCTGATACAAAGGACAATTCAGTGGGAATTCAGCTGCTGGGAATAGTTCTTGCTAACAATTTGCCACCTTTTGACCCAAAGTGTGAAATAGATCGTATCAGGTGAGAAATGTGGGGTTTTGTGCATGATCTTGAAAAAATCTTATGCCAAAGAGAGCAAGTTTAATTTGTCAGCACAAAGTATGGGAGTTTGTTCTTTGGAATCCTTTGCCCCATCATACCTTTGCTATCATCTGTCAGATGTAGTACTTTTCTAGCTACAAGTTGCAGGCCACATTTATTTTGGAAAATATCTAGAAGGATGTATGCTTTTTTACAGTGGGTCCAAGGGTTGCCACTTTGTGGAAATTAATAGAGTCAGGAATTGTTAAAGCAGGGATTTGAGACACTGCAAGTGGAAAATCCATGTTGTGCTATATTCAGCTTTTCTGAAAGCAGTCACTATTTCTCTAGGCAGCTCAGATGAATGTTCTGCTTCAGTTTAAATTTGTGTGCTGGAGTAGTGGCTTACAGAAGGTTTATCTTTTATACTAGGTATTTTCAAGCTTTGAGCAGCAACATGGGCTTAGTGAAGTATAGAGAAGTTTATGCAGCTGCAGCAGAAGTTTTGGGACTTGCTCTTCAATACATTGCTGAGAGAGAAAATGTAAGTGAACTTTATTTTGTGTTTTACTATTCCTGTCTTAATTTTATGTTCATCTTTTGTATGACTACTCAATTCAGATCCAAAAATGAATGTATTTAAAACTCAACAGTTTTTATCCAACAGATTAATTAAAGACTTAAACTACTAACTCAACAGGAAAAGATTTTGAGGGCAGACTTAAGTGCAGAATTTTTGCTTTGCTCTTTTGGAGCTGACAGTGAATGATCTCTTTCTGAGGCTTTGTTCAGCTTTTACCAGCCAGCAACACTAGCATGGTATGTTTTAAAGTTGGGGAGGTTTTAAGAGGAAAAAGAAAGCAAGTTGGGAGGTTTGGAACTACCTTTTGAATAACTGTATCTGAATCCAGTTATTTTATAGGTAGCAGATAAGGTACATGCAAAACTGTTACTCACCATATCCTACAGTGCTAGAACTGAGGGATTGTGCTTGATGATCACAGACGTCAGTTTGAGACATAATGCTAGAAGTACTTCTTTACACAATAGTTAGTCAACTTCTGGAGTTTGGTGCCAGATAGGTTCTAGGGGTAAGCAGATCAGCAGGTTCAAATGGAAATTAGACAAATCCATGCACAAAAAATGTCATTGACAGGTTCTAAATACAACAGGCAACAATGTACACTCAAAGATCCCTAATCTAATGACAAATGCATGTTGGGTTGTATAAGAGAAAAAGAGGACAAAATGCAGCTGGAATCATGTGTTCCCCCTTAATATAATTTATTACTGCCATTCCAGACAAAAATACCAAGTTGTTGGCTAAGTGGGCTATTAGCCTGACCTTGTAGGTTATTCTTCCTTCTCTCCTTATTATCCTTACTTCTTTCCCCACTTAATTGTGTTCTGGTTGTTCTTTCACAGTTTGTAGAGCTTATTTCATAAATCTTCGTAAGTCTTTCTCAGTCTTTCAGGTTCCATTATAAGCAGTATTTTGAATAAATGAGCAAAGATGGTGTAAATTTTATCCTGAACAAGGATTATTCCTTTGATGTTAGTTACAGGTTGCTGGTTGTTTTTCACTTTTTTTACTAAAAATGTCTTATTTTTTTACTTTCATTGGTTGTGTTTTAACCAGGCAGAGCTGTACAGAACCAATGAAGCACCATAAAGGTTGAGTTGGATAGATTAGTGAAATGCACTAGGATCAAACAGTATGGCAGCAGAACAGTGTGTCATTAAGGTGGTTATGAGTTTCATGGATATCCTTGTCTTACTGTCTTTCTCATTTTCAGATACTTGAAGATCCAGTTTATGATTGTGTTATAAAACAATTAAAACATCATCAGAACACGCAACATGATAAGTTTATTCAATGCTTGAATAAAGTTGTTAAGAATTTTCCACCTCTTGCTGACAGGTATGTCATGATTTATGTGGTATGTTGACTGTAAATCTAGAGGAATAATAGAAAATAACTTGCTTTTCTTTGTGGGCTTCTGGTTATGTTAAGGTTTATGAATGCAGTATTCTTTTTGATACCCAAACTTCATGGTGTGATGAAAACCTATTGTCTGGAAGTAATAATGTGCCGGGCTGAAGAAGTTCCTGATCTCCACTTGCAGTTAAAGAGTAAAGACTTTATCCAGATCATGAACCACAGGTAAGTGGTCATGTGATTATGATGGATAGTCCAAATTTCTTGATAACATTTTCTGTGCTGCCCACAACATTTTTACATTCAGAAGCATTTATAATTCACCTTCATTTTTTGGTCATTGTTCCCCTAATTTGGGCTAATGTAACCTGGCAATTAAGATGGTTAGCTCATTGTGAAAAACAAACAAAAGCCCCTAAAATGGCCTCAGGGTGAAACACTAGTGGGATGTCAATATCTTTAGTTTGTATTAGTTTACTTATATTCTTAGGTTGAACTCAAAAGTATTTATCTAAAGCCTTTTATGCAAAACCAAATATTGTTGCTAAAATGTAAACTGATCTGCTGGTTCTGTGTGTAGCAGTGATGAGAAAAGCAATGTAACTGGGCTTTTTTTCACTCTTCTTTTAGGGATGATGAAAGACAAAGGGTTTGTTTGGATATAGTGTACAAGATGCTGTCTAAATTAAAACCAGTAGAACTTAAAGAACTTCTGCCTGGAGTGACAGGGTTCGTTTCTCACCCTTCTGCAATATGTCGACAGCGCATGTATGATATCCTGATGTGGATTTATGATAATTACAGGTGGGTGTTCACTGCAGATATTGTCTTTCAGTGGTTTGTCACAGGCAGAATGAAAGTGTTTGTAAGCATCTTCCAACTTCATGTCCCTTGGTGAGGGATTTTTCCAGTTGTCAGAAGAGAGCCTGTGATTCATCTTACTGGCTCTGGCCTTTGGTGACAATTTTATCACTTTTGGTAAGGAATAAATACTGGGACCAGAACTAGGATGTTGCATCAACACAGCAGGATGGCATAAGAGGTCTTAACTTTGGTGCTCCAGTGTTTTTTCTTGTTGCTGGAATTTGTAACTAATGAAAATTATACATTAAAGAAATTTGCTTGTAGGTAGAAGATATATTAAGGCACATGGGCATGATCTGGATCCTTTCAATCTGGTAGTATAAAGATGGTCTTTCTGTTTGACCCCTTAGATAAGGGAACAGGCACATACTCAGTCTGAGTGAGTTGCTGTTGAATTATCTAACTTAGTTGGGTTTTATGTGCTTTTTCCCAAGATAACTACTTGAATGGACAGTTATTGTGAAGAAAAAGTACAGGCAGTTTTTACTCCAGCATCACCTGTGAAAAGCATCCTCTGCCTGTTTTTTCAGATTCAACCTTGCAAACTTCATATTAAATAACGTATTACTTAGGTTATTAGATTATTTCTTTTACAAATAGTGGAGATACAAGGCATTTTTTGGCAAGGAAGAGCTCATGTTACGTTGTCGTGCCAAGTTGAGATTTTTATCAGACAGCATATCCCTCCTTTTTGTCCCACCATCCTCATCCTCTTATTTTGCTATGGATTGTTTAAGAGAAGTCATTAAGAGATATTTTTCTCCTACCATCAGTGATCCAGAAAGTCAAGCAGATGATGATTCTCGGGAGATACTCAAAGTGGCAAAAGAAATGCTGCTTCAAGGACTGATTGATGAGAATGCTGAACTGCAGTGAGTAAAGAGTGTTGTGATAACTCTCTGTTATAAAAATACCTACATTTCTCTTACTTACTCAAAAGAGTTGATTCTTAGAGGGTTTTTAAGTATTTCAATATAAAAGAGTAACACTGAGATAATACTATTTCCTTTTCTTCCAGTAAGTTAGTTTATAAAATTGTGTCCTATGGTGTTACACCAAGTGTAAGAAGCATTTGAACGAAATTCTAAGCCATGGGGAGGTTGTTTCACTATATTAAACCTAATTCTACATTAATGTTCTGGAGTTTTTGAACAAGGAGGACCCTGCTATACACAAACACACAGCAGTAGACTAAATGTTGAAGGGTGTTGGATTTTTAGAATTTCTTTCGGTGAAGCAAAAGATAAAAGAGGAGAGGTGCTTCTCCATCCATAGCATTTCTCAAGAGGAAAAAACTTGACAGAAACAATTTTTTCAGAGTAAACCTTTTATATAAGGTACAGAACATGGTAGATGAATGAGGAATTTGGTGTAATTCAGTGGGAGATTAACGGCATGAAAGTGTTAGTTTAAGGCCTTAACAGCTTACTGTTTTGGAGGTTTTTTGCTGGTGGGTTTGAGGTTGTTTTCCCTTTTTAACTTGGCTTTTTTAGAAGTGTCTTTTCTCCCTGTTTGAAGGTAACCAAGAATAACTTTATCTTTGCCTTTACAGATTAATTGTTAGGAATTTTTGGAGTCATGAGACAAGGTTGCCCACAAATACTCTTGACCGCATGCTGTCATTGTTAAGTTCTTTATATTGCACCAAGATTGAAACACAGTACTTGAGTCTAATCACAAATTTTCTGCTTGAAATGACTAGCAAGAGCCCGGATTATTCCAGAAAAATATTTGAGCATCCACTATCTGAATGCAAATTTCAGGTGAATTGTACTGTGTTGTCCTGTATGCAACTTTGTGACAAATTCTACTGCTTAATGTAGTTATCGCTTAGAAAAATGGCATAATGAAGGAGATTTTTCAAAGTGTTTTGTGCTCCAAAGTTAACAGGTGCAGCAGTTACAAGTTGTGCACAGTATCAGAAGTTTGATGGTTTTGTGGGGGGCAATAACTGTACTTTCTTTTAAAATATATATAATTAATTAAAATAATTATACCAAGAATAGCTGATTTGCAGAGTACTGAAATACTAAAAAAGAGGGTAGTGGAGAGAAGCACCTTCAACTGGAGAAATACTGTCAAGAAACAGGAACTCTGGTGCAAGAGCTGTAAATCAGTCCTCAGCTGGCCAGTCTAAATTAGTGAGCTTTTTTTACTGAGCTGTGGAGAACTTCTACATGTTTGTGGTTTGTTAGGGTTTTTTTAATATATATAGTCAAGTTCTGCCCCTATGCCTGGGGGGGTGCTTTGGTTTCTAGACTGTAATATCTGCTGCCCTGCTCAATGAAAAAATGCAGAAAGCCTCCATCTTTATTGTTCTACTGGAAATATTTCTTTGTTCATAGGACTTTGTAGTTGATTCCAGCTGGCGTTACCGAAGTACTGTGCTCACACCAATGTTTGTGGAGACTCAGGCTTCACCAAGTGTGCACAGGAATTTGTCACAGGAAAGATCCCTTTCTCCTTCTGGGTCAGTTGGTGGGCAAGTGAGGGCGACCCAAAGGCAATATGAATTTACACCTACACAGCATGGCAGTAAGTCCAGACCAGTGTTTTCTGAAATGTTCTTGTTTGCTGTAGGAATGATGTCATTTCTGTTGCATATGATTTCTTTAATGTAAAAGTGTTTAGAATTTTGTTTTCAAGGGCTTTTTTTGTGTGGTATGAGAAAAAAAATCACATTTTTATTAGTCTCGTACATATTTCATGTTCTGCCTAATGTTAAAGAAACACTGTCTTACCTAGAAGCTTGAAACCTGTTCTGCCCTTAAACACTAGGAAATTATATTTTTGGGAGAGAAAAAATAGATGTTTTCACTTTATTTATATCTGAGTATGTTACAGCTTTTTGGCAATTTCTTTTTACAGGTGGTAGAAGTTCTTTTAATTGGCTAACTGGAAGTAGCATTGACACATTGGCAGAGTATGCAGTTCCTTCATCCTCTGAATCCTTGTCTTCATCCATGCTATTGGTTAGCAAACGGAGTGAAAAATTTAAACAAGCAACCTTTAAACCAGTGGGGCCAGATTTTGGGAAAAAAAGATTGGGTTTGCCTGGAGATGAAGTGGATGGCAAAACTAAAGGTCTGTAAGCCTTATTGTGCAGTTTATATGTAATTAATACACTTTTATAAACCATCCTTGTTAGTTATTTGGCTGGCAGTCCATTATCTTTGAGACAGTCTAATTGAGGTTCACCTTGAGAGATTTGGTTTCCAGGAGTGTGTGATGATACATAACTTGTGACAAAAAGCTAGGATTGTGCTAGGAATTGTAAAATTATGTGTTGCTTATTGAAAGAACTGACTGGGTAAGAAACCAGATCTCTGTATTCCTGCCTCTCCCTAAGATGATCAGATCATGAATGTTGGGGAGTTCTGTCTCTCCTATTTTAAATGTAGCTCTTTAAAGAAGAGATCTCTTTAAACATATTTTTAAACTATTTCAGCTGTGCTGATATGATCTCCAGCATTTTGCAATCTGTCATTAGAAGTCCTTGCTTATTTCTGAGAATGCTCCTTCATCCACTCAGTCAATAAGTGAAAAGTATCAGTACTGCTCTGAAGTGACTTAGGATCCTTCTCCCTCTTTAACCCTTGTCTACTTTGTCATTTAAATTTTGACCAAAAGGATGACATTAGGAGGTCAGGCATAGAGCTACGAAGATCAACCTTTTCAGTACCTGAGAAGTGTTTCAGGGCAGTTACGATTGTGGTTAATGCAGAACTTCAGAAATAGAGATGTCAGTCTACCTTTCAGTTAGTCCCTGGTCTTCTGTCCAGGAAAATACCAGTTACAGTGGTATGTTTTTGTTTGCTCACTCTCCTTTTCTAGGAAATGGACTGCATTGACAGTCTGTTAAGTGGCCTTTCCCCATGATTGTCCTGAGCAGGTGTTGATCCAGTGGCACTTCTGTAATCATAATGTAAAAAATACAGTACAATATTTGAATATCCTTTAGCATCTCTTTTATGTAGGGAGTTGTATACTTTCTGAAATATAGTGCAAATGCCATACATGCCTTTGAGAGCTTAAAATAAATCTGGGCATATGGGGCGTATTTGTTCGTAAGTTTTAGTGTCCTTCCCAGTACAATAATTTGATTTTTATACCTCATCCATGAACTTGAAGTCTCTATATAAATGCCTGTTACCTCTTCTCCGTCTTGTTGAAAGGCCTTGCACTGAGTTGTTTGCTAGGAAATTTAGGAGACTAGCTAGTAAGCTAGTAAATACAGAGATGATGTTTGTTTTCATATGATGCTTTTGCCTTAAATCTGAAAGGAAAAGCTGTGGACATGATCATATGGTTCCCTAGGTATAGAAGAACGAGCAGAAATTCTAAGACTGCGGAGACGTTTCTTGAAGGACCAAGACAAAATCAGTCTGATTTATGCCAGAAAAAGTCTGGCTGAACAGAAAAGAGAAAAGGTTTGTCAATCCAAATGGGTTTAAATCTTTAAGTCTCAATGCCATTTGCAGTCTTGTACTTCAATTCTCATGATAACTTTGTGAACATAGGGTAGGTGTAAGGTACTGGTGGCTACTTGAAGAGCTTTAGAAGGTTTAATTTGGAAATAATGCTATTTATGGCCTTAAAGCTAAATTATGTTACTTAGCATGGGCGAGAAAAGAGCTGGATGATAACACTTCCAGTCTACCACTTAAAGTGCATGAAGTAGTTTTATGTGCTGGAGTCCCTAAAAGCTATTGGGAAGCCTTTTACAATTGTCATTCTATAAACTAGGAACCTTGGAGCTACAATGCACTGCAGAAATAGTTGGAGAACATTATCCAGTATCTGAAGGTGAGCTCAGAAATATGGTACAGCTGGTGGACTAGCCAGAACTGGTTTGAACTTTTAACCTGAAGGAATGTCAGTAATAATCATTTGCTGAGTGTTTATCAAGGCCAGAGACTTACTACTTTGTGGGTTTCCTGGTTGTGTTATGTACTTACAATAAATCTAAGTATTTTTAAGCTCTGTAGCAGTTTTTCAGAGGCTCCTGTTACTAAAAATAACACACATTATCGTCAAAAAATGATAGCATTTAGTCCCAAGAGCAAAGTCCCAGGATTGAGAGCTACCAGTTTGAGACACTCCTGTAATACTCTGCAGATGCAGACAACTGTGTAAACAGAGCTTATGTCTGGAAGAACCACACAAACATCTATTTTAGCCCTTTTATGTTTACTTGCAGGCTAAAGCTACCATTTCCTCCCACCCTACAAGAGAGAACCTGTAAATGCGTTCTGTATGACAGTCCAAAATACAACCAACAAAATCCCCCATCTTTTAAACACTTCCAGTGATGGTGCTTCCACCACTTCTGTGGGAAGCTTGTGCCAATGCCTGACCAATCCTTTGGTGAAAAACTTTTCGTAATATCTAATTTAAATCTCTCCTGGCACTGCTTGAGGCCATTTCCTAACTATTTTTAACATATTTAATGCATTTCAGGAGATGAAATCTGAGCTGAAGATGAAGTATGATGCCCAGGTTACTCTGTACAGAAGTTACAGAGTGGGAGACCTTCCTGACATCCAGATTGAATACTGCAGTCTCATTGCTCCTCTGCAGGGCCTTGCCCAGGTCTGTCTGCTTTTCAGAGGTCATTTGTGAAGTTTTCTGGTCCTGTAGGGAAAATGTTATGTAGCTGGGCGACCACTTCAAAAATTGATTTGTAGTTTTGCAGTCAACCACTGTGATGCACATTTGAAGACCGTTTTGAGGGAGTGTTTCTCCTATCCCTGTGCTGGTGCAGTGTTAAGAGAAGAGGCTTTGTTGCTTGCCCCACCTGAGCAGTTGAGGACTGGAGACAGCTGTTGTCCATTTCCTGCAGGTTCCTCTGCTTGAGAAACAGATGGTGGTCTCTGCAGACATTGTTGCAAAGGACATCTCACTATACAGAAACAAAGCAGCCAATTCTCTCCTATTATATGTCTGTAACAGACTTGTAAAAATACAAATTAATTTAGTGTGACTGAGACTGGACTCAGACTGCTCAGTAAAGCTGATCTAACATTCCTTTTCTTACATGGGAGTGGTAGAAACTGCAGACTGAACTAAACAGTAGACTGAATCCCATTTTACAGTCTCAGAGAAGTCACAGCCTTCCTGATTACCTTTGTAGTTCATTACTTTTGATAGTCTCTTATCTCTCTGTAAAGGGCGGAAGTAGCACACTCGTGAGTTACCTGAATAGCATTAGATAAAGAGTTAGACCAAATTCCAGACCCAGGATAGACCAAGATTTATGGAATTATGTTACACACACAAATGAGTTTCTGCATTGAGAAAATAACTTTAAACCTCAGATGAAATTGTCTCTCTGTACAGGCAATCTGTCTCTATGTTAGCTGCCTCAGTTTTCAGGATGAGGTCTCCTCATACATTGATGTTTTCTGTTTTTTCCTGAAACTCACTTCATGTACTGTGGTGTCCCTAACATGATATTGGGTGTCTGGTTCCTGTAATGGGAGTTGTGAGTATGTGAAAATTGCAAATTCCACCCTCTCTACTACCAGTCTGGCCTGAAACCTGCATTGCCTTGGAGTTTCTTTAAGTAGAATTAAACTGAGATTTGAATGGGTAGTACAGTATTTTCCAGCATAGGTGAGATGCTTGCCAGGCTAAATAGTCCACTCCCAAAGAGTGTCTAGGGATTAGGTACAGGGTGGGTCATATCTTTTAATTTTGTTTATTAGTCTATTGTGTCACAGCAAACCTCAATGACCTTACTGTTTTTGTTGTAATTTACAGAGAGATCCAACGTTTGCCAAGCAACTTTTCAGCAGTTTGTTTAGTGGAATTTTTCATGAGGTAAAAAAATCTAAAAACCCTTCTGAGAAAAATGTCATTGTCCAGAAGCTGCTGAACGACTTCAATAATTTCCTCAGTATGAGCCTGTCATACTTTCCACCATTCATTGCGTGCATCCAGGTAAATCCTGATACATGACATGAAAGTAACTGGGTATAATGTCTCTGTCTGAATGTATGATAAACCCAGTGATAGTGAAGGTCTAATACTGGCATTGGAGTTTAAACAGAGAGGGAAGGACAGTTGTTAACCAAATGGGTGTTTCAAGTGACACTTCTTAAGGTGAACAAGGTAGTTCATACCTCTGAATTGATTTTCCAAGGTTTCTACGTTTTCTAATCTCTCCTTTGAGACACCTTTTAGTGTTTTAATTGCATCAGTAACAAGAAGAGGTTTGATTACAAATGAAAGCTGTTTCAATTGAGGTGGGAATTGAGAACAATTGAAAGGGTTTATGTGGGTGTTGTGCTTATCTTCCTGTTTCTGGGAAGTGCTTACTGAGGAATTCTTTGATGTCTTGAGGATATCAGTAGCTGTGACTGTTTGTTGTGAGCCTCTCCTGTTTATTTTTTCAAATTAGTCCCCTGAAGTAGTTGTCTGGGGATTTTCAGTAGTGAGGGCTCACTGAAGGATGAGGGGGTGCACCACAGTTTCACTGAAAAGGAAACACGAGCCTTTCTGTTACAAAAATACAGTGACCTGGAATAGATTGTGGACTTCATATTTTAACCCGGTTTTCAGGGAGATTAAAAAACCTTGTCCCAGCACCTGTTACATACCTGTTGTCACTGTATTTTATGATTCTTATCAACTGTATTGATGTTGTCTGATTCCTAACTCTCAAAAGAATCTTTTTTTCAGTGGCAGCTAATAGCTTCTTTTTTGTTTTGGAAATTTAAATACTCTGTGACAGTAGGTGTCATTCCAAATGCGGGAGAACCATCTAGTTTGAGCTTCTTTGTAAACAGAGAGAAACTTTGCTTCTTAGTACTTGTAATTACACATCTGAAAAAATGTAATTTCTTGTTTACTTTTTTTCTGTGCAGCTGCATAAAAGGTCAAATACTACAGGGATTTTTCTGGGCTGTCTTGGTATTTTTTGAGCCAGCATCTCACAATAGCTATCTGTTAATATTCCCTCTTGACATTGCATTTGTTGGTTCTCTGTCTTGATGATGTTATTTGTGTTGAATTATGCTGTCTAGACCCTGCTAATAACACTGTTGCATTAGACTACTTTTTTTTTTTTCTGAATACACATAAAATGAAGACTCAAGGAGTAGGTATGTTCAATTTCATCAAAAGTACAGACTTTGTAAGAGCAATAAGAGCATCTCCTTGCCATCCTCATCAATAACAAAAGTACAATAGCATGAAGTCCAAACAGCCTGCAAAGCAGTGAGAGGAAGTTTTTTCCCAGTAGGGAATTGAGTTCACATTGATCAAGAGAGCAAGCTGCAAGAGTGTGAGCAAGAGCACAGCAGTGTCAAGGCTTTCATTTGGCTCACAAAGATTGTCCTAGTGGCTTGGCCATTTGAAAATACAGCTTCTCTTTCCTGTGCACCAACAGCATAATATATACAGGCTGGTTTCAGACAGGGTTCCTGCTTTGCTGCTGTTTCCTTATGGTTGTTTGACTTTTTAATCTTCTACAGGTTCATGTCCCATCAGGAGACTAACTTGGTGGGTAAAAAGAGCTGGTTTTGTGTACACATATAATCTTAAAATTGACTGTGAAGCTCTGGAATTGCTTTCAGGGCAGATTAAGAGCCACCTGAAATACTGAAAGAGGTTAATTCCATGACAAAGGTTTATTTAGCCTCCAAAGAGATGCTTGGCCTCTGAAGAACATATAATTGCCTTAGAAATATTTTAACTGCCAGGCCATCTTGGATGCCATTCTCCCTAATCTCTGAACCTATGGTACAAGTAAAGACAGTGCTCACTGCATATGGAGCAGGGAACATTCCCTCTCCTTTCAGAAGATTAGTGGTCAAATAATCACCAAAACAGCACTGAATAGAAAGTTACCTCCTTTGATGTGGGATGGTGTCTGTAAATTTTAAGTTTGGGAGAGTATTCATTCTTGGGACATACCATTACATTTGTACAGTTCTTACAATTTTTCCTGTGCTATGAGAAAGGGCTTTTGGTCTTACCTTAGCAAAGTTGTTATTAAGGTTTTAGATTGTGCAGTTATCACTGTGTTCCTGACATAAGCCCTAAAAGCTGACAGTCGAGGAATGTGTCTGGGGCATGTGTGCTGCTAATTGAAATTGCCTTCATAGTAGCTGAAATATATATGCTATCCCCTCATTGGGATCTGCCTGGTCTGTAACTCAGGAAGCTACAAGAGGCTGTGGGTTTTTTTTCTTCCTTTATTAAGCACAAATTTCTTAGTGTGAGAGTCCCAACTCTATAAATCATGTCAAGAGTTTGCTTATGCCAAGTGCCTCTTTTTTAGTTTTTGTGGTGGTTGTCATTTATCAAAGAAGTGTAACTTGGTGGTTCTCAGTCTCCTGCTGCAATTTCCAAACAGTGGTTTCTTTTCACATAGTATTCTGGAACATACTGTGTTGCAGGAGTCAGTTTTTAATTTTTGTTCTAAAACGTGGTGCTGTTTCTTGTAATGGAAGCTATACTGCACCTCTTCCACGTTGTGAATTTTTTTCTTCTGTTTGTTTAAGATACTATTGCGACGTTTCTTTAGTGGAAAAGAAAATGAAGAAAAAACCTAACACTGACTCTAGTAAACATACTGCTTTCTTGATATATTTACCTGTATTAAGAACAGTGATTTAAGTATTTTAAAAAAACCTTCAAGTAAACAAGAATGTTTATCCCTGAAGAAGAGATTATTCTGTATTTGGACTAATGTTAAATACGATAGAGAAGTATTGTCATGTCTTTCAATCAGGCAGGAGTAGATGAGTGCAGTATTAGAGCAATCTTAACAGGAAGCTGTGATGTGCTAAAACTGGCTCAGTGTGTGGATAGAAGGCCTCCAGCTCAGAGAAGACATTGTGGTAAATCGTGCCTTTGGCTTATGGCAGGAAAACATCGCTGAATATCTTAAGTGAAGCACAGCTGCTGTGTAGCAGCCAAAATCCTGCCAACAAACAGAAGGAAAAGTTCAGGGTCCCAGTGTGTCCATCTGCCTCTCCCCCACTTTCCTTGTGATTCTGTCCAGAGAGTTGTCCCATGTCCTGGAGCCAAAGAATATGGGATTATTTTGTACTGTTCTCTGTCCAAAGAGCAACAGCACAGGAGGAAAAGATTCCAGTTTTCCAAGAGTTGGGAACTTCTGGAGACTTAAAGGCTTATTTCCAAAGCTTGCACTATAAGAAAAAGGATACCAAATAAGTGATCAGTATAGTTTTGCACCAAGTGGCCACCTGTTGTTTTGTTTTGTTCCACAGGAAATGAGTTACCAGCACAGAGAGCTGCTGGAGCTGGACTCAGCTAATGTGAGTGTGAGCTGCCTTGCAAGTTTGCAGCAGCCAGTGGGCATCCTTCTCCTGGAGCGCGCCCTGATGGCTCTGTCCCCTGCGGAGGAGCCGCCGTCCAAAAGGATGCGTGGGAGGACAGAGCTGCCCCCAGATGTGATCAGATGGCTTGAACTTGCTAAGTAAATTCTTGTTTGAGACCATTTACTCCCACTTAGGTTTGCCTGCTGAAGAACTGTGCTTTTATGGCTTGTGGGATTTCCTTTTTAGTCTTTCTGTCTTTTGGAATTAGATATGCTTTTAATTTCTTCACAATTAATACTGTCAGTGAGAGCAGTTAGACTTGAAAATTGTGCACTCTTATGGTGCTGTCAGACTGCTGAAAAACATCTTGATCATAGCTTTTCAACTGCAGGAGTTTCCACAGTTCAGATACTACCCTACAAGATGAAGTTTATGTAGTTAAGTATGTATTTCTGATCTTACATAATAAATACTTCCTAAAAATTTACTGTTACAAGCCAGTAGTATTACTGCTTATTGAATTATTATTTTTTCAAAGTAGCTTCTACTTGTATTGATACACAGCTGCTGAACTATTTAAAAGATTTCTCTTTTCAATTTTACTAGGCTCTACAGATCCCTTGGGGATTATGATGCCCTCCGTGGCATTTTCAGTGGTAAGATTGGGACTAAGGAAATTACACAGAAAGCTTTGTTGGCAGAAGCAAGGAATGATTATGCTGAAGCAGCTCAATATTATGATAAGGTAAAATGACAGCAAAATATTTTTTTTTCATAAATCTCTCATGACTTAAAATAATAAAATTTTAAAAATTTGAATTTGGAGAAGCACCACATTGTCTGAAATGTCCTTGTGCTTTGACTGATAGTTCATTGTGTAAGGACACTGGGAAC
Source organism: Eopsaltria australis (assembly GCA_034509425.1). Classification (NCBI taxonomy): domain Eukaryota; kingdom Metazoa; phylum Chordata; class Aves; order Passeriformes; family Petroicidae; genus Eopsaltria; species Eopsaltria australis. The sequence goes on from JAVTVJ010000001.1 coordinate 5,969,317, forward strand.
AGATGAGCAGTCACAACAGAGCAGTAAGAGTGATGCTTTCCTTACTGTTTGTTACAAAGCTTCACAAGTGCAATTATCTAGGCAGACAAAAACACATGGGCACACAGCAACCTCGAGAGAGCAAATTGCATGTGCTCATGGCATGAGTCACAGTGGGTAAAACCAAAAAGGGATCTCTAACCTCTTTGTAAAATGTTCACTCATCAAAAATGCAGGTTTACTGAAGACTGCTGCCTGGAATTAATTTATGTATAAACACTGCCAAGCTTGAATTTTCTGCATTAAAGGTTGGCTGTCACACTCTGGTAAATGGATAGATATTTTTATGAGACAATGAATTACAGTTAAGTTGCTGGTAACTTAGAGTTGAAACAGGTTCTTAGCTGGAATCTGTCACTATTCTCCCCTCCAAATTCTTTCCCTAGGCACTCTCCCAAGAAGACTGGCAAGATGGAGAGCCAACAGAAGCAGAGAAGGACTTCTGGGAACTTGCATCTCTGGAATGCTATGACCACCTCACAATGTGGAAGTCTCTGGAGTATTGTGCTACTGTTAATATTGACAGTGGAAAACCTCCAGACCTCAGCAAAACATGGAATGATCCATTTTTTCAGGTTTTTACACATTACTTAATTGATACTGCCCCATTTTTATCTCTGCAAGGATGTCCTATGGTTTTGAGATTATGGGTGAAGATCAGTTGTGTTGTTTGGGTTACTTTATTATGAAAATTAGTGGAGAGTCTGTTGTATTAAAAAAATCTAAACAATTACTTCTGCTTGTTCTTTTTGATGTTTAATTTTTACCTCAAGTCTATGGCAGATCCCATAGGCTCAGCTTTATCATCTCCTCTTTCCTTTTGCAAGTCTTTTTTGTTGCTTTTCTCACTTATATTTGCTTCCTGTTTTAAGACTTAGGAAACCATGGAGTTTGAAACTGGTAGAATTTACTAACAACTTCTTGAGCTATAGGAAAAGGCTGCAGTGATCTGATAGCAAAAAGGAATTTGTCTAAAGGGAAAGCATTTTTTTAATAATTCAAAATGCTTTTATATTTATTTGATCTGCCACTGATAACAAAAAAAATTTGATCATCTAATATTCCAATCCTAGAAATAAAGACTATATTCTCACCTTGTAGGAGACATATCTGCCCTATATAATACGCAGTAAGTTGAAGTTACTGCTCAGTGGGGAGAATGACCAGACTTTGCTAACCTTTATTGATGAGGCAATGAAGACAGAGCAGAAGAAAGCCATTATAGAAATGCACTACAGCCAAGAACTTAGTCTCCTGTACATCCTGCAAGATGATTTTGACAGAGCCAAATATTACATTAGCAATGGCATGCAGATCTTCATGCAGGTAATAATGTCTTCTATCTGTGGTATGGTTTTTATGTGTAAACTCCTGGAACAATGAAACTGCTGTTGCTATTACTGCTGCTAGATTATACTCTCAAGAGAAACACTCACTCAAATACAATGAAATTTAGGTGCCTTCTATGTCATATGACAAAACTTCTTTTGAATTCACTGTTTGCAATGATGAAAGGCGAGTGAGCCAGTGGAGTGCGTCCTCCTGTTTTAGTTTTTGTTTTGCTGATTTAATCTTTTATACATTTTTCAAATTGTTTGTGCAGACAATAAAAGTTTTATTTCATTCATCTTTTCGGGGCCTCTTGTCCCCAGAACAGGTTTGCAAAGATTATTGCATTGAGAAGTTACAAATTCCATCCATTACCAAGTTCTGATTAGACTGTAGGACTTTGCTAAAACCTAGGGTAGGAATTGCAGCTAGAATATGCCTCTGTGCTAGTCTAAAGCAGAGTTACTCTCTGTTTATGGGATATTAAATTACTTGTAAGAGATTGGGTTCTAAAGCATGACATACAGCAGCATCAGATCAATAGTTTGTAGAGCACTGAATAGAACCATGCTTTAAATTCTGTCTTTGATTCTCTCCATTTCTTTTCAGAGTTACTCCAGTATTGATTCCTTGTTATATCAAAGTCGAATGACTAAACTGCAGTCTGTACAAGCTTTGACAGAAATACAGGATTTCATCAATTTTATGACTAAGAGAAGTAAAGATTTTTTTTCTCATGCAATTTTCCTTTTGTATTCAGTAATCGTGGTTTCCTGAACTTTGAATTTCTGAACTGCTGTTTGAAGGAGCATAAGTCTGGAATTACTTCTTACTGTCTTCTTGTTTACAGTTTTGTAAGATAGGAATGAACATAACTTTGTGTTCTATTGCAAAGTTTAATTAGCATAACTCTTGTGATAAGAGTTAAGCATCTCTCTTAAAAGTGTCAGTAAAAGTTTTAAACTGTTTTTTGTTGGAGTAACTTTGAGTAGTAAATAACAGCAGAGATAAAATGGATGTGGTATTTAAGTTGTACCTACTGATGTAGGCCTGAAGTACACATTTCTGTGCATAAACCAAATTAGATACTAAATTTAGTTAACAGTTCCACTATATTCCAGCATGTTCCTATATGGAAGGGAAACTACCTGGTGGTGATCCCCAGTGGCAGTTGACACAGATGTCCTTATGGAACCACCTGTGCTTCAGCAATAAACAGAAGTAATGTGATGATTGCAAAGTAGTGTTTTTAGTGCAAGCCCAGAAATGCGAGTGGGTTGCTTAATTGCAGTTTTCTGGTTTGACTGTTAGACTGTTTTGCTTAGCCCCTTTTCATGCTGCCTGGCTTCAGATGCATTTCAAATGTTCTTAATTGATTTCTAGGTAACTTAGCTTCAGAGGCTTCCCTTAAGAGACTTCTCAGAACTTGGACAAGCAGATATCCAGATGCTAAAATGGATCCTATGAACATCTGGGATGATATCATTACAAATCGGTAAAATTGCATTCTTGGGTTAGCTTACGTTCTGTCTGCCTGTTGAGTTCCAGGAAGTGCTTTTTCTAATACTGCTTGTTTTCATATGGGAGGGTTTTGATCCAATATATGACTTTCTTTTTCTTTTTAACTGTGGTAGTAGCTTTCTCAATATAACTGGGGAGTTTGTGTGACTAACTCATGGTGAGGAGCAAAAGGAGGTTGAGAAATGGCCATGGAATAAATTATATTTTGATAGGGAAACATAGATGTTAGTTTAGTCATTTTCTTGCATTAGTGACTGCATGCACTGTGTAAGCTGGCCCATTTCAGCAGCCCTTAAACATATTCAGTAGATTAGCTCAATGTAACATCACCCAAAAGGCTAATCTGTTACGAATAAAAATACTTGCCTACTTTGTAGGCAGTTCCAAAATGAGGGAGCATACAAAACAAGCCCAGCCCTTTCACTCTCAGTGCTTCACCTATTTATGGGAAAGTTAATGACCACGGCTTTAATTGGAAACTTCTGTTGTGCAACTCTTGCTAGAAAGAACAAAGGCTCTCTGGAGACTCTGTTGGATTAGCTTTGAAGAAACTGGAATGCATTTTCAAATTTGAAAGTTTCCTGTCCTTGCCATGGTGTCTGTCTTCATTCCAATTCATTCTTCCAATGCAAATGTAGATTAGTCCTCCTTTCCTGTGTAATAACTTCCTCAGTAGCTCTGCTGATAAATACTGTGCTCTGTGATCTATTTTGTTATCTCTGGTTTCAGGAAACCATGGCTACAGAAGAACTTACTACAGTTCAATATTAGGCAGAATACATGGCATGGCTTACTTTTGAAAAAAATCTTGAAACATTTATGACTTGAAGGGTTGTCAGCACACTTTATGTGATTTTAGAAAACCTTGGTCTCAAATTAGTAGCAAAGGATGTGCCAGGTGCCACTTCAGAGTATAGTGCTGTCCTCTGCTTTGAGTAACAGTCTACATAATGAGTTGTACTATTAAATTAGATAGGACTAGTTGTGGAGTGACAGGATTCAGCATTGATTCATGGTAATTCCCATTCAAACACTGAGGGTGGTTGCTGATCTGTTCTGCAACACAGATTTTGATGTTGGCATGTGTTGATGAGATAAACATTTGAATAGCAGGTTGACATAAAATAGAGCCTGGCACTCACACTAAATAATTGAGACTCCTGTTTGTTTGCACTTGGGTCAGGTTGGAATGCGAGTTATGGCTTGGTGAACTTGGGCAGTAACTAACAAAAAATCCCACTCTATAATGGACATTTTCTAATACTAATCTTGTCAGTGCAAGACTCTCAATGCTCTCAAGGTCAGCCTGACCCCTGTTAGGAGTGTCCAGACTCAGGCCTGTGTTTAGCCCTGCTAAAGGTGATAGCTGTAGTTTGACATTTTTTATTAGCGTTACCTTTGTTTGCTGTTAGGCAGATCAACACTTTTGAACATTCGTTTCCTTGAATGTATACCAGAATGATCTATACCCCTGTTGTTGTTGTGCAGGTGTTTCTTTCTTGACAAACTGCAGGAGAAACTTCCCTCTGACCAGGCCAATGACAGTATGGAGGTGGACGGAGAATACGGTGCTGGTGACCAAATGGAAGTGGATCAAGAGAGTGAAAACATTCACTCCATGATTAAAAGCTGCAAATTTAATATGAAAATGAAGATGATAGAAAGTGCCAGGAAACAGGTGAATATACTGTCTGCTAGCTTCCAGTTTAGTGAGAAAATACATAGAAAAATATGGAAAAGCCTTTTAGGTGGCTTTGGTACCCTTTTGCCAGGGCAAACTTTGTCTCTTTTTGACCCTGCTGTCCAGGACATTTTGAAAGCTCAGAAAAGTCACTTCTACAATGAAAGAAAACAAAAAGATAAATGTTAATTACAAAGTTGATGATACTTTGTCATTACTGGAAATGTGCCTGAAGTCCCCTTTGATCCACAAATGGTTTCGGACATTCTAAAGGGCAAATAAAATATCTGAAATGTTTCAGTCTTTAATGGAAGGGAGGCTTGCAATCAAGAATTGTGCTTTCTTATTTACAAATAATTTCTTCTGTACAAGAAAACAAATTGAATTCTGATTGAACTAGGATAATTTACTTCAATCAGCAAAGCTGAATTTCTCTTTTTTCACAGTTTTCATTACTGCTGTTAGTTAACACTAACAAAGAACTAAAGTTAAGTGATTTAGAAATTTTGGGTTGGATCTGGCTGTTGAAATGACTGAAACAGTCTTTTTGATGATGGGCCCTTGGTGTTTCAAGCTGGAGACAAGCTGAATAATTAAGTCAAGGTCTCCCATCTTCTGAGATGCTGCAGAAATCTGCAGTCATTAATAAGAGTTTATTTTAAGCAATGTGATAAGCAGATATAACATTGCTTTGTTGACTATGTACTCTTGAAGGAGTAAGTGAAAAATAAGATTTCCTTTAATGTTGCCTCTATGAAACTCCTCATCAAAACACAAACATAAGGGATTTTCTTAATGATATCTTAAAACAAGTTGCATTTCCCATATGTGTTTGTACTGCAGAGCAGTTAAATGCTTGTTGAGTCACGCAGCTGGAATTATTTTCTCAGTTTTTCAAACCTCTGTTCTCTTTTGCTTTTCAAATTTCTCCATTAGCACAAATCTGGTTCTGAACATGAGATCCAGCAAGCAGCAAATATCTCTTTGTGTTCCTATAACTTTACTTGTGTTGCTTAAATCTTCTCATCCCTGATTTTGCTGTAGGCAGGTTTTAGTTCCTCTTCAGATATATGGTCTGAAAATTCTCTTAATCTGAATGCAGAACAGCTTTGCAGTTGCCAAGAAGCTCCTGAAGGACTTGCGCAAAGAAGCCAGAATGAGGGAGGACTGGCTGGTGAGGTGGAATTACGCCTATTGCCGCTTCACTCACAGTAGCAGCCGCAACCTGAGCTGCCCTGAACGCCTGCTCTCAGTGTTGAAAACCATCTCCCTGCTTGGTAACAGCCTTCTCTTTGCTTCACCTTGTTTGTTTTACAAAGTTGCTTTGTTGTCCAGTTACCAGCTTTTGTTTTTGAATCCTAACAGAAGATACCAAATCCGACTATCTCAGCAAGAACATAATGGCCTTCCGAAACCAGAATCTTCTTCTGGGTACCACGTATCACATCATGGCCAATGCTCTTAGTCAGGATCCAAGATGTCTTGAGCAAATTGAGAAAGAAAAGGCTGGAAAGATATCACTAATATCAGAAGAAAGTCTTGAGAACCCTAAAAAGGTAAACAAGAGGGGAAGATCTATTAGTTATTTCAGTGTCATAATTACTACAAATTACTACTTCAGTAGGTAGTGATGGCTATGGATAGGTACAGAGCATGTGAAACCCATCTGCTGTTAGTAGTGATTTGTTTAGCAATCCCAGATAGAGAAAGAAAGCGGGGGCGGGGGGGGAAGGCTGTGGTTGCTGTTTCTTCCAGGTTTTGCTCTCCTGGAGTTCTGCATCACTCTAGCCTTTCTAAATAGGAGAATGTTCTTGTGTTTGTGTTTCTCTGTACCTGCATTTTGAGTGGAAGGGAAAGACATAATCACAGCAGCTGCTTGCACAGTGGCCAGACAAGGCTTGGGTTCCTCAAAGAAAGCCTTGATTTCAGCTGGGCATTTGTGACTTGCTTCATGCTCACAGACTGTTCTCATTGATAAAGAGATATTTATAATACTGATACACTTACTTTATCTAAGCAATTCTAATGGAAGAGAGAAGAGGGATTTTTAAGGCAGAGCACATGTCCTTGCCTATTTTGGGTAGGTGTGCATTTGAAGAATACAGTACTAGACGGTGCTGCAACTAAAATTATATTTGCTGTCAATTGTCCCAGATGCTGTGGCATTGATTTCTTGTCTGTCAAATGGATAAAGAATTTGAAGTACCACTGCTGACTTATTTCTACTAACTTCTAAAGGCACCATGAAGACCCTTACATACAGAATCACAGAATGTTTGGGCTGAAAGGGACCTAAAGATCATCTGGTTCCAACCCCCTTGCCATTGACAGAGACCCCTTTCACTAGACAAGATTCCTCAGAGCTCCATCCAGCCTGGCATTGAACACATCCAGGAATGGGGTACCCACAACTTCTCTGGGCAGCCTGTTCCAGTGTCTCACCATCCTTACAGCAAAGAGCTTCCTCCTAATATCCAATCTAAACCTACTTTCAGTTTGAAGCAATTGCTCCTTGTTCTGTCACTACATGCTCTTGTAAAAAGTCCCTCTCCATCTTTGTTGCAGGATCACTTCAGGGAATATGAACCATATTAGTATAAAACAAAAAAAATTTTCTTAATTTTTGTTTTATGATTGTTACAAGTAAAGCAGATCAAGAAGAAATTCCTGCAAAAAAAATGGTTTTTAATTTTCAAGTGTGTCTAAACTTAAGCAAAAGCTAGAGTTTCATTTATTAGCTAATTCTTAGGAGTATTCTTCTTTAGGCAATCTAAAGGATGAGCATAAATTTCTTCTGTGTCAGATGAGTGAGATTGCCATACCAGGTATTTCTGTAAGATTAAGATGCTTAGCCTTATTTTAGCTTAGTATTACGCAGCACTCTGACCTTGGTAGTCTCCTTCTACCTGCCTGACTATTTAATTTCATTTACAGCATTTAGTGTGGCCAGAAGGCCCAGGGAAGTGATTGTCCTGCTGTGCTTGGTAGTGCTGAGGCTGCACCTCGAATCTTGTGTTCAGTTCTGGGCCCCTCACTACAAGAAAGACACTGGAGCAAGTCCAGAGAAGGACAGTGGAGCTGGGGAGGGGTCTGGATTACAAATCCTATGGGAAGCAGCTGAGGGAACTGGGATTTTTTTAGCCTGGAGAAAAGGAGGCTCAGGGAAGACCTCACTGCTCTCTACAGCTTCCTGAGAGGAGATTGTAGTGAGGTGAGGGTTGGTCTCTTCTGCCACATCCCAAGTGAGAGGGTGAGATGAAATGGCCTTAAGTTGTGCCAGTTAGGTTCAGATTGGATATTAGGGTGGTTTTTTTGGGGTTTTTTTGGGTTTTTTTAAATTGAAAGAGTGGTCAAGCATTGGAGTAAGTTGTCCAAGGTGGTGGTGGAGTCACCATCTCTCTAAGTGTTCAAGAGGTATGTGGATGTGGCAGGTTTGGATATGGTTTAGGGATGATTGCAATGGTGCTGGATTGCAGTTGGACAGATGATCTTGAAGGTCTCTTTCAACCTTAATGCTTCTGTGATTCTGTAATGAATCCTGCCAAGTCATCCATTGCATGAGCTGCATTAGAAATGTATGATGAACATTACTGTATTTATAATAAGGAAAAAGGCATCAGATTCAAAATAGTTTGACACATGCTTGTTTTTAACACAACTTCCAAGTGTAACTGTTACGCAGATGTTGCAGATATATCTTAATAGGAAAAAAACCCGAAAGTTTTATTATATTTTCTGTTAACTGTTTCCAAAAGCTCTGGTAATGTTAACTTGTTTGCAGTGACAAAAATTCCACTTAACACGTCCAAAGACTAATTTAAGTTTATATATTTCCACTGAAAATTGTGGCAACTAAAGTTCTGGAAATCACTGCTAGAAATAACATCCCAATTTTCTTTTCTTTGTATCAGCTACTCAGAACATCTTAAAACAGTTAAAGTCTTATCTACTCAAGACTTGCAACAAAGCTCCAGTTTCAGAAATTATTGTTCAGTGCTGTGTGCTGATGTGTGGCTTTTTCCTCTTATGGTTGAATTTCAGGTGCTGGCAGGTCTGAACAAGAAGGCTTTTCAGTGTTTCAGCTGTGCCGTGAGGAAGTCGGAAGAGGAGGTGCAGTCCTACTCCATGGACCATGTGGATGTGGTGGGAGTTATTGATGCTTACATGACTTTGATCAGCTTCTGTGACCAGTATCTGCGCAGGGAAGAGGAAGGCGTGCTTGGTTAGTCAGGATTTCTCCTAAGCTCTTGAGATGTATTTATCTGTGATCTGTGAGCTTTTGCTATACCCAGGAGATCTCCGTGAGCACCACAGCTGGAGTTTAAATGGAGCAGTTTGGCCTCCAGTTCAGCAGTATTTGTATACCTTTTTTCACATCCACTGTTACTGCTAGCTTTGATACTCATGGATCACTTGTAGTCTCGCTCTTACTTGTGAGAAATATATCATAGCCAGCAGATGCTCCCCTTGTTCCTTCCCAGACCACAACAGCCTTGTATTTAAAGCAGGCAAGATACCAGCAGTGATGCAGCTTCCTGATAAAGCTAATCCTTACAGTCCCCAAGTACATGTGTTGCAGATGTGTGCAGTTCAAACAGATGGGAAGGAGAACAAAGTAAAAATACAAAACACACTTGAAAAAAAATACCAAATTGTAAAGATGAATGTTTCAGATGATCAAAGACATGGAACAAGTGATGGTGTTTCTGATAATTCTTGTTTAATGTCTCTTGGCAGAAATTAACACTGTGGATCTGCAGCAGTTCCCAGCTATTGTGGTGGAGAAAATGATAAAAGCTTTAAAACTGAATTCCAGAGAAGCCAGGCTGAGATTTCCTAGACTGCTCCAAATAATTGAAAGATATCCAGCAGAGACATTGGGTCTAGTGACACGAGAGGTTGGTTGCTTCAATTTTTCTGGCAGCAAATGTTGCTGTAAATCAAATTTTTAAGGTGGGGGTGGAGGCTGCATACACAGAGAGGTTAGACTGGTAAGTTTTGCTTCAGGGAAATCAGATAAATTTTATCCCGTCATTGTTCCTTGTCTTTTCTGTAACTTAGTAAGTCTAATTCGTATGGACAGAAAATTTTTCTTAGAAATTTAACTTTTTATCATTATTCTGATTCCAAATGTTAGTTTAGGAGTTGCTGGAGACCAACTGTGGTATGCTTTGTCTTTTTTTTTTTTTTTTTTTTTCCAGAATAATTTTAAGTGGGCTGACAAGGGGTGTTAGTATTAGGTTGAGGAATGTATCTTATTCCTGTAGGCTGCATTTCCTGTATGCAGGAAACCAGCAGCTTTTCCAGACTCATTCCATATTTCCCACCTTTCCTTGTCCTTCTTCACTTCAGAGGTTGCTGCAGCTTTGTCTTCCTTTGTATTTCCCACTTCCTTCCTTCTACAACCTGTTTCCATAGCTGTTCCAGGGCAGGATACCACGAGCCTTCCCTGCTGCCAGGGACAGATAAGCTGAGACCTTCTCTGTGACTCATGCCTGTTCCTGCCTTGGCCTGCCTGCCTTTTCAAGCCCATGCCATTGTGCTGCTGCTCCCAGAGCAACAGGCCCTTTCAGAGAAGGAACTCAAGTGAGGCAGAAACTCGGGTTAGTTATCCCAAGGAACTGAGAAAATAGCAGAAAAAGCTGAGGTGCACAAGGTGTGGCCACAGAGAAACACCAATAGTTCAAACAGAGCCTGACACCTGCTGACAAATCTCACCCAGAAAAGGAGCTCACCAGATGTTTATTTATCCTATCCTCTGTCTTTCTGTGAGATAAATACTGGCAATCTGATCTTAAATTTTATTAGAAAGGCTTAAAGATGAACAAAGGGCAAAACGGTGATAGGAGTTTCAGTGTTCTCCTTCCTGGCATTTTTTACTCAAATCAAGACTTCAATCCAATGGTATTGGAACTGAATTCCTTCAGATTTTTGAGTTGTTTGTATGTGATGATCAAAAATTATTGTATTGCATCCAGAGACAAAAGCCACAAGTTTGGGTGTAAAACCTCGTATTGATCAACAGGCTGCAAATCTTTATAATGGAAAACTTACTAAGCAGCAGTGGTGGTGGTAGTAGTAGTGATAGTAGTAATTAAATCTGTGCTTCATCAGGGGATGTTTTGCACACCTAGTTCACAGTCTCTGTTTCCTTTTCACGTTTCTCTCTGTCAGGCTGCACCACGGAGCAGTTTCATTTGTTTGCTATGTTTGGTATTTTCGAGGAGGACCAAAGTTGAAAGCAGTGTCTGTGTTTTTGCAGCTTTCTTCGGTTCCCTGCTGGCAGTTCATTGGTTGGATTAGCCAGATGATGGCACTACTTGACAAGGATGAAGCAGTAGCTGTGCAACATACTGTTGAAGAGATTGCAAATACCTATCCCCAGGCACTCATCTACCCTTTCATGATCAGCAGTGAAAGTTACTGCTTCAAAGATACTGCAGCTGGCTACAAGAACAAGGAGTTTGTAGAAAGGTGAATTTGCAATTGGAGTAGCTCTTTTGTATGTTTTTCATCCAGGAGTGGACAGATTCATTTATTTTTCCTATGCAAACTCTTTTCTTTAGCAAGCATGAGAAATATTAGAGGGTAGTCTTGAGGGGTTTTTTTCATTTAAAGGCACAGAGAAAAGCAATGCAGCAGCTCTGTCAGTGTCAGACGTACTCAGGTTGGTGGCATGAATACTTTATGAAGTGTTGGGTGCATAATCTCCCCAGGCTGTTTGAAGTGAAAAGTTTTCCAAGATAAAGCAAGAAGACCACAGAGATGCAACCCCTTTCTCCTTGTAATTCTGTGCTATTGAATATTTGCAATCTTTCTAATACCATAAGGAAGCAGCTGTGTTTAAATAGAGTAGATACTCATGCCAGGCTTCAGAGAGGGCAGTGAAATGGTTGCATGTTATCTTGGAGAACAGCTGCTCTTGGCTGTGGTGTTTTCTGCTTATTCAGAGTGCAACATGCAGCTTCTCCTAGAAGCCTTCCCGTGTCCCTTTTGCTATGTAGTAACACTTGAGTTAATCCCTGGCAAAAATCAGTTTCTATCACACAATATTGTAGAGCCACTCTTAAAATTTTGGGTGTCTTTTGCCTTTTTCTCAAATCTGATATATCTGCTGAATAAATTTTGCTTAAAATAAAAATACAGTCTTGTGTTTCACAGACCTGTCGAGACGGTGTATAGTCTGGTCAATGCCTGTGTCTGTATCAAGCATGCTTACCACTCACCCACCAAGTTCCTATTTTCATAGTGGGACGTATAATTAAAAAACTGGAGCTATGTGGCATGTTTAGTAAACACATAAACAGTCATGCAGCCCAAGAGGGAATTCCAAGGGAGTCTTACCTACTTACTTATTTTACCAGATTCTTGTATATAGCAGACAGTCTAGATCATTGCCTATCTGCAGGCGAGGTAGTGATGGTAGTTCCTGTTGCATTGTGATTCATTTTTCTCTTCTTTTAAAGGATCAAGAATAAGTTGGACAGAGGAGGAGTAGTTCAAGATTTTGTTCGCTCCCTGGAACAGCTCTCTAATCCTGTAATGATTTTCAAGGTAAAGTGTATTTTTCTTGCCCCCTTTTCCTCTGCCTCTGTTCAGAAGAGTAAGTGCTGGGTGGAGCCTGACAGTTCAGTTGACACCGCAGCCACAGGAAGTGGTTCAAGCCAGCACCAGCTCGTGATGATGATGATGATGTCGCGGTGCTGTCAGCAGCTTTCACTGGTGATGGACTCCCTCCTTTGTGCCAGCTGGGTGCTCTGCTCCAGCCCTTTTCAGCTTTCCCCTTCAGGGTCTGTGCCCTGCCCCGCAATCAGTCTTCCTTAATCATTCTGAAAGCCATACAGAATTATCATTTCTGGCCATCTTTATAATTTTGGAGTACTTGTGTTCAAGTGCTTGTGTTCTTATGCCCTTTTCCTGCTGGGCATGCCTGTCTATGTTCTGACGTGTTTGTCCAAAGGTTTCTTGTCCTGTGTTTGGTGCCACTCCTGGCCCCACAGAGGCTTTTTAGTTAGCACTAAACACCATGGTAGTAATGAGCTAATTATCAAAATAAAGTAGGAACATTTTATGAAGACACAGAATGAAAGCAAAATATTTCCATAGTCTTTTGGTTACTTTTTTTGTTGTCGAAAGACACATAATAGTTGACTGTTACTAAATGCAGTAACCCCAGTGCAAATCTCAGTGGCTTACTGAAGAGCAAGGGTCACTAAATCTTTTCTCAGTACTCATCTGTTTTCTTCTCTTTGCAGGATTGGGCTGAGGATGTCAGAAATGAGTTGTCAAAACCTCAGAGAAACAAAACGAAGCTTAAGGAAATGTACGAAGGAATGTACAAGAATTTGGGAGATTTGGAGGCTCCTGGCCTTGGACTGACGAGGAGAAAGTTTATTCAGGTATATGTGGTTACATATAGTAGTGTTGGCATGATGTGCTTTTCTAGAAGGCCATAGAAAGTCAAAAGAGGGAACCAGATCACAGCTTTTACAGGTGCTGCAGGACTTGATGAGACTTGAATCTAGTCAGGAGTACAGGGATTTCTTTGCTAGAAGCCATGGACTTAATACAGTTCACTTTTCACTTCTAACTGCCCTGCAGGGATAAATGTTCTGTCTTACACAGCTTCTGCCTCTCCTGTCCTGCATGCTGCCAGGTTCTTAGGACCTGAGCCTCTAATCATCCGTGGGAATCTGGCCTTGTGTTTTGTTCCCTGCTGCCAAGGATTTATGAGCACCTTAGGGAGTTTTGCTGTATTATACTACTCAAATCTGCTGCCGATACAAAGTGTTACTTAGCGTTATACAGAAGAGTTACAACTATGAAGAATTAAAGAAAAGACTTTGCAAAACTAAGTTCCAAAGTAGTGAAAATCATTGTAGGAAATGAAGTGACATGTGTGGCAAGAAAACGTAATTACTCTAGTATCATACAGAAATTGTGTGTTTTAGATGCCTATTGCAGTTCAAGTTCAAATCAAAATTTTGATTTGTGATGGTTCTTTGAAAACATCAGCTGTGAATACTCAAGGGCAATCAAGAAAGAGAAGAGAGAACTGAACATGGATTATTTGTACATTGGCATAGCAGCCTTCTCTGACTCTTGCTTCTTGAACATTGTTGTCCTCATCTGCAGTATCCTCAGCACAGATATAGTAAAATTGGATGAGGTTCAAAGTGGCAAGAATAATCAGGTACAGAGTAACCACTGCACAATCAACTTCAGCATTCCTCCAGTTGGAAAAGATGCAATGGTGCCAGATACAATAAAGCTCTTAACATCAGTCCCATGGTTGGACTTGGTGAACTTAAAGGTGTTTTCCAACCCTAACAATTCTGTGATTCTGTCAGGAGTGCCAAACATGAAGTAAATACTCTATGGAAGTGGCAGGTTCAGACCAGTGAGAAGTGTTTCCTCATTCAGTGCACACTTAAGTGCTGAACTGCTGCTGCAGGGTGTTACGGGTGCTTTCATGGGTTCAAACTGCAAGCAGGCAATAGCACGGAGAGGGAGCAGTGCTTTGAGAGCTTTTACATATAAATGCACACTCCCGGGTCCAGAAATCCCTGCAAATTACTGAGGCCAGGAGAGTGATAGTCCTGTGGAAGGAGCATCCACTGTGTGCTTGTACAGTAGGTGCATAGCCCCGTGGCCAGGGCGGGGTGCATCCAGCTGTCTCCCATGTGGCCATCCTCATGTCACATTAGCATTAGATAAACTAACCTGGCTGTCTGTAGGGAAATTCCTTCCCCATGAGCAGGAAAGGTGGAGGATGAGAGTGAGGTGGAGTCGGGAGGAGGTGAGGTGATAATGAAGCAGGGACGGTAATTGGGAGTTTGGGGCACACTAGCCCTTTGAATGTGTTGCTGTGAGATAAGATGGGTCTTTGATGATAATGACTTTAAACTTAAGAGTGGGGGATAAGAATGTGCAGGATGTGCCGGTGTCAGGGGTGGGGGTAGGGAGAGGGGAGCAGCTATACAGGGTAAATGCATAGCAGGGGACACAGCACAAAGGATGTTTGGATGATTTGTGTGCCCACAGAAAAAAAATCCATGGCTCTTTAAAACACTGTAGTGTGCAATGTTAGAGGATGCAGAGAGAAGAGCAAGGGAGATGCTGGAGAGGGATACCAGGATTGTTCCCCTCTGATAAAGGGAAGAGGGAGAGCAATGTTCCTGCAGAGAGTAACTGCAGAAGAGAGTCGAGGTGATGGTGCACAGGCTCTGAATGCTTTGCTTTCACGATGCATTATTATGAAGAAACAAAGTGTGCTGTGAGAATAACTGTATTGTTTATAGTGTCTTTGCTGGGGAAAAAACAAGTTGTCTCTCTTGACTGACACGTAAAATTGCTCTGCTGTGTGGAGTACTTCAGGCTCATAATCTGGAAATAGATTTAGTGATAAAGATTATGTTGACTGTAGCAGTCTCCTCAAAAGGTTAATGTTTTTTGTATTTTCAATTACTGCAGTGAAATAGCTGTGTCTTCATAGCTTGGGAGAAAAATGATCAAGCATTAAAAAAATGTATCCTTCCAAGCCATTAATATCAGGTCCAAGAAGGAACATTTGGTTTTTCTAGAATCTTGAATTATGAACACAGGAAGTCAACTCACTTAACTATTTGTAGATAATACTTACTTGGTTTATTAAATGGATCCATGTGAAATGACTTTGCACTTTTCCTTTCTCAGGATATTTAAAATAGTTTAAAATATGGGTTTACACATTTTATGTCCAAAATTATTACTAAGCAGTAATAAATCCACAAATAATAAATCTGATAGTAAATAAAACATGTAAAACATTTCATAGAATCACAGAATGATTTGGGTTGGAAAGGACCTTAAAGATCATCTGATTCCAACATCCCTGCCATGGGCAAGGACACCTCCCACTAGACCAGGTTGCTCAGGGGCCCAGCCAACTTGTCCTTGGACACTTCCAGAGATGGGACATCCACAGCTTCTCTGGGAAACCTCTTCTGGTTTATATTAAGATTTCTTCCTAATATCTAAACAAGCTGTGTGTGTAGATAGGAAGGTATCATTTTGCTGCTCTTGGGTAGTCTCTAGCACTGTATAAACAGGATTCCTTTCTATAAATGATTGTTAGGTTTTTGGGAAGGACCTGGACAATAATTTTGGCAGAGGTGGTTCAGAACTGTTGGATATGAAGACTAGTGACTTCGATGCAATTGCAACTTCTCTCCACTCAAAAATGAGCAAAGCCCATAAAGAACCTGGGAACCTGAAAGAATGTTCGCCGTGGATGAGTGAATTCAAAGCTGAGTTCTTGAGGAATGAGCTAGAGGTTCCTGGTAGGTTTCCCTTCAGTGTTGATAGTGAACTGTCTCTTACAAGAAAGTTGCTACTCTTGAGCTTTATTTCTTATATTGGCTATATGGCCCTTCTTTCTGGCCTTGAACCTTATCTGGCCTTACTTGAAATAATTCTGTTCTCTCATTATCTCTTAAACATGTTCTTAAGTTGTAGTCCTGATTTTTAAAATTGTGTCTAAATTTGTATCTCTTACCCTAAGAATTTAGTATTTTTCTAAAGGCCTGACTCCAGGAAATCTGATATATTAATCTAATATATGTTTAAATCTACTTGTGTCTTCTGAAACCATCAAGAGCTTGATTCTAACAGTTAAACAAGGAAAAGGCATCAGTAATTCACAGATTAAATCATGCTATGTGTATGTTGGATCTTTTTCACACATTTAAAAGTATTTTTTTCATAGTTGTCATTCTACCAATTTGACAAAATATTTGGATGGGTGTTCTGGTGTCAAACACACTTTCAAATAACATCAGGCTATGTACTAATATTTTTTTTCCACTGCCACTTCAGGTCAGTACGATGGAAAAGGGAAACCACTGCCCGAGTACCATGCAAAAATCTCTGGATTTGATGAAAGGGTATGTTTTTAAGATTGAGTCAAAATCATGTGTGGTATAAATCTGTGTCCATATTCCGTTTGAAGAATTTGACAGTAGCAGGGTCATTGCTTGTTTACACATCTTGCAGCGTACAAAGGAAGGGCTGCAAGTGGGCATTTGTTTTTCTATTATAATTGAGTAACTTGATTATGTCATCTAGGAATGACAGATATGCTTAATTCCAGTGGTGATTCCATAAAACCAAGTCTTCTGTCACTAATGCTCTGCTTTTTTTCTGTCTTTTTCCAAGATAAGTGTAATGGAATCCTTAAGGAAGCCAAAACGTATAACAATCCGAGGCAGCGATGAGCAGGAGTATCCTTTCCTTGTCAAAGGTGGTGAAGACCTGCGACAAGACCAGCGCATTGAGCAGCTCTTTGATGTAATGAACATTATCCTTTCCCAAGATGCTACGTGTAGCCAAAGAAATATGCAGTTAAAAACTTACCAGGTCATCCCCATGACAACAAGGTAGGTGTTTATATTGAAGGGACAGAAATCCTTATGTTAACATCTATTACCTTTGGGATGTTGGAAAGTGAGTATTTTGTGTGCCAGATTCAGATTGAGAGGGTTCTGTGTCTTAGCTTAATTTGGTTTTTTTCTTTTCCTTTTAAACAACATTGAAATTGCTTTGTCTGGAAACTGTTTTTCACAGTATATTTAAATTGGTAGCTTTTAACCTTCTTTTAATAGGCAGTAGAATGTGTTGCTTCCCATTTGTGGTGTTCCTGTAAAGTTCAGCTCTGAGCTACTACTTGTTCTAATCTCTGACTTACTTTGTTCCAGACTGGGACTCATCAAGTGGCTGGAAAATACTTGTACCTTAAAAGAATTCCTTAAAAATAGCATGTCTAAAGAGGAAGATACCAGCTATTACAGGTGATGCTTGGTTTAGCTGTCTGCTGTAATAGAGACCACTGCTAATGGGTTTTGGGATAACTGACAGTCTTGTGGCAGGATTTTCCTTTTTTTTTTTCTTTTAATTAAAGAATAAAAGAAAAACACTTATAAGCAAGGAGGCAGTTTGTACTTCCTGACCCAAATTAGTAATTGTCAACTGTTTGTTTAATGAGTGCCATTGTACCTGGAATATCCTCCACCCAGCTTGTTTAAACAAGAAGCTTATAATTATAATCATGTGTGACGTCATTATCATCACCATTTCCTTATCAGCAGATTGATTTTACAAGGAGAGGATTTTGATCTCTTGATTTGATCAGGCAGGAAATGGACTTAGGTCAATGGGGGACAGGGGAAGGGAGTAGAGACAGAGCTATTCAGGACCTGAGTTCAGCAGTGAGTCAGTGATGGGGGGTAGAAATTGGCAGCAAATGCACAGAACACAACTGTAACAGAGCACTCTCTCTGACTTGATACAAATGCTGGGTTTGAATAAATTACAGTGCTTTCTCGTAATTGTTATAGGAGGTTGAATATTTGTAAAACTGACTTAATTCTGGCATTTCAGCCTAATTCTATCCTGGAATTTAGGAATGTAGTTTAATTTACAAATGTGGTTTTTAGTTACATAATCTCTGTTTGGGTTTGTCTGAGTGTTGTTGTCACCATTTATTTTTACTAATTAACATTTATGGGGCAGGTTGGAGGAAACTCCAGCGTGGAGGTTGGACTCCAAAGAGTCTTTAGTTCTATGGTTATTTGATTTGTGAGCAGTTTAGGAACTGCTGTGTGATTCACTGTTGTGAACAGCAGTGGTATTACGTTGATCTCAATTCACTGAGTGGGAAAGTGAAAGAGGACTCACATGGAACCATCTCATGAAGGAAGGAAATTTATAATATGCTCACTGTAGAAGATCAGTGTCTTTCTAAAAGCAGATCATAATTTATTTTGAAAAAAACCCTTTGCTTTATGTATATAGACTTTAATGTTTTCCTGTATGCTATTCAGTCATGACAATTAAGACATTTTATATTGAACTATAAAAATGGCAGCACTCACAAAGGAGAATTTTGGTCGGGGTGGGGGGAACAACTTTCTGAATTTTTGAAATCCTTTATCCCAGAATGATGGGCTATAGTCCATAACTGATAAATATATGCTTTGGAAGGAAGAGAGAAGGTGGCTGCTCTGCTAAGTTGCTGCCTCTGTGGAATAGAAGTTTCATGTCTGATGTATTTAGTTAAGATGGGAGAAAAGCATCAAATTATTCCATAAGCAGTGCAACTAATGGATAATGGCTTCTTATGGATTAACCCCTACGTTCAAGCACCTATTCCTCATTTTTTGTGCACCCTGAGGAGATACCAAACTGCCTTCCTGCATTCCCTGCCCATTTTAATGGACAAAGGGCAGCCTGTACTGCGGTGGACTACATAATGCTTCTCAAAGGCTACAAGACTCTGTCAAAAATACCTTTCCCTCCCTGGAGAAATTATTTTGGATCTTTCTTCTGGAGGCAGCATCTAATTTTCACAGTACCTATTGACAAATTAACACCTTTGAGATGTCTAATCTTCTGTCAGATATGACTGAAGTGTGTTCAAAGCTGGGGGAAGAAGATGAATGGATCAGCCTATACTCTGACTGTGTAAACTTCATTTCCATGGCAAGGCTAAAATTAATGTAGGCTGTAGCTTCCTGACTCTGCCTTTGTATAAAAATCTCATGGGTCAGAGCAGCACACAGTCTGTGGATAATCAAACAGAGTGGTGATATCATGCAGGGAAATCATCAGTGCTTCTCTTCTTTTTTTGTCCCTAGCCCAAGAGGACCTCGTGCTACCTATTCTGAATGGCTGTCCAAGATGAGTGGGAAAGCACAGGGCATCTCTCGATACCATGCTATGTACAGGTGGGTTTCAGAAGAGAAATGCTTGTGAAATACAGAGGCTAGAATGTGCGCACACACACAGATGTAGAAATTCCAGGGAAAAAGTATGATCTGCAGTATAATATGATGGCTAGATCTGATTTTTGCTCATTTTACTGCTTTGTCTTACTGGAGATGCTCTGCAAAGTTCCTCTTGCCAAAAAGAGCACCGGAATGCTTCCAGAAGCTTGCTCACTTCCTTTAGAAAGTCTCTAGAAGCAGATGCTGCTCTTCAACTTTTTTTTCTAGGCGTCTTGTTCCTGATTATGCAGTTAGGTAGGCTGCCTCAGAGTCCAAGCATCTGCTGGAGTTGGATGGAGAAAATCACCATGAATCACTGAGAGTTTAAGAATATTTGATGGTTTAGGTCTTGACTTGAGCATCCTCTCAGAGGAATTTCCACACCTACCTAGATCTAGCACTGTGGGTGGTGAAGTGTCCAGAGAAACCTTTCTGATAAGCTCATAACCTGCTTAAGCAAGGGTCTTGCTTTTTAAAGGAAAACTTTGGTTTGTTTACTGAATCAATACTTGTATTCAGATCCAGAATGTGCTTTTGAAGTAATTCCTAACCACCCCCACTCATCTTCAGTCTGCTGCTTTAAAGAGCTGTTCTCTAATTCTCAACTCCGCTCCTTTCAGAGGGAAGTAGACTGGAAGGAAAGCACCCAGCACATTTCAGCTCTCACAAGCATTCAGAACTGGACATGGGCTAGGACAAAGCCTCCTTCCCCAAATCTGCATGGCATGAGTGCCCTTAGCACCAGTTCTTTAGTTTTGTTGCTTCCCCTCTGCTGCACTACTCTTGTGTCAGTACAGCCTCAGCATACTGCTGAGAGATTTAACTGGAGCCTTAATTCCTCTGCTTGGAAGAGACTATCCAGCCAGAAAGAACATGATTGTTTTGCTGTATTAAAACTTGAACCATCCACTTAATTTGGGGGAAAATACAGAAAAATACCTACTCTTTTGTATTCATAAATGTCAGTCTTGAAAATACCTGTTGGGAGAAAGAGGGAGGATGGGGCACTTCTAAAATTTGGGGGATGAACCCTTTGTGGCTTGCTGTACTGTTAACTGGAGTAAGCACTGCACGCTGCTACGGTCACGAGCATATCTTGCCTTCCAACATCCAGCAGGCTGTTATTCCAGCAGCCACCTGTATTTCTCCACTCCTTTGCAGAAATGCCAGCCGCACGGAAGCAGTCAAAGCCTTCAAAAGCAGGGAGAGCAGCGTTCCAGAAGACCTGCTGCGGTAAGTGCTGCTGATGGCTGCACCTTGTGAAACAAATGTTGGTGTTTCTCTGCATTCAATAAGTGAGTTCTCTTTTGTTAAGGCGAGCCTTTGTGAAGATGAGCACGTCTCCTGAGGCCTTCCTGGCCCTGCGCTCCCATTTTGCCAGCTCGCACGCACTGATGTGCATCAGCCACTGGATTCTTGGGATTGGAGACAGGCATCTGTCCAACTTCATGATTAACAAGGAGACAGGTGGCATGGTGGGAATAGACTTTGGATATGCCTTTGGTGCAGCCACACAGGTATTTGTTTTCAAATTTGTTATTTGTTACAGCTTTCGTATTCGTTACATGCGTGTAGTCTCGGTACCAAATTTGGTGCTCTTCGGTTGCCATTGTTCTGGTGCAAAATGATCTTCACAAGTTATTTCTAGTTAATTGAACAAAATATCTGAGTCCAGATATTCTCAGACAAGCAGTGAGCTATAGAACTCCAGAGAGTCAATATGGTGGTGTTTTACGTAGTTCAGCCATGCTTTCAACCACTGTCACTGAATACTCATGACGAGAGCTTTGATGTCACAACTTGGTTCAGTTCTACTTTTGCATGTTATTTTCAGTTAAGTGACAAAGAGGTTAAAAAGAACAAAATATTCCCGTCTAATCCTTCAGTTCCAAGGTTTCTTACTTCTTGTTTTCTTTTGACTGTCCTTCCCCTTGGCTAGTTTTTGGGTGTGCCAGAGTTGATGCCTTTTCGCCTGACTCGCCAGTTCATTAATCTGATGATGCCAGTGAAAGAGTGGGGCCTCATTTACAGTGTGATGGTGCATGCCCTGAGGGCTTATCGTTCAGATCCAGACCTCCTCATCAGCACCATGGATGTATTTGTAAAAGAGCCTTCTTTGGACTGGAAGGTGGGCTTTTGTCCTCTTTCATTTTTCTTCATGTGAAAATTCTTAAACTGTAATAAGAATAAAACTGATAAAAAAGGAAGTATTCCTTGAAGCTCACTCTCAGTACTCCTTTTATCTTTCTTTGTTTTATTAAGTTCTCAGAGAAACTGAATTTAAAAGTATTTAAAATGACAGAATTCTGTATTGATGCACAAAAAATAGTAGCATATGTCTGTGTTATCAACGTACTGTTCTTTATCTTTCACAATAATCCTAATGACATAGGTAACTCTTGATCATGTTGTCACTTATGGCACCAGCATAAATATTTTTATCTTTTTGCATTCAACCTCTTAAATTTACCTAACAGCACTGTATATATCAAATTAATAGTTACAGAGAAAAAAATCTGAAACAAGTTGCACTTCTGTAACTTCAGTTGTAAATTACAGTCATAGGCAAGTTAGATATTATCTCACTGCTTTGTCCTCCACTACATCTGCAGTTAAGATACTGGCTTGATTTGCTATGATCTGCAGCTTAAAAGCCTTTTTTAAGTGTGTGATTTATGATAAATAGGGCAAATTTGTTTTCTCCTTAGAACTTTGAACAAAGACAGCTGAAAAAAGGAGGCACATGGATTAAGGAAATAAATACGTCTGAAGTAAACTGGTACCCTTTGCAAAAAGTCAACTATGTCAGAAGAAAGCTTACAGGTGCCAATCCAGCAATAATCACTTGGTAAGATGCTCTCCTTTTGCTTTAAACTGCTCCACTAAGAGCTCTGGAAGGCTCCTGTGTCAGATTTTGCTCCCTTTGGATGGAATGGCGGCTAGGAAAAGAGACAGACATGGCAAAATTTCAACAAACCTTCTGTCAGAATCATTTTGGTCCACGTACAAGCTCTCTAAATCACCCTGCCAGCCAAAACACCAGATATCTCCCTCTGAGTTTTCTTGCTCCAGCTCAGACCTTCTGAGCAGTTTTACTGCTCCTGGCAACACACGCCTCCCCTCCCTGTCAGGCTGCTTAATCTCATACTCCTCAGCCCCACTGTTCTTTATGTTTGTCTCTGCTGCTTTTAGGGTAGGGATAATATTTAAATTAATATATGCGTCTGATGGAAATGCTTGAAATGGAACCTGAACCCAGCTATAGGGGAGGCATGGAGGAAAGCTGCTTACAAGAAACATCAAATTCAAATCTGGTGGCATTCTCAGGTTATTTATGTCAGTCTAGTCAAGTCTGGCTCAAGCCAGAATGTCTTTTAAGTTCAGTTAAAAGTACAATTAATCCCTTCCATCCTCTCTTAAAAAGTCATTTTGGATTAATCAGGGGAAAGACAAAAAAGCAAAGAAAGCAAGCCTGTTTTAAAACCATACAAATATTGAAAAGTGCAGGACTTGGGAGGAGTCCCTTTTGCGGTCAAGGCTGAACTGGAAAGGACAGCAAAATACTTGTTATAGGCACAAATCAGGAGGGCAGGTAAAGAGATCAACAGCTTGGATGTGAACTGCTGCATCCTTCTTTCAGTTGGAGACCTTTGACAAGATTGGCATATTCATGGTAAATACCCACTAGTAAAGCACCCCCAAAATCACCAGTCTTCACCTGCCAAGCCTTCTACAGCTCTTGAGCAGCCTCCACATCTTGATCACAATTCAAGCTTCATTTTTCAAGTGATGTTTTATGTTTAAAAATCCATCTCAGATTTTTTTGCTTGTTTCTTTTAGTAAGAGTTTATTTTCATGTTCTCAATTTCAGCGATGAGCTGCGCCTGGGCCATGAGAAGTCACCTGCTTATAATGATTTTGCAGCTGTGGCTCGTGGTAACTCTAATCATGATATCAGAGCCAAAGAGCCAGAGGATGGACTATCAGAGGAGACCCAAGTGAGATGCCTCATTGATCAAGCCACAGACCCCAATATTCTTGGCAGAGTCTGGGAAGGATGGGAACCCTGGATGTGAGGAATTGCCATCTACAACCCTGCCTGCCAAGGGACCTGTACCCTAAAACGCAGTTGCAAGCAGATCAGAATTTTAAGGCCAAAAAGGAAAAAGGACTCTTAACTATTTTTATCACCAGTTCACTTGACTAATAGAGAAAACAAACTTTTTGTATTAAAGCCGTATTCAAACAGTGATTTTTTTGTTTCTTTTTTAAAAATTATTTTTCATGTGTGTGGTAACAAGGCAGCTTTATTGTCTTTGTGTTAAAATCAATATAGAAAGAACTAGAGAGGCTAAAGAGCTTAAAGATTGCTTTGAAAAGCACTGAGATCCCTCTGTGGAAAGCACAAATTCATACCCTGCAAACTTGTGGGTATCAATCTAGTGTTGTAGTGAGTCTGTGCTTTTATTTTGCAGAGACCTTGATGACAATCAACTGAAACCATTCTGCAGCCACCTATTATTTATAGTTAAAACTGGAAGATTTTCATATCAATAGTAGCAGTGAACCACATGGTGAAATTAAACAGAAAACGGCTCTGAGCTCTAGGTAACACCTAAAATATCTGAACAGCTTTTTCATTACTGGATAACAAGATAGTAATGATGAGACTGTTTTTAGCAATTAGAGGTTATACCCTGTTGTCTTTGTCCTTTTGAAGTCTGCCCTGCTCACACTGTGTTATTTCCAAATTATTGTTTGGCCCAAGTGAGAAGTAGTGACTGCTGAGAGAGCTGAGCACTGAGCTTCTTGCCATAACTGCAGCACAGCAGAGGAATGGCTGCTGCACTTTGGAATTTGCTCATGCCAAAGTGTGGAGGTTGTGCCAGATGTGGCTCTTTGTCTCCAGCAGCCCGTTCTCAGGTGTGCTGGATTTGGCTGGGGTTGAGTTTGTTTTCTTCAGAGTAGCTGGAATGGGGCTGGGATTTGGATTTGTGCTGGAACCCATTGATAACACAGGGGTGTTTAATTATTGCAGAGCAGGGCTTGCACAGAGATGAGGCTTCTCCTGCCTCTCACACCTTGAGAAGTCCAGGGATGCATGTGGAGCTGGAAGAGGCAGGGTAGTGACTCCAGCTGACCCAAGGGATGTCACGTACCATAGGGTGTCAGGCTCAGCATGTGCAGCTGGGGCAAGGAGGAGAAAGAGGGGGAGATGTTCAGAGTGACGGACTTTGTCTTCCCAAGTCACCGTTATCCCAGCTTTCCTGGGGAGGGCTGACCACCTGCCTGCCCATGGGAAGTGGTGAATTAATTCCTTGTTTTGCTTTGCTTGTGTGCACAGCTTTTGCTTTAACCTATTACCCTGCCTTTATCTCAGCCTCCAAGTTTTCTCACTTTCTGATTCTCTCTGGGGGGAGTGAGGAGTAGCTCTGTGGGGCTGAGCCCCCAGCTGGGGTTAAACTGCATCATGGGCAGTGAGGGAGAGAGAATTCTCTCAAACATTACTGTTGCTCGTTACCCAGATTCACTGTAGGATATAGATTCCATTGAGGCTTTTAATAATTATCATAAAGTGTGTAATAAAAATTAGTCTTTGCCCTTTCTCTGCCTACAAGCTTTCCCTCCTGCCTCTGTGGCAGTGGGGCAGTTCTGGTCTTGGTGAGGGCCACGTCTGCTGCTGGCACCAGACTCAGATGAATCTCTCAGCTGGAGAGCAGAGAAATCTGCCTTCTGGATAGAACTCCATGAAAAACTCACGATGAGGAAGGCTGCTGAGGCCTAAAGAATGGGGAGGGAGCTTTTCTGCTTCAAATACTTTCCAGCAACAATTACTATTTGTTACCTTTCTTCTTACTAAACATACTCAATGGTTTGTGTCAATAGTGTTATAAATCAAGAAATTCAGAACATTTTTATCAGACTTTATTAGTTAAAATATTGTTTGGATGTATTTTTGTAGAGGAAACACTTAAAAATAAACTTTGAGCTGTATGCCTCATTTCAGAAGCTAATTTAGGGCACTTCAATCACAGAAAGCTTCCAGATCTACCCATTTATAGAGATGATAATTAGTGGACAGTAAGGTGGGGTTTTTTTTTAATAAAAGTGTTTGATACAGTCTGTTTTTATATACATACTTCAGTGAGATGTCATGGTATTTTGTTCTTTTGATCTCTGCTAACAATTAGGACTGCAATCTTATGACTAAAACTTGGTCAGGTGAGGTACCCTGGCTTTCATGCTGTCACTCTACAAATATAAGAAAGTTTAAAGCACAATAAAAAAGGCAACATGAAAAGGCAGGGGACATTTAGAAATCAAGTGGCTGGGTGTACGAGGTGTTTAATGGCACTTCTGGCACATACCTCAGATAGTTACTGGGTACTTTGACCTGCACTGCAGAGGACAAAGTTTAGGTTTATACTTTAACGAGGCTCTTCTCGTAGGACTTTTGATACCCTCAGCAACAGCAGATGTTTGTGCACAGCAGGGCTCCCTCCTTGGCCTTTGGGAAGGGGAGTTAGGGTGCAGCCTGGCCTTTCCTGGGGGAGTGCTCTCTGCTCCCTGAGGTCCTCAGGCTGGAGTGAAAGCCTGTGAGACAGGCAAAAGTGACACGGGCTTAGAACACGTCCATGACCATTGAAATAGTTAAAAGTTCCATTTTGGCCCTAGAGTAAGTGCAATAGTGAGAAGCCTCAGCTCCATCAGCTCTTATTAGTCATGTGTTTGTCAAGCTCATGTGTCAGCTGAGGCACATAGCACGAGGCTGCTGGGTCTTCAACGCAGAGACACATCCTGTGCACAGCAAGTGGAGTTTCCCTAACTTCCTTTAGAGAGCTTTCACCACGAAACTGAATGCTCCTGGAAATAACCTCCAACACAAGTAAATAGCAGCTGCTGTCCCCAGTCCTGGCTGCCCTCAGTAAGATGCAGCAGCTGAATGGAAAGGCTGGAGCCAGCCTGTGAAGCAGCAAGGAAGGTAGTGGCACAATGCAAACCTCAAATTGCTGGGCTCGGTGCTTTGCAGGGTGGGTTTATTTGGCTCCCAGAAAAGAGTTAAGATGATGTGAAGATCAGAGTTAGAGATTGCATCAGGGCTCATGATGCAAAACAAAACTTGGGAACTATTCACAAGTATGGCAGAGTATTTCCTTCTCAGATTGAATAACCAGATGGATGGGCACTATATCTGGAAATCCATTAGTTGCATCTAAAAAGTTATGTAAAACATTAGCATATATTCTCACCAGGTTTTTCTTAGCACATGGAATGATATCATGTTTAAGTTAATCCTTACCATCCCTGCCAATCTTATAATTTCCCTCTGGCTAAGAATAACAGTACTGCTGAATCCAGAGAAAAGCTCTGGAACTGCAGCCTTCAGTCTCCTTTCCCAGCTGATAGAGAGGTTCCTGCATGCTGCTCCTTGTGCTCAGGATTTCCTCCCTTAGTCCCCACCATTGCCCCCCAGTTCCAGTGTTATCTTGAGGTCTCCATGTCTGAGAGGTGATACAGCACCAGCACACGTTTGGGCACAGGAAGGAGTCTATGAGCTTTCCACAAAAACAATGAATTGGGCTCGTATTCAGACACGGAATGAGGAATTTCCTACAGCTCTTTTGGTCTCACACTTACGGGTTTGGCCAGCTGCTTCCAAAAGCAAGCATTTATATATAGAGACACTTCTCTCCAAAGTTCTTGTTTTTCAAAATCAAGGATAAGAATTCTTACCTCTGCTTTAAAACTTTTTTTTCCCCAAGGCTGAGGGTCTGCTGAGTCACTTTATTAATACTACGCCTCATTTGGAAATCACATGGGCTTTAAAAGATTCATTTTTAAGTTATGCTGCCTGTAAGAAATGGCACCTACGCAGAAAGCTCACACCCTGGCAGACACCCACAGCACCAAATGGTGTCACTGGTCCTGGAGCAAAACTACCGAAGAGTCACATCTTGTATCAAACTAAAACATGTCCAGAACAGGGTGTTTGGAGGGGTATTTTGTTGTTGCAGAAACGTTGGGAAGTTTTTTGGGCCACAGAGATGATCAGAGAGCTGAAGCACCTCCCCAGTGAAGGCAGGCTGACAGGTAGCTCAGCCTGGGGAAGAAAAAGTTATGGAGACGTTATTGGAGCCCTTCAGTACCTAAAGGGAGCTTGTAGGAAAGATGGAGAGGGACTTTTTATCAAGGTCTGTAGTGACAGGACAAGGAGGAATGGTTTTAAACTGAAAGTTGTTAGGTTTGTATTAGATATTAGGAGGAAGTTTTTCACTGTGGAAGTGATGAGACACAGGAACAGAAAAGTCATGGATGCCCCATCCCTGGAAGCGTTCAAGGCCTGGTTGATGGGGCTTTGAGCAGCCTGATCCAGTCAAAGTTGTCCTGGCCCATTGCAGAAGGGTTGGAATGAAATGATCTTTAAGGTCCCTTCCAACCCAAACCATTCTGACAACATGAAGGAGTGGCTATAAGGGACTGGAAAAGTTTTGGTTACAGTTTCCATGTTATTCATAGGGTGGGGTTTTTCTTCTCTTTTTAATGAGATAGAAGAGGATAACATTGACTCTACTTGTCCATTGCACTCACAGTAAATTACACCACACAAGATTTAATTTGATTAGGCAGAAGATGTAGCTGTCCATTTGATCACATGAATGAAAATTCATCGAAAAGCTGTATCAGGAAAAGTTCAGAGTATCCATCAAAGAGTGTGAGAAAACAAGGAGCACAGGTTCTGAGAGGTTTTGCTTCAGTAGCATTCGACCTTTTGGGAGCCTGGGTATGTGGATGATCTTATTCAGCAGCTCAGCAGCCACAGGTGCAGCTGGACAAACCCAGCCCAGGCTGAGACCACTAGGGCTTAAATGCCTGCAGTGAGACAAAACACAGAATTCAACTAAATGAGCTAAAAGAAAAAATCCTTTCAATTACCATCAAGTTCTTCAGCTGCTAAGAGCAGGGAGGCCACAGGCAGGATCAGTGCAACGATGTACAAGTCCAGTACAAGTGACAAGCAAAATACTCTTACGGTGCTTCAGGGCAAGGGAGAGGCTCGAGCCCTGGCAGAGGTGGCACGAGTGGGCAGCAAGGGGCTGTCCAGCAGTCACTGTAGGGTACTGTCCCTCCCTAGGAGTGTGCAGGCAGGTTTTTTGACTCTCCCCAGACAACTTGTACCTCCTCATTTACGTGTCCCATTCCCTGTTCAGCCCCCATGTGCTGATGGATGAAAGGATGCTTGCACTCCTGCTGCTTCCTGCAGGGAGGAGAAACGCAGCAAACCAGTCCTCCATCCTTTTCCCCCCTGTCAGCTTGGTCTTTACCCATGAATCCCCCAGGACCTGGTGTTCTGCTGGTGCTGTCTCAAGCCCATAATATCAAGGGCAGAGAAGGGCTCCTTAGGCTCTCCAGGACCAACATAGCCTCGCCATGCCTCTAGTCCCACTGTCCCAAAAACTCCTGCATGCATGGCTGGGTTGCTGGAGGTGAGCATGCTGAGGCATCACGCTGTTTCCCCACCTTCCCTGAGTAGTCTGTTCCCTGTTGATGAGGAAAAACTAGTCAGAAATACAGTGTGATTTAACTGCTGAAGGGTTCAGGGTCCTTGTTCTCTGAGATTCACACCCAGCAGTCCAGAATAAGTTAAAATTTTGTCTTTTTTCTACTTCTTAGAGAAAGGTTTCTTGTCCTTTCTTGCCAGGTTTAAATACTTCCCTTGATTTGGAGCATGAACCTCAAGCAAGTTTTAAAGAATTTATTCTGAAATTCAGATGATCACCTGCTTCTTACTGCTGTTCAAAATCACTGGATCCTAGAGACAAGCCATGACTCGGTGGGTCGGGTACTCAGCAGGACAGATGAGGGAATTCAAGGGCTTGTCTGTACTTCACTGCTCATGAAATTTTATACGCAGATGGGAACAGATTCAGCTGCTGAGATGCCAGACAAATTCACCCCAGGAGACAGCAGAGCGTGGATGTCATCCTGCCTTCAGTGCTCTGCTTTGGTGAGTGCCAGGATCACTTGCTCACATGCTCCTGGATGCTTCTCTGCAGGTGTTGTAGCATCCCAGGGCTACACACCCTGCATGGCAAGTGGGAGAACCCCCTCAAAATTCTCCTGAAATCCCACATCTCAGGCTCAGCAACAAACACAACCAACTCACCCTGCAGGGGGCGGCTCCTGCTGCTTGAGTTTGTGGGACAGGCATTGACAGGTCCAACCACGAGCTCTGAACACACCTCCGGGGCCTGAAGACCCTGTAGGCAACGCTGCACTCTCCGTGGTGGGGCTTAGATGTGACACAGATGGCTTGTATTGAGGTTTACACAGTGGTTCCTTGCCTTTTACTGAGGGATTTTGAGAATGCAATTGCCAGGAGGCAAGGTGCCCAGCGGGGGTCGGGTGACCTGGCTGGGAATTGCGTGTCTTTTTTGGAGTAACACATGATGGGCATTAAACAGGCATGTTCAGGCTGGCACAGTGGCATGCCAACACTGGCTGACCTTTGGGGGAAGAACTTCTGTGAGCTGGAAGTGTAACACAGTTCTGCATGCAAACAGTTAAATGTGAGCTTTCCAAGACAAATCATAATTTTATGACTACAACAGGTGAGATGTAGCCCCTTCCAGCAGAGCAAGGGGAGAGACAGCAGATACCAGACTGCCTCTCATTTCTGAGCTACCTTCCCATGCCTCATGCATGCACTCCTCTATACTTCATACAGAGAAAAAGGGTCCAGGAGCACCACATTCCCTGCTGGACAGTGTCGTGGGGTAGGTGGTGTGGAGTTGGGCATCATGAATAGACCCCAGTGCTAGAAGACAAAAAAAAAAAAAACAAAAACCCACGTTAAAAAGGTTTGAGGCATATTATTTCTTTGACAACGTGGAAAAAAGAAAAGCAACAATTTCTTGTTCACTGTCAATGATGGTGCAGATGGAGGTTGTGTGATCAATCCTCTGATGAGAACGGAAATCAAGTTTATTTAAACATAATATATCTGGCAGAGCTGGAGTTAAAAGCAAAGCCTCTCCAAGTGAAACCTTACCTGCCAAATGTAAAATCCCACCTGTCAGGCACTGCACCCTTACCCTGATCCCACAAGCCTTCCCACGAGGAGTTTACATCTAAAGGGAGAGCATGTACCAGTCTTGTTCCCAGCTACTTATGTTAAAATACACACCCCTGTGATAAACAGCTGCGGTCCTGCAACAGCTGCGGTGGCGGCAGATGGAGCCCTGCCCGGAGAGGGGCAGCAGGCCCGGTATGACCGGCACGTACCCACGGTCCCCAGAAAGCCACCTCGGGGCGAACGGCACCGCGCTCCTCAGGGCACAGCTCCATGCCAGCAGCGTCAGCTGAGTGCTGGGCTGGAAAGTCAGCGCCTGGGATAGTCCTATCTTAAGTATAGAAGGGTCTTCTGGAAGATAAATAAATAAGTAAATATTTTTAAAAGTAAATTTCGTTGTGTGTTTCCTTAGTAATTCGGTCAGTGGAGCACCTGGGGGTGAAGCCAGGGTTTTAGAAATTCTTATGTATCTAGAAAACTTATCTTCTAGCCGAAAGTATTTTCAGTTCTCTGATACTCGCCAATTCAATAGCAGTAGTTTGTGGGATGCAGGGGGGGTGGGGGTCGACAACGTGCATAATTATTTAATACGAGGTTTTAAGAGGCATAACTTCACGCAGACAGAGTGAGACAGCAAAAGATGCCCCAGAGACCCCTGTCCCACCGGAGTGTCGTGCCAGAAGAAATCCAAGTGGTCACGCTCTCCCCGGAGCGGGGGATTTACATCCTTGGCAGGGGAAGCTGCCCGCGCTCCAGCGAAGGGAGCTGAGCCTCGGGAGGGCGCTCGGGTGATGCACAGAGACACGCGTGGGGCAGGCAGCGGCTTCCCCGCACCGCTCCATCCCAGGCGCCGCTGGGGAAGCGCGTGGGGGGATGCAGCGTGGTGCTGGTGGCGGTGGCGGGGTAAAATCAGCTTTTTCAGGCAGCTTTTCCGCTGGCCCGCGTGTAAAAGGGAAAATTAACGCTCAGTCGGGGGAATGGGGTGCCGGTGCCGGCGTCGGGGCTGCGCTCCCCGGGGACGGGACGGTGCGGGGAGGGCGACAGGCGCCCGAAAGGCACCCGCACCGTCCCATGCCCGTGGAGGGGGCACCTCGGACCTCGGCCACCCTCGGCCGGGAGGTGGCAGCTCGCTGCGGCGGCAGCCCTGCCTCCGCGGCCGCGCACCCCACCCGCTCCCGCCCCCGGGTCCCCGGGGGTGCCGGGAACAGTCGTTCCCCGTCATTGGGGCAGGAGGCGGGGCCCGCGCCGTATAAGAAGGGACCGAGCGGGCGTTTCACTCCCAGGTCCTGAGACGCCTTGTCCCATCCCCGCCTCCTACCGCTGCTCACGGCGTGACCCGAGCCCGGATCGGCCCCCTCGGGGAGGCGACGGCGGGGCTACAGCGGCAGCGCCGGTGTCACCGAGCAGTAGCAGCGGCAGCGGTGCGAGCAGCGGTAGCAGCAGCAGCAGCAGCCCCGCTCCCACCTGCCCGTGACAGAGGCTGGAGCTGCGACCGTCGCGGAGCGGCGTTTGGTGCCCGCGCCCCGGAGCCCCCGCGCCGCGGCCGTGCGGCGCCGCGTCCCGCTCGCCCATGAGCGCCGCCGCTCTCTACAGCCTGGACTCCCCGGCATGTTATAAGAGCTGGTGCCTGGAGCCCGCCAACTTCTACGACGCCAAGGTGGGCAGCGGCGGCGGGCCGGGTCCCGCCTGCAAGCCGGGGGCCCGCGGCGGCTGCGGGATGAGCGGCGAGGAGGCGGGGGGCGGCCTGGGGGGCAGCGGCACCAACCTGGCCGAGCTGAGCGCCGCCGCCCCGGCCATGTACGAGGACGAGAGCGCCATCGACTTCAGCTCCTACATTGACTCCATGTCTGCCGTGCCCAACCTGGAGCTCTGCAACGACGAGCTCTTCGCCGACCTCTTCAACAGCAACCACAAGCCCGAGCGGGGCGGGGAATACGGCGAGTACTTGCCACCGGGCGGCGGCGCCGGCCGCGACCCCGCCAAGGACCTCGGCGCTGCCATGACCACCCTGCTGGGCTCCGAGCCCCGCACCGCCTCCTCCTCCTCCTCCTCCTCCTCCTCTTCCTCCTCCTCCTTCTCCTCCCGCGGCGCTCTGAAGCAGGAGCCGGACTGGAGCGACAGCGACCTCTCCTCCTCGCTGTTGCCCTCGCAAATCGCCACCTGCGCGCAGACCATCATGAACCTGAGCGGGCAGCCCACGCCGCCCACGTCCCCCGAGCCGCCGGGCAGCAGCTCCCCCTCCAGCTGCAGCACCCGCTCGCCGGGCCCCGCCGCCGCCGCCGTGCCCGGGCCGGCGCAGGGCGTCCCGGCCCCCGCCGCCGCCGGGGGCAAGGAGCGGGCCGGCAAGAAGTGCGTGGACAGGTTTAGCCCCGAGTACCGGCAGCGCCGGGAGCGCAACAACATCGCCGTGCGCAAGAGCCGCGACAAGGCGAAGCGGCGCAACCAGGAGATGCAGCAGAAGCTGCTGGAGCTTTCGGCCGAGAACGAGAAGCTGCACAAGAAGATCGAGCAGCTCACCCGGGACTTGACCAGCCTCCGGCACTTCTTCAAGCAGCTGCCCAGCGCCTCCTTTATGCAGCCCGGCTCGGGCACCGACTGCCGGTAACCAGGGGGGAGCGGGACGGAGAGACGGACTCCGGGAGACGGTGGATAAATACCTCAGAGGGCCGTGCCGAGCCTTGCCGGGCCGTGCCGCGGCGCCCCGGGCCGGGCCGGGCGCGGCAGGAGGCGCGGAGCCGCGGCGGGACCTGCCGGCCCGCGGCCGCGCTCGGGATGTGGCAGCGACGTGGAGCGATGCCTGGGTCTTTCACCACGAAACTTGCGAAAAAGGGAAAAAAAGCTAAATATATTATTTTTTGTTCTCTTCTCTGCCCTTAAATTATTTTTGTAATGGTAGTTTTCGTCTTTTCTACATTTTATCATACCGATGCAGCTATGGTACATCTGTTAAAATGATTCAAAATCCCATGTATTTTAGACAGTAGGATGGAAAAAAAAAAGACTGAGCATGCTCAACCTTTTATATCAATTTTTACAGCATTTCTAAGAATAAAGAAAAGCATTTTAAATGAACCCTGCTCTCGTTTGCTCTGTGTCGTGACAGCAGCGGGCTGGCGGCTGGGAAAGCTGCGCTGCCCGGGAGGGGGCTGAACACGGGCGGGGGACACGGCCAGGGGGTCCCAGAGGCCGAGAAGGGAGGTGAGGGCAAGAGTGGGGCGAGGGGCGTTGCGATACTTCCCAAAGCATCCGGATAGCGATGCAGGGGTGGGAAGAACCGTGAGACCCCTCGGGAGCGGTGGGTGCGAAGTCTGCTCCCCCCGGAGCCGCATCGCTGAGCCGGAGTGCTGAGTCAGGGGTTGCCGTGGCGCTGGTGGGACCGAGCAGCTGCACAGCAAGAGACACTGCTCTGTGACCAGGACTCTGCCAGAAACACCGTATTCTATATATATATATATATATATATATATATAAAGTACATAGGACTACAGGAACACCATTAAAGGAATGCCATTGGTTAAACTTCTTGTCAAAATTTCCAAGGGGTTTCCATTCCAGATAATGCAAAGCTGCACCTCCATTAACACATTCCAGAGCTGGGACCAGCTGTAGCGAGTCCCAGAGGTGTTGATGCACCCTCAGGCTACAGCTCACTGTGGGCTGTCGATCTGCAGGAGCTGGGCACTTTCACTGATCCTGGCTAGTGAAAGTGAGAGTGGGCAACCACTGCTCATCACAGAGTGAGACGTCACAAAGACTTCCACTGATCCCTGCTAGTGACAGTGAGTGTGGCAACACTGCTGCTCATCGCTGAGTGAGTGAACAGATCACACAAGATCGGTCCAAATTTTGGTAGTGCAGTGTTAGAGCACCTACAGCATCTGTAGGCACTGGCAGAAAAATGGTCTGACAAGCAGCCCCTCCAGCTTTCTCAGACACTCAAGTCTTAAATGGTTTTGAAGGGGCAACACCAGTCTCCCATAAAGACCAGTATCCTCTACACAGGAATGGGCTGTCATCTTTTTCCTTACAGGGAGGCAGGCAAGAGACTGAAATGCTTGGAGGACGGGGGGAAAAGAAGGGAACTCAAAAGCTGGGTCATTCCTTTAGTAAAAGTGACATCCATAAGACTTTTCACTATTGGCCTAAGCTGCAGGAATGACCAGTGTGGCAAGTTTGCTGTTCCTTTTCTGCTGGTTAATCACACACAGGACCTGCGCAAAACCACTCATTCCTCCTCCTGCAAGGGGCTTTTAAACACTGTGAAAGAGTAAGGGGGGAAAAACCCACCCAGCTTCTAATTATATTAATTCTCACAATGCACACACAGAGGAAGAGTGTGGCATTTATCTGATCTGTAGTCTCCACAGTCTGGGTGAGGACAGCTGCGTGGCCTACAACGCAGTTTGCTCCTTACTCGTAAAAGAAACTATAATGAGACACCCACTTTGTGGGAAGCTACAGATAACACACTGCTTCTATGCTGAGAGACCAATTAGCTGTAAAACATTAACTTTATATGTGTTCAAATCTCTGTCTTTATAACAACTGTTGCAAAGTGATAACTCAGAATTCACGCACCACGCAGCGTTTTGTAGCAGGTCTGGGATACACTGATAAAGTTCAGCTTAAACCAACATTCGCTGCCCATAGCAAGGTATTTATTTCAAAAATATCAGTAAAATATTTTCCATTGACAAATAATAAATACAGTATTAATAAAAAAAAATTACAACCATTCAAAACTTCCAGAACAAGATGTTTTACATTACATAACAGCAAACATGACACAGAACTGTATTCTTAGGTTCTGCACTGATCAGAAAAAGAACAGTTGAGAAAGTTGAACAATATATGGATATTTCTTCAGTGTTAGCACAACATGCTTCATAAATCACAGTTTTAATAAACTATCTTAATGCTTATCACACTTGCATTATACATTATCTGTGGCACTAGTTAACAGATAATCACATTACAAAGTCCACAGATACTATAATAGCTGACTAGAGTTCAACTCTGTCTTGCTGCAGCTTCCAGAAGAACAATTTCCTCCAGCGCAACACAGTTGGGGTGAGTGGTTACGGAGTGGACGTAGCAGTTCAATAACCCCACCTCCTTTCCCAGCACGCTCTGCACCTCGTAAGTCTGCAGGAATAAAAGCATGGTGAGTAAAACAAACAGTGCTGGACGTTCTGTTCTAGGCAGCGTTCAGCTGGGAAGATGCAGTATGCAAGATCCTCTTCCAACAGACAGTTTTTTTAAAGGACTCAAAAAGTGCATTAGAACTAATGGAAAGAATGAATATTAGATTTTCAATAACTAGATCACACTCCTGTCTCAGCTGCTGCCCTACCAGGCTTTAAAAATGAGCTGTTTAAAAAAGAAAAAAGTTTCTGTGACTTTGAACTCGGTTTTGCTGAAGCATAACCTACACATACTCCCTTTATCTACGTTTCTGACACTTGCTGGCACTGCGTATATACATACTACACATTGATCACCTCTGCCAACTGATCCACTAAAGGAAAAAACACTTTGCAACCCTTCTTACTCTCCTCCCTCTCCCCCCTTTTAACTTTTTGTTGTTCAAGTATTACCACCACCAGCACCTACACAGTCCCTCCTGTTTAATGATCTGGCATTTCACCCAGGAGCTGTGCCTGAGCGGATTTTCAGAGGCTGTGTTCTGCGTGGAGGAGAGGGATGCAAGCCCGGCATGGCTGCACTTAGAGGAGATAGCACGCTAGCACAAGAACTGGTAACACTCAGAGTTGATACTTCATTTGAGAGGGCATCTCAGCAGGCAGGTTCACATCCATTTCTTTCTTTAACAGGCCTTGCCTGTGCTCAGCCTCTGACTGTGGCCCTGCCTCCATCTGCGCTGTGCTTCTGTATAGGTATGTGATACCCACGGCGTTGCCTGGCTCAAGGTGTAAACAATCTTTTTTCTTTTTTTTTCCCTAGATTATTTTTACCCCAGACCGGTTCTGCAGTCCAGTTCACTGTGCAGCTGCACAAACAACTCTACTGGTGTAACACAAGGGCTGCCACAAGGTGAGGAACAAGTGGCCAGGGCCAGTGATGGCTGAAACCAACCTCCCTGCCAAAATAATTGACTACAAAGCTACACCCTTAGACACTTTAGCAGTACTGGCAAAAAAATGCCACCTCAAGTGGTATTTCTTGTGACTAATCTTTATCCCTGTGTTTCAGCCAGGGAAGAAAAAAATGTGAGTTGCCAGACTTCTAAATAGTGGCATTAGACACATTGAAACATGAAAAAGAGGTTGTTTGAATTCTAATAACTCAAAAAAGAACTATGTTTTGCCAGTCTGTAACCAAACCAGACACATCCTGTAAAACTCAGCAAGGTTTAACTGCTATTAAAGGAGCAAACACTTTTTGGAAATTTCTTGTATCTCTTTGCTTAAATGAAATATACACCCTCCAGCATAAGAAAAATAATTTATTATTTCAGAGTAACTTTCCACTTTCAAAATTACCCACAAATCCCACTAAAACCATGGAGCATGTAATAGGAAAACGCTGGAAAACTTGCAAGACAGAGAAAGCAAACTGGCCCCAATACACATCACCTAACTGAAGATATTTAACTGGGATGATTAAACAAGACAACAAACTGACCTTTGCTCCCTTCCACGTGCAAGGGAGAGGGAAAATCTTGGAATCCTAATTGGACTTAATGACTCTCTGAAGGTGCCGCTCCTTCGCTGCTGACCATCCAGCAGCCAATGCCAGGCAGGCACCTTCCCAGGTGCCTCCCTCACCCATGATAAATCTGGGTCACTGTGCCAAGTGTCAGGGTTCTTCTGATATCTCAGATTAAAGGAATAACTACTTCACGATTACATAAACTGTACTTTAGCCCATGGATCTCCGTGGCTCATGTGTGTTTCATTCATACGATTATAAAGTAAAACCTTGCACTCATTTTGCAAATTCTTCTACTACTTCCACCTGACAGTACTTTCAGTGTTGTGCTGTTATAAAACAGTTGTGGTTTATAGGATTTAGAAGACCAGACTCAAAAGGTGGGATACTTGGAGGGCATCTTTGAGATTTTCAAGACCCTGCCACCAAAAGTCATGGCCGACCTGCCAACACATTGGTACTCTGCCTTTACATTAAGTTCTGTAGTTTAATTTTCTTCCGTCAGTATTCATTATACCTACCCCATCCTCACTGGACAAAGACATCAGGAGAGAAGAGATTGTCCTTTGCAACAGCTGGAATGAGAAAATTCACAGGTTTTGTTCATGACAAAAATCTTAAGTGTGCAAAGACGTTCTGTTTGCAGTCACATAGAACAAAGATTCATCATTTTAATAGCGAACAGTTTTGTGTCTCTGCCCAAGAAAGCAGAGAAGAGGTGACACAAAAGATGTTCAGAATGGAAGTCCAAAAATATATATTCCTTTTAGACTGTGTAGACTGAGGTTTTTAAAGGCCCAACCTAACAAATCCCTCCACCTGGGCCACAGAACAGTTTGCAAACCTCATGGTGAACTCAATGACTGCATTATTTGAGCAAGATCTGGGAGCTGGGTTCTTAGCCCAATGAAATACAAATTTAGTATTAGATTAAAATATGGGATAGTCTTACATATTTTAATTTGTCTTCTGACAGAATAAAATTGTGGCTTAGAGCACCTATGTGTCTACACATCTAGCCCCACTGCACTCAATACACTGACGCTTATTTCATGCCATACCTTTACTTTTACTGCACTTTGAGACCGGGATGGACAACTCAAAAAGACTTCCAGCTGCATTTTCAAAACTGGTGTTGTGACAACTTCAGAGCACTGGCTGCAATATAGCAATTCCCTGAAACACACAAAATACCGATGGAAAAACGTAGAGAAATGAACAAGGTATCAGTCATAAATCAAAATAAATAAAACTCTGATTAGTGTATTCTCTACAAAATACTTTGCTGGTAGACTTTTAGTAGCAAAGCCATGGTAGAGGTTCAGTTGATAATAGCAAACAGACCTCTTCTGTTGGCTGTAACTCTCTTGGAGGACCTAAACTCTTCTGGCAAAAGGATCTTCCTTTTATAATTTCTGGCAGCATGGAGAGAGGCTGCTATTTATAGTTACCCCACTTAAGCAAATATTAATCTCATAACCTCCTAAAAGTTATAGCAAAAGAAAATCTGTAGTATAGATTTGGCCAAAGTGACTTATTGACTTAGGCCCTCATTCAGCAAACGTTCAATGTTTTCAGCGCACACTTAAGTCATGCACAAAATTAAGCTCAGCTATAAGTGCTTGTTGGAAGCACTTCTTAAACAGATACTGATACTTCATTTGTTCTCCAAATGAAGCAAAAGTGTCCTTCACAGGTGAGATACTCTTTTAATTGGAATACACTACCATGTGCATATATACACATCCTTATTTTTTGCATGACAGTATAATACAGGACACCTGGTTTTGATTTTCAGCCTTTTTCCCCCCAAGGACTATATGCAACAAAGCATAAAGGGCGAAACTTCTCATATTTAGGAAAATACTACCTATATCAATATGATCAACCCAACTTCTCCTCATGCTTTTTGTAAGCTTTTTCAGTAGAAAGAACTCCTTCCTTCCTTCCTTTCTGCTTTACTGCTTTCCTTCCTTCCTGCCTTCCTTCCACACTCTGACTATTCTTATCCCTTGGGCTTTTATTCCACCAGGTATCTCACACTCTGCAAGCACAAGCTGGCTAGGCAGCTGCAGGGGAAGCTTTCCAAAATTATGTCAGTGTGACACAGGTTCAGCATTTCAGGCGGCAACAGGTCCTGTAGGATCAGTCTTCACATTCAGGACAGACATATTGCCAGAATTATTCAACATCCTTTTTAGAAAGGTGACTAATTTAATAGATCTGAAATGCAACCCTTTCATACTTAGATAAATTGTAGCAGAGATCACAGTCCAGTATAAAAATGAGGTGAACTGGGGGCACACAGATTAACAAGGCAAGGCACACAAACACAAGAACCTACTTTTAAAGGAACTTAAAATCAGACCTGTGGTTTATGTGTATATTTATTAAAAGTAATATTATAATGCAGTGGGCTATGAAACCTTTATAAGCACGATTGCTTTAAAAAAGTAATAACTGCAAAATCAAACCATTTCATATCTACTTGTATCGTTCTTAATAAATTAATGTAACCTTGCAGGTTTTATCAGTTCATCAGCAATAAAAATACTACGTCTTAGCTCTAGGAAGGAGCAAAGTGCAGCCTGTGCCTGCAGGAATCATTGCATCACCTACTGCTGTTATGGCTACATCTACAAAACACCTGGAGTGCTCTGGAGCATGCTGACTCTCACCTGTCCTGGGGACACAGTTCCAACTTTCCATTGCCACATCTGTTGCATGTGGGCCAGGAGAAAGCAGTGCTCTCATTAACTCCAACAACAGTACCTGCAGAACATGGAATTCTTACAAAATGCTAATGTTAAGTCAGCAAACACAGTCACTCTTGGCTTCACAGCAGGTTTGAGCCTTTCTGACCCACAGCTCAAGACTTGTCAGAGCAAGAATCAGCTCTTCCAACAATCTCACTCCCTTTCTCCTTTGTCCCTCCAACAAGGGATGAAAGTACAGCAGAGTGTTACATTCTAAAAATACCAGAAAGTAGTTAATCGACAATTAACTTCCCAAACAGGCTCGGTTCTTTTGGTTTGGATTTTATTGCTTTTCTGATTTTTTTTTTGCTTGTTTGCTTTCTCTCTGGTCCTCTGATTTTTTTTGGCAACAAACAGCTATAAAAATCATCAGATCAAATAGCTTGATATTGATATTTAGAAAATACAAACCAATAAGAAGTCCTAATCCCTTTCAAAAACAACAATGCAGATTAAATTCCACTAACAATGGAGTTATTCTTCATTTATACAGATTTAACAGAGATTAGATCTGGCTCACAATCTTAAGTGTGTGCGTAAGAAGGGAATGCCAAAGATACTTTGGACTAATAAAAAGGGCCTCGCTAGTTTTGGCAAGAAAAAATATATTCTGAATTTTATGAGAAGCCAATAAAGAGTGTATTATATTTTATGGTAACAATATGCTGAAATTACGAGCATTATTTGTAGAGAAAAATATTCACCTGTAAGAATGAAATTACACTAAAATAAAACCTCACCAATACAACAGAACTACGGACTTAAAAATCCGGCCTCTGTTGAGCAAGAATCTCAGAGTTCTATACCACATTCAATAGAAGAAAGCCTTGGAGACTATGGAGCATTTACAGTGTCTGGACTGTAAGACAGGGTGTTAATCCCTTGCTTTTCTGGTTCTCCTGGAACAAGGAGGGAGCTACATCTAAACAACAACATTAATTTTTTTTGTGAATTCAAAGGACAGTGAGTCTGAAGATCTGGAAAGTTGCTTCTCAAATGCAACATTTATGACCCAATTTCTAAGCACACAACAAAACATCAAGCATTTCACTGAAAGAATAAACAATTCTATTTAACCACTTGGACTCTTAGAGGAATAATTTTGATTCTTCAGTGTTTGGGCAGGGAGTTTCCATGGGTATGTTTATCTTTGAATGATGTGAATGCCAAATGGAATTAAATCCAGTTGGTGGCTGGTCACCAGTGCTGTTCCAGAATGCTCAGTATTGGGGCCAGTACTGTTTAATCTCTTTATCAATAATCTGGACCGAGTCCACCTTCAGTTTGCAGATGACACCAAGTTGTGTGGGAGTGTTGATCTGCTGGAGGGCAGGAAGGCTCTGCAGAGGGGTCTGGACAGGCTGGATCAATGGGCTGAGGCCAGTGGTGTGAGGTTCAACAAGGCCAAGTGCTGGGTCCTGCACTTTGGTCACAACCCCAGGCAGTGCCACAGGCTGGGGCAGAGTGCCTAGAAAGTGGCTCAGAGGAAAAGGACCTGGGGTGCTGGTCAACAGCCAACTCAACAGGAGCCAGCATGTGCCAAAGTGGCCAAGAAGGCCAATGGCATCCTGGCCTGCATCAGCAGTAGTGTGGCCAGCAGGACTAAGGAAGGGATCATCGCTCTGTACTCAGCACCGGTGAGGCTGCACCTCGAGTCCAGTTCTGGGTCCCTCACTCCCAGAAAGACATGGAGGTGCTGGAGCAGGCCCAGAGAAGGGCAACAGAGCTGATGAAGGGGAGCTGGGGTTCTTTAACCTGGAGAAAGGGAGGCTTAGGGGGGCCCTTACTGCTCTCTACAACTGCCTGGAAGGAGTTTGTAACCAGGCAGGGGTTGACCTCTTCTCCCAGGTAACAAGTGACAGGATGAGAGGAAATGGCCTAAAGTTATGCCAAGAGAGGTTTAGATCAGGTATTAGGAAGAATTTCTTCACTGAAAGGGTGGTCAAGCATTTCAACAGCTGCCAGGAAAGTGGTGGAGTCCCCAGCCCTGGAGGTATCTAAAAGACATGCAGATGTGGCATTTGGGGACATGGTTTAGTGATGGACTTGGCAGTGCTGGGATGATAGTTGGACGTGATGATCTTAAAGGTCCTTTTCAACCCAAATGATTCTATGATTCCATGATTCTTATTCATTGAAAAGCTACCAGTTAGTTTGCTGAATATATTTCCATTTTCATTAAAAATAATTTTAAAACCAAAACAAATCCCCTTTCTCTCTCAGCCTTTTCACTTTCTCCCAGTTGTGTGCCTTATTCCAACTGCAAGATGCCAGTGCAAGTACATTTGAAGAAAATCAATCAGGATGACACTGATGAGATTATGTCTAGTGGAAAGGATTATTTTGATGATAATGTAGAGTTCCCTTAAGACATCACTGAAGTCAGAACAACTCAAAGCAGTAACAGGTGTAATAATCTGGTGACAGTCTTGTGACCCTGTACACAAAGTGATTTCTCAGGTTTAAGCTGCTGAACTGCTGCACATCTTTTTTAAGACTCCAGATTTTGCTTGACATACACAAACCTTTTGGATATTTTCCCAAGATCCTTCTTTTAAATTTCGATTTTTACCTCTAGTCTATTTTTAAGGGTTGTGGCTGGCACCATTAAGAAGAGATTGACAATAGGACAACACCTGGTAAAGCAGGTCTGCCATGTGGAATGTAAAGGAACACTCTGTTTGAAACATTAAAATATGGAGGTGTTGTTTCAGTTTTTTTTTCCCCCCCAAATCAGCTACCCTGATTAATGGGACAGGAAAGGCAAAAATTCAATCAAAAAAGGAAACCTAGGTAAACTAACTGACCCCATTTTAGTTCCACTATTAAGCAGAAAACTGAAAAAAACCCAAATGACTGAGTAAAGGCTTAAATATGAAAATATTCAACATCAAAATGCAGTCTCTGTTGGTGAGTCATACACTAGGCAAATAGCATTAATCAAATAATATTCCCACATATCACATGTGGTGTAGACTAAGTAGGATTTGCTCAAAGCATGATTAAGAGGAAAAACAGTTCTGTGCCATATGAACTGCCAACATTTAAGTCATCCTGACTGCTACTATACAGCAAAAAGAGGTTAGAAATTACCTTACAATGCATAGTGATAAGAAAATTAATCTATTAACCCTAAGATAACAGGTGAAAACCACAGATTCATCTTGCACTGAAGAATAAACTTTTCATTAGAAAGCAATGACAGGTTTTCACTCATCTACTGAAGAGCAGGACACTCCATTATCCCAGAGCTGGTATGACTGGACCTTCCTGAAACAACTCATTGCATCTGCTTGGACTGGAACATTTTCTGTTTTGATGGGGAAGGAACCTCTGAGGAACACCCACTCCAGAGTTGTACCAAGTTGCTCAGGGCCCAGCTTTAAGTGAGAGCTTGGGCTGGAGGAACTTCAGATGTTCCTTCCAAAGGAGCAAGAAGGCACACTCCTTCAAGTAGGGGTACAGAAAGCCTTCGCAGCCTCTTGCTAGGTGGGAGGATGCCAATGTACAACACACATAGGTGACCAAAAGTACAGGAAGTGAGAGGATGCACAAAGAAAAAGAATGAATGAGGTAACACTGCTTCTCATTGAAAGCCAGACTAACAACTCTCTGACTTAGGAGATAACAGTGACTGAATTTAAGAGATGATACATTTCTCTCCATGCATTACTTCACCAAAAGTATAATCTCCCACCAACAAAGTAGGGTCAATGCTACTGGTTTCATTAGTTCAGCAGAAAGATGTAGGCACTAACTAACTGAAACCTAACACAGTGAATATATCTCTTTCATCCTATTAAATTATTTCAGTACACACAAAAGTGAGAGTTGTCATCCATATATTGCAGCAGCATACCTATAAAGAATGTATTTTATATTCTATGTTGGTATTCAGGTGGGGGAACATACTGATAACAGCTACACTGCACAAATCCCAGATTAAACAAGACAAGGTTGCAGGATTAATTTCTCCCTTTGTCATTCTTCCATCTGTAATACAGGACAGGCAAACCATGACATCTCCCATGTGTGTAAAGTAAGTACTTGTTTACACAACAGATCACAAAGGTGTACTTTCTTTGCTCTGCTGGAAAAAAAAAGGACACAGAAATGTTTCCTTTATCCCACTATGAACACTGTCAACAAGAAAAAAGAAGACAGGCACTTCTCATAATCACAAAATTAACAGCAGAGAAGTGACAATTCTTAACATAACTACTGGAGAGGTTTAAAAAAAAAAGTCAAAAAGCATTTCACACTCAGTGACAGAAATATCTTTCAAGTAGCTGTATCAAAGCAAGATGTACATAACAACCAAGGCTTTGAGTGAAGTGACTCAAGTTGTGCTTGGTTTTCATTATGCACTGTTCAACATTTGTCACTGCAAGGTGCTCAGTAATTAATCACAGAGGCATTGCTAAGTTGTGGCTCTACCATAGCAGCAGGTGTGTTTAGTAAAGGCTTTGCTTGGTTTCAAACTGTCTTCTCAGTCCATCATATTATAGCAGAAGAATTAATTTGAAAACCATTATTTGCTGCAATTTTAGAGTTAATTTCAAATGCTCTAGTGAACACTTGAAGATGTAAATGCAAAACTGTATCAAGAATTTTCTGCAATGGCTATTGGAATAATAGGAGTTAAATTAAGGAAGGAAAAAGCTTTTAAGAGTAGTTGGGCTTTTAAGGACTTTTTCCTACAGGTACTGTAGAACTGGGAGGTTTAAGAAGCTGTCTGGACCAAGTATTAGAAA
The DNA here is from genome assembly GCA_034509425.1 of Eopsaltria australis. Lineage (NCBI taxonomy): Eukaryota > Metazoa > Chordata > Aves > Passeriformes > Petroicidae > Eopsaltria > Eopsaltria australis. The sequence continues at coordinate 6,013,941 of JAVTVJ010000001.1, forward strand.
ATACACAGTAGAGAATGTTTCTGCATGATTTGGAAACACTACAAATATGTAGTAAGAAATGTTTCTGCATGGTTAGTGGTAAGACCAAGATATTAGACAAAGCTATGATCCAAAGTGGTTGGTGAGCAAATACTGGCCACGTTATGCTAAATTGCTATGGTAAAATAATAAATTGTCCTACAGCAGCAAAGCTCCAGGGAAATCAGTCACTAACCCCTACCATTCAAGAGCTGGGTAACATATCTTATCCATCTGCCTAAAAAATATTGGTATAACTCACTGTTGCCAACACCAACAATGCTCGTGTGAACAGAAGGCTCCTGAAAGAAGACAGTGAAGGAAGGAATATAATGAAACAGATTGTGCATTAAACATTTATTCTGGGGTATGAGTGAGCGGGAGCAGAGCTTGGCCAGCAAAAGGCAAACACAGCCCACGAAGAAGCATAAAATCTTAAATATCCTAATGACCCACAGCAATGCCATGCTTTTTTTATACCCCCACGCTGTTTGTGTGAGAAATCAATAAAGACACAAAAGATTAAAGTGAGCACAAATAATTAACCGTATTCATTTCAGGCAAGGCCATACAAACCTCTCAGAGCACAAACGGAGTTGGCCAGTGTTGTAGAATCCAGCTCATCGAGTCTGACAGGGCCAGTCAGCTCACTGAGGTCAGCACCAGCAGCCGAGCACAAAAGAGGCTTTTGTAATAAGAGAACAGTACGTTCAACACAAATAATCCTACCTGCCAAAAAAGACATTTCAACTCAGTACAGTAACAAGGAAAAAAGGTGACCACGTTAATTGTCATGGCCAATAAAGACAACAATCTCTGCCAGCTACCAAACAGATGAATAGACTCCATCAGGTTTTCTCAATGACAAAATATTTTGCTTTCAGCGATACATGCACCACACTCTTGTTACACTTTGCAACTCCTGGGAAGAAAAAAAAATAATCTGAAGTTGAAGAAAAAGAAATTTAAAAATTTGAACATGCCAGAGAGAGTCTGATGCCACTCAGACTGCAGCACATCTCATTCCCTGAACAGGTTACAATCTTTTCTTTGGTAATAAGCTTGGGCACCTGTTCAGGTGGTCCTATTTTGCTTCAAAGTAGGTGCACAAAGAGTAGGTGCATGCAATGCTTTATTCTCCAGAGCAGAGATTTTTGCTTCAGGACTCACAGCCTTTTGCACAGCTTTGTACTTCCAGTTCACTGACATTCTGGAAGTGACTGAAGGTGTGAGATGTGAACTAGCCCAGAAGTCACCACACAGAACCAAACTTGAATCTCAAAAAAGAGGGACTGAAAATGAAAGTAAAGTGAACAACCATAATTTCATGATCTGTATGGGAGTGAAGGCTCACAGCTAAGATGGTTTAGGAGATCATGTCCTATCTAAGGACATACAAGTTTCTTAATATTTTTGAGCCTTCTGTCAGCTCACAAATTTGGTTGACACTGGTCATCAGATTCAAGAGTCATCAGAGAAGACTGACAGTAATACTGGTGGACATACAACAACATTACTGAATTTCTCGTTCACTTTGGAGATCAAGCCAGAAATACAAAAAAAGAAACTTTACAAGAAAGCTCTAATTACAACCCATTTGGAATTTCTCATCCCAAACTTGCAAAGTCTCGTCTTCATCTGATAATGAAAGTGACCTCTCTAGAGGTCACGTATTGTGGCGCCAGAGATAAGGATGCTGTTCCTGTGGGACTCCAGCTGCTTCAGAACCTCGTGCAAAGCTTACCATTTCCCCAGAGAGCATCCTTGAAGAAGACAAGTTGTGAGCCAGTGCTGAGGGCTTCCATGATTTCCACACTGAGAACACACGACGCAGTGACTGACACAGCAACAACTTTTGGAACCCCATCAACCACATTCTGCAGTGTGGAGTCAGTCACAAACAACAACGTTTCTCTTTGATCTATAGGAACACTGTGCTTTGTCTATGATTAGGAAAAAAAAAAAGACACAAATTTGGAATACAATTGCTAACTTTTTTACTAGAAGGAAAGACTAAACATCTTCATATTTAAATAACTCATAAAACTGACAGAAATTGTTACATTAAGGGTTTGTAAAGGATTATGAGTCAAAGCTTTACTAGAATTTTTTGGTATTCCTTACTTCAGATAAAAACCTTAAAATCTCTACCTTAAATTACCTTTCTGAGATTGACTCTCTGGACACTTGGCTTTACCTCAATTAATCATCATGCTTCACAAATTTCTTGGACTGTATGTGGGATTTGAAAATATATTTTCTAAAAAAATATGTATTATATATGTAAAAAGTTAATTGGATGGTTTTATTAAGATTTATATAATTTTTGTCTTGAAAAAAATAAGGAAAGAGCATTTCTACTTCTAATATTATTCCTCTGTGGGCACATTTTCTAGGTACTGTTATCAGATTCCCAAGCATAACCAAGTTGCAAAGTTGGAGCTTTTACTTTCAGTTGAACAAATATCCCTAAATATTCCAATGATGCACAAAATTAAGGAAGTAGATAACTCCTAAGTAAGAGACATATGAATCTGCAATGACAGTGTAAGTTTTATGCCCCAGACAGGTAAAAAAAAAAATCATATCAAAACATATTTCATCCTTACCAGTGCAAGGAACTTGCAAATTTTCAGATTCTAACATTTTAAAATATCTAAGATTAAATTACTGTATTAATTTAAAATGTTTTTGTTACTCTTTTTAATTAGTCTGCTGATTAAAAATTAATGCTTAAAACATTTAACTGAAAATTAAGTATTATAATGCCTGGAAAGACATGTAGCATTTTATTCTCAGAGCTGCGTGTCATTAATAGAAAGTAGCGTAGCAAAACCCCCAGCATTTTGTCTTTGGTTGAATTCTAACTTTGAAACCATCAGCCACACTAAACCTGGCTTGCAGCTCTTAGAGCAAATGAGGTAACTGTAAATGGTGACTGGAAAAATTCACAATTCAGATATCACAGTTATGCCTTCATGCAGCATATGCTGCCTATTGCACTGATGTTGTTGTTTTGCCTAGTAACTACATATATTTGGGCACCTCCTCTGCAGAGATAACATTAGGACAGTTTCAAAGAAAGAATTTTTACATCTGTCCCTTGAGAATTACTAACACATTAAAAGCTGGCTTTCAGGAAAATCATCCAAAAAGTAAATAATAATAACAGCAAAAATCACAAGTTAGTATAAAATCATCATCTTGCTATGTGTGACAATTTGTTCTGAACACAGAGGACACAACAGACAAATAGCAGCAGGATTGAGTTATAAGGAAGGACAGCTCCTTAACCACAGATGGAATATATTTCCTCATATTCCTTCTGAACCACAGTTCGGATTCTGAGTAATAATAAAAGCATATTTCCATTCCTCCTTCACACAAATTAAGTCATATTAATTTAAGTACTTAATACCATAGCCACAGAGAATAAATACTGTTTTTTAAGGTACATCTGAATTAGCTCACGTAGCAGATTATTTAATAACAAATCTGCAAAACAAACCAAATCATTGTCCCTTCCTCACTTATTACAGCTTGGTGATTTTGGTGGAGGGTACGTCCTCTTGGCAAAGGCAACTGCAGGAAACAAGCTGTTGTTGTGATCTTCTGAGAGGACAAGGCAACTGTCACTAACAGCACTAACAGCAGGTAAATACCTTTACATTCCTAGAGCAGTCATCCAGAAAGTAAAACAGAAGAAAAATATCTTCTTTGCTTTTCCATCATTACTTTCAAAAAAATTACGAGCACTCATGTTGTTCACTTATGAAAATAGCCATTAAAAAAAAAAACAACTAATAAACCTCCTAGGAGAAAAAAAAAAAATCACAGACTTTTTTTCCTGCTATTCAATATTCCATTCTTCAAAATCACATCTGTTCCTGCATGCTTCATCTTTTCTCTAATTCAGTGATGAAGTACTTTTACACAAGAATACTGATAACCCACATCAGAATTTCAGATGTAGACATTCCTGAATTCAAAAATGTTTGGCTAGGATGCCCCTAGTCTGCAATTTTATTTCATTTTTCCCTAGAAGAGGTTTCTTGGAAATAGGAATTTACGCACGTACGTGTCCATCTTTCTGCTGGCACACAAAAGATCCCATCCAGCTAGTCCTAATTCCATGTTTGCAAATGCTCTGTTACATTCTCAGTTAGCATGGAGAAAACACAAGAGATACCCCTCATCTCGGCAGTTAAAAGTACTCCCAGCCTAAAAATTAAATCATAACTCATTGGCTTTTGAAGCAAAAGGGCAAGACCTAAATTAAATTTATGTCTCAAACTTGTGGGAAGCATCTCCAGCTATTTTGCTGGCCGTTCTGGAATTTCTTTGTCTTTGGTTCATATGCTTTGATTCACACTTTGTTTCTTGTGGAGCTGATGGACAATTGCAAATTATTCTCCGCTAGAATTCAGTGCTGGCTGTACTGAGGATCCAGTCGCCAGGAAAAAATAAATAAATCAGCAACAAAAAAGTCCCTTTAACTACTAAGGGAGCTAGCAACATTTTGAAAGAACATTGTAGCATCATTCAGAAACAAATAAAACATAATTGTAAGCTTTCCGGCACAGTATGGATGGCAGATGTATTTACCTAAGAGTTCTTCCCTTCTACTATTTACTGGACCATAAAAGCCAAATTTGCCTGAGGGGCTTCTATGGAAGTCAATGAAAATCACCCACACATTTGCATGAAACAAGTAAAACTGTATTTTTACATAACCATCATCTGTTCCACTCTATCCCCCAACACCCAACTGACTGGGAGCTTCTTGCTGTGTTCCTAAGGATAGCATCTAGCTATAAATTGAGCCTCAACTGGCTTCCTGCAAGCTCCCTCTCCAGGGTGCAGTATTATCTCTGGTTAGATAGCAATTTATTCAGGAATAATTAGCTTTCTAGAGTTGATGGCATTGAAACGGGAGATGCAGTTCATTTCACCCTTCACAAGCATTTTAGATATGGTGATAATTCTGCCCATACAGCTCTTGAAGGTAACCCTGGCATTGAGGTTACCCCTAAACAAGATGAACGCTTCTTCACATAAACATTATGCTGATTTTATGTTGAATTCATTGCTGAGTAAAAAGATTACCTGCAGCCTTCGATAGAGCACTTGGGCCCAGAAGCTACAGCGCTCGTTACAACCATCCATCTGAAAATGGCACAGAAATAGGGAATGAGACAACCATGATACCAGAAATCCAGTGGTAAAAAGTATTTGTTATCTGATTTGTAAAGCAGATTACCCAAAGAATTTCCTTTAGACCATGAACAGCTGGTGGCTGGTACAAATTAGAAATCTGTTCTTCCTCATCCACTTCCACATGTATTTCACCAGACTGAACAGTAAGAATGTAACAGAAGCTGGGAGGAGGAAGATTAGTTGTCATCTATTAAAAAATAAGAAAAAGAAATGTGACTATAAAAAAGGCATTTTAATTTGGCCAGTCAAGTTTTACAATAATAGGCAAAATGAACAAAACAATTTACATTTTAAGATGGATGGGGAAACAAAATTATATGGTTAATAACAAGGACTCTGATGTAGAAGCTGAGTTAATAAACCAACATTCACAAGTTGTAAGTGAAATCAGCTTGTGTGTATCATTCTTTCCATACTCTGACACTGATCCTCATCACAAAAACAACTCAGAACTTGGCACACTTGGCAAGCACTGTGACTGTTTCAAGGTGCTTTCTGTTGCTTCGCGTATTTTTATTACGTGGTAGGAGTGCGTCGATTAGCCTTTTTTTCTGTTTTTCGTTTAACATCCATAGCTTTTCTGAGATTTGGGGACTTTTGCATGTGGGTGGGTTTTTGTGATAGTAAACAGCTGCCGAACTTTTAAAGCTGCCAAATTAAATCCAGGACAGCACAAGGAGATAATGAAGAACAGGAATGCAAGAGCTGCAAGAACTGCTCTCTTTGTGGTATGCCAGATTTTTATTCTCCCCTTAAAAAGTACCATGACGTAACAACTTTATCAATCACCACTTAGAGAGGTCCCAAGCTGGAAAGACTTCTCAGAAAAGAAAAGACAATGCTAGAAGATAATTTTTATTGCAAATATGGTAAAATATTCTTTTAGCAACGTTTGTTGTTAATAAAACATTTAATTTAATAGAAGAAATATGAATATATTAAAGACAGTTGCCCACCCATTAGAAAGAATCTGCTTAAAGAAAAACAAAAGCAAAGGAAGATGATACCCAAACTCTGCCTCTGGCAGCATTAAAGAAGGTATTTGAAGGTACAAATGGCTCAAAAGAGATCAGTTCCACAGATCACTTCCCAACAACATTACCACCATGCTGGCAATATTATTTACATACATATGCATAAAACTGCTTCCATAAAAATTGTGCATTCAACTATACTGCTTGTATCAAGAAAAATGTATCTCAGTTGAAAGAACTCCACCCAGCCAAAAACGTGGAGCATCAGAATGCAAGTTGTGATTCTTTGTGGAATTAATTTTTATTTCAAACCCACGACAGAAATGTAAATTACACAATTATGGAAAGTTTCTGCCATTTTTAGGTTGCTAATAAAACAGAAAAAATGAAGAAATAAAAAGAGTCATAACAACACTAAACATTTAAGAGCTTTGCCTCAGCCATAGACATTCCCATTCTGTTGCCCACATTACTTTAATGCACAAACCCATCCATTCCTCTGAGACTTCCAAAATATTGCAATGAAAGGGAGAGTCAAAGAGAGCACAGCTATTTCACTCAGTTTCAGTCTTGATTTTATTTTTAACTGAGGTCTGAGCTGTTTATTCTTCAATATAAACCCCTGGACAATGCAAAGAACACTCTACATTGTAGAGAAAAGATTCTTGGACTTCAGAAATATCTAGCAATATCCGCCTGCAATATTCCCTGGTTTTGAAACTTATTTATTTCCAGCTTTATCTTTTTTTTAATCCAGTATTGACTCCTTTGGTCTAAAACCAATTTTTAATCCCACTAAATTCTCCCCAAAGAATTACCTATACAAGAACAGCAATAAAGTCCAAGCACTTGGCTACCCAGAAGCTTCTCAAATGATCTCATATTACCACAATGACTTGATGCCACAGAATACCTTTTCAAAGACAAAAGCCAATTGAAGTGAAATTAGAGATGTGATTTTAGCTTTGAAAATATATAGTAACATACTTTAAATCCATTTCTATACTTTCCCACCCCCTAAAATCACAGAAATGTTAATTAATCTTCAGTAATTATTTTTTTGTTCATCCTTCTGACCTCATATGAAACAAGTATCTGTCAAAGTCATCCTTACTAGTAAGAGACCTGATTTCAGCAGGCACTCTGTCTTCACAGAAGCTAATCTTCAGAAAAGTGCTTTCAAACCTAAGGCTGAAAAGTGCTTTTAAAGAATGAGTTAATACCCTTGTATACAGATTTCTCAGCAGCATCCATGATACCTAGTATCTCCTTACTCCTGCAAGGAGAAGAGAGGAAGAAATTGTCTGAGCATCTTATTCTAGCTCTAGAGGATTAATAGGAGGCTAATTGCATAATTTTGGAAAGATGCAGCAGATCCAGAGGGCTTCAGGTTAGCCTGGGAGGTTATGAGAATCAGTGAAACAAAACTTGGTAAGTAAAAGGAAGGAGAGAGCGTTGATTCCCAAAGTAAACATGATTATTCCACCACCAAAAATACTAGTTTTGACTGGAAAAATTCATATCCATAATAACAAAACTTACCATTTCAGAGTCTTGACTTTGTCCAGGAACTTTTACAGGCACTACTGGAGGCCACAGACTGTCTATCAGACTAAACAGTCCTAATGCCCTTCAAAGAGACCAATAAAATCAGGTTTAAAATGTTTTCCAGTGTTACACATTATATTAAAAAGATTCATTAGGAAATGTAATCTAAACCACTGCATGATTATGAAAACAATTCAAAATCATATTTGTCTTCTGGAAGCTGGTTTTGATTTGGTCTAGTTAAATCTCCACCGTTTCTGCTGCCGGGTGGAGAGGGAGGGAAGGGATGTATCACATCCAGCGACAAGCAAGTCATGTTTAATCCTTTGCCACAAGCAGCTTGCTCTATAATAGAATTCAGGGGAACTGGGGTAAATGGTAGCTTGGGAAGGGCACAGACAATAGTACAACTTCTTTTAAAAAACAGCTTTCAGCTATTTAACTATTTAAAAGTTTTGCTTTTAACATTTTCATTTCCACTGGGTTTTTTTTGGGGGGTGTTGTGTGTGTGGTGTTGACAGCTGATTGTAACTGCTTTCAGGAAAGTCAGCAATTACCAGATACAGAGAAACAACAGGCAAGATTTTGTTAAGTATATGTGCAGAGAATGACCTCCTTCCTACACAGCTGCTCACTTAGTTATGGTATGTATTTATTCATTTTGTAACTTTCACACTTTTGATTTAAAAAAACAAACATAAAATTAACAGCCCAGCACATTAAGGTAAGATGCTGACCACTCCTTAGCAAACCATGCTGTACTTTGCAGCAGTTCCGTGGCTGCCTTGTGAGTTGATGGAGCATCTTTGCTGGACTGGCAGGAGTAGCCGAGGGAGGGGAAATAGCTACAGATAACCAACTTGAAGAGACATGCATTTTTGAGTTAAAGCTCTGAGTTATCTTGTCCCAGTTCTCTGTTCTGTGCAGCTGAAGCACAGAGATCTGGATTTCAACCCCACACTGCCTCCAAGTTGTCCGTTCCTCCAATTAAGAAAACCACTATTTCTGAAACAACTCTAAAAAATGAAGTCAAAAACTTGTTAAGAGTAATATTAGCTTCTAAACCCAACTGTTTAGAAGGAAACCACATACCCTGTTTACAGGGCTGAAGCACGTTGCAATATGCTGCTTCTCTTCAAGGGGTCATGGAAACTTTCCTTTTAAAGTTCTGCTTTTAGCTCACTTCTGCTTAAGCTTATTTATTTCTGCATTTCCTTAGTCCTTCTCTGGATCCTGAGACTTTGGGCATCTACAGTGAGCTTCTCAGCATGTTTTTGTTGAATCACAGCTGCCTGTGATTCAGTGGTAATAGTGATGCCTTTGGACAAGCACTGCATGAAGTTTTATGGCTGTAAATCTCAGAGAAGATCTTGGGGAATAAAACTTGAGGATCACAATTCAGGTAACAAGCTGGCAGACTAAAAAGATGATGTTGCTACCTGTAGCTGTGTTGTCCACATGAATGAACAGACTAGAGGCACAAAAGTGCTGCTCTTTTACAGAAATGGACTTCCTGACTATAAAGCATCATCCCCAAGTCTGTAGAAGGAGAGAGACTGAGGTAGTTTTGGTGTTTGGAGGGGTTTTTTGTTTGTTTGTTTGTTTTTTAACGGTGATGACATTACAACACAGAAAGCAATATTTCCTAGGTAATAAAGGTACTTTACAGCAAACTGATCACTTCTTGAATCCTTGACCGGGGCAAGATTTTCTGGTTTGTACAGAATCACACCTGACACAAGAAAGGCCAATGCCCAGAGGAACTAATTGGTCTTGCTGACTGGGAGATGAAAAAGGAGAGCTACACAACAAGAGCAGAGCCTCCCGTAGAACCCAGGCAGTTACATAAGTGGCCTTCCTCACACGACCCACAGCACAAGGTTGGAGCACGGATCCCAGTGTACCACAAACTCTGTGCGTGTGCACAAAGATTGCACATTTATCAACTTAGAGCAACTAAGCCATGCTGTTTGTTGCATGTTCACATCTTCACACAGATTTACACTGATCCCTCCTATGCATTTCAAAGTGTTCACAAGGAACAAGAAGTTGCCTTCTCTTCTTTAGCTCACTTCTAACTTGTTACCCTGTGTCAGAACATCTAAGACATACAGTACATTTTCTTCTATTCTTTGTGTCCTTTTGGAGAAGTCCATCTATGCTTGAACTAGGAGCACTTAATTCATAGTAAATGACAGTATTTTTTCACAAGCAGGCAGAGGATCAGTGTGTGGGGTAAGTCCTGAACAGCTTGGCCCCATCATTTCTTTGACACCAGTCAGGCCAAGGGCAGGGACAAACCAAAGGATTAGCAAGTTCCAAATAACATCCTGCCGTGATCATTGTCTATGAGCTGGGATGTTCTCTCCTGGAGCTCTCACTCTATCAGTCAGTGTCCCTGGTGCTGCTCCACCCATTTATACACCTCCAGGAAGTTAACTCTCTCTTTACACTTACGGGTTTCAACTTAGCAGAAGGAAGAATGAAGTGGGGGCACTGACAGTGGAGAAATGACAAAGACATTGTGTCCTCTCCTCTGCAGAAAATCATTATCCTCACAGAAAGAATAAAATTAATTCCTTTCACTGGCCAAGTAACACTCAAACTCCAGTTCAATCTGATCTGAACAATGGGTGCAGTTTATTCAATATGTGTAGCCTTCTTCAGCTATAGAGTCAGGACAAGAGATGAACAGCTGGCTCTGTGCTACAGTGAAGGGACATGGTAAGCTCCCATGTGCATACAGAGCCTCTCTGGATGCAGAAGACAAAACAAAAATGTTAAAATTTTGCTCTGTGGACGTAATTACTAGTTACTTTTAGAAAAATTTAAATAATTTTGATCACAAAAGAACAGACTTCTAAGAAAGGAAAAGTAGAATAAGAAGTGAGAAGAAACAGGGTCAAAGATCAAAAAGAAAAATGAACATGCAAAATATTTTGAATAACTTTCTTTTTTCTTTCACTTCAGAGACTATGGCTCTATTGTAGTACTCTATAACTTTGAGAAAAAGTTATAGATCTACCTATATCTACAGCTGAAGGACAAAAATCATCTATCAGATTCCAAATGACAGACTCAGCTCTCTATTTTCCATGCCAGACTCAACTCTGTTTGGTAAAACAAATTTTGTCCCATCCCAAATAAGTATATTTCTACTGTTTAGCAGCAACACAATAAGACTACCAGTAACTCCAATGGAGTGCTACAGTAAAGATTTGGACTTATGGACTTATATGGACTTAAAAATATGGATTTATGACAGGTAGATATATCTTTCTTCTATAAACCCCCATCTTCAAGCTTTGCTTATATATAATGGGATAATTTTTAGTGTCCTTAATTATTTTTATTATCCAATGTCCTCAAAAGACATGCCTCTCAACTTAACCTTTCCTTGCTAAACTTCAGTATATCTTTTCTCTGTCTCCATAAACGCAACCTGCCTGCTGTGTACCCAGACATCAGGCAGAGAATTTTAAAGATATAATACTGTTAAACAGGCTAAATACATCACTGATAAACCAATACTTACACTATCAGAACATCTCTAATCCTGTGGAAATTCCATTTAGTTCATACTACAAGCTGTGTTTCAAAAGTCAAACAACTTCAAACTCTGGTTTTTCAAAACTGCATTTCACTGATTCTGACCTGACAACTTATTTCATAACCTAATAAGAAGATTTTGTTTATTTTTCTCACAAGCATGAAGTTTCAGCTACAGTTCTGGTCCAAGAACTTTGTGTGTGCCATGCCTGATCCAACTTTTGACATACAGCTTACAGTTTGGGGGACTTTTCAACTTTAATAATCTAACAGGCTCAGGGGAAAAATTACTAGAGGGAGAAAGTACCAGCAATATCAGAGAAAAGAAGGCACATAGACAGGGAAAAAAGGAACACTATGAAAGGTTTACAGCAAGGAACAGAAAGATGCTAGGATTCTCTTCCAACATCTTCCACAGCTTTGCTCCGAGGACTCGGGACTTGGCACTTCTCTGCTTCCTCCTCTCCTACTTCTTAAACTTTTTGTCTAAACCAAAACAGTTTTCTTTGGCAGTGTCAGTCTCAATTATTAAGATCTCAAGAATAAAGCAATTCCTAGCCCTCTGTGCAAAACTAAGAAATTCCTTACTGATCACCTAGACTGCACAAGCTTCAGCAGTCAAGGGACAAGCAATCCAAATATAAAGCTGACACTGTGGGCTCTCTCTCCCCTTTTAACTGACCTACTAAGATCTTGCAGTGCACAAACTACGCAACTCCACATTTTCTTAGACTTGAGTAATAAAAGCAACAAAATCACAAAGCAAGAATCTGAGCCTACTAAACCAGCATCTTTGTCAAAATGCAAACAGGGAGGAAGGGCTGCTGAGCTTTCTTTCCCCCAGGTTTTGTTTAGATATATGGAATTATTTTCTTGAATGATACATCTTTAATAACTCCATTTTCTATTGTACACTAGAAATCACATGTACTACATTAAACCACTAAAATTATAATACAAAAGTACTTTTGATTCAGTATAGATATGCCTATGTTATTCTCCAATGCTGCTTGCTAAATAGATTAATGACACAAGCACTAAGATACAACCAGCAGTCCATGTTTATTAAAGAACAGAAAATTGAGGAAATAAAAAACCTCATTTCTGATACAAAAACAGCCATAGAAATTAATTTAAAAATAATACAAATAGTCAAAACTTCAGTGTGATTACTGAAATTATGCTTTAAATGAAACTCAGCTTTTAACCACAGCAATTACTGAAGTGCTTCAGGACCTCAAAACCCAGAGACGTGGGTGGATCTTTTAGATGGCAGTCTTTCTGGAGGAGGGAAAACCAAAGGAAGGAAGTTATGATCTCCTTGCTCTGCAGAGAGTTCTTACTATTACATTTCCTGTCAATGTCTATCAGTTGAAACACTCACTTGTGCAGCAATTAGCAGTGGTCCTCTCTTCTGAGGGCAAAGCAAAATGAAGAGAAAGTATATAGTGAAGAGTAAAGGGGAAAAAAGGAGAAAAATTGAGGCCAGAAGTATGTGACTCAAATAAAAAGGGAGAAAAATAGAAAAGAATGAAAACCCTCAAGCACAATAGTGACCACTACAAACATACAGAGAGATTTCACATTTCAGTGCCTAACATTTGAAAGTTTAAAAAGACAAACAACAGAAGTCAACTTTATTTGAAAATGCAGAAACTTCTCAGAAAAACTTAACACTGGTTAATGAACTCAATATTCAGAGTCTGTTTACTGTAGAGGAAAATGCAACAGATAATACAGCCTGCCATGAATTAAATATTGGCTCAAAAGCCAAAGCTTATGAGTTGATGTATCCTTCAAAGTGTTTTAGCCTATCCAACACAAGTGTGGATTTTAGCACTCTCCATGCAGCAGTTGCCTTTTCTTTTGAAGCTTATTAACCATTTTTTCAGTTTAGGGACAAAATTTGTACTGACTCACTGTACTCTTCCTCCCCCCTCCAGTTTTATATTGCAGTCATCTTCCTGATCTGCTGCAGAGAAACTCTTCATATTTCTAACATATAAGCAAGCATGAAGAGAAGAAGCAGGTACATCTGCTACACTCAGCAGTAAAACAACTTAGTGATTGGAAAATCAGGTGAAAAGACACAAATGGTCAAAATCCAAATTATTATTCTGTGTGGAACTTCAAGTAGGGCTAAAAAAATAAAATCAGTACTTTTTGTTGATAAAGACAGGACTCTAACTCCAAAGATTATCTCAGCTCATTGAAATTAATTTCTGGTAGGAAGCAGGAACCATAACAATTTATAGGTTATTTACTCCTGAGGCATTTAGTGAGTGCTCAGTCCCTGCATCTAATTGCATTTAGTTCCTGGTTATACCTGACATACCTGAAATACACCTGGGACCTCTCAGAACAGGGGGGTTGCATGTGCTGCATATGGATTCTTAACCAGCATTTCTGCCTTTAGCAGCACACCCCCAAAATCTCACTTCCTCAAGGGGCTGAATTTAAGACTGACATATGATGCAGTGGGAGGGTGAGGGTGAGAACATAAGCCTCTAAGGAGACACCACCACCAGCAGCCTTTCAATTAATATTTTTCAGTCTTCTCCCTTTAAACCATTGTACTTTTTCTCTTCTTTTTTTCCTGATACTAAGCATGCAGTCCAGGGAATAGTTGTAGGAAAGGCTAGGAGACAAATATGAATGAGAGGGTGAAGAGAAAAGCTGTCAGGAAACAGATACTGAACCACACAACTTCAGTCAGCTGCCACACTACTGCTTCCTACTTTATCCAACAGCCTCACAAACAAAGCAGAAGAACTGCTGGAAATCAGGCACTGAACGATGGCAACTCTGCCATGACTCAGCCATGTCCTTCTGTCTTACATGATTTCCAGAAACAGGGCTGCAGAGGGAAGCACCACTTCCTTTACTGGACTGCAAAGGGAAGGATTTCTTGCAGGGATGGTTTAGGGGGAGTATGCTTTATGTGGGGTATTTTACCTAAATCAGTAAAAGACCTTCAAACGACCTATATGAGACCCTACTACTTGTCAGGTTATTGAAAACCAATATTCAACATTAAGTGTTTCTGTCCATGAAAGGTTAACTATAATGCCAATTTTTCACAGAGCTGATCTTTGTCAAGAGAGGACATGGTTGTGTAAGTTTTTATCCCACTTTTCTCTTGGAACACAAGTGTTTTCTTATCAGAGAAAAAATGTGTTTCGTTTCTTTAGCACTCCTTAACAGTCCAGGTTCGTTCCAAAGATCAAGTAACGTGTTCAGCCAGGTTTTCCCCTGCATGTAAAATAACCTTTATTATGGGCTCATAGGTTTTTAGCCCTTGAAATGAAACTTCAGCTTACAAAAGTGATTTTAAAATTGCATTTATTGGAATGATGTCAAAGAGTACTTTAAATTAAATATGTGTGATGAGGATGGATGATGGCCTGGAAAATTTTTTGAACAATAACACTGGTCCATTGATGCAAAATGCTTGAGAACCTCTTGTATCTATTAGGAAATCTCCTCTGTCTCACAGAGGGACTGAGGAAGCACTCTGTCTCTGATTACAATCCATGTGACTGTGGGACAACATGAACATATGGGATCTTATTAGCCATTTCTGGCTTTCTCCAGATCATGTGCTTCAAAGGCACACACACAAAAAAAAGTCATTACTTTTCCCTCATATTTCCTACATTTTCTTCCCTTTTATCCACTTTAAAAGCCACTGTCAGACTCCAGGAAACACACAGTTTCAAAGCCATCTCCTTCCAAAAAGTAATTGGTGCTCTCAAAAAAAAAAAAAAAAAGAAAAGGCAGCGGTCTTTCTTGCAGGGCAGACCACATAGTTCTTACTCACTCATGTGCTGCAAGCCAAGGTTGGGCACTCACAGGCACATCCCATCATGTGCTCGGATACACCACTGGCTCTGGAAATCCATTTATCCAGTGGCAATGAGTTCTACAGCTTAATTACACTCTCTGCGAGTAAGTACTCCCTCATATTCATTTCAGCTATGGCTTTACTGTGGTTTCCATCACACCTAGAATGTGTCCCAAGCACTTAAAAGTAATAAAAAGTTATAAAGCAGAACTTAGGCTAAAACATTTAAGAAAAAAATAAATCCCTGAACAATTCCCCCACCCACCCATCTTGTACAATGAAATCACGTTTTAACCACTGCACTGTCCCCGAAGCTACACTATACCCATTTTCTTTTAATGTTCCCTAGCAGGGTTACCACCAGCACAGCTCCAGCTGAGCCACCAGCATTTTCAGCAGCGTGTCTTCTAAACGTCCTCAGAATAGCCAGAAGTAAGTTACTGCTCCTTTGAAACAGAATTTACATTAGGAAAAGTCTGTCTCTTATTAGTTAAGCAGAGTACTGGAAGCACCAGCAGCCAGTTGTAAAACTTCATTTGTATCCAGAATTCCAAAGCCATTATTTAATTTGTTTGGAAAAAATGTAACTTGAAAAAAAAAGCCAACAAAATAATTAAATAAGAAGACGTGTTTGTTATTAAAGATCCATAAAAATGCAAGTAGGCTCGAAATCCAAAAGCTCTGAAAATTAACACTGCAAGTACATAAAAAGAAAAGCATACTGAATAGGGCTGGCTGGAAAACAACAATTCCATTTTGCTAAACATTTCAAGGCTTTGAAATTTGTTTTTGTTCCAATATGAAACAAAAATTAGACTTTCTCAAAGATTTCATGAAATGAGAATGAGAGAAAGAATATTCACTCCCTCTGGACCCGAAAAAAAATCTTCCCAACAAAGCTGTCTCCAAAATAGATAATGTTTCCATGAAACATTCTGGTTTTGATGAAACAGCATTTTTCAACAGGAAAAAAAGTGTCAGCAGAAATACCATAGCCATTCTAATAGCAAAGGCTTATCTAGATGGGATGCTTGTACGAATAAATTATGTTGAGAACTGAACCCATCTAATTATATTTATATAGGTCCCCATGAGAACATTGTATCACTTTCCTTAGAAAGATACTCTGTAAGATAATCGATCTATTTAACTTTTTTCCTGACTACAGATATTTTATTTGGAGAACGTAAGAGGAATCACAGAATAAGCAAAATCTGAGATGTACCATAAGTCAAATTGTTACTCACCTGGGGGAATTTTTCTATAAAGCTGTTGGCATTCCTATTCCAAAATAAGAATGGCTTTAAGATTTGCAAGATTTTTTTAAAGAAACTTAAGCTGTGGTTCTAAAACCATATAGACCTAACAGAATTAAGCTCTCATATACTAAAGAAAAGTCTGTGCTTGAAACTTCAAGCCATAGTGAGCAGCACTGTAGAAAAACTTAGTGCAGTAAAAAGTTCTGCAGTGAAAGGGAGGTGAACTAATGTTTTAAGTCTCTGGATCTACTGAAGAGGAAGAAAACTCATATTTTATGAAATATTGCACACAGTAATTCCTTACTCTGCTAAGTGTGTATTTGTGCATTAGCTTATTTATGCTGATTTTGGAGAATGGTTGGCTCAAGCACAGCTGGATGCCCCAAAAGTGGCAATGAGGACATTTGATTGAACAAAGCCAGGTTTGGTTGTTTCAAAGAATGTTGACCACAGAAATAAATGAAAAAGCAGATTGTCTTTGCCTGCCACAGCAAGCAATACGTTCTTCCATTAATTGTTCTCACCTTCCTCTTGTAGTTCTCTGCAAAATCTTCATTCCAGCTAAGCAGCAAGATTTTCCTTCCCATCTCCTGCAGTACTGCTCAATGTCATCTGTGGAACTCAGGGATTGCAGCTGCACTTCACTGAACATGCCATAGGCATCCTGGACAAGGAGGCACAACCTGGAAAACATTCCTCCATTACTCACTGGCATCTGTTCATAACAAACCAGTGAGCAAAGTTCTGAAAATTACATTACAAACTTCAGGACAGGGCTTATCCTCTGCAGTATCTGCAGAATTCCTATCACGTAATGTATCAATAAACAAACTCAACATCATTAAAGGTTTTCTCATGTACATTTTCAGGACATAACAGGGCCATGAACTAGAGAAGCATGACTGAAACAAAGAGTACAGGGCTTGCACTGGGGATTAGATTAATTAACTGCTATGCATTATGTGGTTTGTGTACTTGAAAAGGAAGAAAGTTGAGTTTTTGCCTTACTTGAGCTGAATTCTACAATGAAGACAGAACAACAACAGAAACATAAATATGTGTGTGTTTATAAATATCTAAATTCTGCTTAGAAGCAAGCAAAGCAACGTATTTCATAAGTAATAGTCACAGAGACTGGCAAGGCGATCATTACATTTTCTAAAACTTCTTTTTCAAAAGAATCTTCAGGATGCAAAGAAAGAGTGAAACATCAATTTTTCTTTAAAGAAAAACAAAATAACACAAAACTGGAGATTGGTATATTCAGTGTTGGGTATGAAGCCCAGAGGAACTATTTTAGGAAGGTAATTAAAGAACCTGCTAAACAAACAATTTGATTAAAATCTATGGAAGTAGGGGCTGTAGGGCTGGGAAGTATTGCTTAACCAACTTGATGGCATTTTGGGAAGATAGTACTGTCATAACAGATAAGGCAAAATCAGTGGATGTCATACATTTAGATAGTCAAAAGTACATTTCACAAGACTCTGCACCTGAGATGAGCAGCCACGATAGCATGAGTCATGCAGGGCTGGAGGAAGGAGGCCCCTGTCTACAAGATTGGTTTTAATTGCCTCAGAAAGAGACAGTTAAGCATGGAAACTTTTCAAAGGCAAACAAAAGTTACCTTTGAGAGTAGCACACACATCTTTGTTTCCAAATAAAACTCAGGGGTGCACCAGGAAGCAGAATTCAGTTCATTTCAAAGGCACATGCCAAAACTACCCTCCCCAGAGCAGCACCATTGTTCCCAGCAAGCCAATTCCAACTGCTTTTGGAACACATCCTGTAACGTACATACACCCTGAAAGCATTCAACAGCAGTCATTATATCTCTATAAAATACATTTTAAATTAAATGTGCTCCTACACTGAAGAAATCAATTTATTTTATCCACATGGAAAAGCAGGCACATGGAAGAGCACTAATCACACTTTCCTTGTTCATTATGAAGCGTCTAACTTTGGCTTAGACCCTCAAGAAGGCTGCATTTGATGCAAGATACAACCCCAAAGGTTTTCTGACATCAGCAATTGTGCAAGCATCAGCCACGAGTCCTCATTTTTCAAATTCTGGTGCTGGTTCTAAGGAGCAGAGAGGGATAGAATTGGACAAAAACAAAGACTCCCATATTTTCCCCATACCTCCAGCTACAAAGGTCCCACACAAACCAAGTCATCATCAGAACAAAACCCCAAAACAAACTAGAAAAACTATGTTTGTCTGCTGTTTTCCATGTTAGGACTTTGTAATCAGTTAAGAACTCCCCTGAGTTTTAACTGATTTGACTGAAGCTCCCTGTGATATTGTTATGTTTGGAAAACTAGAGCTCATATTCTCTGGACATTTCTGAAAATTAGACTGAGGGGAATCGGAAAAACAAAGCAAAGAGTTTTGCCCATGTTGACAAAATGCTGACTGTTAATTGTGAAAAATTAGGCCTCTGTATCTTGGAGCAAGAAGGGCCAACTGAGTTAGAGTCTCAGATCAGATCAGTTCAGCAGTCTCTTAACTGCTCACTGGAATTTCTCATATCTTTAGTGAGACATAACTGAACACAAGTAAGTCTCAGACTAACTGGCACCAGGGTGATATTAAGTCCTCTGGGACACGTTAATTGCCCAAATAAAACTAGCTTGGTTGGTGCTGAAGACATCAGTCACTAAAAGAGCATTTTCCAAGTCCTTTTAAGTCAAGCAAAGAGATGTCAGATATGGGAATCTCAACTCCCTGCATCCCTGGCCACAGATTTCCATTCCTTTGTGGTGGCACATAAATGGCTAGGACAGGAAACTGATCTGACCAAAAAACAGTGTAGCCAAATCATCAGCAGCAGCAGCATCATCTGAGTTCCTTGAAAATTAACTCTGTAAAAGTAAACTCCTGCTTGCACAGAGTACTGCTTCTAGGCAAGGATGTATTTTCCTTGAAGCTCCCACTCCAGCTGTCCAATGTGTGCAGCACATACAGGAATCTCAGGTCATATGAGGGGAGAATGGTCATCTTATGACCATGCTCAATGCAGAGAAGAACTGTGCCATTTGAGGCTTCTATCACTAATGTTCCCTTTCACACTGGGAACATGCTCATGATTACTGGAATCATGAAGGAACACAGAGCAGCAGAACCTATTGCATAAGATTCCAAGTGCCTTTGCCCTGTCAGGTTCACACACAAGAGCAGACGCTATATTTATCACACTTGCTCTAACAGTGTCCAAAAGGTAGTCACAGTTTCTCTGCAACATGCATTTAAAATGAGATATATGTATTCACTCACTTGGAAGTCAGAATTTCATGAATAACCCTTCAGATGCCAAATTTCAGAGAGAAATATCGCAGACCAACACCATGAAGAGAAGTTCACAAACGCATTCCCCCTGCTTCTCACACCGGCTTCACAGTATCAATGAATGACAACAAAACCTTGAAATGCTATAGGTGCTTGAGGGACAACTGATTTTCCCACTTAATGACTATCATGTCATCAGCTGTGTCCCACAACAGACTCAGCAATGCACTTGGAGATCCACCCTCCTGTTGTTTGGAACTGGTTCTATTCTTGTGAATTTTGTACATGGTGTCAACATCACTGACAGCAGTTCAGCTGAATTCAGAGCCTACTGATTCATGACCTTAACTTCCTTACCAGTACTCTTTTTCCCCTTGATTTCACTTTATTGCAAGAACACTGCGTTTGGATTATTCTCCCATGCTGCAGTGTTGCTCTCATATTACAGCAAACGTTCTCATAAATTAATTTTTAGAAGGCAGTCTAACTGTGATTAAAGCCAACAGCTTGTCCCATTACTTTTTTTTCCCCCTTTGAACCTCACCACCACGATGAAAACCCACATCAAAATTATGAGATGAGCTGCAAAGCCAAAATGAGTATCTGCCCCCCAGGAATTCAGCATTTATGTTTTGTGTGCATCTACAGGAAATAACTTTTTTTCATAGAACGTGGCTTTGAATCAGTTAATAAGGTTAAACATACATTTACCAATGCCTTGTCAGCATGCATAGTACTGAACTGTTAAAAAAAGAGAGGCAACACCTCCCGTTTAACCAGTGGTGCTTGTACAGGGAAGAAATAAGGACCATCTTTATTTTTGGGACAACAGGATGCAACCCTATCTAAGGTTTCAACTTAAAATTTGGGCTTGGAAACTGAAATCTCCCATGTAAAATATCAGAGAATTCATTCCTGGGGAGAGGGGTAGCAAGAAAGCCAGCGGAGGAGCAAATGTAGGAGATGTGGACTAAGGAAAAGGTGTAGTATGACGCACTGGTAATAACAAAGCGGGTGAAGATAGGGAATGATAAGAAGTGAGGCAGAGTTTAGCTTTTTTTTTAATGTAATGACACAGTAAGTCTCATGCAAAAGCTTGGGAAGATTTTGTTAATTTGCTAATAGCCAGAAGCAAGGATGGGGGCTGGAGGAAGATGAGACTGATTACTCTGCATTATTTCTATGACTGCTGATCTTTAGGACAAAATGTCTCCCAGTAGAAATCTGGAGAGGATTACAGGATTAATGCCATGCCCTTCTCCCAGTTAGTCACTCTTCATGGGTAAAGGGTAAGCCCTTCTTTTACTAATACGTTTTTATGCATGAAAAATCACCTCTCTCCATACTGCTGCCTTTTATCAAGCAGCTGACTTTCTGGAGAAGGGCGATGAAAACCTTCTCCATTTTTGGTCACCCCCAGCCTCCTCAGCAGCTAGTGGAAAAGAACAAGAGAAGGAAGACCTGCCTGCAGAGGAGATGAGAGAGCAGGGCGGCCAGAACGGACTGATTACACAGACACTGCCTTTACTGAGTCTTGTGAAAACAAACAGCAGAAATTTGTCATGAGCAGATCTTAACCAACAAGTAATTGTTTTAGCCTTGGGTAGGAGGACAACCATGTGGCCCAGGGCAGCTCTTCTCCACACACAGCTAAGCTGTGCAGTACAGCACGAGGAGCAGGACAGACAGACAAACACCACCACCTTTGCAGCACTCTGCACAGACCTCATTAGCTGCTCTTTCTTTGGAAAGGAGTGAAACGGGGCAATGGGAAAATGCCTGAAAACTAATTGACTTGTATTAGCTCTGATATTTGCTCATTCTTTATCTTAACCATCCATGAGACAGCTGCTGCTGCTTTGTTTGTCAGGACTCCTTATCTCTGTGAGGTGCGGTCCTAGCAGAGGCATAAAGCACACGTACATAAACACACACAAACAAAACCCCCTCTCCCTTCATCACCAGAGGCACAACACTACCTACACAACTCCAATACCGCAACTTGTCTGGTCAAGTCTCAAGGTGGAGCTGATTAACTCCTGCTAATATGGCTCAGACTCAAATTGCAACCTGCAGGACACCACCCTACCGGGGTTTAATTTATCCCTACCTTATGAGCTCCTTGCTTTCACCATACCCATACAGAAACTGAAAAATCAAAGCTCAAGGCACAGGGACAACTGCCCATCTTCCCCCTTGTAGCACTAGCAGGATTTCTCTATCAAAAGCACCATATTCACCAGGTCATACATTCCTTCACGCTCCTTTTTGAAAAGAATGTATCCACTGTAGCCTTCTTTGGGGAGACATAAGATTCAGAGTTTTCCGCTTAAAATCCATACCATTTGCTGTCAATAAATAGTGAGTGAAGCTCTACAGAACACAACCAGTGGAATGAATGCTACAAATACAAATTAATCATGATGGTAACTATCTTCTCTGCACAGGTTGCAGAGGCACACAGGTACCAAGGAAAACACAAGCACCGCTGTTCCCAGTTTATAAGGGGAATGTCAAGCTGAAAGAAGAATCTTGGTCCAAGTACAGACATTTCTAGCACTCAGCCAGGTGCTCTGGTTTGAAGCACTGACGTGAACAAAATAGAGATAATTTACTTTGAAAACTGGAGGTTTAAAATTACTGAAAGGTACAGTTTGTGATCATATATGTTTTTATTTGTAACTGTGGAAGGGCCCAGAAGGAAAGAAAGAAAAAGGCAGTTCTGGAGTGCTGGACCTGGCAGAAGTGTTGGTGGAAACTGCACATGTGATAGGAGTATCACCAGGGAAATGACCTAGTCTTATCTCAGCATCTCAAATACAAAATATGTAGCAGAGGCCTCTCTGGTCTCAGGAAGGGAAACTTATTTTTGCAGACACCTCCTAACAGAGGATTTCTGTAACACACTTGCAAATAACTCACTACAGTAACTAAACCAAGTCACTCATTTTGGATCTTCCTTGCTTTTCATTATGATTGCATACATACGTTAAAAAATGGAGTGAGAGTGGTTATAAGATAACTGTTGCTTATTTTTATTCACTTCCTTGAATCATCACATAGTTCAACACAAACTGGAAAATCAAATACCACTTCCACAAGGTCTTTCATGATTCCCTGCCTGCTGATTGCTTTTTCCATTTCTTCATTCATGTTAATCCTTCCACCTACTATTTTCTGCCTGTGGCCTGAAGAAGCAGCACTTCTGTGGGAAACAGCTTTTGTGCGTAGGAAGAGACCTGTATGAGCCAAGCGTGTCAGCAGAGCTACCTTTTAAATGCAGAATGTGCACAGAGAACAGGGCTGCACAGCACTGCAAATGATCCCACTCAAAACATGGAACACCACCTGCCTGGTGGGAGCTACATACAACTTGTCAGGAGTTGGTGTAGCACGACAGGCAGCTTTTTGCACTTCCCATGACAGCCACGGCTTCACATGTGACAATTTTTCCTGCAAAAAAACATTTCTCATATGAAGATTTCACGTGACACCAAATGAACTTTTTTAACTCCCCATCTGACACTGTCTCAAAGTGCACTTTAGAATGAAACTGCTGATGTGTGTGTTTTATTTGTACATGGAATTTCTCTCAAAAGTAAACAAAACATTTTAAAACCATAAAAAGACATTCCTGACATCCACTCAAACACGATATGGAGCCTAAGTTGTAATTTCAAACAGTTACAGAGTTGCATTTGAAAAATACTTTCTGTATCCTGGATAGCTTCGCTTATGTCAGATTCAAAATTGAATACTGAAGTTGTTCTACATTCATAGTTTAAATCCAAAGTAATTATTCAATGGAAGTCAATTTTTATAGTGATAGCTATATGTGTTTGGAAGACACAGAAAGTAAAGGAAAAATAACTTCCTAAGCATTGCCTAGAAGTTTGTATAAAGGCTAGGCCACAACTGAGCAGTAAGGCCTTCCTCCCTCCAGATCCCCCTGGCATCTCGATGTCTATATGGGACATAATTTATGGTCCTTCTGCTAAGATCCATCCCATACAGCTTGTTATGCAAATAAAACCAATTTTGAGTGGTAACAAAAAAGCAAGCACATCAGATCACGCCGGCTTGTTTCACTCACTGTGCTGTTAATTGTAGTTGGTAGGACACATAATGATGGACACACTCCTCAGGTTCCTCAGTGTACCATTACTTCAGCATGGAATCCCATCACAATCCATTGGTTATTTCAGTATACAATTCAGAGAAAATATTGTTTTCCTGCATGTCATGATTTACTAGACAAGAGTAAAAACGTATATTCAAGAAACTTACAGGCTCGGTTGAAAACTGCAAGTCTTTCTTATGGATGATGTCCAATAGAAAAATTATGTTCCAAATATAACATGTAATTACCACCCAGTCATTTCAAGTACTTATCTGTGAATCTGAGGAGGGGTTCTTTGTTTATTTTTTTTAATCTCAAGACTTTGTAATTATTGTTTTGGCATCCAAGAATTCCAACAGTTGGTGGGGTTCTGCCAAAGAGATCTTTCCTTGCAAGGTGCTCAGCACCCTCCTTTCCAAGAAAATCAGCATTCAGTTGCTGGTTCTGGCAGTGTCTCACATCATCTTTGCTGCGCTATGTTTCCTCCACGCCTCAGTTCCTTATACGTAAAAATCAGAATAAAAGTCCTGTCTTCAAAGGATGATCTGAAAGCAGTAGCTGAATAACATGATTGTATCTGGGAAGGTTGGTCCTCAGAGCCTATTATGTGTGCTAGATCCCATTTGAGTTAGGGGAGGAGGCTATATATATGTATGTGTATACCTAGGGAGAAAGGGCTTCCTTGCAGTATTGACTCATTTATTCCACACAACAGGACTTAGAGAACTCTCAACTTGCCCTGCAAAACCCACAGCGAGGGCTTTACAGCATCTGGAATGAAGCAAGAACACTGCAGCAGCGGTACTGGGGTCCCTTATCTTTCAGGACAGCATTGTTTGTGGATTCACCAGATTTACTTCTGAACCACAGAGAACCATGAATGGGATCTTGGAAGATTTTATTTTAAAAACAAAGAATCAACATGCAGTGAGTATTTTTAAAAAAACCCTGCCCATTTCAGCAGGCACAGATCATCCTAAATCGCATGCTTGACGGTATAGCACATTTCATGTACTTCCTATGGCATGTGAAAGGTAAATGAAATACAGCAACCCTGCAGGATTTCTTACACAGCTGTGGCTGCATTCAGTAAGACACTCTGCTGTGTCAGTGCCACATCATCCCACTGAACTAGCAGAAAAGTACAACATTCATCAAAAATCAAGGGCAGAGCAAAGAGCCAAGAAGAAAAGCAGAAGTGCAATCTAGCCGGGGCTCCTTCCCCAGCAGAAAGGCAATTTACCGCCTTCCCGCAGGGCCCACCGGTTGTGTTTTTCACTCCTGCTGTTTTCTTTCAGCCTGTGTTAGTGGCTGCCTCTCCTAGGTGTGTTTCTAAATGAGGCAGAGGGAGTGTGTTTGTGTGTGCACGCCGCGTGTTTACAAGAGTTATGGTAGCAGTTCTCAGCAGTCCACTGAGAGTTCTAGGAAACGGCCCCTGTTATTTTATTCTCGGTCAATGTCAGCTCATGTCAGGCAGTAAAGATCACACAGGACAGCCCTCTCCATCTCGCAGTGCTGGCCGGAGGCCTCAATGGGAGAGGGAAAGGGAGCGAGCTCCGAGTGGGCGGAGAGCCTTCCCAGCACTCTACCAACCACTGCAGGAGGAATTATGATAAACACCACTCTGGAAACCAGATACAACAGTACATTGTGTTCTTCTTCGGAAAAACAACCCGACTTCGGCTCACTTAAAGTAAACAGTTAATCCTGTTTATCTTTTTTTTTTCTTTCTTGATGAGTTGTTAACAGAACAATCTTTTCTGCAAAGCAAATAAGAGATCAGTCCCCTAAATTCATACAGATTTTTTCTTTCCCCTAGAAAAAAAAAAAAAGCAGTTTGATATGTAAACTTTCTACTATCAGCAAACAGTGTGGAATAACAATCTTTCTTGGCTTAAACTGACTTAACAAAGCGATGCCAAAACTGAATGAAACCTTTCCCTCACTTACATATTTTATTTTGGAAAACTGATGTCCCAAACAGAATGTTCTATTCATCCCTTTTAACTATTCCCTTTCTGAAAAGAACAAGCAAAACTGGTAAACCAGAAAAAAAATATCAGGGTATTTGTTGTCCTTGCCACTGAAGCACAGGGTGCCTGGGGAGTAGAGATCAGCTACCGAGCAGGGGGGTGCCTGGTCCCAGGTTTTCTCTGAGGGGTGAAAAAAGAAGAGTCAGACTAATTGACTGCAATGAAGGTAACAAACTGTTATCCTCCTTTTCAAAATATATGCTTACTGTGCAAATTCATGGTGTGCCTGACTTTCAATAATAAGGGTGATTAATCAGAAAAGCAGATGGAATTGATTATGTTGTTTCGCTGGAGCCACCACAGTCCACCTATTAACTACTTCTTACTGGGGACTCCAACCCTGTCCACTGAAAGCTACAAGCTTTCCCAGAGGGAATTCTAATTTTTAGCACTCAGGAGTTTAAATAGTTCTGAAAGTCAACAACGAAAGTGTGCTTAACATCCCTGGTCAGTAAAGTTTGTTGATTTAGCTATTTATAATCAAAAAAATATGTGATTTGAAAAACTGTAAGAGGAGAAGAAAAATATTTCCCTGTTTTATTTTTACTCATTTGCAAGCTCTGAAATCCTGGATTTTCTGTGCAATTGATGTCATGATGTGCAAAAATGTAAATTAATGCGAGTTAAAGTCTAATTTTCAGGTTTTTAAAAAAATATTTTAAAGGCAAAATTTTTGTATTTTTCCTGGTTGGTTGTTTTTCTTTTCTCTTGAAACCTTCACTTAGTTTGCGTTTATTTTTAAATATTTTGCAGCAGTTGCTGAATTTACTCTGGTGAGCTCTAATGTGACAGAGCAGGACAAAGCAGAGCTATTTCCCATTGCAGAAGGGACACAGGCTCCAGAGGCAGCTATCAGTGGCTGGGGCCAGAACCCCAGAGGAGCAGCCTCAGGACCATTCCCCCAATCCACCATTCAGCCCACCACGGCCTCCAGCCAAGACTGGAAGAGCCAGTATGCCTCCAGGGAAGACTGGAAGAGCCAGTATTGGTAGGACAGGACTGCAGCTGAACACTTCATCTTGCTCCAGGTGCACCCTGTCATTTAACCCCCACCCTCCCAGTGCTGCACCTGCAACAGAAAGGCACAGTTGTCCCCCCATGAATGTGGGTTAGGCCTGCCAAATTTGTCCTCAAAGTGATGGACATTTCACAGCCTTATCCATGAAGGATCCAACTTGCACCAAGGTGCTGCAGCTCTGAACAGGGTGAGTACTGGCTGCAGGACTGCAAGGAAGAAGCAACAGATTTTGGTAAAACCTCTCTCTTGGGAAGAATGTGGAAGTCCTACTGTCTCTGCTCGTTGGGAAACTCCTGGGCGAAGCAGAAGAAAGCAATTAACCTAAATCGCTTAGTGTGCAGTTGTAACCCATGTACAAAAAAGCCCCTCTTGTCTGACCCCATGGCAGTTGACCACCATCACACATTCCTTCAGGAGGGAATGGATCATCCGAGAGGAATGCGGACGAGAGGTGAATCAACTGGAGATCATTAGGAGATGACGAAACAGCAGGAAGAAATGTGGAAGGTGAAGGAGACAAAGATGAGGAGGAAATGTTCTCTGGTATCACCTCTTTTCCACTTCCTTTCTTACACCTTGCTGTTCTCCATATCTCTTTTAGTTGGGGGGGGGGAAATGCCAGTCTGTGGTAACACCAGTGTTATCCCATGGATGACCTACCAGCATTACTGAAGTAGCACTTTCCCCACATACACTCAGATTTTTTACATAAAAAATTATGGACACAACAAGCCCTGCTGAAAGAGAGGTGCAGATGGTAGCAGTTTTATACAATTTGAAAACGAAAAATTAAGTTCATTTGACATTTTAAGTTTCTATTTGAATTTTGCAAAAGGAGAAATCCCATTTTCAGTCATAGGTCAAGCAAAGCTTTATAAACTTCTTTTAAATAAGCAGTAGGTTTGGGCCATTATCTAAATCTCACTCAAATTAACACTTTTCCATTTATTTCAATGAGCTTTATTTCATGCTGTATAGCAGGCAGAGAAAATATCTGGGCAGCATCAATTACATTCTTTTGTCTTGATTTCATTCAATAATTCATGCAAATTCCATACTTCTCTTTTAAACCATCTAAACTGAACACCAATCAAGGATCAAACACTGAAGCAATTTTATAAGCACCACACGTAAATTTTGCCATAATTTCAAGGAATCATTTTTAGCAGGATCAGAACTTGGAATACAGCACACAGTACATTAAAAAAATCTTAAATTTGCCGTATTCTCTCCTTTTTGTCTGTTTGGTTTTTTTGTTTGTTTTTGGTGGCATTTAATTGAGTAATCTTAAAACAGGCACAGAGACCATCTCACGTCTTTCAGCACTTTGGTAATCTTCAGATGCGTAACATTTCAAATATTATGTGGGCTAGTGGGGAGTGTCCTAAAATAAAATGTCTCTGCTAGAGCATCTTAATCTCAATCACCCTGTACAGATGATAGTCTATATTTTATATCTCACGCATGTGGAATACTATTTAATTGTAATGACATAATCAGCAATTATACTGGATTTGATATAAAAACCCTGATCAAATACTGAGAAACTACATGTATGGTATATTTGATTCCTTTTTTCCCTTCCTGATACAAAGAAAACAGTCCTGAAAATAAGAACCTATTCAAATATCAGTACAGCATAGCTTGTTCTTATCATTTATATTCCAAGGAAAAGAAGAAGAAAACAGGCCCAAATCTAATCAAAACTACAGGAAGAGCTTAGAGACACAGAAGATAATAATGTAAATTAGAACTGGATTAGGGCCCTTAGCAAACCTATCTATCCATGCCAAAAGAGGTGATTTAATATTCTGTGGTTAAGATTCTGAGTTTGTGTCTTATCCAAAGGACTATCAACAATAACACATTGTTCTCCTGCCACCGTGCTGGTGGTGTTACAGCCTCTGAAGTGATTCGGCACAGACTTGAAGGGACAGACACTGCTAAACGTTTGGATTTTCCTGAGCTGTCACCCACTGCAGGCCAGCAGGAGATACAACATCACAGCCAAGATAACAAGATAACTTTTGTCTTTAAAACATGCAGTTTCCTGTTGATACTACTCTGTATTGTCACATTTGCTGCCTCGTCCTCTTTTTCCTGTCACACATTCCTTCTCTAATTAAGTCTTCAGGATACTGCACAGAAGAAACATTAGGACAGGGACTTCTCTGTGCCTCCAGAGCACCTGAGATGAGGGACACGCCCTGATCTTCACTGGAGCATCAGTGTCACAAAAGCAGATCAAAGCTTTGGTGTAACCGTTTAATCATCATCGCTGCTGCTTGCCCTTCTTAACCACAGGCAATAAGGGTTGGTATTTGTATTTTCTGAGTACTGTCAGCAAATTAGCAGTTGCATTTTTCCCTTTCAGGCTCTCCACTTGAGTAGGATCTCTTTGTGCAGAAGGGTGTCAAATCAGGTTGTGAGGCTGCTCTTCCAGGCTGGCTTCACCCCCATCCCCAGAGCAAAGCATTCAGGAACTATCAGAGGATGGTCTGAAGGTTGCTTTAAGGGGGTTCCTTCCTACAGGATGTGTGATTATAGGACGCGGAGAGCCACCAGCATATGAAAATGACAAAATTTAAATAAATATAGGCCGTATTTTCATACATTGCCTGTTGTCATGGGACACGCTGTCCATGGTCTTACTCTCTCTCCACTGCCAGGTAATGTGAGAAACCTGTGGTTTTGGATCACTGTGACACTATGTAACTCATGTACTCCTAAGCTGAAGCATAAAAAGACCCTAAATTTAATTATCGAAATATGCTAAAACAAAATTGACAAAGCTTTCAAATAATATTCTCAAAAATAGGATACAAAATGCCTACATTTTTAAAAAATGTGCTTTCTGATCACCCACTTTTAAAACATGTTTCCTAAATTCCACTGCTGCAAGAAGTGTGAAAATACCAACAAGACAAGAACACAACAAATGAAAACAAAGTACATGAATCCCATTTGGACTGGTAAAGCATTTTGCTTTACCAATTAAAAAAAAAAATAGGTTAAAAAAACCTAACCAAAGTGGAATTTCTAAACAAGTGGTTTCAGAGTAGGAAAATGGCACTGTTTCAAAACATAGCATTTCAGCAATTTCACAACTTTTCATTTGCTTGTACAAGCTTTTCATAAGAAGTTTCCATTATTTTACAAGTTGATCTGACAGAAAATTATTTCTTTGAAAAATTCCCAACCATTTTTTCCTAGAAATACTTCTCAAACCTCTAATGCAGTAACTATTCATTAACTTTCAAGGCTTTGTTTTGACAAAACGTATTTATTCAGCACACTGAAGAATAATTATCCAGTATGACTGTGAGTAGAAGCAATGCTGAACCGTGAGAGACAGAAATGTAATATAAAGATTTATTTCCCCTCCTTCTCTAACAATAGCTGTAGAAATACATTTGAACATAAGTGCTGGGTTTGGCTTGGGTAAAGTTAATTTTCTTTGGAGTAACTGGTATGGGTCTCTGGTTTGGATTTGTGCTGGAAACAGTGTTGATAACACAGGGATGTTTTAGTTATTGCTGAGCAGGGCTTGCACAGGGTCAAGGCCTTTTCTGCTCCTCACCCCACCCCACCACTGAGGAGGCTGGGGATGCATAAGGAGCTGGGAGCGGACACAGCTGGGATAGATGACCCCAACTGACCAAAGGAATAACCCAGATTATAGGGCATCGTGCTAAGAAGGAGAAAGAGGGGAGAACATTCAGAATGATGGCATTTGTCTTCCCAAGTCGCCATTACCCATGATGGAGCCCCCTCTTCCTGGTAATGGCTGAACACTGGCCTGCCCATGGGAAGGGGTGAATGTATTCCCAGTTTTCCTTTGCTTGCTTGAGCAGTTTTACCTGTGAAAGTGTTTTCATCTCAAACCATGAGTTTTCTCACTTTTACTCTTTCAATTCTATCCCCCATCCTGCTGTGGAGGGATTGAGTGAGTGGCTGTGTGGGGCTTAATTGCCATCTGGGGTTAAACCCTGACAACACATAACTTTTATTCTAAGCAGAAGAAAAGCTGTAGGAAAAGCTGTAAAAAAAGATGCAAACCTCTCTTGCATGCCAGTTTTAAGTTTTGAAACTTACACAAAATAAAAGCAAATTTCTGAGTTTACATCTCTTCTTGATTGTTAAAAATAGCCTATTAAAGCTTAAGAAAAGTAGAAACCTAGTGGGGAAAAAAGGTAAATTTTAACTTTAGAAAGAAAACCTGAAAAAGCGTGGGTCCTTTACAGAAAAACTAAGAGGTTGAGACTTCTGGTGCGATTCCTGGAGATTCAACATGGCTATAGCTGTCCCCCCGGGAGGCCACCAGGGTGGGGTTCAGGCCCTGGTCCTGAACAAGGTAACGTGAGAACAGCCTTCTGCCTTTATAGGCATCTGAAACAAAGATCTGGGCTGAGTGTGGGAACAGCAGCCTGCCTGGACACCTCTGGGTATTTGAAGGAAGTCAGTGGAGAAGCCCAGAGAGGATCCTGAACCTCACTAAGAAAAGGGGCTTATTCCAACCTCCTCCATTACTTTATCTTACCTGGATTCTGCCAGGCTTGAGGCAGTGCTGGCTCTGGATCTGATCCAGATTTCACAGTGCAACTGCACCTATGGTTTCCATAAGTGGTTAACGTGCATTTCCAGTGAAAAGGGGGAGAAACACTCACGAGAATTTTCTCAGAGGATAGATAACTACAGCCTGTACCCAATCTGATTTGGATGTATCGTTAGCACTAATTTTAATTTCAAAATTGCAACAGGCATGAACCATATTTCACTGGTCTTTTTAAGCTGGTTGAGAGGTTCCTTTAATGGCAACCCCTCTGTCATTATAAAATGTTTCACACACAGAACGAGATCTTGAATTTTTTTCAATTTGTATGGAAGTTTAGTTCACCACAAACATTCCTTTCTTGACCAAATAGTTATTTATCTACAGCACACACAAAAATTTATGTTCTTGTAGGACAAAAAAATGTGGTATCATCTGATTTGTGATGAAACACCAAAAGCACATTTAATTTCACCCTACAGTGGTTTAATTTGAATTCATAACCCTGTCTTTCCCCATTCATTTCCCCCTTCTCCCCAGTCTGCTATACTACACGTGCTTTTCACTACTGCATATACTGACCTTTGTACACCTACTGAACCCAAATTTCAATATGAGGTATCAGTGAAGGATTCCCAGTATTCCTCATTTTATCATTCCACACATGGACACTAGTTTTAATCCTACAGCTGGTGTGTTAATGTATTACAACCCTTAATATCAGCAGTATATTCTTTGTATACTTTATATTATAATTTTGAATTATCATTAAATTGTAATTATTAAGTGGTAGGAGCTGGGACCAATCAACTTTATAAATACAGCTATGTGAACTACATTCAATTGATGAAGTGGCAAGAATGTTTTGTAGAAGTCAATCCCAGTACCTTAGTAGGCAATACTGTTTTCTAGCTTAAAAAGACCAGTTAACAAAAGATCAGGGTGAGCAGGGTAGGAAAATAATGTGACCAGAAGTTCTTTCTGTTTTACATGCACAAGTCAACAACAGAGGAACAGAAATCTCAAGGCATGGATGCAGATTTGTCTTGGGAACTCTGGGTAACTTCTCTAGCATTAGCGCTTATAAACCTTAGTAAGAAAGCAAGCAGCCACCAGGTGCCAGAGGGAAACACTGAAATTATTCCAAAATGAGGTCATAGGAACAACTCATCATTTCCAAACAAATACTGCAACAACTAGATAGAGGGTGCTGGTGCTGGCCTGGAAGGACTCACTCTTGGGAAAAGCACCGTCCTCACCACCTGTGTTTTTGCCTACCTGAAGAACAACAGGGACAATTCGTCTACTTCAACAGCACCTACAAGGTGTTATTTATTCTGGTTTAGAAACACACAAATGGAAACTGCTGTTATAACTGCTATATTATGATAATTACCACAATGATCCTCTTCTTTTACTGACTCAGTTCATTAAAGCTGCCAGAAGAGATTGCCTAACTGTGACCACTGCTTGGGAGTTAAGAAGCGGTTCAAACTTTGGGTATTTGCAGTTGCAGAATGGGTTGCACCATTTCAGAACAGTGTGTGAAATGGAATAAGGGGGGAATGCGTCCTTTGGGTATTAAATGCTTCCTAGTTCTCTTACCTGCACGTTGATCTGAGTAGCATTAAATTGAAAAACAATTAAATCATCAGTACTTTCAAAATAAGCTATCTGAAGCCTGCACTGGGCAGAAATAAAATACCAGGTATTTACACAACACAGAAAAATAGCTTGGAATCTCATCACAGCTGCACACAAAGTGATGCTTCCAGAAAGAAAGGATATTATTTTTCGCACTGCAGCAGCATTTTCATGTACAGTAAGAAACTTCCACACAAGCTTTGCACTTCAACAGGTTTTAGTCAGAAGTTTTCCTGAAATACAGCCCTGACAAAAGGAGAAGCCAAGGAATGCTCTTTTTTTGTCTTTCCAAGTCCTTCCCAACACCTCTGTTTAATCCAATCAAATCACAATGATCTGTGATGAGGTCAGTTTGCAGTATGGGGTAAGACACAGAAGAAAGCCATGTGAAAAGAAAGAACAACATCTACTATCTGTGATGACTTAAGGCTGTATTAATCTAAGTAAAACTGCTCAAAGAAAACAGAAATCAGACTTTGCAATGCTCAGGGTCAGAATACTTGGTCCGCTTAGAAACAGACAAAATGACCTTCCATGTTCTACTTGCTTTGTATAAGGTTGTATTAAAAGACTGAAATTCAACATAGGCAATCTCAGGACACAGGAAACTTTTTACATAGTTTTCAAATTTGTAGTTGAGTAATGAAAGAAATATTAACATCTCCACCTACACTTCCCCACAAACTAAACTTTTTAATGACCAGATTCAGCTAAGAAAATATCCAACTTCTCATGGCATGCCTTTGAGTCCTCTGCAGATTTCAAAATCATTTTTATCTTCTGAAACTTGAAATTATGTCCACTGAAGGATTTTTCTGTAAAATCATAAAGTTCTGTGTTTTTCATGATGTACAAGAACAGTGAAATTGTAAACTAAACTTTTTTTCCTTATGCAAATGTAGATGCATATACACATCCATGGAGAAAATAAATATACATACGTACATATTGAACTTTCAGACTTGAAATCACTATTTTCCAGGTGATATCAACGAGGTTAGCATCCACAAACTCAAAATTCCACAGATTTAGCATCCACAAACTAAAAACCATGTCAGGAAGTAGAGAAACCAGATGAAGGTCTTTCTGCCCTACACCACTGGTTCCAAAGTTTTAAGCTGTCCCCTTGCCTCCCTCGTAACTGTGATGGCAAAATCAGGTTCAGGCAGCACAAGAAATCAGATCAGGGAATTGACTTGCCCTAACAAACAAACCTCAGATGCAAAAATAAAGTTATTTACCTAGAATACTACATCCAGTTCTGGAGTTTTCAGCACAGGAAAGACATGAGACCTGTTGGAGCAGGCCCACAGGAGGGCTACAAACATGACCAGAGGGCTGGAGCAGCTCTCCTATGAAGACAGGCTGCTGAGACAATTGGGATTGATCAGCCTGGGGAAGAGAAGGCTCTGGGAGGACCTTATTGCCTTCTGTTACTTAAAGGGGACTTATAAGAAAGATGGGGACAAATTTTTCTATTGGTTTCGTTGTGACAGGAAAGGGGGAAATGTTTTTAAATTAAAAGAGGGTAGATTCAGACCAGGTATAAGGAAGAATTTTTTTTTTTTTTTTACAATGAGCATGGTGAAACACTGCAACAGGTTTTCTGTACAAGTGGCAGATGCCACATCCCTGGAAAAATTCCAGGTCAGGCTGGATGAGGTTCTGAAACACCTTATCTAGCTGAGTATGTCCTTGCTCAAGGCAGGGTGGTTGGACTAGATGGCCTTTAAAGGTCCCTTCAGTCCAAACCATTTTATGATTCTGGTTTTTTTTGGAATCAGTTTGCTGACTTAGCATCACAAACAGCTGTCCCAGCTCATCTGAATGGGCTCCCTGGCATGTAGTGGCAAAAAGACACTCACTGGGGTGAGGAAATCTGGGGAGATAGACATGGAGTCAGATGAATTTCAAAGCAGATTATAGAGAAAGAGAATAATTTAGTATGGATTTCCCAATGAGAGAACACAGCTTAGTCACGCCCAAGATGAAGCATAAAAACAAATGGGCTTTCTGCCACTAGTTGAAGGTCCATCACAATCCTTTTGCCTCAAGCATTTGACTTTTGGCTTGGTTTTGATGGAAATATTGGTCTGAATCCCCACAGATTGGGGGGATTGTTATTCTTGCAAGAACAACACTTGTAAAAATAATTTTTACACAAAATATTTACACAAATGATAGTGCACAATGTAACATTAGAAACAATATCGCATTTTAATTTTATAACTGCAGAAGAGACAGGCAAATTTTAAAATGTAAGCTTAACCTAGCATGACCAGAAGAAACACTTCAAAATCACTGGAAGCTAGTCTAATGGAAAACATTTAAAACCCTACAAAAAGTTTACTTTTTTTGCATATTTTAAAGTCCATTTAGTCTTTTCAGTTTGCCAATGTGCATTTACAACCACACACTACAAGAACACACAAACACATAACCTTATTTCCCCAGCAGAATCAGTTCACTAACACCGAATATGTAAAACAGTTTTTAAAAGTGAAGTTCAGGCTTTCAAACTCAAATTTTAATCTGTGTCCAACTGCCAACTACACTTCTCACTCATATTTCTTCTCACATACCTTCCGTATAGTTTATTGATTTTATTCAACTTACCTAAAGCTTCAAATGTGGATGCCATTTAATGGTCTGCTATAATGATTTTCTATTTAACTTGTAAATCAATTTTATTTTAAAAATTGTTTCAAGATCCTGTAGTGACATCTGCAACTCTTGAAATACACTGTAGTGAAAAATTATGTTCACATGAATCTATTCATTCTAGTATTTCCTTTTCTTGGACTGAAGCAGATCAGCTGGTAAATGAGACTGTTATGAACATTGTTTCCTTTGGTTTATCACTTCGTACTTGCAGGAATTAAATTTATTGTTTTTTCATAATGACCAAAGGAGTATCTATTTAAGGAGATAGTGACAAACCCAGCAAATTTTCTTGCTGATATAAAGGGAGGGGGAAAAAAAAAGAAAAGAAATCATGTTTGCTGTTTTTAAAGAACTAAATGGATATAAACTGTCAGACTCTGGGTCATCATTAAGCACAGGCCAGAGCATTGGCACGAATGACCGTGTTGTGAAGCCTACAAGCTTTATTTGGTTTTTAGTTCACATTCCTGTAGAGTGAGACATTCTCAATTTGGGAGAGCTACGGGTAAACATTTATGGGAAAAAATTATTAAATATTTCCTTTCACAAAGGTAGCAGGCAAAATAAAAATAAAAACAACTCCTGCACAAAATGCTAAAGATGGTCTTTAACTATCAAAATTCAGCAAAGCATATGAGGTAGCTATGCTCCTTTCTGACAGGCACTGGGGGTTTTACTACTGAGAGACCAATCTTCCCTCCCTCCACCATTTACCACTCACAAGCTCCTACTAATTTTCTTTTCAGATTGGAATAGCATTACCCATATGTGAAATGGATATCCAAGTAGTCCAGCCCATCATATGGAGGTAATAGTAATTTATGTACACTTGCACCTAGATTTAACAGTACAGAAGAAGTGAAAATACTTACAAGATAATGCTACTTATTACACCACCTGATGTAATACATAACTTCTGGGCACTTCCCAAACCTCTCACTGAACTCCAGTAGCCTTTGAGAGCTGTTTGTTGCAATTCAGTTTATGAGACAATATTTAAAATGTTCTTACTCCAAAGAACTCTTGGAATGATGAAGACGTCTGAATATTTTCTTTCTAAATATGAAACATGTTCTGCTTGCAGAAGATTTCAGAATTTTAAACAAATATAAAACACAGTTTATTCACCTCTCTGAAAGAAGACATCCTGTAGAGGGGTCTGAGGCTTGAGTGGACACTGTGCAATTTCTGCTGGCTTTAGCACTCTGCACTACAACTCATTTATCTGAGAAATCCATAGGAACACCTAAGAACGTATATCAGATGTGTTTTGATCAGTGTGTACAGGGAGGGGAACATTAACTCTACAAGCAGGAACATGCAGGCCTGACTGTACATGGACCAGGGATATCAAAGCTCTCTTCCTCCTCCGACCAAGTAAGATACAAACTTACTCCAGAGAAAATTCAAAGGCACGCACACCACCCCTGCTGCACTACAAACCTTACGTGATTTTTAGCTATTGAAAATACAGAAGATTGCCTCCTCTTCCCTGTATCTATAAAATGATGCATGGCTCCTGGCTTCTTATGAAGGGTTTTTCTCTCCTGGTCCCTCACTCATTGTCAAGAACAAAGTCCAAAGAGTTTGCACTACATGGGAAATTCTTTGAGAGCAACCTGGTAGCTTCTTCCAGTCTGTCTGCAAAGATGAGGTTGCTCTTCAAAATTTTATCACGACTGCAGTCAGGCCAAGGTTTTATTACGTATTAATACTTCCAGTATTTGATGCAATTTCCTACAAACTTCCCAGTGTAGCTCAAAAATAATCTGAGACACCACCAGTACAGCAAACACCATCGGGCATATGTTTTCCTGAAACGTCATGCAAACATCTAGCGGAGCTCTCTTTGTGGTACCACCATAATAATGTCACACCAGAAAAGGAAAAGTCAGTAACAATAAAGCAAATTTTTCTTCTCAGATGTCCAATGGAACAATATGCCAAAGATTTAACCTTCCAAAGGAGCAGGTAACAGATATTTAGCAGAATTAGTTTCACAGCACTGTGTGTCACCACAGCTATGCATAAAGATGTCATAGAGCTTTGGCCTTTGAGGAGAGAACAAAATAATTGAAAAACAGGATTGACAGAACTACTTTTTCCTGGGAACTGTGCTATGCTAAATAACTGATCCTACTTGAAAAGCCTCTAGTATCATACTTCTTTGACTGTTCACTAGTTAACCTGCTGCCTGTCAGGGAATCTGGGGGTATTTATCAGCTGGTATTATTAGTCATATGACTTCACACATTAATCCTATTTGTTAACAAAAGTTGGTGTAGTAATTGCAGTTTCTTACTCATGAAGGACAAAATGCTGCATTCCACTTCAGTTTATTGAAAATTTCAGGACTATGTTAACTGCTGTCGAGTAAGTAATTTTTAAAAAATTAAAAGATTATTTGTATGTGTCTTACTATATTTCTTCTAGGAAACAATAAAAGGGTAAAATGCCCTAACAAAACATCAAGATATTATGACATGGTAAAAGAGATAATCCTACCTGATTGCCACACCTTTTAAAATTATGTATAAGGAGTCTTTTGTTGCCAGGTTTTTGGAATGTCAAGCAACTCATAAATAATAATCGGGACCTAAATAAACATACGCTAGTTAAAAATCCCGTATTTATTTAAAGCATTAAATGAATCATTACTTCAAGTATTCAAATAGCAATATCTTCCCTCAGTTTCTTCCCTAGCCTCTAATTTATAGAGCCAAATTAAGATCACACCAACAAGCTAGTGGTAAATTTTTATCACCCTGTTTCAAACATTCACCAGACAGTTTAAATACCATCAGAAATGTTTAATGTTTTACATTATGCTAGCTTAAAGCAAGAACCAATGTGTAAGTCTCTATAGCAGGAGAAAGTGAATTATGAGGATCTTTTTCAGTATACCCCTAATGCAATTACCTCAGTTCCTGTATTTTGTCAGTCTGTCAGTAACATCACGATTTTCAGCAGAATTACAAGAAGCAAAAATATGAAGCAAAAATACAAAGAAAGTAAAAAGACCCTCATAATACAATCAAAACTCAAACCCCCCTACATGTTAAAGAGTTTGTTTCTTGGTTTTTTTTTAGTAAGAGAAAAATATCTTTACTTGGGGTTCACTTCTCCCCTTCATGTGTAACATATCTAGATAAGCTTAAAATGTTCTTTTATTCAAGAGAGTATTCAGTTACTTATAAAAAATTACTCTTTGCCAGTGGTTTGTATCAACTTAAGAGAGTAACTTGGAGAGATTTATTTTTAAAGTGGGAAAATCCCAGCAACCTACAGACTTGAGCAATGGAAGTGCATACAGTCTAGTCTCTAAGAGAGTAGATGACAGAACAAAAAGGAAGCAGGGTCAAATCTTGGATCCATCCACTATGAAAAAATGGCTAAACTGGTGTTTGAAGGATTTCCTGACAAACAAAAATGGCAATGTCCAGTTGCCCCCTCCCTCCAGCCTCCTTAAGTAATAGATAGTTGCACTCAACTAAAATCACCTTTGTTCAAACACACAGTTTCTCCTACCCTCCCTCATTATCTGGTCAGAATTAATGATTATCTGATTAATTAATTGTTACTCAATTACCACTTAATCCAATTCCCATCAACCAATCCTAGGCACACCTTTACAACCACAATAAATAAGATGAATGTTCATCTCCTCCTCTTCTTTTCTCACATATCCTTCCTATCCTCCCTTTCCCACTCCCCCCAGATTAACACATTCTGGGATTTATTTTCCTGTGAGATCCAAGAACTAGAGTGTTCTCTCTACATTTTCCCCACAGGGTGAATAGGAGGAGCTTGTCCCAAGCCCACCCTCTGGTCTCACCTTGGGGAGAGTGTCAGTGACTCCTGCAGTGTTACAGTTCAAGGAGAACTCCTTAAAAAGTGATCCCACATTGCCCAACATTCCTTGATTCTCTTCCCTTCTCCAATGCTACTTTTTGGGGCTCTTTGTAATTCCTCAGCTCCTTTCAAAGAAGTGCCTCCTTAGCCCAGCTCGCTTTAATTGTTCAGAGAAAACTTTTATTCAACCTGAATGAACAAACTACTTAAAACATGAAACACTCAAAAGAAATACAAATTCCTGAACAAAATTCTAATCACTGTACTGCTCTATTCTACAATGCTCTGCAACTGGTCCATACTGTGTGCCATATGCCAAAAAGATTTGTATATGGTGTTGACATTTTTCGTGTTCCCCACAATGTTTGGAATACCACACGGCACAGGGTGCAAGAAGATAAGATCATTTATGTAAGCAAAATATGACCTTACAAGTGAGTAAATCCCTTATGTGCGTATGCAGGAGAGAAATAGCTGTGAGTACCAGTACTATTTGTATGTGTAATTATTTGCTTTACATGCCACATCAATTCTGCAAACAAATAGTAACTATTTAGCAATATTCATCTCTTTCTATTGTATAACACCAAGCAGGGGAGGGAGAGAGAGAAAGGTAAGACTTTAAAGTCCATTAATAAATATATACTGGCTGCAAGCTAGCATAGAGATGTCAAGTTTGTGCTGTGAAAACAGAAATTCACGGCTGATAAAACAGCAGAAAATGGAAAGAACAGCCTGATCCAAAAAATCAAAAGTGCAACAGGCTGTGCTGCTCTGAGAAAAAAACATGGGCCTAGAAAGAGTAAACACAGAGTTTATATGTATTATTCATTAATATAAACATATATAAACCCGCACACATCCTAAGTTGTGTTCTTGTGGATTGGGTTTTCTTTATAATTCACAAGCAGATATAGATAAAACTTACTAAACCTTCCTGTTTAGAATGTGAAGGTGATAAGGTTAAGTACTCTGAAATCAACAGATGCCACATTCAGTTTTCAGTACATATAAATTCTGCAGAAATCCGGTATTACATCTCTTTTGAGTACTTTGCACCTGCACCTCTCAACATATGGTTAAAGAATATCTATTTGTATTAGCAGGTCCACAGTTTGAATCAGAGGACATTTGAGTCCCATTGCTGGGTAAGAAAGGAATTCTGCCAGCCCTGGGTCAGGCTACAGGTAAGTGCCACCCACCAGTTGCTTCACACATATGGAAAGTATCATGTGATGCCCTCACAGAAGGAGCTGAAACAGTATGGTTTGTGCCCTACTTGGAAGGATGGCTTGGGAACAGCTTTACTTCAGCTCTCTGTCCCACATCTTGAAATATTTCCTGCCTGGGGTGGCATGAACCCCTCAGACTGGAGGAGGAAAGTCTATCCTTTATCTCTCTCCCCCTCCTCCCTTTCCAACCCCAACTGTTTCCATGGCAGAGCCAGCTGTAGCCGCTGCCAAAGAAAACAAGGCATTTTCCCACCTCGAGGGCATTCCCCTCTGAACATCAAACGTCTACAGCAAACAATGGAGTTGAAACAGCTTTGCAAATAAAAGGTCACAAGAATTTTTCATAGTGGAAAATATCAGGCTACCTACAGGCAGGGGTTGCTTCCAGCTCACAAACACTACACATGCTTTCAAACACACTTCACTGGGAGCTGAACTAGTCTTTGCTGAGACATTGCATGGTCCCAGTGACGTAACTCGAATCCATTCTCCCTCAAGCTATTTTGTAATCACCTTAATTGTCAGGTCTTAAAAAGGAGAGATTTTTAGTTCTTTGGGAAGGGAGTGCATTTACATGCTGTAAGAAGCCAAGCAAAGTGTAGGGTGTTCTGAAATAGCAGGTCACACACTAAGCAGAGCACAAAGTAGGGGAAAGGAGAAAGGGCATGTGCTACTGGAGAGCTTCAGGGAGAAGAGCAGAGCATGTGATAAGCTGTTGATGGAGCTGTGCTTTGCAAGCTCTAGCCAAAGGACAAATGAGCAATGCGAAGAGCCCCTGGCTGCCAGAAGCTACTGAACCCATACTAGAGGCCTCCATGGAGACTTGGCAGGATGGGGTTCAGCAACAGCAGGAGCCACATGTCTTCTGGGCTCCCGCTCTATGCCTGCACTTACGCTCAGCCCGGCCAGCACAGCAGTCTCCTATGGGGTCACGTTTCTCCACGGCCACCCTGGCCCCCACCCAAACATCCCCTCTGCTCCACTCCCCTACAGCACTGGCATTCCTGCCTTCTCCACGAGCACAATCTGTTGGTCTTCCCTCTTTCCTGTCTCTCGGAAGGAGAGGGGTTGTCAGGAAGTGTGTGATACCCACTGAGTGCTGCTGCTAAGAAGATGAATAGAGAACTCAGTCCCTAGACCAAGAGCAGAAGATGAAAGGTAACTCAAGAAATCATTTGGTGGGAAAAATACTGGACAAGATATCACTGACCAAGTTGCTGTTACTAATCC
Source organism: Eopsaltria australis (assembly GCA_034509425.1). Taxonomy (NCBI): domain Eukaryota; kingdom Metazoa; phylum Chordata; class Aves; order Passeriformes; family Petroicidae; genus Eopsaltria; species Eopsaltria australis. The sequence goes on from JAVTVJ010000001.1 coordinate 6,055,987, forward strand.
CTAGCTAAATTAAAATTCCTTCAGACGAGCATAACAAAATAGTTTTACTGTGGGAAATCACCAGAGTTTAAATGTGCACCCCACGTATTTGGCATTAATCTCCAGAATTCTGCATACAGGTAAGCCTCAGCAAAGAGCAAAACTGTGATTATCTGCATTTTTCTGCATTGCTGGGGCAGTGGAGGAAGGGAGTGGCGGGCATGGGTTGAAGGCTCTGAATTTTCAGGACTAATTATGTTGAAAATTAAAATTAAAATTGTCATAATTTCGTAATAAAAAGGGCCTGCTTTGGATTTCTTCTTTATTTTCCCACTTCCCTACTGAATAGTTTAGCAGACACAAGCCAGGAGAGCCGGTGACTGGAAGTGTAGTTGAGCACTTGCTCATTAGAAGAATTAACCCTACACATCTTTCACAAATCACCATCCTGCCAACTCCCATGGGAAGCTGCCCAACAAGACCATCACTCTCACTTACTGCCTACAGCTTCTCCCAAGATTTCAACACCTTTCTGTACATTCATGCTTGACCTAAAGTGCCCAGCACTGAAATGCTCCTCCAATCTTGCCTTCCCTCCTCCTTCCTCACTTGGAAAAGACTGGTCAGCCAACATTTTCTTCACAACAGGATGAAGAAAACCTGTGAGTCTGACTAATTGCAAGAAGACACACTAGAAGTACTGCTGAGAACAAAACATCTGAGTTTTTAGATTCTAAATGTGGGTGATTGAGAAAATGGGACTTAACTGGTGAAGGAAACTGGTTGTTAAAGGTCACTGATAACTGGGGGGTAGGGGGAAAAGGGAGAAGTTCAGACATTTTCTGTCATTGGGATATAAAATGTTTCTATTTGACATTTTTCCCTGTTCAGCCATAAAGTGACAATTGGTTTATAGACACAGTAACTTTAATCTTACCAAAAACCATCAGTTCAGATTAATCTAGAATCTTAACTCAGCACTTCCAAATAAAAACAGAGTTGAAAAGCTGTTACTGAATAATATTATTTTCACTCTTTTTCCATAAGGCACATATACCAATTATTACAGAATGTCTAGAAACTTTAACCAGGTTCATGCCCCATCACACCAGGCACATGAGATATGCAGCAGTTTCCTTAGACTGCTCACAAGCTTTTAGCAAATTTCAGCAGATGGATGAAACAACTGTGTGTGTGTGTTTGAGAAACAGGCCATGTAGATAATCTACAGAAATCACTGTTAATTCTTCTGTTGTCTTATCTTCACTGTGGTGAGTTGTACTGTGTATAGATGGATTTCCAAAACACACCAACAACATCTTCAATTCCAGTACCTCCTTAAGGTCCCTCTTCTTCAGCATCCATTCCAGTATTCCCAAGACAATAATTTCCTTTTTTCAAGCACGCAAAACAATTATTTCTCAGACACTAAATACACTAACATAATACAGACACATACAGAGAGAGAGAAAATATGCATTAAATATTTTGCAAAGAGGCCAAAGAAGGGAGTTTCTGGCAATTACTCAGCATAAGGAGTAAGGTATATGGTGAATAGATTAGATAAAATTAGTAGCTGTCAGCCCAGTACTGCCTGATGACAGAAATTACAGCTTTATCTCTCTCTTATCCATGCCTCCCACATATCATGTGCCTCATTAGGATCCTATGGACAGAACACACAAGAAAAAGACCGTCCTCAAGCAACCAGAAAAATCCATCCAAAAAATAAGTGAAAAATCTCCTGTCGGATTTAGTGAAAATGTTTTCACTTGGTTACAGGACATAATTATGTACTATCCCAGACTATCACAGCATTTGAGGAATGGGAAAATCCATGCTGTAACCAGGTGCCTTACCATGGTTAAAAATGCCTTCTTGCCCTCAAACACATGTTCTTTGCATGTTGGAAAAGCTAGCCATAAATTAAAACTAAAAATTAAAGACAACTGGCAACTGACACAGGGGAAGGACTGGGCAGTCAGGATCTAGCTATGTTAAGTTTGGCTGTGTTGAGTTAGATGACACAGAAGTATGAACTTTGAGAAAGCACTAAAAGCACCTTTGCCAAATGTTTGGAGGAGAAAGACATTGTTTTTTAGGCTACACGGTCCATACAGTATCTGGTACAATGATCTGTGACCACAACACCCAAAGCTAGCAGCACAGTACTGGTTGTCCCAGCCATCTTTGTGGGAAAACTTGGTGGGGTAAAACTGCTTTTCCCAATTATCCACATTCCTCCAACTAAGTTCTTGCGCAGAGGTTTTCATTTCAGTCACAAGAGCATGAGGAATAAACGAGCAAGGACCCTGAACAGTAAGTCCAAAACAAGCCCAAGGGCCAGCATGTGATGACACCGCATAGGTCATTTCCTTCTGCATAAAAAAACAAATGCTTAGGAAGCATTTATTAGAATAGTAAAAAAATTAACGAAAATGTTTTCTATCAGATCACACCGAACAAGTTTCCAGCACATTTACCCAATGGTGCAAAACATTCCAGCACAATTTTGCTGGTTTGCATTAAAAGGAGGAATGTGAGCACATCAAAGCTTGAATTTGCAGAGTAAGAAATTATTCTTCTGGTCCTCAAAAGACCAGCTGACTCTGAAATTAGAACGAACTGAGCCTTGACCACATTCGTAAAGGCAAAAGAGAACCAAATCACAGACACGATCTGTAGGGAAGTCTAGATACTGCCGACATAAGTTTTCCCACCTGTATTTTGAGGTTAAGGCTGTAGGCACTGAACAGGGATAATTCATGAGCTGCGCTTCCACAGCCTCAGAGGGCTTTCAAAGAGCCTGTCACATTCTTCTCAAGTGGATCATTAAGGGTGGTGTACCTAAATGGATGGGTGGAGGAAATTTATCTGAACAGAAGATTAGAAGTGATTCAATTTTGGGAGATAACCCGACTTTTTGTCTTGGTAAGACTATAGTTCAACCATGTGAGTTGTCACTGGCATGTGGGGCTGCTCAGCAGTTTCACACACAGATTCTGTTGTGCAGATGAAAAAGAATAGCACCATAAAGCTTCTTTTTGTGAACCATAAAGGTATAATTCTGACATTATGATGGCTGATGTAATCAAAGCCTTCAAGAGGTTAGGCTTAAAGAGGCAAACAAAGCTTTTTACAATGAACTTTTTGAACTCCCCTTGACTGAAAAGAGTTCATCACTGACAACTGGTGGGACTGTGACAAAGATAAGAGGAGTGGAAATTCGTGCCGATATCGTCTTAAAAAGGTGAAGGAATCTTCTCTCTCTGTAAAATATACTGCAAGTAGCAGCAAAAGACCTGGGAAGAAGAGGAATAGAGATTATGGTCTTCAGTACAATCCACCTTCGGAAGAAGAAAACTACTTGAGAGGGAAGTCAGTGCTGAAACTTTCCATACCAAAGCTTTAACTATTAGAAGGACTAAATTATCTGTGAGAAAGCACTAAGTCAATTGCCCACCTTCTACAGAAATGCAAAGCAGAGTATAGACAAAATTTCCTACTTTTCTTTAGGCATCTCTGGTGTTGCTTGGATGAATGGAGGTGTCAGAATTGTAAGGGGAACATTGCCTGACCAGGAAAGGAAATTGTCTTATTGATGAAAATACCAGAGACCATGGTGCTTGTCATACTGGAGCTCTGAAAACAAAACTTCTTGTGCCTTCCTCATTCTCTGTTTTGCAGTTGCTTTTTAAAATTATTTTTAAATACTTTTGACTGACTAGCTTCCAGAAAAAGAGCGGGGGGAAAAAGCATAAAAGCAAAAACTGGGAGAAACCAGATAAGGATAGCTGAGCCATCAATTTCTCCAAACCAAACCCTTAGGTCCAATTCTCCCTGTGCTACTGCCAGCCACTTACATCATTCATAGCAAAAACTGTCACAGTCCAAACTGATGTGTTCAAGACTTGCAGAAATACTGCCTATTCATAATATATCCTAAAAGCTAAACACAAAGTAGTTTTAGCATCTGCATAGCTGCAGAGCTTTATTTAAATAGAAGAGTTTTTAAACAAGCAATACACCATTTGAAGATGCAAATCTCAACATTTGCTACGCTGAAAGTTTTTTACACAAAATAGTCTTGAATCCTGGAAGACTTGCTTGTTGGAAAGGTGCATGTTGTTCTAATATATATATATATATATCCCATGTCAGCACAAACAGCCTCCATGTAAACACGCAGCCGGGAGTACCATGAGTAACAACTCTGTTTCCATCAGAAGCCCTTTATCCTGCGTAAGAGGTCTGCACGCTAATAGATGTCCTAGGCTAATGCTAACCAGCTACAGCTGGCTCGCAGCTATAAAAAGCATTAATGAAAACATAAATACTAACTTCTCCACTTCCCTCAGCCCGTACGTCAGGGCTGCGCAAAGGCACGGCTTTCCAAGAGGTCTGTGTGAATGAACTGGCTGCTCTGAACCAGCTCGCTCTGGTTCTGCCGGGTTTGTTTACTGAACAGCGTGTGCAGAGACACTCCGGGGGATGCAGGGGGAGAGACACCACGTGCCCTCCCGCAACCCCAGCCCCGGCCTTCCAGGGACGGCCTGGAGGAAGGCAGGGAGTATCTGATCACTGGCCCACGGGCAGGAAAACGTCAGTCTGCACTGACGCTGCACTGACTGCCCGACTTTGCCATATACCCCTGGGTTTTGCTGCAATATCACTTTGGTGTGCTGTCACAGATTCAGATACAATAAATAACATGGGCAGTGACATGCACGGAGCAGAGGAACACCACTTCATACCTGCGAGTTCTGTGCGCTCTCAAAACTTACTGCAGTTCTTACATTTTTGTTGTGCCAAATACAAAACTAAATTGCAGAAAAAAAAGGAAAAGAGACTCAAGCTTATCCAGGTCATGTAGTGAAAAGGAAAAAAAACCCATATATTTCTACTCCATGGAACTAAGGGCTGGAAATTGAGACCAAAACATCAGGATACTCAAGTGCTACAACAATCAGCAATTTTTTATCAATCCACATTGTGCATACACAAAATCTTAATTATTAATAACTACTGGAGTGTTTATATGCTCTGTTAAAATAGTTGGTTTTATCGTGAAAGCAGGTTCTTTGCCACCATCTGCTTCTATGGGTTTCAGCAGGCGACCTCAGACAGAGACAAAGCTTTCAGGTGTTTGCAGGGAGGCCAGGCATGTTGGCTTGCTATCCACTGTGCTAGGCTAACCACAGGCCTGAATCATAAAGTAAGAATCATACTTCGCTTTTATTTCTCATTTTCATTTTTACAATGGAAAGCCATTTATACATAAGGTTGATCAGGAAATTTAGGGGTCTTCCTCAAAAAAGTCTAGGAATACCCAAAACTACATTGATCTTAAAAAAAAAAAAAAAGTATCTTATTTCCAAATACCGTGATTCTTCTTTCTTATGATTTTGTTCAATGCATAACTTCTTAATTTCTTCTGATTTGCACTGCCCAAATAGCAACCAGGCAGATCACCCCCAAACACAGCTTCTAGTTCGTTGATTTGCTGAAGTTGCAACCTCTAAACCAGATGTGACACCCCTTTTTGCTTTGAATTCTCCCCCTTCTCCTGATTTCCAACTAATTTCTTAAAAATCCACAACCTTAGTAGACTCTCTTCCCACTTGCACTGTTGAAACATAAACAGCCTGAGAGACACTGATTTTCCTAACTGTTCATGCATCCACTTCAAATACCTGTTTTCTCAGGATGTTATTGCTATGATTCTCCCTCAAACTCTGGCAGTCCAAATAAAAAAGGTGACTCAGATACACAGAAGCACCAAGGTATAGATGAGCTCCTAACCCAGATATTTTTAATCATGACTAAACAGCCCAAGCTGCAGCAAGAAAGTTTTGGCAGTTCTCAGCTCCCCTGGAAAGGAAATATCCACTTACCATTAAATTAAATAGAAATAAAGAAATTAAAAACACTTTTGGAAAGATTATGCACTGAGTGTCTTTGCTAACATTGTCTTCCACTTCCCACTTACATTATGTTAATACAGCCAGTTAATTTATAGCTCCATATTGAAGATGTGACATAACTTGTTCCAATCAAATTAATTTCCTTGCACATTTTTCCTCATGTCAAACAGAATTTACAAATTTTGGCATTTGTTCAGAGGCAGTGGAAAATGCATAATCCCATTGTTACAGGACAAAGACAAGAACATCTGTAGTTGTCATGACTAGATCATATTTGCATTCAATGGTGGGGAAAGCTGCTGCCTCAGAGAGGAAATCCACAGCTTCCAGCAGACCAGGTTATTCAGAGCTCCACCCAACCTGGCTCTGAACACTTACAGGGAGGGGGAATCCACAACCTTTCTGGCCAACCTGTTTCAGTGTCTCAGCACCCTTACAGTAAAGAATTTTTTCCTAATATCTAATCTAAACCCATGCTCCTTCAGTTTAAGGTCATTCCCCCTTGTCCTATCCCTACATGCCCTTGTAAAAAGTCCTGGAAGGCTGCTCTAAATTCTTCCCTGGAGCTTTCTCTTCTCCAGGCTGAACAGCCCCAACTCTCTCAGCCTGTCAAATGTGAAACCCCTGAAGAACATTTTGCACTCACTCCTAGCCCTAGGCACATGTAAAGCATGTTGTCCAGAGCAGTCCACACTGCAGTCAAACACACACCTCCAATCAAGTATCTAAATTCAGCATGTTACAAAACCATTTTGAACGTGTACAGGCGGTATGTATCAGTTAAATAATTCCTTTTTTTCTCACTGTAGAACTAAAATTAAAAAATAACTAAATCTCTCTTAACTGCCAACCCACTCAAACCCTTACACTGTGAAGTGCAATGTACAGTAAGTTCATCCCAGGCCTTTGCTCATCACTTTTCCCATTTGAGGAGCATATTCTTCTCCAAACCCTGTTAAGTGGCCTTTAGTCAGAGGGAGTTGAAGCATTAACTGAAATGAGTTTGAAGATTTCAGCACAGCAGATCCCTACTCAGTGTGATGCTGTTGACTGCCTTTGGCTGTGAGAAATGGAACAAAACCAGCAGCCACCAGTCAGGACTGGTACGTGAACGTCAGATAACCTTGTTACATTTATAACTTACATACCAATTTTAAACCACAATGCTTACTGAAAGAGCTGTCTTCTCTGAGGAGTTTTGTTATATTTGCATTGTTTGCTGTACCTTCATATTCAGCATTTTATAAAAGGAAGTGTAGAAGAGCTTAAAAGATAGATGTCCAGGCCTATGTTTCAGCCATATCGTCCCTTTCAAAGTCTGTCTTGTCTTAATTAATAGAGCGTGCCCATAATCTGCACAGAACTGTGTATTCCTGATTCTTTGAGACTCAAGACCTCCTTCTTTCCAAAAGAGTATGTTTGTAATACTTTTCCAAGGAGTCCTGATCTGTTATATCCAACAGAAGCTTTTACAAAGCTGAGCATAGAAAGTTATTTCTAAGAATCTTCCATTTTGGAAAATTGCTATTATATAAAATCTGTGCTGATGTTTTCCTGCACATGCACTACCTCTGCAGATACTTAAGGCTATGCATACAAAGACTGTTTACCTGCCCAAGTGGCAAAGAAATTCCATGCAACATTCAGGTGGTTAAAATTCTTTCCCAACTGCTAGCTCACCTCCATCCAGGCGTTTGTAACATTTATCACTGCTCATGATTCTTCCCTTGGGTATGATGGTAGAAGGAAAACAAATTCCAGAGACACAATCTGACTTTTGCAAAGGTTTCTGAGAGCTTCAGTACAACTTTAACACTTCCTCCAGGAAGTCATATAGTGAAATGTAGAGGTGTAAAACACATATGGAAGATTTCTGCTCTCAGGTCAACCATGTAACTTTCAGAGATACAAAAATTCAGGGGGAAGAAAGGTCAAAGCCAAGAGTAAGATTCCATACCTTTTGCATAAGCCATCTTAGAATAATTCTTGACAAATAACAGGTGTTGGGAGATTACTATTCCTGTTTGAAACAATGCAATGTACAACAGCACATACCTTGTCTGTGGCTCTAGGGCTGGCAAATTACCTTTTCAAATCGTTTGCTTTCTTCTCCCTAGACTGGTCTCTACTGTTGGGTAATGTGCAGGGACCACATCACTCTTCCCATTTCCACCATTTACACAGTCCTTCAAAAACAACTAATTGGGTGCATACAGCCATGAAGCAAAGGGCAGTGGGAAATGAGGTGTTCAGGTGCAATAAAGCTGCCTCAGCTTCCTAAAGCTCTGCATGTGATCATCAGAGGTGGGAGGTGTGAAATGGTATCGTTACAAGGTAAGTGGTGGGGAACACACAGCTCTACATAATGATGCTTCTGCACCTCTTACTTGTCTCTCAGTGCTACTCATGTATCTCTACAATTTCCCTATCATGGGGAATACATCAGTTGTAGGGCCACTTCTCCTTGACCAAAAATAAAAGGCTTGGGGTGTGTCTGACTGTCTTCTGTGAGCACATGGGTGCCTTACTGATCAGTCTAAGCACTTGAGCATGAAGGAAATAAAGCAATCAGTGTCTCCTTTTTACTAGATGAATACAGGAGCCTGCACACAGTATTGGCCATCTAATAGCTGGTTTCTGTTCCTGTCCATTTGCCTTCCAAGGAGACTGAATCTCTGTCACACTTGTGGTCTGTGCTGGCAATCGTCTTCTTGAGCTCCTTTTCTGTACCAGCATCTTTTATCACTGCCCTGACATATTTTAGAACAGCAGCAAATTGTTTAATTGCCTATTCCCAGGACAGGGACAAAAAACACTCGTGTACACTGAGGAGTCCTTTTTTTTTATTTGTACAGAGTATATCAGATAACAGTGCTTTCACCTTGCCCTTGGACAGAATAAGATTATGTAAATATTTAGCACTGAAAAATAAACGGCAATGTCAAATTAACAAATTGTTGTACTACGGTGGCACTGGAAGAAGCCCAAGTTCCATCGAGTTGTCTGCAGCATCAGCAGGGAAAACAGACTTTCAGGGCTATCCAGACAGCAGCCTGGGGAAGCTACAGTGTTAACTATGTAAGACAATTTAAAGTACTAGCTGGACATTAGCTGGACAAGTGTGCTGCTAAAGCTGTTTTTCCAACAGTCTTTTGTCCTTACTCTCTGTTTTGGTGGCTCCAGTTTGAGAATTACAAATGGAGCAGGGTGGAGGCAAAAGGGAATAATCCAAGTGTCAGGGAGTCTTTACTGTGAATAAAAAAAGGAAAAAAAAAAAAAAGGAGAGCACAGACTTCAAAGCAGAAACCAGTTACTAGAGCTTGAACCACAGCTATTAGAAGAACTATTATAAGTCTGTCAAGTTGCAATTAGACTACTTTGCAAGAATATTAAGAGCACTGATCTTCACTTCGGAGAAGGATTTGAAAACGGGAAAAACAGAGAAACCTTTTAGCTTATGGAGTACTCTACTGCATTTCAGTTACTTATTTCCTGTTTATTTTCCACTTGAAAAATCACATCCCAGAAACATAATGTAATTTTTAAAAACTTGCATTTATGACCATTCCATTTAAAATGTTTTGTTGAAAAAAACACAAAAAACAAATGGAATGCTGTAAACAGATTTAAGTCAGCCACAAAAAACATTCTGACAGATGTTAGCATCTGTGAACATGGATCTTTCATGACAGTCCTTTCCAGTCTGGGCTCTTTTCAAATAAGAATACCTCCAGAGTTTTTTATGTGTTGTTTTTTATTTCAATATGCTTTACAAAACTTAAGGTAGGTTTTCCATACCAGAAGGGCAACTTTTCAATGTATTAATCCATCTCCTTGGAATGCTAGTTGCAGCATCTGACACTCAACTTTTATTTGTGCCTGTTGCCAGACAGGTTAACCCACTGACTAGATTTCTGTTAAGATAAACAGCAAAGATCATTGGATGAAGAAAAAGAGGGGGAAAAAGGAAATCGAACTAAGAAATTAATTAGTTCTACAGGATTATCACTTGCCAATAGAACTGTTCTACAAAGAATTACATATGAACAGACTACTCAGAAACTTGCAACAACTTGCTAGACCACAATGAATTACAGCAACTGACTATCATGTTTCTTTGGGCCTGCTCAGAAAGAGAAATGTGATTTTCCTCACTTCTATTTCTTCCAGCCACTCAAACAAATCCTTAGCTCTTCTAAATATTTTGCTCCCCAAGGGTCCTGCTTACATGGTGGCAGACCTTGCCACTGCTCTAAGATCTGGCAAATGGAAAACAAAATAAAGAGCAAAACTGAAAGAACTATGGATGACTAGTGCAGAGATGCAGATCACACTAATTTTTAAAGTAAACGTATGGTCTTTCTTTTGTTCTTGGAACAGAAAGCTATAGCAGGCTTTGTTCAGGTAGGAAATAGGTTGAAACATGCCAAGAGAAGTGAATGGAAAATTCGTCTAGTCACCCACAGATTTTCAAATGCAGATTCACAGCTACAGCTAGCATTGTTTTCTACCAGGAGTGGTTAGTTCTTCCTTCATGACAACACCCTTTTCTGTCCAGCCTCCTCACACAAATCCTCCAAGTGCTCTGACTAGTTTAACTGCCTAATAGTCCTAAAAATGCATCTATTTTAGTTACACTGACAACCACACAACCAGCCCTGTCCTTTAAGGCACAAAACTGACCAAGCTCTATTTTTTACTAAACTCACGTGGCCTGCTCAAAACAAACAGATACTGGCAGGAGCAAAATCCAAATTATACACTGCTTTATCCCAGGAACACAAAGTACAAGGCCGACGCAGTGAGTCAGACACCTCTGCGCCAGTGAGCTCCTCAGGTTGACAGGAGTCTCTTTGGGATCCTCATACTTGTAAGCCAGGACATTTTTAAAAAAGAATCAAAACAATTGGGTTTAGACAAACATGTGTTGTGTCATTAGCAAAAGTATATCTCTGCCATCAGAGGGGAAAAGGCAGCAAAAAGTATGCCAGGAATGCTGGAATTGGGCAGACAGTCACAGCGAGTCATATTTTCTTCTCTTGTTTTTTTTTCCCCCAAGAAACTCCTTCAGCATGAAAAGTCCATTTGCAAGAGCAGTTAGTTATGGGGGAAAAGGCAAATATTTCAACAATAATACAGGGAATGTGGATCCAATTTATGGACAACAGAAGCTGGAGAACTCCTCCGTCTCTGCAAAGATTTCTCAGCATCCTTGGAAAATGCTTTGAATATTTCAGCTGAGCAAACTTAAACCCATCAAACATATCCGTTTGTCTATCAGTAAAAGGCCATATTTCACATGTGTATTTATGAACAGTGAATGCTAGATGCATATAGGCAGCCCTGTAGTTCCTATGTTTCACAAGTGTTAGTTTTAATCAATTAAATTAATCCATTTCCTTACAATCTAAATAGAGGTTTCTCCCACAATTTGCCACTCTCTTACTAGAAACTGGATGCCTCGAACCAAATGCATCGCTTCCCTTACTCCACATTTAATTTCATGCTTCTTTTCAGCTTATTGTGGTGGTTTTTATGCTTCCCTGTGACAACAGCATCTAGGTTACTGTGGAGTACAAAAGAAGATATTCAATAAAACAGCCATTTAAAAATACTAATCAATTAGGTATTAATCTACCTCGATATCTAATTAGAAGTTTTTGTTTTTGAAACAATGAATAGTCTAACGCATCGTGCCTCATAAAATACAAACCTTGTTTTCGTCGCAGTTTTACTTTACAGAAAGAAGTTTTAAAAGGAAAAAATAGGGTTTTTTAGTTACAAAAGAATAAGCCACCAGTTCGTTCAAAGGGCTCCCAGAGGGCGTTGGACCCTTTTGCTCACTATCAGGTGACAGACACAGACATTTTTGGTAGAGGAGAAGTCTCATGTGGATGTTTATCAGCCATGGAAATAGCAGCTGATAAAGCAGCAAGAGGTGTTTTTCATTCCTCAGTCTGTAAAAGAAGTGTTCGTTCTCTTCTTTGCAAACGAGAAAGTGGGTTGGTTTTTTTGATTCAGGATCCAAAACACAGTCTGATAGCTGTGAACAACAAACAAGTGGTTCTCTGAGCTGAGACATCTACGAAATTTGAGGAACTTTTAAGAGACCAGTTTAACAACTGCACATGAGAATACCCAGCTACAGCATGCACGCAGAAGCAACAAGCTCTCATTTTTTATTTTATTTCTATTTCATGTTTGACATAAGAAGTGCAATCTGAGATTTCTGTTTTCTTTCACCCCATTCCTATGAAGGGTGTGGGCTCAGGCAGGTTAACTACCTCAATTTGTGTGACTGCAAGTTAAGTGTACTTTTGGTTAAGAGCTGGAAATGAAAAAATCAGGTTGAATAACAATCTGTCAGCTGCTCTGACATTTGATCAAATGTAGCCCTCTGGAAGAAAATCTACACGGAGGAGTACTGTCCTCAAAATCACATACTGATGTGGGCTAGTAAAGCACTTTTCTTCTTACTTTGTAAAAAATATATATGTTACAGTAAGAATGAATTAAATACAAAGCAAAGTAATAATAATAATAATAATAATAATAATAATAATAATAATAATGTTCAATATAACTATTATATGTAAAAGAGCTTCTAAAATTGCTGGGGACAAGGCTGTTGATAATTACTTTCCTGTGGTGATGACCAAGCTTGTATTTTAGGAAAGAATAATCTTCCTAAGTTCCTTCTGGAGAAATTTTATTGATCAATGAGTGCTGTAAATTACCCAGTGGTTTACAAGGTAGCAAGAATTGAGAGAATTCTAGTATGTCAAAAGCTCAAGAAGAAGGACCATTGGGGACATCGCTATCCACCTGCAGGGTGGCTTAGAAAAATTAAAATTCTTCAAAACTTTGAGGAAACCTTTCAAAGCCTACTGCAAATTACATCTGGAGAGTTCTCAATAGGACCTGTTAAACTAATTGCACATCTCCATTCAAGTCCCAGACTCTGCAGGAAGAAATGTTTACTTATGTCCTGAAAGGCTGAACTTAGAACCTTAATACAGGCTCTGCCACTATAACTCACTTTAATGATCTTCCTGAGTGGAAATAAAATCTGATACATCTTACCTTTCAAAATTTTAAGCCAGCACGAACCAAAAGTTAGTGCAAAACCAAAGGAAGAAAATGCAATAACAGACACAGCTATCTCAGACCCAGGGTCACTGAGAAAGAATGAAATCAGTCTTTGGTCTCAAACCTTGAGGATCACAACAGGAGAAGGAAAGAATTCAATGGTGCAGTATTGGTCAGAAAGGAACACTGCCTTAATCTTTGTATTTAAGAAAACAAGGTCCCATTCTTGATTCCCTCCACTGTAAACAGAACAGTGTTAGGATGCAAAGATTAAACCATAAGAGGCTAAAACAACTGGTTGAAAGCTGTGTGTTCCACGGGGTTTGCGTGTAATGTTTCTGCATTGCTGGTTGTGTTTTGACACCACAACACTTTTTACTGCAGAGGAATCTTTACTGCTGTGGCTTCCAGATTTCCAGAAGTCAACAGGATCTTTTTCCAGTGACTTCACAATGGAAGTATCCACCTATGTTTCTCTAATAGCACCTGTGCAAAATCCTCATTATAGAAAAGTCTTTAATTTCTGTGTCTCTCTATGTATTTCTTTTATATTTCAAAAGACCATTGCACAAGCACAACTTGCTAGCAGAGCATACCAGAGACTGAAAGATGCAAATGGGATGTAACTACTATTCTGTGAAACTCAAGGAACAGCATATGATGTTCTCAATTAACTTCTCATTAATTAATTCAGTTGATGACATAAACTAGAAACAGATCCTTCCCTTCTCTGGGCAGGACTACTTCTGTGTCACTCTATACCTATTAAAGAACTACACCACTCCCATCAACAGCCCCATGCCTTCCTTGCTGAGTGTGCTTATTCCCCATGAGCTGACAACTAAGAATGACATTTGTGAACTCCCTCCTCTTTGGTTTCTCATACATCACAGCCTCAACAAAGAAATTTCTATGCATCTTATTACTCACCTAACACTTGGTGGATCTGAATTCGTGACGGGTGTTGCACAAAGAGGCTTGTTTCCTTGAGTGCGGCTTCTGCACCCTTCTCTTGCAGGCAAGCAGTACACCCTCTGGATAACAACTCGTACCTGCACTTCTCTCCATGCCACTGCTCCCTGGCTTTCCACCATTTCAAGCAGAGAATCATTAACAGCACTCAGTGCTAAGGGATGCTGTTCTGAATCACTGTTGTTATGGGTTTGTGGAGCACAAGGGACCTGGTGAAGGAAAACCCATTATGAGAAATGTTCCAGAGAACCCTGAAATTATGTAAAGCTGGAGAGGAAAACGCCAGCATGAAAAATCAAGTTGCAAGTGCAAAATCAGTTTCAAAATACTTACTGCTCCTAAAGTAACTTACAGACTAGTGGCCAGTTATTTATTGTGTATTTTTAATAAACACTGAAGAGAGTTGCACACATGGTGTGCTCCTGTATTTAACTGGTGCTCTGGACTGAACTAAGTCAACCCCTGAGAGATGAAGGTGACACCAGCAGGAGAACAGAACTGATATTAGCCCTTATGATTCTTCCCCTTGAATGGAGTTTTATTTTTACTTCTCTGATGTTCTGTTCCTCCCTCTTCTAAAAAGAGAGTAAAATTCATCTTGAATGCTTCCAGATTTTCAAATAAAGTGGGAAATGAACAGGTATCTAGTTTTGTAGACTATAAGCTGGTCCTCTGACTTACACATTTCAATGCAAAATATTTCAATGTAAAAGAATTGGATGATTAATGAAAAATACAAAACTTTTAAATCAAGAACTTTATTTTTTCACTAGTTTCAAAACATATTTTATTAATAAAACCTTCCAAACTTGCAAAATAAATTTCATGAATACTACAGTTTGCCTTAATCTAAATGAGTAATGTAATTTATCTTAATTTTAAAATAAATCTCTCTCGATAAAGATTGTATGCAAGCATAGACTAACATGGTCAATATATATAGGTCCCTTTGCAGCATGAGCCAAATTTCTATTTTCACAATAAAACCTGTTTTTATAAAGAGTTGCTTGGCAAGAAAGGTTTTCAGAGTATCACAGACTGTGCCATAAATATTACACACCAATAAAGAAGAAGAATTTGCAGTATTTAAAAGAAAATTGTGGTATGACACTACCCTTTGTCTACAAAGTGGTTGCAATAAAACTTGTCTACCAAGTTTCAAATGAAGTGGTTTGTTTGTTAGGAGGCATGAGGGGAACAAGTAAATTGTTCTGGTTTTCAAATACCACTGTAGAAGCTTTTTACAAGTTAGAGTTGAAGCAAGAAAGACGATTAGGATTTGATTTGTGTAACTTTTTAATTCCCAGGCCTATAATGGGAATTATATATAAGGCAAACACATAATGTTGACACTCATTGTTCTTCAAACTTGAAGGGCCAAACTTCTCAAATATTAAGAATTATTTAGGTAGCCAATATAAAGCTTTTACAAGAGCCTTACTTTCACAAAGTGCTGGCATAGACTCTGAAGAAAACAAATCTCTTAAAATACCTCAGCTTGTACAACCACAGCTACAGAAATGCAGAGTCAGTAGTAATTTTAATACAAATAAAGTCAAAATAGGAAAGAAAACAAACTGAAAGGGTAGGAATGGGGGATGATATCAATTGATGCTTTAAAGAAAGGATAGGATTAATAAGGAAATGAGTTAACACATAGGAATAGGAAAAAGGAATGTTTATTTAAAATGGTATCTTGGGTGAGTTAGAAGAAAACAGCCATTTTTTTAGCTATTCAGCTATAAAGAATAAGAGAAAGATAAATGAAAAGCCAGGTTATAATTACTATTTAGCACAGTAGTGAGATTTCAGCAAAATAACCTCACAGCAGTTCAGCTGTGTTTGGACGGACCAAAAGCCTCCACTAAGAAAATATTATTAAAGTAAACACTGCATATTATTCAGCCTTGACTAAATGAAAGGGGAAGCCAAACAGGTCAGTAATTTAGAATTTTTTTTTCTTATTATTTCCAAACATCTGCTCACCAACTTCTTACGAAGTGCTTAACTGTGAACCAAATGGACCATACCTGATTATCTGAAGATTCCTGGTGTAACTTATCATCAGGGTCATCAAGTCTGAAGGTCTGTGCCAAAGATATAATATTCTTCCTGATAAGCATCTTTGTAAGACCATATGTCTTCTCTCTGGCTTCTGATTGTTCACTGAGTAGCACCTTCTGACTAAAGTAGGTGTTCATGATAACAGGAACATCTACATTTTGGAGAAGCAGCTTTTGCCTGGAAAAAACAATTTAAGCGGCATCAAATCCATTACAAGTTAAACTACTCACAAGCACTGTTTTAAAAAGTGTCTTGCATTGCATTTCTCTCTCCTTTTTTCTATAGTTACCACTAAAACACTTCAGAGGTGTGTTATCCAAATTGCAAATTACCCACTCCATAGATAGAGTCGACTTGGATCAGTCTTAGCTCAGGCATCGCCCTGGGCGATTGCAGATCTACTGCATCCAGGGACAAGTTACACCTGAGCTGCCAAGCCCCATGAGCCCCATCTGGCTTTACACAGATGCTACTTGGTGTCTCCATGTTGCCAGCACAGAACCAAGAGCATCAGAACCCCCTGTATACAGTTTGTGAGGTAAAAGCCATGAACAAAAGACTATTAAACCTGCTGCATGTTAATTCAGAGCACTGCTCCACTGGACCCTGCCTGACTCTTGCAGGACATTCCCCTTCAGTGAGTGCTTCCCACCAACCAAAATCCATTCTCGTGCAGCTGCCAGCAAGCTGCTCCTTCCTCCTCCATTTTTCTAAAAGTAAAGTCCTATGTTTTTCTTACAATATGCTGTATATTATCTTGCCTGTGCATTTGCCACTGTCATAAATGTGCTCTCCTAGATCCAGTTTTGGTTTCTAGTGCCAATGTAAATTCCCAAACAGCTCCACAAGCAGTAATTTCTTAGCCACCAGATTAAGGGAATGTTTGCAGAATCCCTGAACACACAATAATTTCATGCCAAGGCATGTGCTGATGTTGGGTTTTTCTTGCTTGTATCACAATGGCACATTTAGAAGTACGCTTTTTATACTCACAGGACACACATCTAATGAGGTCAGCTAACAAAACCAACCAGTAATCTCATTTTCTACAGACCATCAAAACTGACCAAAATACACTTGGTGACTTTACCGCAGTCTGTATTTTTCTACTATTAGATTTTTATCACCTAGGAGTAAAACAAGGCCTCCTGCCTTGGCAGCAAAGCTGTGCTGACCTGAGTTCACAATTTCAGACTCCAGACTGCTCAGCAGTTACATTATAGAGATGAAGCAAGTTTCCGCATCTGTGACATTGTTTCTCAGAATGCAACCATACAGAGTTAAAAAGCAAAATGAAACAATGAAACACTCACAAAGACTTATTTCTGATCTCAATCCATACAAGATCTTCACCATGGTCTGGTTTATAACAGACTCCTTCATTCTTTAGGCAGCGGATAGCTAAAGGGATATTGATGTATTCTAATTTTCAAAGGCATAGGAACAGTTCCAGCAAGTTTTAAATATAATCCCTGTTATTTTGTAACTAGGAAAATAAAACAACAGCCAGATGATCTCTGCCTTTTAGGAGAAAAGGATACATTTAAAACTGAGCACACAACTTATGGATCATACATAAAAATTATGAACAAGCTGTGTTGCTTCTACTGTGCACACTCACAGAAGTTATGAAACAGAAAATTCATGAAAAGTTACAGCATAAAACTAAGCCCTGAACTTCACCATGAAGAAGCCTCACTGCCATCTGTGAGCTCCCCAGATTTAACAGAGCAGCAATTCATTCCACGGGACACCTAGTCCCGTGACTTCAGATGAATTTTCTAACAAAGCTCCCAGTTAAGAGCATGACAGTAGCTCACAAGGTTGCCAAACTGACAGCCTGATACTGCCTGATAATTTTTTGCATTACAGGATTAAAACTGAGGAATTAGCTTGGTCAGCAAATGGAGACATCTCTGATTTTTTGAGATTTTTAAACTGTCACTTACCCCCTTTTTTCTAGAGAACAGAAATGTATATAAAGTTTACTACAGATCTCAGAACAGTTTGGGCTGTCTTTATATGCAGATGTGTAATGAAAATTTTAACACCTTCTTTCTTGAGATGTCTGTGTTCAGACCCAAAGTAAACAGGAAATCTCTCTGAACACGAGACCATTACGTCACTAATGTCAGAAGAATGTTTGCTTGATCTAAAACATCTCATTCTCTAAAAAAAATACTGACGTTAGTAGCAAATCATTTGCAGAAACTTTGAGGTTTATGGTTTTATTTTTATTTTCCTGCAGAGATATGTGATCAGGTTTTCTGGTTTTTTTAAAGGCAGGTAGGTTTTACTGATACCCAAATGACGTGTACCTTGGTTTTGCTATGCTGATGCATTCCGCGTCTCGAGTACTTTTATAATTGCCAAGAGCTTTCCTGGTGAAGTATTCATTATTTCATCATATCTTTACACGGGTAATGCATGAACTAATGGCTACCTGGTATTTCCATAAAGCAAAAAGGGGCACATAAATACACTTTCAGGAGAAACCGCCCATTTCTTAAATGCAATTAGTTCACTAAAAACACTCTCCTTTAGAAATAGTTTTTTTAGACCTGCATAGATGTGTACGGACTCCTAGCAATAAATCTTTAGCTACATCAGAGGAATATTCACATACATCTGCTTAAATCTTCCCTATTTCTCAATGGAGAGATACCTCACAATGAAAAGAACCAGGAATAAATAGAAATAAAACCCAATGGAAATGAAAGAAATAAGAAAAAAGTTTGTAATAAGCTCACTATTTTGTGTACAGGTAGATGGCTAAATGGAAATATTTTATACATATATGTACATACAGAAAACATTAAATTATTTATACTTTGCGTACAATATACAGAATAATTGTATTATTTACATTATTACCAAGCTTTAGATATATTCTTCTATATGAAGAATAGAATTATTAAAATATTAATAATTAATTGAATGAGAACTCTTTTCCCAGAAATTCTTTCTAGTACTGCTCAGCAAAAGCAAGGTCTGTGGAATGGGAACTTTGACTGTCATCATGGCAGAAATCTCTGCACTGCCACTGTATATTGTTCACACTGCTCTCTTTGCAACAAAGGCAATCATGTTAGAGACGCATGTATACCATAAATTTTTTGTGTCTGTTTGAAAGGTACAGACCAGGGCAAAGAAAGCCTATCATGCTGGAAGAGTTGGGAAAAGAAAAATCACTGCCCCAAGCAATCCCTGCATGCGTTGCCCTTGTGCCTGAGACACCGTAACTGACCACCTCAACTTAAAGCAACTGTTCCAGCTGCAGATTCTCTATACCCAGAAGCAGCCTTACTCTAGAATACAGAATACACTCTGCAGCATCCTCTCAGACATAAAATGTTAAATGGCCATTGCAAGTCTTCTGTGACCTCTCTTAAATTGCTTCTTTTCTATCTGCTTCATTATAGTTTAAAAGCTAGTTTTCAAAGAATGAGAGACATCATCTCATTCAGCGAATCACACAGATGATGGGGGGGGAAAAAAAAAGCACAGCACAGATTCTAAACCCTCCTGAAACAATCTCTTGTCCACTCTGATTTTTTGTCACTCAGCAAAGTATAACTAAAAGTTAGATTGACTTTCTTAGTAACTGCCTTTAGACCTTTGTAATGACCCGAAGTAGAGACTGGGAACTTTTTTACTGCAGGGCATTTTTTTTCCTGGTCTGTAGACAATCAACAATTGCCGTAACTGGTCACATGCTAAAGGAACATGAGGCAATAACATTGTATTTATTTTTTCTTTTCCAGAAGCAGCTTGCTTCTCTGTCCAAGAACGTAGCTTGCTTTTTCTCTTCCTCCTATGATGGAGGCTATCTGGCTAAGTAGAAGCAGGAGATGTCCTTGCCCACTTCTACGTTGATCATGTTCTGTCTCCATCCGAGACGCAAAACGCTGCAGGAAGTACAGGATGGCACAGGGTAAAGGAGCTGACGTTTCCATTTGAGGCAGGGTCGTAATCCTGGGGCCAAACAATCAGCAGCTTTGCACTGTGGTCTGCCCTGCACAGCCCATCCACAGCCAGCGAGGAGTTGTGACTCCACGGCAGCAGCGAGCTCGCAAACCACACGCTTCCGCTCAGTTCTGCTGACATCAAACGGCAGTGCTGGTTCATGAACTTGAGAAGACTCCAGATCACTTTAAATTAGAGAACATATTTTTTTGTTCACTCTCCCTGGGTATTTTACTGGGCTTTTGTTTTTTGTTGTTTCTTTTCCTTTCCTTTACAAAGTGTAAAATGCCTAGAGTGGTTTTTTTGAAGAGTACACTGCATTAAATGAACACTCTTAACATTTCAGTGACCTACAAATTGCACTGTAATTATGAAACAGGCTATTCTCATGTCTCAGAACAATGATTTCTGTGTAAAGAAGGTTTAACATCCACCAAGTAGCACAGCAGTAGTGCATGTAGAACAAGAGCATGCCAGAGCCTTACACTGTTGCCCAGAAGTATGAGGAATCATTCCTCATAGGAACAACATACAGGGCCCATCCCTCACTTCCTAGGAATCGCTGGTTTTATTCAATGTAGAGGAAGTTGCTATGCTGCCTCTTGCTTAGGGTTGTGCGGCATTTGCAATGCTTTGTCTGTGAAACGTCCAAGAAATGCCTGAGCATTGAGCTAATAAGAATAGTTAAGGAACAAACCCTCCCAAAACCCCAAAAACCAAGTTCAGACAGATCTCTGCCCACCTATCAGTCAAAGACAGTAACTATCTTCTCAAAAGAAACTATCCCAAATCAACAAGACATTTGGGACAGAGCTGCTTTCTGCCATGCCTAGAGATTGCCCAAACACAGAATTTTCATCCATGAATGAGTAATCTCACCACTTGTGTGTGAGCCTCCATCAGCGTCATTTTCTGCCACTGTAACGCTGCACCGACACAGCAATTCTGAGCTCACACTTTCACAGTACAAAACTTCTTCCCATGCTCCAGCGTCAAAGGCAGAAAACAAAAATCAGCTGGTATCTTTCTTTGAAATTGTCTTATTCAAAGCAATGGACTATTGTGGTGCAAGTTCTCAAGGCTGACTGTACTCCTTTCACTATGGAAAAGTAGCACTAACCATCCAGATCAATGTCCAGAGTCATAGGTGGCAAATACACAATTCTCAGCTGTGTCAGGTTTCCAAAGAAATGTGGCTTCGGCACCTCAGAATAGCAAGTCTGCAGAAGATGTTAACAATAAAAAAGCTACCCAAGCTATGTCTAAAATTTCCACTTTTAAAGTATGATGCATTTTATTTGTGAATAGAATAGCTAGGTATTTGGTTTGTTCCCCTACTGGAAAAATATTTTGTCTGAGGACTCATTCCACGAATACAATACACAAAGAAAAGAACATATAGCTGTTAAATATATAGATTTGTTATAGCCCAATCTGCTACAATTTGTCACTGAACCTTAAGTACAAAGCAAACTAAGAAAATCAGTCAAACAACACAAGTAATGAAAATAAATCTTTTCTATTGCAGTGTAAGTCCTTTCTGCAAAATACTATTGTACTTTTGAACAAAATTACTTGTAAACCTATGGAATTACTCCAGGAAGAAATTACAGTACACAAAGCCAACATTTTTATCACTATATCATTTTACTAATTTCAGAGTAATCATATAAACTAACCACTGGCTTGCTATAGTGCTGCCTTTTGAAATCTGACACCCTGTAGCATGAAAAAGGTTGTATGGAAATTTTCACATTTAAGAAGAGCTCTGCTATAAAAAGCTTGTGGTTAACATTAAGCACTATTATACCACACACCCAGTGCTCTCACCTCTGCAGGGAGCTGCACTGGGTGCTAACTGAAGGGGATGTACAGGACTTCTGAAGTAGGAAAGCACAGATGGATATCAAAGCAAATCTCATCCACCTCCAGGAAATTACTCTAATACCAGGCTTTACCAAGACTGGAAAGTAGGGAAGTTTCTCAGAGCTCTCTAGCCACTTATTTTTGCTATGAAGAAAGCACCTGAAATTGCTAGCATTCTGGACCCAAATTCATCATGATAAAGCTTAACCTTTGGCACCACCAAAACATAAAATTCCACTCACAGGCTATGCTCACGTACAAACTGGCATGGAAACTATCTCTTGAGCTTAGTGGAGTAATACTTCTGAGAGAATTCACTAAAAATCTACTCCAACCAGGATGCTGAGACTTTTTTAACACCTAAGTCAGACACAAAACAATTGATATTAAAAAACCTGCACACAATAAAGCATTAAATGGGAATATTGCTTTAAAAACAGAACAAAAACACTCCCCCCCACAGTATGAGGGTGTTACAAGTAACTAGGGAGATATAAATATCATGGTTATCTTTCCATAATCAAGATGTTATGAAAGAATCCAATCTGTGTGTTTACCCTATGTATCAGCTTGTGTCTGACTAGCCATGAGCTCATTATTCAGATGACTTCTTCCCTCTGTTCCCAGTGCTAAACTGCACGTAGGGTTTGAGGTGGCTGAGGGAGCCACCACAAAGTCTAGGGGCATACCGGAGGGATTCTGAAAGGCAGAAAAAAAAGGAAGCAAGCAAACTGCAAAGTGACATCATATTAAAACTCATCGTGAGTGTCAGAGAGAACAAAAATGGCTGTCCTGGTGTGAGATCAGAGGCTCACCTACCCCATACTGTAGCTTAGAGCAGTCAACAGCAAATATTGAAAGACTATGAAAATAAAAGCAAGGATCTAGTGAAAGTTCTCCAGAACACCCTCTGATAATTTCTAAAAACTTTCAGCCTAGGGACTTCCTAAGGCAGAAATAATATCTCTGTATCTAACAGTCTTTGGTAGACTTCCACGAACTTATGTGACTGCTTTTTGACCACGTGTACATTGATGGCATCCATAACATCCTGCAGCATCCACCATGCTTTACAGCCTAATTACATGCATCTGAGAAACCACTTCCTTTGATTTACTTTGATCCGTCACCTAGTGGTTACATTGCTGCCCCCCACTTCTTGTTTTTAAGAGGCAGTGAACAATCATCCTTCCTGATGCACTTCCTAATACAGACCTTTATCACATCCTCTCCCAGCCACTGCTTTCTCAAGGTGAAGAGCCCTAGTCATCCTAGTCATTTCTCACAGGGAAGCTGCTCCATGCATCTCTTCTCGTCACTCTTCTGTGGTATTTTTCCCCTTCTGCTACATAGCTTCAATTTGGAAGACTGAAATCTTAATGTAGAGACATCGTGATAGTTTTGACTCCAATTCTAGTTGAGTCTTATTTTACAATGTGTTTTTCTGATCACTAAATGAAGACTAAGCTGACATATTAATGAAGCTACTGGAACACTAAAAACATGTTCCTGGATACCGACAATCCAGAGTTCATAATTTCATATGTGCACTTCACATTTACCTACAATTTCCTAGTAGGAGAGCCTCCTCCAGCCCTAGTTCTAGAGCACTAAGAGGATGAACACATTCCACTGTCCACAGGATTGTGAGGATGACAGCACACCATTGAACAGAAAGGAAACTTGCATAGTGCTCTGTTGTACAGAAGGCACCCAATTCTCTATTTTCTTCATTGGTACCATGGTGAGCAGTATTGCCACTCTGCCACCATTACACACAGTGACACCACTCCTGAGGTATCAGGAGAAGCTGCTTCTCACACCAGAAGATCTCTGCAATATCCACTCAAGTAGTTGAGTAGTTGTGTTAGAGTGAAGGACTTGAACTCGAGAATTTCTGACCAAGGTATGGAGTGTCAGGCTATTTGGTTGGTTGGTTCAGGTTTGCAGGATTACTGGAGATAAATGCCATTTTAAAATGCATCGTTCAATGTTTTACAGAAATTATTAAGAACACTATCCTTTTCCTCCATAGACATTTGGCATTTGCTATTGGCAAAGACTCTTTACAAGTCCAGTGTTGCATTCATGCTCACAAGTGTTTTCACATGCACAGTAGCAAGAACAAATAACTATCCCTGAGAAACTTCAGAAAGACAGATCAATATACACATATGCTTGATTTTATTTAAAGATTGTATTATCAAATCTAGTATTAAAAAAAAATCCAGCACAACAAATACCCCTGTCTTGTGCTGGTACTCATTTCTGGGCATTTCCTATTGTTTGTTTGCCAGGCCATGAAGCAAGACCAAATTCTGGTCTCATCTGGTGAGGTCTCTTTTTATACAGACAAATCCAGTGCTATCAGCACAGGAAGAGTAGCTGAAAGTAGCAGTAGTTCTGGGTTCTCTAGTAACACAACTGAGAATCACAAAAGGTAGTGAGAGCTTGCTCTGAGCCACAGAGCACAACAGCAAAGCAGAACCCTTCTTCTCAGCTGGTCAAACTCTGCTTCAAGCAGCCTGGAGGTCTCGATGGACAGCATCTGGCAAGAGGAAGTGACTGAACCTCTGGTACAGAAAGCTGTCCTGCAGAGCTCCACAGGTCTTTAGGCAAGTTATAGACCAAGTTTATCTCCACTGTGATCCACTTCAGCTTTACTGAGCTGAGAAAAACTCTTTTTTCCACTGTATTTGCTGCCACTATTGATTAATGTGTAACAAAGGTAAAGGTGGTGTGGATAAGCCAGGTGGCACAGAAATCTCTTTTAGGCAAAGTCCTTTCTGCAGTAATCCACTCACCACAATCATCAGTGAAAAGACAGCAGTGCTAGTGACCAGAGTGGAAACTTCTTTACCGAAACATCCTGGCGTAGACATCACCTAAGTGAAACTTTCTGTGCAAGGGTAGAAGTTCAGTGTCTGAGCCTGCCACAGAAACACTGATCGTACGTGATAAACAAAATTTCTTTCTTCTTTTTAGGTTAGAAAACAGCCCTCAATAGAGTGTGTACTTTGAAGTTATCACTCACAAGAATAACTTTCAGAGCTTCATTCTGCTTCTATGCAATACCACATATCTTCTCCATTAAATCACCATAGGTGGATTCTGTGGCATAGCTCTCTCAGTCAAAACAAGGAAAAACACTCTGAGAAATAACATTTAAATTCAACATTCTCCTTAATCTTGTTTTTCTCTTTTCTGAATCCAGAGCAATCTTAGTATTCGCGCATTACTTTAATGGCATAATTGTACAGAACAAGCAAAAAATTCTAATTCTAATACTGAAATCTTATATGGTCTACAGGTCACTGCTAACTTGGCTTGTTTTATGTCACTGAGTAGTTACAATGACACTTAGCAATCAGATCACACCAGATCTGGGAGAGTTTTCATACTGCATCACACTGTTCTTATATGCCCAAATTCCTTTTTCAGGTTCATGTAAGAGGGCTGGTGACTCAGCAGAGCAGAATCAATAATGAATGCAATGAGATGGGTGAACCCCTGGATTGTTTTTTTGTGATCCCATTAGACTTCAGAGTCTACACAGCTTCAATATGGGTTTACTCTTCCATTTCAAAGAACATTTATTTTTAGAAGGAAACAGTCTTTTATGCTTCAGAGAAAAAAGATTTAGAGGTATAGTGGAAGGATGAAAGCCCTTATTATTTTTTTAAGAAAGTATATGCAGCTCTGCCTCAATTTATTATATTTAAAACACTTCAACATCTACCAACCCAAATAAGCCAAGTTTACCTATCACAATTCTATATGTTGCACAGTCATATGAACACAACTCCTTAAAACTAATCAATCAAAAATAATTATAAGCCAAGTTGAAAGAAGTGGGAAAATACCAGACATATCATTACAAAAATAAAACCTAAGAACAACTTTTTCAGAACAAGAAGAAGATCTGTATTTTTTTTTGAGGATCTAAGTAAACAGAACTGTAACTCAAGTCATTGCTTGAAGCACTATCACAGTAAAACTTCTACAAGCCTGATACAAACACACCTGTCAAAAAAAAAAGGGCCATCAATAACCTCTGAAAACTGGGAAGAGTCCTAGCAGCAATGAGGCTGTGACTTATGATCACACAAGGTGACAAGTGACAACCCACTTCAGCTAAAGCTCTCTGCAGAAGCACCCACTTCCAAAGGAGAGGAGCATTTTGGAGCACGGGTATCTCTCCCTATTGGACCCTGCCCTCCCCTGCCAAAAAAGCAGAAATGAAGTCTTTGAAGTTGTGGGAAAACACTTGTGAAAACATACAGATTTTTGGAGAAAACCGGTGTGAGAGACATAAGGTGGAAGGTGTGCCATCACAGACATCTTGGTCCTGGCAAAAACCCTGAAGTTTAAAGTGAGAACGACATTCCAAGAACAATAGCAAAATTTGCCAGTCCAGAGAAATATTTATGCAATAAATGGCAAAACAACTCCACATACACATTTCCCAAGCAAACAACTGTGAGTTAATTGAGGGCTTAAATATATCCCATAGTGTCTAACAAAGGATGGCATCCCTATTCTCAGGCTTGGAAGCTGCATATCAAATTTTGGAAGCAGGGATTTTGAAGCCAGATTTGAAAACCTGAGAAATATTAACCTAAAGAAGGAATGCTGACTGACTTCTTATAATGGAATCATCATGCATTTCGTTTTCCTTTTCAATACTTTCCACTCTCTATGTACTAAAGTAAAAGCAAACACAGTATCACTGTACAATATCCCAGGCTTTACGTGATGTACACAGGATCTAAATGGCCTCTGGTTTTGAGTCAAGTCATAGGCTATCACAGGCAAGACCAGGAGAGAAAAAAAAAAAGACAAAATGATCAAGCTCTAACATAACTACCTGTCTTTCCTCCCACTACAGCTGAAGCACTAGTGGTAAGAAACCATCTTCTAAACTCCAAAAGGAACAAATTTGTGCCAGCAGATAGTGATCCTCACATATAAGCTGAACTTTTTCATTTTTTCCCACTGTGGTGGCAAGACTCTTCCCCGGTTGCTTATGCATTTATTTTGTCTTTTATTTAAAAGAGTTTCCTCTTTTTTTTTCATCCAGGCCAAGGGCCAGCTTCTGTTACATCTCCTTTTCCAAGGAATGCATCCTGGTCTGCAGCTGCCCTTCCAGGCCCTTCCTGCACTGCTCCTCCTGATGCTGGTGCTTTGCAAGGGAGCAGAGCACTCCATACTCCCATTCATCTGCAATTCAAGATGGGGCTAAATAAAAATTATTCCCTGCATCACTAAGCAGGACATGGAAAAGAACATATACAAATGCAATGATACTAGATCAATCTTGCTTTAAGTTCTACAAGTATATATATTTAGGATATTGTATTTTGATATGTATTTATACATCTGCTTTTAAACAAAGTTACTCATGTTCTTTCCTCTCTATCAGTTGTCTTAAAAAAAGAAGCATACCTGAAACCACTGCACAACTGTCTAGTACACTGTTCAAAGAGGAGTCTATGGGCTGATTTCCTGTATGTAAATGTGCTCAGCTGAAAAAATGTCCAGGGCATGATTCCCAGACCACAGTACAGGAAAAGAGAGGAGTTCCCTGGCTTAGTTAACATCAGAAGGAAGACACAATGGACTCATCCAGGGAAAAGAGGCCAGTCCATGACTCTGATATGTGCGTGCACACACACAGAGAAGTGCAGGCACATGTGTGTGCGCTCCCTTCCCTGCCTTGCTTCTGCCCTGGCGGGGTGGCTGAGCTGGCGCAACATCCCCTCAAGGGAACAAGCTCTTGAAAGATCTGATATGACATTTTTACATTCAACCGACTGCATGCAACATTCCTTTAAAAAAAAAAATATTATCTGTTTGCTTGCTTGAAGCGTCACAAAGATAATATTCACGTCTGTGACCCTGACTGTCTCTGGTCAAGAGGCAGAGAGATTGTGCAGACCGCATTGCCTTCCAGCACCCCCGGGATGCCTGCCAGAGAACAGAGCTGCCGTCCCAGAGGAGAGGGTCAGATCCCCTGGCCTTGGGCTAACACTGTTAGCAGTCCCTCCGGTGACTACTGAGGAGGAGAATGGCACACACAGGGGACTTGGCTTGCACAGCCCTACACCTGTGTTACTGACATACACAGCAAGAACTCTAGGGTCCTAAATCTGGGGAAAGACTATTATTTTTTTCTTCACACAACCTCATCCCCAGATCACTTGTCTTTCCATTTCTTCTTTATCATTGTTGACCTCCAAATTCCTACACCACCACCCTCTTTCAGCATCTACCAAAACATTCATATCTGTTTTCTACATTGTGGTTACATGTCCATGTGGGCTGAAAATCTTTTAAGAATCTTATTTAAACACAGCTTCATCATCCAGATACTGTTTGGGCAATGAGCTATGCAGAGCCAAGCAGCATTACAGAATCTTATTTCTAAGCCTGTTTCCACTACCGGAGCACTCATTTTAAAGTGAATCTAAATTACTGCCTTTCCCATAAAAACTTGCTTAAGTGCATTTTAAAAGAAATGCTGCCAAGTGCAGAAATGCAACCTCTGCCCTTGGAAGTCCTTGAATTAAAGTTTGCTGAAGGCTGCCAGGTTAATCCAGGATAGAATCAGTCTGTGTTTGTTCAGCCCTTCTGCTCTCCCACCCAACCTGCACTCCTGGAGATGGGGTACCCCGATAAGCAGAGTTACTCTTTTGCCTGATAGGGCTGATCTGTTCATCACACCCACCACCATTTGCCTCCACACCAGTAAGGATATAAGCTAACACAAAAGTTGATTGTCAAAAGCATCATGTGCATTTTTCTGTGTCTCAAACTCATCCTGTCATGACAGTGGTCTGTATAATACCTCCTGCTGCCACAGACCATGACCACAAACGATCGCATAATGACAGCAATGAACATGAGTTTGATGTGTGAGTACACAACTCCCTAATTTTATAAACTTGTCACAGAAGATGTGAAAAGCTTGAGATGCAAGCAGATTTCACCCTTTTTATTCTAAACTTTTTCTGGGATTGCCATTTTTATTTAAGTTTACTCTGTAAAGGTTTAAAAAAAAGAAGTTTTGAAGAAATGCAAGGCCCTACTAAGCCCAAGAGTAGAGCACCAAAATGTATATTACCCACTCTGTAAACCACATGCTCCTCCTCTCACTTCAGAAGGCAGGCAGCCCTTCCAGGGCACCCTGAATTTCTGGCTATGTCTGATCAGGGGAGCACACATTAGATAAGAAAGACTCTTAAAGCCATCCTGGGAGTTTCTCCTCTGTGCTGCCAGAGGGTATCTGGCTTAAGGACACACAATAAACACAACTCTGGCAGTCATTTGTATAGTTTTCCAAGCTAACTTTTCCAGGCCCTTAAATCACCAAAAACCCAGTCTAACAGGCACCAAACAATTTTTAAAAGGTGGTAAAATCACATATCCATTATAAAATATGTACTTAAGCGATTTTGTTGGCTTACTTCTGTTTAGATAATACAGTGGCATACAAATTGCTGTTGCATTTTAATAAAATTGTAATGTTAACAAGGTCCACATGGAAAGCACAAGTAGCTAAAACTTTGACTAGGCATGAGCAGGAAAAAGGACTACGCCAGACCAGAAAACATAGCAAAAGAATATTGAAAATTAGTAATTCAAGCAGCAGAATGAATGGCTAACAAAATTTTAAGCAAACACTTTGCGTCTGTGCTCACTTCTTCTATAATCTTCTCTGAGGATGAGTCCTTACCATGTTTCCACTGCACCTAATCTTGCACTGTACCAAGAAAGCTGCACTTTCTGAAAGAGTTATAATACCTCTTTGCTGCCATAATAGACTCAGCCTTACAGAGAACCCTGCAGGTGGGAAGATTAAAAAAAATAAAAAAATCCATCTAAACACAGACCCACTATTCAATTCTGCCTTCATTTTATGTTTTGTTCTTGCTTTTTTTTTCTTTCTTCCCAGAAATATTCTTGCCAGCTGTTTTGCTGTCTCTCAGTATTCCAATGACCGAATATCACCATGTGGTGCTGGATCTCAAAGGCAGAATTAAGAATAACAGTGTTATGATTAAGTGCCAGCTGAAGAGACACAGCCACAAAACCAAACTCTGTGGCTGAGAGCTCATGGCCCCACTCAAGATGCCCCTGAGCATTGAAATTTTCACCCTCTTCCCCCCAGAGCCAGGAAAGGGATGGCACTTCCAGAAAGAAGTCACTCTTGGATGACAAAAAGAGTTTCGACATTGATATTTATGAGCACTGTCTGGCTCCCCAGTCGAAAAACATAAATCAGTTCTATGCTAATACATGCATAGGAAACCTATACATGGAAAATGCAGGTCAGATGAAGGCCAGCAGGATAAGGACCACAGGTATGTGTAGCCATGGCATTCTCATGCTCAGTATGGAAAATATTCCACAGGCTGGCACATTCTTCAAATAGTTTTTCAAAACAATGATTACAGCTTAGACCAGTATAACTTACAAGAAGTTAAGCAAAGAAATAAAATAAATAAATTCACTAGTTATGTCCTTTAACCTCATCTACTTATCTTGAAAAGCAAGTCAGTTAGCTTTACTTCCAGTGCTCCTCACTGCCAGATTAAGGTTGCTATGGGGCACACAGTATTTGATTAAAGCAATTATATCTACTGGCATATACATATATGTTTGTTTTATGCCATGGAAATATCTCTATTCTTTTCACAGAAACTGCATATAAAAGTTACACATGGAAAACCCAGTACCTGTGAATGCCCTCCTCCCAAATGGCAAATATAGCAGGAGACTTCTAATGTTTGTTTGAAAACATTTGCCCTAAGTGATAATCCTGATGGAAAAAAGGAAGTAATTTTGCTTACTCCTTGCCTTCAGGTGGCTCATTAAAACACCTCTTTTAAAAGAAAGAGGATATGAGTCTCTCTTGACTTTATGCTGAGGCTAACCATCTTTGGGGAAGGATCCTGGCAGCAAAAGAGCATAAACTCAATTCTTTGTTTTAATTTAGAATTTAATTTGTCAGCAAAACCAAAGTTCATAAAGAAGGCAAATTTTGACAAATTGCAACTGCCATGAGCTCTGCTAGGAGCAGGATGTAACATGAATGTGATTCTTCAAGAGAACAAATTATAATCATTGCATCCAAACAAAAAATGCTTACATTAATAGGTTTATTCTGTAGGTTGCCAACTATTCAGGCTGGGTACTAAGGAGAATTTGCTAACCTCACATTTATAAGATAAAGTGATCTGCAGCACATCTTCTACATGTCAGCAGGACAAAATGACAGTTGTCCTGGTGAGCTTTTTTGATTACAATTAGCCTTTTCTTGCACTGTAAATCTTATAAACCTCCTTAAATCTGAGCACACCTCTAAACAGAAGAAGGTAATATAAGTAAAGCAGTTTTCCAAACCTCAGAAACCTTGTTCACACGAGTCATTTGCACCAACAAAGAAAAAGGTTTGCTTATAAAAATAGCAATTTATTTGTGTATCTAAAATAAAATACAGCACATGTAGTAGGTACAGAGTAAGGATGTCTGCTGCTTATTTCAGCTATAGTATACTCATAAAAGTAAATGCTTCAGATATACTATGCCAAGTGGATGGGTGGCATGGTAGAATCTGCAGGGAAATGTAATCTATTACATTAGTATTACAAAGACATCAGTAAATAGCTAGAGATGTTCAAAGCCTAAACACTTATCAGACACTCAAGACTGGGATTTACCTAGCTAACTTTATCAACTGGCCCCCGAGACTGTCTTCACAAATTCTAGCAAAAATAAACTTCAGAATGAGGTTCATTTGATGTTGTTAAGAGGAGAAGAGACACCAGAAATGCCAACTTCCTTCTCCCTGATTCCTACAAAAGGATGACAGGCCCATACTTGCACAGCTGTACCACAGGTGCCTTCAGTTGAATGCTGCCTGCCAGGCTGCTCAGGCAGGGCCAGCACAGCACAGAGGCAGTCTGTAACCCAGCAATCCCCTTGCCAAAACAGGAGAGATGAGCTCTGCTGTGGTTCTCACAGCATCAGCTGCTCTCAGCATCGCAAGCTCCATCATCACATCATGGGAGGCTTCGCTGGGTTATGAAAAATCATAATGAAATCTTAATGCAAACTGCTCCCTGCCTCCTGTAATTAAATGTATCTCTTGCCCAAGAGGGAGATCTTCCCCATCTCTGTCTCCTTGATGCTAGGAAGAGGGAGGTCTTCTCATCATCTACTTTTTTGAATAGAAAGATAAGCTAAGGGAAGAGAACTTCATTCCTATTTCTGGGGGGTTTTTTCACTTTTCAAACATGAAAACACTGTTGTAGAATTGCATGAAAATTGAACTAAATCACTCACAGAGAAACCACACGGTTTTTTCCATGTCCCACCAAATCAGAAGTCATGTATCAAGGAAAGCACCCACTTAAAAACTAGCACAGTACTGCACCAAAGAAGTGCACTCCATGGTCTCCTAAATACGTTCAAACTCTAGGAGATAAACTGAGGAACAGTTGCACAGAAGGGAATAACACTGGTGTTCACCACAGCCCCATGCAGAAACGCACAAGTGACTCCAAAGAAGCGAAGAGCACAGCAGATGTAATGATAGGACAGCCAAGGCCATAGAGCCAAGGAGTGTAGCACATCCAGGAGCACATGGTGTGCAGCTCATTCTCCTCCAGACCCAGCTGCAGTGGCTGAACAGGATGGCTGCCCCTCTCAGCTGCTCCTCACCAAGGACTGCCAGGACCTTACCACCCCTATGGCACAGCTCTAATCCTCCCAGTGCAAAGACAGCCACGTTAACATGAACTGACTTAAACCATCAGTTCCCACTCAGCTCTCAGATTTCACACTAATGTGCATGAAGGACTTTCACACATTCATCTCCACTTCCTGCTGGCATGGGGCAATGGTGCCCAGCAAGGCATCAGGAGTGAGCAGGCAGCAGAGCCAGCAGTGCCAGTGGCAATCCACACTGCAGGCAGACTCACTGCAGCTTCCTCTCTGCCTTTACCTCTCTGCTACTTTGGGATATGCTTGATCTTGCTGAACCAATTCAATCAGTAGTACGTCAAAAAGTTGTACTCCTCCCCCCACCATCTCCTTAAAATTTGTTTTCTGATTAGTTTTCTACTGGTTTAGTGATATGGATCACCAAGCACTGAAAGATGATACAATGCTGCAAACACGTGCAATGGCCAAACTTTGCCCTATATAAACACTTTATGTAAGTCACTGAAATAAATTATTGTGCAAATTATGAGTAAATTATGCTGTAAAGGGGTAAAAATTCTCCTATATTTGTTCAGGACAATCAATTCCTTTTTTTTCCACTGTCAATCCACATTAGGCTGGTAACTGTACATGCTGCTAGCAGAATGCTCTCTGAACACTTCAAGCAGACATGGCTCTTATTGTGCTCCTGGGCTACAGTTTATTATCTTGTTTTTTTCTGTTCAATGCGGTTATTTTTTTGAGAGGACAGAACAGAGTGAATGAGGATAAAGCAGAGAAATAAACAGGAGCCAAAATCTCTCCCTGTCTACAACAAAAACACGTCACTAGCAAACCACAAAGGATATTAAAATCAACAGATAAAGGTCAGATAAAGCTCAAGATAAGGTAGTGTGTACATTAATATCTCAAAGATGCTATTACAAGGTTAATCAGTTATGCTGGCAAGATTTAGGTTTGAGCTATTTGGTGCCTAAGAAATATAATCAAAATAATTTATTTTAACTTTATAAACAAAATGTAAATCAGCCATGAAATTACTACTTCACAGAACAAAATTAATATAATGCAATAAAATCCAAGTTTAGAGTCACAGCTCCTTAGGGATTTTTAAACTAGTACAGCTATACACAATACAGCTACTCCAATGCAAAGTAGAATCCCAAGTTTTTAACACAGGTAAGCCTTGTGCCAGTTGATGGCACAGAAGAGTGCTTGGTTTATTACATTTTTGTCCTCATTTAGTTACAGGGTTTTCCATGGTTGTTTTCAGGAATGATACTGAATACCATGAACTAGAGGTTTCTTTACATTTTCATCTGACAAAAATCAGAAGTTCAGAATTTGCATTATGACTGATTCCGCAATTTCTCTTAATTTTCGATCCTACTATATTTGTATGACTGAAACTCAGAACAAAATATCAATTGTCTGCTTCACCTAGGGAGTGGCCAGATTTTCTGTGATTGTTCAATACAAGGGTGGCTGATTCTTGAGCTGAGGGGAAATTATTTAGGCTCATGTCATTACAACACAACAAAGAAGAAAAGCAATTTACAATATTTGCTCAGAAATCTTTGCAATTAAATCTTTCACAGCAATAACTCTTGAGAAAGATTTGCAGGCACAAATCAGAACACAGAACACAGTGCTTTTCCCATGGCCTGCTCTTGGCAGTGTACTCTCTTGCGCCTGCTCAACATAATGAGGAGGCACAATCTCAAAGACAGGGTTAAGTCTAATTCTTCAGCCAGATACATCAAAGGGAAGGTTACCATGAGTACAAAGTAAGCCATATTTTAGTATTTAAGAGCCCAGTATACGGCTTAAGGAGAACTTCAACTCCACCTTTATCAAACTATTACCTCTGCTATGTGTTATTCACACAGTAAGAGTCTTAATTGCCCAGACACTCTGCCAACTCCTTTCTCTCTGTTGAAACCAACCACACAAATCTAAACTGCCTATTTTCAACAGAAGTGTACTGAAACATACACTAGAGATACTAACTGTCAAGTGTTAAGCAGAAGGTTTCACATTTCATGAATTACAGATTTATACAGCTCCATGAGCCTGCCAGTATCAGTGTGTCTTGGCGGAAGCAATCCCTCCTTTCCCAGCCTTCAAGAGAAACACCTTCGTTCATTGCTTTGTTGATTGATTGTAGGCATATGTGGGTGTACTGGTCTCTAATAGACAAAGGGCATAAGGAAATTGAGGTAAAGCTAAACTGAAAAAAAGACTTTCCTATTTTGTACTGAAAACACTTATCAGTTCCAACACTCTCACTTAACTTGCTGGAACTAAATATGCTGCAGTGCCACTCTGGAACTGCATTTCCAAAGGGCAATAATCTTGTACTGCAACCATTCACTTTACAACAATATTTTGAAATGTAATGGCTCATTTAACACCAAAAACTTGTATCTCATGCTATTAAACATGCCATTTTTGCTCACCTGTAGCTTACTGCTTCACTGTTGCTGATATGCCACAGAATCCGGAATCTGGAAACAAGAAATTCTTTTAAGCTAGTCCTGCAGATTTTAAGACAGCAATCGTGCTTAGTGCAGGTTCAAATCAGAAAGAACATCAGTGAATTCTCTGAACCTCTTTGCTAAACAGACAGATTTGCTGAACCAACTAAATCTTTTTCAGGGCACTTAGCTTTAGAGCAAGATTGAGCTAGTGGCACAACAACTGGAAAACCAGCAAATGTAGTGCTGTGTCTATGAGTGGAGGATGTCTCCTCTACTGAACAAGGCATTTCATAAAATTAAAATTGTTACTGCATCAACATCTAAAGATGCAGGTGGTAAGTCACCCTTTAAATAATGCCTAATTCTTTAACAGTACCTTTTCCTTGAAGATGTTAGAGTAATGCACAAAAATAAAAAGGTTCACACAGTACTATTAATTAATACTCATCATACAACTCCTGCTTTAATTGCAGTGTTTTTTTCCTTTACCTAATGAAACTAAAATAGAAAGTAGAGAGGATGGTAATTTGTCTAAAGGAACACAGAAAAGGAACCTCTAGGTTCACAATACCCTCACCCCATGGTTTGCCCCCACCCCTCATTTAGGTTGACAAGTCTGTGGGTTGTGCTGTAGACCAGGTCAAGTACTCATCCAACTTGGAAAAATAGAAACAAAAACTTCTCCCTTCAAAAGAAGAAAAACAAAATCAAAAAACCCACCAGCTTATAGCTGGAGCACTCCCCTTGGTCAGATCCAGGTCCTGGCAGAGCCCAGTCACTGTTAGGCTGGCAGAAACAAGGTGTGCAGAAGCAGGGTCAAGTGGAACAGATGGAGGAGACCAGAACAGCTGAGGTAAGGATTTATCCCAGATCTCGGCCTGAGGTGTCAGAGTACTTGGTTCCCAGGGAAATCCTCTAATGTATAATCCTCTATCTCATACCCTTTATTTCCTTAAGACTCCCTACACCAAAGAATACATTCAAAAGGCAACTTCCAAAGGAAACATGCTCTTCAAGGCTTGTGCTAATTGCAACTTGTTCCCTTGCAGTTGCAATAGACAGCCAGGAACTGCCTGTGTGTGCAATAACTGCTTCCAACACTTTTCTAATGGAACGTAGTTCCTGTCAAAACTGAAGCACAAACAGTCCCAATCCCAAGCCAGCAAGAGGCAAAGCAAAATAGCACAAGCAGTAACATTGCAATCTAAATACTTTCCTCCAACTGTTCCGCATAATTTCATGTCAGCGTATGTCATTCACAATTTATCCAGAGTTAATTTCAGGTCTTTTACATCAACGATTTACACTCTCTGTTCTTTAAAGCAGTGCTCATTACAAGGAAGCTCATTATTACACCCAAAGCAGTAAGCAGAATCTGCAACTCCTTTCAACTGTCTTGTGGCCAACAGAGAAGCTGTAGTTATCCACTCTGTGGGAAAAACATGATTGATCATGGCAAAAGCTCGATGGCTTCTTAGCAGTCCAGGCTCAGGAGCTTTGGTTTAAAAAAAAAAAAAAAAGACAACAGAAACCTTTGCCACTGGATTGGCGTCATTTCTGATAGCAGTGTTTTGACACCAGCCTGGCAGAGATGTGTAAGCAAAGCCCTGCTGTTTGCTGTTTGCACAGACAGCTTCTTGCAGGTAGCCAGCTCAGAACTAGCCAGTACAGACCTGTGAGGTATAATACAAATAAATAATCCTGATCATAACATGAACTACAGGCAACAAAGCCAAAGGAAGAAGAAAAATAACACACGCCAAAACATGAAAGAACAAAGTAGTTGAAACATTCTACTGCTAATGCTTTATGAAAGTGTAAGAGGATGGTCCTGTCCAGAGAGCAGCATCTCATCTTCTCGTTCACATGAGAGGCAGCAAAAACAGCTTACAAGAAATCTAGAGATCAAGATGCTGAATTTCAAATAGTACAAGATTATAAAATTGACACTGATAGGACTTGCACAAGTGGGTTCTTTTGCTCTTCATTGAGATGCTCTTTTAAAGTGCCTACAGGACAGATTGCAAGACAGTATGTCCTCTCAATGTGCAACTGAATCACACTTACGCTTCTGTTTTAGAATTTTTTAATTTGTGAAATCAAAAAACCCCAAATGCAAGGAGGCCAACTAAGCCTACAGGCAGGAGGTACCTCTTCTTCCTTTTTTAATAAGCTTTTATGAGGGTTCTTTACCCAGAATCACCACTAGTACAGCTCTGCTAATGGTAGAGGTAAGAGAAAAGTGAGTGTTAGGGCCTTTAGACGTTAATTTTTTCAATAAAAGATAAATCCTCTTCTTACTATAACCCTTACCACTGCTAACCTAAAGACCACTGAACTACAAATTAATGGTAAATCCTAAACTGCCCAAGCAGAGACAAAACCTCCTTTCACTATAGGAATTCAGAAATGGCTAGAAATCAGTGTGGACTGACAAGGTATGTTATCTGGATCACAGGGAGATCAAAGTACCTGAAGCTCTTCATATCAACTAAAACCTGAGCTTTGTGCGTGATAACTCCTCATCTTTGGCATACACATCTTTGAGTCAGCAAATTGCCTTCATTTGATTTTCAAAAAACCTCTCAGGGTTTATCTGCTGAAGATCCCCCTTTTTATTTAACACAAGGAATTAAGAAGTAATTAAATTATGTTTACACATTTATAAATGATGGGTTGCCTTTTGTTAAGGGTTCTGGATCCCTTAATCCTTCCTTAATCTAATCAAACAAATTGGCAGTAAATAAAGCACAAAGGGATGTGGCAGCCCAGGGGAGAAGCTGCAAGGAAAACAAAGGAAGCTTCAGAGTGCTCCTCAAACCAGTGATCAAGTGCAGGCAAAAGAAAACCTACCATCCATTCCAGTGGAAACAGGGAAGTAATGGGTATTCTTCTACGTTTTCATGCAAAGGTATAACACAGTAAGTCATAATAACACAATGTGTCAAGCTCTAGTATCAGGTAGTGAGACAACTATAAATTATTTGGGCAAAAAAAATTGCCTTATTTTAAAAATTTGTTAAAGGTCTGAGAGCTTATAGCTATCAATGGAATCTAATTTACTCATCTAGTAGCATTTGGTGTTCCTTTGAAGCCAAGTGCTCCATAAGGGCTGAAAAAACTCCAAAAAGAAATTCCTCCCTCAGTAGTGTGAGGAAAAATAAAAGTACTGTGAAATCGTTCAAGTAGTTTCATATGGCAAATGTTTCAGTTTGGGCTATTGGCATTTCATTGCACAAAGCCTTCCATCAGCTTCACACAAAGCTTCTATCAGCCATCAGCAGAAGGACTTACTAAATGAAATGATGCTTTAAGCCTTGGAAAAAGATACAAGGACAGATTTTTCTCAAGCTGCCTTCGAGGTGAAGGATCAAACCATGGCATTGTAAACCTCACAAGCAACATGGCAGGACTCTATCAGAGAGTTCAAGCTTTCAAGGGAGAGTAGGAAAGTGCTGTGTCACAAGAGGAGTTTCTGTTCTGCAAACAAAGAACCTGGTTTCCCAAAACCATCAGCCAGAAGCATCAATACTGGGCAAACCCCCACCTCTTTTTGAGCAAGCAGCCTTGACACTGCTGAGGCTGGCACATATTAGCCCCATTAGGATTGCTACAGCTGGTCAGGCTTTCAGTTTCCTTTTTTCCCCTTCAGCAGAAAGCTTATTTGCCTGGGCCAAAACGAGTTTTGACAAGTGCCACTTCTGAGCTTTTCTATTTAAAACCGAGCTGAGCATATACTTCGCATTTTATTTTTTTCAGATGTAACTCCCAAGAGAGCAGACCAAGCTAAAATGCAGCACTTTGTAAATCATGAAGGTTTATCTCTACTTGGAATTGGGTCAACTACAATGGTTTAAAGCTATTTCTTCATTCCACTGTCATCCAGCCACCACCTTCAAACTTCTTTGTTTAAAAGCAAAGATACTTAGGAAGGAGAGCCTTTCACAGTAACAGTGAAAAATCCAGTAAGAGTAAAAATTGCTAGGCATGTGCTTGGATGGTAGCAGGCAACAGTAACTTTAATCATCTAACTGATAAGCATTCACTTAAAAAATTTCCATGAAAAATGAATATAAACATGGTCTCAATGTTATAATCCTTGATCACGCAAGATTCCCAGAAATGTGATGATGTTTTGCTTTAATGGTAACCATAAAACAAAGAAAAATTCCAAGATTCTGTGATCAGCCTATGCAGACTCTGTTTTAAAACCGTATTTTACAGTTTAATTAAACCATTCCCTCAAAGTCTTGATCTTTGCAATGTGCTTTTATTTCTACTTTAACTAAGATACAGTTTCCCAAACACAAGATAAAAATTCAGCTTTCCAACCACCAGAAACAAAATCAGTCTTTTGTAATACAACCTCCTAAAGCATTTATTTGAAAGTATATGGCCACAAAGAAACCCCAAGTGATATCGAATTCCTCTCTTCTTAGTTGGTACAAAGTAGAGAAATTGATAACTTCTTCATTGATTGTAACACTTCGCAAGAAAAGCAGGGAGGTTTTTTGTGTGGAAAAGGAACACATTTCTAAATTAAGAAACAGTGGTGAAAATTATTTACAGTCTCCACTTTACCTAGACTCTAGTAACAAGAGTGCTGAGTCATAAATTAAACTGGTGCTCTGACCTTTAAGGAACAACTGAGATCATAATAAACACGTCTCGTATTTTCAGCTGAGTCCAAGTAAAGAGAAGTCTCACAGCTCCTTACAAAGCCTCAGGAGATGCAGTTTCTTAAAGCACATATAAAACTGATTAGTGTTCACAGTAACTAAAAACACATTAGAGAACAGACATGCTAGAGAAAAGGGATGGTGGAGAACAGAGAAGAGAACAGACTTAATTTACTTCGAATTTGCACTCTTTCCCCTCTCATCTACGCTCTAAGTTAGAAAAGAACTAATTCTGAAAATCAACCATGCATGTGAAGAATCACTAAAAACATACAAAACTATCTGAGAATAGGGTAGACTATACAGTACAATAGTTACCTGCAGCCACACGAGACCTGGAATTTAAATTTTGTTTGGGAAACTATGAAGACTTCTTACCTAGAAACAGTCATTTTAGTGATGTATGTTGCATGAAGGTATTCTGGGCATATAAAAAATCGTGAGGACAGAAAAGTTAGAAACCGCCTTGCTTCAACAAATTTGTAAATGGGAACTTGTTCCCATTGTCTGTCATACAGCTCATTTTTTCCTCTCAACTACATTTTCCCTCAGCCCAAACAAAACTAAACTCTTTCTCCAGAAGTCCCTCAAACCCACTATAGACTTTCCATAGTCTGAGTGCTGTAATGAAGGTCAATATATCTGTATACAAGCCTGTGTTCACGCATGCCTTTCAACATTTTACCTGTCTACGTAAACTTGCACTTCATCTCTACCAGCTGAGTAACCAACATTGTATTTCACTATACAGACATAGTTACACCAGTATAAGTAGGCAATTTATTCTTAAGTTTAATCTTAAGTTTGTAGTGTACTACAAACTACAGTCTTCATAAGCATGTGTCTGCTATGCTGCTAAACATATTTTATAACAAGGAGACCTTCTCTCTTGGCTTGCCTGATGTTAAGAGGTTAACACTCCACCTGTGTCACTAAGCTAACACGTCACAGGCAACTTTCAATCAAATGGATGTAAATAAATTCAGAAAAAAAGATACAAATGCTATCTTGAGACCCTTTCTGCATCCACAAAAAAAAAAAACTTCTCAGACAAAATCAGAAGGCTAGATGATTCAGCTAAATATATCTATGTGCTGGCTAACCCTAAAAAGGGGAGGGGGGCCCAGAGCTGCTCCCTGCTTGTCTGTGAGCTGGTTCAGTTTGCTAACCCAGGGAATTAGTAATGCAGAGCTGGTGAACGGAAACTGCTCCCAGAAGGGTGTGATGTGTGCTGGAGATGGCACAGGCAAAACGGCAAGGACACACACCCCACCCTCCAGGCAGCAGCCAGGGCTCTTTGCTCAGGAATGGAGCTAAACAGCACTATAAAAGAACCCAGTTTCAACTGGAGAAAAAAAAAAATATCCAAGCAGATGTCACAGCTTAAGGTGAACATCAATGCAGATCATTTTAGGTGCTTCTCATTGGCCTTTCCACCTCACTAAGTCATCAGCTAGACTGTAGGCTCCCAGGAACACAAGACAGGAATGATAATAAGTATCAAATACTTCAGGCATTAATAGTAATAACAAGAAACAGAAACAAAACAATAAACAAGTATTGTCACAGCTCTCTGACTAAATGCAAAACATGTTATCTACATTATGTAATTGAGTTATAAAGCACTTTCACTCTTGCTTGTGAATACAAAATTGCAGCCTTCTATCTCTGCAGTGTGAAATGTCTCTCAGTGGCTGTAGCAAGCTCACCAAAAAAGTTCACTATTATATCACGTGTTGAACCATGTGCCAGCCCTGGCACGGTATGTAAATGAACTCATTGACCTCTTTGGGTTTTCCCCTTTCTTTTCCCTGATCTTTACCGAGGATATCGAGCTCAGAGGGAGTAGCAGGCAGGAGATTGCGCTGTACTTTCACAATGGGATAGAAGCCAAAACACAGGCACAATGCCTGGATTCAGCAGTTTCAGGCAAACGCAGCACAACTGCATACATCCTCCTCCGGGAAGAACACTTTCCACTGCCACTTTAACAGGAAACCTTGCTCAAAATCAAGGGTGGGCTATCCCCTCATTCACTTTTCACACCTGGCTATTGAAGCTATTCCTCAACAAGAAAGGTTTTCCTGTTAGACAAGCTTCCAAAATTGCTTAAGAGCAATTTGCTTTGGTTTGTTATGATTATTTCATTCTGTAATATTCAGAATATTACATGTCATGCTTATTGGTCTTTAATACTGGGCTTTTTATGATGAAGATTTTGGTAAAAAAATAAATTGTATATACTCAGAAAATAGTAAAGGAAGAAAATGAACATAGCATTAGTCAGTAAAACATAAGTATATATACTAAAATGTCTCAAAGTTCACAGTGTATTCATTTTCTGCCCAAAAATGGATCCCACTGACACAAACTGTACATGCTTAATTCCAATTTTCTTTATGTACCACCTACCCTCTCCTTAGTCTCTCTTTAGCTGCTTGCAACACAGACAAACAACTTGGTACAATCTGAAGTTCTCCTCTTTCCTCTCAAATCCAAAACAAATTTCTCTGAATAGCTGGCAGAAAATAAATTTATACACGTTCTATGTTCTCACATTCCATATGAACAAATACATCCTTAGAACAAGACTGCACATGTCTCTAGAGGGAAGAATCACAAGAATCAGAACTCAAGAAGGAGCAGGCAGAAGCATCTTCAAGTCTCTCTCAATGTGTTGCTGCTCTTGGGAACTACAGCAGCTTCTGACACAGCTCATTCAAAGGCCATAAGAAAAGCAGAATTTGACTCTCCCCAGCTGCCCCTCTTCCAGCCTTCCCTCAAGCCCAGGCCAGTGTTTAATTAGCATTAATTTTATTTACTAATATTCCAGTAAAACTGAAAAATCACTGTTGTTTTAATTTTTTTTTATATGTCAGATCAAGACTCACAACAGATAGCTTGCTGGAGATTTTATGGGAAGCCTGTGGCGTAAGCCAAATGAAATCAGGAATGTAAAGAATATTTTGAAAACAAGTCTGTTTTTCCTCATCTGGTAGCCTTTGATTATGGTTCTGCCTTACACTAGAAAACATCTGAGCATGTGTCAAGAGTCAGCAGGAAAAGGGGTGAGTTTTTGACCACGTGACTGGCATATAGCCAGCTCTGTGACAGGGACTACTATGACACAGTGGCAGAATATGAGGTCACAGCATATGATCCTCCTCTGTCCCTGGACAAACTGTGAAACCAGGAGAGCTTTCGCAGAGTTGAGGTTTCGTGCACTGTCATAAAAATAGGTTTGCCTGAAGAAAACATTCTGGCTCCATGCTGTCACAGTTAGGTATCCAGGCTAGCTAGCATCTTCTTTCTTGACCCCTAAATCAGATTCACAATACCTTAAAAGTTTTTTAAAATACTTGCTAGAGCACGGAATTGTCCATTTGCAATGTTATACTGTTGAGAAATGTGAGATTATTGCCCAAAATCTTTGTTCCAGGCCACTCTTTCTTACCAGTTCAGAGAAGTTACAGAAAAGGTGTATTGATTCAAACAGCAAATATTCCATGCCGGTTAAACAAAACAAAACAAAATAAGCATGTTTAAGACCAAAGGGACATTATTCCCTACAGAAACTAATAGTTCTTGCCTGGCAACAAATAAACTTTCATTTTCTTACTCTTTCTCAAAACAGGGAGAGGGGAAAGAGGAGATGAAAGGAAGGGAGAGGATTAATCAAGATAATATTTGCTGATGTTTATATTCTGAAACAAAGGGGAATAATAATCCGAGAAGATATATTACATGACAAAGATAGGAAGTAACTTGCTACATTGCAGAATTGCTGGAGCCACATCCCAACCGTAAGAGGCACGGATGCAAACACAGAGATTATTCCAAATGAGGTTACTAGTGTTTCACTGTTAGGGAAATAGGGGAAGCGAAGAAGGAAGTAAAAACTAAAAACATTGTTTGTTTTGAAGATA
This sequence comes from Eopsaltria australis, assembly GCA_034509425.1. Lineage (NCBI taxonomy): Eukaryota > Metazoa > Chordata > Aves > Passeriformes > Petroicidae > Eopsaltria > Eopsaltria australis. The sequence goes on from JAVTVJ010000001.1 coordinate 6,099,660, forward strand.
CTATATTTTGACAAGTCTGAGGAAAGGCTGTCAAAAGAGGAAAGTTGTATATCCTGACACTAATGGACTCTATGAATAACTTACAGACGAGATGATTCTGATCATGTTTGTTTTTATATGAGGCAAAAGCTCATTTGCTACTCATATTGCCCTAGTTTAGTTGCTTCTATAAAAACAAATATGACACAATGAAAAACTGCTAAGATTCACTGAGCTACGGAATGTCCTTCCTGCTCACCCTGGCTCACTTTTCACTTCGAAACGTAAAAGGAATGTCACGCATTTGTAAACTATGTCTGGGAGCGAAGCCTCAAGTATCATGAATAAAAACACTCAAGTTCTACACTATACCAGTAAAAATGCTACGTGACTTCTATTCAAGTACAAGCTCAGATGTTTCTAAATACAGATGGTATCCATCATATGAAGGAAGAACATTAATTACTGCATTTGACATCTTTCTTGGGAACTGCACCCCTCCTCACTGAGCAGAACAAAGTCTCTGGCACACTAGAAGATGCCAAGACTTTCTGCTTCTCTGTCCTCAATGCAATGCATATTCGCTATGGAAAGAGGAAAATAAAAAAGGGAAAATTTTGTAAAGCAACTCTCTGTTCTGTATGCTACACCAATTGATTTCTCATCTCATTTTTTAATACCGAATCTTACTGCAACCATGTTTGCAGGCAATTATATGTTGAAATACATATTGACAAACCAGTTTTTCACTTGTATACAGTAAGTATTTGTTTAAAATCTGATACTTGCAGGTTGGCCACCTGCAGCTTCTACTCAAAGAGTAAGCTGTGAACAGTGTGCTGAAAGGCACCTGACTGAGTCTGACTGACCTGTTGCTCTGCTCTGCTTATATTTCTGGGCTCTAACCTGGCCATGTAAGGGAAAAAGATAAAAGTCCACATGAACCTGCTCATTTCTCCTGGAAACAAACCTCGAGCCATACCCTGGGAGATCAAGAGTCTGCACTTGCTGTGGTGTGGGCACTCCTATCCTGGGAATAACTCTATTCTATCATTTCACCAAAATAAATCCTGAAAGAAGCATGAATTATTGATTTAGGGCAGTGGGGTAAAGGACCACCATCTTACATTCCATAGCTCACACATACAAATTTTTTCTAGGTGTCCATGTCATGGTAAACTCTGAACTTATTCCTTTGTGTAAAGTTAAAGTGCTTAAGACTGGTTTCCCTACTTATCATTCCAAGTATCTGTTTGCTGTACCATCGGTATATGACATGGCAAAAGCTGTCAGAGCTTTCCAGGGTAGCCAAGGGAATGAAAACATACCTCTTTTCAAATTAATACATATCAGCTACAAGGCAACAATGTCAGTATTATAGCACAGTTTTAAAGACTCTACAAGAAAAAGGATGCAGTTAGACAAGATCTGGAACTTTGACAGATGCAACAATGGCTACACAGTCACCATTACCAGACTGAGCAACACCCAGGTATTTAAAAGCTGAACATCCACCTCTTTTTTTTCCTTTCTTCTCCTTAGTGTTTAAAAAGCAGCTTAATGTCTGGGTTTTTTTCTGTTTACAACTGTGCATCTGCGTATGTGTATGACAATAGGAATTCTCAGAGCAAGCCAAACTGAGGAAGATGGATTGGTCTGATGTCTGGTCATCCATGGGTGTGTCCACACCAGTCCTGCGGTTCAGATCAGTGGTGTGCTTCTGTGGCAAATCTCTCCATCTTCCCTGAGCTTTGGTTTGGATTGTGGAGCAGCCTTCTGAGCTCACATGATGGATTCTTTTCGGATGAAACCAAACCTGAAGATGTGCTCCAACTGCTGAAGGCATTTGGGCCACGTGAGCAGCTTACAGCCTGTCTGAAATAAAGGCCCACAATACCTACAGTGGGACCAAATCTCCCATACCAGTTTCTACTCCACAAAGCTGCTCCTACCACATCACATTATTTGCTAGTACAGACATGTCTGTGTCAAAAACTATGTTTCTGTTCCTTGGAAAGTTTGTCTTCTATAGGCACAATCCTACCTGCATCCTTTGACAGCTTCATTTCAGACAGACGTATTACTGTGGAAGGCCATGGAAGCAGAAAGACAGACAAATTTTCCCAGCTGTAGAGCAGCACAGATGTTTTGGAACAGACTGGGGAATCAATGGCACAAGAAGGAAATCACCAAACGATGCTGTTTACAGTACACAGCAGTGGCAGGCACAGGTATGGTCAGATTTTGGGATGCACTGAGGCTCCACACCCCACAATACTCTTGATGTGAATGTATGTAAATGAGTTAATAATGAAGCCCTCAGCCTACAACCTGCAATGTTGGCACAGGTTTTCTTGGCAGCTCCATATATACCCATTTTTTGACACATTGATTACTGGGATGTATCACACATAGCAGACATCACATTCAAATCATTGCTGCTTTGCAAGAGGCAAACCTTGATTTAGTTTAACTGACAGTTTGTGACACAGCTTCTAATTTAGAATACAACAAAGAATCATTACAGTAATCAAAAGTAAATATCAGAAAAAGGTTAAAACTCAAAGATAAGCTGTAAAAACCAAGAGAACTGGAAAAGATGACTGATGAGGCTTAGTAGCAGTTGAGATGAGGCTGAGAGATCTGGAGACACTCATAAAGTAATGAGAAGTTATTTTTCCTTAATAACCTCTTCCCTCTTTCTATCCTCAGTCTCCCTGGATTATTTATGGCTCAAACAAAACGTGACTTATTTCTATTCACTGCTTCAAACTGCTTATAAGTATCAGTCTACATTCTAGAAATTTATCATTCATATATTCAGACATACACACACGTGTCTACTGTGTGTATTCTTTAAAATTTCTCACAAAGAGCTCCTCTAACCTCTACTGAAACAATTGGATTCACTTAATTGTACTATTTAGGATACTCTAATTCTGACTACTAATTTTCAAAAAGTTTTATTTTTTACCATTGGAATCTCATCTTTATATAAAAATAAATGTATGACCTGCCCTACTCAGCAAACAGTAAAGTACTATGCAGTGCATTTCTTGAACTGAATTGTTCTGAACACCAAGAGAGACTAATGGACAATAAGTGCAAAAATCAATTAATGCTAATGCTACCACATAAGTGATGATAATGAGAAAGCAGCTAACTACTCAAGATATATCACTAATCTGTCTTTTTTGCTCTTTTTGGGCACTCACTATAGTCTAGAAAAAGAAATACGTTGTCATGGTGACCCTAAGTGAATTTACAAGTATGTAAGAAGAAATTCCTCAAGATCAAAAATGAAAATTAAGACAATTACACAGTAACAAAAAGTAGTACGGCAACTGAAACATAGACATCAATTGCTCAGATTTCACGCAGCTACCAAGGCTGTAGTGCAACCAGCAGCAAATAGTGGAGAGATCAGAAAGCTATGCAAGAACAGGGAGCATTAGGAGACCAAGATACGTGAGAAAGCGCAGGCTTACACTGCCACAAGCAGAAATCTCTTTGCAGGACACGTCTGTATTAGAGACAGGAACCAGACTGTGTAGCATAATATTACTAGAAAGGACCAGGGCAGATTCAATTACAAAAAGCTGACTGTAAAATGAGATGTTCTCACTACACTGATACATGTCGTACCAAGATGTTCCCTGGAAAGCTGGACAACATTCATGCATAATTAATTTTTTTATAAGTTTGGGGACAGAATCTTCACAAAAAGGTACGTTCTGTGCCTCATCCAAACCAGAATAGGGTCAAGCAGCTGAGGATTGTAGAACAGGTTATCTGGAGTCAGGCAATCCAGTTGAGGCATGTCCACCCAGGTCGGATGACACATCAATCTAAAAGGGGGCACAAGCAAGGCTGTGAGTTCATGGCTCTTGTCCTGAATTTACTGACAGGTGGCCAGAAATAATGTAGGACCTATATTATTTTCCCAGTATAGTGGCAGGTGCCAGGACACAACTCTCTTAAAAGAGATTATGCAGCTGCTATAAAATCTTGGAAGGAACTGACAGATTTGGGTAGGAAAATAAGCTTTCTCTTAGAGGTGGGTATCTGGCAAGTTTAGAGTCATTAGTAAAAGTGTATTTGATTGTGAAATCTTGTGATAGATGTGCAGCCTACCATTCTTTCTGTCCACAAAAATCACCAGCAGCTCACGTGCACAAACTGTATTTACTTTAAAATGACTAAGACCAGGACTTTTGCACAGTGATGAGCTAATAAATGAGCACATCATGGAAACAGCCTTGTCCTATGTTCCTGTACTTCTGCATAGAATCATCCTTTTCCTTTTTGTTGTTATCAAATGAGGACCCTGCTGCACAGGTAGTATCACTCAGTCCCAGGACAAAAACTAAGGACAGCAGTTAAACGCTGTCTGCCAACAACTTCAGGGAAGCTGTGCACCAGTTATTCTCCAACCAGACACTGCAGGGTTGCTCTAAGAGGTGTGTGTTTGTTTTTTTCTTCATATTTGCAAAATGTGCTGTTTTATGCTACAGGTTAAAAAATGATGAGCACTGTGGTTAGAAGCAGTCTGCAGATCATTCGTAGAGTCACAGTTCTCTATTAAGGTGTAAAAAATGGGCTGCAAACAGCTCTATAGGCAGAGGTACAGAGCTGTGAATGAAGAACAGCTAACAGCAAATTTTAGAAATTAGAAGCAAAAGTAAAAGAGTTTATACAAACTTGTGTTACATTTATGACACTCCCTGGGACAGTGCATATATTGGAGATCATCCCAAAGCACTACTGCTTGTTCAACAGAAAAACAATACACACACACACCCAAGAATATGTTAAAAAAATATACTGACAGGGGGAGGGGCTGGGGGTGGAGGGGGACAATCTAATCACCAAAATTGTATTTGGAGCACTGGTACAGCTTGAAAGAACTCCTCCCTCAATCTTGTTCCTGGCAGAAGTCAGCAGAAAACACTACAGAGCATTTTCTGTCCAGAAAGAAAAAAACTAAAAGGCACAGCACATTACTTGTGAAGAGACTGCTAAAAACAAGGAAAGATGAAGCACAAGCACCAAGCTTTTACAATGACCTTGTAATAGCAGCAAATATCTGGCTACATTTCAGGTCCAACAATTGGAGCTGCAGTCCCACCTCGGCAGAAGTGAAAAATACAGGCAAGTAAGTGCCAACTGAGTTTGAGTCTCAAATACTTCAGTATTTCCTACCCTGAAGGACATTTTGAACTGCAGTGGTGGTAAAAGTCTTCCTGCATGAACTCCGTAAGGCTCCTTTACAACAACCCATTTACTAGGGAAACAGAGAAGTGTCTGTATTTTAGCAAAACAACCTGTTTTCCAAGTTCTAAAAATAGAAAAGAAAAAAAAGTTAAAAGTATCTGTCATTTAGAAACCACTCACAAGCATTTCATCCTAAGCAACATAGCCTCCCCCCTTGCTAAAAATAAAACAGTACATTACAGCAACATTTTTTGCTGGCTTCAGCCAAGGATTTGAAAACCTCCCCTCAGCCCAGACAGGCCGTAAGCTATGAGTCAGCACTTCTCAGCATTTCTGGAAATTCCTCAGCAGAGCATCCACCCTGTAGCAGGAAGCTGCTGTTCACTTCGGTCGGTACCAGGAAATGGATGGGTGCTCAGGGGCCTCACCTGACCCGGGCACGGAGCTCAAGGAAACTTCCCCAAAACTACCAAATGTTCCCCGTCCCACCAGCTTCCTGCAGCACCACCAAACACACTGCCTGGGAATCAGTGTGGTAACTCCACCCAAATACAACTTTGTGCAGTGTTAATGAACAGGAAAATACAGGATCAATTAAGGAAAAAAATCCCATCATGCTCGACAAGGGCAAATCTCTCTGGTGCAATTTTATTGGTATGGCCTTTCCCAGCCTGAACCCAGAGGCTGCTCAGCTCCACCAGCCCTGGAGAGATCTGTCCCCTACCCAAGGAAGTCTGAATTAATTCAAAACAGCCATGCCCCACCATGTAAACAGGGGGTTCCTGCTGCTTACAGACAAAATGATTCTTTCCACTTTCAAGCAGATAAAGAAGGCACAGGTTCAGGGCATCGCCACACTTGTGAACTGAAAGTGACACATGGCACAGCTTCGTCTCGCCCTTCAACAGTCTTTGCTTCACACAGAAAATCTTATGATCTGGGTACAACAGAGCCCAAGGACGGGAGGAGGATCCACGCCTGTCTGGGGGACACCCCAAATCTGCCTGTATCTGTACAGGCTATGGTGCTGTCAGGTATCTCATCCCCACTGAGACACAAACCAGAAGTCCCCACGGAAGCTCTTGGTGCCCGGTACTCCCAAATGTGCAGCGCTGCCGAGGTGCAGACACTGCTCTTGAAATGGAGATATAACGTGCACTTGGGTCTATCTAAGGATATAAAGCAGCTATTTCACAAGCACTGCCTGTGGTGAATCCAATTTCTACTTTACTCACCTCACACTGAGTATCTACTCTTGTTTTGTTTTAAACACAGGCTTTGACAGGGACTTTAAAGAGGGAGAGTTCAGGGAATAGGAAGTACTCTGTGAACAGCAATAATTGCATGTTCTGACCTCTCCAGCTTACATCACGCGCGTTATCCAACCACCACAAATCAAGAAGGAAACTGAATTTCAAGACAATAATTTTCAGCACAACACATATGTTAAAGCTAACAGAACAAGACAAATGTTGACGTTTCCCTGCTTGATTCTTGCTTTCATATATGTGGCTATACTTCCATAAAAACCCCGTCTTTTTTTTTTTTTAATGAATATTTGTATAAAGGAAGCTGCCTAAAGTTGGGTACCAAAAAAAAAATGTTTTTCTCAACTGTTTTTAAATACGGAGCAATGAGATTAAAGCGAGGCAGACAGCCAAATACCTCAGCCATCACAGTCATTAATAAACGCGTTTAACATTCGTGCAGCTTTCGAATGCAGAACATCTGGTTCCAATTCCCAATCTGGCTTTTAATAAAAGTGCCTCCCCCACAATACTTTTATTATAAAGTGTTCTTTTCCTCTGCGCGCTCTCACCACCCCCCCCCCCCCTTTTTTTTTTTTTTTTTTCCTTTTTGGAAGCGGCTGTTCCTTCCTTCTTGCTGGAAGCCACCTGACCACTGCCAGGAAGAGGAATGCAAAACATTCCCAGGAGCAGCTCCTGACGTCAGGGAGGCAGCATTCCTCCTCCTCCTCCTCCTCCTCCTCCCCCTCCTGCCGCGGCCAGCGCGGAAAGTCCAGGGCTGGTCCCGCCGCCGGCCCGTGCCCCGCTCCCGGGGTTTTCCTGCTCTCCCCACAAACATCGAGCCGGAGTAAACCTGGGATGGGGTGACGGTGCGGCTCACGCTGCTCCAGTGCCGCTCCATATCCATGGGCCCCTGCACCCCTTCCCCTAGAACAGGAGTCTGTGCTTTGGATAAACTTCAGCACCCCCGTAAGCTTAAATCAGCTTAGGCGCTGACTTGGGCGATTCTTTCCCTTTACTTCTAATTTCTTCACTCGAAGGCAGGCGGCAGAAGGGTGCCAAGGAAAACAGGGACACGCTGCTGCAGGGTGGGTTGTTTTTTCACTCCTAAGACATTCATGAGAGACATGACATGATACCAAGGCAGCCAGCCTGCATCCAACACAGATCTTCTCAGTTTCTTTCTTTCTCCATACAGTTCCCACCCTCTAACACATCACAGACTGGGATTTCAATCCTTCACCTCTCTAATTTCATTTATGAGAATACATTATTAAATGGCATTATTTTATTCAACTCTTCAGCTGACTGGTAGCTAAAACTACACAAAAGAGATTCTAGGTTGAGTTGCAGTGCTTGAGTTGAGTTTACTCCTTTCAACAAAGTTTAGTTCACTTAGTCTGATATTTCTGGTACATATATTTAAAAAAATCTATAAAATTGTTTTGCCTGGAAAAAATATTTCTGCATATTTTAGTCAACTACTGTATCAAAGGCAGTGTAAAAAAAAATCCCTGTAGTTGCTACCAGATCCATGATAAAACTGAGAGTATCTTAATTCCACCATGCCAAAGGATCAGGATGGTAGGAAATACGGGATGGGGGAAAAAAAAATGGAAATACTTTCATTTTTAGAGGATGCAAAGAAAGAGGTCTTCAATAGACACCTTTCCATTTCATAGCTCTAATTGTTAACAGGAAGTGTAAAATACATCATTTCACCATTCCAAAACCAACAAAACCATAATGTGTAGATGTTAGTTTAATCCTAATTTTCCAGGGAATACAAAGGAAGCCAAAACTCATCCTGAATAGCTAAGGGATCTGATAGATGGTAGTAAAGTGTTCACATATACCACTTTCCCCCAAATATTTACATAATAAATATGAATTTCTCAATGGTGACTGACCACAATGAGAAAATAAAGATCTGGAAACACTAAGCAAGGCAGCTGCATTACTTTCAATATTAATCATAATTAATCAGCTGTTATGGTTATACTGTCTGTGCAGCTGCAGTTCTACACATGAAGATCCAGATGAGTCCAAAACTTGAAGGCCACCTCTCAGTCCCAGTTCCTCAGCTTCTCGCACCATTTGTGGCAATTTAAGAAACAAAAACATGCTTGGGTTTTCTTCAAGTGTAAGGACTTGTTACTAAAAGGTCAAACATGTGTCTGCCCTCAGACCAACCTCATGCCACCTACAACTTTTTTAAGGAAACCAGCTCTTTGAAGAACCACAGGCTAAGTAAACACGCTGCTTTCCTGGTAAGAACACCCTCCAAGTGTTCTTGCCTTTGTTTTACCACCTGGCCACATGTGACCAGCTAGAAAACCCAAAACCACCTTTTTTGCACTCTTGTCCAAAGGTCACTGGTATTCCAGTGACCAGCAAATTGGTATTGTTAAGAAAGTTGACAAGACTCATTAATTTTATTTCATAAAGCTTGATGGGGTCCCTTGAAAAACATCAGCCAGCCTCCTACAGCTATTGCAGCCACTGGCTACTGAAAAGACCAGCTGATCTGTACTTTAATATATACACCTAAAAATTTTAACAGAAGTTCACTGATATCAACAGTCAGTATATATGACTATTAAAAACAATACCCTTTTTTCGTGTTCTGTAACAAAGTGAGAAAAAAGTCCAAGAGATTTCTATCACTAAAAAACAGAAGTAAGAAGAAATGTAACAAAAATATTATATTGCCTATATAAAAGTAGTGGCTCAGTAGAACTGGTCAATTTCCTACGCTAAATAGCAAAGAAAGTGAAATATGTCCTTAGTACCTTCTGAAATTAAACACAAGCTAAGGTGGCCTGTAACCTTCGAAGAATACTACACACTTTATGGTACTTGACATTTTTCTCCATTTTCTATTTTTTACTTTGTACTACATGCAAAGCTAGATATACACAGAGATTTTTTTCAGCTATATATTAGGGATTTTAAAATTTTCCCCTTTTTTTTCTTCAGAATTTCTTTTTAAAATTTCATCTTATCAAAATGCAAATACATGCAAATAAATACCAGGTCATTTCTGAAAAGTAGACTTTAGAATTTCTGAAAGATGAATTTTTAAAAATGATTGACAATTTAATCCCTGGTATTGAATTTTGGATGGAGATTAGAACAGGCACAGCATACAGAAGTGATGAGAACTGGGGTGTGTTCTCACCTTCCCTGAAGATTAAATTCATTCTCTTCTCTTGTGTTTTAGCTGCTTATTCATTCCATTATTCTTTTATCACCAGAAATAACATTGGGATGCCAAAAGCATGAATGAAGTCACAGCAAGAACTTCCTTCTATGCATGGTACACAGAATTAAGCTGCAGATGTGTTTTCAGGAGGCTGCTTCATGAACCTGTGATTCACAAGCCTTGTCCTGAGCATGCAGTGCCATTCAGTCATGGCCAACTTTATCCTGAAAAAAATCTGGTGAGTGCTTTGATCTCTGCAGATGAAATGGACAGTAGATTGGAAATTCAGCCCCAGAAGACTACAAATACTTTAAAGATTCGTTTTCAGGAAAAAACTTGCATAAAGTGGCAGATATTTGCTGTGGCAGAACCACAGCAGTTCACTTGAGTTTTGGAGGCAGAAAGCCACTTTCTTTAACTTACAGAAAAGGGATCCATTCATGAGTAACAAGGGGTGCAGAGGAAAAAAAGATCAGAAAATTGACTAATATGCAGAGATCAGTAAGAAAAATACATCAACTCTCTTTTTCTGGTTACTTTTCCATATCTTTGCTTAGACTGCCATTCAAGTGGATAATTTTTTCTCCAAGTCCAACATTTTAATTGATATCAGTGTGCCCTGTGATACCTGAAATACCATTAACTGCAAAGCATCAGAAGCAGGGGGAAAAACCCACTTTAATTTCACAGGTTCACGTCTACATCTGGCAAGAGTGAACAATGATTCCCAGACTCCAGGTGCTAATGATGCTCAGCCCCACCCACAGAGGGCTAAGCCAAGAGCCTTCTGAAAACCAAACTCCCCCTGAGGTTTTGGAAGGCCGAGCTGGGAGGTGTGGGTTTCTTCACAGCTCCTCCCCTTCGCATACAACCTACACAACCTCTGTTTTGAAGCCTGCTCAGATTTTTTTGACGTATGCTCCCTGCTCTTCTCCCTGTTTTTTCTTCTCACACACCTCTCTTGTCTGCTGCTGGCTGGGCCTGGCAGTGGAAGTGCTGAACAACAGGAGTGGATCCAGCCCCATTGCTGACTCAGATATGAGAGCCCATGCTCATCAGATTTTGCTACTGCATTCCAGATTTCGGTACCCAAAATAATTCAGATGCTTATCTAAACTAAACTTCCTGAGGGTGAACTATCCCTAGCACTAAGACACTTTGAAGGTCGATATGCACTTGAGCAGGAGACAGCACGCCAACTTGCCCTTAAAGCAGGACCTACCTACAGAAATTCAGCTCTGTCTGCCTGGGTAAATTACATGGTTAATTGCCTTGGCATTCATATTTACATTCAAAAAAAGGATAAGCAGAGATGAGGTCAAATCACTACACTGTTCCATTTAAACCTTTGTTTTAGGCAAATGGACTTCAGAAGACTTCTTTTGCCATGTAAAATGGAACCATCTGTACATAACTTTGTAGAGTCATTTTGATGTTATTAATGTAATTTTGTTACTAAGCTGTGTACCATTTTAGGCTCCTAATAGCTATGAGGGCTTGTTAACAATACTCTGAAATCACAGGGAAGTATTTTCTTTTCCTTTAGTTTGAAAAGAGAAAACAAAATTCTAGATGTGTTTACTTCCATGTTTTATATTGCAGGTAGCATGTACTTCCTTTAATGTGAAAATTTTAAGATCACAAAGCCTTTTCCTCAGCCAAATTATTATTACAACAGTGTGAGACTGCATTACTCAGCAGTGTTTAAAGAAAGTCCCAAGGTGAAGTATTTCACTTTTTTCTTAAAGCAGTAAGACTGTTGCTACAAAAAGAAATAATTACAAAATTAAAGTGGTAACAACCCACTGTATCTTAAATTCTCCTCTTTGGAGTTTGAGATTATTTTTTCCAACTTCAATTTTGAAAAGGAAAATTCTCCCACACAGCACAGCAAAACAGAAAGCTTTTGCTGGCTTGTCATTTGATTTGGAGAGACAGAATACAGCAGTTTCTGCCAGACTGACTAGTTTCTGAAATCCCAACTAGTTTCTGAAAGTCTTCCTTTACATTTTTTTTACAACTAAGGAGTCATTATCCATGGTTCTCCTGGACAACTTCTGGGCCATTTGTACAATAAAGTGAAGAGCAGTGGTAGGCAAAGTATCCATACAGCAACAGATTTTGGTACCCAGCAAACAATATTTGTTTAACAGAGAACAAGCAATTCCATAAACCTTCAGTAGCTATTTAATGCAGGGAGTAGCATCTCCAATACATGAGTCAGGAAGGAGATACACACACACACACACACATCTTCACAGTCTTGGAAGTTGTACAGTATTGGTTACCTTAGCTCTGCCTTCCTATCTTATAAAAAACAAGTAACTAGACAAGAAGTCCAACAAAAATTGTTATTTGTGTTGCAAATAAAGTTAAGGAGGAAGGTGGGGGATTACCAGGTAATGTCATCCTATTTGCTCTCTGCTTACCGTAAAGTACCTCAAGAATATTTAATTTTTTTCCCATTTGACCTCCTAAATGCTTTAAATCTATTACGTCTCGTCAGAAAGGCTTGGTAAGGAACAAAGAATGAGAAGTGAACCCAGTAATTAAATACGTTGAAAGATTCCATGATAATTTAAAATCAATGATCTATTTACCAGTGTAGAATCAAGACAGTCAAGAGGAAAGGAATGGGATAACATAAACCAAGAACTTTCTCATACTTTCCCTCAAGGGGCAACAATAAGCATTAGACAGAAAAAAAGTTAAAAATCACAAGACACAGAAGTCTTCGAGAGAATCATTTGAGGAAGTTAAAAAGATTCACTGAGTTAGCTGAAATATTAAAAGAAAAGAAAAACATCCCCACCAAACCCTGGAACAGGTCTGTTAGGCTTTCAACAGGTTAAAAGCCTGTCATAGCCAGGAGGTAGCTCTTTACAAGGCTGTGGCATGCAGGGAAGTTCTCGGTTTCTCCCCTGGCAAGCTCAATTCAAAGCAAAGTTTGTAAACATCCCGGGGGAGTGGGCAGAAAACGACACTGGGTTTCAGAAACATTTACAAGTGTTTTGCAGAAATGAAACTTCACTTAAAGAGTTCAGTTTCGCTCTCCCGCGTGGAGGATGGGTGTCGGTCCGCAAGTTCCGAGGCAGCCAGCACGGACAAGCCTTGCGGGGAGCAAAGCTGTGCGAGCAGCGCGGTGCTGCCCCATGCGCATCCCCGCATCCAGCACGGCGAGCGCACCGAGTTATTCCAAGTTGTGCAGAAGCGATGGCGCACAAACCCGAACAAATCCCCCCGCTGCAGGCTCCTATTTCACGGCCGTGGAGCTTTGACGCCAGAGAAAGCTGTGGACAAATAGGCGCTGCGGCTGTCTCAGCGAGATCAGCTTTTCCTGGGCTCCTGCTGACAACATTGCCACCTTCCGCAGCTGCCGGGAAGGGCACGGACCTGCGGCCGGGGGGGGCTCGAGTAGCCTCCCGCCGCCCCGGGAATCGCCGGGGAGATGCTGCTTAGGAAGGTGGTTTCTCACCACTGCCCTTCCTAACCACCCTGATAACTCAGGATAATTTGTTTCCGAAGCCTGTGATTGAATCGCTGCAGAGCGCTGCACAGTCCCAAGAACTGGCGTGGTGCAGCCGAGCGCACACGGGAAATGCGACAAAGGGAACGTGTTCTGCACCACATGTACAACTTGCTATTGAATGCATCGCCAGCGTGACTGCTCGTGTCACTTCCAAAACAGCTGAGGAAGGTCAAAGCAGAAGTTACTGGGAGGCAAATGTCGCTATCTCCATGCCCGGGCCTGAGGGCATCTCATCCCTAACTCCAGCTTCGTGCACTGGATTGCCGTCGTGCCCAGTTGCAGTGAAAGGGCCAACAAAACACATATACTACCCTGGCGTCTACATACTTATCATGGAGGCATGTCAATATATGCATTCTATATAAGTTTTATATCCAATGAGTTTATACGTTAAAAGGCTGGATTTTGTCTTGGTAGCTTGCAGGGAGTGTTTTCCTTCAAATCATCCACAGTTCATGTATAGTTAATAAAGCAGTAGCATTATGAGAGCAGTTAAAATACAACTAACAACAAATTCAATAGATTAACCAATACATTTAGCGCACATTCTGGATGGAAAATGGCTTGACTTAGACAAAGCCAAAATACATCAATGGAGCTGTTAATGTGGGATAGGAAAAGTACTTTTCAAGAAAAGCTTCAAAAAAATCAACGCTGCAACCAAGTAATACCTATATTAATTTAGAAAATGGATGTTTAGAGTTTAATCTAAATAAGCAGAGAAGGGCTTTGCCTGTAAGATTACATATATTTCCAAATCTCAGACCCCTTCTAGGAAGGCAGTCTTCAATGTGTGCAGGGCTTTGCCAAAGAACAAGATCCATGATCAAAGGTAAAGAATCCCAGCCAATTAACTGGAACACACAGGAAAAGAATACTTTCATATGTAGTCTAATCTAAAAAATAAGTAGACATAAAAGTTGCTCCCTCCCCTCCAAAAGACGTAATTTATATTTAGGTTGTGGAAATAACTTCTCCCACTTGTTTTTTCCTCTAGCCATGTTTAGGGCAGTTTCAGGGGAACCAGTAAACCTGATAGGATTCCATTCCTTCCTACGTAAGCATCAATCCTCAAAACTCAAGAAATTGCAGTTGTACCTGAAGTGACCTACAACCAAAGGCAATTCTCAAGGTGGACTGTTCTAGAAGCTGATCATGTGGTATGTTGAAATTTGTTTTTAAAATGGGTTTGCTTTTGATTATAGCTAGAAAACAGGTCCCTGTTATTCAGCAAGATTCAAAAGCAAACCCCTAGAGTCAAACATCTCCCAGCAAAATTAGACAATCACTTCATGGAGAACTCTAACTGTAAACCACAGGAGGCTGCAAAAAGACAAAGAAAATACCGGGCAACTTACTTGGTTTTGTGTGAGAGATGGAAGGTAAGAAATACTAGGGAATATAATAAAGAACAATCCTGTATTGTATAAAATGTCGTCAAATAGTTTGAAGAATGATTATTATACGTCCGTACTGTAAAGCTGAGCTCCTTTAAGCCTACAAACCCTGTAAGTTCCAGTGACAGCCCATATCAATAAAATTTATCTCTTCATCAATCTGTACATTCACAATGCATAAAACAGTACCAGCCCTATTAAATTAATATTTATGACAAGCTCAGCGAACCAGAAGACAAGCAGTATTTGCTAAGGCACAAATGCAACGTACAAATTCCACATAGCTGCTTTGCCCACGTTTCTCAGAAATGAACCTCACCTTGAAGGAGAAACTTGTTTTTGGGAAACACAAAAGACAGACATGCTGTGCCATGCTAGGAAGACAAATGACAACACAAATACAATCAATGTAATTTATGGTTTTATACTGAATCCTCAAGTTCGGTGCTTTCAGTGTGTGCATCTAGCCCTGCAGATATTCTGCCAGGGGTTTTATTTTGGAGTAGTTATGATCCTCCATGTCTGTCCCAACAACACCTCAGAGTACCTCAGGATATTTCTTCACAGCCTCAGTTCACATTACAAGGTATGAGCTGGAGAAGCTGACAGACTTGAGTTTGCACTAACAGACGTGCTATGAACAGCAGCAGTGTCAAGGTGCAGTCCTGTTTTTTATGCCAGCCAAGGACCTTGGGCTGGCTATGGACAATGACTCCCTGGAGGATCATGCGAAAGTCCATCATAATCTGCTCAAGAGCAAACATGCGCTGCTTATTGAAAAGAAAAATCACAAAAATCCAAGACTTAGAAAAGGGGAAGATAACCATTGAAACAAAAAACATCCACAGAAATGTTCACTGGGCTTCTTTATTTTTAACTCTTTGTTTAACTCTTTTGTCAAGGAGAGAGAAAGGTAACATTTCAGAAGTCCAAAGAGGTTACAGAAAGAGAAAAAAACCAACCAAAACAAACAAAAGAACCCCATACACACAACAACCCTCCTTCCCACATACTGCCAAGTAATGGTTTTTTTTTGGAGCCACATCAGTTATTTGGCTTTCCAAACACAAATCCCTCAAAGGTAAAATTAGTGATTATACAGGATTTCTAATGCACTAATGTTCTGATACTTCTGGTTAGAGAAACTTTGTGTTCCAGAAGGCTGTACTAGAGCAGTAACTACAGGAGTACTTTTTCAAGACATCTCTGTCAAAAAAGTCTACCCGTCAGGGAGAAGTAATACATTGCAATCTGCTCAGTGAATGTTGACTCAGAAGACTGGTAGGAAGAGAAGCTTCATCAAACACACAAAAAGCTACACCGAATGTTCCACAGCTGAACTGTTTCATATACTGAAGTACACTCTTCTGCCAAAAATACATAAAACTACGGGTATTTTTTCCATGAGTTTTTACTGAAAGAGGAGTAATCTGCCTGGTGGAAGTAACAGTAAAATTTGTTCTCCCCCTTGCCCTCCCGTGCTCCTGCCCCCCAGGATAGCTCAGATGTTTTAAATACTGCATTTTGGGTAGCAACATTCCAAATCTTTCAAATATTTGAAAGCAACATTCCCCTTTTGAAATACCTGGGGTTTTAATTACTATTTCTGCTAGGAGTACAGTAATTAACTGTTGCTTACCTACACTTAAATATGACATTCAGGAGGAGGAATCAGACAAAGCAGACCTTGATATTGTAGGGAATGACCACACAGGATAATTTGGCAAACTCACACTTCATCCATCTCTTTGCCCACACAAAATTGCCCAAGGACACAAGCACCCTTAGCACAAAAACCCACTGTGGTAGAAAATACCCAGCGTATTCAGATACCAACCTAACTGCATACAGAACAGCATGGAAAAAACTTACTCTAAATACACACCTTTCATTACAGTAGCAAATCACACCTGACAAATAAAGAGAATGGCACTTGTCTCAAAAATTGCCTCTCCACAGTGAGCTACGGAAATACATTTTATTTCACGAAGTGAAAGTGGTGAACAGCCATCCAACAAGCAGAAATAGTAATTTTTCAAAATGTAAATTTTTAAAAAAAAAAGATTAGCTGATTATTGATAATCTTAAACATTTAAAGAAACCCATTCACAAAGTCAAAACTTGCTCTTTAGTGGTTAAACTACCAAAGGAATTTTGGCACATAGTCTTTTTACAAATTAAGTATTGTTTTACACGTCTCGAATCTGTTAGTCATAAACATTAGCAGAGGAATACAAATCACAACTTTTTAATAACCCTGCATTAATTCTGAACTTGTTCATCTGAACTTATTTAGCTTGTTTTTCCTTCATGACTGGATAAAGCAGACTGCAGTGCCAGGTCTTGGCTCCATCAGTTGCTCATTAAACAAGATCTGGAATTTAGCATTGGATTGAATACACATGGGAACTCATGTGAAGCTGCTCGTATATCATTGATAGCTCCGTTGCTAACACAGAGTTTATCCAAGACCGTACATTTTTCGTTGACTTGAACAAAGCTGTTCACCATCCTCTGTTTTTGACGTCAGTGGACAACTACCCACTAACAGTATCTGTCACTACAAAATGCTTGGAATTTCCTCACTTATAAAAGCTGGAAAGTTTCAAGTACAGAACTTTCATTAAAAAACAAAACAAAACAAAACATTATCAGATTTTTCAGGATAAGAATATTTTGTGAGTATTAGGAGAAGACATTTTCATTCTCACTGAATATTTTTTCCAGTAATTTTTCAGACATAAACAACATCACTGACTGTAAGGAATGGATGTCTAAAAACAATTTTCCTATTGTATTGCTAAAAGCTGTGGACTCAAATGTATGTTAATCCCTCAACATGGAAGCACCTCAGTGAGGTGATTCAGATTTTTCCTGTTAACTGGATGCAACAGTTATTTCAGTAGGATCTAAGTAGAATGGTATCTATTATTTAGGAAAAATGCAGAAAAACACACCCCAAGCATAAACCAGGCTATTCACACCCCCTGCCTCTTTTCTACAACTCCTTTATTCTTGCAAGCCCACATTGGAAAAAGCCATCCTGGTGGAGACTCCCTCCAGAGCACAGAATGACCTCCTGAGAACAACATGCAGTGCTCCTTTTGGGTGAGCTCTGCAGGCTGCAGGGGTGTGAGGCAGGAGCACAACTACTGCCTGGATGTGCCCGATACAGACACACATCTGGTCATGGAGACCAGAGGGATTCTACCCTGATGGAGGCTTCTGTGCCAGCAACAATGGGCTTCAGCCTTGATCTATAAACCAAGCTGCTGCTTTGCAAACACACTGCTTGCTTCTGACCCCGCTGATTTGGCCAAAAGCAAACAAATGTATCAACAAACCCCTGCACCTCATTGGTACAATACAGTGGAAATTCCCCTTTTTCAGCGTGTCAAGATACCATCAGCTATTAGTCCAGAGACAGGCAGTTGTGTTTAAAAATCCAGTTTTAATCTTCTACAGAACTCTGTATCTACTGTCTTGAGGCTCCCATCTTCATGTGTTTCCATTCTTTTCTCCATGAAAACTCCTTTTATAGAGAGTAGGTTTTTCACCTTTGTTTTTCAGAGTACTCATATTTTCTATACAGCATTCATATAATGCATCTATCCATGCCACACTTATAAAAATAAGCACGATCTCACTGTATATGTGTGCTTGTGTTACTGTGTTTATTAGACACAGACCACATCCGAAATACCAGATATCTGTTGCTTCAGGTGGTTGTGGCAGATCACAGAAATGACAGAAATTATTTATTCTCGTCTTGGAATCAAAGCTGTGCAATTCTGCATTTTTCCAATTATGTCATCCACCTATGAAGGAACACTACTATTCATTGATTAGACTACTAAGAAATGGTGTTGTTTTGATTTTCTACATGCAAAGTGAACAAACTCAAATAATATTAATTGCTTAATCTCTTCACTTCTAAAGATACAAAATAGCATATACCCGAGCAACTCTACAGATACAATTTTCTCCCTTTCCGTGAGGGGATGGACAAAAGAAATATAATTTATTTTTTAAAAGAAAAAAAGGAGAAAACTCCTAAGGACTATTTGTCAAGAAAAGACAAAGCAAAAGAAGCATTGAAGAAATTATATTAAAAGCTTGCTAGGGACCACTCTCAGTTCACAGAAAGTATGTGTGTTTCTGTTCTCAAAAGACAAATCACCTCTTTTGAAGTGATTCCACTAGGAAAAGTATATCCTAGCAAAACAAAAAATAAATTCTTGCAAAAAATCTGCTGCTGCTTCAGCTGCTTCTGAAAGGAACTTCAATTTTCAGAACTGCATGATCTCTGAGAAACAATTCCAAGCAGATGATAGGATCTGATCTTTGGCTCCAAGGCCATTCCCATATGTACTTTAGAAATAGTGCCCACACTGGCTTTACAGCTCTGAAGTTTTGTAGAATTTTATCTTCTGAGTGAGCTTCATCCCTCTTATCTGGGTTCTCCCACTCTGCTATTGTTACATTCTTTCTTTGAAGATGTTAAGGCAGAGCCAACATCTTTCCAATGAGAGGGATCTGACTGGTGATCTCCCCCCCTCCCCCTTTTCCATCCGTTTGAATATTTATATGTGTATATACATTTATAACTGCCCAGATCTCATCGGAGGAGGATGGTGAACATTGATCAGTTGGACAAAACTGATCAAACATTCAAAGAAGCTGTCTCTCTGTGGAGTAACTAGAGAAACTGAATGTATGTAAAAGATGTTCTATACATGTCTTTCCTTAATTTGAGAAAATTTAGAAGGATGTAGATGCTTTCTTTTACAGAGCAGCAGGAGATAGTTTCTGCATTTCATTAATATGTGAAGGCTAGATCCTGCTTCCATATGATCTTTCTTGTGATAGGGAGGTACTCTGTAAATACTCTTAAATGTTTCCCTTGCCTGGTGAGAGCAAGTGATAAAAAGTCTCTATCTTCATCAAATGGAAGCCAAAGGCTCTTTAACATGAGCCATGCTAGCTCAAAAGACCTATTTCATGTTAACTCCCTATGTTGCTCCTGTTGTTTCTCACCCGGATGATGTAAGACAGTGTGTTAGGTAAGACAATGCAAAAATCACAGTAACATACCCATTTATCATAAATGCTGTTGTTGAGTCAACAAAACAGCCTACAGCATACCCACGATAATTCTTAAGTAGAATACTACCCAAATCCACAAAACCAGATTGCTTCTTGTACATAAATTTCTTCAGAGCTTGCCTGCATGTTTCTACAGCAACTTCCACCATTTGCCTACATTAAAGGACTTAGGATACAAGATTTCATCCCTGTACATCAGCTGATCTGCAGCAATGTTTTGTATGAGTTGTTCTTCTTGGCAGTGAATAATTCAAAGTCTTTTAAATCTCCTTCACTGAGGAGAGACTGAATTTAGCGTTATGCAAACAGAAATGAGAACTCCACATTAAACACTTTCTCCAGGCACTGGAACACTCCAAGTTGAGTAATTATGACTCCCCGTGGTTTCACAGGTTAAGAGAAACTAAAGAACAACTTTGAAGTTGCTTGTTGATGTCACAGATTTAAGTGTTTTATGAACTTGCCATACCAAGTTCCTAAAATAAACTGTCTCAGAGAAGTTGCATGGGGAATAGCAGCTATGTAGCCAAGGATCTTGTTTTCTGCAGTGTTTTCAGGCAGTGTAAGAACAGAACAGAGTGGTTATGTCCCCTTCCTACTGCCCCTGCCCCCAGTAATGAGCACCACACGAACCTCCTGAACTAGAGGCTTCATACCAGACATTCACATTAGGTATGGATCGATCTCTGAGCCTGTCCAAATCAAACGTGATCTGTGGTTTATACTGCTATTGCCAAGGACTCTATTAATATCACATACCTCTAGTAGTTTAACTTCAGAAATACATGAAAAACATTTCAAAGTTGTTAAACTTACTGGCAAGGAAAAGAATTCTAATCAGCACCATTTTCTTCAGGTCAGTTTATCTTGAATATTAACTAGTAGGCATATCTGTGAGCAGAAGACAGAAGGATCTAAGGGAAACTGTCTATCCCTAAGCCTTGCAGTGTCAGCAGTCAAATGAATCCCAAAATATCTAAAAATACCAACTCTTACTGCTTTCTGTTAGGTATGGTAAATTATTTCTATAATTTTTACAATGAAACAAACAGTAAAAAAACCACGTAAGTTGAAGCCATAAAACCACCACCAGTGGAAGAGTAGAAGCCTTTGTTTCCACTCTCTCATGTCTTTGCAGGCAATCTTTACTTTTTGCTGGATATGTATTTCTGCAAAGTGAATAAAGACTTAGTAATCAATTTAATTAAACTCAGTAATAAGCATTTTCTTTTCCAGGTGTTAAAAACACTTAATGATTCAGATTCAGTTCGTAAAAAATTATGAGGTGTTCATTTAAAATCTTAATCCAAGAAGCTGCTCAGGTACTGCAAAGAAAACCAAAGGCAAGCCTACACAGGCAGGGGCAGGCAGGGCTGAGTTCTTTCGCCTGTTTTGCTCCCAGGAGCTGGCCAGACACAAACCAGCTCCAGCCCAAAACACACAATCATTTTCATGTGATGTGCCCAAGCTAATAGGCCTTATTTAGATACAACACTGCAATAATACTTCCATATAGCCACAAGATCAGAGCAGGCTCCTGTCAGATGTCTCAGTGGCCAGGCAGCTGAGCTCTGTCCTCCACCACACACACTGGTTTGAAAGCTTTAATCAGTTTATGGGGGTTGCTTTCCCTATAGCAAGTGACAATTCTCACATCAAATCCCTTGCTTTCAAGATTGTAAGTATGTACCTTGAGACACTAGACTCAAAAAAATTCATATCTAGTCATAAAGAAATCTGGGTTCAGTCCTGCTAATTCTTGCCCTGACACAAAGCTCCTCTGAAATCCAGTGGAACTGTTCTCATGAGCAATGTCCAGTGGTAAGATTCTTACAACCAGCCCACTGTCAATATTTTATTTTTTAAATTAAATTGCTTATACTGCAGTGCTGAAGTTTCATGGGATTCTGTATGCAAACAAATACCAACAAGTATATCAGCACTTCTCTAAACACTGCTTCCTAAAGTACTTAATGCAAGTCCACTGTTGGAGATGTCTCACATACCAAGCTGTGCACTGAGTTCACAGCACATACAAGAACAGTTAGAAATGCAAAGTCTAATTTTACAAAGGCTCCAAAATGATGTGTTCCGTTTTTTACATGAATAATCACCCCCAGGAGCCAGCAGCCTGTGTGTCTACATCTTACTCACTTGGTTGCCTGGTCAGAGAGCAAAAAGCAAAGTCAGAATGTAATTCTGGGGTTTTATTTTAAAGGCAACAGGAAATTTTGCTCTCAGGACACTACAGCACCAGAAGCAGACCACTTACAAAACACATCATCTCATCCCATTCTGTCTTAGCATACAACTGTCTCAAAATACAGGACAATGTACAGAGTGTTATGTACCCCAAAACCACACAGGGAATTCAAGGATTGCCTCCCCTTGCATCTACTTTTTTTTTTTGTCCCTTTTGCTTCTGACTGATATTAATAAGATACATAAGATGTTAATAAGATACATAAATATGCTTATTTCAGCGTGTCAGGATTAGATTTAGTTAATTTGTTTTTTCACTAGTCACACATTTGAATTGACAGGCAAGTGTTTTAACAGAAACAGCATTTGTTTTTAACAACAGAAGCACAAATTCAATGCAGAGTAACAAGAACTGCATTTCAGCATTCAGAGCTCTCAAGTAAGAGTTTAAGAGAATAGAAGCTTGGAACTGTGATAGAGGAAACTTCCACTAAGTGTACAAGTCCAATTTCCAATTAATGTAAACTAAAAATGCCAAATTATAATCTAAAACAAAAACATCCCTCATTCTCTCCCCTCCCTGCCTCCAGTAGTTTAACAGTATCCAGCCCAACTTCTTTTGAAGTTGGTTGAGTAAACAAACAGACAACTGACATTGAGATGATTTCAAAAAGATAGAAAATAGGACTAGAGCTGAGGTATAACGCAGTTTTGCCACAATTAACTGATGTATTTATGAAGTGCCTTGAGAGACATATAGGTAAGGAAAGCAACTCTGACAATGCAGATGTATCCTCTGTCCAAATATTATGGTTTCATGAAATAACCTTTTGCCTACATAAAAAGTACATCCTACTAAAAAAAAAAATTAAAAAGCAAATAAAAGGCAGAATTTCTGGGAAGACAGACAGCTAGCTGTGAAGCTTTCTAAAGAAATCTCAGTTTACATACATTTAGGAATGAGCTTTGTGTCCAGAACCTCTCACAATTTAAACAAATGAGAAGACTACACTAGTACAGTTGCAGATGTCTCTGGTCTGGAAAGGATCGTATCAGTGCAGATTTACATCTTCCCAGAGCAGACATGAAACAAGATGCAGCACTCCGAGACTTACACATGATAAACACTCTACAGTAACAGCTCAGGAAAAGCAAAAAGGAGGAAAAAAATGAGAAAAGTCGAATCATTCCCTAATTAAAACAGTTTTTCTGGTACAAAAATCTTCATGTAGGTTAAGGTCTACACAGAAAGATACAGCCACATAAATGCAAAACCTCATGGTTTAAAAACAAGAGGAAACCTGAAGAGAAAAATGGAACTAAGTTTGTAGGAGAGAGAAACAAGAAGAAAACAGGCAAACAAAACCCAATGTAAAGCATGAAAAAAAGCTTGTGGGGGAAAAGATAAATGAGAACAAAAAAAGGCAGTTTATTATTAATTAATATTGAACTTCATTTTCCCTTTGCTACCCATCTATTTACATCTAAACTATCAAAAATTGTATCTGTAGCCATAATAAACACCAAATAAAATATCTTCCCTTGTTTCTGAATTGCTTCCAAAAAGAGTTAAAAACATTTCAGAAGCAAAAGATTACAAATTGGGGAACTCAGAAAAGATTTGCAGCTATCAATGAAGATAAAAACCAGATACAGACCTTTGCAAAACAGGAAAAAGTATTTTGCAAAAGGATATGGTCAAACACAAGAGGCAGCTGGAGGCTAAAACGCAGGTAATGAATGCTGAAATACATAAGAAAAATATTTCCTCTTCTATAATTTGGATGGAGGGTAGTGAGGAGAGGTGTTATACTCCCACTTCAAAGTTCCCTGAATTTTTATGAAGAGAAGTCCTTGCAAGCTACAGCAACCACCAACCAGCTGTTTTACTAGAAATCTCACCACTTTTTGCTACCCCTTAAAATTCAGGTAAATAATCCAATTCAGAAAATAATCACAATTTTGAAGAATTCCAGAAAGGGCTGTGCTGAAGAGGGACTGAAGACTGAACGCTATACAGTTAATAGAGACTTTTCCACTGAAATATTATACCCATGCTCACAACAACAGATGAGCATTCCTGAACTACTTTGCTACCAGAAAGTATGTACTTTATTGGCCTTATCATTGATAAGACATTGCTCAGGCCTTTCTAGCGCTCTAAACATGAAAATATTACAAGAAAACACAACTGAAGCCCTGAGCAACACTAGAGGCATTATGATACACATTGAGTTGTTATCTGAGCTGTCTTTAAGGTATCTGTCAAAGTCTCTCAAGCTGCCAGAGACAGATGACCACAAGAATGCCCTGCTCTCCTGTTACCCCCCAAGGTTTTTCCTACAGCAGTACAGCCAGCACTCTACTGACTCCACTTCATTCTGCAGTGTTGCAGCAAGTGTGGCCCCTTCTTCTCACTCACCATGGGGGATAGATGTGGATGACATCCTGTGGTCTGCTCTTCAGGTGAGCTGCTGTCTCTCTTGTGAACAGGACTTTGAGGATTGGCTCCTCTGCATTGATGACAGCATCCTCGGGTGAAAGTGTAGCAGGAGACTGTTCCAGCTGCTGGCAGATGGCAACTTGTATTGTGCACTCCTCAAATAGTTCTAAGATCTTCACAATTAAAACACCAGATTTATCTGGAAAGAAAGTGAAAATCAAAAATAAAAATGCAAAGTCTGGATAAGGAGAAAGAAAGAAGTTCTGGCACTCTAAAGATGTACATCCCTCTGTGCTCCGCAGATCTGTCTGACTGTGATAAATCACATATGAGTAGAATACACAGCCTTATCAAAAGATCTATGTTAAGCTTTTGAAGTAATTTTTATTTTCTTTATGGATACTATTAATTGTAAAGAAAAAATCCCACCTGCACTTCTTCCAAATGACAATGAAATCACAAACTCCTACAAGAAGCCCTCCTTCCACGACATCTGAACTTTAAAATCTTGCAACTCATTGACTTTGTTCGGTCTTTTTATTAGATACTGCAAAAATTGCATTTATTTACAAACAGAATAATCAAAAACTGTGTTAAAAGTGAAGTTGTGTTTGCCTTCCTTGACCTTTCTCAAAGCAGCAGCTGTCAGGAACCAAGTTAGAAGAATACAAAGCATCTAAAAGCTGATAATTCACATTGAAGGACAAAAGTGGAGAAAGAAGGAGTAAGACGCACTGCCTAAAAATAATTACAGCAAAACTGATCATCCATTTTTTCAGTAGTCAGGGTGGTCAGAAGGTTCTCTTGTTTTAAAAAGCAACATGAACAGATACAAGCATCCCCACAGATCGAGTCTAAGCACTCTTTTTTCTTCTGAACAAGAAACAACTTTGCACTGAAATGAAATTACTCCTAGGTCCCTTTGCACTCGGCACAGGGCAAGAGCTACTCAGACAGACCACGGTCTGAGCTGTAGGATTATGTAAGATTTATTCTCATTCTCACCCAGCCTTACTCAGTTCTGCACTCCAGCCAGTGAGGGGAGAATAGTTGTTACCCTGCTGAATGCTACGAGCATTTAGTGGGGCACAAAAGGGTCCCAGAGGACAAGGGCAGCAGAGCACCAGTTCTACCCTTTTTGATTTACAAGTTGCATTGGGAAAAAACACAACATCCCAAGGAAAACAGCTGATATAAATTATTGCCTTCCCACAGCAAAGAAGAAACAGGGGAGGAACAGTGAACGTGATACTGGAACTTAACAGCAGAGCTGTACTAGTTATTTGTTTGTTTATTTTAAGGCTCATTTCACAACTGTGAATGTTTTTCCTCTGGAAAATAAATCAAAATATTTTAGTTTGAGTTTATGAGAAACTTCAAAAAAAATTAACCCAACCCTCAAGAAACCCAAAACAACAAAATCAGGCCCTAAAACCTTTCAAATTTATTCAATAAAGTCGAATTCTACAAAAATAAAATAAAAAATTCTGTGTCTTTATTAAATTTCATACTGAAACTGAAATAAAGCAATTTGGAAATATAAAACTAAATTGTTCTCAAAACCACTTTCATGTGAACCAATTTTTCATCACATGCAACATGCTTCTGCAAAGCATTCTGCTTCCCCTGAACTGGTATTTTCCAGCAGTATAAAGGGTTCCACCAGACAGTCTGACACAAGATGTACATAAGCAACTTCTGTCCAAGCCATCACAGCTTGACCTCCTTTTCCAGGTCTGAGAAGTAGGAGAATCAACCTGTTCTGCCAAGTCCTTTGAGACTGACTGATGAAGAGGGATGGCTGTCCCTGCTGCTGCTCCTCACTGCTGTCACCTTTTCAGAGAAAGCTGTAACATCACAGTGCCACTGCAGACACTCACTACGCTGTGTTAATATCTGCTTATGTGAAAATTCTGACAAGGGTGAGCACTGACTAGTTTTCTATGCCTGAAGGGAAGGGCTTAGAATATTCACACTTGAATTCTGTTTTGCCTGACTAGCTGCAGTTGTGGTCCTCTGTCAACCCCAAGTCATTTGGCACGCATAAACAAATTCTCCTAACCACAAAAATTCTCATCCTTTAAAGTAACTAAGCATTTACCTCTTCCCTCTAGACATACAGCAGAATTTGCATTTGCATCCACTTTAAAAACCAAGTCACAAAAAACTCAGTTTCAATTCTCAAATGCACCAACAGTTTATTAAAAAAAAAGTATTAAGACAGCTTGTGAGAGAGACTGCTCATCACTTCTAAACTACTCATTTCTTACATGCAGAATTTTACTGGTCAGCAGGTTATATGTTATTCAGCTGTTATAGCAGGTTGAAGACAATGAATGACAGCCTAATAATATTTTTCTTTTAAATACCTCTGACTAGTTAAAAATCCCAGGTAAATCAATAACTAAATCTGTATGAAAGTTTCTAAAAGACACTGGAGTAAAAAATATCCTACCAAGATACCAGAGTCTCTTGCAAGCCTAAAGTTGGTGGCTGGAGCCGATCCTAAATGAAGCAGAATGCTTCTACACTAAAAGCATCTCAATTTCGACAAGTAGCCAAGTCTCACACTTGGCACACAAGTACATTCTACAGAACCACAATCTATTTGTTTATTTAGATGCACAGAGATAGTTTAGTTTAATTACTCTGAAATTGTTATTACTGCTGATGATAGTGTTCTCTTGAACAACATGGAAAAGCACTTTGGATTGCTGGCACATGATGAAACACCGAAGTTCAGAATGTAGCTTCGGTTTTAATACATTTGGCTCTTGCATTGTTATGTCAATCAAAAATAAATCAAACATATGCGGCTGCACACTGAAGGGCAAATTTGTGGGTGAGGAGACAGACTGGATCACTGCAAATTCTACGGTTTCCAGAGTTTACTTGTTTGTTCATCCATGTGAAAAGCTCACTCTAGGGTTTTGCAATGTACTCCTTCACCCTCGGATAACTTACACAAATTCCCACTTGCTTGCTGAAGTTATCATTCATTACATTCATTTGCAAAGCAGAATTACAGCACAAGAAATGCAAACACATGGATGTGCATGTTCCATGGCAATACCTAGTCATCTTAAATAAGGAAGAATACCTTTCAATTGTATGCATTTTAAAAGGTGAAATCAAATGTGCTGCAGTTGTGCCCATTCCTACACTGCAAATTCCTTCATTTCCCATTCTGCTGCCCAGAACACTCATGGATTTCTTTCTTCAAGGTTAGTTCCTAGGAAGATTAAATGAGTTAATCCAGCTAACTGCAAAGTCACTTCTGTTTACTGACTTGAAGGCAACCTTTATTTTCCCACTGAAAGACAAGTACTCATGCACACTGGCAGAGAGTGAGCATACAGCTGCCTGGATGCATTTAGAAATCTTCAATGAAGCAGCAACCAGCAATTTGAGGACTTATTAACAAAGCTCTTATAGAATCATAGAATATATTGAGTTGAAAGGGACCCAGAAGGATCTTCAAGTCCAACTCCCTGCACCTCACAGGATCACCTAACACTAACTCATACAACCAATGTTCCTTGAAATGACAGGCTTGGTGCTGTGGGGAGCCTGTTCTACTGATCAACCATGCTTTCAGTGAAGAACCTTTTCCAGGTTCTTCAATCTGGTTCCAGATGCCTCTGCAACAGTGAAATGTTTGAGGGAGATAAACATGGAAACCCAGATCAGCCTGATCAGTGTGAGACACAGGTGCATTTCTCAGCAAAGCCCTGGGAGCCCTGAGCTCGGGTGACAGAGGCTGCTGCAGCTCACTGATCCTGGAACACAGCCTAACGTGGACAGCTGCCCCTTTCAGCATCTCTCCATTGCCTTCACAGAGACAGCTGGAAAGTCAGAGGAAACATCTACTGACACTGAATCAAGGATCGTTTGAAATATCTGGCCCCAGTTGTATAAACAGAGGGTTTATTCATCCCAGGGGCATGAAGAGTAATTCAATCACTGATAACAAGGCTTAAGGTGCCACAAAGAAAGCCAGAAAGACACTGATAAATCTGGCAGAGTATGAATTTTGCAGAGGTATTTGAGATGTACAGTATGTGTCCTCTAAAGAACACCATCTGAAAGGAGGGGATCAGCCACCAAGGTCTGGAATGCTCCCTTGCTTCTCACAGTATTTTCTATAAGAAGAGAAATCTTCACAAAGACATGCAGTAACGTGCTGGCTACTTCTGAATCAACTTATCGGTCACAGAAAGGACAGTGTACAAGAAAAATCAGGTACCAGCTAGGAGCTAGATTAGTTGCACCACCCGTTGCAGAACACCACTGTGATAAATGCCACCCACTGAAAGGCAACAGACAGAAATCATCACCAGATGGACCATGATCAAACAAATTAGTTCCTCCACACTTTGCAAGTGGTCCAGAAGGAGTGAAATCCATGAGAGAGGCTGACTGGTGGGAGGAATGAGCCATTTAAGCAGGGAAGCATCTTTGGTAAAGCCTGGCTGTGATTGGCAAGAACCTCCCTCACCTCTCAGACAAGAAACAAGAAGCTCTGACAAACATGAAGAAATCCTGATCCAAACCTAGGCAAGGGGAACATCAACCTCTCACTGCTACTATTTGCAGAACCTTTGAAATCACAGGGAAAGGTCTTTTTGGCAACAGTAGTAATGGAACAAACCTGGTAATGACCTCGGGCATAATTTCCAAAAAAGCCTGATGCTCCTTAATTGTGTGATCAAGACAGGTCTATATTGTATGCGTGGGTTCAGAAAAACAACCAGTAACTTTTTGGTAGGAGAAAAACTTTTATTTAGAACTACTAAGAACACAGACAGTAATTCTGGTTTAGAAAGTCCCCGAGACAGAGATCTGTGGGAGATGATTGGGAGATTACTTTGGGAAAATATCATCAAGTGTTAGCCCTGTTATCATTTTTTCTAGGTGTTTCAGTAGCTCTTGTCACTGCCAGAAACAGGATCCTAAGCTAGAGGCACTTTGGTTTAACCACCTAACAGATCTGCTCTGACATACATAGTTAATTATTTAATTCCAGGTGTTCTCTGGGATGTTGGTCTCTCACTCCAGTTTGGAACCCAGACATGAAGTAGCTCAAACCATAAAGATAATTTCAGTGCCTGGGTGATGAACAAACAAATTTCACACTGGATGCATCAGTTTACTTGGGTACTTATTTTCATTTTTATTACTTTAGTACACAGTGTGATGCTGCCCTTCAGTCACACACCATGTCATATACCATGACATCAAAACGTGTTTTGACGCAGTACTTTGCAGATGTTCTGCATTTACTCTGAATTCCAGGAGGGTTTAAAAGAAGCAAAAAGAAGAAAAAAAAAAGAGAGAAAAAAAAAAGGAAAAAAAAAAAAAGCTCCCCATTCCTCTGGAGCTCACAGACCCTGAGGTCTTGAGCCCTTTGAAGACTTCAGATGACTCTACAGTCTCTGGCGGACTGAATGCCCTTAATCTCCAGACCTAACATAGTGGCTTCACAGCAGACACATATATTTAAGCCACATCAACACTGAGTGTACATGGTCCCAGATGATGCACTGGTCATGCCAAGGGCAGCCTAGGAGGGAGGCTAAGAAGAAAGCCAGCCTGCTCTGACTCTCAACAACCAAAAAGCAGTTTGGAGACAAGAGAAGGAAAAAACATTGAGGAGCACAATTTAAAAAAACAAATGTTCAGACATTCTGGCTTCAGTGCCTGAAATACAACTCTAAAGTTTGTTTTAATAACTCTGTAACTACTAATAAGGAAGACAAATGAGGAGGAAAATATAGAAATTGTAATCTCTTGGGAACCACATTTTATGTTTCTCTAGCGACACAGTGACAGGAAGCTGAACAAACTGCAAGGAGAGGATCCATGGTGCTTGATGTATGGAAATGCATCAAATGTCAGTATCAGTAAGACAACATGCAGTTTCATCTCATCCCAGTGAATTTTGCTAAAATACTACTGTTCAAGTCTTCCAAAAGAGCACCTGTAGCCTTAAATGGAAAGTTCTCAAAGGGAACAAACTCTCTTTAGAGCCAGTCACTAGAACTCCAGCAGCAGAGAAATCTCTACAAGCCCTACAGAGTGAGACGAAGTGTTTCAGGACAGCAAATTGAATTCTGCATAGTTTGAAGGTGTCAGCTGGAATAGCCAGTGCACTTCCACGCAGATCAAACCAGCAGAAGTAACATCAACACCACCACATCAACAAGAGCAAAACAAAACCAGGTTTAGTCTATGATGGCACGTACTCCTGAATTTTTCAGTTTTTCATTCTTCCTGAAAAAATCTTGCAATGTTGCAAGAATGCATCTCACCCACAGGGCTGAAGGATGTGCCCACCTGAATGTAACAATCACGTGACAAAAGGCAGAAATAAGTTCATAAAGGCCTCAGTACCAATGCAGAAAACAGTGAACTACAACAAGACAGACCACATCTTAGAAACACAAAAGAAAACTGGAACTTAGGAAAATGCCAAGCAGTGAATGGCTCTGCTCCATTGAGCATTCCAGAAAAAAACCCAACTCGTATCCAAGCATGAAGGAGAACAGAGTGGAAATTCTTACTACTGTGATAATGAAAAGTCTACAGTAATAAGGACCATATACGGACCTACAAGTATACATGTGAACTATCATGAAAAACAAGACTGAAAAATAAAACTCCTCAGCCACAAGATTTACAAGTCACAAGTCACATGAATAAAAGAGACCAAGCAAGCATGACAAGAGGCAAAAGGAAGGCTATTTCATCATTTTCCTTTTATGGAAAAATTTCCATTTATTAAAAAATTACACTCACACAAGTAGAGCTTTCTGAATAGAACCATGAAAAACTCATAGGAAGACACAAGGGAGGAAGATGAGCTTGCTTAAAGCCACATTAATATTTGAAAAACTGCTAACAAATACATGCTTTGTGCAAAAATACTGAGGACAACTTGTATTCATTCTTACCAGCTAAACAGTCAAAATTCTTTATCTTAGTGATATCTGATATAGGGAAAGGACAGATACTTTTAAGAAAAATTATCATTACTTTTGCTCAAAGAACTATCAAACAAATTGTATACACGAACTGCAGTTTAGAAGCAGATTTGTACTGTACCTGACATAACTAGTTGACATTTCTAAAAAACAGAGAAGTTGAGAAGTTAAGTTATACTTTATTTTAACTGGGAAATTCTTTAGAAATATGCACTATGCAAAATACAGGTGTTTCACTCAAGTCAAATTTCTACTAATCCTAGCTAAAAGCTTTTATAAAATAAACTTTCCCACTGAAAGTACAAAGAATTCTGGGCAATTAAGGTCGGGAATAGTACTCACTGCACAAAGAATGAAAGTCACTTTCTGCCTTTGGTTCAGATGAATATGTCAGATACACATTACGGAATTATAAAGGAAACAAAGAAAATTCCACTTTATGCTTTGTTTAATAAAGCAAATGAACAACACTCTTCCAAATTTGTCTCACTTGGTTATTTTTTCAAAGGCATTATTTCATCCCAACATCATGTAACTTCTAATTGTCAAATGTGGTTCCAAAACTGCAGTTAGTAGACCCCCTCCTGGGACATCACATACTATCTGCAGTGGAAGAATAGCCAGCCGCTTTCTGGTTCAAACCATGAAGTTGTACTTTCATTCTCAAGCATAAAAAGTACAGAAGTCAAACTACAGGCATAAATCAAAACAAAAACATTCTTTTGCTTGGCATCCCATTATTGTTCTTCCTCCTCCCTCATGTGTAACTTGCAGGTGTAGGCATAACAAATTCAGCAAGCAGATAGATACCAAGCAGACCCTTGTAATCCAAAGTCAATGCTGAAAACCAGGTCCAGATTACAAGGTTTTCACAGCCTGTACAAAACCATCTGGTTGCTATTCTGATCTATACATGTTGTTATTCTTCCTGGGCTGGTAATTTCTGAAGCCATTCAAGAAGATTTTTCTCAGAAACACACCAAGTCTCTTGTAGGCATGATGGCTTCTTGCCACATTTATATAAATTTTTAAAAGTCTGCTGAATTTGGCTGTGCTTTAAACACTATACATTCTTTATAAGAACATATGTAAGCTACTTAAAGAGACTATGCATGTCATTATTGTTTCTCATAGGAAAACAAAAACAATACAAAGACTTCTTGTTTGAAGAAGACAAGTTTACATTTGATTTTTTCCTTTCCAATGCTGTAACAAGTTCAGACAGTTGACTAGAAAAAAAAATTGGCCACTTGCCATGTCTCTAATTTATAGTATTAACTCTTAAGTAATAAAACAAACTATCAAGAACTAAGAAAATAAGCAACAACTAGCAAATCTCAGACTTCTGTGTTTTTAGAAGAATTTTACATAGTAAAGGAAACCCTCTTAAGGGCTACCCATGTTTTCTTCATCATGTACAAGTTTCATGGCATTCAAGCTGCTAAAATCCTTTCTTCCCATCCTCTTAATTAGCCACTAACACTGGAAGAGGGGGAGTGATTGTTTATATCCTCTTCTGTAAACCTTTCAGCCTTCCTGAAAATGTGGTGTTACGTGTGAAACCCTGTACTCATCTCCAGGGCTTCATCCTCCTCCCCTCATGTCTGTATTCCACTTGCTTCAGCAAACTGAAAATTTGTTGCCCCTTGAAGGTCACTTTTCCCTGAGAGGGAAGAGCAATTTGGAAGGAAAGATCAACGGTTTTGCTTTATTGTCAGTTCACTACTCAAACTCAGTTGTAACACAATCATGAATCTTAACCTTGGATCAACAAATACCAAAACTTGCATCAGATTAAAAATGCTAGGGAATAAAATGTTTCTGCATTTAAGGTAAAGAACTGCTTTGATGATAGCTGCAAGACAAAGAAAACCAACAGAAGGTAGGATGCATAGAAAGCAAAATTTCAGAAGTTACAGTAGGAATCTACATGAGTTTGCTTTAAATATTATTAGTGTCCCCTCCCATAGACAGGAAGGTTGTCTGAATGTAACTCAGAAAACCACTATTTTTTCTTCCAGAAGATGTTGACAGGAAAAAGGTTTGGGTTTTTGTTGTGGGTTTGGTTTTTTTTTTCTCTCTCTCTTTTTCAGCTGCCCAGATCTCCTCTTTGCCCAAACAGGAAACTTCATGGGGAAGTTGCAGCACTGCATACAGACAAAAGCCTGCAAATGGTCTACAAGCCCTTGCAGAGAGTACCCTCAAACCATCAGCCTGGCTGATCAGAAACTTGCTGTTATGTGGCCTGCACCTCAGCCCTCCTTTTACGTCTTGTGAAGAACAGAAAATTTTGGATTTGTGGCAGAGCCTGACATTGGCCTCTGTTAGAACTGAACCACAGAAAGCATACAACCAACGCTGTGTAGCACAGGCAAACTCTGGTAATCCCTCCCTTCAGGCCTCTGCCTGGAATGGTTACCTTGATTTACAGAAGTGCGATTCACCTTGCAGAAACCCATATTCATAGTGAGTGCCTACCCCAACACAGGGACCGGCTGTAGAATGTGACTCTGCCCTAAAATTGTCAAAACCTGAGAAAGCACAAAGCCTTCTTCTACCCTGTAGAATGAGTCAGCCCAAGCGAGACCCTGTGCACTGCATAAACACCAGAAAGTGCGTGCTGAAAGGAGGTGCTCTCTTCTGGGCAGTGATTCATCCCAGTGACCAAGAGGCAGCCAAACCACAATGGTTACTTACAGAAAGGGGTCAGGGAGGTAACAGACAGGAATTTTTTAAAGAAATAAAGCCGAAAACAAAGGAGTTTTGAATAATATGGACATAGATACAACCTAAAAGTAAGCAACAGCAAAATAAAGGCATAAAATTCTGCAATATGAAATGTCTAATGGGGGTGACAGCCGGAACCCCTGGAAATATTTTTCCTTAAATCTCAAGTGTAAGGAGGACTTCAAACAAATCTCATTTGAAATTGCTCCCCATTGCTTTACCAATGAACTTCTGGTCTGCATGTCTATGGGATATCCAAAATGATGTGACAGCTCTCCCGGCAACTAAGTTACTTCAATCCTCCACATTAACCTTCAGGATTCTTTAGTAACTCAAATGAGTTTGTTATTTGAGAAGTTCTTTACTCTAATTCCGTGCTGAAGTCAGAAAGAGTCCTGGAAACAGTGTGACTTAGAAATATTACTGGGCAAAACAGAGGGGGAAACAAATTCAAGAAGATTCTCGGATTAGTGAGATAGCCTTAACTTGAACCTAAAGAGATGAAAGCTGAAAGTGGCATGCATTTGCTGTGCTGACACTTCACATTCCTGACTAGAAGCAAAGAGAAGGTTATCTAGTTACATTACTAAAATTTCAACCATTCCATCCGAAGTTCTCCAAACCAAACACCAATTTCACTTTGGTGACACAAAACATTATGGCCGTTCTAAGAATACAACTATCAAAAATAAATTTTGCACTAGATGAAAAAGTATCCCCAAAATTATTATTATCAGCTATTTTAATGATTATTTTACAATCATACTTTGGAATAGGATTGAGAACTGGAAGTGAAATTTAAGCTGTGAAGTTGAAGTGTATTCCTAAATTTATGGCTTGTTCAGCACTTTTCAGAAATTGGAGCAAATGTTTACAGGGTAAATGAAACAGCAGTTTGTCCTAAAGACTTCTTGTACATTTTTTGTTATGATGGAAAAGGCATATCCCAGAAACAGTTCATCTTCTGCCAAAACTAAATCATCTTAAAGACACTCATCAGAATTTTTTAAACATACTCAAGAACAGAGCAAGGTATTTTCCCATAGCCTTTTTCTCATAAAATGGTAACGAATTCTGACTCATTTTCTGAAGGAAAGAAGAAGAATCAAAGAAAGGAATTCAGCCAGGGGCAGATGTTTAGCATGGAATATTTCAGCCTAGAAGTTGGTCTAACAAAAGGGTGAGCAGCCAAACACAAGGTTTTGTAATGACACATGTGAAACTAGGACAAAAATAATATTAGCATATTAGCAATGTTGTAGGTCTGTTACTACAAGTACATTAAAAGTTTTCATTTTATTAAAATGCAAGCCTATTCAATATCTATTTCTGTTCCATATTTGAGAAGCAGCAAGAGGATGTCCTCACACCACATAAGAATGATGAAGTAACCTCCCATGGTTTTAAGTGAGCATGCCTCTACAATTTTCAACATAGTATCTCTGGAAAGAGCTGGCTAAAGACTTCTCTGGTTCCCTGATGTCACTTTCTAGTGAGTGCTCAGATACTGGTGAAATTCCAGAAGACTGACAGGATGATATTATTGTGCTACTATTCAGGAAAGGCAAACAAAGTGGCTTACAATAACTGGAGACCAGCTAGCCTGACATCAGATCTAGGCAAAGTGACTGGAAAAATAAGTAGAGAATTAAGGTCAGAAATACAACGTGCTATTCTGCATGGGTGGCATTCTGAACACACAGCGTGCAAATGGCCAAGGGATGTAAGCCCTCTAAAGCTCCAGTGAGAAACTGAGACTGAAATTTAGCCAACAGTTTGGGTGTTACTTTAAATCATACAACCTTCTTATGAAAAATAAACCATTTTCTCTATGAGTAATGCACCCTTTGAGTGGAATGCAAAAAAAATTTAAAATGCTGAGAGCTAACTTTGTTAGCAGTTAGAGCTTTTCACCAATGGAGAATTATAACTGAGTAACAGCAATTCCAACAGGACTTGTAGGTAAACATTCATGCTATTAAATGGTTTCATCAGTGACACAAAGAAACTGTGTGAATACCACAAACTCAAGCAAATCTGTGACTAAAAGAGGACAGGCTTGAGCTACACAGTGATCTGAACTGCATGGTTAGCTGGACTACTTAAGTAAAATCAACCGGGATACAGCACAAACACTTCCCTGTGTTTAGGCAGAAGAAACAGAAAGAGTAGCTGGAGAGTGGGAAACAGCATCTCAGAAAAAAATAGCTGTAGAGGTTATGAAATCATAGTGGACAATCAATTCAAGTTGAAGTCCCAGCACTATGCTGTGACCAAAGCCAAACCAGACTCAAACACTTATCACAGGCCTCGAATATCCAGGAGGCTGAGAAGTGAACTGGACCTGACCAATGATTTAATGAGACTAAAACTGGAAGAAAGCTTACAGAGTTGCTATCCTTGTTCTTAAGACCCTTCTGAAATGTTCAAGAGCATACAGTAAAAAGCCATGAAAGTCACTTGAACACTGATAAAAATGCTTTAGAGACCCTTAAAGAGCTCAGTCTGTTTAGTTTATGAAAATGGTGAGGCAGCAGAGGTATTGCTATGCAAGTGCCAGAAAGGGAAAATGTCAAATACTAAAGAGCTCTTTAAGGGAGAAACAAGAAACAAGAGAACTGCAGCCAGACAAATTCAGATTTGGAAGAAAAACAACCTTTACAAATTTGGGAGTAGAAATGGGGGCAAACTCTCAAGGTAAATGATAGATTCACTTATCCGTGGTTTCAAATTAAGACCAGAGGACTTTCTGAAAAATAAATGTGAGTTAACACATGCAGTCGGCTTAATACAGAATAAATGCTTGACATTTTGTAGACTACAGTCACACACACAGAAGTCCATTAAAAAACTTAACTACTTCTTCATACTTACACTCTACGAATCCATTACCTCTTGAGAGACACTACTGAAAGGTGGTGCTATCAGTCACCAATTTGCATGGCTCCCACTGTTTGTTTTTAAGGGATGTGCCCACTAGTTATGCTTCACACTCATTTCATATTTGTGCTCTATTTGTTCACACTTGGTGTCATTGACAATTTCAGCACTTATCCATGGATTTTATCCATGTTTTTTTGTTGGTACAAAGTGATCACAAAACAAAATAAACAAGTAAAGAGGAAAGGTTGATTACAAAGAAAGAAAAAAACTCACCAAAATAATCTGAACATCCATAAATTAAAACTTGAATTGTCTTACAACCTGCTGAAAACACTGTTTTTCCATGTGATGCTGGAAATCAAGGAGTTGTGAAGAACTTAGATGGAGCCTACTTAAAATATATTCTTTACCTTATACATTCAAATGATGACTGAATTGTTAGAAACCTTCATATTTACCAGAAATGCAATTATTAGCTCAGAAGACAATCAAGACAGCATTAAACCCAAGTCAGGAAAGACCAGCAAATAATGTAAACTTCACTTTTATAGGCCATAGATACATACATGTAGGTACAATATTTTCCCAGTGGTATTGTGTAATGCTTCTTACCTGAGGGGATTTTATCATCTGAAATACACTGATGCCTCCAAAAGCTAATGGCAGATCTCTCTCTGTTCTGCAGCCGACATAACCTCTCAGCTAGCCCGCCCCTGCAGAGAATAAAGGAATGCTCAGTTTTGCTAGGAATCAGTATCTGGTTTTGCCAAGCGACAAGCCACAGGACAGATGTATATGTATAAATATGTATGTATGCTTTGACCCTTAGAGACAGAATCATACAGTAAAATTACGTTTTGTAGATCAGTTCTCCTAATTTTGAGTTTTCCAACAGAGTTACTCCCAACAAAACATACACCTAGGGTCAATACACGCAATAGAACATTATCAGTATCTGGGTGTCCAAAATCTTCATGTTTTCAGTCCTGTCTCCAGTATGAGGAGTGTAAAAAAAGGTTCCTAACTTTCCCTTGCACTTATGAAGAGATCCTATTAGACACCAGAGACAGTTGCAAATTCAAAACAAACCAGTGTAACCACTAGTTATAACAGGTTGGGTTTTCTTTTCCCTCACGGATTTGTTTGTCTGTTGGCAAGGAGTGATCACAAAAATATTCTTTTACCCATACTTGACCCTATGATTCATTTCACAAGCTGGGTCAAGTGTGCAGTTTCAGTGGTCTGAACACTCTCCAAGATGAAATTAATTTAGCATTCCCAAGGTGAGGAGCAGAGGAGTGGCATCTAGCACAAATACACTTAAGGTAACACTAAAGCAATTCCTACCCTTGGATTCAAAGCCAGAAGACATAATTTCT
Organism: Eopsaltria australis; assembly: GCA_034509425.1. Classification (NCBI taxonomy): domain Eukaryota; kingdom Metazoa; phylum Chordata; class Aves; order Passeriformes; family Petroicidae; genus Eopsaltria; species Eopsaltria australis. Next base: position 6,137,954 of record JAVTVJ010000001.1, read on the forward strand.
CACTTTTAAGAACAAGAAGATGTATGTGTTGGAAGCTGTCTTTGGGCTACTACAAAGAGCTTTGGACTACTGTGGGAGTGTTTGAGCGCTTTTCTTTGGCTTCAAAGAAGTTATTTGCATAAAGACCTACTTCATTCTTTTGTTGCAGTGTAAAGTTTTTCCACAAGTACCACCAAATATATTAATAAAGATCTCGACTAAGGTGAAATGTGTCCTTGAGTTAAATTGGTTTAGAAATCAATCAACCAGAGACAGCATACAATCACCTTATGACTATTTGTGCACATGAATAAAATTTTTTGGCATAGTTAAAAATAGCTTGGTAAAGCTCACATTGTAAATGTGAAACTGGGAAGACACACACCTGTGGAAACTGAGAAGGAGCTAAAAAGGCTAAGCAGGACTTCAGGTGAGTTGCAAAAAATCTCTCTTCAGTTACCAGTTACTAAGCAAGTTCATCTACAGACAAGTCAACACATTATATAAAAAGTAGTTAGCAGCATCAGCTGAATTTTTAATGAATAACTATATGCTTTGCAAAATTATAATTAACACAAGAATTATCACATGCAATGGCTAAACATCTAAGTAGCAGATCACAGAATGAACTCTGAAATACAAGAGCCCCATTTAAGCCCAAATGACCTATAGAAGTTTCACAGTTTACATTCCTACATCTCTGTGGCTGGCATCAGGCAGAGAGGAGAGAAACTCGGACTCAGAGGAAGAAGAAAATCCCGAAAGCCTCAAAATAAAGAACCCACACATAACAAGCTATGAACCCACACTTAACAACCTATGAACCGTGCTGTATTAACGAAGAAAACGAAAAAATGTTTAGAAAATATTAGGCTTCATTGAAGTTCCAGGTAAGCTTAACAACTTTGTTTAATCCTGGTTTCAATGAGGACTTTAAGACAGAGAGGCAACTACACAGAAGTGCAATGGAAGCTTTGGTTCCAAGAGCAGCAGTCAAGCACAAAACTTCATACAGCATAACCTACACTGCTGGTAACACTCTGTTTGTCCACATTTCCCCCAAACTTGAGCACTGAAGCATTACCACACCACAACACTTGTGGGCAAGACAGTTCTACAAACTCCAACAAACTGTCCACACAGTTTCTCTTCTTCCCAGGGACCATTCTCAGATGCAGTTGTAATTCAGCTTGGCTGAGTGGACTACATGAGCCATGCTGGAATTAGCCATCTCAGCTAGGCTTAAAAATGCAGCAGTAAAATGCATTTTCAGATTGCTTGTTTAAAAGTTTTGCATTCATGAGTCTGCACCTGAACTCTGTGGTCAGACTGTAGCAATACACCATACAGTTAGTAGCTCAAAAACTTGTTTTGCTTTGTTTGAAAAACTATTCAGCACAAGTGTTCTCCTACTTCATTCCCTCCACAGATGCCAGTGAGAGAAATGTATTTTATTTGTTCAAACAATGCAAGAAAGCCCTGAAGTACCTGCAGAAGACAGCAGCTATTATTGGCTTACAGCCTAATTTCCCCCCTTTTTCCTGAACAGGGCTATGGTTGTGTCCAGTTAATCAGTTCCTACTCTTCTGCAAGCCCACTACTGTTACACCTATGGCAGGAACACCCTGTAGAATGAAGAAAAGAAAGCAAATTTCTGATTCCATGGCTACTGCACACAACAGCAAGGCATCATTCCTGTTTCAGGCCTGATATGCCTACCAGGAGGGTCCCACTGATGCTCACAATTTCATTACTAATTTGCTGACCATGTCTGTATTAGGATACCAGTTATCACAAAGGTCCATGGAAAGTAAAGCTCTGACTTTCCTCTGTGCTAAGAAAGTACACTGATTTTTATTAATCATCATTCTTCCATACACATTCCAAATGTGGTTAAAAAATAGTTTAAACAGAAAACATCATAAAGCAATTTGCATCTGCTTGGTTGCAGAACATAAAATACAACTAAGAATGCATTTATGAGAGGTTCTCAGCTGGTCACTGGAAATGTTGTTTTTATACTGTTTCATACCTCGTGAAATTAGAAAACACAGTTCAAGGACATGCCATGCAAAAAAGGAATTTCTATGGCCAGAGCAACAGTTGGCACTTTATGGTTTGTTTCTTTTCATAAGGTAGAAACAAAGGAGTTTAAACACCACCACAACAGAGGAGGATCAACCCTCTTTTTAGCTCAAACACATAAAGGAAAAGGTGCTTTCTGTTACACAATCCAACAGATTTGCTGACAACAGTATTTAAAAACTACTCGTTCCTTCCAAAACAGTACAGGTGCCCACACTGTAAAACATTCGTGCACGTACTGTGAGATACTGGGAACTATACAGAGCCAGAGTCACTCCTGGCTGTGCAGTAATAGGTAAGCCAGCATCTGGGGTGTGTGTGTATAAAATTGGCAAATATATTTTGATTACTTATGTATCATTTCTGTAATCAAGGGAACTGACAAACTGCATTGAAATAGCAAAAATTAGTTTAGGATGCATACTTTACTGACTAGCACTTCAAACTAGCCCCCAAAATGTTTTAATATGAGCAAATTCTACACATTTGCCAAACTGTTAATGCAAAGGCTGTTTGGCAAAGTCAAGCTGCTCAGATAAAATCTCCACTGCCCACAACCTTTTTATTTTTAATCACAAAACTTCCAGTACAACTATTTTGTTCCTTAAATTCCCTGAAGGCAGACAGATTTAAAAGCAGCAATTCATGTCCTATTTCCATACTAAATCTGAGCTTGTTGAAATCCTGTATTTAAAACAACACATTGCCTTTATGGTCCATGTCCAACAATATCCACATGAAAGACAGCTTTGATGACCGTAAGAAAGCTCAGCATCCTGTACAACAGCTCAGGTTCTGGTAGTTGCCCTTCCCACAAACTTCAACAGCAAGACTGAAGAGTTTCATGACAGCTACCACCAAAAAGTAATACTGAGCCTGATCTGTGACTTCCAGGCTGGTTCCTATCTCCCAACTCTAATGAGGCTAATAGAAAGCAACAACAAGAGCATTAGTGAGTCTGCTGTGTTTTGAAAAGTAATTTTCAGTCTTTCTGAAGTGTAGGAGATCTCTTTGTGTTTATTTATTAAGGTTTTCATTCAGCAGGACACTTAGCAAAAATAACCCTCTGTTCATCCAAGTTTACTCCTTTACAGACTTAATTTGAGGTCAATACTCTTTATTGAGTTACCTCCTTGTACACAGCATATGCATACATCCATATAATTAAAAACAAACATACATCCCCATCTCAAGACTGGGGAATTTCCCCCTTCTCTCACTTCAAAGCAAGGGGAAATTTTCTCTCCTACTTTCATATCAACTGGTGAAGTAACTGACACTCAGTTGTCCCTTTCCACTCCTTTCCACTCCATGGGGCACTTGCTAAAGAAATTAAAAAGGCCCTGTTGGCTCATGTTCAACCTGCCACCAACCAGGACTCCCAGGTTCCTTTCTGCAGCACTGCTTTCCAGCATCTCATTCCCCAGTCTGTACACACAACCAGGGTTGTCCTGTCCCAGGTGCAGAATCTGGCTCTTGACCTTGTTAAACTTCATATGATTGGTGACTGCCCAATGCTCTGATTTGTCAAGGTCTCTCTGCAGGGCTTCTCTGCTCTGGAGGGAGTTGACAGCTCTTTCTAATTTAGTGTCACTGGCAAACTCACTTAGTATCCTTTGAATCCTGCATCCAAGTGGATAATGAAGATGTTGAAGAGAACTGGGCAGATGATGAAGCCCTGCAGAACCCCACTAGTGACCAGACTCCAGCCTGATGTCACCCCATTCACTGTGACCCTGTGTGCCCAACCTGTGAGCCAGTTGCTCACCCATCACTCAGCATGGTTATCCAGCTGTGTGCTGGGCATTTTGTCTGGAAGGTACTGAGAGACAGTATCAAAAGCTTTGCTTTTGAAGGCAAAAAAGATCCCGTCCACTGGCTTTCCTAGATCAGCTAGGTGGGTTACCCTCTTGTAGAAGAAAATTGGTTTACAAGCAGGACTTTTCCCTCATGAAGCTGTGCTGGCTGTGACCAATGACAAACATGGCACTTTTTCCCCCCCTATAAACACCAAACATTTGGTCCAGTGAAACCATCTACATTTTCTAAAACAGAAAATACATTTTAATTTTCTCTAAGTGCAAAATAATTTTACTGTGTACACTGCCAGTGACCACAAGTGGTACATCAGTACTGCAGTCATGATATTCTTCATCTTTATTTTCCTAATCTAACAAGAAATTCACTAGCAAAGAAAAGTTAATCCAATAGTTAAAATTAGCATAAGAACATGACCATCTAAAGGCTAGTCTGTTGCTGTTACACCCTCATGCCACTTGTGGATGCATGTAAGAAAGAACAGTCCCAATTTTGGAGTAAAAGTCTGCTCCCTTTGTGCCAGCTCCCTCTTCCCTTGGCAATTTCCTTTATTTTCAGGACCTCAGTTGGCCTCATGTGACAACTGGGTTTCATTTTACTGCACATAGTACCAGGACATTCTGTAATTTTCTCCTCTTTTGATAACACAAGTTAATTTTAGCTGATCAGATTTGTAAGTGGTCTGCATACAAGTAGATATAAGATAATTTAAAACAAAATCTTGGGAAATCCTGTTTCTCTTGAACTATAAACAGCCACTCAAGTATTTAAAAAACCAAACAAAAAGCTAAAGCTTATTCTTCACAACTACAAACTCTTGCAACATGACAGATTTAGAATCAGAGTTAACATTTTATAACTTAAGATATTTATTTCCTACAATAAACCTCAGATTTTTTTTCTGATGGAAATAAAATCTTAATGGAAAAAGCAAACCATTCAGAAAACCTTTAAGAAAGGTTTACTTGTAGACAAGAGAAGCTGAGTACATGCATTTTGAGTTTTCTTCTCTATAAATAGTGAATTAACCCAGTTATTCGTTTAATCTATATAATAAGCATTGAGACTTGCAATACTCCACATTTCTCCATTCTTTCATACAGAAACTTTGAAGGAATTGGAACTAATACAGTTCAGACATTTCACCCCATAGCATTAACATGAATTCCAAACGTAACAAGAAGAACTTCTTAAAACTGTTCTTTGCAATATATACTCACTCTCACCCCTCAGGTTTGCAAACCATTTGCATAATTTTCCCATGAAGTGCTGACTCAAACTGAGAAACTGAAGTTTTGGGACGGAATAAAAGAGTAGGAACATGTAAACATAACACTTCTTGACCTGATCAATCACCAAGGCAATTCACCTCAGTACCAAGTACCACCAGTAGCACCTAATTATCAACTCAGTAGCTCACAGGTGCAGTACAAGGATCTGGCAGTGAACCTGGGAAAATTATATACTCCCACTGCACCCATCATCAGTCCTGTTTAAATAGAGGAGGGCAACTACACAGGCATCTAGGAGCAGTGTTTAAGGGGAGGATGTCCTGAGCAGTGGCATTGAAGGCTGTCAGCAAGACAAACTGGCATCTCCTACAGCACAGCTCTTCAGAGCCACCAACAGCCCTGAAGGACAAGCCCCACCATGCAGACTACCTGCTCTCCCCTAGGGACCAGAAAGAAGAATAATCTTTACTTAGGACTCTTTTGAAAGCAAAAGCTAACATTACAGGGGATACGAGAAAACATATGAGAATTTGGCAGTAGATAAGGTGGGGGAGAAATTGATTCTGCCACGTTCTTGTCTTCAGACACCAATTGTTTTCCAAAACCCTACTTAACCCCTAAGAGAGGAGAATTGCAAATCTGGCTCATCATTAGCAACACTGCATATTGTGCATGCTGATTTGGAGACATAGACAGGCTTCTCATTTTATTTACACTCAAATGTGTTGAATTTACAGTCAAATTTCCAACATTAGGATCACAAAAATTTATTTAATCCATAATTAGCTTACTTCTGAGGATTTCTATTGCTTTGGTTGCATCTCGATTTTTATAGTGTATGACAAGCACATCTGAAATAGGCTCAAACAAACAATACTCTTTCCACCCATCCAGGCAATCACCCATTTCCATTTTAGCATCAGGAGGTTTCCAGGAGGAGAGGACAGTAGAAAGGAACTTACCTGAATTTTTCCAGAGACTGTTATGGCTCTTTTCTTTATTTGGTTTGGTTTTGCTTGGGATTTGGGCGGTTAGAGGGGATATATTAGGGGGCTTTCTTTGAAGTTGCACAGAAAAATGTACCTACTGATGTAACAGAGGCATAGCTGCAATCAGGTAAATGTAGATTGGAGCATGACTGTAAGATTTCTACAGAAAATACAAGCTAAAATTTCTTGAAAATATTATCTCTGCTTTTAAAGATAGATTTATGTATGTCAAACAGCAAAGAGACATGAAAATAGAAATATTTTCTATTTTCTTTAGAGGCGAAATAAAATGGGAGGAGACCTGCTCTACCTACATCAGGACTCTTCTATGAAATAAGCACACACAATACAGTCTAGATTTGGAGTTGAACCTACTGCACAGGAATTCACACAGGAAGATGGCAGCTCTACCACCTGTACCACCTCTGCCGAGCCCACGTTTCCCTAGGCACCGGCCTGGAGAAAGAGAGCCCAGCTAAGTAGAGACTTGTGGCTCTATTCCACCTTCTGAGCAATTCCAAATGGTCCAAGTGGGAGCTCATGGGCCAGATCCAGCTTCAGGATGATTCCCCTGCTCACTGCTTTTTCTGCTGTGGCCTCAATCTGCAGCAGAGGTAGGAAGGAAGGAGAAATGACAAGCCCACAACTGCTTGGCAGATTTTAGCTATTTAACCACAAAGAAGGGATTATCACTTTATAAATTAAGAAGCTGAAAAAACTTTCCCTGAACTGGCCTTCAATCCACAGCACTGAAAACCGGCATTTTCCTATTGAGGATGCAAACTCTTATATCCACTGTTATCACCCCAATGAAAATGTTCTCTGTCAGCAGTTAAAGGAAGGATGGGACAGACACATGGAATTAATGCCCTGAACAGGAAGAGTGAAAAGGTGACAATTACTTGGATGAGCAAAATAACTAGATAAACAACACTCATAACTAAGGAATTTCCTGCCTGCTTCCCTGTTCCCAAAGGAACCCAACGTGGAACCACAGGTAAAACGGACGGAAGGTAAAACACCCTGTAAACTCTGCTCCTCTGGCCACTCCAGACAGATTACATTCTATATAATTATGGATAGTTTGGTGTTGTCGTTTTGTTTGTTTTTAAAGCAATCTATTCTCTTATACACTTGTGTCAGAGGATCTTTGCTGCAAAACATTTTTTTGCATTAAGACTGTTGATAGTAAAGGTGATCAAATGAAGCTGGAATTTAGAAAAAGACAAACCCAATTAAGGGTAACAAACAGCTCTGGAACTGCTAAAAGCTGGAAGAGCACCTGGGCAAAATACCACTGTACACTTTTTCTGTTTTTATTACATTCACTTACACTTGCTTTTGGCTACTAAAAGGCATTTTTGGGGGTTACAGCTTTGGTCTGACCTAGTACAGCTGTGTATGCATGTTTCTAAAGTAACAAGAAATAAAGCTTGATTGTACAAGCACAGCACTCAAGTACAGAGATCCTCAGTAATTACGACTTCCAAACCTGTTTCCTCAGACAGCACTTTGAAATAGCCAAGAATATTTCAGAGAAAAATAAGGTATGTCTATTAATTAAAGATTTCCTTTTAAAATAACTGACTGATTATTGTACACAGATTCAGCTGTAAAAGAAATAAGAGAAGCACATTGTTAAAACAACAACAAGGATGTATAGCAGCACTATTTGTAATTGTGGTCTCCACAGCTTGAGACATGTGAAGATCTGTGCCATTTAAGTTAACACAACTTTCATTAATTCAGTAGGGGAAGTGACCATTTCTGCACTGTAATTAGCTAGAGCATCACGCTTCAACTGTTCCATCTCAGGCTACTTTCTTTCAGCAGTTACGTATCTTTCTAATGTATTTAAATTAATCACAGACATTTAAATTTTACTTTAAGAATGCATCCTCCCACTGCCTACATACCACTCTGTCCTACACTCTTCAGAACTATTGCTCACCCACTCCTTTTCTATAGTATTTTGGAGAATTTTGCCCTGACAAATCTGGAGAGGACCAAAAAACAAAAAGAACCAACCCAAAAACCAGCAGTACAGCATTTTTTCAGACTTTCTGGAGAGGGACAAAGAAATTAAATAATCAGAAGCTAAAACAGAAGTATGTCCACTCACACATCTGTAAGGCATTATTAGAAGTGCAAAAACCAATCCATTTGTACACAAGAGTTCAAGATTGAGAGCTTTCACCAGAGATTTTACATCTTTAGTTCTTTCTTGCCTTTTCTGCTTGTTTACAGGTAAATGACATCCTTTGAGTTTTTCATATTTGCATCTCTAAAACGTTTACCCTTGAAACACACTCCAACACTTCAGCAAGTATTGTTTTACATATAATTTAAGAAAAAAACCAACCAAAAACAATTCTTAAGGTGGACAGCTCATTTACCTCAGAAGCTTCCTCTTCTTGGCAGACTCGGCGGGGGCTCGGGGGGCCTTTCCCGCCTGCTTGCCAGGGGTGTGGAGCAGGGCCTGTGCTGACCTCAGCCACTCGCTGGCTGGGCGTGCTGTGACATCCCCCGTGTCCCCTCCTGACCTCGGCTGGAACCCCTTCTTGCATCCTGGACTAGTGGCCGCCAGGCTCGTCTCTCCTCCTCCCACGCTGTCATTATCGGATGAATACTCAGATATTTCTGTCGAAATTGCCTAAATGAATAAAGATATAAAGCTATTTGAACAGAATGCTAATGAGATAGTACAGCTTTATGTAGGCACTTTTATGTTACCCAGTAATCCACAAATGGAATGCCAATTTATTGACATAACTTGGACAACTTCACTGTAAATGCACATTAATCTTTTGTCAGTCAACACCAACTCCTGAATATAAGGATCATCTCTTGAGGGACAACTGAGATAAGTAACATTTAGGTTTTTTTAAATAACTGGGTCTGGAGAATTAAGCTAATGCTTTTATCTAAAGCAAGTTTTGAGGAAAGCAGAGAGAGGCTAATGAGTGACAGGGATCATGACTGGCAGCTGAAAGAAAGAGAGCTTTTATATTGGGATTCAAGCAAACAGGAAGGTCAGCTTCCATAGTCTGAATGGAAGGAAGAAACACATGCCTCTATTGAGAGCTTGTATCTGGCAACAAGTATGCAACCTTTTGTTAAAACATTATTTTGACCACTAAAGCAGGCCTTCATCCATGTACAGCAGGCCTACAGCTTCCCAGGAAGGTTTCAAAGTTGAGCATAAGCTGTTGGGCTGCCTCTAAGTAGCTCCAAGAAGGATGGATCACTGACCAGCAGTCAGGGCTGGGAGCCAGCAGGGCAGGCGCTCAGCCCCACAGAACTTTGCTGGAGCTCTTCTCCCAGAAACTCACAGGACACACTGAACTCATCCCACTGAGGGAGGGATGAGAGGAGAGGATGAGAAGGCGGAAAAAACAACTCTGCAGAGACATGGAAGGCTGAGAAGAAGGCTGGAAGGGAAAATCCACCTGCTTTGGCTGAGCATATTTTACTCTCCTCTAGGGCTCCTGCAGAAGCCAGGTTAAGGCTGCTAGGTTGGCTCCCTAAGGTGAGCTCTGCACGGCTGTTACATCCATTATGTTCTCTTGACTCAGTGTTTCTTAAAGTACTGAGTATTAAGCAAAAATACTTGGAAAGTGGCATTTCATTAAGTACAGAACAAAATGATCTAAACCACTGAAATAGGCAGAGGACTAAGAAACATGAGCTGCGCTCAGTCTTCAGGAGCTATTTGAAAAAAACCCAAAACAACCAAACCAACACTGTCTGCAAGTTCTGGTGGGGTGAGCAGTGACAGTCCTGTCACTGGACCACCAGCACTAGCCCAGCTCAAGTAAGCTGGCATAAAACAGTAGATGAAGCAAGTTTAACTAACTCAGACTGATCCTTGAAAGAATCAAAACCCCAAATGCAAAACATTAACTTTGCATTATCAACAGGAAACTGGAAAACCCCAAACACTGACATTGCTCCAGATCATGCTGCCTCAATCACAGAATAGGTCCTGAAAACAATTAGCCCATTCCTCTGGTCAAATGCTGTAAGTAGTGCTCCACACAGGTTGTTTGACAGCTGGCTCAGATAAAGACTTGAAAGACAAAAGAGGAAAGGGAGGGAAATCACTGCACTTGCTAATGCTGTTCTATGTTATTAATTAGTGTAATCATCTGAAAACACCATTCCTCAACCGTGCACAAAAATAAGTTCAGCACTTGCCAATTCTCTAATACATTTTTCACGTAAATGCCGAGACACTGTGCTTATGTTCCGAGAGCTTACCTAAGTATTCTGGAAATTGGAAAGACCTTTTAAAGTTATCCAGAGAAGTAGAATAGCTAAAAGAATGTAATTAATATCAGTCTGCTTTAAACACAACACAGTCAACATCTGTCCCTTGGCAACAATATTTCTCTGAAAACAAACTCCTTCCATATTGGAAATGAGCCAGAAATAAAAGATTTCAAAGACTCTGAAGGCAGTAAGCAAGCACTTCATTCTTAAAACACCATTCCGATGCACTCTTGCTTTAGGAATGCTTTAAATTTGCTCAAATAGCCATGATATCCACTGTGCCTAAAAAAAAAGATGCAAACCTGAAGTTCTCTGAGCAAGTGAAATATAAATGAGAAAAGCCCTTGGGAAGTGCTTCAAGTTAAGCACGTCTTAATCCCACTGACTGTTTAAAGAGTTAAGAAGTTTTCCTAACTAAAGATTGTCTAATAAATCATTCCTGCTAATATTTATTACTGTATACTTGTTTAGACTGAACTTCCCCAAGGAAACCGTACTTTAGGGTTTTTGTTTTGTTTGCTTGCTAGTGGTTTTTTGTTGTTTATGGTTTTTTAATTGGTCAGTTGGAAATTTTTCTTAAAAGAGGAAACTCTAAAAATGGAGAAGAAAAACAAAGAACAAAAACTTAGGCTTCCAATTCTGTACATTTGTTAACTGTAGCCATCATCAGAATTCTAGTCTAAAGAGAAAAATATTTCCAAAACACACATGATTTTTCAAGTATCCAGTAAATGTGCTGGAAAGTCTACCAACAATATGGTGGGGGAAAGCTGGCAAAAAAAAAATTTACTTGATTTCTTTAAAACAATAATTGATAAATAGTGAAGCAATTGTTTATCTTTAATCAATATCGTAAACATCATGAAGAAGAATTTCCAAGAGTTTTGTTGTTACTTTGTTGAGGTTTTTTAAAATAATATCCCCAGTAATATCATTAGAGTGTCAGAAGAGTACTGCTGTTAAGCACAAAGAATTGTCAAATTAGAATGATTTTTCCACATGGTTCATTATTTTGAGACATAGTAATTCTGGTTACAGTGGCTGGAAGTACAATGCTTCCCACTACACACAGGTTTCCTCACCTCAATTCCTTCCTCTGACCCCTGATCCCAATGTAATCATCCCCTAGTCTTGGGGATTTTCATGATTGTCTCCCATATAATCCCAATCACTCCAAATACTTTGTAGTAGACTGTTCTCCAAGATATAGCTGTATTTCCAATGATGGCCTTTCCACAACACCCTCTTTTATATCATGCTAGCCACTTGTCCCTATCCAGGGGCTGAGTGAAAAAAAAACTCAGGTGTTGAGCTTAACCTCTGTCACTAAAACAACAAACATATTTTGTTTTGTTCGAGTTTAAAATAAATCTATTTTCTCTGTGACTGGTGTCAACTGAAAAGCTCTAAATGCTCCCCTTTTACGGCTCTTTCTTTTCAGGAAAAATGAGAAGTATAAATTCATAGACTACTGCCATTTTTTCTCTCAAGATTTGACTACAGGAAAGCAAAGATGTCATTGAATACTGTATTGGAATATCCAGGACCCTATATTTTAAGGTTAAGCATTTTTTAATCAAAATGCACCAAAAAAAGAAAGATATCTCAAGATTAATTAAAACATGAATTAAAATAAACTAACACACCTATGAAAATAAATAATAAATCTGTATTTTTAAAAAGCCTCTCAGACAGTGATTGCTAATCAGAGGCAAGGTGATGAGCAGTTGTGTGGGTTTCTCATCCTCCCCTTGTCTCTCCTCAGTGATTTCTGCAGGAAAACATCAGTATCCACACATTACCTTTATATTCATTAAACACTTTCATTTCTTCAGCCGTCATACATTCAGATAATATTTTAAATCTTTCCCAGTAGATATGAAGACACTTGGCAGATAAGATGCTCAATAAAAGTTCACAGATACTATGAGCAAGTTCATCAGCTGAAACTAAGATACTTCAGCATGCTGCAGTACGTCTCAGGGACAAAAACTGGATACCAAATTCTATAGAGGCATTGATATAACTTTTTGCAGATGGAGGTCACTTAGTCTGTCATTTCCTTCCCTAAATAAAATAAATTTCTTCCCTCCTATTATCCTACCACAGCCTCACTCAAATGGCAGAACTAACAGGGTTTCTCAGAGCACCCTTAGGGAACCAGGCTTTCTCAAGATCATGGAGCTAAGTTATGTCAGAAACAGAAATAGTATTTAAGAGTTACAGACTCTGATCACTGCACATACAGAGAAAAATTAATCTTGTGGCATCTCCTTTCCTACTTGTTCACTCATGTATCTTTGCCTCTGGTTCTGGCAGCATTTTCTATTACCCCCTGCCTGTTCTTTCACAGACTCTTTTTCTCTTTTGTGATTCCCTTGTTTTTTTCAGAATTGATCTGTGTGACAGCTCTCAGGATGGGTGGAAGCTGACCAGTATTAACAAACACACACAGTGAACTCAGGTGATTATCGTACTGCCTCTTCCTTTACCCAGTCTTCCCTGCCTTTGCACTGCAGGTACTTTGCTGTTGTGCATGCAAAGGGATTCAAATACAGCCAACTTCTACCCCAGGCAGCTGGTTATAGGTTGCAAGGAGATTTTGTATCTTGCATGGTACTCTCTAAAAAACAAGAGTGAGCAGAAAAGCCGCTGGATTTAGCACAATGAATATTCACAAGCATAAATCACCAGTGCAGTATGCCAAAGGCCCAGGCTATGCTCGAAGCTAACTCCACCAGAAGCTGGCTTGCAGGATTACAGGGAGTAGGGTAAAGGTAAAAGAAAAGAAGTTTTCCCTTAATTAATCAACACAAAATTAACTCAAGCATTGTGCACACAGATAGTACAGGATATTATTCAGCTCTAACAGATAATTAAAGATACAAAGGATTTAAAGCTTGCAGTTCTCTTCAAAGCTCTGTGTTTTCTGAAGCTTTAACTGAAGCACTGAAGTCTATGCCAAATGTACTTTCCTGGTAGCTTGAGAAATAATTTGGTTCTCGGTAAGCTAGCTACTTTTACTCTAGAGAGATAAAATTCAAATATTCCTTCATACAAGAAACTTTGTGTTGAAGTGCAGAGTTAGGCGTGTGCCGCTCTGTGGGTGACACCAAGCTTTCTTCTCATGGAATAATCACAGGAACAGCACGCAAAAATACGAGATTAGGTAGCAGTGCGTGGGTAGAGATAATAGTATGAAAAAAAGAACAACAATGAAAGACATAAATCACTAATAAGGTATTTTTGGACGTGCAAGCCCAAACTGACACAGCAGATTAACTGAAATTTTGTATCTGGAACAACCACCCAGTGTTATTACAGAGACAGCACATATTTAAAATGGATCTCAGATAATGCCTGGTTGTTTAGCCAAGTACAGCATTCCTCCCCAGCACACGCACTCAGATCATCTGATCTGTCCTAAATATTTATCAGTGGTGTTGGTTCAGTGCACTAGGAAATGACATGTCCTGCTCCACACACGAGCACTTTGTGGCTGCCATTAGAGGAAACAGAGCCGTGTGCTGTTCAAGCACTGGGATGACCACCTCAAGCACAGCCCAGGGATTCACCAACAGCAAGCACCACTGAGCTTCTCTCTCCCTGCCTGGCCACCACTAAACTTCAGGGACATCTCCCTTCACACAGACATGGGAATGAATTTTTGCTGTCTCCCAGCCGCCACCACCCCAGGGCTGGAATGCAGCAGTTATTAGCACACAAAATCATTTATGCCAAGTAGCAAAGAAGAATGCGGTATCTACTTGAATATGGAGGAGAAGTGTAGGCAGCAACACTGTAATTATTCAAAGCAGAATTTGGTCACGGACTGCACCCTCATCTCCTCTTAATGGTGTTTTGAGACCTTTAAACAAGTGATTAGGACTTCTCTTCTATGACTAATCAAAAAGGATTCACTGCATCCAGCAGCCTAGAGCTTCCTATCGTAAAGGAAATTGATTCATGATTATCTCTGGAGGAAGCAGACCAGCTACCAAACCTTACACACCACTGCTTACATTGCTGGGCTTCCCTTTGAAGAGCTCCTGGGGAAGTCTGACCCATGTTTGGCGCCATTTATTCTGCAAGCCCTGTCAAAATACAGCTGCATTAGTCACTGTCTTAAAAGGGAACTCCAAAACTAAGATTCAATCCAAAGGAAAAGTACCAGTAGCTGTTATCAATAGAAAAGCAAATGGGACAGTTTCTGAGATGCTTCCATGCACTGAAGGGGTTGAAAGGGCTTTCATGGAACTCTGCAGAAGTTAATGGAATGGTATAGCTGCTGTCAGATCCAAGAGCCAGTTATCTGATACTGGGTGTCCTGCATCTTTTCTGAAACCAAGAAAAGTTGCGGAGGGACAGGAAAACTCCCACTTACACCTCACATAGTGAGGAAGTTGAAGCACGGTACACAAGCCCACAAAATGGTGGTTTATATCACACATGAAATAATAATTAACAAAATAAATAAATTGTATCATCATTTATCAGCTCCCATATCTTGTTTAGATCATACTGCCTTGAAGTGGAAAATGAGGTGACGATTATGATTACATGCAGTATGTTTGGCTGTGCATTCTTTTTTGTCAGGGGAGAGGTTCATGTTTTTGTTTGGTTTGAGCTCTCTCACACACAATCCTGTACACATACACCACTGGCAGGCAGTATCCTGCTTGCAGCACTAATCACTGTAGAAAACAAGAACCAAAAAAATAACATTAAAGTAAGATTTTGCACATACGCACACACAAATCAGCATAAAAATCTGATCTTCAAAAGAAAAGCTTTGGGAGAAAAGTGATAGAAATTACAACAAACCAGATTTTTTTACAGACCTAATGCAAAGATGATATTTACTGACTTTTTTTTTAAGCCAGGTAAAGAATGCACAAGTGTAAGGAAGATGAAATCAAAGCCGTAACTTCTAATCCTGAGCAGAAACCTCAGCTTTCACAAGGCAAACAGGTTAAGCAGGCTATACCTCTGGAGATACATCCACAAGCTGTTCCAGCCTGCCTCTCCCAGAACAGGTTGTTCTGAGGCATGGATCAGCCGACCGAAACAGGTGAGGCTCTTGTCTCAGGCCAAGTGCCTTTTTATACAAAATCAGTCTGGAAAGCAAGAACTGTTTATTTCTGAGCATACCCTGTAGATTTAGAATTAAACACGGATCCCGAAGGTAAGACTGAACAACTGCTGTCTGCTGTGCACAAGGACAGGAAAGAATAGTAGGGGACAGTGAGCTCCTAAAAAGCAAAATGGGCACAAAACAGGATTACTCAACATCAATTAGGGAACACTGATTTGTATTTTATGGAGTATAGACCCTGCTGCAATCTTGGCATCTGTAGCATTTGCACTGCAACTGCATCTCTTAAAAGGACCGTTTTAGTAGTTTAGTTGACATCTTTAGCATTAAGAATTCAATCTATCACTTCTTAATATTATCTCATTACCACTGATCTCAGCATCAGTCTGTAATCAGAGTAATAGCCAACTTCTAACAGACCAAATAATGCTGAAAATGTTAACACGGACAACCTACAAGTGCTTTTCCTGCTCTGTCTAATGTTTTTTTCCATCATACAAGGACATCTTCGTTTTCTCTCAGGGAAAATGACTGGCTGTTAAAGACAATTTGGACAATTTATGCATATTGTTAGCCAACGTTACATTCAAGTGAATTACCATAACCCTTGCTCTCCATTCCCTTCTTAAAAAAAAAGAGGGGAAGGGGGAGACGCCACTTCACGTGTTGCATCTTGCAAACCATTCAGGGACAGAACCAGGTCTCCTCTCATGCAACTGCATATTATCCCACGCAGTTGAGCTCTCATCTTGATAAGGATCCTCCAGATGACAGAGACCCAGGCTTTCAAATATAAATACCTGACTCTGATAGGGCATGCAGATAATTACATCATTTTGCACAGAAGCCTCAACATTATACACTGAAGTATGGGCACACAAGAAAATTGCAGTCAGCTTATAATACCACTTAAACAGGGTTTCGTTCTTGACACAGAAATAGTTACTTTCATGTTTCCAAGGAACAGATGTTATCACATGGTTTGATAACCTACTTTCACATTCTTTGTTTATAGTTATTCGCTCAGTTTCATTTATTAAAGTTAGTGGATCCGGGCCATGAAACCTCAGTTTTATTGTCTCTGGTTTAGGAGATGCTATAGTAATCATCCTGGTTAAAGCTTGGATGTAACAAGAGGACTCAACTGAAAGGCATGATTAAAAGCCAAATTATTATTTATGAACTAAATCCTAAAGCACCTAGACTAAACACCTGCAGGATTCAGTAGATACTGTTACAGGAGGAAATACATTTCCATCTTCAAGCAACTGTTATGTTTTAAGCCAAGCCTTCAGAGAGAACAAATATTTGCAATGGGGGGTAAT
Source organism: Eopsaltria australis (assembly GCA_034509425.1). NCBI lineage: Eukaryota > Metazoa > Chordata > Aves > Passeriformes > Petroicidae > Eopsaltria > Eopsaltria australis. The sequence goes on from JAVTVJ010000001.1 coordinate 6,154,749, forward strand.
ATCTTTTACTAGACAAACATAAATAACTGTGGGAAAGCAGACAAGCATTTAGCACTAAGCCCTTCTATAGGTCTCAAAAGTTCGGTGTTTTTTTTGCCCAAATACATAATTTGGTCTAAGCAAATTAAATCTTTCCTTATAAAATTGCTTCTCTCTTATCTTTAGCCAATACAGTTATGAACTGTATAACCATCTTGCAAGCTTTTTAAAAAGTTGTTTCTAAAAAAGAAAATGCTTCTCACAGTAATGTCACTGTATAGATAGATAGATAGATCAGGGAACAGTCAAACACTTTCAAATCTTTCATATTATGTATTCTCTTTCTAAAAGTACATGATAACTGCAAGCATGTTATTTTTGAGATTAAAGGAAGCAACTCCAGAATAATCAGCTAAATGAGGGATTGCACACAGATATTCAGTGAAGTACAAATTCTTCACACCAATTTCTCATCTTCGGTTGATCTGCAGTTTCCTGTGAAAACCCTTAGAAAAGCACTTATCATAAAAGGAAAGAAAAAAGAAAATGAGAGAGAATGGAAACACAAGTGGCACAGTGTTGTATAACACAAATGCAATACAGGCATAATTTCTGCAGTAATGCTCGGCACTTAGTGGAAAAATTTTTGTTAACAATATCCACAGGGACACACAGAAACATCTTGAAACTGAGACTCTGCACTTCCAGCTGCAGCAGTGCCAGCGTTCACATCTACAGCACTGGCAGCTTAAGGAGACACCAGGCTGCCAGGCAGTGCAGCACATTACATTCATTTTCTTCTACTCCCACTCACTCCACATTCTTCTCACTTGACTGTGCTTCCCTTTGCCCCATTTATTGCTTCACAGCTCCTGCAGAACTGCCCCCAAAGCCTAAAATAGTGTCTTGATTTCTTCCCTCCTCTTCATTTCCAGCTTCTTTCAACCCTTTCCCTCTTCTCCAGAAGTCCTTCCATAGCCTACCTTTTCTAGATAATTCTGTGGTTTTGCACTGTTAAAACTATTTTAAACAGCAAGCATTTCAGGGCAGGAAATGTCTTACCACGTCTGAAATACTGTGTCAGTGATGACAGCATGTGCATGCACACAAAAACACCACCTTCACCTAAACTGATTTCTAACATTGATGAGAGCACCTATATGCAGGCTAAAGAGACAGAAGACTCATTTAATTGCTTTTCCAAGTAAGCCAAAGAACACCAAACAATGAAACGACTTTGAAAAATACATTAAATGTACTCAGCTGAAGTTAGCTCTGTTTGGATAAAGAACAAAGAAAATGAAGCCCAACATGAAGTTTACAGATTTTCTTTCAGATCATGTGCCTAAACTTTGGGGGAACAGAAGGAAAATAAAGTAACCATCAATTGGGTAAGGCATTGTAATTGAAAATTGTAATGTTGCTGCAAATACACACTTTACAGAGAGAGTCAAAAGTGATAACTGCTGCAATACTGTCTAAAGTCTGACACATTTAGCTGGGCTGATTGTCCACAGTACATGAAAAGATTTCAAAGTACAGACTTGAAAATTCCTTTGAGATCTAGATGAGAATAAAAATGTGTGTGCTGTAATACATTCAGTGTGTTACATTCAGTGACATGATTGCCATAATATGGGTATAACATACCTTGCAGGACCCCTGGAGACAATTACAGATATTTAAAACTTTTGTTAGAAAATAAACACACATAAACTTATTCAGGACTATACACTTGAAATGTCCCAGTAATCAAATACAATCCTTACATAACTAAACTCAATGGACTGTAATTCACTAAGAATGGGCTAGCAGCTGACATGGAGAACTTGTAAAGAAAGGAGCCCTGAAATACAAACATTGATAATTTGTATTAAGCATTTCCTTACAAGGATTATAAAGTTTGCATAAAGTAGTGTTATTAAGAAGAATTAAGGTAATTCTTCTCATTTACAGGCAAAGAGAAAAAGAGAGCTTCAGTGCATGTCTGCATACTTTAACATACTTGAAAAAGCAATAGTTGACTGGTTTCCACAGCAGTCACCAATAGCTTTTGGCTTCCTGCCTCCACTATCTCAAACCAGATTGAGAGATTGTGACAGCTCAATTTCACTTCCATTCTTAAAGCAGTGCTTCAGAAGGGGAGGGGAAAAAGAATGGAAAACTGTCATTTTCTTTTCTATTCTGTTAGCACATGTCAGTGTGTATTTACACGTAGAAAATGCAAAATTTGTGTGCGGGGTATATGTGTCCCCGTTTTTTATAACATAAGGGAAGCTCAAAGCTGACAAGATAATGCTAGAATCATAGAAGTTAATTTAACCTCTCAGAAGAGCATTTAGAAATGAGTCCTACAGGATACCACTAAACTTATTTTCCTCTTCCCAAAGCAAAAATGCTTATCTGATATATGTCCTTCAGACTGAACTCTGCAACTAGCAGGATTTTTTAAAAGTGTTGCAAATCCTTTTCTCTTGAACTTGGAAGTGACCTGTTAGCATTCTGAACAAAAACTTGCATATTCGAAACATGATGCAACTAAAAATACTGTGCAAGTTGCAATTTCATGAAATGTTTGGGGCCACAAGCCTGAGCCCAAAGTTTGTAGTAAAAGTAAAAGGAAGATAAATATTTTTCATTTAACAGTAGCTACCTCTCATCTAATAGCTATGCTCAGCACTGAAAATTTGGGATGGGGGAAGCAGAAAAAACCAAACTGAGAAAGGAGAGGGACAGAGACAGCAGCTTTGAAGAAGTGCTCAGGCAGTTCTGGGCATCCAGCTGCACCATTTTTAGGAACTGTGAGACAGGCGGTTTTATTGCCTAAATGCAGAAGTGCAAATTTTGGCACCCACTGTATCAATTTTGTGCTTGTCTTACTGGCAACTATTTTAATCAGAAGTGCTTTTCTTAGTCTAGAGAGCAATGTAGCATGCACTTATGTTACTGCAGTAGCAACAAGTGGCCATCAGGGTCTATGGTCACTAAAACACTGCATCATTTTGTATCTCTCACTGCCAATCACCGAAGAGATACTTGTGCATAGAGTAAACTAAATTGCTGCCTGGATGATCTGCATTCCCCAGCTCACAACAACAGTAATTTCATTTTGGTCAGAAAAATGGGCAAGACATTGTAGCACACATGGTTTCAGTAAAAACAATAATAATAATAATAATGATAATGATAAAGAATCTGTCTTTTAAAATCTCAAAAATTTCACATGCTTCTAAGGTCATTCTTCAGGGTACAAAATACAGCAGAACTGCAGAGGAGCAAGATCTTGCTTTCTACTTGCCAAAAGCCTGATCAGTTTTATCTATATTGATGTTTTAATGATATAGTCTACAACTCATACAATATTTTCCTTTCAGTGCAAGGACAGTAACTACACAAATCTATCAATGTATTGTAACTTCTCAAATATGGAGAGCCAAAGTTAAAGCAAGATTTTAGACATCAGAGGAAAGGTAGGTATCACATTGTGTTCTACAGTTATCAATTCATTAAAAGCTAACTACACACTAATTATGTTATAAAAATAAAGCAAAAAATAGTTAAGAAAATTCAGAATAAGAACAAACACAGCTATGTCATACAATGGTGCAAGATGATTTAGTCTAGGCATAAAGGGAAATATATTTTCAGGATTCAGACAAGCATTTGAATATTCTCAGAGAAAAAATTCCTTCTCAGTTTTACTCTCTTATGTCAAAATAATGTGAAAATACAGTCACAAATGCATCAATTAAATCCTTGATGTTAAAAATGCTGACTAAGTTTTCCACTGGAGCTACAATTCAGATCATTAATGTAACTTTAACACACACCAAGACTTCAGGATAAAAATCCTTTTGACATGTTTATTGACATTGCTACAGCCAAATTAACACTTGGAAATCTAAGACATGTTAAATGCATTTTTCCTCCAAACTGCCAAAAACCAACTGATTCTCTTATAGACTAATCACTTAGAAGAGAGGAAGAACTGAGTTTCCAGATCAAAAGTTGACCATTTGTGTAAATTTCCAAGAGTAGCATCAAACAAGAGATTTTATTTTTTTCTCTTCATTTTACTGTTAACAAAAGTCCTTCAAAACTGCATCACTACAGCCAAGTAGAAGTAGCATTATTCCTGGAATGCACTTACTGAAGGAATGGAAAGTCTACCCTATGTGAAATAGCGAAACTGTACAATTACATTTAGACTACCTAATGAGACAACCACTTCTTAAGGAGAAAGCACTTAAGAAATTGAAAATTGAATTTAACAAGTCACCCACACTCTCCAGCACCATAGTGAAAAAAAACATGTATATGCACACACCTCACTACATCCTACACACAAGCATTTACATTTATTTGTTTATATTTAAATATGCCTGTCATTTAGGAAATGCCACATACTTTTCTCCCCAGTTTTAGGATTTTCTTTGTGTACTTCTATGCACCTGATGTTAACGCGTTAGCTTATTCTGCCTAAACTGTAAGTAGTCTAGCTATAAAGGGGTTCCTTAACTCACTCTGCTTTTTGCAGAATAGCAACTTCAGTTATCTTCACTAACTTCTTCTATGTAAGGCTGTAATAATGCAAGATAAATACTACTAAACAGAAAAGGAAACATGACCATATGTTGAAAGCAGATGCATGCACCTACATACCCACTTCTCCTTGCCCCAAAACACAACTCCACAGCACTTCACAACGCACTACACACAGATACATACTCTAGAAATTGGTTCCAAATACATAAAAATATTTGCAGGACTTTCATGACAGCTATCTTTACATCTGAAGGATTAAAGAAACATATTGCAAAAAAAATAGGGAGCAAAAGCAGCAATGCCTTCTTTTACTCAAATCTCAAAACCTAAGGTCAGCATCACAATTGATTCTGTGGTTTCAAATAAAACTACACTGATAAACTAGAATTTGGACAGCATTAAAGCAATACCTTATTCATGTAATGAACAGCAAGTACAGCAGTCCAGGAAAAACAGAAAGAGATCAGAAGAGCCCCTCTATTTCATTTGACAACCATTTAAAAAGCGCAGTGTAGGGAGAGGATTCAGAAATCATATAAATCAGGTTCGCTATGATAGCAATTCCACTGGATTTATGTTCATGGGTTTTCTAGCTCTTATACTACTACCACATATCATGGCCAAGACTCTGAAGAACAGGTGCACAAAAGTGGCCTCTCTATGGATACAACCCTGGCACAAAGAAGCACACAGGATGTCCAAAGTAGTTTGACAGACAACATATAAAACCACATTGTGGAAGCAGAGGAAATAATTTTCTTTACATGGCAACCACCATCATAAGACTTTGCTTGTGACTAATGAAATAAAATTAAACCAGAAGATTTCCAGGGAGAGAGTACAACCCAGAATTACAAAAAGGAAAAAAAAAAAAAAAAAAAGCTCTTGGGAGAAAACTGGGGAATTCCCTATTTCAGATACAGAAGAGGAAACAATAGCTGTAATAGAAAGCCAAGGATCTACTTTAAAAAGCAGATGATGTTTATGAAGTACTGCCTGAACTGGTGAACCTTCACAATAAAATGTCATCATCTAGTGGTGTGGTGTAAGTGCAGGACTGAGTCAGAAAGCCTGATGTTTAAGACTCAATCTAGCATCTCCTGTGGTTTGGAGACGTGTTGTTTAAGATACATTTTTCACAAGTGATTTTCAACTGTATCTGGCAACCCTGTTCTGAAATGTATTTTGCACACGTGCTAGACACCAACTCCCATGTGAAAACACTGAGCACTGTTAGCATCCAGGGGTAAGGGAAACAGAACAGCAAAGTATCTATATTTAAATTCAGTGTAAGCATACCTTCAAATTTTAAGGACTTTTGAAAGTCCTCACTTAATTGGTTAACTCTCCAAAACAGCAGACTGGTAATCGCTTGGATAACTTCAGGGAGAAGACAATTTAAAAAAACATTAAAAATGTTCTATGCATGCAGATACATAAAGTTATCTTCAGTTATAAAAGCTAAGACTCAGGCTTCAGGAGGAGTTTTGATGACATTTAGACATCAAAGTCCAAGAGGCCAGTCCTTTTGGACCTAACCAGATGCACTACAACTCTGCAGACTCTTGGTTTATGTCACATATAAGCCTGTGAGTACAAAGTTGGTACTTCTGTACCTAAGCCTGTTTAGGGGCTTGATTCAGTAGGTGTGAGTTTATGATCTGCAGGGATTTCCACTCAAAGCATGCTGTACATGCACCGCTTGCACTGGAAAGCACACCTACAATAGTAAACACAGCTCTTCTGTAACACTCCAGGTATTTCAGCCTAAGCAATGGAGAAGCCCAAATTCTAACAAGACAATCTCTGTATTAAGAGAATTTAAATCCCTTCCTCTTAGTAAAGCTCTCAACCCACCAAACAAAGGAATGAGGAGAGTATTTCTATCTCTCCCTCGAAGGCTGTGTCACTACAGAAAAAAACCCCACAAGATTCAAAGGGTCTTGAAGAGCTTCAGGCCCTGCTCCACATCAAACAGGCATAAGATAAAGTGCAGGAACACCAGGGAGCTTAAGTGTTCCTTGGTCAGAAAGACAGTAGCTGGGAATCCTGGTATTTAGTACTTAAGCTCATCTGTTTATTGTACACAGAACACAGGCATCTAAATCTAAGTTTAATGGCTATTTTGCAGACCAGGACTTAGATTCCTGTAGCTCTGGCATGATGATGGGTTGCACCGCAGAAAACAGCCCATTTCTGCATCTGCCTCCAAATATGCTGCAGCATTTTTTGGAAATCCACACAACTCCCAAACCTCCCAAAGCCAATGCTGAACACAGCAAAAACGTGACAATTCGGTCCCTTGAGCTGCCTAACCAGGTTTCAATTACCACAGCTTGGAATTTTACGATGACACTGCATGATCAAGCACAATTCAATTGTATTTTCATTTGTTTGTTAGATGAGCTCCTATCCACTTCTGTACTTCCTCAATTCAGACAGTGCAGAAATTCAAGCTGTGAAGGCAACACTGGATTTTGCAATGCCTTCAGGAGTTAAAAAAAATATTTCAAATACATCAAAGTGGTCAGATAAGTTAGTACTCAATAGGAAGTTGTTTCTCGAAAGGAAATTGCAAATTTCAGTCAAAGAGGAAGATGGAGAGTTAGAATTAACTAACTGTTCCAAAAACTTCGGAAAGCAGGAAGGGCTTGTGAAGGTTGCATAAAGAAATTGCACGCAACCACACAAACAAGCTCAATTTAGGACTATATAGTATCTTAAGAATGTCTCTCAATAAAAAAAAAGGAACAAAAAGCACTCAGAACTTTCTAGCATTCAAATATCTAGTTTTCACTGAAGATCAGGGATTATTTAATATTCAGCCAGCAACAAATCAACTGGTGTTCTTATTTGGCCAATTAATCCTTTCAGCTTAACCTATGCTTATATCCCATGTCCACATTGTGGGCATCTGGCCACAAGCACAGACAGGGCAATGGGCTGGATGGGTTTTTAGTATGTCCTATGTAGCCATTCTTACATCTTTCCTCTGCAGCCTGCAATGCTCCTCTGCAGCTAGGGAGAGGGGCATCCTCGCAGGGTCATTTAAAGAAGAGATAATACTGGCACTGAGCAAAGACTATGTTCTCTACCTGCCCAGCAAAAGACACTTTGCTTTTTTTGCCCCAGAACACCCACTTCAAGCTGTAACTCTACATGTACACAGTACTGGCAAAAGCTTTCCATTTACCTTATTACTGTACCTGAATGTAACTGGGAATGTGCCCAGTTCACAGACAGTTTTGCTGTAATACCATGATAGGATGGGCTTGGCACAATTACATCACACACATTATCCTGGCAGCCAGGCAGCAGCAGCTCCACCAACTGAGCTCAAGGCCAAGCCATCAACAGTTTTGCTGAATGAGTTGTCTGCACATTTTTACAAAGGCTCTCCCATTTCTTATGTTTGCTTTAATTTGTTGCCCTTATCTTGGTGTTGTACCAACATCCCTATGCAATATTCGTGTATACCTAGTAAGGTGTGAGAAAACATGCAGCAACAGGCAACAAACTCTAGCCTTGTCATGATCCCTTTTGCAAACATGACGTTCAGAATTTTTCACTCATGGTAAAGTAAAATAGACTGTGCACAATTAAGACAGAACTCTGGCAGGTGCATGTGTCTGTCTTGGAGCCACAGGTCTGCTCACTTCTGAACTCTGGGCCTTTCCATGTGAGATCACGGCACAACCCTAAGTTTTTTTAAACCTTCTTAAATAGCATTCTCAGCCACTTTCAAGCCTTCTCCCAGCAATATTTAACATTTTAGCCTGAAACTAGCTTATGCTAGTTTCAGAGATGACAACAGAAATAAACCATGTGTGCCACCTTGTACAATCCATGCATCTGGCTGCATTTGACAGAACTGCCTTTCTGGTGGTGTCCCTTCATTATGTGGCATCTGCTACTCCCTTTCCTCCTCTAGTCTTTCTCTTTACATAAAAAAACCCACAAAAACAAAAAAACAAACAAACAGAACCATATCAGGCAAAACATGAAACACAACAGAAGTAAACATTGGAAGCAACTGTATTTCAACTAGCGCAAAATATTTCTTTTAAAAATAGCTGCAAGTATAATTAAGGTCTGCAAGGAATAGCACTTATTAGGCTTTATTAAAGTCACAGAATTAACATGAGAGGTGGAATGTGTGAACTAAAAAACTGACATGTTAGTTGTGGCAGTACATTTTCTTATTTTAAGGATGAATCCCAATATGTCACAAATTAGAGACCCACATTTAGCTTGCACAAAGTGGAACACTCAGCAGCACTGCTGTGTCTTTGAAGAGCTGTGAGGACAAGGACACCTAGCTCATTGTTCAGGCTAGGAGGGGTTTTCTGGAGACCATGCCTCTGAACTGTGCATCGAACCACTTGCTTTTCACACCCATCAGTAGCTTCAGCAGCCCAGAGAGACTAAAAACTTCTCCTCACATCAGCAGAGCCACATTCACCTTCAAACACAATACAACAGTAGAAGAAATCCATTGAATGCTGGCAAAATGATCAGAAGCAGTGAGAGACACACACAATAGTGTCCTCACAAATTCAGAATCAGAAAAAGGAATTTTCAGCAACATGTGTCTCTTCCCTGTCATCACAACCACCCCTAAAAGTAAATCACACAGCCATGTACACTCCTGCACAGTATCTTTAATATGCTGAGTGATTAAAGGTGACGATGATGACTATAGACCATACTATGCACCTTTAGAGGGTTTTCAGTTCAACACTGAGGGGCCAAATGGGGCTACTGTGTATCTAAAATAGTTTAGTCTGATTAAAGGTGTAATTATATAGTTAGTCATAATAGCTGCCATACTTTAAAAGAAACCCACCTCTCCTTCAGGGGAAGGGAAGGAAATTATGCTATTTTATTCATTCAAACACACTCTCAGTTAAATTCAAATACAGCATGTGGACTAGATAAATACAGTGACACACAGCCACAAACACTTAGTAATCCAAGATAGAACAAGGAGATGAATCTCAACCTATAATCTTCACAAAGGGAAACTAAATCTTATGATTAAGAGTTCTGTCATATCTGTGCAGGTATCAGTGGAGGCTGCGTGTTTTCTTCTCAGCTGCCATAAGAAATTCATGCTGGTTTTAGGGCCTAAATATGAGCAAAGGCATTGCAAACACAGGGTCTGACACAGAGCTTAAGAGATTTATGTGTTTATACAGTTAGCACGTAGCTTCTATGGATACCCACTAGCAGATTTGCTCTATTATAGTTACTTTCAGCAAATCATCATTGCAGGTCTGCAGGAATAATAACTTTTGTCTAGAAGGGGTTTCCTCAGCTTAGGACACCTTTCACAGAGCAGTAAGTGATCTCAAAATAGTCTCTACTATTCTATTATAATAGAGGGTGGGGGAAGGTAATTTCTGTATAGAGTTATACCTTTTAAACGAATCCTTTTGATTACACAGGAGAGGGTGAAAAAGAAATGCACAATAGATAAGCTTTAGTTTTTCACTGACACTCCAAGTCCACACTGAACACCACTGACGCCATTTAGAGAACCTTGCCCAGCAATCACTGCCTCGAGACCCTCCATGAGATTCAGCTTCCCAAGGAGACAGACACAATCCAGAGCTAGTTCACTTGGACATGAAGGAGGGAAGGCATGGTCTACACAACATTCTGATCCACAGCAGTCCCAGCCCCCAAAACAAATGACAGAACCAGGCTGGATAAAACACATGTCCCATTTCAAGGGAAAAATACAGGGGAAGGGTGAAAGATACAGGAAAAGAAATTTGTCATCCTTGCCAATGAAGTTTCCAGCTATCCACATGGACACTTGTACCGTCTTTGAAAAATCTTCCTCTGAAATAAAACACTTAGAGCATTTGGTGTGCACTGAACAAATCTATTGAGAGACACTTTTTAACCTTCCTCCTCTCCCTCACTTTCATTTATTCAGCACTGGTGTTAGAATTTTGAAATATTCTATATTTCAACAACTGAACACATATTCGCCACACTAATCATTTGATGAAAGAAAAGGCTTACCAGGACCCAGCTGAGGCATCACATTCCACATAATTTGTTAAATAACACAAAGATAAATCATCTTTATATGTGCACAGTTTTTAATCAGCATCCTTCGCCCAACACAGCTCAGCGGTCAAGTTCCAGGAACAATTTTGAGCCCTGTCATCTCATTTTATTTCCAAGTATTCTCTCAAATGATCCTGTAGTTACATCACTGCACCTCCCTTGAGCTACATTTCCATACCTCTTACATGCTATCTGCTATTCTTCAAGTTTTTACACACTTAATAAGAGAGTAGAAAAGATAATTGAAAATATACAAGAAAACATTATCTTGCATCAACAGAACTATACAAGAAAAAAACCAGACTAAGACACACTTAAAGCAATAAAATTACAAAACACCACATACATTAGTTTTATGGGAAAGAAGGATGAGAAAATATTCTTTTCCATATTTCACACCATTTTCTTCCCCCCCACACCCAAACTGGGTGAGGTAGGAAGCAAGAGAGTTTCTCGTTTTTTTTAATTTTGCCCTGAAACATACTTTAAGTAATTGCAAGTGAGTGACACCTAGTGATGAACACAAATCTGATCATCCTCCACTCTCCCACACAGAGAAGATAAGCCAGCAAGCACCAACAGGTAACTCAGGAGTGGGTGTTGAATCATGGGAACCTGACACTACTATGTTTCTCTCCCTTAAAAGCCAAATATCAAGTGAGCCAAGACCTAGAAACTTGGTGCACATATAAAAAGAATAAAAATACAATGGCTAATCTGTCCAAATGAGAGATGGTGAAAACAGATCTAAATCATGACCTGAAAATTCACTTCTCTATTCTCTTTAAAACCAATCAGCTCTCTCTGGAAACACCAAGTTTTCCCAGAGACCTCATTCTTAATTAAAAATATATATCCCAGAAGCAAACAGGAAGAATGGGTTTCTCATTAAATACTAAAATATCAACAGCTGTCTTAGAGACCAGTTAGTGATGTCTCTGGTGTTACAAATGCTGTCCTGCTGTAAGGATGTTAGAAGCTTGTCAAAGACTCTTATTTTGCCAGTAGTTCCAAAATTATTGCTCACAGAGCAGTTACTGGAAGTGAAGGGGAGGGGATCTAGTGTGATTTCTGGTAGGGTTACAGGAAGGAAAAGTATGCTGCTATGCAAAGTAGCAACAACACAATCCCCTGAAAGGGAAGCTGGAATAAAGAGAACGAGAAAACTGGTCTGATTTTTTAACATCATGTCATGGGATAATCCTCTACATGGGAAGTTCACCCTGACCAAGAGATTTCTTTGCTTAACATATTTTTAAGAGCAGTCCAAAGTTCCAGAGCTAAGAAAGCAAAACACAAAATCCTGTAGGAAAGGGAAGTGACTAATCTAGCACAACCACTGCCGCTTTTACACACTTTGTGCCGTTTCATCTATTTCTGCCATGAACAGGATTGTCACTGGAAACTCAGGAGTAGCTCCTGCTTTAAAGTCTTTACATCATGATTAAAAGCCATCCAAGGACAGGAGTAAAAAAAAAAAAAAAAAAAATAAAAATCAGTGGGTAGAAAGAAACACATGCTCCAACTTGCAGACCTTGTTCAGCTCAGTAAACTCATGGCCATCTCCTTTTCTGTCCTCACAGATTCATGTGAGGTCAGGCTACTTTTTTTTTTTTTTTTTTTTTTTTTTTTTTATTTGTTAATCCTTCTGCAAACATTAAGGAAAATCCAAAAGCCTGTAAAATTTAAAGCCCTGAAATCCCAAGCTCTCTGGAAAAGTAACACAAGAGAGCCATCTACCATGCGAAGGCAGGACTGTCAGGGCTGGGGTAGCAAGGGCCGCCGCTGAAACTTATTTGAATGAACTTGACCCAGGTTGGCGGGCGGCCAGCGCCCGACGTCACCCCGTGACTTAACAGAACACAGTGTTCTTGGCATCCGCACAAGTATGTGTTGAAATCCATGCTGGAGAGGGAGAGAAAAAAAAAATTCAGTGCATGTTTCAAATTAATAAAGGAAAATGGTAATGAAAAGGTAATAAAACACAAAGGCAGCATTAGATGTTTTTAAATTTATCTGCTGCGTTTTCCCTCTGATTTATTAGTTTATTTATTGCTGGTGCTCCCTCATGTACCAGAGGCTCAGCATACGGGTACTTCTCCCCAGGACGAGCCCTTCCCTGTCCAAATCCCGTCCCACGCGCTCTCCCTCTCACCTCTATCTGCGCCCTACCTGGAAAATTCCAGTGCAGCACTCAGCCAGGCAGTGAGGGCAGACAGCGGCTGCGCTGCCAGGGCTGCCGCTGACTCACCCCCTCGCCCAGCCCTCCCCCAGAGGCAGCACAGCAGCACCCCAAGCCTATAGGGGATGATCAGTGACACAATTATGCCACTCACCAATGGATTGTGCTAATACCTTGTCACCAGATGACAAGCACACAAGTAGAAGGAGGACAAGCAAAATAAACTTAAGGAACCATGAACTCTGTGTGTTTCCTCCACACACCATATTGCTATTACTTCCCTTTTCTGCATTTCCTCCCTCCAAGACTACCCCTCTTTCTATCCAAAGCCAGGCCTCAAGTCCTTTTCCTTCTCGCCTGTCACCTCTTATCTCACTGACGCGCTATTCTCCTCTTCAGTGACTGATCAAGACATTTGACACCTGCTAGTGCAGGATCAAAACCAGTTCACACACAGCTGCTGAGGGGACTCTCCGCAGTCACCTGCCACCAGCAAACACATCAGCAGCCTGATGGCACAAGCCTCTAGTAATGCTTTACAGCCAGGCCATCACTCATGACAAGAGGAACATGGACCCTGTTTCATCCTCATTACCTTCTGCATATCCATCCTCAGCCTGGAACCATTACACGAACATACAGGAGATGATAAGAAAAAATTTCTACCCTACCTGGACAGCCCACTGCTGCTTCCACCATTTCAGTGCAAACCTGAAAAGCTGCATCAGTTAATATCTTATCCAGTGTTCCACCACCCTTCATCCATCAGCTGAGAGATGACAACATTTTTGTCTAGTTATAGATTCTCTAAAAAGACATGCATCTAGCAGACGATCCACATCTCTGGCCAGTCCTTCCAACACCCTGAGCCCGTGTTGTATGTGAAAGCTGCACTGATTATTTCTCACCTTGATTATTACACACTTACAATTACAGAAATAAACCATCTGCTAACCAAAGAGGTGGTAAAACTTGCATAGGAAGCAATTAAGCACTTTCTGATGTCCCTATTCAGTATCACAGAAAACTCTCTCAAAATTCCTTTTCTTCCACCCAGAACTCTGCTTATGCCTTTCAAATTAAAATAGTATTAGCTTCAACACCATCACAGTAGGGAAAAGAACTCTGCTTTAATTCCCCAAGGGTGAAAAAAAACTGAGAAAGAACTCAAGTGTTTATGTTTTGTGCATATAATTTCCTGAAGCTCAAAATGCCATTTTCTGAGTAACAGCATCCTAAAAAAAAAAAAGAAATGTCTAAAGAGATTAAAAAAATACAATTCTTACACCATTTTCTTTTGCCTTTCTGTGGAAAATATCAAGAACGCATTCACATGTGAAAAAAAACCACAAATGCTAATCAGGACAAAGCAGAGAATGAGTAACTTAAAAGCTCCCTATAAACAATCTATAATCTTTTGATACAACCATGTATAAGTGAAAATTTTCAATGAGCAAAATAAAAAAATACTGAACTCAATTTCTAATCTTGTCTTTCTACGGTCAGACTCCAGATCCAAGAAGGCACAAGCAGCAGAGAAAGTGAATTCAGAGTTTGGCAAGTTACAGATAGAAAAGGCATTCAAGTAAGAAATACAAAGATTGCTGATGACAAAAATGACAGGGTATTTAAAAGACACACAAATTTCCAGTGACATGCCTTGACTTGATAGTTATCTTTAAGGATCCCTATGGAAGGAGCAGTTCATATTTATTTAAAAAAGATGTCCTGGCATTCACACCGTACACTTCTAATGCCAAAGCAGCTGCCTGCCCCTTCCCCTCCAAACACAGCCAGAAACACTACTCCTGCAGCAGAGATGAGGGGAAGATCTTCTCAGAAGAAGGAAGCTCTTTGGTAGTCTCATGTTTACAAAGGAGTTGACTGGGTTGTTAAGGAGGAAAAAGCCCCGCAGCAATCCTCATACTACATGCTTTGAATACACACAATTAAATTTGTCACAAAATTACAGATGAGTCTTCCGTGAAACTTTGAAAGCCTGCCCCAGTACCCTCGCCTCTCTCCTAATTGGGTTTGGCAAGGAGCACCAAGATACTGTTAAGTCTGAAAGTTTGCTCGAGAACCAGATCCACAGGTTAGAGAAGTTTTTTCGAGCCACTCCCAGCTGGCTAGTGGGCAAACCACAGAGAGACTGCCAGAGCCTCCAAGGAGGGCAAAGTTGAGGGCAGGATGTGACACACTTACCGCAATCACGCAGGCTACTTGTCTTCCTAACACCCAGTGTGGTTTACAGCCCCTAAGCAAATGAACAGGACTATTCGCTCAACAAGGGTGAGATTTATTTTTTATTGTATTATCAAACTATGTATTCAATAAAATCACTTGTTCTTACACCATTCATATCTGTGAATGGGATATGAAAAAAAAATTAGTTGGGATCTCATACAATTTAAAGATAAAGCAATAAGTCCTCATGTTTTGTAGCTGACCACAGAAGCCAGCAAGACCTGCGCTCCACCGCCCCCCCACCCTTCCCCCCCAAAACCACCTCATCGCTCTGGAACATAAAGTTCTGTCATACTTTCATTTGCAGTTTAGGGAATCTCAAGTGCTTGGACGCAATTAGCTGCACCAGGACCAAAATCAGAATAACACATTCCCTGACCTTACTATATACTCTTTGATTGAAAACTTTCAACTGAAGCATGTTATGTTTTTAATTAATATACAAAAGAAAACCCCACCTATCCACAAGTAAGTTTAATTGTAAAATCCGATTTTCAAAGCACAGCTGAATCCTAAGCCATCTCTAACCATGTTCAACTATGTACATACGAAAGCAACTACAACTACAGCTAGTTACATACCCACCAGGTAGGAAAAAAATGCAGGCAAGAGGGATATTTTCTTAAATACAACACTGCCATTTTAAATGAAGGAAGACTATTATTCTCCTTTAAAACAAGAGTAAGCAAGACTCAGATACTGAAAAAGCACAGAAATACCATGTAGTTCCATTAATATACCAATTTACTAATCTGGGAGTTGGTAATTTCTATTAAAGTGTAGAGCACTTACTGTCTGTAATGTTGCAGAACCTGACCATCTAACACATTTACCTACTTTCTCTTCACCCATTTTTAAACATAGTTACAATAGCCACTTGGAGGGTCAGAGAAAAGAATCTAGGACATATCCATAACAAGAGTGAGTCGTTAAGTGCAGAAGCAACACAAAAACATGACTTGAGAGCAGCAGGAAGTGCGGTAGCACATGACAGATAGAATCAAATCCATAGGTGAGTAAACGAAGGATAATGCCACAATTAGGTTAGTGTTGCATTTCAGCTTCTGCAACATTTAAAGTCCAAGCATTTTATTTCTATTGCTTTTTTATGACACCCAATCTGTCAGTCCTCACAACACTTTAGTCTGGAAATGACTTATTACCAGATGAAATGCACAGAAAATGAGTGAAAGGAGAAAATGTCAAGCTACCTACAGGGCAACACAACAGGATTTACGTGATCTGTGGTTACAATAAATATAGACAGAGGCAAACAAATTGCGCCTGACTATGCATACAAAACTCACGACCTCTCAATTTATTAAACAGAAGTTATTACTGTTTGCAGGAAAGGAGGTGATGTTCCTTGCCAGCTACATATGGCAACATATTTCTAGATGCTTGTTTTTATTTTTACCAATTACAGCTTAGGGTTGATGTGTGTATGTGTGTGTTTTCTTTTTCAAAAGCTAGTGCAGGTTGAGGTATTTTTCTAAAAACAAACATACACACCTGTAGTAGTGACCACATTTTAACCACAGAAACAATGTGATACAACCCATCAGGCTCCTGGATTCTACAGAGTTTCACAATGTTAAAACAGATTTGTACTCACATCTTACTTAAATAAAATGTCAAGTTGGTGTCTTCAGTCTTAATTTCATCCTTGCACATTGTTAATTCCGTTATGTCCATAATTACCACCTTCTTCACCTTAATCTCATGTTTCTGCTTCATTATGGACTAGTTTGCCTTAGCTTGTCCTCTGTGTGGTCTTTCAGAATTTTAGCAAGTATTGATTTTCCACAGCACAGTTCCCTCTCTTTCCAACACTACATAGTTAAGCTCATAAAACCAAACAAAAGAATTCCTTTGTAACTTTTTCCAGCATTGTTTGTTTAGATTTCTACGCATGCAATTAGTCTAGTTTCACGTAGCAGAAATTAAAAGATTATTCTTGCTAGAAACTGCAGAGACTGGGACTAATGCCTGCCAGAGACTGAGGCACCAGGTACAAAGTTTCAGTTTCGCTGAACAGAAATAACCGATCAGATTTGCTGCTCGTTTTAGATGCAAGCAGCAAACCAGGGCTTCCTTTTGCTTTAATCCCATCAACACTGGCATAATGCCACATAAGATAACATGTTAACAAGGCTCTGGAAGTTGAGGACTTTACACACAATAAAGCAGCAATTAAAAAATTGTGGAGATGAAGGAAACCAAGTGAGAACAGCAAGAACAAGTCAGGCCAGAGGCTTGTTGAACTCAGCTTACTATCTGGGACAGTGGCCCATGTGAGGTGCAAAAAGCAAAGAAGCACAAAGCAACTGAATGCTTCTTCTCTGACACACTCCTGAGGAGTGAGGAGACCTGCAACTCCAGAACTTCCCAAGGGAGCATAATCTGACTTACTAAGTAACTAGGTTTTCCCCCAGAAAAAAAATCTAATCACTTTTAAACCAAACTCTGCAGAATTATGGTAATATTGTAGAATTTCTTACATTTTAATGAATTTTTTTAATGTCAGCAAAGAAAGTCACTGGAAGGGACCACAGGTGGGCCACCAGCCACAGATTTCTGGCTTAGTCATTGTGGTTTATTATTGCTGTAACATCTAAAGAAGTCTCAGGAAAGTTAACGAGTGTTATGCTGAGAACTGTACCAAAATGTACAAAAAGAAGTGGCAACCTCTGCTCAATGAATTTGTGGCAGATAATGAGCCTAAGCAATGAAGTGTATTTATAAAAAAGTTACAGTGGTGATCAAAAAAAATTACATTGAAAGATATTTTTCTTGCAGTTCAACCTTACAATACTACCAACACTTGGGGATCTCCTTCAGAACATTTCATTCATTCATTCCAGTTCATTCCAGATCACGAAAACACAAGCATCTTTCTTCTTTTGAAAAACAGAGCATAGTGCTGCTAATAAGCAGATGGAGAATTTTTACAATTACTGGCTGCAAGTTTCATAAAAATTAAATCCATTTGCCGTTCTTCATTTAAAATGCATGGTAACAAAGCAACAGAAATTAGCATTCAGCGGTCTCTTAAATCATCCCTCCCTGCTCAAAATGAGAAAATAAACCACCACACACTGTATCACCAGCAGTCTGACTTTTTCAGCTCTATGATGACGACAAGGATCATGACTGTGTCAAAGGCGAATGATTTTTGTCTACATTATTACTTCTGACTGTTCAAAGCATCTGGAGCATGCAAAGCAGAGAGAAAACTTCCACCACCACTTTCCAAAATCCTTACAAATTAATTGATGGCAATTAACAGCTGAATATAGTATTTGAAAACCCTGTAACTCACATGCAGAGGATGTAAAAAGTTTTGCTTCTTCACAACCAAATTTTTGAAGTCACAAGCAACTTCTGTATTAAAAGTGCAGAAATTCTTAAAGTACCTGCAAAGTTATACACGTAACAAAAAATTATGTTGGGTACTTTATAATAATATAGTGCAACTCATCCCCCTCAAATCTTACTGTCATTCTTGCCTTCAAAAAGTGAGTTGTACCACAGAAGTGTGGCATAGAAGTTATGTTGCCTTCCAATCCTACATAAAATCATGTTCTAGTTTTCATTTCCATTATATTTGTTATTTACTTTCCCTTATTTCCCAAATTATGATTTCTTCCACTTTCCTCCTCTCAAAATCAACTATGATAACTTAAAAATTTATACTCAGCATCCACAAGGATGATCCATCAAGGAGATACGTGAAATATTTTTCACTTAGACTTACTAAAGTGATGAATCAACTCAGCAACTTCATTCTCAATAAGAGTGATACATTCAGGTTTCCTTTCTTCTTTTTTTTTTTTTTAATATTGAAGAAACCAAAGCAGAGATTTTGCCACACATTTTTCCTTGGAGTTCATTAGATTTGAGAACCATCAATATGTATGGGTACCATTTACCTAAAATTGTAAAGCCATGCAAAAAGAAAAAAACAAAACAATTCTCTGCCCTGTTTGGCAGAGAAAAAACTACATTTTTCCTCCAGAACTGCTGTGGTTAGTGCTAAGTTTTTAATAATGAAATGCTCTTCGAGATGAGAAAAGCATCACAGAATCTTTAAGTTGTAAGTAATGTACACTGCAGGTTAAAAATAATGTAAGGCAAAAACCTAGCTCTATTGCTTGCATAGGAAAACTAGACACAAGTGCACGTAAAGGTTACAAAGTAGAGGGGAATAATCACCCTCCTGGCATTTGTTTCAGACTTGTTTCATGTAAAAACATTGATTTTGTTGTTGCTTAAACTGACAGTCTTATCTATTGTCTGGTTCATTGCTTTTTAGCCATGAGAGCAGCAATTATGCCCTATTTTATTTCCTCATCCTAAATTTGTACCCTTCAAAAAGTCTACTTAACCTGATATTTTTTAATCCAGCATTCCACCCATGAACTATTTAAGAGAAAATACATCTCTCCTTCTCCAGTTACTACAGACAGAGGCTGATGACAGTTTCTTAGTCCGAAGAGCTGCTTTGGCGCTTCCTTTCCAAACCAGTAATCAAACACCATACAAAAACTCATATCTTTCCAACTCACCACAAATACCTCACATTATAAGGATTAATCTGTTGAGCTCCATAAAGGAGGAACAAGCAAGTCAAAGCTTCTCTAAAATGTCCTGGTATACAGTTATATAATCTGGTTTTACAAGCAGCTATGTAAAACTGTTACATTACTGTCCATAATATTATTTTCTCTGTACAAGTCTGCAAAGAACAGGCCAAAAGGCAACATGATGCTTTATCTGCAACTGTCACAAATAAAAGGGTTTTTTTCTAATTCTGCCTTTAAACAGAAAATACATTATTAGACTGCAGTATTTATTTATTTATTCTTTTTAGACAAGTAGTTATACTATTCTCCCATTCTAAAAGATACTGAAGTGCTTCATATCCTAGACAGATCACATTATTGCTGGAACATACCAGATTCACAGCTTGGCAACACCAATTATTTTTTTCACTTTCATGATGCTTCAATGTACTTCAACAAATGTTTATGTTAAAAAAAAAACCCAACATAGTGCTTTTCGAATTAGTCATAAAAATTAAAGATTTAAACAAAAAACCCCAAAACACATAAACAAAAAAGCCCAGACTTACCTTTGCACTTCTCCCTCATCTAATCAAGCAAATTAAAGAAATTTAGTCTGTGAAGCTCACTCCAGGGAAGCTAAATTCTTCTCTACACAAGTCTGGCTAGAGCCATCACCCTCTACAAAATCAGGCTGTCTCAAAAGCACCTCTCCTTCCCTATGTCTGTACAGAAAGCTTTATTAAAAACATGAGGTAAGCCTAAACTAGGCTACGTGAAAGAACCCTGCAGAAGCCACACAGAGCAGCAGGTGGTAGACAACTACAGCTACAAAGGGCTTTCACTGCACTGACCAAGTGGAGACTCATTTGCAACATTGTCTTTTGGTATGTGACTTCTCAATTGCTCTGCAGTGGAAGCACCAAGGGTGGTGATGGTAAAAAGGACAAAATTCATACACACTGAAAAGCCCACAGCACACAAACATGGGAATAGCTGTAGGGGAGTCTACCAAGGATCATTCTACCCCCTTACTTTTGTCTCCAACTATGATTAATGTCAGATGTTTAGGGAAGAGTTTAAAACAGGACAAGCATGCAGCAGGGCTGCCATAGAAGAGTCTTCCTGATTCCAGTTTGTGGCTACAACTAGACGGAAGATCTTTGTGTTTAATTCTTAACAGATTTGTCTTGTCTTCCTTGAGTTTGTCCAGTTAGTCTAGAACCCATGTAATCTTTCAGCATCTATATCATCCTGTGTCAAGGAGTTTGGCAGCTCATATGGCAGGATGAATCAGCTCTGTTTTAATGTTGAATCAACCTGCTAGTTTCACTTATGCCTCCTAGCACGAGACAGTACCCAGTCATTCGGTTTGCTTCTTATCTATTTATGAGGCATGGGTTTCTTTCATGCCCTCTCCACAGCAATCTCTTCATGAGGTTGAAGATTTCTATTCTCTAAAACTTTTTGCTCATACCAACTTGCTCTGAAGCTTTTCAAGTACCACTGCACCTTTTCTCATGTGAATGGAAAGACCAAAGCCACTATCCACAAGTACAGTTTGTGTGTAAACTTGAAAGATTCTCAAAGTTCTGATGTTTCTAGCAGAGTATTTAAAACCCAGAACAAACATCAACCCTTCTCATACGTGACTGTTTAGGTCAGGATGAAGCTGCTCTGCCCATCATGTTTGCCTTCACAAGCAGACAGTTCTAGTCTGGTTTTCTCACTTAGCTTTAATGCTCCCTTTCCCATGCACTGGAAGGTGTCAAGGTGTCTGCAAAACAGCAACAAGTTTGCCGCAATCAGTTTCTAAAGAGTTGCAATCAGATGGGAGTACTCGGTGGCACAAGACTAAAATGCTGTATTAGGAAAGACAGAGCCAGTGAACTGACACCAAACAATGTTCAGGAGAAGGTGAATGGGGACAAGTGAATGAAATAGTGACTGTGCTGAGGAGACAGAGTGGGAGGAGAACGACTGGGACTGAGTCAAAAAGAATGCCACTGTGCTGGGATTGAGCAGTGAATCAACAGTCATGCGCAACAGCTTCTCCATGTGTCCAGGAAGTTGGAATAACAAAGTTCGACTGAAGTTGTGAGTAGTGGGGAAGATATCATATGAAGTAACAATTTCATAGCATCTTTCCAGGGAGATTGAGGACAAAGATAAAAACAGCAGGTCGTCAAGGCTGTTGCCCTTGTCTGAAGGCAAATAATGTTATCCCAAAGGGGATAAAAAGGGATGGAGCAGCTGGCCTCTACACAAGAATGTGCTAACAGATTCCCACAGAGCAGGCAAAATCCTCTTTAACGTACTTTAACGTGTTACAGCTATGGAGTTAGAGACCATCTCCACAGAAAGGGTTAATCAGTCACCAGGTTGTTAGTCTGGAAACATGAGTGTCTTGATAACACAAGAACTGTAAATCTGAACTGTCATCTGCAGGTGATTCAGACGTTTGTATAGAAACTGTTTATCATAGAACATGACACAGACCCTGACAAACTGGATGTGAGAGGCATTACATTTTCACACCATCCCAGTCCCTTCTTATTGTCCCCATGAAAGTCATACCCTTGCCCAACAACACTTCATGTCTCCAAATTTCTCAAGGTCTATTATACTTATTCTCAGTTTTATTCCACTTGTTTTGCCCCCCTTTATTCCTCTCTTATCTATCCAACACACTTCCACACTGCAATGGGAGCCAGGAACAAAAGTCATGTTCCCCATCCCTTACCATCAAACTGCATTCTTTACAAGCTAAAGAAGCAGTTAAAAAAGAAAAAAAAAAAAACCAACCAAATCAACCTCAAAACAAAACCCCACATAACTGTCTTCTTCCATATATAGATAGGGAGGGAGCTTCATCCATTAAAGAGAAACACATTGGAAAAACCTCAGGAGTTTTTAATAACCCTGAGGTTAGTTTAGAATAGTTTCTAAGCTTTGGTCTTCCTTTGTTTTCTAAGATACTCTAAATTTACTTCTAGATCCTCACAATTCAGTAGACTCTACAAAGAGCTGCTACACAGTAACCCTTACTACAAAACGAACTTGCCTGTTTTGGTGAAAATTGACAAGAAACTCAATAGAAGATGAAGCCTAAATACTGGGATAGTTGGATGATTTTGGTACACCTCATGCTCTGTTGTACCAGAAATTGGATGACTTTGGACACATAGGTGTCTTACTTTGAAGCCATTTTATAGGCAGTATTACAAATGCATTTTTTTTGAGACAGATGCATGCCTTTCTTATTCTGCTGCCACAAACCTCAACACTAGTAAGATTCACTTGTGAAAAGATGGAAGCTGCAACTGCACTAGGAACCTTAAAATTACACGCAATGTTTTTCTTTTCCCATCTGGGTGCAACAAACATCCTTGGTAGTAAAAGAGAATTTTACTTTCCCCAATATATTTAGGTCCCTCTCCTGACACCATGAACTTTCAAAGTGGGTAACAGAACCCACCTCTACAAGATCATAAAATTATTTTTAAAGCACAGTGATAACCCACAAGGAAGACTGAACCAAAGGCTTTTAGAGAATTCAAGCCATTAGCCAATCTACTCTGTTCAGGTCTCCTTCCAGAACTACAGTATTTAGAAAGCACGTTTATAAGAAAGAGAAATTATTAAGACTGGTCCTATGCATCGCATTGAAGTTCTCTTCCCTTCAAAAACAATTTCCAACAAATTGAAATCAATCTCTTCTCCAATTTATCCTGAAGACTCCTGAGACAGTTTGGAAGACAAAGTCAGACAAATGAAAACTCAGCAGCTTTCTCACTGCGCTCACAACTTTTTGCAGAGCACAAAACTATTAGCAAATTATCCATAACAGCAAACAACAGAAAGCTTCATCAGAGGTGAGTAAATCAGCAAGACAAAAGCCTTTAATTTCCTATTAATGTTTTTAGTTCCTCTGGCTTTATCCTTTCTCTTCTTTCAAAGGAGAGCACTGCATTCCCAGCAGTGCATGCTCTACTCATCCCCAAAGCCTGTTCTGCTGCAGCACTAGGCAAGCTACCAACAAGAGACAGATGAGACCCTCTTTCTTTGCTCCATCTCTTTAGGTGGAGGTCAGGGCCCTGACAGAACAAACATTTACTGCTTTGCTTCTCCTCGTTAACTCCTGAAGATCCTATGTGGTGTGGTCAAGAGCCATGCTCCAAGAGAGGTGCCAGACCTGAGGAAATGCAGATGCCTTGTGTGGCATGCAGCTGCAGGAAAGCTAACACAGGCCTCTTGAATCTTGTTTAAAACACCAGGCAGGATGTAGGAAGACCCCAAAGAGAGGAGCACTCAATACATGGATGCCAAGACTGCAATGCTGTCAGCTGCACTTAAAGTTGTTGCTCTCCAGATCTGTGTAAGAAAAAATACAAGGCTCAGCTGAAGCCTTAAGTTAAACAAAGCAGTGGGGTTGGATTAGTGTTCACAAATAGCCTGGTGCTTCAAACAACATAAAAACACACTCTGGGAATGACAGCTCAGAGCAGCAAGGTCTAAAGTCTGTTTATGTCAGTGTCATAGGTGCTGTGATGTATCAGATTTCATACATCCAGAATGTGGTACACAGAAATCTCTGCTAAACTTAGTAAGTCAACCAGGAATTTCACAAACTAGGCACAAAGAAGCACAGCTACCTCAGTGACATGGTGAATCATCTACAAAAGCACCTGTACATATGAAAACAGTGATCAAAGATGCTTCCTTCAAAGTGGGCATCACAGACTTCAGGCATTTTTACACCACCAAAAATACACATAAAGTGTATCAAGGTGCTCATATGACTGTGTCCCTCTTGAGGAGAGTAATGAGCAAATTCAGCTACACTGATACTTGAGCCTCTGTGTCCCAGAATTATAAAGAAAAATAGTCCCAAGATAATTTAAACCATCAAAGCAGGGAATATATGAGCCAGTTAGGTATTAGCTGAACTAGTGTCACCAGTCCTGTTTTAAACTTAATGGGGTCATTGTTTAACTACAGACTGAAAAAAAAAAAACCCTAGCTATAATACAAATAGCTACAGCACATTCAGAAATACCCTGTTTCCTATTCTGATAATCTGACCAAATAATGGAAACAGAAAGTTGGGAGGGGAAATATTGTCTGTGACTAAGGAAAAAACTTCAAGGCTTGATTCCTGTATCAGAAGATGCAGAGACATCCCTGCATATGGGATGCAGCAGAAAGCAGCTGGTGTGCAGGTTCAGTTTTATCTGGTCATTTAGGTATAAATCCTTCCACCCTGCAGGTATGAATGCAAAAGATGTCTGTTTCTGTACCACTACTGACTTGCAATCTGCTGACGTGTAGGCCTTGCCTAAAAGGCCCAGCTGAAGAGTCCTGCTAGAAAGAGACCAGTTCTACCCAGAAAAGTAAGGTCCCTGTTTTTGGAAAGACAAGGAGGACAGAGAGGAGGAAGAGAGAAGGATGCTGCCCAGACAGGTTATGCTGTCTACATCCTCCAAGTTTTCCAGGATCCAACTAGATAAAGCCCTAAGCAACCTTGTCTGACCTTGCATCTGAGACTGTCTCGTGCAGGCTGAACTGGAGAAATCTTGAAATTGTTTCAAATCTGAATTATTCCATAAAGTACACATTATTCTGTAAAGTATTTAGAAATAATTGTGAGCTTGTGGGTATTTTGTATATATTCAATATATACAAAATACCCACAGCAATGAACTGACAAAAGTAAATGCTTGCAATAACATAGTCATATCATCACCCTTTATCCATGTTAAGTCATCAGTCTGACAGGATGACACAAATTCCATTTACCATAATAATGATTCCCTACCTTGAGATAACCTGCTTTAAATTCTGTTACACAACAACAGTTCTAGACTCAATTCTAATTACCAAGCCAATGTTAGTTATAATTACCATTTTAATGGATCAAGAAAGCCAGGACACATAACCAAGTCCAGAAATAACAGCAAATCTTGGCCTGCTCATCTTTTAAGTGACCTCTTCAGAATTTCACGTTGAATCCCCCTCAATGTAACGTCACAGAGGGACAGATTTTGTTTTGAAGGCTTTTTTTTAAGAGCCAAATTAAGACAGTAATAAATCCATGAACCAAACAACTGAATGAACCTTAATTTGAAAGATCAGAAGGCCTCAGGTAAAAGACACAGACCTACATATATCCATGCAGGAAGGACTTCTAAAATAATGTGTTCTTCACTCAGGGAAAACCCCAAAATAAACCTTTTGCACAACACTAAAATAATTTTTGCACAATATTCAGTATAACATCAGATCACCCACTGTCAGGGCATACAGACTGCCACATAATAGAGAGCTGAGAATGTGGTAGGGATTTATTAAAGAGTTTTTAAACACATAACACATGGCAAATCTCTTTTTCAGTTGTCTGTCTTCATTCAGCGTAATAGTTTGGGAATATTACCACTCTCTATGTATTCCAGTCCCTACCAGGTGCCTATGAGAGAGACAGAGAGAGATTTCTTACAAGGACAAAGGTGAATGGATTCATACTGAATCAGGGCACCTTTAGATTAGATATTAGGGAGAAAATCTCTACTGTGAGGGTGGTGAGACACTGGAACAAGTTGCCTAGAGAAGCTGTGAATGTCCCACCTCCGGAAGAGTTCAAGGCCAGGATGGAGCTTTGAGCATCCTCATCCAGTGAAAGGTGATGCCCATGACAGAGGTTTGGAACTGGATGATCTTTAATTTTCCTTCCAACTTAAACCACTCTATGGTTCTAAGATTTATGGGGAACAAACCCTTAACCATGTGACATTTTGATGAATTTTCACCCAAATCAGAAATTAAGATCAGCAGACAAGTTATTCATTGAACTTATTAGTGTGCTATGCAATAAAAGAGATCTGCTGTAACCAGATAAGCTTTATTCTTGCCACGTAGCAAATACGTAAGACTAATTCCTCACACCATTCTGGGATAAACCTCAGTTGTTCCACACATAAACCAAGCAAATCTGGCTACCCATCAGAAACAGATAAAGTGAATTTAACATACAGGACACAAAGAGAAGACTATACTCTTGTAAGATACCAAAATTATATACTCCATACAAATGCTGGCCTGCTTTAAGGGATTAAGTGTTTTGAGGAAGGGCTCAAGTGGGGATGATGATGCCAGTCAGTGCACAGGGTCAGAGAAAGCTCCTAGTTTCAGAGGCAGTGTGGAACGAGAGAGGAATTTACCTGTAAGAGCACATGTTTCCATTTAATTCCCAGCATTTAAATATTTGTAAGTTTAATATAATTAATAGATAAGCAGTTCTTACAAAATATGGAACTTCAGCTCATGAGACAAAAAGTCTCTTCGCAAGTTTGGCAAAAAGTGGCCACTACCAGTGCATAAAAATAGGGAGTTTTTAAATTTTGAAGTGATGACATGGTGCTCTTCTGGAAAACATGTACGCTGAAAAACTAACATTAATGGCTGATCTTTATTTTAGTACCATGTTCTCCAAGAAAAAAGTTCCCGATGGTATCCACCACTGGCAACTGGAAGTCAAGGAACTGTAAGAATAGAACCATCTGGGATCACCTTGGCAGATCTTTGTCCTGCACCATCTTTAGCAAAAATTTAACCACTTATAGGTCAAATGAAAGCTAACAGAAAACAACTCTCATCCCCTAAAAATAGCCAAAGGAAAGAGAAGCATGGTCCTGCCATATCTCGCACATGCTTTCTTCAAAAATTCTGAAGACAAAAATTAGCTGCTCACCACAAGGCCAGTCTCAACTTGCCTTCCTCATTATCCTCTATCAAGCAGCTTTACACATCAGAAGTGGATAGTTGATAGGAAAGACACAGCTCAGGGACCTGGAACATAAACTGGGTCGTGACAGCAGCTTTACAGCCTACAGATAAGCAAGAGTCTTATCTCCCAACCAAAACAATACGAGAAGCTTTTCTATGCACTTAATTATCACTGAGTAGAAGTAATTTTTAATTAGATCTACTAGTATATAAGGGAGGGGGGGAAGCCATAGTTACTAATCTTCTGAGATTTCCCAGCAGAAACCTAATACACTCCTACCAAGAGTAAATACTACCATGAAGATATTTTGGCAGTAATCCTAAACCTCCAGAACCTCTTGGTATTTGGCATATTTTGAAGTGGGGTAAAATAAATTTCATGGTCTTTTGATTATCCACACACTCCATTAGATTCTAGATATTCAGTAAATACCACAAAAATTACGATATATCAACATTTGGCTTTTTTTCCCTTCCCTCACCATGAACTAGGCCACAAAATTAACAGGCCTTTTTAAAGAATACTCATACAGCAAATGACCGCCTATAGTGAATAGTGCTTTTCTCTTCTCTCTTGGAAACCTCTCAGCTTGCTTGCAGTTTTTTTCTAGCAGTTTTTTCCTTGGAAGACAGCATATCCCAAATAAAGCAAAACAAAGACTGCAGCAGGCAGAGCAATCACTGGGGATTTACCCTCCTGCATACACTGAATTCCCAGAAGAAAGCTTCCTGGTGAGGGTGACCACCCAGCAAAATTTCTACAGTGTGGCACTCCAGCTGGGACGGGGGAAGGAGAAATCTGTAAAGACAATGTCAGTTTCCCGATGTACCCACATCTTTTGTACTAGCATAACCATTCTGGTTAGATTGAAAAACTTTTTATTACACTATGGTTGCATCCCAAAAAACTCTCTCATGAGCATCATTAATATGAACGTGTCTCATTACATTCATCCAATTTTCCATGTACACTGGGATAAGTCATGCTGGTGTAATAAAAACAGGACAATTTTACCACTTGCATAAATCTCAATTCTGTTTTCACAGCTTTATGCAGACCATGCAATCTCTTCTGATGCTGCAGCCTGGGACTTGGGCTACATAAAATAAGTTCTACAAAACCTGAAAACACTTGACTAACCCTTGCTGAACTCTGAGCTACAGATGCTAGAGTGGGACTGACACCCACAGGAGCCTGACAAGAGCAGGGTCACACGTGTTGCCACAGCCAGACCCGCTGTTTCACAGAATCAATTAGGTTGGAAAAGACCCCCAGATCACAGAGTCCAACCTATGACCAAACACCACCATGTTTAACTAGACAATGGCATTAAGTGCCAAATCCAGTTTTTCCTTAAACACCTTCAGAGATGGTCACTCCACTCCTTCCAATGTCTGATCACTCTCTCTGTGAATAATTTCTTCCTGATGTCCAACCTGAGCCTACCCTGGTCCAGCTTGAGGCTAATTTCTTTTGTCTCCTCGCTTCTTGTCTGGGAGAAGAGTCTGACCCCACCTGGAACAGCCTCCTTTTAGGTGGTTGTAGAGAGTGCTGATGTCCCCCCTGAGCTTCCTTTTCTCCAGGATAAACACCCCCAGCTCCCTCAGCTGCTCCACATAAGACCTGTGCTCCAGACCCTTCCCCAGCTCCGCTGCCCTTCCCAGACTCACTCCAGCCCCTCAGTGTCCTTCTTGTGGTGAGGGGCCATGGACATGGCCCTGTCCCACCCTCCAGCCCCAGCAAAGCAGCAACCCTGGGATGGGGCTGATTCCTGGGAAACTGGAGGCTGCTCTCCCTCCTGTGCGACTGGGACTCCCTATCACGCTCACTCGCGACCATTTGGATACAGAATCGATACAAAAGCGAGTTTTAATAAGGCTTTAATCCACCTCGCTAACAGCCTTCCCCCACGGCCCCGGCGGCCGAGGTTCCCGGGCCTGCGGTGCCTGGGCCTGCGGTGCCCTCTGCCGGGCTGCTCCAGCACGGATCCCCGGCTGCTCCCGCCGCTCTCACTCACACCCGCACCTCCTCCGGCCGGTGTCTCTCGGCTACCAGGCCAGTGCTGCCCCTTCCCCCCGGCTGCCCCTCTGGCGGTCACAGCCCGGCCCCTCCGCTCTGCCTGCCCCGGCTGGGGCCTCTCCGCCGCATTCCGGGAAGTGATGCCGGCGCGGGGCTCCCTAGTGCGGCACCAGCCCCCAGCACCAGAGACGGTAAATCACAGAATCACAGGGTCAGTAAGGCTGGAAAAGACCTCTGAGATCATCAAATCCAACCTCTGAACAAACACCACCATGTCAACCAGACCACGGCACTAAACACCACGTCCAGTCTCTGCTTGAACACCTCCAGGGACAGCGAGCCTGCACAGCCCATTTCAAATGTTACATTGGCTTAGGGTACTGTCACATCTCAACTCTTTTCACACAGGTCATTTCGCTACAAAATACTAAATAAAGATCTATAGTTGACATAGAATTCTTCTCTAGAAAGAAACTTAGGTTTTCTGCCATAAAAAAAAAAAAACAAAAGACGCTACCACATCTTAGCCAGTAAGTTACAGTTCTTACTGCTTTCCCTTTCTGGAGCTCTGCAATCCTCATCACAGCATGCAGTCCTTTACCTCCTCATGCTCTGTTCCCAGCACCTGAATTTTTAGTCCAAATCTCCAAGTACTAAAGAGAAATAGGAAATAGTCTCTCACCCACCACACTACAGGAAATTTGGGTACCAGTTTGTCTCAGGCAGCCAGAGGCTGTAGAGAGTCCAGATGATCACATCTCAGGTGAGAAACCCACCCACCTGATGACTCTTTGCACAACACACTGAAATACAAGAAATTCTATTTTAATGTAAGAACAAGCTGCTTTACTGAGAGGGTGACCAAGCACTGGCATATGTTGCCCAGAGAAGTTGTGGAGTCTCTCCTCTTGGAAATACTCAAAACCCAACCAGACACAGCCTGAACAGGCATCTTCAAAGCTGCTCTGCTGTGAGCAGAATGGTTTGACTAGGCACTCTCCAGAGGTGCCTTCCCACCCCAGTCATCCTGGGATTCAGTGACCACACTACCAAGCTCTGTGTGAGGGGCACTGCTTGGTTTTGAGGTTTGGCAGTCAAAGAAAATGCCTTGAAATTCTTGTGTACAGAATTCCTTCTGAAAAGATAAGGTCAGCAAAATCCTCACACTGCCCCAATTCAAATGCAAACAAATACAAATACATTTCATAATTATAGCAGCAGCTTTTTTTCTGAAACTTAGAACAGTTTCTCACCTTACAAAGCTCATCATTCTCCTCTTTGACAGGCAGAGAATTAGTATTTGTGCAAGAGTCCGAGTCTGATATCTCTAGTGAGCCGTCCTCTTTTTCTGACCCATCACACTGATCGGTGGAATCAGTATCCTTCTCCCAGTCAATGACCTTTAATTCATCTAAAATAGAATATTGGTAAAAAGAGTTTTTCTTTATCACTATCTATTATAAGCATGAAGTCAGAGTAATACTACAGCTATCCCGAACTTGGGGAAAGAACTGCAACGTTTTTTTTTACCTATGTTCAACTGATCTTTATGTTTAAGTATTTTGTGTCTCATAAAAACTAAAACTTACTAGCCAAAAATATTCTGTGAGGAAGGGTAAAAATTACATACATACAAAAAAGATTTCAAAGTACTGTCTGCAGAGAGGCAGTACATTTATCTGCACAGTTAGGTAGGGTGTTCTTTTTAGTTTAGCTATTATTAATTTTTCCATGGTTTAGTTAGGGGGCTTTTTTGCCCAGTTGCATTAGATTTTCCAAGTGTACTCGTTCAGAATTAAGCATTCTAAGCAAATGGCTTAATCAGTGTTAATTAACATCTGCTATTAGTAGTAACCCTCACAAAGGAATGAAAAAGCTAGTTGAAATGGTCACCTCCTAGAACACCATGCCTGAACACACAGATCTGCAAATCCAATCTCTGAGCACATCAAAGAGAGAATTGTTGAGGACAAGTTAACAGAAACAGGCATAAGGAAAGATGGAGGTAAAAAAACAGCAAATAAAAAAGCCCCAAACAAATCCATGATGCAACAGCAATAAACAAAATGATGCAGACAGAAATGCAGAACTTTTTTTCCACCATCCTCAGGACCATGTGGTATTTAATGCAACTCCAAAAGTCCGTTTGTAAATCCAAGGATCTATGGAAGGGAGGGAAACCTGAGCTGCAGTAGCACCATCACAATCCTTTAGGTCCAAATGCCACAAGGTACTGAGAGGGATAATTTCAATGTGTTTTCTATAAATAAGCATGTTCAAAGGAGAAGGGACGAAATCTTTTGGGGGAGTTGCTTTT
The DNA here is from genome assembly GCA_034509425.1 of Eopsaltria australis. Classification (NCBI taxonomy): domain Eukaryota; kingdom Metazoa; phylum Chordata; class Aves; order Passeriformes; family Petroicidae; genus Eopsaltria; species Eopsaltria australis. Next base: position 6,186,467 of record JAVTVJ010000001.1, read on the forward strand.
TTTGCTTTTGTAAATGTCATATTTCTAACACTGGAATAGTCATGTACAGGGGAGAGGCAGCAGAGAAAGAAGGCACCTGTACAATGCTCCAGGCATCTGTACATATCCATGGAACAGTGGCAGTACCTTCTGTACTTGGCAGTGCTACTGTAATCTAAATTACTAGTTTCTGCATTGAACTTTCAAACTCTGAAGTCACCCAGACAAATAAACACACAGCTATAGTGCTGCCTCCTTTTACACACACAAATGCATTTCTGACTATGAGGAAGCTTCATCAGAAATTTGAAACACAGACATCAGCAACCAGGTTAGCACAAAGAGGTTTCTCTTGACGCTGTATGACAAGCTGCATGCAACTTGTGACAATACTATTAATTCCTTGATTAAATACAAGGCAATCTGTTTTATCTTGTCACACTGAAGTACTGACACTGTGCCTTTTGTGAACTTCACACAAAAGGGAACATCTCTTTAAAAATACTTTTTCCTTACTGTCACCACACCTACAACTGTACCTATATATGCACACACACATACATAGAGGCACACTATGTACAATGCTAAAATTAGTCTATCTCATGGTTACTTCAAAAAACATGGAAATTACAGTTCTTTTATTCCCCACTGCTTTCAAGATGCTTTGGGGTTTAGAAGAAAAACATGACAATTATTGGATTTTCTCAGTAACCTTCAAGCAGATACATAACACATCAGGGTTTCTTCAATTGCATAGAGAAACCAAATTTTGCTATCTTACAAGCATAAAAATATGTCTGTGTATTGTCTCTTAAAAAAAAGAAGAGGAAGATTAAGTCTGCAGGATATACTTGCAGGGGACAAGTGAATGATATTAATGGTAGGTTACAAAAATTCCTGGTCAGCAACAGATTGCAGTTTAGAAAATGAACAGCCCTTCCTTTTCCCAAAGAAGAAAATTACTAGGCGTTACAAAAGATAGCCATCAGATATGTCAATGACAGTGTCATATAGATGATAAAAATAGAAAGGAGGAAGACTTTGCACTTTTATTTTAAACCTAAGGAGCATATTTAACCAGTGTCACACACAAAACAAAAAGTCATCCGTCAACCCATTTGCTCAGCTCACAGCAGTGTTTGAATGCTTTGCCAGTCATCCAGGATCCAGTTTAACTGTAATATTTCAGATCTAGCTGAAGTATTACAAAGTAAACCTATTTTTACACTGAAAAGACTTCCTAACAAATTCTAATGCAACTTACACATTATCCCAATTCATACCTTTATAATAGAGCATACAACCAAAGATTTTTCTGTCTTCAGCTGCACTTTTTAATCAATTTCTCTCCCTGGTGTAATTTCCTGCCCCAAGAATTAGAAAGGAAGTTCAAAGAACTAAACTCATGGCTATTCACACAGTGCAGCTAACAGGGGAAGCAAAGAATACTGTGTTCCAAAATGAAAATGCATGCCACAGAAGACGATGCTATCTGCAGCTGCAAAGTCTGCCATATCTAGTCAAGAGGTGCAGACAACTCTGCTCCTCTACTCCAAGGTTTAAAGTTTTTGTACATAATTTATACTAAGAGCTTACTCTGTACCCAGATGAAATTTATAAAAAAAAAAAAAAGAAAAAAAAAAGAAAAAAAAAAGAAAACCCTACAACTGATCCAACCAAAATAGGAATGGATCATGTCATTTTGTCAAAATGACCTCAAGAATGTTTTCATTACAGCACCTGAAATTGATGGAAGGTTTCTTGTTAAATCTTGCATTTGAACTTACCTTCACTACTTCTGTCCTCTACCAATAAATCATGTCTGCTAGGCGATTCCTCTGTTTTGGAAGTGTCACTTTTTTTGCTCTGCAACCTTGGAGTTAATGTTTTATTTCCATCATCTGAAAAATCACTGCCACTAGAGGTCCATATTATGTCCTCAGCTTCCTTAGAGCTTTCAGCAGCAGCAGCTCCTATGAAAAAGTATTGCAAAGTGTTAGATTGTTACAGAAATGCAGTTTTGTTAAATTTAAAAGTATTAAATATTAAACTGTACTATTTTTTAATGGGCAAAATTCTCAATTATTTTACTAGGCATCAGAGATTAATACTGAAGCATTAATTCACATGTATTTCTTACACATACATGCATTATTTTCAGTTTAGTTCTCCACAATAAATGCTAATACTTCATTTTGTATGAGGCTACCACTGTGTCCTTCAGCAGTGAGGACAAGTCATGACTGCCTGACATTTACTCCCCCTACACACAGTCCTAACACTCCTCCACTCCCCCGCATGTGCCCTTGTAAAATGTTAAGTGGTTTAAAGAGAGACTGTCCTTAGAATTCTGGGTTTGGGAGCTCTCTGACTTTATCCAATAAGTAACAAAGGAATAAAATTATTCCATCAGTAGATACTACTCTCCAGTTTTCTCCTGAGAAGAAAAAAGGTAACTTCTCAGGTGCTGCAAAGAAAAGCTGTTGTGTTTCTGAAGACATTTTAATTCAAAATACCTTTCTGCATAATTTTTAATCATAAAAGCAAAGTGAAAAGGATTCATGCTTAGGATGGAGCATACAGAACTAAGAATCATAGGAAGACAGAATCTTCCACTTCCTACCACTACTAAAATCTTGTAAGTAAATGTGAATTTAGACAATTACTGAGGATTTGGAATTAGGCAGAAGGGCCCAGAAGAGAAAAACACAACCAGATCTCCTCTGGCAGCACAGAGAGATTCTTCTTAGAAATCTAGAAAAGCTAGAGCCCCAGAAGGCAAAGAAAAGTGTCCAGTAGGTCACCTACTTACATCCAACAGAAGCAGCACAACTGCTGGAGCAAGCAGAAATACAGACTGCAGAATACCACCCCCTCTTTCTTTCCTTTCCTCTGGATTCAATAAAACAGGAAAGAACTAGAAAGAGTCAGTAAGTCCTCCTCCTCTTTATTTTGCCTAGAGTTCTTTTTTTAAATGACCATATTAAGCAACTCAAGGGTATACAGAAGACTGTAAAAGCAGAAGGTTGATATAATTCTGTTTTTCCGTCTATTGCTCATATTTACAAAACAGGTCTTCTCTCATGCCTGCTTGTCTGTCTAGAACACAGAATAATTTCACTTTCAATCTATACAGCTAAGGGCTATTTTTCATTCCCTCCTAATAAAAATGTCAAGGATTTAAATATCCCATCTTTGTTGTAATACACACCATATACACCATTAGTGATGCTTCTTTTACCTGCTCAAAAGCAATAGCTGAGTGCCTGCAGCTTTGCAGAATAAATTTCTGGCACTCTGGGTGAATAGAAGAGCCCAACCACAACAGCTAGAGACTGCATGACTTATCAAAATTAGCTTCTAATTACAGTAACAGAAGAAGAAAGCAACCAGTATTTTGAGCCAAGTTCTACCCCAATACAGGACAAAATAAAGTAACAATATTCTGACATTAACATGAAATAACCACAACATACTAAATGCACTTTCAGCAGATGTTAACAGTGGTCCAAGATGCTTCTTAATCCTGGATTTCTTATTAGAAGGCCTCTGGGACTATATTAAAAAGAGACAGAGATTTAATCACTAAGACATTAAAAATAATTTAAACATGTATCAATATATTCAAAGCGATTGTTACTCACCCACTGAAGCTCAGCAGAACAATGTCAAATTAATTTTAAAGTCTTTTACAAGACTGTAATGTAACGAGGTATTAAAGCATGAGAACAGTAACATAAAATCTGAATTTTCATAGATTTGCAAAATACAAACTTTCTGTGACCATGACAAATCACACATGACCGTGAGAAGAAGAGCCAGTATTTTCAGCACTAAAATGTCAAAAGTGGGTAGTAACAACAAACTGGATCAAGCATGTGCCCTGTTGAAAAGTTACAGAAAGAAGTACTTGGTCACCCTGTCTGATTTTACTATATCCCACAAGATATACAACACTGTGACTACTCAGTACCAGAAGAAGAAACTGAAAAGCAGCTTGGGTCAGCACAAAATACTCTTCATTCAGAGCTGGCTGATCGAGCAGGATTTTCTACATGTAATTCACTACTGCAAACACATTATTTAGGTCTAGCAAAAAACCTTCAGATGCAAACTACAGTATTTTTGTTCCCTATTTTTTAGGAAACTTAGCACTTCATTCCAAATGTCAAATTACTTTTGCATCCTTCAGTGTATTATTGAAATTTTCTAAGTGATAAGCGCAACCTAGAACACAACATATTAACATATGCTCAGTGAGTTACACTAACAAGTTACACTAACAAGTCCAATGTGTATGTAACTGTGCTTTCCATTTTTTGTCTCTGACAGTAGCAACAATACCCTGTTATTTTGGGAACAACACAAAAAAAACAAGGCGACATCTCATTATTCAGTCAAGCGTGGAAATTCACTGTCAGTTTGCATCTCCTTATTGTACCACTAAGGCAGCATTTTACCTCCAGCACTGAAGTGCTCCGAAAACCATCCCCACACCTAAGCCATGCATTGGAAATCGAAGCAGCAGACACTGATGTCCTGACATTTGACTTTTTCAGATGTAGGGGTGTCTCATCTGGAAATGGTGTGCATTCTGCATTCCAAAGTCTCTTCCGCTAGAGAAAGGAAAAGCAAACCCATTAAAAACACTGTAGACATAATCAATTTCACTTACTCTACATTGCCCCTAGTATTTTCTAAGTGCTCACAAACAAATTCCAATTTTTAATGAGCTCGGGAAAAGTCTCAAACATTTGCAAGCATCTTTTATGCAGCACTAAATAATAACACCACCACCAATGTCAGGGGTAAATTAAATTTTTGGTAAGTACACTTTCTGTTGGTCTAAATTACATCTCGTAGTACCTGATAGCTGCCCAGTGAAGATGAAAATGTTATGTTACACAGGAATAGCTCAGTAGAATACACTTTAAATAATGCCTTCGAAGTCGTACTTAATCTAATTTGTTTATGCAGGAGGTCAAACCCAGTATCACTATACAGTTCACCATTAAAAAATAACCCCAGACTCTTTCAGCTGTAAGAATTACATTTATTTTCATAACCATTTCCCCATCAAAAATGTTGCCTTCCCCTTACATGGGATGGCGGAAGTCATTTGGATTATTAGATAAGTCACGAAACAGGATGCTGATTAGCATCTAGTGCTAATTTAATGCAAGAGATTGTAACATCTGAAAATAGCTGAAGATGAGAGAATTGCCTGTTATCACATCCAAAGCTATCTCTCAGATTCAACACCAGTTTACACACAGAAACTGAACTTGAGCACGATAAACATCTTATCCTACTGTGCTACTGAAACTTATCTTAGAAAAGACTGACTCTGTCATCTGTCTGAGTACGTCTGTCTTCTTCTGATATACCTTCTCTTGAGCCAGTACAGTTCCTACTTGTAATTAATTAATACTCCAAAGTTAAGTTAATCAGCACACACATTTTCTTCCAGGCTGGTCAATCAAGACTGTAACATGCACGTCAAACATACGCACAACAAAAAACCAAAAAGCAGAATCATAGAATATCCTGAGTTGGAAGGGACCCACAAGCATCACAGAAGCCCAACTCCTGGCCCTGAACAGCCCCAAGGATCACACCATGTGCCTGAGAGCACAAGCATTTGGCACTTTTTGTCCATTTTGTAAATGGCAATGCATATTTGTTTTCCATAGGTTTTTTCACTGCTCTTGAGAATGAAACAAGCAGTTTCCAAAACTGTAGAGTGAGCAGCATCTTACTTCACCCCTCCAGTCACACAGTCCTGCTGTGCACGATAAGACAGAGCAAAACAAATGCACTTTGCATTTCCATTGCCGGTAACTGATCCTGCTAAGAGCCTCTTCTAAAACTGCAGGGGATATTTACACCTCAAAGCAACTACTCATTTTCACCAAAGTCAAACTGTCTCCATAACTACTCCCACAGATATATGAAAGGTACAATCTTGAATCTGATGTGGCATTAAATCCAGAATCAACAGTGTTTTAGTAAGGACACAATGTCAGGTAAGGAGACTACAGCAGTTTACAAGAAAGGTCAACATTACGACACAAAGAGAATTTAAACACTTGCTTCCCTCCCGGTGAAGATGCTGGCCCAAGCCTTGATAGCCCAGAGTGCTTAGACAGGAACCTCTACATTGGGCTGTCCTCTTGGCAAGTGTTTCTGCTGGCTTTTAACCTTAGTCAGTGCTGGGAATCTTGCTTATATGTCTGGTTTTGTAGTTTCTAGAAGATTTTGAGAGATACATTTTGCAGACAGACTTACAGCATCAAATACAGTTCATCTAAGCTTATTTCTTGAATGGGATGCTCCAGTTTTGAGGAACACGTGTGTGCCACCAGCAGCACCATAGCTTGCAAACAGGTCTACAGGACACCACTTCTGATGGTCAGTTAAAAGCAGAAAAGGTTGCCAAGAAGTGGAAAAGAAATGCACATAATTGCATGCACAAAGAGTTGCGTGAGACAGGCTTTGTAACATACTTATACTGTTATCAAGCTTAATGAACATAGAACTAGGGAGTTACTCTCTTTTAAGTCTCTCGTTCATGTTATTCTTGAAATCATGACATTTCCTGACAGACAGCAAACCTCACTTTCTCTGTACTGTGGAATATGGAGCAAGAAAGACGTAAGAGGCAGGGGTTGAACAGCTGAATGTGGCAGCTGAGACATGGCCACTGCTGCACAATTGCCACGGTTTGGGAAGGGAACACCGTACAAAAATCAGCAGGATAAAGGTTACATGTTAATTCCTCCCTAAGTAAGAAGGGTTAGAGTGCAAAAAGAAGGGATATGCTTACAGGCAACAAGGCTAAGAAACAGACTGAGTAGAAGAAATAGCTGCATTTATGCATAGATGGTTACACTTCTATTTAGAGTGCAATGTGAAGTTGCACTGGAAGTGACTTTTAAACAACTGAAATTCAGAGAACTAGACAGTCATGGCTGTGACAGGCAAAAAGGCTTTTATAATTAATGACTTAACAGCAGAAGAGTTTTATTTAATCTTGCACTTCCTTAGCCTGACCAAAGGTAGGGCAGCTCAGGTTTTCAGAGCAGCACTACAGAGCGGTCTCAGAGCAGGTGGTTCCATGACAAACCAGAAATAACTGGAGTCCCCTCTTCCCCTTCTTTCCGAGCACTTGGCACTCTCCAGACTCTGTGTAGATGCAGCAATGATGAACCAACCAGTCAGAAAACTTCTTTGGGAAGATGCACTTCTTACCTACAGCTGGTGCAGCAGCAGCAGAAAGGATACAAGGATCAGTGGGACCAGTCCAGGCGCTGCTTGACACTATAGCAGCTTAACTACGACCTGATGAACCACCAGTACTGCTCACAGTTCTGGTTAATTAGCTCTTTGTTTCACCATGCATCCTGCTCCCCAGATTCAAGAACATCTGAGAGTTTCTGCTACCACCACACAGAAATTTATAGCCGCTACAATCACTGAGAAAACCTAAAAACTCCCCAAAGTTCCAAACCAAGAAAGTAAAGAAATACACCCTTTACATGAGATATTCCTCAGCTACTGCAAATTCTGGCAGACTCCACTTGGAAGGAAGCAAAAGAGAAGGACTTACAATTGTTGATATTGACACCAGTGGCTTTGAGTTAGTGCTTTTAATACAAATATCTCGCCACCATTTCCCACATTCTAAATCACTTTAAAAAACTGGAAAAAAAAGAAACCCTAGAGACAACTACCCCATCCCAAACTCCTTGTCCGTATCAATCTCTCCATATAAACACCTGATGTGAATTCAAGAAACTGGATCTACGGCTTCAATCCACAATTACTGAAAGGACCTGGGAGCAGGTGCAAGGGAACTGAGAGCAGCCTGCGGGGCCTGTTTGGCTCTTTGCCTTCAGACACAGTGGAACAGTGCCAATGTTGGGGACAGCACTGTCACTCTTCCCCTGCAAAGCAACCTTGGCACAGGGGGGTAGTGTCCAAGGACTTCTGCCACAGGAATACATCTGCTGGCATGCAGAAACAGCAAGTTTTAAAGGCTCTTTGCTGCTGCTCCAGCCTGCTTCAAGGCAGCAGAGAAACTAACATTTTAAGAGACTTACTTCTCAGGAATAAATATTTATAATTAAGCTAATCTGAAGGCTGTGCTGTTCCCAAAGAAATGCAGCAACAATTGTGAGTTCTTTTAATCTTGAGTCACAAGGTTAATCATCTTTGCTTTTAATCTGAAACAGAAATGGGGCACACAAAAAATAACTTGTGTAATTTATTGAAGGAATGCATGAAGTGTCTAGAAACAAGGTACTGGAATTAAAAAAAAAAGTCATAGAATCAGGCTCAAAAGAGCTAGAGCATGTAGACCTGGCGTACATAATAAATCAAGATTTATTACTAAACAGAGTCAGACAAAGAACCATGTAAATTGCATTGTCAGAAGCCAAAATATGACCTCTGAAATTTTGAGTTAAAAAAGGGAAGGCTAGGATAGCTACCTCATATAGAAACTGCCTTTACCTCTGCTCACAAAAGCATTGCATTTTGTCTCTGGAGCAGTTCCTTCTAAATGAGTGAAAAAAAAAAATGAGTTACTCATGTTGGCATTAGTGGAATTGAGACCAAGCCCTCCTCATAAAGGGCAGGGCAAGCAAACCTTACCCCATCACTCCTTTAGTTATTTCCAGTGAGATAAAGGTATGTCAGCCCACATGGGTGCAGGTGGGAGGAAAAGGGAGGCACACTGAAAAAACAGTGAAAATGCATAGTGACTACACAACAGACTACTGCAAGTGTGGGGCTGGGGTGTTGGATTTGATTTTTAAATAGATGTTCCTATCTAGAACATCTCCACTCAACCAATCTCTGTGGTTACTTATGCCCAGGACTTGTTACCCAGAAACACCCTATATGAAGTCACTGGGACCACATGCTCAAAGGCTACTCACTACAAGCTCTTTACACTCCAGACAATCCCACTTTCTGAGGGCTGTTCCAAAAACAACAGGAAGAACCCCCACAAGAACACATGACCCAATATATTATTTATCTCATATGCAAGTGGCATTTCTTTGCCACATCACCTTCTCTAACACAAAAAGCAACATAAGCTGAAGGACAAAATTAGCAATAAAACATTTCATTACATGAACTCCTTCTGCTACTGGCTCGCAAATCCAGAAGTCAGTCACATCACTTAGACATCACCCAAAAGTATTCAAATACAACTGCTGTATTCTTCCTGAACAGAGTAGAATGAAAAAGTATTGAAAATCACACCTCTAGTTTCCAAAGACTTTTCATGTTTGTTTGGGTTTTTTTAATTTTAAGGGAATGATAACCTAAAAGTACACAATTATCAAACACTGACCAACAGCCATCCTTATCTTTCACTTTTGTTCTCGTAGGTTTCACATAAAAGTACTCAAACTAAAACACCTCAGCTTGTGTTAGCCTTCAAAAGTCCAATTTCAAGATACTACAAAACCGAATTTGACAACAGGCACCTCATTTTCAGCAAAAATCTGTTTTCATGATACTGAGTTCCTAAAAGTGTAACTACTGTTTTTAGTGCCTAGATAAAAAGTAAAGTTATAATTTAATATGAAAACATCCTTGCATTTTGAAGTCTCAAGTGAGGATTTAAATAAACATTGCAGACTTTAAGTCATGGCTTGTATTTTTTTCCAGCAAAGACTATTTTTTAGATGTTATGAAAAACAGTATGCATCTTTTCCAAAGACTATCTGCAAGAACACATGTGGTCCCTAGAAAGGTCCTCATTAAGTTGTAATCATTCATTTAAAAAAAAACAAAACTATACTGTATGATCACAGTCAATGACAACAATAATCTGCTATACCATACCTCCTTCCACTCTCAGTATGCAAATGATAAAGAAATATCAAAACCAAATTAAAAATCTCAAAATACTTTTCCCATTGTTATTGATGTGTGAGACCAACATTTTTAGAACAGTATTTCAAAACCTTTCTTTGTGCTCATGCTTTTTACTACACTAAATGAAAGACTGTTCTCATTGACTTATACTGACATATAGATTACCTACTGAATGTCAGGATTTTTTAACCCATATGCCCTTTTTTAAACATGAGGATAAATTATTATATGCTTACATTGAAAACAAACTCTCATAGAATAAGAACACAAAATTAAGTTATCCAAAAGGTTTAGGATACAACAACAGTATCATATCATTTTGTTATGTATCAGGTTGGTGTGGGGTTTTTAATCAGTTTTAATTAATAGCGAGGAAGTAGGGAGGACTGCTCTATTTTCCCTTGACCAGTTTTCATTCATAAAGTAACAAGGAACATTATCTTTGTCAGAAAAAGGAACTACCATTATCACAAGATTGTTTCAGTTAAGCGTGCATTTTTTTTCACTGGTCAAGAACATAAAACGTTTCAGAAGAAAGCATGTGTAATGTCAGTATCACAAGGTAATTTATGTGTAGTATAGTAGGTTGTTTTTAAGCTTGCTGTTGACATTTTCTTCCATTAAAGTGTATTTTAAATGTGCTTATATTTAAAAAGCGGTTGTACATTCACACCAGTATAGACAAAATTCTTTAGGAACCAGATCTGTCATTTGTCAACTCTGTTTGTCAGCTCGATATATCAAAAAACCACTTGCAGTCCCTCTTTCAGCAGTACCTCAGTATTAGCCTAAGCACGGCTAATCAGAGCCAGCACATCCCAATTGCTACTCTGCGGGCAACATCCAATGCACCAAGCAAATTACCAAAGGAAAGGGACAGAAAAAAAGCACAGGGCGCTTCTCCTCCCTCCGCTCCCAGACAGGGAAGCGCAGCTGCTCAAAACAGTATCAATCCTGGCCAATTCCCACAATTCTCAATTCCTCCCAAGTTTTACTCTCTCTCCCTGCTCTTTTTCCCCGCCTTCCATGTAACAAGGCCGATCTCCCCTGTGTGCAGCGGTGCCACGATGGATTTCACTGCCAGTGTTGCGCAACCGCGCACACCAGGAACGCGGGAAGGGCCCGTGCTCCCGCCCCGCCTTCCAGCGTGGCGAGTCCCCAGCACAAGGCTCGCCTTGGAGCCGGATGTGAAAGGGCAGCAAGGGGACAGCGCGGCGGTGGCTGCTCTGCCGCCACCACCACCACCGTCGCCGGCGCCACCGCCCACCCCCGCGCCCCTCGCAGCGGGGCCGGGAGGCGCGGCTGGCCGGCGGACGGGGCGCACGGCAAGGCCGCCGCGAAGAGCACAGGGAGCACCACGGCTCGGCCCTGCTGGGCGGCCGGGGCGGCGTTCCCCGGCCCAGCCGAGCCCCTTCTCCTCCCGTCCCGCCGCCGCCGGTACCTTCCCGCCGGGCATCGCCCCCGGCGCGCCGCCGCGTCCCGGTCACGTGGCGGGGGGCGCCGGGGGCGGGGCGAGGGAACCCCGGCCCATGCCCGCCCTTCGCAGCTTTGGCGCCGCCGGAGCCGCGGCTCCTCATTGGGCGGGCCCCGGGTGACGTAAGGAGCGGGGCGGGGTTCCCAGGAAGAGGGGGCGCGGTGCGCGCGCGCTCGGGGCGGAGGGGCCGGGAGCCGATCCGTGTTGTACGATTGCTGCTCGGGATGCGATCCGCGCCGCGGGGTCGCCGCTCGGGAGCCGATCCGCGCTGTGGGATCCCTGCTCGGGAGCCGATCCGCGCTGTGGGATCCCTGCTCGGGAGCCGATCCGCGCTGTGGGATCCCTGCTCGGGAGCCGATCCGCGCTGTGGGATCCCTGCTCGGGAGCCGATCCGCGCCGCGGGGTCGCCGCTCGGGAGCCGATCCGCGCTGTGGGGTCGCCGCTCGGGAGCCGGCGGGGATTCCCCGGCGGGAAACGCCACTGCTGGCACCGCGTCCGTCCTGCCTTCCCCGCCGAGCTGCCCCGAGGCCCCTGGCGGAGCCGAGGGTGCCGCGAACTGTGCCGTCTGTTCTCTGCTCAGGGCAGGAGCTCAGTTGGCAGCGCTGATTTTTGAGGGGATGGTGTGGAGAGCGTCATCGGAGCTCTTTCCTTCTCTGAGGAGAAGTTTTTCAACCTAGGTTTCGCCTCTGCATCCTTCATGATAGCCAAGGTCACTCACTCATCCTTCGTGGTACCCTGGTTCTCTCAGAAGTAAATCTCAGGAGAGTGGTTAACACCACAAGGAAATAAAGCACAGATACCTAAGCAAGTAATGTCTATACGCAAGGCACTTGATGAGAAATACGTTTGCTGTTACACCATTAAAATAAGATTTTTTAAACTTGCTGAACAAAAAGTAAGCCGATAAATTTACTGTCAAAAAGGGTAACGTCAGTGCCAAAATGTAGACTTGGATTCGAACCTGCTTTGCATGGACCTTCTCTTCCATAACAGGATAAGTTGCAGGTAACAGAAGGAAGAAAGGCTGATCACCTTTGCAAATGTTTTACTGGTGCAAGTGAAAACACTGGCGGAAAAGGGACAGATAGGTTATTTTTGTATTGCTTATTGTATGTTCTGGAGAAGTTTGCCTTGGCTGTCAGTGCTGCTGTTAAACACAATAATAAACAGTCTTTGTAAAACGAGGTAAATATATCTCATAGCTTAATTAAAATTTATAGAGCACTTAAATTTTGATACAAGGTACTGTATTTTTGTTGTTAAACCCTAATTACATAAATCTGTCTGCAGTTCAGAGTTTGTATTTTTTCCAAAGTACCCTATGGCAAATACCTGTCTGGCGTTCTCTTTATAAAACGTCCACTAATTAAAGTAGATTTTGCAAACAGAAGAACCAGAAACATCATCATCCAAACCCCATACTGCCTTTGATTTTTATGTTCAAAACAGAATTAAAAGCCCTGAGTTCTCATCCTTCCAAAAATTTTCAGTATTTCTTCTGAAATTACCAGACTGACAAATTGATTCTGTTATATATCCTCAAGGTGGTTTTCTTTGAAAAAGTATGTTATTGCACTACTCAGCTAAATAATCTTATGCTAGAGCGAAACCACAGAGAAATGGACCACAGAAGTCTGGTCTGCTTTAGTGAGTGTATTTTTTTCTGTACATTAACTCTTTCCAAGGTACTCACATCTGGGAGAAACTTCTGTAGAATCCCAAGAAGGTGACCCAATCAATAGATTCCTTTTATTGGTTTTCATGTTCTTCACAAACAAACACTGAAATGACATGGAAATAGAGGAAGCATGTGAGAAAACCACCATATATATTAGGAACTAAAATAGAGCTGTGACTTTTAAAAAATAATGTCTCCATTTCATTATTTGAAATAACTTGAAGAAAGAATAGTAAAAGCCAAGTTTCTTGACAAAAGCTTAGGTTCCATAATGCCTCTACGTTATTCTTCAAATCCATTAAAAATTTCTGTGCATTATACTTTGGAAGTAATAATTAGCACAATTAGTTACGTATTTTTTGAAGAACTGTTTTTTCAACTACATATACAAGCACATCTGTGTTTTCACAGGCTTAAATAATTGAGTCCATTTTATCTGATATAGCGATTGACCGTATTTGCACTCAAGATCAAATCTGCTGCTCAGGGAACATTAAGAAATTGTGTACTTTTTGTATTTTTGTTGCATGAAAATTCTATGAAAAACATAAAATTTCTGTTAGCAATAAAAATTGATTCCTTTAGTGAAATCCAGGAAAAAGGGCATTTATTTGTTGGTCTTGCTGTTGATTGCACCAACGTTCCTTAATCTGTGTGTGGAAGGAACTCTTTCAAAGAAACAAAATGTATTTTATATGGATGAGTCAAAGATAAGGAAGCTTAAATTACTGAAGTTTGGAGCACTTGTTTATATTGATTGAATGTGCCTGTCCTTCATTCTAATATGGGTTTATGGATTAATTTCCTCTTACAGAGCATTAAGGTAGAGCTTTAAAAGCTTTCTAGTGTACAAAGTCTGGTGCAGACAATGTCAAGTTCAAACACAGAGAAAGGTTTTTGGTTTGAGTCATGTCCTCAGGAAAGTTTTAAAAGTCACAAGCATCCCAGACATTGAACTGGGATGAAGTAGATGAGGAAAAACTCATCAAATATTTTAGAGTCTGTCTTTCAGGGTAAGATATATTTTTTTGAGTTTGTCAGGCAAGAGGTGATTCAAAGGCCTAGGCTAGATCCCAGACTGATCCCAGTCTAGATCCAAAATAACATTTTCTTCTGCAGGCTCTGTTGCAGTTTGATCATTCCAGGCTTTCTAAGGTTCTTTTAATGAAACAATATGAAACACTTCAGTCTTTTTAATCCTCTAGCTACAATGTCAGTTCCACTTCAAATTAAATTGTACTGTTTCACAGTACAGTGCATCGCTATGCTGAGGCAAGCTGTAAACTGTGGAAGGAATGGGAAAAAAAAAACCCACAAAACCCCTGAGGGGATGCCAGATTGCAGTGAATCAAAGAGTCAACTTGTAACATTTACACAAATGAAAAATTAATAGCTGATCGTTTAAGAATCAAAAGCAAAAATAGGTTTTAAATGAACCAGCATGCCCAGGAAGCATCTCTTTAGCAGCCCTTGCCCCTGGGTGTGAGGGGCTCCAGCCTCTGGAGTGTCCTGGCTGCTGACTGGCACAGAGTGGCTTCACACTGAGCCTAATCCAGCTCATCCCAGCATCCCAGCTCCAAGTGCTCCCCATGGTATCTTGCAGTGGCTGACATTTTTGTCTCCTCATGCTATTTCTCTGTGTCAGTGCTATAAAAGGAATATGAGTACATAATTTTCTGACAGACAGTAACATCTGGGAAACATATTTGCCTACTTTTTGTGAGATGCCTCTGTAGTTTAATGAGGTAAGTGCAAATAAAATAATATTTTCCAAACTGAAACTGAACATCTATCATAAAAGTACTCTCTTTTGGCTGTAGCTGGTGAGAAAAAATGCAGGCACATATTCAGAGCTGGAAAAAAGTGGCATATTTTGAACTTCGATCATTAGACCAGTTTACTCCTACAAAAGTTTTTCCTCTTAATTTAATTCAAGAAGATATTAAAATTACTGAGGGGCCAATGACACTGCACTTTATACATTTTAGTAACTCCAGATATTGAATTTCCTTTTTTAGGTCTAGTATTAATGCTACTGTAGCCTAATTGGATTTATCATGACTATGGGTGTACCCTTGTGTTGAAGACTACAAACACTGTTCCTGAAAAATGCCTTGCCCAAGGGAGAACAGTATGTTAAAAAGTGGATAGGGTTAGTCCCTTCTTCTACTACATTAGTCCCTTCTTCTACTGCTTTGGCAGCCGTTCATTTTAGGTTTGCTCTCTACATGATTTCTCTCTGCTTTTTTTTTTTTTTTTACTTCTTGAAGTAGGCAGGAATGTGCTATTAGATGCCTTCTAGATGGAGGCTATTGCATGGCACACAGCTTTAAGGCGGGGAATAAACAAGGCACAATAAATTATTAAAAGCCAAAGTTGCCATACTAGGCAGTCTTCCCTAACCAAGAAGCTCCATTGTTATTAATTTATTATTATAACAGAGAGAGAAGAATGAAACCCAAGGATTTATTGGGTTATTTATTTATTATTTACTTTTTATATGTATATATATGTGTATGTGTATAGATATATAATTCAGGTAGTAGTACTCCTGTGCCAGTTAGAGCTCCTCCTTACTCAGGCTACAATTTACTACTCTTCCAGAAAAGATACAAGGGAATGTGCTGCAGCAGTAAGGATGCTTTCACTGCTCTTCCCACAGTCCTGCACATAGGACAGACAGCTTGGATCACAGTTCAAACAATTGTCCAGAAAAGAACTCTAAATCACCTCAGATTGAAAAGTATAGCCATAGAATAAGCTCTAAACATATACATGGAGGCAGTGAGAACATCAGGTGCGTAAAGCACATGGCTTGAGCTTGGATTGCACCTGGGCTGGGCTAGTCTGTGTGTGTGGTCTTAAGGGCCAGCCTTTCCTATGAACCATGATGCCTGAATCAAGGAAGTTCCTTAAATCAACACCTAGCACATCAGTATAATTTTTACAGTTTTCTCAAACCCCATGTTACTTGTGTCACAGCCTGCTCTGTGATATTCCATACTCACTCACCAGTCTGTTTCCTGCTCTTTAGTACAACTTATGCTGCCTCCTTTGATGTGCTCATTAGCAGACACAGAACATGCTGAAGTACGAGTTCAAGCAATTGCATTTTCATATATGAGCAGTCTTTGACATTCCCTGTTTAGTGGAGTATTTGGGAGGATTTCGGTTTTTTATTTTGTTTTGGTTTTTTTTCATTTATCACCAAAATAGTTTTGAGATATTAGGAAATAAAACCTGTATTCTCTGTCTGCTATATCTATATATCTTCTGTATCTAGATATTTTTGGCATAAATCTAGATGCCTGAAAGAGAAAAAATACTTTCTTTTAGCCTATCTTTTCTTTCAGAAAAACAAGCACCTTTTCTACTACTGTCCATCATATTCCTAACAGTTGTTCAGACAAATTTCTGCTTTCATGTTTGGAGCTTCTAAGGTTAGAGTTAAGAAGTGGAAGTGATAATTCTAAAATGCTTTGGCCTGTTTTAGTTACTTACTTGCATTAAAAAACTGTAGTGAGTACAGTAGAGGTAATGAATTTTTTTATGTACCCTTGTAAATCAATCCAATAGCATAACACAAATTAAAAACATGGTAAGAACAATGAAGGTGATCCCAAAGCAAAATCCAGGGTATGAGCACTAATGAAAACTAGAGTTGGCTCATGAAAAACATAAGCTCCAAACACTTTAGCTTTCCTAACTGGTATCAAGCTTTTAACTCAGTAACCTGAAGCTAAGTGTTAAAGTTCTGGGTTGTTTTCAAGAGCAGAAGTTCAGCTGCTGCTGCTGGAAGCAGAATGCGGGTGTAAGCACATCTCAATTGATTAATGTGTAATTAAGAATACAGAACAAGAACCATTGTATACAGTTTGCACTTAATGATCATAACTTTCATATAATTCCTATCAAACCTGCACAATTTGTAAAATAACGCTGGCTCTCACAATACATAAGATGCCTTGTGGGGTGCAAGTAATGGATTTTAATTGATTTGCTCTCTGGCTAGATTCCATTTGGTCCATAAAACCTCAGATCCTGGTTGTGTATGATTTCAGCTCTCTCTCCCAGTAGTGAACAGCAAAGGTAACACAAGGTGTCTTGCCATATGCTTAAGTACGTTTGCAGCTGAAATTTTACTCCTGATGTTTTCCAGTCTCTCTTTTCTTTTCTTTTCACCTATATCAGTGCCTCACTTCCCTAGAAATCAGGAGGCTCAGAGTACATTGCTGACTGATGTGGTGCGGCAGCCACCAGTGCAGGTGTGATAGAGATGCAAGACTCAGATTGTTCCTGGAATGCAAATACAAACCTTAATCCTCAGTGTCACCTGTTTCTGAAACAGGTTACTTAACATTGTTTGTGTAGTGTTACTTGGCGTGTTTTGTATTTGTTACTCAGCACTGTTTTGTACAGCGACCTCACGGGCACGTCTTCGCGCACGCTGTAAATACGGCATCTTTAACAGACCCGTAGCCAGAAAAACAGTTCGGAGGTGATGCTGCGACGTCCCTTGGGCTGCGGCTCGCCGTGCCCTGCCGAGTACCGTGAGGCCATCGCGGCTGTGTCACACACGCTGTTGGCAGGCGGGCACCGGAGCGTCCTGGGGCCGCGGGGATCCGCCTGCTCCCACGGGAGCCGCCCGGGACCGAGCCCCACGGGCACCTTAGCGCCGATGCCCGGAGCCGGGGGCAGGTCCAGCCCGCGGGGCGCGGCCAGGGAGCCGCCCTCTGCCCGCCCCCGGCCCCGCCGCCTCCCTCATCCGTCCTCCCATCGCTGCCATCCCCCGGTGCCTGGTTGCCGGCGCGGCGCAGCGGAGCGATGTGGCGGTGGCGCTATGTGAGCGGCCGGCAGCTGCACGGCTTCCGACACTACAAGGTAAGGGGCAGCCCCGGCGCCGGGAGGGTGGGTGGGCGGCGGACGGTCCTCACCGTGTCGCGTCTCTGGGCTCCGGAGCGCTCCGATCTGAGCGGCTGGATCCCAGCCCCCCTGTGGATGCGGCCCCGGCCGGGCCATCCCTCCGCCGCCGGGGGGTCCGCAGGGCTCCACCTGTGCCCGCAGGGGGATGTCCCGCACCCCACCTGTGCCTGCCCGCACCTGGCCCGGTGCTGACCGAGTGCGTGCCCCGGGCAGGAGCCGGGTGATCGCGGGGCGGCAGGTCTCGGTGGAGACAGAGCGAACTGGGTTTTGAGTGAGTATCATCGTCTATAAAAGCTCTGCCCGTTTTAGAGCAGCGTGGTTTTGGAGGCATCTGGTGTTTCTGTAAGAAAGCACGCATTGATGCCGCTTGTCTGGCTCTGCAAAGCCTTCGGACACAGGAATGCTCTGGCATTGAGAATTAAATAAGAAAGCCGGGGCGGGGGGGGAAGAAAAACTTACTTTAAATAATTTGAACTAAACCTTATGTTTGCAAATAACCGGCACGCAGAACCCAAATAAATGGGTGAATCATTAGATATTTGAATTTACCAGTGTTATGTCACAGGAGTTACAGGGGATGCAGTACAGGGGGATGAGCCAGGTTTGCTCCAGTTGAGGTGCAGGTGTGTGAGATGGGCCATGCCACCCTGTTCACACACCCTCA
Organism: Eopsaltria australis; assembly: GCA_034509425.1. NCBI lineage: Eukaryota > Metazoa > Chordata > Aves > Passeriformes > Petroicidae > Eopsaltria > Eopsaltria australis. The sequence goes on from JAVTVJ010000001.1 coordinate 6,205,079, forward strand.
CCCCATTCCCCGTGAAAAACAGGGGGGGGTGGGGGGGGCATGCCAGCTTCTACCAGCACAACACTCAGCCTTTTCTTTTGTGTTCAGTTCCCCAAAGCAGGCCCCACACCATGCTCCCCAAGATTCTTGCCTTCTTGCTCTTACCATGTGCCTTCCCAGGCTGGGCTGCAGCCAGGGTGCTCAGCTTTTCCTGGTTCCTACCAAGCCCTTCCCTTCCCAGGGCCAGCAGCTCTGCCTGTTCACCTCAGCAGGAATGAAGGTGGAGGAACTGTGGCTTCGAGAGCGTTCGCCAGGTTGCTTCCTAGGAACTTGTTTTGCACAGCAGCTCGTTTAAAAATGTACCAACCTGTTTGTGTGTCTCCGGTGTGAGTGGGATAAAACATTCTGCAAGCTGCTTCTGGCCACTGGGCGTGAGTTGCACAGGTCTGTGCTTGAATGGTGAAGCCGCAGTCTTGCCTGAGATCAGGAGGAGGAAAAATAAAAAGCTATTTTTAGCATAAATGTACATTGTTATTTAAGTAACTTTCCTAAATTATTTGAGTTCATGGTACAAATACAAGGAACGCTTGTATTACATTCTTTCTTATCACTTGAATGAAAATAGCTTCAAACAAGTGCAGATGGGGAGGAATCAAAACAACATTCCTTTAAAAACCTGTGATCGTTGTGCCATACTTACAATTTACAGGGCAAATGATCACCAAATGGCAGAATCACATCTCAAATAATTTCATTTGAATATATTGGTTTCTCAAGAGCATTGCAAAGAAACTGTGTGGGGTGATTTTCTTAGCTAAAAGCATCAGTCAAAGCACTTGAGCAGTATCTGTTCTTCTGTGTTCTGAAAAAAATGCTGGTAAGTGCAGGCTTTAGGAAGATGAGATCAAATAGTTTTCTGTTATCTGAGGTGACTTGGGACTGGGATATCTTGGAAATAAATAAATCCGAATGGTATGGGTTTCACACAGAGAAGTGCAGCTACATGAGGTTGATGCTGCTGAGCTGGTCAGGTATCTGAACCATTTTCCTGGTGCTCCAGGTTGCAGGGGGACCTGGCAGGTTATGGCAGCTCTGCCTATTCCTAAATGCTGCTCACAATGGATTAAAGTACTCCAAAAATACAAAAGAAGTGCAGCAAGGAGACACTAATCACTACCACAATCTCTTGTCCCTCACCCTCCCATACCTGGGGCTGCTGCCACAACCACAGCTTTGTTCTCACTGCCTCCCAGGCCTGATACATGCTCTTCAAGCTCCTATTGCCCTCTGGCTGCCATCTCCTCCCTTTCAGCCCAGGGCCTTACTGCATCCTGGTCCTCCAGCTTCCCAGCCCCTCGGAGGAGATTGCTGCTTCCTTTGCTGCCCACTCAACAGGTGCTAAACTCTGATCACTGTGCGCAGCACACATGGGTTACCTCTTCTTACAACCTCCTGGCTATTTGTGCACTGTGTTTCCTGGTGAACCCAGCTCTGGGGTACTGTGGAGGGATATGTGAGTTTGCCCTGTGAAGAACTAGGTAATCTCTGAAAGGATCTGTGAGCATACGTTCAATATTGAGCAAAATAATGTATTGCTTCTGGACTTGAAGCATGTGTAGAAAACTTCAGATTTAGTGGCATCCATCTTTCTGTTGTACATCACACTGCAGCATTGTACTTGCAGCAGTATCAGGGGCTTAATATACTCCATACTTTGCACAATTTATCTCCTGAGCATAACACAGCTTAAAAAAATAATTTGTAGAATCAACTCCTTTTGTAAAAGTAAATATGGCCTGGAAAGAAATGCTGTTCAATTTTCAAAATTTTTGCACAGCTGAATTAATTTCTCAGCCATGAATGCTCCAATTGTATGTCTCAGGCACTGTCTGTCTCCTGTTTGCAGTTGGAGGAGGGCCTTGGCAACAAAACCAGCACAGTTCTTTGCAAAGGGAATGGCAGACCTCTAATGAATGCAAAGACTTCAGCACCCTTTAGCATGTTAGGTCCATGTATACTAGGCTTTTGAAGTGAGTTTTCCCTAATTACCAAGCTTTAGCTTACATCACAGGGTGACCTCAGAGCACAAAAATGCATTCCCTTAGGATGAACCTACACCAGCTGTACTGGGAACAAACACACAAGTACACCCAGTACATCCAGTCCATAGTATTAGTGTGATACCTTCTGAAATCCTTATAGCACGGGCATTGGCTCCTCAGGGCTAGCTATTTCACTTTACAGATCTATTCTCATTCATTCTGCCTGTCAATGGGGTTTTAGAGATTCAGTTTTCCTTTTTCTGCTTAAAAGCGCACCGAGAACAGGTGGAGATGTGATGATGAGACAGTTCAGACACATCCCTGAGTTTTGCTGCTGGGATATTTCTGCCATCTTCTTGCCTGTGGGGCAGGAGCTGATTTCAGGAGAGTTGCATGCTCAGGTGATTTGCTGAAACTGTATCACAGAAGATTCTTATCCTTGGTTAGTGTGCTGTTCTCTAGGACATGGAGCAACGCAGCCGAAAAGCTACAACCAACTGGAATTGTAGAGCTTGGATCATGTCGTTCCTACTTTTATATTTTATCAGCATTTTGCAATTCTAGAAGACCACCCATGGAATTACACTGCTACCTTTTTTCTGCCTGCTTGGGTTTCTGTTGGAAACAAGCTGTTCTGCAACAACCAGGTGATGAGTACAGATAAAAGCAGTGTTTGGCTCTTTATTTTTATCCTTCTCACCAGAATGCAGTAATGTCAGTGGTGAGATCGTGTTGCCATTGCCTCTTCTCATCACTTCCTTCTTAGGATTTCCCTTGCATATTTGCCTTGAGTCACTTTTTTTTTTTTTTAACAGTACCTGTGTGTGAAGGTTTTTCAGGCCAGAAAACTTCGATGTTTTATCCTGTTTCAGGATAAAAGAGATCTAAGAATAAACTATAGAGGTTTGACTCAAACAATAGGCCTTGGAAAAGATGATTTAAAAAATCAGATGCAACATTAAAAATTAACATCTATGGTTCTACATTTTCATCTTGTTTTGTCCACTCTTGTTTCTATCCTGTAAGCCATTTTTTTAGAGGGTAACTCTGTGTGGATAAGGGGTATGGTGAGGAGGGGAGAGTAAATGAGGGATAAGTGGTTTCATTTCAGTGAGAGGTCTGTTACTGTCCCATGTTCTCATAAGTAAAGTAGGTAGAGGTAACTAAGATGAAATCATTATAAAAAGGAAACTCAAAAAAAAGAGCTAAAAGTATTTCTTTAAAGAGAGTGGAAGCATCTTTAAAGAGAATGGAAACATTTAAAGTTCTCTGTCAAAGTAGGAGGTTCTGTCAAGTGGGGTTCTACCTACAGAGCAGTCTCTCTGTCCCAACTCCCTTGCTGCTCAATACTTTCATTATGTAACAGAAGGGAGAATATTGTATAATTTTCATGGTAGTAAAGCATTTTGAAGAATAGGCTTATGATTAAACATATACTTGGAAAGAGAATATGATGGCCAGAAATCAATATGGAGAAATTCAGTAAACAAAGTATAGCGCGTAGGGGAAAGAAAATCTACATTTACAACACAAAATAAGAGACAACAGACTGCGGGGGATCAGAGTGTCGACAGCATTGTGACTGTTGTAATAAAGCAAAAAAAGTTCTAAAGTTGGAAGTGTCATAAATATATCAAAGGGTTTTGTTTACTCCTGTAGCTGATGACCTGATCAGGTATCAGATGGAATAATGTGTCCTGCCTGCTTTTGCCCACAGTTTACAGTCCTCAGTACGATGTTATGAATACTAAGAGGCTTAGAAAAGATTAACTGTGTGAAACAGTCCGAGTAAAGTGGGAGTAAGAGCCTAGCAGCCAGTTGTTCTTCAAGAGTGCCCTTTTAAAGAAAAGACAATATGTGAGTTTTGGCTCCACAAAGAGAAATTTAAGGTGTCTACTATGTCAGTCTTGTGTTGATAAGGCCTGCTGGAACAGGTACTACAGGGGATTGGGCAATCATTTTATCAGTCTTAAGAAATGGCTTGATTTCTCTGAGGCAAGATCAACAATCTAGTGTTGAGTATTAAAAAACAGTTGCTGACACCTTTTTAAGAAAGTTTTGGGTAATGGATTTTTTTTTAGTGCTGACTTTAGTTGTTTCTTGCAAGCAATGGGGTCATTACCTCATGGAAACTTGATCTGCATCCTTATGTATACTGAACGTGATCCTGCATTAGGTGAATGTGCTGGACTAAAAGATCACTCAAATTACATCCCAGCTCTCATTTTGGAGGGTTAGAGAAACAAGAGCAGACGTATGATGATCACATTTCAAAGTCTGACTCTTTCTCTTACACTGACTTATACCAGAAGAGCAAAGTGTGTTGAATATAATGTAGTGAATTAGTGTCTGGAAGTTCAGGATCCACCCAGATACAAGACTGGATTTCTGTGAAGTCTATGCTTTTCCAAGGCTACAAGTGTAACTATGAGATTTAGAAAAACTGTGGGTTCCGTTCACCTTAACTGAGCAGTAGTTTTGCTTTCTACTCTGGTAACACAAGGAGTTTACATGATTTTGAAAATTTAGGATAGGAGACTTTAATTTGCATGCTTGTTTGGAACTTCTTAGAAGACATTTAATAATGCTCATGCAATAATGCTCATTGCACATGGACAATTTTATATATGTTGAGTACTTTGATTACATGTTTATTATATAGTGTTTTTCCACATAGTATTTTTAGGTTTTTTCACTAGTATTTAATTCCAGATATTATCTGAAAGCAGTTATCAGTTGTGTCTGCTGTAGTTAGATTTTTCAAACTACTTGATTTAATTAAGTTTAATTAAGTCCTTGAATATTTGAGGCAGTGAAAACTAATGTTATCTGGCTTCAATAAAACCGTGACTCAACAGTCCACTGTTCTACAAATAAAATCTCTCAGTCTTCTTCATGTTACTTTGATGGATTGGAAGACGGGGGTTGTAATTAAATGTTGTTGAATAGTATGTGAAATAACCAAATAATTCATTACTCTTACATTATCTGTCACTGCATTCATGTGTCTCATGTGTCAAAGAGTCATGAGCCAACTGAGTATGTAATTCTGAAAGACAATCTTCATGCACACATTACCTCTTTTTCCTCATCCTGTTGTAATTGTAGCTGACATAATGTATCATTTCAAGAGTCCTGTAATCATTATCTTCCTTCTACGTACCATATGCTAATGAACCTACAACTTAATGAAATCACATCACGGAGATGCTGCATTTGATATTACTTGCCGCAGGACTTTTTTCCCAATGATGGGAAATTGTACATGGTTTTGAGCACAATATTGCACCCATGAATTTACAAAGGTTAGTTAGAACACTTTTGGGACAAATACACACAATATAAAGAGTTGTATGCCTTGTTGGATCTCATAAAAGTGCAAATAACAACCATACAGTTTCATTTTATTGCTTTATCAAGAGATGTTAGCATTCTGAAATGCTTACTGGATTTTATGTGTAGAATACTGTATACATATGTATTTTTGTTTGTTCAGCTGTGTTTTAACAGAAGGCTAATTACAAAGATGTATTTGTGATTTGGATGTGGATTGTTTGTTATAAATTCAAGGGAACCCTTCTTCTAAGGGTTGTTTTATAGAGGGAGGAGTCTTTGTGTGAAGTATCCCATCTTGTGCATCAGATAACACAAGGGTTTAGTGTATGTGCTATAGAACCACTGTTTAGCACCTCTTATGAAAACGACAACACACTTTTGATCTGTCTTCCTTTTTGGGAGTGGTTTCTTTGGGTTCCCCAGGGATTTAGGTACACATGGTAGAGCTCCAGCTGGATGGGTACTTGGTCTACTGTTTGATCTCTAAAGGGCTGCTGGCACATACATGTTTGTACATGCACAGAAATAGGTGTAGCACAAAATTGTGCTGTTGTTTCCGTTTACTGAGTGTAGAACACCAGTCTGCACAAAAGAACCCCATAGAAATCAACTTTCTTGCTATGTTAGAGCTTCTTTGAATAACGAGTTAAAGATCGGTTGTGCAGTTCCTTGAGAGTGCAGGTTTTGGTTTTAGCAAGATTTAAATTTTTGCCAATCTCTGCCAGTTTCTACCTTTGTCCCTTTACAGCAGCACACATGCAGCCGTCTTCTATTATCCCTTGCTCAATATTTAATCATGTTTCTCTGTTCTTTTAAATTGTTTTGGCTTTGTTGTTAAGTGCTTGAATGTGTCCCACTAGACAAAGCCTTTTCCTGAAGAGAAATTAGGCAGCATCCTTAATATAACTATTATTAGTTGTAAAATGGTTGCTGATTTCCAGTCCCACTGTCTACCTCTCCCTGATCTGGATAAAGCACTGGGTTTTGAGCTCCTTGCTGAGCCCATGATAAGAAGGAGGGGACCTGCTGAGGTCTCTTCCTGCCCTGAATGATCCTGTGATCCAAACCCATGGTTCTGTGATCCTAAGGCCATGACACTGCTCTGCAAGCAAGGGGATGTGCCACTGGCAGGCATGAGTCCCTGAGAATAACCTGTCCTGACCCACAGCTCTGTGTGCCCCTGATCTCATGGACATGGGTCTATAAATGCTTCATTAAGGGAAAGGATGTGGCGTGTGACTCAATGTGTGTGTCAGGATTCCTGAAAATGAGGAAGTGAATGATAAATATACCTTTGCAACAAAACATCGCCAGGACAGCAGTTTGTGTAATAACAACTTCCTGATGACTTAGTAATACCAACCAGAATTGTTGAATTGCAGAAACCGTGACATTCTAGTATTTACTAGGAATGTGTCAGGTGGAAGGAAATCTTAATTATATTTCCTAGCTGGAGTGTGCACAGGCTAATAGAACTGAAGGGAGCAAAGTGAGAGGGGAGAGAGGAGCTCAGGAGCCCAACTTGGGCAGCTTCTTCCTTTGCAGTGCAGCTGCATCCAGCCCTTGTACAGGCTTATAACTCCTGGACTTAGGTATTGGTGACCTAATAAAAAAAATATATGTGGGTGGGGGAAAATGCAGGATACTCCAAACTGTTCAAGCAGTAGGAGATAAAAAATCCAAGCTATTATTTATGAATAATTAACTAACTGATGATATAATGTAAAGCAATTTATTATTAGAAATAACAGGACTGTGTTTCAGAATACATCAGCACTTAAACTGCTGAGCATATTTGGTATCCACAATGTTGTGGAGCTCAGTTGTTTATAGCATGCTTTTCTTTCTTTGCTTTGTGAAACTTGTTAAAATCCTAGACTGCGTCCCATAACAACTACAAACCTGTAAAAACATATATAAAGTAGAATTAAACTCCACATGCTTAATGTATTCTAGGAATTGGAAAGATTGATGGAAAATTGTTACCAGATGTGCCAGTATTTCAGTATTTTCTTTAATTTTTGTGTGGTTCCTGAAGTGTAAGGTATCACAGAAGTCAAGTTCATATTGCATAAGGTGTTGCCCAGAAGGGTGATTTCCCACCAAGCTCTCTTAAATAGCAACTGGTTCATGCCCTAGGTTGGGAGGGTCATTTTGCAAGTTTCAAAGGCACAAATGTTGTGCAAAAGAGAGTCCATTGTCACACCTCCCATCCCCTTGACTGTCATTTACAAAACACAGGTATTGTGAATGTAAATGACTGAATGGCACAATGCACTGCTACCTGGGACAAGATGATTTAAGTACAGGAAAGGAATAGTCTGTTAGTGTAAAGAGCAGCTGGACCTGAAATAACTGTATAATGTAGTTATGCAACTACATTTCTTGCAGCTTGCTTTCTCTCCTGACTCTGAAGTTTGTGTAGACATGTGTTATATTTTTCTCTTAATCATAGTCATTCCAGTTTATTCTTGTGATGTCTCCACAGTGCAAAGCTGGAGAGGGCTAGGGAGTCCAGTGAAGATCCAGTGTCTGCTCTCATTAATGGTTAGTTCACTCCCTGTTTGGGTTTTGTTTCTTTGGTTGGTTTTTTTGTTTTCTCTAAAGTCTCTTCAAGGCAATAGCTGGGCTTTGGTTTGGAAATAGTCTGTTCTGGAGGCAGAGCACATAATTTTTTTGGTTTCATTATCCTTCAGCACTCTTCCAACATGGGCATTTGGGTTTTTGAACATGCATAGCAGACAGGGCTCACTTTCATGCTCTGAAAGTGCCATATTGCTGGTTTACAGTGTAGTCTCCAGATTGTTTCAGATACTTTGAACTTAAGAATGCTAATGATGTGCTGGGTGTGTGGGGCCAGATGATGAGGCCCAACACCCCTCCAGCAGATGCTGTGCGGTGTGGATGTGACCAGTTTGCAGTAATGGGAAGTATTTCTAAGCTGTGTGGATGTGAGCCAGAAGGTACCATTTGTCTTGTATTTAGCAGAGCAGACCTTGATCACTATGAGTGCTTTTGCCCCTCAGTGTTTGGCTCTGCTCTGTTACTGCAGAACTGTTGTCTTTCTTCTGTGTAGCCAAATCTTTGCTTTTGCTCATTTTTCTTTCTCTTGTTTTCCTCAGTTACTTTTCTTATCTGTTTGTCCCTTTTTCTCCCCTCCTCCTTAATCTTGTTTCCTTGCCCCTTTAACAGAGGTGACCAGCACAAACTTGATGCTGTGCTGGACCCCCTGGATGGAAATTAAGATGCAGGAGCACAAAGTAAAAGCATGTCTCACGTGTGCTGCCAGAGTCACCATGTATGTGTGCACGTGTCTGGTGTCTGTATTCTCATTTCTAGCTCTGCTAGAAGCCATTAACAGTGAGAGAGAAAGCAGATGGCTTTCAAGGAGATATCAGCTATTAAATAAAACCAGAAGAAGCATATTTAAATTTGAGAGTAAGATGGAGTCAATGCCAGTTTTCCTATTCCCTCACTACTGTTCCTCCCAACTGTTTCAACTTCTTTTAAAAATAATTGAGAGAAGCTTTCTGATTATTCCAAGCCTGTCTTCTTTGTATAAAGACAATCAATCCCTTTTCCAGGGCAGAAAGGAAGTGCTTAGTACTTCTATGAGCCTTGCACTTAAAAACTTCCAAGAGGCTTTTCCTCTCCACTTCTGTCTTTTAGTATAAGTGCCCTGAAAATGACAGAATTGCACAATAGTAAATGGCAGTGCTTTTTTTACATCAGGTTCAGTGGACTTTTGCATTCATGTTCATTGGTCATATTGTGAGCATGTTAGTCAGTACTTGCTTTTCTGAGCAGCCATGAACATTAAACTCCTGAGGATTTCATGGCCTTGAGGTTAGTAGCTTCTTGGGAGCAGAACAAAGCAGAGTATTAAATTGTATAGCAGACTTTATTTGTCAAGTTTTATTTTTTGCCATGACTGAAAACTATTTTTCCATGGGTGTTTCCTTTGGTCTGGCTAAAACAAATTGTTGTGGAGGGAAGAGCAAATTTCCATTCTTCTGCACATCTGCTGAATGTTCCTTCCCCACCCAGAGGACCACAGTTCAGCCACAGGCGTAGGAATTAACAGAATGAAGTATGGTGGGTCTTGAAATGTCTTTAGGTGACAAAAGTTGGCTGTAATTCTAGTTTTTTTAATTTTCCAATAAAGTCTGTTTTGATTTTTGCTTGACTTTCGAAATTGCAAGGCAAACAAAAAGCTGACTGTGTCTCATGTATGTGTCCATTATGTAGAGATATGTTGGAAAGCTGCCTAATCTATTACATTTTCCATAAAGAAAATATAAAAATTATATAATACCTATATTCTCTCTTTTATTTTCTCTCTAAGAAATCCATTTCAAAGAAATGAAACTGATTTTCCATTTTTTTCTTCTAAGGGAAAGCAATAGTTCTGAATGGCCAGTGAATATTTTAGCTAGAAAGCTTCATTTTACTGTTGTTGTTTAACTAGAATTTTCTGATTTTTTTCATGACTTTGACTTGGGGGTGGGGAAAGAAGGAGAATGCCAAACTAGAAGCAAGGGTAAAACTCACTTATTTTGACCTTTACACATTGTTATCCTGGTATGGCTGAATTTTCTGGTCAGCAAATTGTCCCACATCTCACATAGTCATTGAATACCAGCTGGGGTAAGGAAATGGGCAGGAGCCACAGTGAAGTTTTGGGCAGACTTCTGATTACCCAGAACCTCAAAAGTGCTAATGAATACTTTGAATTATTTTCATTTTCAGAGGATTTCCATAGTTCTCATGTGAATTAAGTACTAGCTGACTGACCTATTGGCATAGGCCTTGTGTGGCTTGGTATCATTGTTAATTTTGGCATAAATGTAAGCAAAGTCCACAGATTTTGGTAATTCACATGCAAGCTGGACTCTCAAAAGGTCAAACAGCTGTAATAATCAATGTTTGAAAGACAGATACAGCTTCTGGACCTGCAAATGCATACAGAATAATGAAAACTTTAGTTTTACCTGTAAATTCATTTTTTTTTCTGAGGTTATGTATTTAAGAATTCTAATATATATTCTGGTGGAAAATATGTTGATGACAAAATCGCATTGTGTTTGAAGTAATATAGGTGGCAGTAGCAGAGAAAAATGACATATCAAAGTGAAAACTTTCAGCATTTTTAGAAAAATTATAATCAGTGATACACTTCATTAAACTCAAAATCTTACTCCTTTTGGAAATTTAGGCCGCCTGGTCTGACCAGTTGCTGCCAGGTGATTTTTTAAATATTTGTCAGTATGTATTTACAATGTATAGTTGTGTTATAATAATTTTATGAGATGCTGTGTTTATGATCTGTGATTTAAACTGGTGAACACACAAAATTACTATGAGAATGCTTTGTTTTGTCCAGAAGGTAATTAAAACATACACTTTGTATTCATATATAAAAGGAAATGTATGGAAGAGTTCCTAAGCATTTCATATGTAGGGTTTGAGACAAGTACCTAAGTAGCTTTGATAATTAAGGACTTGGAACAGATACTTCCAGAGTGCAGTCTCCTCCAAAGAGTAGTTGGCTAAGAGAGGTTAATAAATTAACTACATATATGGAGAGACAATTAAGTGTTGGCTGAAGTTATGTGAAAGGAAAGACTCTTTGTCATCAGCTCTTCTGCAAGTGAGCAGCTTTGTCAAACTGTGGTCCCTATCTTAGTCCCATTTTCTGCACACGATGTTTGGACAGTGCTATATATAGATATATCTGAATCTTTGTGAGTCACATGCATCATGCTAGCAACATTGAGCTGCATATGCACTTTCAAAGTCCAAGAATTTCTGAAATAATTAAGTGTACCACCCCAATGATGGATAACTTTTTCCAATGCCTACCTGCCAGGGCTCAAGTACATGATTTTGAGTCGTATTATCAGTAAAGATTGTGCTTCCTAAGATTATTCTGTGTTCTGCAGTCTCAAGTCAGGATAAAACTTGATACTGTCCTCTGAGAAAAATGCAGACAACAGCAATTCAGGGTGGCCTTGGATTTCTTAAATATTTTGTTTGCAAAAGATACAGATATGTACATACTGGAATTTATAAAACACATATATTTACAAGTCTGTCCAATAGAGAAGTTTTATTATGGTAATGTGCTATTTTAGAGCTCATTTTTATAATAACATTCCCTTACATGAATTAGCATAGTGCAAGTGCAACTGTGTCACTATGACAAAAGCTGTGTATCTCTGCAAGATAATATTCCACCTACGAGCACATTCCATATTTACTATCAATCCTACATACTAGCAATGAACTGGTGCTCAGACTGTGGATTACTGGTAGTGCAAAGAAAGGTGTTCAATCCAAAATATGGTAGAAATGCAGAATCTTATAGAGTTGTAAAATTAGTAAGAATTTAAAAGTAAAATGTGACTGCAGAGCTGTTTGCCATTTCACAAGCCTAAACCTTTGTGTTAATACATAGAGTTGCTAACAAGGTAACTGTAAACCAGGCCAGTGCTTTTAAATTAAATTAAACCTGTATGAATCAGAATAAAATGAATTTACACCAGTCTCACTGAATGCTCTTAGATGCTGAAGGAAATGTAGTGCTGGAAGAATAGCCATTGTTCAGTGCTTTGTTTAACATGCTTGCTTTTTCCTCACAGTACAGTGCCATGGATACAAATCCCTTATCTGTGTATATTATGCAGCCCATCTGGAATAAAATTATTAAGGTAAGAATTTTATTTAATAAAAATGTAACATGTTAATGTAAGAATTTGTCTTAAATGCAGCATATATTTTAATTTAAAAATGCATATTGATTAATAAAGCTAAAATGAAAACATCTGATAAAAGAAAACAAGTGTTGCAGGATATATAGCCATGTTTAAGGTATGTTGTTTTGAGATTATTTTTTTTTTTTAGGAAGAATGGGCTTGATTCTTTTTTTCTGATTGCTGTAGAAAAGGAATCCACTTCTTTTTTTACATCTTTCATTATTACATCTTTCATTAAACAGCTATGCAGACATGGATGGTTTTACTTAGTACAGATTATTTTTGTGCAGCATATGCTGCCTAACAACAGCATGGCGTTCTCTCTGTGCTGTGCATATGATTTTATGCAAGAGCTGTCTCATTTTCTCCCAAGGGGACTTGCTTGAGGGAGCCAGGCACTCCTCTCAGAAGCTGAAAATGAGAGTGGTTACCATGATCACCATAACGATTGGAAGATGCAATCTCTTGAATACATTACAATCTGCAGATTTTAAAAATAAACCACTAGCAGTTAGTTGTGCTGTTGTTGGCAAAAAAAACCAAACAAGCTGTATCTCAAATAAATATGAACTTTTTTTATCTCCAAGGAAGCAATGACTTCTGTGTCTGCCTCATTACAGGAAGTGTTTAGATCAGAGCAGACTTGAAAATAAACCTTTGTACAAACAGAAAGGGGTATGTGTGGTCAGAGTGCTGTTGAATCTGCCATCTTTGGGTTCTATAATTCAGGTGTTGCTTATTCTTGATGTGGCAAGAAAATCATAATCTAATTCATAATTTCAAAGTAATTCAATGAAATGTGTTTGTATGATCCAACTGAAGAATTAAGAAACAACCTGGACATGGGATGAGAAAAAAGCTATTAAAAGATGTGACACTGAATTCAGTAATTCAATTCAGAGACTTTGTTTTTATTCCCATCATAATATTGAGAAAAACAATGAGTCAGAAAAGCCCCTCCAGGAGTCTGGCATGGGAGCTGAGTAGAGGCTTTACTGTGCACTTGCCCTTTGGTTTAGGAGATGGGTGGGTATTCATCTGCTATCAGATTGAAGGAGGAGTGTTGTCAGTGCAGTACTTCCTTTGGAGATAAGTTCTTCTAATGATTGCAGCATTTTACCAGAAGAAAAGCAACATTCCATGTAGCTTAGGGTGATAGGTAGGTCCTACAAAAAAATGTGACGTCTTTGGGTTTTTTAAAATCTCATGGAGTTTTAGGTGAGCATGATTTAGTTTGCTTCTTGCTGGAGGAGAATCCAAACCAGAGCAAAGAACTTGAAACCTATTTCACCTGAGTACAGAACCAAAGACTGAAGTGGGTGCTGTCTGTGCTACTTGGTTTGGTTTGAATCCTGAAGATATAACAGTGAATGTTCTACTTTGCCTTCTGGTGCAAGAGGGTTGCAGAATACTTCTCAGTGACGTGTCACAATGATTTAAAGGGGAATTATATTGCTCTCAGCTTTTGTAGAAGTAGGCATTCTAATGTTAAAAGGTACTGCCATGTAGAATCAGAGTCCTGCAGAGGAGCTGGCAATATGCAGCTGCAGAGGGAAAAGCAGTATGTAACTGAGATTGCAGGAGAGTCTATGCTGCTCCTAGAAATAAAAATGAAAACTGCAAGAGCACCAAAATTATTGGTCACAGTATAACTGTAAAACATCAGTAGGAATGCAAGTTGCTATAATGCTTTTGGTCCTGAACAGTGCAATGGGGACATTGGGATAATTTTTAAAGATTTTTTTTTTTTGCGTCTACTATGTTAATTCAAAATTGGACAGTACAAGTGTGCATCTTAATGACTAGGAGAAGGTCCTTCACTCTGTTTAGACATCCTGATACATCCATTTTGAGATATGAATGAATTATCTTTTTGTTTCCAAACTGGTGAAAATAAAAACTCCACCTGGACTATTTTTACCAGATTCTAGAGAAGTTAAAAAAAAAACAACCTTAAATTCACTGAGCCAAACAAACAACAACAACAACAAAAAAAATCTGTGAGAACAATGGCTTGGGATTTGGATCTTGTCTTTCATCTGCCAATTTAATCCCAATGGCAACACAAGTTTCTCTGTATTCCATAACACAGGATTCATTGGAAGATGTGTTTCCTATTTTATAAGATGTTACCATTCATTGTAAAATGTATTTCCTATGTTATAAGAAATTTAGAAGAGCTTGACATTAAAGATCTGTTAATTTGTGAGCTGAAAACATTTTGCCATACCCCAGCTCATTTATCTGTGGTGGCGATGCTGGACAATGAGAGGAAAAGGAGGAAATCCCACTGGAATACATAGGTGTATGCCAACTTCAACGAAATCAATTAAACTCCCCTCTATTGCCTTTATGAACTTTGATTTTATCGCTAGAATTGGGCAAGAGTAGAATTTTAGTAGTCTCAAGTGACTTACTGAAGTTTGAACAGAGCTTTATATAAATGTGTACTTTACCATTTGTTATCCAAATAGTTGTTATATTAAAGCATTTGCTGTTCGTATTAAGGCTTTTAGAATGAATGGCTGTAGACCCAGAGAAACAGAAATAATTTAATACTTTGTGGAACTAAGAGTTTTTTAAAAGGTTCAAGCACACAAGGGTTTTGCCAGAGAGCGGGTGTGATTCTTCCCGTGGCATCTCCAGTTGTATTAATCACGTCGCACATTGATGGATCAGACCTCTGGTAATTAGATAACAAAGATTGCAACTCATCTTTCCGTAGGGTACTAATAAATTCAGGCTGTGTTTTTCCAAGGTGTGTAAGAAGTTAATCTTGAACACCCTGTGATTTTCTAATTATGAAATAGGGTGATGGTACTGTAATGCCAACCAAAAGGATAAGGGGCATTAAATATAACAAAAGGGATTTTGCAACTGGAATACTTTCCAAATACCTAGACAGATTAGGTTCGGTAAGGATCAAAAGAACATGCTTAAGGGTTTAATTGCAGGAGTGTCTGTTTTCCTGAGGACAGAACTCCTGTAACTGTTTTTTATGTCTGTTAGCCAAAGGGATTGCAACTATAACAACATCCTTCGAAGGTTTCCTTCTTAAAATACACAGTGTTAGCAAGAAATTGGGTTAAAATAACTTCATGTTTGCACCGCCTAAGCATAAATTATTTCCTGTAATAATTTAATAATGACAGTGTGACTGTTTAGAATGATGAGCCTAATTAGAAAGCAGATGTTTGTGGTGCCCCACTTGATTTAATAGACAACAATTCTTATGAATTGTCCAGGAAAAGGCAGTCAGTTTAAAACAATGCATTGGGTGGCATGTAAACATTTCATCCATTTTGATCTATGATTTAGATTAAAAGAGACAAATCTAGATTTTTTTTAGTGTCTGTACTTCTTATCTCATGTAGGGTCATAGACACCAGATAAATCCCCAGCAGGAGATTCATCTTCTGCATCCTCAGGTAGCAAAACTGGGAGATGTGTGGCTGTCGCTGCATGCTGAGCATGCAGTCAGTGTAAGAAAAGGGGTCTATGTAGTGAAGGGTTCCTCCTTAAATGCTCTCCAGAAGGAACTTGAGGGGACATTTGCTGTCCCTTTTCTGAGAGGTTTAGATTTGCCCTTTTGAGCACTCAGAATAATAGGTGTGTTGTATTTTTTGAATTGTAGCTGCATGCATTCCATGGTGTATTTTAAATACTATGAGAGTTGACATACAGTGCTTTAAAATTAGTGATAAAGTCCTGCAGATAAGGAAAGTAACTATCAGGTATAACAGTTTTCCCAATGTTATTACAGAAAACATCTAAGAAACATAATGGAAAAGTGTTCAGGAACTCTAATCTGATTTTTGGAAGCATACACTTAGTCTGTACACCACTGTTTTCACAATTTCTCCTGAATGTTACAAATTGCTCTATAGTTGAAAAAGATAATCTAGTCAGGATAGTTAATCAGTCGAAGAATTCAGATTTTAGAAGTAAATTTAAGTAAATGTAGTAGTAGGATAGAAGAAATTAATATGTATTCATCTGTCTGTTCAGCTAGCTAGTCCAGAGATATTAACAAAACATTTGATTTCAAAACTACTGTTAATATAGTTATACGTACTATTCCTGTTAGTATAAGGAATTTTTGGACTTGATTTTCTTTAATATTGTCTTGTACTATTTTATAGTGTTGAAGTACTTGATATACATTTTAATTATACAATTTAATTATAAGCCTCCAGTATTTTTGTGTTTTAAATATATTGATAATGTGTTTGAGTGATGGAAATGGTTGATATTTAGTATTTCTGCAAATATGCTCTGTCTAAAAATCGTGTAGAAAGCTGTGTAGGCTATTTCAAAAAATACTCTGGAGAAACTGCGTTACTTGGGAAGAGTGTTGCCAAAAGGGATTCCTGTTGCAGTGAGGAGCTGCAGGGAATTAATGCCTGAGAATGGTTATTGAGACAAAGAAGTTTAGGTGAAGGCAGAGAGTCCTTTTCAGCACCCTACAAAGTAAAATGAATTAATGGAGTGCTTATAATTGATGAGTAAAAAGGCAGACCCTGTCAGAAGGTTGCTATCTAGAGAAGTCGGGAGATGCTTTTAGCAGGGAGATCTTCTGAATCTAAAAGTGTAATGCACTCAGGGTCTGATTTTGTTGATGTTTTGAGTAAGAAATTATTCACATACTTTGGAAGAAGAACTTTTCCTTGTTATGGTGTGGAAATACAATGCTTAAAAAACCTGCAACGTGGATGCTGAATTACCACACTGGGGTGCTGCAGTCTTCTTTCAGTTCTGATACAGCTGATCACAAAAGGCTTTTCTTGGAAGCTGGGTGAATAAGGATAATGTACAACATAGGGAATAGAGTGTTTTAAGGTGTCATTCTTATTGCAGCCACAAAAAGCAGACAAAAGGATTGTATTTGAAAATAAATTTCAGAAATTAAAACTGTGCTGTAATTTGAAAATGGGGAAATATACACAAATCTGAACATTGCTGATGTCATATAAAAGCTTCTTTCCTGATATAAAATATTTTATTAAAATAAGATGTACAATTTGAAATAAAATTTTGCTGATTTTTTTCCCTTCATTTTTTAACAGATAGTGCCTTTGTGGATTGCTCCCAACCTGTTAACATTCTCTGGATTTGTCATGATTTTATTTAATTATTTTCTAATATCTTTTTATGACTGGGACTACACTGCCTCAGGTAAATGTCTTCATATTGTACTTTTTCAGAATTAATGAACTGCTGATACTTCTGAATGTTACTTGAATCTTCCACTCATTCCCTTAATGAGACTCCTATATGTGCAGATAGGAGAATCTACCTCACACATAGCATTATAAATTTAGATCATTTTATTAAAAAGTCATACTTCATTTTATCCCTAAAATGGGTTTCAGCATATGCTGCTTGAAGTCTCTGATAAGATCTCATTTTATTTGAAGTTTATTTCCAGGATTTAAACACACAGTCAAAATCCACCTGAATATTCTTCATAGCATTTCCTTGATTTCACATTTCCTAGTACCTCAACTGATGCCTGAAAGAGTTAACTTCCCTTTCATTTCTCCACACATTCACACCCCCTATTCAAGACTGCTTCTAGACAAAAACATAGTTTCTAAATAAATGTGTCTTCAAATTATGACTTTCAAAGTCTGAGTCTGTGTTTTTGCTCCTCATTGTAGACCAAGTCAGAAATTTTTTGGACCTGATTTCTCCTGAGAGTAGGGCATGTTTGGTTTGGGCTTTTCATACCAGATGTTGGTCTGGTTGGGTTGTTGGAGCCCACAAAAAGTAGTAAGAATCTTCTAGGTGATTAATGTGTGAAATATATATAGATAAAAGGCTTTGATTTTCTTTAAACTAGACTATTTAGTAAAGATAACACTTTTATTTCCTGAAACAACTACGTTAGCTGCCTTTATTTTTTCACACCTGTGGTTCGATTGAGGAGGTACCATTTGGTGTGGGCTGTTTGTACATTTGTCATAGCAATTCTAGAGGCAGGTATACTTGTTAGTAGTTTTGGTTCAAAGGTTATCCTGTATGAGCATTATGTTTTCAGGACCAACTTGTTGTATAGTTGTCTGGCCTCATTTTTAAACACCTGACACTTTTTAATCAATACTGATGATATTTATTCAGTCCTGTAATAAAAGAACATCCAGAACAGATCTTTTTAATGGGATGATATTATCTTGACACATTCTCAGTAGATAGACATGGAACTCGAAGTAATTTGAAATGGTGATTTAGTCTGTTAGAGTTGAGACCTGTATATGTAGTTTGCAAGCTGATTCCACATGAGAACAGTACCCATCATTTCTCAGTTGACTGAAAACTTTCATGCAACCCAAAGAGCCTTTTGAGTATCATATATCAATCCTATACCTAGGATCAGAAATAAAAGACCTAATTTCTTGGGCAGCTGGTTTTCATGCTACAGTTTGCAGATTTGCAGCTAGGAGTCAGGAATTGTCAGAGTTTTTTTCAGGATGGCAAGATGAGGCACTGAGAGAAAGGTAGTCAGGGCACTGCTTTAGGTGCTGGCATCTGCTGGCATCATTCAGGCAAGGACACACCTCTGTATGCAGGAATTCCCTGTGTTTGGTGCCAAATGGCAGAAACCTGAGAGGACTTAGCATTTACAGTTGTTTAGTGTTGATGTAGTATTGGGTGATGTTTAAGTTAAATAGAACTCTCTGTGGAAAAAAGGATCGATTTCTTTAAAAGAGCAGCAATAACCTTGGTTTAATGCTATCAGCAGAGCAAAAACAGAACCCTGGGCTCTGTCCAGTTCAACCATCTTTTCCTTTTTCTCTAGGTAAAAAAAGAGGGTGGTAATATTTCTGTTAGCCTGACGACAAAAACTTCCTGTTCAGATCTGTGTGGTAAAAGTGCTTCACAAACCCAAGATTGGCACTGATAATCATGCTTGAAAACATTTGGGTTTTTTTCCCCCTCTATATATTAAATGAACATTATCTAATTTTTCAATGGATAATCTTCTGTGAAAATTTTTGCCTAGTTACTATCATTGTTTCGTGCAAGACTTGAGTCATTTCAGGATCAAAAAACCTCTCCATTACCTTTTGTCCTTTACGGTATAAACACATTCAAGCCTGCTCTGTGCTTCTTTGACAGAGCTCAGCGATGCCTGAAGGTCAGACCCAAGTATTACAATCTGTTTGATGCAGTGGGTTAATCAGTGGCAGCTTGTTTGTATGTATATGCATATCTTGGTGGATTTCTTTGATGTTAACCCCTGTTACACTGACTCACTTCCCCATTTTTTTTTAAGGTACCAGTCCTGGACTTGTTCCCACCTGGGTGTGGCTGTTCAGTGCTTTTACCACCTTTTGTGCTTATGCTTTAGGTAATGTACAGTGAAATAATTTGCATGTCTGACATTTTCATGTAATTTTATCTTCAAATTTACTAGTGATGATTCTGAGATAAAGAGGCATTGTGGATAGATTAGTGATCTCTTTCCAAAATAGTTCTCTTAGATTAAAAAAAAACAACAAACCCCAAAAAAAACAACACCAAACCACAACACAAAAAAAATGTTCGTAAGACTTAAACCCCGAACAGCATATTAAGTAATATTTTAGAGGTTCTATTACAGTAACTCTAATCCCTCTTGAAAGTTCAAATTATTTTAGCGGAACAATGGAAATCATTATATAGCAGCAGTCTAGTGGTTCCAATCCGCCTGCCATGGGCAGGGACACCTTCCACTAGATCAGGTTGCTCAGAGCCCCATCCAGCCTGGTCTTAAACACTTCCAAGGGCGGAACATTCCCAGCTTTTCCAGACAACACAATCCAGTGTCTCACCACAGTGAAGATTCTCTTGCTAATACCTGGTCTAAACCTACCTTCTTTCAGGGAACCTATTCCACCTTGTCCTATCCCTACATGCCCTTGAAAAAAGTCCCTCTCCAGCTCTCTTGTAGCCCCTTTAGCTACTGGAAGGCTGCTCTAAGGACTCTCTGGAGCTTTTTCTTCTCCATGCTGAACAACCCAACTCTCTCAGCCTGTCTTCACAGGAGAGTCACTGCTGTTTGATTTCATAAAAATCTTTATCCCTTGATGATGACATTCTGAGAAGCTCCCTGACACCAGAACTTGCAGAGGGTGCTTTCAAAGATAGGAAAAATAAAGGACAAAGGAGAACAAAGGAAATTGTTAGGTGCTTCAGTGCTTAAGGAGTATGTCAGGAGAGATGGTGATGACAGGCCTGAGCTTCTTATGGAAATAAGTATCTTTTTTTTTTTCTTTCCTCTTGCTGTTTTTCTCCCATAACACCTACACCTCAGTTTCATATTCCATTTTTACTACTTTAGACTGTGCCATGAGTGTATTTTTAGGTACATTGCACCTTGCTGTGCAGTGGTGTGAAGACATAGATCTGAAATGATGCTGACCTGGGAGTGAGATCCATGTTAGCGGGGCTTTTATGCTTTCTTTTCCAAAGTTCTTAATTCCAAACCAGTTTTTCCACAGCATGGTGCAACAGAGTTATTTTTGTGTGAGACTGAAGGTAGTATATTTAAAGGGACTGCACAGTTCTGTGTAATAAGGGTCCAGGAAGGCTTGGATATATTTTAAAAAGACAATCTTAAAGGCAGAGGAGCAGGCTGGCCTTGGGTGCCAAAAGATGAGCGATCAGGGAAGAAGACTGGCTTGCCTGAATAAGGAACTTTCACTGGAACTTGGGGAGAAAAAATGAGTTTGTGACCTTGGGAAATAGGGGCAGACAGCTCAAGCACAGTACGAGGATGGCATCAGGTCTTGTAGACAGCAAATTGGATTGGTGAAAGTTCAGCTAGAGCTCCATGTGGCACCCCTGTGAAAGATGAGACAAAGTGTTTTTAAAAATAAACAAAAAGAGGGCCAAGGAAAATATCCATCCTTTACTGGATGAGGAGGGGAACATTGTAACCAAAGATGAGGAAAAGGCTGAGGTACTTGATGCCTTCTTTGCCTCAGCCTCCAACAGAAAGTCCCGATATCCTCAAGGCAGCCGGGATGCGGGGTTGTTCGGCAGGGACAGGAAGCAGAACAGACCCCGTGTGATCCAGGAGGAGCAGCCAGTGCCCTGCTGGGCCACTCACCAGCCTGTGGGGCCTGATGGGATCCACACCAGGGCACCGAGGGAGCGGTGAAAGAGCCAGGCCTCTCTCCACCATTTATCACCAGTCCTGGTGAGCCAGGGAGACCCAGCGAACTGGAGACTGGCCAGTGGGATGCTGACCCGCAGGAAGGGTGGGAAGGAGCATCTGGGGAGCTACAGGCCTGTCAGCCTGACCTCGGTGTCTGGGAAGGTTATGGAACAGATCATCTTTAGTGTCGTTACACAGCACATGCAGGACAGCCAGGGCATCAGACCTGTTTAATATCTTTATTGATGATTTGGTCAAGGGGATCAAGTGCACTATGCGTCAGTTCACAGCTGACACCAAGTTGTGTGGGAGTGTTGATCTGCTGGAGGGCAGGGAGGCTCTGCAGAGGGGTCTAGACAGTCTGGATCAATGGGCTGAGGCCAGTGGTGTGAGGTTCAACAAGGTCTTGCACTTTGGTCACAACAACTCCAGGCAGTGCCACAGGCTGGGGCAGAGTGGCTGGAAAGTGACCCAATGGAAAAGGACCTGGGGATGCTGGTTGACAGTGGCTGAATATGAGCCAGTGTGTGCCCAGGTGGCCAAGAAGGCCAATGGCATCCTGGCCTGCATCAGCAATAGTGTGGCCAGCAGGACCTGGGCAGTGATTGTCCTCCTGTACTCAGCACTGGTGAGGTCACACCTTGAATCCTGTGTTCAGTTTTGGGCCCCTCACTACATGAAAGACACTGAGGTGCTGGGACATGTCCAGAGAAGGGCAGCTGTCGCCCTGAATTTTTAGTGTGCTGTGTTGATACTTAGTAGAAAAGGTTCTCATAGATTTTATGTAAACATAGTCAATGTTTTGCTAACTGGCCAAAGATTGTTTTATACCTTTAGTATTGTTTATCATTCCTTTCCCAAGGGCAGAGAAGGTTGATAGACTGTGTTCCTTACCTATGGAATTGGAGAGGTGATAACCTCATTGTCCAGTCCATAGCTGTCTGTGACAAAATATATAAATGTAAGAATAAAGAAGGCTGGGCGCTCTTCTGCTCTCTTGCCCAGCCTTGGTGGACCTGACCTGACCTGAGTGCCTGATTTCTTCGTGTCCAACCGTGCGACAGGCAGCAAAGCTGGGGAAGGATCTGGAGCCCAAATCTTACGAGGAGTAGCTGAAGGAGCTGGGGATGTTTAGTCTGGAGAAAAGGAGGCTCAGGGATTACCTTATTGCTCTCTACAACCGCCTTAAAGGAGGCTGTAGCAAGGTGGGGGACGGTCTCTTCTCCCAGACAATAATCAACAGGACAAGAAGAAATGACCTCAAGCTGTGCCAGGGGAGGTTCCTGTGTGACATCAGGAAGAAATTTTTCTCTGAAAGGGTGGTAAAACGTTGAAATGGGCTGCCCAGGAAGGTGGTGGAATCACCATCCCTGGAAAGTGTTCAAGAAACTACAGGACATGGCACTTAGCATTATGGCTTAGTTGACATGGTGGTGTTCAGTCAAAGGTTGAACTCAATGATCTTGGACGTCTTTCCCAATCTTAATGAGTCTATTCTTTGATTCTAAATGTACCCTCTCCTTGGAGCTGTAAGGCCATTGCAGTGTAGCCATACATTTGAGATCCTCAGGCTGTGCACAGGTGTGTTATACGTGTAGGCTCCAGTGCTGTGCAAAGGGGCTGACCACTTTTGCAATCAGGCCCATGCGTGTAGAGCCATCTTGATTGACCTGGGGGCATCCCCTTGGGCAGGCGTCTCTCTCTGCATTGTACATATCTTGGCATTTCTATTCAATTGGTGAGATTGTGCCAAAATTATTTTGTCCAGACTTTCTTTGTATTTGTACCATAAAAAGCAATGAGACAACCATCCCTTGAAGCTGACTACTTGTCCGATTTCTCCAGCTGCTCTCTGTACTCAGAAGCAGTGGTTTCCTTTGTGAAAACCATTTTTTATGTAATTGTACGGAATTTAATGAAGCGACTATTGTTTCATAAATTGGAATTACATATTGGAACTGTTACTGTATGGCATCCCAGAAGGCTCGTGGGAAGTTCAGCTTCTGAGATTTTTAATGTAGATGGTATTTGCCAGTGAAGCCTGTAGTTGGTAATACTTGGAAGACAAAGAATGTGATGTTGACAGTCAAAGCTATAATGAACTAATGTATATGTAGATTTTTATGTCTGCTGTCCAAGCCACTTCATGAAATATTTAGTCTCAGATTTAATTTTGCATGGCCAAAGTTTTCCCTCTGGAAGACTGCAAAGAGCCATAATAACTAACTAAATATGCAACTGTAATCTTTCTCAGTTTATTTTAATGACACAGTTACTCTCTCCAAATTCCCTAACATGCTGCTCTCCATCCCCCCTGCTTTTTTAAGGTGGTTTGGTATCATTTCCTTTCCATGAAATGGAATGCTTTTTGCTGTTACTTTGAATCCCACTTTTAAAAGATATATAAACTTTAATAAAACTGAATATTTATGAACTTTTGTGAGACAAAATCATAATATAAGAATTCTAAAGCAATGGAAGTATGGGACAGTGTATGTCCACTATTAAACACACACGATTGTTGGCATGAATGATTTCAAACTGGAAACTAAACCAGAAAGTATTTTCAGTCTCTTAAAAAGCTAATGAAACTACATGGAAAATGTGGTTAAGGATTTCTGAAAATCCGGTTTTATGTATGTGTCATATAGTTCCTGTATTTTTTTCCATGGCCATTATAATTAGAAGTACTGTATTTTATGACAGCATTATAAGGCTCTTATTAGAAAAACTGAAGTTCTTGCAAAATGAAAACCACTATTTCACTGTGAAGTACATATTTTAGTATCTATATACTTGTGTGACAACCTAAAATTTATAAACAGACAAATCTTCTAACATTCTTATTTTTAAAAAGTAACACCCATGTAACTGAATTGTGTCTGATTTGGGATAGGTATTCTTGGAATATAAAACACCATAAACACTTTAGGATTGCTTACATCCTTATTTGTTAGCTAAGTTTCAAAGATATTGTTTAATGGATGGAAGAATTTCTGCTTTTGTTGCAACACCTTTCAAGTAATCTCAAGCTTATACAGTTTTCTTTCTGCACATTTTCAGTAAGATGCTGAAAGTTCAATGGAAATATTAATAGAGAGAGAACGTGTTTCTAGAAGGAAGCAAGCTATATTTGAAATCCTCTATGAGATATTTAAGTTTCAGAGTTGTGAGAACTGTCTCAAGAGATTTGTATTTGAGCAGAGGATATCTCACAGCTGTTTAGGTACTACAATAGAAATACAGTATAAAATCTGTAGAAAATGAAATCCCATGTTTTCCTGGTTTAGGTCCCTGAAGTATATTTACATTAAACAAAACTCATAGTACTGCCAAATAATCTGGAGAAGTAAGTAGCATATGATCTACAGCAGATGTGGTGTCTTTGGTCTCACTCTGCTGAGTTGTGTTCCTAGTCAGTTTTGGGTTATTCATGCCATCAATAGCTAGTAACTGCTAGCTATAGCACCTTCCAAGTAGTATCAAAAAGAAAAATATCTCTATTTTATTTTGAGATTCAAGACAACAATAAGTAATCTGTAGGATTTGTTCTGTATACTTATGGGAAAATATTGGTATTTTTCATCCACATGGTCACAGAAAAGAAACTAAGGGTATAGTTTGACTTTACAACTAAGAAAGGTTACAGCTTCTCCTCCTTGCATTCACCATCCCTCACTTATGCCCTCTCCCTTGCATTTTGTACCATTCACAGCACCAATTCAGTGACCCAGAAGAAAATGTAATGTTTGCTGTCTTTCCACCAGCTGAATTGGCTGCAGGTCACCCTGCTCAACAGCAGTGAGATCTACTCAAACCATATTGTCCAACTACACCCTCAGAGTAAGGCCCAGTACAGTGTTGGACCATTTTTCAAGCACTCAGTACTAAAAGTGATCACACATAATGCACCATAACTATAATGCATTCTTAGAATTACGTAATTGTACATGTTGGAAAAGACATTTAAGGTCATCAAATCCAACCATTAACCCAGCAATGCCAAGTCCACCACTAAACTAGATCCCCAGGTGCCACATCTGCACATCTTTTAAACCTCCAGCGATGGTGACTCCACCAGTTCCCTGAGCAGCCTGTTCCAATGCTTGACAACCCTCTTGGTGAAGAAGTTTTTCCTAATGTCCAATGTACCATCCCCTGGTGTGACCTGGGACCGTTTCTTCTTGTACCTGGGAGAAGAGACTGACGCCCATCTCACTAAAACCTCCTTTCATGTAGTTGTAGAGAGTGAGAAGGTCATTCCTGAGCCTCCTTTTCTCCAGGCTAAACACCCCCAGCTCTTTCAGACACTCCTCATCACACTTGTGCCCCAGACCCTTCCCCACCTCCGCTGCCCTTCTCTGGACTCGCTCCAGCCCCTCAACATCCTTCTTGTAGTGAGGGGCCCAAAACTGAACACAGGATTTGAGGTGCAGCCTCACTAGTCCGGAGTACAGGAGGACAATCACTGCCCAGGTCCTGCTGGCCACACTATTTCTGATGCAGGCCAGGATGCCATTGGCCTTCTTGGCCACCTGGATGCACTCTTATAAGAAAACTGAAAAGCACTTTAAAATATATGTAGGCACAAATACAAATAAATTTTGTGAAATTTGCTCCTTGAAGCTGCTATTTAACTTTTAGTCATTGAGGTATTGAGCATCAAGCAACTTTAATGCCTTAGTGAATCTACACCACAAGAGGTCTGAAGGCTCAGAGGGTCCACAACCCCAATGGATGGGCAAGAAGCCCTATGGACACTTTTCAGCACTTGAAACTAATTGCAGGGACTGATGCAAAAGTGTTTCAGGACCACTGAGGGCAAGTAATCATGAGTGTCTTTCTAAAACTCATGAGGAAGGTGGCGTTTAGTTTCAGAGCTGAGGTAAGGACAGAAAAATTACTTGATAACTGCAGCAATTATTTTATGAGCAGTTATAACCTATTGTTATTGAGGGGGCTGTTGTGCTTCGGTGTGCTGTCATCAGTGTCATTTTCCTGTATGCTATATATGGCAATAGTGAATTGTATGTGAAGAAAGCTACTCCTTTTGTTGTGCTCTAATTCTGTGCTTCTTTTCCTTTCTCAATCCTTCTAGACTCCATAGATGGGAAACATGCTCGAAGGACTCAGTCCAGTACTCCTCTGGGAGAACTATTTGACCATGGGCTGGATAGCTGGGCTACCTCCATTTTTGTGCTTTCTTTTTTTTCTGTTTGCTCCCGTGACAATGGGAAGACTGGAGTTTCTGTATATACAATGTATATATATTTAAGCATCGTCTTGTTTAACTTCATGTGTTCACACTGGGAGAAATATAACACAGGAGTTCTTTTTCTTCCTTGGGGATATGATATAAGCCAAGTGGTAAGTATTTATCATCCCTGTTTTGGTTTTGGTTTTGGTTTTTTAACCATGTAATTGTTTTCATAACATTAAAGCAATAGAAAAATAGAGCTCAAGGCAAATGTATTTGGCTGAGATATTGAAATATGTGAAATTGCAAAACCCTAAAAGTAATTCAGAAATATTTTCTGCATTTGCAATAAAGGGCTGCTCTTGAGCAAATTGTCAGCATCAGAGATTCATTGGTGTGCAGGAGAAAAAAGGCTTGCAGCAAGCCTAGCAGCCAGACAGTGCCCATGAGAATGTCATTTAACTGCATTTGATTTGTGGTATTAACAAAAATTACTATGCTATCTGAAGCCACAAGCAATTTTCCCCCCAATACCAGGTTGTGAGGCATGATCTGAATTAGTCCAAGTAGTATTTATTGACAGTAATTACGCAGTTATACACTACCAGACCTTCTCAATTCTACTCCATTTTACAACAAATGTGGTAATGGAAACAGCACTGTACCTATGCAGAGAGCAGTAACTGTTGTCAAGTGAGTTCTACCTTTGAAAACAAAATCAGTAACCATGGATGTCAAAAAGTCATAGACATTCTTATCAGCCCACAGCCAGCACCAGCTGAGTTCTTGTGTGGTTTACAGCCCTATCTTGAGGTGGACCTCTTCAGAAACATGCCCAGGGCACCACAGTGAAGGATGTCCTCAGTGCACAGATGACTAGCAGTATTAACAAGCTCAGTGCACTTCCAAGGGCCCAGGACTGGGATTTCTGTGGGCTGGCTTATCTGTGTCTCAGATAGCCAAGCTCTTGCAACCTGAAGAGCACAGTCAGTCTTCTGAGCTTCCTGTCACAGGCACGAGATGAAAGGTGCAGCTAAGTAATTGGAAAGAAGTTTGACAAATACTCAAATATGTGTTTTAATGGAAATACAGTATTCAAATTAATGGCTGCAGATGTAGTGCTGTAAACATAATCAGGATCCAGTGGTTTGAGAACAATTCAGAGATGGTGGTCCAGCTGTGGTGCATCTGTGTTGTCCCCTAGAAAACAGGTTTTGGGAGAAGAAGTTGGCTCTGGACTAAGACATTAGGCAGCCAGCTGGTCTGCAAGTTTCAGCCATGTCTGTGCAAGGCTTCTTCATGAAGTTCTTCCAGCAGGAGAGGAATAGCTATGCTCAAGCCTATTTCATTTGTCGCTCAGGTGATCACTGTACGTGTGAATGTTTAGAAAGTTCTGCTGGGTTGCTACAGCATCCAAACTGTATTAGTTGTTAAATCTGGGAATGGGTATCAACTAGCAGAGCAGTACTGTTAACTCTGTCAGTGTCTGTTTGTGACCTGTGCCTGTGGCCCTGTTTTTCCATCTGGGAAATAATGGTAGTAATATTTCCCTGCCTGACAGATTTGTGGTGAGGCTGAGTATCAGTAAAGTTTGTAAACTGCTTTGATTAACTGGGATGCAAGGTGCTAACAAGTGTTACTTCGTGTTCCCCTCTGATGCTGAACTGCTGTCCTGCTCACTTGCTTTCTAGCACCTTCTGTGATGACTTGGTTACAGTCGAAGTTATAAGCTTGTAAATGTGAAGATTTTTTTATGCCATTTAGCTCAGTCATCAATAGTGGTAGAAGACTGTACTATTGAAATCTCTGTGTGTCAGTTTTCCCATCTGTAAAAAAGTAGCTTATGTAGTTGTGATTGTCTATGAACAAAGAGAAGGCAGGATTTGTAGAACAAGGCAGTATTTTTCCATTAGTCCAAACTACATTACATGCACACCAGAAAGTACATAATATATTTTTTTCAGTTCTACTGATTAGTCTAGTAAAAGATCCTAATTCCCCTAAAAATTTGTTCCTGTTTTGTAAACTGATTCAGCAGATTTATATGATACATGCACATGTAGGTCTTCATCTCCAGTAACTTGGAGGATACTGTGGGCAATAGCAAATGGCTGCTGATGAGTAAGAAAGGTGATGTTCCCCTTGCTGGTTTTTTTCCCCCCATTGTTCCTCTGCCAGGTATTCCATAGTCACATTTAGAGGCAGAGAGTGTGAAAGCACTCACTAGCTGCTTCCAGACTAATTCACAATGTTTAGTTCAGTATTTCCTCCATGGCATTCCTAGCTGGATTGCTGCAGGAATGTGCCTCTCTGTCCTGTCTTCAGTAATTTCACCTACAACTTGATGCTGTTGCTTTGGCATGTCAGACACTCAGGTGGTCTAGTCCCCTGCTTCTGCTTTTAAACTTGTTGGTAGCCAGGAACTTTGGGCTTTGTTACCACCACAGAATTGAAGAAAAACAGTATTTACTGTCAGTGTGCAAAGAGAAGACTGATGACCTTAATGAGCACTTAACTGGCATGTGGCTCCCGGGATACTGCTGCTGAGTCAGCTCTGCTGTACATAAACACAGAAAGCCTGCTCACAGGCTCTGCCTTAGCTGTGCTAGGGAAAGAGCTGCTGTTCCTCATGAAAAAACACCTTGTTATAGACAGAGAAATATGAGGGACTTATGCACATCACGTTTTTCTGTGACTTGATGACTCATCAGAACTGGTAACCTAATTACACTAGCTGGGCTGTAATTGGCACTCCAGTTAGCTTTGTTTACAGCAGACAGCCATTTACAGGAAGCTGTGGTTTGTAAACTTGAAAAATGGCTGTAATGTGTCTGAGAGATGCTTGGTCAGAGGACTGGTACATTTGTGGATCCAGAATCAAGGTGGTGGCAAATGCAGCAGGGAAAGCTATTCCTGTCTTTCCTCCCTCCAGCACAAGAATCCATCCTGTGCTGATTCTTGAGTAGCAGAAAAAGGTGCAGGGAAAGGAGCCTCTGTACCATAGCATCTGGACAATTTTCATACCCACTATTGGAAACCCCAAGAGTCTGAAGAAAAGGCTTAAAAATAAACCTCTGCTATGATCTGTGAGAAATTCCCTTGGATACATCTTGTGAAAATGAAGACTTTTTATTTTTGTCACAAGACCAACCAAAGAAAGCTAATATCTGCAAATTAAGTTTCTTGGAGAAAAAAAAGACAAAGCTTTCCTGAGAAATTAAAATTTCTGGCTCTTTGCCTTATGTTAATTTTCACAGACATCACTTGTTTTGTTTTTAAAAAAATCTGTTTTCTTTCTGAAGAATTTAATATTACCCTAATGAAATACTCGCCTAATCCTGCTGTTGCTTTTCATAAGCCACTGCAGTTGATTTCATAGCAGAGGAACAAAGTACTAATTTTTCCTTAATATGATGTAATGATACCTCTGCTCTATTGGTGCTGCCTTAAGTGTAACAGGAGATACCCTTTATATTCTTAATTAAAAATTTAAAACTGAAGAGCTGTGTGAGAGCTGCAGTGACCCAGACATTTCCACTCTCTTTCCTCTCCCTCTCCCCAGCTGAGAGGGCAAACTCAGAAGAAGCACAAGCACCGAAATCCCAAAGGCAACAGGCAGCTCTCTCTGGCCCAGCCCTTGCCCTGCAAGGAGGGGATGACCAGAAATCCTACATACTGAGGGAGTCATGCCTGAAGGGATGGGTGCTTGGGCCATGAGTCCCAGGGTTTCAGTCTGAGATGCTTTCCCAGCTGCTTCTGCTGGATGCCTTTGGACAGTATGACCTAGAGCCTCTGGGAGAACCCTCTGCCTGCCTTGGAACTCTGAATAAATGAAGTACATGATGCCCCTAGCAACTGAAACATTGTAGAACTTCCTTTTCTCCTTCCTTTCAGTCAAAGCTGGGGAAGGTTTCTTTCGTGGGTGCCATATACCAGGTTTTCTTTTGACAAGCTTTTCTACAAAACTCATGCTGAAATATGTTCCATATGACCTTTTCCAGGGATGTGCTGTGGCAGCCAGTGTTTTGGGAACTGGCAGAGAAATCCCAAACAATGCAAGTGAACATCACATCTTGAAAAAATTTCTACCTCCTCTGAGGGGCAAAAATACTTTTCTGTTAAAAAGCAAAATAAAGATGCAGATATGTTCTTTGTTCACATTATCAGGATTCACAATTTAATTTCAGTTGAAAGGACATTCACTTTCAGAGCTTTTCTAATTTGACGTATTTGTGGAAAGCATGGCCTTTCTTGTGTAGAAAAAATATTATTACTTAGTTCCAAAGTTGAAGCACAGTGGAACTGTTGAAATAAGAGAAGTGATAGCAGTGAGGAGGCAGTGCTGGCCAGACCATGGTGTCTGCTTCAAGCTGCCTCTGGTCGTGGCTGGAAACTGATCTCAATACTCAGTTATCTGAGTGAAACCCCATGGTGTATCCATGGGAAATCTGAACAGAAGAACCTGCTGTGCACAGGCTTCTTCTGCGGCAGACTGCTTCATTCTTAACCACTTGATTGTGATTCCCCATAAACCTTTCTTGATTAATTAATCTTCCATGTGCCTTTAGCTGTTTATCTATAATGTCTAAATGCAAAGTGATCTTTTTAGGAAAAATGTGTAAAAGTCTAAGATTTGCAACCTTCAACTATTTATTAAAAGAAAAAAAAACTGAGAAAAAACAAAATGGAAAAATTGCACATCACATTAAAACTAACCCCTATTAAAACAGCTTGTAGGAAATAATTTTTACACTTTCAGGCAAGTGTCACATTTATTGTCAGAAGAATGAAGTAACCTTGTATTTTAAATGACTTTGCTTTCTAGATGTTTATTTTGAACACTGTGTTAATGGAAAATATTTCAACGCATGAACAATTAATGCTATAGCAATATGCTAGTGAAATTGAATATTACAGTAAAATTAACATCAGGTTTTTGTGGAATCATAAAGAATTTAAAAGCATATCAACATTTTTTAAAAAGATGACAAAATATTTTTTTTTTCATTATGTAGAATATCACACAGCATACTAAATGTGCCTTTGTGTACAAAAGAAACAGTAAATCAATGGTAAGAAAAAAATGTATGTACACACAGAGTCTAAAATATTGTGGTCACAAAACTTATACCTGAAATAGTGAAAAGACATGAAAGAGATGGTGATTTAAAAGTACCAGACATTTTAGAGAACAGGTAAGAGGCTAGAAGGTAGAAGATTTTGAGGTGTTCTACCTTATGTTTATATAGAATTTTCCCAATGCCACATCAAAGAATTATTCTGATTTTACACAGGAACAGATGTGACTATGTTGCTGTTATTTATAAAGTTGTGGCAAGATAAGGAGCCCCTGCTCAGAATCCAGCTGTCCTAATGTCAGCCATATCAAAGAGCCTACAAATTAACACCTTATATTTTTCTCAGCATAAGTATTCCTCATCCTCACAGAGAAGGTCTTGGCAAGCCAAAAATATTCCTGGTCAGATGCTGACGAGAGTTGGAATCCAAGATTGTATCCATCTACACTACCTTGCTATATAGTTCTCACTTGTGTTATTGTGGTGGGTGGATGCCAGGCACCCACCAAAGCTGCTCTGTCACTCCCCTCTGCAACTGGACAGTGGAGAGAAAATATAATGAAAGGCTCATGAGCTTAGAGGAGGACAGGGAGAGATCACTCATGAATTACTATCATGGGCAAAACAGACTCAGCTTGGGGATATTAATTTAATTTCTCATGAATCAAAATCAAAGCAGAACAATAAGAAGTAAGACAAATCTTAACACCACTTTTCCCCCACCACTACCTTCTTCCTGGGTTCTACCTTCACTCCCCCATTGGCACAGGGAGATAGGGAATGGAGGTTATGGTCAGTTCATCAGATTGTTTCTGCTGTTGCTCAGGGAGAGGAGTCCTTTCCCTGCTCCAGAGTGGGGTTCCTCCCGTGGGAGACAGTTCTCCATGAACTTCTCCAGTGTGAGTCCCTCCAACAGGCTGTAGTTTTTTGTGAGCTGCTGCAACGTGTACCTTTCCATGGGGTGCAGTCATTTAGGCACAGCCTTCTCCAGAGTGGATCCTCTACAGGATCACAAGTCCTAGGAGACCTGCTCCTACATGGGCTTCTCTCTCCATGGGTCTGCAGATCCCTGCCAGGACCCTTCTCCAGCACGGGCCTCTCACAGGTTCACAGCCCTTCAGGCACCCACCTGCTCTGGTGTGGGCTTCTTCAGGGGCTGCAGGTGGCTCTCTGTATCCCCCTGGACATCCATGGGCTGCAGGGGCACAGCTGCCTCACCATGGTCTGTGCCATGGGCTGCAGGGGAATCTCAGCTCCAGTGCCTGGAGCACCTCCTGTCCCTTCTTCTGCACTGACCTTGTTGTGTGCTGGGCTGTTCCCCTCACATATTCTCACTCCTTTCTTCTCTGGCAGCAATTACAACTGTGCAATAAGGTTTTTTTCCCTTTTTAGATATGTTATCCCAGAGATGTTACCACCGTTTCTGGTTGGCCCAGCCTTGGCCAGCAGTGGGTCCATCCTGGAACCATCTGGCGTTGGCTCGGCTGGACATGGGAAAAGCTTCTAGCAGCTTCTCACAGAAGCCACCCTTGTAGCCCCACTGCTACAAAAACCTGGCTGCACAAACACAAATACAGTTATTTAATTTGGACTTCTCATTTTACAAAGGGCTGCAATTATTTTTACTTGCTACATTTATATCTGAAAAGTACTAAAGCTGGTCAATGGTAGAGAGATAAGTGAAAAACTTGGCCATCTTTTCTTAAGTAGAATTATTCAGTTGCACTTAGGAACACTGCTTTACTATTTTTTTTACCAGCAGTGCCTTTAAAACAGTTAATACAGCTGATTAACAGACTTAGGCTTTGCCAAGAATTTTGACAATCTTCAATTTTTTGCTAGTATAGTTTAGATCAAGGGACACAGCCATTTTCTTATCCTTCCAGCTTTCTAAAGGAGGTCTGCTTTCTAAAGCAGGAGACTGCTTCACTGTAGTCAAAGTGATGAGTCCTTAAAAAAAAATACACCAAAATCTTGAAGCCAAGGAGTGTTTCTTTGTCATATGCTACATCTGTTAGGAGGCAATCTCGACCTGGGAGTCTTGCATCACCAAATCCCAGGGCAGGGCATTCCCTGTGAGAGCCCACTGCATCCACACTCCTGTTCCCAGACATGGGCTGACATCTGACAGTGATGCTCGTGACTGCACTGCCAAAAGTACTCTCTGTAATAATGGTTAATACTGAAGTTCCTCTTTTATCACTTGCCAAAAGTCTGTTCAGGATTCAACGTGTGAGGGTAAATTCAGGCTCCGTCAAAGCCAGTTGGAGTTTTGCCATCAACTTTGATGGGGTCAGGATTCCATCCATCATGTCTTATGGGTAATATAATACAATTTCTTCAGGAAGCCAAATGTTAGCTCTGATATAGTGGATTGCAAAACCCATTATACATGTCCTTCTCTTAGACTAAAATTTGACTTGCTGTCTTCAGTGGCCCAAGACATAATGGCACTCACTAGTGCCTGCTCGACCCTGCTGCAGATCTCTTCCATTGCTTGTTCTTGAAGAGGCAATTCAAACATCCAGTTCCACAATGCCAAATGTAAGCAAAACCTCTTAGAGATCTACATACGGACAGGGCAAGAATCTTGATTTCAGATAGAGAGAAGTAAGTGAAACCAAATGTAGTATTATCTAAGTGTAATAGAAGTTTAAGCGACATCAGCTTCTGCTCTTAATCTGTGATCTTAAAAAGCCCATTAATTAACAAAGAGATTTTCAGTGTATCTTTGAGTTAAAATTTAATAGACAACTAGAAATGTGTTTGTTGAAGTTAAAATGGAGAAAACACATAGCATAGAAAACAAGAGTATTAAAAAACCTCAAGAAAGAAATAGTAAAATCTATAACACAAGTAAAGCTGGAAACTGTTTTTCATGCCAGAGTAAGAAGCTGCATTGAGTGGAAAATATAAAGGTTACTGAATGTTACCTGGGAATAAATAGATGAATATGCAGTTTTCTAAATGGCATCGTAATTAACATTGTCATTTTAATTTAGAGCTAGTGTAGCATGAAACATACAGCCCCTTATGGGTCCTATGGCAAAACTAAACAGCTGAGAGCAAAACAGGCTTTAGAAACAGCAGTCCCTCTAGCTGGGTGCTCATGAGTCTTGTCTATGTGTCCTTTCACTCCTAATGACATCTACATGATTCTTTTTGAGTCCTATAATGATGTCAAACAAATTAAAAATCAGAGCAGGTTTCAGCTCCTTCCCTTCTTTTTATTTCTTCACATTCAATTGAATGTTTTTATTATTTTTTGTTATTATTTCAGGTGAGCTTAGGGTTTTTCTCCCCCCTCTCAGTCATTCTGATGTGATCAGTTCAGGGGTGGAGCTGCAAAAATAACCACATTGCTGATTCTGAAGTCTGTATCCAAAAACAGGGAAGTGCACGTGCAGTGGGGAGACCTGGCATTAAAGGCTGATTAGAACTTAGGTGTTTTGAAAAGGTAAGTCAGTAATACTTACCACATACAAAAAGATGCACTCATTACCAAGGAAGTTGCTTACCATATTTCATACATTTAAAATAATTCTGTTGGTGACCCTGCAAGTTGCTTCACTGCTTAGAATTAATTGTTTTGTCATGGCAGTAGAAGGTAAAGTAGGGACAAGGAGGTAAATAATGGATTTTAGCATTTTTATTTTTAGCGTTTGTATTTAGATGGTAACTGAGATTCTGTGCCTTTAGGAGTAAAGGATTGAAAATAAGTTATCTTTTTTTTCTGTAGGTGTTAATAGCAGCATATCTGCTCACCGGTACTGTTGGTGTGGAGGTCTGGCAGAAGCCTTTGCTCTTTGGTTATTATATTACAGATGTATTAGTAATCCTGCTTATAGGTAAGTGTCCTGATCTATGCATAAGTGTACTGCTTTTTACTTATTTCGATTTGATATTTTTTATATTTCCTTCTTTTTTTTTTCTTTTACTTTTGTAAGTGTTAGCCAGTTCAAAAATACATTAATAGAGATGATTAAAAGGGCTAACATTGGAAAACTTTTAAAAAGTAGGTAATTTTTGAAAATTTTTTCCTTGCTGAATTACTATATGTTGCACACAAATAATATAGAAAATACTTCTTACCTGCATGTGCAGTTCAGTGCAGTGTGCTGGCTGTCTGGGCTCCCAGAGCTTCAGGAACTCCTCATGTCACTCAGGTAAAATGTCACTTATATTTATGTATATTCTAAGTTCAATGTTTTGGCCTGGAGCACACTATGTTCTGAAACATTATGAACAGAAGGAATGAAGACATCATTTAAATAACCGTAGATGCACAACTATAAATATGAATAAAAGCCAGGTGGTTTCTAAGGTCTTCTTTAGAATTCCTTTGCAAACAGAAGAGATTTATTTTTCATACACAGCAATAGCCTATTTGCTCGTTATTTGATACTGTCAGTGTACTTTGAAATGAGCATTGAATGTTTTTTGACTGCTACATCAAGACTGAGAACAAGACCATTTACATTTTAATGAGTTAAAAATGTAAAAGTCTTAGCTGAAAACCTGTGTATGCAAAATGGCTTTGATGTATTGCTTGGAAGGTGGAGAAATTAGCAAATACATTTTGGGGATTTTCATATGAGCATACAAGTGGTGAGAAGAGGGCACCAAAATACTGTTTGACACAAATACTCTAGGCTTGCATCCCAAGAAATGTTTTCTGCTCTTGAGCCAAATGGAGGACTCATTTATAGGTGCTGACCCCATGTCAACTCGATGGGAGCCATTTGAACATTTTGTGGGGGACTTTGAATCCGCTGCATTGATGTGTGCTCTCACCACCCTCTCCCTATGGCAAGGGTGTCAACAGGTACCTGCCCCAGCACTGTTTCCTAGAATTCCCAGACTTGAAAGGATCCTGTGTGTTCAGGCTGTGCTCTCTAATGAGCAGTGTGTGCAAGGACATGGTTTTGTGCTTTACCCAGAGTATAAAATCAATAGTGTATGACCAAGATTATACAGTCTTTTTTCTACTGAGACTTGATTTAGGTGCTCTGAGGAAAAGAAAGAAAGGAGGGGGGGAAAGAGAGCAGTTGCCTTTTCAGTAGTCAGTGAATTATTCATCTTTGACAGAGGTGTAGCTGTAGACAGGGAGTGATTTTTGCTCTTGAAGCAGCACTGCAAGCACAGGGGAGAGGGATGCTGGCTCACCCAGAAAGGGGCAGGCTAGGGCAGGGTTGGGTGCTAGCAGGGGCCAGCCCACTGAACATGCTTGTTCTGTGCTGCACACATCAGTGCTTTGGTTCCTGCCACTAAGGCACATGACAGCCCATTCAAGGGGTGCTCTGATGGCTTCTCTTGCACTTGGGAAGCCATGGATGAAGGTGTAATTCAAACTGTTCAGCACAGTAGGAATGTCTGTGGAAGAGAAGCATTTCAGTGTTCTCAGATCTGCAGGCGTGAGCATCCTTTTTCATACTCTACCAGATCCAGCTGCAAAGCAAGGTTTGATGGACTGTTCCATTAGCATTAGAAAGAAGTACTGCTTCTGTCTTCTGTGGTGTGCTTGTATAAATGGATTTGTGAGAACAGAATAGTATTTCTTTCATCATTGTCCCAAACAGAGTAGGCTTAATTAGGAGCCAAAAGATTTCTCCAAAAATCTTGTCTCTAGCACACAATCCACAACAACTTTTGCAACTTAGTTGAAATCAAATATGGGTTTAAAGTATTCAAAATAATGGTGTTGGTTGATTTTATATTACAGAATCATCATAGTGCTTAGTAAATCTCTTGGAAACAGGCACTAAATTTAAATATTTAAAAAGTAGAATCCTTCCACTAAGGGTCATGCTGGTCCAGAAAGCACTGCCATTTCACATTTAAATCTCAGCTCAGCAGTAAGGTGGTTATCATTGGGTAGCCTGTGTGCAGTGACTAGGGATAGGTAAAGTTTTTAGAAGCTTGTGGTAAATTGCAGGACCCCACTGTGACTGTGACAAGTACAGAAAAAGTACCTGTCTAACCTACACCAAGGGCCAATCAGCCAGGAAGATTCAATTATTCTCTCCCTTAGAGAGACTGCAGCAAGTGTGTCTTGCTCAGCCAGAACCATTTGTATCAGAGAGCCCACTCTGGCTTGCTCAGTTAAATGCCTTTGTGGCTAGTTAAAAACAAAGTGGGCCTCTGATGCTTTTTACAAGCTAGTTTCCCAGAATCCTGAGAGGAGCCATTAAACCATAACTGGCTGTGCTTAACCATCTGATGGCATTTAGTAGTCACTAGTGATCCTTCTAACAACGAACCCATAGCTGCTCCATCAATACTTGGCATTTGTTTGGTGCTTTTATTGCTCTGTACACAACAGGAGTTCAGCTGCTGAGCCGTCGCTTCTCCAAGAGCAGCTGGGCTTTAGCTTGTACCTTCTGTGGTAGGAAGGAATCCAAATGAGATGCACAAGAGTGTTTTTCAGATGTCTTTCCTGGAGTTTTCTGGGGAACACCCTCCCCCCCCCCCATGTATAACCTAAGGATGAACTCTGCAAAAGCACCTCCTCAGAGGTAGCTGTGGTATCACCAGGTGACACTCACTCATTGAAAATAATGGAGTTTTTATCAGGTGCCAGAACACACAAAGATATACATAAAAGTGCAGCAATACTGGTGTTTAGAAGTTTTAGGAAAGAGAGCTTTATGTATGTTCCTGGGAACTGTCTGGCGCACTGTGAACACCTGTAGGAAATCCAAGTCTTGAGCTGCTGAGCAGTGACCTCAGAGGACTACCCTGTGAAACAGAGAAACTTCCATGCAGTATTTTATGGGAATTTGTCAGCTACCCAGCAAACATGATCCCATAATTTTTACTGGCAGTGAATGCAATTCCATCCTTCATCTCCAAAACACACACCTAGCTGGACACCAAACCAACAAGGAAGGTCCTTCTCCTGTTTCCAGAGCGCGTTGACCTGGCTGCTCAGCAGAAATGCCTTTTCTCTCCCAGCATGGGAGCAGACAGACCCTTCTAAAGTTCTGTGCCTGTGTGCTCATCTGGAACTAATTACTGCTCCACTCATCAGGGCTCCTGTGGATGACACTCCAAAAGCTCTCTTGGGATTTAACCACAATCGTCCCACAGTATTATCTGGCTAACTAGGGTCCCTTCAAAGGGCAGCACTGGGGTGAGAGCTATCATTTATTTTCACCCCTCCAGGGCATCCCAAATGCCTAACATTCCCTGTCACTGTGCCATCAGGTTGAGAGCAATATAAAATATTTACAATAGGCATTTTAAAGCAGTCAGTCTTGCACATAAATTCTAGTCCCACAAATGATGCTGTGGACTTTCTAAGAAGATTTTCACTGACAGGTAGGCATCTGTAGTTCAGGGAGCAGCATTACTAATTGATGAGGGTTTCTGTCTCATGCTGCTATTAAATGACCTGTAGGTGCATGCTCTGCATGAAGTATTTCCCATGTTTGGGACCTTCATACTTGCTCTATATGAGATAGATTTTATAAGGTTTAATAAAATTTGAGTTCAAGCTACAATTCTTTCCTCACTGGAGACATCCATCTTACTGGAAATTTCTTTTGGTATATTCTTTTGTTCAGAATTGACTGAGGGCTTAGAAATTGTGGTGGGATGTACACAAACAAGCAATGTTAGCACATCAGCTTCATTCCTTAGGAAGGCAAAATGGAAAAATGACTCCTGAATGCACAGAAAGTTTCCTGTTCCTTCTCAGTATTAACGTCCACCACAAGAATAGACTTAAGATCACTTAAGCATGGAGTGGATATGTTCTGCTACATCAGTGTGTGGCACATGGGGCAGACTATTCTGTAATCCAGACATGGTGTCACGTTTGAGTCCATTATGTGTGGTCAACAGTGCCCAGATCTGGCTACTGAAGCCTGTGGCAAAGCTGAAACAAGTCTTCAAGTGCAGGTTTGTGAATTGAGAATTAACATCTGTCAGAGATCGGAAACTTGAACTTTCTTTTAGAGATGGTGCCAAAGCAGTCAGAATTTTTTCCTATGATGTGCATGGGTTTGGGTTCTATGTTGACTCTACAGAGTGTTTTCCTTGAGGGTCACTCTTGCCTGAGCTACTTAAGTATATAAAATGAGGAGTGAAAACATAATGAATAGATAATAGCAGCAAAAAACTAACAATGAGGCCAAGCTGTAACATTTGAAAAATGCCAATTATTTGAATTCCATCATAGTGGGAAAGTTCAGTTATCCCTCTAAAGCAGTGCCTTGTACTTACACTGTGTTACACCCTGTGTACCAAAGGAGGACACGCAAGTCCTTGCCATGGGTGTTCATCCGCAGCCTGCCCCCTTTTCAGTGTCAGAAAATGTTTAGGAGGCTGCAGTCAAATTATTAATTGTTTCTGCCCCCTGTGGAATGGTAAGTCATTCTGTAGTGATTTCCTATAGTTCCCATTGTGAAGTGGCTGATGGCTCTGCCCTAGTGATGACTTGCTGAATGATTAAACAGTAAGTGATATGTTTTCAAAATGTTATTGCTCCAACAGGCTTTGACCAGTCCCGTTTAAGAAGTGTGATTAACCTGAGTTGGTTTCTACGTGTCTGTCACCAATTTAACATTTATTAAGGCATTGTTGTGACAGATTGTAGGAGGCTTCATTAAAGTAAAGGGTGTGAAATACTCACCTGTCACTTCAGATATGTATTTAGGAAGCCACTGAGTTCATGTTCGGAGTAACTCATCTGAACCAGTCAGAACAATAACCCAGAAACACAGAGCGCTCAGGGCTGGAGGCAGAGCAGTGCCACGGGATACTGATTACAGGTGGGAATGACTTTGGTGGTGTTAAGCTGTGAGGAGTCATTTCAGGGGCACTGGGAGCCTCAGGAGAAGGACAAACAAGGGAGCTTGCCTGACAGGGTCCTTCTGGAAGCCAGCCTGGGCTTTTCAAATAAAGGCACAGTTTCTCTGGCGCTCAATTCTTGCTGTGCCCAGAAACAGAATGGTGTGTGAACAGAGCTACATCAAAGAAGCAGCTATATCCATAAAATAATTCCTCAGTCTACTAAATCCCTCTGAATGCTAATTGTTATCTTACAGCTCAGTTCAAGATAAATGCAGTGTGTACTTCCTTAGACACTGAAAATAAGGTATAAAATCAACAAGCATGATAAATGCATCTCTTTTCAACAAGCAGGATAAATGCATCCTCTACAATCCTTACACTCAAGAAATATCTTAGATGCTAAACATTCAAAACCTACGTCAACTTTGTGCATGAAGACAGTGCTTATGTGTACACTGTTAATCCCTGTAAAATCTTTTCATACTGTGGATTTTGGGTGTATTTTTCACCCTAATGTATTCAGACTTTACAGACTCAATTAAGTCTGTAAATTATATATTCATTTTCTAAGATTCCCCCCCCTCCCCAATTACTGAGTGGTTTTAAGTTTGCCATTTTATATACTAATAAAATATAATGTTATTGTTAGTGAACAGCTCAATATGCAATTATGTGTTTGCACAATCAATTAAAAGAGTTGTCTTCTCAAGACATGCCTGAGAAGATCACACTGTTCCATAAAAAGCTTCTGTTCCAGTAACAAATGCTTCCAAAATGTTCACCTTTTGATGAAACTTGCTTCCAGGCACTAATCAGTGTGCTAAACATTCGGTGTGTTAAGATATTTTCATGTGTCCAGCTGCTCTAAATGTGCAAGGAATTTGAGAAAAACACCGTGGAAAAAATACTTAAATATTTCTCCAAGCTAATATTGAGGCCTGAATATTTTTTAACCTAATTTTTCTTGTCTTGTGGCTAAGAAAGGTAAATTACAACATTCCATTTCTTTACAACAAACATTGATTATGATGAATTATTAATCTAGAGATGGAAAGTGGCCATGAAGAAGGCCATATGGAGGTGTGGGCAATTGAAGAATGAGAGAGGAGAGTGATAGTACT
The DNA here is from genome assembly GCA_034509425.1 of Eopsaltria australis. Classification (NCBI taxonomy): domain Eukaryota; kingdom Metazoa; phylum Chordata; class Aves; order Passeriformes; family Petroicidae; genus Eopsaltria; species Eopsaltria australis. The sequence continues at coordinate 6,246,525 of JAVTVJ010000001.1, forward strand.
TAATTTGTAAACTGAAATGAAAGCACAACTGTCTACTGTTAGAGAGTTGGTCAACTTCTGCAATATGCTCAGGAGAAGGCCTGCACAGACCTCTTCCCTGCCTCCCAAATGGGTTGAATGCTCTGGGGAGTGGGTTTTTTGGGAGGAGTACTGCAGGGATGGTACTATCCTGAACAAATTCACACAATTCCCAGTGCAATGTTCACCTGAAATAGCATCCCTGTATTGCACTGTCTCATTTTTGAATTTTTGAAATTTTAGCTATCAGGAAAGCCAGTTCATAACAAATGAAACTTCAGTGCTTTTCTTAGGACAGTTTAAGGATGATTAATTTCTCAGGAACTTACTAACAAAGGGGATTTATGATAGCAAAGGTGTGGAGAAGATAAGCAGCAAGGTTGTCCTTCCTTTGAAGCAGCATAACTTGTTTAGTGGTTTAGGTGTCTTGGAGTCGCTTCTTTATTTAGTGGTGTTTACAGTCTGGGAGCTTTTGTGTTTTCAGAAATGTGGCTACCTGCATCAGGCTGTTTGCTTTGTCTGAGCACCAGCATGGGGCTGTTGGGTACTGAAATAGCATTTTCTGGACCCGACAGGAGTGTCAGCAGTTTGTTTCTGGCCATACCTTCTCTTTCTGTGCAATGACCAAGTCTGTATTTTGCAGAAATGCCTGAAATAACTCAGGTACAACAGTCACAGTAACTGCAGCATGTCATGGAAGCAACCTGTCTGCCTGCAGATCTTCAATAGTCCTTAAATTTAGTTACATGAGAGTTTAAAATGCCCTCACATAATTAAAATATATTACTGTTAGTCCAAATAAAATGGATGACAGTGTGCCATGGTATCCATCGTGTGCTAGCTTTTAAAAATTATTATTAATTTACTCAGCTGTATCACACAACATCTTATTGGTTTGGAATTGAATTTGAAAGCACCAAATTAAATCTAAAATTGTCATTAAGATTGATGGGAATTACCTTTTGATCTTTTTGAAGCACATGTATATATACATATATATATATGTTCACACACATTTATATGCATGTCTGTGTATGTATCGGTGTGCTTTCATATATATATATTTGGAAAACAAGATAATGCCTTCATTTCTTCCCTTCGGATATGTCTTTAATCCTGAATTTCTGAATGCATTGGGATGGATTTGTTTGTTTGCTTGTTTGTTTGTCTATGCTTATGTTTGGCATTTTTTAATATGGACAAAATAATTCCCGATAAAGAGCTTTAAAAATGTTTATTTCTCTGAAAAGGGAGTCTGCATTGTGCAACACAGAGGACTGACGATAGGATTGTACCTAAATCCGAGGATTTGGGCTTGATACTTTCAGCCTAGCGTGACACAAGAATTCCCTGGGTGTATCTGTGCCACCCATCTGTGCTTTAGTATTTCTGCCTTTAATATAGGCCTGTGTTCTTCCAGTTGGGTCTTGGATTTTAAATCAGCTGAAGAAGGAGAAAATACTAAAGAAGAAACTAAAAAATCCTGGAAGAGCAGTATACTACTTCTAAGAACACTTGAGGAGTTCTATTTTCTCTAATGTGTTAAAAACATCTAATATGCTGAAATTGGATTTAAAAAATTATTTTAAAATAAAACATGTACTTTTAGGACATTAAAAACAACAGAAAGGCTCCATGACCATCACTTGGGCAGTGCCCGGGTGGCTGAACGCCAGAGAGCCAGCAGTGGGTTTGCTTTCCAGGCTGCACCTTTTGTTCCTCAGAGCAGCAGGGAATGGCAGCAATGCGGATGCAGCAGTTTAGCTCCTGGGCACAAAGGGATCCTTAATGCCAATTAAAAAGCAGCCTTAATGAGTACCAAAAGCAGCCCCCAAGCCAGGCCTCTTTAGCTAAAAAAAGATGGGAAAGCAACATGTAGGAAATGATGGAATTCTGCAAATCCCATAAGAAACGGGGAACACCCTTTGCTTTCCCTGCTGCATCCTCAGCTCTCTTGCTGTGCTAAAGCAAAGTCATGCAAAAATACAGGGGAGTAACTGGTGGAACTGCCCCATTTGGAAAGTGGCTTTTTGCTAGCTGGGGGACTGTTTGTGGTCAGTGTGTTATTTCTAACTAAAATGGCACTTCATAAAAATAACAAATTGTTGGCAACCATTGCTCTTTGAATTCTATTTCTAGTTCTAGTCTCTATTTCTGTTCCTCTCGGTTGCTTTTCTCCTAACAAATCAAACTTCAGGATTGCAGCAGGAAATTTAGATTTAACCTCAAGAGTCAATGTTTTGTCTCATGTCTGCTCTAATGTGATACAGATGTTGGAACTGCTGTACGTAACTCAAGATTTTATTGAACTAGCGCTCCCTGCCTAATAGAAAACATAGCTTACTGCAGTGCACATTAAACACAGATCACTCTGAAGGCACTAAGCCTGTGAATTTTAGAAATGTATTGACAAAATACTTGGGGGTATTACTTCAATTGCACATCCTTCAGCTTTTTGATAGGGAGTTTCTGCCATGGTAAAGAAGCAGAGCTCTTAATTGTTTTAAAAAGCAAACCCAAAAAGTAAACATGAAAAAAATGCAATACCTGAAATTATTTACAGGCTGGCTTTTCTTTTTTTTTCTTCCCAGTTCTTTGTTTCCTTCTCTTTAGCAGATAACCAGAAAGACTGGAGAGATAGATTATCTATTGCATCCCTTTTTACTTCTCTTTTCCGACAAGCCTGATCTCCACTATTCTTTCTTTTTTTAGTTTCTTTCTCTTGAGTTGCCACTGTGGCCAGGGCATGCTAAACACTTGGGTATGTCCTTGATGAGGGCTGAAGGGTAAACACTGACATTTCTCAAGACACTGCTATGTAATGTTAGCCCCAGTACAAAGTCATCTGAAACCATCTCATTCCTCCATTCATTTTGTCCCCCCATATATCTAGTAATGAGATTGAAGTTTTCTACTTTTCTGTACAGGCAGCACACTGTGTTTCTTAAATGAGACATTTTAGGTCAAAAGCAGGTTTAGCACATCAGAGTGCTTTTCTTGCCTATAATAAAATAGGAATTATGTATTAATTTAGTGCACCACACCCAAGTCTCATGCCCTATAATGAAAAAGCTGTGCAGAAATGTGCTACCCAGAGCAATCTCCAGGAAGCAAATTGACCTGGTAAAAGCCCTCAATACACAGAAAGTGGGGGGAAAAAAAGAAACCAAAGAACTCTAGAGGAAATGACATTTAAAAAGTCATATATATTTTTACCTAGTTAGGGCTGACTCATACTGTGTCTTTTTTTGTTTAAATCTGAAACTTCCACTTGTTGCTGAAGGTCTTCTTTGACTCTTGGTGGACCAAGAGACCAGCATATTTTGGATGTGGGTGTTAGAGGGGATACAGCTGGGTCTTCAGGCAGCTCAGGGGCTGATGGCAGCTGTGTTGATAATGCCAGCAGCAGTGCAGGGAGACACAGCGTTAGCAAAGGCAAAACCCTTGTGCTTTGTGGGTTAAAGCTGAGCTCCAGAAACATTACAGCTCTGTTAAAAAAGAAGTAGAAAGCTCTCACTTGTTCAAATGATGGGCATGTCATTAATTTCAGCTATTGTATTATCAAAACAGATGATTAGTTGACCCTTAATATTTTGAACTATAAACTTACTTCCCCAGTGATGTGAACAGGTCAGCTTGAAATTTATAGTCTTTCTATATTCCACTGGAAGGCTTTTGGTGTTAGACTTGGATTTTTCTAGATAAACAGCAGCTTATGAAAAGTAGGGCTGTACTGGGTGCAGCAGAGAAACCTGTATGAAACATAATTGATCCTGTCTATTAGCAACATCAGAATCTGTAAAAGAAATTCTGGTCTTTTCACTTGTTACACAAGAAATTCTGTATCAGCAACTGTTTCTAGCAGCTAGCTTTTGGAAAAAAAGAAGACAGTTTTATTATTGCCTAAAGCCTCCAAACTCAGTTCATATCCTGCAATGAGTACAAGAATACAGAGTCATTTTTAGAATAGCACACTAGACCTGTTATCATATGAGAAAACTCTGAGGTCATCAGTGTTGAATTACATATTCATGTTTTTCTCTTCCAGGCTTCAGTTTATTTCTATCATTTCCACAAACACTATACAACATTCACAGGTAAGTTAATTAACATTAAATAAGTTCTATCACCTCCCATTTAATTCTCTATATTTAATGGTTTTCTCATTTACAAATAAATGTAATGCTTGAAGTAGCCCAGCTTCTTTCATCCAGATGCTGTCGTGATAATGTAGTAAAAAGTTTTTCTGATGAGTTTTCAGAATCTGACTGGTTTCTTTTCATATTTACAACTCTTTCCTTTTCCTTTCACTTGCTGTTCTCCAGGCAGTCTCACAGTGGTCCTTGCACAGTAAACTGATAAAGGCTCTTTAGTAAAAAACATTGCGTTTTATTTACGATCAAATGTGATTTGTAACTTCTGCCTGTGCTGGGCAGAATTCTGTAGTTGACCATCCTGCATTCTGTGAAGTACTTAATTGTCTTCCTGGTCCTTCTGTAAAACTCTCCTCTGTATGAAGTCTGCAGATAATTGCTATCAGATGTAAGCTAGGCAGGTGGCAAGCTGTGATTACATCTAAGAACTGGCTTGCTGCACCCAGGAATTTTATACACGGTTAGTTTATACTCCAGTGGCCTATTTTTATTAATGCTGCCTGCCTTCCCCTAGTATTTGCTAGCTCATTTCACTCATCTGTCACTTCAGGTCTCTCAGGTCTCAAGTGTCCTGGAGGAGGGACTGTCGCTGCCTGTCTTCAGGAATTAGTGGAAACTAAAGTTAACATTTAAATTTTGGAGAGACTATATCACAATGTCGCATCTCTCCTACACAGCCCTTTTTGTGTGCTGGTACTCAGTGTAGTTACCAAAAGCATGCACAGCCCCGGATTTGAGTCAGGAAGCGTGGAGAGTTGGGTGATGTGGGGCAGGAAAGGCTGAGGAGCTGCAGGAAGGCTGGACTGTGGGGCAAGGGACTGGGAACCAGCTGTGTAAGGGACTCTGGTGCAGGGACAACTGAGAGGAGGAGGGAAGCACCTTGTGCATGTCAGCCCCTGCAGTAGCAGCATTTACCCCAATCAGCATTGAGGTTTTGGTTTCCTTCCTTTCCTGTCAGAACTTCTGTTTAGTGTTTTCCTTTTCAAGTTGTCCTTTTAATTCAGCATAGTTCCTTTCAAGCCTTCCGGTGGGTTCATCATTCCTCTGAAGAAAAGAGCACAATGATTTTAAACTTCCAGTCAGATTTGCTTGAAGGATGCACACACAAGATCTTTGGTGATGTGGGATTTGAGTTTTCCAGTCATCTCCTCTCTTTCTTCATCCTGATGCCTGTTGTTCTCAGTTGTTATTTTAGGAATAGAGTATTCCTTTTTGGCATGCTAAAGATATTGGAATTTTGTCTAGCTGTTTCTATAAATACATATGTACAAGGATTTTAAACAGGACATTTCCCAGTACATTTAAAACACAGAATTGCTCTGAACTAGCAGTAGGAAGGAATGGTTTAGTGGTAGTGAATTTAGAGTTACCATTTCCCTAGCTGACTGAAAATGGAGTCATTTACAACCTTTAAAAAACAGCTTAAAATATCCAAGAAAACACAATGCATTATTAATTTTCCTGCATTCTAATTAGCCAAAAAACCTCCCCTTTAGGCTGTACTTGGACTAAAGTACCTAAATCCTAAAGTACAGGATTGTCAAGCAGCATCACCTCTAGTCTTAAACAACTGCAATACCTGCCAGCCATGTGCTTGACTCTGCTGCTACTGAAAACGTGGGGTGTATTGATTGAAACAATTTTTATGTCTCATGTTAGAAGCTTCATCCTCCAAAGCTGTGCATTTTGAATTCACAGCATGTCTGCCTATTTGAGAGTACTGCAGCTCACTTTGTGTTAGTCTACTGGTCCATTGCCAGACAATGGTGAGCAAGTGAAGCTGATCAGGAGATCTGTGAATAAATCAGTATAATTTAACCCCAGAAATAATTGTTACTTGGGTATGCTACAATTTCTTGCAAAATATCCAGCACATCTGCACAGGTAGTTGTGTTGCAAGATGAATTCTTGGGCTGAGTTTGGTGTAGAGTTTGAAGCTATGTGTAGAAATAGAATGAAAAGATTTCTTTCTCCACAAAATTACTGTATTTCTTTCCAGAGCACATTTAAAGAAAACACTGAAGAATGATTCTCTGTATGAAGGACTGCTACCTCTTGTGTCACCTCTGTTGCTGTTCATTCTTCTTACAGTCTGGGTGGTTTTATCTCCAAGCAACATATTAGCAAAGCAACCCAGACTGTTTTTATGGATGGTTGGGGTTGCTTTCTCAAATGTTATTGTAAGTATATTTGAGGTGGTGGTATTACTTAGAGATAGCTTGCTAATTTTCTGTGAGTAAGCAGAAGGGAGCAGAAAATGTAGCTAAAACCAGCAGAGTCACACAGCTCTTCTACCTCTGTGTTACACTCTGTCTCATAAAAATACACCACACTACGTGTCTGGACTCGGGACACTTACAGTACTGGAATACCTCCTCTGCCACAGAGGAACACTTCTATGAGGGCTCTGGTTTGTTTTCTGGGGGTTTATGAAAACTCCAGGGATGCCCTACTTCCAGAAATATCACAGATATTCCCCAACATACAGGCAGAACTGGGGACTGGTCAAAGGTTACAAGAAAGGTCAACACTGGCAGATTTACTAGCCAGAGTGGAGGGCTTGTAGCTTTCCCTAGCTCTTGTGCCCGTTACTGTGGTTCATGTGTTCCTGCGTCCTGCAGTTCAGCTGATCCTACATTTTCCCTTCACCATTTAGAAAAAAGCTGTACCACTGACAGTGTGTTTTGGGGAAAGATGTGAAGAACTGTAGGGTCCTCCTGATGGCTCTCTGCTCACAGATTAGTTTTCCTAATCTAATCATCACGGCGACCAATTTCCCCCCTTTAACACCCAAGAGAAAACAAAAACCTCTGTGCAATTCAAGCACAGGCAGCCAGTAATGCTGAGCCCTGCAGGTAACCCAGGGCTTTCTTCTCTGGGGGAAGCCAGGAGAGCAGCCAAGCAGAAAGGTGTTCTTCCATTTAAGCAAAAATACCCTAGAGGATAGTGACTAGTGTCATCTTAGGGAAATAGTCTCCAATACCCTCTAAAATCTCTCCACTGAGCAATGCTACATTCAATTTAAAAAGTGAAAGGCTAGAAGTGCCTTGCACTATGAGACAGATCTTCAGAAATGTGAGGTTTTAAATAAGAAAGCATAGTCCCTTTAGAAATTTGAATTCAGGAATGGAAAAAAGTTGCAATTGTGATGTTTGTTAGATGTATCCGATAAATGTACATTTCTGAGGGTCACAAATCAAACAGTTCCATATTTAGGACTTAATCTCACAAAAATGAGGTTATTTTCAGATGTGTAAGTTTTATTGTATGCATTATTCATTACCTAATCTACCCTTTTCTCTTAAGAGAATAATGAAAATTTCAAAATGAGAAATACAATTGCTTCATGCCAGTAGGGAAAATGTTTTCAGAGTCTGGCAGATGGCACGTTCTGCATACATCCTAACCAACCAAGAGTGATTGTGGCAGAATGCTTGCAGAAGAAAAATAGTAAGGCAAACCAGAAGTTTCTTTACAGACTGCAGTTTATCAGACACTGAGTGCAATATGTATTCTTCAGACTTTGTTTTTTCTTCTCCCAAAACGTACACTGCACTGTCGGAGGTTCATGTGAATTAAAAATGTATGTGTGTTAGATGAAATCTTTAACATTTTAAAAGCAAGCATTAAAAATGTATGGGTGTTAGGTGTTGGAATTTTTAACACTCTGAAGTTGAAAATCAAGCCTGCATTTCCTTTCACCTCTTCTGGTCCCTTAGACACATTTCCTCCAGCGTCAGAGGAAGGCTTGTCACGGCAATACTTTGCTTCTCTGTGATAACCTGACACACTGGGTTTCCATTACCTGTTCTGCAGACCACAAACTGCAGACCATTTCTCTACCTGCCATTCCAGTTCCAGTATCTGGAACTTCTCATGCCTTTGACCATGTATTTGGTCGCCCAAATATATGTAAGTTTAATAATGGTTTAAAACAATGTGAAATCCAACCTCTGGACAGGTTCAATTATGTACCCAGAAAAATTATAGCATATAGGTTGCTTTAGCAATTTCTGATACCCTCTGGAATGATTCTCAAAGGACTCATAAAACCAGTTTTATTAAAAATTCACAATCAATACTGAGAATGTAAGTGAAAATATTAACATTACGTACAAAGGCTTACTTCTTCCATTATTCAAAGTTAATTGTTTTTTCATGGTTTATTTTTGCATTCTTCAGCTTCCACAGCACAGGCAGTAAAGCCAGTATTTCTTTCCTATGGTCAGACTCCTACTGCTGCTCTCATAAGATTTCAGGCACTGCACAGGGAATGAGTTTTTCATTCTTCTACTGTTTTCAGGATACATAAAATCTATTTTTAACCACATTTCAATTCTGAGTGAAACTTAAATCAATAAAGTATTTCAGATGTGCCTAAATTCCTTTTCTTTTTTTGTAACAGGCATGGTATATATGAGACACATTTCTTAAGGAGCCTAAACCAGACAAAACATTTTGGTGTGCTTAATTGCTTTTAAAATACTGAATTTCAAGTGAATTTGTTTCTAGAACTCAGTAGAATTAAGTTAATTGCCTTCAGTTAAACCATGCACCATATATTCATTTTTTCTGCCATTCTGAGTGGGATCCCTTTCTCTGGGCCCCCAACTACATCTCCAGGGAGCCTGCTGCCATGATCAAGCCAAGAAATCAGTGTTTTAGTACATAAAGGAGTGCTAGAAAAAAAAAAAAACAGGATGTGAAAATGTCATATATTGTCTTCCTTCCTTTCTATACAATGAACCAGAAGAGACCTGTCAGGCCGTGTGATTAAAGTACCAGCAGACTCTCCCAGTGGTTAAGTGGTGGCACATTTGATTTGGGATCACAACTTTATGAGCGTCTGTGAAAACGTAAGGTGTTGAACAAATTCCCCTTTTGTGCAGATGTGCTTCCGCTTATCTAGTTTATCAAAGCACTGTCTCCAGAGAAGGGTGTATTTTAAACTGCAATAATGTCCTCCAGGACCCAGCAAGGCAGAAAGGTGTGTGCCTGCGGCAGTCTCCTCACCACAAACAAGCCCTGTTTTGAGCTGTAGCCTCATTTCCTCCTCACCCAAAGCCACCCATGGAGAAAATGGCAGTCCTTTTCCTGAGACCCTCGGGGCTGGCCCAGTGCTTCTCACCTGGCCCCTTTTGCTCCGACAGTGCAAGGTGATCATCTGCCAGATGAGCAGCACCCGGCCGGAGCTGTTCCACTGGTTCCTGTTCCCGCTGGCGCTGGTGGTGTACGCGGCCATCTCGGGGCTGCTGGGCGGCATGGAAGAAGCGGCTCTTGGCGTGTTCACCGCCCTGCTCACGGCTGCCCATGTGCACTACGGCGTCTGCGTGGTGAGCAAAGGGCTCTAAAACAGCTTCTGGTTGGGGCATTGTGTGGGAGTGTGAACATTTATGTTTTGGGGTTTTTCTTTAATCCTGTGTGTTGTTTTATTTAGTCTAAAGTTAACAAAAAAGAAGTCAGTTTATTGCAGGCAATGCCTTTTTGCATGTGCAGCAACTTCAGTGGCTTGAATTATTCCGATGTAGCCAACTGGTTTCGGCTTTAAACCCATCAGAGTATTTATGGACTGGTTTTACGTAGCGGTCGACCCATGTGGCATGAATGCTTCCACCCCTCTTTTTTTGCCTTTCTTCTTCCTAAGGTCACTTGACTGAAAAAATAGGAAGGCAAAATGCAAAGTGACATAAATAGAAATAATAAAATAAGGTCAACTTTGCTTTGAATCCGCAGGCAAAATAGCTGTTCCAATTTTTTCTTGGCCCTCTGCTAGCATCTCTCAAGCTGGAGACATGAATAGTTTTCCAGTTCATTCAATCTTACCAGCACATCATTGTGTCTGCTAGATCTCAGTCTTGTCATTGTCATCTGAACTACTGCTTAAAATAAGTTTTACTTTGTTGATGCCCACTTTTCTAAATTGTCAAATGATCCTTTAGCAACTGTTTTAATGGCATTAGCTTTTAGATAAAACACTTTGCATGGCAAAGATCTCATTTCAGATGGAGCTGGTCAGCATTCTTTTATTTAAGCCACACCATTGGGACATAAAGATTTTTGTCTGAAAGCAGCCTTTTGTCAGCAGGCACTGGTGTCATAGCACAGTCTACGCCAGCATCGATATGGGCCTGGTGGTGGGGGTCAGAATGGAAATACCTGGTCAAAATTCACTATTGACTGAGGGGCCCAGCTCCATCACAGCTTGTGTCACCTGTGAATCTGGTCTGTCGCCATTTAACTTCCCAGCAGTGTTCCTCCTTCCCAGAGGAATGTAAGGAGAACAGCTCTCTTGTTTGAATACTTACAGGTCCCTGTGTACTCACGGATCCCCAAGTACGTGAGCACTGTGGTTGGGTCCTCCCCCTCTTCCTGGGAGAGGAGAGGAAGTGAATTGTGAAGCACATACAAAACAGGTTGCTAATCTCTGTGATTTCTCTTTAGGGTAGGCAGCTGAGTGAGCACTTGAACATTTACATCTTTTCTCTGAAGAAACGCGTCCAAGAGTGAACACCTGCACTACAATCAGACTGTAACACTTGACGTGGAGATTTGCAGCTCTTCTGATGTGATAAATAGTTGGAATGAATCTGATTAAAATAACCAAAGAATAGAATAGTACAGATATCTGAACCACTGCAACAATGAGCTATGCAGCAAGATGCTTCATCTCAGAGGAAGATGCCTGTCCAGCAGAGAACTTTACCAAGTTGCTCTGTTGATGATATTTATTTTTACCAAGCCGTGTTACTCGCCTCTCTTTTGTCTTCCTCCTCCTTACCACTGTGTCCAAAGTCCTGGATAAATCCATGCCAGGTTACAGGAGATCTTTGGTGGTTTATAACCAGCACTGTTTTTGCCCAGCTGAGTCACCAGTGGGACCCCAGCAATGCAAACCCTCCCTGTATGTCCATCCCACTCAGACATCTGTGCCTGCTTCATTTGCCGTATTTATTTTCTCACAGCTCATTTTTTCCACACAACCTCCTGAAAGGCTTATGCACATTCAGTCTTTTCCTCACCTCATACAAATGTGTGAAGATAAGAGAATGAGCTTAGAAAGCTATGGGTACAGTAAAGTATTTTTGAAATGTACAGTTTTTTCCCCATTCTCAGCATTAAGATGAGTCTCAGCTGACCTGTCAGAAATGCAGGCTCTATACAGCAGCAGCTGGCCCTTGTATTCATTTTCTAGGCAGGAACAAGCACATTGTTTGTATTTCAGTAGCAACAAACAACATAGCCTACAAAGATAAACAGCTGAAAATAAATTTGGCCAGCAAAGCTTCGAAAATTCCCATATTTCTCTGCAAAACTACTTTCAGTCCAACATCATCTACCAGTGCGAAATGCTAAACAAGTCATTATTTGCCTGTGTGCTTGAAGAAAATTCTTGTGGCTTTAGAAAATATCATAGGAAAAAGAAACAAGAAAAAAAATTTTTTAAACATTACATGTTTGCATGCAGATATAAACTCTCCCTTCATCTATAATACAAGTGGGTTTTCTGTGTGCCTTGGAGGAGGGAGTAAGAATTTGAGTTTCATCTCTTTTCATATGCTGCCCTAGCCAGAGGGCCTTTGTGGCCTTGAAGCACTAATTAAACAATCTGTCCACTTCCCCAAGGTAAGCACAGAGAGATGTGATTGACAGTCTGGCACGTTTATTAACTGTTGAACATCTCGCTTGCCAGAAGCCAGGTGGAAGTGCAGTTTTTGAGCTGCTGAGCTGTCTGAAGTTCATCTTTTTCAGTTCTTAGACCATTTCTGTGGGTTTATCACTAGCCTGATCGTTTTTCCCCCCAGTTAACTTACCCTTACATCAGTAGCTCCTATTAATATTTTCAGCTGAGCACTGGCAAGTTATATGAACAGCTTCAGCTTAAGCTGGTACTGCCTGTTACAGTAGTTGCCCTACCACAACACCAGCAGGGCTGATTACCCCAGGCAGCCCTTACCACAGGCACCAGGGGACAAGCCTGCACATCAGCTTCCCCTCTTCACAAAGCAGAAATACCAGAAAATTCCTTCTGGTTTGAAAGAATCCATGTTCCACCTACCAAAGAAACATGTTGAGGGTCCCACCCCCCAAATGAACATCAGATGAATGACAGTTCAAGCAGCTTCAGGTCTGAGTTAGGCAGAGGGGACAGGTCATCCTGTAATGCTGGGTCTGAGGTTTTGCCTAGAGCAGGGCAGGGAAGGGAGGATGCTTTTTGGCACCACTGTGGTCCAGCTACAAGAGGCATCTCCCAGCCTTCCTCCCCTCCAGTGTGGCAGCCATGCCCAGGGAGCATGAGGTCTCCATGGAGGCACTCCCTAACTGCCCAAGAACTCCCCTAGAGTAAGCCTGAAGGCTCTTTATTTGATGAGGTTTGCCAAAAAAAGCAATTCTGACTGTATTTGAAGGGGAGTGATGAGTTTGATATGTTGTTGCATGCACCCAGCAGTCTCCACGTTTGATGAAGTTAAATACTACATCTAATACCTGATACACTGCCACAAGTCTCCTCTGCTTTTTAAAGGCAGTTTGTATTTCACCTGTCCATCACAAGTATTGAGGAAATTCTGGTGAGAAAAGAATTAGGATACAATAAACAAAAATAGCTTCATATTGAATGTGTTTGTACTGTAGAAACTCTGTGGACAGGCTTCCTTTTTCCATCTGTCTTGCACTTACTTAGGAAACAGGTGGAAATAAGGGTCACAGAAGTGGTGGAATTTGATGCACTGGAATGAAGTATTTTGAAATATTCATTAAATGAAATTATAAAACTTGAACTACCACAACCTGCCTGCACTTGTTCCTTTCTAAAGAGAAATCAAGTATCACTTTTAAAGGAGATTAATCTCTGGCCAGCTTTATCACCTTCTATATGACAACATGGCAAATAACTTTCTTTTTCCTTTTTAAGGCAATTTGTCATGACAATCTGTCTAAAGATAAGTATAAAAAGAGATCATGTATTGCACAGTGTATATACTGAATTATTAGCCATCGTAGATGGCAACTGGTTTAATGAATAGGAAGAAAAATGCTTTGTTCAGGTGGCTGTATGGTCACAGGTTTATTTTGCAAAGTCAGGTTTGTAGATGACCTAGCAGTCTAATAATAAATTTTTTGGTCACAACCTTATGGCAGAAAGTTTCCAACTATCTGATATAAATCTTTTTTATGCTTTGGAGCATTTGCACTAACCCAAGGACAAGCCTTCCTCCTGGTGTTGTTAAAAGCAACTAAACAAGAGCTGGTCTCCAGGTCTGAATGCCTGGGTTGGAAATGGGCTCCTCTGGTCCCTGCTTCATCCTCCCCTCCTCTGTCAGAGGCCCAGGGATACCTGGAGCAGTGGGGTGCAGGCTGGTGGCTCACAACAGAGTCACTCAACACAGAAGGAAAGGGTCCTGACCCAAGGCTTGGAGCTCCTGGGCTTGAGCAGCAACCACTGTGGCTACAAAAGATCAGAGCTGTGAGAGCTACAATGAATTTTCCCCCTTCTCTCCTAACGAAACCTAATATTTTAATCTAAAATCTAGGCAGCTTTTAGGTACTGCATTGAAGATTCATCCCTGAATACCTGGCCACTGCACGAAGCCCACTAGGAGCTTTGGTACCCTTCTATAGCACTCTCTCTGGCTCCTGGCTACTGCCAGTTTTGCTTCTGACTGATACTCAAGGCAGTTAGCCCTCCAAAATCTGAAAGCATTTACCATAAAGAAAAATGTGCTGTTTACATGCACATACATACATACATACATGTATTTTCTGTTTTGATTTATACAAGGGGATACAGTTGTTGAGCTCTTGGGGAAACAGATGGTATCCACACACACAGGATAAGTGAACTTCTGGGCTTTTTAAGCAGCTGCCTTTTTCTTCCTGGTCCCATATGCAGCCCCTGATGAATCAAAAATATGTACTTAATCCAGGAAATTATTATTTTAGAATGTTCCGAATAGTCTCTAGAGCTAGACAGATTTTAACATATATTTTTTTATTAAATATGTAAAAAGATAAACGCAAGTCAAGTTATTCACATATTCAGACAAAAATCTACTCTATCATGCGACAGTTTGTGGATAATGTAAAATGACTGATACATCTGAATAAGACTTTTTTTGTATCTATTATGCCATTACTTATCTATTTATAATTAACAATACATGTTTACATTCCTTTCAGTTTACATTTAATATATAACCAAAGCTTTATGGTGTGCTATTTAGTAAAGGTAATTACAAATGCATATTAAAACCATAACAGAAGAATGGGTTACTCACAGGGGGTGGGGGAACGACAACTCTTTCCCCTTTCAGAACACTGCTCTCCCCTCAGCACAGCCACATTTCTGGTGCCCCCAAAGTATTTCACTGCCCTGGCTCCCTACATCAGTCACTCCCCCCTTGATACAAGCAGTGAGAGGGCCATGCTCCTCAGATCAGAAACAGGGTACAAGGAATTTTCAGCAAACGAAGTTCAGCTTTTTAAAATTTTTTTTTAAAATATGTGCTTCAAAAGAGAGAAAAGGAGAGAGGCACAACAGCCTGGCTATGAATCCTCTGGGGAGTTCAGCAACCCCCACCATTTGCACCTTCAGAAAAACGTTTTCCCTTGAAGTGCTCTCCATGCATCTGCTCAAGTATTGGCAGAAGGATGAACTCCAGTAAGCAGAGACGTGCTGATGAAATTAAGTTTATAGCCTGATCCCAAACTCCTTGCCCCATTCAGAGATCCCATAAAGGTTAAAGGACATTCTGGAGTCTGGAAAAAAATTAGTAACTGCTCTTCAACAGTATTATGAAGAACTACTGTTTATTACAATGACAATTGTAATAAGTACATATGTTCTAATAAACACAAATACAACAAAAATGACAATTCCCCCATTTGTGGTGATTCTTGGAAATAATTATTTTGGAAAAAACACTATTTTATAAACCAGACCTTATTTGTAACCAATTGAAATGGGAGAGGAAAGCGCTGGCCTGCAGGATGCAGTACTTTGATTTCATCACTGGGTAGGATGTGAGGTCAATACTGGATGCAGGGCTGGGAAAACTTCAGCCTGCAGGGTCCAGAAACTCTTCTGCTGTGCAGGGGGAGGATCAAAGAACTGGAAATACCTGTTCTGGTGCTCAACAGTATTTTATATATTGTCGGTGATGCAACACAACAGCAGGGTTCTCACATTTAACTAAGAGCCACTTAGCTGCAGAAGATTGATTAGGAATGGAAAACTGCACGTGCATGTGTGTGTGTGCCCGGGGGCTGATTCATTGGAAACCTTTCTATGGAAGCATAAGATAGGGACTTAACACTTTAGAAGCCTGTGAATGCGTAAAATGATTTAGTTGTTCAATAGGTTGTGGAGTTTTTCAGTGTGTGCCAATTGGGATGGGGCTTCCACGTACCTGCTAGATCAGCACAACAAACCAGAACTCAGAAAATGCACTGAGAGACCAAGAATACCAGGCATTAAATAACCAGAGAGATTACAATGCACAGTGGTATGAAAAGAACAAGGAATGCTTTTTATACTTCAAGATACCTTTGTTTATAAAATACCATCATTTACAACAGGGACCCCACTGGAAGGGAACACTCCCAGTGCAGACATCTCCAGTGCACACACGGTTCTGCACCACACTGGCCTCAAAGGAGGAACATCAGCCAAGTGCAGAACCAGCTCTGTGCCCCTCAGTCAGATGGTCTCCTTCTGATGTGTGCCCTGTCTCCAGGAGGACTCCTCACTGCCTCCCCATGCTTTGGAAGTGAAGTGTCCACCATCCACTTACAGGGGAGTTTGGGGTGGGGCTTGGGGCCAGTGCTGTTGCTGTTTTCCCCCATACTTTGCACTAGTGACAAAATTTCTGTCTTCTATACTTGTATGGTTGGGGCAGTGGAAGGGGGAAGGAAAGTGAAAAGAAATGGTTGGCCTACTTTCTCCTTCTCTGAGGGGCAGGAAGCCAAGGATGATGGTAGAGACCATGTCCTGCAGCTACACTTGTGTCAAGATCTCTCTCCTCCCTCAGCACTGAGCTCTGTGGAGGTGGAGCTGCAGCTGGAGGCTGGGACTGGATTCCTCAGGAAGGAAGAAAAGCTGGGAAATGTCTGTTGACTATTTAGGAAACTGGGAGGGTTTTCAAAAAGCTGAAGTGGATGTCTGTTCCTCCAGAAATAAGCCAAAAAACATAACATGCAGCTTTCTAACAAGCTTCCTAACACAGGGGTTTAATGTCCCAGTGAAACAGATGCTCTGCCTTCCATTTGTAGGAAGGAAGGAAAGGAATAAATGTGAGCAACACAAGCGTTTTCCTCCACAACACAACCTCATCGTTATGGCTTGAGTATGACAACCACTGTTATCCCTTTATTCCAATTGTTCGGCCAAATTGATGCCCCAAGGATGATGTACTAGAAAATGCAAAAGCACCACAAAGTGAGAGACACAGCTAGTGGTACAGAACTCCTTGCCACACAAAATGCCAATATAAATATGTTAGAACAAGTTACAAGTGTATCATACTTAAGACGAAAAAGAAAAAAAATAAATATATATATTTTTAAAGAGCAGAACAAATCTCAAGCAGCCAAGTGGTGACGTTGCAGTGATGTACAGTAGGTGATGTAGCCCTACAACCTCTTGGGAAGATACACTGAAAGAAGACGTCTGCAAATGCATCTTGGCAAAAGTATTGGTACAGAATGCAGTGGTTGGCTGGCACTCACTATGGTACATAAATGTTAATGGCAGACTGGGAGTGAACTGATTTCAAGTTTGAGGCCGCACATGTTCCATTCTCCAGAAGAAAGTTCTCACACAAAACGAAAATTGTCAGAGATGCTGCGTGAGTCAGTACTCATCCTGCTGCTGGGGCTGTTCATGGACTTGCTCTTCACCTTCATGCTCATCTGTGTGGCTCTCCTGCAGGGAGAAAAAGATCCCAAAACACTCTTCAGCAGAAAGCATTCCTCATGTAATCCTGCTCCGTGGCACTTACTGTAGCATAAAACTTAACAATTTTCATGCAAGGAAGTACAAAATGAGCTGTTACCTGAGGAAAACAGATCTCATAATATTACATTAAAATGTATTTACTTTACTTCTCATTGAGGCATACGCAGTACTGAGATCTCCCTAGGTAAAAATGTCAGCTTTCAACATCACTATCTGTTATCTGTTCGGGTGAGAGAACATTTTGAATAGTTAGACAGTGATATGCCAACAGTTAGATGCTATACCATAGCATCCTGATGTCCTCCCCATTTTCAGCTTGTCCAAAGTTTTCTGAACCTGCCTGCTGTAGCTTTCACACAATCTTCTCTCAAGGTTTAGATCACTAAATGGACAAGACACTTTTACTATCACCTGCTTTAAAAATTCAACACAGCCTCCTTATTGAGGTCAGGCATATTACTTTCCCAAAATAATACACCCATGCTATCATCTCCCACAGACTTGCAAACATATTTTCTTGGGAAGACTGGAGGGAAGAGCCCCGTATTCACTGACTTATAGAGCTACTGTAAAAAGCACTAATTACTAACTAATCCCTTCCCATTGTT
This sequence comes from Eopsaltria australis, assembly GCA_034509425.1. Classification (NCBI taxonomy): domain Eukaryota; kingdom Metazoa; phylum Chordata; class Aves; order Passeriformes; family Petroicidae; genus Eopsaltria; species Eopsaltria australis. The sequence continues at coordinate 6,264,257 of JAVTVJ010000001.1, forward strand.
TTTATGCACTGTATTATCCAAAGCTGTCTCTCTGAATATACATTCCCACTGGGAGATGAATCCCTGACACAAGGAAACGCTGGATCCTCGCTGCAGGTGACACCAGCTCCAAACAACTTTCAAATTAGAGGCAACAGGCCTAGTATCCTGAGTTGACCTCAATGTTATCTGAGCTCAAAAAGTCTGGCTGCCTTTTAGAACATCCCTTCTGGACTGCCATTAAGCACAGCTGCATTTACAGCTTTCCTCTCAAGTGCTTTCCATCTTTCCACAGCACGGTTCACTGGAGAGATCCCTCTCATGTAAGCTCTGCCCTGCATCAGTACCGCTCTGCCGTAGGCAGCTCCAAAGGAAAACACTTTTCCAAGACACTGAGCTGCCACTCAAAATCCAGCATCCCCAGTGGGGCACCTCTGCAGAACTTGCCTGGCTCCCTAACCTTGGTAGAAGCAAGCAGCTTGAACAACAAACTTTAACAAATTGATACTGCTAAGCTTTCAAATTCAAGGCAAAAATCAAAAGAAAAGGGAGGCCATAATTAATGTTTTCCCACAACAGTCCAGAACAGCTTATGAAATAAGCAAACTCCCATCTGGCAATAAAATATTCATCTAAAGGGCAAAAGCAGAATAAGGTACAATGGAAAGAGTCTTCTGTTTACCACATATAGAAACAGCCCAGTGTCAGTTGAAAGCAAACTTTCTATCACTCAGGTGCCAGTTTCAGGTAGAAGACACACGTCATTCAGGGCAGCTGAAGCTGAGCACATTTTGGCCCCTTGGGGGAATGATGGCATTATTACATACAGTAGGTATATCATGCCAAAACAGCTTTGTGAGCAGAACCTAAAAACTGCAGCTCCTGTGATGGGCTGCAAGGCTGCAGGATGTGCAGAGAACAGGAGGTTCTCAGGGAGGAGCTGACAGCTGTGAGAACGTGACCCTGCCTTGCAGGGTGAGAAAACTGAAGCTTCTTTAGCTGCAGTGAGTGATGCCGCCTTAACCCCATCTGTCCTGACCCTCCTCATGTGCTGAGGTGACCTGCTCAGGAATGCACGTGTTCCACAGGCCCTGGGTATGCTGACTTCATGAGATGCAGTATTAGAGAGCCCATTTGTGCAGAGTTTATGGGTCATGTACGTGCTTTCCTCTCATTTGTACAATAGGAAAAGCCTCTAAGCACAGGGAGTGGAATCTACTGAAGGGCAAAGCAGGGCAATGAGAGAGTAAAGTCCAAAACCAAAAAGTAGGCAGGATCTGAATCAGCATTAAGCCACGGTCTGGTTTAGTGCTAACACATTGGGGTCTTTCCTCAGCAAATCACAGTCCATCTGGTAAGCTCTGGTAAGCTGAGGAGATCCGTGTCTCCCACCAAAAGGTACAAAAGAATTGTGTGAGGAATGGCCTCTAAATTCCTCTTTGGAGGAATATTCCTCTCCTGCTGCAGTGACACACCCAGTCTCCAACAGCAACCACATGAAAGCACAGTTGTTGCATGTAGTTCACATGCAGGCATGGATGATGACTTCAACAGAGAAAGGCTTGGAAGGAAGAAGCAGATAAAACACTGGGAAATGGACTGAAGTAGAACATTTTGTAATGTGTTCTGTCAGTAAGGGAAACTGCAGAAGGAAAAGCAACAAATGCATTCCTTGGTGTGGAACCACTCTGCTATTTCAGCCAACAAGCAGAGAGATGTGGTAGGGGTATGGGGAGAAGAGGGATTTTTCTGGCTTTGCTTTATAAATAAATCACTGCTCTTGAATCCAGAAGGCATTTTCTCTGACCGCTATATATATGTAACACGTTTACCCTGTTATCACATGCCTGGCAAATTTGTCTTATTGTTTACTCCGGTGAAAATAATGGTTTCCTCCTCATTTTCCTCTCTAGCACTCGCCCTGCACTGCTGAACAAATCCTCTTTCCCTTGTCACTTCTCATCTGAGCAGTGGCACCTGTCAGCTTCAAACTTGTGGTCCTCTTGCACCTAACTTCCAAACATTTATGCCCTACATGAGTATCTTTTAGAAAAGTACGTTGAATTAGTAGCTCTTTCAGCACTGCTTTTGATATAAAAGTAAGTCAGCTGGCTACTGCTGCAACAGCTTTCTGGGAGCAGATGTAAGACAGCCTACGGGTACCACAGTGCTGCCAAGGGATTAAGTTTGTGCTTGTACACTCTGGAGCCAAAGCCTTCCTCTATTGGAGACTGAAGGGTCAATTGTCAGTACAATCCATACAGGGATTTAGTTAACATGAATGGGAGTAGTTCAGCTAAATCTCCATTGAATCATTATCCCTGAATGTCTCTGAGGAATTTAACCAGCACCCTTTGCAGCTTCTTCCTTTGTTTGGTGTCTACAACATTGAGTCTAAGATGCAATGAGATTCTTGCTTAATCTTGCAGACAATACACTTCTGAAATTTTGCTAATGGAGGATTATTTGGTTTGCACAAGGAAGAATTTTGCCTATAGCAACAGGATAAAAAACGCTAAAGAGCATTATCTTTGTAGATATAATTATGTATTTGGCAACCTGCACTATACATATTCCAACACTGCCACATGGGCCAGAGAAGGTTCACAGCTGTAGACAGCAAACAGCAACTCTGCCAGAATTTTTGTGATTTTCAACACGTTAAAGAACATGAGTAAAAAACTTCATGCACATAGGGGGAAGATGAAAATACGAAAACAAAGGCTCAGAACCATATGTAACCAATTTAAAATTGTGACACAGACCCTCCCCTTTCAGATAAAGCTCAGCAAACCCAGAATACAAAACCTACACTGAAGCACTGAAAAGCAACAAATCTCCTGAATCCTCTCCTCAAGCTAAAAAGTCTGTTGTTTGCAATTGCAAATGCAAACTTCCTTTTTGGGGAGAAGTCACGAGAATCCCAGCTGCTACAGCTCTGCTGGCCTAAATACAGGATATGACCCAATACTATACCAATAAAATTTTAGGAAATTAAGCTTTTTTTGTTGAAATAAAAACCATTAAGCTTCAACTTACGTGTTCATCTGAAGCATAAAGGACTTCCATTAGCCGATTGACAAGGTCATTATTCTCTCCCCCGTGTTCTTGGCAGAGAAGTTCAATCTCCCTTAATTTGCCAAAGTAGAAATCCCTTTCCTTCTCCACGCCTTCAAGTGCAAGTTTTAATGAATGTACCTGCATACAAACAAGACATGATAAATCAGTTTTGAGGTACACCACAGACAAAACACCACAGTCTAAAATTTTGTGTGCTAAACAATCTTCAATACATATTCTATCGCTTAAAATGATGTCCAGTTTTCTTTCTGCAGAGCTAAATTGAACCTTACCCCACAGAGAACAGTAAATCAGTCTCCCCCATTACTCCCCCTGGATACATTTTAACTTTGATCCTAAAAGGTCAATTTTCTCAGCACTCTTTTGTACTGAAGCTGAAAACAGCAGTTCAGAAATCAGGGCTATCTAAGCCATGTCTCCTAACAGGGCTGCCAGCAATGTCATGTAGTGGTAACTAATAAAACTTTCAGCTCAGTACTTGCACTATTTTGCCTGGATTAATGTGTAGTTGTTGGGAAACCAACAATATCTCCTTGCCTAAAAACACATAGAACTAGCAGAAAAGCTCACAAAGGAAAATAGTCCAGTTAGGAAATTAAAAGGTCCTCTAGTTACAATTGTGGTATTGCTGTGCTGGTTTTCTACCTTTCCTGTTCTGCCTCCTCACTTACCACATTTTACAAGCCTGTGTTTCGGTACTGTGCTGCTGTGACTGGCTGCACCACGGGCTACCTGCTCTGACTGATGTGCTGCTTCTACCAAAAAATTCTCTCAAATGCCAAGTACCTTTCTCCTTTGTTCACAAGAGTCTTCAAGCTAAGCTGTCAGCCTCAATTTCACCACTAGGACTGCTGCAAGTAATTCATGGGCAACATAGCTGTTAACAATTAGACTTTGTATAAATCACGACAGATGTGGCAATGTATTTTTATACGTATATATTTTAAAAAGAACAGTTTTGTGGGAGCATATAAACTTCTGTCTAACGGGGCATACACAATCAGGATATATCTAAGTGGCCCAGAAATTCAGAAGACAGCAGCATAAAAACCAACAGAAATAATCACAGATGAAGCTGTCTACAGTAAACACACTGACCCCAATCACATCCAATTACTGCCAAATTAGCATTCACATTTTAAAGCCTGCAATTATACAAATGATTTTCTAAACAAAACATGCTAAATAAAATCATATCATACTACATTTCAGTGAACTGATAGGATTTAATAGAAACTTCTGTGCTGCCAGTTCTACTGCAAGTTAATTTATTTCCTTCACTAGTAAAAATACCGGCAGAGTTCAAACAATGCTTTGACAGCCTATTTAGTCCTTTCAGTTTGTTTTTCTGTGACTGCTGAACTAGTGATGCCTTTTTCTGACCTTTGATTGCACTCTCAAAGGCATCAAGCAGCAGAACTGACCTGTTATCAGAGCAGGATCTCAGAGCATCTCATTTCTATACTAATTCATTTCTGACCAGCTGCCTAAGTCTGACACTCAAGTCTTTCCTTGACAGTTTGAATCCATGATGGATACATTGACCAGTCACCTTAAAATTAACCGTTTTTTCACCAAAGTAGGAATAGAAAAATGGAACAAGAGTTTACAATATTCTGGTCTATAGATGAAGACCTCATACTTAGGATTTGCCTTCTGGAACTGCCACAGCATATTGATTGAGAGCCGTGCCTGCATCCAGCCAGAACAAGAATGTAACTGCTTCCAGATCTCTTGCTCTGTGCTTGCTAGAGGCTTGGGAAAATAATGAACTTCAGCTGAAAAACTGGCAACTAATAGTTGAGACCATCTCCCCTTCTGACCTATTTACTATGAAGACATTCTCCTGTTTTCATTCTCTCACATTCACGCTTTTTAAAGAAACAAAAATCATTAAACTATGTACATATGCATGGAGTTAATTAACTACTGTCTATAGTAAACATTGTTATAACCAAACCAGATATGCTTTCCTTCAGTTCCAACTACCTATCTGTGCCATGTGAATGCATATTTCTTTAGATACTTTGCACATCTGCACCCTACTTTTTCCTTCCATAATGTGCCAAAAGGCTCACATTTGAGGAACAGCTCACACATACAATTGTCAACTCCATGCTCTATTTCTGGACTGAAAGTACCCCTCTGCAACCCAGTTAATGGGTGCAAAGCCAGCAGTTCTTACTGACTGGTCTTTTCTCTGATGGCACGTACTGGTAGTATGAATACTCACAGGGCTGCAGAGCCAGGCTGCAGATTAAGCACAACTGTAGGCAAAAAGCCATGATGGTATTGTTCTCAGAAACTACATGTATATCAGCACACAGCTAGTAGTTCCTGGGACCATTCTCCATATGTAAAAGTCCCTTCTCTGTATGTAATAGCCCCTAGTTTGTGTTGTCATCTCAGCTGCACTCAGACACCCTTTGGGAGAGAGTTAGTTGGCACAGACCAGACACAACAGGGACCACTTTGTTATTTTAATGCAATGGTTAATCAAGTTCCAGTGGAGAGTGACACTCCTTGGAATTTAATTTACTGGCATGGTTTGAAGATGATTCTAAGAGAAACTTTAAGATTGTTGGGAGCCATTAAACTGGCTTACAATTATTGCAAATTGCTCATTAAGCTACACTATGGTAAAACATAGTGTACAGACATCCCCATTAATTAAACTTTTCTGCTACAAATTGCATGGACGTTCAGATGCTTCCATTTCCCTTGGCTGCTATCCATGAAAGGAATGAAAAAACTCTTACAGCCACATAAGACCCTGATATCCAAGACACAATTCAGCACTTCTTACTTATAATCAAGACAGAAACTGGGTAATGGTGGGTGCTGCCCTCATCTCCCCAGCCACTGAAGAATGGTAAGAACAGGCAGTTTGGCTCTTGCAGCATGTTCACACTGGGGGTCAGGAAAACCTGGCTCAGAGCTGCTTGCAGCATAGCTTTTTTGGCTCATGTAATATGGCCATGGTTTACAAGTATCCATTAGTGGGAAATGAGATACCAAATGCTGTCAGCATTTAAAAAAAAAGCCTTCCAGACCATTCTAGCTGGATGATGTCTCTTAAAAACTAGCTATTAAAGAATCAGTTTTTCAAATCCTTAAAATTTCTTCTCTTTGGTGATGGGGGAAATAATCCGTTTTCCTTCAGGGTTATTTGTATATAAAGTTTAAGGTTTTCACACATGGAACGTGCTAGGAATGTGTTAGCAGTGGATGTGATAGTGACTGTCTATTTCAGTCAAGATCAAATATTTTTATGTTGCTCAGATGCCAACCAGCTATTCCTCCTGAAGCAAACACATTCTGACTTCTGAGTACAAATGTCACGGTTTAAGTTGCATTAAGCTGACGTTTGAACTCTGCTCGACATTGATTAAAAAAAGATTCCATGAAAAATATATACATCCATTCCTTGTGCAACACTCAAAAACTTTTCTGTTACAGCAACAATCTAGAGCCCACTTGGAAGGCTGGTGGACCCTGTTGTGCTCTCTGCTGCTCAGAATGATACCCTGAATCTGCAGGGTGCTGTGTTTGATATGTGGCTACCCATCCACCACCTTTCAGTGTATTACTCATCAAGAAGTTCCAAACAGAGCCTCAGCAAACTGAAATCTTTGCTGTTCAGGTCAATGAAAGTCTGAAACCGAAATGCCCTTAATTGTGGAAAATTATACTTGATCTAGAATAACGACAGCTTCCTGAATACAGCTGCCAGGCAGCTCAAACTCTAAAGTATGAGTTTTTTCCTTTCCATTTTCCCTCACCAAGGACAAACACAAGGATCAGGCCTCATTTATAGTAGTGGCATTTACACCATTCTGAAAGCACAGTCTTAAGCCAAATGCAGGTATTTTTTCTTGTCCAGTGCAGACACTCTTGCAGTCCAGAAATGAGAGAATGGTGTAAAGCTCCAGAGCATAAACAAAAATGAAGCCCTTACATTCCTAACATTACAAAAATTCTGATCCTTTTAAATTACATCACAAAACATCATTTATAATATAACTAGGTATTCTCAGAAGGGCAGATCACATTTTAAAATAAAAATGGTATGTTAGCTTCTGTAACACCCTCCTTACAGAAAGCAGAGCACAATGCTCTAGGTCTCACTACAGCTGCACATCCCTTAACACCTTGGTATTACAAACAGGCTTTTTTTCTCCACAATGGCACATTAAATTATTTATTTCAAATTCGTAATACATAAGAGCAAAGACACTATTCGGATTTTTCCTGTCCAAGTGAAAAGAAGATCCATTTCAACATCTATTAAAATCATCATACCTGAGCAAGACTTACCTGTCACTCTTAAGATTATAATTTAAAAATACTGGCAAACATCAGTCATCTCTGCCAGACATTACTTTTTAAAGTAAGTATCTTTTATTTCTTTTTTCCCCAGCTGAGTTATTTCTACTTTTGTCCCTTCATAATTCTGGAGAGCATCATTCATCAGAAGACAATGTTAGATTTCATGCCTGCCTGTGATAATGAATGCATCTACTTTTGTGCCTAAAGCAAATTTACCTGTTCACTGAGCTGTATGACTTGAGTTTCCAAATCTTTATCTGATTTAGATGCCGAGCTGCTTGGTGCAGCTTTTTTTGCTGAAGATGGGCGAGAAGGTGTTGATCCTGGTTTAGAAGCTGGACTGGATTTAGCAGCACCTGAAAAACACAATAAATAAGTAAACAATAAACAAGATTGATCTCTGTAATAAATGCATTCCTATTAACCTGGTACTGAAACATAAGTATTGATTTTACAGGCGTCCATACTCTCTCTTATTCAAGGTGACAGTAGAGGAAATTCCACTGTTGTTATGCCTTGGGAAAGGAAAAACCACATTTCCTACCAATCTGAGTTTGCTACTGTGACTGAGGTAACTCTAAAACCAAAATAAACACCATCAAACCAAGAATATAAAGTTCCCTTTATCTGAACAGCTTTAAAAAAATGCCATTAAGAGAGCGTTCCCCCAGCCCTTTACTTAACGTACATAGCTGTCCTCAATTTCCCTGGAGAAAGACAGAGCTGAAATAAACTCAGCTAAACCGCTTCTGTGCTTTTCTCATTTTCAAATGAAAACCACCCCTGAGACAAGGGCATTGAAACTCAGATGTTCACCAAACCCATTGGTGAAATCACAGTTGGCCACAGTGATCAGAAGATGTGTTCTGATCTCCTTAGGTTTTCCTATTTCTTTTTAATTACTTGCACTCCAAATCTGTCAGAATATGGAGCAACATCTTCACCAGCAAAAATGGCAAGTAATGAGTGCATACAGATACTCTTTTACCACAATGACTTGGCACATAAATGCCCAAACAGAGCAACAGTTCTGTGAAGGGTTTGCAGTGCCTTCACAGGAACCTCCCAGCCAGCTCCTCATGCCTTGCTCTGCCTCTCCCTCTTTCATTCCTTGGTGCTGGGTGTTTGAGAGCCACTCAGCCCATACACGAGTGCCTGGCTCACAGCTCTCCCCCTGCCTCAGCTCCCACAAGCACTGCGCTCTGACTTGGCCTTTTTCTTATTCCCTCCAACAAGGAATAAATTTGAGATGCACTGGACAGAAATCTGACAAAGAAACTGGTTTGGTTAAAACAAAATAGAAACCCAGCCTCCCTCTGGCCTATTTTATTTGATTTATTAAGCAGGCATGTGAATCAGAGGTCCTGCTTGGCAGCACCCATGTTCATCACTGTCTCCTACAAAAAGAGCAAAGCACAGTTGTCCAAATGTGCTGACAGGCTCCATGCCATCCTCCACCACCAAATGCTGTCAGCTCTGAAGCCTGAGGCACACAGGAAACAGCAGGCACCCAGCTCCCAGATGAGCTCTGAGCTTGCTGTTCAGCAGTTCCAGAGGGATTTTGCCCTGGCTTTCTCAGTTGCCACCTTCTACCCCACACTTCACCAGCTGCTCCTCCCGTAGGATTACTTGATTTATGGCACACTACAAATTGTTCCAAGTTGTAATTTCCACAATGTATCCCCAGTGTCAGACAATGCTCTGATAAAGCAATTCACTGTAAAACCAATGTATTAAAAAAAAGCCATTACTAGGAAGAAATCACAAGGAGGCAAGGAGAAGAAGAGACAGCTTGTGGCACTGTCCATATGACCAGACTGTGGAGCTCACAGAGTCTCACTGACCTAGAACTGTGACAGTGGTTCACTGGAGGAGCTGGAAAGTGAGGGGAAAGGAGAGCAGCAACGGTTTATTTAATCAAGCTTAAGCTTTCCTGATTTAGTCACAGGCCTCCCCCTGTAGCAAGCATCTCCTCCCACCCCTACGGATAACTCAGTATTAACTGGGTCACCTAATGCCAACAGAGCACAAACAAACAACCTGATAATTTAGTTAGCATGTGTAAACATTTCTGTGCAGGATGGCCATACTCCTTTTCTATGCTCTTTAATATAAGACAGATAAGGGGAAAAAAAAAGCATACTGGTGGGGCTTTTTGTGGTTTTGTTGTGGTTTTTTTTCCCCTCTGTGTGGTGTTTTTTGTTTTGGTTTTGTTTCTTTTAGAAACAAACACCAAAAGTTTAGTTTCTACTGGTGACTCCAATACCTTCCATGTCTATTGTATACACAAACTTTAGCAGATTTCAGATATAGTACACAGGCTTGCTAAAGTTGGGAAAATTCAGTGTTGTGTGTATGTCGGACATGAAACTTTTTTTCACATCATACTTAGATCAGCAAAGAATAAATAATTTGTTGAAAAACATTAAAAATGTCAAGATGTTTTGCTGCTATTTTTCTCTATGAAATTGCCTAAACTTTAGCATTCTGCCTTCAATGCTTTCTAGGTTCAGCCCATATTTTGACTAACTAAAAATCAGGTGCTTCAGAGCAGGATTGCTAAAATGTTCTCAAAGCCAAGAAAATAATTTTCATTTGGATTAACAGATAAACAGAAGAAAACTAGTATCAAAATATGCAATAAGAACACACACATGAAATAAAATCACTTTGACTCTATCATTCCAGATGGGTCTCAAGTTATTTAATGACCAAAGCATCAATATTTACTTCTTGTATTCTACAATGACAAGATGTAGGTTCAGGGCATCCACTGAAAAGTAAATGCTTTAAAGTTGGCACAAAGAGAGCTAAGGACAGAGCAGGCATGAGTATTTGATCCCCAGGTATTCTCTCTAATTTGCAGCTGAGGTGCCCTCCCAGAGCGTGCTGAGCAATCCCCATCCCCAGTGCCTGCAGCACTGATACAGGGCCTTATATTCTGCCCTCCTTTGAAAACAACAAAGCCTTTTGAATTTCTACAGCAAAGTGTTACTAAGCTCTAGTCGAGACAAATCAAAAGAAATCGACTTTTGCTCCACTACTCAGGATCAGCTCTTAAATGACCACGATATTCCAATTTCAGTAACACAGATAAAAACCAGCTAACTAGTTACTAGAAGGTATCAGAGACAGCTGGATAGAACTTAATTGCAACAGACAATGCTTAGGGATTTCTACTTTGCAGTTTCCTGGAGGAAAAAAAAAGCTTTACTGCACACTAATTCTGAGGCATCAGTTTTATAATCAGCTCAGAGGTAAGCTTCCATTCTAGCAGAAGCCTAATTTCATAAAATAATTAAAGGATGCTGGTTGCTAGAGTAATGCAAAGTACTTGAAACAGCCAGATATCTAAACAGAGACGAAAGATCTTGATAGACTTAATGACTTGGTGTTGAGCAATGGTTGTGCAGTCAATTAGTGCAATAATGGGATAACTCCTAATGCACTGCTCACAGGGACTACATAATCCAAGCAGTTTAAATTCTTTCCAACGTCATATCTTCCATGAAAATATTTATATATAACCCATTTACACATTCTGAGAAAGCACAGAATTTTATACAGGTATTTTACATAAAAAGTATTCAATAATAATCTATTTTCCCTGGTCAGTGAGAGAATTGCATTGTAATCAGGACCATAACTGTTTGCCCTTATTAATTCCTCCTCAAGCTTACTGCTGATGTTCAAAATGAAATGCAGGGCTCTTTCCTGGAAAGGAACATCCCCATGTCCCAGAACATGCTGGCAGCCAAAAGACTGGAAAGCAGAAAAGGGTCTGGGGGTCGTGGTGGACACTGAGTTGAGCATGGGCCAGCAGAGCACCCTTCCAGCAAGGAAGGCCAGCAGCCTCCTGGGCTGCATTGGGAAGAGCACTGTCAGTAGGCTCAGGGAGGTGACTCTCCCCCTCTAGTCAGCACTGAGGTGGCACATGAGGAACACTCGGTCCACTTCAGGGCTCCCCAGTATGGGACAGACACGGATGAACTGGAGAGAGTCCAACAATGGGCCACAAAGACCAAGGGAATGGAGCACCTCACATACGAGCCAAGCCAGAAAGCTTGGTCTGTTCAGTCTGGAGAAGAAAGGCTTCAGGGGAGATCTTATCTACATCTCAGGAGAGAGTGCAAAGAAGATATAAAACAGGCTCCTTTCAGTGGACGACAGGAGAGGCAATGGGCACAAAATGAAACACAAGAAATTCCATTTAAACGTAAGAAAAAACTTCTTCACTCTGAGGGTTATCAAATACTGGAACAAACTGTCCAGGGAGGTTGAGGGGTTTTCAGCCTTGGAGATACTCAAAATGTGACTGGATATGGTCCTGGGCAACCAGCTCAAGGTGACCCTGCTTTCAGCAGAGCAGCAGTTTGACTGGATGATCTCAGAGGTGTCTTCCCACCTCCACTGGTCTGTGAGAACTTCTCTGACAGCATGCTCTGATTTTAGGTCAATGCAGCTTTTCAACTAGAATTGTTTTGTAAACAGTACTGCAGCTTCTTCAATTAGCACCTAGATAACTTTTTGTACCTACCTAGATAACACTAGCAGAGATGAGAAAAGTCAATTCACAGTTGAAAGACAGATTATTCTGTTCTTGTACTGAATTAAGTTGAGCCAGCTTCGAAATGCCTTAGAGGTTTCCGTGTGTGGTACTCCAGAAACAACTACTAGTGAGTCCACCACAATTAAATGTATTCCACGCAGTTTCAGCTTCACTATTCCTTTTGCTAAATACATAAGTTCTACAAACAGATACAAACTTCTGCAACATAAAGCAGTGGATGTTGGCACTGTGCAGGTTTGGGTACAAAAAAGCCATGCTGCAAATTCCAGTTCTCTTTACATCACAGGTGCAGTCTTGTAGACAAAGAGACCTACTTAGCATTTAGGGAGAAATCTTCCTTGAAGCTATATGAGTAATTAGTATGCTGTTAAATATTTATGCAAAATTTCAAGAAAACACGTGCATGAGGAGAGTGTGGACATGCATGAGGAGAGTGTGGAGAGCAGCAGAAGCCCTGAGCAAGCACAAGACTTGGCTGAGCCCACACAACCACTGCTTCAGTGGAATTTGGGAATCACTTGCAGTCTATTTTGGTCAAATTAAAGGATTTCATAAAATGAATATTCCTGAGTCATGCCACAGGAGAAAAACCAAACCCAACAAGAGGCCACAGTAATTTCTTCATAAGCTAAAGAAAAACTCTCCAGCCGCTTAAACTGAGTGAGAACAGTAGTTTAATTAATATTCAAACACTCTTATTGTTATAGCTACACCAGGACACAAGAAAATGCTCAACTTAGGGACACTTAATGGAATAAGCAATGACAAATTATGCTTAATGGGAGTTAAATGACCTCAAGACAAAATCTGACTTGGATTTCAGAATCCCAACACACTGCAGTGCAGCTGTCCTAGTTATTTTGTGGCACTACCTTCTCCTGGCTGGCAGGACCCTTCTGTCCCCTCAGCTCCCCAGACCTTCACTGCTCCTGGTCCAGTACAGCCTGATGAGCTCTGCATTCATTGTCTCTGCCAGACAGCTGGCAAAGAGAAGTGTGCACAATTACTTGAGACTTTCACAATTTCAACAGAGCTACACAAGTAAGAAAGTCCAATGGAGTCCACTTGGCAAATGAAAAAGTTCTTACTGATGGCATGACTCCCTCAGTTTGTCTTTAAAACAGGATTTGATAGAAGGGGACTATCAACCAAAGCCTTTCCTCCATCAGAAATGAAGACTTTACTCTAGATTTAAAATAACCAGTATTTATTTATTATTTAAAATAATCAACAACTACTACTTGTTCTCAACTGAAACCTCTATTTGCTCTAGAAACATCTTTAAGTATGCAAACATTTATCTCCAATGGATGAAACCATGCCCCATAGGCTTAACAGAAGAATACAATTTAAAATTTCAAGTGCTCTTAAAACCTGTGTTTTCTAAAATCTCATATGTTTTATTATAAGCAGAAAGCAGTCTCAAAAGGAAAATCCAAAGAAAAATCTGCAAAGAAAAGCATATTGAAAAATGAAAGCCTGTGCAAATATTTGAGCAACACAGACACTCAAACCACACCCACAGTACACTGAAAATTAAGATAGCCATTTTCACCACTTCTTTTCCAAACACAATCATCTCTCTTGAAAAAAAGCCCTGGCTCCTGCATTGCAAGCAGCGTTGCCTCCTGGACTAAATTCTCGAGCTCAGTGGGTTTAAAAATTAAATTCCCCTCATGCTGGCAGAGGAGATGTGCCTGTATTACAGCTGAGCCACTTTACCTCCCAGGTCAGCACTGTCACTGCACATGCTGTTCCCATCGGGTAGTACAATTCCTTGGCCTTGTATGAACTAGGGATGAAAACACTTTCAGTTTGTCACCCTGCAGCTCTTCCTATCTCCAGCTCTGCCACATTGTCCTGGAGCACCACACCACTGTGAGCAGAGATTGCCATTGCCAACACCTACTCCTGCCACCAGGGAAAAAATCAGCAAGTCTTGGTGGAAAGCAAAAAAAAACCATTAGGAGTTCTCTAGTCTCCCAGGAGTCCTAATTGTATCACTAGCTGCTAAAATAAAAACTGGTTTTGCTGAGTATTTTTAGCCCTCAAAATTAATTTATAGCACATCTGCCACAGCAGGATATACCACTTCCCTACAGAAAATCAGTATTTCTCTTGTGCAATTGGCTTTTCGATAGCACATTATATATAATGCATTCATGCACAAACAGTTCATTCTGCCCTGGTTATTTTCCCTGTCATAGCATGAGTATTTTTAGCCCTCATGTGATCCTCCAGTATTTTCCAGCTCTGCTTTAGTCATCCTGCTCTCACTGAATATTTAAAACTTAAAAAATCTAACAGCCTTCAGATCTAAGAACCTCTCACATTTTTAACTCACATGTGTAAATAATTAATTTTATTAAGCTGTCTTTTACCCGTGTATTTTTGACACCCCACACCCATACAGAAGAGAGTGCTCCATGGAGATTTGCTCTGACATACAGGAATACTTACATAAGACACTAAGCTAAAATCCTGACAACCTGATCACTATTTTCAATTTTGATCAGATGAAGCCTTTTCCGCTATTTCCCGCGGGGAGCATTAGAACTGGCACAAACAACAGTGCCCTAATATTTTAATCCTGTACCACAGTTTTGACTCTACATCTGTAGGCTGTTTACCACTGCATTAGAGAAGAGCAGAGGCTGCAGGAGATCGAAAGTAGGCTCAGGGCTGGCAGATGGCATTAGATCTAAAAGCAGCTGTGGTGCTGCTGCCAGAGAACCTACAGCAGGTCTGTGCTGCACCTTGAAGGAGGAAAAGACCCTCCTTTCCCCATCTGGGAGCTACATTCACCTGGTGAATCCTTGCTGCTCCTACTATTTCTAGAAGCAGACTGTGGCACGTTCCCAAACCCGCCCACCCACGGCACCACCGTCAGCTCAGCCACAAATCGGCTCTGTCTCTGAAGGAAGGGACAAGGCAGCACGAGGGTGGCACAGCAGATTAGTTGTAGGGACCTATTTATGCTTCCATTTCCGAGCTGCATTATCCTTGACCTGCGCTGACTCCCCAGTAGGATCACCTCTGAAACGGGAAGGGCTATGGCTGCTGGCCTGCTCACTGATTAACACAAAACTCAGTGCATTCTTAGATTTCTTGAGTTTTGGGTTGTTTTAAAAGTGTTTATTTTTCAAATTAAATAAAGACCACACTCTGCATTTATAGAGATGCTGGTTACTATCCATTTACAGGTAGAGGAAGCAGCTACCTGATACCAGGGGTCCTGTCAAGCTTTAGAGTCTGATAAAAATATAAAAAATAATTTTAATTCATGCCAGTACCTTTTTGGATAAGTTTTCAGAGCAGTTTTTAGGGATCTGACCATTTGCTAACTCGAGGACAAACAGCAAGAAAAGTTGGAACTCTCATTTCACCCAGCATCATGCAGTGTCCATATCCCACCATCCTCAGCTCAGAAATTAAACTGGTGTCCTGCCTGTCAATTGTCCTTCTGGACAATATTTAAGTTAATAATGAAGGAAGTTTACAATGAAAAAGCTAACTCTCACAGCCACAGGATCTTATCAAAACTCATCACACTATCTCAGTTGTGCAATCCCATACAAAGGCTGGGAAGGCACAGGACATGCTCTCCATACAACCAGCAACACAACATGACACTACTGCATTATCCTCCATATCAGCTGGCTGGTTCCACTCCAGCAGCTATTCAATTTCTGTAGGATTGTCACCTCCACAGCTTTAATTTGGATGACATATTTCTGACTTTGGGAAGAACAGCCCATCTGTAAGAAGAATTAACAAGCACAGTAAAGTCTGTGTTTAATAAGCGTCTTTTCCAATTTCTGAATTGGACGACAACTTGACATTAGCACTTGAGTTTTCTGTTTCCAAAGGGAGTGCAAGACATCACATGGGAAATTGGAGTGCACCAGACCCTGAAATTCAGAAGTCCAGGCACAAGATGGTGCAAAACAAAGATGTAAACAAGCTTTAGAAGCCCAGAGTAGCGCTGGCCTGCTATTAGGTGCCCTATTTCCTGGAAGCACTAATGAGCTGAAGGCAGCTGGCCAAGTATGCCCCACTTTGACGTCAGAAGTGATCAGAGCAGAACACTGAAATCTGGGTAAGATTCCAGAGCACAAGGCGGCCTAAAAGTGAGGGTGCTTCATGCTTCACACCTGCCACTGTTTTTTTGAGTACTGGTGCATGTCCAAGCCCATGAGAGGACAAGTCACATATTTAAAATCAACTAAATATTAATCCTTATGTGAGGAATGGGTTAGCATAAACCCAGGACAAACCACTATAGGAATTAGGTGTGTGTGCATGTGTATTTCCAGAAACACAAACCTATGTCCAGTAACACTTTTTTAGTGATTTTTTTTTCGTTAAATGTTAGCTGCTCTCCTGTTTACCTAATTCTCTGTTAACAAAAATGGCATCTGCTTAATTACTAGTCATACCCACATTACATAAACACCAAAGACCAGGTTTAGTCCTTTGGCCTGTTCCACAAACACTGTTGTGGTTTCACCCCAGCAGGCACCCGAACCCCCACAGCTGCTCGCTCACTGTGCCCTGCAGTGAGATGGGGGAGAAACTCAGGAGGGGAAAAGTGAGAAAACTCATGGGTTGAGATAAAGACAGTCTAATAGGTAAAACAAAAGTCATGCAAACAATTCATTCACCACTTTCCATGGGCAGGCAGGCATTTACCCATCTCCAGGAAAGCCAGACTCCATCACCAGTAACGGTGATTTGGCAAGACAAATGCTGTAACTCTGAACATCCCTCCCCACCCTTCTCCTTATTCCCCCAGCTTTTCTTGCTAAGCACAATGCCACGTGGTAGGGATTATCTGTTCAGACTGTTGGGGTCAGCTGTCCTGGTTGTGTCCCCTCTAAATTTCTTGGGCACCCCCAGCCTGATTGCTGGCAAGGCAACGTGAGAAACTGAAAAACTGCTCTGTGTAAGCACTCATTAGCAATAATTAAAACATCCATGCCTTATCAACACTGTTTTGGTTTTAAATTCAAAATTTAGCACCAATCTCCTCTGAAGCATTATCTGTATCCTAGCAAAACCCAATACAAGAACAAAATAAAAAAACAGGAGACTGAGGTATCTTTGTGAAAAGAGCAATAGCTATATGACGTTAAATTAGGAGGACTAGCACAGCCAAACAATAAGCACACATAAAACCAAAAATAAATTAATTTTTGTTCTTCTGGTCAGCCCTTAAGATTTGGAAACATTTTACTCAACCATAAAAATTAAAAAATAAATCCGCCTGTGCAAGCATTTTCCTGTAAAGGTGGAAGTGTGAAAGAGGAACACATTCCATGTAATGTTCTTGAATACACTTGCACATACCACATTCAGCAACAAGATGGTTAAATGCCTTTTTCTCCACCATCAGACATTACCAGAGTCCACACCATTTACACAGAGGGGTTCAATGGAGGGGACTCTATGCTCAGTAGGGCTGGGCCAAACTAGAGCACACAAGATGTTAACTTTCTGCTGTCTCAAGATGCTAAGCCTATGACAAGGTAAAAAGAATGGCACAACCACACAAGGAAATTATTTTTAACTCGTATTTACATAAAGTGGACCACTGTTTATGATTGTCTTGAGAGACAGAAATGGAATTCTTTAAGATGCAAAATACCTGCAGTTGGAGAGTTTGCATGGTGAGACTTTTTAGGAAGGTTAAAGATCTGTTCACCAGGATCTGGTGGAGGAAGAGCATCTTGGCCTTGTCGAGCTTCCACAGGATCATACTCCTTCCCATCATAGTTAGCATCAAAGAACTTCTTAAACCATTGAATGAAATCTAAGTTGTCCTGGAAGCGCCCTTTGACCAGTTTTTCCACAGGAATTACCTAAAAGGTAGATATTAATATCCACTATTATGTCTCTGCCATTTTAAAATATAAAAATTACATATACACACTTATTTGAAAAAAATCTACTTGAAAAAAAAGTATACTAACTGCATCAACAAATAAACCTCTGCCATTGTTTTGTTCCTAAAAGAAAGTGCCAATTTGCAAGTGCTCTTACAAAATGAAACAAAATAAAATCCAATGAGAACCCAGCCTTTGAAGCAGCAATACAGTAGGTGTATGTAAGCCTTAACAGCTGCTGTCCACAGAGGTGCTCCCTTACATCCCATGGGTACATCCCATGATGAATGACACTGTTCTGGGAGTAACACTATATTCAGCCAGCTAGGGATTTCTGGTTTTAATGGACATGGTACAGTTTGACATACTACAAACAATTCTTCAAAAACTCCAGACAGATGTTTCTTGCTGTCTGTCCTACTGTTTGAAGTACAAAACCCAGCAGCTTTTCCAAGACATGCTAAAGTTCAAACCAACCTACATTTTGGTAGCACGTGGTCATCATATGAACCAACCCTGAGGTTTTAACCTTGTAATTTTTTTCCATTCCACATATAGCTATACATAGAACAGCTTGTGGACATGCAGAAGTCGACTTTTAAATGCCTATAAAGTTCTAGTAAGACAAAGGAAAGGCTATGAGGATTTCTCCATACCAATATTTTAGAAATTTTTCACAGACATGAAACCTCCAAAAGGTGTCTTCTGCCAATACTACAGCACTCAAAGTTCCAGACTCTGTGGGCAGGCAGGGACTACAACTGCAGAAGAGCTGCCCTGCTTTGCTTAATTCATACAGCCGATTAAAGAGACAAGTTAGGTGGACCTTAATGCCTCTTGAACGTATTGAATCTTCAGCTGGAAAAGGGCTTTCAGTTCTTCAGGATTAAGCCAACTGTACAGCATTTTATAAATCTATGATATTTCTGCAAGAATTAATGTTGCATTTTGCATGTCTTCTGAGGTCGTTCCATGTGTATCTTAACTCTACATTAAAAAGGCATGGTAAATTTGCTCCCTACAGGAAAATTGACAGTGTTCACTACATTAGTCCTTCCAACGTTTCACTAGCAAATCACGCTGAAATAAAAGTATCCATAACATTTCGTGAAACAATGAGGGTTTTCCAGTGGTTCAGTGAAGTCTTAAGGGACTCTCTATTATGACTGTTTAAATTCCAGAACAAGGCAACACTAAAAGCCAGGGCAGAACCTTAAAAGGGTAAGCAGGTAGTGCATCAGTGTAGAACTATAAGCATGACAACATAACTTCCATTATTCATTTTTATCAACACAGTAATTTTTATTGTTAGTCTATCAAACTCTCACATTCAAGGATAAACCAAATACTTTAAGGCTGAACAAGCACTTTCTCAGAGACTTCCATTCTTAACTTTACAAGATCACATGTGCCCAATCTATTAAACCACTGGGTAAATTATTCCAGCTTTTGAATGATTTAAATTCCTTAAACCCTGCTTTGGACAAAAATCATGGAATACTTATAAGAACAGCACATTTTCAAGTTGTTTTGTTGGAATTTCAGGTCACCAATAATTTTACTTATCAAAAAATTAAAATTCACTGATGACAAGGAATTTTCAACACGTTTTAATCAAAGTTTATCAAAGTGTTTTATCAAAGGGTCTCTGATATTAGATATAATGAGTTAAATGGCACAACTCCTCAGCAGACATATGGACTCAATTTTCAATTTGTACCTAAATGGAGCCAAACGCCAAACTTCTTCCTTCACACCCAAATACCCTTTTCAGATGATGAAAGGTCAAGAACATCTTCATACACTACTTGCAATTCCAGTTCTCCATCCAAAAGTTGAAAAAGTGGATTTTCAAGTATTTTGAAGTTTGTTTTCCCTATTTATTAATTTTACACAATTTATATAACTTTTGAAACGTAGTGATTGAAATACAAATACAGAATGCCTACCTTATCCACATTCATTCTTTTAAACGACGCCTGCAGAAGTTTGAAGTTGTGAATGTACTCATGCTCCAGCTTTGCCTGAAACTTTACTTTCTTCAAGCTAATGCACCCTGGGAACAACATGTCCATGAACTGGCAGTAAGCTGCTCCTGCAAGAGAATGCATTGACGTTAATCCAGATGCACCCAGCTAAGACCAAATGGTGTTTAATGTCATTAGCAGAAAGCATGAGCAGAAAGCAACAGTGCTGAACAAGCCCCTGCTGTACTTCAGCCTAACACTGTACACCCAAGACCTGCTTATCTAATGCACATGGAGCAGTGACATATACAAGTGCTTCTTTTCCACTCAATCTGGATGCACAATGCACTGTTGTGCAGCATTCTAGCAACCACCTTGACTAATGCAAAGTGAAATTGGACGTTCTTGGAGTCCCTATACACAGCAGGACTGTCCATACAATGAGAAGATAACAGTGAAAATGAAAATCTCTTAATAAGCTTCCTCAATCCCCACAGACCCCTGAATTCAAACAAGCCAGGATCATCTTTCTTCTGGCCTTTGTACCCAAATGTCAAGCAAGTCCAATGCAAATATTTAAGATTATATCAAACCATGATTTAAAAAAAAAATATTTGCAATGCTCCAGCTTGTTAAAATGTACTAGTCAGTTTCCACCCCTCTGTAATGAACTTCCTTACTGATTTTCATTCCCTGAGAAAAGCATTTAAATAAGCAAACTTTAGTGTAGTCCACCCATAGCTTTCAAAGCTGGGCTGACAGCTCTAGTTCTCACTCAAACAGTAAGGTTCCTAAGTTCAACTTTGAGAGCTCCCTGAACTTACATAGAGGTAGGGGTGTGTGTGCGTGTATAAGTTATCCAGCACATAGGAGGAAGTATATGGAAAAATTTCTAACCAGCATCCTGAGGATAGCTAATGGAGACAGCATTTCTGGTATGCAGGGAGCTTCCTCCTACAGCATCATGCCACTGCCATTTGCAAAGCCTTTACTGTTGACACACTCAAGTGGTTAGAAATCAAGATGAAAATGTTTAAGGAAGCAGAGGAAAAGCAATTTTCTTTCTTCTTCAGAAGATTTTTCTACAAAATACTTCATACTCAGCAAAGATTCAGTGAGGTCCACAGAGGGCTGTAGAGGGTGCAGCCCCCGTGCCTGAGCATCAGGGCAGGGAAAGGATTGCCTGATTACCCCTGACAAGTTCAATTTCACTTCCACAAAAAAGACTGTTGTGTTTTCAGTGCACATCAGTTTGACAAAGAAGTATCCAGACCTCACCTAACAGTTCAGCCCACTATCAACAATGGTTTTTATCACAAATATTTCTGAGTGCTCACAGAGAAACCAAATTAACAAAGCAGACACCTGGCTTGCCCAGTTTTACAGGAGAGTCAACAATAACTTGAAGTAATTTTTCTCCATGGGTAGGCATATGTTTTGACAGGATCAACTTTATGCATGACATAGTTCTCATTCTCTCTATCCAGTCAGCCATCATATGAAGGGCTACTGAGATCATCACTTCCCAAAGAGGAGCAGAGTTTAAGAGTAGGGTCCAAAAATGTTCTGTGAAATACCAACACAAATTTTGCTAAAGGGATTTACCAGGATCCAGCTTTAGTGCTGAAAACCACTACCATTTAAAAAAAATAATCTCTTCACGTTGCGTAGCTTTGCAGGGAAAATGGTTATTAAAAAATCTCATTTTCCAAGGACACCTTGTGCTTAGCTCTTTGCAATGGTCTTGATGTGATTAGGAATCAAAGTAAAATATTCCCTAAAGGAAAAGGAGCCTTCTGGCAAGCTACAAGCATCAGATGACAAATTTGCATCATCTTACAGAAAACTTTATAAACACAACTATTTATTCACGACTCAGCAAGAGAACCTGTAAATACATGGCAATGGGAAAAATACATTACAGCTAAAAGCATGGATATACAGATAATGCACAGCCTGAGTACACTTATTATTGTTTAATTTAATGCAAGAGGATTATTATGCAATCATTTAATGTTATAAATTGAATTTGTTCCTAACTCTGTCCTTTCATCCTCCCCATACCCAATTATGAGCTTTACTCTGATATCGAAGTAATTGCCTGGAGGCCCTAAAAATGCACTGCACAACCTTTTATCTAGATCCTTTTAGAAAACTAGAAGCCCAAAGTGTTCACATGAGATTTTTCTCCTGCTGCTGGTAATGCAAATTCCTTCTGCATGCCTTTAGACAGTCTCTCTCTAGTAAGGGTATTTCCTTGTGTTTCCTCCCCATCCTGCTGGCAGTTGTTTCTGTGCCTTTGCCAGCCAGGAGGTGGTCCTGGGTCTGCACAGCACTGGAGGGCAGAAAACACTGGACTGCATCCACATGGCAGCACAGCCCTGTTCTCTGACACATCGCTGCAGTGGCGGCTGGGCCGCCTCCCCAACAGGAGGGTTTTATTACACTGGCAAATACACTTCATTAAAATACTCCTTCCTGAAGCACAGAGGCAACAAACAAACATGGATTGAACTAAACACTGAACTACAAAGAGAGGAAATGCCTCCCGACTCCAAAAAGCCAGAGACCTGCCTACCACAGCCACAGGAGAAAGCAGAATTATTACAGTCAACTGGGACTACCTGATTTTGGACATCGAGGTTATGTCTGTATTTAATATTATACATGTGCTTATTTATAATTTAATATTTTACCCCCTAAAGCTTATAGCTGTCAGATTACATTTAAATAGGAAACATCAGCGCAACAGAATGGGGACACTACTGTCTACACTGCCCATGGCTGAGATTTCCTGGGGGCAGCAGACAGGGGAGCCCTGCTTAAGTGATGTGAGACTGCACTGCCTTCATCTTGCAGCCACAGCGTATCTGTGTGCTCCTCTGCAGATGGGACAGCACTTCAGGCCTATCCAACGTACTACACAACTCATGTCTCAATGCAGGTGCATGAGAAAGGAATCTTTTTAATGGAATACAAATAAAATTACAGTAAAGACATTATGTCTTGTGACATACCTCTTGCATAGTTTACAAAAACAAAAGAATTTTTATGCTGCTGTATTTTATTCAGTATTTAAAAACTTCCCTACATTTTCTGGGAAAAAAACCCACAAACTCAACAACCCTCCCCCCCCCCCCCCCAAAATAAAACCCAGCCAAAAAACCCCCAAACCTAAATCTTATCAAATGTATAAGAGAAGTTGAAAACACACTACCAGAATAACTCTCACAATAAATCTATCCCTCTGACCAATAAACTTTTATATGCATAAACATGCACGTACACCCACACAAAAAGAAATAATTTGACATCTACGCAAATGAAAGATGAAAAGTACAGCTGGTGGCACTGCAGAAGAGGGATCAATGCTAAAATCCTCTAATCCTTTATTAGCTAACAAGCAATTTAGAATCACTGGCTAAAAGTCCTTTTGTGTTTTGATCTAGAATATTGATGCAGCCATTAGTTACAGAAGATATTCACAGGCCAGACTCTGAAACAAGCCTGCAAACGGGGCTGTGCTGAAATCACCTCCAGCAGTTGCTATTTTTAGCCCCATTAGTGAACAGAAAGAGCCCAGTAGCATCAGGGCTTTGCAGGTGTTTCCTGGGCATCCCAGGCTTGGGGCAGGGCAGGCAGCAAGGGGAGGGAGGGCATTGCATCCACCAGGCTGGGCAAGCAGCTGCTACAGGAGGGGAAGGGATGCTGGGGCAGAACTCAGATACAAAAGAACAAACTCAGAATTGAAAAGGTGCTTATTTAAAGCTATTAAAATTCAAGAATTTTGCCATATGCAGTGGAAAAGCTGAAAATTACTATCAAATCTATAAAAGCTGAGTATCTTAAAGCATTTTCAGAGTTGCAGATAATCTTTCACTAGTCCCTTCCAGAAAGCAATACTGAACTATTTTTAGCTTTTGTCCTGGATATCTCCTTCCCTGCTTCTGTGTTTCTTTCCCAGACTGTCCGTGCTGACTTAGTTTGCTCTGAAGCATATGCATCATTAGAGATTTTCAGTTTTTGTGCTCTCCTTCACCATCTGGAGACTGATGAATCCACACATGCAAAGAAGTATTTTCTTGATTATCAAAAATACTTCTGTTCCTGACTATTTAATTCACAAGGAAATTAAAGAAGGTAACAATGAAGACAAGAGAATCCTGTTTGCAACAAGTTTTTACCACTCAGTAAACTTTCTGGATTTCAGATTAGAGATCTGAAACCAAGATTAGACCCTTAGTTTTCTTGAGCATTGATGTTTATATATTTATAAATTAAAATGAAAACATTATTTGCAAACTAACTGCTTTTAATATACTGTAGTTAGAATTTATTATGCTAATAAAATATTTAGTAGAAACACTATAAATACAAATTTGGGTACTGCCAATTTGTGCGTGCCCTACACAAATTAGGGTGATCCTTCAATTTAATGTCAAAAGACTGTCCCTCGCTGCTCTTCCCTGAATCCCTGCAGTGTGTGGGAGCAAGATCCCAGAAAACCGTAAGAAACCACACCAGCCAACATGGAAAACAAAGGGCCCATGAAAAGACAGGGCCTTGTTGGTGCAGGAGTGGGGCTGATTTCTTTTAGTTCTGATACCCAAACCACAGCAAATAGAGCTCATTTATTCACTAGAAATTTGGTATACTTTTTTAGTATTAATTTTGTTCTAAAACTGCACACAAAACAAGTTTAAATCTTTTAAAGAGGCCTCAGTTTGATTTTCACACACTCAGTTTTTGAAAAATTCCATTTGGGAAAAAGGCTGACTATGTCTTTTTCTGTAATGAAATTCATTTGTTTGCTTTAATGAAATACTTAGATAATACAAAAACACATACCCAGTCATGTTAGATACAATCTCCTTCAAATTATTCATTCTCTCCAAAGCTGCAACCACCTGATCATGCATTTGGACAATACAGGATGATTTGTGTATGAATTACTCATCAGTACTTCAGTTCACTATGGTTGCTAACGCTGATGGGAAGCTGCACACACCCCATACTTCTGTTGCTGGCATGACAGAAACAATGAAAAAAAAGCAGTGACTTGCAAGCAGCACGTGTGACTTAATAGTTTTGATAAGAAAGGGAGAGAAAAACCCACAAATGCCAGCAATCATTGTTTACAGCACAGCAGCACCTAGGGCTGGTCTTTTACCTCAGGCTTTCTAGAACTGCTTCCTCAGCAGTGATGTTTAGATAAGTACACAGCAGAAGGTTTTCAACTTGGGTATCAGAATATAGATTTTCATACATATTTCAAATATGGGTGGTCTGTTATGCCACTCAAAGGTTTTTTTAAAAACTGGGCAATAAAGTTGGTGAAAGGTCTGGAGCACAAGTCTTATGAGGAGCAAATGCAGGAGCTGGGGTTATTTAGCCTGGAGAAAATGAGACTTGCAGGGGAACCTTCTCACTGTCTACAACTACCTGAAAGGAGGCTGTAGCCAGGTGGGGGTCAGTCTCTTCTCCCAAGCAACAAGAAATAGAACAAAAGGAAACAGCCTCAAGTTGTGCCAAGGGAGGTTTAGAGTGGGTATTAGAAAAAATTTCTTCCCAGAGAGGCTTGTCAAGCATTGGAACAGGCTGCCCAGGGAAGTGGTGGAGTCACCATCCCTCGGGGTTATTTAAAAGTCAAAAGTCATGCAGATGTGGCTCTTAGTGACATGGTTAAGTGATGGACTTGGCAGTTGGACTCCATGATCTTTACAGTTTCTTCCAACATAAATCATTCTATGATTCCATGTCTGTGAACATAATGTTGTGTTACGTACAGCCACATGTTTAAGAAACAGAACACTTTATGTTGAGTGCTCCACTGGAGATACCATAGTCTTCAAATTCCTATCTGCATTTCCAGATTTCCAGCAGCACCTATATGATTTGGTATATAGACCAACACAACTTTATTTCTCCAGTTAAAACACACACACACACACACACACACACACAACATCCTTGTGCCTTCACCCCGATTTAAGAAGTTTCAGCCCATTTCCCAGTGAATGCTCAAGAACACAACAATTTACTACCAACTTAGCTGGAGACAAGCAAGCTTTTATGGGGCTGTGCATCAGTGAAGCCACTCTGGCTTAGCTTCACCCTTCCCAGCAACAGTCCTGGGAGGGCACTTAAAAGCCCTAAAATTGAGGCAGACTGGAGTGCAGCCCTGCCCTCCTGCTCAGAGTTGCATGAGCACAGCTGCCTCAGAGGGCAGGGTGAGTGCCTGCATACAGACGGGAGCTCGCAAAAGCAGCGCTGCCACCACAGGAAACAGCCTAAAAGAACCATGTACCTCCTACCAGCCTTACCAACAGCCCCTGAGATAATGTGCACCCAAATGACATCTGCTTCCAAAGTCCTGTTCCACACAGGCAGGGCATCCGTGTGACGTAGTCCAGAACATCCACTGATCACTTTAAATAATGGATATTGGAGAGAGGTTTCCCCTGTGGTAACTTGTACTCTCTTTTTCTTAAATATGTAAATCATTAAGCTGCTCATAAATTATACACAGCAGAGTTTTTAATACTTAAATTTTTGGTAATAATTTATTTTGGAATTCATTAATTTTTAAACAGGGAGATCAGAACTATTTCAGAAAACACAGTTCCCATTTAACTTAAAATAGCTGCGTAACTCATCATGCCTAAAAAAAGTACCACACAAAATCCAACAAGCTCTTTAAACCAGAGGGAAATCAAGGAACTGACTGCAAGTGAGTGCTATGAGTAATTAAATAATTAATTTTTAAAAGTAAAAATCTTGTTCAAGTTCTATTCCTCCTGAGTTCTTAATGAGTGACATTTAAAAAAATAAATTATTGGCTGGAAATCTCATAATACTGCTTTGCAAGCTTCCTCAGAAAGTTTTGGAAACTATTTAAATCCAATCATTAACATTCATTACATCCCTCTAATCCTAAATATCATATGGAAGACATTAGATAGTCATTGACACTGAGTATGCTCTGTGTTGCATGACCTCAGGACAACATGCCAGTTCCCTGAAACATGCCTCAGTTACAGAGTGCAAATGGGATCAAGCCATGTTTTAATCCCGTTCCCAAGCTGCACTAGAGACCCAGCCTTTGCAAGGCTGCAAACTGGGGAAAACCAAAACCACCCATGTGGAAACATGCTGTGGCTTCTCAGGCACACTGGGCTGTAGAGAAATGCTGGCACCAAATGCTCCAACAGGGTCCTATAATGCAGATTTTAGTAATACCCGTGTAGGAAGTTAGAGGTTAATAAAGGCATTGAACAAAATATACCCTCTGAGACACGAAAACACAAATCCTATGCAGCTAACAGCACAGAATAAACCATGTTTGTGTGTATATTTACACAACTGACTTTCAAAAAAAATAGCCCTGCTCACCATTTCTCAGTCTGGGCAGTACCCTTCTTCTGCAGGTCCCTCAACCCTGGCTCTGGTGTGGTGCAGAGGAGAGAAGCTGACTCCCTTGGGGCACTGCTCAGGTGGCAGCGTGCTTGGCTGCTGCTGCCCAGGGTCCCGAGGCTGAGGGGGCTGGAGACACGATGGCTGTCCTGAAAACAGGCACTGCCCTGCCAGGGGCTGGCGTGCAGCACCCACTCCCTGGAAGCAGAACACCACGGACACCCTCCACAAGCCAGGAATGATCCTCCTCCCTTGCACAGCACCAGTCACAAGGGACAACAGCCCACAGAGGCTGTGGTGAAGTTCACCCCCAAATCCTGGGCCAGAGAGGTGACACAAAGTCAATCAAAGAGTGACATCGGCCCTATTGTCACACTGCCTGCTCTCCTTCGACACCAGGGCGGCGGAGCACCAACAAAATGTATAAATAAAGGGACTACATACTTCCACAGCAGGAACACCAACTGAGATATGGTACTGGCTACAGCAGTCACCACATGAGAAATTCCCTGTGGCAACACCCAGGTCATCTGCAGAGAAAGCATCACAGACTAAAATTTGAAAACGCCAAACCACATGCTTTCTTTACAATATGGCCACTTACTAAAAGCAAGGAAAAAAACAACCCCACATTCAATACTTGGTCCTTGCATACAAATCCTCAAAGACAGAAGGTCTGTATGCACTAGGGGCCAGACAATTTGCAAGTTTATAACTCTACTGAGAATTTTCAAATGCACACAGTGGGGAGAGTCTGTGTCTCCTGAATCTCATAGGATCACAGAAGTATAGCTAAGCCAAAAATTATACCTTGCTCCAGGCCACATTTTCCTTTCCATTCATTTCCCATTTCCTTGGCATTATATAGCTTGTGCACATTGCGTTGTTTCTTTTTAATTCATATGCAAGCCCTTTATAGTCTTCAGCCTGACTCTTATTTTGAATATACACTCATGTAACACTCTAACAGTCATGAAAAGCCCTGCAACACACACTTGGTATTCCTTAGAGATGAAAAACAGCCTTAGTAAAGAAAATTCAGTTATAAGCTGCTTAGTCAGAATTCTTTCTAAGAAGCCATTGCGTATTCCTAAAAAAAATAGCATGATTCCTAAGAAACAACTGGTGTCATACTTCATATGGAACTCCTATTCCCCAAACCTATGGGTTTTGCACATGGGACATTATCTCCTCTCAACTGTTCTCTATTATAAGTCATTGATACATCAAATCAAAACGCTCTCTCTAATCCCAATCTAAAGGGAATGCACTATGCCTTCTATTAAAACCATGGTTTATAAATTTCATGTTCACGTTAAACAGCTTTGCAGGAAATCAAATGCAGAGTCCGAAATCTGCATATATGACACACATCTAAAGCAAAGAGAACTGTATTGCTTTGAGATGCTCAGAGAGATTTTCCCTGTTTAGTTGTCAAAACTAAATTACCAGAGGAGCTGCAGACTAAATTTAGACTCTCCAGGGCTGCACCCATCCATAACCTGGCTTTCTTGGCACATCACTACCACAGCAGGCATTCACAAAGCTCAGGGGACACTGCACTTCACTCGGCCTACTTAGCAGAGACAAAAACCACATCTAAGACTCCCAAAGAACACAAATACTTTATGACTAAGCCAGCCTCTTCCTTTGCTGCTCCTCATCCTAGCAGCTCTGTTCCTGTAAGTGGAAATTGAGAAACAGGCTGGTATTGCTGCAGTATGTGTATTATCAAAGCTACTTCTCCACAGCAATGGGGGAAAGAAGGTCTGATTGCTTTTTCTGTCATTGTAACTACTGTCACATTAAGCTTCAGATATGTTCTGAATAAAGCCTTTAGTAAAGGCAGAATGTCACATTATTCCTTCTTGTTAAGCTCCAAATGTCAAAAATTATCGCTAGGTTGGCTGCAAAATGTGGGCACCCTTGAAGGCTCATGGTGAGGTGCTGAACACAAGCATATGCCATATCTAGGTTGCTCCTACCTCCTAAAAGTAACTCCTTCAAGCTTTTAATTCAGATATAACATCCTCCCTGCTTTCCCTCTCCCACTTTTTTTGGCCCCGCATTTAGCTTTTTCTGGCATTTTGATTGCTCCTTATTAACATAAATGAACAAGAACTGAATAGTCATAAAACAGCATGACTAATCTTAATGCTTTTTTTAAAAAAAGAAGAAAATGTCCATACAATTTTACAGTGGTTATAAAAATTCAGTTACAGCAGCTCAGCAGATCCCTGTTAATGCTGTGAAATGCTTCATAGTTGTTAAGGGTTTCCCACATATTCCTTCCCTTTGAAGTCCTGGAGAAATGCTCATATTTTATGGAAACGAACATTAATCTGCATGAAAGCTGCCAATGGCTCAAGGGACGTCAGCCAAAGAATGCCAGAATGAATGAGTTAGACTGGCCATTCTCAAACTGCAGTCCATACCATGCTTGCTGGTGCTCTGCCTGCTAGCTGGCTCATCATTTGTGCTACTGTTCCCTTAGTTTCTCTCTTGAAAGCTACACTAGAAATAGGCTAAATAAAATATATTTCATAAATTGCTTTGAGTTTACACAGTAAACTATATTAAATGCAGAAAAGATTCCCAAAGCTGCTTGTCCATCTCTCTTCAATCCCTACACATGGATGCCTTGCACATGAGAAATGGACAATGCAGTCTTGAATGGGAAGGACCTATTAAGACTAAGATTACCGTGCTCTAGAGTCTGCAATAACCTATCAGTGTTTGGATTCATCAGTTCAGAGACTAAAGTCCTGTGGAACAGAGGAACTATCGTGCTAGAAAGCTTTTTTAGATAAGGAACTGCTAAAGCCCCTTCTGGATTGCAATGCACATTAATGTAAAAACAGGAATGTGTAAGCATCAAGTTCGACTATGAAACCAAATGGGGAAATTCAAATTAACAGCTTTCACCCATAAAGACAAGAACATAGAAGCATCAGGTAACAATAACAATCAATACGATCCAGGAAATTCTAAAGGAAGAAAAGATTTAATTTTATACAGCATGGAGTAAGAGCTGTAATGAGACAACCCTTTTTCAGTTCTTCCCTTGTGGCGTGTTCCAAAATCCTCACTGTAGGTCACAGAAGAAGTTGTATAAGAAGCTGTGTAATGAAATGGGACAGTGGATTTGTGACAGTTCCCATGCTTTTCCCCTCCTTGCCCCACCCAGCTGAAGTCTCTCTATCTGATCTTCTTACATAACTTTAACTCAGTCTGCTTAGTCATTATTTGCTTAGATCACTTCTCCCCTATTTTCAGAAAGGGTTTTGGTGAAGTTTTTTATGTCTTAGTTGGTTTTTTGGTGGGATGTTTTTTTCTGTAAGCCCACACACATTTAACTTGATTGAGAACTCACTTCAAAAGCTTCCTTTCAACTATTTATGAGCATTTAAATAGCTACACAGGAACAAGTCAATAACTTGTCTACTATGCTTCCTGTTTCAAACAATAGCAAACTTTGGGTATTTTGGGATGCAAATGTCCATTTTCCTCTAGGTTTCTATCTCCTTCAGTATGTACACGCATATATCTTTCTGTATCTATCTATCTATAGCTACTCCCTGTGTGCATACTCTCTTTATATATACCAAACTAAAATACTTAGGCTAACTTCCTGACGTGTAAATATAACAACAGCTTGAGATAACACTTCAAGTTTAGTAACACTAAAAAAAGAGTATTTCCCATGGTCTATGTCTTGAGTTGTTTAGTTTATATCAGTTGCTTACAGTGACTTTATCCTGCACTTTTTCAACCTCATTTCTATGGTCATTGTGCAAGGCTGCAAGTATGGAACCCTACTTCTGCAGCTGAAAATTGGTTTTTTTCAAATTTTGAAGAATAGGCTATGAGACTATCAGTCTTAAAGGATTATCTGTATCTTTCAGGGAACATCTCTGTGGCAGAAAATTTCCCCAGAATGGTAGGTAAAATCAAATATATATATATATACATTTATGCATTTCATCTGGACCAAGAAATAGCTGAAATCTGGTCATGTGATTTCTCTTCCATGTACTTTCAGTACTGTCTTCATAAGATAAGATAATATCTTCATAATATATTCCCAGCATGTTAGTTGTCTGGAAGTAGCAATCTAAGTTAGATCTCCTCCACCATAAACATTTTCAAATTTAAAAATCACAGTAGGAAATAAGGAAGAAATCATTCCCCAGAGGCATGTATATTCACAGTGAAACATCAGCCTTTTTCTGTGTCATTTCTAGCCATCATCTATTTACAGACCCTGTTGTTTAACACCTTTCTTCTAGATGCCACTCTGATTAACCAAAATGTCTGAAGTATTCAAACTATTACCCTTTTTTCAGGGCTCATTACCAAATATACTTACAACAATAACTCAGATTTAAAGAGAAACAGGCAGTTTTTGACAAAGTTCTAAAGCTCTCACAGCAGCTAAAGGCTCATTTCCTCAAATCCATGTTTTTTCTTCAGTCACACTTGTGCCTTTTTCCTGCAAACATCAGCAGGGATTTGAGAAACCTCATCAGGAAGGAAAAGGAGCTGGAGAATTTCATTCATCTGGGGTGTCAGCTCTCTATTTGTCTCTTTCTCAGTTATGTCCACTCTCCATTTGAAAAGATACCACCCCAGTGGCTTTAAAACACTAAAACTTATCACTGTATTCCTTGCTTGCTTAGCCAACCTTTTTATTATTTCTATGTATCTCCTGCTACATATGTCCCATTCACCTCTGCCTTTGTTATGCTTTCCCAAGGTACCTTATCTTCCCATGATTAACACAAACGCAAAAATGCTTCCTGTGCACATACATTAGTCTCTTTTTTCAGCGTAACTGGTTTATGTCAAAGTTAAAAGTTATCTATTTTCAACAAATCAGACTTTTAAAGTGGTTTTAAAATAAACATTTGTAGAGCACGCTGTGCTTTCTTACCTGAACAGAGTTGTTCAACTTTTGTGTAGTTTAAAGCTAGTATATCATTAACCCATGCAATGATGTCATGTCTGCTCATAGTCTCCTGGGTTATAGAGGTAGAGTACACGTTGACCGCCATTCCCCAACTAGGAAAAAAAAAAAGAGAGACATTTTGATGATTGTTTTCTGAATACAATGAATATATTCTTTCTGTCCAAAAAAAGGGAAAGAAAAAGTGCAACACTCACAATTTATTATTTATCTTATTTATTGAGAAAGAAGGCTTAATTTTTATTCTTTGATGATAAGTAACCTCCTCAATGTCCTCTTGGAATCCATGAACATATTTCCCTGGCTATCACTGTGAATTTAAAGAACATACAAACCTACGGTACTTTACTTCATGCCAATAAGGTAGAAAAAAACCCCCAGAATCAGACCTAAAGATACATAGACAGGATCAGAGACCCGAGATTTTGTCAAATTGTGCTGCACCAATACAGTGATCTGACATCTGTCAGTTTTTTGCCACTGCAGGATGATAAGGCTCCCTAAACCAACATTTATTTATAGGTAACTTCTAAACAAGGATGTAGCTGTTCTACTTACTGAAATACTGATTTCTTACTGGGACAGGGCCCTTTTGGATCATTAATTCAGTTCCTAACAGTCACAGAGTGAGTATCAGATCTCTGTTATCAGTGTACCAACCTCTATCCTGAAAGTAACTGAGATTTGCACCCCCAGCTGTCTGGTTGGAAAGCTGCTGTGAAGCCTGATTCTTCTAAAACATTAGGAGCATTTCCTCTCAGCTTAAATCCATTTGTTCTTCTGCCAACATTATCCTCCAGCCCTAATGGCTTTTTCTTCCCCAGAGCGGATTTCCTAATGCGTTAGGGACAGCACTCAGTGTCTGTCCCAATGCCCAGGTAGTCTAGATTAAACAAATCAATGTGAGTCTCTTAAGTCAGACATTCACTGACTGGTCATGCCAGCAGTCCTCCTTGAGCAGACAGTTTCAAACAGTGTTCAGATAACATTTCACTGAGACCTTGGTAAATGGTACTCCGTGCTTCAAGTTTTCACAGCTACATCACCTTAGATAGGTTCTTCTAGTTAGCAAAGGTCCCTTCCTGGAGGCTGGCAACTTGTAGTAGCTTTTATCGTGTTCTCAGGTACACAGACTAGAAACACATACTGCTGAACTTTGCTCCCTGTTATCCTACCCTAGTCACATCTTCCTGCTGCAAGACGTTGCAAAAAGATGAGCACACTCAAGTTTATCTCATCAGTAGTTTCAAAGAGCAGAATCAAGTTCATGAAGAGAGTAAGTGATGTTCCCATGGGCAATGGACTTTAGGAAGTCCACTAGAAGCAATCCAAGTATGAGGTGTCTCAGAAATGACCAAAGAGTCAAAGTTAAATGATTATTCTTGGAAAGAATGTTATTCCTGATTTGCTGGGGACTGCACACCTTCATCTCTAGTGGCACCCTGTAGCTAACACTTATCTCTCTAGCTTTGGTACCAGTCCTGCCATCTCAACTTAGGACCTCAACTTTCTCAAGTCAGTGCAAGAGAGCAGGATCTCCCCTGTAGAATCCAAGGTCTTTGTGGGCTATTTCCATTGAGAATTTGCAGAGATGTAAACCTTTAAAGCCTGATGGACAATTCTGCAGGGAACACAAACACTGCAGATTAACTCTATCCATAGGTGTGCTAACTGGGTGGGGTAACCTAGGTAAAATGTGTGGGAAAAACCCACCAGCACAAAACTTGACTTGGTAACATGTAAGTGTATAAGCACGTAACACAGAGAGTAAATTTAAATACAAGATTACAAAATTCATAATAGGTCACTTTCTAGGAAACAAATATCATAAACAAAAGGTTGTTCAAGTTGTTCCCATCTACATTAAGACATTAAGATGCAAGACATAAATTCCTAAAGTTTGCTTTATGGGGAATAAAAAAAAAATACAGAGAGAGAAAATAGGGTCGAAAAATTCATGCTCCAATAGTCAGGCAACCAATGCCAGAAATTCATTCGGAACCAGGCTGCCTCCCTCCCCACTTCTGTACAGGCAGCTCTGGAGCACGGAAGAAACCAGCCTGTGCTCAGCCTGCTCCGTTCTTCCCGCGGGCTCGCGTGCAGCACAGCCAGCTGCGTGAACACAGCCCTGTATTCACTGCAAGAGCTTGCAAAGGTCGCTTTCTTCACATGCACCAAGTGCTTGCACTGAACCAAGTGCTAGGAGCAAAGTTTTAGAAACAGAGAGTGTCCTTTTGCTCTTAAAACTACACCATAATGGCTAGCCATAAAAGCTAGGCTTTAACACCAGGACGGATACAACAACTTTGATACTAATGGCATCTCATTTGAAACACATGGGTTTTATTTTATTATTTTCAGCCTTTTTATATAGATAAGAAACTAACAGAAAGATACCACCACTGTCCCTATTAAACTAACATGTTAAATATTGCGTGTAAGATCAGTTGAAATAACAGCTTAATAATGAATTTAATATTCACTTAAAATTAAGAATAGTGAGCTTAATAATAAACTGACAGTTCAATACAGAGGAGTCCACTGAATTTTAAAGCAACTAAAGATATTTAGATGATAACATTTGAAATAAAGCTGCTCTGATCTGTAATTGCCACTACTTCAAAAACATTTTAATTGGCCTCTGAGGCCAGGCAGAGCTCAGAACAACCATCAGCTACCACTATTGAAAAGGGAAAGTTCACTTTGTTAAAAAGATCAAGTAAATACATACACACACAGAAAGGAAGCAGAACTTCCTTCATCACTTTTTTCCACAAAGAACTGCAAAGAGAAATACCCATCTTCCTGGAACCCACAGGGGAGCAAACAACTTCCTCTGCTGCATTGCATGGGGTGGGGAGTTCTACCGCAGGAAACTGTGAGTAAATGAATAACCTTGAGTGTTACAATGCTACCCTGAAGGATACCTGTAACACAACTTATGCTGTATCTGCAAATGAATTATTATGGTCTAAGGGTCAAACAAAAGCTCAGACTATTTATTAGAGACAAGTTTAAGCTATTAGAGACAATAGCTTCAGTTTTGTACACAAGTATGCACAAGGGTGTATGAGTACAATTGTAAACAACGGCAAAATGAATCAGAATTTCTGTTAAAAAACTCAGTAACATGTCACTGCCATTCATTCTTAAGTGTTTTGTTGACATATATGTGAATATTCCACAGCTGCTTCTCTTTCAAGAGTTCACCCTGCCATTGCTCCTCTTGTTCCCCACCCTCCTACTGGTTATGTCCTAAATAAACTCATCTGGGAAAGGTTTCCTTTACAGTAAGCATGTTCTAATTTGGTGCTCAGATACACACATATCCTGTTTGCCACACAGAGAGACCTTGAGCAAAACAAAAAAGAAGGAAAAAAAAAGAACAAGCAGGTGTAGGTAGTGCAGCTACCATGCTCAGCAGCAGTAAAGAACCTCTGTGCTAAACATCTACAGCTGGGCTGGGGTTTTCTGCAGGACTTAGTTCCCAAAGTGCTGAAGTACTTTGACCAATGTGATCCAACTTCAAAACACATTAATAAACATGTGTAAGGTGATGCAAGAGAACAGATGGACAGGTGAAGACACACAGGCCATACTCTGAACAGCCAAGTAGCTAACAACTTGATTGTATGTTGTAATACACTACTTTCCAATAACATTATTTACATTTTCAACTTGTTAGGCTTTCACTTGTTTACACTGAAGGCTCTGAATCATAAGATAGCAATGAGGCTTACACAAGCCTGAAAACCAGTATCTACCTGGCAGCTTCAGAATTCCATAGAGGTGCCTGGTGATTCTACAGCAACTGAAAGCAGACTGAAGGTAGCACATCATACCTCCCACTTCAGAGGGCACAGGGGGAGATTAAAAACCTCTGGCTGTTACAGCACTGCCTAACCACAAAGGACTCTCCCTTGTTTTACTTCAAGCTCTAGGACAGTCTTCACATATCAGTCTAGGCCATTTCATAAAAGCACTTTACACATGCACAGCTACACAACACAGACATGAAATCAGAGGATTAGCCAGGTGCTGAAAATCATGTGTGTGCTTAAGCAGTTTCCCCAGTTAGAAATATACTGGCTCAGCCTGTCTGACAGTAAACACTACACCCAAAAGTCTATTAAATTTTTAAGGCACTATATGCAGCATCAAGCATTGAGATATTGGGTATTTTCCACTCCTGCTACAGATAACTGCAGCTGTTACAAGGTACTATCCATCTATTCTTAAGGACTGTTTTGCAAGAAGCACATTTACTTTATTTTTCCAGGGATAAACTAACAGTTGTTGACAGCAGAAGCTGTAGCACAACAAACCAGTAATAGGCAAGGTTGGAAGGGACCAGTGCAGGTCATGCAGTCCAACCTTCCTGCTCAAGCAGGGCCACCTAGAGCATATTACTCAGCATTGTGACCAGATGGCTTTTGATTATCTCCGGAAAAGGAGACTCCACAACTTTTCCGGGGAATCTGTTCCAGTGCTCAGTCACCCTCAGAGTAAAGAATTTCTTCCTTACGTTCAGGTGGAACCTCCTGTGTTCCAATTTCTGCCTGTTGCCTCTCATTTAGTACAAACACATATTTGTACTAAACAGTAGTACAAAGAGAGAAATACATACTAAGGTTTCAAATGCAGTGGAAAGTCTGTGTGACAATACAGAGGAGCATTCTGGAAGCTGACACCTGATGAGATACTGCCAGTAAAACAAAAGATCTCACACCAAAAATTACTAAAGTAGAAGATAACAGCCGAAAGGCTGAGGTGAAGCTGAGTGAGACTGCTGCAGCTGCTGATGAAAAGGCTTTCTAGATTAAAGCTACTGCAAAAATAAAGAAATCCCTGAAGGAAGAAACCTGCCAGACTCAGTGGCTAAATTCCTGTACAAAGAAAATTCATCCTTTTATATCATCCCAAAATGACAACTGATTTGCAGCGGGACCTTGGCCTGTTTCTTTAACACTCACTGCACACAGCCACAATTATTAGAGGCCAGTTATACTCGAGGTTGTCTTTACTGAAAGGACAGAAAATCAACACAAAAAGCTCCTATGCAGTGCTGACAACACTGTTCTTACTCTCTCTTTTGACTTATGATGTACTTCTGCACCAAATACCATGGCATCAGTGCTGCAACTGCAGTGATATTTGTAGCAAGCAACACAAAGGCTCTATCTAGCCAGAAACTGAATCAGATACAAGATTAATCACAATGAGGCACTGACATGGGAAAAAAAAAAAAAAAAAAGAATCCTGTGATTATAATACTGTGAGAAATTCATGCTTTTAAATGCTGAATGTCAAATCTCTTTTGCACTGTTCCTATGTTACTAAATAGCCCTGAAATGTTAAAAATATTTTTATTATCTGTACATCTCACTCACTTCTGAATGCCATTTTACATTTACCATATGAATCTGACTTGACCTAAAATGATTTGTGAAGTACTCTACAGAGTCTAGACAAAACTGAGGCAATCCATGTACATTTTGAGCCGTGAATATTGCAGGATTAACGTTTAACACAGCCAACAGCGTCTCTTCTATTGTTCTCATTGCACTTCCCTGTTTAAATGCAAGTGAAATGAGAGTAATAGAGATGTACTCTGATTGGATTAGGGAATTTTTCTTTTATATTAGAGGCTTCCTGCCAATGCTGGGATGTTCTGACCTACCTAAGTATTTATGACAGGTCTAAAGGACTGATTTAGACCCAAATCTGAGTAGCTTTTTAAAGACT
This sequence comes from Eopsaltria australis, assembly GCA_034509425.1. Classification (NCBI taxonomy): domain Eukaryota; kingdom Metazoa; phylum Chordata; class Aves; order Passeriformes; family Petroicidae; genus Eopsaltria; species Eopsaltria australis. Next base: position 6,302,192 of record JAVTVJ010000001.1, read on the forward strand.
CCTGGTAATTCCGGTTTGTGCTATATAGGGCTTTAGAAAACTTAACACACCCCCCCAAAAATTATTATCTGAGAGGCAGAAAAATACTGATTCTTTTTCAGATATTCAGTTCCCTCAAATGTGGAAAACACAACCAGAAGTATTCCAATAATACACACAACTTGAGCCAAACCCTCTGATATGGCCAAATAACTAGCAATGCATTACACTGTCTACTGCACAGCTTTTAGAAACAGTTAGAAATTTATTCACCAACCAGTTATGAAATTGGGGTAGTTCACAAAAATGAAAAGAACAGTTTGAAATTCCAAGACAATTATTTAGTGCTTTGAAGATTTCAGGGCACCTAGAAGTCCACCTGAGGGGCACAAGCCACGTTCACTGACTCACTTGCATCTGCCAGTCATATTTGCATTCACTTGAATCTGCCAGTCATATTTGCCTACCACAGGTAAGACTATTTCTCCAACTACATTCTTATTCCTGCTGCCACTGAAACTGTATAGCAATGTCATGTCTCTACTGTAACAAAATTCCTTTTGTTTTCAGTGTTCACCTTTGCTTTCAAAAGTACAATGCAACAATAACATCTAACTACATAATATCCTAATTATGACTGAAAGTATTTGCACGCTCTGAAAGGTTCCTTATCAATTTCTATGAGGAAACAAATCTTAATTTAAAAAAAAAAAACATTCTTGACAAAGGATAGAGGTTCAAGAAAGGCAGACATCAATAGCTTACACAAAATGGAAGCAATTTATAGCCTTTGGCCACCACCATTTCCACACAGGTATATTCATTCTGGTTAGAAATGAACCACAGCAGTGCACAGCACCCTCAAACCACACCTTAGAGCAGTTGAACAAAGCCATAGTAATGTTCTGTGCTGAACATACAGGCACTAGTTAACACGGGGTAAGGACACACAAATTTCAGTATAAAAAGAATGTTACTGCAAATTAGGAAGGCATTTTATTAATGATGAATAACAAAAAACCTTTGAAGTAGGCTGAATGAGAGGAACCTAACGGTGGCAAGGCTGCAATGCTAAAAAACTTCACTGCTTTTACTTACAGTTATTACCGTCGCCCTGCCAAGCCTTTCAACTCCAAGATGCCCTGAAGGAAGACATTCAACCTGACAGATTTTCACAATAGACACTGGCAACTAGTCTACCTTTAACAATAGGCAAGGGGATTGTGAAGGGGAAAAAAAAAAGTTGATTCAAAGGAAAATAATTCTCAGTCTTTTACAATGAACTCAAGTCAATTAGAAACACCTACATTTTAGAAAACAGATGTCTATGACCACTTTGTAACTAGAAAACCTCTAGAAAGCTGATGAATAAACCAACATTTAATCTTCTGTTAAACAAAGTCTCAATTCACCCAGACAAAAGCAGGAACTTCAACGCTCCTTTTTTTCTTTTTTTTCCCTTAAGGATAATAATATATTAGCAAGCAAACATGCAGACATTTCTAAAGGATTTCCAATAGATTAAAAATATGCCATAAAGCAGGTTAACATCAGTGCTGAGCACTGAAGAAAGGATGCCTTGAGAGGCAGCCCATGTTCCTAGTAGTTCTTCAGTTCCTAGCCTAAGTACCAAAAATAACAAGGGAACCTCCTATCATTTTGCTCCCACGAGTTGCTGGACAACTAGTTTCACTTTCAGAGAGGAGATTTCCAAGTTCTTTAGCGAATGCAGATTTACAGGAAAATGAGGACAGCAGTGGAGGAGAGCTCATCCCCAAATCCACTGGCCCCACGTGAGTGTAGCCTGTGAACTTCCAGGCAAACACCGTGGACACAGCCACCCACCCAAGCAGCCACCTGTGTCCACACCAAGGAATACCTGCCCGTGATTAGGAACGGATAAGGGCAATTAGAAACTCTGACTAAGAAAAGCCAGCAGTGCTGGGCACGGGGACTGCAGGGCACCGAGGCACTGTGTCAGGCAGAGCCCAGCAGGACAGCAGCCACGCTGCAGCTCTGGCAGCCCGGCTGCTCCCGGCTCCTGCCATTTCCGCCTTTTAAGTCCAGAAAACGCTGCGGGCAGGCTTGGGAGTCTCAGCAGGGATGAGATCCAACTAGAGACAGATGAAGTCACCAAATGAATTTAGTTTTGACCTATCCGGGGTTGCACTGCCCCCTCCTCCTCTGCGGCATGTATACATTCCGAGGTGAAAGGCTAAAGTAACACGCTGATTTACTCCAAGCATAACCTAATGGCAAATGAGATTTTGTAATACTATACAGCCCTCCTGACGGGGGGCCTGAGCAGCCTCCAAGTGCCTCCCAACCCTGCAGAGCCAGGCAAGACAGGCAGTGACTCAGCAGGAGACACGCACTGAGCATCCACGGGTTTCAGAAGAGGACAAGTCTGGGAAGAAGGGAGAACAGGAGGATTGAACAAGGGGAAATGCAATGCCTTTCTCCTAACACATAGCTGCTGTTTCCTAACAAGAGACTGCAGTACACTTTAAAAACCCTGGCTGTCCGAGGCAGGCGAAGCTGAGGAGCAGAGCACTCCCCTGGGAAACCTCTTGCACCAGCTAAGGAGGGACTGCAATACAGCTTTCCCACTCACAAATGATGCACTATGATACAGAGCAAAAGGACTTTGTCATGCATCAACTCTTCTCCCTTCTGCATTAAAAACAAGGGTAGATGCACATTGATTTATGCATTGCAACATTTATTCTACCCTTAATATACATATATGTTAGATTATCATAGGATATCATGAGTTGGAAGGCACCCACCAAGGATCATTGAGTCCAACTCTCTGTTCCTGCAGAGAATGAGGCCCTTTTGAAGTGGCCTTCTAAGGCCACCTTCACTTTGAATGTTCCTGGACAAGAAGTAAGGGGCAAGAAACAGCACAGCAACCTCTTGTGCAACCATCCCAGGACCTGTAGGCAAAGGTGCCAGAGCACAGTGTGCACGACAGAGCTGCTGAGGTACCAGCCAGGCAGCCAGCTGCACTCCATCCCTGAGCAAGCCATCCTGGCAGGAAGGTGACGACACCCATCGGGGTATAAGACAACATTTATTTTAAGCCCTGCAGTTGTAAACAAGCATGTGACAACAGATGAAGCAACAGGCAGCCATGCTAGCTGCTTTTGCTGGTGCATCACTCTCTAAAACACGGCTGTGTATTTTTGTAACAAAAATATTAAGCTTCAGTATGGTTGCCCAGGCTTTCCACCGCTACCACAGCTCTGCTGCCATTTGGGGGAAAGGAGAAGCACCAGACTTTCTCTGGGAATGCAGGACCAAGCTCCAGACAACACCTGTGACATGAACCAGCTGTAAATCCCCTGCCAGCACTGCCTCTGCAGACCACTGCACCAACACACTGCAGAGCTTTCTACTGGGCTCTGAGGCCAACCTCTCTCCCTCTTCTCCCTCACTGGTGAAAGCTAGACTAAAAATAATAATGATCATAATAATAAATTCTGGAGTTCTGACATCTCCAATGTTGTTGATATTGGCCCAAATAAATCTCCCTGTCTTTGGTTTATTACAAACTCCCTACAAACCATTTTTAATATTATACAGACTTCAAGTGTTAAGACTACCAGCCACAACACTTAATTTTGGGTTGGATACCAAAGTAACTTAACCTCTTCTTCCCTTGTTCTCATGAGTTAATACTGTAACAGACAAAGAAGCACTCTTAAATTATTCTGATGCTCAACATACTACCAGTAAAGGACGTACATTAAGAATTAATCCTACCACGTACTATCTAGAACAGGGCTGAACTTCTAAGTGCAATTGCTTAACTGCTAAATTAATTTTGGAGCAACTAAAACTAGAATTCACTAATCCTTCATGAAATTGCCCTTTAGGAACATTCTAGCTCAGCCATCTGTGATTTATGTAACATATTATTCTTGCTGTGTGCCAGTAACCACAGACTGATTTTACCATTGTTGTAGTACCAACACAATTGGTGAGTCTACCAGCATCAAGTAAAGCTTCCCCAAAACCTTTTTTTCAGTCATGTTGGTCTTTGAAGGTCTGTGAAATTGGCATTTTTGGACAGATTTTAACATCTGCCTATCTAAAGGGGGAAATCCCCAAAGCTTTGTTTTCTAAATAATGTTCTTTAGATGGTGCTTACTGCTTTGATGTAACTGTGATTGTACAAACTGAATTAGTTACAACAGTCTTTACCTAAAAGCCCCAGTAAAGCCTTGCACCTTAAGCTAAGAGAAGCATAGATGTACTGTTTAATAGCATTTGGCCTCCTTTCATGGAATATCTTGAGGTCAATTCCTAAAGTGTATTGCTTCCAGCTGGCAAACAGTGACATTACCAAGTTCAACTCTCACAATAAACAAGGAAGAAAAAAGTTTATTGCTTGAATTGCCTTCAACTACATGGAAGTGCAGTTAAAAAGGTAATCGTGGCTGCAAAGTGAAAATTTAGTTCCTTCAACCCTCTCAGCGTTGCTGCAGGCCATGCAACAAGACAGCTCTGCACCACTCCCTATAAAAGCACGTCAAACTAAGCACACATCTGACACAGTTTAAGAACTGTGCTCATCGTTAAAACATTTTCTACAGATTAAACTTATCAATAATGCTAGTATCTTCTGCATGAAAAAAGCTACAATCCCTTAAAAGCAGAGGGAGTAATTTATCAGCTATTAACTTCAAGACATAATCTTTGATTGCAAGGTACATAATTAATTTTATGACACAGCAAAACTATGCCTTTGCTCTGCTGTGTCTCTACAAACTTTTGATCATCCCTGGGTACTGAACTGCAAAAGTTGCTTCCAGTGATTTAGAGAATGCAAGATGAAATTATATTAATATGAATTAATATACTGCTGCAGCAGCTGTATAGCTTATGCAAGAATTAAACTAGAAAACGTTTGATATTGATGAAGTCATACTGAGACTGCATACACGTATTTTTCTTTTCCATCTGAAACCTTTGATGACAAGGCAGATTTCACCTCCCTAGAAGTACAAAAGTTGTTTCCAGATTATATCCCTTTCATTTTTAAAGCACGTGATTTTGTTCCTTTGTTTTTTAAGTCATGAGCTGTTTATGTTTATTCGAGTTACAGAATAGGATAATAAACTGACTCGGGAAGGCAGGGAACTCAAGAGAGATCTGCTCCAGCCTCGCAGTCACTGCAGAAACAGCAAGAGAAGGGTGCTGATGACCCCATCTGTTTCAGTTTCTAGTTTCTCCAAGGAGAGATATTCCACAGCCCCTTTGGGTAACTGCTGGTGTTTGACCATCCCTGCTGTGTAAACATTTCTCCCAATATCTCAAGCACATTTTACTGCTGCAGCTGCTCACAGCCACTGCCTCTCATCCTTTCCCCATGCACCTCAGAGAAAAATCTGGCTCCGACTTCTTTACACACAGTCTCCCACTAGACAGATAAGACTGCAATGAGATCTTCTCCTCCCCTAGATAGAGCTGGCTCCTGTCCAGACTGACCAAACTCAGGTCACAAGCTCCAGCTCCCTGACCATCCTGCCACACTCACTTCAGGATGTCATTGTTTCTCTCCAAGTGGAGAGGCCAAATCCAGACACGGTATGTGACTGTGCTCTCAGAAGCACCAGAGGGGAAGAATCACTTCCCTGGAGCTGCTGGCTACATGCCTGCCAATGCAGCCCAGCATGGGCTTGGCCTTCTTCCCTGCAAGAGCACACTGCTGACTCATGTTCATCTTGTTCACCAGCACCACCAGGTCCATACTGTGTAACCCCTCAGGAACAACCGGGGGGTGTGCACAATGTGGTAGTGGAAAAAAACACCTCACCATATTAAAAATAGAGCTGCTTGAGAGAAAAGGCAGTTCTACAGCATCCCTGCTGCTGTGGAACTCATTTCACACTTGGGAACCACGGATTAAAAATGTGCACTAGAGAGCCAGACCTCTGCAGGCAGAAATATGCAGAATAATGAAACGGTTTGGGTTGGAAGGGACCTTAACGATCATATAGCTCCAGTCCCTCTGCCATGGGCAGGGACACCTTCCATTAGACCAGGCTGCTCACAGCCCCATGCAACCTGGTACTGGATGTTTCCAGAAACGGGGCATCCACAACTTCTCTGAGCAACAAGCTTCAGTGCCTCACCACCCCACAGTAAAGAATTTATTCTTAATACCTAATCTGAACATACTCTCAGTTTGAAGCAATTGTCCCTTGTCTGATGACTACATACCCTTGTAAAGTCCCTCTCCAGCTCTCTTGCAAGCCCCCTTTAGGTACTGGAAGTTTGCAGGTTGCTCTAACGTCTCCCCCGAGCCTTCTCTTCTCCAGGCTGAGTAACCCCAGGTGCCTCAGCCTGTCTTCATTGCAGATATATTAAATGAAGTAAAAAAGTAAAAAGAGTATTTCTTATGCCTCCTTGAATCTGACAACTAGCACAACACAATTGTGTTGACTGAAAATAGTGTTTTCAAACCCTGATCCAGAATCTACATCATGTATAACTTTGAAACATTACTATGGGCAAGCAATGATATGGACCCCGAACAATTCAATTCAATAAAATATAACTAACCCCATTCTGCATAACAAGGTTTCCAACAATGACTAATTAGAACTGAATGCTGTCCTTTTGGGAAAATGTATCCCTTATATCCAACCAATTACCACTGCTTCCCTGTTCTCAGCACTCCTACACACCATGGTCTTTCTGTATACACATGCTCCCGTGGGACTTTCATATCACTGGGTTATGTGTTCCACTTCCATACAAACAATTACTCATAGATTCTATAGTTATTTTAACAAGCTATGATTTGTGTAACACTGAATCCGTAAGTAAAACAAATGAGTATTCTACTTCAAATATTTCAGTGCTTCCTATTCATGATATCACTGGACTAGCTCCACAGAGATTAACCTTAAGAAGCAAAGCATAACAACTGTGTAAGATTTGCCTAAAATGAATTTTCATTCCCCCAAAATTGTTTAATACATACTGCCAACAAGCCCTTCTGAGCATCAACACAGCATTCCAGAGTGACAGGAAAGAATTTGCATTCATGTGCATCTCTGAATAATTACAGCTGCTTGGGTAGGAAATCTGTACGGTACTAAGGAACCCTGCTGAAGGGGGGAAATTTCACATGAGTTGCTCCTAAAAGATAAAACTGAAGTGCACAGATCTCAGCTAAAGGTTCTGCTGAGATCTCTCTCAGGGTCACAAATTGCCAAGAAACATAATATTGAAAGTTAAGCCTCTGAAACAATGCAATGCAAGGTGGTCATACACAACGCCAGAAGATCAACAGTACAACCTGCATGGCATATTCCTCTCCAGGCAGAATGATTTGGCACAGTTGCAGGATTTCCTACGGAAGCTACATCCTTAAGTCTCGATTCACTGATGAATGTTTACACTTCCTGTTTGGATAGCATAGCAAAAAAACAGATTTAACATAAAAACACCCTTCACTGATCATGGGGCTCTATGGGAAACAAAAAATTATTTCAGAGTGGCTAAACTAAGACATTAAATGGGTGAGCTTTCTATAGACAGATCCTTCTCTACAAAATATTTAATAACTTAGTATACCACTAGAAAACTAGACAAACTTTTGTCAAAATATCACAGGCAAGATTTTAATTTTGAATTAAGTAAATCATAGCACAAAGACAGTAGAACTGTGCTAAAAATAATAAAAAAACTCAACTCTTTTCAAACCCCAACAGTTAAATGCGCGTTTAGCAAACTTTTGTAGCTGATATTCCCTTTCCCCTCCCACCTAATTGAAATGAAACAATACGAAGAAGATGCTTTATCGGTGAGTCAGGCAGCAGAGATCTGAGCAAGCTCCAAACAGCTACGCAGTGCGCAGCTAACACCATCCACAGAAGAAACACGGATGTTTTCCATTTACATTCCCTAGCACTGATCCTGGAAGTGAGCGATCAGTGCTGCTAGCTGGAGGCCAGGATTCAGGGAGCGAGGAGGACAAGAGCAGCCAAACGCTGTCCTGGTGCAGCGTGAGCCTCGCTGCTGTTGCCACCGCGCCACAGCCTTCGTGCCATCCCACTCAGTGGCTGGCGTGATTGGGAACAGATGTGGCCAGACCACTCGTTTTCAATTATCAAACAAAGGCTGAAAGCTGCACTTCCAACATGAAAAGCTGGCACACTATTTATCTGCTTCCTCACCAAGCCTTTGCTATAATTAGCTTTGGGCATGAGGAAGGAGAAGAGACTGTCAAATTAAACTTAACCTCCCCACTAAACCCCAAAACCTCTGAAGATATTTTTAAAGAGTCACGCATTAAAATACCAAGGCTTGAAATGTAGAGCTACCATGCATTTTCTTTTCTTACTGCCTCCCAAAACAAGTTTCATATCACAAAAGGTTGGTCCAGGTATGCCCCCTGGAAGAACATTCCTGTGGTGCAGATGAGGTAACTGCAACTCCCTCATACGAGCCAAAGAAACACCTTTAATCAAGGTCTCTTGCTCCACAGCCCCACCTCCAAATCACCTTTCTTTCACAATGCAGCGTATTTTTCAGTGCCTGTTTTCTAGGAAGAGTAGATTGAAGACACCAGGCAGAAGCCAAAATGCCTGTTTCTGAAAGTGCCAGCATCAGGTTCAGTTCTCGCGTGTCCCAAACTTGCTCCTTTTTCTGTTAATATGCCAAAAACACATTGCTGTTGCTATGCAGCTCAACAAGGTAGTTTAAAAAAACCACATCACACAACAAAAACCAGAACGCAGCCTCCCACCTACAGGATGTTTCTGAAACCCATGGAGGCTGGGTGCAAATTAGGCGTTCTCAGACCTTTTTGGTGAGAGCGCTTGAGTGTAAGCTGAGAAGGTGGTGCTGTCTGAAAATTACCTCCATTTCCTTACACAAACTGGGCTGTCTGTGGAGTGTTTTCTCTCCTCTCTCCCCAGTCCCCTAAAAGCTACCTCCCTCTTAGCACCTGATTTAAACAAATACCCCCAGCCCCCAAAACACTGTGAAGGTATTTCCTTCAAGGAAGATCTAAATCCAGGTCAACAGAGATATCCCAATAACGCAGGGAGGGACCATCTAGGTTTCAAACTACTGATGCAGTATTGAGCAGAGTCATCCTCCTAACCCTCAGAGACATTTACATGCACTCACATGTAATTCCCAGTTATCTTCAGACAGTTTCACCCTGTGCTTTTTGAGATCTGAATCTGCCCAGCAGAAGATATTCACCAAAACAGCTCTCTCTAAGCAGAGTACTCCCTAATCATAAAACAAGATTAAAGAAGAACAGCAGTTGCAGGAATAGGAAGACAGCTTTATGAAAGTGAAAGGAGAGAAAATAGAGGGTACCTAAGCCGACAGGAACCAAGGAAAGGTTTCTGCATGGTCCCTCTTTAATGCTGGCTAGTAAGCTGCTTGCTCTAAGTCACCAATATGGTCTTCTCCCTGATAGTAACTATGTTGCTGCAATCCAGATGCTTGGCAGACAAGGGGGTTATCACAGCTACAACTTTTAGAAAAGCACTGGCCAAATTTATGGGGTGTAATTTATGTTAGTTTGTTGCTGTTTTTTTAAACATTTGTTACTGCCCGTTTCTTGCTCTCAGGGAAATCTAAGGTGAAATTCTCATAATCTGCAATAAAACTGCTAGGCCAAGAGCAAATGCCTCTGAAGAAAGACTCACTAATAATATTTAATAGCATTTGCTATTAAACTGGCATTTACAGTTTCAGAAGTCACATCTATCTGTACTGTGAAGTGAGAAGACAGCTCACTGTTTTTACACTGTATCATCTTCCCAGTTCTCAATCTATTAAGCTTGGGCCTTAATATATTAATTTTGTCAACACAAATGGTCTTTTTTTACTTCAGTGTAACTACCCGCTTACCATATTCAGTGGAACCTAATTTTAGAGCAAGAAATTCCTTCTGCCTAGAGTAAGGCGAAGCCGTAGGTCTCCCTTTGAACCCTGAGTAAAGCCCCACGTGTGGAAGGCACAGAGGCACCAGAGACAGGGGCAGGTCCTGCCGAGGGAAGGATGCTCTCTGCTGCCCAGGGCCAGCCTGCATCCGGCAATTCACTGCGGGTTCGGAAGGCAAAGACCAAAACAGACTCTGCTAGAACGTAAATCTTGACTTTCAGCATGGAAGTTATCAGCTCATACTGCTGTAAAAGGCAGCCAGATACGCTCTGTAACACCCCACAACTTATTCCAGCCGTGGGTGAGGAAAACACCACTGCTGTCTAGCTTTCATTATTATGCACAGCACCATCACTCAGCCACTTACACAATGATTTCTAGAAGGAAGACAACACTTAGGAAAAACAAATATTTAAAACAGATAACATTAGAAAGGTATACACTCATAGATAAAAACCAAAACAAAAGTACTCTTTCCTTTTAGCTTAGTGATTTGAAGAAAAACAATCAGGAAGTTGGCCCCTTCCCCTCTGCTTCATGCAAGTTCTGGGTATAAAACTCAATATAGCCAGGGAATGAAGGACTAGAAAGAAAACCATTTTTCTAGCAACACACAGAGACAAAGTGGAAGTTAAGCACAGTATCCTGCAAAGGAAGGTACCACAGTTTGTCTCTTTAGGACCTGTGTGGTTTAGGCTAGGTATGCCATTTGAATCTAGAAGTATTCACTCAATACTTTAGCTTTTAAAAATATGATGAGCTGATCAGCCACACAAGATGCCTGGTGTCTGGTAAAAAAGCCCCACTGCAAACAGGCCCTATTTAAAAAAAAATTCTCCACACAGGTGTTGATTTGGTTTCTCATTGAATTTTTTCAGTCATCTTTGAACACGGAAGTAAAACTATCACTAAATGTAATGTTGTTCTCAGAAATTACTCCAAGTCTGCTTTGGACCAGCAAAATGACACCTCAGTACCAAATTTTAAACAGTCTCCTGATCTGAAGCACATGAAACAGCATTTCACTTGAGCAATACAGATTGATTACAGTTATTAACTCTGAAAGGTAACATCACCCTGTGACTAAATTTTATGCCAAAGTGCCTGGTTTCCATTTACCAGCTAAGTAAAGCTGGATGAGAAACTTAACACCTTGGGCCTGTATGTCCCAGTCTGCAAAATATAATATGTCCTTTGGAAGACTTGGGAAAACTATTTGTGGCTTTGCATACAGAGCACATGGCTGGGACTCGTGGTATAGGTTCAATTCACTGCTGCATCCTCAACTCAATGGATAACTTAGAGCAGCTCCTTCCATGCCAGCTTCCTACTGTGTTAAAAGGTATAACCTGCAGATGCTTTTAAATCTGCTTCAGGAGATGGATATCAAATCTTTGGTAAGACCTTGTATTAGAAATAGCAAAGGGGTTTTTTTAGGTTGGAGAATTATCTATCCTGATCAACACAAATTTTTTGATCAGTGAAGACTACTTCTGTTTTAAAATATTTATGAAACAGAACATGTTAAAAGCAGTAAAATGAGAAAGCATTTCTGTTTCTACAGAAGAGAAGGACTGAAAGGCAAATACTGAATCTCTATACACATGGTAGATGCAGGCTAACTTGGAGCAAAGCTGCAGGACGCAGAAGCGTTTTAGCTTTGTACAACTGCTCATCTGATGTCAAGCTCCAGGGTGTGTTTAATGACATATTTATTCCATATTCCTAGATGGAAGAGGCCAGCCCAACAATCAGAGGCATAGCAACTTGATGTGTCATATGATGAGGTCCTACAAGCTGCTCCAGAAGTCTGGAATGGCACTGACAGTCCAGTGTGGCAGCAGGCACTAAACTGATGGAATCCATCAATTGTACCCAGTGATCTCCTGCTGCCACTCACACTGAACAAGGACCAAACATGCCTAGCTACTAAAGGTTGTCATGGAAATTAAAAGCCATTTTTTCCAGTATCAAGGAGACGTTTCACCACAGTTTTCATGTATTTTCTTTCATGTTTCCCTTCTGTTATGCTTGACGTTTACTTCCTAAAGTACTTTGGCTACATATGGAAGCAAGTTAAGTTTCATTCTCTCCCCTAGAGAAAGGGAGAAATCAACAGATATGGGAGTTATGACACTCCAGAACAGAGTAAATTTCCAAAAGGAAAAAAAAAACCAACCTAAGTAGAATTCCCCAGTGGAAATTTTTATTTGTGTATTAAAGGATTGTTTCTGAGATATATTGAACTGGATTACGTATTTACTGCCCAAAAATAACATGCAATGTTAGCATCAGTAGTTCTATATTCCTTTAAATTGCTCTACAGAGGGATACAAAGGGATACAAATCCCGAAAAGACTAAGGAGTGCTTCTCTGGAGTAAAGGCTATTCAGACGCACAGTAACTTCACCATTTTTTGGAAAACTGGGCAAGTGATATAGTTACTCCTGTCATCACATGCTCAACACAGCAGCCTTACAAAATGTCTTTCCTAGACATAGTCCAGTGTACAATATGACAGGCAAAAGGACATGAAAACCGACTTGTTGATGACTGCAGAAAAACACATCCAAACCTACTGAAAGAGAAGAATGGAGAACCCCATGTAACAGAGGTTTTCCAAAGCATCCTTCTGAAGGAAACAAGTTTGATAGCAATTGATGGTACCTATGACATGTCAGAATAACTAAAGGCAGATGCACGATATTTCAAATCTATTAATATTTCTGTTTAGCTGTATGATGGAAATACAGCTTTCCCCTAAAACAGAATCTTGTACTACTCAGCTGAAATTTAGACATAGGAAGTGAGAGCTCCAGACTTTCTGCAAGCAGAAATAGGTCTGTACTAAAGCAATTTTGCTACTTTGTGCTAAATGTGTGCATTGGGGCTCCACTGCACAAAATATAAGCAGATTCAGAGAGAGAGACAGACTAAATTTTGTGCAATTCAAACTAACCACACACTGGAATCTCCAATGCATTTCATGCTCACCCATCAGTGTGTGATCAACAATGAGATTCACTGTTAAGGTTATTAATAGCCAAATGCCGGTAGCAGCTCCGTTATTCCTCAGCAGAAGAAAAAATACTGCGATTTTCTTCAGACAAACAAGTCAAGTAATCCACGTTTGTTTTCATGTAACCGAGCTTACAACTCGCCACTTTACTCAGATATTTGAGAGCAGCATCATTTCCTGCTGCTTGAAAATCAGCTTTGAGGGGCGTGTTCTCTGCAGAGGCACTGCTTGCTGTCATCCAGGCAGCATTTTAAATAACTGTATATTGACATAAGGAGCCACGGCTGTATTATCGCCCTTCGAGTCGGCAGCAAGGAGCACATCAAACCAGTTGCGTTCCGGGCTGCGCCTCGACCCTTATCAAACAATGCAAACAATTTTAATGAGCTTATCTGCCGGAACATATTGTCAGAGATGTTAATGCAGAAGCGCTGCCAGCAACGCATGCCAAACGATTCATCAAAAATGCCTACAACTGCGACAAAAGACGGGTGTCCCCCCTAAACGAGGGACGATAAATAAACACAAAATGGGGCTGGCGGGGAGCGGGGGGCGGGGATGGAGCCGCCCTCCCCCGCGCAGGCACCGGGAGAGCTGTCACCCCCGCCCCGAGGAGCGGGGGCGGCTGTCACCCCCACACCGGCGTGCGGGGGGCGGGCGCTGCCCGGTGCGCGGTGCGGCTCTCCCGGCCGGGCAGGGGCTGCCCGCGCCCCGCCATCCGCGGCCGCCGCCTCCCGCACGGCGCCGCCTCCCTCCGAGATCCGCAGCGAGGTGCTGCGGCTCTTTTCCAAGGGGAGCTGGCTGCCTGCGCGGGGGGCGTTCTTGCCTTCCTTTTTATTTCCCCCCACCCTCTTTCTTTTTTTTTTCTCTTTTTTTTTATTATCATTTTTAACCGCCTTTCTTCCGCCCGGGCGCGGCGAGCCCCCGCATGCATCCCGCCTATCCCCCGAGCGCTCCGCAGCCGGACAATGCGGGGCCGGGGGAGAGGAGGGGGCTGCAGCCCGCCCGCCTTATGCAACCGCCCCCCGCGCCGCCGCAGCCCCCCCGCAGTACCTGTAGGAGCGCTCCCCCCGCACCGTGTGCTTCCTGAAGGGGATGATGGTCCCGTTATCCTGGATGATGTCGTTGTTGTTCTCGCCATTTGGGGACAGGGCTTGGGTCGGTCCGGGCATTGGCGCTCCCGCCGCTCCGCAGAGCCCCGCGCTGCTGCCGCTGCTGCTGCTGCTGGTGTGCGGAAGGTGGCGGCAGCCGCGACTCCGCCGCTCGCCCGCCCCGCCCCGCCCCGCCGCGCGTCAGCCCCGCCGCCGCCGCCACAGCCACACGTGACCGCCCCTCGCCATGGCAACCGGCCGGCGCCGCGCTGCGCCCGGGGACGGCAGCGAGGCAGGGCAGGCAAGGCAAGGGAGAGAGCGGGGCCCGCCCCGCCCCGCGCCCCCACACAAAGAGCCGCTCGCCCCGGCAGCGCGGGGCAGCCGCCGGCCCCCGCGGCCCGAGCTGCTCGGCGGGCCCCGCTCGGCGCGGGCACAGACAAAGCGCCCGGACACCCCCACGCACGCCCCGGCCGCGCTCGGCGCTGCCGCCGCCCCCACGCCCGGCCCTGCACCCGTGGGCGACACAGAAACGCCGCCTCTCCCGTGGGGACCGCGCCGTACCCCTGCCCGCCGCGCCTGTGACAGCCGCGTGTGCGCCCGGCTTGTGCGACACCAGCCGAGAGCTCGACGCCCCATGCCTCATCATCACCCCCCGTGCTCCGGTACCTCAGCATCCTCCGCCTTTTCCGCACACCAAGGAGCTATCGGGTTCAGGCTCCTTCTCTTGAAGGAGCCGCCACGCCGGGCTGCTCGGTTGCACAGCGCCGAGCCGCAGCAAAGAACACCGCCCAGCCCTCCCCAGCATCTTCCCTCGGCGCGGGTGTGCCGGGGGCTATGGCCATCCCCACCGCACAAAGCCCGCCTGCAGCTCGCAAAAATCACAGCGTGGGTTTTGTTTCATATGGTAAACGCTTTATTTTTAAAAAGTGCATAAATACTAAGTGACATGAGAGTATAAGATGTGAAAATTCATGGATTCCTAATAATAAAACAGCACACGAAGGTCTAAGTTATTTTATGCTCTGTTTTTCCCCGTTCCTGTGTCTGCTGCTCCGCCTGCGTTTCCACCCCAAGCACCAAGATGTTCAAGTCACTAAGCTCTGTATCCCTGCTTACAACTTCACTGGAGAGCATAGTACAATACCTGTCAAGCTGCATTGCACATTTCCAGCATTCCCCTGCTCTCAGGCTTACACAGAAAAGAAAACATTTGATGGCACATCCTTTAAAATTGTCTTTGGATCAGAAACAAGAGGGGAAGAGACCTGCCAAGGCAGTAGCACTGAACTTCTGGCACTGCTAGCACCACCAATCACACAACCCTCATCCCTTCCTCCCCTTCTTCTAGAAGGGTTTTTGCATCCTCCCCAGTCCATTTCTCTCTGCAAAGCTCTATGGTTTCTGCATATCTCCCCTTGCCTAAATAGCAACGTGCTTCAAAAGTTTGACATTACCATAAATCAATGCTGGTCATCCTGAGGAGCAGATCTGAACTTCACTGTAGTCAGAACTTACCCTGGTGTCCCAATAGTGCATCGAAACCCACACTTCTACCACAGTAGAAAAATACTGTCCAGCTGTTTACAAATTGTTTTCTCCAAGCAGAAACCAACAAGGGTGGCTATAGGCACAGTGTCTAAACATGTATGACCTCAAGGCCATTAAATGCAAAATATTTGGGCTGATCTATTAACATCTTAAAAAATACATGCCCCTAAATCCAACTCTCTTCTAGAAAGAATTGTAAGATAAGTCAAACAAAAACTGTGTGAGTATTTCTAATGTGAGTATTTCTAATGTGAGTATTTCTAATGTGTGCTGATATTTTAAGTCAGAAGTTCTGAAGTATGAGTTTGATCAGGTTTCTACCTTAGATTTTTTTTCTACACAAAGAAAGTGACTTAATGAAATTTTAAGTAATCTTTACCTAACCTTTCAGACTGAAATGACACTTCACCGAAAACTTAGTTTACATGGTTATATTCATAATATAGACCATTCACAGAGAGCTTAGAAGGTGAATACAATCAATAACACCAACTGCACAACACTTGGACTGCTGAGAAACTCCTTGGATTTAAATCAGATGTATACATTAACACACATTTTAGAGCAATCTCTAACGAGACTCAAGTTAGTCTGCCAATTTGCTACTGTCCTCTGAACATCAAGACAGGGGATCTTTCTTACGCTTTCTGCCAGGTTTTGACATATAGTCAAATTTATCTTTCAGTAACCAATCTATGGACATTTGCAATTGGCACACTTCATTGAAAAATGTTTCATTTATCTGGTAATTGGAGGAAGATACGTTTGAGCCTTTTTCAAAACAAGCAACAAAAAACATTCTCTTAAAAAGGCCAGTAAGTGTCTTAGTACCACTCAAGAACATGGGGAAGCCAGAAATGCTATGTGGTGACAGAATATAAAAATAATGTATAGCAGGCCTTTATCTGCCAGACATAACCCTACCTGCTCTGCTAGGCAGCAAGCAGTAAAACACTCTGCAACCCTAACTTGTAAAAACATTTTTATTTCTTCACCGGTGGCAAAGAACAGAAGCTCCTTTACTGAAGTCTCCAAAGCTGTTTAAAACATGTACCAACAAAGCTACAGAAGAGAAGTGCAGGTGAGGAGAGCATGGCAGCCTTGCTTCAGACCTTTTCTTGCCTCTGCATTAGGACTCAAGGCCAGAGAAATACACACTGCCTCAGCACAGTACCTTACCTTAATGAAGGCTGAGCCAGGCATCAGCAAAAGAAGCCTGGTACTGGTTTTCGGAAAGCACATTGTTTCAGTGTGCTTCAGTTGATCCAGCACAGCCTGGGGGGCTCTGGGTGCAATGTGGATTCCATATGCACAGCATTCCCTCTACGTGCATTTCTGTTTCTGAGCACTCTCTGGTCCACAAGCACAACTCCTATCTTTACGTGCTAGAAGCCACCAGCATCTTCTTCCCAGATCCATCATTCTAAGCTAAAAACTCTCAAAAGAAGAGGAAACCTGTTGCTGTTGCTGTTATTAGGTGTCTGTACATCTGTGCTGCCTTTATAGATTTTGACATGCACTAGGCACACAAATAGAGAATTGATCTGAAGAATAAAAGGTCAGCACTAGTGTTGATAAAAAGCCCCACCTGTGGTATGCTGAAAGTACCAAAATCTGGTACTCACAAGTGACGTGCAGACTAAGCAAAGCACAGAGCCAGGAAAGCAATTAATGCTGAAGGGTGGAATTACAAAACCTGATGTAATAGATCTTCAGCACAGAGACCACAGAGGCAATGGCTGAGAGGGACCTATGGAGGTCATCCAGTCCAATCTCCCACTTGGAGCAGGATCATCACCAACATGAGGTCAGGTCACATTTGGTGACATGATCATAATCAATCCAAATCTTGAAAATCTCCAAGGATGGAGATGTCGTGTCCTCTCAGGACCACCTGCTCCTGTGCCATGCTGGCCACGCAGCAAGTCCCAGCTGTACTGCTGATGCAAAAAGCACCACCCTACCACATCACATGCATTCCAGTACTTTGATTTCTGCTGTGGTGAACCAGGTAGAGAGAACAGTAGCAAGTACTGGAATAGGCCTAAACATCATTCTCCAAAATCAGGTTCCTCCTTCCTCCTCAGAACTTTTGTTTTCAGTTCCTCTCTCTTTAAGCCTCACTTCCTGCAGTAGGAAGGCCATGCAGCCTAATTTATAATGCCTGAGAGTAAAATCCTCTAAAAGCCCAAAATGCAGCATTAGAAAGACCTCAGGCACATTCGAGCCAGAATTTTATATTAGGCAGCTAATGTGGAAATAAATTATAAATATTTTAATGCTGACAAGCAATCAATGTACAGCCTCTGACAGCAGAGGTGATGGCCAGGCTAGAGACTACTGCTGATACATTTATGAGGGGATTAAAAAAATACACACATGGTTTTAGGGAGTATTTCATGTGACATAGCCAAACTATAAATACAATTAATGATTGCAGAAATTCCCCACCACTTGGATAACTTCAGGGTGGTGGGAGCAATAGGGAGTGAGACTAAGAAAAACACATTTAACCCTAGAGTGGCCAGCAAGCATCCCTCATCTCTGACATCTCTGTGTTCAAGCTCATAAAGGAGTCAGTGTGATATTGCTTGCAGTCTTCTCAGAATAGAGCTCAGCTACAAACTGCAGCAAACATCATGCACGTATAATTATTTTGGGCCATGTACATCACTTTTCTGAGGACTTTCATGAACATTCCTGTCCCAAGTGCAGTTTTTGTCCACTGGAGAAAAAACCTCTGAGACTAGATTTCAGAAAACAGTTGGAAGATAGCAGTAACTTTTGCAACAGTCCTGAGCAATGCAGTCTGCTTTTCTAATTTAACTATTCTCATAGTCTTCCTTTATCACAACAAAGATTAACAGAATTTTGTAAAGCCACAGATTTACACACTGTAGATAAAAATCAGTTAATTCAAGCACTCAAGTGCATATGTTTATTAGAAATCCATGCAGAAACAGGCACTTTCTCCTGAAGGAGCTGGCCTACAGTGTTTAAATTTGAAAATAAGTGAATAAAGCAAATCAGGAAGAAAGTTTGGGAAGAGCTAAAAGAAGTTACTCTGTTAAGTCTTGGGCACATCTTGGTTGTTCAAGGAAGTCCCATTTCATTAAGGTGCTTTGACATACTTTATTCCCACCATAAGGAGATTCAGCAAGATGGATATAACCATGAGCATACTTAATTAGGCTGCATCAGAATCAGACTAATTTCTAAAGTTGCATTTAGCAGATTAGGAACAGAAGGTTTAGGAGATCCAGATTTGCATGCTATCTGTGAGAATAACAGAGTGCAAGTGAGGTATTTGCAACTGGATGGCTATTAGAGGGCACTGGCTTGTGCCAGTCTAAACCAGAGCACAGTTCTAACCTGTGAGGATAACATATCACACAGAAACATCCATAAAGGGGTCAGCAATAGCAGTGTTACTAACACAACAAACATGTATCAGACTTGATGTGGTGCATGGTAAGTTTCAGGCTGACCTGGGTTATGCAGAAGTCGTAATTTCCTATTTTGCTGACGTACTGTCAACAGCACTGATCAACTCAAAGGGAAATAGAGTGGCATAACATCACTTTAGGTAAAAATTCAAAACTGTAACTTTATAGACTTTCTTTGTTTACACAGCACTGAATAAATTGTCCCACCACCATCCCACCACCTCATTCTATACCTTATATTTCTGGACATTTAAACTCACTATGCCAAACAGCAAATGATAATTTTGTCAGGACAAAGAAACACTGCATGAGTTGTATTAAAACAGCTACTTATCACTCCAGACATCCTGTAGACAAAGAATGAGCTTCCCACCCTTGGGGATTCTAGTGTTGCCACTTTAAGCAAAGTCTTGATTATTTGCGTTCCCTGAAGAGACACAGATAAAGAGGAAAAAAGAAAGAGAGGGCTGTCCCAATTACACAATGTGCATGGACCACATCCCCATGAGGTAATTCAAGTCTATTTTTAAATATACAGATATATTTATATTTCAGAGCTCACATTTAACATTTTTAAAAGTGTTCTGTGCCTGTGAGGAAGAGTAAAAGAAATCTTTGAGTCTTTGTCCACTAAGCATAGTTGAAAATTTAGTCTTATGAGCTGCAAATCCAATCTGACCATTAGTGCATGAATTGATTGCTGGAGACACATCTTGTAGAGCCACAGACTGTGGGTATTTTCCTTCAGGAAGATCACAGTTACCTTTTATAGTTACTGTGGAAATCAAATAGAAATCAGAGGATTAATTCAAAATTCAAATACTGTCCACAAAACAAGGACTGATGTTCACAGGAACAGGATTTCAAAAACCCTTGGATAAGATATTTTAATTTTGGTTGTATACTTCTAATATTAATTATTTGATTAAAAGTAATAAATTGATTTAGTGGGCATTTATTAAATCCAATTAGCTAAATCCAGCTGCTTTAAAGAATAAACTCCCCAAATTCCTATTTAGAAAGAAGCATTCTTCAGTATACATCAAAGGATTCCTTACTTGGAACATAAGAAATTCACACTGAATAGCTGGAACTTTTTTATCCAGTTCTTTCTACATAACAAAAAGCTCCCGTGAGAGCAGGAAATACTTCAGTGAGGAATGGTTCCAAAGAGAAGGAATTTTTACTTCCATTCACTCCAAACTAACCCAAAATTTGGAATTCTTTAGTGTCTGTTACCTTTGTTTTCAGTGATGCCCATTGGGCTAAAGCAGAGTTTCAGACACACCTTGTGGAGCTGCCCTCATCTGAAAACCTGGAAATGGAGGCTGTGATCAATAAATGCTTTGAGTAAGGATTCCTGTGTCTTTAATACTGGTTGAAAGGAATTGAGGCTGGAGACTGACTCATGGCTCATTCATATGCATTTACATGGAATTCTTTGGCTGGAGCTGTTCTAGATGTACCATCACCACTTCCATTAGCACTGAGGTGTTAACTAGTTTTCTAGGCTTTTTTTGTCAGAATTCACATGTAAATGCTATGGAAAGCCAAACAAAAACACCAAAAATGTTCAGGTAATCTAGATTCCTACCTTTTTTTCAGAGGATGACAAGATTTGAATTAAATGAAATTTAAATTTAATGTGATTAGTGTTCTAGAAGAGAAGGATTTGCGATTTTCATGTTTTAACACAGTACAGTTTATGACTGTTACCCACTGGGGAAAGCCAGAGCTTCAGACATTTGTATCTTAAACAAAACCAGTAAAACAAGTTATAAATGGTAAAAGCCTGGAAGGGCTTGGAAATGTGAGAGACTAAGTCTAGCATTTATTTATTTTCAGCTGTTGAGGAATCTTTGGCTTTCTTGGGGCTCAGGAGGGCTGTCTGGAAAAAGGTAAAAAGATGATAAAATCGGGTGGGGGTGGACAATCTCCATCTCTGGTGTACCTTCTTACTGCTGTACACTGAAAATGTTAGCAATACACTTTGAAGGCATTTCAGTCAATTGATACAGACCTGTCTGACCTGCCCAAGATGCTCACCACTGCTAAAGAGGAAGACAGGAGGCTGGCACAAGAAAGTAACGATTCCAGCAGATGGTCTATTAAATTTTACTGGATCAAGAATGTTTCAACCAGCTGACAAAGACTGGATCTTTACAAACCAGGATTTGAAGGGGTTACTTCGTCCCAGGAAACTGTTAATTAAGTGTCTGTCCTCCCACACCCAGCAAAAAGCCAACATAAACACTATTACATGCTCTAGCTAATGTGAAAGAAATACAGAGCGCATTCATGCCTGACCAGGATCAAAATCACACTGCCAAGTCATTCAGTAGTGTGTGAGTGTTCCTGTGATTGCAAACATCAGCCCAAAAACCCAGTGCCTTGCTGCAAAATACTCTACAGTTTCCTCAGGACCCTACAGTGCACTACAGATCATTCTCTTTCAGAGCCAAGGTGTCTCATTGCCCATCAAATTAGCAAATGCCAAGAAGTTACACAGAAAGTGGTGTGCTTTTCTGCTTGTATGCAACCTTTCCCTTTCTCCTGATAACTGCTTTTTATCTGGGACATTCGTAGCACTTTACAAAAACTGCTTTCTGCCAGCTTTCCTCATTTTACAAGCACAGAAACAGGCCCTGCTGTTATGACCAGCCTCCTCAAAACACTTACTGTCACAAGTCTGTGCAAGCTTCGTCCTCAGCACCACTATGGGGCGTCTCCATCCTTTCTTCCATGGGTTGCTTTCTAATTTTTTCAGTACTTCCAGCTCTGCAGCTAAACAAATCCAATCCCTCTTCTCCATTGCTACAACTAAATGAGTGCCTCCTCCTTTTTATCTCAGGCTTTCTTCCACACCTGAGGTTTCTCCATTGTTCTTTCTCCCATTCTTTCCCACTCTTCCTTTGTCAGGCATAATCCTTTGTAGGCTTGGGCAATTTCCACTTTCCTTCCTCAGCCACCTGCAGAGAACCTGGGTCAAATTGGTTTCCTTCCCTCAGACAAGTCCCCAGCACACTTATTGTCCAGCTCACGTACTGTCATTAGCTAATTACGCCTCGTTTCATCCCGGCCCAGAGGAATGGGCTGCAGTCCCTGCCTGCTGAGCTGCATGCACCTTCACACGCAGCCACCCCGAGAAGTGGCGCCTGTATTTAAAGGCTGCATCACAGCCAGAGTTCACACACCTCGTGTGACACATTGCTGCCATTAACACACCAAAGAGCCGCAATCCCCGAGGCACCTCAGCGCCTCTGAAAAACTAGGTTGCCAAGGATTTGCTTGTGATCTCCAGCTCACAGAGAAATCAGGGAGTGCCTCCTCTTTGGGCTAGAGCAAATACATGTATTACACACATTTTTAAACTGAAGTTTGTCTTCCCATAGACAAATAGACTTGCTTTCAGCTATTTCAGGCTCCTCCCTGGACAAACTCAAGCATCTGAGGAATTCTGCTCTTTATTTTCTGAGAATTTCTTACACACATGCTTCTTAACTTGCTGTTAAGAATTTAGACCTGTAACACACTGCTGAATAGTTCCTGTTTGCAAATACTAGAGCATTTGGGAACAAGAAAGTGTTCCGTGAATATAATTTAATTGCTACTTAACACAATACCCTTACTAATCTGAAAGTTTTAGTTTTCTCACTTATTGATGGAAAACAGACTCTTTCCCCTGGCAAGTTAATGCTCATTATCATCTTAGTGTTTATGCTAAGTCTTTATTAATAAAATAGCTTTCACATGAAAAGCAAAAATAATTTTCATAGACAGCTTTAATCACGTTACACTTATATTAGTAGTCTGAATTGAAAAAAAAATAGAATACTTGAAAACTGTGTCATGAAAATTATGTTGCTGACAGACATTCCCTAAGAGGACTTTTGGAGCTTGACCTATTAGACCAAGTTTCCATTAATACTTTGAGCACTTAAATTAACCTAGTGCTGCAAGTGCTTTATTTAGATGCTAGGACCCTACAGAGGGCTTACTGAGCAATTCCTGAAACCCTGAAATTTCAATTTACCCAAGAAATGTTAAGAGTTAAAGCTATCTGGGAGAAAACTGCTGCTGGTCTGCTTTAGTGGAAGGTGCATCTGTTGAGAGCAACACACAAATACTGGGGGCTTGGGTAGGAGAAATAAATGAGCAAGAAAACTTTTGAGCAGCATACAACAGTAAATTTTCCCCATGAAGTCAAATTAACAACTTCTTAAAAAATCACACATAGTAATTAAATTAATAGTACCACAACTGCTGCCACAGATTTGTGGATCAGGTGGGATACTGGCAGAAGTAATACTGGGACTTTATTTTATTTTAATGTAGGGAAGAAATGAAATATAATATAAGGCTTACGCCCCTACTCTAAAATAGAGGGAGGGCCATTAAAAATGTACACGTCTCCATTCTGAGCAGACAAGAGCATACAGAAAGTGCATGATCTTAACTGAAAAGATAAACAGCTGGATTTACTTGCTTCCATTAACCAATGACCCACTTGTCAAACATAAGCTGTAGATTTAAGAGTGATTATGTGGAGCCTCTTACATTACACAAAAACGATCCTAGCTATGAAATCAGATCAAGTCTGAAAATACTTGAGCACAGTCAATATTGTTCTTTTATACAGACACAAGACAAGAATTAGTTATTTGTTTAAAAACCTACAACATGATATAAGGGTAGTTTCCTGTAGTGCTGTTCAGAAGGCATTTATCCCACACATCCCGCTCAGGTCATTAGTAGTGTGCCAAATCCAGGCCTTTTGTAAGAGGATGAAGTTCTCATGGAAGCCACTGGAAGCATAAACCTGAAGATGGGGACACTGCCAGCTTCCTTCTATGAGGAATAGGCACTGATGGAGACTTAGAACCAGTGCTCCCCACAGTAAATGGTACCTGTGACACATACCTGGCCTGTCTCATCACTCAGAGAGGGTTTTTAACACAGCTGTGCACACTTTGGTGGCAGATCTCTAGCTGAGGCTTTTAAGGCTCAAGCCAGCTGCCATTGACTTTGCCTCTGTGCCCCTTGGTACCTCCCACCAAATGCCTGTTCCTGTGCCTGCTCTAGGCTCAGGTAGGAGGCAGACATGCAAGATGCTACAGATGATTACAACATTTGGATTTGAGTGCAACAAATTACTAGGTCCCAAGACCTGAAAACCTCTAATTTTGCCACCTCGTGTTGTAACCCAACAGCATTGTCCACAAGAGCGGCCTTCTCATACTTGACCTGGTGCTAAACAAGTCTCTAAGAAGGTTGAAGAAGCCATTATTATAAGGAACAACTTCACTGTAGGAACAACTTATGTTGCTTCCACCTGACCTCATTAGTGTGCTGTGCATTGCCAGTGACTCCCACTTTACTCTGACTCAGTACACAGGGTGATTTTCTGCAAGCTGCAGATCATGGAGCAACTGAACTGTGTAAGAATCCAAACAGTCAGCTAATGAAAACCAAAGTTTCCAGCTCCACTGATTGCAGAGAAATATTAAAAAATGCTGATACTTGGAGCCTGTCCACCTCTGGATTTTACTCTGCTGCTGGAGGCCCTGAGCACCACAGCTCAGTATCCCAGTGCCTGCTGTGCAGATGCAGGCTTTAGCAGCAGCATGGGAAGAGAGGCCAGGAAAGCTCCCCAGTGCCTACCACACCACAGAACAGGGGCACATGCAAGATTATATTTATAAAATCTAGAAACTGCTTTGAAAAATTACACAGTTATTTTAATAGCATTTACATGCACTACAAATACTTTATATATCTGACAAGGAATAATATTTTTCAAGGTCCTAAATTTTATGGTTTCTTTTTCTTCTGGAGCAAAACTCAAATCTTTACTTGAATCATCCTTTAATGAATATTCTCTAGCTTCTAAATGAAGCACCATTGATAGGCAAGATGCAGAAGGCAATAAAAGATGACTAGAAACAAGGGTATCTTTTTTTATATGTATTATTTAATATTATCATGGCTCTAGCAGTCCTGGCATTAAGTGGCACCACTTTATAACCTCTTAACAGCCACATTGTCTGTTAAATAATTATAATAATAAAGACTTCTAACACTTTGAGTACAAAAGGTACTAGTGGCAAAAAAACAGTGCCTTTTCCTCATTACAGTAGAAAATGAGGTTTCTATTTAATAAAAACCCCAACCACAAGGCTATGTGTTTTTGTAACTGTAAATGTATGTCAGTGCTGTTGACAGCTTCTGCATTGGGAAGGATCTCATTAACTCTGAACAAAACCACACTTTATCTTTTTGAAAAGCAAAGTTACATTCCTGATGAATCATCAGCTGCTTTGCTGAGCTCCTGTGGGATAATTTTTGGTATTGGGTACTGGAAAAATAAATATCACCCCAAAGTTCAGAATATTTTCAGACAGCACCATAAAAGGCTATCCAAGCTACCCAATTCCTAAGTTAAGAAGGGAATGGGGCTGGTGAGTGCACAGCCATAAACAAACATTCCATTTGGTTAACTTTGCTCCCTCAGGTTCAGCCTTTAGGGCTCTGGTTTTCTCATGTTGGATCTAAACCAGCTATAAAGCATCTGTGCTCTGTGCAGGACTGACTCCTCAACAGATGTCCACCACTGCATTTTGGGGGACTTTATGGTGTTTCCGCAGAATTATCATGCTTAAAAGCACTCTGCTCTGCCCAGAAGTTCACCTGTTTCACACTTCTTCAGCCTTTGGGTGAAGTTGTAAGGCATCCTTTAGGAAAGTCAGGTCTTCTTTGGTGGACATGGTGGGAACCAGCTGGGGGAAACAAACAGCAGGGAACTGAGCCAGAACCAAGTGCCCTCATCTAGAAATATTGTTTATTCTGCACCCAGTGCTGGTGCTGGGAGGTAAGGAGAAAGAAGTGAGAGGAAGTACTGCCTGCTTTAGGTAAGTACATGCCCCTTTATCATGAATGACCAGAGAATATTTATATCTGCAGGGAAGAAAAAAGCTCATATAGGCCTTTGTTTAGATCTCCCCTGAACGCTTCATGAATTAGTAGTTCATCATAAAAACATACTTTATATACACACACACACAGAGACATGTATATATATGTATATGCACACACTTTTAATGTATTTTCTTTCTTTTCCCCTATCTCAAAATAACTGAAATCTAACAAGTAATTCCTGAGCTAACATTCCAGTAGAAACCAGCCTTGCTTTCTAATGTTAGGATGTATTGTAATTGCTTTGGTGATAGTGCATCAATCAAGGAATTGCTGCTGCCAAAAGGCCCCTTATCTGTATGTTGCACATGAGAGCACCTAATACAAGAACTACAAAATTTCTTGAATATTGCAATATCCATCCTTCGAGCTGTTGTCCATATAACTTAACTCCATGAAAAAATACACCTATTTGTCAGGCTCAAAGTCACTGAAACCTGACCAGAAGGTTTCCTGAGCAGAGACTAGTGTATAATAGCATGTTGCATGAATTTGGAATTGTAATAGCTCAGCTAATTCTCCAGCAATATAATGAATCTCTGGTATTAGAAGGCTGATAACTAGATCTTCATTTGGATATATAATAGGCCATAAGGACTAAAGGATTTGAAAAGGAAAGGCTAAACAGTGAGCAGCAATCCATTGGGAATACACTGGAAAACTGTTTTCAGACACACATTGCAGGAAATCTGCACATGTCAGATAAGTTTCTGTTCAACAGAAGGATAGGTAGGATGCAGTCTGCTTTTATAAATGTCCGCTTGGTGGTTGTGCACTATCTCCACGCTCACAGTTGTCTTTAGATTTCCTGTTGTTTCCAAGAGCTTGTGACAATGCCAGTATAACCACAGTGACAAAGCTGGACTTTAAGGAGCAGCATCTGCTCCATGTCAGAGCAGAAAGCAACAGATGAAATCCCCTGTGGCTCAGCACAAGACATTGTCCTGCTGCACCTTCCCAGGAGGGGTTACACCCCTGGGGGAGGACATTACATTTTCCTAGCTTTTGCTCTGAGATGCCTCCTGTAGTCTAGATTTATTGCTTCATCCTTGAGGCATACAAGCCTCTTTTGACTGAATTATAGGCTGAGTGTCCTGAGAATCTCCAAGTACACTTGAGCCCTGCATGTCTGCTAATTGCTGTTGAAGTTACTCTTGCAATCTGATAGACCTGGACTATGGAGCTCCTTGTTTAACTGTCCCTCTCCTATTAACCTATGTCTGTGCTGGTGAACAATTGCTGGTAGCAATTCTTGTATTTTCCATAGAACTTATCCTGAATAATTTCTCACACCTCTCAGATATCCAGAGAAATCTTTCTGCAAACATATTTAAGTTTTCTTTCTTTTTCTTTTTTTTTTAAATTTTCTTTGCAAGGCATTACATAGCCTGGAGTAACCCCCCAGTTTCACAGTAAAGCAAGTCTTCTCACTTTTAGCTGTGAAGCACGAAGTATCACTGCAAACTGAGCTGCCTCCTTCATCCAAAGTTAGCATTTATTTACACACTGTAACAGTTTTGCAAGCATTAGCTAAAATGCAGCAGTATGTTTTGAAAATGAAAGTTCTTCATTACACAGCCTGAGCACCACTTCAGTGCCATGCATATGTTTATTACTAGCTATGAATAAAAGAAACCCCACGCTATTGCACACCACTAATGCTGGAGCACATTCCTTCCAAGGGAAAAGGCAGGAATGGTACCCAGCACAGTGTGGTGAACCCGTTCAAATAAGAGGTTCAGTATCAGGTATCCTACTCTCCATTTTGGCAACACTGAAATTTTTTGTTTAACAGCATAGATGAGCAGCAATGGTACAAGGGCAGCAAGTGATGGCAGCTGCAGGAAGCACGGATCCGTTCAGGGCGCATCCCTTCTGAAGGCTTTCTAAACATTGCCACCTTGTGGGCCTCGTGTCTGATATCACTGGTCCTTCCACTTTCCCCAGGTGATTTCCTGAGCACATTTCACAGATGCCAAGCTGAAGGCCGGATGGTTGAAGTTAAACTCCCATAGTTGGGGATTAAAAAAGGGACAGCACCTTACGAATTCTATGTGGCAATAATTACTAACTCCATACATGTGCTTCATGTAATTTGCTCTTTTTCCACTTAACATGATGGCAGCACTAATAAAGTGCAGAAAAGCTAACATTTAACAAAACAAAAGCAAAGTAGGATACAATTTCTCAAATCTCCCAAGCAGAAGGGAGAAGTCAGACTCATTGTCCAGCTGTAGTTTTTAAATTTTTATTCCTTTTTGCCACCATTTCTTTCTTACTCCAGTAAAAAAAAAAACAACCAACAAAAACAAAAAAACAAATTACTTTTATTAATTATAAAATTATTTATTATAAGATGGCTGTTATCTCTCATTTAGCTTTCATCAGTTTTGTTTCATGACTGTTACATAGTCAAAGATGATGGAAAGGAATATCACTTGTTATTGATACCAGACTTATCTAGCTGCTGCCTTAGAGACATCAAACACAAATTCTTGGGTAAAAAACACAAATGCACAAACACACTTACTTTGAGCATCCAAACACTTTCCCTGGTTGCCGGCTGGAATTGTTCCTTGCAGCAATTTGGCACTGAAAAGAAAACATGAAACCTTTAGTTCAACTACCAAATAGGAGGGGGGGAAAAAAAAAAAATTCACTGGATGGTCTTTGTCTGCATTGGTTGAGCAGTGATGCAATAGTCGTATGCTGAAAATTGAAATGAGTAGAAATCCTTTATTACAATGCCCTAATTCAGCTGTGTTCACAATGGCTCAGTGTCTAACACATCTGCACAACAATCAGATGCCCCCTGATATAGTAGCAGGTCTATGAGCTCCCTTATGCACTGCTGCATTTAGAGTTTATTCATGGTTTCCAGGCACACTGGTCTTTCTTCATCCAACCAGGCTTCTTCCAAGCACAGGCAATCAGTTATGACTGTTGTGTCATGCAACTGGAGCCTTGCTGCACTTGCCTGAACAGCTTTTCAGAGGGAAAAAAAATCTGCCACTGAGAAGCACAGTGACTGTTATCCAGGAAAGCCTGTGTTTTTGCCAATGCAGCACAAAAACGCTGGCAGTCCTTTGAAGTGTCTCACTTAACAATGAAATGATGGTGCTGCCCTCTTGTAGCAGCTACATTAAGGCCCATTCCTTTCCGTGTTCCTAAATGGAATTGCCTGTGAATGCTAATTTTGTCCTTCCATCCATTCTATCAAGTGGTACATTACTAGAAACATAAGATGGAGCCATATATGGGTTTCAGTTTGTGCCCTGAGTTACATACTATGGTTACATGGCTAAGTTTCTTAATTTGACTCCTCAGCCAGCAGGAAATATCATTCCTAGCAGGTAAATAATGGTTTACAGTCAGACTAGAGCTCTGGTTACTGCTTGTTTTGCATTCCTAGTCAACTAGTTGAGACAGCCCAGCAGGGAGGAGTATTCCAAAGACATCTGTCTCTGCATAACAACATGATACTACACCAAATAGGAACCCAGGGATACTCGGACTGCGTCAGGGACTGAGGGATGTAAGAAGCCCCACAGGTGAATTTATATTCATCAAACCCCCGTTTTAAGAAAAACATAAAGCAATTCTCACTATAATTCACTATCATCAGGAAAAGGTAAACAGACCTTTAAAGATGACTTGACTAAAGGACTGGATCCCAGCTCCAAAAGCTGTGACTCATCCTGGCAGAGAACTTAGGAAGGCTAAGCAAACTGGAAGGCTGAAGCTACCTTAAAGCCAAACCAGAATGGGAATTGCTATTAAACATGTTATTGTTTCATTTCTTTGACTCTCTCCAAGCCTCTTAAGCTTTGCTTTTCAATGTACTCTTTTTCCTCCATTTGTTTAATGTGGAAAGGGATTCCAGCACAGCTGACAAACCTCAGACATCCTATTGGCAAAGGAACAGCAAATCCATCATGGTATATTGGCTTTTGCTCAAGTAGTGCCCCTCTGAACTTAAGCTGGGATCTGACAACACTACTCCAACAAGAGTGTTCCATCCTCACAAGTTGAGACAATGGTTAGAAGAAGACATCTCTCACCAGAAGGTGTTGACGAGAATTTCTAACAGGCAGCAGCAGTGAAGACACATAGTGATCCCGTTAGAAATACAACACTTAATCTACTCATGGAATGTTTTCCATATTATACTTTCTGAAGAGTGTGATATTTATGGCATATTGAAGACAGAGGTAACTACTTAATTGTCTTCAGTATGTAGATCTCGGTTTGAAAGGGATTTGAGTAACACTGTCACTCTGAACTTCATTTTTACAGTCTCAAACAAAAAAATCCTCATAGTACCGGTTCCTAAAATTTGGAAGCTGATTCTGCTGATGCTTGCACAGGTCAAACCAAAGAGATACAGCTCAGCAACAGCTCCTGCCTTTTTGCCTGCAAACAGGTACTTACCTGAGCTTCAGGGAGCAGTGCAATCGCTGTGGCCAGGTGAGATAATTGGCACTTGCTGCTGTGCGCAGCAGCACTGCCAGGTCTCCACCTGCTCCATAAGCCATGCCAACACCTCAACCCGTCCTTCTGGCTCGAGATGCCACAGCAGCACCAGGCAAGGGAGTGGTAGGAAACACCGGATCATTAGGGTGGAATTTAATTTAGGTGGACAAAGGAATGCAGCAGAGGTCCTGGTTAGTGGTTGTGAGGAAGGTAGGAATGGAGAGCTGGAGTCTCCTTTGAAAGGATGGAGGGATAAAGATGTGCAATGAAGACAAGGAGAAAAGGATGTCATGTCCTTCTACGTCACGGCAGGTCACACACAGCTCTCAGCTGCAGACACTGGCACCACATCAGCATGCTACATGAGCCAGCAAGCACAATTCAATTCCTCAAAACTCCACAACACATACAGGCTGAACTGATTTTAAAATAGGTACCCATCTCTTAAAAAGTCACTTATCAATACATCAAAGAAATTCCTTCCTCCGCACTGGAAAAATTAGGAAAAAGGGGTAAAATATAAGAGGATGAAGATTTAGAGGATCAGGAAAATGGAAAAGACCTTAAGATATAGAAAAAACTTAAGAGCAATTTAAAGAATAGTTTCAGGAAATTCTATGTAGTAAAACAGATAAAAATGATTATGCTTTTTTTTTTTTTTTAAGGGCAGAAATTTATGATTTGTTCTATGTTGTTGTAATGCAACTATTTGCAGCTATGCATAAAGTTACACATAGCTGCAAGTTCCCTGTATTAGACTATCCATTTCCCTGATGAGTGAATTACATTGTGGGGAAACAGAGCAGTGTTTATCATAAGATGCTTTTGAGTTCAGCGGTTATTATTAGAATTGAGTAGCTTTTATTAGTGGCAAATAACCGTTCACATAGTGAACCCACTTGTGGCATCCTGCTACAGCTGCAGTCAGGAAGTGAAACCCAGGTTTGCCAGGTATGGCAAACATGTACAGCTCAGAGTTTATGGAATCTTGGGGTGTCCAGTGGATTCAGGAGGACTGCTGCTCTCCAGGGCTTTCCTGGTCTCAGGAGGCTTTCACTTGCTCTCTCTCAGCATATACTTAATCTCCCTGTGCACTATAGCTATTGCTGCATCCACTATGCTGAACCTACTGGCACAAACTGATGCAGAAGGGGCTTCTATAATAATATCTCTTGAAATGCTGTAAACCATTAAATTTAATTTGAATGAATATTGACAAAAACAAAAACCCAAATCAAAACAAAAAACCACTCCAAACAAAACAAGAAGTGGGCAGGAGGGATATGAGAATGCAAGTAGAAAGCAAAGCAACTAAATGGAAGAAGAAAGTACATCAGAGAATGTGTAGTAAACAAGGAAGAACAGCATCTAGAAGCACATCCTACAATCATAATATGAAAAGTAGTACCCATAGTTGTTAGTTTGAAGGACCAAGGAGGAAAAGTTAGGACAGAATGTAATTAAAGTGATTTAAATCAAATGCCTTCTAGTTCAAAACTTTGTCTCCAGAAACTGTGTTTCCCCTGTGGGCATTGAGCCCTGTCTTCTGCTACTGTCTCTCTGTGTACTGGATGCTTTCTTCCATACTGCACAGATCTGTTTTCCTCCCCCTGCCAAAGACTGGAAATGCGATGTTGCATGAAAACAATTTGTAATATAGGCTGACAGTCACTGATTATTGCCTCAAATATCCTCAGCAGTTACAGAAAAAAACTTCAAAAGCGACTTATTTTTAGCAACTGAAAGAATTCAAGCAACCCCATGTGGCTGCTATCCAGGCATTTACTGAGTGGAGAATAGCTTGACAAATTACAGAAATGGACAAACTCAGAGTGTAAATCAGAAAACCATGTATATCACTATTTACATATGCTTTCCTGTTGAAAAGATGAACAGAAACATTAATTTTAAGGCTTCCAGTGTCAAAGGAAAGAACGACTGTTTTTATGAGCTGTGCATGAATCACAAAAACCAAAACAAAACCCCCCATGTACTTCACAGTTTGGCAGATTTCTCAACTTGCTGGTAACTAACAGCCCAGCCCTACGCTGTCTCACTGCTCCTGAGTAATTCCTCTGCATCTACTCAGGGCTCGGCTCTGCAGCACTACAGGGAAGGCACAAAGGCAAAGACCCAAAGCAAAGAAGTCAAGAAACAGAGCTGAGTTTAATACTATCTCCAGCTTCAAAACTACAAGAAACCTAGTCTGATCCTGAGTGCTTCACAAGAAAAGCAGCCCCAGAAGATGTGAGATGTTGATACCAAGCGCTTCCCACCTCTTTTGCTCTTCCCATTCCAAACACGGATCTGTCCCAGCAGCTCTGCTTCTCTCCAGTGCTCTGATTTCAAGTCATCTACCGGCACGACAAAGATCCTAGAGATTTCTTATAAGACTCTGTTCCCTCCCTCTCATTTACAAAGCAAACAAACTTTTTTTGGTCATTTACATATAAAGTAAATCCAAGCATGTCCTACTTAGCAACTTAGTAGGAAAGAACATGCATCCTTTCTCAGGAAGATTCCTACTTTTTCTTCCTGTGGAGCACTAAACCAATTTGTGTCATTTCTGCTGTCCTCTCCTGTCTCCTCTCAACTTCTTGTAAAGGGGAATTTCCATGATCCAAGTGACTTGCAGACACTGCTGGGTTCAAAGCTCCAGCCAACTGCACTGTGACATTTTTGCAGCAGCCTACCTGTCCTCCTCCTATTAATAAATATCTTCACTGCCTTCCTGCTCAGTAACTCTGTGATGCAGTAATTATCTTCCAACTTGGAAAGGGTGGAACAGAGCTCAGTTTGTGTGATTTTACTTAGCTAGTGTGACAGATTTGGCAAACCCTTTTTTTTTGCATGACAAGCAATGCCAAACCAGTATATCCAGCAGTAGGTGGCAGATCTAATAAGATGACCACATGAGACTGTATTTATCGTTCTTTGTATTTAGCAGCAGACTGCCACATCTCACTTATCTCCAAAAAAAAAAAGTTTCTCTTTGCTCCATTTGGAGGAAACAATCCTCCTTCAATTATTTGAGGCATCCTTTTCTTTAAAATTTAGTTCAGGGTCATTGATGTCTGCATTTCAATTTCTATCACACAACTAAAATCAGTCCCACTTGGCACTGTCAGTGCCTGTGTCTGTTGACTTCTATATCCAGCACAACCACCAATTTTGTTTGGTGCATGTCTGCAGTTTGTAAATTGGACTGCAGTTTGCTATTGATGCACCTCTGTATGCACTCGTGTATTATGTTTTGGGTTTTTTTTTCTTCTGGTAGGTATTATATCATCTTACAGAAAGCACTTGGTTTAAAAATAACTAGAGTTGATCAGGTTTCTGCTTAGTTTCATGCACTAGAATAATTTAACACATTTCTTTTTAATACTTCCTTATAAACAAAATTATGCTGTGATGATGCATGTTTTATAGTGAGGCAAGGACTGACTAAGGTTTCCCATTATGAAGAATTTGGCAATAATATTGCTTTAAGGCATTCCAACCCTAACTGTTTGCTCCTTATTTATGTGTCTGGGCTGCCCAGCAGTTTTGCTAGAACTCTGAATCCCATCCACCCTGAAGAAGAAGCAAACAAGGTCTAATTTCAAAGTCCTTTTTCCTTTTTTCCTTTTTTTTTTTTTTCCCTTTTTCAGATTTAGCAAAGTAAATCTGGGACAGTTCCCAGTCTTTACAGTACACAGTAAGACCCCATCAACACTTGGGTTGTCACAACTGGGAGGACAGGGTCTCCCTCACTGGCTGGTATTGCTGGCCAGAAACAGGCATAGGGAACAACTTGACTGAGTGGGATGGAATGTCAAGCTTTAAAAGCAGACGCAGACTCCTCAGATATGGTCTAAAGACTGGGGGATGCACAGAACTAAGGCAGAAAACACATCAGCTTTCCCCTGTTCAATATGAAGGGAATAACAGACACGTGGAAGACAGCTAGCAGCAACTGCTCTGGTCCAGGTCAACTCACCACCAGTCTCCAGATTTATAATTTCCTACACTCAATTTTAGGCTTCATTTTGTAGCTAGGTATTATAGACTAATCATCAACTTTGAATTCAAAAGAAGGTTCAAGGGGAAAGCATTAAAATATACATTCAAAAGTTTAAAAAAAGCCTGTTTTTGTACTCTGACCTGAGCCATTTCCTGGAGTTCTTTTAAAACAGCAAATCCTGAAGTTAACATGAGGAGTCCTGATGGCATAATAATATGCTGAATTACCCCAGCTGACATTCTTTGAAACAAGCCTGCTGAACAAGAACAGTAGGAAGTGCCCAAAGATAACTTCCATAGGAGTGTTATGGAGCGTCTAGGGGACTCTCAAAATTGCTTCAGGGATATAAAACGTACCAGCTTCAGGACCAGGAAAACATTTAGAAGAGAAAGTTGCTTTAAAAGACAGATGTTTTAACACAAAAAATAACTTAAATGTAAGTGGCACTTTTAACTGTAAGCCTTACATTTCCAGACATGCCTTAGAAAAATGCAGGTAGCTCAGTTCGGGTGCCTGAGATTAAATGGGCTGAATCCCCCACTATTTTGGGATTAGTTTTTCTGATCTCTCCTTGCAGTGAGTGAAGAAAATTTAGCACATCAGAGAACATTCAGCAAAAATCATTTAGGTGGCTAGACAGAGGGGGATACATGCTCCTACTGACCCTCTGTTTTAAACTGCTGCTGTACTATGAGCACTTCACCTACAAATTGTCTAAACTTACCAACTGCTGGTCTTTGCTAAGTTACAGAGCTCAGTAACTTTCTTTAAAAAGTAAAAAAAGTTTTCCAAAACAGTGCAAGATTCACAACCTATGCATATATCAGACCAGGAAAGAAGCGAGGATAGGTCTGAAAAGCAAGTATGCAAATTCCTGCCCCAGGGAAGGAATGACCTTGCTGGGCGCCAGATAGCTGAAAACAAACTTCAGAGGAAAAGAAAAAAAGGCCTGGGGGTCTCAGTGGACAAGAAGTTGAAAAATGCTCAGTAGAATGCCCTTGCAGAAAAGGAGGGCAACTCTGCACGGGGCCAGGCTTGCAGATCCAGGGCACTAATTACTGTACTCAGGGCTTGTGAAAGTGCTTGCTTGTGCACTGGGGAGCCACAAACCAGGGTTAGACACACTGGAGCCCAGCCTACCTTACCAAGATAGTTAAGGAGATGGAGCGTATGATGCAGGAGAGGCTGAGAGATCAGGGTTTCTCCAGCCTGAAGACAAAAAGGTTTAAGGTGTGTGGGGGATCTATGACTGCAGCCCTCAGCTGCTTAAGGGAAGGGTGCAGGGAAGATGGAGCCAGGATCTTCTCAAAGGCACACAGACACAGCAAGAGGCAACATGCAAGTCTCAACAGGGAAAATCCTGATTACATGTTAGGAAAAGTGTTTTCATCATGAGAGTGGTTGAGCATTGGGTCCAGTGAGGCTGGAAAATCTGAATGTTTGATATATTCAGAACTCAGCAAGTTCCTGAGCAACTTGATCTGTTTGGGATAGCTTTGAACAGGAGTGGACAAGATTATCTCTTCCAAGGAATATCATTCAGTGATTCCATGTAGAACTACCATCACTGCAGGCTGCTTGTTGCCTGCTTGCCTTTTCCAGGAAAGAGAGCCTAGGAAAGAGTTAGGGTATGAACTGCCGTCTCAACCCTTTTACCGGTTCTGACATCTTTCTCTGCCTTAAATTGCTGAACAGAAAAAGGGGAATAACTCAAAGATGTAAAGATAGATTCCAGGATCTGTGGCAATAGTTAAAACAGCTCAAAACTTTTAACTTGATTTTTATTTCAGTCCTTAGAAATCGAAATCTATTTATATTTATAATAAATAGTATTTAATACATAAATCTAAATCAAAACGTTTTGCTCTTTACAGCACTGATGAAGCAGGTAAGCGTTCTTGGACTCCTGTCTTGTGTGAGCAGAATGGATTACTTGCAGTCAATTATGTACGTACAAACATATGAAGGTTTTAAGGCTATAGTTTGTAGAAATGTCCTGTGAACCTCTGATTAGATAAGGTGCTCATGTGACAGCTGATGGGACATTGAAGGGTGTAGCATCACATAATTTGTCCTGCACAGATCATCAGAGGTGCTCCCATAAACCAAAAGCCAAAGAAGTCTCTCTTTTCCATCTAATCAACACCAACCATCCAGTTTTCCCAGGTGGAATGGAAGAGTCACTTTTCCGTAGATCCACAGTGTGATAATCATCCCTGGATTCCAATCTCTGCTTAAAGGACCATGTTAATCTTCCAAGTGGAGAAAGGCGGGCAGGGAATCCCAGTGACACAGTCACAGCCCAGTGATCATGAAACTCTGGAGGAGCATGTTTTAAGCCTTCTCCAAGCTGCTGAGGGGCAGATCCCCTTTAGAATCTCATGTTTTGAATCAGTCCTTCAGCCCTCCTCATCTACAAGGTACAGGAACAGCCTACCAACATTTCACACTCTTCACACATATTCTGACTGAAAGCAGGGGGAGATTGTTGTGCTTGGCACAGGTAACAAAATCTGGAGATTTGATAGGATTGGATCTCTTGGGGGAGTAGGCAGAGAAATAAAACTTGGTATTTAATCATGTTTCAAATCAGTGAGTGCTGATTTCCTTACCCTACCCAGGTGCAGTACCTCCTATCACTGAGAGAAGAACTTCACTGACAAATATAACAGCTACCTATATTCTCAGTAAGGATCAAAAACCTGCACTTGCAAAATGTCTGTCAGAAAAGTGGGGGCCTCCTGCCTGCAAAATGGGAAAGCTAAAATACACTGAAGCTTGAGGACACTTGCATTGTGGTAATGATCCCATAAAAGTAATTGGAGTTAAAATTGCAAACCTGTGTATTTGACATAAAGAGCACAGAACCAACTAAGCTTTTTTGGGATCTTGAGCGTATGTAGGGCTGGCAGTTTATCCATTAAGGAAAACTAAAAAAAGCCATGGAGGGGTTCTTCAGGGCAGGACTGTGTATGAAAACTGCACAAATACCTTTTACTCCTTCAGTTACAATAGCATTGCTACCTGATCACAGCTTGTGAATTTCAAGTTGAAGGAAAAATATTCCAGTCTGTGAGATAAGAGTGACAGCTCTTTACCTTATTTAAGTACTCCATGATACTACACAATAAAGCAAGTCATATGGGAGGGGATTCAAAAGATGGCTTGCTAAGCCTCAATCCCTCAAGTTGACATTGCTGGTTCTGAAAGGATAGCCTACATTTGAATTCTACCATATCAGAAATTTTTGGGCAGCATCATTGAGCTGCAATATTTCCTCCGAGAAGCTGCAGTACAAAGCTTACATGAATTACTGTTTCTTCATGTTGTTCTGCAGAGAAGAGCCACAGAACACAGTGGACCAGCCCACTAACATGAACACATGTGCATCACTTACTTTACTTTAGAAAAAAAACTAATTAGAAAGTTTTCAAGTTATTTTACAGTACAGGGTTGAATTTAAACTTCCACAACATTCTGCTCTGCAAAGGTTTTCCTTCAGCACACTGTGTGTAAGCACTGATTTGGAAGAGCACTAAACTAATTTAAATAATATACACAATTCAAGTGTAGATACTTCTCTCACTGTCTTTCCCAGACACTTATGCTTTTTGTTTGCTGGCCAAACCAATCACGAAAAGTCACCACTTAACTGAAGAAACAGCTACTTTGGATTGATTTGTCATTTATATGCACACTATTTCCCATATAGACTTACACAAGAGCCAATTTTTAACATTTAGAAGACAAAGCCTTTTAGCTTAGATTAGCAAAACTGGCAGTTTTGGTGTTTGGGAGGGTTTGGTTTTGTTTGCATCCTTCTTTCATAAACCTGTCAGTACAGCAGATTCTGTGCAGAATAACAAGTCTTGCTGTTCCTTCGCAGGCACATGCAATCTGTCCTGGAGAACCCAGCCCCTGTTAATGGTGTAGATAAGCTCTCTTCAAACTGTGGCACTTGCTGTAGCAGCAGCATCTCAGTAGCTGTTTTCCTTTGGAATGAAGTGTCCTTCAGCTGAGCCTGAAAGAACAACTGGCACATCTCCTGCCTTGCATAAACTCCCACTCGTTGCATCAAAGGCTCCTGAGATGGCAACTATCAGATACTTTCAGGCATGACTGCTTTGTAAACAGTGCTAGATATAAAATATATGTACAAAACGTAAACCTGCATTTTGGGGCTCTAAATAAAACTTGTGAAAACACAATCCTTATTTCCCAGGCATGAACTCATTTAACAAAGCCCTTCTGTTTTCATCAAGATTAGTCAGCTATTGGAAGTCCCCATAACAAGATATTACTAAACTGAACATGCCCAAGGTGAATCAAGGTAGTAACTTGTGGAACAAATGAGCAGCTGCATCAGCAGCCGAAGCATCAGCTGAAAGCAGGTCTGGTTTTCCCAAGCCAGTGAGCAGCTTTATGTATGCTGGTGGTGTAAGTCCAATTTTTCTCCCTTTTTTGGTAGTCAGATTGCTTATTAACCCAAGTAGCAAAAATCCAAGATTCAACCTACACTTTCCCATAAGACAGGCCCTGCAGGGAAATCAATCTCAGAGTCTGCTGCACTCGGCTGCAAGTCTCTTATGCCCTTCCATTCCTGGTCAAAATATGTCACACCTTCCACATGAGTCAACAGAGCAGGGCAGCATCTCCTGCAGCAAGTGGGAGGGAGCTGAGAGGAGAGCCTGGCTGTGAAAACACAATCCCTCCTTCAGCAGTGGGCAGCATGCTCAGAGAAATGCAGCCTTGATCAAAAACATTACCAGCAGAATGCAACAAGCTGCACTTGATCTTGAACTCACCGGATCAGGCAAGGTCACTTCTGGTGAAATACTCACAGGGATAAATTCCGAGTCACCCAGATAGTTAGTTAGCATATGCAAGACAGCTGGAAGTCTTTACAACACTCTCAAATGACACTGTTTGGCACCTTATCAAACTAAATGCCTTTTGCCTGTCGAGAGCACAAGCACATCATTTGACTTCAGCGTTGTTCTGTTTTCCCTCAGCATGACGTGTTAGTTGTGAGAAACTGCTGTATCCAAGACAAGATGTCAGGGTTCAGCTTTCCTGCTCCTGTTTGATGACAAATTGATGCTGGAGTTTCATTTCCAGAATATGAAAATTATCAATATATTTTGACATACAACACATGTAAAGAAAAATAAAGCTGAACCTGTCCCAGCTTTAACCAGGTGACATGATGCTACTCTGGGAAATGCAGTATTTTTAATCCCAGGAACACTCCTGCTCTCCTTATTCAGTAGAGATGCTTACAAACTTTGCTGTTTGAAGTGCTTTCCCCTACTATTCCATGCAGGAAAACAGGATGTTCAAGACAATTTAACTGCTCTCTGACACTAAGAACTGGGTAAGTCCAGGAACACAAATTACTGCTTCTTTTATAGTTTGTTTTTTTTTTTTAATACTGGAGTAAGGCCACTGTTTTGTCAGTCCCCATCCCAGAAGAAATGGTCCTGTCTGTGCTCGATACCAATGGAAAGGCATCGTGTAGCATGGCAAGAGAATCCAACTCAAAGAGTTGTTATGTTTATACACACACAGAGAGCTATTTATTTATCTGCTGTGAGTGCACTCCATGGGGTGAGCTGGGAGAGAAACCCCTCCGTGTTCGACGTGATGCACAAGTGGACAATGGGAGATGCCTGAGCAAAGTACTGGGCTCGTGCCAGGGACTTGAACCAAAAGGCAAACCCAGTAAGAAATGGAAATAAACTGGAGACAGCACAAGATTTCTTCAACTTCAGAAGTCACAAAATCAGACAATTAGCAAAGATAGGAGGGAAGGACCCTCATGCACAGGATACATAGGGCATGGAAGGGATATTTTTTTTCAAGGAGCTTTAATCTCACCTATCAGATTTCTCTGCTGTTGGTAAATGCTTTTTCTTCTCACATTTATTTTTATGTTCAAATAAAATCAGTTTTGTGGCCTGGAAGCCCCTCATAAAAAGAGCGTGTGGTTCCCCCATGGAGCTCAGGCCCTGCTGCAGCACCCTGCAAGCACACAGGCTGATACCCAGCTCCCACTGATTACTCCTGAGTGGCTTTCCAGCACCTTCAGGACCAGCCGATGTGTGTAGGGCGATGAGCAAAGCAGAAATGCCTTTCAGTTTTACTACAAAAATAATTCTGAACAAATCTTTACTTGCAATTTCAAGTTTTAAACAGATCATCAAGAGAAAAACCACATGTAAACACCACAGTGTACAGCAGAACATATACAGGAAACTCAGAGGCCGTATATCCTGTGCCACCAATCTTAGTGGGTTTAAATGGGTACAGTCAGCCTATGGCAGAAGAGACACATTTTATTTATGATTTACTATGTATCACTGAAACCAATAAAACCTGAAATAAGACCTTCACCGTCACAGATCAGAGGGCAGCACTTCAAATTTCTTGCAGTAGCACACAGTGAATGCTGCAACAAAGCATCATCAATCCCTGTGTGCCACATTGTTTTATTGGACGGAACTGTACCAGTAGCTACACGTTCCTTTCAAAGGGAGACGAGAGATATCACTGCCATCCGTCAGACAAACGTTTCTTGTTGGTCTCTTCCACAGCTACATAATCAGTTCCCTGTCATTTGACAAGCCCATCACAGGATTTCTCTATCTGGTTTTCTACCACAATCACATGTTGCCTGCGGCCCCTGCATCCCAGTGAAAGATTTTTGCTGCAGCAGAGACAATACATGATCCTAAAGTCATACACAGGATAATAAGCACATCCTTTACCTGATGCAGCCTTCAAGCATTTTAGAAACACACCTCAAAAACATTATTTCAGGCCAAGTGACATGTGACTGGCAGTTTTATTTCTTTTTCAATTTATTATTTAGATCTCAGTTATCTAAGGAGAGTTTTCATTGTATACCACATCCTTTGCAAGTCCCCGTCCAGCTTACACAAAGGAGTTGAATTTCAGTGTTCTTCCTTGTGTGGGAAATTGTTGCCCATATGCATGACTGTCAGGTGGACAAAAACTGAGAAATTTCAGGTCTACAAGATTTACTGTTCAAACTCAGAAAGTTGGTTTGATTGCAACTAAACTAGGGCTACAAAAGCCAGCTGTTTCTGTCCTCTGACAGCACTGCCCCTGAGAAAAATACATTATTTAAGGACATCAAATAATGTTAAAGAGATTGCAGTTATTTTAAGATCTGTAGAGCATTCTGATTTAAGGATCTCACAGTCTAAACAAATGACAGTTGAACAGAGGAATCCATAAAGCAGTAAGGCATCCAGCTGAGCAGGGTCAGCTTGGGTCTTCTCAGCAGTACAGGTAAAATGGACTTCGGCTGACCCAGGAATGTAGAGAAAAATGCATCTCTATTTTCATCCAGGAGTTGGAAAACTCCCTTTCTTGGTGGTAGTGGAAGAGATGACTGTGCAGGGCCAGCAAGGTTTAAAGGCTGAGCCCAGATTCGGAAGCTGCAGTTGTGAGAGGGCTTCTCCCTTCCCCATCCTGCTGGGAACCCACGTCCTCCCTTCAGACCCTCTCAAGCTGCCCACACCAGACTCTTCTCCACAACCACCACTGCACTCCTCCCTGCACTCATCCCAGCAGGACCTCCAAGCCCCCCACATGTCAAGGTAATGCCACTGCCAGTGTCAGTCTCCACACTCAGCCGCAAAGAAGTTACAAGGAAGTTACAAGAGATTGCCATTGGCCATCTGCCTCTTCATTTCTCAGCTTCCCACCAAGAAGTCTTCCTACATTTAGTACATAAGTGGCTCCAAAAATCAAATCAGAAAAGGAAGATGGCACCCAAAGGCTCTGAGTAGTTTGGCTACTCAAAAGTAGCCTTTTGAAGATTTATCTAAATTTATCAAATAAAGTAAGTAATCAGCCACAGGACAGTCAGTGTCACTTGAGTCATTTGTGTTGAAAAGCAGGTGTCAGAATTATGCCAGATAAGCGTTTCACAATTATTACTTTCCAAGTCACTTTAATCCTTGCTTGGGGGAGTGACCAAATTTACAAACATGTTAAGCTATGCAATGATGTCAAAAAATAAGCATTATCCACTTGAAAAGGCTTCAGCTTTCTCTCTGCACAGAAAACCCATCCAAAGCATCCAAGAGTAGAGACACCCAAGACTCTCTGCCAGATTTGACAGTATTTTCCTCCTCCTTCACCTCCCCAATCTACTGTACAACAAGAGATATCAGGAAATAATTTTTAACAGTTTAATCAACATAAGGTACTTAAAATAAATGCAAAGCAGTCAAAAATACCTCTGAACAATATATCTGCAGCATGTCAACCTCCCGGAAGAATGGCAGTGGATAAAGCCAAGGGCCCGCCCTTGCAGGGGATGCAATGCTGTCAAACAAGACTCTTCCCACCACAATCCAGCACAGCCACAATTTGCTACATATCAGTAAAAACATATGGTAGGCAGCAGAAATGACCACACTGCTCAAGTTGAGCGTCCTACAAGTTTAACATTGACAGCAGAAGCTCCAAAGAAAAACCACAGCATTATCAAGGTGGAAAATGTGTCTACTCAAATATAAGATGCATTTATTTTCTCATGTCTGCTAATCACACAAAGCCAAAATGCTCTGACAGCCTCTCCAACTTGCATCATGACATTTTGCCCAAGAGGCCATCAGTCAGCTTTTGCCAATACATTAATTCACAGTTTTGCTTACAGCTTGAAAAAGAGAACCCATCAAAAGCACCAGTTTTGTTGAAAACAGTACTTTGATTATTTCTGTAGCCCGTGGCAGTTATTTCAGAATATGCTCAGAACACTGGTAGACTGGTGACCCTCAAATATTCCCATGTTTTGGATGCAATTAGTAACAAAAAATGTTAATGACTTCTATATTGAAGGCTTATAAAAGAAAACTTGCTACTCGTCTCTGATCTCGTTATGTACAGATGAAGTAATTGGAGAAGAAAGTTAAGACAATTGTATCTGGTTGCTTGCTAAGTTTTCAAAGAAATCCATCCACACTTCCTTCCATTTTCCCAGAAGCCTGAAAGGAGCTCCTAAAAAGTACTTTTAAGCTTCATCCTCCTCTCTCCAACTCCTCACACTTCTGCTTTGCCATCACACCAGCAATAAAGCCAGAGTTAGATAAACAGTGTAATGAGATAGGTATTTTTTATGCTGACCAGTGTTCTTGCCACATCCACGCTACACACCCTGCATTGTGGTGATCACTGTTTGATACACTGCATTTTACTTCAGTAGAAGACTATGAAAGATTTCACCCAGACATCTCGTGAGCTGATACAGACCTGTCCTCAGAATTTTTGCACTGACATGAACACCTATTGTTCAAGAGCAAACAAACTTTTACAACACCTGATCTCACTGAGGGACATTCACAGTCGTTCACAAGGCCTCTGCTGAACAGAGTAACTCACAAGCAATCCTGTGCATGAATATATGAGGAAACTGTGGTACAGTGGAAACCAAACATTATAGCAGGATTTTTGGGTGTATCAAAAAGTCGTGACTAAGCCACAGCAATTGTGCAATAAAGCATGGCATATCTTTTATTTGTATACTTGAGAAGTTAATATTGGTATGACTGACAAGCAGCAGCACAATTACAACAGCCACGTTAACCTCAGTGTTGTGGGCAGGTGGTGCAAATTAGCCCTCAAAGTCATCAGTCTTGACAGCATAACTACCCCATGACAAAGAACAACCTCTCCAGGTTTGGAGATGATTTTTAAGGCTGTTTTTTCTCCATCTGAGTTAGTGATGCAGGATTACAAGGCTATAGAGAACAAAACTTCAGTCACACATGACAGAGAAAACACAGACCTTTGAAATGACAGTAAT
This sequence comes from Eopsaltria australis, assembly GCA_034509425.1. Classification (NCBI taxonomy): domain Eukaryota; kingdom Metazoa; phylum Chordata; class Aves; order Passeriformes; family Petroicidae; genus Eopsaltria; species Eopsaltria australis. Next base: position 6,346,485 of record JAVTVJ010000001.1, read on the forward strand.
ACTCCATTCTCTGACAGAGAAATATTATGTGTAAAAAAGGAATTAAAGTAGTAAAGCAGATTCCATGACTTACCTTACCTTGCTGTCTCAAAGCTTCATTTAGAGGAGTATCCCCAGTACGGGAACCTTTAGGAAGCCTTGACATGGTAGGATCAGTATTATTTTTTAAAACTAAAAACCAGTTAAATGAAACTGCCTGTTGTCATAGACTGGTAGAAAAGAGCTCCCCTTACCTAACTTCCCTTTATAAACCTCACCATGGGTGTGGCTAAATGACTAGCTCCACCTTTCATCCTATTTAGAAACCCTACAAAAAAAAAACTTCTCTGAAGCAATATAATAATATTATCAACTTCTCATGTGCGGTTTGGGTTTGTTTTTTGGTTTTTTTATAAGTAGGTAACTAGTTGACAGTTTCACAAGCTGATGGGGAAAATGTAGACAAAAGTAAATTTGTCTCCCATATTTGCAGTTCCTGCAACATCGTCTGCAAACATCTGGTGAGTGAACTTGCTCAGTTGTTTGCTTTTTAAAAGCAGTGTTGTAACAACCTGAGGGAAGTCTACCAGCTTTGAGTGTTTATTGGTATTAGAGATGCATTATATTGAAAAGCAGCATATCTGTGGACTTGCAGCATATTTCAATTGCTTCACCTCAAGACAAGCCTCCACCACCAGTGAAGGCTCTTGTTTTCATCACTTACAGAATGAAGATGATGCAACATCAAAGCCCTTTGCATGACTCATTAAATCACACCCATGCCTTCTCTACAGAGGGACCACCAATAAAAATTAGAATCTGCTCTTTTGTCCTCTAAGTCCTCTATATTTTAAAATCCCTCAACTTTCCTTTCTCTCAAGGCCTAATTCAACAGGATGGGGTGATGGATTAGGATGTTGTCACTAAGGCAATATTGCCTGCAGAGTTTTATATTGCCTTGGTGTGTAACACAAACACATCTAGGTGGCTGCCCTCTTGTCTCTTAATATTTTGTACTATCCCAACTGGCAGTGTTTTGTATTCAAGGGTACAAGTATGAGGAACTATAAACACGGGGCTTAAATTTGGGGTTTATTTTTCACTGAATAGTTGAGGTTATTCTGGCACTCCTGAAGGAGGCTGGGTGTGAAATTGGAGTTCTTGAGGTGTTTGGCGGGAGTTCAACTATGCTTCTATCATCTGGGTTTGCTTTCAAGGGAGCGATTAGGAAATTATGTTCTTGTTAACAAGATCTGTGCAAGTAATGACTACTATACCCAACATTTCCTGTATTTAAGCTGAAGTGATAGTTCCATCTTGATACTAAGAGCAGAGGTATTTTCTTGAGAATTAGTAACTTGGGCCAAATCCTAACTTTAAAGAGTATTACAAGAAGAAAATTTATCCCTTTCACAGTACCAGGCCATATCTGTCTGAGAATGCTAACTGGTCTTTAAAAAATATGCATCCATGTGGAACTTTTCCTTCAATTTTAGACACTCCCAGACAACAGATGAAGGAAGAAAACCACCTTTATTGCAACAAGAAATGTTGCATAATAAACTACAGCATTCACTTTTCACTGCTTTTGTACTTCTACAGGCAGGATAAAGCATCACTGACTTTAAAATCCAAATTTAAAGGACAGATACCCATGTCTCTTGCTGTGGCTGGAAGTCTATAATCTCATGTTCTACTGTCTATAAATAAAAAAAATCTGCAGCATTCTCCAAGGCTAAGAAAACCATTTCACTCCTTAGAGAAAGTCTGATGATTCTGAGGAAAAGTTTTGAGTCAGTTTACAAATTAAACACAGCATGCAAGAGAAAATAAATCAGTTCTATTGAAATGCAGAGCTGTGAGAAATTGAGACAAGCTCATTTCCTTTCCTATCTCTGAGGTCCTCTAGCAGAAGTGCTCAACTGAGGGTCAGCTTCCTCTCCTTCCACTTCAGCAATGACTGACTGAACAGGTCAGCTCTGACATTCTTGGCTGAGTTATCACTTCTTTTGAATTGATGTTCCCAGACAGAATGGGGAAATCCACTGTGTGGCTGAAAGGAGGAGGAATATCACAGGAGATGAGCAAGACCAGGAATCAGGATAGGAGTACTAGCATGTTGTGCTCAGTGCAGTTCACACTGTACAGATGCACCTCCTAGGCTGGGGCTTGGAACCAAGTTCTGTTTGGAAATACAGCACTGGGAAGATACCAGAGATACTTTAACTTCCAAAGGCTTTGGGGTTTCAGCTGGTAGTACCTATATCCTACTACGGAAATATGAAACAGTGAAATGGAGTATAGTCTCATCTGTAGCAGCTAGCAAATAAAATCAAGAGATAAAATACTCAGTGCCTGGGATTCATTCCTAATAATCATCATGCATGGAAAAGAAAGGTCCAAAGTCTGGTTTTCTGAGTATGACCAAGAGCTCTTACAAAGACAATTGCACACCTGCACTACCTGCCAAAGTTACTTTATTGCTGTCCTAATGGCAAACATAGCATTATGCAGCTGTAAGTGTAATCACACTTTTTGCCATTATAACCAGAGGAAATTGCTAAAACTTAGTTGACCAGATCATATTTTAGCAGCCAAAAGTAGGAGAGGTGAGTACACACCTGCAAGCAAGGGGCTGGTAGGCTGGTCTTTTCTGGGGAGGCACTTCAGCAGTGCCTGTAATGATAATGTCACCTACTGTTGCCAGCTGCTTCCAGGCATGCAAAGGCCTGCAGTAAAAACACATTTGCTTTCCTGAGCAAGAGCAGTTACAAGAGTTCCTCTAAATCTGCCTGTTCTTAGCAAGGAAGAAATGTTTTAGAGTACAGAATTAATCTGCCTGCTGACATTTCATGTTCAGGGGAAAACTTATGAGTTTTAGTCCTGATTTGTGTCATAATCCCCTCCCTCTTCATGGTCCCACTGGATCAAAAGTTCTTGGTTTGAAAGCAGTGTGTTTAAACTCTGAATACAGAGGCTGCTTCTCATTCCTTCTAGTCAAGCACAGCATTTTCTGGCTCTGCTGCACAGCTGGGCTAAGGCTAACCTATGGTACCCCTTTCCTACTGAACCCAGGGCCAGGCTGGGAAACAAGAGAGAGTTGTCAAACAGCAAACAAGGCTCTGCCTGGTAAAAGTTGGGGTTCAGGTGCACAGCAGTCAGAGTGGGGTGTCTCTGTGGCACAGTCAGCCAGTGTGTTTGCTGTTACCCAAAAGACTTGCAGTCCCAGGGGATGGGGGCCTGGAACCAGGTAACCTTTAATGGTGCTTTCCACCCCAAACCATTCTATGATCTCTTCTATGTTACTACAAAAAATGGGGGATCCTTTCAGGCAAAGGCCAGAGCAAGTTAAAAAGCAAACTGACAGAATAGAATCACTGCCAATTTTGTGGTGAAGTCAGGATGCAGCTCAGGGGAAGAGACACATCATGGATAAAGAATGTGAAATATCTCATAAGATCATCTTGTAAGATGAGAAAGGAAGGGGCACTCCACAGGAGCAGCCTGAGACCAGCAGTGCATGGATGCAGGGTTCTTTCCAGGCACAAAACCAACTACCCTGAAGTGGCTGGAAGCCCAGATCTTTTGTTTTCTTAATGAAGTTTTTTTTGTCATCATCTGGAATTATTTAATCTGCACTTCAAAGGTCTTCCAAGAGACAGCCTACCTAGAGCTGCTGTTCAAAACTTCACCAAATGCAGTTTTCCTGTGACATTCCCCAGATTGGCTTCAGCTGCACCTCACAACCCCTTCTTCTACAGAAATGTATATTCCTAGAAAATTTCTGGGGCTTGCTAATGATACACAAGGATGTTCACAATGAATTGCCAGTATCTAGTCTCTTGTACCTTTAAATCTCCTGCTTTCTTTTGATAATATTTCCCATTATTATGATTGACACCAAAATTCATGAGGGAATTAAAGAGTTAATGGGGTTGAAAGGAGTAGCACTGACTATAAAAAGTTACTGCAATTAATAATGTTTAAGAACTTGAGCTGCAAGAAAAGGATGCAAAAGCTAGCAGAAAAGAACTAAATTAACAGCTTAACGCGTTAGTCTGTTTATGTTGCACACTCTATTTGTGTCAGGATTTAAATACCCAATTGTTTGGCAATCATTTAGCTTTGTAGCAGACTTGCAGACTAACCTGTTGAAGTGGAACAGATCTGCATGAGTGGGATGTCCTACCCTGACTACTTACAACTCCAAGGAAACCCCAAAGCACACAAAACTGGGGAGCATCAAATGCCAAGGAAACTATTTGCTCTGTTGGTGCAGTCTGGTAGTTGGAATTTAAGCAGTGACAAGTGATAAGGCAGGAGCTCTCTGCTGCCTCTGTGATTAGCTTAATTACAAACAGAAGTCCCCTGTTCTCCTTGTGTATGGGTCTATTAATACTAACTATGTGCTCATGCCATCTGCCAAGGAGCCATTTCCAGCTTTACAAAGCACAGCAGACAATACTTGCAGGTGCTTGGAAATGTGTTTATTTGGCCATTAAATCCACAAGACTTAAACGCTGCCCAACAATATTTGCATTTGCAGGTACTCCTGCAAGATAGTGTCTTCTGAACTAATATCAGACATGAAGAGTTCCAGACTCTGATGGAAATCAAGAGAGGTATTCATCTATTGCTTCCATTTTGCTTCTTAGGCTGTGCTTCTGCGTCTGGCTCGCAAATATTCTTGGATTCAGAACTGTAAGGGATGCCACATTCCCAGCAGAGGCGAGTCACGAGATCCAAGGTTAGTTTCAAATGCCATATTGCAAAGAAGTTTCAAGAATGAGTGTTTCTACTTAGTCTGAATATAGTAAAGCCAAACAAAACACATTGTTTTCCTTTGATAAAATGTGACATGCTTTGCTTGCAGTGTCATTCAGACTCTCTAAAGAGATTGTTACTAGTCTGTATTCAACCCAGGACTGAGGCATAAAATGGTTACCAGATCAAAGCCTATTTTAATAAAACTCTTCTGTAAGGAGCAGCCTGAGAAGATATTCAGCCATTTCACATTACATGTTGTACAAACTAACCATGCAGAGAGATGAGAGACATTTCCCCTGTGGACTTCAATGATCCTATCAAGATTTATAAAATGGAAACAACTTAGGTGTCTGAAGCTTATGTCTGATAGACATGTGTTGTTACATCCTTCTTACCTGTCAAATTTATGCAGGATTTGTATTTTCTGACAACTTGATATATTTATGTGGTTTGGCATTGGTAATTAGACCAACCTGAAAGTTTTTCACTTATGTGTATGGTAGGTTATCCAGTGTTAGGACCCTACTGATTTTATCATTTAAGGAAAATAGTAAACTAGAAAAAATGGTGTACTCAGTATCTGAAATTGCCCTGCTGAAGAAATACTACTGGCTTCTTCCCAGAAGGGGGAAAAGTAACATGGTGAGCCATTCTCAGAAGAGATCAGGTTAAAGATTAAGCTCCTACTAAGAGCACAGTTCCTAAACTTTAAATAGGACAAATTTGAAATCTGGAGCTTTTAAAGGCTCAGGGGAATGAAGTTGGTTGACTGTAAAACTCTTCAGCACAAGAGATGAGAGTTTCTGGGACTGAGGAGATATTCAACCAAGATCACCAAGGCTCTCCCCACAAATTTTGTCATGTTTTCATCTCTGCTACCACATGTCCTCCTCTTCTTCACTACCATTGGGGCATATTTTTGTACCACTGTGAAGAACTGACCCCTCTTTAGGGCAGCAGTTGCTGATCATATTTGAGCATACTTGCCCCTCCTGAAGCAGTTCTTTTCCTAGAGGGGTTCTGGTAACAGGATTGCTTTCCTTTGGTCCTTTTAAAACACTTTTTGGCATGACCATAATATAAATAGCACAGGGCAGCCCTGCTGCTGGCACTGGGCACTGCTCCCAGAACAGGTCTGTGCCTTAATCCTGCCTGTCCTGCGACTGCGCGCTGGGGCTGTGCTCCAGCTCACTGGGACAAACACAACGTGAAACTGTTCTGAGACCCAATTAAATAATAATGATAAATGTTTTCCCTGACAGCTTTCCTAGAACATTCCTGGTTTTGGGATCCTTTCCCTGCAGTTCAGGTTTTGCATTCTCATCTCCCCACTCCTGAACCCTGCTGCCAGCACCCTTTCCTGTCATCTGACTTCCCCAAAGGCAGAAGACAAGTCACTGCTTCTTCCTTACAGTCAGTGAAGTGTGTTTTCAAACCCCTTGATAACAGCACCTTGCTTGATGCTCTTTCCTCACCTTTCCTGCAGGCAGACTAAACCCCAGGTTCTCTTGTTGCCCTGAGAGCACCCGTTGCTCTGCCAGAGTTCAGTCTTCAGATTCACTGCTGCTAGAGATAGATGTAGTGGAGACTGTCAGCAGGGAGGAAGGATCTGCAGGATCCATGTGGCAGAAGCCATACAGGGAATTGCACACATCCCCTCACAGTGGGCAATCATCTATCAGTGACAAATCAAGCCCCCCTGAAACTGCACGGATTTCACATTAGCAGTCATAGCTTTGCTCAGAGGAGTTGGGCCAAAACACTGACTTACATAGACACTCATGTACCTGTATCTGTAGTAAAATAAATAGTATACGTAAAGGCGCTGAAACGCTCGGATCTCCCTTAAACTTCACCCAGCACCACCACTTGTGCCATCATGACAGAGTTGTTTTTTGGATCCCCAGTGACTCGGAGCAATGCTGTCAACATGCTCCCACTGGGACTCTGCATCAGCTGCAGTTCTCCCTCCCATGCTTCATGCCAACATCTGCCCAGCCCAACTCGGTCTGACACAACCAGTTGCAGTTTTTAACATGATATAGTATCACTCTCCAGAGCTGCCTGAGGGAAAAATGCATTCCACTCACCTAATTGCATTAGTCTAATGTTTCTCCCTCTTTTGGAATTAAGCTATTTAAAAAATTATACTTGACTGTATTAAGGTTTCAATGTCACAAGGCTTAAGGGAAAAAGGATCAGGATAAAAGCTGTTCTAAGGTAAATTTAAATTAAATGTTTCAGCCAAAGTTTTAGTGATTTTGAAAGCCCCAAAATTTGTTTTTCAATTATTAAATGTCCGTGTTTGGGTAGGATGGAGGTTTTTTTTCTTCTTAGTAGCTGGTAGTATGCTCTGTTTTTTTTGATTTATTATGAGAATAATGTTGATAACACACGGATGTGTTGGCTGTTCCTAACTAGTGCTTACCCTAAGCCAAGGTCTTTTCAGTGTCTCTTACTCTGCAAGTGAGGAGCCACACAAGAATCCAGGAGGGTGCACAGTGAGGACAGCATATTTAATAACAGTGGTATGTTATTATTACTATATTTTGTTTCAAACCTTAAATTGTTCTTAACCGATGAAGCTTCCTTTTTCTTTCCAATCTACTGTGGGGGCGGGGAGCGAGCTGCTCCATGGTACTTAATTGCCTGCTGGGGTTAAACCACAACAATAAATTATGTGGTTATCCATTTGGGAGGGTGGGTGTGGTGTGGTGGAGGGGATATAATTTGTTTTTTAACTCCTCCAAATGTTTCACTGGTGTTTGGAAGAATGTTCAAAAATAATACAGAAAAATGCCAGATAGCCGGAAGAGACAATGATAAGTAGTTGAGAATACTTGGACTTGTAAGAGCTGAAAGAAAGCTGATTTGAGAGTTCTACCATCAGAGAAGGGCCTTAGATTTAGGACATCAGACTAAAACTAATAGAGGCTATTACAAACAAAATCATAAAGCTGAAATAACTACCCCAGCCCAAGACTACCAGTCAGCATCATCAATGCATAGGTTATTTCCAATGCACTTTAGACAGACTTTATATCCTCCCAAGTGAGTGATGCCTGCTGTCCTTGTGGACAGGAAGCTTCTCCTGCCTGAGAAGCAATAGCAATTACACAAGAGACCCTTTTGCTTCTCAGAGGAAGGGGCATGCTATAGGAGGACTTAACCTTCAAGAATTACAGAATCACAAAATCACTGGATGGGCAAGGTTGGAAAACCACCACAGGAGGTCAAGCTGGTCCAACCTTCCTGCTCAAGCAGCGTCATCCTAAAGCACGTGGCACAGGATTCCATCCAGTTCCTGAGTCAGTCTCTCCAGTGAGGGAGACTCCACCACCTCTCTGAGCAATCTGTCCCAGTGCTCGGTCACTGCACAGTAAAGGAATTCCTTCCACATTCAGGTGGAACTTCCTGTGCCTCAGTTTCTGTCCATTGCCTCTTGTCCTATTGCCTGGCACCACCAAGAAGAGCCTGATTCCATCCTCTTGGCACTCTCATCAGATACTTACAGGCACTGAGGAGGTCCTGTCTCAGTCATCTCTTCTCAAGGCTGAACAGGCCCAGCTCCCTCAGCCTGACCTCATCAGAAATGCTCCAGCCCCTTAACCATCTTCATAGCCCTCTGCTGGACCAACTCCAGGAGCTCCAGGTACCCAAATAGGTATCTGGTAAGTGGCCAAATGCCAAAAGTTTTAAATAAGCAGAAGACACCACCAAATGACCAAACCTGACCACCAGGTGGTCTGATACAGCCTGACAGGACAATTGGCCAGCTTATACCATCCTCCCTCCCGTGGCACATCCCACAAAGTGAGGTTATAGAAAAATATCCATGACATTTTCCTGTCTTTGAAATATCTCCATAAGGCATAGGTGTCTCATACACACCAAGCCTGCAAGACATTAACTGCCCCACCTGCTGCTGTCCCTGACCCCTTCCTCTCTTAATAAGCTGATCTTTACTCTTTAGGAAACTGAAGAATCTCATGGATTTTGCAGGCTCAGTTTGAGACAGACTGAAAGAAACCACACTCACCCTCAGGAAAAGTCAAATTCATCAATTGCTAATAAGTTTTTAAGCCCTTGGCCGAATCTAAATAGATTAGACAGCATCTCAGTCAACTTCCCTGCTAGGGACAGTATGAAACTTCATTATTGCAGCAGTAGTACCATAAATCTTAAGTGTTTTTGAAAAATTTCCTGTAACTCAAACCTTCACCCACAGGATAAGGCAGTAGGTGAGATAAGGGGTCATAACCCTCCTGTCCTCCACTTTGGGGGTGATTTTCACTGCAAGGGCTTCACTACCAAGAAGCCATTCAATCTCAGCAGTTGTTGCTGACAAACCCTGTGTGAGACGAAGACAGTTTGTGCTCTTTGTATTTTCCCACTCATTGGGTAAAGGTCCACCCCACACACCCAGTTGTGTGAGTAAAGACATAAACAAGGATTAAAGCAGAGGTCCCTGTACCTCAGAGAAAAGACACAGAGTGAGTGTGTGTGTACACCGAGGATTTGGAGAGCATTCAGCTCATGACCTGGGCATCCTGACATGACAGTGTGTGCAGTTGCTCATACAGCTGGTGAATAATAAATACCTCAACATGCCCTTGAGATGATACTTCTAAATTGTAAATACTTAGCTCTTCACTGGAGCAGTCAGAAGCCTGACTAGATTCACCCTGCAAGAGTGTTCCTGTAGAAGTCTTCACGTGGTTCATTTGACTCTTAAAAGAAATTGTCTTTTGAAGAGCAAGTGGAACTTACCAAAATAACCTTTGAGCTGCACGAGGCTTTGTTTGAAATGCTATTCTGCTATTCCACTTCTCAAATGTCATCTGAGTCTCAGTGTTTACCTTCTCTTAAAACATATCAAAATTGTCACAGTATTTCTTGTAAAAAGTTTTCAGCTTCTTTACAGCTTTAGATTTCTTGCTATGTTAAGTTATGAGCTATGAGTTATTAGCCTCAATTCATTTGCTACACAGTTTGGAGCCACAGATAAAAAGCAACTATCCCTTCGGGAAGCAAGTACAAAAATGACTATAACTCGCTCACCACAGAAAGCACCAGAGGGTTGTTCGTTTGAATTATCAGAAGAAACTGTTTAAAATTAAACAGTGGTAGCAATTGGTGGGGGGGGCCTGTTCTTTTTTTTTTTTTTTTTTTTTTTTTTGCACAACCTCACGTGTGCCACTACTGTAAGGAGAGCTTGTAGCTTCAGGTAGTGTTTATATCTGCCCACAGTGCTGCATCCTTCCTCGCAGGAGCTGTCACCCTTGGTCAGGGGATGCAGCATGCTGAATCATCATGCTTTTAAGTGCTTTCCCTGGAACTGGATTTATTTATCACAAAGCTTTCCTACCATGCAGCACACTGAAGGAAAGCTCCGTTAACAGAAGCTGTTTTGGATGCCCACAGCTCAGCAGGGACATGCAAACTGGTAATACACCGAAGGATTTAAAATTCACAAACACAGCGCACCACAGAGCCAGCCAACAACTCTTCTGCTTCCCAGCTATTCACAGCAACAAAACAAACACACAAACACGCTTCTCCGTCCTTCAGCCTACTAATTACTCTCTAAGTGATGCAACTCAACATAATACTCCTGGGATTTTTCCGGCTTCACTGCCACAGGATAGCGGACTCGGTTCGAGTCCGGAGATTGTTTGAGCACCGTCGTAGCGCTGAAATTTCACTTCCTTTTTTTTTTAAGAGCAGAAGGTAATAAGTTCTACTTTTCTTTCCCAAAGTACTTTCGGCCTCACAGGCAGTGGGTGAATCAGAGGGCCGGCCATCACCGCCCTCCGCCTCGAGCTGCCCCCGGGTGAAGGGATCGCACCCGTCCGATCCCATTCCATCCCGTCCCGTCCCGTCCCGTCCCCCGCGGGGCGAGGCGCTCGCCCGGGGCTCCCAGAGCCGCCCCCGCCCCGCCAGAGCCCCCGGGCACGGGGCCGCTCCCGGTGCCAGCGTGGCACAGCCCCGACTCTCGCCTCACCTGCTCCACTCCCCGCTGGCAGCAGCCGCCTCTTTTCCTTTCTCCCGCCCGCCCCGCTGACAGCCCGGCTTTGTCCGCCCGCCCCTCTCCGCTCCGCCCCCGCGGGAGGTGCCGTGGGAGCCGCTCCGGGCACGGCGCCGGAGCCCGGCACAGGGGACAGTGCCCAGCCCTGCCCATGACAGCATCCCTCCCGCCCGGGCGCTGCGGACCCAGAGCACCAACCCGCGCCTGGATGCCGTAGTTATTATTATTGTTATTATTATTATTATTATTATTATTATTATTATTATTCTTAATTTATTTATTTATTTATTTCCATTATTTCCATTATTATTATTACTGTGTTGTTGGTTTTCTTTTCTTTTCTTTTCTTTTCTTTTCTTTTCTTTTCTTTTCTTTTCTTTTCTTTTCTTTTCTTTTCTTTTCTTTTCTTTTCTTTTCTTTTCTCCCTCTCCCTTCGATGCCACGTTAAGGTGCGGCGGTTCCCAGAGGAGTGCAGCCCGGCGCCCCGCAGCCCCCGCGGATTCCTCCCAGCCGCCGGTCCTGGAGCGCCCGTCGGACGGCACCGGGGCTGGGAAGCATCTCCAACATCCCCCTCTTGGCCGGCTGAATCCCCCGGCTCGGCTCCGAGGCCGGTCGGACCCGCCGGAGGGGCAGAGCGCAAGAGCCGCCTCTGCAGAAGGAGATGCTGATTTCCACAGGCTCACGGAAATCACTCCCTGCGGCGAAACCGTCCCACCTGCTCTCGAAAACTGAGCTAGCCAGGGAAGCTGTCAGGCCTATCTTTAGTTATTTGCTCCACAGATGGACTGTTAGTCATGTCCTGCCCACATGGAGTCTAGTGCTCTGTGCTGTTAAGCTCTGTGCCATGTAGCCATAAATGCTGAAGGGAGGTGATCTCTGTGTAGGACGGTTTTTTCTATTTTTGTAATGGTAACTTGTCAACTAAGGCTTGGATAAAAAGAGAAATGGTGCAGAGTCTTCCTGTCCTTGTGATGACACCTGATATTTCCCCCAGGAGTTATGTTTTAACATCATTTACATGAAGACAAAATTTAAAATGGGGGGGGGGGGGAAGTCCCTCCCTACTCAAGCTGTTCTGTCATTATGCATGTTGGAGGAAACTCTGAACAGCCATTCTCTTCTGAACAGCTCTGTGTGAAGGAGCAGGGCTGAGATTCAGCTTCTTTTCCAGTCTTTATGGAACCTCTCCTGCTGCAGTGTTTAAGTGACCCCATGCCCCTAGGGATGCTCAGATCCCATACAGAACTGGTAGAGCAGCTCTGCTGTCCCAATCAACTGACAGAAAAAGCAGCCTGGAAATGCCATGAGGGATACCCATGGAGTCTCCAACCCTTCCAATTATTAGAAAAAGAGACCACCCCTTTCTTTAGGAGCAGTTTAGGGCTGAAGTTGAGGTGCAGAGGGGTTCACCACCACCAAGTGGGCTGGAACTCACTGCTCTGAAGGGTGCAGAGTAGGGCTCATGGCAGCTGAATCTTTCATGGCAGAAGAGCAGTGGCAGTGCCCTGCTGCTAGTGAGATGATGCTAAAACTATGAAGCTGGGCCTGGAAGCCAAGTACACTTATGAGGTCACAGACATCCCTGGGGGAGCAGAGGGGAATCCCAAATAAAAGTGTTCTCAGGTAATGCAGAGTGGCTAGCCCCTTAAAAACCTACCGCACAAAACCAAAGGAATTTCCTGGCTTTTTTGGTTTCTTCTAAAAGCATCTGAATTTTGTTCTAATCCTGTTACTTTTGTTTCATAGTGACAAAAAACCTGTTTCTGCACCCACAGAACATTTAGAGGATTTTAGTGCATCTGCAGACTGCATTTAACTGAGTTTGAAGATCAAAAGATATACTATGTTTGTATGGTCTTCTCTGGGACTCTGCACACTGGTGTTTGAGACCTTGGTGGATGATTTTGTCATCAGCATGTGCCTAAGTATTTCAGGAATTGTAATCTTCATTGTGCAGAAGGGAGGCTGCAGAGCAGAGAGACAGAGTCAAGCTAAAAAACATCACCTCACCTCTAAACATATCCAGTCTAAATGCCCACAAGGAGATCTGCTGATGCAGGGGACTTGTGGTCTGGAGATTTAGCTGTGGGTCAGTGCTGACTGGTCCCTCTCTCCTGCTTGAGAGGTGAGAGGTGTATTTGGTCTCACCTATGACCAGGTGCTTCCATGTCTATCATCCCCAGACCATGTGGGCAGTGTGGCTCACCCTGAACTGTGCACACCTGGGACTTTCTAGGCCAAACCAACCTGGTCTGATGGATATCACCTCTCAGAACCTTCAGGTATTGAATGCCCAGAAACAAGAACTTTTAAAAATAGAGAGGCTCATGATGAGGTCCATGTAAGGTCTGGAGATTTATCAGTCCCAGAACATGGAGGCTGTTGTCTGTGTAGACAGCCAACACGTGTTTCCTTCCCTCAGACACTTCCCATGTTTCTGTACCAGCACGAACATAAGAACCATTGCTGCAAAAACAGTCACTTGTTACTGTAGTCCCTCTGCAGTCAATTTTGTTTCCCTTGGCAGAGAAGCCTTGGGATCACACACATTCCCAAGCACTACAGACATCCTGGATGAGGTTAAACAATATGTTTGTGGCCAGTTTGGTTTTGTGCCACGTTCCACCAATGGTGCTGGAAGTAGCAGCTGGTGCTGGAGTGGGCTGACAAACTATCTTTACCTACTAAAACAGTTTTAAAAATGAACATATTTCTCATCTCTAAAACTGGATGTTTGATGGCTATCCCTTAAGAAAACCTGCTTTGCAGCAAGTGAAAAAACAGGAGGTGATTCCCAGTTGACAAAGTAAAGGTCAAAGCAACACACTTGGGTCCTAGCTTTCCTTCAAACACAGCAAGAGAAGCACCTACAGATAAAACTGTGACCTGGTCAGAGTCTCAGGGAAGTGCATCCATCTCCAACTGCACTCTGCTTCCAGGAAGAAATGATGACTTTTAATTTTTTAAGAGCTCTTTACACTCGATCTCTAATCGCTGATTTGAGAGACGCAGTTAGGTTACAGGACTTAATCTCAGTAGAATTTATTACCAAAGGCTTTTTCCTGAATTCCTTTGACCCTGCAACCTCCTTGATGCCAGCCCAGTGCAGGGTTATAGCTGAGGAGGGAATATGGCCCTTTCGCTTTTGTTCTTCATAGCTGTAATCAATTCTCTGCATCATCTTCATCAGTGAGTGCAGTTAAAGGAAGAATAAAAGGGACATCAGTTTCTCTAATGCAGAACTGATTTAGATGCTCTTCTGTCAGTGTTTGGATCTGACCCATTACACAAATCCACAGTACAAGCCAAGTATGTGGCTGAGTCTTCTAGCAAGGACTTAGACTAAAACATCCATGCAAATAGATCTATCTGAATATAAAACTTAGCACTCTCATTTGCAGGCGCTTCTCTGTTTCTTCATTTACTGCTTCACTATTCCTGGATATTTTATTTACAGTATCCCAAAATACGTCAGGTATTTCCCATTAAAAGAAATGGATAGAGTTGTAATTAATAGATCTTATACTTACCAGCAGCCTTTGTTTACAGAATATATAGAAAACAATTTTGTCTCAGGATTAGTAATAGCACTTCCTAAAAGTCACAATTAGCTTAAATTGTTGTTTTGTAGAAGGTGTTGAAGAAAGTGATTTTTCCCTCATGCAAAATTTTCACTCTACCTGAATACAACCTTTTCAGACTTGTTTTTTTCTCCCTCTTCTCCCCTGACCAACTATCTTCTCAAACCACATTTCCCACAAAATATTTCTTTTGGTCAAACCTTACCGTTTGGTATCCAGAAACATTCAAGAAAATCCTCAGGAAACCATAATCTCTTACTGTTGTTCATTTCTTGGTATTTTTACAGAAGGTCTTTTCTCTGCCAAAGCCTTCAAAAAACAGCCCCTGAATGCATTAGTGGGCTATTAAATAGTTTGGTTGGATACACACAGCCTATTTTACATGGTGTGTGTGGAACAAGAGCAATATATCAGCTGTCACTCTTAATATTTTATAGAAATCATTGGGGTTAAGTCTGAAAAGTCTCACTCAAGGTCGTCACCTTCTGTGCTTTGTTGCTCAAAGGCAGGCTCAAAAAGAGAAATTCCCAGCTTATACAGCATATTATTATTTGCTTCTGTTGCCATCCAAATCCATTATTTTCAGTAGGACCAAGGTAAGACTTTTTGGCACAGTCCTGTGCTCGCTCATCTTGCTAGCATCAGGGAATGGCAGCATTAGCAGTTATTGTCTCAGTCCAGTTCCAGAATTAAAAATGAGGATCTTAGCTGTATCTACATATTTGCCCACTTTACTAGCATCCCTGGAGAGCAATCCCTCTTCTCTAACCTCTCTATGGCCCTGATATCCTCTCTCACTAGAATGAATGAATGAGTTTTAGGAGTGCATTTAATTTAAGGGGTTAGGACCCCTTTATGAGGTCAGAGCCAAGTACAGCCTTTTAAAATGGTTTTCCCCAGGGAGGAGGTTTTTCAAACTGTGAAATAGTCAGATAGTGGTGATAAATTTATTCATTTAAAGGATATTGGCAATATTTAAAAAAAAAAGATGCTACACTCATGTTCTTTACTTCTGCAGTGGTATCTATTAACCAAGTCCTTTTCAGGAAAGCCCTTAAGTATGCACCACGTTATCAGGCCCACATCTGTTTTTCTGACTCGGATGCTTTCTTGAATGTATGCCAAATCCCTACTTTCCAAAGGGGTGCACAAGTCCTTCTTGGCCAGTCTCTTCTGATTCATCTTCGACCTTAAAGTTTCAGGATTTGAGATAGTCTTTCATTAAATGGAAGAAGTTTTTTATCAGTGAGAGCCTGGCTAATCAAGTTGCTGAAATTATGATATTAAATCTCTCTGGGTCTGTGAAGTGTGAAAGGTTTTTGCAAGGCCAGGGACTGCTTCCCTGGTGCCAGGAGGATTTCTGGATTGGATTGTCATTACATAAATCAGGAAAGAAGCAAGCCCCTCAAGATTAATCTGATACTTGTCATCAAGAGCAGAGAAAAATTAGCCAGCAATTGTAGTGAACTGGCAGGAGGTTGTTCAGAAGGTGGTTATAGTGTAAAAAGAAGCCCCACTGTGGATGGGGACAGTCCCCAGCTGCCCAGACCTACCAGATGATAACCAGGGGGAAATACATTGAGAATGTGAAGAGCAGTGAGGCTGAAGATCTCCTTTCCTTGGAAACTTCACCTACCCAGAGATGGGACCACAGTGTTGTCTGTGGGACAGAAGCAGATGGATGAGCAGACACTGTCTGTGGCACTTAGCAGAGGAGACAGATCGTACCTAACCAAGTGTGAAGCTGGTCCCTGTACCCCTACGGCTCCGTGGGAAGTGCTGCTCCTGAATAGCCTCAGGGAAAGCAGCAAAAGTCTGACAAGTCATTCTATGACTCTGTAATTCTGTAGAAACGGTTGCTAACGGCAATTTGCCATAATACAAGATCTCCTCTCCCTCTCCAGGTGCCCCCAAACTGTGCAGAATTCAGGGAATCTTCTGTTTTGAAGGGCCAGACTTACCGTGATTATAACTGGAAGAAATTCTGCTCCCTGAGGGAATAATTAGGCAGCTGAGTTGAAACTCAGTGTTGAATCACACTTTCCCATTACAGTGGTTTTCTTTTGGAACTCAGAGGGTAATTCCTCTTTGGAAACATTGTGCATGTCTCACAGTAACAGATGCTGGAGGGAGCCATGTTGTTCTTTCCATGAAGGTCAGGAGCACAAGCAATTAAATGAGGGGTAAAGTGAGGAACCGTCTCATCTGAAAAACCCACGGTTTTTTTCTTCCTGTAAAGCTGAGGTCACTTTGGGTGATCACAGCAGCAAGATGCCCTGCCATAACCAGATGCAATGCTATGCACTTCCTTAGTGGCATGGGTTAAAATGATTTAGTTTATGGCATCTGACACTGGGTTTTTTTCCTAAATAAGGAAGCATGAGTAATCAGAAATCTCCTGTTTTAGTATTACCATAGAAACAAGCCGTGCAAGAAGTAAATGAACTGTGTGTACAGAGCTGGATCAGGTCTTATTGAATCTGTAGGAATAAAAATAACAATGGTGGAAGAGTCCAGGGGTCTGAATATCCCAGTCAGCAGAGCACTGAAAGCCCCTAACACTGTTCACGCTGCCACCATGTGTTTCTTTGTTCTCGATTAAATTAATTCTGTGCACTATCCATGTGCACACATTTGGCTGTGTCTCATAGTGGTGACTAACAGTAAGAGAACAAAAATGAACATGTTTTCCCTGTCAGGCTTTAGATTTTCTATGAGTGGTTCACAAATTATTTTGCCGTATAAAATATGAGATTTTATTAAATATTACTTTTGAAAAGATATATCCAAAGCAGTAACTGTTAATCCATTACAGTGGCTAATAGGGAAACTAATGGCAAGTGACTAAACCTTTTCCCACGGGACTGAACAATTTGCATAAGCAATGCCTACCTCCACAAGTCTCTTTCTCTCCCACAAAGACAGTAAATTTTTAAGTTAAATGTCATAGGAGAGAAACGCTCCTAAAAGGAAATAACAGACTCATGAGTGAATACCAGCATTGTTGAACTTAAAAAGGTTGCTGGTTGTCACTTACATAAAGATATCTATATTTATACCATCCTAATAGCACAAGAAATAAGTGAACTAGAGGTCTGTATCATGACTGCTGATCAGAGTTACAGCCTCAGAGTTTCATTGAAAATCCAGGCATGCTGTTTCTGTAGAATGGAAACGATGCCAGTGACCATATTTAAACAGGTAATAGAGATTTCTGAGGAAAGATGGATTAGTATGAGGTGGTAAAAGCAGCTCAGTTTATACAGGATGTAATGGAGTCCTTTTGAAATGCTGTCATAAATGCAGAAAAACACAAGTCTGGAGAGTTACAAAGGGCAGACTCCCGCAGTTCTGGCCTTGCAGTGCCCTGCTGATGCTAAAAGAGCAGCTTTCCCTCTCAGTCATGATAAGAAAATGCATCCTGTATCCTTGTCCTACACCATTGCCCCCTTGCTCTCCTGCACCACATGCATGTCGCTGTCAGTAACTCCAGCAACAACATATTTAAATTGTCAGGGACTGTATTTTGCAATGAGCTGAATATTTTGGCAGCTGTTTAGCAAAGGGTATTATCCTTGGCATGGCTTTGGCTCTGCTTACAGGAGCAGGCAGTGGCTTTGCAGAGGGAAGTGCCGATGATCTAAGGGCCACCTGTGTGCCAGGGAGGGGACATCCTGGACAGGATCTGGGCTGGTGCTGTGGATTGAAGACTTTAACACCTGAAGTTTGTTAAATGCATTTCTGTTTGTAAATGCATGGTATTATCTGGTCAATTTTTTTACAAAATAAATCCATTTTGTGGCTTCTGCAGCTGCTGCACAGTGGAGAAAACAGCCCTGTGAGTCCCTTTAAAAAACACTCCTGATGTGAAGCAAAATCTTGATGTCAACACGACTTTTAGTGACTGGGCTTGGAGTTTCCAATTTCCATAGACAGCAACAGGTGTGCAGAACTTTCCAAGCGAGCCAAGGAGTTCACCATGCTCCACACCTATGGAGTTTCAATAAGATCTCAGTTCCCAGAACTTAATTCTCAAAGTTATACTCAAGCTTACTTCAAAAATGATTAGTTGTTCAAAGTCCTGGAATCAAAAGAGACACCTAAATCCAACTCCAGAATTTTGTTAGTATTTGGCTTGGAGAATATATTGGCCTTTATTCTGAAACAGCTTTCAATTTTTGATGATGATAAGGAAAGTCAGATCAGTCTTGTCACTTAAAACCACTATTCTGGTTTTAATTATTTATTTGGAGACAAAGAAATATAGCTCTTCATGGTATTACTTGTTAAGCTGAAAATTTGACAGCAAACATCACTGTAATAGACACCAACTATACATTGTAGACTCAAACTAGGTGGGAATAAATAAATAAAGACCATAGCAAACATTTTTTAATTATTGGGATGTGTTGATTTTGATTTGTAACAAAGGACATTTTCTGTATTGAAGAGGATAGTGGTCTGGGAGCAAAGCCAGGAGTGAGGGGAGGAAGAAAGAAGAGAACTACACAGATATTTTTGTTACAAATTGTCCAAAAAGAAGCTTCTTGTAATGGTTTAGTAAACAAAGAGTACTCACAATTCACTGCACTACAGATGCCCTGATACTAATGAGATTCCGTGGAAAGATACACAATAACAATAGTTATTGCTTCAACTACTCCATGTGCTTTGGGGGAAGTAAATAGAAAAAATAATTGCAACTAAAACCCTCTCCAGTACTCTTCCCTTATCAAAACTATTATGTTTTAAAAATTAGCTGTCCACAAAAGTAAGCTTCTCTCAACTTCATCAGTAGCAGAGTAAATTTTGTACGGAGATAAGCTTTGCCATGGCCTGAGTTGCTGTTTGGGCTGGAGCAGGCTCTCTGTCCTTTGCACACACACGATTGTGCTCCCTCTGCCCTGCAGCACTCCCAGGGTTCCGAAGAGAGAGCAGCCCGAGGGAGAAGTGAGGGTCAGGCACAGTCCATCGCTGCTGCTCCATGCACCTCGGGATGAGGAGGGGGCGCTGGCACAGCAGCAGGACCCTGAGCAAATGTGGGCTGGCCTTCCATTGCGGGAGGGGGTCCCAGCTCAGAAGGCCCCATGTCCCAAGGACTGTCACTTGTCACAAGCCTTGCCAGCTCCCTGGCTCGCTGCCTCTGTGATCCAGCCGGGACGAAGGGGAGCAATCTGAGCTTGCATCACATCGCATTCTGCAGCGCCGAGCCCTGGGTCTCCCTCTTCTCCATCCATCCATCCATCCATCCATCCATCCCACAAAAACTGAGGAGAACTGAAAAGCAGCTGCAGGGGAGTTGGCACCTGAGCCAACATGAGGCGATGAGGAACAAGAAGGAAACGCTGTGTGCAATTCCAGGGCTTTGCAGCTTGCTCTCCACAGGGAGCACGACTGGCACAGTAACCCGAGGACTGATTACTACTCCTGGATACATGCAACATAACTCAGAGAGTGTCTGTCCTCAGTCAGGGGTTACTAAGAACCTCAGGATAACATCTGCAGGCATTTCACCTTGAGACACCTGTTCAAGTACTTCTGCATGACTTTCTCCAGTGTAGCTTCAATGCCCTCCTCTCTGTGGTGCCTGACTTTGCCACCCCCTGTACAGAACAAACACTTCTGTGCAGTGATGGGTCTCTAGTCTGACTTAAATCAGTCACATAATCAGTTCCACCAAAACACTCAAAGTCCTTTTCAGTAACTGGAGCTATTCCATGGTAAATTTCAGTTTTTGGCATGAGAGAACTTCAGCTGCAGAAATACGCTGAAAAGTTGTTCAAAACAAAACAACCAAGAAAAAAAAAATCTGTATTTTTCCTAGTTCTTACATTTGAATTGAAAAAATCTATGCCAATGTAGAACCAGAAATAATTCAAGTAGAAGCTTGAAAATTTTACCAGTATTTGAGGAGCTGAAGGTACAAATTGAGCCTGAAACCCCAGCTGGGCCACATCATGGCCTAAACTGACATGTCAGACTGGAGTGTGTAACATTTCCATCATTTCCATAAGACCTGAATTTTCTGAAACAGGTGTAATGCCTGGTCTAGGGGAAAGTGTACCTGCCTATGGCAGGGGTGACTGAAACTAGATGGTCTTTAGGTATTTGGAACTAGAAGGTCCCTTCCAGCTCAAACCATCCTTTGATTTTATTGTGCACAACATTCTTATGCTACTTATCATTATGCCATAACATATATATATTCATAGTGCATCTGGATCTAGTTTCTCTGTCCCACTCTCTGTTAAAAATATATAATGACAGAAGAAAAACTACACAAAGAAGCAACCAGCCAGACCAAAAATGTGGCACTACTTCTGTTCAAGGAGTGACAAATAGACTCTTTACATCCAGGAGAAAGGGCAAGTGAGGGAATATGATAAAGACTCCTATTAAGTTCTGAGCAGACCTGAAAAAGTAATGTGGGAGTAATTGTTTGCTTTTTCCCCAGAATAAGGGAATTTGGGGTAAAACACACAGATTTAGGTGGCAAAATGGGAAGAGATGCAAGAACAAATGTGTTCTTTGCACAACAGGTTTCTAGGCTGTGGATTCCAATGCCACGGGGTGTTATGGATCTAAAAGGCCTAAAAGGGTTAAAATTGATTGAAAGAAAAATCCACAGGGTCAGTGGAACACCAAGATGCCATCTCTGCAACTGCAGTCAAAAAAGTCTGGTAACTATATTAAGAGAATGTTTCTATATTACTGCCTATTTTTATGTTCTACCCAAAGTAGGTAATGTTTGTTGCTGCCAGAGGCAGGATCCTGAACTAACTGGACCTTGAATCTGATCCAGTGTATCTGTTCTTGTGATCTTACATTAATTTTCAGCAAGAGAAAAAAGGGGGGCTATTTTAGTACTCAGGGTTTTAAAACTTTGAATTCTCTATGTTCAGTTCCCAGAGCAAAGTGAAAAGAACTTAAATCTTATGGATAACAAATAAATACAATGATTTTTCAGAGATCTGGGATTCATGAGTAACGGGGCTATAATGCATAGTAAATCAGAACTTCAGTATGCCAAAGGAATCCAAAATAGAGCATTGACAATAAACATATTCACAGCTGTTTTCTGATAATTTTGAAGGACACAATGGATTGCACCATTGTTTTGGTGCAATTTCTGATTTTCAGATAAGACTCCGGTAGCAGCATAAAACAGAAGTCCTTTCTCCACACATTTTTTTTTTTTCAAAAATACCATGAATCAACTGAAGATTCTTGGCAGTTTGTTACAAATTGTTCAGGACCTACCTCTGCTAAGCGCCACATTTCTGGTTTTGTATTATCAAGTTAACTTCAAATGACTCTGATTAAAAAATTCTAATTAAAAGATTAAGAATGTGGTTTGTTCTACTGCAATTTTGAATCCAAGAGGGAATTACTTGGATCACGATGTTGTTAATTTGAGCCACAGTATGGTACTGTATATACTTTTATTTTCCCCCTCCTCTTTCATTTGAAGTTCTGATTAATAAGTCACATGCACAGGGGTCAGAAAAGGGAGAGAGATTTAAAAAAATATTATTGCTTGATATTATCACACTGTACAGGATCCACACTTAACCATCTCTTTGATTATTTCCCCTGGCCAGAATGAGATATGGTCTACAGTCATGGCTCATTCCTCATAACCAGTGAGGCAGAAGTGCAATGTAATGAAAATTGATCTATAGAACATACTCAATTAGGCAAATATGAGCAAAGAAATTACTTCTGAAGAAACTGAAAATAAAGAGCATGTACCAGCCAGCACAAGCAGACAGAGAGATGGACAGACACACAGACTGACATAATTTTTTGCTCCAGAAAATCAGGTGGGGTAAGCACTGGATCCATTCAACAAGTGAAGGGTTCATTGCTTCATCTACCTCAAAATCTCACTACAGAGATCAGACTACAGAAACAGAAAAATAAGAATTCCTCCTTTATGTTAGTAGTCTATCACTAATTATCAGAAGACGACATTCTGGAAAAATTAAGAGTGGCATCCCTGCTAAAGAAGCCCTCATAGCAAAACACATCTTCAGTTCTTTCTTCCATGTTTTTCACTTGTAACATGGCTAGTAGAGTGCTAGAATTCTGTGAGAATTAATTTAATTCAGGGAGTGCTATGGTTTCCTTGGGTTTGTAACTGCATAAAAATATGCTGGGGAAATAAATGCATTCCTTCTTATCTGAAACGTGGATCTCTTACGTGGTCACTTGTATGCTCTCAGCAAAGTAATAACAAATGATTTCCCCATCTGGGCAGGCTCACTGGTCTAGTATGGAAGAAAAATAACTTCTGTTGTTTAGATGAGCAATGAGGGAACACGAATCAAATCAGGGTAAGCAAACATGCCAGACTAAAGCCATACAGCATTCAAGAGCATGCCTAGACTTAGATCTGTTCATATAAAACATTTATGGGCTACTTTAAGAAGGGAAACCATAACGAATTGAGTCTAGTTGTTGAGAAATCATGGAGAGAAAAGGGGTCAAATGTTTACCATAAATTTTTCATTACAAGTAGCACAAGGAATTACTATGCAATATTTTATAAGGAAAATATTTGCTCCCTTTGAGACTGCTAAGCCATCTCCAGGGATTTTAATTTTCCATGCTACTCCCTATTTCAGCACCTACATATGCTTGCAGATTCTTTGCTGTGATTTGGTATCTCTGACTATTTCCCTGACAGACTTCTAATTGAAAGCAGTGTGACAAACGTAGGAAGCCGTGTCTCCACAGCCCCACTCCTGCTGCTGCTGCTGCTGCAGAAAGGCAGCCTTGTCTGCACTCCCATTTCTGTGCTGTCCCTGAGCCACACCGTGCCCTGGCAGGAGTCGTGACTCAGAAGCAGCCAGAAGTGTCTCTGCACTGCAGTGCCTGTAGCTGTTTCTCCTTGGCTCTGTGTGCCCATGGCTCCACCAGCCTTGGCACTGGAGCTGCTGAGCCCAAGTGGCACACAGCAATGGGGAAAGCAAAGCAATTCCACCTCCACCCCTTCCTGTGACTTGCAGGAATACACTTGCTCATTTTGCCTTTTTTTGTACCAAAATTCAGAAGATTTCTTGCTTCCTGATCCCAAAAGTGATGCCAAAAGAGCAGAAAAGCAGCACACAGCAAAATGTGTGAACAGATACTGCAGGATGGGAAGCCTCTAGAAACGAGTAGGCGGGTACAGCTCCTGAAGGAAGCTGCTCCTTCTTTGTGCCAGGGTGAATTTGGTCTGAAGATCTCCCCCTTGGGCTGATCCTTCCCTTTGCTTTCATGCTCCTGCACAACAAATATCATCTAGAAGCCAAAGGATTAAAGGCAGACTTATTATCTTCATTTTTGAGTTGTGTTTTTCCCCCTCCTTCCAAGGAACAGGAGAGCCTGTTAACAAGACACAGCACACTGGCTTGTCCATAGATGTGCCTATGGCTCTGGAATGGTCCCATGTATCACCTTGCAGCCACTCTGCAGCTACAAGACCAGGCACCCTGTGATTTACGTTTTTGGGCAGCAAGATGTCAGTTCCTCTTGATATACGATTCGGTGGGAGAGAGTAAAGAGCTAAAAATACCGCAGTGGAAGAAATCCACTGAAAAACAGGCATAAAACAGTACACATTTTCAGCCCCAGGATGCTGCAGGAGCATCCAAAGGCATGTTTTTTAAACCAAATCATTTTAAACCACAGCAATTTGTGCTAATGCGACACCTGACTGCACACAGCTAATGAAATCTGTTTGGCACTTCTGCCAGCTCCTTGCCTTTGAGGTGAGAGATGCTTGTTGTTTTCTGTTCCACATGCCCACAGGTCTTGAGCTAACATTTCTAGAAGCCAGTGGGAGATTCTCCTCTGCCTTCACTCAACCAGGTCCAGAGAGACCCTGGGGCTGATGTCACCTCATGGCGTTTGGCCTTTGCAAACACATGGATATCTGTCAGGTTGTAACTGCTTTTTGCTGAAACAGCAGTGGCTGAAAGTATGCCAGTGTATTAATACACTGTATTATTTACAGACTTGCATGCTGGGCCAAGGTAAATGCTCAGCAACCGAGTCACCTCAGTCTGAACTTTTCTCTATTGCTTCAAAATGTCACTTTATGTTCTCACGGTATCTGCCACTACTGCTGTGTTTATTCAGTTTGCTGTGTGCTTCAGATTAAACTACAGTTCTGAGTTTTCACAGTCAACACAGCCTCACTGATGAATGGGAGATCCCATGCCCAGTGTTACTCATTCTCAGAAGAATGACTAGAGGAGTGCTCCAAGGCCAAAGGAGGCCATGCCAGGCCTATTTCTGATTTGCTTTTATTCTGAGCACTTCCATTGACTCTCTTACACTTGCAGAGCCATTGTTGTCTGGGAATTTTGCATGGACTATAAATAAAAGCAGCAGAACCATCCCTAGCTGCTGAAGGAAAGATGCTCTAGGTTACATCTTAGCATGTGACTGTATTCAGAGAACTGTGAACTCTCCTTTGCTGCTGACAGCAGCTGGACACTGTCTGGCTTTCTCATCAAAATCTCCCAAATTCACATTTCAATTGCGAATTAAAAGTTGTGACTTAACCCCAAATTTCATTCAGTCTTAGTTCAACCTGAGTACCTTGTGTTTATGGGGATGTTTTATGTTACCTACCATTTTTTATCTGAGAATCTTCTCTAAATGACCCTGCTAGACAAGTATAGCTGCATTTATGTGGCAGAATGCAGAATCACTTCTAAAAGTGTGAAAACAGAGGTCACAGTAATGATGTGCAAAAATCACGTAGGCTTTGAGCTTGTTTTTAAAACTTAGTTTAAGCACTATGGCATAAAGCGTAGGACAGTTGACAAAAGGAAAAGGAATAAGATTAAAAGAGGGAAGGAGGAAAGGAAAGATGTCAGAGGCCCTTTAGATAATACATTGCACTATTTATGCTTGAATTAGGTTGTAAAAAGAGAAAATGAAGTGAAATGCCATGGGCAGTTGATGCACATGGAGATTTGGTGACAAACCCAGAGACACTCAGGAAACCTGGAACAAACAGGAATAACCCTTGCCTGTCCAAATGGTTTTAACTTTTGCTTGATACATCTTTTCAGTCCTTTGGGGGTATGACTGTGGATCAGTATCGCCAGGGATGTAGAGTCCATTAGTACGGCTGAGATTCTGAAAACTATCGCAAAATGCCAGTATCTTAGAGGATCTTGGGTAAGTTAGAAGTGGAAGGGAGAGTAAGCAAAGAGGATGAGCTATGTTAATATTTGTGGTTTTTGAGCCTTGGTGTGCTTGCAGACATTTGACAAGCCACAGGTAAATACCTAAGCAGTCCCTGTGTCCTGGGCCATCCCTCCTGCCTAGCTGGGTGCCTGGGTACCCAGTGACCAGCGGCAGAACCAGCTGTGCATCTTGGGGCGACCTGGAAAAGGCCTCATCTTATGCAACTTGCTAGCAAAACTCATTCAGCAGTGCTAAGATTTTCCCCAGGATGATTTCTTCAGGTTTTTCTTGAATGCTGTGCTTTCTCAGGTACGCCTTTCTTCTGCTACACGATTGGGGTGGAAAAGTAAAGTTTTGGCTTAAAAGACTTTCCTTGTCTTGCTTATTTCCATCCCTTGTGTCTGTCAACAAGTAGAAGGAATCCTCTTTTGTACCATGTGACCCAGATAGATTTTTCCTCACTGTTTATATTCTAATGTAGCCCTTGAAAAAAAAACATTCCAAAACCAGCACACTTTTTTGGGGTTGATTTTAAAATACAGAAAAAGACAACGACATTAACAAGATATTTCAGAACAAGATATATATTTGTCTGTCAGCTTCATGTGCCAAAAATTCCATCCTTTTTAAGAAAAGCTTTACACCTCCTACGAGCTCAGAATATTACCAAACCTAGACACAGAGTGAAGCCATCCTCCTCTCACATCCCTGTCCTCAGACAACTTTGTGCTGGTTGTCATCTGCACCTATGCAGAGCAGACCATGCAACAAGTACCAAGGATTAGCTCAGATATAACAAAATTCCTGAAGACTAATCTATACCTGTCTATATCTATAAACCTGTCTATATCTATAATAGATATCCATATATCTATTAATTTAAAGACTTTCTAGCTTCCCCAGAGGCAGTCTCTGGCATGAGAAGTGCTTTTAGTAGGTAACTAAACTTGTAATGAAAACAACAAGAACAAAAAAAAAAACACTCAGAAGAGGAAACCCCCTTTTTAGCTTATGAATTATTAGTGTTTCTTGCATCACTTCAGTGTAAAGTTGTCTGCACTCAGGGTACATGACCTCAAAAATAAAAGAAAGAAGAAACTTCCCAGTCTTGACAAACTCACTTCTCACAAAAGGCAGGACAGAAGGAGTTCTCTTAAAAAAATCCTATTGTTCCTGAACTTTATTCTCACAGATCTGCTTAATTTTTCATCTGGAATACATGTAGAAAGTTAACGCCAGCCCAGCAACAAGGAAAAACTCTGCTTTGTTTCCCCTTCCTCCTTGTTGGAAGCCCCATTTACACACAGTTCAGACTAATGCTGGGGGTTTTTTTGCTAATTTCCCTCCCTAGGGTGGGTAACGATTTCTCAGAGCTAATACATCCTGACAGATGCAGTCATAGCAGTGCTTGCACTCTGCATCTTTGTTGGCCACTGGGGCCATGATTTGGAAAGCTGATCTCTTAATCATTTTATCTGATGGATGTCGCCTGCTATAAATTGACAGTTGTTTGAGATACTGATATTGACCTCTTCTGTTGTCTCTGATGCAGGAGACAGACTTTGTTTGGGGCTCAGTCAGCCAGAGACCAGGGTGTTTGTGTCAGAGTAGCTCTTTGGCAATTTTCTTATGGATATGAAGCTGAATTTGAATGTTGTTGGCATGTTGGGAATTGGCGGCCACCAAAGCTCTGCAGTATTATTGTATGTCACACCTGCTGCAGGATTTTGAACTTGATGAACCACAGGTTTTAAGTAAAGGTTTGCCATTTAATATGCTCATTGGACATGGAGCTGTGATAGATCAGAGCAGCTACCAAGCAATTAAAATGCAAACATTATCCCAGAATTCAAGTGTTCCCTATAAGTGAAATCATTCATTATAGTTAAAAACTCTGTTAGTCTTTACACTTATGTACTAATGTTTTATAAACAAGTGCGAGTCATCAGCTATAAAAAGTATCTGTGGGCTCCTGCCCTATTCCATACCATGTTTAGTTGGCAAATTGACTGTTCAAAGTGAGTACCTTTGCTGAGCAAAAGACAGAAAGCAGAAGGGGAATGACCAGAATGTAAAGGGATGATCAGAAACCAGTAGATATTGAAACTCCGGCAGTATTCTACAGGAAATATACCTTGTTGTTTTCATGACCCCACTGCTGCTATGTAAAAAAGATTCACTGAGAAGGAGGATGTAAAAAGACCTGTGGATATGGCAGTAGTTTGATGATGTATTAGCATGAATGACTCCACGATGTGGAATTTTACCTGACGTTGATGGACTTTTATGCAAAGATTTAAAGCATTATTTAGAGTAGATAGGAAAGTGTAAGAGTTTAGATCTCATCCTGAGGTTAATGCTGTAGCAGGAGCTCACAGCCTAACCTGGACTGCTTGCTGCACTGTACATTCCCTTCCTCGAGGTGTGAAAAGAGCGGAAACAGCAGCTGAGAAGCCAGAAATACATCATTTATATTACTGAGGTGGATTAGTACCAGGAGGTATTTTTCCCTTCCAAACAGGCCTCAAGAGACTGATCTAATTAATTACTTTTGGTTGTACAGAACTGACCCTTCTGCTTCCAAGTCACCCCAGCAGGAAGATGACTGAGTGCAAAGGGTGGAATAAATGAAGTTTCATCAAGAAAACAAAGCTGGAGAGCACAGAGCTGAGATTTGGGTTGAGGGCATCCCTTAGGACCTATAATGAAGGGGTGCAGGTGGTAACCAGGCTCCCTCATGAGATCTCAGGGGAATGAAGCCTTAAAATAGTTGTAACAGCAGCCGATACAGCACCAAAGTGGAGTATAGTGCTCTCACACGATAAAAATCACTGTTCAAAGCATACAAGTGGCTAAACCATTCCTGCTGTAATTCTGCAAGAAATACAGAAATTGCTGCTTAGGAAAGCTAAAATTGTAGACTGGCTGAGAAAATAACTAACCCTTAAAATAGTCAAAATTAAATGGCTGCCTTTTGCTTCAATAACTTCACGTGTTGCTCCTTATTTTGGGAAAACAGGATCTGAGATGACAACGAACGATTAGTAGGCACAGTGCAACCACACCACCCAAGCTAAAAATACACTGGAAACCTGTCTCAAGAGGCCATAGAGAGGACAGAGATCAGGGTTTGGGGCTGTTTGGCTAAATTCAGTTTGATGAGGGGCCTGAAGGATTTTCTGCTTGCCTTATTCACCAAGAGCTCCAGGTCTGTGGGGGCAAAGAGAGATCTCGCAATAGCTTTGGTGCATGCCTGGTACAGGAACCCTATGGCAGAGGCATTGGGCCCCATGGATGAATGAAGAATCTCATTATCTGTGTGATAAAGTGTAAGGATGAATGTAATTTAGTTTTGTATTATGAAAAATTATCATGACAAAACCAGGGAAAGACGATGCAAAGTGGGACACAAATCTGCTTTCATGGTATGATGATAACACTTACTGATTTTGGTGCCTCTGAATACCGTGTGCATTTGCACCAATTACTAGAAAATTTTAATACTTTCCACAGTTGGTGCAAAGTATGATCTAATTGCTACTGAAATCCATTTTTTTGTGGAGAGATATCATTGTCTCATTCTTTGGCTAAGCCCCAGTGAGAACTGTGTGATCTGTGGTTCCTAGAACTCTTAATCAATTAGTGAACAAGAAGTTTCCTTAGCACTGTCTTCCTATCCCATCTATCAAGTTTGTTATTAATAAGCCCTTTTATTGCCTTCTGGAGGTATGGGGATCACAGTCCTTAATTCAGCAATGTGTTTTACAGCTATTTCTTCTAACTAGCATCGTGCAAGGCACTGCACAGGGCAAAGGATGAGGAATGCCTGTGGTAAAGGATTAAGTGAGAAGTGCAATGGAATTACACTGTTCAGAGTTTAGCTTTTGGGGTTATTCTGGCTTCTGAGTGCACAGACAGAGCCAGGAGGCAAGTGGGTAATTCAGGCATGTTCCCAGCAAAAAAGAGGACAGATACTGCTGACTGAAGGAGTTTCTAGAGCCTGTGAATTTGGATTCAAGGGAGATTTATTTGGGTTTCTTTATGAGCTAAGCAAGGAGAAATGTGACCAGGGCAGATGTAAGAAAGCAATTTTGCTGAGCAAGTAAGAGGATGGCATAGCTGGCCAGGGAGCTGCTCTCTATGATCTTTGGCTGAGATCTGCAAAGTGTGACAGCAGCACATTACCTCCTGTGCAGAGGAGTTGTGGCAGAGGTGAAACCATTCACTTATGCATAACTTACAGTTCTAGTCACTTACTCATCCATTGGTATGTTATTCCAGAACAGTGGATAAAGTAACTCTGGAAGTCCTGGTGGATGCACAAACAAAATGAGCAGGTTTAGCAAGTGTCCTGCAACAGCTTCACCAAGGCCAGAACAGCTATTAACAGATGCTGTCAGCGTGTTACCTCATGCCTGTCAACAGCTCCTACCACTGCCCAGACTCCCAAAACCCCCCTTTCCAGCAGAAATACATTCATGGAACAACACTGGTCAGTCAGGCATTTGCTTGACTTGGACAGTCCCACAGGAAATGGAAAACCTTTACAAAAACATTGCTCTGGGTCGTGGTGCACAGCACATGTACAGCTCCCACACCCTGACTTCCAAGCAATTGAAAGCCAGCAGAGGGATGGATGGAAGTGCAGAGGGAGGAGACACGTGCTCTGCCTTCTCACAGGAGCTCTTCAGGGGAGCAGGCAGAGCTGATAGAATTAATGCATTCTGATTTTTGTATTTCGCAATTTTTGTTTCGGCTTAATTTCTGTCCTGTGGGAATTATAAATAGAAACCATCAGAAAAGAACATATTTGGCAGCAACTTGATTTTGTTAATTAGAGTTTTCTCTTTAAAGCTGAAATAAATCTGAAATGCAGAAGGCACATGAGTGTCCCCCTGTTGTCTCCCCAGACATGTGTGCACATGCACTCTGCCTGAGTCTGACATCTGTGAAATTTTGGACTGATTGCATGCAGTCAAATGCAGTTTATTAAAATATTTAGTATAAAAAGTAATTGCAAAACTCTCACTTTGGAATAAGTTAATGCTGCCTCCTTCACTATGTGTGTTGCCAGTATCTCTCCAAAAAAGAAATTTTCTCTAACAACTGGTTTTCATCTGATTAAATTTCAAATCCACAAAATAAAATATAATAGCAACAACATTAATATTATTATTACTAAAAAGATTAGTAATAACAAGAGCAGCAACAATAATAACAACAACAACAACAACAATAACCACCCTCCATTATTTTTTCATACTAAAACAAAATTGAATAGAGTTAGTGCATGTGTCATTCAAAGAGACGTTAATGGTGACCATTCATAGCAAAGATTTTAAAGAGGTGCTGTGGATCTATGTAATCATTTCTTCTGGTGCATTTTAAAAGCTCAAATTACATGAAAAAGCAAAAACTGTCTCCCAGATTTTTCCTCCTGTGGCCTCAGAACAGTGCTGAAGCCAGATCTGTCCTCCTCTGCTTTTGCAGGTGCTGAACCTTGAGAACCTTGGCTGACACAGATGTTAATAAGACCTGTGGGCTACAAACATACACAAAAGCACCATAAAATGTTAATTTACCACTGCATTAAAACAGGTATTTGAGAAAATAAGCAAATGAATGGAACCTCATCAAGTTTACAGTCTCTGCCCCAGGAATTTACAGGCTGCCTGGAAGCTCCTCTCCTAGTTCATTGTTTAGTCTTGAGGCTTCTCTGAAGCTGTAATTTCTGCAAATTTCCAGACACCTGAATTTTTGAGGTTAGATGAGGTAAATCTCTCATGCAGAAAACAAAAACACTCTTGAGGAAGAAAATATTCAAAGCCATGGAAGTAAAGGCCTTTGCTGAACCCCAGTAGGAGCAAAAGGCAGTTGGGAGAAGCAATTTCTCTTATCTCTTTTTGAGGTCACAGTCCATGACTTGTGAGTCTCACTGAACTTCAACCTCAAGTTAAACTGTGTGTTGGAGAAGGCAGTGGGCTCTGCTGTGGGGAGGAAAGTTGTGACTCAGGACCAGGTTTCCTAGAGCCAGGGTAGAGAGCATCCTCCTGGGGAGTTCATGGTGGTGCTCTCCAGGCAGATATTTATCCTGAAGCCAAAGGCAGCACATGCACAGCAGCACATCAGGGCTCCTGGCTGCTGGAAATCAGGGTTACTGTCCCTGGGGCATGAGGAGGCAGCTCCCACCCAACCACGTCCCTCCAGTGAGACAAGCTGGGACAAAATGCAGGTCATGTGGGTTGACCAGGGCCTGGAAGAGACAGGAGGAGGACATCATGGAGCAGGGATAGGCCTTGGAAAAGAAAAAAAACTTTTTAGGTTAAGGGAATAAACAAGGAGAGGAAATGCAGCAATGGCAGCAAATATTATGCTTTTTGGTCATAAATTGAAAATATAAGCCAATTTATATTTTAGGTATGACTTTATGCTTAAGGACAAGATATTAAATATTCTTGATGTCCTAATTATCTATTTGCCCATAGAAAACCTCAGGGAAGAGTTTAGAATAATTCCAAAGTGATTTTTATTCTTTCCTGGTCTCATTCCACACTGCCCATTACTTCCCCCATTTCCACCAAAGACCAGAAGAGACACAGAACGAATCATGGGACCAAGATTTCACACCAAGCTGTACAGTAGCTGGAGCTGCAGTGTGGAAGGAAAGGATGGCTGAAAATTGTGCTGCATGCCAGTGGCTTGGCTCACATCACACCAGGATTATTGTCTCTACATGCAGTGAAAAGGGCTGTTGAAAATCTGAAGCGTGGTGTCATGCCAAAAATCTGTGCTTGTTATTTTTTTTTGTTTGTCATGAAAAGTGTGGCACAACTCTTTCATTCCTACAATTATTTTCTATGGGAAAGTCCTTATCTGCAATAAATAAACCCCAGGCTTTTGATTTACTTCACTGCATATTTTTTCTTTTTGAATTCTTCTAGTTTTACAACTTTGCTACTTAATTTATGCTTTCTACAAGAAAACCCCAGGATACAGCTGTTACTGGAAATGCAGTGGACTTTTTAGAAGACAGAATTGCTGATGATTACTGTAAAACAAAAATACATACACGTTCCTGTCTTCCTGCATTTTCTATAATTATTTGAATGGGTTTTGCATTTACTCTCTGTTTTCCATGTCTGCAGGTTAGTAGTTTGTAAGAATCAACCACTCTT
Organism: Eopsaltria australis; assembly: GCA_034509425.1. Classification (NCBI taxonomy): domain Eukaryota; kingdom Metazoa; phylum Chordata; class Aves; order Passeriformes; family Petroicidae; genus Eopsaltria; species Eopsaltria australis. The sequence goes on from JAVTVJ010000001.1 coordinate 6,379,202, forward strand.
TTTCCTGTTTTGTATCTGTTGGCTGTTACTTCCTAGATTCTTTAGAAATGTAAGGAAAAGATGAAAAATTCTCCATATTCTAAAACCCAACAGACCAGCATGTTGGCCTTGTTTCCATGCTTCCAAAAATAAGATCTTTGTGTTTTACATCACTGTGTAATGGATGAGAAAAATATTCTTCTATGAGGACTGGGCTTGTATTAATTTATCTTTCCAAGCCTTGCTATGCCACATGCAAACAAGTATAAATAATGTATAAGAAGTAGAGTGTAAATAGTGTTAGTTGCAGCTAAGATAGTAAACCTTAACCCTTATTGATAGATAAAATATGTAAAGAAGACTTTATCTTCCTATAGGTCCTTGCCCTGGTTTCCAAGACTCTTATCTTTCTGTAGCTGGAATGTATGTTGGTTCTTGTAACCATGAAAGACAGACATACAAATGAAGTCTCAACTATGCAGTGATTATTTCTTCCAGGATTATGTTGTATCACCCCTGTGTAGCAGGTGATCTTCAGGGACTGTAGGTTTATGTCAGGCAGAAAATACAGGAGGAAAGGCACTGGATAGAGCAAGGTGTGGACTGGGACTGGCCTGGGTGAGTATCTTTAATTTTCAGTGTGAGTTAATTTATGAACACTTCCAACTTTCTGCTGAAAACAGGTGCTTCCTGAACAAAAATTTTGCAGCTTTACAGGGAAAAGAAATCACTTTTACTGTAGAGGCTGTATTTTTAACAATATTTAAGACCTCTTTTAGGACTACAATATATGAGCAAGACTCCAGCTTCAAAAACCCATCTCCCATTAAAAAAAATACTTCCTGCAATTTGTTTATGCTAATGTATCCAGAAACTGAATGTGGTTATAATAAGGTGGAATCCCTTTAAAAAATAAAAGGATTCTGTTCTGTGGCATCGCTCTTGCTAATGATTTCCAAATTAGATTTGCATAACAATCCTTCTTTTCAGACTGCTGGTCCAACAAATCACACTGTGACGCTTCTGGTTAGGCTTTGTTCTGCAAGTATTCTGTGACAGTAATTTAGTTGTCAGTTTTGGGGCTGTGGGAGCATAATTAGGTTTATGCAGCTAAAGACACGTCCACATGTCTCTGTGGGAAATTAGATGAGGGGAACTGCTGGGTTGGGCTGAACTTGCCAGAAGTCAGCCCAGAAATTCTGGAGCAAGCTTGAATAGCTCTATAAACATACAGTATATTGAAAATAGGTTTTCCTGGAGTTACATCTGTGGTATCACTTAATGGGGATGAAACGCATTCACAGGCCATGAAGAATAAACATTTTCATTACTACTGTGCCCTTTGAGAAAAGTTCTGTGTGGATCAGGGGAGGTGCACTGGTGCTGCTCCAATCAGATGAGGCTGATGGGCAAGGACACCTTGCTGACACTCCAGAGAGCCACTGTCTATGGGCATCTTAGAGGTAAATGGGCCTGAGGCCAACCAGTTGTGTCTGCTGATGTTTCATGTTAGCAGGTGAACATCCCTGTCACCTCAACTTTTTATACTTCCTTCATGCTTTTTTCCTGGATCATCCCGTCTCTGGAGGAGGAGGAGAGACACCTGCCTGTGTCTGGCATGGTGGGACCCTGACTTGCACCGCAGCCTCTGCACACTCTGAAGGCACAGAACCAAGGCCAGAAGGTTCGGTGGTCACTGTGCAGTAAAATCAGAACCCTCACACCAGCGGGGTCTTACGGAAGCAGAACTGGTGCCTGAGTTGTGAGGCAAGGAAAGGCAGCTCTTGAGATACAGATGGGAATTCCTTGGCAGGGAATGGCCAGCAGTGGCTGGCAGGAGGACACAGGCAGTGCAGCTCTCACCTTTACCTGGTGGGAGCTGTTCATCCTCTTGTGCAGTGAAAATGAGAGCAACCCAATCCATGCAAAATGGGTAACCTCTTACAACATCTGACTCACCCTGAGCAGTCTGGAATGCCACTCTTTTCTCCACATAACAAGAGCAATCTCCTCTGGGTGTGTGTGCATGTGTGTGTCCGTGCCAGGGACTGCACAGGGCTGGGCACACAGAGCTGCCTGAGGGGAGCAAGGCTAACTCTGCTGCAGGGTATCTCTGCTTCTAGGTCATCATCAGACGATGAATGTCTAAATGAGCACAACAAAGTAAATACAGCAAACCAAATTTGAGTCCTCTTCTCTTCTGCATCCTTAAAAGAGCTTGTTTATCTCTCTAGCTCACAATTCCTAGAAACAAGTCCCTGAATGTCAGATGTAGCTACCTAGGCAACAGGGCATGATGCAGATACTCGACACAACTCCAGCCTTGCCTTTTCCAGTTTTTTTTTAATGTGCTGGCCAAGTTCTATATTCAGAGGTGAGACAATAAATATTATAGATATTAGTACACACAGTCTATAGCAAAGGAAAGGGGAAGGATCTGACACAAGGGTTCTCGCTTTCTGAATTAACACACAGCTTGGTGGGAAACCTCATCCCAGAATTAGGCTGGCTCACACTTTATAAACAAGGCCACCAGTTTTTCTGTCTCATCTGTTTTGTGGCTAAAGACATGAACATTATTTTCATCTTGGAAAAGGTTTCAGCTGTCAGGGAAAACATTCCACAGTTATTCATCACATTTTAGTAAAGGACTGACCAGATGCAGTCCTGATATCAACTCGAGAGAGCTATTAGGGCACATTTCTGCCTGCTGTACCTCAGCTGTACCTAATGGCCCAGCCATGGCAGGACCGAGCCCGCTGTGTCCTTGTGGCAGGAAAACCACCTGCCACTTGGCAGTGTTGGCTAAACAGATGAGATGTTTCACTCCCAGCAGTGCAAAATGGAAGGGGAATAATGAATTGCTTCCCAAAGAAAGCAGTAGCTGGTCACTGAACAGCTACTCAACCAGTGATCTGGTTTTCATTTGGTTTTAGTCCTCCGGGTTTGCTCCCGTTGGGTTAAGTGAGGCATCCCCAGCTAAACATAAAACACTTTAATTTTTCTGCTTCCGGGCACCATCAGCCTCGGGAATCCCAACTTGCAGTCAACCCCAGTTAATTTTTCTGTTGATTATCACTTTGCCAGACAAACAATCAATACTGTAGCTGTGCAGACTTTGTATAACCTCTATAAACCCAGTTTTTAATTGGCGAACAGGTGTCTGTCTGCATACATTTCTCACGATTGCGACCTTACAAAAGTGTTCTGCATTCCTCCTTCTTGCATTTATGCATGAACTCAATTAATTAATTTGTGAGAGCTTAGATCCAAAAGTAGCAGAAAATGTGCTTCTGGTGAAGTGTCCTCCACTAAGCGTGTGACTCAGAGCGAGAGGATTCCCTGGAAACAGCACTCCCTCAAGTACTAATTACCATCTGCACTAACTTCAGTATCAGCCTTTCAGCAGAAACAAACAGGATTTGAGCCCTTCCCCATCTGCCAGGGGGCTGGGGGCTCTGAGGGTCTCCAGGAAAATGAGCTGAGAGCCAGGGTGCAGTTATATACGTAGCAAATGGAAAACACTCTAGACAGCACACAGTGCCCCGTGAAAGGACTAAAATAGAACTTTCCCACTTTCTGGAGAGGACAATAGGGTCGCTTGTCAGAGCTGAGGTCTCTCAGAGGGGATTTCCAAGTTTGATTGCACCCACATAATGAATATGATTATGAAAGTGCTTCTTACAGAGCATGTAATTTCTTGCCTTTTCACATGAAGGCAGATGTTAAAGAAGTGCAGAGACCTGTTAAGCACTTGGCTCCTACTCACAGCAGCAGTGTAAGTGCAAAACAGGGGATTTAAGGCTACTGCCAGAAGCCTTAAAAACAATACAGCAAAATAAGCAAAAAAGAAGGAGTGTAATTGAACTAGGCACCACTGAGGGCTGCAGGAGGGGAGGTAACTGTGGGGCACAGGAGTACAAACACATTTGGTTGTTTGGTGAAACCATGAAAGGATTTTGGATGTCCAAAAGGAACTTTTTGACCAGAGCAAAGGATCCTACCCAAGAAAAAAATTAGTCTGGGCCCCATAGCAGCTCCCATGGGAAGTGGGACAGGAAGGCACCAGTGAGAAACTTCTTTCCCAGGTGAGCAGCAGCCCCTGCTCCATGAGGAGGTGCTGAACAGCACCACTAAAACCATAAGGAGAAGCGTTGGTGCAGCCTGTCCTGAAATCGCACTGAGGTACACAGGGTAGAGGGGGAGGAGCAGGGATGGATGCTCTGAACCCCAGCCTGGGGTTAGGGGAGGCTTGCAAGGGATCTGGGGGCTGCCAAGACCAAAAGCTGAGAAATGCAGGCGTGCACAGACACATCCCCATACTGGAGGCCAGTTTGACCCATACTTTTTTTGACAAGAATATATCAAGAGGGACCAAAATTGAACTGAACAGTAATAAGAAAATCAGTCAAAACACACACTTGGAGGGTGCCCCTTCTGTGAATGAGCTTGCTGGCTGCAGGCAATGTTGGGGTCCAGCAGCAATGCTGGGCTGCAGCAAGCAGGGGAGAAGTGTTAACTGGGCAGCCTTTACTGCTGACAATTAGCATAACAAGCAGCAGGCCTGACACATCTGCCATCTGGCCACTGCTGAGTGTTATGTAAAAAACGCAAGCCATGAGGAAATTAATTTTCTAGTAGTAAATTACGCTGCATCAAACAGCAAACTACATTCTGCAGCACCACATACCCATGACAAAATGCACCATGGCCTCCTTCATTGCCTATCAAAACCCATAAAAGCAGCTACTCTTTCACATCACCTTTCTCTTTGGTCTTTATTATCTCCAAGATGCATTAACCATCTTATGTTAGAGTTTGCATGATGTGGTTGCACAGTTCCCCTCCTCCCCCGCACACATCCCTCAGCCTTGTCCTAGGAGGTTGCTACTCCAAAGCAGCTTTTTTAGAAAACTCCAGAGTTTTGGACCTTCAGAAAAACTTAGTCCAGTTTGGGACCTGCTCCCTGGGGAATGGGAAGGTGTTGAGAAGCGTAACCTAATTCTGCTGCTCTGCCTTTTGCAGCCAAAGGCTTGGTAACGCAGTACTGGCAGCATGGGATAGCTGTCCTAATCCACAGGCAACTCAACTGGTGGCAGTCACTTAGGAGAAAGCAAAGGGGAATCCTTAATCTGCAGATTATCTGGGGTATTAGATAGGATGATCCTGAGGAATACGAAATTCTTCAATACATTTTTCCTTTGTGCAACAATAGATTGCTCTTCCTACCCAACATATTTTATTTCTCTGATAAACTCAGCTGCATATTCCTGCAATAGCCTCTTGAAATTTCACCCAGACGTAAGGGCTACTTGCAATGGAATATACAACTGCTGAGCAACAGGCCTAAGCAAATTTTGGAAGAGCAGTCATAGAATTGTGTGGTGCCGAATGAAACTCTCGGGTGCTTTCAGAAAATTCCAGATGCTTTTAGTCCCCTAGTTCAGTGCGGATGCAGCCAAGGAGCCAACTACCCAGATCTAAAGACCAGATTTTATTGTTTTGTTTTATTTTATTTTGTTTTTATTTTATTTTAATTTTATTTCCTTTTGCAAATGAAACTAATTTATTTCTTCCCATATGAATCTATTTTCCCTGTGGGGAGCAAAAAGCAGCTACAGTAACCAAGAGGCAAAGAGAAAAACAGCCCTTGCCTATAAATTCGTTTTCACTGGCTCCTTTGCTCCCCAGGGGCCACAGACTTGATTGTGGGTCAGGAAGCAATACAGTAATTTGGGATTATGCATGGATAAAAGTTATCCTCATGAGCTGATGATATGTCATCATACATTACAATCCTGTGGATATGAATTTGGACTGGGACTGTGGAGGCAAAGTTCAGCAGATCTGGCAAATAATTTACAGTGTAAAATGATCACCTTTATTGAAGAACCCCAACATGTAGACAGGGGAATTAAGGCAAATAAACCCTGGTGATTTATAGGTTACCACAGCAGTCAGTGCTGAAGGAGGCAGCAGACCGGGCTTTTATCTGCTTCCCAACACACTGGGGTATCTGCTAAGTAGACAGAGTATTTTTGGTGTGCTGCTACTGCTTTCCTTCTTACAGACCCACCCTGGTGTAACTCACTGGCCAGCTAACAATGCTGAGTGCACAGCTGGGGATATTTTGGATGCCAGGGACATGCTCTGGGACAGCAGCTGCAGCACATCTGCTGGGAAGGGCTGCCACCACACCCAGCTGCACCACTGGGCACTGCCTCCAGATGCTGCCACGTCCTGATGAAGTAGCCCCAAGCACTGCATCAGAACGTGAACTTGCTGCTTTTAAGTGTGAGCTCTTGCTTTGCAACTCCATGCTCTTTTAGGTTAGCAACCAGTTGCAATTTCCAACAACTATATGGAAAGACATCTTAAAACTGTAATTGGAAAAACAGACTTCATGTCCATCCCTAACAGAAGAACACGTGACTGTGTATGGTAAAGCCATTCAGACGTGCTTGTTCCAACATTTTGTTTCTCCTAAGGCCAGAGAAACACACTGGGTAAGAAAAAATTACACTATTACAGATAGTTTAGGTTCCTGAGGACCATGTACCCCCTTATAAGTCTGTACGAGGCACCTTGCCCTGATGTCTTCTGCTTATGGTCATTTCATTGCTGCTAAGTGGACACAGGGACAGGTGTTTTACAGATGGGGAACTGCATTTTCACGGTGTGAAACTGCTGAAAATATGGAGAACTAAGGAAGAAAGAAGAAACTGGCTGGGCCACTGAAAGCAGGTGCTCGGTACCATGCTCAAAGTGCTGTGGAAGGTGGTGGAAGGAGTTCTTTCCTTAAGTGGTCGAGGAGACAGTGAGGATGAAGCAAAGACTACTTGCTGCACCACAGGGACACATTTTCCTTCCCTATTCAATAAAAACACTGCTTGGGCTCCATGGAACAGGACACCCAAACCCAAAACAAGCCACAAACACGATGCTCCATAAATTCCTTTTAAAAATCTTTTTAATGAAGAAATAATTCCATTCCAAAATATAGACACACAATTAAATAGTTTAATCACTTCAAAATATAACATGTCCCCAGTAGGTTCCAACACACACACACAAAACAATACTTAACAGCAATACAAAAACCCCATACAATAGCAGTTCTGTTACAATACCAATGAATATCGTGACATCTTTAGTGTCTCTGTATCTGTCTCAAGTGGTGTCAAGTACAGTAGTTTTAAAAATGCGTTACAGTTAGTAGCCTCAAGATGTAACTCTTCATACTTTTTTTTTTTTTTTTTTTTTGGTTCAAAGGTAAAAATGCCCTTTATTCTTCAGGACACACTGTGGAGTGCTTGTTGTTCACAGCTCCGTCTGCTGAATTGAACCAATGTGATTACAGCAACCCAAGGTTGCAATATTTACAAGGTCTATCTACAGTAATTGCCGAGAACCAATAAGGATGGGAGAAGATGACGACTGAAAGTAAAGGCGGACACACTTATGATAAATTATGATGCAACAATTTGGCTCATGCATATAAGAAAATACATATTATATCACAACAAAGGCCACACACCTTTTTATGCAGTTTAGTTAACATTACTACTTACAGACAACCCATTCTCCACCTTCGCTTTGGACATTCAAGGACCCTATACATCTTCACATCCCTGTCTCCTGATTCCAAACCACTGGTTTTCCTCCAGTGACAGTAAAACCACCCGGAGTTTTGACTGCTGTGGTGGGCCATTGATAGTTAAGAAAAGGGCCATACCAGGGGCCTCTTCTGTAACTGTGTTTGTTTTAATGACCACAAACCACAACCAAAATAATATTCAACAAACAGACAAAGACCAGCTGGGTGAAAAGACAGCCAGCTTAACAGTTGGAAAAATGCTTAAAATAGACATTTGGAGAGCTAAGTAAGAGGTGCTTCATCTCAGAGCTCCAGGGCATAAGGGACCCAGAACTCCAACTCTAAGGGATCATCTTGTTGACACCAGCCTAAAAGAAAGGTGCTTGATTAGTCAGCTTCAGTTCTTACTCCTGGTTTGGAAGCTCTTGCAATGGATTTAGTCTACTGCATCTATTTTAAGCATGGTGATAATGAGCACGCAGACATTAAGGTGATGAGAGGGATCTATTACTTTGGGTACAGTTAAACATGACATGGGTTGAATTAATCAGCCATTGCACGTAGCTGTGTTCTAGCTTGTTTTCTCCCTGTTCAGGAAATGCTTGCCTGGAATCCTGAGCTGACAGCAATGTCTACAGGTTCACTGGAGTAGCTTAAAACATGGAGTGCTAGGCACTAGTGGAGGCTAACTCATTCCTGAGAGGAGGTCAGAGGAGAGGACAGTGGAGGATATGGTGCCTGCCTTGCCAGGATGGCACATACTCCAGGAGCAAAGACCAGTGATTGCAAAAATGAAAAGCTTACATGAAGATATCTGGATCCCTTAGTATGCATTTGGATGTCTGAGAGCAAGCCCAGATGCGCAAGGATATACAGACAAGAGATCTGCATACACAATAAAATGATATGAAAGTGAAAAATGGCAGCAGCTCTTTCATACAGATACTCATTCCCTAACACATAGTGCCCAGGGAAACAGCCACGAGCCTGGAGAATGCATGCAAACAAGTGGACATACTGGGTCGAGCTACACAGCAATCTCACGTAAATACGGCAGCACACATCCACGTCACCATGAAAGCAAGGACAGACAAGCCATGTTAACCTGCTTTAGATGGGTATCTCATCACTTGCTGTAGGCAAACTGTGCTGGTGTGAAATATCTGTATGAAACACCACTGTTTTCAGGGCTGTTAGACAGTGTCACGTCAGGTCAGCCAGGTACTGGAAGCCCAATACTGTATGAGGGCAGTGAAGTTACCTTGGCACAGAAGTGGCTCTGAGCTGACACTGCGCAGCTCAGGAGGGCTGGGCAGCCAGCATGGAACATCTCTGGTGTCCCTGCCCGGCTGCTGCTCCAGCTGTCCCTGGCCTGGCTCTGCTTCCTCTGCACGGCAGGGCCACGTGCCACAGAGATGTCACCTTTGTTTGGGAGCAGGGTGCTCTGGGGAGCACATTGATGCTAGTTTGTGCCAATGCCTGCTCAGGAGTATCTGTAGGTTTGTAGTCACAGCAGAGCAAATGCTTTTTAGCCAGCAGCCTCACTGCCTAATCCTGCCTAATGGCCAGGTCAGCCCCCTTTCTCCTGAAATGCCTTGGTACTGGAAAAATACTAAACTGTACGAAACTCCAATTCTGTAACTGTATGCCTGTCCTTTCGAAAAAATCCACTGCTCTTCTTGTGCTTTTCACTGATCGCTATTTCTCCATCCAGCTCTGAAAGAGTCTCACCACACATTTCCAAGAGGGCATGCAGAACATCTGGTGGCTGGCTAAGGCAGTACACATTCGGAAATCAAAAGAAAACAGTTGCAAGCGCACTTTAAGCCTGTACATTTAAAGCTGAAGGCCTCGAAAATAACACGATGGAAGGGGGTGTGGAGGAAGAGGAGGGGCAGAGAGATGGAAAGAGCTGGTTTGTTGAACACATGCTTACTAAAGCTAAAACATCAATGAAACAATACCATGGAGGATTATACGTAACATCAGTCAGTTCAGGGATCTTATGGCACCTGTGGTTTATAAACAGCTTTAGCAACGAGTATTTCAAAACATAGTTCACAGTTTTAAGAAGATCTGTGCTGATTTAAAAACTAGATTCTATATCATTTGAATGTCACCTTTTGTATATGATATCTATTTGGAAAAAAAATATTTACACTAACTTTTATGGCTGATTTGTAAGATTATTTTGAAAGAAACATTCCTAAGTTACACATTAGCCCTAAATTAGAGAAGCTTATTATTATTATTATTAATTATATTATTATTATTATTTTAGTACATTTTGTATAAGCCTTAATTTAAAGACTTGCAAAAACAAATTGCAAATAAAGTCTGGTACTTTGTTTTTTGGGCTACTAGATATATACACTCAGGAGTATAATCATTCAGTGTTAAATGCATAATTGTCACTTTTTATTTCTTCCGTGGGAAAAAAAAAATGTACAGCGTACAGTAAACCGATCTACTAAAATCTCAAAGTATTCAGAAATCAAATTTCTAACTATAAACAGTATTGTCATTGTAAACTGAAGAGGTTCAATATCATGTGCAAAGGGTTTTATGTGAGTTATTAACAGCGGCGCCGTGTGACGGCAGCACGCGCGTCAGTCTGTTTGCTTCGCCGGTAATGAGCCATGTTACAGAAGATGTAGCTAATATCAGTTAGCTTTAAACAAAAGTCTTGTCGTCAAAAAACACACATCTACAAACTACAACTCTTAGAACAAAAGTACTGTGCTACAGTCCTCAGAACTTAGTTATGTGATTTTTTTGTCAAGAGACGCTGCACCTCTTGGTTCCACTCTTCTGTGAAGTTCGCAGCTGAGTTTTCTTCGTCGTCTGTCCGGAAGCAGCTCTCCTCATCATCGGTTCTCACGTAGCTTTCGTTGTCTGTCTGACTGCAGCTTCCCTGTTGAGAAACATTTATGGAAGGTTTTTACAGAGTTCCAGTTTAACACGCTGCACCTGTGCAGGCAGAGCAAGTAAAGCCGCCGGCTGGTGGTTTATTGAGAGAAAGAAGGAGCTGGCCAATTCCTGTGGTTATCCCTCAAGGAGTTAAAAAAGGAGAAAAGCCATTCTACCTATTGGAGCTGTGAACAGAAACTTACAGGGTATGAGGGAAGTTGGAAACTTTCCTTGCCATGGGTAAGAAGATTGTTGCCTGCTCTGCTGTGGGACTTTGGTGTAACTCAGTCTGCATTGACACAGATTCGCAGTGCTCCCTTTTTCCCTTCCATTTTCCCCTTCCAGGTTACTCTATAAATAGACTATTGAAAGTGAAACACCATGGTTTATCCCTCTTGTGCAGTGTTCAGCCACTTGATTTACAGTCACTCACCATCATGAGCCTCCCCTCACATGTAAATGTCTTGCCCTGGGTATGTTTTACTGTGTCTAAGAAAACCTGGAATCACTTGAAAGGATGATTTCCGGGTGCTACAGCTCATGAACAGCCTAGTCCACTGGTGCACCAATTTCTGCTGGTGCTCCTCCGTATCCTGAAGCATCAGTGAGTATTCCTCATCAGAGATAAATTCCTACAGAAGAGGCATCAAAGTTTTAGCTGGTAATGGAAAATGCTTGATAGGTTACTGCTGCTCCTTCTCAGAACTGCATCAGGATCTACAGTCAGGTAATACTGCAAACTTCTGCTTCTGGCACATTTATTATAAAGGCATTATTTACACGTTTGATCCTTCCAAAGTTAAGGAACTCATCCCTTTTTCTCTTGAACTACCTCAGAGAGAAAACCAATCTGCATTGCATGAGATATGATAATCACAACATAATACACCACTCCCTACACATGAATTCTTTTCTACTCATTCCAGGCATAAAGCTGGTCCAAGAGATGGGAGATGAAATGCAAATTACTTCAGCAAAAATAGTTAAATGAAATCTGATGAATGAATAAAAGTCAGGTAGTTTAGTTTGCTGCTTCTCCATTTGATTGTATTAATTATTCAAGCACAAACACTTCCACCCCACTCCTTAATACCTAAGCATGCCAAATAGTATGATGATCTTGATTTAGTGTCTCCTTGTGTCAGATGGTTACAAAAGACAAGCATTAACATTTTGTTGATAAATGCAAAGGAAACCTGCACTGCAAGTCTAATGAGAGCTTAATAAAAAATTTCGGATGTGCATCTTAAATAATACCTTTTAAAAATCAGACATGCACCTGTGCCTCTCAAGTCTGCAAACTAATTCAGTAATCTTAGCAAAGGAACGTTTTGCTCTTTACAACTCAGACAAAAAAATGCGAATCAAAGGCATGAAGACATCAGTTCTCAGCTGCCTGAGACTGACTTTTACTGAATCAGCTTCAGGGTTATGTAAGTAATAGAATAGTTTAAGCTGGAAGAGATCATTCAGTCCAGCCATTACTCCAGCACTGCCAAGTCTCACCACTAACCGTGTCCCCAAGTGCCACATTCACATGCCTTTCAAATACCTCCAGGGATGGTGACTCAACCACTTCCCTCAGCAGCCTGTTCCAATGCTTGGCAACCCTTTTGGTGACAAAATTTTTCCTAATATACAAAAATATAGGAACATCTCATATTTCATGATGGTACCATTATAAACCGCAAGAGTGAAATAAGAGTGGCTTGTGAAACATGGGATGCATTAAGTTGCAGTGACAGTAATGTTAAGTATTTGGGTTTGCTTCATATTTTCTGGATAAATTACTTCTCTTTGGTGGACTGTGGGAAGGGTTATTCTAAATTCTCTCCAGGCTTCTCTCTGTTCCACAGCCAGCACTGGGATAGAGATATTTTTCTACAAGAAATAATGAGTACTAATGAACCTCAGAGCTTTAAATTCATTGTAATGTTTTGGAAGTGCCAAAATTAATTTCAATCCCTATGATTTGTCATGATATAAAACTGTTTCTTGACCTCTTCTGGCACTTAATCCACAGGTTCTTTTCTGCTACTTGTCATCCAGTGATTTTTCAAAACATCCCTACCACTAGTGTAATTTTAGAATTGAATTCACAAATTTAAGCTCCTTCTTCCCTGTTAACTTGGTCACAGTTTTTTACAGTGTTTTTTACGCCTACAGGCTAAGAAGAGGAGGACTTAGGGAGAAAAATAAACCGAAAAAAAAAAATGAAAACCAAAACACAGCTGAGTGAATGCAGCAGACATTTTTGAAAATAACTGTGCTGTTTTCATCCTGTTATTTTCAAATGGAATGGTCCAGATAATACTGGCTTTTATGTATTTGTTCAAGAAAAAAACAAAAAAGACTAGACTAGACTGGCCACACCATCTTCTTTGGCCCATGGGTTTTACCACCTGACATCTGATGATATTCCTAATCTCTGCTGGTAAACATGGAAACAGAGGTTCAAAAAAAATGGCAGGAGATGAGACATATATGGAAGTGTTACTCAACATGAATTCTGTCCTGGAAAAAGAGTCAAGTTACACGCACAGTATTTTTAAAGAATGTATTAATATAAAAAATTTGAGAGGATTTGGGGTTTTTGTGTTTGAAAAAAATTCCACCTGTTTCAATACAAACCATTCAGTCACTTTTGCAATGGAAAACGTCACCCACAGACACCCAAAGCCTCAGACCATGTAACAGTTCATGTTACAAGATTTTGAGAGAGTGAGAGGGTTTGGAGTGGGAATGGAAATAAATCTTTAACAGAAATTATTATGTTTTTGTCAAGATAGGGAAAATCACAGTTAAAATCTGAGAACAAAACCTGCAATAAAGCCTCTTCCCTGTACTCCCTCTCAGTGGATGCTTTAGGTCTGATTTCTATTAGCTTTTCACACCTTTTCTCCTCTTATAATAATCCATATAAATGAATTAGGCATGACCAATTCAAATGTGTGCCAGCATTAAGAAAGCATAGCTTTGGAAAAATCTAGGAATTTGTAGGTCTTGTGAGGACATGTCCACTGCACAAGTCAACAGCAACTAATGACAACTGAAGTTGAAAATGACAACTTCTCAACCAGCTTCTGAAATGCAGGCTTTCTGCTCCCATTGGCCACCCTTGACAAAAAATCAAATGCTATCAAGGGGATAAAAAGTAAAATAATATCAAAGTTGCAGTTTCACCTAATGTCAAGATCTGCTTAGTTCCTGCTGAAAATGAGCTCAAATTCACTCAGTTTCTTTACTAAAAATAAAACAAGTAAATTTAACATAAAAAGTAAATTGAAAACACGATTAAATGATGTTTTATATATTACTGGAATCACTTGCTCTCTTGTGAAATCATTATACTAGATGCTATTTAAAATCAATTCTGGAAAATTGTACATAGCATTTCTAAAGATGCAAATGCAAATAGATTGCAAAAATCATCAATCAAATAGCATCAATTCCAGATGAATCAGGCAATGAACAAAATTCTGTGACTGGCCATCAGCAGCTCATAAGGAGCTATAATAAACTGATCTCATTTCCCCCTTTTTTTTTTTTTAATTTTTTATTAAGCACAAATGTAATACTGGTGTGAGATAAAGTCTGTTGGCCTTCTACTGCATATGGCCATTTAGGGCTGTATCAACTGTATTTGTGTCATTATTGACTGAATAAGGGCTTAGAAATAAAACTCTTCATGCAGCTTCTAAGCTTCAAGCAAGAACCCAATGAAAACTGCAAAAGCACTTCAGATACCACGACTAGTATAAACTATTTTGAAGTTATTTTTCCAGTGCTGTGAAACGCAAATACCAAATAAAATACACAAGATATGACAGATGTCCATATTCACAACAGAGTGAATCTTGAGAAGATTCACTTACCATGTGCAGATGTATTTATCATAATGTACCATAACATTTTTTGTTCTTGTGGATATAGGTGAAGTGCCATGTCCACCAGTTTTGAATGCTAATTTCTGTAGGGCTTGGTTTTTATAGCTCCTGGGGATGTTACAGTCTTTGGTACTGACCAAAGGGCTTCCCTGGGAGCCAAAATGAATTTCACTATGAAAATCTTCTTTTTTTAAAAGGTTTCAAGAATCACCCAGGAGATGAGACAGTAGCTCAGTCTCAGATATCTGCTAATTGGAGACAGGACACGTAATTTCAAGAAAGCCAGGCTTTTAGGGCAGTATGTTTCCCCACATCACTATGTTAACACTGCTTGCCAACAAAAAGGCAAACCTTAAATGGAATTGCCTGAGTTTTGTAATTCTACTTAAAAAGAGCTTTTTTGACTTATTATTGCAAATTATAATTATATTCAGTTATACATAGAAATTCCACTATATACATATACACACACGTTGTTGAAAGATCTACTTTCCTTTTCACATTACCTGATCTAAAACTGACAACTGCACCAAAACAGAATAAGAAAACTTTTTTTTCTGGCTGTCAGTGTTTAGGAAACTACATGGCTCATGTTTTTAACAAGACTACTGAGAAAATGAATGTAACCTGAGGAGCAACGTTAGGAGAATTTTTATGAGCAGTTATTTGGTGTTTATAGTACTCTGGGTATTGCAGTTTACTTGCTTTTCACATCCAGTTATTCTGCTTCAGCTGCAAGAGACACTGAAACAGATGCTTTGGAAGTACCCACTAGCAGCTGCTTTCACAAGGTACACATTTTAACAGGTAAATTTTACTGTCATCAGAAGATGCAAACCCCTTCAATCTAGGTCAAGTTATACCATCAAAACTGCCGTATAAATAAGGAGGTCTAGCATAAAACATGACATGCAAAATCTAACAAAATGAGTTCCTGTTAGAGCTGGCACAGGTTAGTTCACTGGTTTTGCTCATCTCAACATGACCCTGCTCCCAAGCTCTAATGTCCATATTTGATTATTGACCTCTCTTTACTTTTAGTTCTGGCTTTGAGGAAGGGGCTCAGTTTGCAGACCAAAATCAGATCCCTATTCTGATTTCTCCTCTCTTTCTGTCCCTGTTAACCCATGGTTCAGTGTCTCAGCAGGATGGACAGCACTGTCTCACTGCCACCATCACAGCAGGGCACTGCATTCTTCTAGAAAGTCAGAAATGCAGAGTCCAGAGCTTCAGATGAGGCAAGAAGAAATATGTGGTCTCCCATTTCCTGGGCAAATGTTCAGAGTAACAGGCTACTTCATAAAAACAGATGTTGTCTGTCTTCCTGAGGAGAAACACAATTGCTGAACTTGGCAATAATTTCAGTGCTGCAGTGTGAGGTTGGCATGTGTAAGGAACGTGACCTGAATATGGGACAGCAGGGAATTTATAGATCTTGCCTATTTCTGAACTGCCAGCTTCTGTCCAGTAGTTGAGTACCTTCCACTTGGGTTGGGACATTTTAAACTTCCACAACACATCTGAGGACACCTCTGTGGTTAAGCAGATGGTGGATTGCTTTCTTTAGTGTTTGCATAACTCTTGTTTCACACACTAGAATAGATGTTCTGATCTCATCAGAAATTATTTATTTCAGTCATCCTAGGAAGTCTAAGGCCTTGAAAAGAATTAAACTCAGGTCTCCTGAAATGTAATCTGATTCCTTATCTCTAGATAAGGTTTCTCTGTATTTGGTAATATATTTGTTATCATCCCCAGGGATGAAAAGCCCACATTCTCACTTTGATGGTCAATGAAAGAAAAATACAAAAAGGGTAATGGCTTAACAGAAACCCTCGGGACTAGGACTACAGATCCATAAATAAGAACTGATTCAGAGAGATTCCAAGGCATCCCAACACAGGTTAAAAGGAGAAAGAAATAGCATTTTCACATACATTGAGGTGCCACAAGATGCATTGCAACTAAAATGTGTAATACGAGGATTAATTCCAAACTTTCTTCTAAATTATAATAATACTTACTTGAGAGGAGAGAGAAGAATATTGCACTCAACTTTGCAAACTGACCTGTAGATAACAAAGGACAGAAAACAGGAAGATGACAAATTGAGCCAGTGAGCAGCCAGGCAGTGTATTATTCTGAAAAAAGCCATGCACAAGCCTAGAAATAAAGGGAGCAATTAGGGACCCAGAAAATAAACCCAGTGAAAACTGTCTTACACAACATATCAGCAAAAGACTGTACCAAGAACAAAAGTGGAAACAGATGTGGGAGGATACACACTGTTAGCATTTACACTTGTGCATTAAATGTGTTTGGGTTTTTTTTTTATACAGATACTTGTTATTTACAACATGCTAAAAAAAAAAAAAGAGAAAGAAGCCTCCTCTGTGTTTTCATGTCCCTGATTTCCCTATGTATCTTGGGTTTTTTCCTCATACTTTAATACTAATTTAGAGTTCAGCATAAAAATCTTTCTTGGAGACAAGGTGACACAAAATAACAAGAGTGGGCTTAGGCCAACCATCTTTCATGCTACACTACATCTACATGTTTTTATAAATGCGCTGATTTTACACGAAGTGAGACATTTAATAACATAAAAATGGTTACCAGTTTGCTATTGAGGTGACCATTCTGCAACCTTAGTAGGAGTTCCTGCTTGCAGATTTTTTCAGCTGACAAATTCATTACAATAGCTACAGTTTCTGACTTTTTTTGGCAATCCAGATGAATGCAGTGTACATGTGAGTACAAACAGTAAAAAAGCTTGTAATAAATTCCAAAGGTTTGATGCAAATGAGAGTAGCTGACCTGGCCTCTGTTCAACAGGATACCCTAAATATAAATTTTCCAATTTTCCTTTGTTTTTCCACGTAGAAAGCTGTGTTTTTTTTTCAGAAGACTCAGTGATATTAGTAGAAAAAGGGATAGAAGAGTGAAATACCACAAATAAGCAGCAAATTGCAGAGAACAACCAATGTTAAGGCACATGTCTCAGGATCAATATATGACACACTCCAATCAGCTCCTAATCATTTTAGTAGTCTCTATTAACTTAATACCTTCTCTTGCTTCCTTTAAACTCATTCCCTAATTTTAATGGCATCAGCCATACTGGGAAGGACTTCTCATGCATTGCCATTACATGCTTTGGGGCTGTGGTATCAACTAAAAATAGATTCTACTCACGAGTCACTACTGTCAAATCACTGCCTGATAGGAGCTGACAATCTCACAGACAGTAAAGTACATCATGAAGCTTCTTTTGAAAAAATGCTGTTAAGCAGAACTTGTCTAGAATGAGGACTTTCTGTTCCCTCAGTGAATATGTTTATGACAAAAAAAGCTTTTCTTTATTTTTGGTGGGGGGAGGGTGTATGTGTATGTGTATGTGTATGTGTATGTGTATGTGTGTGCTGGGCTTTTTGTCTGTTTTAGTTACCCTAGTGGAAACAAATAATGTAAAACAATGAGGAATAAACTTCACCTGTGTATAGTCTTGGCCCACCTAAATGCAGGAGTTTTATTCTGATGTTAATAGGGAGAAGATTTCCTCCCCTCCTCCTGGGAATGTGGTGGAACACAGCAGAAAAACTATTTAGACTGAAGCAAGAGTAACACCCAGTGCCATCAAGTGACATATATATTTCTCCTGCCCTTATTTGCAGTGCACATACATACTGAATTTCATGTGTGTATAAAATCCTGTTGTAACTTGTGAAACTCAAGTAACACTGTTGCCATATATTACACTTCCATGCTGTAATCAAAATACAGTCAAACTGGTATGTTGTTCTTTCTGAAGAAAAAGGAGTTTTTACCAGCAAGAATAACATTTATTATTTGATGCCTACAGCATTCAGGCACTCCTCCTCTAAACTGACAACTACTTTTCATTACATCAGCAGTAGCTGTTCATCCTGTTCAGAAGTTTAAAGGCTGTGATTTTTGACCTTTCCTATCTTGGATAAAAAATTCTGACAAGACCCCCTATGCCACCTGCTGTTGCCTTAGTAAATGATCTACAACAATCCTGCTCCTTTTGTCATGTCCTTAAAGACCTCTGCAATGAAATGACTTTTGGCAACCTACCATGGGCATGTAGCAGGTCTACATCATCATCATCATCATCATCATCTTCATCATCATCAACAAGATTTTCACATCAACCTCAAAGTTACCTCAGATTTTGATAAGATTCAATGAACTTTTACAAGACTTAACATATCCTAGCAGCTTTACAGAAAAGAAGACCAAAAGAGCAGCCAATCTGGGTTACAACACAAGCCTGTCTGACACAGATTATCTCCAAAGTAACCAGCACTGAACACTAGAGGAAAACTACCAGAAAATAAGGCTAGACTTCGTTAGCTCCTAGAAATCAGCAGGATAAAGAATTCCTGCCCACAAAGTGATTTTGAACCTCATTTGCAGGCATCTGATCTCTCAGAACATGTCTAATTTAGTTTTTTAGCCCATTTAGTATGTTGGGTGAGGTCCAAATTTGAGCTGAACACCATGAGGGAGCAAAGTTATTTTTGCTTGCTTCAGCTCTGCTCCCAAATAACTGAACTAGGTTTTCCCTCCTATTGACACTACTTCCAACTTTATAAGAACTAATGTATTTTAAATTCAGATATTCCAAATCAGAATAACTGAAAACATGGCAATAATCTGCAACACGAGGTAGAAGTGGAGACCATGATGCAGATACGGACATCTACAGAATTCCAGGTCCCTTACATATTTGCTTTACTCAGACTCTTGAACAAATGCCCTTCAAGAGCTTCCTCAGGGAGGTGTTTAATAACAAACCCCCAGGTTTCTCTGCACCAGATGCTTGTTGAATACTTGGTTATCTGGGATGCAATTAGTTTCAGATCCTTTTCTGTACCTCCAGATATTGACAAAGACAGTAACACACAGACTGCACTGGATCTTCAGTTCACACTGGAGAAACCCTTATGAATGTATTTTGCTATTGAAGAAAAAAAGATCTGAAAATAGCAGGACACCATCAAACAGCACCTGTGGTAGTGGAGAATAAGATCTAAGTGACTTGGTAGGTGTAGGCAGAGAACAAACTCAGAGGCAGCTCTGTCCCACTTGGTTCCCTTGTACCCTCATGTGTGCCTCAGGCAGTGTGGTCTTCTCAGATACGCACAAAGGCTGGCTGCAGGTGTGTCTGTGGGAGGGTGGCAGCAGTTTCTGGAATGCTCTGGCTGCTCTGGCAACCCAGAAGACACCCCAGAGCCCAGGGCTGGTTAGACAGCACTGGGCACCTGAGGGGCACCATCCTTTCTCACTTATGGAGAAACACGGGCAGCTGGTGTCCTTCTCCCACCTGGTACGCCTCATCCTGCAGCTTCTGCTTCAGGTACTCCTCCATTTTCAGTTCATTCTCCAGCTGGCGGACAGAGTCGTTCTCGTAATTTTCATCATCTGCCCTGACATAAGGGTCTCCATCTTCTGTAACCCTAAAGACAATTATTAATAAATAGTCTCCTGAGATGAATGACATTCAGAGTCAATAAAACTTCCCTTCATTGTAATCTATGAGGACTGTGGGATACTTTTAGTCTGACCACTGGGTAGTATTTTCCTGGCAGTGGAGAACATTTCTGATATTTCCCTCTCTCATGAAGTACACCAGAGGGCATATTCTCCTGAAGGCACTCCCCTAAGGAAATGAGTAACAAAAGTTCTCAGTAACTTCATACAGAGAGGCTGAACTAAAAATAACTAGAAAGATGCCTATTGTCTCTGAAAGGAAGGATCAGGTTGTAAAAATCAATCTGTTAGTTCATCAACTGAGTAGGTCAATGAAAAGCACTCTGTCTTTTCCATCTACACATTTCTCCTTTTCCAGTGAGCCCCAACAGGTCCCTCAGTCTGGATAAGTACAGAATAGGACTGCAGGGCACATTAGGGAAAACAGCTGTCCCACAGACTCCATGCTGCCTGAGTGTGAGGGAGGATAAGTTCCAGGATGTGAGGGAGGATAAGTTCCAGGCTTTATTGTTTACAGAGCCCACTACTATGTAACCACGAAGCAGTCCTCACTTGCATTTATGGGTATTTTTTACCCAAATGATTGGGAGGGAGAGGAAATACCGTGTCCTGCACACTGTTTTCAAAGGAAGAAGAATGAGATCAGGAAGGGGCATCAGGCAGGTACCCACATGTCACTGCGGATGGAGCCGGTGGCAGCAGCGCTGTGGATGTATCCCGGCTTCCGGGCATGGATCTGCGCCAGGAAAGCCTTCTCAGATGTGGGGGATGGAACCAGGTCATCAAAATGAGTCCGGCCAAACTCAGAATCCACGTTGCTCTCTGTCTCGCTGCCCACTTCTGTGAAGCAGAAAGTCCCATTTAACTTTCACAAAATTAAGTATACTCGCCTATTTCTTTGAGAATTTCTTTGCCTTTCCAACCGAGAATGCCACCTCCTCGTAGTGAATAAAAGCATATTATCCTACTTATATTGGCAAAGTTTATAGTTTTCTTCTTATGGTGGGACCAAATACTGAAGCTTTTGCTTATCTCAGTTATTAGGTAGGATATTTTAATGGTAATACTACAGACTGCATTTTACAACAAGTCCTGTATGATCTAAGCTAAATCTAATTTCTAAAGAGTGAAATCCCACTCCATGCGGACTCACAGACAAAGCTTTCACTGTATCCAGCTGCACCTCTACATCAATGGCTTTGAGAACTGCTGAGCTCCAGAAGCTGTTATTTAGGGATTTTTTTAAATAAAAGCATGAAAAACTTTGAAGATATGTATCTTCCCACCTCCCTCTTTTTTCAAAGAAGCGTGAAACGTCACTGTGGAGACTAATCCCCCTTGTTAGCCTCACTCACCAGAATTCAGTTCTTTTACCAAAGAAGACATGGTGTTGGTGATTGAATCTGCTGCCACCAGCAAATCATTTCTTAAGTTTCGTCTTGCACCTGAAGCAAGAGATGGACAAAGCACAGTGTTACTATTATTCACACAACATATGTTTTACTGTTGAAAGCAGTTTTGACCCTGCTGAAAGCTGTCACTGTGATAATTCAGGGTATCAAAGTCCTTACGCAGGACACGTGCAGAAGAGTTCTCTGCAGAATGGCCTCATTTACTTGTGCTGTATGCAAAAGCAGAAGCCTACCCTCATGCTTCATTTAATCACAATGCCAGATACGTGGAGATTATTCATTGCCATCAAGCTTGCATTTGTGTGGTGACACCAGCAGACCAGGCCTGGAAGATTAAATCCAGCGTGAACTCATTTACAGTGCCTGTGGGGGAGGAGGGAAGAAATGAAGTGTTTTCTCTAAGATCCCACAGCTCTGTTTAATGACACTATTATTGCCAGGTATTTGCCAGATAATTATGGCAAATGTTGAAGAAACACACTTGACCTCATCCCTCATCAAGACTATATGGATTTCTCTTTTCTGTTCCCTCTCAGCCTCTCCTGTAGCTCAAGGACTTTCTTGTATATTCTATAATTTATTGTCTCTCTCTCTCCCCCCTCCCCAGCCCTCCTTGTTTTTTTTTTCTTTTAATAAAGGAAGCACTACTGCCTCTCTAAACAGCCCCAGGCTGCTTTTAAACTCTTTCTAATAATGCATCTAGAAGTGTTTCCCTGCTGAACCTGGCAATATTCCCTTAACCATCAATCATGAGATATTCCTGTGAGCTGCATGAAATACTCCTTCCTTAGGAGGGGTCTGTGGGTAACGTGTGCTTAACTCCCTCAAATCCCAAACACAGATACTATTGTTGAATAGCTGAATAATCAATATATTTCATAGAATCGCTAGTCTTCCAAATGGCCATTGTAGATTTTTTAAGATTGGCTGAATACAAACCAATACATTCTAAAAAGTTTCTCAAATCCTAAAGAGTTTTTTTTAATGTATCCATTAGCAAACAGTTACTGGAATGTAAATTACAGTAGTTAAACTCTCACACACACACAGTCAACTACTCCCTCGCTAAAGTCTTCCCAATTTTGTGCCTCTGAGCTATTGCAAATGCTGTGAAAGAGAAACAGAAACAATGAAGAGAAAACGTCCTTTAACCATGGCTTGTCTGCATTATGGATACACAGGCAGATCTCAGTTGGTGCAGCAGAGAATGGAGCCATAAAATATCAGCCCAACCCCCCTCACAAAGCCGTATGTCAAGATGTGACAGAATGCTGGCTTCAAGTTCTTTGGGTTTGACCTTCCCATCCAGAGCTTACAGTAAATAATGACACAAACCTAGTTATTTATCAAATGCAGCAGTTTTAAAATGTGATCACATAACTTCTTATATTGCTTTTGATCTCGAACAGAACACATTTTTACACTTAAAATGCATTTGCCTGAATCAGACTTAGCATTGTTTATGGATATTTTATTATGGCCACTACATTATTTATCTTACTCTTAACTCTGGAAGAAGCTGTCCCATAACAGCATAGGAGCTGGGGCTCCATATTTTTGCCTGTCTTGATTTTTTTTCATAGCAGAAAAAAAGGAAAACATATTGCTTGTTTCTTTTGCCACAGAAAATGAGATTAGCAACAATTGTTATGTTGGGAATTATGCCTATGTTCAATATCTGAATTGACCAGCACTTTAGGAGAAAGTTCTTGATTGGATTACAGATTCAACCTTGTCCAAAAATACACACAAGGACACAATTCCCAGGAAAATCAAGGGGAAGGGTACATGAGAGGGCTGAACTGGGTTACTGGGAAGAAGCATGCCTCCACTATAGCAGAGGAACCTCTGAGCTTACATTTAAACTTATGTCTAATTTGTACTGGGGAAAGAGGGGGAAAAAACTTATTCAGATCACACACTTGCAATTATGTAAATATTTTAGAGAGAGCAGATTAGAAAAATAAAGAACATTTCTTCATTTAGATAACACAGGCTACTCACGTTCTGTATTATTCAACATAATAATTTAATTTGTGGCCTTAGAAATTCAAAACAGTTCAAGATTTATTCTTACTTGAAAAAAGAGTGGGAAGGCGAAGGCAGTTTTCTGGAAATGCAAGGAAAGGGTCCACCTAGACTTTCAGACTTGATTCCTGTCTAGTCTCACTGAACCCTTCCCAGGCCAAAAGCAAAAAGACAAGGGACAACAGTCACAAGTTGCATCAAGGGATGTTCCAATCAGACAGAAGGACAAGAAATTTACACAGTAAGGATGGTGAAACACTGCAGCAGAGAAAATGAGTGACAGGAACCATCCAGAATGCAGCCAGTAAAGGTCCTGAATGTTCTGATCTCACTTTGACGCCCTCTTTCTTAGGGCAGAAGGACACAGTGACTTACAAAAGCCCTTTCCACCTGAACTAGTTCTATGATTGCATCATTTATTTCTAGCAAAGTCTTTATTTAAAACACACTGACAATGCCTGCTGGGGTCAACAGCAATTTTTCTGGTTAACAGAGCAGTGATAACTGCTCTTACCCTCTTGCATCAAAATTCCTTCTTACCCCAAACTCCATTAATTGGCATCATTGTCCAGTTTCTGCTTACCTGATTGCTTTGACAGCTTGCTTTGATGGCTGACAAAGTTGATTTTCACTGGCAAAATGCAGTTGTCACAGATATTTTTTGTTTTGTTTTGTTTAATTGCATGCGACTCAGAAGATCAAGTACATTTAGTCAGTAACCACAAGAAATAATGTTTCTTCAGTCTCCAGGTGCTTCAGACAAGCTATTAATGAGACTTACTCTGTGCAAAGGCTTCCTGCACGTCTCCTCCCACCCCGGTCAGAGAGTCCTGAGGCGCGTGGGTCGGGGTGGAGCAGGCAGAGGCAGACCTGATGGGCATGGGAATGGGCCGGCTGATGGTGTGGCTGGGTGAGGAACGTGGGGAGCCTGCCCCCTGCGTCTGCAAAACAACCAAGGGGTTAAACAGGGGCTTTGCAAGAGCCTGCCTGCTGTCCTGGGCACCCATCCCTCAGCTTAAAGGCATCATGCTGTTTGAACATCAGTTGGGTAATGTTAATTTTGCTAGAAGAAATAAACCAAAG
This sequence comes from Eopsaltria australis, assembly GCA_034509425.1. Taxonomy (NCBI): domain Eukaryota; kingdom Metazoa; phylum Chordata; class Aves; order Passeriformes; family Petroicidae; genus Eopsaltria; species Eopsaltria australis. The sequence continues at coordinate 6,403,615 of JAVTVJ010000001.1, forward strand.
TCAGTTGTTAGTTGACAGCAAGGCTTCTGTGTAGAGAAACAGTAAGTAGGAAAATATGAGTCAAGGTCTGGCTTCCTTAAAGCATGGGAAAATGTCAGGCAGCTAAATTAAAAAAAATCCAAGTTAATAAAGACCACACTACAGACCTCTCTGCCCTCTCCTCTCTCTCACTCCCCCAGTTCACATGCATGTCTGCTAAACTGTAACCCACTCTGGCTGTGAGAAGGGGAAAGCTGCTGGCACCAGCGTGGCTTTCAGCCCGGGCAAGGGACTGCAACAGCCCCTTCAGCAGGGCACTGCCATGAAAGTGGTCACAGCCCTGCCCTCTACCTCCCTGCAGGACAAGTTCACAGTACGTGCAACCTCTCAGTCACATAAAGTCTGACACAATAAATAATACAAATTTCTGCTTTTTATTTGGAGCTCAAGAACTATTTAAGCCACTATTGAATTATCTGCTCCACAGGATATGCACAGGCACTCCCAAAACACTGTGGGGATAGGGCAATATAAATTCTTGCCATGGGTTCAGCTGCTGGAAGTGAAAATGTTTTAACACCAGTCATATAAATGTCATACTGTTAGCACCTCACAGTTAGGATCACTTAGCTGAAATTCAAGCAGACTTTAAAAAATTGCATTTTTTACTAATGCAGCTAGGTGAGTGACACCAAGAGACACAATGCTTTCTCATCCACTCTTTCAAAACCCTGGGAATGTGTATGTGTGCAAGAAAAAACTAATGCTGGAGCCCACACCAAACTGCCCATGGCTCTTGACTGAAACCCAGTGTTTGACAGATGCCAAGGATGGAGGTGGCTTGAGTGCTTTTAAAGGGGAACTGCAACGCAAGTTCCTGGTTGTTTCCAGTCAAAAGTGACCACAGGGTTGGTGTTTCTCCTGTCCTGGCTTTATTTTAAAAATACAGGAGGATTTCTTAACTCTTCCCATGGCATTTATTTTGACTCTGGTATTGCCTGCCACTGCAGCTCTGATTATGTTTAGCAAATATGTTCTAAAAAAGACAAGAGCAGCCCATTGCTAAGTGAGTGCAGCACTACCCTTGAGATTTTTAAAAATTCCTGGCCTGGACCATAAATAATGTATCAGAATACTGAGCTATTTGTTCTTTTCTCCTATCACCCCTTTCCAAGAGACATTATCACCTGAAAGCCATTAAGGGCAAATTAGGTTTATGAGAAATAAGCACATTACTGATGGAGTAGTGGAGGATTTAATACTTATAATTTCTTTAATGATTGGTTTTAGAACATTTAAATGATGGATGAAAGGCAAATCAAATCTATAAAGGTCAGATGCTCTCCTGTTTCTAGAATCATCTATACCAGCTCCAGCAGAAATGGACATATTTAGTCCTCCAGAGGAAGGGCCCAGAGCAACTTGTTAGTCCTTGTTAGTCATAACCCCTGCACAACAGGCAGGGCATCCAGGATCTACAGCTTTCTTCTTTCATGCCCTGACGGAGCACATTTCATCCTCAGTGCAACACATTTGCGAAAAAATTTTTGATTCTCAGCTCTCTGAAAGACAAGTGCCCTTTTTCCTTAGCTCCCCTCTGCCTTTGATCTCTGTTCTGGGACCACCAACAACAGTGGGAACTTTCAGAGAAAGATGAGGAAAAAAATGGACAAAATTTGCTTCCTGTCGTCAAGTCCCATTCAGGAATGAACTTCAGAAGAGGCATTTTATTTGCTAAAAATAACAGATGCCCACCAGTACTTCTGCACTGGAATTTTCCCTTAAGTGAAATGTGAAGGCTGCTACACACCCAGTGCTTACTCTCTGTCTGCTCTGCAGCTATGACTGAGATCTTGTGTTTATGATAAACAAACACAAAATGTTTGGGAAGCACAGGAAGATGAAGCATTTGGAGTCTCTTGTCCAGGAAAAAACTCCTCACTTTTTATACTGTTTGGGTAGTATCAGGCAGAACTGATGAACAACAAGTTGAAATAGGAGGATATTAGGGAATGCCTGATTTCAGAGAGGTGAAAGCTTAATATATTTTACTCATCTAGATCCACCTCAGCCCAGGTTTGTAGGAATGAAGTGGTATTAGGATTAGATTCCTGCTTACTGGTTATCAGAAGAATTATGGTTTTCAAAGGCTGGAGCTAATGGCCTGAAATCTGCTGTGACAGCCAGTCTTAACTTCTTGGTAAGGTCAGCAGAGAAGACAACCACTGAATTGCTTCCAAACCTTGACAGCTCTACCAGCTAAGGACTGAGGCATGCTGAAAGGGGAGCTACCACAGCCACCATGGATATTTGGAGGGCTTCAGCTTTTGTGTTGTACTTGGTTCCAGCTATCAGTGTTTTCATGCATTTCAGGTAAATTTTCAGGTATTTTATTTAATTCACCATCCCGAGTCAAATTGCTTCAGCTTTTAAGTTAACTCTTGTTAGAGAGGAAAATTTTCCAACTATCAAGCGTCACACATGCTTAGCCTAAAATGCTTGAAATGAAAACCGGCTTTACAGGAGCTTTAGCCCATTGCTCCCTCTGCTGGGCCTGAGCTGGGATGACATATGGGGAAATCGCACAGACTCATCAAACCACAGGGATGTGAAGAACCCATTATCCTTTCTCAAGGAAGGGCAATGAAAAAATAGATAATTCATAAGCATCAGATGAATTTCCAGGCTGCTCATTCCAACTGAATTCCTCCAGAAATTAATTTAATCCTGTTTCTCTCAACAGATCATGAAATGGCATAGCATAATGGGGATCATTAAATGGAAATGGTGAAAGTAATTCTTTAGCATCATCACCTGGTATTCAGTGAGGCTATTACTCTCAGGGAAAAAAAGAATCTCATAAAAATACCTCGTAACAGCCTGAAGATGTGCTTTCACTTTCACTGTCCAGTGAACATTTTATATGATAAGGTAACTCCTGTCACACTCGAAGCTTGCCTTTTGTGAACAGATCTTCAGAATCAAAAAAGACAGCCCTTACATGGAGGTGGTATTTGGTCAGATTTATCTTTTTGTGTGCAACAAACCGATGCTCTACAAAAATTAGCCAAATGTTAGTTTTATAAAGGTGAGCATTAGCTACAAATTCTGCATGCTGTACCACAGACAGAACACATCAGACTTGTGGCTGCACTTTCTGCTGATGAAAGCAGGAGAAAGGGCGTTTTGTTAAAATGAAACACTTTTATTGAACTCATAAATCAGATTGCTATCTGGAAACTGCCTTTTTTTTAGCCTAATATATTTCCAAGATCCATTACAATACTGAAAATCTTCAAAACAATTAAATCTTTTAAGATTTACTATTAGTAATGTAAGTACTTCCTCTTCTTGATCTAGGCTGCAGAAAACATTTATTTCCCTGAAGACTCGTGGGGCTGTTAGCACCAGTGCTGACTTTTAAAGATGTGCACACCCTGCCCTGACTTATTCTGGATAAAATGGGCTTTCAAACTCATTGCCCTTGTCTAATTTAAGCTCAGTTATGTTTTTCTTGACGGTACCAAATTTCTCATATTTTCAAAATGTGACCTTTTAATTCAAATTCTAGGTTCGTTTCACTACATTTGAGGAGTGGTTTCTATCCTTACATGGTTTAATTTAGAGGAGCAAAAAAGATTCCTTGTAGCCATGACTCACTTTCTAGAGCACTAAGATGTTTCATTGTGAAAATTGCTCCAAAACACTAATGTGTGAAAGAACTGCAAAATATTAATTTTGGTCAAAAGAACACACACACTTCTCAAGCCAAGGGAGTAAAACAAATCACAGGAACACAGTCACATTTAGGAGTTAGTAAGGCCTCCAAAGAGGAGGTAACTTGCTACCTGTTTCAATTCTTCTTCCTAAAGAAAAAAGAGTATCAGCACATGAGATGAGCCAGGATGTAAGTGAAGAACAAAAAACAAAGCCAAATTTGAAGCACAGGGTTGAAGGTAGAATCAAGATAGTTGAAGATATGGGACCAGGTTAAGGTCCCATCTCTGCACACTTTGAAACACCAGAACAGTGCAAAGTGTGCAGAAAGCTGCTGTCATTTCCTACCCCAAATTTTCTTTGTCCAGGCAGTGACTGACAGCAGGCAGCCCTCACTGCTAGTTGTGGCACTGCAGCATTTCATGAATAGCACAAAAAGCATCCTGCCTACTTCTAGCTCCCAAAAATCTGCTGCCTCTTCAGTGGGCTTTGCTGCTGAGGTGCCACCAATTTGTGCATTGTGGCAGCAGAAGCCTGTGCCTGAGGAGAGGCAAGTGACATAAGGTGTCAAACTCATCCTTTGATGCAAATGGATTTAAGTGGATGCATGTTGCATCTAAATGGACGTATGTTGCTAAATGGATTTCAGTGAAATTCCTTCTGCTCTTATCTGAGCCATGATTGACCCAAGTTGCACTGAATTTCCATGAACTCATTTGATCTGCCACATACAACATCAGAACAGACCCCATGCTGTTCAGGCTACTTTCTTCCAACGTGAATTTCTGGCATCATCTGTCCTGAAGCACATTAGGTAAAATAGGGCTGGAAATAAAAACACATTTTCCATCTTATACTAGTCTGTCTTCAAAAATGCACATGCTTTTTGATATCTTTGCTCTTAACTGAGATCCTTTGTTGAGATGTGTTTAACAAGGGCCTGCTTCCGCATTTGTGAAATTGAAACAAGTGTTGTAGGGAAAGCACCTCTATGGTGAGAGAGGTAGATGTGGTTGTCAAATGACTCATCTGACAGAACCAGCAACTGAATGGGCAAAGTTGAAGGAACTAGCCAAGTGATTCTATACTGTCAGCTGCAGTGACTAATAGTATACAGTGCTGAGGTTTTTTCTTATAGCTAGTAGTTAACTGGTTTTACATGTTGGTTTGTTTCTTTTTTTTTTTCTCACTCAGCAGTAGGTGATGATGATGATGATGCAGTGCTGCTAAAGGAACAACATCATCTGAAACCCGAATTAAATGACCAAGGCAAAAAATAAAAAGGGAGGGAAATAAAGCCAAATATTATGGGTAGAAACAATCAGATTCTGCAGCATTCTGTGGTTACATCTCCTCCCTCTCTTCTCTTGCTTCACTGTTTTCCTTGGTAGTACCAGGTGGAGCTCCTTACCTTCAGCAGTTTCATGAGGCCTTCTAACTGAACCATAAGCTCCCTTCGGCTTTCCTGGAGAGCAGACATCCTCTGTTCCAGCTCATCCTTCCGCTGCCTGAGAAACAAGCACATCTGATCAGAGCTTACCCCTCACAGCAGCAGCAGCAGCAGCTTTTAACTGCATCATTTCCCCAGCCCTTCCATGGGACACAAGCCTACAGACCACAGGAAAGCAAACACACTGTATGAATTCAGCACAAGGCTTAGAAATGTGGCTGTGTGAAAGCTAGGGAGTTCCCTCACACTGGGAATCCTTGTGGGACTGAATAGTGATTAGGGAAAAGGCAGACACTGACACAGACCCTTCTTCAAAGAACAAATGAGGTTCAAACAAGTTTGTGTTATATTCCCTTGTGGAAATGCGTGGCAATTTTAGCTTTGGAACTCTCTAGTCAATAACCTCACTAGCTGTCAGGAGAAATTAAAGCCATGCCCTGAAGGACAGGAAATTACAGCAGGGGCACTGAACACAGTGAGATATGAGAGAAGCTAAGAGAGTTCAGAAATTCAGACAAAACACCACAGTGATCTGCTTTTGTTTCTGTTTTTTTTTTTCCTGAAAGCAAGAAGAAGACTATCACATAGTAGAGATATAACTGCATGAAATTAGCTCTTTGGACTTGGAGTCCAGTGCTGGTTGTGTGACAGTGTGAATACTGAGCCACTCCAAGTGTGACAGTATCTCTGTGCCCCCATAAATCTGAACAGCTTTGATTCTGCACAGCTCCACTGCACAGGATGGGGGAACAGCACTTGCACATGCTCAATCACTAAATTGTGTGAGGCCTCCACCTAAAAACGAAATAAAATCGTAGCCTCCTGGAAGTTATGATTTAATTAACATTACCATTGAAAAATACACCTATTAGGCATATCTTGCACACTACTGCATTGCAAATAACATACAAACTGTATGTTGTTAGCCTTGTACTACCTATAAAATATGACAACTTAATCCTAAATGGAAAAGCACTGGAACCAACAAGACTTAAGTACATTTCCTGTATTTAGGGCAATATGAAACCCTGATTTTGAGCCTTCACTGTAAGTCAGCAACTACAGATACAGTCAACATTGATTCCTACAGGACTGCTCATGTGCGCTCTCTCTCACCTATATAATAGGATCATATAGTAATACTGCCAGGTTGCATTTACTCTTCTGAAGGATTGATCTATTTCCTGCTACAAAATGCAGGAAATGTGCTGGCTTTCCTTTTCCGAACATGTAATGGTTGGAAATGCTATGAACTGTACAAAGGCAATGGAGTTTAAGAAACTGCTAACAAAAATAAGGTCCATGTAATTCAAAGTGGCAGGTCCTTGTACAGAGCTCTGCTGGGTTTTAGATTCATTCCACAGGGAGAGAGGATCTAAGCAGTGTGTACTGTACAGACTACTCAGAGGTTTTTCTCCGCTGTACTCCAGAGCAAATTCTTGACAGTAATGGGTTTTCCAACCTGTCTCCAAGAGAGTACTGGTAATGTGAAGGAATGCTGTGTTCACTACCTCATTTCAGTGAGGGCCACACTACAGCAGGCCGTGAAAGATGCTGGGACAGGTACCTGCAACATGATTTACAGATTCCAGCATTTCTTAATACAATGTGAAATAAACTGCTCTACTGCCCTAAGTGCTTCAAGCCTGAAAAATCAGCAGGGTAACAGACATAAATCAGGGCTGCTACCCTGAGTCCTGCTGTTTTACACATAACAGCCTTGTGTCATCTTAAGGAATTCGAGGTGGTGTCAAAATTTCCCAGTAAATCCAAAGTCAAGACTTTCGCCTTTCAAATGGTGAACATTTCAGGAGGAATGCAAAGCAGTTCAGACCCACAGATTAAAAGTTATTTTCTGATTCTCACACTGCATACTAAATCAGGAAAGATATAGTTGAGGAATTCAGTATCACTGTCCTAAGGACACTGCATATCAAGAAATTAAAATAAAGACATTATGCTTTAATATGTGTATCAAAATAGAAAAGATGGGAAGTTAAGCAGTTGGCCTGCTAACACTGCACTATCATTCCTTTTATTTTTTTTAAATATAATGAATTTTATTAGTCAACTACATAGAAAGCTGATTTCCTAAATCTGCTGAAAATAGACTTCAGGTTTGATGGACAAGAGCTACATTATTGGTATACTTTATACAGTGTACATGTTTTCATGACAGTCAGTGTTATATGTCTCACAGAATGTCACCTGCCTGTAGATCTCTAGAAGTAATTACACACTAAAATCACTCATAGAAATGAAGAAGCTAATTTGTGCTTAGGTTGAAAAGCAAAAGTAATTACTCATGATTCAGAAAAATATTTTAGTGTGGAAAACTGTAATAAAACTATAAAGTATTTGAAAAGAAAAATCTTTAGCACAATTTCTTACAGAAATTTCCTTTGGATATGAATCAGACCACTAAAATATTAGTTGTGTGAGGAGCAGCTAAGTGGCAAAAAGTGTTCTTTAGTCAGAGGGCAGAGCATTGTTTCACTGACAAGAAAGTGCTCAATCTCTCTTCTCTATTCATATAGAGCATTTTGAATAGTTCTTATTGAATTCTCTGTCTGGCTCTCACAACATTAACTTCAGGACTTTCAGGGAGACTATGGATCTGGGCCAATGACAATTGTACTTCTTCAGTGTGATATACATGGAAATTAGGAAACACATGTACAGTATTGTAACTAACATGCAGTCACATCCACATTAGTGTTTTTAGCTTGGTGGGATAACTGCAGGGAAATCCTCTAAATCTTCAGCAGCTGCAGATGACATTACTCCTCACCCTCCATGTGACAAGGAAGACCATTCTGAAGTCTGGTTTTGCACCGTGAAGAGAACTGACCTTTCCTTAGAGTTCAACACATGGGGGACATTTCCAATGATTAACATCTAATTCTAAGTCATGTATTTTCATGTAGTTCTGTATTTTCTTCAGCATAAACTAGAAATCTTTGTAGAGGCACTTGCTCTGAACATTTTTCCCCATGTAATTAATGGCATTTGGACTGGGCTGTGGGGACCTATTCCAAATGACCTAAGGGCCTAACTTACAAACAGTAATGCAAATGCTTAATTTAATGTAGAAGAGTAATATGTAAGATTCCTCACGGATGCAATTTAAAGCATAAGCTTAATTACTTCTAGGACAACACACCTCACCAATAATGAATAAAAAAATACACATTGGCTGACTTACTTTAAAAAGCCTCCAAAACCATAAGCCAGGCTTATCTTTTATTTCTTCTCTTACTGAGAATGACTGGTTGGCCCCTGTCAAGGCCGGAGGTTTTACTGCTGTGGATTTACCTCAGGAGCCGGAGTTCTGCAAGGAGAGTGGGATTTTGTTGGGCCTTCTCTGGTGTGGGCTGAGACGCTTGTTCATGTTCAAGTCGCAGCCTCTGGATCTCCTGTAGGATTTCTCTTGGGGAAGAGAATAAGCAGAAGACCACAAGTCAGTAGTTTTCCACAAAACCAGCTCCCTGGACATTGCAAGAGGTGAAAAAGTATGACTGTATTTAGCTTTTAACATCAATGAAGATGTACATGAAATGATTGGGTTGCAGCCAACCAAAGAAGCCCTCAGCAATGGGAGAGGGTTCTGGATGTTTTCTAAATAAACTCTTAGGATCTTGCCATAAAGGGCAATTGTTCTTCAAAACCCCTCAAAAAACAGAGGTAGACATAAAATAGCTCTATGCTTGACTGAATTGTACCCTTTTAATTCTTCACCATGAATATTTCCAGCACCTCATGAACTTAGCAAAAATTAAAGTAACCTTTCTGGACATTGTGGAATATCGGAGAAAATATTTAGCCCTTCAAAAGATACCTTTAATGGAAGCAGAAATGTGAGAGCAGTTGACAATTCACAGAAAAGCACTTTAACAAGACTTGTTACAACTGGCTCGTGAGCCCTGGAGTGCTGTCAAAAGGCTAATACAAAGCTTCAGAGCAGAAGGTTGAAACCTTTGTGAATTTTGTCTCTTCTTCACAATGTGCTGGAAGCAGACGGTCAGGAGGCAGCCTTGAACTATGAAAGGCAAATCGAGACTGGGGTTGGTGGTGCTCATTACACGGTGACAGAAGGCAGTGCAGAATTTGGAATAGGAAACCATCTGGTCTGGGCTGGCCTGCGTTTTACAGTCCAGCACTAAAAGCTGAGCACTGCTGCCATGCATTTCATGGCATCAGGCAGTCTGGTGCCCAGGGCCAGGTTCTCTGCTGTTAACAAACAGAACAGGCATCACTCCTGTTTGGGGCCGGCTGGCCTAGTTCTCCTGGACACTCTCTCAGTCTCGGTCACATCTGTACCTCCTGTCTCATTTGATCAGCAGCCTAACTTGCTGCTAATCTTCCTGCAAACCTTTCCCAGGCAGACTGTGTTCTGGAGAGCTTTAATCATCTTTCTCCCAAATAAAAGCAGAGGAGCGTAACATTACAAGCGTGACTGATCCTTTTATCATTTCATGTTATAGTGCTACTGAGAATCCAACTGAAAGCTAATCCGGTTTTGAAGCAGGACAGGATTTTTTTTTAAACTCTTAACAAGCAGCAGCTGCAAACAGTAAAGCATCCATGATTATATCATGTCACTGGACAGCACACTCATGAAAACATGGGGTGGCTATGGATTTCAGAGCCTTTATCATATTGTATAGACCTTTTAGGGCTCTGTTTTTTTTGTAGGGGGAGATGTATGTGCTTGTATAAGCACATTGTACAGGTGTAGGTGGTAAAAAATGCTAAGAAACAAACACATGTAACATATGGGGCTGAATAAAAACAGGTATTTAGTGGATCCTTACCGGTTTTTGTTTTCAAGCTCTGCAATCAGCTGCCTTTGTTGCTTGTTTGCATCAATGGTGAAGGAGATATCTGATGCTCCTCTCTGTTGACTCGGCTGCTGTTTAAAACAGAGAAAGCTGCATTGGAAGAGGGATAGCCAGCACGCACCTTGAGTTCAATGCAGATCTGTTCTGTGAAATCTGTTTACAGAAAGTGCAGTACCAAGCTTGCCTACACCAAAAAAAGAGCATTCGTGTTGTGCTCATACCAGTGTGGAACCATTGCTAGTAAAAGCAGAGTAAGTGCTAGAGTAAATAAGATTCAGTGTTTACCATCCTGTCATTCACTGCTTTTCCACGCAGCTTCCTCTGAACCAATTGTAAAAGGCAATGACACTGCTGCAGGCAGTTGCTGTAATGTGGCTCTTGATTTTGATGCTACAGACAAGAGGAATACACTGAAGCAAGAACCAGTGTCTGCCTCCAGAAAGAACGGGATGTATTTCCAGTGCAGCGATGCTTTGCTCTATTGAAAGTACCGTTTTACTTTCAGTTTGAAAGTAGCACTCAGTTTTCAGTCTGGCTGTGTGGCCCATTTGACCAAATTTTCCTATATGCTCTCATGATACTTCAGAAAACCTCTTTTCCCCAGTGCTTCAGGTACAGCAAAACCATTTTTTCCCCAATAAAATGAGATGAGAATTTGTCTCTCACCAAACTAGGCAGTGCTCACTACAGCTGCATTGGACTATGTTCTTTTTGCATGCTCATCAGCAATAACCAATTGTTGTTTTCCTTCTTCACACTCCTGTATTTAAATATTGTAACAATAACAACATAGAACAGTGCATTTAAAAGTTTCACAACAATCAAAGATATCTGTTTATTTCTAACTCCAACCTGAAAGATATTTAAAAATACTCTGTGATGTGATGTGAACGTTCCTCACCACAAAAAGCCCTGTGAAGTGTAACTCTGGAGCACTATTTTATGTGATGCCAGGCATCTCCTCTGCCAGGAGGTGGACCCTCAAAAAGGATGAGGATACATCTCAGTAGCCTAACAAAGGTTAGGACTGTCTGTGGGAAAAGGACAGTATGTTTCTCCTGTAGCCACATACTACTTTTTCTGCTATGGATATGTTTTCCCATTAACACATCAACCACAGGGAAGAAGAACCATGCATAAAGAACTGGTACATGCTGGTGGATGTCATCACTCATACAGGAGCAATCAGGATCTTTATCCTCAATGCTCACTGTTATTAATATACTTAGTTCCTCAAAATCCAGAATGATCATCAGCCAAGCTTTAGGTTTCCACTGCTCCTACTGGGTATCACGCTTTTGCTTGGAAAGATTTCCATCTACAGAAACCTTCTATTTTCCTTCTGTCTCTTTTGTTCAAAGAGCAAAGATGGATGGCAATGAGAAATTCAGCATTTTCCTTCAAGTCAGCCCTGTTTATACCATTTTCCCCCACATCAAGGACACATGTTATATGGAACTGATGGAGACTGATTTTTAACCAGAGATATTATTACTGGGAAATCTTGTTCCCATAAAGAACTACTGTCTTTCAGAAATTAGACCATCAACTATAGGTTGCCTTAAATTTGAAACACTGTGTCATACATATGGAAAGGATTCATTTGGGCTGGGCTGGCAGAACAGGAGCACCCCTCTCTTCCCAGGCAGCTGCAGGTAGTGTGAAATCTCCATGACAGCATCTGCACAGGGCAGCAGATTCATCTTCACCTGGTGTGAATGTGACTCAGTGTCTTTACACGATGTGTGGGGCCCGATTTCACCCTTTCAATTGATCTCACAGTGTAAATCTCAGCATGAAAATGTTTCTGGGCACTCCAGACCAGCTGCTTTTCACTTAACCATCATTCTTGGCCCCTTGTTCTATCAAATGGTCTGTGATTGAAAAAAAGTAGCTAGGCTGACCTTTTATGTACCATTTAAGATTTTATATACTTTGATTAGGTTCCTGCTTCACTCTCTCTTGTTCCTGAATGCAGTTAGTGAGGTTTTAGCCTGTCATCACCTTCTATCTTTGGACACAGAGAGCAGAATAATCATTGCTCTGAAATGAAAATGGGAGCCAGGGCTAATGCAGGGGGTCATTACAGTCATCCTGCTGAAGAACATTCTTTAATATCCTTAGTACTTAGGGCCCTAGTGCCTGTGATATTTGAGCTAGAGAGTAAAATGGATTCACCACCCCATTTTTCCAATGCAGTAAATCATTAACCTTTAGCCAAAACTAGTCCAGACAATATTTTATAGTCTTTCCTGAGTTCAAGATGTCAGACTCCCTTTGATGCAATTATTTAAATACCACTGCATTAGTATATAGATTATATGCATTAGTATGTGGATTCCTTGGATTAAATGGACTGCATAAAAGTGTTATTATTAAAGCATAATAGTCTGTGATGAAAAGAATAGGGAGAAATAATCCATTAATCATTAGACTGTCAGACATAATTTCCCTGATCTTGCCAAGCCCCTGGAACACGACAGAAGGAAAGTACCTTCCTTTAATTAAAACACTTACTGATGAAGAAGTTTCTGCTGCCAGCCTTGCTGCATACCTGGCGATCAGCTTGTGTTCTTCATCCAGGCGACTTGCACTGTCAAGGACGCTGCTCAGGGGGAGGAGGAAATGGGAAGACAGGTTTGTACACTGTAAAAACACCCCCTGCCTCAGTCAGTCACCACTTCACACCCCCACATGTCAGAACGAAGGAGCAAACCCTCACCAAATTAGAACAGCTGATGTTAATCGAGCAAAGGGGAGAAGGGGGAGGGCAATTTCCCTAGAAAGATCAGCTCTAAGGGCCCAGGCAGCATCTTCCCTTAGGGGGAAAACAGCAGCAGTCTGCGACCCTCAGTAAAGATTGTACAGGATGCAACTTGCAGAATACTGTGCCCAAAAAGGTTGGGAAGTGGTTAAGACCACCAGTCAGCACTTCTTTTGCATCTCAGCTTTGTCCTATCACCTGGAAGAGTGATTACTTTTTGGACAGTGGGTTAGCAGGAGCCTTGGTGTTTGTTGAGAAAAACTTTAGAAGCTTAGTCATATTTCCACCAGAAATCAGTGTTTAGGACAGTTTTGCAGGGCACTTACCAAGATCTCGTGGATCACTGTTTGGAACCAGTGATCTAGGAATTTACAATCAGACTTTCCCTTTTATTCTTGATTTCTTGCTATTTGGGAGCAAGATTTTGGAGTGTCACATGACTGTGATCAACAAGCGTAAAAACTAAACAGCAAATATGCTGAATTCCTTTAAAATATTGCACCTCGTTATTTTTCCCTCCCTCTAAGAACATGAAATGCAAATATTTCTCTCAGATTAATGCTTTTCCAACTGTCCTTATTTTAAATGGAAGCTATAATTTAGTCAGATGAGCAGGAAAAAAGTAATATAGTGAGAACCTTCGCTATTTCTAAACATTTAGAAGTTTGCAGAGAACCATCAAAACTAATAAACTGACAAAACCAGAAATTTGAAGAGGACTCAGTTGACCCTGGATAATCCTGGGCCTTAGAATCCTATACTGCATTACTTTTAATATATACAAGAGAGAAAAAATGAAGTCCATAAGAAGAGGTGAGAGGAATGTGGAATTGCCATGTGGAATACAAGGCTGCCTGTGGACTTTCCCATACAGAGGCAGGTCTGGCCTATTTTCTTATCCTCTGGCAACTGTAGGATGGTTTTTGGCTGAAGGCAATCAGGCACAAATTTCCCTGCCCACAGGCTCTTCTGGGCATGCAACTGATTGCTGGCAAATGAGCTTCACATTTCAAAAGAGTCTGGGCATGGGATTTTATTCTCTTTTTTTCCCCCGGAAATTTTACCTTGAACTTGAAAAACCTTCCAGAGGAAACAGGCACTTGTGCCAAAAGCTCTGCTTCTGAAGAACTCATATATTTAGAAGGAATATTTCTCTAAAACTTCTCAGTGAGTTCATACCCCTGTGTCCCTCAGGGAACTACAGTGCACATGTGTTGTTTGGCCGCATTAAATCCACTGGGATTTAAAAGTTATGTTTGAAAGACGAGCAGTGGTTGATATTCACTGATCATTAAACTAAAGCTGGGTGTCATGTGGATTTGCTACAGTTTACTGATGCAAGAGAAAAGAGACAAACATCATCTTTTTCTCATTCTGATAATAACCTGTGCGACCACAAACATGAAGTTTAGAAAAACAGTAAAGCTCTGAAAAGGGAGACACAGAGAGGTTCTGTGTAAATAAAACTTGTGCTGCAGACTTCTGGTGGTAATGAACACTGACTTTCTGGTTTTGGTTGTGTTTATTTTGTAACATATACAGCTTAATTTTACGCTTGCTGAGATTCTGGTGGGATAACTGATATACCTCTGGGAAAGACCAAAGCTAAAGGCATTTTTCTAAATTTATACAGTCCTGCTTCTTACATACTCATGCTTACTGTACTAATATGCCATCCAAAGAAAGGGGTGAGCAACTCTTGCAGACACATAAAATTATGTAAACTGGGTAATAAGGGTTACTTTCATGACAGTTTAATTAATTTTTAATTTTACCATAATGACTAAAACATTGCATCCTAACAGATGGCTGTGAAAATAGCAAGCATTCAGCATCCATTCTCCTTTTTATGGCAATGTGCAGCCATATCCATCTTGGAAAAATGGATTATGGTTCCACTTGTTGGCATAACACAATCTGCACCGGAGTTCTGAGACATGAGCTAACACCTAAGACAACTGCTTTATTGAAGAACCAAGCCACTGCAGCTTTTTGAGTCTTACTTGTATTTAATATCTTTGATATATTTATGCGTGGGTGGATGACATAAAGTAGATGTAGCAATGCGTCAGATTTGGTCTATGAATGCCACAAACCACTAACCCCAAAGCTGTGAAAATTAAATTTCTATGTCTGAGATAAAGTTACTTCTGGAATATACCTATTCTACGTGACCATTAAGCACAGAAGTCTGCACAGCAGCATTAGACTTGACTGCCAAGAATTTTATGTCTCAGAGTTCTCGGATTTACCATAATTCACTTCTGTTTTACTTCACCAACTTCACAGAAAGCCATAGAGTGATACAGAAGGACAATTGTACACAAAAGGCTTAAAATATTATGAATGTGTGTGCAGAATTTGGGACCTCAGGGGAATGATTCAGGCATCCTTTTGGGAGAAACTGGACATTTTGCATGCAAATATCCTACTGTTGTTCCTTCTTTTCTGAAAAACACTGCTTCTCCATTAGTGACCATTTCTTTAAAGGCCTTATAATTATTAGCAATAATTGGTCTGGCACCTATCACTGTTCAGATGCAGAGTGAATATCCGGTATTAGCCATACAATATTCATACAATAGGACTTCTGTGGTCTAAGGAAGCTCCATTAAAAAAAGGGATCTCAAAACTGCAGGCAAAGGATGAAAAACATGATAAGCTATGAGCAAAGGAGTGACTCTGGAGGATCTTTGCTATTTCTCAGGCTTCAGATGTGTCAGACCAGCCCGTTCTGCAGCAGGCACACCACAACAGCTGATGTGGATGTTCCCTGCTGGTCTTAAAACTAAGTCACCACTGATTAGAAAAATCTCTTGTAAAATTTTTGCAAGAGAGATATCAATGTGGTCTTCATGGCATGCTCTTATTCTACAAACCCTTGCTTAATAAATAATTTACTATAGAAAATATGGACAAATTAAAGGGCTGGTTTCTAAGGCCTAGGGCTGTAAAAAAAATGACCTAACAGCAACACACCAAATGTATTCTGAGCACTGTTTAACTCTCAGACTTTCAAAATTGGCTTGGTTTTAAGACACTTTAAACCAAGACACATCATCTGAGTCCTCTGCTACTGTTAATTTGCATTTACTTTAGAATCACCAAAATTTTACAACCAAAATGCTATAACATTCAGCTATGTGGGAATAATCACAAAAACTAACTCTGCTCAAGGGAGCCAACTGTCTACACATTTACTCTGTAGGAACTGGTCTCTGAATGTTTTTCCTCTTTCAAAGAAAGATTAAACCAGCCTTACCATGTAGAGTTGTCCACACCCCATTAATAAACATTTTTAAAAATGCCATAGAATAGCATGGCACCTTTATATAGAAATAGGACTCACATAGTACTACACAGTATAACTTAAAACCCCCAAAACCATCTCTCTATGGAGCCGAAATAACCCCTTACTTATAGTTTATTTTATCTTATTTTTTTCCTGTATCTGAAAAGAAAAAGATTGAAATATATGGAATTAATATTCAAAGCTAGGTAAAGTCTCTAACTAAAGTCTCTAACTTACAAAAATGAAAACTGTTTGCAGTTAAAGGTTCTTTTTTAGAATCAGACACTAAAGATGAAGAGACATTGAAGTAAGTATCAAATATTGGTTTTAAATTCTAAAAAAGACTTTGCAATTAAACTACTCAAAACATCTGGCTAAGGGCTATTTTTTCTACCCATACAATCACTATAAATAATGAATTAATTCCTCCTCTTGTTTATTAATTTGCTCTGGAGTACTGGCTTCTAAAAAACCCGCAGTAGCTTATTAGCCTGTGGTAGAAGGAAAGGAAAACTTGTAAACTTGTGCTTTTACTTGCAGTATCAAATAACTGCGGATTAAAAATAAAGATAAGCAGTGAAAATTAATTAAATGAATTAAAAATACCCCACAAAGCCTAAAGTATAAATACTAGCTGCACTTAGAACAAAAAAGGGTCTACTGGGTTATACTGAACTGATGATTACTTGCTAATTAGCCTGGCTTACTATCTAAGAAAAACTAAACTTTGCTTTAGGCAATGCTATACAGCTCTTCAGATAATTTTATGTATTATGCTCATGAAGTATCTCTGTAGGTTTTTCTTGCAGATAAGGTCCAGCTACAATCACTCCTCCTTTCATCTTTGGCTGTCAGAAGCACTTGAATTATCTGATGTATGAGTAAATATAGGTGGTATTATGCAGGCAGATTGAACAGCAGAGCTGGCCAGCTGCAGCCTCCTCTAAATCAGAAGCCACCTCATTTTGGTTAGGTATGTGCTTTACCCAGGTTACCAAATCTCCTTAAGATGCAAGGTGAAATAACTTGAACTCAGCATCACCCTGACACAAGTGTGTGGGTTTTGAGCAAAATGCATCCAGCCAGTTTGGGGCATGGGCAGGAGAAGGTCAGCTCTGCCTGAAGATGCCACCCCAGACTTTGAGATGCAGCAGCTGAGCTTCCTGCAGAAGTCTCACCTACTCCTCTGGAAACTGGCTTCACACAGGAGCTTTAGGATGGCAAGGCTTTGTTCTTGTCTTCACCAAAATATAACCATTCTATTTCTCTACTAGCAGTCTCAGTCCACCAAAGCAGAAAATGGCAATGCAGTATGGTCTGATGCTTGACTAAGACTGCTGTCCCTCTAGCTTATGCTTCTGTCAAAATCTAATTACACAAATAACTGAAATAATTGTTTCTCATTCAGGATGCTGTGACTGCAGTGACTTAATGTCAGTAATCAGATGTTATGTACTATGCTTTGCATCAGTTGTTTAAACAATTAAGGTCATTCTCAGTAACTCCCCCATTCATTCCTCAAAACCAAATAAATGTTGGATATCATGGCATATGATTTGTATATGCATATTTGGAAACAAACGTGTTCTGACTTGGTGAGTTTGGCTCAAAGCCTTGAGGGAACAGGTCGGAATATAAAGAATAAAATTTGGAGGATGAAAACAGTAAAGATGAGGAACAGTCTCATGAGGAACTGGAAGCCCTCACTGAAGCTAAATGAATCCTAGACATGATATCCAAAATGCCATGCCTGGCAAACCAGCCTAGCACCAGGATTACCCTAAACCATGTCCACTATTCACTCGCCTCCTGAACAACCATATCAAGTCACTCATGGTAGCCTGGGCCACATTTCCTTCTCCCTGTCACACTAGACTGAGTGGCAGCATAGTCCCCTCCTCAGTCATGGGTGGGCAGTGACTGGTCACACACACGTCCCCAGTAGCTTGCTTTCCCAGCCACGTTATCAATATTCCTCAATAAGCTTGATTTCTGGAAGTACTTCTTCAGGAATGAAATTCCCCTTGAAAATGTTTTTTTAGGATAAACAGCTTTCATTTTCCTTGCTAAAACCTAGTTTACCTTTTTAACCCCTCACCACTGGCACATTCCAATGGGCTACAGAGTAGAGAAGCAGATCCAGGACAATGGAGGCAGACTTTTTTATCCACTGGGCATGACAAATTACTCCCATTTTCAACTGGAGCTACATGCAGAAGTGAATTTTTTAAGACTGCAGAGAACCATTGCATTCACTCTCCTAAATGAAGTTACTTGTTGCCTCCTACATACTGGAGTAAATGGAGACTTTCTTCTAACCCAGGAAATATTCTGCAGTGGGAGCACAGGAAACGGAAGGGTTTGCTATGAGCAAAATAAGCCTCCTGAGAATACTTTTGGTAGAAACACTGTACAGTTTTCTGCTCAGCACCACATTTTCTAGGGCCATATACCACACTGCTCACCACCTTGCTGGTACTGGGCTGCAAACACTAGGGAATTTTGTTGCACTTGGAGAGGTGAGGAGGTGTTTCCCTGCCCTGGCATGATGGGCTGCAATGACAGCATCTCAAGTGCCAGGATAGCTGGTGGGTTTAGGAGACAAAGCTCTATAATCACTCCAGCAGAAACAATGAATTATCTTCAAGACATCCATTTAAAACCCCTGGGTCTAAATGAAAGAAGGGAAAATTTGTGTACCAGAGTCAAACAATGCAGAAATCAGACAGATTTAAAAGCATTGCCTGACATATGTACAAATCAAAATTATTTCCTCTCACTAGGTTAATAAGAAAACTATTATAATTATTTGTATATTACTACAATTTCTAACTTTCAAGGAAGGTGCAGCTACAAATGATACAAGATCTCAAAAATTAATGCCTTGAATGGGCTTGAGTAATCATTGTTGTGTGAAGATTTCCGTACCACCACCAAGTCCTGCACTGCCTAGAGCTCAGTAGCCCAAACAATTTGCACAGCCATTCTTAACTAAACAGTTATTGGCAATACATGGCAATATCCTGCAAGCCTCAGTACAGAGAACAGCAGCCAGTGCCACACTCCACGAACTTTTGGAGGACATACCCCATATTCAAATACATTCACTTCGGGTTAGTGCTCATGAAGAGCTGCTCCAGCTTGTGGCCAGGAGGAAACAGTGGGAGCATTTGGCTGAGCAAGGTCCCTTTGCTGGGTCCCCCAAAGGTGCCAAACCTGCACTAACCGTGCGGGGTTGCTCTGTAGCATGCTGACATACAGCCCGATGAGCACATGTTCATCAGCCAGCCTGTCTGCAACATCGAGGCTGTACTGTAACCTGAAACCGGGGCGGGGGACACGGTGTGATCCAGACAGACACAGAGATAAACAGAGAGAGCAGCAGCAAGTAAGATTGTGAAATGGGAATCTAGGAATGAATACTTAAGCGTTCTTAGGAAAAAAAAAAAATCTAAACAAAACAACACACCAAGTGCAGAAATTATTTTGTTATTATTGTGATACACATATTTAGTGTTTAGTGATTTAGGATGGTAGCATCCCACTTGATGACAGAGCCAGACTCAGAAATCAGTGAGATAACAGGGACTGAAGCTCTGGAGCTGTACAGTACCATTTATTACAAAATACAGAAAATGGTGAGGTCAGCATTATTTGTTTTAATATACTCTATATTGCATACAAACATTAATACAGATATGTAATATACATGACTGACACTGAATTCACAAGCTGGATTTGCTTGGATGTGTCTGATCAAGACCTTATGCACCCAGGTCTACATAAATGTACTTAAACATGCCTTACTTAGCTCACTGGGTTAATTGCTTACAACAATTTTCTCAGGAAAGATGCATATAGAACACATTAAAAATGGGAGAATAGAGGAAAAGGTTTTGGTTTAGCTATGTTAGTGCAAGTTAAGAACATACTCTCTCTTTAACTTACCCTTTGCCTTTCAAGAAAGCTGGAGCAGCCCTAGCCAGCTGTTTGCTCTGCTCTAGTTCAGTATTCTTGGAAGGAGAGCTAGTTAATAAGACAGGAAAACTAAGAAGAGGGTAAACAGTGATGTCTGAAATTCATTATAGAACAGTTTGGAGAAGCTCATTTGAGTGCCCTGGACTGAACAAAAGTAACAATGGAAGCTTTAAAGAAATTATAGAAAACTTCAGGAAATGCAAAATCAGGAATTACAAGTTTTTCCTTCTGTTCTCCAAAAGCCAACTACTAAAGCCTCCACTACAGAAATGACAAACAAAATGTGCTTCTCTCACAAAAGGAGAGATGAAGGCTTGTGTATATTCCAGATGGAGTCCAAGATAAACACAGTCTCAAATGCTGCTTTCAAGCTGGGAAAGCTTTACCATAACAGCTAAATTGCTTTTCTCCACATTAACTGTAAGATGGTTTCAATAATCTGTGGAAAGGCATTTATTTAGATGCAGTGATGGGATACAGCAGTTTAATTTTCAGAAGTACTGTTCTTCTATTGATTTAAAATAATATATAGTTCACCAAATGCAATTTTTTCCCTAATTACAGTATTTAATGGATTGCAGTAACTGCATCTTTCCCAACACTTAAATATCCACGTTAACAAGCCACCACTGGCTAAAAATGGGAAACATTGAAAATGGGGGTTTTTTTTTCATGCTGCAGCATTCCTTGGTTTAAGAAACAACAAAGCAAAACAAAGTTATATTTTACGTTCTTCTTTTGCAGAATTATTAATCTTTTTTTCAGTCTGGCACCTCATGGGTATGTGAGCATGGATACACCTGTGCATCCAGGGGTGTACGGGTCTGTGTGTGTGTGTGTGTAGGTAGATGATGTTGCACAAATTTGATGCATGGTAAATCTTCAGAACCTTTAATATTGGGACAAAGAAGGAATTCAGTGAGACGAGATGTATGTCACTCCCCCCCTTTTGGGAGGGCAAGGTTGGTAGCGGGGCTCTGAAAAGGCTGGGACCAAAGGTTGTCCTAAGAACTGAAGTCTATTGATTTATAATAAATTTGTAAGATAGCTGAATGAAATGCTGTACTGCACCACAAGACAAAGGGCTTGTTTCACATTTCTCTGCCCATCAGCATGCTACTTGTGTGCTGCACTTCCACTGGGGCAATATGCATACAGATAAACATGCTCCATGCCATCTAGAAGGATGCCTTTCCCACACGTTTTCTTCCCAGTTACAGAAGGAAAATGCATTCAAGGGGTACATGGTGTGCCACTTCAGCCAAAAATGCACCTTTAAGTTCTAAAAGTACAGGTAAATATGTTGCCACAGAGGGAGACCGAGGACCCCAGGGCAGATTTCGTGCCTTGTTTCCTAACAGTGAAGTGTGATGCCCCCTCCAGCAACCCCAAGTTCTCCTCTCCTATGCTCCAGAAGCAACAAAGTCAAGATGGAGAGAGAGGCAAGCAAGGATTACTCACTGACCAACTGATACCATATCTATCCAGGTCTCTTTCCTTTTTAGTTGATTAAGCAAAGTTTAATCTTGCAACCTTTTCTCACAAGTTACATTTTCTCTGTTGTTCTGATGTTTGGGTGTCTCCTCTGGACTCCAGATATGCTGGTTAGCAAATCTGCCCCTGTGCTGTTGCCCTAAACTTGATACAAACCTTCTGCAGATGTCTCCTCCTCTTGGGAATGAGTTTTAATGGCTTTCCAGATGATGTTCCAGGATCAAATGCAATCTAACTGTATTGCTCACTTCAATTAGTTTGTGGTTCACCGCAACTGTTAGGTCCTCTGTTAAAATATTTCCATCCATCCAATTATGCTCTCATCTTTTATTTGACTATTTGCTTTCTTGCTACAGCACTTTTCACTTATAATTACTGAATTTCCTGTAATTGATTTCAGATCATTTGGACATCAATTACTACCATTGCTACTGAGCTAATTTTTTTTTATTTAGAAACTGCTCTCCAAGCACTCCTTTTCGTAACTATTTCAACCTTTGTGCCACCTACAAATTGGATATATTCACTCTATTGCTTCCATTAAGTCACCATGAGAAATAGTGCATTAGTGTCTGATTTAGGATAGCTTTCAAGAATCTCAGAAGATGTCCTTCTCCTAAAGTGACAGCAAACTTCTGAAAATGTAATTATTAATTTTCGATGTTGCTCTTTTACCAATTTCCCTATGTCCGTACTTGGGTACTTCTGTGTCATCTGGGACTATGTCTAAAGTCCTTTTAAGGTCAGCCTGTATTGTATCTGCTGCTTCTTTTTTTATCCACTGGACCAGTTATCCTGTCATTGAAATGAATTAGTTTGGTTGATATAATTTGTTCTTGACAAATCTATGGTGGTTATTTCTTGTTTATTAACCTCCAGATGCTTACTAACTCTTATAATTTCAGTATCTTTGGATACCAAGGTTAGGCTGTCTCCTGTATAATCCTTTTCACCTTTGTCCCTGATTCCACCTTCAACCGTCCTTCATTTGGAAGAGCTGACATTTGTCCTTCTTGTTCTTTCTTATCTTCCTATATTTTCCACATATTCTCCAAAATATAACCAATACTTCAGAGGTTGTTTTGGCCACAGTGAGTTTCCAGCTGGAACAGATATTTTAAAGATATATTCCTGCTAAAATGGAACATCTTGTGAGATGCCAAATAATGCTTCTCCATCCAAATTCAGAGACAAACCTTCCAGCTATGAGCAGAAGTCTATAAAGATGCAGACCTAACCATATTGGTGTAAATGTTATGCCCTCATTAGTGTCTACCTGGCTACTGAACAATCAAACATATAAACCTTTCCTTTAGCCAGGTAGAATACTGCTGATGAAATAAAGCTTCCCATCTTGTTCTAAAAACAACCTGCAAGGACAACATGCTCCTTAGAGACAGAAACATGGAGATCAGCAGCAACCAGTATGTTTTACTCCAAGTTAGTTGTTGTCTAGAAATCTGGCCTAATCTCTTGTTATGCCCAGGTAGAATATGCAATTCCTTTAACTGTTATGAGGAGTTCAAAAAAGGCACCAGCCATTTTGACTCAGCATTAAATAAGACTCAATTTCTCCTTGGTGGTGGGTATCTGATATCAAAGTGCATTCTTTCTATCTATCACACAATTGCCAAGTCATTTCAAGTTCACCAGAATGTGCTGCATCACACCATTTATTCCTGTTTATTACTCCTTTAGAAGAACTAAATGCATTAGCTGTAAAGGAGGGGCTGAGAAAAAAGCAAGAAAAAACATTCTGTTTCATCTTATCTTACCTAAGCTCAATAATTCAGTAGCTTAAAGGAAACATTTATTAAAAAAGAGCAGGAGATTGTACCCATTACAATGGCAGGTATATACTTTGAGTCAGCATGACAGACTGCAGCTGGGGAACAAAAGTATTCAAATAAGGAAAAAAACCATTAATTCAGGGTACAGAGTTATTTCTCTTGACCGGACAAAAGTTTCTATAATGCTCAGTTTGCTTGTTTTGATGTAACATATCCAAATCATTGGGTTTGCAAGGGCATTACCTACTCTGCAGTAATATTCCCTTGTTCTGCTGCCCTCTAGGCCATCAGAAATTGCAAAAAAAAAAGAGAGAATACCCCTGAATATTAGCTACAGCAAAAGAATTACAGGCCTTGTGGTTTTAATCACGTTAGCTGTCAACAGAGAAAATGACCATGATTTGGTATTTGGGAGAAGATCACAGACTTTTTTGTTTCTTCTTTTCTGACACAAGTGCTTTAAAGCTGTTCTTGAGCTGCACAGAGCATATTGCTGATAGCAATTTCCACACTGTATACATTTAGAAGAAAGGTGCTTGTAATTGCTAAGACAACCTCCTCATTAAAGCTCTCTTATGGACTTGCTGGCTCAAACTAAGCAAACAAGCACAGAAATTTTAAGCGGACTTTAATTCTAAAGCAGTTCGAAGAAATTAAACAGCATCTTAGGGAAAGCCTGAACCCAACTTCCTTTGAGCTTTGGAGTAATTGTGTACCCACCCAAAATCTGTGCTTCAGATGCAATTAAAGTGTAAATAATATACAATGTTTCATCTCCTTTCAGCTGTTCCCTGCAATTTGTCACTGTATTTGCCAATTATCAAAGATCTTTCCTCTAACAAGGTTCTCCATCTTCCCAGTTAATTTCCAGTTTTCACCCATGAATCCAGAAATAAAGATAGTAGTGTGCTGAACTTAGGACATGTTGCCCATTTCCAGCAGCAGAATGAGCTGGTGTGCTGAATTTAGTATTTGCTGCTACAGGGAGAAACTGGTTAGAATTGCTGTGTTCTTATGTGAACACAATTAGCTGAAATAAATACCATGGGAATGCTATGAATGACATTCTCTGCCAATTCTCCTTTGAATAAACATTTAAATTACATAAAAAACTGCACTTAAAGCTATCTGAAACCTCTGGACTAGACTGCAACACAAATTAAAGTAACCATAAGTTATCTGCAGTGAAAACAGTCAGCAGAGCTTTTAGTGTTGATTACATCCAGCCAGAAATTTTACTCTGAGTTTGTACTCTTCTTATTACAATACGAATCATAGAGTATTTAATATAAAATCAGCACAATTGCAAACAGAGCCATCAAAGTCCGTTTCTCTGATGTACAAGAGGATGAGCTTCCACTAATGAGGCCTGATTTTCCCAGGGCAATAGTAACAGTAAAACTTAAAAGAATGAATGAAGATACTGTTAATAGCCTAACCCAGATTGAAGATCTT
Source organism: Eopsaltria australis (assembly GCA_034509425.1). Lineage (NCBI taxonomy): Eukaryota > Metazoa > Chordata > Aves > Passeriformes > Petroicidae > Eopsaltria > Eopsaltria australis. The sequence continues at coordinate 6,428,375 of JAVTVJ010000001.1, forward strand.
GGCATTTACCAGAGAAGTACCTTGATATCTATAATTCTTACTGAATTATAGTTAATGCTCATGGATTAATAAGAAAGGAAAGGATATCACACTCCACATAAAGAAAAGATGGGGAAACTGTTCTTATGCAATTATGTATTTCTTTTACACAGAATGAAATAGGATCTTCCTTTAGGTCACTGGGATGTGAGGGAATGCTGGAAAAAGTGTGCAGCAGCAAGAGGCATGGGTCCAAATCCAGTGCTCACTATGTAAATGGGAAGTTTTCATTAGCTTCAGTAGGACTTAGATCTGCCTTTCCTGTGGTCATTTTGAAAAGCAAAGCTGAGGGGTCTGGGGAGGGTTATTGGCAGGCAGCACGTAGGGCAGAACAGCAGCCACCCACAGCGAGAGCTGTGGCAGAGGAGGCTGGCTGTGAAACCTGCAGTCACTTCCAGGCTTCTGTGCAAGCCTCTTTCATTCCTTGGTCAAGAACACAACAGGCAAGTCTTACACCGATGATGGAACCATAAAGGTGTGGTTTTCTCCGTTTTCAAAAGCAGTGTTTCCAAGTTCCACTTGGACACATTAATATTAATCCTATATGAAAGGGTAAAATGAAAGACTTGTGCCGTGCAGAAGCAAGAGGAATCGGCAAAGCACACAGTCAGCAGGAAGTCTATTCAAAAGACTAATTAGAGCCACAGAAACCCTCCAGCCCATCAGAGCCTCCCTTAAAGAATATTTTGAGTAGTTTAGGAGAATTGCTAATGATTTAGTGCATGAGCTACAGAACTACTGCGATTAGTAGGTTAGTGCTCTCATACTGACCGTGAATTGTTGTGAAGCTGATTTACATACAGCTTTATAAGAGAATGCTCATCAGCCACAGGACTGGCTGCATTTATACCCCCAAGTAACCTGAATGATTCAAACAATGAAACCTTGTTAATACCTCAAAAAGAATACACAGAGAACAGACTGTTCAGAGAGGGTTTGTAACAATAAATCCAATTTATTTAGAAACAATACTGACTTGGCTGTTTGTAGGGTGCTTTTTCTTTCCAATAAAAGGATGCAAATTAAATTTGTAAAAGGTGAAAATAAAAATACTGTGAATAAACTGTTAAACTCCTAAAATCCTGCTATGTCAATGAAACTAACGTTACAAAACTTCTGATATGCAATCAATACAATTACCTTACATATCAGGGTACAGTTAACTCTAAAAGAGCCAGAATGACTGCTGCATCATAGAAGTTTTTAAGGGTACAGAGATGTCACACTATCCACTTATAAGGAAGTCTGGGTACCTATGCTTGAGGGGGGTGGTACTATCACCTGCCTTCAGGGCATTCTCATCAAGGAGTGTTTCCTAGAAAAAAAAAAGGAATTCTAACACCTCAGGAAGCATGTAGGTTTAACCCTGATAGTTAACGACAGTCAGTTACTAAAGAGGACTAAAGTAAAATAATCAGGTATGTTTTACAGGCAAAGAAACACTAGCAGCACAGCAGACAGTGCTGTGAGTGTCACTGCAGGTCCCTGACCTAAGGAGCAAAGTACATTTTTGTTGATTGAGCACAGGGACTTCTTGGGAATAAACAGAAGCAACACTCCTAAGGAGTGCTCCTCTTAAAAACCTCTCCTGGAGATGCTGCAAATACAGTACCCTGTCTTGCACATGAACCCCCATATATTCCAACAACAGAAATGAATCTGCATTTGCAGTCTCTCTATAGGCAGCAGATCTGGCCTTGGGGGCTGCTTTGGAACTGGCTTTCAAAAAGCATCTCAGTCACACCCACTTGCACTAAGGTAACACTGAGAATTTACAGTTTACAGCTTGTGGCAACAAAATTCATAAATCAAAGCAAACCATCTTTACTTTGACTCTGCAGTGTACACTGCACATTTGGTTTCAGTTTTGGTGTTAAAGTATGTAGCTGTGCATACTCAGAGACTGTGTTTAGTCATTTGGGAAGGCTGAAGCAGTGTCACATAGCAGGAATCAAGCAATAAAATGCACCCAAGGAAGACACATTGCTCATCTTCCCTAAGACAGCAGGAACTTATTTTCCTGCCATCTTCTTACCTATGTACATTTGTAGGCTTACATAGATTGGGTCAGACAGCTAGCAAACGCTACACACATATTTTGGCTGGATGAACCAAAATATTGAGTCAAAATGTACACAGTCAGCTGCAAGCACCTACTCTTTGGGATTAATGTTTCTGATGAGACTTCCCTGTCTTGTTTACTGAAGGGTCAGTCCCCATATTGCAAGACTACTCCTTATCCCTTGTTGATTTTAATGAAAATCAGAATGGTTTAACAGGAGAAAGGATGTCTTGCTATTATCTTGGAAGTATGAAGACGTTTTCTCTTTGTTCTGCTGTATCTGGCAGTATGATGCACACATTCCCAGTAGGCAATGGCACGTCCCAGTTCCTATTCCCATGATGATGTTACAGAATGACTTCCCACCAGCAGCCCATTTTCCATCCCTATGGGAGGGTGCCTGGATTGCATGTGAGCACGTTTTAGTGGGTCAGAATGGTTCAAATGAGAGCTGAAATCCAGTGCTCTGCTGTGGGGAGCTTGGAGTGCCTTAACTCCAGCTCTCAGTTCAGATATCTGTATCAATCCAAATTAACCAAGGCTTTTCTCTGCTCATGTCTCTTGATTTTACTTTGTGAGAAGGTTTGGGGTTTTTTTTACCTCTGTGAGGGAACTGAAAATTGAAACTTTCACCACTGTCATGTAATGGTTTGATATAAATAGGAACTCACCTTCTGTTTGCAAAGGGACTTCCTGAGGGAACAGAATGGGAGAAGAGTGTGTCATTCATGCTGGTTACAGGTCGGGGGGGCCTGAAAGGCAAAATATCCAAGCTGCATTAATTTTGCACCAAAACCCCCTCTGTCAGCAACAGTATTTATGCAGAACAGAATAAGCTTGTTTAAAATAACATTGCAACTGGCATCTTCTGCTTTACATAGCAATAGTTCCAAATTATGGATGCTACGGTTTTAAGAAGTTCATAAAAATACACTGGTACTTGGGCCTGGAGGGAAATAATGCCTTTGTGTGCTCTGAGGAGAGTTTTAAGCAAGCTGCTTGACTTTTTTCCCCCTGCTTTGGTAGAATAGCCACAATGCCATTGCTCGTTTCCAGAGGCAACAGTCCAGGGTGCAATCCCTGCTTTCAACCGGCCAGGATGAGCACTGGCAGTCAGTTCTCTGTGGCAGCACGGAGGTCTGGAGGGGGGAACTGCCAATAAACAACACATCTTTTCATGAAGTTATTCCTGGTGCTAAGCCCCATGCCACCACATCCACATAGTGACCACAGCCTACCCAAGCCCTCAGCATCCCATAAAATACAGGCAGAACTAAACTGGTTTGACAGCAAAGCTTTTTAGCCTGTAAATCAAACCTACAAGTCAAAACTTAGAGTAAATACTTAGTGCAAGAGGATCCATTAACAAAGATGATTTCATTACTACATTCTTTATTTCCAGCTTTTACAAAAAATGAAACAAGAAGGAATTTTCCTCCGCTTTCTTTTACTGTCTGCTCTTAAAAATAATCTGTATATAATTTTCTCCTTCTGTATCCATTAAGGAGGAATTTCCCCTTCTTAGCAGATTTCTTATGCAACAGTGGGCAAAAGATCTATCTGCTCAGGAACAACTAAAAGGTATGTTATTAAAATCACAGGGCTTTCAATCAGATATGAGCAGAATCTGAAGGCACATATAATTCAGATCTCAATTTGGTTGATATTCCCTTTAGGCTCTGTGGGAGACCTATCTTGCTTTCTGAATTCTGCAGATGTGCAAATCAAAATATAGTAGCCATCTGCAAAATATTCACTGGGCTCTAAGTGTGCCAGCTCTGCCTAGAAGTGAACTTTACTATATATTTTGTCCTGTAACTTGTTATAAAATGGGAAAAACTATGGTATTTGAAAAATTCAAATGAGTTTCTCACCATGATAATGCCACATTGATTTTAAGAAGTTTAAAACTGTGAACAGAAAGAGGTAGGATGTGGAGTGTTATTTATTTATATGAAAACACAATTTTAACCTAACCCAGCATCTGCAGAACCACATGAAAACCTTCAGTTCTGATCAGTCATGAATTTGAGAAGCAGTCCTTTGTCCTCCATGTACTTATAGAGGTGTTTAATGTTTTATTTTTTGGTAATACTGAGATTATCACAATTTTTCCAAGCTTTTCCTCCAACAAGTGTACTAAAGAAGAAAAATACTCACCAAGTATCTCTTTTGCAGGCAGAATAAAATGGAAAAGAGATCATTAATTAAATTGTCAGTCTCATATGTATATGGTATAAGTAATACATTGGACATACTCCGTTCTTATGGCCCTGATACTGCAAAAAGTATGAGAACCTCTATGCATAAAAGGTCATTAATCTGTTTACAAAAGCAAAGTTATTCCTGTGCACAAATGTCTTTAAATTCCACGACTTTGCTAAGGTTTCATGATTAGCAATAGTTTGTCAATTCTTATAATGAAGAAAATGATATTAAACTAATCTGAAGCTTTCTCAAGGCAAGTTTCTTAAAGGCTGATGCCCACTATCACAGTCCTCAGGTGTCATTTGAATATCAAATGGATGTTCAAACACATAGAGTTGTGTGACATGGTAAGACAAGAACAACAGACTTTATTGTAAAGCAAAGGAAAACTCAGCTATTGACTATAAATTATATCTTTCTGAGGTTATTTTTAAACTCCTGAAAGTGAGTGGTTAAGCCTTCTGATAAAAGTGAGCTATTGATACTGAATTAACTATCCTCAAGGAAACACTTAATGTTATTGAAATATGCTATGTAATAAAAGCATGCTGTGGCACAACATATATCCACAGTAATGAACCAAATTAAATAGGAGGAATTTTCCAGAGTGCTCCAGGCTGCTCTAACCTGTTTACACTGATTTGAAAAATAATGCTCCCACAGGCTTAAGATGGAAATGAAGTCAGGCCAGTGCAGAACAGATTTAAAAAACACCTCCATGATGCACTGGCCATGTCATTTGTCATCTCTGCAGTCTGGACTTTCTTCCATGTTGCTAATCTTAGGTACAGAGAGGAAAAATGACCCTTCCATTAGTGGGAGGAGTCCTACCATCAGGTTTATGACACCTTGATAACTAGTTCTCTAGATGAGGCCTTAGATGTATTTTTTGCTTAATTCAAAATTTTGTGTGGCACCAATAAAACAAAAAAAACATGCAGTCTTTCTGTCTGGTGCCAGTCAAAGGTGGAAGTACAATCAAAAGGAAAGTCTCTAAGTAATGCAGGGAGCACTTGCTCCCATTTAAGCCAGAAGCTAAGAAAAGGATACTGTTTTGTTGCCAAAATTCTTCTATCTAATGCAAGAATAAACCCCCTTTTTGCCTGGATTCCTGCCCAGAGCTGTTTCTCTCAACTTCCATTATGTTTAAAAATAAAAATCGCATCAGCGAGAGGATATTCTTGACAAGGTTCTGTAGCACACCTCTCCCCTCAGTTAATTTGTGTGAATTATGCTGTAGATCATGATACCTCCACAACGTACAGGTTTTTCACTCATGCATCGTTATAGCCAATATATATTGCCAAGTTATATTACCATCAATCTATGAATAAAGAGAAACTGTCATAAAGCAGAATAGATGGTGGTTTGTTCTCACATCCCATCACTCTAAATTGTCTGTATATTTAGGAATAAGGGAAGGTGTTAATTTCACAGCAAAGATTTGGATCGGTTCCTACTTAATCATGGTACTTCCCCCTTGCCTTGTTTAAATGCATTTAATCCATTCACAGTAGTCCAGTTCTCACTACCTTTTATATTCTGACATATCCCCAGGCCTTCAAGATTCCCCAGCCAACAGGAACACAGGCTTCTCTTTCAATTTCTAGCTCTCTGTCTCTCTCCATTTCCCTTAAGGATGGCCAAAATCCGCCCTGTGAAATTATCACTGACTTGCCAGCACGGCCAGGCACAGCAGTGAGGGAGCTCAGCAGATCCAACTCGGGATCATTTCTTCCAAGAACAACATCCTCCCAGTACTCTTCCATAAATAGGTGCAGGGCTTTTAACTGAAAATTAAGTGTGACAGGGATTTGGCACTATGTGTCTGCCAGAAGCACCTTGTCTCTGAAGACCAGAGCACTCTCTTACACCTTGAAGAAGTTCTGCTATAACCACATAAGAAAGACTGTCAGCACAATTCATCTTTACAAGGTCAGGCATGTTCGATGAACTTTCCAGGTGTTGTACAGCCCACAGTGGCTGGTGTGCACGTGCCCTTAAAGATGCTACATACAAATATTCAGGATAGACAAAGGTAAATATGTATAATAATTACAGACTAGAACAGTTCCAGCAGCAAGTAACACAGATATGCAGCATGTAAATACAATTCTAATAGCTGCTGCCGGAAATGCTTCAGTCAGGAGCCCTGGGAATATGGTTAAGAAAGACATTTTCTTAAGAAATATACCAGAATAAGAGAAATACTGTAAGACAGTATTTTTGGAGTATTTTTCCAAGTTAATTTCTTTGTACCTTTTTTCCAGCCAATGTCTTGGTTTTTTTCCTTAATTTTATGGGAAATTTAATGTTTGGTTTTTTTAAGGACCCAGGGAGCAAAGGTAAGCCAAGTAGATAAATGAGAAAATCTGAGTGACTGCCACTACCGGTAGTGGAGATGCTTTAGAAAAAAAACCATCCAAAGTGGTAATTTCCCCATCCTGCACAAATATGTTTTTTTTCTGCTTTGAGTTTCTTGACTCCTGCAGAAAAAAGTAGTGACATGCTACTATACCAAAAAATAATCCTGCTTTCTCAGCATATCAGAACATAAGGATAATAGACTCTTTTCAAGTGACTTTATGCAGACTCATACAATTCTTCAAGGCTGGGTGAAGCTACAGCTCCACTAAAGTCAGTGAGAACTCTGACACCCATCTTTACAAAATTGGTCTGATTTCACTTTTCTCTGGTGCCTTGTGCCAAGACATACCTGTGATACACTGAAGTTAAGAGTCTCTAGATGACAGAACTGATGTTCTCAGCATCAATACATCCCAAAGTGCTGAAACTCCACGAAATTGCATGGACATCTCTTGAGGGCAACAGAGACATTCCAATGTTGTGTCCCAGTATTTGACTGTATCTATATATCCCATGGATTTTTCAAGTGAAATCACACCAGAAGAACACTTTTACACTAAATATCCCTACCAGCAAATTTGCACTTGTGATGCATTGAGCTGGACAAGTCACATCTGCCTCCTGCTTTGTTCAGAGCTGTAGTATCTACACTTGGTGCAAGCAACTCGTACAACAAAGCTTACTTTGTCTACAGCACACAGATACTTACACAATATGAGCCAGGTTTAGAGGTTTTTCAGGCTGGTCAGGGAACATTGGGTGCAAAGGTTCACGGCTGGAAGCACAGCTTAAAGACTTGCTAAGTGCATTAGTTAGCTTCTTAGCAGGTGATTTCTGGGAGGAACAAGGAAGGTAGAGGTAATCTGGACAAGTAAGGTGCATACTGTTTCTGCTATAGGAAGCACAAAACAACAGGAAGCTCTAACAGCTCAGGTAGCTACAGACTGACATCTCCCTGGCCCCCCTCCCACGCCGAGAATCTGGTAAGGCAAAGAGTGCTCCTTTTGGGGAAGGATTACTGTCATCTTCAGTGGCCTTTAGAGCAGGCTGGGAGGCGTATCTATAGGGACAGTTGCCACGGGTTTTTTGCAATGCACTCAGGCAGTGTTGAAGGAAGAAAAGCACAGTTTGTGTCTGGTGCTGGCTCGCACCTCAGCAGCTTGGGAATGCAAGGAGAACAGATCGGAGTATGCTTGTCCCTATATATACACTGTAAGGGACACCATTTCCCTTCTAGATGTGGGCCAGGCACTAGGCTGCTATTTTCTTTCCCCTCACTAGCATTTCCCTCCTCACCTCCAGTACCCTGTACTGTTTAGCTGCTATTACAAAGCTTCTCTTCCACCTCCTGTGGCCACTGACCACTGGAGAGTGGAAATTTGAAACATGGGCTTGCCAGAAATTGCCCCTCTGTGGCAACAGCACTTCAAAAGAGACTGACGTACTGTCACTGTCCCCAAAAGATGGGGAGGGTCAGTGCAAGAAGCATAATTTTCATCAGTGTGTCAAAAAAAAAAAAATCTGTATTTTTAGCTTTCTGTTTTCTTTGGAGACTATGCATTTGAGGAGTAAACTCAACTTCCCTTCTAAGGAAGGGCCCTGGGATCTAGGGTGTCTTTTAGGCTGATGCCAGGGATTCTCAGGGAATTCAACTCGGCTCTCTGTGATTCAGCTTCTCTGCCAGAAAAAAAAGATAAGTGATTCTTATACTGTCTCCTCTCCCCAAAACAGAGCTCTACAGGCTGAAATCTAAAAATCTTTCTGGAATTTGGCAGAAAGGGTTTTGTATTTGTGCATACACATCCTGCATCGACTTATGACTGTCACCAAGTCCATAATGGAATACTTCTATTAGAGAAATCCAACCTAAATATGTAAAGTTGAAGCTCTTTCATTATAAATGCAATTTCACTCTGAATAGAGAACAGTTGATTTCCACTGCGCCCATGAACACTTCCAAAGTGCATGTGGAGCTCGATACTGATGCATGATGGGGAATGCTAACCAGGAATGCTACAGAAAGGCAATTTCAAACTTGAAGCAAAACATTTGTTTCTGGCAAGGAAACATTTGAAAGCACTATGCATGTGGTCACGTTTTCATCTTCCGCTGAGCAGAAATCTTAAGTTTTCCAATTATTTCCTAGCTATAATTATAGCTCCCTGGCTACAGCAAAAAATGGATTTTATAGCACAAATTGCTGTTAGGAATGGAGTCTGAGCTACATAGTGGGCACTTTCCTATTCAGATACTAAACTCTGGCCATTTGTGTCTATGCAACAAGCAGCAATTAGGACCCACAAAAACAATTACAGACCCAGGTCTGCTGGGATACAGTGCAGGGCTGTATGACTGGCATACAGAGCAAACCACGTCCAATTTAACCCTTGCCTGTCCCATCAACAGAAAACCAGACATTTTAGAAGTATTAAACTTCAGAATTTTGTTAAATAATAACCTCGAAGTACCACACAAATGGGAGCTTTTGCTGTATGTATAATTTTCCTTTTTTAATTTTTTAACAATGTACTTTTGAAATGTTTGAGATTAATTAGGTTTTTTCTGCTAATTTCTGGATTTGAACCCTGAAGGATTTTGATGGTCTGTAACCAAGGGGCTCTACTGGGGCTTTGCTCCAGTCCATGGAAAGCTGAGTCCCCAGATCTCATCCCCTTCAGGAAAGGTTAAGGTTCCAGCAGCTGTTGATACTTCTCTTTCAGCTTAGAAAAAACACTGCATTATTTTGATTAAAAACAAAAAGACTGAAGTGAGCTTTTCTCTATAGTAAACACTACTGTGGATCTAAGCCTGTGACCACACTCAAATCTACAGTGCCAGGATCATCCCAAATGCTACGCATATGCTGCAGCCACTCAACTGAAAATATTGATGAATGAGCATTAAGTATTCATCACTTCATTTACACATAGCCAAATAGAGCAAGCCAATGACGACTTTACCGTGAGTCCCGTGGGAACAGGAGAAGCTGCCATGAGCCTGGTGCCCTGCTGCCAGCCCCTCCTGCGCTGCCCTCACCGCGGCACACACCGTCACAGGCGCCCCAGATCCTCACCCAGAAAAGACCATTCCCACCTCCACGCTCTCCCGACGGCTCCTGAGGCCGGAGCCTCCCAGACAGGGTCACTAATCCAAAGTGCCAGCCCGGCTCCCAGCTGCCCTGAGCCAGACAGCTGCCCAGAGCTGTGGCTGGGGGCTTCTCTGATGGCTGGAGGGCAAAGCAGTCTGCAGCGAGGCAGGAGCCTTCCCTTACCCATGACGTGTACTCTTTCATTTGGTGCTGGTTGCTGTGGGAACCGCTGGCATGGCCCCTCCAGAAGCAGTCCTGACAGAGCTGGTAATTGTGACACTGCTGGCAGCGGTAGCGAAACCCCATCATGCTCTCACTGTGGCAGTAGGAACACTCGACGGGGTGGAAGACTGTGCGGGAGAAAGAAACAGTGAGCCATAAACCAAAACAAAGAAACACCCAGGAAAAGTTTAGGGACAAACCCCAAACTGAAGGGTGTTCCCTTCTTTGTTTAAAGCAATCTGCAGTGTTGGATGCTGCTCACAGCTCTGACCCATGAAAACACAGCAACCTGTGGTGAGCCATGGGCAGCACTTCCTACACTGGGCACCAAACCCTTCTTCACTTGTGAGCTGGTATCTGTGCCTCCTGCTCTCAGCAGCAAAAAATGTGTTCAGCATCTAACAGAACACAGGATAAGAGTGCAGAGAAGGGCCACGAAGATGAGGGCTCTCCTATGAAGACATATTAAGAGAGCTGTTCAGCCTGGAGAAAAGAAAGCTCCAGAGAGTCCTTAGAGCAGCTTTCCAGTACCTAAAGGGGCTACAAGAGAGCTGGAGAGGGACTTTTGGCAAGGGCATGTAGTGACAGGACAAGGGAGAAAGGCTTTAAATTGAAAGAAGAGTAGGTTTAGCTTAGATATTAAGAAGAAACTCCTCACTGTGAGGGTGGTAAAGCACTGAAACAGGTTGCCTGGAGAAGCTGTGGATGACCCATCCCTGGAAGTGTTCAAGGCCAGGATGGGGATGGGTTATCCCATGGATGGGAATTTGAGCAACCTGGTCTAGTGGAAGGTGTCCCTTCTGGGGAGCTGGAAGTGCATGACGTTTAAGCTCCCTTTCAACCCAAACTATTCTATGATAGAGGAAATCTGTATGTGGGAAAATCCACTCCAGCTGCACTACTGGGAGAAGCTGAATGCTTCAAGAAGCTGAAGTGAGGCATCTTGGAGGAAAAGTCAAACTCAGCGGTATGACCACTGAAAGGATGAAAGTGTACTTAGACACGTTATTGTCTCATAATTACTGCTGCCTCATCTGTACAAGTGCTGTCATTTAGGTACCTATATATGGAGTTGAACACTTAGCTTTGGACACCCAGATTTGGGAAGCTGGCCTTTGGAGGGACCTGTTCTCTGTTCAGAAGCAGATAGTGACAAGGATGCAAGTCACTGAGGACACTAAAGCACCGACTGAGATATTCTGAAGCACTTTCTGGGCAATAGTGCTATTTCTGTTCCTCTTTCCTCGCTACAACATGTACCCAATTTACCACAGGGTACTGAACATCCCCTTGTTCCCAGGCACCCTCTGCCTTTCTGTCATAAGTTTCAGTCTGGGAAAATCTGGATCAGTGCTGAGTGTGTCAGGGGTTTAATTCCTTGCCAGAATTTTGCAGCAGGAAGTGTTTCTGCTCTAGGCTAGGAAATACTGTGAAGCTGGTGAGGGACAGGGATGGATGACAAGAGCTTGAGGAAGGTGGGATAGATACGTTTCTCTGTAGCCAAAAAGGACTTGGGAACATCACCTTGGTCCTTTCAGTGGAAGAGGGATTTGTTTGGTAAAGCAACACATACAACTTTTCCTCCTTTTCCTTTTATCACCAAAAAAGGATGCACACCATCCACAGGGAACTTCCTTTTCGGAAGATATGGTCTGGGAGCGTAGACTTAGGAGGAGATCCTTCCTAAGGACCTTTTGGCTGGTGTTTTGCACTGCACTGGACATCTCCTGCCAGGAATGCTGCACAAACGGAAACTGCCAAGCTGTTCCCTCTCTGCTGCCATATGTCATAGCTAATAAAAGTTGTGGTCTTGATAATTTACCAAATATAGGTGTGTGAATGGATGAAGTCCTATTGCTCTTTGATTATCCAAAGCACAGGAGACAAGATCAGGTTAACTTCCTGAGCACAGCAAAATTTAAGCCATGTTCCTTGGCTGAATGACCAACAGACTTCTTCAAATATTTTACCAGTCACTGTAAAAATAGCACATGGAGTCAATGAACCCAGTACAGTAGCTTTTACAACACCATCTACAGAGTGTGAAAATCATCACACCAAAGTTTATTCTTGTAACTGTGTTTTGGCAGCGTCTCTTTACTTACCATTTTCAACATTTGCCAGTCGATGCAGAAGTGGTAACCACACTAGACACTGTGGCGGGGGATCAGACATCAGAGTATCCAAGAAAGTGTTTAATGTGACTTTTTTCTGCTCAAACAAGCAAACAAACATGCACAAAAAATAAGTAATTAGATATCTCAAAATTATTTTATCTTGTCTCTACAGAAACACTTGGGAATAAGTTTCAAACACTGCTTGCCTGTAGCCCTGATTTACTAAAAAGAACAAGTGATACTAGCAAAGCTTTTCCAGACTATTTTTAGTTGGTACAATGATATAACTGATGACTAGAAGTCATTCTCACAAGGCTGGTTTGGAGACACTTAGCTCCCACTCACTTCCAGACTCTCTTCCAGAGTCACTGCCTGAAGATGCTTTGTGGTTAAGGGTGATAGTCAACTCTGCATGTTCTCCTCTGTTTTGAGTATCGTGTGACAAGTACAAGTGTGTGTAGGGTATCACTGTGCATGACCAATTTTCAAATGAAAAAATCACTGCTGATGGTACTCCAAAAAAGAAATGAGAGAAAATACTGGCAAGGGAGTGCAAATTCGGAAAAAATACAGGGTAAGGAGAGACCAGCACAGGCAATTTGTTACTGTAATTTAAGAAACTATGCTTGTCTGAGGAGCAATGGCAACTAGTTATGGGTGAGCTCTGATTTTGGGATGTCAAGTTTGTATATACTCAGGGACTGCAACTCTTCACGCCTTTAAGCACTCAGAGATTTATGACCCTTTACATTTCAAAGAGATTTAAACCCTAAGATATCCCTGTTGATTTAAAAAATTCAGTCTAGGGCCTTAAATTTCTTAGGTGTCTGGAAAAAGTAATCACAATTCTTAGTTCAGTTTTTTTTTCAATCAGCAACTAAGCCTTCCTTAAATAAAGTTTAAGATGCAAAAATATCAAGCCCTGCTGAGAATATATGCAGATATATTTTATAGACATACATATTTAAGTAGTATCCTCATATCCAAAGGGATGACTAAATTTTCATATCTGATTGCATAAGCTTCTGCTTTAACTTGCTAAAGAACAGTGGTTGCCCCATGAGGAAGCTAAGCAGTAGTTATGCAGTGACATGTATCATCTCTGTGTGTTGTGGAATACTTTTAAGAGCTGAGATTTCCAGATGGAGTATCTGTGCTCCATTTATACACAATTACCACCAGATGAAAATAAAACCATTATTTCTCTTATACACTGAGTGATCAATAGAAAACATCTCACACTGCAACAGTCTCAGGGATGAAATACTGCAAGATATTTGGAAAGATGTAAAGATGTTTGTCCCTAGGAGAAAATACCTCAGGCTACTGGGAAAATGGTCTTGATTCTTTAATGAACAGAAATAGCCAGAATATGAGCTCTAAATCTCACTGGAATACTACCTTTCCCCACAATAACAGCAGTGTGAAAGTCCAATCAAACACTACCACTTGCTTGTTGTACGAATTATCTTCCCAGCTGTGGAGAGTGGATAACCACTTCCCAAATAGGCATCCTACAGGATGCTATAAGCAACAGCTCACAGAAAAGGATCTTTCTTTTGGAGATGAGGATTCCTTTTTCTGCTGTGGATGCTTGGCATGGCTTTGCTGCCAGCAAATGTCTGTGTTGTCTGCAGAAGAACTGAGAGCACGGGGGAAAAAAAAAAGTGCCCCATACTGCAGAGCTGAGTAGCCTTAGATCTTTCCCCTGCTCTTGAAGGGATATACACAAGCTGTCTAAGAAGCAAACAGATGAGGAGACAAGAACAGTTCTTCCACAGTGCAGTGGGCTTTTGAAAGCAGCCATAACTTTAAAATCTGATTGGCATCAAATAAGGCAACTTAGCTTCAATGACAGCTTTATGGCCAAACTGCTATGGTGATCACTGATTTTATGGGTTAGAGAAAAAAACAGTGTACTTCTAAAGGACACTGTCAGAGCAATTTCCATATATTTTCCTCCTGCAATTTTCTTTCAGCTGCTGGGAAAGTTGAAACTGAAAGCTGTTTTCTAAATATACACTACACACAGATGGAGTCTAGGTTTGTGGAATAACACTTAGACAAGTGCTACGAAAATGAAGTTAGTGTCTATCTTTTTAGTTTGGGATAAAAATTTTTAAAGCGGTTTTTACAATAATAACAGTGTAACATCCCATCAATCCTACCTATGGGGAGAGTGGTGATGATGAAACTCCTTTCTGAGCCACAGATTTGTATTTTGAAACATTAAGTCACTTGCTCCAGCATTTCTGTCCTACAAATTTGCTGATGAGGAAACGTTGTTTCTACTTTGAATAGCCATTCTGTCTAGCAGTGGTTCACAGGCAGAGGAAAATACATAGCTGGATCAAGTAAATCAGTAGAATAGGGAATAATAAAACATTTCTGCAAAAGGAACAATCCTTTCAGATATAAACTTAATGGATTTGACACCATAAGCAGATCATTCCTACAATTTCTTATTTCCCTGAAATCAAAGAATCTCTATATATCAGGGGGTTGAAAGGCTTCTGACAAGCAAGTGATCCACAGAGACAGTAAGTGAGAGTGCCAAAGTTATTCCAAGGTATCAACTTCTGATAATGCTACATGCAATGTATGAGAGAGAAAGAATTACTTGTGTGTGACTAAGACTCTAAATACCATTTATCATGGTGTTATAAACATCTGTTTTTTTGAATTTAATTTCAAAACTCTGGCTCATCCCTAGTGAGGATGTAATGAGAACTACATAAAGTCAATTTAAGTGAAATATTAGACTAGATTTACAAGAGTACTAGGCTGTCTCCACATGCAAAACAGTGGCTTTGTAAACCTGCTGTGTACCTACATCAGTCAGAGACTTAACCGTTGTTAGCTCAAAGTGGAGCTTGAAAACAAAACCATCTAATGCCTGCTTGAAGATGTTGTTTCTAAAGGTACCTTAAAGCATCTGATCCACTTAGCTGGATGCAATCTCAAAGCAAGTGCCATTTCTGATGGCTACCGAGACAAAAAATGAGGCCCGAATTACATTTTTTCAGGAAAAGGAATTTCTTTTTTCATCTATAATAACAGAATGTCCAACATGCAAAGCTTGAATGCCCTGTTGCCAAGCAAGAGAACTCTTTCATTATTTTAACACAAAACTACCAAAGTCACTTCACCATGTAAATTCTTCAATGTAAGATGAAGTGCTGTTTTAAGTCTCCCTCTATGAAAGAAGACTAGTTTCACATATGCAAACATTACCATTTAAAATGAACTGGGAGATGACTCAATAAATGAATTTCAACATCTCCTTTCGGTTGACTGGAGTGCCTATTGATTAGTGATAAAACTGAGAACACAAAAAATGAGACTATTTTGCATGAAAATGACACTATTCCTGCTCCATTGAACTTACTTGTCCAACAGAATTCAGTTAGCAAATTAAAGGATGAAGAGAAGGAAAATGCAACTTTATTTCTAACATTGTCCCAGTTTCATTCCCTTACTACATATTTACGGAATTACACAGTGTGATGTGTGGCAAGAGCCAGAGGAGTTCTCTCTTTCTCCACTGGAGAAGTGGACAATCAGCCACAATTATGGAATCTTCTGAAGTGCTATGTATTAGCTGAAGCCAAGGTACTGTACTAAGTGTACCCATGGAGTCTGTCGAGTTGCAGAAAATCTTGTATTTCCTTCAGGATAAATTAATTGCTTTCCTGACTCTACCTCACTGGTGTTATTGGTAAGAGACTAGGGATTTTCTATTACATACTGATTCCCATTTACAAGAAAGTTATAAGGTGATTTTCTTCCCACTGTGTCTATCACTGAGAAAACCTGAAGTTTGATTTTTTTAGTGGAACTTCCATTTTGTATGGAGAAGTTAGTCTGGTATATGCTTATACCAACACCAAGTGGAAGACTCCATGTCATGGGGTATAAATATATATAATACCTAAAGGTATATATGTAACAGGTGCTTAATTTAGAAATGTGTAAGTCAAGATCTTGCTCTGAATCACTTTTTGACTAAGCCTCTCTCTCCATGGTTATATAGGGAACCTACAGAGACAAGGTTTCTGTTGAAGGCATCAAACCTGCATGCCAGAATCAGCGGAGTGGACCTTCCCCTCATCCAGTCTTGTGTTTCCTGGGCAAATATGCACCTATGTATAAGACAGGAAGAGTCTTGGCTGACTCAGAGGGGTGACTGAGATCCTGTGTCTCTTAACCTACCTGTTGTGAGAAACAGGATTTTGCTGACTGTTCGGTGTAACCAAATGAAGGCCCCTCGAAGACAGCGGTGGGCAGCTTGAGAACCTCACGTAGAAACATGTCATACCTGCCATAAACCATCACCCCGCTGGAGTCAGAAATCATGGAGAAAATATCTGAGGGGGGAAAGACAAGGGAAGAGCACAGCAACTTCAGTGTGAGCTACGGATTTGGTCTGAGTTCAGTATCATCTGCTTTGAAAGAGAAGTACTAAACATGTTTAGCTTATGGAAACCTCCATTATTACAGCAACATTAATTCTGACCTCTTCCAATAGATAACAAGATGAATTATTTGCATATTAAGAAGCAGCTGATTTTGATACTAAAATATTCCTGATTTTTTTCCTTTGCGTGTGGTCATTTTTAAGCAAAGCCTGATGCATGGCATGAGGCAGTAATTTAATCAGATAAGAAGGCTCTGATGGGACATGATACGCTACATCAGCTTTTTGCCTACTGCCAGCTTACCGTGCCAAATCAAAATCTTGACAATGGGTTCATTGAGTCAGTTATTATTGCCTTCAGCACACAAAGCAATGAAGGTCTTGCAAATGCATTATTTTTCACTGTTCTTCCTTTTCTTATGTATAAAAATATCACACTTTTATTATTGCAGAGATGTCAGTTTGTCAGCCCTTACTTCTCCACTTGCTTAAAATTATCCTCTGCTTAGCAGGAGATCTCTGACTAAGGAACATTTATTGTTTTCAGGCTGTCATGTCAGCTGCTTCATTTCCAGGAACCTGGAAGGGAAATTCTGACAACAGGACTCTGGGACTGCTGACCCAAAAAATCATCATTGTACCTCAGCCTTCCACTGGATGGACCCAGTTCCTATTCTTAAAGCAGCTTAGGGAACTAATGGTGCTCAACACATAATTTATAACTTTAGCTCAGTCTGTGTTTGAGTTTCTACATAGAAATAATGAATTAAAAAATGGCACCAAATCTGGAAGACTAAATCAGTACCTGGGATTTCTGCATGTCTACTCTAATGAACAGTAATGTGTAAACTCAGTTTTCTTTGGCTGAGGTAGAAGGCTCAGCGGAACCTGAAGGTTTTTTGGTCAAAAAGTCTGGAAAATGGGTATTCTGGACCTGAGCTACAGACCTTGTATCACTAAACAGAAGGTCTTCCATTGCAGCTACAAGGAAATGATGCCTTTGCTGTTGGGGAACTGGGAATAAATCCTACGAAACAAGAATCTGTCCACCAAAATACATGGCATAAGAATGCCCTATGGAAGAAAATATAAATAGTACAGAAACACATTGTTCTTCTATGTGTGAAAAGACACAGATGTTATTAAAAGATAATCAGAAGAAATTGTTAAATTATGCTTCATGATATTGAGGCACTTATTTGTATTCTGAATTCAATAACCCCAATGGAGAAAAAAATAAAATCCACCAATAATTACCTCAATGTATGCAATTTGTCTTTAAAAACCTCAGTGTGAAGTTCAATCAAACATTTAGCAGGATTTACCCGGAGATATACATAGGATAACTCCCAAACCCAGCCAAGAAACGGTAACATATCCTAATTCCCTCTTTTCTACCTCTAATTTCTCCAACAATAACAATATTTAACAGGTCAAAAACATCACTTACATCTTAATTTGTCCATGATTTTTCCTCCACAAAGAGTTGCCAAGGCCATTTTGACAGCAAAAACAGAAATTTTACCATGTCCTTCCCTGTTCAAAAGTAGAAAGTAGACATATTTTATATGTCCATTTTATGAGAATCTGTTAAATAAAAATGCATATTTCTGACATCACTTACTGTAATGCACAATATATGTGGCTTCACATACAGAGAAATAAGACCTTTAAAAAGAAAGTTTGTTTTGCGGGAACACACATCAGTACACTGCTCTGTAAAGATCTCAGGGCAGATTTATTACATGTATGAAGCTCAGTATTAAACTGTTTATCTCATTATACACTACAGTGACAATTATTATTGCTATTTATGATACAGGAGCACTGGGAGACACATATCACACTCATGGTTTCCCTATCCTAAGTGCTTTGGGAATTTTTTGGGAATTTTTTGGACCTAGAAGATTGCAACTAAGTGAAAAAGTCAGCACTGGGAGCAAAAGTGAAAAAGCACACAGGGATCACATCATTGCAAAAACTTCATCTGTACCTGTCTGTAAGTCCTGACAATTGCCTTTCAAATGATATACCTGACCCCCAGATACCTTGAAGTAGGACTTTGCTGAAAAATGGGGAACATTCCTGCATCCAGAATGAGCAAAGGACATATGTTGTGATATGGAGCAGAGTTTTGTCCCTGGTTTGCTCAAGATGAGGCTGTACCTGGCTCTCTACTTTCAATTTACAACATATAAATGCTATTAAACCTCAAATTCACCCAGGAGTTTGTCTTGGGGCAAACAGGCACATTGACAACCCTTCCCCAAACTGTCTCGAAGCAGGTAATGGCTTAACTTTATTACTCCTCCTGCTATCCTCACTCTCCTTTTACAGCCATGATGGTCCCCAATGACCACCTGCCATCACAGAAATCCCGGTTTATTTGAGCTGCATGAGTAAAACATGACTTCACACACAGCATGGCACACTTAGCCCCTAAAAGACCTATCAGCCCGTTTAGTGTTCAGCCCCTATCCGAAGATGACAATGAACATGCTCTCCTAGGTTCATCTGCTTCCTAATGTTAATTTTCTTGACATCCAAATGGTGAAATGTGGTTTTTCTTGGAATTCTCTGAATCTTACTGTAAGGCAGTAGGAGGCCAGAGTTGCACTGGAGCAACTTCTATCCATCATCTAAACTCCTTGGAATTACTTCACAGCTTCCCACATGAATGAATGATATTAATTAATGACATCAGTGAGAACATGTCATCATGCTTTAAAAAACAGACAACCAATATTTGTGAGCCTAGCAAAATGGCAGCCACGTTTCCTTCTAAATTCTGACAGGACTAGTGATGGGGCTAGATAATAAAGTTTTGTGTAAGCTTTTGGAAATGGAGTTTCTGTGATCTTCATTCTACTCTACCAGGGAACACAATGTTTATAAGGGATGTCCCATTTAATGTATACAATATGTATATGTCCTATGTAAGATGGTTGAACTGCACTGGCAAGAGTAGTATATAGAAATTTAACTCTTCATCAATATTTCTAAAATTACTCTGGTCATTGTCACCCATAATTTTAAAGACGAAAATTGTGTCTGATCAGAACTAAAAGATGAACTGATCCTGCAAAGACATGGAGCCTGTGACTATGTCTCTTTCTCTGCTAATCCCAAAGCAGACTAATGCAGTAACATACACACATGTAGGACAGACATGAATGGTACACTCACATCTCTACACTGATGCTATGTGCTTCACTGCTACGTTCATTAAGGCACTCAAACATTAGAAAATGAGTCAGTTCCCTAAGCTTGACTAGCTAATAATCTTCAAAATTCATTGAATTAGATTTAGTTCTACGTCAGTGTAACCCATAATTCTAAATATTAATTCTAATTATCCTTTCCACTAATTTAAAATTCTGCTTTTTGCCAGAAAATCAACTAAAAACACAGGCAAAAAGCAATAAATTCACTACCTCAGTATTTAAGAAAGAAATCATTAATATGTTCTTTAACACTGACTTTTGTGCACACTATCTTTTCATTACATTGAGTTCCTTTTGACTGGCTTCATAAGATTAAAATCACAGCATAGGAATTTCCAGACTTCTATATTTCCAGCCTTTGTTGATTGAATTCTGATTTGTGTAAACTAGACTTAGCACTGTTATGGCTGAGAATGTGGTCCTTTTGTATTCTTTTAGTGCTGCTACCCTTTAGACCTTTAGGAATTTTTCTGCACTGTTTCATCATGAGGTTTCCATCTGCCTTTGAAAGAGCTGTTATGGTAAAAAAAAAAAAAAAGTTAAGTAGAAGCAATGGCATTAATAAGAGGTAATGGAAGATTTAGAGATTAAAAAAAAGCCCATGTGGAAGTGCTTCAGATTTAGATTATTTTTCCCAGGAGGTTTAGTTACATTTACTAATAGGATTATATTTTTGCATGGCAGACACATATCAACTTGGCTTCAGCTTTCCACCCTAGAGCCACTGGCTTTTCCCATACTCAAACGGTTACGGAACAGAGGAACAGAAAAAGAAAAGATATCATTTATCTCTTCAATTTCTCTGTTTGAGTTGATCAGTTTTGACACTGTATTTTGTATCAGTCATTTGTATTCCTAAAAGCATCATGAGAGCCAGTATGAACCCAATTTGCCCTCCAAATATATATGTCTGTATATGTGTGTGTGCATATGCACACATGCATAATTAAATGCATATGACTGATGAACTGACTGGGTAATGGGGCCTAAGAATGGCCAATATCATTCGGATCCAGAAGTGCCCTAAGCTATGTCTAAGCACTACAGATGCCCTTGACTGGCAGCACTGGGGCCTCACAGTGTTTGCTGTGCAAAAGCAAATGCTGAAGCAGTGGCTCACAGCAGCAGCAAGATCTTGGTAGAAGTCAGTGCTCTCTTAAAGCAGCTTTGGACTTGCTAATCCAAAGAGAATTAAATTTTACTAGTGGAAATAGGAGAGGTCAGAAAATATTTTGATTTTATATTGCACCTTTCTTACTGAGGTTACTCTTCAGCAAGAAAAGCACTAGAAGCATAAATGATGTCAAAAACAAACCTTGAAGCTGATATGCACTTAGCAACAAGACAGGATGGACTACTTAGGAAAGGGAGTGATGGCCAGGGTTGAAGGTTATCTCCTGCTGCTGGGGGGAAAAAGGCAAGAAATAATAAATGCTTTTAGACACCAGAGCAGAGAAGACGGTTTCCTCTTCCACTGCATAGCTGCAGAGAGAGACAGGCTGTCCCCAGAGCAAGGAAACCCCACAGACTCCCTGACAGACCACATAAGGCTGAGTCCAGCTCCAGGGCCTGATTTGGCCTATTGGGTCACCCAGGAGAGTGGTACCAAATAGATGACACTGTCATTTGTTAGGATCTCTAGCAACACCCATTCTGAGACAGCCATATGGTGAGGAAAGCTATCAAGAAATAGCATCACATCTTTAGAAACAGCAAATGTGTCCCATTAAAAGGACATTGAGAAACTATTTTTCTCATTAATAAGGCTTAAGTAGTGCTCCCCTAATAATTTAAGGTATCTTTTGCAAAAGTAACAAAATTTGTTCAATTGTTGGTTACTAACCACCATAATCAAGGCAGTCAATTCCAAAATGTCAGAGGCTGTAATTACAAATTCCCATTTTCACAATGAGGTGTCAGAGATGAAATTTTATTGACATTTAGCAAGATTCTTTCAGGTGGGAAAGCAAAAGACATAATGTCCAAATCTCTGAAATGCATTTTTTTTGCAGGACTTCCTTTGTAAATGCCTCTGTGGCTTTCAATGAGTAGCAAAGGTAGAGAAGAGAGGGAATTAAACACTTTACTGCTCCAAATAGATGAATGAGCAAGAAGCTGTATTTCCAAAATAGATACTGATCATCTTTATGTACTGAAATCAGTAAAATTCAAGTGTTCATTTGATTAAACAAGGGTATGAATATTTCCTCTTTTCTCTGTAGAAGTCAAGCCCCACCCCAAGCCAGACAGGGTCTGTTTCATAGCCCAGGGCCCACAACCCCATTCATAGGACAGGGTATGCCAAGGAACAGAGAAATTTCAGCTGTCCTCTTATCAGTTAAACTTTGCAGCAGGAACAGCTGGAGATGATCTAGCACAGAATAATTCACAGTCTGTTCAAAAGGAGTTTTTTGGGCGATCACTCAACTGAATAAGGCTGACATTCCACCTTGCTGCCTAGGCTTTGACACCAGCCTGGGATGAATTTTTCAGAGAGGTTTCTACTTGTCAGCTCTTTATGTAGTACTTGTGCCACTGATAGAAGTGTGCTATTATTTCATAAAGCCAGTTAATCACCTTAGGCCTTCAAGCAAAAGCTATTGCCCAATTTTAATGTGTGGTTAAAAATGTAGATCAGGCATGTTTGTGTCTAGATTTTTTAAAGTCTGACCACCTCATGTTGTTCCCTGCTTTTGATCTGTCAGGGTCATCTACATCATGATGCTGACTTCCACACACCAATGATAAATTAACTGGAGAAGTATTTCTTTTTGTGAATTTTGAATTTGTTGGCTTCCAGTTTCTTAAGGTTATACTTTAGTTTACTTTTAGCCACATGAAGGAACAACACATTCATCTCACATGAAATTCCATACGCTGTAATTTTTCCCCACTTTTCCTCCCTTCAAGGTTGAGCAGCAGCGAAATATAATTACCTGGGCCTAATGAATGCCCAAGGCCATGAAAAAAACATAAAAAAACCGGGATTACAGTGCCAAGTTGGCCCACATGCCATGGCACTACACTGTGGTTCCTTTTATGTTTTGCTAGCTCCTGAGAAGACATCTGTATTGCAAGCCTAGGGAAACACTCCTTGCCAGAGGGCAGAGAAACCTGACAGGTTTTCAGCAGGCTATAATAGAAGGAAGAGGCTCTGCTTAAAGTTTGGAGGATCTTCAGCCAGCACAAAGAGCAACATATATATTAACTAATCTATAAATGAGACAGTGGCAGGCTTGTTAGATTTTAAAACATGAAATAACTCATCCCTTGTGGTCCTTTCATATATGTTAGGTAACAGACTCCATTTCTCCGCTTTCTTTGGATTCCAAATGGGACATGAGAAACTGCACCACCTTCTCTGGGCCTGCAGAGAACTTGGCCTTCTTAAACCTCACGAGGGTATTCCCATGGGCCCACTTCTCCAGCTTGCTGAATCCCTCTAGATAGCATGCAAAGCATTGCTTCTCTCTGAACATGAGACCACAAGAAAAGACCTTGCTCCTCCTTCCACCAACTTCTAACTTTCAGCAGAGAATGACCTTTCTGCTGCACTGGAGGGGAGGGAAAGGCACAGTATGGGAAGCAGAGACAGCAGCTCTGGTTAGACCCCAGCAGCTCTCATGCTGTCCCTGTAGCATGTAGAGCCAGCTCTCTCCCTCCATTTCCCAGAAACCAGGAAACCTGAACCACCAGTGGTTGTTAAACCAATATCCAACCCAAAACTTCAATGATACGAGTCATACTAAAGGGTAGGGCACATTTTGAGAATCAGATGCTTAGCTGGTATATCTGTATTTGTGACAGGTGTCTAGACTTCCATTACAGTACAGGGAGACCTAGCTGATATGTATCTCCATGAAATCTGACCTTAGGTGTCTCAGATTGTACCAGAACCTCATCTCATGTTTGGTGTATTTAATATGGAGTGTGATAGGCAGCCAGTCCCTATCTCTGACCCCAGAGCTGGGAGGCTCTTCCTAGGGATTCCTTGAGTGTCTGTGCCCTTCTGGGAAGTGCATCCCATGCACTCCACTCAGAGGCAGCACAACAGATTGCGCTGCTGCTTGACAAATGGAGTGAGGGTCACAGCTTCCTCCTCCCTGGGGGGCCAGAGGGGAGCCCAGAAACAGGTCATGAACCACAGCACATGGGATGTTTTCAGGGAAAGCAAAACCTTATCCCCTTAAAAACATTCTCTGGTTCCCTCCAGGGGACTAAATTCCTCTACTTCATTTTGCTGCAAGTAGCCATGTTGTGTAGCTGAGATCTTTACCCCTTTACAGTGAGCTACAAAATAAGCACATTATCACAGGTCTTGCTTCCACAGTCCGGAGTCTTTCCCTGTGTTTACCAGCCAAGAAGCAGTTCACTTGTGGCATGCAGCAATAAATGCATCTGGTCATTTCCAGCATCCCTCAGTGTTCTTGTCACAGCCACAATGGTATGAATTAAAATGCCTGCTCCTTCTTTTATTCCCCTTGAGGGGAGGAAAATATTCCTGAGGGCTATGATTTCACAATGAATTGGCTTTTCTTCCCCTCAGAGGGGCCAGAGGAGAGGCTGAGTGCGGCCTTCTCATGTGGAACATCTACTTTTTCTCCCCGTTGCCATGGTAACTGAGCCACTGGCTGGTCTGGCACTGAGAGGTGCTCAGTGACACCCAGTACCAGGGCAGCAGGAGAGAGGACTGGGAAGAGACAGGGGCAGCATCCTTATTTTAATGTTTAATGGCCAGTGTTTTCTGATGGTGAATTTTCAAAAAATAAGTCATAAAGAAAGAACATCTGCATCTGTCAGACTTAACCATTGTTCTCCAATAACTCAGTTTTGAGGACTGCAAATATTGTGGTACAGGTTGCCAACTATGTATTCAGAAACCGTAATAGGTATACACAGAATATTCACTAATATAAGTGGCTTGCTCTACTTCAAACTTTTGTAATATGAGTGCAATGCAGTAATAAACAACATGAATTTCATCACCTCCAGGTCTTTAATCCTATTTCTGTCATGGTCTCAAAATCATGCTGCACTGGCATGAGCCAGAAAAAAAAATTGCTTACAGCTGCAAGAACTTGCAGGGAAATGAGCTCTTTCAAAATAATGAGCTATTAACCCATGGCACTGCTGCAGAGGCATTGCAATGGTGTCAGCCACTGGTGTGTCAATAAACAACAAGCCAAATTAGAAGTGCATATGAATTTGTTTCTGTAGATAATTCTTCTTTGATATAAACTGGAACAAGTCTGAGTAGCTGGATGAAAACACAGTTGTGCTGAATTTGGCTCGAAAGAAAGGAAAGCAGAGGCCCCTAATTTAGGTTGTCTCCCTAGTTAGCACTATTCACATGCTCGTTATTTGGGACAGAACTGAGCCTGTTCAACTGCTTTGCAGAGATATTTCTGGAGGAAGCAAAATCCCTTCAGCAGTTGGGAGAGGAGGGAAGGAAGGCAGACTTACGGATCAAAGGCCGCCAGCAGGAAGTTGAGCAGCAAGCTGATGGACTGCTCCACGTTGATCTGATGGGTGGTCGGCATCCGTTTGTTGAGCTGGTAGAAGATGGTTGAAATCACAGCTTCCAGGCGAGCCACGTTCAGTTCGATGCTGGGGTCCAGGTTGTTCAGGGCGTTCTCCCGCAAGGCTTCTATCACATTCCAGATGTCCACCAGGTGCACTAGGGGACAGGACAGAAAGGCTCAGCTGGGAAAACATGCTCCTGAAAGCAACTGAGAAAAAGAGTCACCTCCTCCCACGGGGTGGGGAATAACACAACCACGTACAACATGCTTTGTGAATAATTAAATGAATTAATGCGTTTTCCATCACCGAATATTGAAACTGGAGGAGGAATGAGCAAATAAAATTCAAATCCATTAATAAGCAAACAATATATTGATATTACTAGTTGTAATGAGTACAACCTCAGCTTGGGAAATCATCCCTCATTGTATACAGTATTCAAATAGAAGTCTGTATTTTACAGAAATCACTGAAAGGTAAACATATGCTAATTGTTTTTCTGAGCCATGCCTTTATGAGTCCCCATTCAGAAATTACTCTTAGATATTAATTTGCATAGCAGATGGGCTTTTCATAAGATCCTACGAATACTAAGTGCTTTATCACACACTGGTATTTTGAAAATTCTTTTCAGCAATTTGTATGGAAAGCAAAATATTTTACAGAAACAGAATTGTAATTGAGTCAGGGTACATTTAAACAAATAACACATAATGAAGTGATCCAAAAGTCATATTTTATGTTTCCTAAATATATTTGCCAAATGATTTGTTAAATCTCTGTCTTTGATGGAGGCCTGGTCTAAGCTGAATTTGATGAGGACTGTTTTTACCTAAAGGACAGCTTAAAGGACAATCTCTGTTCACCCTTCATATTGTACCCAAACAGAAATCTTGGTTGCAGAGGTACAATGTGTCAAAAAAAAAAAAACAAAAAAACTACAGTAATTTAAAATTTGGATTGAGTTCAAACCTGAGCTCAAAGGTTCATCCCTTTATCTTAAGTACTACCTACTGTCCTACTAAAGTGCCAATAAAAAACAAATCAGGAGGCTCAAGGTGCAAATTCTCTTTTTTTCACCAGAGAAACTATTGCACAGTTCTCATTATGCAGTATGATGATACATCTTATGATGTATCAAAAGCCACCTGTATGTGGAAGGAGATCCATTTTTATTTTGTAGATAGAGAAACTTAATTATAACCCTCCTCATTATATTTTTACTTGATTGGTTTGCAGGTGCTGTCTCAGACTGCTATGTGACATGATGGTCTGATGGCAGGAAAAGTAAGCAGATAGTAGATGGATGATGAAACAAGATACAGTCATTTCACTTAGTCTAGAATTTTGCTCTTTCCCTTCTTTTGCCTCAGGAACAAATAGCCTCCAACACCCTGCCAGTGCATGTGTAAGCCCAAGGAGGAAGATACACCATACAGATGAGTGGTAACAGCAGCAGCAACTACTTTAGGGACTAGACAAGGCACTTTTCCACTTCTTCTTGCTGTTCCCTAGCAAATAACTGTGAAAACCTACAAGATACAGTTCCATTTGTGACACCAAAGTATTTATTTTATCTTTGTATTAAAAGGAAACTTCTATAGGCAACCTTGTAAGTTGGCAGGTTTCCTTCAAAATGCTATCCTGAATTAAGCTGATGTATTGGGTTTGCATGGCCAGGTTTTAGTAGCAGGGGGCTACAGGGGTGGCTTCTGTGAGAAGCTGTCAGAAGTTTCCCCCATGTCTGGCAGAGCCAGTGCCAGATGGCTCCAGAATGGACCCACTGCTGGCCAAGTCTGCACCATCCAGACATGGTGGTAATGCCTCTGGGATAACATATTTGAGAAGAATTTAAAAAGGGTTTTGCAGAGTTGTAATTGCTGCCAGAGAATAGCAGGGTGTGAATATGTGAGAGGAACAGCCCAGCACACAACAAGGTCAGTGCAGAAGAAGGGACAGGAGGTGCTCCAGGCACTGGAGCTGAGATTCCCCTGCAGCCCATGGCGCAGACCATGGTGAGGCAGCTGTGCCCCTGCAGCCCATGGATGTCCAGGGGGACATAGAGATCCACCTGCAGCCCCTGGAGAAGCCCTCACCAGAGCAGTTGGGTGCCTGAAGGGCTGTGAACCTGTGGGAGGCGCATGCTGGAGAAGGGTCTTGGCAGGGATCTGCAAACCTATGGAGCCCACAATGGAGCAGTGTCCTCATAGGACTTGTGACTCTGTGGGGGACCCACGCTGGAGCAGCCTGTCCTTGGAGGACTACATCCCATGAAAGAGTGACCTGTGCTGCAGCAGTTTGTGGAGAACTGTTGTCCACAGGATGGATCTCTGGCTGCAGATCACAAAGAACTGTCTCCCATGGGAAGAACCCCAGGATGGAGCAGGGGAAGGACTCCTCACCCTGAGCAGCAGCAGAAACAACCTGTGATGAACTGGCCATAATCCCCCTACCCCATCTCCCCGTGCCACTGGGGTGGAGGAGGCAGAGCTTGAGAAGGAGGGAGGAAAGGTGTTTTTAAGGTCTTATTTTACTTCTCATTATCCTGCTCTGATTTTGTTAGTAATAAATTCAATTAATATCTCTAATTAGAATCTGTTATGCCTGTCATGGTATTTGGTGGGTGATCTCTCTCTGTCCTCATATCAACCCTTTGTTATATTTTCTCCCCCTTGACCAGCTGCAGAGGGGAGTGATAGAGAGGCTTTGGTGGGTGTCTGGCATCCAACCAGAGTCAACCCACTACAGCTGGGTGGGTGGAGTATACAACCTCTGAACTCTTCCTGTTTGTTTTCTGGCTGGTGAAAGAGCAACCTCCCCATAAAAAATCTGGCAAAGGTCTCAGATCCTTTTAATGCAGTCATTCCCATTCCCAGTCAATCAGTTTTCACTGTCACAGAGGTAATCTGAATAAATGGGAGATGAACGATCTCCAGGAAGACAGCTGGCATGTAATATCTGACCCTCTCTGGGCAGCTTCTCCACATGGCTCAGAGGCCAGAGAATGGAGAGAGTCACCAGAAAGCAGCCCATTGTCTGGTCTAGGAGAGAAGGGTTAATGAGCATTCCACCACATAAGGAAGCCAAGGAAAACACCCGAAATACAGAACAACATGCCAGAAGACGAAGGAACAGGCTGGACCATGTGCATGTATTTTGTGGTGGTATTAAGAGGGAAGGACAGGCAGGAAGCAAAAGGTGAAGCAGGATATTTCCCACAAGGTCTATGGCCATGGGGGCTGTCTCTAGTCATTCAGACTAGTCATTCAGACTAGTCAAGCAGACGAAGAAGGTGCTTCCACCAGCAGTTTCATCAAGTTGGCTTCTGGTTATGTGTGCAAACCATCAACCACGAACTACAGAAAGATAACCATGTGAAAAATTACCAGACATCACAATTGCAAAAGGAAGAGTAATGCCATATGCAGATGGCTCACCTTGACTTGAGGGTACACTAACAAGAGAACAATCCAAGGAACAGAACAAACAGGGGTATCAGCACTACTCACCAAGGCAAAAATTACTGGACAACCTTATCATAAATACTAAATAAGGATGTAAAATCAGCAATGGTAGAGCTGGTGGGAAAAGAATAAACAGGGACAGGCTATTTATCTGGGAGTGCATGAGTGTGGTAGTGGAAAAAAGCATGAGACTGGAGAAGGGCAATTTGAAGGGTAACAAGTCATGTTATCAGAACTGCTGGGGTACCTTCCAAGCAGCCTATGCAGGAATTGTTTTGACCATACATGTTCACTTCTGCAGTCATTGGAAACTGTGATGGTTTCCCTAACTTCAATAAAACATTACCCAGGGAGGAAGAACCAGACATCCAGACTCCCTAACAGAGAGAATTTCATGCTGTAATTAAACTTTAATTGCTGTAGCCTAGTAGTGGAGAATTCTTGAATATGGAGGAAAAGAACTGGCACTATGAATAAGGCTGAAACGGGGGTTGGTTTATTCTTCACTTGATCTAGTACTGATACTATGTGGCTGTCAGATTTTAATGTGGGGTTTTTTGTTGTTTTGTTTTCCTACTGATATTGTATTTCTCATAACACAGTCATATCCAGAGTTAGTTTTGATGATGGTCTTGGGAAGGAAAATGTCCAGAGGCTAGCAGACGTGGGACTAATAACATCAGTATACTAAACACATCTGAGAGAAAATTACTGGTTTTATTGTTAACTGTAACCTGAAAGCCTCATAAGCTCTCCTGATGTTCATTGGTATGCCAGAAAGGTAGGGCACAAGACTAAGAAAATGACTTATTGGAAATTACACAGCTGTAAGAGTTCCCTACCCACCATGAAATATTAGTCTCAAGGAACTGCTGTGTATTTGTGCTATAAATAATTTTACTTGGGCTTTTTTTTTTTTCCCTCCAGAAACACTTGGGTTCCACTTGAAGCTGAATAAACAACAATCCTACTGCACTACTTTATTTTGCATTTTATTCATTAATTTTACATATATCTAAGAGACTGGAAAGTAATATTTCCCGGAGAAGGAGTTGAGGATGGACATGAGCCAACCATTTAACAAGAACTATTAATTTTGAAAATACCTGCTCAAATGTCTAGCTCAAAATCACAAGAAGACTTTGTTAGGCTGCTGTACAGACGACTGAAGTCTCTGACCTTTACTCAAGTCAGTTGTTACTGACAAGAATCATGCAGCTAAATTAAATGTAGCAAACTAAGTGTCTAAGCGTTGACCGGTGATCAAGGCTCCTTCTCATGTCAGTGAAAGAAAAAAGCACATTAAAGCATCTGCTGGGAGACAGGCGAGATGAACAGTGCTTTGAATCTGCCCATATTTCTTCACTGACTACAGACAAAGCCTAAAGTAACATGTTTACACGAGACACATAACCTCAGAGACAGTAAACTGAGTTGAACCCCACACCTTCCTCCTTAAACATTAAGAAATGATGTCTTTTCTAGTCTGACTACTACATGACCTAAAATAATTCAGGTTTTATATAAAATATGAATAATAAATACTTCAATCTGTATGAACAGCTACCAGATCCTGTCATAGTCACTACCTTTTACATTGCATTGCTTGACCTTGTGCAGATTACATTCAGGTGTAATTCCCAACTGATCACTTCCAATTCTATTATTTTTTAAGGTTACTCACACAGTAAGCAAACTTTTACATATTATATCATGCTGCCAAGTCAAACTGTCAGTATTGGCAAAAGGGAAAGTAAAACACAGGGCTCCACAAGCCCCACTCATTTGCGCTAACAGAAATTTACGCCTTTAGCTAATGTGGTGTCTGTATTCTGTTCAATGTAATAACAGGATGTCAACCATGCAAACTTTGCATAAGCTTGCATTCCTCATCTTCTACCCATTTACCAAAATACCTGCTATGCTCATTTATTTACTTATCCGTCCCTGAGACTGTTTTAATCTCACTGAAGAAGGCATATCTCCTTGCTTTGTTTGCACAACACATAGTGCAATAAACCCCAAATCTGATTTCTACATGCTACTATGATGCTAACAAGAAGAGTTTGCAGAGTAACAAAGCAGCATATAAATGCAGGCAAGCTTTCTCTCTCCTAAAATATGCGTTGAATTCCCTCAAGAGACTAAAACTCCAGAAGTTTGTTTTTAACTTCTAATTGCTATTGTTGCTTTGTTGCCTTGCCCACATTTCCCACTGAAAAGCGAATTATGCCTCAGCATGTGAAAGACTACCCTTCAGAAACAGATTTGGAAAACTAGAGAAATCTATCAGCTGTTTCTTCAGTGCCAGCAGATGATCACTATGCAGTAGGAGTAAAAGCTGATTGTATCTAGTGCCTGTGTGGTATAAGGCTATCAAAAATCATAAAGCCCAGTCAACGTTCATGGACCCTTCAGAAAGGCCTCACACTGTAAACAGCACAGTTACCCAGGTGTAGATCTCACCCATTTGCCTGATGTCTGAAAAAAATGCAGACAATCTCCATAAGCAATTGCTAAACCATATTTCTGTTTAGATTTTCTGTTAACTCTGAAGTCACAGCTAAGCTAAAGTGCTGCGTTATTACATCTTCTATGGTGAACACTGCCTGCTGATTTAACTTCTATGACATTATGTAATATTTACACAGCATCATAGAAATTCCATATTTGAGCATGCTCAGTAACAGACAGTGATTAGTGAATGTTGATAAAGTTCACTGTCCAGACAGAAGTGGGACGATGCAGATGAGGAGCATTACAGATGGCTGCCATTCACTCCACAGCAGTTTTTTTACCAAAAAATGCACTCTTTGAGGAGACCTGCACTGAACTGCAGAGAGTGAAGATTAATGCACGAAAATACACTCGGAACAGCAAACGTTATTTCCTTCAGTGGACTCCTTCGGCTGTTAAAGCAACATTTGGAGAGTGCCTGTTGCCAGTGCTCCGAGACAGAACTGATCAGTCTCTCCCTGCAGGATGCAAGGGGGATGAAGATGGCTGGCTCAGTTTGAATGGAGGTTTATGTTTTCCTCAAACTAAAAAGCTTTCAGATACCTTCAAGTTTTACATCCTGCTCTTCTGTCTTTACCTGTGTTCGGAATACCTTTTCCTTTTCCTTTTCAATACTTTTATAATGATAATGAGCAAACAGTAGTTACAGTGCATAATTCCATCACCTACAACTCTATCAACAGGTCAATTTGTGGAGGAGATGTACCCTGGATACACTTAAAGAAAACAGAATTTAGCAATCTTATGTTACTTATTATACACACATATGTCAATTTTACTGATCTTGGTCCTCTTTTCTTCAGGCATTTTCTAGGCCCTTCATTCTTCATTTTCAAAAAACCAATGTATTTTTGATTTATTGTAACTAGTAACTTTAATTTATTTGCAATAAGTAATTTTCTGTTTGGTAGATACAGTACTTAATAGCCAAAATGAGACAGAGGAGATGGATTACACTCCTTTTTTTCAACTCAAAGCAAAGAAATTAATATTTACTTCTGCAGTGAAAAATGAATCTTTCTCTCCATCATGCAATTTATAATTATGGAAAGGCTGTGAGATACAGATAATCTTCTATATATCAATAATCTCAAAGGAGGCAGATTACTTCAAACATCAGCTGTCAAGAAATGAAGTTCCCCTAAGCAAACATAAGAAAGAAAAAACTGTAGCAAAGTTTATCTTCTAAGTAGCAAAAAAAGAAAACAAGAAAAAAAAATTAAAACCAATCTGTGCGTTTAAGCCTTCTTACCATTAAATGGATCTACTTTTCAAACATCCTCATCTGTTCTATTTCACTTTTTTGTATTACACCTGAACCATGAACTTTACAAGGTTATCTCTCCGTTTATTACTAAGTGAGCATGGAAGAGGAGATTACATTTAATCAAATACAGGAAGTGACTAAATTAGGGCTTTAACAATCAATTCAAATTTAACATACAGTAGGTCTAAGCAAATATAAGTTAGACATGTTCAAATGATAGCTGAGACCAAAATCCACCTTGATATATTTTCCTTTGTTGGTGAATACAGGAAAAACTTTTAAAGAAACATTAATTTAAATTATTTCCAGAATTTTACTATACATTTTATGTAGATTTTAGTCAAGCTCTTACACACATGCTTGAGTTTAAGCACACTTGTACTGTTATGTGAAATCAATGGCACTTGACTGTATGTCAGGTAAATCAGGTGGATTCCATTAAAAGGGAAAGATTTATTCTTCCTTGTCTAACAATCCTAAAAATACTATAAAATATGTTAGATGAGTCTTCTTTTTTTTCATTAGAATCTATGAACCCATCACGAATCAGGGTATTGGAGCCATTTGTCATTGTCATTGCTAAGAAGCCCTGGCAAGTCATTCACATTTTCCCTCTCTCCTGCTGCCAGGCAAGTAACAGAGGACTGAGGTGTGTTTTTCTTCTAAACTACACCTGTTGGTGGCCAAGCTGCCCCTCAAATCAGTAAGCTGTGGTGTGATCACTGAAAGTTTTACCTGCACATCCCACCACCATGCAGATCAAAGTGCCAGTGACGGAGGCTTGCAGTTTTCTACACTCTCTGGATACCAAATTACATGAAAAAGAAAATGTACCAGGGTGTTGCTTCTCCTCAGGGCTAAAATAAGGTACTCTTTGGCAGGGTACATCTGGTGACAGCTGTCACTTTACACAGCCCGGCACACCCAGACCCAAATATGTGAACCTTTGCTCAGTCTGTACCTGAAAATGTCCTGGATATTCCTGTTCCTGCTCCCATGTCTCTTGGGCTTCTCATTCACCTCCCATGCCCATGGCTGCTGCCAGGCAATGTTCACACAGCCCAGTGATTTCTAGCACAGCTGGGCACCTGCTAGGCAGCTGATCCAACTGTTTAGCACCTTCCTTAATGACCTGAATGATGGGACAGAGTACCCTCAGCCAGTGACACAAAACTGGGAAGAGGGACAGATACACCAGGGCTTGGCTGCCACTAAGAGGGACCTCGCTTGGCTGGAGAAATACGCAAAGAGGAACTTCAGGAAGGGCAACAAATGGAAATACGGAGTAATGAATGCTGAAAGGAAGAATCCCATGCACCAATACAGGCTGGATGCTAACCTGCAGCATGCCTTTAAAGCAAAGACAGACAGCATCCTCCTTGGCTGCACTGGGCAGTGTATTGCCAGTGGGTGGAAAGAAGTGACCCTCCCCCTCTACTCTGCCCTGGTGACAGTGAAGATCATGAAGGAACTGGAGCATATGGAGAGATGCTGAGAGAGGCAGGACTCTTCAGACTACAGGAAGGCAGGCTCAGGGGGCTTTACAAGTGTCTATAAACATCTGACCACCATGATTAGAGGGGTGGAGCACCTCTCCTATGAGGAAAGGCAAAGTCCTCTCCAGGACTTTTACAGTCTGGAGAAGACAAGGCTTTGTGGTGACCTAACTGCAGTTTTCAGTACCTGAAGAGAGCCTACAACAGAACTGGAGAGGGACTTTTTACAAGGATATGTTGTGAAAAGACAAGGGGGAATGCATATAAACTGAGAGTAGGTTTAGATCATATATGTCAGGGTGGTGAGGCACTGGAACAAGTTGCCCAGAGAAGTTGTGGATGTCCCATTGCTGGAAGTGTTCAAGGCCAGACTGGATGGTGATTTGAGCAACCTGGTCTAGAGGAAGGCATCTCTGCCCATGGAAGGGGGTTAGAATTAGATGATCTTTAAGGTGCTTTTCAACCCAAGACATTTTATGATTCTATGATCCAATGCAAGGGAGTAGAGAACTTTTCTCAGGGATAGGACAGCAAAAAGACTGAAGGAAACAGGCACAAATTAAAATACAGGAAAGCATTTAAATGTGAGAAAAAGATATTCCCTGTGAGGATTTTCAAACAGTGTGATATTACCCACGAAGGCTGTGGAGTCTCCATCCTTGAAAATAATCTAACCTGAACAGGACAAAACCCTGAGCAATCTGCTGTTGCTGACGCTGTTCTCTCCAGAAGTCCCTGCCAACTTCAGTAATTCTGTGATGTCCTTGTTTAATCACAAACCTATACTGCAAAAACTCAGTAACTCTTACGGGAAAGGAATCAGTGTTGCCTCACTGACTTTTGTCTAAAACCATTGCTCAAGTAAAGCTGTGCTCCAAGGCCCTTTTCTAACACATAAAAAAACACAGAAACTACACTGAGGCCTCTTGAATGTTTGAGAAAGAGTCCTCCACATCCTCAAGAGGTTTTGTGTGAGGTGTACAGCAGGCCTTCACAGCACTGAGTGTACTCAGGTGTTCCCTTTAGCTTTCCCTTGAAGGCCAAGGGATTTCAGAAGGAGGCCATGGTTCCATTTAGTCTCCCATCAGCTGCATGCATTCTTCTTCCTCCTCCTCCTCCTCCTCCTCTTCCTCCTGCCCTTTCTGCCTGTGCTGTGACACTGCACAGGTGTGTGGTATGCACTGGCTCAGAAGAAAGCTGGAATAAGGTTATCTAGTTCTATCTGCCCATCCCAGTGGTGAGGAGGAGTGCCCGAGTTAGGAACTAAACATTTAGACCAGCCAACAGAAACAGCTTTTTCCTGAACCAGTGTGCATATGGAATAAGTCAGCTGCATTTAGACTCACTGGATTCATGCGGGTCACCTGTCCACGTGAAGCCACATGGGACAAGTGATGTCCCAGGCACCAGGAGCTGGGCTGTCTGTGCATGTGTCAGCCAGCTGCATGCTGCATGCAGAGATGACATTCCTGAGTAGGTGCCAAACCTGGCTGCTGGTGTCTGGAAATCTCCAGGACACGATGTGTACAACTGAGGCACTGAAAATTTAGGGAGTTTTAAAGGTTCCCCTGTCTGCATACCTGGGCTGGCATCCTATTATACTCTACCTATGCTGTGCCCAGAAGGTAAAATGAGTTATTCTAAAACCTCCTGGGATTCTGATCACTGCAGCACTTTGGTCAAGTGTTACTAATGAGGAATAATCATTAGGCTAACAATACACTGAAATGTGGTCTTTTCACTTTCAATACAGTACTTGACAAATCCACCAAGGTGTATGAATGTGTAAAGACCTCCAGTAAAATTTTTCTCTTATATATTACTTTAATTTACAATAGAAGTTCCTTCTTCCCCTGCTGCCAATTCCTGACCATCTTGTCTTACCTATATTTAACCTAAGCCTGAAGGGCTCTCTGTGGGTGGCAAAAGCCATCAGTCTCTCCTAGGAGCAGCACTAATGACAGCCAATTCTGCAAAAAGGAACAGTGGGTGATCCACCCTGAGTGCTGGGCTGGGAAACTGTTGTCATCTATATGTCACCCAGATGCTGGCAAAGGGTTTCCATTTTTAAAAATGTGCTTTCAAATCATTTATTTAAAATGATGAATGAAGTATGACATATATAAAATGAAATAATAAAAAAAATCTTACTCTAAGCTTCTTAGTATTTTGATGACAGCTAGGAAAGAATTCAAACTGTTGCTAAGAAGTCACATGGCTTAAATCCATCGATTACACATAATTTTCTTATTTTAAGATGTAAACATATTTATGAATTAAAGACCAAAGTGCAAATAGCAAACCTACTGCTACATGTATACCACATTCAGAAACTCTATAATGACCCCAAGACAATGGTATTTCTAGACTCTGTGTCTCTATTATTATTGTGATTCCACTACAGAATTATTTTAACGAGAAAGGCTTTATTTGAGGCACTGTGTGATCAGACCTCAGTCTGACTTATTAGTTCCTACAAAAGGGTTTTGCAAGTGTCATCTTTCAAACAGCCAAAGAACTCATGAGGTAACAAGACTTGGTCAATAGATATGTAAGACACACAACAGCTTTCTCATTTCTCTTAAAAAAGGTCAGCTTGCCTTATATTTGAGTTCTCAGATCAGTCTGTAAAATATAGATCTGGTGAACCTGACACTGAATACAGCTACTGAATAACGGAGACTTTCAAAAAACAGCTCCAGGGGAGAATCAGAAGCCACGTCTGAGCCCTCCTACTTCGGAGATTAAGCAGAAGTTCAGAAATGCCTGAGCATACGAGGAGGAAGCCTCAATGTGCGCGGCTGGCACAGCTCAGATGGTGTGTGAGAACGAAAGACACGCCAGCTGAGATCCCCGGCAGCCGGCGGGACACACAGCACACGCTCCCGGCGGGACACACCGCACACGCTCCGGGCAGGGACACACCGCACACGCTCCGGGCAGGGACACACTGCACACGCTCCCGGCGGGACACACCGCACACGCTCCAGGCGGGACACACCGCACACGCTCCTGCTGGGACACACCGCACACGCTCCTGCCGGGACACACCGCACACGCTCCCGGCAGGGACACACAGCACACGCTCCGGGCAGGGACACACCACACACACTCCGGGCAGGACCACCACACACTCCCGGCAGACACCACACACGCTCGGGTGGGACACGGACACACCACACACACGCTCAGCCCAGGACACACCACTGCACACACTCGGGCAGGGACACACCACACACACACCTCCCGGGCAGGACACACCACACGCTCGGGCAGGGACACACACAGCACACGCTCCAGGCAGGGACACACCACCACCACGCTCCCAGCAGGGACCACCACCCACACACTCCCGGGCAGGGGACACACCACACACGCTCCGGGCAGGACACACACCACCACACACTCCCGGCAGGAACCACTGCCACGCTCAGGCAGGACCACGGACACACCACACACGCTCCCAGGCAGGACACACCACCCACACGCTCCAGGCAGGGACACACCGCACACGCTCGGGCCAGGACACACACACTCCCAGAGCAGGGACACACAGCACACGCTCAGGCAGGACACACCGCACCACACACTCCAGGCAGGACACACCGCACACACTCCCAGGAGCCAGGACACCCTTTACACTCCTGCTGGACACACAGCACACGCTCGGGCGAGGACACACACACGCTCGGGCAGGGACACACCCGCACACACGCTCCCGGGCAGGGACACACCGCACGCTCCCGGGCGGGGACACGCCGCACACGCTCCTGCCGGGACACACAGCACACGCTCCGGGCAGGGACACACCGCACACGCTCCGGGCAGGACACACAGCACACGCTCCGGGCAGGACACACCGCACACGCTTCTGCCGGGACACACCGCACACGCTCCTGCCGGGACACACCGCACACGCTCCCGGCGGGACACACCGCACACGCTCCCGGCGGCGCGGTCCCCGCCACAGGATGGCACTACCGGGTGTGTTTTAAATGCAGCCACACTCGCTCCATCATTTTAACTCTCTCCTGGCACAGTGTCAAGCGAGACAGCGCGAACCGCAGGCAGTGCGTCCCCACCGCTGCCTCCCGAAAATGGTCTTGTCTCTGTATTTAGCCGAATCAAGGCTATGCGCTGGAGATTTGGCCGTGTTGATGTCATGTACAGGCCACCACGTGTGACAGGCAAACAATGCCAAACCCGTGCGGTGGAAAAGGCAGAATGTCTTTATGTTGGATGCCCTTATTACAGTGATAACATCTTCTCCAGCAGTATGCTTCTTCAAATGCCAAGTCTGACTTACAGCACATCTTTCTTTCCTCAGTAATTTCCTTTTTACCCCTGATACAACTGCTGCCAGCTTCATCTACACCCCCTCCCCCCAAAACACTCCCCATGCTACAGGAGGACTACAGCTTGCTTGGCACTGTAACCAGCCAAAAGCAACTGCAGAGTGAATGCAAATGTTAACAAATTGGGTTATTTACGTTTTTCATGAATTTTGAAGCAGTGCACGTTGCCAGCTTAAGGATACAAGGTATTATCCCCAATCTCATATTAACTGCTGTTTCCTTTATAAATAGCTTGTGATGATAAGGGAAAATGGGATTTAACAGTTTACAATTTCTCACCGAACAGCTATAGAAAAGTTGAGATTACATTATCAACCTTTAAGGTTCAGTCATATCACAAAGGTCAATGAAAAAGAATGTACATCTATTATACATTTAGAACTGCTTGAAAACAAAAGCTCTCCTTGGCACATATCCTGTTTTTCAGAGTGTGATCCATGGTTACTTTGTTTTCTGTAGTATTATTTTTGAAATCATTTAGGGTTGGCCAGACTGTAAACAGCAACACAAGGTACAGAATACTAATGAAAGATGAATCGTGCGGTTTCTTGAATATAAAAGATGTGATATTTTACATATATGCAAATTCTTAACCTGATCCTTATTCTATTAATTTAAATATTTTCTTATGTAATGTGGACTGAATTTGACCCATAACATTTTCATCTATTAAAAATGATTAGAGAAATTCTTAAGCTGATCTTAATGCTTGGATAAACAGTCTGATACCAGAACTGCATTTTTCATCCCCAGAGCAGAACAGACATACTAAAGACTATTAGCATATGTTTCTCTCTTCTGAAGAGTCTGGTTCAGTCCAGAGGGTTTCTGAGACAAAATCCCAGTACCAACTTCAGCAGTTGAGAGCAAGAGCACTGCTATGAATCAGGACATTCATGTGACACACAGGACTTTGGTGAAAAAGCATCTTATGTCGGAAGTCATAAGGACAGTTCAGGATGATCTTATTTAACCTTTGGCTGAGATTGATAATCAGGTTGCTCATTACTGTCATGGGTTCCATCTTCCATAGGTATTTTATCATGTATTACATTTGAAAACAACACAATTTATTTGCCCCAAAATCTTATGGGATATGAGCTATATAACCAGCGTGGAAAGAGGGAATGATGGATCTTGGTATCTGGAATATCCATTTTTGGGGTGTCAATTTCATTTGAGTAGACAGCCTCTTACTCAGAGAAACTATACAGAATATTTGACTAAACTCTTTGTGTTTCCACAATCTTTCCAGATTTTCTCTCCTGACATTACTCACGTTCAAAGCAATGTCTTCTGCAAGAGTGGGTCAGTGCTTGACTTCCCCAGCTGATTCCCTCAGTAACCAGGACTCCCAAACCAGAAGGCAACTGCAGTGTCTCCCCTTAAAATAACACGCTCTAAATCTTCACATCTCTTGAGGAAATAAGGACTAGGCCAAGGACAAAAACTCCAGTTGATACAAACACAGCACAACAATCAGCAACACTGAGAAAGACAACAAGACTACAGAATGTGAAATGGCAGATAAATGAGATTTAGGTGAAGTTTCGCACATCTATCCTTCCCCCTGTGTGTGACAGAAGCTCTTTAATGATGTTGTCAGGGCCCCTAGATGGAGTAAGAGCCTCAATGTACATGGCCACTTATCTGTCATCCTTTATTTTACACACACAGTCCTTAAAGATTTCCTGCAAATCCAAGACAAAATAAAAGAGTTTCAAGGCAAAATATAGATGAATGAACTGTGGAAAATTAAACTGGGGGAAGATCAGGACCTTTACAAGAGATGCAGTATGATACTAGTGTCAACTTAATTTATCAGAAATTGAGTTCAACCTCCTCAAACAATACACACTGAGAGACTGATTCATTCTTTCCTTTGTGCCATAGCGATGTCAATGAGTTCAAAAGAGTTACTTTCAATTTACTCCCTGTCAGGAAAGGAGACATCCATCTATCCATCCACATGGACAAAAAAAAAGGCTGAGCAGACAGAGAACTTCTGTGAAATTAGCCTACACTCTTCTCAGTTAAAGGGCCGAACACCCTGCTAGAAAACCTCTGCAGCCAAAAATAATATCAGATATAACTCAGTCTCAATTCAGCCTAGGAACGCCTTGATTCAGCACAACGAAAATGGCCTCTGTGAAGCCATTGTGTATCACAAACATTAATGCCAGGAAGCTGAATGTTCATTGTACAGAGACCCAGAACTGTATTAATAACAATATCCACTGAGGACATTATATTGTGCAGTATTTTCACACTTATAAAAGCAGGAAATTATTTTTATGGCCAACATCTTCTGTTTGCACAATTTGTCCTAGCATAGCAGAGACTTGCTGTATGAAATCTTCCACCAAGACTTACAGAAAATAAAACTAGAAGCAGTAAAATACGATATAATGGCCAAGTTAAAGCTTCTCTCTGAATATTCTGGGTGTTATGAAGTTGATCCATACTACTAGAGTTACACAGACTTGACTTTTGATGTAACTGAAAAGAAATGAGCACGGAAAAAAATACTCTGCAGGAGGAGAGAATTGTAATAAAAATGACATCAGGTCCCACATTCTGACTTCCCTTCTAGGGACTGTTTGCTGTCTTCACCCTGAAGAAGGCCATAATTGCTGACAACTTTCATCACTGGCTCTGGACAGCTCCACAGTAGGCTGGCTCCGCAGAGAGCTTATATGTGAAAGTTACTGGAGACAGGAATGAGGAATGGCTGCAGACAGATCAGAGTGTATTT
The DNA here is from genome assembly GCA_034509425.1 of Eopsaltria australis. Lineage (NCBI taxonomy): Eukaryota > Metazoa > Chordata > Aves > Passeriformes > Petroicidae > Eopsaltria > Eopsaltria australis. Next base: position 6,469,496 of record JAVTVJ010000001.1, read on the forward strand.
CTGTGTGAGGTTGTGATGGAGACCACTGTTTAGGCAGGAAGATGGTGTAGACTGTGTGGTTAAGGTGGAGGAAAGCTGTGTAGTGCCTACTCGTTCTCTTGAGCCGACTGATAGCTTAAAAACCAGGACAGGGTAAAAAAAGTTCAGCAAAATTCCCAACTTGGCAGATGCAATGGAGAAGGAGTTCAAAACATCAGGAGGAATTTATTCACTGGAAGGGCTGTTAAAAATTGAAACAGGCTGCCCAGGGAGTTAGTTGATGGAGTCACCACTCCTGGAGGTGTTCAAGAAATGCCTGGATGTGGTACTAGGTGATTTGGTCTATGACAAGATGGTGATGGATCAAAAGTTGGACTTGATGATCTTGGAGGTTTTTTCAACCTAAATAATTCAGTGATTCTGTGAATGCAATGCTACAACACACATATTGGGCAAAATAGTCCAGCTTATCCTGTCAGGAATCTGCAGGTACCTAAAAACTGTCCCTTAGTCTTTACAGAAAACATGTATGTATGGACTGAGCTCAAGTATGACTCCTCATGTATAATTGCTTTGAGTCCAGAATGGAGACACAGGGTGTCAGGACGAAGGTCCTTAGGAACAAAGGAACACGATCACCAGACTCACTGGTAACTGCTCCAAAGATGATTTGTTACTTCTTTCCCCCCTTCCCACATAAACAGGATGCCACACAGAAAAACCCCCGAGAGAATGACCCATATGTGACAGGCATTAAGTCACACTGCTTAATGCACTCTGACACATTATGGAGGTGCTCATGTGACATCAGGGCAGACCCAGCAAAAGACCCAAACAGGAAAGAACAGAGCAGCCCAAGGAAAGGGAACAAAGGCTCAAGTGTAAGAGAGGGTTTGCCTGGAAAAAGGTTCTTGGAACCAAGAGGATAACAGGAAAAGAGAGCAGACAAGGGAATGAGGGTTGCAGAGAAGCCAGAGATAAAGCAAATGCCACAGATAATGACATGAAGCTGAAGAAGGGACAGGGAAATAATGAAGGAGACTTAAAACACAGCTACAGATTGAGGGGAATAACACGAGGGTGAAAGAAGAAAAAGCTGTCATGCAAAGAATCAGGAGATACAGTGATTCTGTGATCACCAAGGTATTGGTTTGTTTCCATCAAAAAGTATGTCTACATACATTTTTCAATTTTTAGACTGTCTATAAGATTACCAAGCTAATAATAATAATAATAATAATGTATTTTATTTTGTTTGAAGTATTTATTAGGAGGACCAGTGTGAAATAGGAGACAGAAACTTTCTGGCTTGGGGTAACTAAGGCAAAGGCTGCCAGACAAAGGTGAATGATGCCTATTACCAGCAGCAGATGTTCAGAGACATGAGCGGGGAACAGAACAGACTGTCCAACCTCACACGTTCATCAGGAAAGCCATCAGAAACAGCACAGTGAATGGCAGTCTTCACAGAGTTCAGGAAGTCAGTAAGAAGAGTTTTTCAGCTATGATCCAATTACAAAAGCTGTCTGCATTCAGGCAGAGCTGTGCCACCTGTGTAGCAGAGGGCAGCATGTAGGCATTCTTGTGATGTGACCTAGGCCACGTGTCTGTCAACTTCTGACTTAAAGAAAGCCAAATCAGTCATTTTCCTCTTTAAAGGACAAAATAATATTAGCTGGCAATCTTCTGCAACTCCCGTTTTCAACAGAAGCCACTTGGGATCATGGGTATGTTTGAAAAATCAGTCTCTTAAGCAACTGAAAATGTAAGAGTTTTAAGGTAGATATCCTTGTTTCACTTCTTTTGACATTAAAATTAATTCCAAATATCCACTAATAGTTCTTGTCTCAGTCTTGGATGAGACAGACTTGCAGTGGCAGCCTTTAAGAGCAAATACTCAGGGACATCTGAGATAAGACAAGCCTCTTACATAACAAGAGTTCACTTCATGCTAACACTGAAGAAAAGGTTGAACAGCAGTCCCTCAATGAACACGCCAAATATACAGGTTATATGCCAGCTCTCTAACAGCTATTATGATTGCCCAGCATATTAATAAACTTTTACAGTTGAAAGGAAAAGAAAATCTGAACCTATTTTCAGGATATTGTGCTCCAAGCGAACACTTACAGACTGAGGATTTGTCTGCGGGGAATATGCTAAATCAAGCCCTTTTGAACTTTTGATTAAATAATTGATGCATAATGCAGAATGTATAATATATGCATCCTTTTTCCATAGTTGCCTGGAAACCCATATGGAACAGTACTAGCAATTCCAGAAGCATTTAGTCTCTAAGCCGTTGGTGAAGACAAAGGAACAAAAAAGTTTTTAAAATCATTAACTCACCTCTTTTTCAATCCTTCAAATGCTGCAGGATACCAGAATTAGTAACTTACACAATGATATCATGACTCCTGTAATGTGGAGTGGCTTTTTAAAAAAACTGTATCTCTTGGAGCCATGTGAATAATGCCATTCACTGCAAGAGAACTTGTAATACTTGGCTTTCATTAAAATAGAAAACAAAGAACACAACTAATATTTCCAGCCTCTACTTTTATGTAATAGTTACAGGCAGATCATTGAATATCCACGGTGGTCAACAATTAAGAACAAAAATAAGAATGCAAAATGGTGATTTTCTTTCCAAATTATAGGATTTTAAGCAAATCTCATAAAAGACTGATTGCTCAGGGTTTAGAATATGAGAATCCCATGATCACAAATTCAAGAGGCAGATTGTTTCAAATTGCAGCCAAGCAGACCTTTTGCACTTCCCAAGTAGGCAATACTGCTTGTCATTCAGTTTGATTGCTGTGACCCAGCCTGAAACTATCTTGTGTTTTATTGCTTCCAAGATGAAATGAAAAACAGGATAAAACCCAACAAGGAGAACAGAACACTAACCATGGAAACCTAGAGTGAGGAAGGATTAGATTATTTAATTGAAACAATTTGGTAATCATAATTTGGTAGCTCTCTTTCTGATGGTCATCCTGAGTAAAAGGAAAAGAAGGGCAAACGCAAAATTTCATGGGCTGTACAGTTCCTGAGGTGTAAAAAGGCAGGATAGTGACAGTGAATACCTCCTGCCATGGCAGGGATCTTCATGGGGTTCTTGCACCTTTGCACATTTGCTGTGCACTCTATTTCACATTTGAGAAAATCAATACCCATTGAGTCAAAGGACAAATGCCTTTATACGACACTGACAAGAGGTCTTGTTTGAGTAAAGAGAAGCAGTTACATGGTCCTAAATCAACATGTAAAGATGAAAGATTTGGTGGTTAAAAATCAACAGGACAGACTGGAACACTTGTGAATCTCCTCTAGATTTGTGTTTAGGGAACCCTTTTGGATATGTAAGATCAGCACAGATTTTCTCATGCAGAAGAAGGAAGTTGAACCTGCATGTCCTGTTAACTTCCTCAGCCACTGGGTAACACAAAGGTCACAGCACCATTTCCAGTGAGGAATCAAGACTTGCTTATCCTTTCCTTTTACTACAAGTACCAGATATTGTGACTTTTCATTTTGTGGTGAATGGCATGTTGAATGGGATGGGATAAAATGGTATTTTAACTGTCAGCCCAGCACAGAAAAAATACAGTCAAACCTCGAACCCTAGCAATTTTATTTAGGTTAAATCAAATAATTTTTTAAAAGTTGCTTGCTATGATGATGGGGGCCAGTAGCTCATACAGGCTGATTTCATCATTTCATACCCAGATTGTCAGTTTCTAGGACAAACCCATTTTCAGCAGCTTGCTGTAGCATTACAGGAGGTCTAAGAGTACAGACAGGAAAGAGCTTTAAGAAAAGCATCTAAAAATAATGTATTTACAATAACTGTCATTCATTTTCACTAGGAAATTATTACATTTCAGGAGGGGAGAAATAATCCTAACTTAAAACAAATGTAAAAAGGCAGATCAGATCAGGGAAGCACCCAAAAGCATGTATGGAGATTAAGCTGACATGCCTACATGCCTTAGCTGTGACTACACAAGCCCAGAGGAAGCACAACAAAGAGCAGGTGGAGGTTGAGGACACTGCCTTGGACATACATAAGGTTTCCATCACAGTCACAGCAGGTGTGCTCCCTATGTGGAAACAGCTGTACTGCAACCTGGATAGGCCAAAAGAATTAAAAAAAAAATCACTGACACGGAACAATACTAAAGGGAGAAACAAAGACACCAACACCCTAAGGTGTTGAGATTAAACTGCCAGAAAAACAAGCTCCCTTTTTGTCTGCATTAATTACGCCACATGTTACCATCACCAGCACAGCTTTTGATTCACACTTTCAACTGTCAATGATTTATTCTGATCTAGGGAAATCAGCAAAATATGTTTTTGCATCCACAGTCACAGAATGATCTCTCAACACATTTAGGATAGTTCATCAAGGACAGCAGCAGTTTTCCAGCCATACAGTTCTGTATTAGTAAGTGATATTTAATGGTATAATGGTTTTGATTATGATATGTTGTTATGTCCTACTCCTGGTTGTCACCATACCCCAGAGGGAATTTGCATGTGAACATGGTATTTCATCTCAGCATGTTAATAAATTCACTGAGAAAGAAGTATTAAAATAAATCAACTGCACAATGATCACTGGGGATAACTTTAAATTATGGGTTTTTTATGTGGTTCTGGATACCTGTGAATCTTGAGAGATAGGTCTAACTGCTGTCATTGGTCTTTCAGCCTTGTTTTAGGAAAGCCTATGATGCTTCTGTGTCTGGATGCCATGGATAAACAGCAGCAAATCAACCTTGCCAAGATAGCATTTTCCTGGCAGTAAAGGGAGCTGAGCAGGAGCTCTGTTTGCTGAGAATGTACTCAGGTGCTCCAAAACCTGCACTGGAAGCGAAGTAAAGGACAATACTCTACTGTTTGACTTGGTGAGAGCAACACTGGTTCATAGAGTTTTCAAGTTCTGTGACTGTTTTAGACCTCATGGTGCTCACTTGTAGTTTTTCCATCTCCCTCCTTGATTCGTGCAGTGCGCACTATCTAGGACCACCTTTAAAGCACATCTTGAAAATTTATATGATAAAGCCAGCTATTCCCATTTGGTACAGTACAGACTGGAATAAACACGTAGCATGTTGGATCAGGTCCCTGCACGTGCTTCCTACCTAGTTTTATTACCCCAAATAATGAAATTTAACCTCAAATGATTAGGGTGCTGCTATTTCTGAGACTATATCCAACACCATCTGCCAGTAAAGTGGCCACAGTCAGCTCACACACTCCTGCCTTACCATTTTGGGATTTCAAGATGGTAAAATCACCATCAATGTGTTCTCCAGGATCCATCTGTCCACAACTCTTTGCATTCATTTGGAATTATTCCTGTCCAAATCTCAATATCTTCTCAAGACTTCTTTAGTATTTATTTGATTTTTTTCTTTTCTTTCCCAGAAGAGGCATCTATGTCTTGTGCTGGTATTTATAACTAAGGGAAGACTATTTCTATTGCAACAGGTCTGTTGCTAAAAGAGTTCTACAAAACAATCAGCAAGTATTCTGCAGTTATCTCTTTCTATACCCACCACATCCTCAAAGGTACCTGCATTACCTACAGAGCGTCTCTTTTCATTATTTCCAATTTTAGAAATTGTCAGCAGAAATAAGAAGCATAAAATTAGTTTATATTCATGGTGAATTAATAAGGTTTCCCAGCTTTTAGGATTTCTGCATTCAGAATTTTGCTTGTCTCCTGCTTTTGGGATTTTTGTCACATATTGTATCCCACCATTTGGGCACTTAGCAGATTCAGAGGTGTGGCAACAATGATTTTTAAATTCTATTATTATTTATTTGCAGTGTTAACTTAGGTAAAGAGGAACGCTTAAATTTGCAGGAATTTTTCTTTGAAAGATAACATCAGAGATTTTTCAAAATTATCTACTTTTTTAATGAGTCCTTGAGAAGAATTTCTTGCTTTTCCGAAGAATGACGCTGGACTGGATTAAATTCTATCCTGTTTGACAAATAATTGCAATGACTGATAAGGATTTTTCAGACTTTGATGATTGTGTTTTAACTGTCGCTTTAAAATGCTGAGAGACATTTTTATAAAAGAAATACTTTCCACACATGGAGTACTTTCCCAAAGTTTTACAGAATTATCAGAAATGCATATATTTGCAATTTTTAGGACTGTTGGCTAAATACCTGCAAAGAAACCTTCTTCTTATGAAAATACAATAATTTCACACAGCAAATTATTTGATCAACAATGGTTGTACTCAAGGTGCAACATATGTAGTGATATTCTGGTAAAAGGTGGTAATGGATGTTCGCTGTAATTTTTGCCAAGATGTTTTAACTAGTTTCAGGAGAAACTCTGCAAGAGAGAATGGTTCTCAGAATATGGTTTTTGGCCATTGCAAAAATATGCCTACTTTGCCAGTATAACCCAGCCTGCTGCTGAAGGTTTCAGCAAAAAACTGCTTTTGTGTTGAGAGAAGAATTCACAAAGGGAGGCCAGGAGATGAACCTGTGTCTGTGTGTGCATTAAAGGCAGCAGAAACAAACACTGCACTGAGTGTGGTAAGTGTGGCTGCCTGTTAAACGATATCCCATGACTGCCTATGCTAATGGGCACCTCTGGGTAAAAAAGATGGTGCTAATAAAGTCTCTGCTCTGCTTTCCTTGGAACAAACACTTCTGGTGCTCAAAGCAGCTCTCTGCTTCCATCCTCATACACCTTCAGCCTGTAGCCAAGAGCAGCTCTCTGCAATTTATTAAATTAGCTCTTTAAAAGAACCCCTCAAATACACTTTTTCCAAGCAATTTTTCCCTAATAAGTCTGGGCCAGTGTGCCAGGGCAGGGCAGGAGAGCACAGCTGAAAGAAGACAAGGATGGCTTGAGTGACAGAAGGTGCTATGCACCGAGAGTGGAGCAGAACTGTCTTTGAGCTTTTTCTTGTTATATTCTACCCTAAATAAAGCAGCTTAGATGCAGCAGAAAGGTTTTTTTTCCCCATGACCCCTTTTTCTTTTTTGTCTCATTACTCTTGGGTGGTGCATAATGACAATTTCTGTAGGGGAAAAAAAACCCCCAAAACAGTAGCTGACATGAGCCAGAGGTCTGATATTAACCATTTCCAGGGCAGTGCTCAGTTCAGTGGCTCTGTGTTTAGCAGCTCTTTCTTGGACAGCCATTGCTTGAATACCTGTCAGGTGAATGAATGACTTCTCTTCCCATTGATAAGAGAAACCCACCTGGGAGAGCAGCAGTCTACTTGAAACAACCAGAAGAAAATGGTACTTGAGGGTGAGAAGACACACACAATCCAGCCTGTTCCAGAGCTACAGGCATTATTCCTTAAGTTGCACAGAACCTAATTCTTAGGATGACATTTTAAGTTTCTCCTTTTTTTTCTCCTTCAGGAGAGATTGATGTGGTATGACTCTTGAAACAAGATCTGCAAATTACTCCTCCTAGGTTATCAATGGAGACCAGGAGCTGAGCCCTGTCCATGAGTGACTTGGCTCAAGCTGGCACACTGCAGGGAATCTGCACTAATTATTTATGAAGAGAACCAACAGTTCCACAAAAGCAGATTGCAGGTGATAAATAAGAGGCACAAAATTAAGATTAACAACCAGTACATTTTCAGCCAGCCAGACACTCCCAGCAATGAGGCTATTGTTAGCCCTTAGGTTTTTTTCATTTGCTTTGCATGCAGTTGCAACATACTTCGCTATCACTGTTCATTTAATTGGATACTTTTGTCACCTCAGACTACTGTATTCTGTTACCATGAAAATGAAGTTAAAATGTCATCCTCCTAAACATAAGATTTAAAAAAATAAACAACTGAATACAGCATAATAGCATCTTTCAACACATTTGCTCCTGAATAGAAGAGGCCTGCTGCTGGGCAGGTACTAACCCCCCCCTGGGTTTTGTGTATGGCAGACTGCTTATAATGCAATGCCAAACCTTCAATTCATACTTTCGCTAAGGAATATTAAAAATACGAGAAATGTGCTACAGAAGTGATTAAACTATGAGCTCTGTGGCTAATAAAACAGTAAATACTCTCCAAAATACTTTCGATCACAGCTTGGCCTCTCCAGTATGTTTGGACAGCATAAGCTAAACATTTCTATAACACAGACAGATGTAACCCCAAAACTAGGAACTTAACAGGGCAGTAAATTTCTATCTCCAGTGAGCATTTTTTAACATACTTACCACTGTGGGTAGCACAAGCATAGCCAGGTTGTCCTTCTAGTCTATATATGAGGATTAAAACCCACTTATTTCCTCTGCATTGGCCCTCTCCGTACTGCTACTGCTGACAAGAGTTCCCTTGGTTAGGGTTTTTCTTTAACTTGGTGTGGAAAGATCCAGTAAAGAACACATACCCAAACTTCCAAACTTGCCCTTCTAAATATTTGCATACTATTTTGGATGGAGAAGAAAGGATACACTCCATCACAGATTTTATATGTATTTCCCCTTTAAAGCTCACAGCACATGACTGCACTAATAGAAAATGAAGATGTAAAGGGAAAAAGACTGACTCTCGGAAGACAAGTTAAAAAAAGTCACAAATCAAGAGGGAAATTTCTCAATAAAACCTAGAGGGAGTAAGACAGATATGCAGAGATTACAAGCAGATTCACTCCCCTCAGAAGAGCTGCGTCTAGCTGGCCTTCTGGAAATTGAGTGGTCTGACCAACAGACTTACATTGCACTTACTTTGCTGCACCCTAAAGAGAAAAGGACTGTAAGCAGCATTTTTTCTCACAGAGCTGCTATAAAAGAATTTAATTTGCAGGGCCCTGCTGGAATGCTATTTCACAAGAAAACTGGAGAACGCAGTTAACATACTTATTAATTAAAGTTGTGCCTGTATCCTGTGACCCACCCTTCTATGACTGAATCACTGGCATATTAGAGGCAAGTTCCTTATATAAACAGGTGAATATTTGAAGTCTGCCCAGGCACTCTGATTAGTGTCCTTTGCAATGCCAGATCAAACAGTCTCCCCGTTTGTCAGTGGTGTGGAGAATAGGCCTGGGAGTGCAGTGGAAAGCTTGTAACAATGGTAGGTGAAAGAAGTGCTGGCATACTTACAGTTGCATTTCTTCTGAACAAATCTAAGCTTGCATGCTGTTCGGTAGGTGGACAAACGGATGCGATCCAGATCCTGAGCCCCTAGTGGAAGAGAATAACGGTGACATTTGGATGGAATATGACCCGTGTATATCTTTGCTAGCAGGGAAGCCAGAGAACAAAGAGGACACAGAGCTGCCTCTGTTTAACAATTTTCAAGGCTCTCTCCTTTGCAGGGAGAGTAGAGAGGAGTGAGGAGTAACAAGGGGAATGTCAGGAGCTACAGTGTTAAAGGAATTTTATAAAGGAAGGCAAGGAATAGTCAGCCCACTGTGTCTGTCACTTTGAAGAACAATCTGGTCAAGCTGCAGGCTAAAAGACACACTGGCCAGGCTCCAACAGCAGGGAAAACCTCAGTCGAATTTTAATATTTAACAAAAAAAGCTCATAACAAGTATCTTTAGCTGACATGCCACATCAGAACAAGGTATTGCCAGCAAACCAAATCAGAAAACATACTGTGCTGTAACATAAAAACTGCTGGCAATCTGCTGAAGGGGGCAATGACAAGGGGTGTGAGGCCTTTCTCCATTTTGTGGATGTATGTTATCTGCAATGGTCACCTCTGAGGGTCAGCTCTATGCTCCACACAAAGCTTAGCCCTGGCTGCTGCAACTTAAAGATCCATGAACACTTCCAAAGCAGCTGTCCAGGAGATGGGAACGAAGTAAGTGGCAGCTACCTCGCATACAAGGACAGTACACAGGGGCCAGAATGGGAGCAGAACCTGGCACAGTGTCCAACAAACTCATCCAAACCAGGTACAGTCACGATGTAAGAGGAGTGGAATACAGCCCTGCTTTTACACAAGCTTCCTAAATGCTTTAAGATTTCTCAGCTGAACTGCTGAACATATGGCCACGTTGGCATCTGTAGCACGATACTCTGTCTAAGTGGGGGTAAAATATCTCAGATTTTCTCCCATTTGCAAAAGCTATCAGTGATGGATGGAGAAGGTGGATCATGCTGCTTTTGGTGTTCAGGAATGCTGAGACCAGTCTAACTCCACAATCCCAAAGCCAAACCTTCTGAGGACATGAAAAACAGTCATGCCTGACAGAAAACAGCACTGGTGAGGATGTGACACATAAAGTTCCTGATAAAGGAAGCAGCAAGCGATAGTACTGATAACTTATCTAAAGTTGCTGAGCTGGCACGGGTAGCCTGGAAACATTTGACTGACAGTCCATCACTTTACACTATAAAAGCTCAGTTACATTTTTTAATGGCAGGAATTTCTAACGTGCTTCTTCTGGATATGGACGTGGTGATTCCACCCTTGAGTGGGGACGCCCCTCAAGGTTATTCCTTGAGGCCAAGTGAAAGAGATTTGCCTACGGTGTTGACTTGGGTAAGTAACACCAATCTCTACTTAATAATTATTAAACAAGCTTTGAAATAATTTATTTAATAAATAGTGCTCTATATTAATAGTTATAACTACCTATACTGTCTGGTAAATAGTTTTTGATGAAAATACTTTAGTTTAATTATTTTCATGATAATAAATTTAAATAAATATTTATTTTATTCCTATAAATGTATTTGGTTTGCTGTTCTTAATCCTGCATGATGAAGTCATATAAAGTAGCAATTACATCAATATAACCCTGGAGACATAAACTCTTGACCAAGCCTGGGACTAGGGTTGGATCAAGCTCCACTCAGACTACTCTCTGAGAAGGAGTTTCCAGAATGAGGGGGGTCCTTTCTGCACCTTGTGATTCAATGGGAGGGTTTCCTTCCCTGATAAATCTTGCCTGAAGCTTCCACTCTGCCTGTGGCAGCATTGTTCACCCACGTTTTTTTAAACAATGTCATCCTTTGGACCCGAATTTTTCAAATGTGCTCTGGCCTATGAGATGAAAATGAGAATGATACTCTCTATTCTCCCCAGTTCTGTTTTTTTCCTGACCAAATTCTCCCACACTGTCTTCCCAGGGCTCCCAGCTACTGCCTTTTGCCAGTTACACCATCTGCTCCTGGGGGAAATTACCTCTGACTACTTAGCATCAGGTATGGGAAGTATTTTTGTGAGCTTTTTCCATCATCTCCTCCAGTGTTAAAATTATACAGGTTTTTTTCCTTCTCCATTAGTATCTCACTGATAGATTCAGGAAAATTTCTTTACAGGTGAAAGAGAGAATATAGCTTGCAACACTAAGCTTTTCCTTCTTAACATGAAAAATGAGCAAAATTAATGTAACTTTTCCTCTCTTAACTTTAGTGAAAGCTATCAATAAACTTCGAATGCTCCTTTACAAAACTCCAGCCTTTTAACAAGATTTAAAGAGTGAAAGCGAAGTGAGACTGGTTCACGGAGCTTCTGAGGTTGCAGTAATAATCCTAAATAGATTTGAACACAACATTGCTTTTTTTTCCTTTTTTTTTTTCTATTTGCATACACAGCGGATGATATTATATTGGTATTATTTGGGGAGTAGGTGTTGTTGGTAAGACCCTGAAACAGACAATTTAATTTTGTCATGATTCACATTTTGCCACAGTCAGAGATCTGTTTGTCAAATAACTTCTGTAGAAAAGTGCCATCACTAACATGATGGAGAGTCCTGAAAGACAAGTGGAAAGATGTGCAGGACTGAGCATGGCAAACAAGACCGCAAATTTGTAACTTCCCTACAGGATTGCCAGTGGCCCCTCCTTCCTTCTGCCTGCTGGCAGTGCCTCACTGTTTCCTCTGAATATGTTCATGTCCTGTAACGCTGCTCACAGTTCGCAAAAGTAACAAAGAGACACAGTGCAAGCTTTGGCTGTTGTTTTCTTGCTGGATAACGTGCCAACAATGATGTACATTTTGAACTCTTCATCAGTGTGGCTTCACCTGGGTGTGTCAGGTCAGACTAAGGTAAAACTAAGACCTAGCAGCTTGATGTCCAATAGAGCACTTTGAGTTATAAGACAAGCTTTAAACACGGGACTCTACCGAAGGCGATAATGATTATGATATTAATTCACAAAAGTTTGTAATTTGGAACTAGAAGGATGCCTCTTCTGAAGGAAAGGTCGAACTGGACCTCTCAAAATATGGGGAAAATCACACTGGTCCAAATTTAAAGTCAGAATGAAATTCTTCTATTCCTTGTTCAGGACAAACTTCCCACTTAAAAAGCCTTGAAAAGTTCTATTTCTTTGTTTCTTTTTTTCTTTTTCTCTTTTCTATCTTGTGTAGTCTGGAACATGACCCACCTTGTAAAACTATTGTGGGGTTTTAACCACAGACTTGCAGATGCAAGTCCCAATAACCGAAACCACTGGCAAAAGCCTTTATATTACGAATTTCCTTCCTCTGATGTCGGCAGGTTGTGGAGTTTTAACTTTTAACCATAGGTTTATGCCTATCAGAACGTGAAGCTTCACATGGCCCACAACATCCAGGGCAACAGGAGCACATCGTTTTTGTTGAACATGTTAAATGTGTGGGCTTGCAAACAGCTGGGGGCAGCTGAACACAATGCCAGGAGGAACTTTGGTTTCAGTGAAGCACACCCTCCACACATAGAGGCATCTGAGGGGCTCTCAGAATGCAAAGTTCAGTGTTTTATGAATATGCCTAAAATACATTTAGTTTTTCACAAAGACTTAATATTTCCCCCTCCTTTTACCTAGCTGAAACATCCAGTTCTCTGTGTACATATGCAGTAGGTGGAGGAGTAGAGGCAGGCAAACAGAAAAGGGAAGCACACGTGATATAAAGCAGACTGAAATAAATATGCCAAAATACTAAAATGTGAAAGAAAAAAATAGTAGACTATAACTACTGGTGTACAATACAGGAAAACAGTCCCTCCTCTGCCTCCCAACTGCTGATTTTTCCAACACCTCCTTAACTCCTTCAAAACAATCCAATACCAAAACAGCCTTCAAAACTATGGAAACAAACCATAAATCCTCACAGCAAAGTCCTAAATATTTTAGGAGTATTTCAAACTAATTTAAATTAATAGTACCTATGCAACTGACTTTAGCTGATAGAAAAGCAAGGCCCCTCTGTAATTCTGATTAAAACTATGGTATGTTCTGATTATGGACAAACACATTTTTTGATTCTGGCCAAAGAACAATACCTCCCTCCAAGGGTCCACGATATTGTACACAAGAGACAACTGAATCATAGAATATCCTGAGTTGGAAGGGACCCACAAGAATCATTGAGTCCAACTCCTGGCCCTGCACAGGATAATCCCATAAACCACACCATGTGCCTGAGAGTGTTGTCCAAATGCTTTTAGAACTCTTGTCAGGCTTGGTGCTGTGACCACTTCCCTGGGGAGCCTGTTCCAGTGCCCAACCACCCTCTGGGTGAAGAACCTTTTTCTAATATCCAACCTAAACCTCCCCTGACACAACTTCATTCCATTTCCTCAGGTTCTGTCACTGGTCACCAGAGAGAAAAGATCAGTGAGAAATATTCATGAGTTACAACAGCAAGCCTTATGTGATACTAAAACAATTACAGGGCACAGCAGAGCTAGTGGACACTGTGGAATGGGCCAAAACAATTCTTTGTAGGCCATCTGAGTGGGAAGTCTTTAATTCAGAGACCTCAGAGACTCCTGGGGAACAGTGCTGAGCACACTGAATTCACCAGCACACACCTGGCCTTTCAGTATGCACAACTCCAGTCCCAGTAATGCCCATCTTGGTCTCCCACCCAAAGATCAGGGAGATGCTCTGTCATTGTTTACTATGTGGCAGGGGACAAATAAGAGGAAGCTTAGTAATTACACACAAAACTAAGGTACATGTAGTAACAAAGTGACAGTCTCAGACTTGATATGTAACAGAATTTCCTAGAGAAACAGTGGATTGGTTGTAAGAGAAATTAGAGATGACTGTCAGAAGTGCAGGAACATTGTTGGTATGGTACATCCCTGACACACCATTGTGCAGGGGGCACAGAACTTCATTAAGAACTGTAAAAAATACACGGAACAGAGGTATGAAGTACATGAGTCCCTGTACTGTGTCTGGCTGAGATGCAGCTAATGTTCTTTACAGCAGTCTGCATGGAGCTGTGTTTTAGATCTGTGGCTAAAAAAGTGTTGGTAACACACCACTGTTTCAGCTGTGGCACCCAGGCTTCTTTGTTTCCTACTCTGTGCCCTCCCAGGTTGTCTGGGGATGGGCAAGAGGGTGGGAGGAGCCATAGCAAGGACAGATGGCCCCACCTGGCCAAAAAGTTAGTCCATACCATATAATGTCATACTCAGCAATAAAACTGGGGTAGGGAAAGAAGGGGGTGGGGAGCTTTGTCTTCCAAGGCAGATACTGCTCCACAACTGGCTGGGCATCAGTCTGCTTTTGGAAAGTGGGGAATAGCCACCTTTGCATCACTGGTTCTTTGTCTGTGTTGCAATTTTTTCCCTCTATTTCTGTCACTTACTCAAGTCTTTATGTCAAGCAATGAGTTTGCTTGCTTTTGCTCTCCCTCTATTCTCTCCCATCTTGCTGGGGGCTGGTTAGGGATTAAGTATGTGGGAGTTTGGCAGCTGGCTGGGATCAACCCACTACAGATACCTCCAAAAAAAGATGCAGCTTTTGGAGACCTTTTTCCCTCTTCATTGCAACCTGGGTATTCCATCATCTTTGTCTTAAGAAGCTACTGATTAAAATAATTCAATCGAAAAATCTGATGTGGAAAATCCCTCTTTCCTACTTTGGTCTAATCAGCTCATTTTCGTGCGGTTTTGGTCTCATGACATTCATTTGTGCAAGGGAGATTTGAGGTGGAAAGCTTGCATAAATTTTACTGACATTGCATAGCAACTGGCTTGGTCTATCACAGCAAAACATTTCCAGGAAGTACTTACGCATTTCTGCAAACAGCTGCCTTCTTTCTGCCATGGTATTTCCTCTTTTCCCACAATCTTCAATCATTCTGGAAGACAAAATCATGTGAAAACATTAAGCATTATTCCCAGACTGAACATGCGTACATAGGCATCCAAAATTGATCCCAAAGAACCTCTGAGGTTGGCTGGTGCTCCACATGTATCCGATGCCTCTTGCCAGCCTCTCTGTGGCATGGTTTGTGGAGAACCTGGTCCCCAAACTGTCCTCCATTCTCTGGACTCTGCTTTCAAAGCATTTGTTCCCCCCCCCCCGCCCCCCCGCCCCTCTCTCCCAAAGGCAGTGTTCAGTTTTTCTGCTTGATGTAACTAACTGGCTTACATAACACAAGCTCTGAAATTCATTTTGGGTTTTCTTAAATAAGGAATCCTCAGTTTAAATTATGTAAGAGAGAAGAAATCATAAAAGATTCAGATATTATTTTATAGTCTAGAAAACTATGTTCTAGCCAATTCTATGTGGAGGAGACAAAAAACAAACAAACAACAGCAACTAAATCTCCACTCCATAACATAATACATGCTATCGACCCAAGCAAACACTCTCCCAATATTCATTCAAATTTAGGACAGTGTATCTCTGATTAAATGAGTTTCAGAAAAAGGCTCAGAAGTAAGAATGTATTTTCCTTCTGTTTTCAGATGAAAACATCTTTCGAATATTTTGAAGAGCACTACTGCTGGATAGAGCAGAGAGAAAAGCGACAGCTTCCCTCACAGCCAGCATTCAAACCATAAAAGACTAAAGCTTTCAGAGTAAAGATAAACATCTTTAGCAGCACTCAAAAAATTAAAACTGGTGTCAGCATCACCACTTCCTATGGGTAATTACCCTGTCTAACCAATATCCTTTCCTGCCTGCCAAGTCTGGTTAGGGCTTCTGACCTGCATTATAATCTACATCCTCACATCAACCAGACTGTATAAAATAACATCAGACTACCTAGGTTATAAAGGAGATGTTCTGTAGAAGATTGCAATCAAAAATATTGCACTGTATCCCATAGCAAACCTCCATACGTATGCAACAAGAAGGATAAAAGTACTGGATGCTGAAGTCTACTGCCATCACTAAAGAACTCAAGACAGAAAATCAGTTTCCTTTTATTTCTCAAAGACAGAAAGGCAATCACATGAGAGGTGTTCTATTGTGTGGGGCCTTTTTTCCCCTTTCAAAATGCACTGTTCAAATGAAGTGGTGGTACATTATAATTGCCTTTTCCAAACAGCCTATTCAATTCTCAGAGTACTGATGAAGACTGCTAAAGTGCTATCTATGGTGGACATTTTGTGATGTGAGCAGCAGTCCCACTAGGAAGTGGACAAAGGGTATGGATGCAGCCTCTCTGCAGGAATATTCAAGTTCACCCTCATGCTCCCATTTGTCCGGGAGTGATAGGGATGTGTGCAGCATGGCATTAAGTCTGAGCAAATATATCCTCCCTTTCTGCAGAGATAACAGGTCTCAGTATAGTGCTTTGCAGAAGTGCTCACTCAGCCTCTGATCTGGAGGTAGCTGGTGTCCTGCTAGCTTGGAGGTGTCAGGAGAGACTCAAACCTCCCCGCAAAATGAGACACCTCAAGATACGCCAGGCCCAACCAGCACCTTGATTACATAGCAAGAAGTAGTATCTTCTTTACATGAATCAGTCTTAAATCTCTGCCCATAATAGATTAAAAGAAATATAATTCCACTAACCATGGCTTGAGCTCCCCACTCCTTTCTGTTTCTAATGAAAAACATAGTAGGAGAAAAATCTGCCATGGGAAATGACCAGATCTCGTAGGACAGGTGGGTTAGTAAAGCCCTTTGAAAAGATAACATCTTTTACTACGCAAGGCAGTTGAGTAAATACTTCAGAGCAAACACAATTTTTTATTAATACTTATTGCTTGTAGAGTTGGTAATAGGCCATCATAATTTTCTCTGACTTCTTCTATATTTAGCATTATTCCACAGACAACGTGCATCTTGTTTTCAGACCACATAATACTTGTGTTATTGACTGAGACTGGGTTTATTTGATTTTGGCACAAGGATGACATCATCTTCCACTTCTTGACACAACTGACACTTAAATCTTACAGATGTTTCTCCAGTTAGTAATTTTCTGTTTTCATTCCGCCAATGTTCTCTAACATTTGTGAAGTAATTACTGGTCTCAGGGTGATTGCTACAAATTTTATTGAAAACATAAAGGGTGCAACTTTATTCTCACTTGCCTCATATTGCTACCTGGAGAAAAATATTCCTTAGCTATTGCTTTTAAATATCTTGCAGAGCATGGAATGTGGCTCACCTGTGACCTTATTCACCATGTGGAAGAATTTTCCCAGTCCAAATTAAGTAATAAAAAGTGTTTTTCAAATAATGCAAATTTTACAGTACGCTTTCCACTTCCTTCAGAAAGCCTGTTCTTAAAGTGTCCCTTTAGAGGGGGGAAAAATAATAATTCTTTAACTGGTTTTCTGTTTTCTGCAATTCATCCTCCCTTTACTTTTACTGTTTATATCTCCTCATATAAAAATGTTCCCTGGACCTGATCATCATTTTTCAGAATGTCCCATTATCTTCTGAAACTGAATCACCCTTTTCACTGCTGGGGCTTATGGGGATTACCAGGCCTGACAAATAATTTTTTATTTATAAACACACAACTCAGGATTCCTTGGAGAAGGAAGGAACTGCATATTTATGTTTCTAGCACTCTTCTTGCACTAGATATTTTGCAGATTTTAAAACAGCCTTCACCCCAAATGACAATGCTAAAATTCTTTGTTACAGGGTATATGCCATTAAGCTAATGAGAACAGTACTGGTGGCAGTATTTTCAGACAGATACATTCTATCCCTCTTTTCTGTCTTTTCCTGATAGAAGAAAAGTGATAGATGATGTTCATCTATCAGTGTGTTGGTACTTCTGAGTCGCCATTGACAGGAATTCACTCAACTGTGTCTTCCAAGCTTTTTACGTGTATTTTTACCTCCAGAATGTGCTACAGCCCAGGCTCAACTGATGCCATTGTCAAGGTGCTGGGCATCTCCCTTTTCAGCCTTGTTCCCTGTGACCCAGCTCACAGGTACACAGCTCAAGTCTACATCTCAGATTACAGACTCCTGCTTTGAGCCCATGATGTGTTCACCTCTGTCCCTGGGGCTGGCCCTGAGCTAACTGACTCCAGTCATGTTCCAGCATTTCTCAGTTTGCTCACAGCATGTCACGTCACAGGAAAAAAGGTACAATTTGGTCTACATGGGAGAAAAGCAAATCACAAAGCAAATTTTAATGTGCTTTACAAAACAGAGTAGATTTCCAGAGACATGGTTTTGAAAAATATTAATTCACGTATACATTTCTCATAGTAGGGACTAGATTATATTTGTGTTCTATGGATTCCTTTCCCTAACTTTTTCCCTTCACTTTTCGTTCCAGGAAATAGCTCCTCCACTGCAGGTAAGGAGAACACCTATTGAGCATCTGATTAAAATTCTAGTCACAAGCTAATTAGTAAGGTACCAATTACCATGGTATTAAGGCTTCAATACTACAGACATTCCAAAGCAGAAATCATTCCAAGCATGAGGTTGCCAGTCTCTGAAAAAGGTACTGTGAATGTTTCATTTTTACTCATGTTTCAAGCTGAAAACTTTTATGACATTAATAGTGCTAGAAAGAAAAACATAAATAAAGAATATAGTTTGATTGGAACAATTTTGACTACAATTTCATCTTCATCCTTATCAAGTATCAGAAGCATAACTGGCCGATTTTTTAATGTACTTTTCTGGTTTAGAAAATGTGGGTGGGAATATAATATAATATGAATAAATGCCTCATTTATCTTTCCTTTCCTGTTGTGCTGCATGGATTATGAGCACTGCAATAATCTCTCTCTCAAATAAGTAATTTTTTTGTTTCAGTATTTATAGGGTAAATAATGTATTTTATTAACCCCTACTATATGTCATTCTTTTCATAAATAGTAAATTTCCATTACATTTCCACTTCTCGAGCTACGTCTGTGCATGATAAGAAGAATGTAGGCTACATTCAAGTCATTAGCTCCAAAAAAACCAAACTGTCCTGGTTTAGGCTGGAATGGAGTTATTTTATTCCTAGTGGCTGGTACAGTGCTGTGTTTTGGATTCAGTCTGAGAATATGTTGATAACACACTGATGTTTTAGTTGTTGCTAAGTAGTGCTTACCCTAAGTCAAGGACTTTTCAGTTTCCCAGGTTCTGCCTGTGAGCAGGTGCACAAATGACTGGAAGGGAGCATGGCCAGGACAGCTGACCTGAACTGGCCAAAGGGATATTCCATACCAGAGAGCATCATGCCCACTTATAAACTGGAGGCAATTGGCTGGGAGGTGCCAATCACTGCTTGGAGATGGGCTGGGCATTGATCAGTGGGTGGTGAGCAATTGTATTGGGTATCACTTATTATCTTGGGTTGTATTCCTCTCTGTCTCATTCTTCTTCTTCTTATTGTTGTTGTTATTATTATTATTATTACATTTTGCTTTGTTTCAATTATTGTTTGTACCTCAATTCATGAGTTTAACTTTTTTTCCCCTGATTCTACCTACCACTAGGGCTGGGGTTGGTGGTGGAATAAGCAAGCAGTTGCATGTGACTTAGTCAGCAGCTGGGGTTAAACCACCACACCATCAAAAGAAGCAGTTGCCTAAATACCTGGAGAAGGCACTCCCCTCTGGAAAGCCCCACACAGGTCCCAGGAGACCAAAAAATTCCTGACCTGATACGCGCACATGCACTTTGATGGGTCTGAGAAGAGCCACCCCACTAGCACTTCCACAAATCCCCATCCCATTTGTCTGTGACAGATGAAGTGCCCCAGGGAGGCAGGATACATGCCAGTGAGGAAAACTGCCCACTGAAATTGATTAATTTTGGCATGAAGAATTTATCAAGTCCCATGTGATGGTTGTGACGCAGCTGGGCGTTTGAAAAAAGAGGCTCCGAATCCTGGCCAGTGACACTTCTGACAGTCTTTGAGGCTGGATAAAAGCTGTTTTTCTGTTAAAGCAGGCACAGAGGAAAACCAGAAACACTTCTCTCTGCCCCAGTCTTGTCCAGCTGAGCGTGCTGGCGCTCTAAAGCTCTTGGGAGTGTTTCGGGACCCAACTTCTAGATGGAAATGTGCACTGCAAGACTGGTAAACCCAACAGTATCTCAAAATCACTTTTGGGAAGAACACCACCATTTGATAGAAAATACCAACCAGGATCAAGCATCTTTTATATGAGCAGTCTTCATTTCCCTAGTGAAGAAATCTCAAACTCCTGATTTTTTCTTCCATGAAATGATATTCACTTCGGTATCTCTGGGAATTAGAAGCATTAGGATGCAGAGAAATGTGCTGGTTTCTCAGTGGCTATTTTTTATGCTGTTGACAAATCTGATGCTATTTTCCATGCAGCTGGTCAATATTTAAATCCAACTTTGAGCAGACAACAGTAGCATTTTTCACCAGCACAGGCTTCTCGTCTGCCATTGCTCAGGTCAGGTTTATCCAAACGCCCTCCATACATTAACAACCTGCTGTTTCTTTTCAGGATTTACCAGCATCTGAAATTTAGATTTATAAAATGAAAGAGCCTGCTAGGGTCTATCTAACAGTGACTTTATGAGC
Source organism: Eopsaltria australis (assembly GCA_034509425.1). Taxonomy (NCBI): domain Eukaryota; kingdom Metazoa; phylum Chordata; class Aves; order Passeriformes; family Petroicidae; genus Eopsaltria; species Eopsaltria australis. Next base: position 6,490,156 of record JAVTVJ010000001.1, read on the forward strand.
AAAGTAAAAGCTGTAGTTAACATCTAGAATTCTGTTCATGCAGGATTTGTGGCAATGAGAGAGACAACATTTTCCACTGATCTTTTATTTTCTCCTATTTTCTCCAAATTCAGCCATGTTAGGTAGATTCTGCTCAGCTACCTAGAACAGTTATGGCTGCTTATTTCAAAGTGAGTTTGGACTGGAGAACAGTGAGTTAAAAGGAACAGTGAGTGCTGGCTAAAACCATATTTCTGACATCACCAACCTCAGCAATCATAGTAGTTAATAACAAAAATCCTGAAGGGCCATTTCGGAGCCCTCTTCCTCCTAATGGATTTATTGGTGCCTTATGAATGTCTTGTTCCACATGTTCTAATGAAGCAAGTCCCTAATAGGCCTCTCTCAGCTTTACGTTCCAGGACTAATCTTTGGCACTGTAATAAAATTGGTCAATGCTCTTTCCTGAGGCTAGCTATAATTGCATTGCACTTACAAAGCATGCTTGTATTTTATCTAGATGAGATTTTCACAGTGAAGAAAGAAAACAAAAGCTGTTGCTGAGTTCAACTCCAACATGAGTCTCAGCAAGTCATACTCTTCTCATTTTTGTTGCATTTTTCAATTTTAATTCCACCAAAAAAGCTGAAATTCTCTCTTGATTTATTCTTTTAGTGAAACGTGTTTTTGTTTTTAAGAAATAAATTTCCAACATATTTTTCATCAGCTCCCCTTTTGGGAGTTTTGTATCCTTAGTGGGAAACTCAAAAATTCCTAATAAGGCACCGACTGCAACTCATTTCCATAACGTGCAGTCTTCAAGGAAGTTTGAATGCTATGCAAATCTTATCTCTCAGGTCTAAAAAACAAGTGTGAAGGGATTAATCACTTAAAAAAAGTGTTATTTTGAGACAGAAAAGTGAGAGTCAAAATAGACTAATTTCATGTTTAACACTGTATTGAATCATCATTTTACTAGAGGATGCCATGACAAAGTAAACATCAGTTGTTTTCTGTGTGCACTAGGCATTATCAAATTTAGGAATTCAAAATGTTACTAACTAGGCCAAAATATATACCAAAATCTGTATTTTTGTTCTTTTCATGGGTACTTGTACAGTATAATTTTCAGCTTTTTACTGCAACATGAAGAAGAACTTCTCTTAGAGAATCTTAGTACCCCAGACATGAAAGACATTTAAGAAAATGACTACTTGACACTTAAAATATACATACGAAACTTTAAAAAGCTGTCTTACAGGTGTTGCTTAGAGAAATTTTCTAGCCATGCTCTTTTTGAGTCAGCCTTCCTGACAATACAAGAAACTACTCTATTGGATGAAATGTAGAAAGAAGACTAATGTTTAGTGCTTCAAATATGCTTTCATCTTTTGAGAGCATAAGATTATCCAATAAAATAAGTTTGGTCACCTCCAGAAACCTCTTCTGCAGGGCTTCACTGCCATCACTTCTGATAAACATTAGGGGTTGATTCCAGCTAACTACTACAGATTTAGATGCAGCGTTTCAGAGTTCTATTCAAACATGATTAAAAAATTATATTTAGTCTAAATTTTATTAAATATTTTAAAGCAATACAGAAGATGACGATTTCCTTTAAATACAACATTTCAGAGCCTTAGTTCACCTAAGGGGTAATCAGAAATAACCTCCACTAACAGTTATTTCTTTTTTGTTACATTCAAAACACATTCCAAGAAAAGAAGAAGCCCCCGAAACTCAGACACAAAAGCTGACGTTACACAATACCACATCTGATTTGTCTGATTTGTGAATACTTCTATGGAGTTTTCCCATGAACTCATTTTGGAGCTGGATTTCACTGAAATGGTAAAAATATGTTTTTTTAAAACAGTTTTTCTAAAAGATCAAGATCAATAAAGAACTGATGACTTTTGAACACTCAAATTTGCAGTTCTACTTTTCTCAGTTGGTTAGAGAAGGCATAATTAATAGAGAAAACTGTAAGGAAACTCAGGGGGTAAAAAAATGATAAGGACTTTATCACAGGAAGCTTTTAATTGATACTCTGATACTTTGGTAGTCTGGTCCTCTTTCTTTTTTATTTGCTGTTGTAGAGGCAAAAAGGAGGTTGCAGGATTTCAAATATAATTAAACTCCTACTTAGTCAAAGGGATCTTTCAGTTCTTGTACTGCCATAATTAAACCCAAATTCATTTGAGAGTAAGCTGTCAGTGATACAATTGTGTTAGGAAGCATTTCTTGGCTTCTGCCAATTTTAATAATACACATTGTCAGTTTTTGTAAATACAGATCTGATGGTTATTTGCTGTAGGACAGTAGGTACTTTCATGTCCTCAGAATTACAAAACCGACTAAATAAACCAAATGGTAGCTGCAGGAGAAAATATATTCCTAGGCAGTTGAAATTATTGAGATCCTTTCCATGTCCTGGGAAAAATCTCACTAAAATTAAGTACTGTGAGTAGTCAAACAAATTAGTTCATAGAACAGCTATTGGTTTTTGTAACCTTACCTGATGAAAAGTTTTGGCACTCAAACAATTAATGCAATAGGCAATGATCCAGAGAAGTTGAAAAAAATCTTATCAGCTAGGAAGAGTTTTCCATTATACAACTGACAACCAAGAAGTATTTAAGCTTTTTTATCTCTATGCCTGAAACAGATGCCTTTGGGTTTTTTTCCACTTTTCAATTTTCTGCAATGTTAAAACAAATATATTTATAGAAAAGAAAGTCTGAACTATATCTAAACAACACAGCTAAAAAAAATAATCTTTAAAAACAAGCCCATGGAATTTCAAGTCTCTCCAGATCTATTTGCCAGAAAGGTAGAAAATAAATTACAAATGAAAGAAAGATGAGGCACTGATGAAATTGTTCACATATAGTCTTTCATAGTGGTAGCTGTTAATCTGTCTTGAAGCTCAGTGAGAGCAGGCACCAGGACAGAAGAATGGCATTAGGATGGGAATTAAGGCATACAGGACCATATCTGGGTTAAGTATATACCTTCTGAGACAAAGAAAGCTTTGATTACTGAGTCTGTATGAATCTCATGCAGAGAGAAATCAGATCCTTAATGTAAGTAGGAGCAGCCTCCAGGCTGATCTAATTAATATCTGAAGAAGGCATTTCTAGCAATTAGCTGCTGTCAGGGCATAAGGAAATGTAAGATTTTATCTTTTTTACCTAGCCATATCCCTTCTACAAGTGGCCTGATGACTTGGGTAAGAGGGATACAACTCGATCATTTTGTTGTCTGCATTCAAATGATGATGCTTTAAAAGCAGATGTCAACTTATTAACTTTAATTCTGTTTTCAGCTACCAGATCTCATTGAAGGTCACACCTCTATGCCTCTAATTTTGTGATGGAAAAAGAAGTTTCACATGCATTGTTAAAATTATTTCACTAGGCAACCTTAGCTATAATAAAGTTCAATCCTCAAGATACTCAGTTAAGATACTAACTCTCCCAAAGTCAGAATGATTGCAGTCAGGGTCTGTACATTCTTGTCCCATAACTGCCTGCCTGCATACCCATGAATAACCACACAAGCAGAAGAGCAATACAATCATTATATACAACAGAAACAAAACAGGTAGGCTGGCAGTACCACGTGATAACAGAAGAATCAGCAGAAAAACACAGCAATGAGATGTCTAAATTTGTATAAAACTTAAGAGAAGAGAAATTACAGGTCAATACAATAATTTCTGATCTTCTAATGATGAATACATAGAAAAGGCAAAGTCAGATGGGCTCCAGTTCAACAAAAGCTTTCTTTAACCTGTCCTTATCCTGCAAAACCTTTACATACACACTGAACCCAAATCATATGCTTGAATTCCATTGTGATGACCATACTCAGCTGAAGAGGAATGGGCTGCTGAACTGGGTTCTAAGGTTTTCTATTTAGTTCTTAATAAATGTCTAACAAAAAAGGACAGGCTACAAACAGTAGGTTACATAAATGGGAATGTACTTGGAAATGGCACTTCAAGGAGGAGTCAGGATCTCCCAAGGAAGATAAGCTTTAGTCACGTAACAGAGAACACAGCTCCACTGCATGTGATGTGGAAGTTTAGAGTACTGAGGTCACTTTGAAAGCAAAAGGAATTAAAGAATTAAAGAGAAGGGCATTAAGAAACAGAAGTATCTTTGACCCCTTCATCCTTCTCTTCATTATTTGGATGTTTGTTGAGATGCTATTCATGACACTCTTATGAAAGTAAACTACAAAGAGAACTACACTTTATGTCAGTTCCTACATCACTGGGTATTCCTAAAGTATCCCACAAAAAAAGTTAGCACAAGCCTTTCTTTTCCAAAACTGTCTTTGATGCAAATGTGTTCTGTCTTTGCCTCCCAGCAGATTTAAGCCTCCCTTTGCTGGAGTACTCTCATACAGTATTATCATACCCATTCACATTAATCTAGCTAATTTATTTCAGTGATTAAAAACGTGCAGCTATTAACTAGCAGCAGAAAGTTTTGCAAAACTATCCTTTTAATAAACAGCAAGTTAGGCATCTTATGTCCTCACTAGAACATGAATATGATAGACTTAAGGCTGTGGAGGGCTGTAATAACTTAAAATCATTCAGGAAAAAAACCCCACCCTTATTTCAACAGGTAAAGGACAACAGGAAATGAAAGCAAATGCAAACAAAAAAACGGACAGCTTGATATGCACTATCAGCTAGTTTATTTTCTCAAATAAAAAACCTAATATAACAAATTACTTTTAACCTAATTAAAATCTGACATTATTTTATTAGGCAACATCATTATTACAACAGCATACAGAAGAAAATGAAATACAATATAATTATGTAGCAAACAGTCTCATATACTAAGCCAGAACAGAAAGCTAATGCTTGAAATATTGAATTCAAAGACAATGGCTGGTGATGCTTGTAAATGGACAGAGCAGAAACAGGCTGCTACATGTGATTCACTCTTCTGGGTCTCTCAGATATACACATTACTTCTAACACTGGTTGGACCCTGCTAAACTCAAGTTAGTGCTGCATATGCTTGAGGAGGAATATTTTTAATAAAACAGTATTAATTACATTGCAGAAGAACATTTAGACTATAAAAATCCTTCCAATGCCACATAAACATTTCAGCTACTAGAAATGGGCTTGTAAGCAGACTCTTGTCTGGAGAAATTTCAGTGCCCTGAATTTACCTCTTCCATGGCAAGAAGGGAATGTGAAGAAAGCCAAGGGGAGCACATGAAAGCCCAGGAGAAGTACATCTAAGCAGGCTGGCACTTATGGCTGCAAAGATTCCTAATGTGCTTTGAAATCCCCAAATGGTTGTTTAAAGATTTTTGTTCATGTAAAATGAAGTAGATCACTTGGCAGAAACACTCATCTAAGGGTAGTCAAGACAGAAGACACACCCCTACACAAGCACTGCTCTAGGATGCACACAATGCATCAGCTTTTGTGGAAAGATGACATTTGTATCATTAACAACAGGAAATAAGAGGTGCCAAAATAAGCAAGACACCGTCACACAGCACTTTATGTCTGCATGTCAGGTTCCCCCAAAGACTACATGCCCTCAATATAATTCTTCAACACCTCCTTCCTTCAAAAAGATCTCATTTTCTTTCTAATACAATACAGCAGTTCTAGGAGAACGCCTCAAAAACCACTCCAGGGAGCAACTCAATCACTGAACTCCGAACTGTAAAGGTGACATTCCCAAGATCCACCACACCTAAGGAGTTATTTCACAAAGACTTTCACAGTCATCAAAACTCAATTGCCATCACCTATAAGGAAGCCTCACAGCTGGCAGGAGAAGAGGAAGGCGTGGTCCATGTGAAGGCACAGACATCCTACAGAAAAGTATGAGGCACTAAGGCCTCCAGCAGCTTGCAAGACACAATATATGCTTGGATAGAGAATACCAATGCAAACTGTTACAAGCCAGTTTTTACGTGAAATCCGTTGGTTCTGAGCAGAACTCAGAAAATAAAACACTTTACAGATGCTTTCAGTATGAAGCCCCAGTGGCATGGCTGCTGCAGGGGCACCTCAATTAGGCCACAAAAGCGAGACCATTACGTGAATCTTTGAAGAGAGCATTAACATCTACAGGCCTGGATTTTGACAAGAAAAACAGACTTGAATTCACTGCCACAGTGACAATTTCCCGGGGCAATTACAGCCCCCTCCACCCCCAGAGGCCCTGTGTACAACCAGCCATTCTCTGAGCCAGCAGCCAGCTCTCTGGAGTGATGCTCTGGCCACACGCTGAACCACTGCTGTCAGAGTGGCCACCAGCCTACTCCAGAGAGCAACAGAAACTGGCTCTAAGGAGAAATCCGTGTGAGTTACAAGTGCCACACCACTGCCTGGACAAAAACATGTCCAATTCGACCCTGTTGATAAGTGGATTCAATAATTAAACTGGTCCAGAGGCATCTAAATTGAAGGTGTTTGAGTTGGTAATAAGCAGACTTGAGCTAAGCTGGTTAATGATATTTGCAAACAAGAATAAGTACATTCACGCCTCAGGTGTCATTTGCTTAATTCTGATACCATGTCTAATATTCTTCTGGGTATTCTGGCAGGAAAGCAGCAGTGTATTTTTGGTCTGCCTTATCAAATGCATCACATCAGAGTAGGAAGCAAAAGACCTTCTCCTTCTGTTTGGCTCTGGTTCAGCTACACTCAACTATTACATTTTAGTTTAGGCACCAAGTTGTCTGGAAGCCATCGACAGAGTGGAAAGAGAGAGGCAGGGAGATGGGAAAACACTCAGAGGACTGAGACTGGAGTCTCATTTCTGGGAAAAGAGTAACATCAAATCTGTACAGTTTTGTTAAATGATGGTGAGCTGGGAATAAAAGAGCTATCTGCTGTTCATGTTGAGAAGTGAATTATAAGGTGTGATATACAGGGTTTAATTAGGAATAAGAGGAATAATATTTAAACACAGAAAATGTCTGATCACAACAGGGGAACTCTGAAGTGAAAGACGTATGAGGCTGCAGACAGTCTCTCAAGAGATATAGTGAATGCCCTACAGTCTGTGGCTTTTAAAACTATCCCAATAAATCTTTTGAAATGTATATTGCAGGCCCAATGCTATTTTCAATGAGGTGAAATGGAGACTCCATACTTATTTTTGGATGAGAATCTCAATGGTGTAAAACAACATGTAGTAGAGTTTTATCAGCAGAGGCTCATCTTGCATTCCTCACTTGTGGATATGGTTTTTTCCTCCTACGTATTTCATACTTTAGTTTCTTAAACACAGAATGTTCAAAATAGACTATTCCAGCAGCCACATCCCACTCCCCCATTGCTCTTTCTACCTTCACTATCACCTTTGTTTTGTCCCTTCTCTCCCAAACCATCCATTTGCCTCTACTGACTTGTGATTTCCAAGAGTTTCCCTGTGTTAGGTCATGGAGTTGTGATGTCCAACAGCAGGGTGTTCAGTGACAGCTTACCCATTTTGCTTCTTGCCTTAGTCCTGTGAGTGTTAAACAGAGAGCAAAGGAAGGGAGCAAATCATGCAGCTGGATTTGGGCACTGGGCTCAGATCTCCCTTGTGTTCAAGAGATGCCAAAGGCTGACACATGAAAAATACAGAAGAACTGGCAAACTCCCCTATCACCTGTGACTGACATGACAATAACACCCTACAATAGTGAAGTGCATTAGAGACAAGCTGACTGTGAGCAGTGTTAGAGTTGCAAGGAAGCTGCTCCTCCCTTAGAAAAGGGGGCTGGAAAACCTTTTGGCACAAGTGCCTCGTCAGGTGTTCTTCACCTGCTACTAGAAGTGCTGGTGGGCAAGATTTTTGAACGAAATTAGCTGGTACTTAACTGACACAGGAAGGCTGACAACAGGCCTGGAAAATACTTTTCAAGCATTACCTGAACAACTGCTTTTCAGCTCAAAAACTTCCATTTCCAAACCCCAGAGAGACAAAAGATCATTCTGTCTTCTCAACCCATTGCTTATTGACTCAGGTTATCAATTATCTCAACTGATTTCAGCTCTTCTAATACCTGCATTTCACTACAGATGCCCAGAGGCAAAGGGTACTTAGGAATTAGAGGTGTGAATTCATTTCCAGAGGCACTGAAACAGATTTAACAAAATCCATTGGGTAAATATTTAGCTGCAGGCTTGGTTTTAAGCAATCCTGTGAAAGTGTGTTTTACAATATGAAAGGAAAAGGGGACTTGAAAGCGTCAGAGGCAGATTTTTCTTAGTTGTTTACAATTTTTTAAAGTTTTATTTACCATTTTGTCACTCAATCATATTTTCAGAGCAGCTAGAGAGCACAAACACCTTTGCTGCAGTGTTGAAATATCTGGCAAACGCCTTTTGGGTAGTGTCCTTTGCATACATCTCTTAACTCTGCAGCTGAGGAGAAGCACTGAAAGGACTTCCAGTGGCAATCTCAAGCACCAGGAGGTTTGTTTATATCAAGTGCCAGTCATTCCTCACTATTATCCTCACTATTTAAGGCAGTACTCTCTAACGCACAGCATCACAAGAGATTTGGGAGAGACAGAAAAGCATTTCAGGGTAGCACTTCTGTAGCAGCATTTGTAGTCAGTCCTACTTGCTGACTACACCAGCAGGGCTTCCCAGAGCAGAAGCCCCAAAATGTCCAGGATGAGAAGCCAGGATGCTGATCCTACTCCATATAGCAGAAACCCTGGAATTCTTTCAAAAATAGAGTTTCTGATGGAGTCAGTCAGCCTGCAAAGGTTTTAACATACCAGTCATGTAGCTATAAATAACCTGGCAGCATTAATAAGGTCAAAATAATGAGGGGGAAAAGAAACAATAACAGGATCCCTTCACACTTTAGTTTCATCTAAGATCCTGCTTTTTTGATAATCATGTTAGGTATGTAAGAAACATACTCAAGGCTGAGACACAAATAACTAAACTTCATCAGATAATTTCAGAGTGAACTGCTGAAATTATTCTGACTGAAATAGTGTTACTTTCTTGAGGGGGACATTAGAAAAGATCAAAAAGCTTGCAAGTTTTTAAGATTATATATTTATAAAACTGTAAAAACACATACAAAAAATTATAAACTAATACACTTAAAAAAGGAAGAGTTGGAGAATCAAGATTTTTAAGGGCCTGGAAGCTGCTGAATCTGTCAGCAACACTTTGTGACATCAGCTGAATTCTTGAACACTGCCAAAAACTCAGATACTGGAACAGTTTTAGGTGAGCTACTCTGAAGAAGAATATTGAGCAGCAAATCCAATGCTTCACATGTGAATGCTTTCTGTTCACCTCTGAAATCTCAACAGAAAAGGCAGGTACAAACATTTTTAAAAGACCAGCACCATATCCAACCTGAATATTGTATTTGCTAGGATCAAAATGACACATCACGTAATCTTTGTCCTGACTGCTCAGTCCTTGACATGGCAAAGGATTAGAAAAACAATGAATATACTGCCCTCTCAAATGTCTAAAGGAAAGATGTTCCCATTCTTCTCATGCACACCAAACAAACAGTGATCACATCTGCACACATTTTGTTACATTAGGATAAAAAAGTGTTCATTTTATATTTGTTTCTCTAATATTACAAACACTGACTGCAAAATAGGTAACACCTGAATGTTTATGGGATAGAAAACCTTTTAAAATTAAACTTTTTAAGCTTCCCACAGGCACCATCTACTCAGAATAATATTTTTTCTATACTTTTATGCATTAAGAAGATTTCTATACACATTTTCAGTCCTTCCAGGCAAAATACAGCATCTAGACCATCTTTTGACTTGGTACAAAGGTATTTCACTTCTTCCTGAAGTCACAAAGCATCAAACACAAACTCTGGTATATGCATCAATTTATGCTGATATTTATGGGGGAAAAGTACAGATTTGGAAAGAAAGGGACCTTAAGGTATACTTTTCAGCCCTTTTCCAGGGTGAATTTAAAAAAGAAAAATGTCTTTTTTTTCTTGGTTCTTTTTTTTTCCTCTGTAAACAATTTGCTTATATTCCCAGTAAGTAATTGTATATGGGAAAGTAAATGTTAGTTCTCTAAAAGAAAGGGTTTAAATTTCTTCAGAAGCTCAGACAAAGCTGTCTTAATGATGGAAGAGCAGGCACTTAGATTTGCATTTGACAGCACCTAGTTAGAGTTACCATGAGTCCTGAAGCAAAATATTGTGGTGAATTTCTCTTGTCTGGAACAAACACTGTGAATTTTATTTTGAAAACATGGCATCCTGGTACAACCCCTGCTTCTCCTCTGAAGATGTCCCCTGTAAAATGAAATAGTACTTGCTCTATTCCTTGCAGGCCCCCAGGTAATCTCCCTCAGCATCAACACCTGGGACAAGGCAGATGTAACACTGCTCCTCTAATTTCTGCCACAGAGACAAAGGGCAAAATTAGCATCTCTCCATAGAAACAAACACTTCTAAAAGTCAGAAGCCATTTACTATTAGTGTTGCTATTGCTTAGCTTGCTGTAGACTTACTCCCTTGAGCTGATACCCAACACGAGCTGCTACAACAATATCCTTTCACAAATGCAGCCTGCACAACGTCTCATGGAAAATGTCTTGTGTGGAACTCAAAGCCCCAGTAAACATGTCTAAAATCTCTCCCCTTAACAGTGGGCATTGAAGCCTGTTGAAATCTACCTGGAGTTTTCTGCTGCAGCCCTGTCAAGTGAAATACCCTCTTGTCTGTGGACGAAAGGCACTGGCTGACGTTTGCAGCCATGCTTGGCCTGCACTGACTGATGCTTCTGTGCTGCTGGCATGCCAACTTTCCTACAGGTCATGAACTTTAGAGTGGTTCTTCTCCAGCACAGTACATCTAGAACAAAAAAAAGGGAATAGAAAGGGTGCATACGTCTGCAAGTGGAAAAAAAAAATCTCTATAAATATAGAGTTTAATCTCACTTCCACTTAAATCAATGGAAAGGCTTTCAATTACTTCAATGACAATGAAGTCAATTTTGCCAGGATTTTACCTATGTTTAACTTTAGCCATAACATCTTGTGTCTTCAAAAGTAACCTGTGACTCAGGATACCTCTATTTCTGGATATATTGTAAGATGTCCATTAGATGTCCACTTTCACAGAAAAAGAGTTCTCATTCTGCCCCAAAAGATCAAGTCGGGCAATGAAAACAAACATCATCCTTTGAAAATAGTCTCATCTGTATGTTTGTTTATTTTGTAATGTTGCAGTGTTAAAATTAGAATGCTGCAAGGTTAAATTGTAATGTGATCAGATTCAAAATCAAGGGGGAGCCAAGACAAAAGAACAGCAACATCAGAAATAACAACTGATAAGAGATGAATGACGGCAATGTGGGGATCAACAATCACTTCTGTTTTTTAGTCACTGTGAGGTTCTCAATGAAAAAAGTGGCATTTGTCACAAACCACAGAATCTGGTTCATCCTGGAGTGGCAGATGTGAAACAGTCACTAATGGAGACTGTATACCTCAGCTCATTTTTTTCCACATCTTTAATAACTAGTTAACTTCGGATTTAAAATAATTTCCTGTTTTTACTAAAATAGGCAAGTAACCTAATGACCTTGAGGTAGTAATTTCAGTCACTGATTCCAATGAATGTAATCTATCCCTTAGCTGTCCAGAATTTTGACATGAAAAGTGTAACTAGCAAACAGTGAATACAGAAAAAAGAGGACGAAAAGACAGAGTTTGCATGGGACACTCCCAGAAGAGAAAGGTTTAAAATATTATCTATCTTTATGCAATAAATCAAAGAAGGGAGGGGGAAGTTATTTTAAAATGTGGGCGTAAGAACTAAAACTCTTCTTCTTGGCCTGCAGGTATTTTTAGAGACCAGTCATGGTCTCTTCTGCCTCCAGCACACCAGTGGGGCCTTTCTGTTCACATCTGACCAGCTGTAGTGGAAGGGAAGATGGATTAGCATTTTCCCAGGTAGAATGTACTTAAAGCCCTGGTATCACTTCCCCAGAAGATCTGTTTCAGAAACCAGAAAGGGGCTTCAGATTTTTACTGTCCCCTTCCAACAGGCAGAATTGCACAATATAAATGCCCGGGCTTGACAGTTAATTCAAGATCAGAAACATCATTATGAAGGCATAGTCTCTCATGTGGTAGCACTCATTTTGAAATACACCATGTAGAATATTTTATTTCTGTTAGAAATGACAATTTACACTTTAAAATTTAGGTTTATGGACAAGAGGAGGGCAATTTCAGCCAAATACAAAATGTAATACTTTTTTTTTACAAACTGGTGAGATCATTGCAATGTTGTCCTTATCCTATTTACTATTTTTATTATCCTGCTTTTGGTCAGGATTCAAAATATAGTTATGTGAACTTAATAAAAGGGAGCAAAAGCACTTTCTGCTCCTTGTCTCTCTATTTTCAGATCTATAGCTGTTCTCTACATTGCCAAGTCAAACTCCAAACCAAAGAAAATCTTCTGAACTAATTGCACTGGTGGACTACTGAAAAAACTTTTTATTTCCTAGGCTTTAGAAAGACAAATGGAAACAGAATGGCCTGGCTACATTCTGAATTCTCTTTCTGGAAGATTTCTTTGAACTTCACCCAAAACTTAAGGGCCTGGGATGTTCTGCTATTCAAAATATATTTCTGAACAGCAAGGGCTATTTCTGCACCTACTTGATACATTCTCTGCCTTACAAAAAAAGGACTCCTACGATTTCAGTAGTTTAAAATCACGTCTCTCTCCATGCAGCTCAGTTAAATGTGCTGAGATGAGTCCCTTGTTTAACTGAGAGAAAGCAGAGAGCAGGCTGGAAAAAAAAGCCCTGCAAAGAACATGCTTCACTGTTAGCCAGACAGTCCACATGTGTGGAGTTACAATCTCTCCTGCAAGGAAGATCCCCCAGGCCTGCAAACTCCCAGACCCTCTGCAAGCCTAAGCTGGTGATACTCCAGGTCACGGGACTCTGCCTCACTGCTTCTCCCAGCTGGGTGTGCTTGATGGTTTGATGGCACAAAGTTTCCTGTTGCAGACAGCCCTGTTTGCTTTAAAACCATTAGAAGGTCCCTTGTGCCAGAATAATTACACTTAGGCTCTTAAAAACCAAAACCTGACCCAAAATGAATAATTATTTAGTTCTGCTTTTAGTCTTTTAGGTTATTTATGAGATTTACCGTCTTTTATATTATCAACTCAGAGAAAAAGAAACCCCTACTAATAGCTAGCTTAAAACATGCTCCTTCTTTAGATTCTAATCATGGTTCAGGCTTACTCCATTTTCCTGCATTTAATACATCACAGTAATAAATTCCCTCTGTAAAGGAGACATCACTGAGGTGCAGCAACAACATGAAAAAGACGGCATGGCAGGAGCTGGTTTCATAACCTTATACACGGTGCAGTGGTAAGAAGAGGTTTCTTCTTTCACAAGCAGGCAGTGCCCTGTCTCTATGCTCACAATCCCCTATCACCCCCTTCTGTCATTCACCCAGAGATTCTCCCTTCCAAAGATCATTGTTAAGTGTTCAAGGTGCAGACACCACCATTGTTCCCCTGTAACACATTATCCTGGCAGTTGGGAAAGGGATTTCCAAATCTCCAGTACAAAAGCACTTAAAGGCACTTCAGATATAAGATAGGACAGAAGGGAGTGACAGTGCAGACAAGGGAAGGCGGGGGGGATACCAGAGGAGAAGGGAAATACAAAGAATGGGCACCCTGGAAGCTTAAGGGGTTCCTATTAGTGCCCCTCACATTAAGATATGGGAAGTATTTTCAAAGCCCATGGAAGACATTGAATTGTACCTTTGCATACAGAGTGTTGAGAGGTCAACAGTTACATTTCTAACAGGGAACAAACACAGCGGGCTTATGGAATAATATAAGAACAGGTATTTTTGGTCAGCTTACTGATGAACAACACATCGGTGTGAAGCAGTGCACCAGAGAAGCATTGGGGCACCTGCTGGATGGCTGCTGATGAGGGAGCTGTGTGTGCACTGCTCCGGAAACAACAAATGGCAAGAATGATCATAATCAAACAGTAGCTCTTGCTTAGAGGCCAAAGGACTAGGCTTTGTTTCTCAAACAAAGGAAGCAGCACATTTAAGATGCTCAGGACTTATGGAGTTGGTTACAGGGTAGGATAATATTCCCTGAAGATTGCTAGGGCCACACTTCCAGAGAAACAGGAGGCATGTTCTGACCTTGGTATCCACATCATTGCCCAAGACTACCAACTGTGTTCCATCCTGCAGTGCTGCTAGGATGTACAAACTCACAAAATCATGTATTGAGGTGAAAGCCCCTTTCCCACATGTCACAAACTCATGGTTTTGGTATAATACTGTCCCAGTACATCCACCTGTATAACTGGGACAGATGCTATAAGGAGAAAATTACCTACTAAGATGTGAAGTTTGAATGCCATAAAGCCAATGAAGTCTAACTGGATACTTGCTAAAGATTAAAAATTACCATAGTTTCAAGACCTCAGTGCTTAAGTGTATTCCCTAAAGCCTCATGATTGAAATCCTCTCAGAAAACTAATATGAGGGATGAAGTAGAATTTAAAATAGTCCATCTATTAGATAGTGGGGGATGGGGAATCAATTTGTGTTGCTATTTAGGGCCATAACATTTCTTTGAGTAGGAAATCACACAATACCATTTTTATTAAGCTTAGATGTTTTCAAACATAAACTTCTTCAAAATAATCCAATTAAAACACTTTTTCATGTTTAAACATATTCCAAATAATATGTATTACTCCTTATTTTGGAAATTATTGCAGCACTTTTTCTGTCTAAAAACCACATTTTTATTGATATAGATGAAATCTGATCAGTTAAATTTTGGTGTTACTATTGCTGTTGAATTTGCCCCCTAGACTGGAAATACAGATTGACCCTGCTATTAAAAATCAGGCACCTTAGGAAAGCCAACTAACTGAAATATGGTTTCTTCCAGGAAATACAAAAAGAATCACATTTTCCCTTTTCTGGAGGTCCTGACCCCTCTCCAATAAAATAAAAAGCAGACAGATTTCTCTAACAACTCTTTCTCATGAGAATCTTGATGATCATTCTCAAAAACTCCATAAAGAAGACAAGAGAATCATATGGTTATCTCCTGTCAGGCAGCAGATCTTATCATTGCTTCCTGCCCCAAGCATTTGTACAACATAAGCTCTTTTTCTTGACACCTTTGAGGAGTTCACTGTGCTCATAAATCCTAAGGAACTGTAAAAGAAACTGCTGACTGATAGGAAATCATACAAAAACTGGCATTTAGCTACAGAAGAACATTCCTTATTTTGGAAATACCCTCTTACAGACTACTGGTTTTAAGGGCTACCAGTGGGTATTTACCTTTTGAATACAAGTACATTTACTTTTGTGTCTGTGGAAATAGATGCACAACTTTTTTCGTCTTGGTTCTGTAAATATTCAATTAAGCTAATAAACATTTAAACTGAAACAAATTAACTGTGCCAGTGCAATATTTCCGTTTCAATTAACCTTTTAATTTAAATGTTCATCTGCCTACTTTCAATATAATTTAAGGCTGGTAAAAATCCAAGAAATCTTCAATATAAGTGAAAGATAGCCTCACTAGAATGATAATAAATCCTTAGGTGAGATGTCAGCAATGATTTTCTGAGTAAATTTACAATAAAGAAGGGTGATGCATTTATGAAGCCTAGGGGTTATGAAAATTAAAAAAAAACCCAATCCTTTTTTTTTTGCTTTGCTTTGCTAACTTCAGCAGAATTAACAGTCAAGATGTTCCTAGTTTTCCAGTATTAGCATTCCTCAGTGCACTCTCAGCTTCAGTGCTGTTGTCAAAGGGTGCTTGAAAGTCTAATCTGCCTCTTTCCATTCTAAGAAGCACTCCACACAAAAATACCCCTAACTAGAGACAGCTAACAGGCTTTTAGTCCTCACCTCGTGACACAAATGTGTGAGAAGGAACATTCCTAATTACAGTTAGTAGGTGGGTGGGTGGCACAGTGCCTCTCAGCCTTGCAAATCCAGCTGCCTTTAGGCCAGTGCTTGGCTGCAGCTCTCAGTGAGGCTGGGGTGGTTGGCCCCAGAAGCAACCAGAGCTGCTTCAGCATCTCAGAAGAACAGTTTGGCACCATTAACAGACTACCTGCCCGGCAGAAGGAAGGGGAGACTTGCAGTTAGCACTTGTTTTACTCTCCTTGACCCAATCTGACAGTACTTCTTAGGTCACTTGTCTTTAATAAAAGAGCTTATTACATTTCATCTATTCCTCAGTCATTTTTCTTTCTGGAAATCACAAAAAAACAAAGTAATTCAACCCAATAATTTGTGTCTAACGACAGACATGAATTACTTTAGCTGTGTCTGTGTATGCATTTCTGCATATTTGCACACACAAAATCAAGTATATGAGGCTTGGGCTACATGGGCCAGGCAGTCAGGGAGGGAGATGTCTTGTCATAGATTAATTAATTAGTACAGCCTGAAGTTTATGGGGGAGGAGGTGGCAGAATCACAGAGAAGAGCTTTTCCTTAGCTCAGCATCTGGATAGGAGCTTTAGTCTTTGATGTTCAGAGCCACAGACTATCTCAGAATAGGTTTATTGGGGGACAGATCTGTTGGAAGAAGCTGTGCTCCCTTTCAGCTCAAAGACCTAACATCTCTGAGAGCCACCAGAGGCCCTAAGCTTCTGGCTAAAGGAGCTAATTTTCTTCTCTTATAGGAAGTTAATTTGTTAGTGAAAATAATAATTTCCACACATTTCCAAATGCATCTCTAAGTTTTAGGGTCTCAGCCCTATATGCCCACCTTAAAGAGCTTTTCTTTCGGCAGTACCTCTACCACTCCACCAGGATAAGAGAATTTTCTTCTCAGGGTGTCACAGCCTTAGACATTTTTTTCCTTAGGAGGCCATATTACTGGAAACAGGAGGCTGAACAGACTCTTTTGCTCTGCAAAAGAACAATGAAGTTCTCCATGGTTCACAGCTGCAGAAAACAATATGCAACAGCCTGAAAGCAGGGGAGCTGTAGCATCTCATGACTGTTCTGTAGCATAGACTCGTGATCTGTGAGCACTTGGGACTTGGCAATATTGAAAGCAAGCTCCTCAGAGGAAAAATTATAGGAAGTCTGACTATAGACTAATGTGGCCAAATGGCAGCATTACATCTGTCCTTGAGGCATTAATATACAAGCCTCCTTTCCTTGCTCAGTGATTACACCAGTCCTGGGCCACAGCCTTGTTTTCTACAAGCTGTTGAATGTGTCTGACCTGCTTCAGCACACACTTAAAGCTGCAGTGGGTGTTGAAGCCAGCCCTACAGACATCCGAGTTGAACATCCTGATGCCACAAGCTCTTGTGCTCTATGAAGAACTGAATCAACCTCTCCCAGGATGATTTCACAGCAAGCTTTCTTCCAAAGACAAGTTCAATTTTCCATGTTGAATACTTTAGGTGGCTGGACCTTTTGGAAATAACTGTTCCTGAAAGCACAGTTCCTGCACGTGAAGAAGACACTCTGGACTGCTGCCAACACCCACTCGGCCCTGGAGATGCCAGCCCTCCCTTTGGAAATGCTTTTGTTCATTTTCATTGAGGCAGATGAACATTTGGATGTGGAGCCCAAGCTCCTAGAGTTAGCATCTGCTACTGTAATCATCCATGTACATATTTATCCCTAGAGAAATATCTCAGCCATCTGATGGCTGAGTGAGGGACTGGCCTGCTCCTACTGGTGCACATATTCCTATATCAATTAGCTGCTGCAAGTTGTTCCATATTGGAATTTTGCCTATGTTACTATTTGCATACAAGGCATATACAAGTCATATCACGTAGCCTTATGATTTTGTGTCTGTTTTGATTTCTGCTTATCAAGAGTCTAGATTTCTTTCTTCTCAGAGGCTGACACATGGTCAAGTCAGTTCAATGGACTATTTTTTTTCTTTCCAGTCAAGTCAGTTAGGTATTTCTGCTGTTTTCCACAAATCCAGATCTAGTGAAAAGATTATCATATCCATAAATATCATATCCATTGTGTGATTTAATCTGTAGGAGTGGGCAGATGAGATCTCCCTTGCAAATTTGTTGACATTATTAATAAGTTACAGTTTTAATGCTGAATAAAATCTGAATTGCAAAACTGTGCAGTAAATTTGTTCTCATGGCACAGTAGTGCATTTTAGCAGTCCTCCATGACTTTTTCAGCTGGTTCATGTACAAGAGGCACCCATAAACTAGAGAATTATTGTTTGTTTTAGTGCACCTTTCAGAGGTTTCAGCTAGCAGCAGGTATTATTTTTTTAAAGGTTTTAAAAAGATTCAGTGGGTTAATGAGACAGTAGAAAGTAAGTGAAACAAAAGTCCAAGGAGGAAGGTTCATGTGTACTCATAGATCCTACAAATGAATAAAATATGATATTTGAAAACACACTATTCTTCAACAAATCTTATAATCTTTAACATTTGTAGAGTCTAATATCGTCCTAGAAAAAACCCACGGAACAGAATGCTCTTTAGTGAGGAAACTACCTTTTACTGACAGTGATGATATTCCTTCTGTTCACCAGGCTTCACTGAGAACATGATTCTCTATACCCATATTTCCATAATCTCTTACCTTTTTGCTAGTCTAGCACAGATGACTATCTGGACACTTCTCAGCATTGTTTTGCTGTTTTGCTTAATAATGAAGCCTTTAACTAAGACTCTCACTTCCTTTTCTCCCTTCCTTGTGATGAACTATCGCATCTGTGATTCCAAACACAAATAGAGAGGGGTAGTACTCAGTAATAAGGTGCTCTGCTTCCTTTCATCTAGATTCCTTGATTTTTTAATTCCCTGGACAAACTCACTCCTCATGCATCTCTGTGACAGTCAGTTAGATAGTGTGTTAGTGGTAGAATGCTATGAATCACTTGCATCCCTGGTGCCTTATACTTTGGGCCACAATGGATGGGCTGTGTTAGTGAAAGAGCTCTTGGGTGTTTGAATTAGGCTCCATATTCACCCAATCAAACAAGGTAGGTCCCTAAATCTAGACAGATTAAGCTTCTTTGATTGCTTAAATAATTTGATCTGGACTCCCTTGCTCTGCTGGTGCAATCAGAGCTAAATCACTGTCCTACTTCACTTGAGTCTTCCCTTGTACAGCTAATCTTCCCCTTCAAAGACTTCCTTTCTGAATCCTCATTTTCAAGAACCCCTGCTCAACTTCTTGCAAACCTGTCCCATTCTGGGATCGGGGATCATTAATGGACTGCACGTTTATACAGTTTTTTATTTCACAAATTCTCTTGTGTGAGCTGCCAGGCAGAGTGGCTGCTCCTTTTTTCAACTGTGTGGAAGTCACCTCACTAAAGCCAGAGGAGCCTGCTCAAAGCTGAGCTGTGACCGCACAGTCCCCACAGCACCGCACAAACCACACTTGCTCTGTGCTGTGGAAAAGCTGCCCACCACTCAAGATTTGACTCAGTTATACCCTAACTCAGACTGTCCCTTCTTGCCAGTAAAAGGGGTGAATGAGGGGAAGGCTTGGCCTTTGCACCACCCTTCAATTTCCACAGGAATGCTTCCAGCGGCAATGAGCACTCTGAACACTGGACCACCAGGGGTATAAATGTATCTGGAGAAACAGAAAGGTTTCCTGAAATCTTTTACTTAGGGCAGTGGAGAACAACTGCACATTTCAACACCCTTGATATGTTGCTCACTATTAAGGCAGTGGTAAGTCCTAAGAAAGAAATACGTTCTAAGCTGTAGATAATAGAAAGCATTCAAAATGTTGGAAACCGGGAAGTAGGAAAAGTACAAAACCATCTAACTTGAATTTCAGGATGGCTCTCCTTCTTCTCCACTACCATTTTGTTCCCTCAGTTTCCCCCTTCTAAAGTACTCTTGTCTTTCTCCACCTGATGGATGCCACTTGAAAGCCTGTCACATTTAACCTAGTGATGGGTAAAAGCAAAAATAAAGGTGCATAAAGAGCATAGAGGAGTAAATAGTTTTTTGAGTTTGACATGGGTCTGAATAAACATTTAAGTTCAAGGCTGATGTTAATTATTTCTCTTTACCTCTGTGGATGAATGGTTAACAGGGTAAAAACCACAATAACCCGTGGCACTGTTTCCACTTTCATGTCTTTACAGGTGCACTGAAGTTTGTTTAACTGCATTAACAACACTGCTAAACTTAAGGAGGCAGCATAAAACCTGAAGGAGTAAATGACAAGAAAATTCATTTCCAAGAAGACTCAGGAACCCTGATGAAGCAGATTGGGAGGGAGAAAAGAAAAAATGTTAAGAAATTCTAAAGAGAGCAGATCATTAAAAAGTACTGATAATAAAAATCACTAAGTAGATAATGCCCTGAATTCTGACTGACAACAGAGATGTTCTGAACCACTGTGCAGATAGTAACAAAACCAAAATTTGTTCAAGATCATGAAGTGAAGCTGAAACAACACAAAAACCGCCTACATCTACTTTTTGCATTGATTTGAGGACTATCACCTCCTAATTTGTAAGACTGGTCTTTCTGCAGTAGAAGAGGCTCTCTAACAGTTCCAACTGTTGTCACTGTTTTCACATTGTCACATTAGCAAAGCAACTTTAAAAAAAAAAGAAGCACTTAGAAAAGCTAAGAGAAAACTCTCTGGGAAGTTGAGCTGCTACACGGAGGAGGGTTAAGATCCCAGGTTAATCAATGCCTCTGTACCTTACCTGGTTCTGCAGTTTAACACCTCCACACGCCTCTACCTTCCTCTGTGCACAACACGTGCTGGGATCTGGAGCATTTGGCCTTCCCCAGCTCTCCAGCAGAAACTCCAGTGCAACCTTTACCTTCAGCAAGGAGCTGTGCTCCTTTTCCCCCTTGTGTTCTGCGCAGAGCAATCTAATACACCTCATCATGTGGTGTGTTGCTATAGCAGCAATGAATCCAGCTGCTGCAACACAAAAGACTGACAAAAAGTTGGGTTTTTTTCCTGTCCACCCACCCGGTAAAAGTCAGGCTTGTTTTCTTGTGTAGCAAATCTAACCCAGATAGGCTCATGTCACCTGTGAGAGCTAAGTAATGGCAAAGTCTAAAAAGAGCAACACAATTAACCTATAGGTTTTGCTTTGGGGGAAAACTTGGGGTTTATTTTTAAGAAAACAAATGAGTCAATAGTATGAAATCAACACCCCTTAAACAGATAATCATTATTTTTCTGCTCCTGCCATTCACTGGTTTCAAAATTTAGGTCCTTATCTCCATAGGAATTGCAATCACAAAATCATGCTCAGCAGTCAGAAAAGCAGTGGTAATACAGGTAAAGATACAGAGCCAGTACAGGTGAGACACACCAAATTTACACCTTCAGAAACAAAACAACCGTGCACTTCCCCCATTGTGGTTTGGAAAAAAATTGTACAAAATTTTTTGCTTGAGGAACAGAAATTAATTTATCTGGAAAGTGCTAAATAATCATTATTACTGCCCTACTAGATTAAGCATGAGGACTAACCACAGTAAAGCCTTTTGAGTTAAACACTGATGCTTTACAGCTTCAAAAGTATTCTCGTACTACTGAGACATCTTAGTGAATTATCTGAATTACCACTGCTAAGGTCCCAGTCTTGTGAGTGAGTCTTGGAGAACAAATTCTTCCTGCAAAGCAGGGTCATATTCTTCCTCCAGCAGATTCAGCACAGAAAAGGACAGAACATGTAATGTAGACAAGCCTTTCACCTGCAGAAAGCTTCTGCAAGAACAGGAACTGAAGTGGCAGCAACCTGATACCTGCCATATGAACTCGGCCTTGCTTAAGTTCTCCTAATGAGGTTTTCCTAGGAACCTGCCTTCCCCAAAAAGTGCTAGGCACTTTGAGTAGGACTAACTGCTTCTCATTTTTAAAATTAAAAGCCTGTTCAAGGTGTGAAAAATACTATTGCTTCAGAAGTGTCTGAAGTAAGAATGTAGTCCAGCAACTACATCATCAAAAAGTCAACATGTCCATTTAGTTCTCCATTTGTCTGAATGTAATAGAAGATGTAGAAAAAACAGCTACTGTGATCATGGACCTCAATCCACTCTGTTAGAGAGTCCAAAATAAAAATAAAACCCTAATTACTAATTCATTCTCTTTTACTGCTTTATAAGTAGAGTCGAACTCTATCCAAGTTAATTCATAATATTTTTACCCTATTTTCATACAAGACTTGCCAAAGCTGTTTGTGGAATCTGCATCTTGCTGTATCTGTCAGCAAAAGCTGGCTTTGGAGTTCACAGATCTCCAATTTTGAAGATGCTCAAAGCTGCAGCTGTTCTAAGAGACCTCTGAAGATGGAAAACAGCAATACAGGCTTCTGGAAAGGTCACCTTTCTTTGCCTTGAAATAGGTATTTACCTATTGATTCACATTTAAAATTCTGTCTGGCACTCTGGATACAGGGTCAAAACACATGGTGCAAGAATATTCTCCTCAGAATAATTTCTACAATTACTCAATGTCATCCTCTTGTTAATAACAGTGAATTTTCTTCCCCTGATGCTGACAGATAGGTCATAAAGCACATCCTGAAGCTGTATAATGTGTTTGAGTTTCAGTTGCTACACAGTTGTTTGCAAACAATGTGTTAAGTACTTTACACACAAAAAATTCCAAAAAAGCCCCAAAAGCTGAAAGGCAAGCAAACCTTCCATGCACATCTGTTAATATTACAGTCTGTCTTGAGTACTGCTAGTGGCTTCACTCAGATTCTGTACAGAGAAAAAAGGTAAAAAAGAAAACCTACTGAGGGAGTCTAATGGACTGTTAAACAACATCACCTGTTAGAAAAGAAATGAACACAGGCTTTTGAAGAGCAATATCCCTCAGTATGACCCCAAAAATGATCCAGATCAGGTAGCTGAAGCTGCAGGCTGGAGCCCCGGCAGAAGTCCCCCCAACTCTGTGACCAGAGGGCTTTCCCACTCAACAGGACTTGCCATGGTACAGCACCTGCTCACTGTTTATAGAAGGGCTGACAACACATAGATTAACAGAGCCATGATTTCAATAATTCATGTCTGCTCTGATGTCCCAAGGCCAAAAGCAGCCTCCCGTGTCACTCATGATTTCATGCTTTCACAGTCTTTATCTTTCCTGCTGTGTTCCCCTCAAACCCAGTTCTCCTTTGTCCCATGGATTTGTAAAAAACTTCAGGGGACCTGCAGGAAAATCCAAACAGTTTTAGAAATTGTGCCTGTCAGTAATGAAAGACAGCCCTGAACTCCTCAGGTTGTTTTTAACACAGGTAGGCACCTGGAATGTGCTAAGAAAGGTGGAAATCACCTTCCAGATGGCAGTTACTTTTGTACGGAAAGGGTCAGGCACGGCTTGAAGCATCATCACGTGCTTATTGTTCTGGAACAGACTCAGTTAATAACTACCTGGGAAATGCAACAGGAGAAGGAGTCAATGTCAAGTGCACTCAGAGGAAGGTTATTCTGCCTTTCTTTAAACACCTGTTGGCCAGGGGCTGCCTGACACAGACGGCACCAAGCACATGGCTCTTTTCCCACTGAAATATTTTCTCATCAGAAATGCTACTGAACCTTCTAGAGGGCTCTGCTCCTACTGCCATAGGATAACTGACCCTCTCACACAATACTCGAGCCATACAAAATAAAGGTAAAGCCTTGCTCCTGTGAGTGCTGACTCCCTCTGGATTAACTCAGCTTGCAGCAGCTGCCGAGACGTGACTTTCCCTTTACAAGGCAATGTGAGCACAAGGGATGGAGTAACCGCACTGCTCCGGCACTCCCAGAGCCAAGCAGGAAATGGCACAGGGAATCACATTTCGCTGCCCCACTTGCCTGACAGACAGCATGATTTCCTTCACAGCACCCCTGCCCAGGCACCAGGCAGCTGCTTGGGTCAGCAGGCAGAAATGGCCTCTCTAGTGCTGCCTAAAGGGCTGAAGGTTGGGCTGCAACCCCAGGAGATGGCGAGATACTACAAGCTAACAACCTGTGGTTAGGTCTGTTTGCTGCCAGATTTCTGAGCCAGGGATGATCACAGTTTTAGGCCTTCCTTTTTACAGAGACCAGCACCCAGTCTTTCTTCCTCATTTAATTGCTTTCACAAGGAGCCAGAACCATTAAGTCCCATCGATCCAAGATGCATCCTGGCCGAGCCAGCCTCTGTGTCTCAGCAGGGCTGCTGGGCACAGTGCAAGGGCACCCAGCTGGCTCCTGAGGGGCGTCAACAAGATGCTGTGCCAGCTCTGGCTCACAGCCTGCCATGCTGGACCCAGGCAGATCCTGCAGTCACTTGGATGCCACCACCACCAGGTGCTCCTCAGGGATCTGGGTTCTGCAAGTCCCAACAGCATGGATCCAGCACAGCTTTGCAGAGCCTCCAAGCTCCACACAAGCTGCTGCACGGGAGGACAGAGACAGCCAGAGGGCATGGCTGGGGCTGCACCGGTGCTAACAAGCCCGTCTGGGCTCAGGCTGACCCGGATGCCCTTCTCAAATTAAAATGCCTCAGGCCACAGTGGTGGAAATACAACACAGAATCCTCTCTGGGGCTGAGCTGCTTCACAACACTGCAACTATTTTGTTCCAGTTCCAGCACTGCTGGGAAGGCGGAGAGCAGAGACACGAGACAGCAGCCCTGGTTTGGCACAGGAGAGACCCTGCACTGAGGCAGGCAGAGCTTGTGTTACGAAACTGCACCCTTATCTAGCAATAGCTGAAAAAAGGTTGTGACAACTGAAGTCTTTACAGCTCCTCCTTCCCCCTATTCCCTCCTCCCTGAGGATCCAACTATCTGGTAACTGGCAGTGCATGCCACTGGCAGCCAAACAAACACTCAAGCCCTATGGTGCAAGAACCCACAGTGTCCCAAAAAATTATTTCGATTATTTGATGAGTGGGATTTCTCACACAGTGTGTGCCTCTGGTTGAGATTAAACTCTGGATGTAAAATAAAGCACTTCAAGCAAAATAGGTCAGAATGAACAAAAACTGTTGAAAGCCTGGGCTCAGCCTCACTTTTTGCCTGCCAGCAATAGACCCTGGGCTGGCTGGGGAGACAGGTGTGCCACCCAGGTACACTGCCACACCAAGCCAAACTAGGAACCTTACCCTTGCAGAGAGCAAGTGCAGCGACCCTGCCTGAACACACCTCCTTGGATGCCCGCAAGAAACCTGCCAGGCTCCTACAGGACTGCTGCAGAATTGAGAAAATCTAGATACATGGGCAGGGAGGGGAAAAGAAAAAGAGAGGAATAAAGCAAGCAAGCAAGGAGGATATACGTAATTTCCAGCCTTTTTTTCATCATTCCTACCTCTTCCTCGAGAGTGCCTGTGAACAGCTTTGGAACTGGAGGGTTTGACCTGCGCTCCCCATGCAGCTACAAGCAGCACATTCTTTCCAACACAGGACTGGTCTGTGCAATCCCCTGATTAACTAGTGGCGGGACACTCGGAATTTTTGATCACTATTCTGAATTGTTTCTGTATTTCTCCTTCCTGGGGAGAACTCACTGGCCATCACAAAATATTGTCAAGTATTTGTCATCCATGTCAAGACTTTGTCAAGCCAGGCTTTGCATTTTCTCTCTCTCTCTCAGGTGCTGGACGTGTTCCTTGTGTTGTCCTGCTGCCCTTCCAGAGAACAGTTACTATGGCACTGAATACAAGGCCAGTGATGCTGTATGAAGCAGCACTGCAACACTGGGGGAACAAATGTTGGAAGACTGGGCTACAACTCTATAGAAGTGTGACAGCTCAAGCACTTCCAAAGCAACAGAGCAAACATGAAAACACAAGGGGCCAGGGAGCAGTTTGATAAAACAGCCTTTTCCTAATGGTTCTCAAAAGGATACGTTTAAAAAAAACACCCACAAATAAACTAGCAATTAGGTTCCCCACCACCATGGTTGCTTCTACACTCCTGCAGAGATGGTTTCATATGAAACACATTTCTTCATTCGTATTTCAACATATTTCTGCAAAGGCAACAGCTAAAACTGCCTCAAAAACTATCGGGGCTAAATCAGCCCAGCCACTGGCCTCTGGACACTCACCCAAAAGCAATGGGGCTGCTGCCAGTCCTGCCCAGATCTCCTGCACTCTCATTCCCCCACCGTGCCCACCCATCAGCACCTCAGTCCCAACCCCCCAAGCAGCTTAGGTGTGAAGGATGTGCTGGGGGCACACATGCTGTAATTGGCATGCAGTCATGGCCTAACACAGGCACCCTTTTTTTCACATTGGGCAGAGAATTTTAAAAGAGTGCAAAGTCTCACTCTCATAAATCACCTTTACGACATAAACAGACGTAAGCAATGGACGAGGTGAAGGCAGCAGACAGCCTGAATTTACATATATTCTATTTTAAGCATCTAACATGAATGACCTGAATTGCCCATGTAGAGATACCTGCCTCTCTATGAAGTTACCAGGAATTGCTGCTCCTAACGCTGTCATCTGAAATCCATCCAAGTTGGATACTGAAAGCAGATGGTATTAGTATATCTCCTAAGGTTCTGCTCTACGAAGACAAACCCCAACCTCTTTCAAAATAAACAAAATAAATTACAGGAGTGCAGACTAAAATCCAGGTGATGCAGGAGCTGTAGGGACCTTTTGCAGAATCCCCTTATGCCAGAGTGGTTATAGGTGCTGAGAGAATAGCGATGAGGACTTTCACCTGAAGCTCTAGGTCACTTCATCCATTTATTTGCCTTTACCTCACCTAACCAGCACAAACTAAAGAAGGTTAACCCACTACAGAAAAACAGACCTTGTGGGCAAAATGGAGGCCAGCCAAGGAGGTGGGTAAAAGACAGAAGTGCCACCCTTCCCTCTGAGTTGGTGCTTGTGCCAGGGGTGGATGGTAAGTGACAGTGGATGTTCTCAGAACCAGGGCTCTTACACAAGGAGCTGAGCAGTATTTCTGATCACCCATCATTGTGAATCATGCAGTTCTTCTCCGTAGTGTTCTGCCCTGCAGTACTGGCCAGATTATGTTGTCAGTAGGTATTTTTGATAGCTGAAGTTTCCTCAGCAGTTTCAGTCAGACACAGGAGTCTTCCTTGCTTTCTGATCCTAGATCCAGGTCCCTCTGATAGGAATGGGTATTAAGATTCCTGCAAATACAAAGCTTTATACAGTCTCCCAGAACATTTTATCCCTATGATTATTAGGGATATATTTACATACTGCCATTATCAAATTTTGTGCGGTTTTGTTACCGTTTGAGGGGGTTTTTTTTGCCTATATCTGTCACAAAATATAAAAATTCTGTCTTGTAAGAGATCTAAGGATTTCTTCTTTTCAGCTTAGCATAAACTATACATGGTGATGTTTGCCTCTGTAGATATGTGGTAGGAATCCTGTTAGCATTTATGTATGCCTCCCTAGATACTTATTCTATGCTTTAATTAACCCTAGGATTTGAGTCTTTCAAGAGAAAATTATCAAGTAGGGCCTCTGTAGTGTGATTTAACCACTCAGCCAGAGGGAGACAAGGATATTTTATTTTCAAAATTACAAAGGATATGCCAATAACCTTTTAAGTACAGTAGTTCATTGGCAGTGATAGCACCATGATAAAACCAAAGTCACTGAAGATAGCACCATGACATTAGTAGTTGAAAAGCTAAAATGGATATGCATGTCTGGCCAGTTTTGTTTTACCTAGTTTAAGGGTATCAAGGGAAGTGTGCCATATATATCTGACAGACTGCTTTTATAACCACAACCTGGCATTTTATATTTACAGCTTGGCACACACTATGAGGGAAACTGATGTGCAGCGCTCATCCAGTTCGTCATCTGCGATAAGCATTAAACTGCCACAAATTTTAGCACAGCTAAGCATCTCCATTTGAGAGCAATTCTGAAATCTGGCAGGTAGAGTGGGACTAGAGCAAAGAGGCCATCAGCTAAATGAGACCTCAGGACCACCCCTGATCTCCCCCACCTGCCCCAGACCCTGGGGACAGATGCAGCAGCATTCATCTCTGTGGGGCTCCTGCTGCTACCCCAGGGCTGTATGCCCCAGAGGCCAGTTGACTGTGTGCTTAGGAGGGGTTTAGGCTACCTGAAACACCCCTGAACAGATAACGCACGCTTCACCATCTGGAGCTTTCCTCCTCAGCCACAAATGCCAGAAACCGTATTTCAAAGAAAAGAAAAAATCCATACATTTCTCATCCATATGCTCCTGGGAGCTGACTGCCCCTCTGAGGCTGAACCTGGCTACAGGTCACGTCTGCAGGTTTCCAGAAGACAGGGGAAGAACCAGACTCAGCTGATAGGTGAAGTAAACAGTGTCCAACACCATGGCAACGAGAACAAATTCCTGTCTATCTGCTTTCATACATGTTCTCTCAAGCTTGCTGCTGTGTTCCTGTGCTGCCAAGCAGCATGAGCATTCTGCTGTGGGGCTGCAACAGCATGCCTCCCTCAATGCTATTAAAGTTATTTTGCCCTCAAGCAACAGAAACTTGAACACAATTTTGACAAGGCTTCTCACTAAAAAAGAACCATAGTATTTAACATGAACAGTCCTTAAAAGATACAATCAACTTTTTTTAAAAAATAATCACGTCTTCAACTTTCAAAGATGCACAGTAGGTAAAATGACTTCAAATGAAACAAATCTATAAATAAGTGTATTTTTATTTCCTTTTGTTTGCTTTACAGTTTGAACAGCACTTTGTACTTCTGTTTCTGCAGCTTTTTAATATAAAAGCAGAGAAGAGTAGTAACAGTAAAAGTAACACGGACAAGAGATTAAGGGAAATGCATTAAGCTGAAAGTATTTTTAACTCTTACTTTAATATTTGATTACACTTTATGGCTCATCTACATTTTTGAAGGGAGGCAAAAAGTAGGATTTTGCTGCAATTTTACATGTTGCTTTATTATCTTACCCCAAATGTTTTTACTTATAGTGCTTTGCCAATAGCCATCTTTTGTCCTTTTTAGCAACTTGCCTAAATAAGTTTGGGAGATCAGCAGGAAGCAGCAGTGTGTCTGAGACACTTCCATCTCCTCACTGCTCTTAACTGAGCAAACGTTTCCCTGTAAGCGAGAAGAGCCCCAGAATTCTGGAGAGGATCCAAACCCACATTCATGCACAGACTTTAGAGAAACACAGATTGAACCTTGCCTTACCTGGTCCACCACCTTGCTGTTTGTGCTGGCCCACGGCAGTCTCCACCTGCATCACGGACAAACAGCACACACGTAAGGCTGTGTGTACAAGCCTAAATCCTTTGACATCTTATCCATCATATTTTGCAGAAAACATCTCTATCACCTGGTTGACTTCAACCAGGCAAATCAGATGTAAACTGGTTCTTTGAAGGCCCTGTGTCACATCTAACAAAGGCAGTATTTCTGAACAGACTCACCGTGCTCCCATGAAGCCAAAGTGAGACTCCCAGGATCTGCTGAAACTTAGCTGGCTCCTGCACCCCTGCTCTGCTGTGTGGAAGAAACCCTGCTTTTGAATTCAATGAGTTCAACTAAACATGTTCCTAAGTCTTGGGAGTTCTGGAAACCAATAAATCTTGCATTGACAGCGACGCAACTGCTTGAAATGAAAACAACTCTTGATTTTCATTTATGGGCCTATTAACATTTTTTTTAAATTCATGCACTGGGATGTGGTGGTTTCCATCTCCCTAAATCTCTTTGAAAGCATGTATGTGCCTTCTTTTTAATTTAGCAAAAGCAAAAATGGACAGATTTGGGAAATCTATAACTACACAGAAAGAAATGGTGTGAACTAAATAAGGCACCATCAACAATTACAATAATGTGTAGGTATAAATGTGTCTATCTGCTATTAGCATGGAAGGTAAGTACAAGGCACAGAACTGTGATGAATGTAAAAGCCTTTCTAGAGAAATCTTCAAGGAAAATGAGATTATAAACAGTGGGTAAACCACAGTGCTGGTTTTTACTTGACTTTTACCAAGGCAAGCCTGACTTTCCTGCTGGGAGTATGCTGAAATACAGTTACGTAGGGAAGAAAAGGAAAGGTGCAGGAAGACAGAATGAAACAAACTGACCATCATGTTTCAGTGAACTTTGTCATTGTGCAGTACATGAAACACTCTCCAGTGTCCAGCTGAGGGCACTGCAATGGGACAGCTCACTGCTTTCACCTGGCCATACAACACACCTGCCAATGTCCTAAGAGCTCTAAGTGCAAGCCAGGACCTCGTTCAAAATATCCACACCTACTTTCACTTTGACTCATTTAAGTGTGAAATGTTGAGCAGGAAACCAAAGAGCATCCTGGCTAAAATTAGTCAGGCTGGATGCCTGCCATCAACTCAGGTGGCTGAACAAGGTTCTGGCTTCAGCTGCAACCAGTTTGTCGCAATCTTCAGACAGGACGCCAATTACTGTAACCCTATTCCCAAATCTCACACAGACAAGTGGTTTCAACCCATATCTGGTGGGCTCACCTGGAAGACCCTTTCCTGTGTTCACCCTCTTTGTCCTTGTGCATGGCTCTGCAGGGGAGGGGATCCCCAGAAAGGCTGGGAGCAGCTGTGGGCAGCTGTTCCCTTAACAGTGTGCAGAAAGACTCAACCACAGCCAAGATCAGCTTGAAAACAGAGGGGCAAGACAGTGAGAGAGAGTAGGAACTGAAGTACCCAGGAGAGGTATCACTCCTGAGCTGGGCTGCTGGGGAATGCATCTGGGATTGTTGGACAGAGTCAAGGCTGTGGGTAGCACAAGTACTGCTGAAGCCAGCTGTCTGGTTTGCCTTCTCCTGACATTTATCCAACTGATTTCCCTTGAAAACGCTCCATACAGAGTTTTGGCATAAAGCATTCAGGCAGAAAAGTCTGTAAGTAGTTAATAAACTTGGTTTCCAGCTCTGGCAGGCTGGATTCATTTCCTACTTATATTTCCCTGTGTTTTTCCAAAAGAAGAGAAGTTCCCATTCCATTTGAGTAGATAAGCAGCCTTTTGCTCCAGAGAGGCCAATGTGAGAAAGTGAAGGAATTATGTTGCTTAAAAGAGAGGCAAAACAGACCCTGACTTCCTGAGGGGACCTACACAATTCTTATAACACCACACTGAAATGGCCTGGAGGTTCATATTGGAAAAGTCACTTTTAGGATTGGGTTCCTGATAATTTAAGTACAGCACCAACCCAAACTGCATTCATGTTAAGTAAAACAGTAGTTTTAACTAATTATCACTGAACAAGGAAATTTCTTAATTATATTCTGAAGAATGTGGTCAAATATATTTCAGCAATTTCACTGCTGTTAATTTAAATTCTAGTTTTAGTATCAGCTGAAAAGTATTCTCAGTTTATCATCTTTGTTTTGGCAACATTTTGTTTCCTTCATTTTTACCTAAATTAAACTACAGCTGTTTTTCTTTCAATAGCAATGTTTGGTATTTGCATCAGATAATCACTATAGCAAGAAGGTATCCTGTAACTGTGAACTCAACAGAACTGAGTATTATCAAAATAGTTGTAGAAACAATGTTTGACAGTTTATGAAATGCCACATATTATGGTAATACTCAGACCCTTACTTTTCCCTGAAAACAAAACAAATTAAAATTATTTTCTGGCTAATGTTATGGTTACAGTACAAAAGATAAAGTACCAAGCCCCCCTGCCTTTTCGTCTGATCCCCTGACCAAGCTAAACCTCAGCATTTAAATGGAAGTATGGTCCCTAAGTCTTTGAATTTTGTGTTGAGAAGAATATACAGGACTGCCATCCATAGCACACAAGATGAAAAAGGACAAAAATTATAAAATAAGGAAGGTTTTGATTTGATTGCATATGAAAGATCAGCAGAGACATTTGGGAAGCCAGGTCTCCCAGTGCTATGACACGTTTCACCTGTAGCTGTCCTAAAAGAGCGTTGTGCGCTCTCTTCTTTCACTGGCTGTCAATTGCCTGGTCAATGAGCTGTATCTAATCATGTCTCACTTCACCCGAAGCCTCCAGTTTCCCACTCCAGTTCTACTAAAAAGATGCAAATGCACCACCAAACTTGATTAAACTGCTCCCCTTCTGCCTCTGCTCTGCAAAATCATCTTCTATTTAATGTGTACCTGGCAGGTGGGAAGAGGCCAGGACTCCAGTACTCATCTCCTCACACCTGAGAGACACTGGAAGCCCCTGACTGTGGATGGGAGCTGGAGGACATGTAGACCTATTCCCTTCCAGACACAGCCCTTTCTGAAGACAGAAGTTTCTAGTCTTCAGTATAGTGCTGTGCCTGCAACTCGACTCCTGTTTTTCTGGTACACCAATGTACAAGGTTTAGTGGCATTTCTCCCCAGACACATGAAAGAACTCCTGATCTTGCCTTTATTTCAGATGTAAATCAACAAAACACATTTGTATGACAGGAAGGATTTCTCTCAGCTGCTACTCACCTGCAATGGAAGCTGTAAAGTACCCCTAAAAGACCGTCTAAATCCTGTACTTATCCTGAGCTTTGTGGAATCCATTTCTCCTTAGACAGCTTTGAACATATTAAAAACAGTCTGTTGTTTGCAACTTGCTCTTCTTTCTAAAGCACCTCTTCAGCAATTTTGGACAAAAGGAAACCAGTGTCCCTGAATGTTTGTATAAGGGAAGAGGATGCTCATGATACACAAGAATCCTGTTATATTTTGACCTGCAAATGTTAAGAGCAGAGCCTTTCAGGTGTCCATTCTCAGGGATGATTCTTCACACCAAGCACTGCAGGAGAAAACCCTCTATGATCTGAAGAGTTAAAACCCTCTATGACCTGAAGTGTTAAGTGCAGCCTGGTCCAGGAAACAGAGGTGACTGCCCTCTTGGGATTCAAGCATGTGGGAATGACTGGTGCATTACACTGTGGACCTCCAAATGAAGCACTTGTGTAAATATAGATAATCTTGACATTATCCTTATCTATCTTTATAGATGTTATTAACATATCTGCAGATAAATGCTGGGGGAAGATAGCTAGGAATTTGTGTGGAGAAGTCAACTTGAATTCAGTTGCAGAAGATTAAACCAGTTTTAATTAACTAGTACTGAGCCAGTCAGCACTTGGGAGCAAGAATGCAAAAAAAAGTCTTTGTGTATCCTGGGCATCTGGCCTGGGCAGCCAGGGCAGCAGCCACTACAGAAACGGCTGAAATGTCTGCAGATCACAGAGCAACCACAGCCAACGTGAGCAATCGTGGTAAAAAAATGCATGATGAAATAGATATGGACTCCTGCACTTGAAAATGAAAGCTTTCTGGGATGGGGGAACCAAGGCCCAAAATGCAAACCACACAGAGCAATATATTTATCTCATTATACTGTAGGAGAAGGGACAAATATACTCCGCAGCTTAAGCAATGTGGCTCTGTATCCATCCTGACTGTCCTCTGGTAGCATTCATTCATTCATCAGACCTGTTTGCCTTACCTTCAGTGAGTTCTTATTATGACTAACTATGACAAACTTTTCAGAGCAACTGTAAACTCAAATTAGTTTTCAAAAGATTTGTCTGTGAGCAGGGTCTACATTTACCTTGAAAATACCATATTCAAGCAGTTGCTTAAAAATCGAAGCTACTGATATTCAGGGAAAACTGTGGATTTCTGTTTTTACTTTTTGCCTTGAAATTCTGCTGCTGAACTTGCTCCACCTGACACCAAAACTGCTGTTTCTCTCCAGTTCAGTTGTTTCTCTCCAGTTCAGTAGCAACGAGGTTGCTCTCCATATGGAAATTATTTTAATAGTAAAACATACCAGACACTTTGCCAAAATACTTCAAAATTAAATGTGGATTTGAAATTAGAGCAAATTATAATTTATATTTTAGTATCACTGAGAACATTGTATTTTAAGAATTATTCCAGCAAGGGATGCGAAGAAAGCTGTAAAATCTTAAGGAATACAATAAAAGCAACATCATTCATAACTAGGTGCATTATTTTTGGTTTACAACAGGAAATTGGGTTTACAAAAAAATTGCAAAAGGACACTTACGTTAGAAATTACTTGTACTCAAGTATTTGCAATAAATACTTAAAACCAGTAGCTGAGTGTGGAAGGAACTTTCCAGTTCTGGTACCATTCTCTATTTGAGCTGGCCTAACAGGGGATCCTGGGCTCAGATTCTCTTGAGCCTGGAGCAATGAGTGGGGAGGTGTACCTAGGACTTGTTTCCAGCATCCTGATTGTCACCACACAGACACAAAAGGCTAGTTTCTGAGAATATGCCAGGCACCTGGGTACCTCACCTTGTCTGCAGAGAGTAAATGGCTCACAGACAGTGCATGAGAAAGCCCATGTAGCTCTGATTTTCCAAATGAGAAGCTCGTCTAGGAGTTCTGTTTGGTCCATTTTTCTTGCTTAGTACAGTTGGCAGGAAGGAGAATGAACCAACTGAGAGAAGGGCAATCAGGACTCTCTCCTTTGTGAAGTCAGCCCACACCTGGCACTATTTGCAGCTCAGTATGGCAACCTCTGTCTCCCTTGAGGGCATCTCAAAGTCTTTGTTCAGTTCCTGATTTATTCTCCTGTGAAGTCAGTTTAAACCTCCATTCTCTCCAGTAGTGATTAACTTCACTTAACTTTTGCTACAGCTAAATCCAGTACTGGTACCTTTAAATAAATGTTGGGGATTTTTTTCTTTTTTCCCCCCCTAACGACACTGCTGAAAACCAATAGAAAGCAATCAAATGAAAGATAATTGAAATCAGCTTATCTGCTCAGACACTGCAGCAAGCATTGCTCAGAGAGTTCAAAACTCGCCCCTGAAATATGAGAACTTTTCTTACAATGTATTGTGAAAAGCCAAGTTGGTTGGGACTTTTCCCAATACAAATTCACGGGTTGGAAGGGACTTTAAAGATCAGGTAGTTCCAACTCTCCAGCCATGGGCAGGTACACCTTTCACTGGACTAGGATGCTTAAAGCCTCATTCAACCTGGCCTTGAACACATCCAGGGATGGAGCATCCAAATCTCTGGGCAACCTGTTCCAGTAACTCAACACCCTTATAATAAAAAATTTCTTCCTGACATCCAACCTAATGTCAGTTTAAAGGCATTGCCCCTTGTCCTTTCACTATGAGCCTCTCTCCAGCTTCCTTGTAGACTGCCTTCAGGTATGGACAGGCTGCAATAAGGACTCCCTGGAGCCTTCTCAAATCTGAACAACCTCAACTCTCTTGGCTTGTGTTCACTGGAGAGGTGCTTCACCTTTCTAATCATCTTCATGGCCTCCTCTGAACTCGCCCCAGCAGGTCCATGTTGTTCCTGTGTTGGGAACCCCTGAGCTGCACACAGCACTTGGGGTGGGGTCTCAGGAGAGAGGAGTACAGGGACAGAATCCCCTCCCTCACCCTGCTGGTCATGCAGCTTTTGATGCTGTGCAGGACACAATTGGCTTTCTGGGCAGCAAGAGCACAGTGCTGGGTCATGTCCAGCTTCTCATTCACCAGCACCGCCAAGTCTTTCTCCTCTGGGCTGCTCTACAACCATTCTCCATCCAGCCCATATTTGTACTTGGTATTGCCCTGACCCAGGTGCAGGACTTTGCACTTGATCTTGTTCAGTTTCATGAAGTTTGCACAGGCCCAACCCTCAAGCCTGTCCATGTCCCTCCAGCATAGTGACTGAACCACACAAGTTTGTCATCTGCAAACTTGGTGAGGGTGCACTCAATCCCACTCTCCATGTCACCAACAAAGATGTGCAGCAGTGCCAGTCCCACTACCAACCCCTGAATGCCACAAGTCACTGCTTTCCACTTGGACATCGAGCCACTGACCAGCAACTCTTCAAGTGTGACCATTCAGCCAATTCCTTATCCACTGAGTGGTCCATCCATCAAATCCATTCTGTTTTCCCTTCTTAAAAATGGGGGTTATGCTTCCCCTTTTCCAGGCAGTGGGAACTTCACCAGACTGTCACAACCTCTCAAATATGATGGATAGTGGCTTAGTCATTTGCCAGGCTTCTCAGGACTCACTGATGCACCTCATGAGGTCACATGAACTTCTGCACCTTCATGTTTCTCTGATGGTCTAAAACCTGATTTTCTCCTACAGTGGGTGGTTCTTCATTCTTTCAGTCCCTGCCTTTACCTTTTGTGACTTGGGTGGTGTGGTGGGAGCACAAAAAATGTAGCTGAGTACCTCAGCTTCTCCATGTCCCACATAACCACGTTCTTTTGCAATCACACATAAAAAACTGTCCAGGCAAATTGAAACAAAGAGCATATTCATAAAGATTGCATTATGCTCCTAATTTGTAATTCAGAAGGATTCTGGCTTAATTCCCTGTTTATTCTGATTCCAGTCCCCTGTCTATAAAACAGGATTAATAGCATATCTTATCTCACAGCATTTTTCTGGGGACACAGACATTTATGAGCCTGGTGTGATAATAAAATCACATAGACGAGAAGCTTAGAAATATCCAAGATAGATCATTCCTACTAGAACTGTCTGGACAATAACCCAACAGGCTCAGCACCAGCCTGATATGAAGACAAGGACTACCTTGCTCCTTTGAGCCCTGGGTCAGTGTTTGTTACAGCAGAGAGGAGAGCAAACAAGCCAAACCAGATAGAGACAGTCAGGAGAAAGGGGAGTTCCTGGACAGGAGAGTGACCTGGGACACCAGAAGACATTGGGGAGCGGAAGGGAAGAAATGGACTGAGTAACAGGTAAAGGCATGATGAAAGACAGGATCAGAGCAGGAGAGAAGGGAAACAGCAGAGGCAAATGATGGTGAAAATAGAGAGGGGAAGGTGTAAGCAGCTAAAAAGGAAACTTTCTTGCAAGGCACACATCCCTCGCCTACGAATCGTAACTATTATTAACGATCATTAATTCATGCTCACATGAACCTATCAGTAGTTTCTGGAGCTGTTCAGTAAACCCAGCCTGGAGTCAGTTCAGGTCTTAATGGAGATTTTCTCAGAATTTTTAGTTCCTATGTTCCTTGTGTCTTGTAACAACACCGGCAGTGTCAACTCCAAGCAGCCTGAGTACTTCACATTCCTCACTCCATGCAAGCACACAGAAGGGTAGTTAAATTATCTCACATAACACACACACAGTCTCCTTGCACTGTAGCTGCACAGAGTAAAATGCCATTCCTTCTAAACCAGACATCGCTCCCTCCACCAGGATTAGCTGTGAAGAGCATGAGGGAAACTGATTAATCAGTTGATTTTCACTCATCACTCTTGTGGTAACCATATGTCCTGAACACTCAGCCCTGCATAGTTCATCGGTTACATACCTGTTAGCCTCTCTCTAAACTGTTGCATAAATAAGGAGATAAGAAAACAGCAATGAGCATTACAATATCCTTTGGATTTCACTGCTCTTTGTGAAAAAATAAATGGACGGCACATAAAGGTTGAGCTGGAGATGAGGGCTCCTTCTCTCTCTCCCTAACTCACTTGGACAGTATAAAAGCTTTCAGATGTTTCTTCCCTGAACATGAAAAGGATAAAGCAGCTGTTAACACAGGCTGTTATTTGGGAGGCTTTTAATAGAAATCAGGCAGAAATGTATAGCTCTCTCTGTCTCTCACATATCAGTGTCAGGGCACAGTCTAATAATTGAGCGATAAATCAAGTGAGCCAAATGTCTAAACATCCCACTGTCTCACTAAAGCAATAGCACCAGTTTTCCTCCTCCTGCTTAATAGTGCTTAATCCCCACCCAACTGACATGAAAGGCACCATCCTCTGAGGAGGGAAATGATTCCCCAAGGAATTCACCCAGGTATGCACTAAGACCAAATACAATGTGTGTGACTTTGAGAAACCTGTTTCTTGTTTATTTTGACAGCTTGACAAATTTATTTGCTAAAACAATAATACAGCTCTGGCATTGTTGTATAGCCCTTCTAAGTACAGGCTTTTGTAGACCTCTTGTTGTAGAGGACCTCTAAATGGTACAGGATTTTGCAGTAATTTCCAGTATCTTACCACAATTTCCAATCCAATCTCCTAAAAAATGAAATGGTAAGACACAAATCGAAAGCCCATTTCACTGAGCAGACCTTCAGATTAAATTTCTAAACAGAGCAGCTGCAAAAGCCCTTGGGAAAATCTTTGTTTACTCCCAATAGTTTTATTTGTTTGTGAATGCTGTATGTTTCACTAACTACTGAACACATCAGTACTTCAAACACAGGGCAAAATAGTCCTTGCAAATGTTTTTACAGACCAGGTTTCCCCTTGCCCCAACACACAGAGTTTCAAATCCTGTTCAAATAAGAACTTATTATTATATTCTTGCTATTTCCACTAAGGCCTTAAAATTACACTGAACTCTGGCTACAGGGAAAGCAAAACTATGATTCTTCTCCAAATCTCAAAGCACTTGGCTGCAGGACCTCCTGTGCCAATGCACACCCAGAGGCAAGTGGATCTGGCTCCTTATTCACAGCAGTATAAACATGGTGATGGTACCAATTTTGCTGTGGATGTTTCTGGTCCAGCACAACTGAGCCAAATGGCTCCTAACTTCCCGAGTGTTTTCTAAAAGTGAAGTCAGTCAGAGTAAAAACGTCTATGCTTACTAGACCGGGCAATTAACATTATAGAGGAAACCCCTTATGATGTGGGATAGTCAGTGAGAAATGAACTATTGATACACTGTAAACTTGTGTAGCATCAGAATGACACTGAGACACACTGAATTAGGCAGAATACTGAAGATTAGGATTCTTACATCAGAGAAAAAAAGAGTTTAAATGAAGTTCACACATTACTGTGCTGGTGATAAAACCCAGGACAACATGAAGGAAAAGCCTTTCACTTTGTGTGGTTTTTTTCCCACAAAGCCCACTTGATCCTCCTGCTGTGTTTACAGAAAGTGCTCAGCCTGCTCACTCTGTGCTCGAGCTGATGCTGGGATGCCACGGCCACTGAAGCAGCCTGTGACTGACAGGTCACTCTAGTAGCACAAACCTGACCTGCTTCTGAGACTGTCACACAAGCACATTGGTGTCAAACCTGCCTCAGCATACAAGGCACAGCTTATGTTGGCTTGACACTGTGCACAGGAGGTCACCCTGCTTTCTGAGCGACTCTGCAAACCAGGGATCAGTGTTTTGCCACCTCCTCTCCCAGTGTTAGGTGTTAGATACCTTGAAGCTGTTTCTGAGAGCCAAAAGCCTGATGTGCTGTACTGTGAAACAACAATCAGGGATAACCTGGCCAACACCTGCATAAGGATGCCATCGATGTTGCTTGCCTTCTTTGATGCACTACAGCTTTTTGATTTTTACTCTTGATCCAGTACCTGTTCCTGAGTGACAGAAACTGTTTGGGGCTTTTCTGTCAATAGTTTCTTGATCACTTGAAATGACAGAGGACAACTCTCCGTGATGCTGTGTATTGTGTTTGTGTGGACAGGCTTTGGTAGAGGGTAGGCGACAGGGCTGGCTTCTGGGAGAAGCTGCTAGAAGCTTTTCCCCCATGTCCAATGGAGTCTATGCTATCTAGCTCCAAGACAGACCTGCTGCTGGCCAAGTCTGAGCCCACCAGCAATGGTAGTAGCACAAAAAATTATTGCAGAGGGAAAAAGGAATGAGAATGTGTGAGAACAGCTCTGCAGATTCTCAGGTCAGTGAAGGAGGAGTGGGAGGAGGTGCTCCAGTGTCAGAGGAGATTCCCTTGAAGCCCACTGAGGTCCATGGTGGAGCAGATATCCACTTACAGCCTGTGGAGGACCCAACATCACAGGCAGGTGGATGCTCAAAGGAGGACGTGATACTATGGGAAGCCCATGCTGGAGTGGGTTCCTGGCAGGACCTGTGGCCCCCTGGAAAAAGGAGCCCACATGGGAGCCAGATTGCTGGCAGGACTTGTGAACCCATTGGGAGACCCATGCTGGAGCAGTTAATGAAGAACTGCAGCCAGTGAGAAGGACAGATGTTGGAGAAGTTCATGGAGAACTGTCTCCCGTGGGAGGGACTCCACATTGGAGCAGAGCAAGAATATGAGAAGTCCTCCCCCTAAGGAGGAAGAATCAGCAGAGACAATGTGTGATGAATTGACTGCAGTTGCCATTCCCTGTCCCCTTGTGCTACTGGTGGGGACAAAGTACAGAAAAACTGGAAGTGAAGTTAAGCCTGGGAAGAAGGGAAGGGGAAGCTGTTTATAAATTTAGTTGTATTTCTCATTATCCTCCTTTGATTTGGTTGGATAATGAATGTAACTAACTTCCCCAAGCTGAGTCTGTGTCCCGTGACAGTAATTGCTGAGCAATCTCCCTCTGTCTTTATCTCGACCCACGAGACTTTTATAGTATTTTTTTTTGGTGTCCAGCTGAGGAGGGAAGTGATAGAGAAGCTTTAGTGGGCACCTGGAGTCAACTCAGGGTCAATCCACTATATGAAAGGGCTCCCTCCTGTATCAATGTTTGCATGGTTTACTCTGATGCCATATGGCTATAGCCTGGGAAACATTACAGATACAGATACATCCACAGGGAATTTTAAGATCCAGCTTTGCTCAGTCAGGCCCAGGCAGTCCTGGGTGCAGCATGACTACAAGGAACATATCAAACTCCACCAGTTTCTTTGTAATTTGCTGTGGAGGAAAAATGGAGAGGAAAAGCACCATTTAAAACAGAGACAGTCAAGCCCAGCCCAGGGAATGAAGGTTGGGGACATTCACACCACCATGTAATCATATTCTAATGCTGCTAAATGTTGAGACCTCACCTCTGGCTCAGGGAGTCACTGAGCCACAGTCATCTCTGTGCTGGGAAAATATTTTGAATGACCATCAGCATATTTTCCCTGCCTCTGGCACCCCGATGAATACATGTGTGACACCTCAGAGCTGCCTGCAAGCTCTTACATCCACAATATGCACAGCTGTACATTACTGCTGCTCCAGCAGCAGATCTGGCATGGAAGCTTCCCGGGAGCCAAATGGACAAAGGAGCTGACACAGCTCTGAGAATGGTGGCACGAAGAGGACTGAGCAGAGTGTGTGGGAGAAGGGATCTGCCACTGACATGCAGCAACACGGACCCAGAGCCCACAAAAGCTGTGCTGCCAAGTGCAGGGCAGCTTTTCCCTTTACTTATCAAATGGAGAATATGACACCTGTCTTGGGACGCTCCCTCAACTGTTAGTGACTGTCACACACCCCAAGCAGACGTTTCAGGCTGTGCTGTCTGACAAATCTCTCCATGGATAGGAAAACAAATCCTTTCTTTGCCCCCTGCCAAGTGACTTTGTTTTGTTCATTTTAAAGAAAAAAAGAAATTCTTGTTCTTCTGCTGAATAAGATACCTGGTATTCAGCAGCGACTTGCTTGTTCCAAGGAAGCAGAAAAGGCTTGGGATAAGCTTACTACGTTTTAGCACAGCTCAAATACAAAGGATGCCTCTTCAAAAGCTCTGTACAACCTCCCTCAAAGAGTGGGTCCAATGCTTTTGCATATTACTGAGTGTTTTCCAGGGAGGTTGCATCTATTGTGGCTGCTAGAAGGTCCATCAGCTAAGGTATGAAATCAGGATTATTTTTAGAAAAATACAGGCTGGTGGAGGAGGCAGCATGCGATCAGAGATGCAAAAGTCTTTCTTGGCAATGCATCTTGACTCCACAGGGCTTAAAGGATATGGCTGTAACAAGACCTTTTTATGCACAAAACCAGGAAAAAACCTGGCTCAGCCTATGGGCCTATTTTCCATGGTATTTTCCTCTTCTCCTTCTATGGTTCAGTTTGATACTCTGCTCACTGAGCAGCTAATGCACAGCTCCCTTGGTTTCAGACGTAAACACTCAAGAAATACTCATTTTTTAAAAGGAATTTGCATTTTTTAGGCACTGTTCGGTAGAAATCCTCGCAGGTCTGCCTCAAATGGTCTCAAATTAGCTTTCTCACAAGGAGCAATTTCTCATTTGTCCTTTGACAGAAAAATCTTCCTTACCTATTATTAAGGGCTGCACGCTGGGTGGGTCTCTGCTGTGTGATCCCACTCACACAAGAAGGAAAAAAATAGCATAAGCTAATAAATCCATTAGCTAAAATAATG
The DNA here is from genome assembly GCA_034509425.1 of Eopsaltria australis. Classification (NCBI taxonomy): domain Eukaryota; kingdom Metazoa; phylum Chordata; class Aves; order Passeriformes; family Petroicidae; genus Eopsaltria; species Eopsaltria australis. The sequence goes on from JAVTVJ010000001.1 coordinate 6,532,176, forward strand.
CACTGCCAGTAAGAGTGCACAGTCCCCTGGAAAGTCATTCTGAAAGTCCTTCTCACCATCCATCCAGAAGAAGCTAAACCTGTAAGAAGCAGGCTTCTGCTGTACAGGGGGTTGACATTCAGCTTAAAAATAGTGCACAAAACCCCAGTGTCTGCTTTTAATAAAAAGTTGAATGAATTATAACCCATGTGTCCTGTGAGCTAATTTCAGGCACTGAATGGCTGAATTTTCTCACTATCAGAAAAAATTCATTTTTTTCCATTGCACAGACAACTGAGCTTTCAGGAGTATCTCAGGAGGCTAATTTGCACCAAATTTCTGTTACAAACTTGGTTCAGGCAAACATTTTAGACACGGCCCACCCAACAAGCTCCTAAGCCTTCCCAAATCTGAACGTGTATGGGTGGCCATGTTTAAAAAGATTTAGTCACTGCCTGTCCACCATAGCTGGGAGACCATTCAGGTTTCCACTCCTCATTATGCCTTTGGTTAAGGCAAAAAATCCTCTTTTTTTCCGGCACAAATGCTCCTTTCAAAGCTAAACTTGCACATCCCATCTGCACAACACACAACAGGCCCAGCAACTTGCAGCACTCAATCTTTGCAATTTGAGATGCTGTATCATTCCAGTGCTGTATTATTCCAATGTCCAAGAATAACAGACTAGACCTCTGCCTTGAAAAGGGCCTACAGGTTTGAAAATAACTCCCATGGCAAGTTATTTCCACATTATCCAAAATCCTGCTTTCAGTCTTTTCCTGATTGTTTGTTTGTTTCTTTGGCCTACTGATTCAAGTGCTACACACAGGAAGAAATGTGAAAAGAAAATGTAGCCCAAACAGAAACTTGCAGGTTAAGATCCAGCACTAAACCACAAAAACAAACAAGCTGGAAAACAATGAAAATTCAAATATAACTTGCTTGCTGTTTCTCTCAAATATAATTTTCTGCAGTTTTCCTGGCTGTATATATATAAATAAATATATAAACATATTAAATATAAATATATATATATATACACACATATAAAGACAGAGCAGTACATTGATGCATGTGAGCCAAATCCCACAAATCTCAAAGCTCCTCTAAGTGTCAGAGGAAGCTGAATTCAGAGTCCTTTACACTGGAGGTTTTTCAAGTAAATAAGTCAGAAAGTGGACAAACAATACAATTTTTATCCTCTATTATGCAAAATCGAGATTAACTTTTACTTCTGCATGCAGAAGTGAAACTTCAGCTATATAAAATATTCACCTGACTTCAACAAATCCAAAGGCTTGCACTTTCAGAAGGTTCCAGGGGAAACATGTTGGTATAAATTATAGTGTTCTCCTTTCTGACAACACCTGAAAATAGATCTCTGAGGGGGAGTGACAACTGGGGTGTCTCATGAAGATGTTGGCTCTAAACTTTGGTTAGCTACATCTTTCATTCTGGTCTTAACCTACAGAGTACTAGGTTTAACCTAACTACCTTTTCCAATCCCACATCTAAAATTAAAACTGCTGTTACCTAACCATATGTATGGGTTTTGTGCATTGCAGTTTTTAAGGAAAGCCTGTCATGCATCTGCTACCCGGTTTCCAAAATCACAAAATCTTTCCATGAAATGTCGTTTAGGACACAAGCGAGTGCTGTAATAATTTAGTTTAGTAAGGACAGCAAGAAGAAAAGAAACCAGTAACAGCATTTCACTACCACTGGCCCCCACAATCAAAGCCATAGCAAGTGTGGGGTGAGTCGTGTGTCTGGCTTGTCCTGCTTCCTTTGCAGCTGTGCCCTGGAAAACACATTGGACACACAGAGAGAATGTGAAGTTTGGTCCACATACATGAACAGTGGGAATACAAAGTGCTCAGATAGTCCCTCACAACTGGGGAATGCCTGAACTTGTCAGGTCACCTGGTACAGAGCAGCATAAACCTAGGGCCAAGAAGACTGATATTATCAGGTACTGACAATGCTTCTACCCCACTTGCTAAGCTAAGCCAAGCCTCTCTCATTTCTCTGTATCAAACATCTAGATGCAAAATCTCAATCACTATTTTAGATGGCAATTTTTTCCTGCCTGCATGAAGAAAGACAGTACACAGCACGCATTAAATCAAGAGCTTTCCTTGCTTTTGGCCCTTGTGTGTTCTTCCTGTTGTCTGTAGAGCTCTGCTCACTTGTCCTTGCTTTGAGAAACAAAAGTTTACAATGCAACAGCACAAGGAGTCATAAGCTGCCACTTTACCGTTAACTTCTGATTTTGTGATGGTTAATTTTGATTCCCATCATTCCTGTATATGGAAATCCCCTCACTTTTTATCTGGAGTTGTGTCCTCCCTGTCTGTTCCTTTGCTTTGCCCTTTGGCAGGCGAGACACCTTAAAATAATCTGACGGACAGAAACACAATTGCTTTTACAAGCACAACACTTCATTATATATTTGTTTTGAAAACAGTTTCCAGAGCCTAGAGTATGTCAGCAAAAGCCAAAGAAAGAGTGTTGATGTTGTTACAAGGTCAGCTCTTCAGAGACAGTAGGCAGCAGTGTTGGCACTCTGACAAATTATCACCATGGCAAAGATGGCAGCTCTCAGGCAGCGATTCAGCTGCTTTGACAATAGCAAGGCTGCAGCTAAATGTGAAGATAAGTTACTCATACTCCCTCACACACACATACACACAGTCACACGCACTCTACCTTGGGAGTTTCTTAATGTCTTTTTTTTCCCTTTTTTTTTTTTTAAATGAAGTTGCAGGGTTTAAGGAAAAATAGAAGCCATGTGCTTAAGGCTGACAGACCACAGTGGAAGTTTTTTCTCCTCGTACACATATATTCTGTGCATATACACATACACCTACACAGACACCTCCTATTGACAGGATACTATTATAAACAAGCTTTTCCTTAAGCAGTTGAAACAGTGAAATCTGATTCTCAAAAGACTTCCTTCCTCTGTAGATAATTTCCATCTTCCCCTCTCACTAATGTCAGGGCTTTAGCACCTTTGTTTTTGGGGGGGGACAGGCTGCAACAGCGTTCCCAGGCAAGAGACAGGATGCATAGAGGCTACATACATGGGGATGGTTCAGTTCCCAGAGCCACCATCTAACTGCTCAGTCCTGCTCCCCTTCTGCTCTCCAGGGAGCACTTTTTGGCTTCTCCCCTGTGCTCAGCTGCCAACATTTTTATGACAGTAATAGCTGCCACGTAATTCTCTAAGTATTTTATACATACCTTGTCCTCTTGCTTGTACGCAAGGAATATTTGCATCTCTAGTGCAACACTGCCATACCCCTGTACTCCACATGGCACCAGAAAACCTACTGATGGAGGGAGATGTTTAGAGGCTATGCATAAATTGCAAGTCCTCTTCAAACTACAATTATGGGTAGGCTTTTGGAAGCTCTGTAAAAATGTACAGATTTCACTTGGGCGTTTTTATTGGGATATTTTGTTTTAAAGTCACTGTTTTTATTTAATTTTGTGGGTCTGGGAGGACAATTTAAAATTTGCAGGAATGAAAAAGCAGCTCGAGTAAAGCCTGCAGACTTGTTAGGAGACATTGCCAGCACTATCTACTCTGAAAAGCCTTTTTCCAGGCTGGAAAAAACTATAAAACTCACTTTGCTATACAAGGTGCTTTGTTCTTAGTTTCGATATTAAAAAAAAAAAGCTTTTGTATCTATGTGTGCCCTGCAGCCTTGTCCTCGCTCCATGTTAGGGCAGGAATGGGGTGTGCATCAGCTGCCTCCTCTGCCTCTGCCTTGGCCTGCACCCAGCAGCTTGTGGCTGTTCCAGAGGAAAGGAAACCCAGCACAGGGAGATCCCACGCACCTTCACCAAGCCCCAGCTGGGAGTGTGTGGAGAGGATTCATGCCTTGATTTACCATCCAAGATGTGCTCCAACAGGGAAAATATTTCAGCATTTCTGTGTGAGCAAGTTTTTCCCCAGGAAAGGTGCAGGGATGGCTGTTGGAAATGTGTGGAAGTGCATGTCCATGTGCAAGGGCCAGGGTGAGGACCAGGACAGCGCTGCAACTACCAGGGTGATGGGCAAGTCCACACCAGTCAAGCATACATGGCACAGTGGAGGCTCTGCTGCTTCCTTGCTCAGAGGAGTTTACTCAAGGAAGAATTCTGTCTTTGAAGCATGGCATGACCCAACTAATCAGCCCCCGGGCAGTGTGAATCCCCACTGCTCTCTCCCCACTGGCAGCCCTTAGACTGCAGTGCGTACGCAGTGTGAAGCAGGAGAATGCAAACATCTGGCTGCTTATAAAACAGCAGCATTAATAGGGTTTTCCTAGCAGTTGCTAATTCCAGGAAGTCTTCTCATTTTCCTATGAAGAGCCATTAAGAGGAGAACATAAAAAATACTCAAAAGTGTTTAGAAACATAAGGATCTCTTTCTGGAAGTACTGGGGTCCTGGAATGGTTCAGAACTCTCAGGAACAAATCACTGTCTAATGATAAGAATCTCTGTGATCTTATGCATCTGAAAGCTGAAATTTTGCACAAAGTCCTCCTGCACCAACAGCTTTAGTATGTGCATGACTCCATCCTTCATAATTGGAGGTCATGCAGCCATGCACTCATTGCCCTATTGCTTCTTTATCCTTTAGTGGTTTTGGTGCTTGTGAACAGAACAGGCTGCAGACAAGCACATCACAGCTGAACGCTGTGCCAGTCTGCTTACCTTCTCCCCTTCCTCCTCAGGATGCCTCTTCAGCAAGACCTGGATTTCTCTGGATCAGGCATTGTGGGTTGCAGGAAGGTCTCACTTTGCTCAGGCTGAAGCAGCACGGGAAAACAGGCAAAAAGCCAAGTCCGCTGCAAAACTTGGCTGTTTTTCCAAAGGAGAGATTATCACTTTTTTTTCCCTTTCAAGAAGATACTTGTCAAGGGAGTATTAGTGGAAAATGGAAAGCCAGAGCTGCGATCCTGTGCCTCTGATCAGGTATGATTACAGACAGAAAAGATAAATGTACTTTCAGTGAGTGCAAGGGCCACTGTCAAAGCCACAGGAAAGGTGGAAGCACTCTCCCATTAGGGGAATACATAAAAGGCAGGGGAGAAAAGTAAGCCAGGCAGTGTTTTCAAAATGAGAACGTACATATGGATGCAGGAGTCTAATTTTAATCACCCACGTATGAAATGTTTGGCCGAGCTCCCAATCTTTTCTGAGCGGGAGCAGTTGTGTAGGATTCCCTTTCCTGGCAGGTGTGCAGGTTGTTCCCTCTCCTCTGCAGTGGGGTCCAAATGAACACTCTTGACTCTTCTCAAGGGGAAAGGAGATGCAGTGAGGAGAAGCTGCCTGTGCAGCAGAGCACTGGCTCCTCTCTGGCAGTGAGAGCAGACATCCATCAAGACTGGTGGCCTGCTGGCAGGTGGATTCCCCTCCCACTGCCACGGCTGCTCCGCAAACAGGTGGCCAGGTCTGGAGGAAGCCTGGTTTCCCATCACCCACATGCACGCTGCTCAGTGCAGGGATGCCAGTAATACTCCTTTGTGAGGGTGGGAAGCAATCACTAACTCCTTGAGCTGGGGGAGAGTCTCTGAAAGGAGGGACTTCTTCCTTACTAGGGGTGCCATATGCTGCTTTTTACTTCAGAAAACTGTAAATGCACAAAAAAAAAGGACTCTCTCTCTTTTTTTTTTAAGCCCAATACCTATTTATCCCAGCCATGCTGTTCAAGCTGTTTACAAGCAACAACATTAGGCCTCTGTCACTATTCTTATACGTCTTGAGCCTTAAACTAAAAAACATCCATGCCTTAATGAGGGGAAAAGATACTGCAAATAACTACAAATTACATTGCCCAGATGCAGAGCTTCTCCTTTTGTTACCGTTAGGCATCAGTCTGAAGATCAGCAGAAACGTGTTTGCTAAAAATTGATAATCACTGACTTCCTGTTTTATTTTTAATACATGCTTTGCAGATTGTCTTACCCATTCGAGGAAATGATAGCTCTCATTTCATTGCTGCTGACACTGTTCTGCTGCCTCACAGGAAAGAAAAGCATGGAAAATAAGAGCAGTCTCACAAGGAGGTTAAGATGCATGTTTGTTGACCCAAGAGCGCTGGACAAGAGGGGCAAGTATTGACCAGCAACATCTTGCAAGCCCATTCATTACCCAGCTGCTGGAAAACCAAGTATCATAAATATTTCATTGATTTTCAGGAACGTAAAGCATGAGCTGTGGTACTGATGTTCAGAGACCTGGGAGGAGAGGAGAGGGAAATGCAAGAGAGGTTTTTTTCAGCACTAGCTGTGAGTAGCTCATCCCATCTCTGCTTAGAGATTTAAGGCCCAGCCACAGCAATATAACTAAAATCTCAAATAAAAATATTCCTTTAGAAAAATTAGAACTCCCATAATCTAATGGGAGCCAAAATCAAAGCAAATGACAACAAAAGCAGCTCCGCAATAAAAATCTGAAAATGCTTATGAGGTCCTGAAAGCAAAACACACCCAACTATATACTGTGAATCACAAATCACTGCCAGCAGCAGAAAGTATCTCAACACTCTACTGATTTTGGAGTTTGGGCTCAGTTCTACTTAAAATTTTATGGGGAAAGAACAATTTCAGTAATTCCCCTTTGTAAAAATAAATTTTCACAGGCAGGCAAGCCTTGGGTTAACCAGCTCCAGGACTTCAGATCCTGCCTCAGTGAGAACATTTTCAGAGATGAGATATAAAGAAACATTAAATAACTCTTCCCTTGCAAGCTAAAAATAAAACACGTGAATTTCTGCTTCCTTTCAAGATGCTAAAACAACCCTTCAAACAGTTACTTGAAACAGTGTGTCACCGGTTTGTGCTACAACTCATCCTTCGCTTCAATTTATTTTCTGCCAGTCCTCGGCAATTTGTATAGAAAGTTCAAAAAATGACTGGTGTGGTTATTGGCAACCTATGGAAAATACCGCCCCTCTCAACTCAACAAATAACTCTTGCTGTGCTTGTTATATTAGTGGACACAGGAAGTACATCCAGTTCCCCATCTTGGGCACACACTTTGCCAGTGCCCCAGCACCTAACACAGGCAACGCTCCTCTCCCTCCACACCACGCCCACCCTGCTCTCCACACACAGCCAGCACAGGAGCTGGTAGGTGATCCAACACATCCCTCATCCAAAAAGGCAGGGGGCATTTTAGTGCCCGGAGCTGGACACTGCCCTGTGCACCAGCCCCTTGGCCTACACCAGGTATGTCTCTCCCCACCAGTAAAATCCTGTTTGTATGCAAAATGGTGGCAGGAAGCCTTTTGCAGCACGCCAGTGCAGCTGAGCATGGATTCTTTGTGCTGGAATACTGCAGGGGAGTCTCCTGATTGCCTGCATCGATTCGAGGAGCATCTGCCTGCCTGCCTGCAGAGCCCAGGGCACTGAGGAGAGCTGGAGCCAGCTGCCGAGCGAGCAGGATCCAGCCACAACCAAAACCTTCTGAAATCCCAGCTAGGAGATCTCCATGCACGGTGGGAGGGAGGAGGGGGCAAGGCAAGGTAAGAGCTGTAGTACACCAACCCCAGAGCAGGACAGAGGAACAGCCAGGCCACCAGGCAGCCCTGCCAGTCCCACAAGGTCAGATCCAGCTCCCAGAGAGCTGACCTACCGAGCAGCAGATTTATGAGGAGGCAGAGGTGCGTGTGTGTGCTCCAGGCAGATAAACCCTGGTACCCTTCTGATTCATAGGCAGGGCAGTAAGAAGCTTTCCAAGGCTGAACATCGGTCAGAAATGATTTTCCTTAATCACCTATTTATTCTGTCCTTTAAAAGTATGCTGTCCAGAGAAAAGGCTGAATTACAAAAACACCTTATCTGTGTTTTTCAAAGATGTCATGTTACTTAAGGACTGGCAAATTTTGCTTTGCACACTGAATATTCAACTGCCCTGGTCCATTTAACCTGCAAGACCATTCAAGCATATACAAGGCTGTGCTAGAGCCCCAAATCCTAGCCTATGAAAAAAACCCTTAAAGTTGATGTTAAAAATGAGAAAATAATTTCTTTTTATTTCCCATTGGTTAGTGACTGAGGGTACCAAATAATTATCTTCTAATTCAAGGAAACTGAGGACAAAACATGACATTTAGGGAGGGCATTTGAGCACTTCTTTACTAGCAGAGTTAATTACCTGACCAGAGTAAAGCACATACCCATGTGTTTACAAGACCATCAGTGAGAATAACAGAAAAATACCTACAATACCATGGATACCCCTAGTGCTACAGAAGAATTCAGTAATGGTTGGATAAAATCAAGAACTACTTTGCCATTTTTAAGGACTACACAGACAAATACATTTTAATGCTTTTTTTTAGTACCTTTTTTCCTGCTAGTTTTCAGGATTGTCTTACAGTCTCCACAGTAAATTAGGTCCCTCTCCAAAGTATTTATTTGCTGGCAATGTTGTATGTTCAGTGGTGTCTAGTCTGGAGCTAGAGGTACACCAGGAAAGAATGAAATGATTGGAGAAGTAGTCTAAGATTTAGTTTGATCTATCAAAGATCCATTAAGTTTCAAAAAAGCCTGAAAATCAAATGCAGTACCAAATAATTTAATCTTCAAGAGTTGATTAACTCTTTTTTAAAGAAAATGGAGTTTCATAAAAACCCCTCCTACATTACCCATCTTCTAAATAGTAACTTGGCTAAATCTGGTGGGTATAGCAGCAGAAACAGCACAATTTTGATCTCAATCATAACAATATACATAGATTTTTCCAGTCTGAACTCTCACTCTCTGAGTAGCAGCAGTGGTTGGGTGTATTTCCCCCCTTGCATTTGGCCTTAATAGCAATTAAGTAGATTGGGTAATGACTCCAAAGCCATTACAAATGAAATGCTGAGGACACCAACAGGGCTTGGTGGTCATTAATTCCACCACAAGGAAAGCAACTACAACACTTAAAACACATGATTAACAGTGGTCAGAGATGGAAGAGTTTCTTACTGTTTGTGAAGGTCCAGCAATTTCCTGAAGGTAATTCAGACCTCCAACAAAAAAAAAAAAAAAAAAAAAAAGCTTATGTAATTCTTTGATGACTCTCAGGTGCAATACACTGGAGCACAAGTGGGGAGACCTGGTGAATTGATTACCAGCTGTAGCTGACAGAGACAAAACTTAGCAAGAGAATTCCTGCCATTCAAGGGTGTTGGGAAAAATGGAGAAATGCATCTCTTCCTTCTATTTAACACAAACAAACAAGGGCCAGAAATAACATTCCAGAGGGAATGCCTTTTTCCTTCTTTTTGAACAGTATTTTTATAGAAATTGGAACACACTGGTTTACATCCTAGGACCCACAGGACTTTTCCTAAAAATAAAAATTTTTAAACCACTGAGGTGGGCTGTTGTGCAATGTCCAGATCCCCCACTACCAGTTGACTCATATGGCCACACACCATGGTCAGAGAATGCAGATCCAACGTTTCCTTGGGAGACAATGCCATCAGAGAAAGATCTAGAGCTTTAATCTTTCTTGACAACTATAACTAATTGAAAAATTAAGTAGGTGGTTAACAGCCACACTCAGGTGACCGCTCTCACAGGAACAGGAGCAATCTTGTGGAGGCAGCAACTGAACTGTGTCCCAGACCCGCAGAGGCTGGGGTTGGGAGGGACCTCTGAAGGTCATCTGCTCCCACCCCCTGCTTGAACAGGGCCACTCGGAGCTGCCTGCCCAGGACTACTGATGTCCTACCCAGGAACTGCTCAGTTCTTTCTAGTATGATAGTACTACATTTACAACATCATTCTCAGGGTAAATTTTAGAAGCAGGGAATTTGTAAATGCTGGAACAATAGTGATATTAAAGACAAAGAACTAAAACGATCTTCGAAGTTTAGTTTTTAAGCAAAACAGATGCTTCACAGTGTCACAGTTCAGCTATATGTCCCTGCACAGATAAGACAAAAAGCTGAAACACTAATTTTCTGATTTGAAAAAAATCATGTTGTTGAAGTTAAATAACAGCTGAACCACAGAGAACCCAGGAAACAGGGCAGTCTATTTAGAGCATTAACGACATTTTGTTTACTGCTTAGGATGAATTCATCATGCAAACAGTCCAAAGTGAGATCCTGGCAGACTCTGAACGTGCTCAGAGAGGCTGAGGCCAGAGACATTCTACATCCATATTAGGCTGTGGATCAAGTCCTGAGCTGCATACACCAGTTCTGCTCTGCCCAAGACTTTAAAAACCCAATGATGGCAAACTACATGCAGAATCACCACTATTCAAAAACTCACTTGATCACACTATGGGAGTGTTAACTATAGAAGCATGAAACTATAAACACTGAACTGGAAACCAAAGCTCCCACACTACAAGACTGAAGGAGGATGAGCAGAAGGATTCTTGTGCCCAAGGAAAATGAAAATATTTGCAAATTAAGCTAGAAACTTTACCCCAAAGCACGAATCTCATATATATGTCAAATCAAATTTCTGATTTATGCCAAGGAAACTACAGAAGTAGCCTGCTTACTCAGCACAGAGTTTATTTCTAAGAAAAGAAATAAATCTACCTCCCTAAAAATGTCACTGTGTTTATTGTTATTATTAAACTGCAAAGTGCTCAGCAGTTTTAGCTGGCCTACACAGCAGTGAATTTTTTTTCCTTGGGCCCTTGGATGTTGTGGGTAACACAGAACTATACAATGGTTTGTGTTGGAAAGGGCCTTAAAGATCATGCAGTTCAAACCCCCCAGGCCATGGGCAGGAATACCTTCCCCTAGACCAGGTTGCTCACAGCCCCCTCCAACCTGGAGATGAACACTGCCAGGAATGGGGCATCCACAACTTCTCTGGGAAACCTTGTTCCAGTGCCTCACCACCCTTACAGTAAAGATTTTCTTCCTAATATCTAACCTAAACCTATACTCTCTTCCAGTTTAAAGCCATCCCCCCTTGTCCTATGCCTACATGCCCTTGTAAGAAGTCTCACTCTGTTCAACTCTCTTCCAAGTCCCCTTTAAGTACCAGAAGGCTGCTCCAAGGTCTCCCTGGAGTCTTCTCCAGGCTGAACAACACCAGCTCTCTCAGTCTCAGTCTGTCTTCATATGAGAGGTGCTCAATCACTGTGATCATCAGTGAAACAAATGGAAACAGGACAGGCAGTTCTACTACATTTAAGCTTTCCCACAATGCCCATTATTATGGTATTCGAAAACAACAATTTGGGCAACCAGCAAACAGATCTTCACATTACAGTTAGAAATGAATACAAACTTTGGGCACTTAATTTTAACAGTCTGTGTGGAATGAGCTGTCTGCTTAGTATCATGCATATGAACAAATATTTCCTTCACAGCCATGACTCAGGAAAACTCCTCTGAGAAGGAATGAAAGCTGTGCAGTGCTGGTCCTTCAGTTCACCTCCTGGCTGTGGTTTCTCTCACATCTACACACAAGCACATCCTGACGCAATTTGGATCTATTGGAACGGATGCTGACAGGCCCTGGAAACTCAGTCACCTTGCAAAACCAAATTTTTCCCATTTGAATTGTTCAGATATTTGCACACATGCATTGGTAATATCTGGCAACTTGGGGACAACAGAGCTACGTGTTGTAACTTAAACCACAGTAATGTCACCACGTTATATGCACTGAGGTACCAATAAAAGGCACCAATAAAATACTTCTTTGTAAACAGAGAAAACAGAATGCCAGATATAGAGGAATTTGGAAAAAAAAAGAATTCCAGAAATTAGGGCTTCAGTGATTTACTGCAGCACACTGAGTACAGTGCTGGGCTCAGGAGACAAACTTTTTTGTATCCAATGTCAAGATTTCCCCACAAATATTTTCATGGCTTTTGAAAGCAAATGTATAATGTGTCTTGAAAAACCCTGCTGACAGCAAGGTCCTGCCCAGCAGAAGAAAAGCAGTCAAGCTGGGCTCTGGCTTTTCCCAGGGCAGATTTGTTCCAACTTAACCCAGGAGCTGTTAGGGGGGCAGGTTGCCCAGAGTTATTCAATAACCTATTACAGCATTCAACAGGGTTCATAACCACGTTTTGCAACACAATGGGGAGTGACAGCAACCAAACCACGGCTTCTTCCTAATTTGGTCCCATCTCCCTGATAAGAATATGTCTATATTAGTAAATGTCATTGGGCAAGGACGTGCTCCTGAGAGCTGGAGCTGTTGCCTGCACTGCTACAGCATCACAGCATCCCTGGCATGGTTTTGGTCCTAAACAGCCCTCCTTCCTCCAGAGGGCTCCTGGGCAGAGCTTGGGAGTTTGCAGAGTTCAGAGACATTTCCAGCAGGCTGTTTGCTTGTGGCCACCCAGTCTAGGGATAGAGTTCAGTGGTATGGACTCGTGCTGTGCTATCCCAGTTTGTCCTGGTGCCAGAGGCATCTCTCTGGTGTGTTTAATAGAATTAGAGTGTCTCAGTCAGTCAGTTATTTAGTGTGTTGAGGTCTCCACCTCTTCAGCTAGATACATGAATCTGGATGCCAGAGCTCCTTCCAAAATGATGTAAAAACACTGCTTAAAAAAAACTTGTTTCCAAATCAGCTTTTTCCCTCTAAAGTATCAATAATAATGGTAATCAGGCCAGCTGATTTAGCTGAAAGATTTGCAGCTTTCCTTGCACTCTTAAATACATGCCCTCTGTAGCCATAAGTGAGAATCCTGACAGGTTGCTCAGACCTAAAGCTACTTTTGCAGAGATTATATCCTTTATACTCATTGTTTTTTTTAATGAGCTGAACACTAAGGTGCTCTCAGAAGCCAGAATCTGACCCAATTAGGGCAAACTCTGGCCTTCTTCTCTAGCACTGACCATATGCTTGGAGCAAGAAACAGAGACAGAAATCACCCCTTTCCAAGAAACTGCCATGCTGTGGGATATATACAAACAAAACTCTTTGGCAAGCCAAGGCAATGCATAAACATAACTCATAAAGGCTGCTTTGCCTCATAAAAGGTAAACTTCTTTTTTAATAGCTTCTCTAAGAACCAGTATTTTACATCTGAGTATCCTTAATTCCAAACAGAGGTTATCAAATGAAAAGAGGTAGTAATAAGGTAGGACACATCCTGGGAGAGTATGAAAACAAAGATGCTCTAAAAAAAACTAGCTTCTTCTCCTGAGCACAGAAGGACTGAAAGTACCACTAAGCCAGAAAGAAAAACCTCAAACAACATAGTATTTTTCAAAGTAGTTTCAGTATATGCTGTGCTATCTATTAACTGATGACATATGCCATGGCACTTTTTGTGAATGAGCTGTATCTCATTTCTTCATACAGTGCCTATATTGTTTTTTTCTGTTCTGCTGCATAAGGTGCAAATACCCGGGATGAGGAGCACATCTCATGGTATCACATATCCTGAGAACTACATACTTGATCTGAGAGCGGGAGTTTTAGTTCCTTTATCATGCAGCCAGAGGCAAAGTATCATTTCCAAAATTATGTTTAGTGTCAGTAGAGTGAGTCTGCTTGAGCTGACATCCCAACTGCACTTCCCAGCTGATCATCTGAATGGTTTTGTTGTTTAAAGGCCACTTGATAAATATGATTGGAGAGTAACTGTCACAGAGTTTTACTTCCAATTGCACAGCCAAGATTTTAAATCTTTTTGGAACTAGGACTATTTTTTCTTTCTTTTAAGCCTTCTTCTCCGAATCCATTTGTAGACAGAAACCTGAATTCTGTTTGCAAACAAAATCATAGAATCATAGAATGGTTTGGGTTGGAAGGGATAATAAAGACCATCTAGACCCAAGCGCCCTGCCAAAGGCAGGGACGCCTTCTGCTAGACCAGGTTGCTCAGAGCCCTATCCAACCTGGCCTTAAACATTTCCAGGGATGGGATCTACAGCCCCTCTGCACAACCTGTTCCAGTTCCCCTCTTTCAATTTGTACCCATTGCTCCTTGTCCTGTCACTACATTTTCTGATGCTGAAGAGTCCCTCTCTAACTTCCCTGTAGGCCCCCTTCAGGTACTGGAAGGTCTCTCTCAGGTGCTGTGAGGTCTTCACGCGACCTTCTCTTCTCCAGGCAGACCAGTCCCAAAATTCTCAGCCTATCTTCATCTGGGAGGTGCTGCAGTCCCCCTCACCAACTTTGTAGCCCTCCTCTGGACTCATCCCAACAAAATGCTGTGGTGAGGCTCTGGTCAGAAGACCTGGGAAGTGGCAGGACACTAGCAGAAACATCCTGCTTGTGCTCTACTCTCCCATTCCCCTCTTTGGCCTCCAGGAAACACCCAGCTGCTACTTCTCATCACACACACAAAGATCTGTATCTCTGCTGCTCCTCTTGTAAAGAAGTCGCCTATACACTGCATTATATTTCAGACATCAAAGTGAACACCGCGAGTCTCAGCTTATGCCAACAGCTACGTCAGTTTTAGGGTAAGTGCTGGCAACCTCAGCACCATACAAGCAGAGAAGATGACTCTGGCACCCAGCCTGGCCTGCACAGCAGTTATTTCTGTACACATGAAACCACTTGCAGCAGCAATATAAACTCACAGTTGCTCGTATCTGCACACCAGCTCGTGCTATTCAGCACCCTTCCTTTTGGTAATACGAAGTTAAGAATTTTCCTGCATTATTACATGGGAAATACGTTTATCCATGGAATTTACCAGTTACTCTCCTGTCTTAATTGAAATATTTTTGTCTAAGCAGCTGGTAATCCATTTATTCAGGTAGGATTTATGTTGAAATAATGACTGAATTCAGCATAGCTTTCTGAACCCCTTAATACATTGCTACACCAAGGCCTGTGGGTCACGACACAAATTAGAGTATGTGAAACTGACTGTTTCCCTGAAGACATCAGGAAGGCAATCTTTGTCTGGAATAAAGTGCTGGGATGTAGGATGTCTTCTTTTAACTTGTTTCCAAACATGTATTCCTCCACAGTGGGAAAATCTGCCTCACATAAATAAAAGGCTCTCCAATGAACCACTCAACTATGGTATTTTTAGCTGTCCAGTCAATGAATTATTCTATAACTTCGGAAATAGTTTGCAGAGTAGAGTCACTGAGATATACTCATACCCTCTCCATGCTCTTTATGCCTTGGCTGGACATCTCTCATCAAGGAGTCAAAAAACACGGGGTCCAGTGAATGGAAATGCATTACAAGCAAACACAGAAAATCTTATGAAGGAGATCAGAAAAAAATCCCAAAGCCTTGTTATTACAGATAACTGGGGGGAGGACCTGTTGACTTACGCATCTCTTTACGGTGCTACAACTCCCATTTGCCAGAATTTTGTTTGTGTTTTCATCAGCTACAAGGTGAGTTTGTAAAAAACACGATTTCCTGCAAACTTTGGATATTATTTATCCTTAAACCACTACTACCAGAGAGGAAACTGGAGCAGAAGCAGTGAATGCAAGAAGGACTATATAAAGATGATCTTTTGAGGGGAAAGTGATCTCACAGCATTATAAATTGCAAAGTTATTTTCCATCATAAAGAACTTATTTAGGCAGACATAAGAGGATTGGGGTATCAATAGAGAAATGTATCCAGAAGTATTATGCAGCTTGGTAAAAAAAATTAACTCTTTCCTAACCCCACCATGCAACATTCACACTGACCTCAAGCAAATCTGTTCATGTGAATAAAATACAGTAAGTATGGGGCATTTACTAAGAAGGAAATAACATTCATCTGACCACACTGAACAAAACAGACATTGAATCAAAAGGCTTTTTCTGAAGAAAAGGGAGATTGCTAAAAGAGAACAGCAACAACAAAAAATGCAGAGCTGAACAGAGGTGTAATCCTAACATCAAACACACTGATGATAGCAGGATTATTTTCTACTCAGTACTGGCCAATGTGCCATAACAAAGGTTTTGAAATGTTCACGTATTTATTTTCCTCCTGTTAGTCTTTTTCCCCCTGACATCTGCTCAGTTAAGGGCTGGGAATATGGTAAAACCCAGAAGTTTTGAAAAGCAGTGCTTCATAAGCCAAAATGGAAATGAACTTAGAATGTAAGCCACTTTCTTTCCCCTGACACAGTGCTGTCCAAGAACAAGTGGAGTCCCTCTCTTACTCCCTGCCTATCCTATCAGAATGTTGCCAGAAGTGTAGTTGCTATGTATATCTCATGTGAGAAAGATGGGAAAGCCCAGTGTCTTTCAGGATCCTCGATCAAGGTTGTAATGAATGCTAAGCAGTGTAATTACTACAAAGAAACTGGAGGTTCTGTCACCTTTACTCCACAAAACAAAGACAATGCCACACTATATGCAGAATTATTCCTGAGGAATTCAGTAACAAGAATGCTATGTGTTTGCTCGCTTTAGCAGCCTCAGTGTTTAAGAGACTGAAGATGTCAAAGGTCAGGCTCCCTGTGAAGTTGCAGCTTTGCCCTCGGTGTGTGCAAGACTTACAGGTGCAGTATTTGACTTCTCAATACACACTTATACCCAAAGCCACATGAATATAAATACAGCAGAAACCTTGAAAACTGCTCAAGAACCAAGGAATAACTTGGGTGCCGTGAGCACACTTGGAGGCTCTCCAGCACCTGGTTCCATCAAGGATCTTCATCTGCAGCTGGTTCTTAACATGGATAAGCTGCTCAGGATTTATTTTCCTGAGAGCTACTGTATAGGCCAAGTGTGGGCAGATTTCCACAGGGACAAATAAGAGAAGTACTACTCATGCAAAGGTCATGTGCTCTGTTGAAGTTTACATCCTTATTCTGATGTACAAGAACACTAAAGCACACCAAAGAAATAACCCAAGGTTTTCTTTAAATGCAAAGAAACCCAACTTATTTTTATGCCTGCCTTTTTCTCAGTCTTACTGAATCACTTTTGCTGAAATATTCCAAAAATACTCAGGCTGAGGAAAACAGCTGGCTAGAAAAATTTCAGTTCAAACATTAAAAGATTTACAAATACTCTGAAAAACTATAAGGTACTATAATGGGAACTGCTGGGCAACTCTCCTAATTGGTGGTGCTACCAATCTACTACAAAGTCAGGAATTTACATTTTTTATTTATCACGGACTACACTATCAACTACCCTCCACTGAGCTGAAAACAGGCAGTAAAACAAAACCAGGAGGTAAGCAGAGAGCAGGCAGAGCTGCCAGCTGAACCTGGACAAGCCCAGTAAAACTGTTCTGTGGCCAGTCTGGCCAGTGAGAGACACTGAAGGACAGTTTCTTGTGTCTGCCACAGCATTACAGAGCTATACCAGGCACATGCACACGCACATCACCCTGACAGAGAAGGCTTTTACAACATGAATAGTCTGTACCTCTCCCAAGGTCATGTGCCTGAAACCCCCAGCCAGTCAGACTGACGCTTGAATACAAGTGGAGCCGTACAGGCTGTCGAGATAAAATTATCACAGTCATATTTCAGCAGATTGAAAAGAAACCTGAGATGCATGTTCAGATTAGCTGCAAGAAACAGGATCCCTGGACAAGCAACAGGCAATCCTATCAGCATGCTGTAAGGAAAACTGGCGCAGGTTTCACACAAACCAGCCTTTGGAGAAAGAGGAACAAAATAGTTCCTTCTTCTCAGGCTATAAATGAGCATTTCCAGACCCTTGTGATGAGAGCGTAGTCAGGACTGTATCTCAGATCTATCTGTGCAACTACAAAGAGCACTTGGCACTGAAGTCTCCAAATTCACTGGATGGATCTAAAATGTTTCTGCAGTGACACACGTAGGACACCAAAGATCCCACCTAGGAGATAATCTCTGAATGTACTGTTTACAGTTCCCAGAACAACTCCAATGAAGTAAAAACTGGTGATGATTTAAGAGCTTGACTTATTTTCTGCTAACTCCAAAATAAAAACCAACAAACAAGCACCTTGCAATATGTTCTTAAGACACTTCACTGCAATTGTGTGTGTGAGCTATGACAAAAAGACAAGGTTTTAGAACTTTTAATTTTCCATTGTGTAATAAATAGTGGGTATTACCAAAATTTCAGTATCTTCAGGCTGGGAAAGTCTAGATTTAGGATTGTGATAACCTATTTAATTTCCTGAGGTCATAAAGTTAAGCTGTAAAGTTCTTGCATCAGGTCAAGAGAACTCCTGACACACCAGAAACTCTACTTCACAATGAATTACAGTCAGATAAAGCTGTCATTTGAAAGATTATAATATCAATGTTCTACTCAATAACCATACTTGTACAGGATGTTGCTTTTACATCTGTAAGTAGGTTTTTGCACCTCTTGCCTTCAGTAATGTGCGATCCTATCTTTGGAGTGCCTGTCACACTAATATGAAGTGACACTTCTTTACCAAGGGTTCAAATTTTAGTTGACCTTCCATTCTGCCCTGGACAGGTGAATGAATCAGACTGTCAATTTTGTAATAACCAGCTGAATTTCACTTTCAATAGGATTTCCAGTCCAGATTATTTTTTGAGCCATTCTACCCATCAATTTTTTTATAGGGTCAAAAGAACTGTTTTTCTGGATCATGCATAAGACAGCATAAAACAAGGATAAATTACAAGATTTGATAAATAGGAGACTGAAGATAAGGAATTCACCTTCAATAAACAGTTGAATTGCAAGTACTAAGGTCTGGCATTGAAAAAAGAGTAATGTGGGACTGCCTTGTAGACTTTCCATGGCCTTCAGAGTTAGAGATGCTCAACATCTCTGAAAAAAGACACAAAAGGTAATATTGCATTTAAAGCCATGGAAAGTTTATGTATGTAATTCACTGTCTCCTGCCACCAATATTTCTAAAGCATAAACAGGGTTATTTACGAGTGAAAAAGGAATGCATTTATGAATGCATGGATGTGCTTTCCAAAAAACCATTAGGTCAAAGGGCAGTAGCTGTCAGAAGAATGGGGGGGTTCTCCTTTCCTAACACTAGACAGTCTGATCTCTTTTGGGATTTGATCCCATAAGGAAAGCTAAACCACAAAGCCATCTTGGAATACCTTCATTTTAGTCTTTGTCAAAGACCATCTCCTCTCCCTGCCCCCCAGCCACACCATCCAGTTAATTCAAGAATGAAGCTGGCCCAGTGAAAACAAGAGGGAATGCCTTTCCCTCATCACTCCTCAAGCAGAGGGTCTGTGAACAGCACATACCTACAGCACTCTGGCCTACAGAGGGGTCATGAAAATGGGAGAAACGAAGAATCACTACAGAATGATCTGAAAGCACAGAGCATGAGCCACGTGGGGTATTCACCACAATGGGGCTGAGGATGGCATCATAGCCAAAAGAAATTTGGATAAATTGTAAAGCTTTCACGGTATCATCCCGCTGATGTGATAGTTTTAGCTAAGTTTTACTAGACAAACTCATTTAAATATGCTTGTCACTTTAAATACTGCTACAGGAATCACAACTGCTGCATTTTCCAGCATGACAAGTAGAAGGGATTTAGGTGGGAACCAACTTATTTGTTGCACAGAGTTTTCTTACTAGAAAAATGGCAGTTCTTTTGGCCAAACTTTAGCACTTAAAAAAGAAGAAAGTTTACAAGTGTTTAATCTGTTCTTTCCTGTTGCTTTTGCCACTTCCTGTAATATTGGGAAACTCCTGCTCTTTATTTAAAAGCTAAGTTATCAGATGTGGAGGATAATTCCCCGACACATCTATCTGATTTGTTGCCTACATCAACATGGGAAATTAAATGACCCAGACTGTACCTTCATTCTACTAATGGAGTGGCAAGCTGCTTCAAAACAATTGCCTTCTGCAGCTGGTCCTTTCCCTTGCCCTATTTCCCCTCCAAAGCAGGGAGCTGAGGCAGAGATGCCCAGGGAAGAGTGCTGTGCATCTCTGCCCAGCGATGACAGAATTCTTAATGATAATATTTCTGCTCCAAAAGCAGGAGTCAGACCAGACCCTGTGCTGGAAAGGTCTCCCACTGTACCGCTTTCACCACAAATGTGCACCATCCCAGGAATGTCTCCATGGGCCGTGACTGACAGACCCCAATTTCTCTGCTTCCTCCCTGAGCTGTGCAGGTGCAAGGCAGTCCTGAGTTGGTTTCAGCTTCAGCAGTTGCTAAAATGCTGTGCATCACCACTGGGCACAGTGTGGTGCTAAGTGGGCTCTGCAGCTCATGTCTAGTGTTGGAGCACATCCCACCAGCCTGGGGAAGGGACATGAGGGGAGCTCATGTTGCTGTCTGCTGACACGTGTCCTGTGTCTGAATGGGGAGTGGGGACACTACACCTTCACGCAGGCAATTTGAAACAAGATTTCTTGAAATTTTCTCCTTTTTCCTTTCCTTTCCTTTCCTTTCCTTTCCTTTCCTTTCCTTTCCTTTCCTTTCCTTTCCTTTCCTTTCCTTTCCTTTCCTTTCCTTTCCTTTCCCTTTCCTTTCCTTTCCTTTCCTTTCCTTTCCTTCCCCTTCCCCTTCCCCTTCCCTTCCCTTCCCTTCCCTTCCCTTCCCTTCCCTTCCCTGCCCTTCCCTGCCCTTCCCCTTTCCTATTTGTAAGTGTGTATGTCTAAGGCCAACCCCAGGATAAAGCCTTGTGAAGAAATGACAACTCAGCTAAATTTCTCAGACTTCCGTTCATTTGAGAGATCTGCTTACAATGATCACAGATCCTGACTGAAAAAGTGTCTCAGCAGGCAAAGGCTTTGATCATATGAAGTTCTGTAGAAATTAAGAAGCACCAAGCACACTGTGGACTTCTAAAGACAAAACTTGTTGAATTTATCTGTACACATATATCTACGTATGTGTATATACACACGCATACATATATACTCACAGTCTAGAGCTACCCTAACCTGGAGTCACCCAAAGTACTGTATTTGAGCTTTTGCCTTTCAAATCTGCGACAAGAACGTCAGGATGGAAACTTAGGAAAGCCCAAAAACATCCTCAGTGAACAGGCTTGTCACATACGCACATACAGAGTATTAAAAAAATAATAATTTTAATAACTGATTCCTTATAAATGATTAATGTATTGTATTGCATGTAAGTGCTCTCCTGTTTCTAGGAATATCTTGTTGGGTAAGATTCTCATTTGTGATTCATTGCATGTTCTTTTATAATTGCAGTGAAACAATGGTTTCTGGGTAAGTGGTTTTAAAAAGTTTGTTGGGTGCTACAGGAGATCAAAGTATAATAAAACTTACATGGAAGCAAAAGTCGTGCATGAATAACAGTAGCAGCTTTAACAAAGGACTGAATAAACACATGCAATTCTAAACAGGATGGACTGAGTTTTTCATCCTGTCAATTCATCACGGAAGGCTCCATTCAGATGAAAAGGTTGAGCAGATAAGCCTGCACGTATCACCACAGCCATTTGCTTCAAAAACAGACATACACAAGCCTGGGTTCCCATGGGCAGGGAAACTCTCACTGCAAGATGCCAACACAGACCTTTACATGCAGAGTTCGGGATCTTCTAAACAGACTAAATGCACATATAAAAGCAGCCTCAGCAAACAGTAATGGCTAAACCAGGCAGTCTTTCTTTCAGTGAGCAGAGAGGTGGCCAACGCAGCTGGGATGACCTCAAGTTCATATCCCAGCACTATCAAGAAGCAGAAAACAACTGCCAAATATGTCAGATATGACACTTCAAGGTCTAGTCACCTGTTGTTTTGTTTTACTGAGGGAAGACATTGAGGCACTGGCTGGGAAGGACATTTTGCTTTGCTGTCAGAAATAAAAGGAAATATTTTCTGTAAGCATGGAGTAAGTAGAGCATTGAACAACTCTTAACAGCAGATCACCCCCGAAGTCAACTAAAATTCCTCACAGATTCTCCAGAACTTCTACTACTTCCAATACAACCCTGGTGGGGACTCCTGAATCTCACTTATCAGTACCAAAAACTAGAAAAAAAAAGGGTTTTCAGCTTAGCCATCTACATTTCGAACCAAAATGATCAGCTGCAGGCTTCGGCATTTTTGACAGTAAAAGTAAATTGCAAGTGCAGTGATCAGTCAGTCAGCAGCAGTCTTTGTGGAATTACTCACCCACCCAGACTGAACACAGAACACATAGGTTAATTTACTGCTTCCCAAACATCAAATAAAAATAAAATATGAAGAGGACAGCCTAATTCTGACTTAAACAGTGGAGAAAAAGAGCATAGAACAAACTGTGTCAAAAGTAAGGGGCCTTTTTTCCAGAAAATTATCATTTAGATAATCAGTTAGAAGTTACACATTTGTTCAGAATAAAAGAAATGCAGCAAATAATGTATTTTACCTATATATACCTATATATATAAAGTTTGGTTTTGAGCAATTGTACTGAAATGCAGTGTTTTGAATGCAATATCCAAGTATCACAATAATCCATTAATACAGAACTATATGGCTATTATTTTGTCAAAATAAAATACAGACAGGAGGAATCTTAGAGGCTTAAATTGCTCTGGGATTTCTGTACAGCCTCTTTGCAGAAATACTAACCCAAAATGTAATGTGAAAAAAGCAGCAACTAAGGACATTCAGACTGAATGTCTTTCTTAATTCCCAGGTGAACAGAAAGCTCCATGACTTGTGTTCAAATATTTTGAAAGCATCAGTACAAAGGAGTGACAGGTATTAAAGACATCACCTACCTTCCATGATTACATGAACTGTATCAGATTGAAGAAATAAAACTTTTTTTCCCTTTGCTATGGTAGTTATTTTCACTCCCCTCAACAGCAATCTAGTCTTCTATGGAATGCAGTGGCATTTTAAAACCTGAAGTGTGAAGGTCATGAACTGAATTAACACAAAGGGTAAAAAATAATTTAAAAAATGTAGTACCAGTATTTACACTGCAGTTTAACAGGCCATAATCATTATGAAGTGTAATTGTTTGTGTATATGAAGGGCTTCCAGGGGATGAAAATTGTAGCAAAATTTGATGTGCCTTGTAATCCCTGGATGAACTGCAAGGCCCTGCCTGCAGGAACAGCTCATTCACCAGGAACACTGTTGTGTCACTGGGAGAGATCTGCCCAGCCAGGTGACAGTGCCCAGCCATGCCTGGGCTGTGGATGCCAGCAGCCCTGCCAGCCTGTGTGTGCCCCAAGCTGCCATCCCATGGCCTGGGACAGAACCAGGTAGGACCACCTCAACACCCTGTCCTTGCGCTGCACTGGGAGAAATCCAGGAATACCACCAAAACCAGGAAAGTGGCACATTCAACAGGCTCCTTGGTGTGGACCAAGTGGAAGGAGCAGGAAATGTGCAAAATGCGCCTGCTGTGCTGCTGGCACCAGGCTGGGACATGTGAGGCTGTCAGCGTGCTGTGGGATTGCAAGTAAAGGCTGGCACATTCCTGTGTTTCTGCCTGCCCTCTCGGGTGCCAGCTCTCACCCAGCCCGGGTGCAGTCCCCAGCATCACTCTCTCACTGTGTCTGTATGCTATGGGACTCAGTGCCGCCTGCACTTTCATACTCTACTGTTATACAGTACAAACAGGAAGTTTTCTGCTGAGGCAACAGTCAGTACAAAGCTACCAGAAAGACCCCAAGCAAAACCCATCCAGAACAATAAAAAATAATTCAGGGTGCACAAAACAAGTCTACACTGTTAACAGTATTGTGTGAGTAACAGCAGCCTTTTTCTACCTCTACTCTTTGTGCTTTAGTACCAAAAGGTATTAGGAAGCATTCAAAACACCTCAGTCTGACTCTAAGAGGCTAAAAAACTTAACAGAAATTGCACATGGAATTCCTTTTCTTTCGTAAGCTTCAGAAACACACGCTTTGAAATCCCCAGTGCTCTTCCATCAATGTGGAGGTGACTAAATGTAGCAAACAGCAAAGGCATTACAGAGCAGATTCTTCTCTGCTTTTCATTACATTGTACAGCTGCTCACATCTGTACCATGAATTTAAAGCTTGAACACAAACTGTTACTGTCTGACAAAAACTCTGCACTGTGTATCAAAGAGCACCCAGCCACATTTTCAAAAGCATTTTCTTTTATCTCCAAGAAGAATGTTTTCAAACACAAATCGTATTTCTCAAAGCCACTGCCAGTACCCAAGCACTCCCCAGGAAGACAGATAACACCGCACCCTACCCGTAGAAATGATGCTCCTCCGATCACTTGCTCTGTTCCCTGCTTCGTCTGCCTCAGAGTGCCCAGATCAGATCCTGCCCCGGAGAAAAAGCAGAGTCAAAGGCTTGCGATACTCAGAGCCGAGTCCTGGAGCCAGGCTGCAGGAGGATCAAGGAGTACTGGGCTGAAGCAGCATGGATGGGAGACGTATCAAAGTACACTATTGCTCAACCCTCACGCATAGGTAATTGAGAGCATCTCAGTTTGAAACTGCTGGTCACCATCTGGTGATGAAACACGGAGATGCCAAGTGACTTAAAGCAAGCTTGTGCATACCAGCATATTTTAGTTACACTACATAATGAAACCCATCATCACCTTCATTCATACTGTGGTGTCTGTCCCAGTGTTGCAGTTTTGTGCAATTTGCATTAACTTTTTCTCTCCTTAGCTTCAATTACAAACCAATTTCATCCTTCCATCCCACACACATAAACATAACCTTCCAATTCGAGACACTTCTAATATGAAAGGAAGTTAAGAGCAAAAGAGAGCAGCTGAGACCTACAAAGTCATGCCACTCATAAAAACAGGCACAGAAGTCAGGCATTGGCATGAATTTGCTAAATGAAGCAGAATTAAAGTGTTAAAGGAAAAGACAGGAGTCTGGCCCTTTCCCTACTTCGTAACTTTTCAGTGTGAATTACAGAATCCTGGGACAGCGGCAAAATGAGGCCTAGCTGACCTTTAAAACAATGAATAATTTCCTAACATGGCAAGATATTTTAAATATATGTAATAGCTTTAAACACCTGAAGTGCTCTCCTTTTAATTATTTTTGCTACATCTGAAATATTTGAGGTAAATGTAGATGATATCTCTAATTTGTTAATTACCAGCTGGCTCCTATTGCGCATTATTAAGCTACTATGGCAGTGACTAATGCCTCTGACAATACTAAATTACCAACAACACCTTGTGGAGGAATGTGACCTGAGCAGGCTAGAAAGGACTAGCCGCAGGTGCTTATTTTCAGATAAAGATGGTTTATTAACTCAGGCATAAGACAGCAAACATTAAATACCATAATAATGCCCAAGTCTGGAGGAGGAGGGCTGCATCCCAAACCCCACATGCTGCCTACCGCATGAGCACTGCCATGCCCCGTGGCTGGAGTAACCCAGACACCTGCATCTCACTCCCTGCTCCTGGCACAGCTGTGGAGGAGGAAGAGCACACAGGGTTTTTCTCTGGAGGTGCTTTAGCTGCAGCCGTGGCTCCCCGCTTGGTGGCTTGGGCAGGGGTGCTGGGTGTGCAGGGATGTACCTCGCACCTGTGTTCAGGACTCCTCCACTTTCAGCTCAGTAGTCTCAAAGGCTTTGAAAAAAGGAAGATGAAGACAAAGCAAATGTAATTGCCCACAGAAGGTCCCTCTGCACAGCTGCAGCCCAATCACTGCCCTTTTCCTCTCACCTTTGAATACAAGTACTTTTTTTCCTTTTTTTTTTTTTTCACTCTAAGCATTTTCTGCCAAATTGGTTAAACTAATAACATTATAGTTTGGACAGGAACTTACACATCTTAGTCTTAAGTATATGAAATAACATTACTCTCCTTTCCAAATCCTCCAGGAGTGGTTAGGAAATCTAGTCTTCTCTTGTGCAGTTGCATTATAAAATTGCTGAACAAACCTATTCTGCTGTAATGGGAAGGGACACATTTTCTTCCCTACTCTAAGTAGGTCAATGAAAACATGATGTTGTGAGGATGAAACTGTTTTCCTCCATCTTCTTCCCCCTAATGGCAGTTTCAAATCATTCCAATTTAATTATGTTTCTAGTGTTAGCATAATAACATTGTAAGGTTATTAACAACTGATGTATTGGTGGTCCTAAAGTCTGGGGTTTGTACTTTCTTGTGGGTTTATTTTAGCCTTGGGTATAGCCTTGGCACATTGTGGCACAGTTAAGAAAAGTCTGCGAAGAAATCTGGATATGAAATGCAACAATGCATTATGAGGCACAAAAATGTAACTCTCAGCTCTGAGATTGACATTGAGCTTCTACATCACTGTGATCTCTTTTTTAGGATGGCATTCTGACTATCACCTACCCTAAATCTGTGACAAGTGATTGTACTCTGAATTAGCACTGGCATTAACAAAGCCACAGTATTTCCAATGGAACTACTCCATAGCACCTGGAGACTTCTCTGCATGCATTTTATCAGGAGAGTTTATCCAGTAGCTGGAGAAACATTCAACTTGCAGCTATAGTTGTCTGAATACTAAATGCAAACTAAAGGACAGTGGCAATAAAACTACATTTGCGGTCAGAACACCCCTCTCCTCAGTGAGAAAAAGGGAAGAAATTACATTACACTAGAGAGAATACAGAGTGCCTAAAGTATTATCAAAAGAAATGTTAAACAAACAAAAAAAAGGATGTTGCTTTTCTACTATTTCAGAACAGATGGCGTAAATTAGTTTTGTTCACATTATCTGAGAAAAGAAAAATAAATTAATTCACCTCATGTAATGCCTGTTGCAAGCTCTCACTCACCCATGCAAGAATTCCAAAGGCCCCCTTCTGCAGCCAAATGTTTGTCATAGCAAAGGTTACACGCTCTTACAGCCCACTGCTTGTATCCTTGTCCTGAAAACAACAGGCCTGCCTAGGACAGTAAAGCTGAGCACATACAAGTGGACATCACTCTGTCCTCAGTGTGAAATTTTTTCCCTATGAAACCCCATGACTTCAAAGGAAACTCGGATTTCACCCGAAGAATCCAATTACATGTTTCAGATTTAGGATGGACTGTCAAGTGCCAGCTGACAAAGTGATGTCCCCAAGTATTTCAGGACAATGATATTCAAGCTGAAATGCAAAGCCAGCTGTTTATGCCTTATCTAAGGAACATTTCAAAATGAGGAAATTATATGATGATTAAGTGCCTCCTGCACCTCAGCAAAATGCATTCCACTCTGCAGAGAGGTCTTTGCAACCAGAATTTAGAAAGAATGTCTGTCATTAAAATAATTCCATGAGCAGTATTATCACCAGTATCGTCATATCATAGGGAAGGTAGGAAAGATATGTAATCCACCTCCCACCGTGACAAAAGAGTCAGATATATTTTGTTCATGTTTATTAAAGTAATTTCTAACATTTCCAGTGATGGAGACTCCATGAGATCTGCTGGCAGGGTATTTTGTGGATAATACTTTCCTAGGGTTTACCTCCTCTTCCTTGGTTAATTTTAGATCCATTTCTCTCTGTCCATGGCACAGAAAAGAGATTACTGGCCCAGTCTTTTGAAACAGCCTGTAGTGTGCTATCTGTGCGTGAAAACCCACCTTTCTCCTACACACTCCTCAGCAGGCTGCTCTTCTTTAGGCACAGAAAACTAACGCTTTCAGGGTTCCCCCTGGGATATGCCCTATGGATCGCTGGTCACTTTTCCTGCCCTCTTCTCCACATCCAAAGTGGTCAGCATTTTCTTCAAGAGCAGCGCTCCCATCTGAACAGAGCATTCCAGCTGAGCGCTCACAAACATCGGGATTGCTCCCTGCAGGCTGTGGTCCCATACACAGCCCAATATTGTGCTTTCCTTTTTTCCCTTTCTATTGTGCAACAGCTCAACATTGCCAATTCACGTTCAGCCGGAGATCCACAGTAACCTCTACCCTCTCCTGAAGGGCTCCTGCCCTACTGACTGTTCCCCAGCCAGTACTGGTGTCAAAAGCTACAAGGATATAGCTCAGTGAACCTTCTGGAGCCACACACCACCAGTGCAGCCTCTGTGCGCCCAAGAAGCCACGAGTGCCCTTGCAATACTGCCTCACAAAGGGCATCAAGTTGTGTGTAGTTTTACATCAGCACAGCACAAAACACTGGAAATCCATCAAGGATTGGGCCAGTATTTGCATAAACTTCCCCACTTTTTATTTCCTCTATCTACCAGGAGCAGAGTGGAAAAACAAGTAGGATTATTTCTTCCAAGGCTGAAATACCCAATTTTATGTCCTTGCTCTGTATGGAGCCTGTCAGTACAGGTAGTCAAGCCTAGTCCAAGCACTCACCTACAGTGGTGTACAACAGAAAAAAGGATAGGATCAATGACCTGTGAAATAGGTATGGACAGACCTGGCTAGGCTGGGGTTACTTTCTGGGAAAGCTTGGTTTCTCTTGGACAAAACACAATGGATGACTTATTTAGTACTTTACATGC
Source organism: Eopsaltria australis (assembly GCA_034509425.1). Classification (NCBI taxonomy): domain Eukaryota; kingdom Metazoa; phylum Chordata; class Aves; order Passeriformes; family Petroicidae; genus Eopsaltria; species Eopsaltria australis. The sequence continues at coordinate 6,560,384 of JAVTVJ010000001.1, forward strand.
ACAGTTACAAAGCTCAGGCGTTGTGCACAAGGAATTTATTTCCTCTTTCTGAACAAGACAGTGGCCTGAAAAATTATCAGTCTATCTTCTTAGTTGATGCATTTTTCACAGAGAATACACTGTTCCAATGAAAGTGGATATTAAAAAGTGTAACAGCAAAGATTAGACACATTCTGTTCAAGTTACCACCAAGTTGTGAGGAACTGCACATGACACTCAGCCACCACCTATTCCCCTTTCCATGAAAATGCACTATCCTGCAAAGAGTTCACATAAGCCTGAAATAATTATTTTTCCAAAAGTCTCTAAACTCTAACACTTTTAATTCTATTTAGGAATACATTACCAGATTTAATGTAGATGAGGAATTTATATTTGTTTGGATTCTCTTCAACCATCCACCACCTCCTTTATTTGTTTTACTGTATGATTTCTGAAATCATATCTACTATCACCTAGGGTCACATAATTGCTTTTTGCCATTATCATTTTAGCAAGTTTCCTCTGTTTACCCCCACTTCCTACTATTAAACCTTTTTTCAGTTGCTCTGCTAAATTTTATGGCTGATCTGAAACGTTACATATCAGAGCTGGGCTGAATGTATTATTTACACATTTTCAGCATGTTTCAAAGCTAAAGTTACGGAAAAGAAATAGTTTTGCCTGTGCCAAAAAGAAGTCTTTAACCATTCTTTTGCTGAGAAGCCTTCATTCCTCCATTGTCTCACACGCAAAAATTCTGCAGGCAGATACAACTGTTACCTTCCTGTCACTATCACCAAACAGCCGCTGAGTTTATTAACAGAAGTCACATTTCATCCCCCAAGGATGGCTCACAGGGAGCTTTAGAGCTTACAAGTGCAAGTGATTGCTCTGGCAGCTGAAGGTCTGCACCTTTGCTGATAGCTTCTGTTTTGAACTGATGTTGGTCTATGGGAGACATGCTCAAGGGGCTCCTTGCAAGCCACACACAACCTCTTGTACTTGAAAATGTGTCTCCTTCAGAAATTTCCTCCCTAACTGAGACTCTCTAGGCAAGCAGAGGAGATGGAGCAAGGACTTTTGCCAAATTACCACTTTTAAATGTGCTGCCAGCCTGCTCCACTTGCTGTGACTGTGTATGATGGATGATCCAACTCTACGGCTGGAATCAGGGGGAAGACAACTCAAAACTTTGGATGAAGAGGCCTGGAAGGTGGCAGAGAAAGATGGGAAGCCAGGATGCAGAATAAGTTGTAGGGGAAGTAACATGATAGTGTTATCAGAAATGGGTTTTTAAAGGAAAAAAAAACCATGGCTTGTTTACAGAATAGCCTGGCAGAGAACAGACCTTGACTCTCAGCTTTTTCTCCCTGCATTCCTGTACCAACCAGCATAATACAATTTGTAGCTGCATTAAGCTGATGTGATTTATTTTCCCTAATGAGACATGGAAATTGATTGAAATTTTAAGAAGAAAAATAAAATCATAAAATACTTTGCATTTTGTTAGATCTATTTGGAAAATTGTTTGATCTGTTTGGAAACAAGATTGTTGGCCTTTATTCAAAGAAAGGTTAAGTATTTGCTATTGTAAAAGCAATTAAAAATATACATCAAATACCAAGATAACGGACTGGCCAGCTCTCCTAGACTAACTTGAATTTTTCAAGTAGGTGAGAAAGCTTTCAGCCATACAAGGTAGTTAGAATTCCATGTTAAAAAAGTGACAAGATTTCATAATTATCAACTCAGAAGTTAAAAAATGTTTAAATCAATGTGTTGCCTTTGTAATTTAACATATTTTTTAGATGCAAAGTTAGTAATTCTGAAGTCACTTTATAGGAAAAAAAAGAATGATCTTAAAGCAGGGAATAGATTGTATTTCCATATCACACAAATTATACAGTAGGTCTCTTAATCCAATATAAATGAGTTGTGAATTAAAAAGAAACGGGGGGACAGAAACTTGTGATAGCCAAACTGTCATTGTTTTATAAATCTGGAAAGAATCAAAGTGTTCCCTGATCTCCTTCCAAGGACAATGTCACATTAAGAAAGAACATGCACTGAGAAGGTGGTAATTACTCGAAAGCACATACTTCCGTTACAAGAGGTATTTTTAAAATGTAGCAGGAAAGCCCAAGATTACTAATTCTATCTGCAGCTGGTACTTGGTAAAGAGTACTCAAGGACTACTTCACTCCAAGCATGTTCCTCTCTGTGCTTTGCCTTTGCTTACTTTCACTGTGTTTAAAAGAACTAGTCACAAGTTGTCATCAAATTGCTTTGAAAGTCTACTTGCTGACGGACTTTACAGACTTTTCTGTCTCTGCTTCATTCCTTTTTTATTTTTGTCGGTTTTTGGTTTTTTTTTTTTTTTAGGTTCCACTTAGTGTAAATTTTCTTACAAATTTACAAAGAGGTATTTCATACCAGACTGGTCTTATCCTTACTACAGACATAAAAGAAAATAAGAATGCAGGATGTAGGTACTACTTTTCATCCCTTGATCCTGGAGCACTTCACAGAACCAGGCAAGTATCACCATCACTGCTCTCAGAATGGGATACACCAAACCCCCTCCATGGCTTGACAAAGATCACAGGCACAGAAGATGACTTGTTCCCTCCACTGCCCCAGGGAAGGTAATATTCAGCAAACAGCTATCACCACGGCACCAAATGAATTAATAAAGAAAGATTCATTATTTCCACTGCTCTCCTATCTCTTTATTACTCAGAGTATAATCCCCAAATCAAGTTTTAGAGCAAGAGGCCAAGTAATGGTTCAGACAGAGGAAAGAGACAGTAAAAATTCAGTTTCCTGTAACACCCCTGGCCAGGAAGGATGGTTTTTTCAAGCCTGTTAGGTATTAGGCATTCTCTCAACTACCACAGCTGCAATTAGATGCATTTTTAAGCATCCTATTAGTGGGAAGTATTGCTGTGTTTCCAGGTAAAGTCACTGCATACCATAATAATTAGCCAGGAAGTTCTTTATTCCCTGATACACGAGAAGCCAGAATGAACAGTAAGTGCAGGAGATCCGACATCACTTGGACAGACAATTTCCTTGGGCTTCCCCTCGTGGGCTCAGAGGTGATAATATGGCTGCATAGGACATAATAGTTGCATTAGTTTGGGAGTTGGGTGGGTTTGTGTTTTATACAGAATTACAAAATTACAGAATTGAAGGTTTCAGTGTGGTGCACCATTCAGACTGTCATACCCTGCGCCAAAACAAATCACTGGGAGCAGAATCATGAGGACCCAAAGGAAATGGTATCACCATAAGCTGCTTCTTTGGAGCTCAGAAAAATACCAGCACATTGTCAGGGAACCTTGGGGAAACAGTCCTTAAACTCCTTACCACCCAGTTCCTGATGACACTTCCATTTTCTCATTTACGGCAAAATGACCACAGCAAAAAGCTTGAAAATGAGTCTTGAAGCAAGTTTTACAAAGGTAAAAAAGATCATGACTGAAAGAAAATGGGAACCATGTACAGTAACTGTAAAGTCTAGCAAGTAGGGATTTTTAATACCCATAAGCATATCCCTGTCACTAGTTTTAGCATGGTTTGCAAAGAAAAAAGTGTAGGATATATTAAAGGGGAAAAATGCTGCAAACCCATTTTCACCTCAGAAAGAATGATGTTTTTGAACTCTCATGACAAAGTCACTAGAAAGAATGATGTTTTTGAACTCTCATGACAAAGTCACTTACAACTTAAGGCTAACAAAAAGGGAGGGACATGACCAGCCTCCTTGAGAAGCAGACATGACAAAGCAGTGTTTCTCCCTAGGAGTCACCAAACAGCTCCTTGGATCAGGAAAGCAGGGCATATGCTAATGATGAACACTGTGCCAGCATCAGAGTAGCACCTCAACCACTCTCACAGCACCTGAAACCAGGAGGCAACAGCTTCTTCAGTGTTCTGACCTGTGCTTGATCCCCCTGAAGATCAGCACCTTCATGATCTCTCCTCTCTCTGCAGCAGCAAGACGCAAGGGCTGGGGACAGGCTCCCTCTCACTCTCCCATCCCCTCTGTCCCAGCAGCACTTCTCCATTTCCCTCGTGTGGGACTTTTTGGCGTCCTGGGAAATGCAAGGAGGGGAGGGGAAGGGAAGGTTGCAGTGAGGAAAGAAGTCCAGAAGATCAAGAAGTGGGTGCCACCATCCGTAGCAATACCTTGTTACAAAAACCTTTAAGAAAGCGATGTCTCCTTCTTTCTCCTTCCTCCCTCCCCACTTCCCAACAAATCCTAGTCACCTTAGGAGCACAAGGCCAATGAGGGAGAATGAGGCAGGGAGAGGAGGGCAAGGACAGGAAAGGGGTTCCAGTCCCTGTGTCATGCCCTGACAAATCTACCACATCCTTACCAAAAAACTCAGTATCGTGCTGCCGTGTAGTACCATCATCACTGGCACATGCAGTACCACACTCGCCCTCACCAAGAAAAATTCACTCTAACAGAGGGTCACTGTTTTTTTCCACTTCATTAAATATGCCAACATTAGAACAATTTAGAATTTGTATAAAATACAGCTACATTTTCTATGGGAAAATACCAGTTTATTGAACATATTCCATTTATTGCTAGGACAATTGGAAAATTTTATTTCAGGTGGATTAGGTAGACCAGAACACTTTTTAAAGTCAAGACAATAGCACAATGTATTTCTTTACCCTGGGAACATCCTGTTCCGGGGTCAGATGCTCATTCCCTTCCAGGAGAGAGGTTTTTCATGCAGCTTCACTTCCCAGAATTCAAAGCATGTTTCTTTGTGACAAAGCTCTCCAGTGCCTCTTGGACATTTAATTATGGGAGAAGGGTCTCAGATAATGAAATGGGAACATCATGCTCCTGAACTATAACTTCTGCAAAGCAATACACTGTGGTAGGGAAATGCAATTAAATTTTGAACTGACTCAGGAATTTCCCATGGAACATTAATTCTATTTTCTGCTCACCTCTGAATGTCAGTCTATTTTTCTCTTTCAGTTTAGGAAGCTTATAAAAGGTGCAGTGAACCTCTGCTTCTAAATCTGTGGATTCTCCCTCCCTCCTTGGGGAGGCCACAGCCATGGGAAGAGTGCATCTGCAAACAGAAGCCTATTGTGTTCAACCTTATCAGAAGCGATGCCTAGCCCAAGGAACTGCTACCTAGATACCCAACAAAGAGAAGTAATAAAGGTATTTTCACCCCCTTCCAACCCTGTCGGGTCTGCAGGGGCTTTGAGAGCTCACGTGACTTGCCTGAAGCTGCACAGGACCCTGTTCAAGAGCCAGAAACTAACTTCACCAAGCCTCACTACAAGTTTAACTCATCTTGACATTTTTTTGTCTCACAGGTCTTCCACTTCACTACCAAAACAAATATTACAGTAATTCCTTAATGCAATGTAAAAAAGTTCCTTCATGTAAGCAACTGTTGGCCTGGAAATTTAGCACAGGAATGAAGTGCTGACCTAGACTGAGCCACTTAAAAGAACACACCAGTAGAAGAACTGGTTTGAATTTCATTTCTCATCCCTGCATCTGTTTTTCTTCCAGATTTACCTTAAAGTTTATCTATCTCTTTTTTCTCCATCCCCTACACTTAATCACACAGAAAACACTTCACAGCAGATTTGCTCACCCAAACACACCCAAATGTTTTGCAAAATTCAGACAAGCTGACCAACAGGGATTAACTCAATCGAATGCCAGAAAGATATCAAAACATACCAGACACATTATCTTTCCTTGAAACAGGGGAACTGTTTCTATTTTAGTTCACCCACTTTCCCATATTTTGCATGACACAGACTGCCATTACATGCATCTCTTCAGCAGTGATATCTATAACCAAAAATGTCAGGCGTTTCAGTTATCCGCAGGCAGCACCTATTTCCTATGGTTGTTATGGGCAGTACTAACACGCCAGGAATTCTGAGTATGTTTGGGTGAACTGACACCAGATCCAAAGTTAGGAGCTCCTCTACTATGAGTGTAAAACACACATGCTCAGAATAAATGGTAAAAACAATGCTGGCATTTAGACGATGCACACTCAAAGCAAAGATTCAGATGAAACTCTCAGACTACAAGTTCTTGCTACATAACAAATATTACATCTAACCTCCGAATGAGTTTCTGTTTTTTTAAAATCCTTTCGGGTATAGGAACACCACAACTTCACCAGAAATGTTTCAGAAACTGTCTGAAAAAGACACTGATTAATGAGTAAATGTATCTGTTAGATACTGAAATTACTTCTGAGAAGTTCTAGAAAGAACATGATAGCCTGAATTTCCTTTTCTTACTCACTAAGTGAGGACTACCAGGGGATTGTACAGTTTTAAATTACTGCTAGAAGGACTTTGTTCAAGGGAAATGATAGCCAAAGTGTTTGTTGTTTTTTCTTTTTTCCAAAAAAACCAACCAACCAACCAACCAACCAAAAAAAAAAAAATCAAACTACCAGTAAAAGCATCATTTGGGAACAAACAAACAAGAAGGTTAAATATAATTAACCCTGTGCTGTGATCAAATTCACTCATGAGGAAATAGTTTTTAAGTGAACCCATGGCCAAACAAGCAAGCAAACATTGATTACATCCTCTCTAACATGGAAAACAACTCGCTTTTCAACTTTGTAATAATAAGCAGCATTTCAACCAGCATATCACACTAATGAAGAGCAAAGGTATATAACAAAAATCATCTGCTAGGAAAACACCACTCCAAACTGTAATGGCAAAATTATTAAAGCCTAAGACTCCCTAGGTATGCCAAGAAAAGTAACCTTGTGAGTTAACACTTCAATGAGGAATAAAGTTCAAATGCTCCATATGGGGAAAGCGGGAGACTAAATCGCCCGGGGTGAGCATTACTTAAATATCCACCTCATCCTAGAGGAACTGGCAGAGAGAGTGCTCTAAAGGCAGCAGGAAAGCCCAAAGGAACCACCCTAGCAAACGCATGCAGAGGCGAGCTTCCTACTTACCCTACTGTATGCACCATGATCTCTTTTGCCACCTTAGTAATTCCCAAGTATCCAGAATGATGTTAATTTTTTAGGGAATATTACAGCCGCTAGAGGAGACAGAGGCAAGCTGACAAGCAGAGCTTTGCGAGAAGCCAGGCAGAGAGGGATGAATTTAAACCTTGGCTCAAGATGCTGTGTATTCTGCGTCTATCTTTAACTTCTAAATGATTTGGTTTCACATTCCTCTGAAGTCCTGCTGGCAGATGCCTTCGTGGAGCTTTACCAATCGCAGGCACCCGGCCCCCTCTCCTCCTCCATCCCTCTACCCCCCTCCCCCTCTCCCTCCCATCTTCCCTCCCATCCTCCCAAGATGCCACTCCACCCCCATCTGCCCCATCGCCACCTCTGCTCACTCCCACACACGCACACACACACGAAGGGGCTTGGCTGGCAGGATTTCACGGACTCCCAGCCTCGGCTGCCCGCCCACGCCTGAGGGAGCCGCCCGCCCGCCCGCCGCGCCGCCGGGCACCGCGGCGAGCGGCGCCACACGGAGCCTTGGAAATCGGGACAGCGACCTGAAATCACCGCTTGTGCCCGCTCAGGCAGGGTCCCTGAGCCCCAGCGCCACCGACCGACCCGCGGTCCGTAGCGGGACCCCGGGGGCGCATCTTCCGCCGGGGATCCCGGGCACAACGCGCTGGAGGGCTGCGGCAGGGCAGCGATCGACCCGCTGCTGGAGGAAGGTTCGCCAGACACTCTGATCTGGAAGCTCACAGCACTTCAGCCTGCACAGGGAGCTTGACTGAGGAAGGGCATTTCAACAAATAAAACCCCAATCCAAAATAAAATACATAGTAAAAAGGAGTTTGTACCGGATCTTGAACACAAAGCTTCTAAACTTCCACTCTTAGTCAGTCCGTGGCTCCTTACAGTAACAATGCATTGCAATGTTGTTTAGACTGTGAGGTAACTAGACTGCAGATTAATAGCAGCATTGTAGGTGACTGAAGTGGGGAAAGAGGTCCTTCCACGTAACTCAGAAAGTCAGCGTCCCTACCAGAGGTTGCTAGAGTCCCTAGTGTTGATACAAACCCCTGACTCTTAAGATCAGCCTTTGGAAGCAGCAGATTTTAATGCTCAAATGCATATTCAGTTGAATACTGCTTGCCATCAAGTCTGCCTTATCTCAGACATGGGTGGGAACGGAACAAGCCGCAAGACTTTATGTAAAATGAATGAATTATTGAACACTTTCAGTTGCAACAGGAAAATACGAATTGCCAGTCACACCAATTCAGAGTAACCTGGTAAATATCTCTGATTTCTTAGGAGTCTCCAGCCTTTGTCTGAGCTGCTGCCAAAAGGGGTTTGTAGGGATGCAGCCAGGCCAGCAGCGAGCACGTGTTGGGGCAGGAGGGGCAAGGCCAAGCTGTGCCCAGAATCCCTTGGCTGAAAACATGGTTTGAAAATACTTTGCCAATGCCCGATTTCATGGGCATTGCACTTCTCAGAATGCTGGTGTTGAAAGGCTGGACTGGTTTAGTAGTAAAAGTGATCAAGCATTTACTTCAGGCTAGTGAAGGAAGCTGGTCAAACTTGGAAAGGCCTCAAGGGGGGGGTAAAAAAATCAGCCGAAGAGCTGTATTGTAGTGCATCATAAGAAAGTCTCCACGTCTCCTGCCTGCTTGACAACATACATAAAAATACACGTGTCTGAGAACACACGTAGCATATACAGACTGATGAAAATAACTCCACAGTCATTTTCATGGTCAGTCCTCACAGACTGAAAAGCAAGAGCTCTTCTTAACCTGGACTGCGCTCAGGTTTGTGGACCTGGAAGTGTTGCCAGCAACACAGAAACATTAAATAACAAAATCAGCTGACAACTCCTGAAAAGCTTGAAGATTTATTTTGAATCACTAACGTTTGTTACTATTAGCAAAGCCAGACCCCAGTAGGTTCAATACTTGCCTTCCAGAGCACGTTAAAAACTCCAGCAAAACATGCTATGGACTTCCTGCCAGATGAGGAAGAAGTCACTTCACTGCTTTTTCTCAGGATTCCTGATACAGTTCAGGGCATGTGTCTATTTTCAGGTTGAGGAGCTGCAGCAAACCGCAGGAAAGCTGCCTTGTCTGGCACTGCTTTCTGACAGAGCCACCTCTGACACTGCTGGCCTATAAATCCCTCAGAGCACAGAAAACCAGAGCCTGAGAATTCCCTTTCAAATGGTGGAACTTCATATAATGCTGTACTTACATCAAGTAATTATTTTTCCCAATTGTTTGTAAAGATGTCAGCCTTGAAGGGCAGATAACCACCGAGAAGCGGAGACCAACTGTTAGCACTAGGTTTTAAAAAGCACAGTGCTTAAGATGCTCAGAGAGACAAAAGAACAAAGAAAAGTCTTTTCGCTTTTGTGGCTGAGGGCTCCTTTCTAATTAGGGCAACAAGGAAGGAAGAAAGAAGCAGCCCGTGGAAGAAGGTGTGATGGACAAATGTGATGATTCAGAAATGAAGTCATGAACAGGAAGGATTAGGACTGAGCTGTTTATAGGACTTCAGCCTACCTCTGGAGAGTGCTTAAGTCTTAGGGAAAACAATGGCAGGGAAATCCACGGAAGCACATCCACGCTTTTATCTAAGCTTGTGTGTTTCCCTTAGTAGATACAGAGGGAAAAGAGATTTGGCTCTGAATCCACTAAAAGGCATTCCATCCCTGCTAAGAGGGTATTTTAAAACCTAAGAGTATGGGGAGAGGGGAGCTTTGGAAAACAGTGCTGGAAGTTACTGGGAAACCTTGAATGTCAACGTGGACAGCATGATCCCAATCCCATGCATGAGACAGTCAGAGGTCATATGTCCAAAAACTGTATCACATTAACCAAAGGAGAAGACAGGTGTCCCGTTTCCTCAGATGAAGAGCTGTGCAGTAATACCAGTGTCTAATGTGCAACACAAAGTGTACAGCTGCGAGATTTACCACTGCTGTGAGAGGGAATACTCTCTCAGCAGGGTCTGTTTCTTATAACCATCATCAAGTGTAACAGATCAGGGACTTCTGTGGCATTAGATTTGAGATATATGAAAACATATTAATAGTAAGTTCTTGTGGAGGAGTGGGAGCTCGAGTTGGAGCTGGCATGGGAGCAGAGAAGGGAGTGGCAGAGAGGGAAGAGTAATTTGGTACCAGTGACAAGTGTTAAGGAGGTAACATGTTTGGAGCCATGTGACTTCCTACCCATTCCCAATTTAGCCAAGTGCATAAGAGGCATGATCTGTCCCTTCATGTTTAGCTATTTTTAATGTGCACAGAATTTGCTCTTTGTCTCCCCTTGTCTGTCAGTGTCTTTAATTCATTAGTCTTGGCAGTCTTAAGATTTGGGCTTACTGGGACAAGCAACATCTTCTACCCTACGGGCTCAATCTTTCTAGGTCTTACTCAAGAGTATTTCTTCCTCTTTGGAATGATCTTGTTAACCTCAGCAGATATTTCAGCACAGGTTTGTTCAAGAGTGAGAGCTCCAGAGTAGGGACCGTAATTGCACTGACAGGCATGCAGTTCCTGCCTGTCACAATGGATTCAGCACTGTTTATTCAGTATTACTCAACCTGCACACCCCTCACCGCCCCAGCCGACCTCCAGCCAAGCCTACTCAGCTACGTGCTTACACCAACAGCCCTCTCCAAAATGGTCCAACAGGTGGGGTTTGGCCAAGTGTTGATCCATGTGCTGCTTCTCTCCTATCACTTTTTTTTTTCCTTAGAGAGATGTGGGACAGCTATTGCAACAGGTGGGGACAGGGGGCTCTTGCTGGCAGCCCCCAAGCACCCACTCACTTGCTGCCCCCCACCACACAGCCTCCAATACAGCAGGATACATCTGCCCTGGAAGGAAACCCAGGGAATGGACATGGGCTCACCCAGGCCAAAACACTGCCCTGCTCTCCCACTGTGGAGTTTGCTCTGGGCACAACACTCCTACCATTTCCATGAGGCTCACTGGGTAATGGCAGGAAGCTCAGCCACGGAAAAGATTCAGATGGGTTAGCTCTGCTATTTGCAAAACATGCAAATGGTTCAAATTCTTGGTAAGCACTAATAAAGTAAATAGGGAATGCACTTAGTACATACTCTGTGACCAGTTTTGCAGCAACAGAGGATTTTCTGTGCTCACCTTTCCGTTCTTGATTTCTATGTTTCCGTGATTCAAGCCATAGGGAAAGAAGGGAGATCATCCATGGTCAGAAATTGACGCTTCAGGACCAAATTGTATTTTCAGTCATTCCATTTTACTGAATAAAGGACAAAATCTATTATTTACTTTTGAACATGTCTTTCCTTTTGCTATGTCTTGTATTTATACTTTTGGTTAGAGTCTTTGGGACAAACTCATGGCTTAAACCAGTATTTCTCATCATATATAAGCATGTCACATGTACAGGAGCCAGGATATAAAGACTTTGGCTTTATTTTTGTATACAAGAACAAAGTAGAAACATTAATTATGAAGACTTAAGCAACTTATTAAAAACTCTGTGCCCTTGCCTTTACCAGATGCATTTTCAAGCTCACTTGAAAAATACCTAAGGGGAGAACTAGAACAACTGTGCTTCCGTTTATCTTTACACTAAACACAGGAAGAAGACTACTCTTTTTGTTAGGTGCCCAAACCGATCAATAAAATTAAGATCTGAGAGATATAATAAAACAAAGAGCAACTTTAAAAAAATGAAGTTTTGTAGGTAAATGAATACTTTTACCAGACTGAAAAATATTTTTCTAAAAAGGAAAAGCCAGGTAAACCTAAGCCCACAAACTGCTGAGGCCTGGAAGTCTTTCTGAAACTGGTAGTGCTCCTGGATAAATAAAAAGGTTGCTTTCAGACTTTCTAGTATCATCTATTATTGGTCCTCTACCTGAAAATGCTGAACTTTCAAGGTTTGAAGTGACAGCTATAGTTCATTTAAGTCACTTGGTGAGCAGTGCACCTAATGAAGATTGTCTTCCTCAGGATTTATTGTCCTCTGCTATTTATTGCTTCCAACAACAGTAATCCCCGTTTCCTCAGCTCTCATGACCACTCCTCCCCCTCAGGACAGGAGTGCTGCCCACCTCTGTTTCCAGCTTCATGCAGCCAACCTGCACTGCCGCCTTCACAAGTGTCCTTTTAATTTCCCCAGGACTCCATGATTGTTCTTCTTCGAGACACTGCCCCCAGTTATCTGTATTCCCACTCCCCCTTTTGTATTTTTTGCCTACCTGTGGAAAAAGCAGCAAGCAGGTTGCACAGCTTGATTCAGAGCTGCTTTAGGAGGGAAATATTGCATGTCCTGTTCTTTTTTTGGGTTGATAGCTTGGATTCCACTTCAGGAGAGTCAAGGAGAATCAGTATATCTGAGATTTATTCCTAGGTATTTAATTTAAAGGTATCTAGTGAGCTTGAAACTACTGGCTGTGGCCAGGAGTGTGAGATAAACAAACATAGCATGATTGTGTTCCCTTAAAAAGCCAAACTCTGAAAATAAAATAAACAAACAGCCCACATGCCAGCTACCAAAATTCATGGCGCAGTTTTTGCTCCAGCAGGAGATGCTCTTTGTCTTCTCAAAGATAAGAACCCTCTACTGCTTTAAAGGCTTCATGTCTGCTCTAACCAAGTACAAAAAAGGTAGCAAACAGTGCTAATTAAGAGAGCTGATTGCAGCCTGTTCTTGAAGAGGAAAAGTGAAATGTTTGTGAAAGTAAAGATCACAACACCAAAACTTGTCTTGTCCCAATGTTCACAATGTCACCTGAAAACAAAGTCCTTATTCCTGAAATTATTATATATTGATGGAAATGGCTCTGTTACCCTGTTTCACTTCAGCACCTTGGTTTCATTGCAGTGCTAAATTCTGCACTGAAAATTTACAAAAATGCCACAAACATTATCTCTTTATATTTGCCTGGACAGACAACCACAAGCTTTTTTTTTTTGAAATTCAGCCACTGCCTGAAGTGTGCATGCAGGCAGACACGACTGTGGCTGGAGTGACACACACATTTTTTTTCAGAACTGGAAGAAGATATTCTATGAAACAGATTCTCTGTTCAGTTGAGCCAAAGGTTGGAACAAGCCCCTTTCATTCATCCCATGTACCACCAAGAAACCCTCCTGCTCTCAAATAAAACTCATTTTATTTCGCCCTCCAGATGAAAAACTTGGAAAAGAAATGAAATTACTTTTTTTTTTCTCCATAAAGAAAAAAATATGCAGCAAGAACACAGAAGGAGGTCTGGAAGTCTCAGAAACTGCTAATGAGAGCTGGAGCATTATTATATAGGCCAACACCACGAATCCCATCAGATCAGTTATGTAAAAGGCAGTAGCGCCTGACTTGCTCTCTGAAATGCATCAGTGCCCTGCAGGGCTGGGGGAGGTGTCCCTGCCACACAGCCTCTCCTTCCTCTGTGTCCCGGCCCCAGGGCAGCAGGATCCATCCCTCAGGCTGGGGGTCCCGGGGCTGCTGGGGGTACAGGGACACCAGAGGAGGGCTGATCAGCCCGAGGGTCTGCGCTGGGGCGGGAGGGAGCACGCCGGGTGAGACAGCCTGGGAGAAGCTTGTCCTACTGCTCCCTCTGCTGTACCCATCCTGTGGAGAAATCCCAAATGTCAGCGCGGAAAGCTGGGATAAGGGATGGCAGCTTTGAGCACGGTCTGCAGGTAGCACAGGCCTGGGGAAGAGAGAAAGTCGCTGATGATGAGGCAGAAAGCACCACCACACCCAGGAGATGGCCCGGCACGGCCCTCTGTGTGCCCAACGCAGCAAATCCCTCTGGCTCTGTACCTGCTGGGGTCTCACTCGTGTTTCCAGAACGGTGCAGGGCAATAAAGCCTCTCCTTGGCACCATCACCTCGCTCTGTGACACGTATTTAGATCATGATCTCATCTGAGGGGACGGATGGGTGCCTGGATCAGCTCCGGAGAAAGGCCCAGAAAGCTCCCTTGGCAGGGCAGCAGTAAAACACCCCACCCAGAGTCACATCAGTGCCACACCACACAGGGAGCACAGGAAAAGAAAAAGCAGAAAGAAAAGGGGAAAAGTGGCTTATGGTAATGAAGTCAATTAATCATGTGGTAATTAACAATCTGATTGTTCTAGAGAATGCTTGTTTCTAATCAAAAACCACCTGAACACAATTGCAGACAATAATCCCACCTTGTACCCTTATTTCTGAGAGCTGAGAATTTGGCAGAACTGGGTACCACCTATGGAAGACATTAGCACCTACCATGAAAGAAAGCATTTATTTGAACACAAGTAGAACTTGTACCCCAAGGAAAATACATATTCTCAGACATTCAAACATTACAATGTGCTTTCTGCAGTCTTCATAGCAGTATTTCAGTTACTCTACACTTTCCTCTTAGCACTAATTTATGGAAATCCAAGCTAGAGTAGAAACCATTTCAAAGGAAGAAATGTCTCTCAAGCACTTTTTCTCTGAGAAGGTGCACACTCATCAGAATAGGGAGGAATGATGAGAAGAATCAGCACCTTCAGGAAAAGTGGACACTTTCCATAATAAAAGGGGATGAAAGGCTGGAGTGCAAGGTTAAGTCATTGAAAACTCAGCCATACATTCAACTTAAACCTTCTGGAGAATCGCTGGAACTTTACACAATTTGTACCAGAAACAAAATAAAAAAGCCCTTCCTAATAGCAATATGAGACTAAAAAAATTAATTAGTGAGTTCCAGAAAGGCAGTGTTGACAGAGAGACATTTTTTTCACCATGCCCCAAGTATTATTTCCTCCTATATTACAGAACATCTACCAGCTAATGAAAATATGAGAAACTGGACTTTATGATATGGCATGGTGATAAAATGAATTATATTTAAATGTCAATGGAATCTATGAAATAGAGCACATTTGGAAGAAATCCATTCAGTAATTTTGAAGTTGTGAATAATTAGCATGGCATTTTCAAATGCACTTAGTTAAATTCATGACCTAATTCTGCTCTGAATTCTTTAATTTTAGTTTTTGCGAAGCTATATGAGCCATGCAATACTACAGTAGTATTAGAATGCTGCAGTAGTAGCGAGTCCTGCTGAAAAATTCCACCCTTAAATGAATGACTCCAGCAAAAGAATGGGACATGGCAATTTGGGGCAGAATGAAGCCCATTCTTTTCAAAGGCAGCACTCCAGATTTTCATAAATGCAAACAAATACAGTTTGACCTCAGGACTGACACAATGTACCTAATTCCAAATTGCTTAAGTTACATGGCAAGAAGAAGCTGGACTGGAGCGGAAAATATAAACTAAACAACTTCCAAGGGAAAACTGAGATACTCAAAAACATTTTATCTGTAGTAAGTCAATAATAACTGCAGATTATTTTGACACTCTCCTGTGAAGTTTCATGATGAACAGCCACAAATACACCAAGTGTGTGGCACAGAGACCAAGAACAGGTCTGGTCATAACCTACTCACTGTCAGATGCCACAAAGCTGCTCCTTTTTATAGCACCTCCTTCCATCTCACTGAATTCATCACATTTATCCCCAAATAAAAGAAATTACAGGTTGTTTTTTTTTTGCTTTGTTCAGCTAAATGCATGTTTTATCCAAGAGCCTCAGACATTCCAGTGTAAATTATTTGTACTTCCTGCTACAAAAAGTCTTGCTCCAGGACTTTGTGACAACACTGACTACCTGAGGGAAATCAAATTAACAGCAGCTGAGACAGAACTATTAAAGGCATGTTTTCCCCTATGTACAGTAGTCTGCTATTGTATCCACAGGCACTGAGAGTGAGGATAAAGCAAGGACATTTCTCTGAACCATCACTATCTTTCACATTACTGTCTCTTCTTGTAAGGGAGCTCTGGATGCAGTGATATTGATAGGCACTGGGGTTCCTTGAGCCTCAACTCAAGCATGCAGATTTTACAGACATGCACACCATGAAGACAGTAGCTTCCAAAATAAATCAAGCGAGCTTTTTGCTTAAGACTACAGAGGTAACTGCAAGGTTGTTGCTAGCTCCGAGTGTAATGACGCAAGGAAGTGGCGCACCTAAAGCGTCTCGTCTGCCCTCATGCCCTCAGGAGGCACCATCCAGCCTCCAGAGGAGGAGATGTGTTTGGGATGGCACCTAGCCTCTTCCTGCACAACCTGCCAGGATGCTCACAAAGGAGCTGTACTTCTGCCCCTGCATTAACTCCTGCTCAGCAAGGGAGATGACATCTCTGCTGTTTCCAGAGAAGGGCCAAGACACAAACACTAGCAAAATGCTCAGGGTGGCAGGACCCAGGTTTGTAACAGGGAATACCACTCTGAAAAGCAGGCAGGAGACCACCACCCTGTGCCCATGCTGCTCAGGCATTACCCAGAGGTCAGTGTGGCACGGCTTGTTCTTAAACACCATGCTAGCAGTGGTAGAGACCTGACCAGGTCTCAGCTATGCCACAGGTTTGTTTTGTCAATTTAGGAATTCACACATTTACATCCTCCCTCCCACTTCTCATCTGCTTTGTCTGTGAAGCCTTCAGTGCTTTTAAGGTGGGTGTCTAGGTGCTCAGAGCAACTAAAACTTTGAGTACCTTTGACCTCCTAGCACTACTGTGACTAAATACTGAAAACTGTTCAAGTAACATTTTTATTCCATTTAGTGAATGGGAAAAATGACTGAGTTGAAAAAAAAAAAAAGCACCTTCCTTCAAAAGCCTCTCTAATCAGCCCCAGAATCTGAACCAATACTGAGCGTAAAGATTTAAATTTGGCTTAATGAAAACTGAATAGACCAAAAAAACAACAAAAGAAGTCTCTTTACAAAAGGTATGGATTCGACCCAGCCAGTAAATAATTAAAGCTCCTCTCTGTTCCCTTCCACTTTCTATTTTAAGGCTTTTCATTATATGGGATCAAAGTCAGCTCGAGTTGGAGAGAGTTAGACAAATCCATCACAGAGACAGAATGAATGTATGATCTCATCTCCTGTGACAGCAGCCCGACGGTACCACCTGTTTGAACTCGGCTCATACCACTTCTGATGACACTGGCAATGTCAAGCAAATAGCTCAAAACGGGGTGGGGGGGGAACTCTCTCCACCTAAGCAAACAAAACAAAAAAAACAGCTGTAAATCTGGCATGAGGAATGCTTACAGGCAGCCAGTACTGCTAAAAGAACAGCCACAAAAAGAGTTCAGACCCCATGAACATAAATCACTCTGGGCCTCAGAAAATCAGCTGTATGAAGAAAGACTGATTTCTGTTTGGAAAAGAGTCAAATGAGAGAGCAATGCAAGACAGCTGTATAAAAAATTCTAACTACTAAAAAGAAGGGAAATTAAACATTCTTATTTATTTTCTTAAAATGAAAGAAAAGGAATACATTGAAGCCAGAAGACAAAATAATTAGGAGGTATGAAAGGCAAGTTAAACAGGGAGTTTAAAACTGACAGGCAATTTTAAAAGAGATTAAGGAAAATTCAGTTCTACCTTTTGAAACTTAAAATGTAAGTTTATCCTGTGGAGCTGTCTGCAGCATAATATAATTGGGACCAGAAACTATAAAAAAAATATTCATTAGATTGTTAATGAATACCTGCATGTTCCCATTAGAAACTCATCTGTTTAAAAAAAAAAAAAAAAGACTATAATCCTTAATGAACCTTCCTTTTTTTAAGCTATAGTAGACAAACATTTATATTTCCTGACACGAACAATGATTAAGTGTCAGGGATTAAGACATCACCCTTAAGGGGAATCCCCAAGGATTAAGAAAATCCCCCTCTTGTCACATTATTCCGGAACTGTCAGCTGGCCAGTTCCTGAGCACTGTCAGGAACAATGTACTGGCCCAGATCCAACACACCAATGTTTGGTTAACACTAAAATTCAGTCAAGAGATTTCTGTCTAAAATGCTTGTTTAAGGAAAAAGATGACAGCACTGTGAGTGTACCATAAAGCTTTGTGTTTGAAACCATTTTTTGCTCTGACTGCCAGTAGCTAGAAGCACTTGAAGATGAAGGCAGCAAGCACACGTCAGCTCTGCTTGGTTTGGTGTATAAAACCACTTTGGTCTAGATCTGGGTCAAGATACACTATTTCACTTCTTTGAGCTGCTTGATATGTTCAACACAAACTTGACTTCAGGTCTGCCACTGCACTAGACACATTTGCAGTTCTAGGAGTTGCAGGGTATTCTGGCTGATTAAACTTGCACAGATACAACAGTCAAACTGTAGTTATTTTAGATATAAAAAAAATCTCACTGCTGTGAAATTTATGCCATTTTTTTCTCAGTCTACTAAGATGAAGACAAAGAAGCAGTTTAGCACTTCACTAGCTGAAAGAGCTATTTCAAAACATGCTCTAGATTAAGACTGCATGGCAGGACCTCTTCCCAGTGAGAAGAGGCACTCTGGGGATGAGTAGAGGCCCCAAACAACAATGTTCTCTTTAGTGACCTCATTAGCATCTGACGTGTAGGAACATCTTTAAATGTGTGATTTTCCTGTCTACCTTGAAATGGTCCTTTAATCAAACTCATAAAATTACTTTCATTTGGTACCAGACAGATAAATAAACCAATGTTATTAAGGCCCAACAGCTCTTCAAATGAAAGGGGTGAGGGGGGGGGACGGGGGACGGACTTGTAATAAAAAATTAGATTGGAAATGTTTTGATGCTTTTTGTGGGAGTTAGCTGTATGCAGAATTGAACTGTATTTTCTTGGTTTAGCTGAACTAAGCTGTACTGACAAGAGCATGCTGAATTAGATCCGGTTGTAACCCGAGGTGAACCTGCAGGGTAAACCTTACGTCACTGTATTGCTGCAGTTCTTTCTTTTTTCCACGAGCAAATGTGGCTCACTTCCCTCAGTCTCTGAAATGCCATATCGAGTGTGCTGGCCATGGGGTAGAAGTCTAAATAGAGCATGTTTGGATTTATTCACTTTAGGCCTCTGGGAATGGAACTGAGCTACTGGGAGAGACTGAAGTAAGACTACAAAGGCATGAAGGAGGCAAATGTGAATGTAACGGGGTATTAGAAAGGACCCAGTATTTAAAGACATTTACCCACATCTCCAATTTGTACTTTTGGGTTTTTACCTATCCAAAGCAAAACCAACACCGTCTTTCTCTCTCAAAGCCACGTAGGGACATCCTGCCTTGGGCTGGGGAGTAATTGACCTTAACCAAGCCCTTCCTGACTACTGCATGTTAAAAACACTTAATTTCTACAGCACCATCCACATAATTTGTAGGATAAGATATAACTCTCTTCCAAGAGCCTGACAACTCCTTAGAATGAAGAACAATGAGGGTGTGCGATACTTGGCATGACAATCCCTTCTGCCAAATTTCCATGACCACATCACTGCTTCAGAGACATAATTGAGCAGACAGAACTGCTTAAGTTCTACCTTACAGCCAGACCTACAAAACATGCTCCATGTTCCACCTTCAGACATGTTGCTGAGCACAAAACTACTCTTCTTTTGCTAGGGCCAGCTGGAAGCCTTGGTGGCACAAGGCAGGTGGGCACTTAACTCTCCGTTATTTCAGTGCCTGACGGCTCCTTTCTTTGCTAGCTTAATCCCTGTCTGTCTGTGGCATGGCAGACCACACAGGAGCCCTCCCTGAATTAATCCATAAACTCAGAGAAAAGGCAACTCAATTTGCAGTTGCACTAGGTAGGTAATAGATAGACCACTGTCCACAACACAAGCTCTTCACCTGCAGCCCTGGAAGAAGCCCTCTGCCTGCTCAGTTGGAATGGTAGGACACTGTAAAAGGTTTTTCCTTTCTAAGAGCTGTGATGCTAAATGTTATTTTCCTACTGTGTATAATAATTTCTTAAAAGAAATTCAAGTACATGACCTTGCTAATGATTTTTCTCCAGCTCATATGCAATGGACATGTTCTGGAGACACCATGATTTTGCTTAATAAAAATATAAATCTCCATATAATTTCATCACTTCAGGTCTTGATTAACTGGAAATCCTCCTCCTACATAATTTGTCATGATTTCCTCTCTTTGAGTTCAATGCAAGAAGTGCACAGCTAAATTATGCAGGACTATAAACTTACATAACTGTTTGTAAGATAGAAGAACATAAAAAATAAAGGAGCTTTAATAGTTAGGAACATAGAACTGAGGAAAAAAAAGGATTTATCATTTGTTCTTCAGGTAGATGGGTTTACTAGTATTTAATTAGTATAAAAAGAAGTAAATCTGAGAATATACTGTCATTTCCTTAGACATATGAAAACCAAGAGCTGGAAGAGCTAATTATGAAGCAGCTACCTGAACAAACATCAACATAATATGTAGGAAGGTGCATTTACTTTAAGAGATCACCCATCTCCCCCTTTTGAACAGCAGTGGTGTGATGAAAGAAGCACCAAAGGGGATGCACACACATGGCTCACTGACACCACTTGTACACAATCTGGAGTATCAGGCATCCACGGCAAGCATATGTAATTCCTTTCACTGCCTACCTACCAGGAGGTTCATCAACAGTCTACCCTTTATGCCTTTTCGTAGTTTGCATTCTCCTTTTCTTGGAGCAGAGTTTCACATTACCCAGGCAGCCTTCTACTCTCAATGCAAAAATCTGGAGGGAAATAAAATCCATCAATCCTCTGCTTGGTTTATTAAATCTCTCTCACACTGTTCATCATTCCCTGTGGCCCTGCAACTCGAGCTCTCTGGCTCTCTGCTTGTGGGCTTCTTTAATCCTTTAGCTTTCTATCTGGATGGCTGTGGGCACAATTTGCTCAAACCCTGGTCTCTTTTTCTAGTCCCTGATAAGGATCTTTGCTCTCACTTGAGGTCTCTCCTGCCTCTGCTGAAACAGCAAAAAGCTTTTTACAAGGTCACGTATATACACACCTTATAGTCAGGTGTTCTTTGGCTTACAATGAAAACCACAGGACAGCACAAATGAACCTGAAAGGGTTCAGGATGCAAGGTACTGTTGTAAAAATTATACTTGGATACAACCAGAAATGGGAATGAAAAGTGGACTCCTTAGCAAATGACAGCTTTTCAGCATACTCCAAGCCTGTGCATTTGGAAATTCTTGCTGCTTTTCCTCATGCAGATTACAGTTTGCAGTTCCCTTGCACTGTTCTCCCATTAGGTGTGTGAATGAAGCATAGAAACAATTTGTTTTATCGCCTCCACTCTCAAAAAAGAATTGAATTAAAAATAGCAGGATGACATCACATTTAACAGGGCAGTAAAACAGTACTATAATGGCTGCAGGCTTGCAGCTTCCCTCCAACAGCAAATCCTGTAATGGGAGGGAGGTTGCAGCTCTGCTTGGGATCCTTCTACCAGAATTTGCCCTGAGCAAAGGTTTGTTGAGAGGGAGGTCACTGTGGGGTAAGTGCAAAAACCCATGCCGGTACTCTTGGTCCTCAGGTCATTTGGTTGGAGGAGCTAATAATCTGTTTTGCTGTTCCATCTTGCTGGCAGCCCTTTTCCAGAGTGATGCTCTTCAAGAGAGACCTGCCAGCCAAGCATCATGGGGGTCCATTTTGTTGAGAAAGCTTCTCAATTTATAGGAGCTTTACTGCAAACCTAATACAGGTTGCCGTTTTTTAATTTTTACTTTCCCAGGGGCAGAGAGTGGTAGCAATATCCACAGTTCGCCCACTCCTTTCCTATCCTACAAGACGTTGCAAGTCTGTAGATCAGGACACAGATGGGCTAACAAAATAGCAGGACATGGCTTGCACTGCTGACATCCATTTGATACAACTACGTTTTTTCAAAATCACTGGGCATGAATCAGTTTCATGGAAAACTGCAAACAATAATCTGAGCTTTAAAAACCCAAGAGACTAAAGATGTCTGTGCTATGCAAGTAATACTCAGCTAACAAAGCTCTTCAGTTGCCCCCTTAGATACATGACACTCTGCTTACTGCTGGATTTCCAAAATGCATAGAAATACATACCTGCATATCTTAAACTGCTGTCAGATGTAAGATAAAGGTTACTGGGACTAAAATAAGGGATAGAAACAACCTGTAGAGGAATTTGGTATTTTGGTTTATTTAAATTTAATACTTTATATATAAACATATGGATATATTTTGCCCCTGGTATTTAAGGGTTTTCTCCACAGAACACCCATTATATCCTACAAGGAATGTATGTGTGCCATTTCCATCAATATTACTGGATTTACAGGTGAACTGAGATTCACCCCTGGGTTCACAACTCTATCATAAAAGCCCTTGGCTTCACAGAAGATAACAAAAGTGTGAAGGAGTATCAAGGACAGAGGAGATACCTCTCTGCAGCCTTTCAAACAGCACTTGGTGGAGATGTCTGCAAAGAGACTGTCACAGAGAAAGATTTGGGAGCAGACTAGGGGCTGGATCACGGAACCCAGCAGCCCACAGGTCCTGAGCACAGCATTCTCAATAGCAGCTGACTCCAGCCATGAAAACAGCAGTGGAAGAGTCAACCCAAAGTGTTAAGTCTGCCCTTGGTCAGTGATCTGCTCAAGTATTACTCTGCACATATTTTGTCATGCAGGAGTGGTGACCCCCTCTGAAAATTCCATGCTATGGGGCAGGAAAACCGTTTAATGTACTTCCTAAAGTTTTATGCACAAGTGCCTACAGCTTTTCCATCTAATCCATCTAAATCCATCTAAACTTCTGTAACTGTGAGTTTTGTTACTAGAAAAAAACCCCTGTGTAACAATGAAGTTTTCCTAATGCTTCTGCCACATGCAGAGTAAGCACTGTTGGGAAAGCTGTGTGCTCAGAATGTGTTAATTGCCAGGTCTCAGAAGTATTCCATTTAACCCACTTCACATCTTCCTACATAACAGCCTTTACCATACTGTGATGAGAGTCACAAACCCATATTTTGAAAGTTCATTATTGCTGTTTAAGTTTATATCATAATCATTAAATATAAAGTTATTTCTTAATAAAATTTTGCTGTGGCTTACTACAGTTCTGCATCAGTAGTAAATATTTACTTACCCTTAAATTATTCTCAAAATACTTTTCATATGATTAAAAAAGGTTCTTTTCACTAGAACACAAGTATTTTTCACTTAAGAGATACTGAAGATGGCAATTAGAGATTTATCTGTATCCTATATCCTAAAACCTTCTCAGCTGCTGTTTATTAAAAAAGTATTATGAAGAAGCCAAAGAACACTACAAATTCAACCCTTTAGTGCTCTGTGTTACATCTCCACTGGACAAACAGAATCAGGACATGAAAGTCATTAACCTCTTTTGTTGAGGTTCATTACATTTATGACATGACAGAAGTACCAGCCCACACTTAATTGTAAAGGCTGTTTGCATATAAAATAATCAAATGGTCAAACTAAAATAGCGTCCCAAACTCTGCATCTGTAGTCTATACATTGCCAAACAACTCTCAAACACTTCCAAGTCAACTTTCTAGAAAGAGTTCAGAACAGTCTTCAAATTCATAGAAGTTCAGAGAAACAAAGTGAGTAGGTGAAGAAATTGTTTTTCCTATCTGGATATATGACACTTTATTAGTATGTGACAGAATTAATTTCTTCCTTTGTAAAAAGGGTTTATTTTTCTCTATACACCCAGGTTGGCAATTGCTTTTATTGTTCCACTAAGCTGTTCTGCAATATCTTAAGAAGAAATTTTCTGAGGGCAAACTAAAAGAGCAAATTACTTTATAAGCAATTTTTTCCTGAACCATTTTGTATTTTAGAATGTACATAAACATGTCTTCACAACTGCTTTTCTCAATTTGACCCTTTCCCTCATACCTGCAATGATGTCATAGTCCTGTATCTTAATTTCTTACTGCTCTGAGGTCACAAATTTTTGTCACCTGACTTCACCACAGGATCTATCTGAGGATCAAGACATGACATCAGAACACGACAGCTACGTCTCCTGGTTAGAAATCTCAGCCCTCTACAGTCTTGCAGACATTTCTGCTGCTTTTGTTGACTTTTTACTGTTTTCTCAGAGCTACTGAATTATTCATCTGTTGCCATAAATGTAGAGTTCATCATATAAATATGCAAAGTCACCATTTTACAGCAGACATCCAAAGACAAATTCATATAAAGGTTTTTTATAGATCATTAAAGCTGCATAGCAAAAGACGCAATATACCACAAATGTGGTAGTATATAGTAGGACTGAAGTTGAATGTAAACTCTGAGTAAAGCAGTATTCCAGGATACTCTCTGCTATCTTACCTTTTAGAGTAAGGCTTCCATTTTGATTTGCAAAGCCAGTTCCTGCTTCTTCCTTCAGTTGATACAACCCCAAAAATGACTTTCATCTCAACAAACCTATCATTAGACTGCACCAGAAAACTTCCTTTCTCTGTACTGATATTTGCTTTTCATGCAGAGCAGCTACTTCCTACCAAGTATTTTCAACCTGGACCTATTTCTTGGCAAGAAGTCCACCAATCTGAATGAGAAAACATTAAGATAGAACTAAACACTCCCCAAGCACCCAGTCAGTATTTTTATCTTTACAACACAGATCCTGTTAAGATTGCTAAATATAGGGGATTTCCAGATGTTCTGCTCACCTAGACTTCAGTGAGAATAAAGGTGACAAAAGACTTATTTGTCAGTGTTTAATTTTCCACATGAATTTTATGCATGGTCAGTTACACTACATAAAATAACCCTAATGCTGGTTCATGCATTTTGCAGTCAGCTTTATCAGATAAAGTCTGAAGATTCAATTATAATTTAAAAAGAACAATTACCTTTTAAAAAACAGCTTGAGTTAACAAAAGGAACAGATTGATCACTCAGTGGCAGTGAGCTCATATTCTAGGTAAAGACAGCCTCAGCAGATAAGCTATAGAAAAACCTGTTCAAACACTCAACATTTGACTGCAGTTCTTGTAATATACTCACAGTAACCTTAGCAATGCCAATTTGAGCAAATATTGGTGCAAACCCCAAAAGACTAATTTGATTTTGATTTTCATTTTACTCCATTTTACAAAATAAAATAGCACACTGCTCTTGAAAAGGAGCTGAGAAAGTACACTAGGATTTGCTGTCTGAGAGGGCAGTGCCTCCCTTCCATTACCTGCAAGTAACCTGGCAAAGACAGAAATTAGGACGGCCAGTTTATATCTGTATGATTTGTATGATCATCTTTTGTCTTGTTGCACTCATGTCTTCTCTGGATATTTAGACAGGACCACTGAATACACCAAAACAACAGATGTCATTTGCAGTCTTCTCACTGGCTTCAAAGGCCTGATAAGCTGGCCACCTGAGATGCAAATATTTCAAGAAGTGAGACATACTGTTGAGCAAAGAGCAGAGCCAGGTTTGCCATCCTACTCTCTGCATTGTAGGTATTTATTTCATTCTCCATAGTCATGACTACAGAACGTGTTCTGTAAAATCAAGTTCTATTTATGCCCTTGCCCTCATTTAGCCTCAGAAAACATTTCCTTTTCAAAATCCTTGAGATCTACTGTAAGCATTTCCTAGGGAAATACTATCATATAAAACATTGTCACTTCCTGGAAAATAATGACAGATCCTTCATAGAACAGACAAATTCCAAAAATTTCAGAACAAGCTCTCTATACCTGCTATACCAGTCGGCATCCAGGGTAAGATATCATCGCTGAAACTTTGTACCAAGCAGATGATGTAGTTTTGTGAACTGGAATTATATAAGGAACTCAGCAGAAAGAGGGCTGGGAGTTATGACAAGGTCAGTGCAACACAGTCCAAGTCCAAGAGAGAGTAAAAAGAGATGGATGCTGGAAGCATGCAAGCTATCTGAAAGCTGTTCACATGATCTAAAATTTGCAAGAAAATTCATTATGGCAAATTTCACAACAGAAGGATGGACACAAGACTTGCTCAGCATTCTGTTGAGTGGAGCCACTGAAATGCATGTGCACTTAGAGCAAGGTACTGTAAAGCCACATGTTTAAGCCAGATTTTATTCCTGAATGCAGAATCCAGCAAGACAAACCCATTGTGAGTTATTTCCACTTAAGAATTACTTTTTTCATTAAACTGATACCCACTCTGAAAATAGGTTTTAAGTGCAGTCAGGTGAATGAGTGTCTGATGAGTTCTGATACAACTTGAGCTAAGCTATTGTCTCATCTCAGGAAACAATGATCATCTGAATGCAAAGCAGAAAAGCATCCCTTAAACCACCATCTTGTACCACACGTTTGTGGTAAGTAGCAAGTGCTCATCATCTATTTCAGGGCAGAACTGCAAGGTAACACAAGCCAACACTGTCTTTGGTTTATAGTTTGTGCTGAAACAGCTTGGGGAAGCTCACACGGCACTGTAAGTTCCATTGGGAAAATTACTGAAAATTCTTCAACTGTCTGAAGTATCATACCAATCCTCTAGATAAACTAGAAAACTCAAATTAAAATCGACGTGTACATGAGGTTTTACTTTAACTCTGTCTACTTAATTCAGGTAAGTGCTACCATCACTTTTACAAAGTGGCCTAGGAAATCAACTTTCAGCTTACATGAAGCTTTTAGCTGTTGTTTGTGATTACTTCTGGAGCTCTTGCAAAGACATGTTGCTCTAAAATGAACCAATTTTAGCAGTTTTATTGCCTTACTCCTACTAAACCCAGGCTTGTATAGGTTATGTTTTACCTGTTCATATACATGTCTAGTAGCTGAAAATAAACGAGACATGTTTGCAGGGTGCAAGGCTTAAGTTTCAAAGTGAAAACATGGAGAAATGCACATAAGACAGTAGTTAGAGCAATGAAATGAAGTTAATAAAAGAAAAAATAATATCAGGAAATTAGTATCTTTCTTAACAGCAGATCTGTTAATGCTCTGGAACATTTTCAAGAGGGAAGCAGTGGGAGCTCCATTACTTCGATAATTTAAAATTAGACTGACAAAAAAGTAGCAAATGTACAGCACAATAAAGAATAATTCCATACAGGAAGGGGAATGAAGTAGGTGATTAATAAGTCTTTCTTTCCAACAGCTATGAATCATACAAGTGCAGTGGTGGCTTGTATAGAAAATGGAGTTTCTATACACAGACAGTAATGCAAACTGGTAGCTCTCATACAGTACTTGTTGGTAATGGTAGGAGGATCCAATTCTTCATATACCATAAACCATAGATACACATTATTAGACTATGTGCCTAAATTCTACTGAGACTTCATACAGCAGGCTTTACTTACCACCCTCTGTCCCCCAAACAACAAAAGCAATGCCTGTTTCATTATTGCATGTACACTCATTTTGCTGGGACAGAACTTCCTTAGTTAAAAGCTACTTTATGAACTCAGTTTTACATGTAACCCGAGGTAAGAATTTTTGGTCTCAGGTCACACAATGTTTTACTTGAGTTCAATTAATTCTCTATTATTTGAAGGCATATTTAAGACAAACATTTGATCTGTTGAGTATGAGTTCAGTATTTCCTGATAGAAGTTGAAAGAATGAAACACCGGCTTTTTATTTGATTCTTCTGTTTTCCAATACTCTCTCAAGTACTGTAGACAGACAAATGTTATTTGAACTAATCTTTCCAGGCCAAGCTGTTTGACCCATGTGCTGTGTTGCCATTATGTGACATCGAGCCATTACAAGAGTTGTGCTGTGACAGTGACATGCTACTCAGAGCACAGATGGGGGGGGTTAAACATTCACCA
Source organism: Eopsaltria australis (assembly GCA_034509425.1). Lineage (NCBI taxonomy): Eukaryota > Metazoa > Chordata > Aves > Passeriformes > Petroicidae > Eopsaltria > Eopsaltria australis. Next base: position 6,588,041 of record JAVTVJ010000001.1, read on the forward strand.
CTGCAGCAATAGCCTGCAAATCAAAAGAGAGGGAAAGTAACAGTTTAAACTATATATAGGACGGTATCTTGGATAAATCTGAACATGATGTGCCTTAATTTTTGTAAAAAGAGGGACTGTCCATAAAAAAGGGTATTGTAAAGTGCTTCTTGTCAAGGATCACAGAAAGTACAACTTACTGTGGTGCCCATTCTGCTTTTTAAATAATCACCTCCAACTACAAATTTGCAAACAACGTATCAGAGAACAAAGGTAGTAATCTTCCAAAAACCATAAAGGAATTAGGAAGAGTAGGAGAATATGTTCAAATGCTTTTATACCTTGGATTTCACCATTTTTTGGGAAAAAAAATCTTTAAAAAACCAAACCAACCAACCTCCCCACTTCTTTTCAAAGATCCCATCATTGGAGCAGGCTGAGGGTGGTCTATCACACATATTGTCTTGATGGAAAGTAGCTTAACAGAAGAGGAGCAACAAGTGCTACTTACTTCACTTCGGAAACAATCTGTTTCCTTTGCTGGCAGGTTCCTTTCCTTTGCAGTCTCTTCCCAAAGAGTCTGGAATATTATTTTCCAATCGCCATGACTGGCTATGCCTGCGTGTCACTGTACAAACAACTTCATATCAGAAAATGATACATTCAGGTTTGGTACTGGAATCAGCTTAGGTGAGGCAGCAAAAATACTGTAGATGCAATATAGCATAAAGTACAAAATTCTGGTTTTCTTTATCACAGGAAAACACATAACAGCATATAGTAACTAAATATTAGTATTTTCCTTCTTGCATTCTCACCATAGCCCAGGAAAACTGAAATAACACGAAAATCAGTAATACACCAAAGATATTTACTCACATAAGACTTTGGTGGAAATTCACTGCAGTGCAAACACCAATCCAGATTTATAAAGCAAACACTTCCAGCCCCAGAAGACAATCATTTCTCACTTAAGGCACTGGCCAGAGTCAACTGGGTTCCTGCATCTAATTGGAACAAAAATTCATGGACTAGAGAATTGAAGTTTGATGCAACTACATGTCTTGGGAGACAGTCAGTCGAAGGACTATTTCTATCATGTTCATAGCACAGTCAATGAAAATATAAACATTACTACTTTTATTTTCAGTGAAAGCTATATGAATTGTTCCTATTTTTTTCCACTTTTCAAAATATTTGTCTTCAAAACATACTTTGTCTTTTTTCTCTTTTTAACTACTGTGACTGAAGAAGGGGTAAAACTAAAATAAAGGAAGATGGGAGGTAAAACAAAAGGGAAAAATCTGGAAAGGCACAAACTGAAAAAAATCAAAACACATTTCCCGATGTCCTTTCACCCCAAGTGCTGCAAAACTCTCAGAATAACTTTCATCTCAGAAGGAAAGTTATGGCCGACTGGCACTAACTGTTGAAGAGAGTGCTTTGTTGTCTTCCCTACAGCACAGGGAACCAGGACCCTGGGATGCTGGGCTGGTGACAAAATCTGTAGGGTAATCCTGAAGGGTAAATGAGGGGAAAAGCAGGGTGGAGTTAGGATGGGTGAAAAGGACGGTGGGGATGAGGAAGTGTGTTCATCAGAGCTCTCACACCAGCTGCTGCAGTCCTTAAAGGCCTCCTTTCAGGTGAGCTGTGGACTTCTGCTGTACACACAAGCACACCGGGACAACTTCACATGTGCAAGATGGGGAGTACCTGTCCCAAATGAGAGTTTACAGGTGCTTAAAGAACCTGGGAAGGGAGGGGATCTATGACCACAATATCTCTGAGATCTAAACACTCTTTAATTCCTTTGCTATAGCAGGACCTGAAGATGCCTCAGCATTTCCTAGTACTGTCTGATGTCATTATCACGCTAAAGAAGGTAAGGAAATGTCACATGTATCAACAATATTTCTTTTAAAAAAATCAGGCCTGCACAAAGCAAAGAAGCAGCACAGAATGGGTGACAAGTCAAGTCTCAGTCACCTCAGTGACATAACCCACTGACCTCAGACAGCCTTCAGACACGAGCTGTCACAAAAGTGACAAAGCAAGTTCTAGTGATTAACACCACAAAGTGTATTACTTCTACATTATTAACCTTGCATATTTCGCTACTGTGAGCTGGAAAGCACAGGGAAACTCTTAAGTGTCAGAAGCACTGATACCCTTCTTATATTTTCATTTCTGACTTTGATTATCCGATCACAGCTTTTTCCTACATGAACAGCTTCCAAGATACTGATTCCAGGATCACTCAAACTCATGTTGTTTTATCGATGTGAGTAATCCCAGATGTTCAGTGCAGTTGCTTACGTTAATAAGGACACACAACTCTCAAGTGGCTGTGGGATCAGAGCCTTTGGGTTGTGAATAGTCATTGGCTTTTCTGCCATTAACAGGCCATTGATGAACTGCAGTTTCCTTCACATCTGACAGAGGGATATTAAGGTACACATCTATCACTGCCATTTTTCTCTTGCAACTTTTTAAAATGCAGAATCACATTCAAAAAGCAATCAATAGCAATCCAGTTGCAAGCACCACTAATGAAGCACAGCAGAAACAATCTGGTATTAGATTTTCATCTGAAAGGTCTCAGGAAAAACATTTCTCAGCTCCACTTTATCTGCCCAAAAAGAAGATCAAGGTGTTTATTCCAGAATTTGAGCCAGTGAGGCTAGACACATGTACCAAACTGCCTAGATCAAGAAACTCCACTGTGTAGGACAGCACAGCTCCTTGCATAAAGTTACTGCTGCCATAGATTGCTTGTCCTACTCACATCTGTTCTTGAATATATATGTCCACAGCTCTCATTATTATAATTAATTATAGCTAAAAGGACAATGATAACTATCAATTCTTAGAAGTATTTCCAAAAGAAATTTTAAAACTTTTTTGAAAATTGAAAGCCTCTACTGGGATACCTGTGAATGTATCTGTTATCTTTTTAATTCATGTTTGTGAATACTGATAGATTGGTAATGATGTGGGTTAAGTTTGCACCAAACTCTTCCACAATACTCCAACCATGCTTCTTGTTCCTTGACTCCTAATCCATCCTCAGCAAAGTCTGGAAGTCACAGCAGATTTATATTTTGTCAAATACAGAAGAACGTGATAAATTAGAAGTACTTCCTCCCGCTGTGGGACCAAAACTTAAAGGCAGAATGAAACCAAGCACATCAGCAGACTGAACCTGTTTCCAGCTTTTCTTTCTCGAACAAAATTTTCAAACACACATCATAACTCTCTGCAATGCAAACCATCCCATTCATAAAATAACTCACAAGGAAGAGCTAACAGTGATTTTTCACTTGCCTTCTGAAATATAATTACTACTTTTTGATTTTGGATGCTCAGTGAACAGCCAATGCTGCTTGAAAACCAACATGATTCCCATTTTCAGACACACAAGGTAGTAGAGAAAGGAATAAAATCACACAATAATTTTTGACGAAAGTATGAAAAACACTAATAAGCATATGCCAATGTAAATTGGCTCGTATCTCCAACACCCCAACTGAAAATCCATTATCTTTGCTCATGAAGTAGATTTGTGCACTTGACCTGCACTTTTTAGAACCAATTAATTTAGACTAAGGGATACTTACTGCATAGGCAACTCTAATCCAGGCTCCTACTCCTAAATGGTAAAAATTATTTTATTAAGCCCTAGACATCAAATATAGCAGCACTGAAATGTTTCAGATGAGCTTGTTTGGTGCCTGATCTACTCCTAAATTTAAAAGAAAAGGGTTTTAACACTAATTTAATACTCCATTTTCAAGGCAGCAAGGCAATGAAGCACCATTTTATCCAAACAATCAAGTTTAGTCAAAAAAACACCCCAGTTTTCCAAGTATGCAGCAGCAGATTGAGCAGCTCTAAGAAGCACCTGCCAGGTCAAGCATCTAAAGAACTATTGAGAAGCAACTCTCCAAAAGCTTCAGGTACCTCCCATTCAGAGAGATGAGTAGCTCCTAGCAGTGGGAGAGTGGGAACTACAGCAAGCTCTTCTCCTGGCACCACTGTGAGACAGCACGGGGCTTAAAAAGGCAGCAGCTCTCATGTTCAGGTTTCCAAACGGGAAGTGGCAAGATTCTTATGAAAATGGCTTGCTTTTAATAAAAGGCTTGCAATGGCCCAAAAGAAGACACAGCAGCAGCCAGCTAGAAAAGCAAAACAGGAAGGAGAAAAAAAGAATGACAGGTCTAATTCAAAAATGTATTAAATCTAGATTTAATGAAAACAGAGAAATCACACTCATGTGGCAAATTTATTTTGCTGATCACATTCGGGGCAGAAAAAACACCATTCCCCCAAATGTTCTTTAGAATGAAACCAAAACCTTCAGCTGCAGTAAACTGACAGTTAAAACAAAAGCCAAAATTAAATGAGCTGCCCTTCTACATACTTTGCAGCCATCAAAAGCTTTCAATATATTTATCAGTCTTTTCTTCTTCAGCTGAAATTTTGCTTTTCAGCTTTCTTTAATCTTAGCTTTATACACACCTCTTCTTGGATCTTAATTGCTCTCATCCTACTTTCAACTCACATTTTGTGTTGCCCTGGAAGAAAAATTGCTTGTTTAACGAGAAGAACCACAAAAGGATTTTAGCCTATTCTAAAACAACACTGAACTATTCCTACCTTATTTTTATGAAATGCCTTTGCAAAGGTCATTTTAAAAAGTATGTCAAAGGAAAGCCAGTCCATCAAAGAAAATGCTAATAGACATATAGGCAGAATATTAAGATTGTACAAATTACCACATTCTCTCCTGTTTACATGTATTTGCATGCATTCACTCACTCATTCAGTGATTCTCTGCTGCAGCTTCATGACTTAAAGGTAAATTCAGTGCTACCAGGATTACTGGAGGTTTGGGAGATTTCATCACCTAGGGGGTGAGGCCAAGGAAATGATGTGGGTGGGTCACATCATGCAAGGGGCAGGGAACAGATTTTTTTTCTGGGATTCTACAATCTCCTTAGCTAGAAGGTGGGGGCCAGCTTTGAAAGCCTGTCAGAGACCATCAGACCCAGGGAGTACTGATGAGGTGTTCTTGGCATCTGGGGGAGGTCTGCAGCTCATCCTGCCTTGCAGAAAGGTTCAGCAGCTGTGGTGTGGGTAGGGTCATTAGTAATGCTGCATTCATGACTCATCTGTGGCTTATTCCTTAAATACACACACAGAGGCAGGAATTTTTGTTTCACTGGGCTTCAAGTTGGTCAGGACCTTCAACATAAATCTGTGTATTAGTCTGCAGGGAAATTTATCATTTGACCTTGACATGCTTCTTCCACTTTGAGAAAGAGTACCAGTTCCACAGTTCCCTGCTTGTAAGAACAGGGAATGCATCTCAGAAGAGAAACCTTCACAACAAGGGTATTTCCCAGTTATAACCCATGAAAACAAAGACTAAGAGAGTCTTGGAAGAGACTTGGTCAGGAGAACAAAACCAAACAGCAGGAATTTTAGCACGGAAGTGCTTTAACTTGAGCTGAAAACCGAAATCTTCCATCAGCAAAATCAAATGAAGTACTTCATTAAAAGCCAAGTTTAATTCATGCAGAGAAAATGCATCACTTTCAAAACAGACTGAGTGTTTTTGTTTTGGGATAAGCTGTGTCTCTCTGGGCTGCTGGAGGACCTCAGCGGATTTCTAATTTTGGTGTCTTGTAGACTGGACTATGGAGCTGCTTTTGGACAGCAAAATACCACCTCCCCACTGGGCACAGAAGCTGCATAGTGATGACATGCCAAGAGAAAAAGTATCTTCAGACTGGGAAACCTGACACAGTAGGAGACAGGGGAGAAAGGATGAAGTACTGCAGTAGCTCAGGAGGGAAAAAAAAAAGGTTCAGACTGAGGTAAAGAAAACAATGAATATGGCAACATTAAAATTTTTGATCATGAAGTTTTAAATGGAACATTTTAAAATATATGAATGAGAAGTTTTGGGTTTGGCTAGTTTTTTTGTTGATCAATTGTTTACGCAGAAAACAAAAGCTTTTTGCAAAACATTCCACAGCGCTGAAGATTAACTTTCTCTTTCTTATCTTCAGTCATGTCAATTTTCTGCTTTTTTAATCAAATTCTATATAAGCTGTGCTAGAATAAAGAGAGGTACAAAGAAGTTTCTCTTTGTATTCAGTGATTATACAGAACAAAATATGGACTGGTCTGTTCTGATGCTTCTTAAACCACTTACAAAGCAGTAGTTCATTTCAGCATCACATGTTTAAAACACTAGTACTGAATATTAAATCACATCTTTTTACAAGAGGGAAAAACTTCCTGGTTTATTCTCTAAAAAATCCCACAAAACGGAGAAATGTAAATCAGAACTGATTTTAAACCCATACGTTATTAGACTCACCACTATGGCTGTTAATTGTCTAAAATATGAATAGTACCTCCAAAATGTATTTCTGATCTTTGTCAAAGATAAGACATGGCAAATTTTGGGGTTTTTCCCCTCCCCTAACAATGTGGGTATGGTTCTTTAAAGCTCCGTGTTTTGTATGTGTGAGTTTTTCTTCCTCTCTTTTCATAACAGCTGCTTTTTTCTTCGCCTTGCTTTTGAGAACAGGCTATGCAATTTTTAGAAAATAAGCACTGCAAATGAATCACCAAATGATAGTAGTTAAGCTCCAGGCATTGTGGATGCTCCTACTGAGGGGGAGCACAAGGGTTTGCTCAAGAGCACGCAGTGTATGGGTGGGAGACCTTTGGAATGGGCTGCCCAGGCTCAAGGAGGTGCCTCTCCTGCAGGAGTGGGCCATGTCCAGGAGGTGCCTCTCCTGCAGGGCTGTCCAGGCTCAGGAGGTGCCTCTCCTGCAGGAGTGGGCCATGTCCAGAAGGTGCCTCTCCTGCAAGGCTGTCCAGACTCAGGAGGTGCCTCTCCTGCAGTCCCTGCACACGGAGAGCATCACGCAGAGAAGCACACAGTGGAGCAGAGCATCACTCACTGACATGTGCACTTACTTCTGGTCAACCAAGTTTCAGCAACACCAAAATAACCCCAGGGAAAGAACACTGCCATCTGGAAGAAGCCCAGGGAAGTTACCCCCTGGCTGCTCAGGAGCCTTGCAGGGGTGTGAAAAGCAAGGTCACAATTAATTCAGCTGGGATTGCATGGAAGCACTGCGAAGTGGATTCCTTTCAACCCCGCTAATATCCTCTCATGGAAAGGGGATTGTAGAGACTTTTTGCAGACACAAACCTCTCCTTGTACATTTTAAAACCAAATCCTGTATCTGGATTTAGCTCAGCATAAGCTAACATAATCTTAAAGTCCTGGTGTATGCAGCAAAGCAAAAAAAATCTTATTATGGCAGTAAAATCATGGCTGAGGTAAATATATTCTGTGTCGCTACTTTTAGACATTCGCAACCTTCTGAAAAATATTGTCTTTTGGTCTAAGGATTTCTTGTCTTATCAGGTCAAGACTACTTAAAAAACAAATATGAAAAATGTTTGCCAGTTATTTTTGATCATCTGAAGTGCTCAGATAGGAAAATAAAAGAGGAAATAAGTGTACAAAACATGGAAGGACATAACTTCTTATCATTCGGCCTTGAAGCCTTCCCTCTGCACCCAGGGGCTAACTTGGCATTGCAGACATGCTATACCACCTGGGATTGCACACAGAAATTCCCACAGAAAGTCAGTTCTAATATCAGCTCCCAAAGTTTACATGATACCATTTTTTCCTACTTGTGCTGCAAAAGTTAAAAAGGAGGTGTACTTACAGAAATAGAAACATTCGTTATTTGACAGTGTTATTAAATACACTTAAATCTGACAAAACCAAATTATTGGTTTTAGCAGTGACCAGTGTTATCTGGGAATGCAGTAGTTCAATTCTAAAGAAGACAAATTTATATGGCTGGTAAATAAAACAATGGATGAACTCCCACCTCTTTGGAACTTAAAGCCCCACAGTGAGACACTGGCTGACTTATGGGCTGACTTAATACACTCCAGTTACAAATGGGAAATGTGTTCATCCTCAGTCAAGTCACTGAGAAGATGACAATAATTCTTGGTGTTCAAAATATCTCCCTGCTCCTGCAACAAGTCTCTCTGGGATTAATGCAGGTGTGAACTCCACACCATTTGAAAGGGACTCAGACCATTGCACTCCATGTTCTTAGGACATTGACTTATTCTCTGCAGTTGTGTTTTTGTGATACACTCTACAAATAATTCCAAAAAGCCTGTTGTTCATTCCTTTTTTTTTTTCGTTACCACTGGTTCCTCCCTCACCAACTTTCCCCAGTATGCTAAGAAATCCTGTCACCTCAACTTTGCATGCATTTTTGCATATATTCAGGCACCTATTTCCCTTCTCTGGTGCACCTGTAGTTTGATCCTGCCCCAGTGCATGCACTGGATGCTTCACAGGAAACACACAGGGAACAGTCATAGCAGATTCCCTCAAGAGTGACTTTACTGGAGCTAAGGATCTACTGCCTAGATTGTGTTACACTCTTCCTTTAGTATGAGAAGGCACAGATTAGCTGTACTGCTTTGTATTTTGCTTAAAAGGCTTAGGAGCTAGGGTAGTTTTTTGCTACGTTTCTTGATAACTGTTCTTTGTATTTTCCTTTGAAAAGCGGAGATTTAAAAATAGAATATTAAAAAACCCAATGGCAACACTGCAGTTACAAATGCTGAAGTTTTAGAAGGAGTTGTTTCGGGAGTTTCAGCCAGGAATACTTGCCAAGTAGAAAAGCACAACGGTTAAGAAGACAGTTAATACAGATGCACAAACACAGAGTAGAACCTTGTATTTCAAAATCCAGCTAAACACCTTAATATCTAATGACATTAACGATTCAGGAGTAGTATGCAAGTGGGTGTTACCACTTTCCAAAACAAAGTCGCATCAAACGCTCAGCTCTCACAAGGTAGAGGATCATCTTCTTTAAAAACAAAAATAAAAGGAAACAAAAGGAATAAACTGTGAAAAATAAGCTGTGAAAAAAAATAGTGAAGGCCTTTTCAAGGTCTGAGCTTCCAGTCACACTGCTCACATAACAAACACTAACAAATGTTTTGATAATTCAAGGACTGTGCATGAGTGTACGCTGGAGCTTCAATTTAAACACTTCAACACCATTTAAAAAACTTTTCCTAAATTATGTTCCAATCACTGATATGCTCTCCCCAAATACAAGTATAATACCATTTGAGGTAAAGCATAAAGACCAAATATATTCTTTATCAATTTTTAACCCCTTGTTAACAAGGGATTCTTTGGACTTAGCCAAGCAGAGAGCAAGAGCCCCAGGAAGTTCCACTGCTGTGAGGCTGTCAGAGACAAGGAAGTGATAACCTTTTGGTTTGGGGTTTTGCAAAGAAAGCAACACATTGTTCTTGATTACTGTATTTGAAGACCATTAGAAAAATGTAGATTGGTCCAGTATCTTGCACTCCTTAAATGGAAATAGATGCATGAAGAGCTAACTACAACAACATGCAAGCTTTGCTGTCATTTCAGCAGAAAGAAGTTAAAGAAAAGCAAGGAAAGGAAGAATGCCACCATGAAAAACCAAACACCCTTTCCCTCTCCTCCCAAAGCCCCTTGAGAGCCATCCAGCTAGATGTTGATAATATTGAGTAACTGGATCTGATAAAACAAGCTTCTTTGTAGCTTGGCATGTTATTTTCAACAAATTGGGATGTAAATCATAATACCAATGGGACAATATCGTTTTTTCTCTGTTAAGCAGAGGCCATAGAGAATCCCCTGGAAAAAACAGCAGTTAATTCAAGTGCCCTGGCTGGTTTCTGAATAGCCGACTCAGGAGTGCTAAAGTCAGGTCCTATATCCCCACTCTCCTCTGCATTCTGAGTGAGGCAGCCACAGAAGCCACCACACCAGTCGATCCCATCCCTTCTCACGTATGCTTGAGAAAATGTGCAGCATTTTGGGCAAAATAAAAAGGGAGGTGAGCCACAGCCCAGCTGCTGATGTCAAAGGAATGCTAACATCTGCATCCTGCCCTCAGTGCTACACCAGCACTTCCCCATCTGGCCAAAGGGGCAGCCACCCCAGTGGTGCCAACCACCTGCCTGCAGCCCCATAGCTCCCATCTGCAGCACCAAAGCTCTTGGAATTAAAGGTTCATGGGATAACTGTGACCATTTGTAGCTCTGGCAGCGGTTTTCAGCTCTCCTTCCGTTGTGCAATTTCAAGGCCTTGCAAAACACATGTCAGTGTATGTAAGGGAAATCTGGGTTTCAAGGACAAACCATGTCGACACCTGAGTAGCAAGATGACATTGACTCATAGGCATATGAGCTCTGAAAGACAACTTTGTTTTTAAATCTTTTTCCTTGGTTTTGAGCAGCAAATGGCATAGCCATATGGGAATACTAAGGTTTCTGCAAGTATTATTTTATTTCCATTTCTTTTTCTTCCAAACTCCCCTATTTTCTTCAGCCATGTCCTTAATTGAATGGTCAGATTAAGGTGAGAGATGTATTAAAAATACATAAACAATAGGATCATCAAACATAGTATGTGCAAAATGGCAGGTTTTAGAAATATTCACTGCTGAAATTTCAACTGTTAAATGTGTTCTGGTAGGCAAAGAAGACTCTGCAGCTTTTTTAAACATGAGGAAATCCAAAGGATTACATCAAACCATGTTACAGACACTGACAGATACAGGCTTTCAAGCAAAACAGCTGTCATTAAAGCTCCTGTGACTGCTTAGAATACACTGCTGCAGTCTCCTAAAAAAAACCCAAATCCATGGGAAAAAAAGAATACCTTTAGCCTATACTTCAGCACCAGAACAGAGATGCAGCTCCATCTTTCTTCCTTTTCCTATGAATAAACAAAAGCAATATGAACCATTTCTACCCCTTCACCAGCAAGGGCCAGAAAGCCACAGTATGGCCTGTAACAAGCCAGCTAATCTCAGAGCAGGGACCACAACCTCACACCTACTTTCCTAGGACTGCACTTAGCATGAAATGTGTCCATTTCATTTAACATTAAGGTCTTCCAGATACAACATCACTTCCTACCTTCCAAAGGTTCTCACTACTTGAAACAAGAATGTGAGCACTGGGTAAAAAGTCTGAAACAGCACAGCTGCTAAAATGCTATTGTGTCATTCTTTTCCTCAGACACTCACACAAGCTGTCCCTACACATCTACGGTGACAGCAACCTGCCAAAGCCACCAGGGTGTGTGTTGTTCTGTGTGACAACCAGTGCAATTAATTACTGAGATGATTTGCATGTCCACAGGCCATCCACAGCCAGTGTGCAGCAGTGGTTAAGACAGAGCAGCTTAAATCCAGGTGTCACTGGCAGAACAGGAAAGGATCCTTGGACTTGTAGAGGACAAGAGCACACAAGAGCAGCTCTGTGCTGCAGGGGGGAAGGAGGGAGGCCAGCGTGAGGCATGGCTGTACTATTGGATGTTTCTGTGTGGAGCTGGCAAGATAAGAAAACAGTTGGGTCCGGGACATGCACAGAGGCAATTGAAGGTCAAAGAGAAGTATCTAGAAGTAGTGCGACCTCTAAACCAGCCTTTTTACTGCATTTTTGATTACCCTCATGGCCTAAATGTGATCAGGTTTGATCAAATGTTCATGTCATTATATGGCAACCGAAGGAGGGCATAACTAATGATTTTTTTAGCTCTCAGCACATAAAAGCATTGCTCAGGCCTGGTGTTACATATCCCTATGTTATTCTAACAGGATGCCCAACTTTCATGGTTCCCAGTTTTATTCATGGCATAATACTTGCACAGAAATACAGACAAACACATATTAACACCTTTGAAAGTAATTTTCACAGGAAATACAACACAAATCTAGCTGTGCATGTCTTAAACCTTCCCTGTTCTCACCCTGCCCAGTGAGTAAGAGTCATTTATTGGGAAGCACGTGCCTTTCCTTTCTGCCCCTCTCCCCAGGTCAGTATCCTCAAAGCCCTTTCTTCTGGTCTTTTCTTTGGCTACTTGGTGAACTCCAGAAGCATTTGCATTGATGGCGCAGGACTTAGCACTAGATCTGTCATATATGGTTAAGCTGCTGCTGGGCTAAGCTCCCTTTTTTATCCTGAGTGGTATTTTCTCTTTGAACTTTAGGAATTTATACAGTGTTTTATCCTTTCAAGTATCTCTACAAATTCTTCACAGGATCTACAGCACAGGCAGGGCCTTTTTATGACAGAAAGACACAGTAGGTTTTCATGCTTTGCAGTCACTGTAATATAACCCACTGCTCCACTAAGCCCACTAACATTACATTCATTATTTGGAATGGAGCTTATGGTAAAGAAGTCATTTGTTCTGATAGTCAAGTGCACCATCAAAAGTCTGATTGCCTACAACAAATCAAGAGAGTTTTATAAGCCTGACTATGTGCTTTCATATGCTGAAAGAAAAAAAAAAAAGCCACAAATTGTGTAGGAATAATTATCTTTCTCCTAGCTTGTTTTTAAAATGAAGATAGGTAACACTTATGTGTAAATGCAAATAGCAGGGATAATATGGGGCTCCCAGGGTATCAGAAAGGTGGTGTTCCCTGGGGAAATACAGAAGAGCTCCACAATGGGACAAATGAAATACACCTTTCACCAAACATTAAGGTATTCTACCTATTCTTCTGCTTAAGAAGGATGGCTGGCTAATGCTTAGTGCAGGGAAATGTACTGAGTAGCTGCATTTTAAGTTACTACCTTGTGCAATATTGTGTACCTTTTCTGCACAAAAAAGTTTCATGCGGTTTTCCATAACAATTTCAGTCTTGATATGACTAGATAAACGGGGGTCATGAAGGAAAATGTAGCAAAGTGCCTTTTAAGAAATCTAGTCAGTCAAACACTGACTGCTTTAAAATATTCTGTATCTGTCTAGAGAAACGGGGACTACTTTTGGAGTCCCTCTAATATTGCAGTATTTACAGTGTGTATCACCTTTCTCTGCAGAAGGTTATACAGAGCACGGCGTGATTCAGTTCAGCTTCCAATGTCCTGTCTCTGGGCTTGAAACACCCAGCAAACTGACCCTGCTACTGCTAACACTGGTCTTCTCGAGAGAATTCCTCCTGCAAGTAGTCCTGTAAGGTCAAATGAGACTCTGCCAAATAAGCCTTTGCAAAATCAGTTGTCCTCTGTCATGTTAAGAGGAAAGGAACCTAGCTAGAGCATGTACTAATTTTAATTAACACAGTACGTTCTTCTCATCAGATCATCTGGTTGGGTTTTTTCTCCTTTCCCTCCTTCTTTTCTTTCTGCTGTCTTCAGGCTTTTTTGCTTTTTTTCTACCGTTCCCTTTTGCATTTTTTTCCTCCTTTCACATACTACTTTTCTCCATCCCACCCTCCTTTTTTAACAATCCACCTCCTCCTCCTCCTGCATCCTGTTTTTCTATCCCTTTGTCCTCTCCCAGTCCTTTGAAGGGCTACACCTGTGTTTTTGTAACAGTCCCACCAGAAGCAGCTGAATGCAAGTGATAAGAAAACTGATAAAAACCCCTTGAGAATTACAGGCTGCATTCCTACTAGCCTGCACAAAGGGAAATGGTAGATATGGGCTATGGAGAGAGGGATTAAATGAGTCAAAACTTGCAGAATTCCAACACAGGGGATTTAAATTTATGTAGTTCCCATTAACTAGTGCACACCACCATTAAACTGCTTGCTCTGGTTAATATTTAAGAAGGGAAAAAATGAGCAGAGTCACATGGTAAACACGTCTAGAGCCTAAAAAAAGGAGTAAGAAGTTAATAAAAGTGTGTATATACATCAGACATCATACTCAGACCAGGAATGGTGTTATCATTTCCATTACAGGAACAAATACCTGCCTCTGAAACCTGCAGGAGTTTTAATCGCTTTTTTAAATCCATGCCCTAAGAAATTACCTCATTATTTCCCCTCTTCAGAATAGTGCTTTCATGGAACTCATCTTGGATATCTCACCAGGTAAGTCAGTCCCCAGCAAAAGCCAAAACATACTCCCTGGTCTGCTGGTGCATTTCATGTGCTGGCTTGCAGAATTTCTCTGTGGACTGTGTACACTTAGAAATCAGCAGTACCTGGTTTGGGAGTCACACAGGCAGCTGCCATGTCTTCAGGTTAAGTATAAAGCGATTACAATAGATCTGGCAAATGTCATTTATTTCCAGGATTTGAGAAAAGATTTTTCTTATCCCAATAATTCCAGCTAATCTAACTTAAGGATCCCAGTAAGATGTAGCTGAATCTCTACTTCTATACTGAGAGTATCCAGAGCTCATTACGGATTTTGCCAAAAATCACAGATCCTTGGTTTGCCTTACCAGCTCAAGAAAAACTGCATCCACAGACCTTCCAGAATTAAAAAAGAAAAGATCATGGCAATTTGCAGCTGAGTATGTGATGCTATTTATCCTGCAATCCACAAGTGCTCTCTCCTAGTGAGAGATGGACCTTCAAGCAAGAAACCTGTGTGTCCTGAGACAGCAAGGCCAAGTGATTCTCCAGCATCACATCTATAAAATTAGGGAAATGGGATCAAGGGAAACGGGCTTCTGCTACCAAATCCATGTGCAGACAAGTTCAAGTCACCTAGCTTTCCTATGTCCTTTCTGGAGAGATGGAACTACCGTTAATGTCTTCAAAACAATTATACATATTTAACTATCAATTAATATATGGCCTGCATGCATGTTAGCTGACTGCCATCCATGGAAGGGGCTTTGCTAGGGAGTCCAGCTAACTACACAAAGATTTTGGAAGCTATGACCTAAAAAGAAAGTTTGGTACATTCTGTACTGACAGCTGATTTCCACACAACTCTTGTTCATTATAGTATTTCACACTTCGAAATGCAATTCAAAACAAAAAGCATAGCACACACAAATTCCCACTGTACTAGTAACTGTGTTGGTAGAATCTGAGCTGGTAGCAAGCTCCATCCAAGTGGTTTGTAAGGAAATTCTCTGCAGTAAAGTGTCATTTTCCACATTCCCAGTTGTAGTTACAAGAGTGCCTGGATTCAAAAGACTAAATAGCCTCCTTTGTTTATTACATAATCTGCAAAACTGCAAGCAGAGAGCAACAAGGAAAGCACAGATCCTTCCTCTGAGCACTCTACCATGCCCCCTCTCCAAAAGAGGTGTCTGTTCAGGCTCATTGCTTTGGTACCCAGCCTTTCGCTTTGGCACCTTTTTTCAAATTGCAAAGATCCCTATTTATTATGCCCATCCATACAATTATCTACATCTACACACACGTATGTGCTGTGCTGGCTGCCCACATTCAGGCCCATCTGCCAGCCTGGCGCTCTGCCCACCGAGAAGCTGGTCGGTCCATTTTGCTGAAGCGGAACTGTCAAGCAGTGATGGGCTTTGGTGGGCAGCCAAGAGCCCTCCTTTCTCCAGGGACCAAAGCCTCCCGGTGCCACTCAAGTTTGTGTGGCACACCACGGGAGCACGACCACTGGCACACATGCCAAAGCAAAGAAGATTTCAAAGAGGAAAGAAAAGAGGAGAGCTGACTGGTACTTCAGACTGCGATCCAACCCTACTTTGTGGAGGTGATTATAGTGGACAATGCTGCTGTGGCTGAGCACAGGCCAACCACCATTTAACTTTGACTTTGGCACCAATCAAGTACAACAGGGCAATTGTGAGAGGACTCAATAGATGTAAATAGCCACCATACAGGGCAATTCGGTGAGGCATAAGGGCATAGACAAATGGCCTACAAAAGGCAACTCCTTCCACATGTGTGCACACTTGGTGAGTAACTCCAGTTGCCCGGGAACCAGGAGTCAAGACCAGAACTACATGCATCAGATCTTCAATTCAGCCCAAATCTTGCCAGGAAGATCTTGCACATGCTGCTCCCTCTCACATTTCTGTTTAAAGGTGACCTTTACTTTTACACTTCCACTGTGTGAAAACAGAGGTGGGCCATGGTTTGCTTTGGGGTTTTAATCTCTCAATGACAATAATAACATGCCAGGAAATGTTTTATCTTCTACTTTTCTCTTCCTCCAGGAACCTGTGGTCTTGGCCACCGGGAGCCTGCTTTAGAACCTCTCAATGCGGCTCTTCCTCATGGATGGAATCAGCTCACCCACCCTCCCTAGTGTCAAGAGGGATGCAAACACAGCTCTGCCTCCCTGCACAAGCCAAGACGAACAGTTCAACATGGTCCCACTGTTCGGTGCGTCTCTTCACCCGTTAAGTATGACAAGCAAATTCTGGCACTAAACCAGCAGCTCCTCTGCTCCCAGGAAGGCCCAAGGCCAAAATTATATCATGCTTTTATTTAAATCAACATGGTCAAACTTAACTATGGAGGAGTTTTATCAGTTAAAAGAGCCTCCACTCACAGCCGTTGTGTGAGGACTCAGTGCTCAGGAAGAAGTCCCAGCTGAACTTTTGAAAAGCTGGAGATAATGCTGAAAGATTCTTTCCCCTGTTGATTTTAATCAGGTCAGAAGAATCTTACATTATGATACTTACATCACAAAACAGTTTATAGACATCGCCGTCACATGACACTAATTGCTGTTACCTCTTTAGACAACTAAGCCAAGGCAGAGCTTGTCAGCACCAAGAGAAAAGAAAATCAAGTGCGCTTCTGAAGTCTG
This sequence comes from Eopsaltria australis, assembly GCA_034509425.1. NCBI lineage: Eukaryota > Metazoa > Chordata > Aves > Passeriformes > Petroicidae > Eopsaltria > Eopsaltria australis. The sequence goes on from JAVTVJ010000001.1 coordinate 6,604,649, forward strand.
AATTTCTTCTTAAGCAAAATAAGCAGACGCCCAGACCACTACATGAGGATATTCCACATGTATCTTCTACTTCAATTTTGAATGGCTCTTCTGACATCTCTTCCAGCTAAGAAGATTAAGAAAGACCAAATCATTTGAGATACTGCATTGCTTCTTGACATCAATATGGTGAAAGGTTTAACTCAAAAGAGCCTTTATTTTTGTACTTTGTACAATATAGGATGGAATTCTGTTAAGTTGTAATCTCTTCTGAACAATTATAGAAATCGCTGCATTTCCCTTTACAGGCTGTTCTGCCTATACAGAGGGAGTATCCCAATAAAAATGCAGCCTCTGTACAATAAAAGGTACGGCTCAGGATCTCCCTCTGGGTCCTCGTGACATATGCACAGGCATGTGAGCTGCCACTGGTACTTCTCACATAGTCACTACAAATACAATGGTTCCAAGAGGAGATGACATCACACATTAATAGAAAAGGAACTACATGAAACAATTATATTCCCTAGCAGCAGCTGTGGATGTGCCATAGGTAAATCGAACAGTTGTGGTCTCCTTCTCTCTCCAGTGGGATGGAGAAAATACATGAATGTCATTGTAATTGAGGAAAGGATTTTGCCCCATACATTTCAGACCTGTCTTAAGCAGCAGGCCAAAAACCTGACTCTACTGAAGTGAACAGCATCAGGATAATTAGTCTCATGTTTGGTGATCTCCACCCAGCACACAAAGACCACTGAAATTTCCAAATTCTTACAAGTGGCTTGGCATTTTATCTCAGTTGCTGAGACTGCTAAACCATCTCTGCACTGATTTCTCCACAAGTGACACTGTAGATATCTATACATCTAAAGAATACAATAGATGCATCTAACTTAAAAACAGATGAAGCATTTACGTTTTAATTGGAATTTGTGTGATATAGACCTAAATTTGCACATCTTTCATGCATGGTTTTCTATATGTTTTCATTGTAGCAGTTTCCCAATTGAAGGCATTTTAAGAAGACACAGTCTTGCTTTTTTTGGAAGACCATGGCCACACACATACCCCCTACTCCAAAACCAGTGCTAACATCTGCGGCAATCACAAAATGGTGACTGGCTACATACAGGAGATTAAAAACACACAGATCAATAATGTTCTGCTACGATTTTCAAACTGAAACCTCATGTAATTTTTTCCAAACACAGTTCCTCTAGTAGCTTTTGTAATGACATTGGAGAGGGAGACATTGCATTACACTCTTCCAGGCCATTCTGATAGTCCCACACATAATTTTCCCCCTGCCTCCCCCCGATTTTCAGCAAAAGTGTCATTCTTGTGCTGTTTGTGTAACTGGACAGAATTTCAAGCATCTGCTCCCAAATGATTATAAATCAAGGAACCTTCATGCTCCATTAGCTTGAGAAGATGGCATTATTAATGATTGCTATTCAAGGAAGTTCACAGTAAGTGTCTAAGTGAAGACACCTCTGATGTAAGGCTTTGTTTTGTTTCTGAAAACAGCTGTGTGGGCAAGTCTTCACTACTGCTGTTTAACATATTTCTGTGGCTACCACTTCTAAGAAATTTCAATTATTTTCCTTAGCTTAGCAGTAACATCAGTTTCCTCCGGAAAAAGAAATAACACTGACATTCCTCAGCAATGCTCATGAAGTCATTTAGCTTAACAAATACTGGGGTCTATGAAGATGTAACACTGCTCTTACTCCACTATTCTTTATTCAGTTTCACAAGTCTGAAAAAGCTGGTTCAACTCTAAAACACAAAAAGTGAAAATTTAAGTTTAGGTCATATTACTAATGGACTTGAAACAATGCTCTACGATGATTTGCTCCACAGGTTAATATGTCATTATTTCCTACATGATCCTAACCAGCAGCCTTTCATTTCCATACAAGCAGGACCAACTCTGCAAAGAAAAGGCGAGTCAGAGGTCTGATTGAGTTTTCCGCCTGTTAGTTACTTGCCTAGGTGCACAATGAATGTGATGCACCCCATGCATGAATACCACATAATACCGAATTTGAAGATAAGAGATCTGACTCATCACTCCACTGCACCAGTTTTATGCCTACGGGGCTCCATGTTCTTCCATAGTGACTCAGACCCAAGACTCCCCTCTCTCCAGGAAAAACATGACAAGTCATGCAGTACATGTCAGACTTACCCATCAACTACAATCCCCATTTGCACTGCAAAACTAATTGGAATGTAACATTCCATACCACTTACATTCTGCTGTTAAGCCTAGAGATAGGAATATATACAATTAATGTAAAGAGTTTAAAACACAGTCATTGGAATTAACCCTATTACACCTGGTAACACACTCAAGGAACTCTGTTTGAGAAAGCAGTCATCGCCAAGCATTAATGGTGTTGATATGTGCACACTAAGATTAACAGCACAGAATTAAGGAGAAGGGGATTAGTCACTGGAACAAAAAGTTTCTCTGGAACAGTTCTCATTCCAAGACTGCTGCCTTCACTTTTCTAACCCAGGGCTGCTGAAACACAAGAAACTTTTTGGACAACTCTAAGGTAGGCATTGACTGTTTCTTCCAAAAGGACATGCTGTGTTTATGACAGCTATTTTTGGCTTCCAGCTATACAAATATAAAACACCATGAGGCCCATTTTCTTCTCACAGCTTCATGTCTGTATATATTCATTGATTTCAGTGCAATTATATCTGATTATTTGCCTGGAATGGAAGTTGGATCAGTGCTGACCCTTATAGGCAATTCTGAATGGATTTATACTGGGCAAAATGAGTAAGAGGAGACAATCTACTCTACATTCTGACAGCATATAACTGTGGAAATCAAGGAAATAATTAATAAAGGACTAAACCTTCAAAAGCCAAACAAAACAATTCATCCTTGACCTTCCTCTGGACCTTCAGGGATTGGTATCCAGTTTACCATAATGTAAACCTTGTGCTTTTTTTCTGTTTTTTAGTCACAGGATCAGTGGGTTACTCTAGAACACAGATATCACTGCCACAGGTTTGTTTCTGGGATTGGATCTTGAGCTACTTTGCAGATAGAGTTGAATCTATGATGGTTGATCCTGCACAGTTCAGCCATGCTGGGCACAGGTGCACACAACCAGTGAAACACAGAAAACTGCTTGTGGAAATGATAAGGCACCATTGGGGAGCCATACACACTGAGAATTATGTGCATAAACTATTCCCTTGCTTGTGATCACAGAGTGCACATGTATGTAATTTTGTATTTACTACCACCACTGCAAGACGACAGCATCTCATTCTGACTACTCTTATATCCCACTGAGAGGTCAAGCCAGGAGATGGTATGGTATGTGTGCTTTTCTATAGGAAGGCAAGATTCATTCTGAGGCATTCAGTTCTTTGAGTTGTACCTCTGCCTTACGAAAAAGAAAAAATAAAATCCACATAAAACCACAAAATCGTCCACTGCAATGAATACAGACTTTGCATAAATAGAGAACCTTGACTGCAACAGGAAGGCGAAACCCAAAAATGTGTCAGTAGGATCACTCTCTTTTGAGAACCAATATAAAGACATGAACTTAAAATAGACATGGCATGGCTCTTATCTCATGCTCACTTACCCTTTGACAACCAGAAACCAGGGTGACTTAAAAATCTAGCCCTTGCTACTCTTTAGTTGCCGTAATTTTATTACTCTGATCATGTGGCATTTACAGGTGTAAGACACAACCTGGTATCCAGGTAAAAGTTATGAAAACAGCTCCATATCTAATGACACTGTTAAAGTACAGAACCCGTGCCTTTACCCCAATTATTAAAATACTTCTACGTCCAAAAAACAAGGGGAGAACCAGAGATACAGCATTCAGAACTGAACGGCAAGTTGAAAAACTTCAAACACAACACAATATATTGAAAGCCTACTAGCACCAAATTTGTGATGCTGCTTATTGCTTGGTGAACCTCTTCTTTTAACATCTGGGTCACCAGTAACCATCAAGGATTACCAGACAACACTGCTGCCCATCCATGTTTAAAGTACTACTAAAGTACTACGTAACACATCACCCATGCTGGGAAGAGGATCCAGCGATTAAGTATCCGACTGAGCGGTCGCCAGCAGTATTTCACTTTGGGTGGTAGCTGATCTCTAGCATGGGAGTGTAGAACAAGCCAGTTTGGCTGCAACGACCGAGATTTTGACCGCCCAACACCAAAGTTTGCCAACGAGCCGGTGGACGCACAGGTAAAGGCAGTCGCTGCTGCGTTGCGGGGCGCCGTCCTTTCGTCACTTTTACCTCAGCCGGCTACAAGAGGCGACAGCAGGCGAGCAGGGACAGCCCACCGGGTCCCCAGGTGGTCTCCAGGGACCCCGGGACCTGCTGCACGGAGTGGCTGGGTGGGCGACCAGGAGCGAGAGCGGTGCCGCATGCCTGTGCACACTCGCACGCCGGGAGCGCCTCAGCGGCGCCTGGGGACAGGCGGGAGCGCCGTGCGACCCCACCGGGGGCGGCCTCGGAAGGGGGGGTGACAAGGGGGAGCTCCCCCCCGCCTCGCCCACCCTCCCGAGGCAGCCCCCCACCCCCGGATCACGGCGCCGACGGGGAACTCCCGGCGCCCCCCGCCCCGCAGAGGCACACGGCAACAGGCGGCTGCGCCCCCCGCCCGGCTCCTCGCACCCGCTGCCCGGCCGGGATCGCTACCTCGGGAAGGCTCCGAGCGCTCCCGCCGCCGCCTGCTCCCGCCGCCGCCGCCGCCGGGGCGGATCAGCTGATATTTACCTGTGAGGTAATGCACGCTCCGTAAGGTCACCGTGCACCCGCCGCCGGCACACGGTGCCAGGCAGGAGGAGGGACGCGCCGGGAGGAGCGGGAGTTGCTCCTGCTCCGCCGCCGCCGCGCACGGCGCCGGAGCGGGGCGGCCGCGCCGCGCAGAGGCAGAGGCGGCCGCTGCCGCTGCAGCTCCTGGCACATGCTGCAGGTGTCAGCGCAGGAGCTGCCCCGCCGCCCGCCCGCCGTGCCCGCCCCGCCGCGCTGCGCAGCCGCGCCCGCCGCACCGCGCCGGCGCCGCCATGGTGCGCCGGCGCCCTTCGCAGGCTGAAGCCGCCGCGAAGCCGCTGCCCGGCCCCGGCGCTGCTCTCGGGGGACGCTCCCCCGCCAGCACCGGCGGAGAGGGGGCGGTGGGAGGGATGACGTAGTGGGGCGTGGGGCAGGGGCGAGGCCGGGCGGCGGGGCCGGGAGCCCCCTCCGGGCCCCCCGAGGGCGCGGCTCCGCCACGGGGGTGCGGGCAGGACCCCCCCATCCCTGCCGGAGTGGCGGGCGGGCCGGGGGAGCGGCGGGGCGAGCGGGGCCAGAGGGATGATGTCATCCCCTTTCCCGGGGAGGGCGGGGCCTGTCGGCGGGAGGAGGTGGGCGCGACGCCGCGGTTCCCCCAGGAGCGGGCGAGGAGGGGGATGCGCACCGTGCCAGCCTGTCACGGTGCCGAACCCACGCGGCTGAACAGGCGCTGCCCCGGGCCGGGCGGGGTGCGCGCCGTGCCCGCGGCGAGGGGCGATCGCTCCGTGCCGCAGCACAGCGGGGTCGTGGGGCAGGCACCGGGGGAAGGCACCCCAACCCCGGCCAGGAGACCCCGTTGTGGGTCCCAACCCCGAACGGGGCTCCCCCGTAGCCCCCTCCATCCCGGCCGGCGCTCCCGCCGCAGGGCGCAGAGTGGAGCGCAACTTCGGCAGCGGCAGAGCCGCGCGGTGACGTATTGGGGAAAGAGCGCTCCGTGCGAGCCGTGGCTGCAGCCCTTCCCGGAGCCGCGTCCTGCAGGTGCAGGTGGCGGGGCACACGCTCGGCTCCAGCACCGCTCGCTGCTGAGCAGAGGTTGGCGTGGGGGTGGGCGTGCAGGAGCCTGCCGAGCACATCGGGTAGCCCGGCTGTGGGGAGTGACGAGCAGCAAAAGCTTCTGAGCATCCTGCGGTTCTCAAAATTGGCACATTTAGGTTTGCTGAAGGAGCCGAATGGTCTCCAGTGCTCGGTTTCTGTGACCCACTTATTTTTCCCTAACTGGTCAGATAAGCCACAGGGATTAACCATGTAGGCGTAACACACAGGTACGTGAGAAGAAAATTCACCACTTTTCAGGGTAGCAGCCTCATGTTTCCTTTCATCTTTAACCATCATATATTACCTTTAAAGAAGACACAGCTATCTGCCTTAGAAATGCAATGCATAGTCTCTAAAACAAAATTTGGAAGTTGGGTAGGGTGTTTCATCTTCAGTTTTCACAGATTTTCCCATCCACTTAACAAAAACAACAATATGTATAATTCTTTAGCTACATGCTTAAAAACTTGAGCTTAAGGGATAACACGTAAGGGATAATGCTTAAGGGCCTAAATGCTCCAAATCACATGGTGCCAGGAAGGCTGAAGGCTTTTGGGATACTTCTACATCAGTTCTGTATTGAGACCGATGCTTTGTCCAGTCTGAAAGCAACATGAAGAGACTGCATTTCTGACTGGGAAAAACAAACAAACAAAAAAAAACAAAACCCAAGAAAATGAAAAATGGGAAGATTTGATCATGCTGGAGGCTCAAGCATGCCTGGTTATATACCTAGAGCTTTACACTACCCTCCTCCATGCAAATATTAAGCATAGTAATCCTCATTTTAAAAGTCTTAAGAGAAAGGCACTGGCAATTCTGGATTCTCACTGTGATACCACTTAGTGGGTACTGGCCTCCTCACACTGCTGAAGCAGTGGGGAGGAGAGGTGAGAAAAGGATGAAAATGTGATTCAGGCACAGTTGATACCACAGAGAGTGGACTGCTGGTACCCTCTGGCTTGGTGAGATGCACCGGGGACATGGGAGGGATGGAGTGCATAAGAGCTGACACAACAGGTGAAGTAAGGTATGAGGTCATGGAGGACACAGTGGTTGAAATGGGAGCTTGAAGTGAGATGTGGTGAGTGATGGGAAGCCAGCAGGGAAGTCTTTGTGTCTGCAGATTGTATCAGTTATGGAAGTTGATTGTTATTATCACAATATAACAGAAAAAGGCAGGGGAAAGGCAGCACCACAGAGGATGAAATGAACAAGCCCCACACCCAGGGATTTTGTCACTGTAATGATGAGGTAAGGGAAGACTCGTGTTTCAGCAGGGACCTTTAAGTGTCAGTAACCTTACTGAAAAGGAAGAGTGACACGTAAAACAGATCAGGAGAACCTGTCCTTAAAATCTCTGTTTACAGCTCACAGGAGAATATACCAGGAGACCTTGATGCTCAGTAGGGAGTCCAGTGAAGACATTAACAGGACTGAAGATGTTCATGGCTCTCTAGGCTGCTAACTGGGAGGGCTGCTATAAATTATAGCTTCTGAGGCTTTGTCAGGGAGTATTGCTTCATTTCTTGAAATTATGGGCTAAATTAATCACTGTTTTAACATAGCGCTAAATTATTTGCACTTACAGTCAGTTTCACCACAATAAATCTTAATTTTTCATTCTCCAGAACATGCCCTTCCAAGGCTGATTGAGCTATGGACTCCCCACTCCACGGGTCACAGACCTGGCTGGGATGGACTGGGCATGGCAGGAGAACAAATGTTTTCAAGGGGGATTGAGACTACAGTTAGGAAGCTGGTTTTCAACAAACTTGTCACATGGAAGGCAGAATTCCCCCAGAAAAATGCTTTGATTCCTGTCAAGCCACCACAGGAACAAGACTTCAGGACTTTATGATGCTCTGAATGTGGTTAGCAGTCTTGAGATGGACAAGTGTGCCTGCCTGATGGAGCTACTGCCACATCAGGAAGGTTATGTTGTTTGGGGTACATGGTAAATCAGCATATTCTAAGTGAAGCTTTCCTCAAATGTCTGGTTTTCAGTAGAAAAAAGTGTTTCTATGTTTGCTTGAAATTGATGAAAACTAAATGGAAACCAAACCAAAAGGGGAAGCCTCTACAAAGTGAAAATCCTGCTTTTTGAACAGTCTCATGGAGATGCTGACGGTACAAATTCAAATGCAGGGTTGTTAAGGAACAGTCTGAGTGCATCCTGCAACTGGGAGATATATTTCAGCCCTCTGTCCCCTGCAGAGAGACATTGGCCTGTGTCTACTACAGCAGGCTGCTTTCTGCAGTCAAACACCTGAAAACTCCTGTCCCCACCCTACATCCCCCTACTCCCCATTAATTTTTGTACCTGCAAAGCAAAATGCTCCGTGTACTGAGCCTTTATAAATACCTTGGGGAGCCATTTCTCCAGAAAATTCTTCTTTATGCCCCTTTATATGGATGCATTTGGATTATCTCACAAACCTGTCATGTTTATTAGCTTCACCTGGACTTGTCATCAACACTAGCCAAGTACAAACATTAATCAAATTAGAGGTTCAATCTAGCCAGGCATAAGGTCAAGATTCTAATTACAAGGCTGGAAAATGGGAATGACTGGGAGTAATTTAAACTTAAAATGTAATTCTAGGACAAATTTAACAACAGGTTCTTTTCCGGTTGCCCTATTGTCTTTCTCCTTGAGTTTTTAAGATGTCTCATCCATAATAAAACAGGAGTCTAATTTGTACCTCTACTGTGTGGCTTGTCTCGTTCCCTTCCCACAACGGAAGTGTCTCAGGCATGGCTGTCTGTGATTCTGTTTGAAGTTCAAAACTTCAAATGAAGTTCCTGCATTCCTGAGCCTTTTTTCTGGCATAGCTTCTAAACAAGCTGTCCTATCACACACTGACCACCCCTTCTTTCCAGCCACCAATTCATGAAGGAGTTTCCAAAGCCTTTACTGTCTTTCCTACAATTTGCATTTAGCAGCATTAAAAACCGTGAGATCTGTAACAGTCCTCTCAGGTTTTCCATGCACAGCTGATTGCCTCTTGGATAACATAAACGGCTCTCTAACAACAAAGATGACAGACATGATAACGACATATTTTGACCAAACAGCACTCCCACCATTCAGTTTCAGCTTCTAGGGTTCCTAGTTTCACATCCCCCCACTGCTGAAGAATGAGAGATCACACCTCCTACATCCAAGAGTGTGAGGAGAGCAGGAATCACACTAGACAGTGGTGATCTTAATGTCAGTGTTAACAAATCTAATCTGTCCCTAGTTCATCTATCACTGTGCCAACTAGGCATCGTTCTGTATGATTAAGTACCTGTGAAATCAAATAGTAAACTGAATTTGTTCCATTGGTTACTTTATCTGAACTGGACCTTTAGATACATCATCATTAGTATGATCTTTGCCTTGTCGAAAATGCCAGAATACAGATAATAACGGTAAAAATACTGACACTGTACATTAGTGGTTTCCTTGACTCATTACAGTCAGAGAATAAAGTCCATACTTCACTCTGGAAAAATGCAGTGCTTAACACTGAGATGTCACAAGGAAGAAATAGGATTTCTGCTACACAGAAATTAAAGATTTTAGCAGTAAGAGAGCTACAAAACACTTTATGCACTGTCTTACTGTAAATTTTTTCATTAATGATTTTACTTGTGTGCTTCTTGGGAGAAGGAAACTGTGTTGACTGTTTAGCACCAGATTACATGTCTAACTGGACTTTTTAAAGTTAGAATTGTGATTAAGTCTGTTACTAAATTAGTAGCTTTATTGTAGTTGTGTGAATTTTATTCAGAATGCAATGGCAGTTCCAGAGACGTCATGCTGTATTAGAAATATGTTGCCACACACCTTTATTTACTGGCAAAGTGAGGAGACTGTTCACATCTAACACTTCTAAAGCACCTTCTGAGAGTATGATTTACTCTGCTCCAAGAGGAGTTTAAAACGTTTTTAGTGGGAAATAGTGGCTCTGAAGGAAAACTGAGAGGAGCACAACTGTTTGAGAGAGAAAGACTGACAAATGCATACCATGGGAGGCAGTGAGGGAGCAGAGTGATTTCTCACCAAACAATGTTCTTTCAAACAATTGGATTTCAGGTTGTCTGACAGGATAAAACTGCAAAGGTCACCAGTTACAATAGTAAAATATTTAATCCCCTTTTAGGAGTTAATATTCAATAAATTAGACATTCTAGAGCTGGCAGTCATCTTTCGAGAGTGAAAACGTGCTACACGATTATTGTCAGCCAATATAAGTGGGTTTATGAATGTTATTTGCATTGATGTAGTTGTATGGTATATTACTGTGCTGTTGTGTTCGACATCTTGAAAATGCAAAAGTGTAATTTTAAAGAGTTTGGAAGATGGCTATTGTAATGATACTTTGGAGCAATATAGGGCTTTACAGAGATTTCAATTTCATTAGCACATTGCTGCAGTCTTTGCCAAACAGCTAAATAATATGCAGCATTTTAAAATGGAAGTGAACTTACATGTGTATCACCCAGACCTCTACACATACTGAGGAAAGTCAGTGGTTCACCTGTGATGTTGCTGCATGCAAAAATGTGGGATGGGGATTTAGCAACTGGTTTGACTTCATAACCCAGTCTGAGTTGAGTCTGAGTTGGCACAGCCCTTTCCTTTCTGTTCCTCCACCTGCAAAAGGAAAAGGTGATGGTCCCTTGTACAAGACATTTATAGGAGCAGACCTTTGAATCAATGGTAACCCACACTTCAAACACAAGCATGAGCAGAACATGAAGCTGTACGATCTTGAGAGGGTGACAAGTCCATGAATTCATCTATAGCTAGCTCTAAAGAAGCTAAAGTTGCTTTGTCAGTTGTGTACACACTGTGTTATGTGTCAGGGAGTTGCTGTGTGGGTGAACAGCCTCCCTTCTGTCCTTGTGACTGCACCGAGCCCTGGCACTGTAGAAATACCCTACTGCACTGCCAGGTTCACCTTGCAGAGTAAACAACACTGGGATCACACAAAAGCAGCTGCGCAGAAAGGAACACAGGGACAAAGGCTGCCTGAATAGGAAGGATGCAGAAAGGCACAAAATGAGTCAGAAGGGACAAATTGTAATGACAGGTCTGAAAGGATGTTAGAAATGAGGCAAGGCCAAAGGACGGTCTGCTGCTTAGTGGGGAACAAGAAAAAAAAGGAGGTGACACAAAGATTGACACATTCAGTGATTTGCAGTCACAGTCAAGGTGGTACCCAGAAACTTAGCATGCTTCATTTTAATAGGTGTGTAGAAAAGTCCAAAATCAAGGACAGAAAACCTTTTAGACATTTAAGGAATGTAGACACATTGAAGTCAGCCAGGCCCACTGAGCTCTACGCTGGCAAATTTAAAGCACTGTAGCAGTCTTAAAAGCACCAACAATCATCTTTGACAGCTGCTTCAAGAAAAATCTCAGTGGATAAATGTAGTACCTGTCATTAAAAAGGAGAAAATTAAGAAAATGGTGACTTTCAGGGGAGTCAAGCTAGGACTGTCACTAAGAAACATTTTAAAGCAAATACAATTTGTTCCTAAACATGCAGAATGCAGTCAGGCAACAAAGACTTCTGACAAATAAATCCTGTTAAATAGTCCTAAGCCTTTCTTTTGGACAAAGAGCCTAGTGCCATAGGCACCTGCCCCTATTGCTGCTGGTGGCATGATGTCTCTGGGAGGCATGCAGGAGGGTGCCATGCTTTCCCCTTCTGTTCTGAGAAGTTTTTACCCACAAAACACTCAATGTCTGCGTGAATTCATCCCTTTTTATGGGTTTACTGGACAAATGCTACAAAGATCCTGCATACTGTTGAATCCCTCCCTACCCTTTGACTTCATCTGAGGGAAGGTGGTCAGTTAAAACCCTGCTGTGTGTTGTTAGGAGAAGGTAATTTGCTGCCTACATCAGTAAGGCGGATTCCTGGCACTTGGATACAATTTAACTGCAAGGGTAGGTGCACAATCTAACCCCAAGTCTATAAACTTTGTGCACTGGGCATCCACTGACCTAGCTGCTGGTATGTGGAAAGCATCAGATGTAAGGCTTTTTTAAAAAAAGCTTTTGTTGTAGTCCTGCATGACGTTACATGCTGAACTAAAAAAAAAAAAAAAGAAAGGAAAGAGGCCATGCTAAAATCACTCAGCAGTCTGGTAGGTGCATGAGTGGTTGAAATGCCACTTGTTCAGAGTAATTATCAATAATTCACTGGGGAACACTGTAAGTGAGGTCCCACCAGGGTCTGTCTGGGGTCAGTTTTACTCAGTGCCTTCATTAATGACTTGGATGAAAGTAATGATTTGTATAGAGAGTAAAATTTGTGCATGACATTGCAATGGAAGGCTTTGTGAGCACTTTGGCAAACAGGATTAGAATTTAAAACAATCTTGCTACACTGGTGAAATTCTCTGAAATCAATAACATCAAATTCAATAAAGAATGCAAAGGACTCCTCTTAAGGGGGAGAAGTCAGATGCAGAGGTGTGAAATGGAGAATAGCTGGCCAGGCAGTGGTACTGGAGGCAAGGCTCTGGGTCCTGCAGTCAGTCATGAACTAGGATGAGTCAACAGTACAATGCTGCTGAAAAAATATTCGCCCCCAGAATGACTTCAGTGTCCCATGAGCTGAACAAACATAATTCTGGGGAATATAAGGAAAATTACTCTGTGCTGCTCTGTACTAATTATTTGGGTTGTGTGCCCTGTTTGGAAAACTGTAAGAAAAAAAATATAGCAAAATTAACTAGAGAAGAGGAAGAGTACTGATGAAATTTATTTAATCTAGAAAAAAAGGAAAATAAGAGATGACCTGGTAGCATTCTTCACCTGTGTAAAAGATTCACAGAGAAAAATCAAGTCGTCTCCATGCCAACAAAAAGATGAGAATTGATTTGCAGCAAGAGAGATCTATGTTAGATCATAATTTTCTCTGTATATCTCAGGATTTGAAGAGTTTTCTTAAAGAATTCTCATTGTCAAAGTTTTAGAAGAACAAGACAGGCAAACTTCATTCACGAATGTGCTACAGAGTTGGTTCTCCCTTAATGGAGATAGGATATTTATGTTTCTTCCAACCTTATGTATCTGTGATTTTCATCTAACAGCTTAAATCACTAGAGACAACGTAATTCTTAATAATCTAATACTGCAATTCAGTATTAAAGTGTGTAGTCAATACAATAAAGTGTGAGTCAAATTCTGAACTCTTGCAAGAAGGTGTAGAGAACCAAAAAGCTGATATACCATAATATTTTGTTATGGCACAGCTCCTTCCACTAAAGGGCTCCGTCCTAAGAATCTTCATAAAAGTCTTTGTACAATTATCTTACCTTTTCTCTGGAAAAAAAAGCTCCTGACTTCGGTATAAAATGGAAGGATTGAGCTTCATTGTGTATTACAGAGAGCACAGAAACCTTTATCAACCTGGTGATGCGTGTCATTGGCTTTTTTTCACTTCTGTGTGGGGACTGACTCCATCTAAAACGGAACCTCGATCCAATTGCAGGTGTGAAAGGAGGTGCACTGAGCAGCTGCTGCTGCACAGGTGCAGTGTGTTCCAGCTGCAGCCAGCGCTGCATCCCGCACACAAGAGGGGCCCGCGGACTGCGTGGGCAGCTCGCCCTGCAGGGCCCTGCTCTGCTCAGGCTGCAGCAGCTGAAGATCTGACCTGCAGCCTCTCTGGAGCACTGTTTTGCAGCTCTGACAACAACATCATGAAAGGACACAATTTATTTTTGCTGTGTACACTCTGTTCTAGCATTTTGTCTCCTCTTCTATTCCCAGAATCCTTGATTTGAGAGTACAGGAAATGCTGTAAAATCAAGCAAGATGTCATGAAATGCTGCTTATTCATTCACTGGTTGGTTTCTCTTTTTTTCCTATTTACCAGCTCTTTGGGCTTTGGAGACCAGGTAGGTGTACCAAGAGACATTTGGGGGCTCTGGAGACTGCGGCAGAGATTTGAGATTCCCAGTTGGTTGTGCAGAGTGTTGGACAAGTCTGTCAGATCTGCAAGAAGCCTTCTTCTTACCCTGAGTTTAATTTTTACCCTTTATCCTCTTCTGGGGATGTTTCAGATGGGAAAGAGCTGGGAAGCTTTCTTGAGAGTAAGTAAAGGAAAAGAGAGAACGGCTTTAATTTAGGGACAGAACCTGAGAGCTGCAAGGTCAGCTCTCCTTTGAGGCAGTCTGGGCATGGCTAGGGGTCACTCTAGGGGTTAAGGGTTTAGGTTCCAGGATCAGCTGGGGAAAAACACAGAGCTACCTCCTGCTATAGGGGAAGCTGGTCAGGGGCTGTGCCAGTTTGAGTTGGAATTCAGGTTAGAGCAAAAGAAGAGGAGGAGCAGAGTGATAGTGGATGTGGGGCTGGCAGGCAGCTACCAAAGGAAGCTGAGGGCTACAGAAGGAATTCTCCCCAGAGGAATTTATTGCCTGGAGCACAGCTTTCTTAGTGTAGTCTCAAAAGTCAAGTCTAAGTGCAGGTGGTATGTGCTGGTCTAGATCTTCTTATCCTTAGTCTTCTGATTCTTATTCTTAGTCTGATAATCCTTCCAACTCTAATGTCCACTACAATCATATAGTACATAAGAGAGAAGTCATCTGATTTTCCGCTCTGTAAAAGAAAGAGAACAGCAGCAAGGTGTGGGAGTCTGGTAGCAGCAACTGTTTGGCTTTGGAGAGCAGTTGGCTCAGTCACTGAAGAAAGTGGATTTAATTTTATGGAGAGATTGCTTTTGACAGAGACACAGAACTGTTCACGGGGGGAAAGACTGGATAGTTACATCTGCTCTGAGAAGTTGTTAGAGTATTCCCCACCCAGTGCTAGTGCCAGGTGTGCATTATTGGTGGGTAGTGGAAAGAGGGCTCTATTTTCTCTAACAAATTGCATTAGGATTACAACAGAAAGGGGTGAGCATTCAGTATCTCTCAAAGCTAAGGTCAGCTGAAGTGCACAGCATTTCATATTTTCTCCTGTGAATACAGATGCAGAAACAGAAAAATGGAGCTCCAGGGGTTGAGTATCATTAATGTCTGGCAGCAGAAGGAACAAGCTGGTTAACAAGGAGGTTAACACCTAATCACACAGGAGCTGGTTAGTGTTATTACCCCTGAGAATATCCCCCCCAGCCTCTGCAGATTTGGCTGAGAGCAGCAATCTCCTCCCTCATGCTGAGGGACACTGAGCCCACACCTCTTGGCTACAGAGGAGAACTCTGGGTACATCTCTAAAAGCAACTTTTTCCTGGATAATACTGTTGACTTTAGTCATAACGCTGACAATAGAGACTCCATCATCTTGCTGTACGTGGAAGAAAAGTAATAGGATTTCTTCACTTCCCTGATTTATGGAGGAAATGGGCAAATCCTGATTTATTAAAACAAAATAAGTATTTCTCCAAAATAAAGAACTGTAGAACTTCACTCAGCCAAGTGTTTCTCAAGCTACAAGAACATGAAGAAGTAGGAAGAGACTATAAATCAAATAAATTATTTTTTATATCTCTTATGTAGCTATATCTGTGCCTTCCATCTGCAAGACTCTCCTGTTCAGCTATTCACTTAGCAGAACAGACACATTTGAAAAGCTGGCTAAATTGAAAAATGTTAGACTTCTGTTTAAAAAATTCTTATAAAATCCCTACTTTTTGAATTACCCAGCAACCAGATCAAATATTTAATATAAAGTGCATTTGTTTTGTTGAACTCCGTACCAGTCCAGTTCAAATTATGGTGAAGACAATTCTTTTTCTTTTGTTCTATGGGGAAGAATTTTCCCCAAAGACAGACTTTGCTCAGATTGTAATTTGGGCCAGAAATTTGTGTAACATTCAACTGCCAGTAATAGACCACTTTTCTGAGAATTGAACAGAAATTACAAAGTACAAAATGAAGTCAAATAATAGTTATACTTTATTGAATTAGTGAAAACAAATTAAACAGAATATTTGATAGTAGGGGAGCAGGATGAGAAGAAAAGACACAAAATGTTTCTTCCTTGATAGCAGCACTTTAACCTTTTTGTATCTTCTGGCAGGCAGAGAGATGTGTGATTGATAGGAGAAGAGAGGTCCCTGTGTTCTTTTCTCGCACTCGCCCCTTTGTGTTTTTTACAGATCAACATATGTACTTCCATTCCTTTTTTTTTTTCCTTTTCTTCTCAAATGAGATTTTTCTTTTCAGTGTAACCACACCTGAAATTTTGGGCTTTCACCCAATGAACTCCCCTTGAGATGTATCACTGTGAAGCTCTTCATCCACTGCCAACTCTCAACTCTCCCTTGCTAGATTGCTCAATTTTCCAAGTCCTAGACCCCTCTAGGGATTCCAAGACCCCTCTATTCTTTCTTTGCAGATCTTGAAGTGTCCATTAGTGGAAAAGCAGAGAGAAATACACACATGACTAGACTGCATCCAAAGCATTCTCTCTGGAACAACAATAGCCATGTTTATGGGGTGCTGAGGTCAAGCAAACTTTGCTAGAATCTTTCTGCATCTTCTACAGCCACACAAATATTTGTGTCTTGAACTACCAGCTGCTGCCAGGCTCATTGGCTCTGCTGGAGAGCCATGCAAGGATGGTTATCCTTGTTCTAGAGCTGAGCTGGCTTCTTTCATTTGCTACGGGAGCTAGTACTTTATTAGAGGGAAAGAAGAAATGAGGGAGGCGTTGCTTAGACAGCTGAGTTGAACTTGATACTGTGAAGGTTAGCCTGGAAGCAGCAATATTATCTCCATTGTTATCAGCCAAAGATGGGGAGGGATTCTTCTGTTTTCTGAAGTTTCCGTACACCACAGTGATGAGGAGCTGGCAGCATGAGGAGTTGGCAGCGTATGTGTAGCTGTGAAAGGTTTATGTACAGTATCAATAGTTTCTAGATAGTTAAAAGTCTTACCCTGTGGTATCTATGTACCCAGAGCTCATCTGGGGGTTTGGGCATCAGTGAGATCGTTTACAGGAAAATCTTCCTTGGGATTGTCCAACACCTGTTCTGGTCATGTGATGGTATTAAAAACAGGTCCCAAAGTACAATCAGAAAATAATGTCAGCAAAAAACTTGGGAAATACAATAATAGAAAGAAAAAACACATATAAGATGAAAAACTGTCCCCCAACATATGCATATTTAAGAAACAATGAAAAATACATTGAATTCCAGCCCTTAAGTGTTCACAGGATACGAAACCATAATTGTTCTGTGCATTGTTTACAGTGAGGAGAAGTGGAGAGAAATAGATAGACAACCCCATTTAGTGGTAAGGGATTGTGTAGCCGTGAGTAAACTGTGCTGAGAGTCTTCTACCTAGATCAGGATTCATTTTCCTGAACAATTTTGGGACAGATTAAATAGGGGAGGCTGTGTACTACAGGGACTGTTGTCTCTTGTGTGGAGAAGACACCATGGACACAACACCATGCAACAGGAGAAAGATATCTTCAGATATTGATATAATCATGTGTTCCCTACCTCCAGATATGTTGATTCCCCAAGCCATGGGTTCAAACATGACTGGTAGCAAGTTCCGTAGTGATGCCGTGATCTGTGGTTGTCATCTAGGAGACATTGTCACCAGTGAGAATTCTGCTGTTACCAGTCCCAGTGATGATATGAAAGTAAGTCCCAGGGTTTTTAGCTGCTGTTAAAGCCTGTTTGCTAAAAGTTATTACACACCCCTGATATTTTCACATATCATGGAGACATAGTGCTTGAGATACCAGAACTGCGGTACATAGTTTTGCCTCTCCTGGAAGAATGTTTTTACCACCAGCAGTGGCTTGATGTTGTTTATAAAGCCCTGCTTATTTGTGAACTCCTGTGTTATTCACAGATCCATGGCAGCCCTGGTCCAGCAGCAGTGAGTCACGGAGGACACACATTTTGTGTTTCATAGTGAAAGCTTGGACAACCTGCAGCTGAGCAGCCTCTGTGGTGCATCAGCTGAACTGCCCTGAAGGAGGGAGATTATACACAGCAGCGTAAGACTTCACAGTTTAATAGTAAAGCACATGGATTTTAAAGACTTGAGGACTAATTGTCTTAAGTTTTGATTCCAAGAGAAATCATGCGAGGCCCTAGGTACTTAGCAACTGGGAATTGAAGTGCCACAGCTGGAGGATGAAAGGCGCTGAAGTAGGACAGCTCACTGATGGCTTCAGATTTGTTCTAGAAGTTTGGAAGGGATAACTTTGTTTGCACAGACTGCATGCCAGATCAGGTACTTACTGTCCTCTTAAGCACTGGTACTGGATGAGGGATAACTTAGAGAAGCAGTATAAAGTGTCATCAGTGTGAATCATGTGTTGGGTGCTCCAGCTAACTGGGCAGAAATGTAATTTCCTCCCTGATACAGATCAGCTTTCTTTTCTCATGTGCTGGAGTGGCCCAATATTAATAACACAGCAGCAGAGCCTTACAAGACAGTAAACAGATTGAGTAACCTTAACAAATGAGTACACAATCCGCCAGAAATCACAACAGAATTTGGGTATGGTAGTTTCAATGCTCCAATGTGTTAAAATAAGGCTAAGACTTTGTGTCAGCTGCTCAATTGGCTTATTTTATATTATGTGATATAATATATGTTATATAATATGTAATATTATTATATATTTATTATAATTATTTCACCTTAATTTAGTCTTTTCAATGTTACCACTTCCAGAACCAAAGGGATACTTGTATCTTAAGAAAACAATTAAACTTCCCCATGTTTGGCAAACAGATCTCTGTTTAAATGAAAGTCCTTTTCAAATCAATCACATCTCTAAACATAAGGTGGTGGCTGATAACAAGCTTACACAACACCTTTTAAAGTTGTCTGGCAGATCTAGCCTCAACTCTTTCAGCTGTAAGAAAGCAAATGAGCTGCAAAGAAAACCCACTCAAAAAATTTCCCAGCAGGAGCTTTGGTTACTACCCAGTGTGAGTTACAAATTAGATAATAGGAAAAGCAAAGAAATAACAGATTTTAATAATGTTAGGCTTAAGTTAGTATTACCACTTCTTACTAGAATCACATAGAATCACAAAACCTTAGCACAGCTTATTTGGATAAGGTGAGCTACATGGGAACATAGATTTCAGAACATTGTTTAAGTCACGTTGTATTGTGATCTCTCTTTAAAAAATTATAACTCTCTGAGTCTTCAGCAGGCCGACAAAGGTGAGGTATTTTTAAAGGATCAAGACTCAAATAGACCAACAAAACTGATTTAAAGACTGACCTGCTTAAATATGAATGTTAATTCTTGAGTATAGGTAGATTGCATTTAGCATTCATGCAGAGCATACCCTTCCTTACCACCTCCAGAGCTTTTATAATTAAATAAACACTGCTGACTTAAATCATGAATATCCAAGAGCGACAGACTTGGCAGGAAAGGCAGACCTCACAGAAAGCTATGAGAATCTTCTTGTGCACTCACAGCTTTTCAGGGATTTGTCCAGTTTATGCATTAATGCACTGTATCATTTTGGTCATGCTTGCTTGCTCCTACACACCTCCTCCCCTAAATGAAGACAGTGTGCTGCTACTGCTGCATCTTCCAGAGGCTGCAGGATTTGCAGGTAGAGCTGAGCCACACTCTCTTTTCACTCTCTTCACCTGGACACCACTCCTTCTGTGTTGGAATTTCCCACCTGGGAGCAGAGCTAGCAAAGGGGCTCCTCAGATTGACCCAGGAAAAAGCATCTGCATGCAGCTGGTTTGAAACTGGGCTGTGCTCACTTACTGCACTGCACCTGGTGATGAGCTGGATGGGACCTTGTGCCAGTGGGTGCTTACACATAGGGAGCCACAGTAACATCTTCAGGTGACAAGGCTGGGGCCAGAAGAGTGCCACTGATGGTGCTCTCAGTTTAGGGGTATTGACATGATGTCTGTGCACTCACCTATCATGTAAAAGCACATGCTTAAATCAATTCAGTTTCCTCTTCTTCAGTGTTCTGAGCCTTTCTATCAGCTATTCCTTTAAACAACTGTAAGTGCAGTGAACAGCTGGCAAAAGGTTATTAGGGTTTGTACCACATTCATCAGATTAACCACTTTTAAACTGTTTCCTTTCAAGTGAAGCAGCAGCTATGATGTAACAAAGCAAAATTGAGCCCTTGGGTAAATAAGGGGGTTTTAGTACTTTAGTACTTTCAGTATCAGGCAGCAGTACCTGGTGGTTTGCTGAGTTGGCAATATTGGCATGAATAATACACGATCATGTCACCTGAGTGACATGGACACAGCAGTATGGTGGTAAGTAACTTTAGCCATGTACTCTGGGTTTATAGCAGAACAGCTCAGATAATGCCAGCAGAGAGATGGATTCCACAAATTCTTCCTCCAGGTGGCCTGCTTTTCTATCCCAAAACAGCCTCTTTGGGCAATACTGGACATGCTTTTGAACACTCTGGAGTGATTAATCCCACCAAATGTTGACTGTCTGACACTTTAACCCAGCAAAGATTTTAGCAAAGGGTTGCCATTTTAATGGAGAACAAAATGTAGTTATCAACCATCTACTGAGATACAGGGAGAAATAACAAAATCATTATTTACTTAATTCACACTGAAGAATATTTAGAAGCTCCCCCAAAGTAATTTGATGGCTCCTTTGTAGCCTTTTTACCTGCAGTATGATCTGTCTGTCTTTTAAGACTGGAATAGATTTGTTATCCTGGATAAAAGCCTCTGCCCCATGTCTTCCTAATATACAAGTTCAGTACAATGCAAACATTGGCTTTGTGAAGTCCTGACACCTATATAGAGGATATCTTTCCAAATGGATATCTTTTTCTAATGTAGTTGTCTCGACAATATTATACTGTATGATGATAATAAAAGTGATTAGATGGCCTCAAGGTTCATGGGCGACTCTCTGACAAGGGAAAATTTTGGAATTAAAAAAATCTCCACAGGTTTGTTTCACACTCCGGATTTCTCCACATGAGAGGCTTTCCATTGAAATGAGATGCTTCTCTTTAACTGCTTCACATTATCTGCTCTGGAATGAGTAGAGATAAAGAAGCACTGGATTTTTATCTTGCTGTAAGTCATTGTTTTATTGTGGTGGTGATTTCTTTCCAAGTACTCCCTCAGTGCTGTGAGCTAGAATTTCTTGTTCCTTGGGACTGATGTGGGACATGGCATTTGGGGATTGTGTCACTGGAATTAGAAGCATATTTTGTTATTGATCACTGTAAATCTACATTTTCTGTATCCTCTAACATAAGTGTAAAAGTACCATGATTTGTCTTTTGCTGCAAAAGCTCATTGCTGTCTGACTGTGGATTTGTATCTCAGAACAAAAAAAGTGATTGATGTGGATAGATACAGGACATAATTCTCCATCTTCCAATTTATCTGCCCTGGAGCTTGCCAAATCCAAGGTCTGGAAGGGACCTCAAAGTCTTGACTCAAGCCTTCTAGAGACCTGCACTAGGAAAAACTCCACAGCAGCACAGTAAGAAAGTAAAAAGTAAGAACTGTCACTTATCTCTGAAAAACTTCACATTGAGTGTGGCTCTTCCAAAGACCAGGGAGTGCAAGAAGAACTTCTGTGGTAAATTAAGTCAAAGGCCTGGCTAGCTTAGTGCTGTGTGTATAAGATGCTGAAATAGGGCACATATGTTGAAAAAGGCCTTATAAGGAATTTCTCCTCCAATGAAGACTGTTTGCAGACTACCTTTTAAAACTACATCAATAGGTCTATCTTTCATTAACTTTGTAATTCCTTTTAAAAACCGTTTAATTTTTTTCACCTGCAGAATATCCTTTGCCATTAAGGTTCATCATTGAATTCTGAATAGAAAAAAAAAATCCATTCATTTTCTTTATTAGAAATTAGAGCTCAGAAGCCCTTTGACTATTGAATTGGGAAAAATAGTGAAATACTGTTCCCTGCTCACCTTTCTCAAACTGTTTGGAAGCTGAAAGTTCCCATAGAATTCAGTCTGCCATCATACGGGAGCCACTCTATGCATTTATTGTTCTGACAGCTTTCTCCTTCCTTCCTGTGCTCTTTGTGAAAGTGAGTGATCAGAATTATGTGCTCTAGTCAAGATGGGAATGCATGATAGATTTTTACAACTGTGTGACCTTCTTTACTGTTATTTTCCTCTGCTCCCTTTCGCGCAATGCTTAATATGCAATTCAGTCTTTTCAAACGTGAAAAATTCCTCCTAATCCACTTTCCTGTGTGGAAATAGGTAATTTATATCCCATCACTATGTATCTATAGCACATGTAATAAATGTTACATTGTAGCAGTGTATCAGCTTCCATTGTATGTATTCACACTGTTTCATGTGCTGTTTTGTCACCAATTAAAATACAAGAAGAATCCTTGTTGCACATCTTCACAGTCAGCTTTACTCTCAACACATTGCTCTGCAGACATTGCAACCTCACTCTCTACCCTTTTGCTACATAACTTTTAAACATCTGGTACAGCACAAGCCCTAGCATAGATTTCCATAGTAGGATCTTGTAACCAATCTCTATTACAAAACCTGACCATGTCTTCCTGTTTTGTATGCCCACCTTTTAGCTGATGTGTGTGTAAGACAGTTCATTAGGACACCTCCTTTCTTCTCAGGAGGCTTAGCTTCTTTGAGAAACTTGCTGAAAACTTTGGCTATCAAAATATTTATTATATCAAATAAATCACTCTTCTTTACATGCTCACTGACTTTTAAAAAGGCCCTAATAAACTGGTAACTCAAAAATTCCATTTATAATAAGCACCTCAATCTTTCCCCAGTGTGTCATACTTTGGCTTTATTTCTGTTAAATGTATTCATCATCTTAGTTCCTACTGATTTACCTTGCACAGGCAGAGGAGGGGATTTTGCAGCAGAATTGGGATGACCAGTGATGGCTGAGTGACTTCACACTGTCAAAGGTTATTTTTCTAGAAGTAAGGACATGGGAAACTCACAGTGTTCAAAAGTTTGCCAACATGATGGAAACCTTTCCTTGGATACAAAAAGCCCAACCCTATGTCACCATTAGTGAAGAATCTGCAGCAGGACTGCAGGTTTTCTCCTTAGGAATTATTGTCTAGTGCCCTGCAGCTCAACGTTGTTCAACAGAGGTTTGAAGACTTTCAGGACAGGCTGAACAGCCCATGAGATCCTCTTCTGAACAGCAGCTGCCAGCAGCACGCAATCTGAGTTGCCTGGCACAGCTGCCACAAAGAAGGAACAAGTCTTTTAAATACTGTTTGGAAATTTTAAGTTGCAAAGTTTTTGTTTTGCGTGCTCTGCAAATCCATGTGAGTGTTAAAATGGGATGTGCACACCAGCACAACAGGTGCAAGGGGCTCTGCATGACGGATCAGAGGGATCATTTTGCAGCCTGTGTGTGCTTTCAGGAATGTTGATCACTGTTTACCTTTAGTACAGAGTGGATGATCTATGTGAGAGCCTTCACTGACAGGCCCAGAAGGGTTTCCTGTGCATTGTCCAGATTTTTCCCTCAGTATGATTTTACTCTTCTATTTCTAACTGCACACTCAGTGTGAATGCATCACCTTTCAGAATTATTTATTTTTGTTATTTATGTTGTGATTTTTAGAAACAGCTGATGAGAAAAAAGTAGATGCTTAACTAGTAAACAAGATGTAGCTTCACTGAATAGATAAAACAAGGTTCCGTTGTCCCTGATGTGCATCAAAACAAACATCACCAAAGGTACATGCACACATTTTTGAGACTATTTTGTACAATGGAAAGAGGAAAGTTAAGGTGGTTTGGCTTAGGGCCTTGGTGAGCAGTCTTTCTTATCGGTGAACAGTCTTTCTTTTTGGGGATCTCCATGTACTGAAGGTCTGTACCAGATTCATAGCACCTTTGGGAGCAGTCTTGTCTCTGTCAGACAGAGGCAAAGAGATGGCAAAGCTTTGAGTGACTATTTTAACAGTAATAATAATGACCTATTGATAACATCCCTGTGCTGTCACACTCTCTCCATAGCTACTAGTTGTTATGGCCAGACTGTGCTCTGTTATCTTGCAGGTGTTTTCTGGCAGCTTTCTTTCTTTAAGTGTTTCTATATGTTTCTCTCTTTCTCTTACACCTCTGACTTCAACTTGTCTTTCTCTAGTCTGAGAAACATTCCATGTGCCAGAGGGTTGTAGACTCCCAGGAGATCCCTGAACTTTATTTCATCTTTTACTATTCATTTCATGTAAAACTGTGGAATGGTTAAGCCTGATGCCTCAAAGGGATGTTATAGGTGTTGAATTGGCAAAATTAAAAAGGGTGGTTCATGGGTTTCAGGTTTGTTTTCTTTATTGTTTGTTTGGGGTTTTTTTTTTTGTTTGTTTTGGTGTGGTTGGTTTGGTTTTTTTTGTTCATTCATCCCCATCAATGCCCAATGGTGCTGGTCAAAATCTTGGGAAATTTTGGAGATATGACTTTGTCCAGATCCTCTCCGAGGTTTCTTACCACAGATGGTCTTCTCTGACCCCTGAAGCTGATAAGGTTCATGCCAGGTCACTGGCCTGGGAATGGAGAAAGGTGACCCTACCTTGCTGTGAGAAACTTCACAGCAGCACTTGCTCTTTGTTGTGCCACTCTGGCTGTTCTCACTCAGGAATAATCATGGCAGGTTTGTGCTTTGCACTTGCACAAGTGCATTGCTTACTTCTCTTTTAGATGTAACCACCACACAAAACTTTTGAATGCACTGGTGAAGGCAGAAACCCTTAGAGCTCCTGCTCATGTAGGAAGGGAAAGGGAAGCAAAATTCATTTTTGGCTGTTGTCTAATAAAAGAAAACAATTTTTAAGCAAATAAAGTTATACATTTTAGACAAGGAAGAAAGCTACTAAAAATTTAGCTTCCTCCCCACCCCCCCCCCACCTTGTCATCACTGAACTAATGGGTGAAAAAGAAAATTAATTATGTTAAAATTTAAGACGGATTCCTGTTTCAATAAAATTGCTCCAAAACATTACTCAGAATTAACAGGATGATGCAAAAAGCCAGCACTAATTTTTGGTGTTAATACCTTCCTTGTCAAATCATACATTAGGTAATCATACATGGATTTTTCTTGATAACCTTAAATTTTATTTAAGAAACCCCAAAAAAATTTAATATTATGAGGACCAGAATAAGTGGCGTGGGAAACTGAGGTCACTGTTGAAAAAGAGAAGCCAGCTGAGTGGCAAGTACACACATGATGGGATATGCATTTGGGGCTTTTTGGACAGGGAAATAGGACCCAGTGGGTGACTTGCTTGACTGTGGTCAAGAAGCATTTTGAAGACTTGGAGGGAGGCAGTAACATGAGGATGGCAAGGAGCCGGGGAGAAACAAAATTCTCAGTGGGCTGTTGGTGACCTGAATGCTCAGGCAGCAGAGATGCAGGGCTGAGTGCCCAGGTTGGTGTGAGCAGAAAGCATGCCACCATACTGGGAGACAGAAAATTCCTCTTTGTGCTCCTGGAAAGCATCACAGTCTCCTTCATATCCTAAACTCTCTCCATGTCACTGCCACAGTAGATTGTCAGGAGCCTCTGTAGCCTGGCCAGGTGCTAAAAATTGCTGATCTTGTCTGTGTTGTTTTCAAAGGTCTTCGAATCACCCTGTAAATCTCATTAAATGTTCAGCTTCAAAACTACTTTCCGTTTTCTACTCCATTGCTTACAATAAGTCAAGGGGCTCAAGTCTGGAAGATGTGTCCATCAGAAGAGATAGGGTAGGTAAAGCACTCTTATGGACTACCAAGGCAATGAGTCAGGGACTTAGGAATGCACAAAGGGAGAAAAGATGAGCATAAATAGACTATCTAAATGCCAGTGTGTTAGAGCAGGATAAACAGAGCAGCCAGAAAGCAAGGAGCATCAAAACACTCTGGTCACAGTCTTTTCTCTCTGTGCATGTGCCTCACTGCTTATTGGGTATCAAGCTCTCTAGAATAAGTGCAATTGAACCCATTCAAATAATTAGAAATGCAAACACAACCTGGTTAACTGTATTGTAAACTCAGTGCTGAGTGAATTCATCCTGATGCATGTGCCGATTTGCTTTTACATTATTGAAATGAAAGACAATCCAGTATTAAGCAAGTGACCAAGGCAAGGGTTTAGAGAGTGTCAGGTGATGTCTCAAAGTCAGGAACAATGGCTGAACATCCAAGAGGCCATCCCTTTGCTGCTGTGTTCTGCCATAGATCCACTGCTACTAATGTTGTTAGCTAAGCATCAGTTTTTGCATAACAGAAAGGAAAAAGGTAGTTAAAGACTCAGGATAAAGCAAGAGGTTTGGATTATTCATGCTGGTAGCCTCACTGCTAACATAGTTGATATATGTTTGCTTAGTCCACTAGAATGCACTTACTACCTTTAAGTGTATGCTTGATATGCAGAATAATAATACCTGCAACATTGGAAGGAAGTGATAAGAGTTCCCTGGATTAGGAGGCTGAATGTTCCAGCCAACACACAACAGCAATTGCTCGTGTTGTTCTAGAAAGTTGGCACTGTTGCAAGTCCCTTTTCCACTGGGTCAGGTATCATTGGGAATTAACAGACAAGAAGGGTGTAGCAGCAGCAGTACATACTGCTAACCCACAGATTCTGAGTCAGTATCACTTAAGTGATGTAGGACACTGGAGTTTGCAGGATTGATGACAAAAGTTTGAGGCATCCAGTGCCAACATAAACCACCCTGTTTTTTACTGACAGCTGCTTTTTTTTATTCCCAGAGACACATTTCCAAGACACAAGATTTGTATCTTGCTGCTACATGCCTTCTACACACAGTGCTTAAGAGATAATCCCCAATGCACTGCAGTATATGAAGCAATAAATGGCTGCTGAGATTAATAGACTGAGCAAAGCTGAAGCATTTAATCAATCTGCACAAAGTACTCATTGCCAGAATACTGCAGGCAAGAGAATTTGTTCCTCACGTACAACAAACCTTAACAAGGAGCAGCAAAATTTCTGTTCACCAGTGAGCACTTAAATTGCTGAGCTGCCCCTTTTCTTAACAGGAGCCCTCAGTATGGTGTGGAGAGGAGGGGACCAACTACAGTCATAACCATGCAGGAGACATGTACAGATTTAGACCTGACTGGGGAAATGTGCTGTGGCCAAGGGTTTCCATGCTTTACATTGAATGTATATTGTCCTATTCCTTTGTGCCATGATACCTTTATTTAAGACAGAAGAATAAGAACAAGTATTAAACCCTCCTCCTGGTATAAGAAAGAGCAGAATCCAAGGAAACTTTGGATCTTATTGATCCAGCCCAACTTGGATATGATTTATAGCAGCTGGCAGACTGCTGCAATATACATCAGTGCTGTAAAGTTCTTAGCTGTGCATCAGCAGGAATTGCTGGAATGAGGTTTCCGCTGACAGACCTTGATGGACACCTCACAGCATCTAGGTGGTAAGGAGCTCCTGTCCAACAGGGAGTTCTTGTATGAACACAGAACCTGTGTATGCCTTACCATCACAGAGGTCGGTGGTCAGGCTGTCTGACTTCAGAAGTTGTCCATAGGCCTCCAGTTTCCCATACAAACACATTCAGCTGCCTCAGAGGCACATTCACTTGCCTCAGAGAGCATCACACTCCTCTTCCTGGCCTGAGACACCAAAACAATCCATAGAGTTCAGCAAGTCCCTCTCAAAAGGAATTAATATTTCATGATAATGATAAATCTAAAGATGCAAGCCCTGATGGAAATGACATTCCCTGCACCTCTCATCTTCCTTCACATGTTCATCTGTATCCTTACATTACATGTTTATTTGTACTGTCCAATATCTGATCCAATGGGGAGCTAGAATTCTCACTGCAAAACCAGTTACTTTTTATTTAAACCTGGTCTGAGAAATGCTGGTGCAGGGCTTGGATGCTCTGAGCAGTGCTGGTGCTGCATGCCATCTCACACGCTGGGCTCCTAACTCATTTCTGTTTGCATCTTTTCCCTAGATATCATATTAGATTGGATATTAGGAAAAATTTGTTCACTGAAAGCATAATCAAGCATTGGGACATGCTGCCCAGAGAAGTGGTGCAGTCACCATCCTAGGAGGTGTTAAAAAATGTGTAGGTGTGGCACTTAGAAATAGAATTTAGTGGTGGACTTGACCATGCTGTGTTGATGGTTGGATTCAATCATCTTAAAGGTCTTTTCCAACCTTAAGGATTATATGATTCCACAGTGTTGTGGCTGGTTGTCCCAATTTTATGTGTACTCTATGACAGTCTCTTCCAGGCCCTTCTTAATTTTCATGTCAGTGCAAAACATTTCCAGAAAAATCATATATGGTAAAGGGAATATATTATCAGTAGTCACTTGAAAATCTTCTCCCACGTGACCAGCTGATGCTTGCAAAGGTTGAGAATACAAATGAAGAAGCATCCCTGCCCTATGCTCAGGTGTTTCAAAAAGCAGATCGATAGATTCAATTGGATCTGAATCGGGTTTCTAATATTAATCAACTTCACAGAGAGGAGAAAACTGAAAAGTACAATAAAGAAGGTGACACCTGTTAATTTGTAAGGACTTTGAAAACAAGCTAACAGACAATAAGCAAAACCAGATTTACCTTTCCATAAATCCAAGGTAATCTGCTTTTCTCTAGTATCTTTGTAATGCATTCTCATTAGTTTACAGATGGGGTTGTGGCATTTAAGTGGATAATGATACATGCCCTCATTTATCTTTCTCCACTCATCTGACAGATGCCCACAGTGTCCTTAGGATGTTCTTATTTTTGAACTCCATATGACTGAAATATGTATTAACTTTCAGTTTTTCATATAATGTTGTAAAGTTAATTAAGGAATTATTTATTAGAACAATACACTGACTAATGTGAAATAAACATTTCTAGAAAATCAACCTCATGAGTTAAATGGGAGGAGAGACTTTCTTAAGGCTTTACTCTGAGTTTCATTTAGATAGGCTTTACTCTGAGGAGACCCTCCAGATTTTATTCGCATCAGCATAAATGTGGAGTAAAGCACAGTGTCAGGTACTTTATGTATCTGTAGAGTATGCTCTCCAAAAACATTTCCAAAGCAGGAGGAACTCTACGTGTACTTATCTTTCATGAATGTAGGAAAGTTGGAATAGCTGTGAGTTTTCTCTCTTTTGCATAAGGAACATGTGAAAGTCTTTGGAAGTTTTCCAGAGCCAATTAATTTAATCAGTCCTTATCACTCCCAGTTCTGAGCCCTTTAAGGAACTGGTTTGAGCAATTGTCAATGCTAACGTGAAATGGCCTGATGTTACAGTATTATACTATCTACTTCTGAAAAATAGTTTAGGACTATAGCCACATTTTAGACATGTATTTTACAGGCTTTCTGAAAGCTCTGTCATCAAAATTTATGTATGTTCCTGTGAGAACTTAAGGGATGGAAAATGTCATGCTACTGTTAAGAAACAGATTTTTACTGTGACAATCCATAACTAATTTGAAGGAATCTTACCAATTAGTTTGAACTCAAGGTTGGCCTGCCTTAAATTATTTTGCTATGAAAAGAAATGTATTTTTCTTCTTAAAGTCACATTTAACCTTTTTTCTTTTTTAGAAAAGAACATCGACTACTTTTTCTGTGAAAAGCAGAAAAAAATCTGTAACACAGTAACCATTTAAATGCATTCTATTTGAAGTGCTGTTACAACAAGAAGAGCTGTCCATGTGGAGAAAACAAATTAACAAATGTGAATCCATTCCAATTCTTTATTCTATTGTCAAATAAAGCTATTTAAATAAGACTGTATCCCTGTTTCTAGAGTACTGTTGACTTCACTGATTACATTGTAGATATTAATGAAGAAAACTCCAAAGTAAACCACATCATGTACTTTTGGCATGGGATCCATAAAAAGTGTAGAAGGGGGAAACCATTATTCCTACTGACTTCACTGGGAAGGGGAATAATGTATGTAAAAGGATAAATACCAGTGTCAGAACAGAGATCATTCAGTCCTTTTCCATGTATTTAAAGGGCAGTCTGACCTTCTGACAAAGATATTTTCCATTTTCTTTAAAATTTACTTAAATACTTACAGCTATAGAGGTGGATTTGATACTGCCATATGCAGAAATTGACAACACAGTACAATAAGTGTGAAGATCACTGCAGCCAGAATAATGACATTTTATTCTGACTACATATTAGCATTTTTATGCCTGCTTTGCAAAAGATGTAAAAAAGCAGGTACAGGGTGACTCAGGCATCAGAGCTATTTCCCAATTAGCTGCCTTTATTAATTCCATGAACCAAGATCATGTCTCATTCTGTGCTACTGCAGACAATTTTCAATAGGGGTTTGCTCTGACACACTTACTCTAATGGCAACTTTTAAACAATCAAAACACATATTTTTCAGTTCTTTTTAGGTATATACATATGACCATTTAATTGCTCCATGAAGAGCTTTTTGTAATCTAAACTTTCCTTAGCTTGAGGGCCTTTCTTCTTGACCTGCTATTTTCTGAGTCTAAACCATTCCCTTCTTTCATCTGTGCTGTCAGTTTGATAGTATTTATAAAGCCTGCTTGTTTCTCTCTTGAGTATTCACTATGCTAGATAGTACAAAATTTGTCTTATACATTCTCAGTGTAGTAAAAATTTATTTTACAGTTGGATTTCACTTCATCTGGCAACTCAGCCCCACAGAGCTGCTCACTCAGTCCCCTACCAGCAGCAAGGAGTGGAGAATCTGAAGGGTAAAAGTGAGAGAAGTCATTGGTTGAGATAAAGACAATTTAATAGATAAAGCAAAAGCCACGTGCACAAGCAAAACAGAACAAGGAATTAATTCACTGCTACCCATGGGCAGGCAGGTGTTCAACCATCCCCAGGGAAGCTGGGTTCCGTCACATGCAATAGTGACTCAGGAAGACAAATGCCATAACCCCAAATGTCCTCACCTTCCTTCTTCCCCCAGCTCTCTATGCTGAGCATGATGCTATGTGGTGGAGGATATCCCTTCGGTCAGTTGGGGTCAGCTGTCCTGGCTGTGTCCCCTCCAAAGTACTTGTCCACACAAGCCTGCTCACTGGTGGTGTGGCATGAGGAACACAAAAAGCCTTGACACTGTGCAAGACCTGCTTAGCAATAGCTAAATTATCCCTGTGTTATCAACACCATTTCCAGCACAAACCCAAAGTATAGCCCACACCAGTTACTGTGAAGAAAATTACTCTATCCCAGCCAAAACAAGCACAGATGCCTAAAATACTGTTTGTTGCCCTGGACCATATTTTTTGGTTCTTTTCATCAGTGCACTGACTTTTACGCTGTGTGGATTCAAGTGCTCATAATTCCAGGTGTGGCTGCTACCTGAGCCACACATAATCCTCCTCTTCGATATATAACTGTTAATACCTTTGAACTTTATGGTAGTGGAGCTGCATTGCCAATTTTATTTGGTTTCTTACTGTTCAAGGGGAGCCTATTGACAAAGCCTTCCCTGCTCCAGCTGCACAACAAATCACGCTCATGGGCTCTTGTCCTGCTGGGGGACTTAAAAAATTGCAACATCTGGGAAAGAAGCATGGTGAGCTGCAGGAAATCCAGCAGGCTCCTGGAAAGCAGGGAGGATGACTTCCTAAGCCATGTAATCGACAACCCTACCAGAGGGGACACTGGATCTGATGGTCACCAACACAAGTGAACCACTCGGGGACATCAAGATTGGGGTCAGCCTGTGCTGCAGTGATCACAAACCGCTGGAGTTTGCAGTCCTGAGGGATATGGGGCAGGCAAAAAACCAGGATCCCGAACTTCAGGAAAGCAAAATTCCAGCTCTTCAAGGAGTTAGTCAACATGATCCCCTGGGAAACTCCCCTCAGAGGAAAGGGAGCACATTAGAGCTGGCAACTCCTTAAAAATGCTTTCTCATGGAGCACAAAAACAATCCCCAGGTGTAAGAAATCAGGGAAGGAAGGCAAGAGACCAGCATGGCTGAGTTGGGACTTGCTGGTCAGGCTAAAGGGCAAGAAAGAAATGCACAGATAGGGGAGGCAGGCACAGGTATCCTGGAAAGAGTAAAGGGATGTTGCTCAGTTATATAGGGATGGGGTCAGGAAGGCCCAGATGCAGCTGGCACTGAACTTGGCAAGCAATGTGCAGACTAAGAACAGCTTGTACAGGTACGTCAGCTAGAAAAGGAAGGTCAGAGAAGGCATACACACACAGATAAACAATGCTGGCAAACTGGTAACTGTGAATGAGGAGAAGGCAGCTTTTTTGCTTCCATCTTCACTGGCAACCTCTCTTTGCACACCTCTTACCCTCCCTGGAGAGTACTGCAATGGAAGATCAGGTTTGGAAGCACCTGAGGAACTTGAACAAACATAGACCTGTGTTGATAACACAGGTCTATAAGACTTGACAAGATGCATCCCAGAGTTCTGAGGAAACTGGCTGATGTACTTGCCAAGCCACTCTCCATGATGTTTGAAAAGTCATGGCAGTGAAGTGAAGTCCCAAGTGACTGAAAAAAGGAAAATATTTTACCCATTTTTAAAAACAGTAAAAAGGAACACCCTGGGAATTAGGGTTAGACCTGTCATCCTCACCTCTGTAACTGGGAATATCACAGAACAGATTCTCCCAGAAGCTATACTAAGGCACATGGAAGACAGGTCCCTTCCAACCCAAACTACTCTATGATTCCATGAAAAATATCACAGTATGGAAGATGATCAACCTTAGCCTGCATATATGCAATGTATGCACTTTTTCTAACTATTCTATCTCTGGTACTTCCTGCAAACCTTGCACTGAGATCCAGGCCTTGCTGAAACTGGAGAGCAGCAGCTACTTCTCCACTTACCCCATCTACACCTGCAAACGCTGCTGAGAGCAAACCAGGCATTTCTGAATGAATCGTTTCTAATGAGCATGGCAGGAAATCACATGAAAAGTGTCCTAACACTTTCACACCACATTACAAAGGATATAATTAATCCACCAAATAAAAATATTTTACCAAGCTTTTAAAAAGAAGTCCATGTTTTATATACTGCAGAGAGATTTCTTTCCCCAGAAGACAGCAGGATGTGCACCAATACAGGAAAATTCTCACTAACACCTTTCCTACACCGTAACCTGTAAGGGTGTTACTCTGGGTAATTGCTTATTTTTGTTGTAAAGCCTTGTAGCTACCTGCATATTTTCAAACGGTGAAAACATAAAGCAACAGAAGATCTTTCACTGCTGGCTCATCAGGAGATCAATCTGTTCCACTCAGCCACTGAGCAGTGTTTCTGTGAGAGCCCTTACCTCTGTGTCACTGCAGTTCTTTCCACAGAACCCTTTCTGGAAGCCCATTTAGAAGCCACTGCTTGCAGGATAGGTATGCTTACCTATCTCAACAGACCTCCAGTGCTTCTGGCTCTCCAGTAGCTATTTAATTATCAGGACCTCAGGAGATAGGAATTGAGCTGTTTCAGACCAGATTCCCCAAACTGTCTCTGTTAATCTTTTTATTCTGTGCTAAGGTCCAAGGATCTTTTACAGCCCAGCCAGAGATTTCTGTAGTACGCACAGGCTCAGCTCAGTGCCCTCTATAATGCAGAGGCACAGGGAACAGAAATACATGACAAATTATTGATATTTGTTACTGGTATTTTGTTTATGAGGCTGCTGCCTGTCCCTTTACAGTCTGCTACTTGGTGCAAACCAAGCCTGCTGCTATTATCTTTGTCAGTCCAGAGAAGGTACAACACCACCAGTCAGATTTTCTAACCCACTGGGGCAAAAGGATGGGTATTAAATCTGTGTCTACCCAGGGATGGATGGTGGTTATTTTATGGTCTGCCACAGAAAACGTTGTGGCCCTGGAGGTGGTGATGTTAAAGATTTCCCCCTGCACTGAGCAGGGGGAGAGCTGCAGCTACAAATAGCAGCTGAGGCAAACAGGTCCAATTAAAGAATAATTCAGTAAGGAATAAAACTCCAGGACTTACTGAGTTCCCATTTTGGTAAAAGAAAAAAAAAATACAGCTTCCAAATATATCAGATCTACTTACATTATTGCATTATTAGTAATTAGGATATTCTGGCAGAGCAGAGCCAGCCTTTATTAGCTGAAGCAGCAGTTTGGCAGCGGCTGGAGTTTTATTGCTCATTGATTAAGCAATAGATACCAGCTGAACCAGTAGCCTCATGTGAAGGGTATTAGAGCTGAATGCCTGGCAGATTTGTGTGAAGACTTATAGCCATGGGACAGATAGATCTATATATATTGCCCAGGGTAAAGCTGCATGAATGACTCTGAAAGGAGAAGGTTGCTGCATCATGGCAAATAATTGTTAATTTATCTTAGTGTGAAATCTTTTTACACCTCACATAAAATAACCCACTTTTGTGGGAGGGTTTGTTCAAGAATATTCCTTTTCAGTACAATGATGGGGTTAAGTGCTGCCTTTTGTGTGGAAAAATGGACAGTCATTCAGTGAACTTCAGAGAAAAACCTTTCCTTTCTTTGTTAATCCCTTCTCTGACAGAAATATTGAGCAGGGACCCGCAGAAACATCTTGCCATGGATGCTGACACCCAGTCTGCACCAACTGGCTGCACAGCACCTTGAAAGAAGCTCTGATAAATCTGCTATCCTCAGATGTCATCCTTGCCCCCCTGCCTCGAAATAACATTTTTTGTAGAGGAGCTGGAAGAAGAAAACATTTGTTCCCAGTCTGGTGCAGGCATGCTTGTTTAAATCTCTGATGAAGATGAGTTTTCATTGATATGTCTGCTCTGGCATCACTGTGGCTGAGGTGCAAACATTTTATTGCTGACACTGCTGTGAGAGAACTAATCTGCAAAATAGAGCATCCTGAGCCACAGCAGCTCTTTGCCTCTGGGAACGTGAGTCAGGGTGCTTAGATTGCACTGGTTTCTATTAATTGCCTGCTTAACTCCAAAGAGCCAGACACGTCTATTTCATTTAAAATTACATTTTTACAAACTTAAAATAGAATAAAATATAGGTTATAACAAGAGTTACCTAAAAACTCATAGGACTTCATTTCCCTCTGTTGCACTGTGATGAGAGAATGAAATTATAAAACCACCTACATAAAAGAGCTTCTCCTGGACATTTCTTTTGCCCAGCATTCAGACCTTGTATTTGACATGAATGTCATGGTCTTTACAGAACAAATCTTGCCCAAAAAGTTCAGGCTCCATCTTGCACAAGCAGAAAATTAAATTATAACAAGTAATTCATAAACTAATGTAAGCTTACATTGTGTCCTGCTTCTTTTTTCTAATAACGTCAGGAAAGCAAATACCCATTTGGACATAAAAGTGGGTTTGAGATGGCTACAGGAGAGATTTCCTGGGCAAACAGAGGCATCTGCTTTATTTGTGGTCAGTTAATTTTCCTTTCATGTAAACACCATAGTTGGGGTCAGCTATAGCAGAAAACAGTTATTGAAATCTGCTTTGTTTCTCAGAGAGTGTGTGATCTTGGTCAGTAACACTCAGGATTTTATTTCGTGCTGCAAAAGGAGCCTGGATGCAAGCTGACTGTGGAGGCTGAAAGCAGATATTTTCTCCAGATCTGATTTGTTGGTTGTTGCAGGGCAATCAGCAGAACCCATTTTGCCTTATGATTTCAAACTGAAATTTTCCTTGAGTGGAGCCTAATGAGTGTAATGAGTGACCTGTGCAAACACAGGCAGAAGAACTTCACACTGCCAAGAAAGAGCCT
Source organism: Eopsaltria australis (assembly GCA_034509425.1). NCBI lineage: Eukaryota > Metazoa > Chordata > Aves > Passeriformes > Petroicidae > Eopsaltria > Eopsaltria australis. Next base: position 6,640,191 of record JAVTVJ010000001.1, read on the forward strand.
CCCATGAGCTGCTAAGAGATGAAATCAAACACTGGAAGCAATTTTTAAATACCCAAGGATGGGTCATTCAAACTTTAAAAGCCCAGCTTCACTGCAGTGTGGCATAGTCACTGAGTGTTGCAGTGTGGTGCGAGAATGCAGAATATTTCCCTGCAACAATCCCATCTCCTGGGCTGGACAGAGGCTCTCCAGTGCACTTGTTTTACAGCAGTTTAGGGACTGAGCCCGAGAGCAGCACAAGCTCTGTTTAATTTTATTTCCTGAAGGCACAGACTGAAGCAATATTAGAAGCAGAATGCACTGGCCTGTAGAAAACCCAGAGTTGGATTTTTTTTTTTCTCCACTGCTTGCCAAAGCCTCTGACATCAACTTTACCCCAACAGGGAGCCAGAGGAAGGAGAGGGAGGTGCAATGGCAGATGGCAACCCACAAGGAGGCGAGAACTGCATACTGCACTTTGGCACTCCGTGACAAGGACAACTTTACAGTAACCTAGTTTGCTTATAAATTGAATGAGGATTATTCGCTATTTCCCCTCCCGCCCCCATGTTTGGTCAGATCACTGCAAGACAGGCAAAAAAAAAATCTAATTAATTAATTGACTTAGCTCTGGCAAGCTGCATTTCTAATACTGGGATGACATAAGAGAACTGATTTTAATATAGTTAAGCCAGACATTGTGTAATTTCAGGCTTTGAAACAGTTTCAATGTGTAGATGAGCTGGGGGACGAATTTGCCTACTCAGTAAAGCAGCAGTGAGTTGCTCTGTTACCTGGCCTAAATGCCCCAGAAATCTGCAGAAATTCAACAGAGGTTTTGCTGTGCTTTCTGCTTGTCTTTGCATTCAAACAAAAGCATGTTCAATGGAGACAGACAACAGGTAAGGGAAAAGGAAATTTGACTTTCTCAGAGTTTCCTGAAAAATGGCTCTCCTGTCTACTTCTAGCCATTAAAATTAACTTGCTATCTAAATGGATCTTGTCTAAATTAATTGTGCTGTCTCTGTGCAGTGTTTCCCCAAGGAATGCGCTGTTATGTCTTTGCCTGTTCTTGGCTGATTGAGATATTAATTAATTATATGAATAAGCCTAGGAAAATAAAAGTAGGTTTCTCTCTTAATTCATGTGAGTACTGGGCCTAATGCCTCATACATGGAGTTTGGCAGCAGTCAGTTTGCTGTGTGACCTGGTTCACTACTCCATAGGGCCCTTGTGTGGGGCAGATGCAAAGAAGACAGTGAGTTGTGCAGGGATGGAAGATCCGTGCGTAGTGTTGGGCAGCACAGCTGGCTCCCAGCAAGTGCTGTACAGGAATAGTGCTCTGATGGACACAGGTACCCTCTCAGATCCCAGCCACAGGCCTGCCATGTAGCTAAAAGTTTTTGTCATGCAGCACTGTTCTGGGATTTATTCAGCTCGGTTTTGCACGACTCAGTCAGGATGGGCTTGGTGGGTCCTTGCATCCTTGCTCTGTGCTCAGAGCTCACTCATCAGAATCACAGAGTCATAGACTCATGTAGGCTGGAAAAGACCTCCAAAATCATCAAGTCCAACCATTAACCCAGCACCACTGTGCTCACCACTAAGTGTCCCTAAGTGACACAGCTATGCTTTTTTTTGAACACTTCCAGGGACTGGTGACTCCAGGGCTTTCCTTGAGCAGCCTGTTCCAGGCCTTGACAACCTTTCTGATGAAGAAATTTTGCCTAATATCCAATCTAAATCTAAACCTTCTCTGGCACAACTTGAGGCCACTTTCTTCTGTCCCAACGCTTGTTATTTGTGAGAGTTGGGTGATTGTTCAGGGACACCTTCCCTGCCTTGCCTGATGTAGCTCTGTCCCGAGCATGTCAGAGTCTGGCAGAAAGCCTTTGGACAAGCAGGAAGCCTCAGAGGATGAGATGTTGCATTTTTGGAAACTCCTGAAAAAACAGAACCCCTTTTCTGATCTAGCAAATGGAAATGTGACTGCTCTGCAGGGCGAACATATTCTTTATGATTGAAGTGCACATGATAGCTTTGTTTTCTCCTTGGTTGGTTGTTGTTTGCTCATTTTATGAAGCATCTCCAGGGTTTTTAGCTACAAGGAAGAATTTCCTTAGTGACACTCTTATTCTTCCCATGGTGTGGAAAGCAAAACCCTGAATTGTGTAACTTAACTTGCCTCAAAGCTGAGGGGACAGTAAATGTACCTTTTTTTCTGCCACTAGCTTACTTAGAACTTTATATGGCTGCATATAAAATCATAAATATTGAGTTGGAACAAAAAACAAGTACTTAGTGTTTTTTAAGAATGCTAAAATTGCAGACTTAAGAGTTGCAGTAGCTATTTTATGCTGCTCACCAGTAAATGCTTTACACTCCTGCAATATGCCTGTCTCCAGTGTGCCTATTAAATAAAAAAATTAAACATATGAAAAACAGAACTTACTTTGTAATTTAGCTTTGACCTGTAACATTTACATTTCAAAACTCAGACTTGATTTGAAAATAACCATATTCCAGGGAAGTAGGTGTTAAAATTGCCTCTATAGCTGGTCCAAAACTTTCTCTCTGTATGCTCTGTGAACTTGTGTTATTCATATTCAGATGACCATACTGAGAAGGGTTCAAGTGTTTGCTTCCCAGAACATGAGGAATTCTTTCAGACACGGTTGTGATTTACCAAATTCCTTGATTTCCTGTCATAGAATTGGTGGAGCCCTGAGCTCGAGGGAGAGAATTGGGATTGTCTGTGACACCTGAACATCTCAGAAACACTCAGGCTCTGCTGTTGGCTCCTCTGAATTAAATGCAGAGCAGTTCATTCACTTCAATGCTGTGTAACTATCTCCTTGCTTTACACAGACATTTTGCTTGAAATGATGAATAATGCCTGGGTAGTGTAAATTCCCTGGGGGCCATAGCGGATGCTATAAACTCTGCCAGTGGTATTGAGGCATTTGGAAAATTCTTTTCTTTCCATACTTTAGACTGTAAGAACTTCAACACTTGATTGCAAAGGAGTTTGCCTTGAGGGATGACAAATTCCAGAAGACATACAGATAGAAGTTTCATAAGTTTTAATAAAGAAGTTCTAATAAAGACTGAAGAGATTGATGGACAGGAAGGACATTCTCCTGTCTGTAGTCTATACAAGATAAAAACAGATTCAAATCAGTATGAGCATTCGGTATCAATTTTTCATATGCCCTCTACTGACTGTGTCAGGGAGATCCTTCTTTTGAACCAGAACCTCACACCCCATAAGCAGTGCTTATTTTTGTGAAGAGCTAAACCATATTCAAGCCCTGATGACCCTGAAACTTTGCTTAGGAGTGCTGTAATTAGAGCTTGTGTCTCTTTACCTTGAGCTTTAAATTTGCTTAGCAAACCTGGAGGCTTGGCTCTAAAACCAGCATTCATGCTAAGATGCTGTGCTAGCTACACTCTTGGATTTGTCAAAACAATCCAACCAACTCTCATAGGAAACCAGAAACAAGAAGGAAAAATTTGGCCGAATTCCTATATCCAAATATTTTTACAGCATGAGAAATTGAACTAATAATGCTTCTGTCTGGTTAACAGCTGTCAAAGGATGAAAAATAAGCTACTGGGAATGTAGTCAATCACTCACTCCTTTTAATGTGGTGTGAAATCCATAAAGGCATTTATACTGAATCTTAATGTGTTTTACAGAAAAATCACTGGTAGCTGTGTTGAAGAGATGCCAATTTTTAACAAGCAGCGTCTGGTGCTTTCTGGGCCACTCCACGCATGTGCATTCTGTAGAGAGCGATGAGCTTGCACTCTGTTTGCTTCTGGGAATGCATATTTAGCAACATTCCCTCTCTTCCCCCTCTGCTTGAGGTGGGTCACCAGGACATAAGCTTCATTCACAAAATGTCATCTGAGCTTCATCCTGCTCCTCTCTGGGGGTGGCTGCAGTTTTCATCCACATGTAGCACGGTGGCTGCATCCCACAGGCACACGGGGACATAATCACGACAAGTCCTACTGATTTCACAAGCCTGTTTCTCTAAGACAGCAGAGAAGGTGAATCGCTGTTCGCAGGGCTGTGGCCCTCCCTTGTGTGCTGTATTCTTTAACCAGCAGGCAGTGCTGACACTGCCTTGCCTGACACAATGGGATGTTAATATGTGTAAGAGCTCGGTGTTGAACCACACGCAGAACAGCCTATATATAGCCAGAGGTAGCAGCTTTCTGAATCAGGATGGCTATTTTTGTGACCGATGGCACTGGGGAATGAAGAACTCAGTGGCTGTGCACAGAGAATGCGTGGCTCAGGTTGTTGAAGGATTTGTGTTTCCCTCTGGCCCTGCTCTTTGCTGGGGTTTATTGGATGGATACAGCTGGATACAGCTGCATACAGCTGTGATGGTCACAGTCTGAGGCATCCTCCTCATCCTGCCCCAGAGGAGATATACTGTATCAGGTGGTGCTAATGCATGGGCTAAAGGCCCCTTTGGTCACCCTCCTTCTCTGGCTCAGCAAGCCCATGGCAGAGTTCGGGCTGGAGACTGTTGGGTGGCTGCAGGGGTGATCATCCTGCCCAAAGCATGAAAGGACAGCCGGTCCCAAGTCTTTCTGCCATTGTTTCAGGTAAAAGCACATTGTGAAATGTAACTCATAACATTCCCTTCTTTATATGTCCAGCATCAGTTTATCCGACTCCTAAAATCAGTCAGGCCATTAAAGACTAGTCTTGATGGCAGTTTTGCACTACGGAGGTCTGCAGTCCTGGGGACCTGAACTGACATGTGACAGCTCATTTCCCATAAACTCACAACCACTTGAACCTTGCTGCCCTTTTTTCATGACACAGACTAATTTTGTGGTCTGAGGATCACCTATTATGCCCAATCCAGGCAAAGTTTTAAATCAATATTATAGACAGACAGGAACGGCAACAAAAAAGTATCCCGTCTATAAACTGGCATATAACTGCCATGCATGAGAATGGTAAAATAATAGAAAAATACAGAACAGAGTCTTGCTGTTTTCTTTTCTGTTTGTTACCTAGTGATCTGTAGAAATGAGCATTTACTATTCCTTAAATCAAACATTTACTCAGTTTCATAATGTATCTTTCATATGTGAGTTAAGGCTCTTGTCCACACTTTCTCATAGCTCCATAGTACAAATTATACAAATTAAGGCAATAAAGATCCTTAGAGGTGGGATTGCACTCAAGATATCTTCCTGTTGTCTTGTCACATTGAACTCTCCTTTCCAAACTGGGATGTGCACAAGCATAGTCATAACAGCTCAGTCCAAAATAGAAAGAAAGTGCCTCAGGATGGCTGTAGGGTGAACATTGGTGTCATGGTTCCTGTCCAGCCTGATGCCATCAGTATAATAAAAACTGTGGTTTCAGCTGAGTTCCTTCCAGACATTAGTTCAGAGTGCAAAAACCATCCAGCAGAACCAGGATCTGTGGAGGAAATGACCAGGGCTGAATAAGAATGGTGGTTATCTTATTTAAAAAAAAAAAACAAAAAAAAAAAACAAAAAAAAAAAGATCGGATGTAAGGTAAACACACACGATAGAGCTGCCTGCAGCCTGCTAGGCCAGGGAACAAATCAGGAGCATTGGACTTCTGGTTCCTTACCTCTCAGAAATGTATCTCATTAATCTCATTTTCTGAATGATTTCTGAATTGATGTACTTTGTAACATGCAACTACTACTACTACTACTAAATACATCATACCAAACCAACACTCATGCTTTCTTTGCTCTATTTATTCATTCTCCTCTTCTAACAGATCAGCTCCCTGCCTCCAGAAATTGCATCTTATGGTAACACCATGTATTAGTGATGTACAAAATTTGGAGGCTTTCCTAATAAGCTCCTGCATCCCAGTGTGCTGCTCTTTTATTCAACTAAACGTAATATGGCCTTGTGCTTCACTCTTTCACTCATGACAGAAAGGAGACATAATTTTTTCATTAAGATCATACGTTGTAAAATACTATTTTTCCTACTGGACAACAAGTTCCCTGAGCTTCTACTGAGTTCAGTAGTGATGGGGGGTGCTTATGAAACTAAGCCTGAATTCTCAGCTAAGTGAAGCATTTGGGATTTATTTCAGTCCCACTGAAATCAGTGGGACATAAATATAATTTTAAACAAACATTTGAGTGCTTTGCCAAATGCAGTTAGAGTGCTGAACATAGATCTCAACAAGAAACTGTTTTCTATTTCTTACCGTGATAACATATTTTGACACACTGCTATGGTACCAGGTCAGCCATATAATCTTTAACACATTACAACCAAGAGAGAAGTCAGCCTGCTGCACTAAAATTCATGAATAAGAATCACCTTTGAGGGGTATTTCCAAAAATCAGCAACACCCATTTTTATATGAAAAGTACGATGCCCCTATTTCCCAAGAAGTCTTTCACTTGTCTGTCTCCAGGGAGCTCAGGCCAGGAGTTTGGCAGCCAGTGAAGAGGCCAGGTGCACAGACTCCAGACAGATGTTTTGCCCATGTGTGGAGCAGGCAGAATTACATGTGAGATGCCCATTAGGTGCTCAAGTGTGTGAACAAGCCTGAGGAGTACAGGAGCTCACTGAGGCACCACAAAATCTCCTGAAGACTGCTGTGGCTTTGTCCAGAGGGTTTGTAGAACCACATCTACCTTCCCCCAAATAGATCCGTTTGGTATTTGCTTTTTATTATTTTTAGTGTGTGGTTTCACTTTTACATAACTTGGATCCTGTTATGCATTGCATCGTTACAGCTACAGAACTGAATATTTCCTTGTTCCTGCAGTTACTTTTGTCTTTCCAATTTTTGGAATTTATCTGAATGGTTCCTTAGAGTATTTGTGGTAATAAATCTTTGTCTAGTTGATAGTTACTCCCCTCAAATTCAGATATTAAAGGAGCAGCTGTTCTAGAAATGACTGATTGTAGTGTTGTGATCATTATGTATTTGTGGAATTCAAAGAACTGTAGAATGGTTTGGGTTGGAAGGAGCCTTAAAGATCATCTAGTTCCAACCCCTCTGCCATGGGCAGGTTGTTCAGAGTTCCATCCAACCTGGCCTTGAACACTTTCAAGAATGGGGCATCTACAGCTTCTCTGGGAAACCTGTTCCAGTGTCTCACCACCCTCACAGTAAAGAATTTCTTCCTAATATCCAAGCTAAACCTATCCTCTGTCAGTTTAAAGCCATTTCCTCTTGTCCTATCACTACTTGTCCCACTGCTTGTTATTGGGCAGATGAGACCAACTCCCACCCGGCTACAGCCTCCTTTCAGGTAGCTGAGGGTAGTCTTAAGGTCCCCTCTGAGCCTCCTTTGCTCCAGCCTAAACAGCCCCAGTCCCTTCAGCTACTTGGCACAGGATTTGTGCTCCAGACCCTTCGCCAGCTTCGTTGCCCTTTCCCGGACACGCTCCAGCACCTCAGTTCTTCCGTCTCTGCTTTTGCCACCTCCCTCTGTCCCCAGGCAGCCCCAGGAGGGTCCCTGGGGAGGAGGGACGGGCGGGCAGGGGCAGGAGAAGGGGCAGGGAAGGGTTCCCTGCGCCGACGCTTTGTCCTTGTCACCAGGAGAGGGAGCAGGTCCCTGCACATCCTCCCGAGCTTTTGTTCCACCTCTTCACGCACTCGCAAAGCTCCTCCGTGAGCTTCTTAACTGCGGGGTCGGAGGAGTGTTTCGCTCCAGACTTTCTCACACAGGCACAGAAGCGGCTTTTAAGCAGTTTTCCATGGCTGTACAGCTTTGCACCTGTGAGTCATTAGACACAGTCCTGCCACCCTCACTCATAATCACGAGTTTCACAGAGAATTTCCCCGGAACCTGGGTGTTCCCTTATTAAAAAAAAAAAAAAAAAAAAAAAAAAAAAAAAAAACAAAACCAAAAAAAAAACAAAAAAAGGGCTGATTCTTGGAATTAAAGAAGGCAGGAGTAGGCTGTCCAGGGCATGTGAAGGAGAAGCGTTACACATCTTTAGTTTCAGCAAGCGGAAGGTGATATACTCAATTCAGGAATGAAAGAAAAAAAGAGAAACAGGAATGCATTTCTGAGACCATGGAAAAGCAGCACCTTGTAAAAGGGAATAAATAAGATTTTTCAATAAAATTATGAGGACATCTGCAATAAATACCTGCACTGCTTTCTGCAGTAGTGAATGCTGTGCTGTATGACTCCAACTGAACACAGCTTTACAGATTGCACAGTATATTATTTTCCTTTTGGATGTGAGGGTTAAAAAGTTTTCTGTTCCTGATTCTAACACAAATAAAATTGCACAGAAGACATGTCTCTGAAAGGGAAGCTGCTCTGGCTGGCAGTGCTCCCACATATGCAGGCAGGCCTGTGGTCACTCTGGTCAAGTAATGCTTCATCACACACTGCAAAATAATATTGTGAGGACACTAAGGACCATTTGAACTTAGATAACTTCATGAGCCCACAACATTTCATGCATTCATTGTGACCTGCCTGGGGGAGTAAATTGTCTCTGTGTTGCCTATGTGCCATGTAAAAGCCTGTGTTTACATGGTTACCATTTCTTTTAGACTTATAATCAGTTAAACAAGCTGGAAGGTGCTAGTGTTATCATACATCTTTTATGTCTTGTGACAGAGACAATTTCATCTGCAAGCAGACTGTGACTGGGAGTCAAGAGGAGGCAGCTCCACTCCTACCTCTTATGCTCTTGGGAAACTCATGCCAACACCAAGAAACTGCAGGAGCAGCTCCAGCACTGTTACATGGCCACCCTCACTCAGGAGTGTTGTGTTCTCTAAAAACAAAACAACTTGCTTGTTTTCCACAGCAAGCCATGAAGTGGGACCACCTGATGCCCCAGGCCACCTCAGACAAGTTAGACAGCACTGCAAATGGAGAGGTCTCCACCTCTCTGCCATGATTTTCTGTCACTATATTGCTGTTTTTTTCACAGCTCTTTGGTTATGCCTCTCTACGTGGACTTGCATCTTCAGAAACCTTGGTTGTGCAAGGTCTGCCAAAAGTAGGGACTGTGAGGATGTCTGCACAGCTTTTTGCAGGGTGACATGCTCTGAGCTGAATGAAGATAATATTCTAGGTGCCACGCTGGTAGAAATAAAAGGAACCTGAAGAAATGCCATGAGTCAATCCCAGTGCTTAGAAACCAGAGATAAACAAAAAGCAAAGTGACTGCTACTGAAATAGATGATCATGTAAAGATTGTTTAAGGGAAGGCTTTGGATTTTCATCTTTACAGACTTAAAACTGGTACAGAGTTTAAGTGGTGGTCCTCACTCTGCCTTTTCTGCCTGCATCTGCATCCTGTGTCCATCTGTCTGACTTCCCAGTCTCACAGAAAGCCATGCCTAGGAATGAGAGAAGAAGACCCCTCGAGTGCTGCACTTCCCCAGCAAACTGGAGACAAAGTTCCCCATGCCAATGCCCAGTTCCTCAGTACAGTGCCCTTTTTCCTCTGTGGAATACAGGATGGTGAGAGTGGGGGCTGCAAATATCTTTCCTAAAATCAGCAATTGGCTTAATTTCCTGGTTTAATGCTACTGTTGGAAAGGAAAATCAAAGCTGGGTATTAAAGAAGTGTCTGCAAGCAAATGGGTTAAATGATGCCCTAAGTCTGTGAATGCAGTGGGTGAGTGCAAAACCTGTTTATAAACTGCAGTGACTGTGCTGCCTGGAGATGACTTCATGCCTGAAGAACTCCTGTAACCTTTTTCAATCGATGCTTTTCTTTTTCTCTCTCATAAATGTCACATAAGGACATACACTGCATTACATGAATGTCAGAGATAACCGCCCAGCTATTGTGCTTCCTTTTATTTCCCTTTCCCCTCAAAAGTGAGGCCTTCCTTTTTTCTGCACGTAAACAAAAATGGGATTTGATGACAAAAATCTAATCATCACTCAAGTCTCTCTGTACCAGTAAGATTTTCAGAAGAGATGATAAGCAGACATACAAGTGCAGCTTTTTGCTGTGATGATCACAGAGGAGTATAATGAAGATTAATCATCACTTTATCAAACTAATCCATTTTTTAAAGCACCTCAATTAAATAACAGCTTAGATTCTGTAGAAGTGGCCTAGCCAAAGATGTGCCATTGTGATGTGCTGGCATCTTCTCTTCCCTGAAAGGCCCTGCCTTCTCCTTGCTCACCCATACCCGTGCCTGCCTGGCTCTGCTGCATCACATTACAGCTGTTCGAGGCCTATGCTCCTCCAGCCTCCTTACTGTCTTTATTCCACACCCTGGGCATCCTTCTGCCACATCCCCCCATCCCAGCAGAGCCTTGGTGCAGCCAGGGCACCCAGCATCTAACCCCTCTAAAGAGTATCACAAACCCAAATATATATTGGTGCTATCACCTAAAAATCTACCCTGGTTTAAGAAGACAGATTGATTCTGAAGCTCTGAACTTCAAGGCCATAAAATCTTTCTGCACCAGAAAGACTGAATGAAATTCACATAAAAGTTGCTAGAGTTCAGACACCTGTTTTCTTGAGGGCTCTGTTTGCCCCTCACTAAAGGAGCTGAAAGACTCTTGCTTGCCCTTTGCTGGTAGCCCTCCCCAAGCATCTGCTGTGACCCTGCCAGGGCAGGGATCCAGAGGGAAACCTAAGTGGCTCTTCCTGGGCTCTTCCCACCAAAGCTCATGGGATACCTTCCTGAAATAAATATCTTTCTACTATTGGTGGGATATTTTGCTCCTCCTTTGCTCTGAAATCATTTCTCCAACAGGAGCTCAGCATGGAAATATTCAGAGATTTGTCTGACTGAGAACTGACTTAAAAAATGCAGATTTTGTCCCTAATTTTTTTCATCTAACAGATAATTTAATTAATTCATATTTCTCTCTCTGTCTCTGATCACATACTATGTTAGAACACTTGAAAATAAAAAAGCATAAGGTGCTCTGTGGGATTTCTAGGCCTCTTGACATGGCCATTTTCAAGATAATATTAGGAGAGAATAGAAAGCATAATCATTAACTACCTCGTAGTGATGTCAGACCTTCTGTTCTCTTGGGTTAATGTATGATTCAATCAGCACAAATGGAGATCTTCAATATGCCCTTTTACTGGGATTACACTCTAGTTGCATTTTGACATCCCTAAAGACTTCAAACAAATCCAGTGATCTATATGCATAATATGGCAGTTGTGATAAACGGAAATTGAAAAACATACTGATATGTGGTGAAAATGGCTAATGCTGATCACCTGATAGTTATTTATTTTTAGTCATTTTATTAGTTTTATTGCTGTTAATCAGTGAAATTGTGCAATGCTAATAACAAAACTCTTCCTGGCTCAGATCTTACCTATGCCTTATCTTAAGATGCACAGAGAAAGTAAAAATGAAATGTATAGTGTTTTACATTGCAAATGTGCACAGCTGGCTGGCATTTTTGGCATGATGTATGTGCGGATACAGCACAAACCAGCCAAAATCAGCACAAAGCTCAGAGCTGCATACATTGCAGACACACAATGAACCATCACTTTATGCTGTGACTCCAAGGCCCCTGAAAATTACTGTGTTTTATCCTACAGTTTCCTTTCTTTAGCCCACCCTTTTAAAAAAATATGCTCAATTAAATGGGCACTGATTTCTATTAGCAGCGCTCCAGAAAGCAACAGAAAAGCTACACCCTGTGCAAATTTGCTTTGTTTTTCTGCTATTTTTATTTATATCAAAATATGGTTCATGCCTGAGCAACAAAACATGGTGTTGGAGGTCTGCAGCCAGCGAGCCTGCCCAGAGCTCCCTTGGCACTGACCTTCTGGACCCCCACCACAGGCTGAGAGAGCCACTCACTCCAGTCTGCCTTTGCTGCTTTGGCTAATTGTGCTGTAGATAGTTGTCAACAGGACTTAAAGAAAGAGCATCAATGCATTTCCTAGGTTAGTGATGTACAGGCAGATAACAAGTTGTGGTCACTTTTGACAAGGATCAGAGGTGAAGCAGTGACCCGGAGTCTAAAGGTAATGCACCCTATTACCAGCCCACATCTGACTGCTGCCTTGTGAGCAAGGGGAAAACAGATGTCTTATTAGCTGCCATCCTTAAGTGGCTTTTGTCATCATGTCAACTTTGAAATAACACACACAAGGCAGAGACATACACACACACAACAATGGCCAAATGAACTGCCAGGCAGTTTAAACACAGCAAGGAAAGACACCAGTGTTTAGAAAAAGCAAAATGCAAAAATGCACAGAAATATTTTTTTCTGCTTTGTGGACAGTGAGGGGATAAGATTGCACTCAGTTATCACAAATTACTGTGATACTTAACAATGCATGGTGCTTCCACTAAGGGTGGACTAAAGCAAGCAAACTGTAGAAAAATCAGGGGTAATACTCAACACCCACAAATTTATAAGTTGTATAGTTAGTGTAATGCCTATCTGACAAGTAACCTAGCATCTCTCCCAAAATCTAATTGAATTGATACTTTAGAAATGTGGACATCCCTACAGGTGTCTCACTTGACTGCTTTAAAAATGTTCTTGATATCACTGAAAATCACTCTTTTAAACAAAGGGAACAATTTACTGGGGCTGAGATGCTTTTTCTTCTGTCAATAAGAAGGAAGGCAGGTGAAGCAGAAGCTGGCTCTGGGCTGGTCTCAGGCTCTCCTGGTGCCAAAGCTGAAGAGACACACACCCAGCTCATGGCAGAGCAGGCAGGGCACAACAAGGGCTGATGGTTCCATTGCAGGGGTGGACAAGCTGGAGGATGAGAACAGCCACAGCATGAGCTGTGCCCTCAGCAGTGGGGTGCAGGCCCACAGGGTCTGGCCATGGTGGGCAGAGCCAGGTCCATTTGACTGCACCAGACAGGGCAAGTGGAGAGTCTGTCTTGGAGTCCAGCTGGGGAGATTTGGGCACCTGGTCTGTCCTTGTCTGCCAAATTCTTTCCCCTACAGAAGATGCTGTGTTCATGCTGTTGTGTATGATGCTGAGGTTCATAGTTGGGCTCGTTGCTCTTCTGGCTCCAGAGGGGGAGTGGCTATGTGTGCTCTGGGAGGAAGAACTATCAGCAAGGAAGGAAATTAATGATGGAGTTGTTCTGGGATCAGACTTAATGCTGCCATGCCCTGGTAGAAGTGCAAGGCAGGAGGCAGAGCAGCCCAGTGTTGACATCAGACTGGGCGGCCCTGCCAACAGGGAGAGGGCTGGGATATCACGTGAAGGCATAATGCAGGAGCACAAGGACCTGTGGGGTAGAAATGGAAATTCATCTAACAGCAAAGGGACAGTCTCTGTGTTTCGGGATTAATCATGGAAATGTCTTCGAGTTCATCAGCTGTGAATGACAGAGGTGGAGTAAGTCTTGGTTTTATTAGTCACAAGGTGACAATGAGCCACTGGGATGTGTTGGCTGTGAAGATAAAAAGGGTGACCACAAAATTGATTAAGCAGGGTACTTCCTACAGAGAGCAAGGCTTATTAATGCTATCACAGAAATCTCTGGAGAGACCTCATCCCTGCTGCCTTATCCCAGCCACTCTCAGCCAGGAAAGACACAGCAAGCCTGGAGTGGAGTCAAAGGTGATGGCTGGGGGCAGTCACTCTCCTATGAGGGAATATGCTCAAGAGTAATTAGCTCAGCAGAAGACTGTAGAGCTTATATTATTGCTCTTCATAAGTAATTCAGAAGAGTTAGTAGCAGGAAGGGAAATGGGCCATTTAAGTTAAGCTAAAGAGCAGTTTTGGCACACGAACGAGTGGTGTGAGAGGCTGTGGGGATCCCACTGTGCCAGCAAGGGAGCTGAAGGATGTGAGAAATAGCATTAACCTTCCTGGCTGTCCTTGGCTGTGGGCTGAGTAAACCAGCCCTGCAGCAGGGGGCCTGGTGGGCTTTAAAAGGGGACTTAAGAGGTTAATGACAAGTTCATTGAAAGAGAGGACTCAGTTTTGGGTAGCCAGGAGCTTTGGGCTGGGGTAATTACCGAGTAACACAAGTTGATGTTTGTTTTTCTAATAACATACGGCTATTCTGAAATGCTGAGAAGTTTGGGGTGTTGAAAACTGTACTGAAAAATGAAGTTATAAAGCTGAAGCAGGAGCTGCCAGTAAGCACAGAGTCTTCTTGTTTGAATCTGGGTCTTCTGCCCCTGTGGCTGTGAATGGATGTTCGAAAGGGTGGGGGAAATGAAAATGGCAAAATGAGTATACATGTGGACATCAAGGAAGAAAAGTTCTTCATTTGCATTTTCAAGTTTAAAGTTGCTATGGCCAACGTGCACTTTAGCTATTGGTAGCCTCAGGCATATGTAGGCTTGAATTCTTTCATCTTCCTTGTCAGAAACTACCTGGACAGATCCTTTATTGGAAGAGGAAAAGCTCTGCTGTAGAGTAGCACAGAGGACAACATACACTCTGCACATCTGTGTGCTCCCTACAGCTGTGTACACTTCCAGGATCCAGAAGAGCTATTCCTTTTCCCTCTTGTGCTGGTAAAGTCTTCATTAGCATCAAGCTGAGGTGTGTTTATGGTGGGGAGTTTTGTACCTCTCCAAGCTGCGGGGATCTGAAACTGTGAAATTGTTAAAAGGTGAGCCCAGGTGTCCCTGTGCCCTCTTTGATTGATATTCTAATACCTTTTGAATGTCTTCTTAGCTGCTTTTGGAGGTGTCGAAGGCAATACCTGAACTTCTGGAAGTGCCCTTCAGGCACGTGCCACAGAACAAGCATCAAATATATTGGTTTCTTCAAGCTTTCCATCATTACACACAGAATATCCTTCAGGATTATAAAGATTGCTTATCCAAAACCCACACAGCTCCCTCAAGCTGCCAAAAGCCTCTGTGGCAGAAGGAAAGCTGCTCTCTACCAACAGCACTGCCTCCATGTTGCAGTGCAAAGCTGGTTTTCTGAAGTTTGGTGTTTTCTGCCATGGAGGTGGTGCACACGCAGACAGCTTTTCTCTATGTTAATAAAGAGGTTCTTTTTGCCTTTGACTGGTCTGAGAAAGTGCAGATCCACTGACTGGATCTCCTGTTGCCTGCGATGACTGCATTATGGTTCATATGACTCTGTGTGGGAAGCAGAGATCCCAAGTAGCAAATGCTACCTCAGGGGAAAAAACCCAAATCAGACACATCCTCATAATGACCCCCCCACCCCCCTTGTTCATTTCTACAACAGAAAATCAAAAGTCAAAGAGCAAGGCCGAGTGTAAAACTTTGCGGCATTAAATCAGGGAAGGCAGTAACCACCCTGGCATCTCTGGCTGCCTTCTGAAAGCAAATACCTGCCCTTGCTTAACACTGCTAGCCTGAATGTAAGATGTCAGTACTAAAGATTAGCTTGGTATGTTGGCACAGAAAATGTTCTGACATGGGAAGGCAAGGTGGGAGAGTGACAGCAGGTGATCAAGGACAATCCGCCCTAGCGAATGAGCATTAAAGGCTGACGGAGAAGCACGGACTTGATAGGGGCGGGGGAGGAAGGAGTTTGAAGAAACACTGATTGAGGTCAAGAAGATTTTCCTTTCAAAAGGAGAGAGACAGAGGAACATTAAACAGGTAATGAGAAAGTAAATGGAGGAAAGCTACTGCACAGTACAGCTGCATGATAATCAGGAGAAGTTATACATGTATTCCCTAGCTATTCACACTGATAAGCCCAGGGACTTGGATCATGATGATATCTGAGCATACAACAATAAAAGGAGATTTCCCAGGTGATTGTAGGCATGATCCAAAATGAACTACCTGCAGCTCTGTGGCCGTGTATGGCAAAAAAAAATACCCAGGAGTTCAAAGGCATACCCCGGTCTCTGTCTCTGTTCCTTGGGAAGCTGAGGGAATGCATTTAAAGAGTATTATCATATGAAAACCAAGGTCTATAGAGCTCTCCTTTTTATGGACAAATAAATTCCACTGAGATCAGTAGGACCCACTCATAAGTGGTCTGAATTGAAAACCTTTAAAACAAGCGAATGCTCTTAGTCCTTCTGTTTGCTTCAGCTATGCGTTGTTCTCCATTATTTCTGAGTTAAGAAAACAAGATCTCTTGTTGTTTCAGGTCTGGAGGGAAGTGATATTTTAATTTGTTTCAAAAATGGAATCAGTTTTTCAGTATTAAGAATAAAAAACCCCAAACCCTGTAAGCTATATTTCATAATTACTGCCTTTTGGATTAGGCAGGACTAAGGTACACTTGTTAAAGCCACTGTGTAAGAAACCTCCCAGTGCTTCAATGCGAAAGTAGGCTGCCCTAGAATGTGTGTCTGCATCCCCTCATCTGCACCATCATACTGCAGCAGAGCCTGGCAAATTAAATTACCGGAGTGTCCTGTTTTCTCCCAAAGAGAAGAGAAATTTGCCTCTTGCCCTGGGCTTTCTCATGTTGTTCAGCAAGCTCCTGTGCAGCAGCACGGTCTGGGTGAGAGCACTGTGAAGGCAGGCCAGCTGCCAGGAGAGCTGCCTCCAGCTCTGCTGCTCTCACTCCTGAGCTGCCAGCCCTGCTCTTCCAGGGGAGCAGAGCAGTCGGGGGCAGCTGCAGCCGCACCACTCCGCTGCCCTCTTGTAATTACAGCACATCCCGCTCGCAGCCTGTCAGGAATACCTGATTAAACACGTGCTGCTGACGTGGCTTTTCCTGCCCGTGTGTAACTCTGCTGTAAACCTGCGCATTTCTGAAGCATCAGCGCTGGCTTGGCTGCATCAATCACTGCTGCTGTTAGCGGTGCAGGTGGAAGGGTGGGAAAGAGCCTGAAGCTGATCCAGAAGAAGGCCTGCATTGATAGTGCTTTTCCTGTCTATGTGATGTGGGAGTTGTAAGGATGCCAGCAATTCTGCTCCTTTTCAACATCTTCTAGCAAAAGAGACTTCTGCTTTCTGTTCCAGTTGAAATGCTTCCACTGGTTTCTCTTGGTTCCACCTGAAAAATAGGCTTTAGATCAGAGCCTTTGGGCAACTGATTTTATGGACACGTTACTGATCTCTGGAGCCATAGTTCACCAGCCGAAACCCAAGGAAGGTTCCAATGGAATGTCATCTGTGAAAGGTGAACTTGATCTGAAAATAGATCTCAGCTTCAAATATCAAAATTATCTGAAATAGTTTAACTTCCTGCACAGAGACCCTGGGATGATCAAGAAAAAGCCATGTGGGAGGCAGTAGCCAGGGCTCTCCGAACCCTCAGAACCTTCCTCAATTCTCCACCTTCTGTCTTTTAGTAGACCCTTGTCCAGCTGCTGTCACCTGCCCATGCCCCTAAAATTACTCCAGCCATACCAATCACAGTTCAAAGTGGGAATACCTGTATTTCTGCAGCAGAGCCTCACATCAGGCAGTGGGTACAGATTAGAATGAATCCAACAATGGCCTCACATCTCCTGGAGATTGTCCAGGACTGAAAACTCCTCACAGGATAAGCTGAACACACTTCACTGCTCCTTTGCATTATTATAACAAAGGGCACCATGACCAGACTGGAGGATCTGCTTCATATACCGTACAGACCCCCAATCCACAATATTTCTATTCACAGTCCACTATGTGGGACTATGTCTCAAAATCAGGCTGACAATATTTCTGGTCAGTACAATTATGCTTCAAAGGATACTAAAATATTTTTTTACATTAGTTTAGAAAAAAAAATTAATCCATCTAGAAGAATGATATGTCCTGCCTTGAAGAAAGGAATCACTGATTAACTTTTAGCATATATAAACCCCTGCCAATTTCTGATAAGACTCACCATACCTCACACAGAAATCACTGCTGAAAATCAGAAGACCAAATTACTTTTCCATGTAGAGGTAATAAGTGCATTTCATGATGGGCAGAAAAGCATGTTAGGACATTTCTGGTTCTGGGAATTTGCAGGCTAAGGAATTAGCAGAGACATAAAGTGAAGACTGGATAGGATAAAAAACTTAAGTTGTTTTTACCAATATGCAATGTGATGGACTCAGCAGCCACTTTACTTGAGCCTGTTTTTGACTGGGATTGCATTCCCTATAAGTTAAAGCTGCTTTTGGTGCTCCAGTTTTATCAACTGGCTTGGAGGGTGTTATTTTGTCAGAATGAGAAATTTGCATTTAGATGGTCCAAGGTTAGTGCAGCTACTTCAATCTTGACATCCAGTATAGCAGGCTGGGGCTGTGCAGGACAGCAGGGATGCACCAAAGACTACTCTGTGTCCTACACTGTCCCTTCTCCTCACACAGGAAGAAGTCAGTCAGGAGTTCCTTCCTAACACATTTGTGTCCCTTTCCTGGGACACAAATGACTAATCAAGTGAGTACCAAGCCCTTGTCCAACAAGTCTGGATAGAGTGGCATTTCCTCTCCTCTGCACTGAGCATAGACCAGGGAGAATACAGTGCAGCTTGTTGCAGGGACAGTATTTAACTTGTAGCTTTATTGTACAGAACAGATTGATTATTAATTGATTTCTTTTAGTGTCCTACAAGTCTCTCAATCCAGGTGCTGAGACATTTTGTGGGCAGAACTCAAATGGATCCCTTCATCCCTAGGGGGCTTACGCCCAGGCTCCAGTCCTGCCTGTAAACATCATGGACTGCCAATCTTACAAAGCCAGTGGGGCAGCTTATGTATTCACAACTGTGGATGAGCGCACAGGTTTGCAGGATCTGGGTCTTCTTTTTCCCCCCTTTCTTTCCACTTGTTGCTTCACTGAAAGTCTTTATGTGTGTTGTTTTCCTTACACTGTTTAGGTGAGACTCCTGAGATAAGCCTGAGTATGGGAGTGCAGTGGCTTCAAGTCAGCTCTGTACAAACACAGGCACTGTTTGGCTGTCCATGAAGTACTGGGATCTCTTGTGCTTTGCCCCAGCATTGTTGCTCACCTCCTTAGGAAGCAGTGCTCTCCTTTAATTTCTGGCTTTTACCAGGGAAATGACTGATCCATCTGGAAGCTCAGATTTATCAGATGCTGATCAGCATCACATTCACTGAAGACAATGGTCTTTTGATCAATTGCATTGGGAATTTTACCTGGAATTCAATACACATATGGTCTCTGAAGGCAAAGATTTTCACTGAGTTTTATCATGACGTATAAACAGCCTTTGACTGTAATTGTTTTACTAATTTGCAGTCATGTCTTTTCTGTACATGGA
Source organism: Eopsaltria australis (assembly GCA_034509425.1). Lineage (NCBI taxonomy): Eukaryota > Metazoa > Chordata > Aves > Passeriformes > Petroicidae > Eopsaltria > Eopsaltria australis. Next base: position 6,659,274 of record JAVTVJ010000001.1, read on the forward strand.
CAAGATTTCCAAGTAAGGGTAGGTTATTCACATCAGATTCTAGCAATGATTATGCTTCTGGTTACTTTCTTAATTACGGCATGTAGCCTTTTTTCTCTTCCCTCCTCAAAGGCATTTAGTTCTAATAGAGATCCTTTTGTACGGAAACAATAAATTATTCTATCATCTGTTGTTCACTTATTAATGTTAATTCTCTTCAGGCATATTTTTCTGTTTTTGCTTGGTGCCTGAACACTTCATTCTGTAATTTGTTTGCAAAGTTAACAAACTACAATTTTAATCTTTGAGTTGAAAAATAGAAATCCAATGTCCTGAAAGTAAAAAATGAGGGATTTTAAGTTTATTTGGTATTTAGAGTTAATAAAGTCCAGAGATTGGAGAATAATCATAACTCTTGAATTTAGCTTTACATTTTCTTCATTGAGTTAGAAGTATTATAGAGATTTCCTTGATTTTCATTGCATGTTTGTAATGCACACCATGTGCATTAAAATACAGCCAAATATGAGTTTCATACCCAGAGCAAAGGAATAGGGCTCATACTTGAAGGATGGACAGTCGCATCCCGGGAAACAGCAGCATGCAAGAAGAAACAGACAAGGTAACAGGAGTTCCCAGTGCCCTGCCTTGGTGGTGGGCACTGTGTATGAACTGCCAGCTAATAAGGAGAAGGGATTTTACCATTAAATGGGGCATTGGGACCACTACTGCTGAAATAGCACAGGTCGTTCTCCTGCTGGTAGTTTAAAAATGAAAATCGAGGAAACAAACAGGAGAAGTCCAGAAGTGAAAAGGACAAAAATAGAGCCTGGACAAATGCTTTGAAAGCTGGAGGAAATGCCTGGCAGTGACAGATTTCGAGAACTCCATCTGCTTAGCTTAGCAAAGAGAAGACTGAGAAGTAATTTGTTATCACTGAGAAGTACTGTCACAGAGAAGCAACACAGATCTGAGAAGGCAAGAGAAGGAATGAAGTTGGCAGAACATGGGAAGCCAAAGACAGGTAAAGTAAAAATCAGGCATGCTTTTAATGTTGCAGACAATTGTTGGAAGAAAGAGCTGAGCGGCACAGTTGATTCTTCATCTCTGCATGTCTTCAGTCTTGTCTAGAAGATAAGGTTCAGTTAAGCATCAGTAACCACCACTGAAACTTATTCTTTCACCATTCTATTCCTAGGGAACACAACTGTTTTACAAAGCCTTCCAAAAAAAAGTTTATGTAGCATTAGTTACCTATTACAACTGCTCTCTGAGACCATTGTTTCTCAGAGAACAGTGACTATGAGATCTGTCATCAGAGAATTGCCACAACAGAGACCTGGTGTGCCAGACTTGCCACAAGTATTCTTGGCTGCTTACTCTGGTCTCAAGTGCTGGTCTCATTTGAGTCCTAGCTCACTCAAGAGCTAAGAGCTATGAAGGTATTTTCCATTTCCCTCTGATGATGTGGTATTGAGAGGGAATATTCCCCAGGGAGAGGTGGAATCATGACTACAGTTCATGGGTGGACATTTATTGCTTTTGGTTTATTGCAGGTAGGAGCTCCCGCCTACACTCCAATCAAGCACGCAGAAACTCTGGCATAGTAGGATATTCTTGTAGAAAATGCTGCTGCTTTAGAGTTCTTGTAAAAAGGCTTCTATGATAAGAGATATGCTAAAAAGGGTGTTACTGGTCCGTTGTATGAAAAGAAGCTTGTTCTGGAGTCATCCTAGAGCAGGCTGCAGATTGTGATAATGTCTATATTTTTTTTAACCAGAATTATGTTCATGTAGTCAGTGACTTTGCTAGCAAGCCAGGTGATTTTCCTGGGCTTCACAAACACAAGTTAACCAGATGCCCTGCAGAACGTATTTTTTTTTCCTTGCTTTCTCCTGTGCACATTATTTTAAAACTAACTCAGGAAGTGGAAAACATGCATAAAATTTCTCATTGACTTTATATGTGTGGTTTAAAATTATTGACATTTTAACAGTCATGCATGTTTAAACGTTTCTTTAATCACCACCTTGAAGCTTGAGCCTCTGGATGTCAATGTTGGATTGAGCTTTGTGAGGAGGAGTTTCCTCTGACATGTTTACCTGTGGACACCAGGAAACAGCTAGGTCTGACAGACAGGTATTGCATGGTACTTAACAGTAGTTTGAAAACCTGGTGCAGAGGAAAATCTCAGGTTGGCCTCTCCTTGTTTTTTAATCAGTTAAATTTCATTTGCTTCATAAAATGTAGTCCTCATGCATTTTAGTGCAGATAACTATTGCATAAGTTTAGGTGCCTTGGGGAAATATTTCTCAGAGGCCCAGATTTATCTCAGCAGATAGCTGGAGGTGTTTGCAACTTGCTGAACGAATTGCTCATGTTTTGTACGTGCATGAGGCTTCTGTGCACCACAATAAGAGTCTTGTACTAAGTATGAGGCAAAGGACAGCTGCTGAGAAACGTGGCTGAGGCCAGTTCAATAGGTTTCTGGTAAGGTCTTAAATACTTGTGGGCCATTAGGTATGAAAGTTGGATTTTATGGTTAGGTCCCTAACTTTGTTTCATTGCACTAGGAAAGACTGAAAAGTTGCTATGAATTTTTTGACCCAGTTCATGACATTCATAAAAATCTAAATTAATCACATTTTAAACCTTCAAGACTCACTTTTGCAGTGTTTTGCTTCACCTTTATTTTTCTAGTCATAGGGAATTCTTGGTCCAAGGTTCCCAAGAGGGCCCCAGACATGTAAAGATTTTCAAAACAGATGTGAATATTACAGCTGAAAGGCAAGTTGAGAATTTGAATGCTCTGGATGCTTGTTCTAGCTCTGATGGATTAGTAGAAGGACTGGAGAGGTTACTTCTATTAATGCTTCAGTACTGCAATAACACTAATTTCCCTGCCTGTAAAATGACCTCTCAGGCTGCTATTCAGCCAGAATTTTGGAAGTTAACAGGGACGTTTGCTAAACGTGTTATAGTTTACAGGCAGCATCCTTCCCCTCACCCTCCATTTCACAAGACAGGAACCACTTCAGTACTGCTAATACCCAGTAGGAGCCCTGTGAGTTCAGCTCCAGAAAGGTTTGAATAATTCAGTGCCATTTGCTATGTGAACATAAACTGTGACTGTGGAAGGTCTGATCCACAAGCAGCCTTGCCTGTTCCTCCCCTTCCCCTTACAAAATTGCCACATTTGGATAAACTTGCTGCGTTTTGTGATGAGAGTGAAGGCAGCCAGGCAGGGTGAGGTGAACCTCTGTGGCCAGTGGTACTTTATTAGCTCCTGCTCACCAATATAGTTTTCAGGAAATTGCCCTCTTCTACTGGTTTCCTAGAGATACTGTAGGTACATGCAACACGCATGTGAGTGTTCTAGAAGTTGAATCCATATTATTAGGCTTTTTATTAAATTAATTTGTTGTTTGCCCATGATTAATGCATGCTTTCCTCACTTCAGAGGAGACTGCAGTGTGTGCAGCCAGAAACATTGCTAACAAAAACCAAGCCACCAGCCACCAAAGAGCAGTGACAAACTCGCTGGGACGTGGTCTCATTGAATTGCAGAACAATGATTTTATTTCTCACTAGTTTGCTGGAAGTACACAGGTTTTGTTACCCAATCAGCACTGACAGGGATGTTGCTGAGGTTTGAAGCTTTCTCTTTCAAACAGGGGCTGTTCTTTCCTTTAGGAAGGAAGTATCTAGCACAGGAGCCAGCTTGGAGTGCATTGAGGGCTTGGGGATGAGCAGTCCCTCAGGTCACCTCACTGCTGGGCTTGGTGGTGGCTCCCACATGGCAGCGTCTGCTTCTCAAGCTGATATAGTATGGCCCAGCCTGGCTCTTCTATATGGCATTTTTTCTATCCTGTGCAAACTGCTGGGACACTTAAAATACCAAATAAGGGGCTCTGAAAGGAAGAAAATATTACAGAGAATGCTGTTTCCACAGTTAACAAACATGAGACTCTCATTACGTGTTCCGCCTCCCTCCCGACTCCACATCACACACATGTAGAAACAAAGGGAGAAAACTGGGGGGAAAAAAGCACCATTAAGACCACAAGAACCATCTGCACTTACACATGTTATGCATGTGCATGCCAACTTTTTGTAGATATATCTGGAGGAAGGATTTTAGGGAATGTGCAGCCGTGGGCAGTGAGGGCCTGAGAAGCATTTGTGATACCTAGTTTTCATTTAGCGTATGCCTTTGGGTTTGTGAATGTGTCTAGCCAAAACCACTACTCTCTTACCATGCTCTCTTAACAGCCAACACTGAAACAAGATTCAGATGGTGACTGAGGTTTTATTTTTTTTTTAATAAGATAAAAGTCCCTTTTCACATTGAAAGTCAACTAATTTAGGGGATATTGTGAAATCCTGCTTTAACTTTTCTTTCCTTTCTAATTTTCAGAAAATATGTAAGTATAATGTGCAGGAAAGGGCCAGTGTTTTCTCCCTGCTGTGGAGCATCCTCACCTATAAAGTAGCTAGTTTTGTACCTTATGGCTTTATAATTTAAAGGAAACTTGTTTTGTTCACTGGCCTTGGGTGTAAAAATATATTAAAGGCTTCATGTAGGAAACAGTCCACAAAATTTTGCCTGATAAGAGCAGCTTTTCCAAAATTATAATTTTAATGAGATATAAAACCTTTAAAACTTTTTTCTGTACGACCCTGTGGTCCTTGCTGCCTATGTGAAACATGCAGGGTTAAGAAGACCTCATTACTGAGACAGGATCATTTACTAGCTGCAAAGTGAAATAATTAGTTAACTTTGGGCATTGTTCTAAGTAAAACACATGTACCTTTGCACTGAAAATAAGCAATATTCTCATCATTAGAGTAGGTTTTAGGAAAAGTGTTTCACATAATTTATGCCAATTCAGAGGAGAGCTCAGGTTTCTGAACCACAAATTTTCAACATCCAGCTTGAGTTGTATGCATACATATATATGACTGCTGTGCACGTCTGCAACAGATGGATTCAATGACCTTAAAGATCTTTTCCAACCTGCATGATTTTCTGATCTGTAACAAAACCAATCTGAGGTGCAAGGAAGAAGAAGCATTGACTAATTGCAGCACCTCAGCATTTAGGGCTTTAATTCTTGTTGTGCTTTATTGAGGCACAGCAGCTTCCATGCAACCAGGAATGAGCATTTTTCTGGATAAGCAGGAGGTGAGCCCTTTAACTGGTCCCTTTCTTATAAACATACTGATATCAAGAAAAAAAATGCAAAATCTCTCAAAGTTTGTTTCCACAGAGTTTCAATCAAAACAGCATTCATTCTTCATCACAGTTACCTTGGTGAATTTAGATGGCAATAACCCTGCAAAAATAGAAGTCTTGTAACAGCAAATACAGGCCATTAGAAACTCGGGTGAGCATTATCTTTATGTCTCATACTAAAGCTATGAGTGGGATTTTAGAAGTACATTGATCACTTAGCAAAAAAAAAAAAAAAATTGCTATTGATTTCCAATGGGATTTACACCTGTAAGTCATTTAGAGGGAGATTTTGAAGATGTATTTAAGTAGGTAAACATCTAACAGGATTGAGAGGAACAGGGAGGTTATAGGCTCAAGGGCTCTTTGGCAATTGCTGTGGCCAACATCAGCTGCCCTGTTATCCAGCCCAACCCTTCCCTGATGTGATGAACACCAAATTGCCCCTTTCTCTTTGGTCAAATGAAGACCAAAGAGCAAGGGGCAAGGTAAACAGAGGAATACAAGGACCTGCCTAAAGCACCCATGAGGTACCCATTCCATCCTCCTTGTTATACATAATGCAATCATCTTTTCGTACAGAAATGAAGGAAAAAATATTTTCCTCTTATCATTACCATTTTAGGGAAACATGATTTCCATTGAAAGTTTTCATTTCATGTGTACATTGCTACTGTCTTCAAACAGAACTCAGTTTTAAGTCTCAATTTATTGTGTAAAGTGGTACTTAATTCTAGTTGAAGCAGACATTTTTAAATCTATCTATAAAACTTCTTGTACATAAAGCTAAAATTCATTTGTACCTGAGCTTCAAGTTAAAGTTTAGCAGGCTTCTGTCATGTGCCCTGCAGAAAAAGAAGAAAATACTCTTTCTAATATTGTATTTGACACTGTGCATAAATTCCATAACACTTAAAAATGGGATAGAAGTAACTTTTGCAAACAGAACATGAGTCCGTTTCATAACACAAGACTCCTAATGTATTCACTGATACCTCTTACTAAAGCTCTATTTTGCAAACCCCTCAGACACATGGATATATTAATATCCAACTTTTCTTTAATTGCATCACTGAGACCTCATGTTTCAAAAAAATCAACACCGTAATCAGAGAAGACTGTATTACAAGAAAGTATTTTTGTTTGCTGAAAATAAAAGGATGAAAACTTTTCCTGACTTAACCAAAGATACCTCCTTGTTTTATCTCCTTCGCCATGTTATGATTAAGAAACATGACATTTTTGTCTGCTTTTCATTCTTCTCAAGGTAAGGCACATGGTTTCCAACATTCCTTTCCCTCCTTAGCAATTTCTCCTGCACTTAAGGTGATGGCCCAAGAGGGGACTCCAATTCTCAAGCCTGGATGGAGAATTCCAGAAAGCTTAACTTAGCCTTTGATCATAAACCTGGTATAGGGCTCATTTTGTAGCTATGCTAAAAGGCTTAGTCTACACCCACTACTTACTGAATTACAGGGAAAAAAAAATCAAACATGTAAATAATTTTATTTGAAGTATTGTTTTCTAACTTCCATCTTATTTTGTAATCTGGCTTAGGACTGTAAAAAATAAGAATGTGTAACGTTTCAGTGAGGAAATCTTGAAAGAATAGTCACATCCATGTTTTTTTTATTTCAAATGAGCAATTCAGCATGGCTTTAGAGAGGAAAATAAAAGAGAGCACTGTTTGGACACCAGTAAAATTCAAGGTTAGGGTCTAAAAATACAGCAATACAGCATCAGCCTTGTCAGCTTACCAAATCTGGGTCTGGAGTGTCGCAGCTGTATCCTTTAAACAAAATTGTTAGTATTAATTACTATAGAACATTGTAGCAGAAAAGCAGGGCAGAACAGGACTCCTTTAGTCCCTCTCACTGTTTCAAGGCAGGAGAGATTTTTCTCATGTCAAACCCCAATATTTCTTGCACCAATTTAAGCCATTGCTCTAATCCACCATATTTGGAGATAGCCTCTTCCTCTCTGAAATAGTGTCTATATTCTTTAAAATTGTGATAAATATGGGAGTGGGAGAAAAGGAATTTTCTTTCCTGATCTAGGCAAGTTTTTTAGAAATCTTTTATTTGTGGGTTATGTTCTTTACTAAGGAGAACATGTTATTCTCCCCTGGATGTTCTCCAAGTGTGCCACATTGCTCTTAAAGTATAATATCCAAAATCAGCTACAGTGCTCCAGCTGAGGCTTGATCAATGATGGGTGGAAAAAGGATCTTTCCATGTGTTTTGCAATCTATATTTCTGTCTGTATCTCCTACTCTTATGAGATTCAGGGGGAGTGCTGGCAACAGCACAACTATGATTTATGACTAGTATACTCCCAAGACCCTTTCCTGAGAAAATGCTACCTAACCAATTATTTTTCATCCTCTATTGGGGAGGAATAATGAACTAAAAAATGCATTGCATCTTATTTATCTTTATTGAATCTCACCCAGTATTTTTAATCCATTTTTCCAGATATTTAAGTTCTAAATAACCCTCATGAGCACTTGCAGGCCCTCCCACCCAGAGTCACCTTCAAGTTTAACTTTCAGTTCTGTTGTCTAAGTCAGAAACTAAACCAAACAGCAATAAAACAGCAATATGTCTCTGATGCTTCACCCCAGCTAAAAGGCCTGTTTCAGTGTCAGAGAAAGGAAGGTGGCCTGGCACATCCACAGGCTGTTATTTATTTCTTTGCAATTCCCACCACTGCTTAGCCAGTGTTCTTTCTAGGAACTGGCATGAGGGTGACCAATCTACAGTGATCACAATCCTCTGCTTTTCCCATCCTATCCCATTTGCCCTTTTATAGAGCTTTACCCAACTTCAATAGTATTCTAATACAACTTTAGTCAAATTTTAATATACTAGGCCCAGCTGATTTCAAAGTATCTAACAAAGGTTAAAACACTTAGCTCTCTGCTTACTGTTGGAGGAGATCAGTTCTTCAACTAGTCATTGCTGTTACAACACATTTTGAAATTATGCAAAAGCCATACACTGTACATGACATTTGATGTTTGACTTTTGTAAGCACTTGTTTGACTTTTTCAGAAGGTACGTAAAATACTGGTGGGACTTTATGCTTTCACATTTTAGATATATTCAGCTATTTATTAGTGAGTGAAGGGCACAACTTAGGGTTGTTCAACAGCACTCCTAAATTTTGATCAACCTCTGCTTGCAAGAATCAAGCTTCTGAATTAGCTGAACGCTGTTCTGAAAGCAGAAACAGAGCTCGTTATTTACAAGTCCATGAACTATTGATGAGAGCAGAGATTTTGTTACTCTATAGTTTGTCCTCTTCCCATATTTAGTGCTCAGTATGTAACAGCTGTATTATCACTCAGATTTCTGGCTTTGTAAGATGCCTGATGTCTTGCAGCAATTCTACCACAGTTTTTATTCCAGTCATGAGAGAAAAGGAGATGAGGGTTGTTAGCAAGAGTCAAGGATAGCATCAGAACTTAGCCTTAATTTGTGTGTAATCTCTAAAAAACTCTGCTTTGCCCTTTTATTAGGCTAAAGAGACGAACTCAGAATGTGTTTCTGATGACCATTACCACTGCCTCGTTACGTGACTGCTCCCAGTCCCTCTGTGCAGCTGATCCCACTGTCAACGACCACAGAGCGCCGATTAAAGTCTGATGAAATTACAGCTACAAGGATGCTCCAGATACAGGGAACCAGCATAGCAGAGACAAGAGAAAAACGTGAGTATTAAGCAGTGCCATCTAGTGTAGTGCAGGCACTCATTGACAGGGAAGGGAGCTGGCCTCCAGGCATTTTTTAGCCTTTGACTGAAAGAGAACTACAGTAACAAACCCATACACACAGCAGAAGAGTTTTGATGGCAAATAAAAGTAAAAGATGCCAAAATGGTTTTGTGCCTTTTAAGTTCTGGCTGATTTACACCCTGGTACCCAGATCTCTATTTTTTTGGATCTTTGCCTGGACTACAAAGAAGGGAGTGTGTCTGCATAAGCCTCTCTATAGATTTGAGCACTCATACTGCCAGATTAAGAGACCCATTTGAGCAGTGCAATGACAGATGGCAAGAACTTGGTTGGAGGGAGCTACCAAACCAATTTGTGTGCAGCACCTGGTACTGCAAGGCTTTAAGGGAAGCTCTAGCAAGATTTGAAGTCCCTGATGGTACAGATGCTTTCATGAGTGAATAAGATATCCTACAGAAGAGGTTAACACACTGTCTAGTTTTAGGCATTGCCCATCCTATACAGAGCTCTGCATTACATGGTGGTAAATCCTCCACATTCCCCATGAAGCATTTACAGTTGCAACATAGTTCAAGGACAGAAGTATAGATAAACTACCCTATGAAATCACATAGCTGCTGTTAAAAGCCAATGGACACATACAACAATCAAATCTTTCACATAGGTCAACAAAGATTGTTGATTACTGTAGTAACCTTTGCATCAGCTGAACATTTTCCACTCAGCAAGTATCTCCTCAGCCCTCTGTTTCCCTTGAGCAGGCTGCCAGACCAGCTAGCTGAACTGAGTACAGGCAGTGCTTTCCGAGACTCTTCCCCAAGGGACTAAATCAATCACAAGCATAACATAAGCCAGGTAAAATAGGTAAGCCAGATCTTACCACCTGACTCCTTCCAGCCCTCTACCATCACCTAGATAACAAGCAAATCACCCAGTTTTGCATAACAGAACCTTATCCTTAACATGACCCAGTCTCTTCAGCCAGAGGAGGCTCCCTCCATTAAGTAAGCTGCTTGTTAGCCTTATCTCATCAGCTGGGAGACAGCTGATTAGTTACAGGTAGAGGCTAAACCTGTCATCTGAAAGCCCCATCTCCCATGTGACCTGATGACTTGTTTTTTTATGTGTCTTCCTAAGCAGATACTTTGAGTGTTTTGGGATACTAAGAAACCAGATGAAATTATGTGACTGGTGTTACACAGAATAATGGTTAGAGGTGAAAGTGGCTTCTTCCTTTTTAAAAACTAAGATTGTGTTTTGGTTTGAGCAGTACAAGAAATGCTTCATCTTGTGTCTGAATTGTAAATGTGCCCTCCTACATGACAGCATTATTGTCACAAAGAAACCATCTCTTTCAAGGAGATAATGTCTTTGAAAATTGTTATCCATACAAATGGGTAAATTAAAGCTTTTTAAGTTTTCAATGCTCAGTTTGGGTTTTTTAAATAATCACCTCTACAGATAAATATAACTGTGCACATGCTGTTACTCACAAAACAAATATTTGGAAGTGTACTGAAAAGTAGGAAAAAGCAAGACCATGGGACAAGAGGACAGGAAGGGCAAAGAATGCAATGGCCAAGCACTTCCCACCCACTGCTTTGCCCCCAGCCTTGCCTCTGCTTCTGCAAAGCAGGGAACTGCAGAGAGGTTTCTTCCTGCCCCCTGCATCTTCTGTGCTGCTGTCCGGTACCTTTGCACATTTGTCTTGTCTCCCAAGGGCCTGATTTCCAGACTGGAAAATGCTGTATTAACAGTTCACTGGCCTTGGAATGGGGAGTGACAGCATTACTGGGCTTGGTAGCAGGAGTGACTGCAGCCTGGGCACTCTGCAGTGGGTGGTGGAGTGTGACCTTACTCCCTGTCCCCTCCAAGGAGGTGCATCTGTGCCTCTCTGTCCAGCTCACCTGGGAAGCTGCAGGAGAGGACCAGGCCATGCAGCTCTTCACCTCCAGGTTCATTACACACATCTCTGGCTGAGGCTGTCAGCAATTATACAAAACCCCAGGAGAAAGTGGCCTGACTTGATGCTGCCTGCTCATTAAAATCTCCCTGCTCCACAGGAAGACCTCTGAAGAGTGCATGCCGATATTTTAGGCAAGATGTCATTTATTAAGAAATCTGGAAAAGATGTCCATTTCATTCCATCATGTCAAAAACCTCAAGAGGAGGAGACAGAGTCAATTATCCCACTGTGGCCTCTTAGAAACTACTGCTAAGAGCAGGTAGCTTTGGCCATCCCAATGCCTCTGGGACCTCCTGGTAGATGTGCCCTTAGCTCTGGCCCTGTGTGCAGACTCAAGGTGGAAGCTAGATGTGGTAATTTTTATATCTTATTACTGTGTAATTTCAAAATACTTTCTCATACCCTGTGTAAAGCAGCCAGGCATATGCTTCCCTTGAGAAATCTCACTGTACAATAAATGATTTTTACCCATATTTGCTAGCAGCAGTCCAGTTCCCCAAACAGGTATGATAGGGGGGGTGAAGGTCTCAGAATAGGCAAATCCCTTACACCCAGCACACTTCTCATACAGTATCAATAAGCCTGAAGTGTAGGCTTGTCTAGCAACAGTGAAACTACACATTAGAAACTTGCCATAAATGAGTGTTTTAAGGTCACTTAAGGATTGCAAAATTCCCACGTGAAGAGCTGTTTTTAAAAGTTAAGTGTGAAACATTTAAGTGTTACCAGTGCCAGAGCCCATCCTGACAGAGATCCGTCAGTATTGGGCTGCAATGATGGGTTTTTCCCACGAACAGAGTTCTGAGTGAGTTTATCTTGAGTGTCCAGACCATGCTTCTTGCATTGAGCACCCTTCTCAAACGGATGGCTGTTCCTGGCTATTAGCAAAATTTCTGACTAAATGTTTAGGAACTGCTATAAAAAAAATTCAGCAAGAGAAATTAAAAAAAAAGTCAGGTCACTGTGGATGTCTTGACCAAAATTACGCAAGATGTCAGGTCAAACGAGGAACTGCCCCATTACTACCCTGATCTGGGCTCACTTTCTAATCACGTAATTGACCCAATATTGCAAATAGGTGAGGTTCTGAGTGGTTTTTTAAAATTCTTCCAAGTTGCTATTAGCTGTTAAATTGCACTGCAGATAGCAGCAATTTTCACTCCTTCTCCCTCATCCTCCAAAAATCTCTAATCTCTTACGATGCATCGGCACTTATCGCTCATTTTGCCACCTGAACGCTCGTGGGGAGCTGACTGACTAATCCCTGCTGTTAATGCACATCAGCAGTAGTCAGATCACTCAGATCTGAATCACTCATACCCTGTGCAAGCTGAGCCTCATTCAGGTGTTTAACATGCTGGTCCAAGCGTATCTCTACATTACAGTCATTTAGTAAATGAGTGATTGTTTTGGGCTTCAGAAGGAAAGTGGCAGAGGGGAATACTTTTCTTTATGGTGTTGATGCCATCCAAATTTTGCAGAAAACTAATGTGATACACTTTGTCCAGCTCTTCTTCCCTTACTTTTTGTTTGGCTAAAATGAAAGGTTTTGGGTTTTTTTTTTAACTTGTCTTCATTATACCTTGATATGAAGTTAAAAAGAGTGATTATGCGTTGATCCTCCTTCACAAAGAGGCACTACATGATTATAGCAAATAGATTCAACCTGATCATGGATAAAATTCATAAAAGGGTATATTCTGTGAGGTAAGTAACTTTATTCTGTGAAGTAAGTAACTGTGAAGTAAGTTCAACCTGTGGATCCTTTAATTGCTATTTCTACCCAGACCTGCTGCAGAGGGAAAGAGCTTTATTTTTACACACAAATCTGTTGTTTAATTTGGTTTAAAAAAAAAAAGAAAAACTAGTGAGAATATAAAAAATTTGTTTTCTCACCTATGCTTTAAATTGCACATGTGTATATAATTGCTTTTGTTTTATTTCTCAAGTAGCCACTGCTGCATGTAAAATCAGTTCTGCTAACAATACTGGCTATGGAGAAAGAGTGGCAGCATTGTACCTGTGGCAGTTCAAAGACACAAAGTTTGCAGGAAAAACTAACCAACCTCTTTGATTAGCAAAACTCTTAGCTTCATTTTTTCCAGTTGCAATAAATGACACTCTCTCATCTATCTTGGCTCTTTTATATAGCTACAGATGTTGTAATGGCTTTAGATGAACTGCACAGAACTGCCCAGAGCTACACTTTGAAGTAATGTTTATTTACAGTTCTCTGTATAGTTGGTCTCCATGACTTACCATCAAAATGTCGAAAGGGTTCTCCTTTCCTTGTGAGCAGTAATTTTCTAGGTCAAGTAACATTTGCATTGAGCACTGCTCAGAGACAGACACTCAGCTGTATTTAGACAGTACAGTTTGATGCAGTGGCTGGGAAGATCTTGGACATGTATTGAAATAAAAAATTCCCCACTTGTTCTAAAGTAGATTTTTCTCCTTTTGATTTCATATCCCTCAGTGAAAGGCGACTGGGAACAGAGAGGTCTGTTTCATAGAGGTGCAATGTTGTCTTGCTTTATATTTAGTTCTGCATAAAAATTCACAAAGAATTATTAATTGATAATAGTTGGACCTTTTCAGTGTGGCAAATGCAGCATCATTTTGGCTCATCCACTGGAATTCACTTAAATCCAAGTCAAGATTTCTTCTAGCTTCAGAAGCAGCAGATTCTCATTCTTTAAATTTGATCTGGGGTTAATTTACAAAAGAGCCTGGAAAAATGAGGAGCTCATATTGCACAAAGAATATGGACAAAGAGCGGGGCATCCCTGTACTGCCATGGTGAACTATAACCCACGTGCCTTTTGGAAATATTTCTGTCAGTTACAGAACTGCAGAATCACAGGATAGTTAGGGTTGGAAGGGATCTTTGGAGATGATCTAGTCCAAGTCCCCTGCCAAGACAGGGTCACCTAAAGCAGGTAACACTGGAATGTATCCAGGTGGGTGAATGTCTCCAGAGAGGGAAACTCAATGACTGCCCTGAGCAGCCTGTTCCAGTGCTCTGCCACCCTCAGAGTAAAGAAATTCCTCCTCATACTGAGATGAAAATACTTGTGTTTTTGTTTATGGCCCTTGCTCACCCTGTCACTGGGCAAAACTGAAAAGAATCTGGCACCATCTTCTTGACATCCACCTTTGAGATATTTATATATATTAATGAGATCCCCTCTCAGTCTTCTCTAGACTGAGCAGGTCCAGCTCCCACAGTCTTTCCTTGTAAGAGAGATGCTTCAGAAGCCAAATCATCTTTGAGACCCTCACTGGACCCTGTCCAGTAGCTCCTTTCTCTCTTGTACTGAGGAGCCCAGAACTGGGCACAGCACTCCAGATGTGGCCTCAAAAGGGCCAGCTAGAGGGGGAAGATCACCTCCCTCAACCTGCTGGCCACACTCTTCCCGATGCACCCCATTGCCAAGGATTCCATTGACCCTTCTGGCTGCAAAGCACTGCTGGCTCATGGTCAGCTTGTCATCCCCCAAGACTCCCAGGTCCTTCTCCACAGAGCTGCTCTCTAGGAGATCAGCCCCCAGCCTGTGCTGGTACTTGGGGTTATTCCTCATGTGCAGGACCCTGCACTCGGCCTTGTTGAACTTGATAAGGTTTCTCTGGGCCAAACATTCCCGCCAGTTGAGGTCCTGCTGAATGGCAGCACAGCCTTCAGGTGAATCAGCCACTCCTCCCAGTTCTGTGTCGTCAGACATCAGCTCCTAGAGTACTGGAGGAATGGTGGGGTGAAATACGATGCTCTGTGCTGGAGGTACTCAGGCCAAATGATTAGTGGCTCCCCAGCCTTAAAAACTTTGAATCCATATGCTAGACAAAATGTCCCCCACAAAGAGCAAAAGTTTATGTTACAGTCCTTCACAATTTCCCAAGCAAATGTAAACAAAGGGAAAAATGTTTGAATCATACTTAAAAGTTATAGTAGGAGAACACAGGATATAGGCAGCTGTGCATTAGCTATTTGGAGCAAGCTTAGAGATCCCAAAGCTTAAAAGATTATTTGAGATCATATATGTTTTCCCTGTATGACACAGGGTACAGGTTTTTTTGAGTTAACTTCTATAGGAACAAGAGGAACAATTTATCTGAGAAAATCAATCATTTCCAACTCCAAAATGCCCAGTGATGGAGAATCCATTACAATCCTTGGTAAATTGTTCTAATAATTAATTACCTTCCATGCTAAAATGTATCTAGTTTCAAATTTCACTGGTTCCTGTCAGACCTTTTTCCACTTGACCGAAATGCCATTTATTATCAAATTTCTACTCTTCTATTTCTACAGGAAGACAGGAAATTTATAAATTATATCCAACTCTCCCCTTAACCTTGTCTCTGTTAAGCTAAATAATTGATGTACTTGAGCATCTCATTGAAAGACAAAGCTTCCCCTCTGTTGGCCACCTCTCTCTGTTGGCCACCAGTCCCCTGTGGCAGACCCCAGAAGTGAACACTATTTCAGTGACCACTGCACCTCTGCCCATACAGAGGCAACACAGCTTCACTGAGAAATCCTGCAGCAGATACAGAGTACTGACCCTTTGACTCACAACCTTGGATTGAAAATTTACACTTGCCAAATAATTCACCATTAATTTTCCTTTCCTTCCTTCCTTCCTTCCTTCCTTCCTTCCTTCCTTCCTTCCTTCCTTCCTTCCTTCCTTCCTTCCTTCCTTCCTTCCTTTCCTTCCTTCCTTCCTTCCTTCCTTCCTTCCTTCCTTCCTTCCTTCCTTCCTTCCTTCCTTCCTCCTTCCTTCCTTCCTTCCTTCCTTCCTTCCATCCATCCCTCCCTCCTATTCCCTCCCTCCCTCCCTCCTTCCCTCCCTCCTTCCCTCCCTCCTTCCCTCCTTCCTGCTGTCTTGTTTTCTAGGAATACTGCATCTACAGACAGATTGATTGTATTTCAATTAATTCTCTGAGGCCTGTAGCAAGGGATGGGCTAAGGATGACATCTTCCACAAATCCAGATGTGCAAATACAAATGATAGAGAAAACCAAGGTGAACAACTAGGCCAGCCAGCATTAGCAATGAACCCAAACCAAACTCACAGCAGAAACAATAGAAAATCTGTCTAAGGTACCCTGCCAATGTCGATGCACATCTCTACCTCCCCAGTCCCTGGCAGCAGTAAGAGAAGTGAAGGCAAGGTGTTGCTAATGAAGTTGAGCATGTTATGGGATGAGTAAAATTCCCTCACTGAGTCATCATTTCTCGGGCATGTAGTATCTGTATAACGAGTTGGCCAGAATTTCAACACTGCATATGGCTTTTTCACACATGAACACATTTTTTATCACATATTTGTTTGAATGAGGATATCAATTTCAGAAAACAAAGTACAACTCTGGCTTGAAAAATAGCTGTGGGAAGTACAAAGACCTCCAGTTTTACATTCTTTTATAAGAACCATTACCCAAAATTCAATCAGAAATGTATGAAAATATACGTAGCTTAACACTGCAAAGTTCAATATATGTTAAATAGAGTGAGGACTTTGCTAAGGCAGCATTTCTTTCTATGGGCTAGTGGTCACAAATAGAAATATCCATGCCAGCCTTCATATTAAGCATCTTTTTTCTGTTCCAGAGCCTTGAAGCATTATACAATGGGCTGGTTGGTTGGTTTTTTTTGTGGTGTTGTTCTTTTGGGTTTTTTTTCAATAAGACAGCACACTGGTTCAGGTGAATCCCTCAGGTTTTAGCAGCAGTGGACAAACCTCAGAACTACCTTGGAGACTTTTAAGCATCCAAAAGATGAGGCACTAGGAAAATATTTGTTAGAGCCACTTTTGCATTGCTCTATATACTAGAGAGTAGTCATTAAATGGCTGCGGACAACAGGTGGATAAATACCACTGCTTAAAAGGAGTGGAATGAAATAAGCATTTGTGCTGACTTGTGCTCCATCTCTACCTTTCTTTTCATATCCCAGCTCAGAGTGAGGGGCTGTATCAAAGGGCTGCCTGGGCAGAATGATCACAGTGATACCTGGCTCCATCTAAAACCCCAAAGTCCTAAGACTGATTGTGGCCTTTGCTCTGAGTGACACAAGCATGGGATTAAGGAAACTCACTGGCACTCTGAGGTCTAACTAAACCTGCTTCTAACAGAAATTACTCAAAAGGTTTGGGTAGAGATAAATGCTGGGATTCTGACAGATCTCTAGAGGGACACAGAGCGGCAATCCTTGGCTCATACCTTGTATAATTCCTGAGTGCTGTCATCTTAGCGTCTTCTTGTTGCACTCCTTGTGGAAGGGCACAGACAGTCAGAAATCAGAACTAGAGTTAAATCCCTGTTGTTTAAGACTATTGCAGACTTCTATTTCTTTCTGCATTTTTCCAGACTGACACAAAGAGTTGGGAGAGCCCTAGAGTGGGTGGGAAATACGGAACAGCTGTTTTATCGGTCGTCCTTTACTAAAGTGTACAAGGTACTTACAGGAGGTGAGACCTGTGAAGAGGTCCTCTCCAGCTCTGCACTCCCAAGCTGGGAGGTTTGCAGGACACAATGATGACTATCTCTGGCTCCCTGTGCTGGACATTTCTACATATAATGGCCCAAAATACTCTACCTAACTTGTGGCAGTGTCCCACAGCCCTACAGATGGCAGGGACCGTCCTTGTTCAGGAATCCTCTCCTCACTCCTGAGGGATAACCCAGTCAGGCAGAGCACACAGAGAGTATGAAACCAACAAACACACCAACCCAGCCTACAAGCCAACTCAGAAGTTCATCTTAGGTCTGAACCAATTTTAGGTGATGTAAGTTACTGATGTCATCTACCTGGACTTGTGCAAAGCATTTGACATGGTCCCACACAAAGATGGTCAAGCGAGCAGGAGAGGGACCTTTTACCAGGGCGTGTAGCAACCAACAAAGGGGAATGGCGTTACACTGAAAGAGGGCAGGTTTAGATCAGATTTTAGGAAGAAGTTCTTCACTGTGAGGGCGGTGAGATATCAGAAAAATTGCCCAGAGAAGTTGTGGATGGCCCATCAATGGAAATGTTCAAGGCCAGGTTGCATGGGGCTTTGAACAACCTAGTCTAGTAGGTATCCTTGACCATGGCAGAGGGGTTGGTACTGGGTGTTCTTTAAGGTCATGGAGATCTGCAGCCCACTTCTATTTATCAATTCCTAGTTGTCATGGGAATTATTTAAGCAATTTGGTTGTTTATGTTCACTTCTTAACACTAATGATCTTTCTTTTCTTGTTGTTGTTCAGGATGGGGTTATACTGAGTAAAAATTTTTCAGCAGTTTAGCACAAATAGAGAGACTAGTGCAAGGAGTGTGTACTCCAGTAATAAGTTGCATTTGGGTAGTAGGGAACAGTCATGTGAGGGCAGATACTGTTTATACTGTTCTGCTGTTTAAAGTTGATACTAACAACACTAATTTGGTGTTTTGAGGATAATTTTACAGAGGACATTGAATCAGCACCTGAATGTTACCAAGTCAAAAGCTAACGTATCACAATTTATGAAAGGGCACTTTTCTAATGACCATTCTGGGATCCTACACACACAACCCCAAAATGTGCAGGGTGTTCTCACTTAAAGAGCATGGCTACCTTATAGTAAAACTAGAGTGGCAAAAAAATGATAAATGCTTTGAGCAAATTTCACCTATGAAACAAGATCAATTAGGTTAAGGACCTGGTGGCACTGTACGTAATAGAAGGGTTAGGATGTGTGGAGCTTGCAGCTGGCAATGGTGCAGTTGAGAGCCTCTGGATAAGGATCAGGGGACAAAAAAATAATGTGGATGTCATCGTGGGAGTCTACTATAGACATCCTAGCCAGGACAATGATGCCAACAAATTACTCGATGAGGAACTAAGGGACACTTCCAAATCAACTGCCCTTGTCCTTATGGAGGACTTCAGCTTGCCAGAAATCAAGAGGGAGCATCACACGCTGGCACAACCCAGACCAGGAGATTCCTAAATAACATGGATGACAACTTTATGAAACAGGTCCTGAGGGAGCCACTCAGAAACATACCCTCCTTGATCTCCTGCTTGTCAACAGCGTGGATCTCATGAGTGAAGTGGAGATTGGCGACTGTCTTGGCCACAGCAACCACAAAGTGATCAAGTTTAAAAGCTCTGTTGACAGGAGGAAACGTGCCAGCAAAACCTCAGCTCTGGACATGCAAGAGAACACTTCAGCCTGCTCAGGGAATTAGTAAGTAAAGTTCCTTGGAAAATGTTTTTGCAGGTGCTGGGGTCCCTCAGCACCGGTCACTTTTTAAACATCACCTCCTAAGGACACAGGAGCAAGCAATTCTAAATGTCAGAAGTCAAGCAGGTGAGGCAAAAGGCCAGCTTGGCTGAACAGAATTCTTGTATTGGAAATAAAGCCTAAAAAGCAAGGTCCATGCCCAGTGGAAACAAGGTTAATTGACATGGAAAGAACACAGAGATTCTGTTTGCCCAGTGTAGGGACAAAATTTGTGCGGCCAAAGCTCACCTGGAGTTGAAGCTGCCACAAATGTGGGAGAAAATAAAAAAGAGTTTTTTCAAATATATAAATGGCAGAAGGCAGTAGAAATAGCATTGTCCCATTAGATGAGGATGGCCATCTCACTAACAGGGATATGGACAAGACAGAGGTGTTTAATGCATTCTTTGCCTCTGTCTTCAACACAGACCACAGACCAAGGGGGTTTGAGTGCCCTTAGCTGGAGGACCAAGACTGTGAAACATCAACTCCCAGTCACCCCTGAAATTGTGTGGGATCTGCTGCTCCAGCTGGATCCCTACAAATCTATGGGGCTTGATGGGGTTCATTCAAGAATTCTCGAAGAGTTGGCTGATACCATCACAAAGTCTCTCTCAACGTTTTCTGAGCAGTCTCAGGAATCTGGAAAGGTCCCAGCTGATTGGAAGATGGCAAATGTTGTCCCAGTTTTCAAGAATGGCAAGAAGGACCCCAGAAACTACAAGCCTGTCAGTCTCACTTCAGTGCCTGGTAAAGCTATGGAGAAAATTATTCTGGGAGGAATTGAAAAACACCTGAAAGACAATGCAGTCATTGGTCACAGCCATGAGAAAGTCCTGCTTATTAAACCTGATGTCCTTTTTTGTCACAGTGACCCATATGGTTGATAAAGGGAATCCAGTTGAAGTAATCTTTTTGGATTTCAGTAGAGCTTTCCACGCTGTCTCTCACAGTATCCTTCTAGACAAAACATCCAGAACACAGCTGGATAAACAAACACATCATGTGAGGGGTGAACAACTGGCACATAGGTCAGGCATAAAGAGTGATAGTGAGGGGTGACATTAGACTGGTGGCCTGTCACTAGTGGTGTTTCACAGGGCTCCATTCTCGGCCCTGTGCTCTTCAACATGTTCATCACTGACTTGGATGCAGGACTGGAAGTGATACTGAACAAGTTTGGAGATGATACAAAACTGGGAGGACCTGATGACTCTCTAGAAGGCAGGGAGGCCCTGTAGAGAGACCTCAACAAATCAGAGGACTGGGCAATCACCAATTATACGAAGTTCAAAAAGGGTGAGTGCTGTTTTCTGCATCTGGGATGGGGCAACCCTGGATGTATGCACACACTGGGGAATGAGATGCTGGAAAGCAGTGCCACGGACAGGGACCTGGGGGTCCTGAACGTGAGTCAGCAGTGCCCTGGCAGCCAGGAGGGCCAACCCTGTCCTGCAGGGCATCAGGCACAGCATCGCCAGCCAGTCAAGGAAGGAGATTGTCCTGCTCTGCTTTGCTCTGGTGCAGCCTCACCTTGAATACTGAATGTAAATTTGGGCACTACAATATAAGAAAGACATTAAACTATTAGACAGCACCCAAAGGAGGCAACAGAGATGATGAAGGGCCTTGAAAGGAAGCCACATGAGGAATGGCTGAGGTCAGTTAGTCTGTTCAGCCTGGAGAAGACTGAGGGGACACCTCATCACAGACTGCAACTTCCCCGTGAGAGAAAGATGGGGGCAGACACTGATCTCTTCTCTCCGGTGACCAGTGATGGGACTTGAGGGAATGATCTGAAGTTGTGTCAGGGGAGCTTTAGGTTGGATATCAGAAAAAGGTTCTTCACCCAGAGGGTGGTCAGGCACTGGAACAGGCTCCCCAGGGCAGTGATCACAATAGCAAGGCTGGCTGAGTTCAAGAAGTGTTTGGACAATGTTCTCAGGCATGCAGTATGACTCTTGGGGATGGTGCTGTGCAAGGAGTTGGACTCGATGATCCTTGTAGGTTCCTTCGAACTCACCTTATTTTGTGGTTCTGTGATTCTGTGAAAACAGTGAAGGAAGTAATATCTACAATGAGATGCAACAGTAATTTCTTCTGTTTTGGTCTTTAGTTGTTGTCTATAAGGTTGTGAAGTCAGGAGGACCCCATGCTGCTGATGCAAATACATAGATCAAATGCAAAACTAAAATTTGGATGGTATTATATACCAGTGAGGGATTAATGTTGTATTTTGCCAAATATTTCAGATTGAGAAATTCTCTTCTTCATTTTTGCTTCCTCCCTAGTTTTCATCCTGTTGTAAGCAGGAAGATGGCAGCTGGCTAACCGTACTCTGTTCCATTCTTCCACTGACTTTGTCTAATAATGCCTGACACAATGGCTGTAGAGCCATATCTGAAACTTTCTGGAACATTTTCCAATTATCACATCTGCCTCCATGGCAATGAAGTTGAGAACACTAACAGAGATAGACTGCTAGCATTTGCAGCACTGCCTTGCTAGTCCTGGCTTGGTTTAGACAACACACTGGGTGGTATTGTAGTAGCTGGTTTATATTAGTGTTGCCTTAGCTGAGAAAGATACATTACCTGTAGAAAGAATAAAAAATACTATACATACACACACACACACACACACACACACACACACGAAATCCTTAGCGCACACCTTCTTCTTTAGGATGAAAGCAAGCAAGGTTGAATGTAAGGTGTCACTGTAACAATAAAATATTTTCAGTGTCCATATACAAACCTTAAGACATTTGAAACATTCTTTTTTCTATTTTTCTGTTGTCTGCCACGTATTTACTCCCTTTTTCTTTTTTATTACTAAGGAAATGAGGACATTTTCATGAAAACAAGAGCTTAGACTCTTAGAAGTTTGTCAATTCCTGCTTATATTTTTCTGTTCTGAAGGGATCGGAGCCTTCTGTACAGGGTACCGTAATTGCTTCCAACTCAACGAGCTGTGATGAATAAGAAGCAGGAACTTTTAAACAAAGACCCTGTTTTCATGCAAATATTCTCAGTAATAAAGCATAGAGTAAAAGAAATATGTGAAGTTATGTTTTGCAGAACTGCTACTTAAAGCAAAGCAGCTTTGTAGAATGAAGCCAAGTCTGAATTTTTCTAACTGCATGAAGGGGAAGTGAGTTTGAGCATTTTCTCAAGGGATTCCAAATGTTGCCAAAGAAGATTGTTAAAAAATAAAGACAGAATATATCCCAGTATTATTCTCATCGGCATCATCAACATCACTCTATGTGAAAAGATCCTAACCAGAACTATGACACTATTCCCACATTTCATGAATTCATTCTCACATTTCTTTATAAACCTAGAAACATACAGCCTCTTTCTCCCAAATATTTAGCAAGTATGTTCTTATAAACCATCTCTGAGTCATTGCTTCAGTCTACCTCCTCCTAATTTTCCAAAATCAGCAGTAACTTAGGAAAAATAGAGAAGAACATTGGAACTGGAAACAATTCGTAGAAAAAAAATTATATTGAACAGTAATTGATAATTTAGGCTTTGCTCCTTGATAGCTCATTCAGTAGGTAAATCAAAACCTAGACAACACTCATTGATTTGCAGTTTTCATACGTTAGTACTACCAAGTAATCACCTGTAGTTTCTGACCTCCTAAGCAGCAAATACCTTGGAGTTACCATTAAGGATACCTTCCTAGAGTGATCCTTTGCCAGTAGTATCAGTAGGTGGAATGGTGGCTATTTTCTCCTCAGGGAAGCTGTGTCACAGCAGAGTCCCACCTCCCAGAATGCCATCAGGTGACTGACTATTGAACCACTTAGGAGATTCTGTCATGTACGTGAGACCAAAGGAAGAGAGCACGGTCAGGCCCATGCAGTGTGTGAACACTGACTTCTACCTCCACAAGCATTAGGGCTTTCAGTGCTCATTGTTGCTGCCATCACTGGGCACAACAGGGCACTTCCACTGAAATCCTCTCCAGAAGAGAGGAAAAGTGCTGCCAGGTATCTAGTTTAAAGCAAACCTTTTGGAGCTGCTGTTTCTTTATTCCTCAGCACATCTTCTGTCAGTTCAGCATGGATGATTTTCAGTCTGCACAGAAAAGGGCTTTCCATCGTAACTCATGGACGTGGCAAGTCGGAAGTGTCAAAATAATTTTTTCTCGCTATGTCAGTGAACAAAAAACCCAAGAGACAGAAAATTCACATCCTCAAAGGCTACCCTTTGCTATCCAGTAATGCCATATCAAGCACTGTGCTGAAATACGGCGCATGTTTTCCAAACACTCCTGTTTGGCAGAAGTCAGATGACAGGTTTAAGCCAAAAACCTACTCTCTTTTTTTCAGCAAGTTTAAAAATCTTGAAAATGTCTCTCAGCTATTTTCATGGATTCAGTTCCATGTCACCACAAGATTTTAATTTCATCTAGAAATACTGGTAACTCTAATGAGAGACATCAGGCCCTGTTCTCTCTGTCTTCACTTTCTATTGCCAGTGGACTTGTTAGAGCTGATAATTCAAAAAATACAATATTTATGATATTCATGGTTTACTCTAAACCTCTTTCACAGCTTGATGCACATGAGGCAATTCAAAACGCCAAAACTCTGTTTTGCAACTAACACTTCATTCCGCTGAATGGAAACGTTCACACATCTGTTGGTGGTGTATTGTTTCAGGCTGGCTGCAGAGCAATCAAGCCAGCAAGGCATGGACGTGGTGTCTCCACACCAGAGGAGAGAAACTTTCATTTTCTGGCAAAGGCAAGTGAGTTCTGCAGAATGCAGAGCACAGAACAGCCTTGGTACATGGTATCGAAGGACCAACACAGTCCCTCTACCCAAGGATGCTACAGGAGTTTCAATTTCAGCTGAGTAACTGGTGACAGAGTCATTAGAACTCTTGACAGGAGGAGGGTCTGTGTGAGCCCATTTCATAGCAAGGAGATTTCAGACTGTGATATTAAACTCTGTTAATTCTGATACAAAAAACCCACCCCAAACCAGACAGTGAACTTAACCCTGTGTAAGTTTTCTTATTTAAATATAATCTGATAGTACCGCTTTCAGAGTATCAGAGGATCTCAAAATGGGAGATTAAAAATCTGCACTCTAAATTCACCGTATAAATTCTGCTGAAGTTACTGTACACACACATAATCTATATGTATGTATATGTAATTTGTATAGGCTATGCAAATACACCCTACAATGTATATTTATATTAAAGTGAAGTCATGTATCATGCAATTGACCTTCTTTAGATCACCAATTCTTTATGGTAAGCATAATTTTTGTGTCCTGTGCTAATCCATTGTCTGGCAGGGTGGGTGGGGTTCCAGGATGTTCCTAGGACTTCTGGCCAAGTGATTACTGGAAGCAGTCATGAAACATCCATATCTTTCATCAACACGAATCAAAAATCTTAACTGTAAAACAGACAAAGAAATCCACCTGAGTAAGATGTTACTCGAGTTTCTACTCTCCATCCCCATTCACAGCACAGGTGGTTTTCACCCATGTTTGTTTCACAAGGACATGTAGTGGTAGGACAAGGGAAAATGGCCTTAAGCTGAAGATTTAGATTAGATATTAGAAAGAAATTCTGGTGGTGAGGCACTGCAGCAGGTTGCCCAGAGAGGTTATGGGGTCCCCATACCTAGAGGTGTTCAAGGCCCGGTCTAGTGGAAGGTATCCCTGCCCATGGCAGATGATTGTTAAGATCATCTCATTAAGATTGTTAAGATTTCTTCCAAACCATTCTAGACATCTATGATTCTCTCTCCTGCCTCAAAACACTTAGAAAAAAATAATTAACATTTCCGGGGTTTTAAAGGCATGGTTCAAACTTGACTGAATTTAGGAATCTGTCTCTGCTGGGAAGGCACAGGGCTCTTCACACGATCCAAAGTGATACTCCTGGATACAGAATTATTTTCTGATCTACTAAACCACTCCTGCTTATTTCAAGCATTTTACTCATCCATAACAGCTATAACTGTCTGTATTGTCACTCCTGGCTCTGTCACATCTTCCTTTATCCCCTTTGCTTTGTGTGCGTACTTTGGATTCAGTCACAGCACAGTATCAGTGTGATACGGAAGTTACTGAGACCCGCAGCAGGAGGCTGGGTTGAGAACAATTATCTGACAGAATTGTTTAGCAGTGCAGCCCAATCCATGTTACGACCCTTTTTCTAAATGTAGATCTAATGGCACATTAAAGTAATATCACATCTCATAAAGCCTGCTGGGTAAGAGTTCAGCGAGGTTCCCCTCGCTCCCCTTCTGCACAGCAGCTTCTTTGTTACTGCCTTGCTTCTAGATCCTGTGATGGGAGTCCCGCGCTCCTCTAACATTAAAATGGGGCTGCCAAGATAATTCACGGGCCCTGTGGCCAGCAAAAAGTCTCAAGCCTCCTTGGGTTATCTCTAAGTCCTAGGTTACTCTGCCCATTGTGCCAGCTTGTCCTTTCAGATTTTAGAGATGGCACGAAAGGTTTCAGGAACACAAACATCCTTTGGAGCGTTGCTTTTAAACAATAGTCTTGTCCCAGCTTTGCCTGTGTCTGAGGTGGTGTTTTCAGACAGAAAGCAAACGTGATTGGGGTGAGAGGGGAAAGAGAGGAAGAGCAGGAGAGAGGAGAGGACAGGTACATGTGAGCTGGGTTAGCTGGGGAGATGGAGGCCGGGTTGAGGTGCCCATGCACGGCCAGCGCAGTGGACCAGCACGTCCTGGCTGGGGTGTTGAGGAAGGGCTTCTCCTGATTCTCTTAGCACCGTCGGAATTCGCAGTAGAAATCCCAGTTCGGTGTAAACACGATAGCCCATGGAGCCTTTTATGCAGGGCACAAGGGAGTGAAAGCAAAGGGTGCTCACTACTGCCTAGGTCTGGGCAGGAAAAACACTCAGCTGCCTTTCAACTGGGCCCTTCCAGGCCCCGAGTGACTGGATACCCAGACACAGGTGGGATTTCTGCGGAAGACACTCGAGGCACAGCACGGTAACCCTGTAGCCCTCTTCATTTCAGCGACCTGAGCCGCAAACGGCCTGTGTTTGGGCTGCGGTGGAGTTTGGACTCCCCTCCTGCCCAAGGAGCGCCGAACCGCGGGCGGCTGCTGCTCGCTGCCCGCCGCAGCGCGGGGTGCGATGCCGCCGAGCCCCCGCCCGCCCGCCCGCAGAGCCCGACGCGAGCCTGCGCTCCGCGGAGCCGGGTTGTGCTCCGCGTAGCCGGGCTGCACGGAGGGTCCCGGAGGCGACGGGAGATGCGCGGAGCGCTGGAGGGGGTACCCCGGGGGAGAGCGGTCCCTCCGCTCCGCCGGGCTAGGGTCGGGCCGCGGGGGAGGCGGCGTAGGGGCTTCGCTCTCCGTTTCCGAGGGAAAGCCCGGCCCGGCGGCGGCCACGTGTCCCGCAAGGATAGCACAGGGCCCGCCGCAGCCCCGCCGGCCGGTGCGGCGCAAAGTGCGCGGTACCGCCGCTCCTCCTCCTCTCCGCCGGCAGCGCGGGCGAGGTGGCGGAGGGGATGTCCGCCGGGGGCGCGGAGACCGACAGCCCCCCGCCACGGCCCTGCGCGCGTTTCTTGCTCCAATAAGCAATAATTAGGTCCTCAGCTAATGAAGTGTCAGCTGATCCGCTCGCTCCGTCTGCGCGCGGGGAGGCGGGGGGGCTGCGCCCGGAGACATCGCCATGGAAACGCTGCCCTCGCCTCTCTCCCCCTCGCCGCATCCCCCCCACCCCCCGTCGGCCCGGGCCGGGTGCGCGCCGTCCCCCGCGCCCCGCCGCGCCCGCGGAGGCGGGAGCATCCCGACATGGGACAGCGCTGCCCGTCACCGCGCCGCGCCGCCGTCGCCACAGAAACTTTTGTCCCGGCGGCCAATCAGGGCGCGGGGGGGGGCGCGGAGCGGAGCTGGGCCCGGCCCGGTGCGCCGCCGCCGCCGCCGCCGCCGCCAGCCCGGCACGGAGCGCAGCGCGGAGCGGCGCAGCCCAGCGGAGCGGAGCGCAGCGGCGGCCCCGGCGCGCATCCCGAGGCCGAGCGCGGGCCGGACTCGTGCCCCAGCCGCGGAGCTGCCGCACGGCTGCGGAGCGGGGGCGCGGAGCCGGGCGCTGGATGGCGGAGGCGCGGGCGGGCGCGGCCGCGGAGAGGCGACGAGAGGAAGAGCCGCGGCGGAGCCTTCCCCCCCCGCGGAGGGGGTGTCCTGCTTGACGCGGCGGGGGAAACCGCGGGGAGCGCGGAGATCTCCGGCGTGAACTGAAGCTGTGGCAAAGGGAGGGGGAAAAAAAATTAGGATTGTTTTTTTTCTTCTTCTTCCCCCTTTACAAAAAGGGGGTTTATGCTCAGCATCCGCACGCAAACTTACTTGAATGCCTTGTAGCCAGTTTAGCTCAGAGACCAAAGGATACCCCGCACCCGAGGAGTCCTACATGTGTGAGCACCATCATTACACTGGCAGAGCAACGAGAGCCGCCTCCTTTCCTGTACCAACATCCTCCTGGGACTGATCTCTCCTCTGGTCCAATATCCAAGCCTATCTCGTATTTATGGGTTTTCTTTCTTTCTTTTTTTTTTTTTTTCCCTTTCCATCGGCTGGGATTGCTAAGTAAATAAATAGAGGAAAATTCCTGAAAGGGCATATGAAAATTCAATGGGACTCTGTATGAGGAAGTGAAATTCTCACAGACCTTTTTTTTTTAAATTAAAAATTATGTGCTTTAAACGCGGATCGGATGCATTAGGCTTAGAAAATAGCAGGTAAGAACTTTCTTTCTTTCCAGTACCTTCATGCCCGGAGCGGGGATATCTGAAGCAAAGCCGCCCAGCCTTGGAATAAAGGGGGAGCAAAGAGACCAGTGTGCCCTTCAGTGCTTCCTCCATCCTGCGCGGCGAGGCGGCTTTGGGGAGAGGCACAGCCCGCCAGGACAGAGACAGAAAGCTCAGAAAGCCTTCGGAGAAGACAGCCGTGGGCTGCCGGGGCGGACCAGGGTGGGCTTTTTCTCTTCTTTTCCTTTTTTTTTTTTTTTTTTTTTTTTCTCCTCCTCTTCACCTGCACTATCCAGGGTGAATCCGGGTGCAGCTGATGCATGGAAAAGAAGAAGGATCCGAGTCAATATTTTCTTTTTCCTTCGCTAAGCCGAGGGATAGGATTTTAATTATTTATCCACCCGAACCCTCTCCGGGTAAGACGCTGCTGGAGCCAGTGGGATAGTCCTGCTTTGCACAATTATTAAAGAGACTGATCACGTACAGTGGAAGGATAAGAGGAACCTCCACCAGATCCGTTTTGCCTCCTGTGAAAAAAAAAAATAATGGAGAACATTGCCACACTATTGAATTGATTGCTGCCCCCCCACCCATCCCCCTCCCGACCCCCCACCCCCTCGAACCACCACCACCACCACAACAAAAAAAAAAAAAAAATCCGCTGGGATCTGCCTGCACCGGGACCTCCTTCGCTCCGGCTCGGAGGTGGATGCATTTTTCATGAGCGCTGGGTGAACAGGTGCAAAGTGCGGCGGGGCGGCCCGGCCCCGCACCCCGGCCCGCTTCGGGGCGGCGTGTGCGTGTCCGTGTGTCTGCCCGTGTCTGTGTGCGTGTCCGTGTGTGTGTGTGTGCGCCCCGGCGTGTGCATGTGTGCGTGTGTGTATTAGGAGATTATGGAGAGCAGCGACCGGGACATGTACCGCCAGTTTCAGGACTGGTGTCTCAGGACTTACGGGGACTCAGGAAAAACCAAGACGGTGACCCGTAAAAAATACGACCGGATCGTCCAGCTCCTGAACGGCTCCGAGTCGAGCTCCACGGATAATGCCAAATTCAAATTCTGGGTCAAATCTAAAGGCTTCCAGCTCGGCAACTCGGACGAGGTCAGTGGTGGTGCTGGAGGAGGGAAGCAAGTGCTGTACGTGCCAGTCAAAACCACGGTTAGTAGAGAATTGTCTTCCTTGTTCTATGTCGGCCGCTGCAGCCCGCTCCGGGAGCGAGAGGCGCAGGGGGAGCCGCAGCCACAGTTGGCTCCTTCCTCCCTCTTCCCCCAAGTCATCATCACCATGTTGCGTTTGCCTGTCACATTATACACCGCCGAGGTCTTTGTGGGTCCTTTTATTTAAAGCGATCGTGCGCACAACGCGCCTCGCCGGGTCGGTGTCTTTCTCCTCCTCGTCCTCCTCGTCCCCTCCGTGCTCCCCGGGCCGCTGCGGCGGGGCTGGGGTGTGCCATTGTCCCGCCGCCGCCTCCGCTCCGGCCATTGTGCCGGGCCCCGGCGCCCCGGGCAGCGGCCCCCGCCGCCGGCGGGGCTGATGGATGGCGCACGGGGGTACCCTGCCTGGCACAAAGCCAGGCGCGGCACCGGGCGGTGGTTCCCCGGGATGTCTGTTGGGGTTTTTTTATTTATTTATTTTTATTCGTGTTATTTTTATCCTTTTTTTTTTCTTTATTGTTATCCCGCAGCCCTGGCGCCGCCGCCGAGTGGCCACGAATGTGCCCGGCTTGGCTGTGAAGCGCTGGCTGCGCTAGTAAGGGGCGGCGGGAGAGAGGATGCTCAACAAAGGGAGGACGGGGTTCCGCATGACCGGGGGAAGGGTGTATTTTGTGACACTTTCTGGGGTCGCGGGAGCCCTTCAGCACTCCGTTCGATGCGCTAGGGTAGCGTGGCATCCCCGGCAGGCGCTGGCGCTACGGGTTCGGCGCAGGTCTGGCAGCGGGAGAGCTATTATGCTTGGTGGTGGCAGGAGAGACAGATTTTCCTATTTAAGAAGATGGGGACTGTTGGTTGCAAGTAGGTTTTGCCTATTGAACTCTCTTAATGTATCATTATTCTTGCTTCTTATGCGCTGGGTCACGCAAGCTAAGCTTCTTTTGTCTGTGCGTGGGGCGGGTGTGGAGGGGGAGCCGAGAAAGGAAACCCGGCAATTAAAAATATTCCTGCCTGGGCATTTGGCTTGGATGAGCAATATTCTCTCTTTTCTTTTCTTTTTTTTTTTTTTTTTTTCCCCTGGAGTGGCAGCTTATCTGGACCTAATGGGAAGGTTCCTGGGTGGCGCAGCAAAGGGGGCTTCTTGGAAAGTATTCTGGGTTGGGTTGTGACGTAGGCTGCCAGGGAAATCTTCCTCTCTTTGCCTTGCTGAAGTCACAAACCTGGGCATTCCCAGGGGCTGGCTTGTATTTGCCCCCTTGTCATCAGCGCCGTCATGGCTGTGAGGAGGCAGAAGTGGGAAATTAATTTTAAGGAGATCTTCAAAATAAAGATTGAAAGTAAAAGAGCAGCTCTGGACAGTTTTTTCCCCCCTCTCTATGGTTTTTATTCACCAGAGTGTTTCAGGTCTGCCTATAGATTCAAATGACTTGGCAGATCTCTGTTTTACTGTTAGAGGACTGATTGCTCATCTCTGAGCCCAGACAGTACCATAGATACAATTTATAACAAAAAGGTTGCCTAAAGCAGAAGTCTCCAATTAGCTCAGTATTTTTAAGTATCTCTTCTGCTCACTGAAATAATTATTTTGAAGGGCCAGTGGGCAATGTTGTTTTTTCCCAAGACTATCCTTTTCACCGCAAGTTCAAAACTGTAAGCAAATTCAGGATTTTTTAAAATTACATTGACTATGTTACTAAATAAAGAGGATAACCTTAATTTTACATGATGGAATTAAAAAATTAAGTGCTTTTATGGGCATCTGAGACACAAGACTCAGTGATGATCAGCTTGTTTATTTTCTCTCACCTTTGCTAGGCCATGAAAGCCTGGAGTCCCGCCTTCCATCCTGTTTTCTATTTTAAGAACATAGAATCAATTTTTATTTTTATTTTTTCCCACAAGGGATTTCAGTGACCGGTCGAGCATCTTGCAGGTCTTATCTTTGTACATTTGTGGGAATCACACTCTTGGCTGTGAATGTCTCTGTATGTCCCTATATATGTATTTATATTCATATAGGGGTAACTCTTTTTAGATAGCTTAAACAACCAAACAGGAATTCTGATTAAAAAAAGAGGACTGCAAATGAAATCAAGAAAGGAAAAGTTAGCATGACCTATCTGTCAGCAATTTCTGAATATCTGTACATAGCCTGATCAATTACATGTAAACCTTTTCGGAAGAGGTCCTTTATTTAGGTACAATTTCCTCCTGCTGCCAATAGAAATTTGTTGTCCAACATAAATGGGAAAAGGGGATGCTCGGCAACATTCAGCTCTGAAAAACAAATGCCAGCCCCTCCTAAACCCACGAATCTGGTGTCACTATCCCACCACGAAAGGCAGAGGAGTATTTAAGCAGACCCACAGGGTGGCAGTGGTTTGTATGAGCTACTGCCAGGGCCAGGGCAGCGCCTGCCAGGCACTGAAGGCTCAGAAAGAACGTTTGACAGAACAAGGATGCAGCCCCTGGCGCAGGGAAAGTCAGTGGCAAAGCTCCTATAGCCTTCAAGAGGTCTAGAATTTCACCCAGATGGGAATGATAAGTTACAGGGGGAAAAAATTGGATTTTCATCAGAAAGTGATTTTTGGTAAGCCTTAAAAGCCCATTCTCTCATTTCTTTAACTCTTAATAATTATTTAAGAGTTTATTTATCTATGATAATTTAGAAACATCTCCTCTGTTTTTGTTTTTTTTTCTCCCTTCTCTCATGGTTATCCCATACATTTGGGCCTGTCCAGTCCTCAGAGAGAGCCCCAAACAGTAGCAGGGCCCCAAACTGTGAATCTCTCCCTCATCCTCTCACTCTTTTTGTCCATCACTTGATCTCACCATAGGTAAAAGTAATTTCAATTTAAAATTAATCACTACATGAGCACTCCCTGTGCAATAACAGGATGGATGAAATTACAAGTTGGACTCTACAGTCACAAGCTGGTCAAAAATAAGGAAATATTCAAATACTTTGTTAGGAATTATTCTCTCCTTGAAGCTTTAAGACTTGCTGCTCAGCTTTGCTGTCAGCCAGAGAGATTTGCTCCTGATGGTGCTGTAATCCACTGCTGCTGGTAATTAGACATCATTACTGCTGCGTTAAAGGGAAAGAGAGAAGGAGAGAGGACAGGCTGGGGCTAATTAACTACTTGATTCTAATGAAAGAAAGAGAGCCTGATAGCAACTGGGAGGTTGCACTGGAGCAGGCTGGATGTACAACACAGTCTTAATTGAAGCAGGGTGTCTTGCAGTCTCACAGTAGCTCAGGCTTGGTCTACTTTCATATTCTGTGGGCAGTAGTGCACAAGGTATTATTCTGTTTTTCCCCTGCCTTGTTGATAAGTAGCTCAAAATCACAGGCCTGTCTTCAGTGTCAAGTTTAAGCATGCCAGCAAGGAGAATGCATAGATTATTATGTTCTGGCTTAATCTGTTTTACGGGTATGGTCTCCTCAAGAGCAACAGGAACAAATCAATTTCTGAATGTTCACATCCCTCTGTGGCCTAGGAGATGCACTTTTGGTCACCAGGCAACAACATTCTCTGCAAAACAGCCATTTTAGGTCCAGAGTGGGATAGCACACAATAAGGTATTCCTGTATGCAACCTAGCAAGTATTTCACTTCTGCAACTTTTCAGATTGTTTCTGTCACCACTATAGGTTTTCTTTGATTAAGCCTAAATTGCAGTTTATGAAAGTAGTGAAATTATGCCTAGCCTAGACACACTATATAAACAAAACAGGTTAGGCCAAGAGATATGCCAAATGGTTGACACCAATGACTTTTAAGAGTTGATATACACCAACCATAAGGAGGTATGGAACTAGTACCTCTAGTAAGATACTCTTTCTAACTGTGTATGTGACTTTTATGGTGTATTTTTAAAAATTTATTTTCTTCATAGTTTCTTTAGCTGCACCTATTTATTGATTGGCAACTTGAAAACAAATTTCTCCTCACCACTCTCCTTTCTCTGGCTTGATGTGTGTAGGCACAAATATGGACCCTGAAAATTAGTCTTGATTTAAAAAGAAGTTATAAAATAATGGCCCGAGCTGTATCAGCAGATTTTAAGCAGAATTTTCCATTAAAAAAGATGACTGTAGATAGCTCTCAAATATAGAATTTACACAGTATTAGCAAACTAATAGAATATAACCTCAAAGGCCAAGTTCAGATTACTTTTTTGTCATTACTAATTTTAAATTACTCCATTGACTTTAATGATATCACAGACCTAATGTATGAATTTTCCTGTGCTTTCTTTTTTATTTTCCAACTATATGCAGAGAATGAACTTTCATTCTGAAACCAAATTTTGTTTAGCTTAAATCTTTAGGTCCTCCAGGTGGATCTGGTACCTCATGGACTGCTGCTAGCAGACCAGCAAGGCTTTCTGCAGGTGAAGGGTCGTACTACTGAACCTGATTACAGGATTTAAGGCTTAAAATTACAGACCAGTCAGCTCTAAGGAACAGGCTATATCCCAAGCCACCTCTTGTTCTTTTGGACAGGAAGAATAGTAGATCGGTACATGAGTTTATGTTTCTTTTGTTTTTATATAAATAACTTTGTTTATGAACAATAGAAGAAACAGATCACAGCATAAATAGCTTACAGGTCAAAATTTATTGCGTTAAATCATCTTACATTTTAAATTGTTCATTATTTTAGGGAATTTTGTAACAATTTGAAAATAAACATTTTTCTTTGCATTTCTCCCCATTTTTGTGCCCATCAATATAAAAGAAATTTATAAAAGTGTTTGTCAAATGTATATTGGTAGCTCTGTAGCCTACTGAACTGCCAGCACATAGTGGCAGTAAGTACTGCAGAAAGGTGATGCTGAGGGTGAGCTATAATTTATCCCAAGGTGTGATGCTGCAGGAGTTTTACAGTCCCATTAAAGGCACCTTCCAGACTCAAGAGTGGCATTCAAACCCTGCCATATCTGCCCTGTTTTGTCTGCCCACCATATTTTCCTTAACCCCTGTTCAGGTTTGCAGAGCTCTGTCTCCTTTCTTTAGCCGGAGCCTCTGTCCTGCTGTTTGCAGACCTCCCGATGGAGTCGGTGAGGAGGGATGCTGGTGAATCAGAGAGAGAGTGCTGGAAAATGGTCACAGCAGATGGAACAAAACCGGTTTAGTTGGCAACTCTGAATGCAGGCATTCAGGGGAGTGTTTATGAATAAAGAGAATAACTGTCCTGGAATTAAAAAATGTTAAAGCGCCCATATGTAAGATGCCACATGCGTGTGTGAGAGGCAAAGGGACAGGAGGAGCTGAGATTTCTTAGTAACAATGTTGAGTTAGAATTCTCAGAGAAAAATGAGCCAAGGAGAGCAGATTTTTAAAAACTGAGTGTTCTAAGGTTAGAAAATGTTGACTTTACTTTAGAAACATGAAATAGGGTGTAGCAGTGTGCAAACAAAAACTAATACTGATGTATCCATCCCATATACACACACGTAGTGAGAGACAGGATGACAAATTCAGTGCTACCACCTGGGCAAAGGCCAGACTTGCAGCTCAAAAGCCCAAATCTTTCCAGTGATCAGAAATAAAACCTCACAGTTTGATTTTCATGCTTCTGTGAACCTTTGCTGAGAAAACTTGAGGGAATAATGAACTTGTTTCTTCATTCTTACCCTGAGTCTCTTGTCAGTGAAGTTGCACTGGATTTGGTCCTGATGCAGGGACTGCTGCTCAGATGCTCCAGCCCTGATTTTCTTTGGACGTACTGAGTGCTGTTTCTGTGGCTACACAGCTGTGTGATCAGTAGGAAATAAGCTGGAAGGTTAGGGCTCAAATGAACTGTTAGACATCGGTGCAGCATGATGGGACTTTTTCTGATCTTTTTACAGAGAAACTTTCTTTCCCTAACCTCTGGGGTGATCACCACTGCTGTTCAACTCTAGACTGAGACAGGAGAATACACAGAGAGGCTATAGGTAGAGAGCGCCTCCCATGAACATCAGCCCCTGGGGGAAGAAGGCTAGTGCCAGTGCTGGATGAATGTGGGAGTTAATGATTCAAATTTCATTTTACACTACAAAAATAAATTAAAATTGGCTGACAGTGAACTGTGAGTTTGTCTGCTCTTGAAAGAAGGCAACTAGCAGCTGTTAGGTTTGGTCTGAAGGGAGCTATTTGGGTCCCAATCTTCCCCCGTTATGCAGGATACACCTGTTGAGAGTTTTCTGGTAAAAGAGGAACAAAATAAGCAGGGCGTATAAATGAGGTAGATGTGGAGAAAGATCATGAGACAGCGTGGCAGGAAACACACTCTCCAGGAGGGAGGATCATAGCAGGTTCTGCAGCCTCCCATGCATCACAGAGCATCACAGGCATCTTCTGTTCCTTGTTGAGTAGGTTGACTGGTCAACACAGTCTCCAAATTTAGTAGAGCTTTACAGGATGTAAAAGATGTTTTTGTCTTCTGTATGTCATTTTAAACCTGTCAGAAGCGTCTCTGACTTCAGAAAACTCAGGCAGTGTTAGTTGGTGCAATAAGAGTTGTTCTATTGTCCTGCAAGAGCGCTGAAAGTGATCCTGCAGCTTGCTTAAATTACCCTTTTGTTCTCTTTAAATAGATGAGTCTCAAAACCTTACAGTTCCACTAGCAAAGTATTTTTTAATGGTTTATTAACATACAATATCCAGGTAGGCATTGTCAATATACAGGAAAGGCATGCCACAGGTTATGGCATTGAACATTTTTTCAGATGCGCATGGATTTTCTTAGCGATGATCAACTTTGTCACAGACAATTGTACAGGCTTCTAACTGCTCATTCAATAACTCTGCAAGCTGCAAAACTTGACAGTTACTGTGTGCATCTGCTGGGATTACAGCCTAGTTGTTGAAATTGAAATGGGGTATTTGAAACATTTCCTTGTATATGTGGGTACTCTTCAACTTAAGGGGCTACCTGTAGCAAACAGTTTACTTAATAAAACTGATCTATGTTAGAGGTAACCTCAAGTAGAGTTTTTTTTCAGAAAAAAATGTTCTGTATAGACTTGGAAGGACAACGTTTATCAAATGACCTACTTCTGTCTAGGATGAAACTCATTCAACCTTTTTTACTTGAGAGCCTGTAATTAAACTCCTTAGGGAAAAGAGAGGTTTTATATTATATTGGTAGTAAGGTCTGTGTGTCTGAAGCTTTTGTACATTTTGTTACCCCCGAGATTTTAATACAAGATAGGGATGCTACAA
Organism: Eopsaltria australis; assembly: GCA_034509425.1. NCBI lineage: Eukaryota > Metazoa > Chordata > Aves > Passeriformes > Petroicidae > Eopsaltria > Eopsaltria australis. Next base: position 6,695,560 of record JAVTVJ010000001.1, read on the forward strand.
CATTTTGACTGTACTTTGAGAAAATTTACATGGTAAGATTATTTGCACTTAAATGACTTATTAGTCTAACTCACTGTACAACTTTTAAATTAGTATGACTTGTGATTGCTCTTTTTGTTGCCTCTGGAATTATACATACCACTACTAATGTTGCCAGGTGTAGTTTGTAGAAAAGTTTTGTTCAAGGCAGATCCGGAGCTGAAGTAGCTGCCATTAAATCATGAACTATCTGTAGGGTAAAGCAGTATAGTGTAGGTATATGGGAAATCACATTAGGAATGGACTCTCAGTACCCTGATCTGATAGAAGATGAGTAACAGGCAAGTCATTATACAAGTAATTAGATATAATAAGAGAAGAACAACTAAGGTATGGCCAGAGGTTGCAGTGGACAAGAAAGATGAGGACTATAAACACGTTTCACAAAACTTTATTTTTCAGTGTGTATCTTGTCTGAGGTGGGTGGTAAAGAAGTATCTATCCTGGGTTTACATTTTTCAGGTGATAAAATTGAAGAATGATCAGAAATAGAGAAATAAAAAAAGAGGGGATATTAAATTGCAGTGCATCACTGGGACTTGCACAAATTCAAAAGCACTAAAGAACTTAAGAATCAAGTAACTAAAATACTACTAAAATATACTATTTCTCACTATATATGACAATGATACTGCAGTATGGACAAAAATGTACTAGAAACGGAAAAAACAGGATAGTAAAGATAGCTCATAGAAATAACAGACTAGTGGACCATATGTCAACACTAGGAAAAAATAATCAGTAAGAGTCATTAAAAATGATCTTAAGCGTAAATATGAACTGTACCTGGTTGGTGGAGCTAATTTGAATTTTGTGGCAGTTAATGATGTTCTTCTAAGTTGTTGCGTTCAAGAATATTTCAGAAATTTTCAGGTGAAAACTGTTTCTTGCTTCCTTCTGCAATGAAACTGATCTGATACAGACTATTAAAGCAGGGTTGAAACTTTGGCTATGATGACGAATTAAAACAGATGAAGAACTGGGAAACTATAGCAAGTGTTTGAGAGCTATACAATTCAGTCCAATGTGCATATTTACACACAATTGTGTATATGTATACATATATCCACCTAAAACTCAGGGTTTTCAACACCGGATGGAAATGCAAATTAATTAAGTCAAAGAATAATTGGGAGGTAAAACAGAAATATCGTAACAAAGGGGGGAAAAGAGGGAGAAATCACGGCAGGCAGAATTCCCTACAGACCATTGCCAGATAATTTACATTTTATGCCATCATGATATTAGCTTTTTGAGAGGAAAGGAAGGATTCAAGCTTTTTAATCACATCTAAAATGTATGGAATTAGTGTCATATCTCAAGGGAAATATTTAGGAATGGTATCAAACAAATCAATAAGTGCATCCAAAATGAGCACGGCAGGTACAACAAAAATTGGCATTAGGAAAAGTATAGAGAATAACACTGAAATCTTATTATTCTTATTAATTAAATGGTATGTCCTCGCCTTTAATAACATGCTTAGTGTATTTGTCTCATCTCTAAAAGGCTGCAAGAGATGAAAGGTCCACGGAAGGTAACTAAGCTTATCAAAGAAAAAGGATACTTACATGAGAAGTAGTTTTAAAAGGTTATATCACCCAAAAAGATAAACATTAAGAGAAAAAATGCACAGCAGAAAACAGACATGTAAAGAGGTAGAAAGAAAGTGAGAGAAACAGTGTGGTGTAAATACTGGTGAACAACAGAGAAAATTCAGTCACCACCCTTTTAAATTCTATTTCATCTCCTAAGGTTCATTTGGCAACTATCTCAGAAGGGAAATTCAAAGCTAGGCCATTTTTATAAAACCAAAGTGTTGGGAATGGAAAGTCTGCACTGCTGTCCCTAGAGAAACTGTGACTGATTAATCCAAAATTTCTTCCAAGGATTTTACAGGAGCTCTGTGGCTCTCATAAGGATGTAGTATGCTCTTTATGTCAGTTCAGCTTTGCTGGCTAGAGCAGAAGTGAGGACAAGGTCATGCTCATGCCCTTCCTGCTCTGTGCCAGCAGGAGTGAGGGCATTGGTGTGATGCCACGCAATCTCTGCCTGGCTCTCACCTGGTGTCTTGCAGCATCTCCCCAGGTGTTGTCCCACAGAGCCTCTATCAGGGTTACTCATGTTCCAGCCCATCCATTCAACACAAGGAAAAACTTGTGGGGTATCTTGAAATCCCAGCATCCTCCCATCCCCTTCCACTTTGTACTGAGTTATAAAACTGCTGGTGGTCTCAGCTTTCACGCTCTTGTTTCATGAATAGCTTAATAAGTTTCAGGTATGTCTTCTTAGGTTGGCTGAAGGTATAGCGGTGGAAAAGAAATCCATCATTATTGCACAAGGCACAGTTTTTGTTTAGCAATTATTTTATTTGCTAATTACTGAGCTCTGAAACATCTTTTGCAGACTCCCTTGCAGACTGGTACTAGATGGTTCATTGCTCAGTTGGACTGTAGCAGTTTCTGTGACTCGTGTCTGTGGTGATACCACTGGTCTGGAGGAAGGAGGGAGACCATCAGGTTTCTGAGGTCCAGCACTGCCCTATGTGGACCAGTGCATGAGATTATTGTGGTTTACACAGAATGTTTGCAACGGATACCTCTGGTTTACAATTTACTGCTCTTGTGGTGAGAAGGAATGGGCTTTTTCCACCTATGTATTTTTGTCTACCTGTGTCAGCTTTTTGAGTTTGTGTATTTGTCAAAACTATTACCAAGCTCTTACTGTGGCGGGAAGAAAAGAAAAAAGAGCAGAACTGTTAAAGAATTAATGAAAAATACGGGAGGAAATTAGCTCATTCAAATGATGACAATTTCTAAAAGACTTTGCTTTTTGACCAGTGGGACCGGGAAGTATGGCATGTATATAATTAGATGACTTGTCCCATTGCATTTCTCCAGAAACAGCAGTGGAAAAAAAACAACAATGCAACTCCTTCCTTCCTTCCTTAATCTAGACATAGTCATAGTTTTTTTTATGACATCTTTTGATAACCTTTATTTTTTTTATATTCTGAGAGTTCAGTAAAGCCCCCTGGCTATGGTTGCTGTAATACTGAAGTATTTCATTTGTACTGAGCAGACAGTCAGCATTCTTTTAATGAGTGCTATATCTGAATGCCAGCCATCCATCTAAAACCTGTAGTTCAGGCAGATCTCATCTATTTATCCCTTTTTGTCTCAATCCGGGCTTATCCAACAAGGAAATGGGATAGTAAATTCTGTATAAATGCAGCAGCAAAAACCAGAATTCTCAAATATATGTTTTTTGTAAACTTCTTTCACATTGACCCCGTGTTTTTTAGAAAACTTACACAAATCCTCTGCCACATGTTACTAATGTAGAAGGCCTCGTTATCATTGTTTTGGTGTAACTGAGAATTGAACTGGGCATACAGGAAGCTTTCAAATAGTAAAATTTGCATCTAAGAAAATGATAAAGCAATATAAATAAAGCTAGCTTTGGAAGTGAATAAAGGTAGTTAAAATAAGACTATTTTCTTATTTATAAATTGCCCCTCTATATAGCAAATTTCAGTATATTCTCTTCATTCCATTTTTGGCAAGATACATCAGACTTCTAGGAAATTGTGGACCTGAAAAGATTGTTTTACCTGTATTCCTAATTGAATCTTATATTTTGAACTGGAACAAAAAAGGACTACTTTCAAAAACTGAGTAGGAAAAAGCATTCCTAAATAGGAGAAAGCGGGTCAAATTTTATTAATAAGTAGAACATTTCAATTAATAGAATTTTAATGAACTGTGTATTTTTTCTGCTACTTATCATTGAACTTTAATGAATTTATAGGTAATTAAAAGATTTCTTTTTTAATAAATTTAATTTTAATGGATGTAAAGTCAGGAAAATTTTCACATTTACAGACTTCAAAAAATTCAAGAAATTTGCATTATCATTCTTGCTGTAATTTAAAAGCAGGCAAATAAGTAATGTACAATATAGATGATTAAGTGATAATATTTTAAAGTAAATTAGTACCATGCCTAAAAGAGCCAAAGAGTGAACCAACAGACTTACAAAAAAGCTGAAAAACTGTAGCTGAAGGAAGTTGGAAGGAGTTAAGCCAGTGACATTTGTGAGGCTTTGAAGGACCTGTCCTGTCATCCTAAATCATGCTGGGTGAAATCCCTTCCTGGGATAGGACCAGCAGAAGGTCTGTGAATAATTTTTAAAAAGTTTTTGGCACAAAGGCTATGCCCCTGTTTTGAAGACATAATGCAGCCCCTGTCTGATGCCTGGGCTTTGCAATGGTCAGTCCCTGAGAGAGGAGTCCACCCCCAAATCACCACCCTGGGATCTCAGTGCCCCAATCAGTTGGCATTGGTTGACCGGGTAGCAAAGACTGAACTCTCAAGATGATACATTTAGATAATTTTTTTTTTCTATTTGTGATGAATAATTTATATGTAAGTGCTCTCTGGCTTTGCCAAGGTAAATTCCAATATGCTAGAGACCAGTGCTTGACAAGCACACAGAGAAGTTTATGAAATGTATAAAAGTATCTAGAAAGCTTTAGTAAAGCAAGGCCAAATTCAGCTGTAAAATAACACCAGGGGCACCTTGCTTCCACCTCTTTGGTTATAATCTTCTGCAACATCAGAGTGCACTCAATGCAGTGCACTTTGCAGACAGCTCTCCATTGTAGAAATGCCCAAATTCTCATTGTTAAAGGAGGAATAACCCAAACCAGAGAATGAGCTTGGTTTCAATCCTTTTAGCCATTCATATATTTAAATCAAATAAAAGAGCATCTCTCACCAAGTAAACACTCCCAACATGTATATTCACCCTCAATTACACTGCTGAGGTTGTTTGTTTACTTGTTTTAAAGTAATCTCCCTTTTCCATGGATATTGCATTAGGACATCTGTTATGAGGAGAATTCAGATCTCTTTCCCTTTTTTCTGTCTCTTTGAACTATATTTGCATTAGAGCAATTCTGCTTCTAATAAGACTGGAAGGAAAGTGAGATGAGAGAACAAATGGAGTGAAGTGTTAAAGCCAATCAAGTAAAAACAAACTCTGGCTTAATAGCTTCCTATGAGCTGATCCTTAAAGCAAGAAAGTCAGCCTTGAAAGAGATGGAGGCTGAGGGAAGTAAAATAAGCCTGGAGAACACATATTACACATTTCACAAGTAATAATAATAATAATAATAATAATAATAAAGCTAATGAAATAAAGCAGGCAAAAGAAGACAGATGCTTTCTGTTAACTGGGTAATAAAACTACTTCTGATCTTCAAAAGTAATATTTATGCAGCTAGGCATACTTGTCAGCTACCTATAAGCACAGAAAAACCTTAAGATATTAACTGCATAACAAAACCGCCTGGAAAATGTGTGGAAGATGAAACACTTTTTTTTTTTTTTTGGGGGGGGGGGGCGGGGGGAAGGGGGCAGGCACAGGGGGAAGCATTTTCTCATGGGAATTTGATATCAGCAGAATTTTGGATAAATGTCTATTCCCTACCCTTTATCCATTCATTACAACTTGTAGTCTATTAGTCAACATTTAGTTCTATGAGTATCACAGCATGATGTAGCAGAAAGTAGCTAAGGAGAATGTTGCTAGACACTGAAATTCTTTTAGTTACACAAATATGCAAATAGTTAACAGAGGTGCTAGATACACCTAGCACTTTGAATTTGGACATGTCTGCCATTGTGTCATATCCCCAGTATCTATCTGATACCCACAGTGTGTTTTCCTCAATCCTTGTCATATGTCTTTACTGCTGCAGTTTATTATTTTCTAATAGGCAGAGAACATTTTTCCCCTGTACTGCCTTTATTTCCAGACCTCAAGGCCTGCTGTTTCTCATTTTGAATTGCAATCCAACGGCAGGTGCCAAGATTCAGATGTATGTTATCCATGGGCAGGAGGATCAGCCCGTTTATGTGGCATCAGTTGAACTGAACCACTCCCTATGCTGGCTGCATTTTAATATTTTTAATCTTGCTTTGGAAGGCATGCTATTTTGGTGAGCAACCAAATGCATTCAAAGCTGCACACAACAGGAGATCTACAAATGGGTTTCTAAATCTAGGCTCCTGTAAAATTAAAAAGCCAAACCAAAACAAAAAAACACTTAAACACACGTAGCTGGAGAATCTATTAGGTCCAGTCCACCCACAACCATCTGGAACACTAAGTTATCTGTCGGATTTATCCAAACAAAACTTTGGACAAAACATGAGCAGAAATGAGGTGAATAAGTTGAGCTGAAGTAATTTTTACATAAATCTTTTAAAATGTCCAAGGCCAAGAAGGCAAATTTTAAGAATTGCTGAACGATATTACCATAATAATGTGAAATAGAACATTTTAAAGGCAAAAAGCTGTTCCTACTGAAGTCAATAGCAAAATCTCACTGACTACAATAGTAGTGGGATTGGTCTGCTAAGTAGCAAGCCATGCTTTAAAAAAATCAATACTTCAATTTTACAAGGTAATATGGATAACAGTATAGTTGCCTATTATCAGACCCCATAGTCTGTGGATTTTTATCTCTCTAATAATGGCAAGGTTTAGCACCTATATTATGAATCATTGAGAGGAAAGACATAAGCCATTTCAAAGCATTTCCCCTGCCCCAGCCGAGAAAGCTCTCCAGAGGCAGGATGCGCTGCACCGAGCGTGCCTCCATCAGCGCCGTGCAGCAAGGATTACTCTGAAATGAATGGCTGCCTCTCTCGGAAAGAAAAAATATCCAGCATTAATCGCTGTGGATCTCGGTGTAGCGTTTGATGCCCTGGGCTTCCATTCCAGCCCTTCGTACGTGCCAGCCATAGACAGAGATGCCCCGAAATGGGTCAGGTTTTCGTCTCAAACCCCACCGATAAAAAAACCCGCAGGAGACGTTTTTATTTTCTATTTTCCTTTTCACATGTCAAGCATTGCCGGGCTGGGATCCTAAACAGAGCTCTATCCCATACGTTCATCTTTACGCCGAGGATATACACCGATCTCAACAGATCTAGAGATAGACTTTGGGGAAGGGGGTTGAGTTTTCCCTCTCGGGCGGCAGCAGGGCAGCCAGACCGCTGTGTGCTCGTTCCCTGGAGTCCCCACCGCGGGCTGCCGGGGTCCCTGGGCCGCGGGGCTCGCCTGTGCCGGGAGCGGGGTGTCCCCCCGCGCCCCGGGAGCGGCGGAGGCGCGGTGACCGTGACTCCATCGGACATAATGAGCGCGGCGGCTCGGCAGACATGTCCCTCACCCCTCCCCCTGCAGCCATATGGTGCCGTAAACAGCCGTGCGGGGACGGGGTTTTGTTGTTGTTGTTGTTGTGTGCGTGTCCCCCGCCCCTTCTCCCCGCGGGTGTCCCCGGGGTGCGGCCGGGGCTCCCCAGCGCCTCTCCCCAGGCGCATCTCGCCGGAGCCGGGACGGGGAACGGGGGCGGCTGCGGAGGGACCATCTGCCGGGGCCGCCCCTCGGGGACCCGCGTCCCGGGGTCCCCCCTGGGGAAGCAGTGCGGCCGCGACGCCAGCTGGGTGCGGGGGCTGCCCCGAGAGGGGCACAGCCCTCTCCCCTCTCCCAGCCCGGTGCCGGCTCCATTAATTGATTCAGGGCTCGGGCTGGCATTGAGGGCACGGGGGAGGGGGAGCGGGGAGAGGGTGCGGCCGTGCCGCCATCGCCTCCCCCCGCCTGTTCCTATGGAAACAGTGCAATACCTCCGGGACACACTCACTCACACACTCACACACACACCCGCTCCTCGCTCCCACTCGCGGGCGGGGGGGCCCGGCCGGCCCGGCCACCGCGCCCTCGGCAGCGCCGTTCCCATGGCGACGGGCTGCGGCAGCACCTGTGCGGCCACCGCCGCCCCCGGGCCCACTCCCCCCGCGCCTGCCGCAGCCCGGGCGGGGAGCCTGTGCCAGGCCTCCGGGGAAAGGGCTGCGGGTGGTGGGGCGGGGGGGGATTCTGTGAATCCGCGGTGGGCACGGACAGCCCCTGCGCAGCCATCAGCCCGCACCCAGTGCTGGCAGGGAATTCTGTGAGGTACAATAAAGCATCGTCTCCGGTGTATTTTCAGTGTGGTGAATGCCCTGTGCCTGCCCGCCGTGGTGGTTGCTGCAGGCACGGGGAGAATTACACTGGAGATGGATGGGTGATAGAATCAGGGAGTGTTGAGGTTTGGAAGGGAACCTAAAGATCATCTACTCCTAACACCCCCTGCCACCGGCACAGGGGCGCTTCCACTGGACCAGGTTGCTCAAGGCCTTATCCAAGCTGGCCTTGAACACTGCCAGGGCTGGGGCATCCACAAGCTCCCTGGGCAACCTGTTCCCTTGTCTCACCACCCTCACAGTAAAGAGTTTCTTGATAATACCTACCGAAATTTCCCCTCTTTTAATTAGTACCCATTGCTCCTTGTCCTGTCACTGCACTTCCTGATGAAGAGTCTGTCTCCAGGACTCCCTGTAGGCCCCTTCAGATACTGTGAGGTCTCCATGCAGCCTTCTCTGCTCCAGGCTGAGCAGCCCCTACTTTCTCAGCCTGTATTTGTAGGGTAGGTGTTCCAGTCCTCTTAGCAGCTCCGAGGCCCTCCTCTGGACTTGCTCGTGATGCCCTCCTCTGTCCAAGGAGCTGTGTGGGCAGCCATGGACGGGTTTCAGCTCTAGCCATGCCTGTTCTGTGTTCCTGTGCTGGTGTGTGTGTGCAGTGATACAGCTGGTACCTGTTTCATCGGGGCTGTCCTGAACACCTGCCGTGCACTTACACTGTGGCTGTGTAGCCTGTGGACAGCACAGGCCTCGGGAGCTATGCGTTTGGCTTGAGGAAGCCCTTGACTTTGGAAATAAGCCCCAAATATAAGAAAATTCACCATGATGCCACACAAGACCCTGCTGGCAGGGCTGTGCAGTGTCACGGCAGCTACAAGTGACGTGTAGTGGTTGGTGTGACTTGAGGTGCAGGGAATGGAAATAAAACCTCGTGCCACTGTCACTGCTGGTGTTCACTGCTGCTTTCTGCTTCTGCCAGAACCCAGCACTTGAGACATGTCTTGCTACTTGAGAGCCCTTGTGCTCTTTTACCATGTGCAGGCGGCTGTATGGTATGTTGCATGGTGTATAGATACAGCTGTTGCTGAAAATAGTGTTGCTCCATTTTTGGCCCTCAAGGTATTACACCGGCTCTTACAGGCAATAAAAACATTTGCATACAGTTATGATAGGAAAACATGGACTTGGACCCCTGACATGCAAATATTAATATGACACATTCTGAAGCCATGTCTGTCCTTGTGAGGAAGACTTGTGGGTCCTTTCTACCATGTAGGCAGCCATGGGGCAGCCAGAAACAGGGGAGAATGGATAGATAGGAGGAATGTTTTTAGCCCCAAGTACTAAAAGAGGTAGTGGATTCTTTTGTCTTTAATAGAATGCTTCTGAGACCTAGAAAGTTAGTAAAATATCTGACCAAGAATAATATCACACATGAAAATAAAAATTTAGTTCCTTTATGAAAAACTAACCACAAAACTGTATCTGTATCCTAAAGATGTCAATGTCAAAAAAGATCAGGAAAAGATCTTTTTCTTTATAGCTATTAAAATAGATCAAGAAATGGAGTCTTATCAACTGTTACAATTTCATTGTGAGTCCCATGGTGTTTGTAATTTTTTCTTTAAAAATCCCATCTCCAGTCAGATGCTTGTGAAAATTCTACTTTTGTGTTAAAAAAACCTTCATCCAAAAATCCTTTAGCAATCCCCACAGCTGTATAGAAAATATTGTCTTAGCAAAAACTCCCTGTCAGTTCTCAAAATCTCTCAAGGACCATGGATATTTCATTATCAGCCTTTTGATTGATGAGTATATAAAGTGCAGGTGATTAGTGTGGTTCTAGAGACTGTTGATTTATTAACAAATGGTCTTGCAGGCTCATGTTTGAGAACTTCCACTTTAAACTCTGCAAATGTCCCAAGTGGACCCTGTAGACTTAGAAACCAGGAAATAAAATCCCAGTTTTTTTTTTCCTAAATCGTAGGGTTTTCAGGCCAATTTAGTGATTTTCCATACACTATTTCATTAATTCAAATATCAGTTAAGTAATTATCCTTAAAACAAAGTGAGAAAATGAAGGATATAATTTGAGCAGAATCCTTTCAACATAATGCCTAGTAAGCTCTTTGAAAAAAATTCAGGAGGTGCTCAAAATAACAAAACCAGACAAATTTAATTATAGAGATAGGAACACTGAATACATCTTAAATTACCTAAAGCTCAGCCTCATAATAGGGGAGTCTAGAAGCTTCAGTTTCTGAAGTTTACAAATCAGATTGTAAAAGCTTAACCTGAAAGAAATGTGTGAGTATGCTGCACCATAAAGCAAGATCTGGAGGAGAGCATTCTAGTAAACTTGCTGAAGACCCTATTTCCCAGGTCCTGTCTCACCAAGAGACATTCATTCTGCTGCATCACAGCAGCACAGGAGGACCAAATGTGAAAGCAACATCAATGCCATTATTTTTTGGCTTCTTAATAGTAATAGGTTGACTTCTGAGGGGCCAAAAATGCAAAATAAATTGCTACACTAAGTACAGCATCAATAACTCACAAGAACTAATCCAGGGAATTGATATAGCTTGAGTTATACATAGCATCAGTGGAGTTGATCACAATCATCATCCCTGGTTTGACCAGCAGGTTGAGGGAGGTGACTTCACCCCTCTACTCTGCTCTCATGAGACCCCATCTGGAGGGCTGTGTCCAGGACTGCAGTCCACAGCAGAGAAAAGACGTGGATCTATTGGAGTGGGTCCAGAGGAGGGCCATGAAGATCACTGGGGGGCTGGAGTACCTCTCCTAACGAAGACAGGCTGAAAGAGTTGGAACTGTTCAGCCTGGAAAGGAGAAAGCTCCAGGGAGAGCTTATTGTAGCCTTTCAGTATTTGAAGGGTGCTTACAGAAAAGATGGATAGAGAGTTTTCACCAAGGTGTGTTGTGACAGAACAAGGGGCAATAGTTTTAAACTGAAAAAGGGTAGATATAGATTGGACAGAAGGAAGAGGTTTTTTACGGTGAGGGTGGTGAGGCACTGGAACAGGTTGTCCAGGGTAGTGTAAGTGTCCAATCCCCAGAAGTGTTCAGGCCCAGGTTATATGAGGCTTTGAGCACCTTAATCTGGTAGAAGGTATCCCCGTCCATGGAAGGAGGTTGGAACAAGAGTGTCTTTAAGATCCCCACCAACACAAATCATTCTGTGGTTCTATGATTCTGTCTCTGTAACTCATGATGCTCTGAATAACTGAGGTCTGAGAAGGATGAGAGCAAACAATAGGATGCTCAACTGGACACTGTTGTCTTAATAGATATTTTTTATTTCAGTGAATATGCAGGCTGAAACATACACTGAATGGAGAAGGAGTGTCTATAAGCTATGAGCAGAAACAAGGAGGCAAAAAAATAAAGGGGGAGAAACAAAGGAGCATCTGAGCATAAAATCTAGTACGAAAAACGAAATGGAATAATGCTTTTTGCATCAACATCCAAAATCTGAGTGAGATACAAAAAGATTTTTTGGGATATCATCAAAAATCCTAAAATGTATTTGTCAAAAAAAAAAATTGAAGAAAAAGATATTCCTGACCCCTGGGGGAGAGTGTAATGATGGCATTGTGTTGTGAAGTACTCTCAGATGGCAGGTTACTGTTAAAAATGACTGAACAAGATGGAAAATGGGCAGTAGTGGGGAATAGATAGATGGGATAAAACCCCAGATATAGAATGAAACCCCATCCTAAACTCATTGTATCAGCTGGTGACAGCTACCTCAAGTGCCTGCTCGTTTTTCTTAGGCTACATTTAGCAGCTTGCCATGCCAGTAAAATACTGTTGAATCAAATTGAATTTAATTTCGCGTACACCCCTCATGGAAGCCAAGCACACACATTTACCAGACGTGCAGCTGTGCCTGTTGTCTCCCCAGAAAGCAGATTTCAGGATACATGCAGAATACCCCCAATGAAAAGTTATGCTAGAAATGATTTGATTTGACAGGAAATTACTGTGTCATTTCCTTTTAAAGGCTGTAGCACACAGAATACAGTACTGTAATAGGCTATTTGCACAGAAAAGAACAGGGCTTGCCTGTATGGTCTTTTTAAAAATCTTCTTGGTGAACCATGCTGGTTTAGCAGTTGTAGACATACAATTTTGAATTTAGAGTTTACCTACAACTCGCCTTGTATGTGGTTTGGGTAACAGATGTGATTCGTCAATAAAGCAATAACACACTTCTCTTAGAGCAGGCAAGGCTTAAATGATGTAGATGAAGTACATACTCCTCATAGCTGACTCTGTTGGTGCAAGTGCATCAAAGCCTTTTCAGTCATTTTGAGTGAGTGGCTGTTACAAAGTGCAAGTGAGTGAGTGCAATATATTTACAAAGAGGCACACGTGACACAAGATTTTCTACTACACTGGCTTCCTTGGTGTTACTATATGTTTCACAAAACGTGGTCTCCTGCAGTGTGTTTTGGGAAATGTAGTCCAGGAGGACTCAAACCTGACATAAAGAAATGGTCAAAGTTTGAGATAACCAAATTGCAGCTTCTTGTAGGTATAGCAGTATATCAGAAGATACAGTTTAATGTGGAATTTATGCATAAAGGAACAAAATATGCATTTGAAAATTCAGTCCTTGTAATGATCTGTTCAGCAAAGTAAGAACATTGCTGTTCATGTTATCAGCAAGATGAAAACAGATGTTAGCTTTCCTTGTGAGGTAAATTTGAAGCTTTATAACCTTAGCCATTTCTGATGTGTATGTGAAACTGTGATCTCTGCATTTGCTGAGGAATGAAAAGTAATGATTGTGTGCCCCTAGTCCTTTACAGGCAGAGCATCGTTTTGGAGAGAATAGGACAACTTGGAAGATTGAGCCATAGTTTATTAAAATCAATGTTACCCTGAGATCAGCTCTCTGATATTAACAGCATTCTGTTAATATCTCCAGGGTTGTGGGTGTGATCCCTTATAGAGGCCATTCACTTAAGATCCGAATTTTATGATCCTTGTAGGTGCCTTCCAACTCAGAATATTCTATGATTCTTCAATGGGATTTTAAAATATGCTTTATTTGTGAAGAGAGAATGTGCTGAACCCCTTGCAAAGGAAGCTGTTTTTGGTAGGAGGTGAAATTGGGCTCCTGGAATTGGGAAATAAGCTGGAAACAAGGCAGTGACATGACAAAGCCTTAGGGAGGTGATCACCGATTTCTCACTGGCACCAAGAGGCCCTTGCTAACTCCTTCTTAGCAGATATGATCTAGTGTGACAGAGGAACTTTATTCTCCAGTGAGTCCTAGACACGGTTAGTGTCGTGCCTGTGCTCCAAGTGAACATAACTAAGAAAGGGCAGCACAGCAGTCTGCAAAGCTTTTGTGGCAGACTCTTGGCACAGGCTCAGCCAAGGTTTTTGTATTTACCTCTTCCAGTCTGTAAAATAGTAGTGATGAAACCTACCTGAGATGAGTAATTTATGACAAGACAAGAAAGGACATAATGAGCAACAGAAGACAGTCCCTTTTCTGTCAGGGGTGGACTAAGCGATCATTTGATTTTTCATTCATCTGTCCCTGATTTTCTATAGTACTTTTCATCTCAAGAGATCCCATATGACAGTGCAAGCTAAACTGACAATTACAACCAGCTCTGGGTTGGATGGCACATCCATCAGTCAAGCTGTACACATCATGTGAACGTGAGAGGAAGAGAACTTTATTGTCGTTACTGAAGGCATCCAAGTGCTGTGTCCCATTAGCTTAATACAACCAATATACACAGACCAGTGAGAAAATGTATAGGTCACTTAATACTGGTGAATTACAGTTTTTCTGCAGTTTGAATACAGTAGTTTAAACTAAGATATTGGGAGACAGATCACCAAATTCTTGTGTACTTCATGAATAATATACTCATTTGCGGTGTTTAATACATAATTGAATTCTAATCCTATGTTTCAACTCTTCTTCCTGTTCTTATAAACAACTGAGGAACTTAAACTTTATTCTTTTTATATAAAAAGAGAAAGTTTAAGTAAGGATACATGCTTACAGAGAATTGTTAATATAGTGTTTGGTTCATGTTTTGAGCCCAGAATTGTACTATTAATTACAAAGCTTTGTATAGTTTGCATATTAACCATTGTTGCTATGACAAAATAAGCATGAATTTTATTAGACAGAGCAGACTGCTTCATCTGCCTTTTTTCTTTTCTTTCATAGACTGTAAAATATGTATACTAATATTATATATAATATCATACAATATCATATATATTTGCATGCAAAGCTTAGTGTATGATAGTAAATTCATGGGCATGCCTGGATTAAGGCAGAGACTTGCAAACATCTCATTAACAGGGAGTCTTCAACTTGCAGATACCCTGATCTCCTGTCTTTCACCATGCATCAGATGTTGGGCAAATCTGGTTACGGACTTACTCAAAGAACCAGTTTTTGCAATACCGTTGAGGTAACAGTGGTCCCCTTCATTATTTGGCTGTTACTTTAATTCTGTTAGAAAAAGAATTGGGGTGGTGGCAGCATCAGTAGTGATCAGAAGTGGGATGTACCTCTTATGTACACTAAAAAAAATTAAGTAGCGAATATTTATAAAAATTAGGAAGCTGAATTTACTCAATATAACAGCATTTGCAAAATTAGTGTTATAGTTACCATTGTTTTGAACTGTTTGCTGCTTAGGCGTGCTCCAAATTTGATGCAGGAAAAGTTCTGAGTTAAATTCATATAACTGAACATCTAACCTCTTTTTACTACGAATTTACAGTCCAGACATTGTCCATTTCAGTTTCAAAGCAACATAATAAAGGAAAATAGGTCCATTTACCCTCCCATTTAATAATCGATGGTAGATGTGCGTCTAAGATAAGACTGCAAAACATTTTAAAGAAAATTCCCACAGAGGCTTTTAGATACAGGCTTTTGGAGAAGGGCAGTGATATACAGTAAAGGTCTGAATGAGGGACACAGCAAACATGAGTTCATGGAATTTCACTGCCGGTGGCACAACTGACACAGATTTTGATTTCCAGCCCTCTGATGAGTGTTGGTGCCTGAGCATGCTTGAGAGAACATACACACAGTCCCTGTGGAAATTGCTAGCCATAAATCTGTTTAAGCCCTGGAAAAAGTGTTTGGACTGCATGAGGAGCTGTAGATGGAATGAGAAAGGAACAAGGGGGAAGAAAAAGTAAATGTAGTAGGTAAAATGCATTTTATCTTACTGCTTCTATAGAAGAACCAGTGTCACTCCCACAAACATTTAAGTAGAGTATTCTTGCTGCTTTAAGAAGGGCATCAAAAAAGTCAAGACTTTGGTTCATACAGTGCTTATTGCAAGTTTGATATATCTTGTTCAGAGAAAAACTGAGTGAATTGGGTCTTCAAAGAAGTTCAGGGGACTGTTTGAGGTCATTGTATCCTCATAGTGCATAACCCTACACGCCACAGGAGTTTAGTGGGCTTTCATGAAGGTCCATCATATGTAATATTAGCGAGTGTTTTCTATTACACCAGCAGCTTCAATGTAATATCTGATACAGAAGAGTTTTCTTTCTAAAAGAGATTACCAAAAAGATTTGCTAGGGTTTCCTTTTTCAATCAGCACCGCCACTTTTCTCTGAGATTCTTTTTATATCTATTTCATTTACATCACTGTAACAAAAATTAGTTGGCAAGGTGAAACTGTAGATCAGTGTGGAAAATTTCTCCTAAGCAAAGTCTGGCTAATATTGACTTCAGTGTACAGTAGCAGCATGTTTGTGCTGAATGGTTGTATGAACTCCCCATCTGCAGATGTCAGCTTCCGAACTATCACGCTGGTCAGGACTGAACATATGGTGGAGCAGTGTTTTTCAAAACTTGGTTCTGTTGGCAAAGATTGGCCTCTTCATGCTGTAGACTTTGTTTATGGTTGAGGAATGAAGGAAGAAGAAAAGGAAAAAAAAGTGGTGTAAATAATCTGACTATCTGCAACAGTGCTTCCTCACAGAAACAGAAGATTTTTGCCTCTGACACTTTTTCTTGCCTAGGTTCCCCAGGAGAGAAAAGTGTTGCAGGAGTGAAAAAAGTGATAGTATTGGGGAAATTTAATTTAATTAAAGAAAAACCCAACAAATAAGTTATTGAAGAGCCCCATATAAACCTGCTGAGGTAATTTCATAAAACCTGATCTGTGCACACACACATACAAATATTAACAAAATAATAAAAAAGATTTCCTTATTTACCAATTAATTTATTTGATGATACTTTTGAGGGTACAAGCCCTCCTTCAGGTCTGAGGGAGGAGGAAAATCTTCTAGTTTTTCCTGTCTTTTTGGAAGGAAAACTTTTACACCACTCCATGAAGAATTTTCCTGAAGAACATGGTTAGATATTTGGCTCATGGCATTGCTGGCTACACCGAAAACTTATCACCAGTATCTGCCATGATATTTACTACTTTTGTTTCAAGCCTGGTAGAGAGATTGTGTATCCAATGTTTTCCCTGATTTTTCTGGGTATAGTGCTGCTACATCTGAGAACAGACCCTAATCTCTGCAGTTGCTACTTTGCTTATGTTTTTACATAAGTCATTAGAGCTGGCACACTGCTGCTGCTGAGACCCCATGCAGGTGGGAGTCAGTGACCCTACATTCTTCTTGCGCTGATAAGACCCTGAGCCCCCTGTGGCCTCTATCCCTGGTCAGGTAACATTAGCTGTGTGATTACAGAGAGCCCCTTCCAAATTCCTGTTCATTTGCCCTTCCAGAAATCTAGAGGGATCTCCATTAGACGGTGTTAATCTGTACTCCTGGAATGTTTTTTCTGGGAAGTACCTCTTTGCTCCCTGCAACAAGCAGCTTTTTTCTAGTGTGGGAAGAATGTTGGTTATGTGGTTAGAGAACCAGGCCATGCGTGGAACATGGATGCCCTGGAGACTCCTGTCCCCTTTGGCACTGGGATGGGGACAGTTGTCATTATTCTGCACTTGGCCTTGCAAGTGAGGCTGCTGAGCCAGTGCTTAGGCTGTATCAACACCAAAGCTTTCCATGGGTCATGCAAAGCCACTGATGTTTTCTGTACCTTGAGCTGCCTGTACAGCACCAGTGCAGCTTAAAATTTGATCCCCAGTGTCTTTACTGATGATACTAATGAGGTTACCAATTAATGGCACCTAATGGGCTGTTGTAGCCGTGGTTTTGGTGATGGAGACAGCTGTCCTCTGGGAGCTGTGCTGGGACCATGAACTCATTTTGTATAAGCAAGGGAACAGCTGTTGCAGAGACATTGATGGGAGAGATTAGGTCACACGTTTCATCTCCCTGCCACCTCAAGGCTGTTCCTTGCCATAGGCAGCAGGTGAGAGGAGGAAGCAACATGAAGGGACAAAAGCCCTTGCTGGAGGTGCAGCCAGAGAGCTAGACAAAAAACCACTATATCACATCAGCCGTCCTCTGAGTTATCCTCTTTCCCTGACTTTTTGAAATATTTTACCAATTTACTAGGATTTTGAAGCAATATTTTTATGTAGGTGTTCTGTCACTGAGCAGGGTTGATTTGTGGTGTGGTATGCTCTTGGCACTTAATTACAGTATGTAACACTTGGCACTTGCATTTCACATTATGTATTAAAAAAGCTCCCACTGCCAACAGCCTTGCATCAGAGGCTTGTGAGTATTCGGAATATAATTAAAAAAAATATATATGTAATATTTTTAATTTCAGAGGCAGCAATTTGTGTAAGTTCTTATTATTTAAACTTCACTCTAGTGTTAGGTTACTTTTGGTGTACAGTAGTTGCATTTCATCAGCCTGAAAAAAGGTGGCATTATAGATCTACATTGCATTCCCCTAGTGCTTGAATACCTGTAAAGTATAGCACACTTTAAATTTTAATTGAGCAATTGTTCATTTTTGGAGCATAACAGGAATGTTAAGAGTTAACATTTAATTAGTAGCTTGCCCATTTCTTTTTGCTGAGCTGATGACAATATCAGATCTTATAATTTAGGAGAAAACCCTGAACATACTAAGCAGGCCCACACTAGGATTCACACAAATTCATTTTAAAATCCCCTACAGTCAAAAATATTTGAGGAGAATTAGTTGGTTTATCCTTGTACCCTTATTCAGGGAAAGCAAATCTTTTCATGCTCAGCAGATACAAAGAACTGTCTGTCTTGAGACTAAAGTAAAACTAAGTTTTGTATGTATTATAATTGCTACTAACTTTTGGAAACAAGGTTTCATGGAAATCGCTGTACAGTGTGCTGAGCTGTTGGAGTGGGGAGCTGAAGTCCCTTTCCTTTAAAACACTTACCAGGAGTAGCTGACCCTTCCAGATTAGCTGTGAGATTGTAAAGGCAGTTCCCCTGCCAAGCATTTAGCTTGGCATTGCAGTCTTCTCTGGAAAAGTCCTGGAGTAACTGTTTACAGCTTGGCAGGTGTAATTATCAGATAAAATGTATGAAGAGAAGAAAGACATGAAAACGACAATGTCATTTCAGTATTCATACACTTCGTGGACACTTGTGCTTCAGTGAGTTGTTATCCTTCAATTTTTTTACTTAGTCTGATGGTATGTGTACTGGTTTTTCAACAGCTGAAGAAACCTGTGCACAGAAAGGTTACCTCCAGCCTCAGAGCATGTTCTTTGAAACTTTTTTAGTGTCTTAGGAGAAATCTTATTGTTATCTTAATACTTAGTTCAATGTTAAGTTTTACTTTCAGTAAAAGAATAAAATGTTACTTTAATGGGATGAATTTTCACACACTTTCATCTTGTTTCATGGTAGAACTGAAATGTTGACAGCTTTTTAAGCTTAAAAACTGCAATTTCTTAGAATTCACCAAATTACAGCAAATTCTGGTAGAAGGTCCTTGTACCTAGATTAATCCTTTAATGAGTCATGAAGTAGGAATACGCATATTAAAATTTTGACCATGAATGTGAACTTAAAGGAAAAAGCTTAAGTTAGATTTGGCTGTTACACTCTTCTCTGTTCAGTTACCCTTGATGTCCAAGCTATGTTTATTAGCTCGCAGCTGCTTACCAAACAGTGATTTTGAAGAGGGCAAGTGAAGTGTGCTGGATGTTTCCAGACCTGTCATGAATATTTTCAAAAAAAATAAACTTCAAAGTCAAAACTTAATTCTTTCTAATAGAATACTAACCCATTAGAAAAGAGACAGTGTCCTTCAGAGAACAGGAAATAGTACAAACTGGTTATCAAAAAAACCCAGCAAACCAATTATTGCTTTTCTTTTAAAATATAAGCTTCAGGAAAAACTCTTTTGAAATTTCTTAAATCAGAAATTATTTATGAGACAACTTCTCAAAATTAGGAATTCATAGGTAAATTAGAGTTAAGTTCAAGTTAATTAAAAAATGTAATTCAAGAAATTGCTTTCTTTTACAATTTGAAGATTTTGTTTTGTTGTTGTTATTATTATTATAAATTGACCATAATTTTTCAGCTTTGAAATGCAAGCTGCCGTTTCCCTGCAGGTGTTATGTATGTTCTTCCTCTCGCTATCCAGTTTTAGCTTTGGTTCGACTGGAATTGTAACATACATTTCACTCAATATGATGCATGCAGTGCCTGGGTTACTTTTTCCTGTACCAAATACACCAACTCAGCAAACTTTAGTAGACAGAATAGGACATTAATTTACTTTCTCTGTCAAAAAGTAAAGGAAAAAAGGCCTGCTGATATCAGGCTGCATGTAATGATCGAAGCATCCTCTGTTTTAACAGGCTAAGTAGGCAGGAATTTGCTAGAGAGGGAGGCATGTAGAAGGAGTAATGTGGCAAATAAGGTCTCTGTTTCAGAATAAGTGTTTGTTCAGCTTCTTTCTGGTCTCCTGAATCACACCAGGGCTGTTTGTGTCCCTGAGCCAGATAGTTAGGTATCTTTCTCATCAGTTTGGGTAATGTTCATCATAATACGTGTGTGTGTGTGAAAAAATCCTATCTTGTTGCCTTATTAAGGAAGCTATGTCTGCATTTGCACTGGCATTTTAGTTTGGAATATTAGTATGTCTTTGGAGCAAAGCTCCTGCTGTGCTTGCTGGGCTTTGTTTCACAGTGCAATATTTTTTCAGTATATAAACAGATTCCTTTCAGAGAAAGAAAACTGGCATTTGATAGACATGCACCTATTGGGTTGTGACCAGAAGTGTGTGTCCATTGCAGAGGTCCAGGTTAGAGATAGCCTGAAACACTTGCGGTGTGGCATGAGCTCCTTGGTATCAAGTGCTTTGCTTTGCAGAAGTGGTGCTCCTGTGGTGCCCCGCTTGCTGATGGAGATCCAGCTTGTGGTATTTGGTTAGCCTGCAGCCAAGGACTTCACAAACAGTGAAGTGTGACCCAGCTTCTGACCCGCTTTTGTTCAGAAGGGTTGTGTAAATGTTTAAACATCAAAGGAGAAAAATAATAATCAGGTGTTGGTGTGCTGAGGGAAAAGGGTATTCAGACCTCAGTGAAGAAGCTCTTAACTCTTAACTGTGAAGAGTGAATTGCAACCAGGGCTCTGCCTGTCCTGTATTCCTCACAGGGTCTCCTGCCATTCCTTCAAGGCTCTGAGTGCAGGCATCTTTTTTAAATTACCTCTTGTTTTCCACATCCATGCTTGTTTTTGGTAGGAGACACAATAGTCAGTACATGGACTCCATGTTCTATTTCAAGTCTCTTCTGCACTCTCACTGATGATGATAGATCTGCCTTTCACAGAATCACAGAATGGGTCAAGTTGTCAGGGATCACTGTGGCCATCTGGTCCAACCTCCCTGCTCAAGCAGGATCATCTTAAAGCACATGGCACAGGGTTGCATCCAGGCAGTTCTTGAGTATTTACAGTGAGGGAGACTCCACACCTTCTCTGGGCAATCTGTTCCAGTGCTCAGTGACCTGCACAGTAGCTCTTCCTGATATTCAGGTGGAACTTCCTGTACATCAGTTTCTGCCTCTTGCCATCCATACACACTTTTGAAGAAAGATGAGAAAGAAAAGCTTCTGCCCTTTAATATGGAAAGAGCATTAAATATTTATCTCAGAGACCACTGGCCAGGTTATTATCCTATTCATGCCAAAGGAACCTCTGA
Source organism: Eopsaltria australis (assembly GCA_034509425.1). Lineage (NCBI taxonomy): Eukaryota > Metazoa > Chordata > Aves > Passeriformes > Petroicidae > Eopsaltria > Eopsaltria australis. The sequence goes on from JAVTVJ010000001.1 coordinate 6,716,737, forward strand.
AAATGCCTTTGAAAATATCTTGTGTATCATGAAATAATCTCTGAGCCTATTTTACTATGGATCAAGGAAAGAAAGGTGACAGACCTTCCTTTTGCACTTCGGCAAGTTGAGTTTCAAACCCCATTTTCTCTACTTGCTAGAGCTTAATTTAATGGAGCTAGTGATCCACTCCGGATAATGGCCTCACCTGAAATGACTCTATAGGTTAGCCCTTCTGAGTGGGATATTTTAGACTTGTATGGCACCCAGCACTCACCCCTTACTGTTTATGGACAGAGATTTGGCTTTGGTGCTTTCCCATCATTTGGAATAGTTCAAGAGATAAAGAAGAAAGGGACTTCTGCTCAGTATTGATTTTGTATATTGCTTGTTTTGAACTCAGCTATCAAGCCAGTCCAGTAAGAGAACTTTTTTTCATCTACAGCTTTCATAATACACCAAAACTTCGTGTCTGTTGTTTAGTTTTAGCCTCTCATCCCAAAGGGCAAATTAATTTGCCATTTTGCCTCACTTTATTCTCTTTATTTTCATTATCTATGCCTACAATTAGTTTGACTCATTGCTGCCATGTCCTATCTTATTTGTTAAGTCTTTGTAGTGTATGTTTTTCTACAGGGAGAACTTGTCAGCTGGAAATGGTTCTGGTGTGTATCTGTTTTAATATAACTCTGATTTTTCCTGTCTCCATCTGCTGGTAAAAAATGAGATTTTCTGTTCAAACATGATGTATGAGGAAGAGAAACTGTAAATATCAAATAATATCCCTTTTGCTATTATAGACACTTTCCATTTGGAACTGGATAGAAATGATCAGTTTATTTATTTTAGGTTACTTAATAGTAGCTACCAAATCCTAAAAACTTTTGCTCTTTAGTGGATTTTCACTGTGCTGACAGGAATGAGTCAGATATTCAAATGGATGTGCTAATAACCTGGAGTTCAAATGCGTGGGCTGATTAAAGTAATTTGTTCATTTCTATGGGAGTAAGAGGCACTCTAAAATGGTCATCCCTATTTTTAAGTATTAATATTTTCTGCAGTTACTGAACAAACAGATAAAGGAAATAATGTACAATGGGATTTTCAATCTTTTAATTTGTTTTGACTTACTTCTGCAGACAGATATATAGGGTATATAACAGATATAACAGGATTCCTGTTGTACATCAACTATCATTGCTTCCTCCTAACACTTTCCATACAAAACTTTCCTATCTCTTACCCAGAGGGGGTAAAGCATTCATGTCAGGAGCTCATTATGCATGAACTAACACTGCATCGGGCTATGAGCAGAACTTTTTGTTCATTCAGGGTATGGTGTTTCAGTCAGCAAAAGACTTTGCTTCTCATCCAGGGGAAATTCAAAATGTGGTACGAGTCAGCAGAGGTGTGGAGACATAAATGAGCTCTAACTCTGCTGTTGTCTGAACTGGTTATATGAGAAAAGCGTTACACATCATATTTCTGCGTTCAAAGCAGTCTTAGATTTAGATGTGATTTATATTATGTAATTAAATATTTAGGTGCAATGTTATTTGCATCTACTCCTAATGTTTTGTAGGTGCTTCTGGCTTTGATGCTTTTACAACAGAGGTTTTTATAGACCTGAACATTTTCTATAAAACTACCAACCAAGACTTTCCTTTTATTTTCTATTTCCATCTATCATGTCTTTATAGGAATATTTTTCAAACACTGTCAAGATGCTGATAGTTATATTCATTCACAAAGCAAGAGAGTGTTTTATGAGACCTATTTCCTCCTAGAAATTTCAACAGGAGATGGGGCAGCTATTCTCAAGCAAGGAATTACAAGCACTTTTGTTTCAGTGGCATTAATTTTAAAGGCTTGCATTAAATTTTTTTCTCCTCTGCAAAGTAACTATAAAAATGACAACCTTTCATTTAATAGGTATTTTTGCTGCCTTAAGAGTTTTATCTATTCACTTTACCAGCAAACTTTTTTCCTTTCTTTACTCCAACAAGCCCTGTAGATTCCAACTCAATAAAAGAGACTGCCTGTCTCCCCAATCATCCTGGTTCAAAAAGATCCTTAGCACCCTCTGCGAGGTGTACAGCTCTCTGTAAAATTCACTTCTGTTCAGAAATTTGTTGTTTGTCTAGATGTCTAAAAACAAACAAGCAAACAACTTTAATCTCAAAGTACAAATGGATTTTGTAGTGCTGAAAATGAAAAACCTTTATTTGTATCCTACGAACACAGGAAGATCTCTGGATATACATAAAACCAAGAGTAACAGGAAAAACTGTGATGCAAAGAGTAAAATGAAGTAACATCTCACTGATAGAGATTGAAACCATTCCAGCAGCTATAAGGATGAATGTAGTTTGTCAGTGTCTGTGACACTGCTGGCCAGAGAGGCATCTGAGACAACTGGTTTAGGACAGGGCATGGCACACCTCAGTGATGGCTGAAAGGAGAGGGATGAAATGACCTGAAAGATTTAGGAGTCTAAGTCCAATGCTTGAAGTGAAGCATTCAGTGAGGCTTCCATTCCTAAGTCATTTTTGAAAGTGAGGCTTAGACTCTTTCCATGCTGAATAAAAGTCCTAAAAATACCTCAGTGACTTATAAATATCCTCCTTGCTATTCCAGAGTTGTTACTGCCCAAGTCACTTTGAAAGTGGTATTTAAGCTTCCTAGAGTTATCAAGAAGAAACTCAATTAATATCTAGTCTATCCAAGACAGGATTTACTCATACTATCCCTGACAGATATTTCCCTAACCTGGTCTCAAAATCCTCCTGTGACATGCATCCCAGAGCCTCCCCAGGCAAACTATTACTGTAGTGGACTATCCACATCAATAGTAAGTTTTTCCAAATGTCTGATGTAAATCTCCCGTGCTGTGGTTTAAGCCTATTACTTGTCCTGTCCCTTGTGGACATTTCATAGCCTTTCAGTCATGGGAATAGCATTACAATGCATTCTCTCATTCAGTTTTTTTTTAGCCTTAGCTGAGGCTAAAAAACTGTCCCCTTAGGCACTGTGAAAATTTTTACCCAAAGCCAGCTTATAAATCAGAGCTGCTTTGTTAATGCCTTTATAAAATAGCAATTTCAGGATAAAAGTGTAGTGTAATGGCATATGGCAGGAAAGCCTGATACAACTGCATCCACTTCAGAGACTTCATGGTTTAAATGGAGATTTGAGGTTTTATCATTTGCCCAGCTTTTTACCTATTGGGATGTCAGTATGGAATATCAAAAGTGTCAGTAAGTAGCTACCTTATTCAAATTACTCATCTGGCATATTGCTTCTGCAGCTGAGGCTTACAGCTCTGCAGTTGTTGCGTGTTGCCGGATGAACTGAACAGTCACTCACAGCAACTTGGCACCTTCTGCAGCACTGCAGGTGTTCTGAACCAAGGTCTGTCTTATTGTCTTAGCACCAAGCAGGATGAAGCCAACTTAGTCATGTCCAGGCTCCTCTAGATAAAGTTACAGATGTAGATATTGAGTTATAGCCCTGTCTTCCCCTGAAGCAGTTTCTACTCTGTTTAAACCATTTCTTTCCTACCCTTTTTGACTGTAAACGTTTGGAAAGTTTGTATTCATTCTGTAGCACTTCAGTTAGGAGTCATGACAATTTGTGCAGACTGTACTTCTGTGTATTTTAAAAAGTCCTATCAATGCTTATTGATTTAGTCAGCTACATGGAGAAATACCCCTTCAAGAGCACCCCTAAATCATATCTGCCAACCTTTGGGTGTCCATGTCTAGGGAGGGAGGTAGGAGGACCATTAGAGAGAGCACTGCACACTATGGCCGCCAAAAGCAGCAAAATAAGTTTCATTTTTGAGTTTCTTCTTCTAATGTATTCATAATGTTTGCATGTGTCTGCTGAGGTGGCATCTCAGGTTTTAAATTAATATTGTTGTAATGCATTTCTTTTTAATTAAAAAAGAGAGCTCCCTCATAGGAAATTTCATAAAACAAAACTTATTAGTAATAAACAGATTAAATCTTTGTCAGTTAATCAACACTATAAACTTCTGAGTATTTGGAGAGCAGTGTGAGATAACACTGTCGTCATAATAAGAGTGTTTGAAATCGTCAGGGATCCCACTGTGCTGTTCGGGTGGTGAGAAAATAATGATTGAAGATGGGCCCCCCTACAGTGCTCACATGTGAATTCCCCTAAAGATTAAAGCTGCAAAGACCTGAATTTGATGATGGCACTATCTCTAAAGAAATTTTTTTTTAAAATAGTAGGCAATGGTGGTGGGTAGTACCAAGCAAATTCTTAATGATGTTTAAACCAAAACCTGTCACAATGCCACAAAGTTTTTGAGCTGGTGATCAGTGACTGATCATGGACTGGCAGCTTTGCAGCTTTCTCAGAGCAACTGTTCCCAGCTGATCTGAGGCTTTAACTGTGGTGGAGATTGCCCTGTAAATTCCTTGTCTTCTTCCACCCTGAATCCTCAACACAGTCATTTCCATCAGAACCATAGCAGTCCTCTCATTACACATGTGCCGGGGCTCTGCCCAGCTCCAGCTCTCTCCTGGGGATAAAGAACACAATGGAAGAGACCATGCAGCTTTGAGCAGGGACCTCTCTGAAGAAGTCTGGGCATACTAGAGCAGGACAGGGCGTAACCTGTCTGGCTGGTAGTGTATCAACACCTCCTAACCCACTATCACTTGGAATAATGCACATTTGGAAGGTTACACTATAAAGGCATTGACATTTTCTCCATTGCTACTAGGCACGTGTCAGAGCTTCTCTATGTTACCCTGGGGGGTTCTTTGGAGCTGTTGGGATTAAATGGGTTCTTTCTTCAAAACAGATTAAAAACTGAAGTGGAAAAAATAGGGGGAGTGAGAAAAATGAGTCATGTTTGTCCATATACAGCAAACTTAGTGGAGTGTGTTAGCAAGAAGTTATGATCAGGGGACAGCAAGTGGGAGTCATACATAATTATTTCCTTTTAATTTCTCATCTTTTGTCTTTATTTGGTCACTGCAGCCATAATTGCATGTGTTTTGTTATAGAAGTGCCTGTGTAAATCAGTTTTGTTGTGGCATGAATTACATGAGCAGTAATGGTATTAAAAAATATATTAAGTTTGGAATACCCTTATTGCTTAAAATACACAGTGACTGTTTGGTTACACTGCTGCCTCCAAAGATCTAAATTCGAATACAGTGTTGGAGTACAAGTGAATTGGCCATTCTTATTTTATTCTTCACATACTGGTGTTGTATTAAAAAATGCAGCCTGCTTGATAGGTGTCTATTCTGGAAAAACAAGAGTCCCAGTTCCTGCCCCTTCATTAGAACTGAATCCATAGGCAGCTGTAAAACAAATAAAACCTCATGTGGATGGTTATTTTGTAAAGGTGGGAACTGAACTGCACTGAATAATTTCAGAGACATTGGGGACTGTTTCTTTTCAGAAGTCTTTAGCTACTTCAAAAGTAGCTAAAGCAACACTAGCACTTTTGAAAATCAGATGCTAGGTGTTTTTACTTTTCTGTCACTTCTTCCAACTGGACATCTGTGTGCAAAAGTGGAACATATTTTAAACATCCCTTTCTTTTCCTCATATTGTGGTATGTTTTCATGTAATATGTCTTCAAGCAATTTTAGCGGGGGTAAATTGTTTGTAACAACTTTGTTCGTGTTCATAATTACAGTCAGCCCTTTGAGTGAAAACCTTTTATTAAATGCCTTCATGAAATGCTAGGTACCGATTTACTGGGAAGGGAATAAGAGAATAAAAGAGCTGTTGCATTGCTGCTAACAACCACATAATGCATTTTTGTGCCATGCGTTTGGGTCTGCTTCTGCCTTTGAATCATATTTGTGCATTTGGAGAAAGAAGCATGGATACTTCTTTTGTTTTTTTTAAATACTGTAGTGGAAGGTCACTTCCTATCAGGAGGCCAAATGCCCGGGCAAAATGGATTACTTGCAAGGGTCTATGTGAACCTTCTGATCACACAGCTTTCCTACAGTACTGTGTCTGTCATTTGCAGGGTGGGTTATCTTCAGATATTAATGGAATGTCCTAAAAAATGAGAATATGTCCTATTATTATAATAATTTATCTATTCATCTTGTCTCCCTTACTTTTTCTGTTCTCTTTTTTTTTTCAGGATGGAGTGGGTGTAGATGAGAAACTGTCTTTACGGCGGGTGGCCGTCGTAGAAGATTTCTTTGACATTATCTATTCCATGCATGTTGAAACTGGACCTAATGGAGAACAAATCAGAAAACATGCTGGACAAAAGAGAACATATAAAGCAGTAAGTAAAAAAAAAAAACCACAACTAAAAGTGAACACGAGTCTAAAAATGTGAGTTATTTGGGCTTAGTCACATGGCATGAGATTTGTGGGGTTTTGTTTTCCAACTAGATTAGTGCTGACACCCTCACTCTCAAATTGATTTCAGAGATCTTTCATTAGTGCATGAAAACATATTGTTTAGAAATCACATTTGCTGTGTAATAAGGGCCACGTCCAATGACTTCTCTAGAGATTCTTTCTTTGGTACAAGAAGAGAATTTGCCATTTCTATAATGGTTTCACAATTTTTCTAATAGCTCTGAATTAATTAATTGCTATTAAATGGATGAAGTGTTAAAGAAGACTTAGAATGTATTGTCACAGGTTGGCTAAGTGGGTTGCTGTATTACAGCATATAAATGAAGGTGCCTTATAGTTTATTGCTGCAGACTAAGTAATACCTAATGGTTTAATGGTATGAAAACTTATAAATGTCCTAGATTCAAAGGGCTGGAAAACTACTGGGTACAATAAAGAAAATGTTGATGGGGCACCTCCCATATCTGCATAAACTGGCTGAGTAGAGAGAAAAAATTATTTCTAAAATAGTAATTGCATCAGTATAAAGAGCTTTTGTGATTAGTGACACAAATATAACACTTTACTGCCATATGGAGAACTAATGAACCATCTACTGCACTTTCCCAAGGTGCTTGAAATGTATGGTCTTGCCTGGATTTGGGTGACCAACTTTCCCTGTGCAGAGCTGTGACAATGCACACTCAGAGGTTGATCCTGACCCACCTGCCCAGGTGTTCCCAGTTGCTGAAGCACCAGGGGCTCCCCCAGGGTGGCAGGGCAGGGCCCATCACACACCCCTGGCCAGACTGCAGGGCATCCAAGGCACCTCTGCCCCTGGTCCCAGTGGGATGAAGCTGGCAGGGAGCTGTGGACAAGGCCCTGAAGTGACCTATCACCCTGAACACAGTTCTTCATCTTAAAAACAACCTGCATTTATGTGAGCTGTTTTTCATCAGAGGTCACCAAAATACAGGGAAGCTCCAGGTTTCTGATTCAATTTTGGCTGTAAGAAGTAGCTGTTTTTCCATTACTGGCTTTTTTCAGCCACATAGCAATCTTTTCTCTGTATCTGTGAATCCCTTCACAGATATTTTATTTATAGGCTATTTCAGATGGTTTGTTGTGGGATAAGCTCTTGGCAAAATTTCTTATAATTTGTTCCCAGAAGTATTGACCTTAAGATAGACATATGAAGACATCTTTCATCTGGGTGTGCTTTTGTAAGGCTTGGAGTGTTATTTCAGGGTGAACTAACTCAAACTCTCTAAATTAATTTTCATCTGACACCTCAGCCATTTTGATACTTTGTCTTCTCTTTCAGAAAGCATTAGAAAAGTGATATTTTCCATTGACCTTTCTCTTTCTACTTTATTTTACTTCAGTAAGCTGTTCAAAGGTATAGGTCACAAATGTCTTAGAATAATATACAGCTATAAGGAATGCTGCCAACTATAAATACAATACTTCAAGTCATCATCCCACAAATGTGTGCCAGGTATAATATTTACTACTGTAAGAATCCCATGACTTCAGGTCAGATAAGAAATTTGTTTATTGTGAATAGCATGAAAGACAGTGTATCTTTGGTGAGAACTATTTGTGCAGTTTCAGTAGCCTACACGGTAGTTTCTTCTATTGTCAACTTTTATTACAATTGAGACATGAGTCTCTTAAGGCTGACATGAGCATCTTTAAGGATGCCCAAATGTAAGGTTTTTGTTGTTACCAGTTTGCAATCTTTGTACATTCATTTCTTTGTACATTAATTTATCAATGGCACTGAGTCATGTTTCCCAGTGACAGGATTCACGTATATAATTTTGAAAGACTTCCATAGATTAAAAAAATGGAAAAAGACTCCAGAAGAAACAAATTTCAATTCTTGCTCTGTGTTCTGACATAAGAATTAGCTTAAGTAAAAAGGAATCAAACTCTACCAGACCATCCGGGGAAATTCATGCTCTTTTACTGGACCTGTCCATGAAAATGCCTTTACTAAAAATTAAGAGCTGCAGTGCCAGTCTATTCCAGGAAGCCACACAGTATCTACCTCCTCTGTGGCACTGTAAGGAGGGAAAAGGTAGTACCTCGGGTAACTGTCTCCCAAAACATTATACTCTAAAAGCTTTATAAATTAAACTGAAGTACTTTGGCAGGGTTTAATTTCATTAAGTGAACCTGGAACAAGATTAATTTAGTCTTGTTTCTTTATTCACATGTCAGAAGTGAATCATCCCTGAGATCTCTGCATGTATTTATCATGCATAAGTATTCATCAAATAGTTTGAGTGAAGAACTTTTATGGGAGACATGGTTCACAAACTGTATGCTACAATTGCTATTTGTAATTCACCCTGGCATGACATGGTCACATTCCTTCTGTTCTCTCACTGGATAACCAAAACCTTTCAACAGAGAAATTATGGGGACAAAACACTGCAATTTTGGTACAAAATTCCTGAACTTCTGAACTTCATAAATAGTGTTCCGGATTTTCAGTACCGAAGTATTTCTGAAAAATTAATGACACAACCCTTGAGAATTGCAACGTACTGATTTTAAGTAATTAATTTACTTATATGTGTGTGAGTCTCCTTTTCAATAGTGAACCTGCTCCTCTCCAAGTTTTGAATACATTCAAGCATGATTGGAAGGGTAATGAAATTGTCAAAGGTGACTTAATTAACTACTGTCTGCATTTACACAGAGTAACAAATTTGGTATAACTAGAGTATTTTAAATTTTTAATAGTCATCCTGGGTTCTGGAGTGCTAAGATATATCAGAATGTCTCTCTAAAAATGTGTTCAGAACACTTGACAAATTCCGTTAGGGAATCTGCACTGCCTTGTTTATGTTAACTGCATGGAAATGCATGATATTTTTACAACTGATTGATTTGTGTGGGACTTCCTACACTGGTGCTGTGCAGGAAGATAAATAGGATGTGGTACTAGAGACCTCTTCAAGAGCAGAGTACTGGAAGAGAGCTTTTCCATTTTAATTGGGGCAGCAATGTACCAAGCTAAAATTTTAGGATTTTTGACAGAAACCCTCTAGATAAATTAGGAAAGCATCTGTCCTTCAATATTTAGGTTTAGAATAAGGTCCCATTCTCTTCTCTGCACACTAAAAGATCAGAAGAGAATTGTATAAACTCTGTGTATATGATGTGGGAGAGTAACCTTGAAAATACGCAAAACAGGAGGAGTGTCCTATTTAAACTGGCAGGTTTTGTGCTCATTTTGAGTGCCTGACTTGTATGCAAGGTAAGATTGATGTACTGTGTTCCTTGCCAGCATAACTTTAGGTAGATCTATACCAGCAAATAACCCAGACATAGCTTATGTATGTAAAATGAAACCAAGAACATTAAATCATGTCCAAATTATACCAGACTGAAGGAATAATTAATGTGGTGCTTTTAATCTCAGCTATTTTCCCAGTTCCCAGGGAAGTTTACAAACAGGGAAAACATTGAGGGTCTTGATCTGGGAGATAACTCCCTCACAAAGGCAGGATATGTGACACAAGGCCTGGCCAAGTTGGTTGCTCAGCAGGGGCACAGGTGACTAGGAAGATGCGGAAGGTGAAAAGAGCATGTTCCTCAGGACAAAGGAAAGCAGCAGTGCCCAAAGAGGTCCATGCTTGTCCTGCATTCCCCTGGGCTCTGCTGGGCCTCACAGGAGGTGGACTGAAATGCAGATGCAAGCAGTGTTGTCAGGAGAAAGTACCGGGATCTCGCATGGGTACCTCTGCTAGCGGTTGCTGCCACAGCTCAGTGTCTTAAGAGGAACTGCTTTGCTTTGGGGTAGTACTTTTCACTCTGTGTTCTCAGGGAGTTATTTTTGTATAGGCATCCCACTCTGAAAGGAGAACTGTGGCATCAAGCTGGGGATGGGGACGCATGGGAGAGAAGTGTTCAGGAAAAGAATCCATCTGGTGTATTTGGGAAAGGCATGCAACAAGTGCATAGCAGGCTTTCTGTGCCTTTGTAGAGCTACATTTCTTGATTTGAACTATTAATCTGTGTCTACAACTTAAATACAAGTGCTGAGGGGTATATCAGAGGTGGGAGTAACTGAGAAAAGTTGTGGCTACAGTAGCAGCATAATGCAACAGGCTCAAGCTGTCAGGACAACTCCGTGATTCAGTGCAAACCAGGAAAAAAAATAGCCTTATTACATTTTTCAAGAAGCACAAATGGTCTATGATGAGGCTGGCGATCTAAAACATCTGTCTTTCCTCTCACACCCAGCTATAGGTACTGTTAAGCCAGATTAAGTGATTAAACCCTGTATTTCAGAATAGACTTGATTTTCCTTACTTTGTTTTAAAATGCTTTAAAAAGGTATTAGATTTTCATTAATTTAAACAATTGAGTAGGTGCCTCACCTTTCTATGTTATATCTGGACACATTTTCCCACAACTAAGTGCATCATCTGGCTGAGAACTGTGTGTAAGTCTCTTAGCTACCTTAAGCACCTTTAATACTATGTGCATATTCTACTTGAATATTTTAATAACGAAGGATGATCTCATATCTATTTGTTGAGCCTTCTAGTCTCTGTGCAAAACCTTGAAACATTACAGAAGGGAACTTGAATTGTGAGTGAGGATTGTCATGTCTGAGCAGGTGAAATGGGTTGTTTTATAAGACCCCCAACCCATGACTGAAAAAAGAGGCACTGGGCTGATGAGCTGGAAGAAGCAGGCTTGTAGAACATGGGGGAGATACTAATGTATCAAGGGAAAGTAGCTTGAGATAAGACTCTCACCAGATAGGTAGCACATAAATGTATAACATCTGAGGCATTAACAGGAATCTTTTGTATGTGGGACAATATCTGGGGTCTTGTGCCTCATCCAGCTGCTTCAGTGATAAATGTTTCTTGATTTTGGATCAAACTTTTGAGTAGCTTCCCTTCTCTCGTGTCAGCTTAAGCCTTTCTGAGACTGAGGAACAAGGGGTTACTCTTTTTCCCTCCCAAAAGAGGGATGTGCTTGTGAGTCCCCTGTGAGCATCACACTGAGTGTGTTTTGCCCAGGGAGTAATTTTTTGACAGGTTGCACTGTGGGATAGCATCAGCTCCTTCCTGATCAAACAGGGCTGAAGTAGGTTTGGGGCTTGGCTGATTTCTGTTCAGGACTGACCTTGGGGAAGTGGAAAAACTTGAGCTTTGTGCAGGGCCTCAGCACACTTAAATTCTTGCATCCACACCATTCTTGTGTGCATGGCAAAACAGCCAAGCCCCGTGCACTTTTACTCTATGGGCTTGTTTCTGCTTCTTTGCAAAGGGTGAGTGTTCAGTGTCCTGGCAATTGTCCCACTAGCAGGTGTTTCCCATCGCTTCCTTCACAGAAAGCAGCTTCTGCTGTATGGGGAGAGAAGGGAAGGGAGCTGTGAAGTGCAAGTTTAGCACATGAGGGAACAGCATTTCCCACAGTGTAGCGGGGTAGCAAGCTCTTGATAAAACTCCCAGCAGTGATAGATCTGATTTCCTATGTCAGCCTTCTATTCTGACCTCTTGCTGAGGAAGGGAGAGGGCTTCCCTTGGCTGGCTCGCCCTCCTGTCATCAAGAAACCAATTTCTGCCACCTGGTTTGATGGCTGTGGGCCCAGGACAGATTCCCATCTTCACTCTATCCCTGTCTTTCTCTCTTTTTCCATCCTCCCTGAGTCTTCTTTTGATCATCTTTCCCCTCTTTACCCTCCTTAATTAAAAAAAATACACACACACACAGAATCTCTATTCTGACACATTGTATCTTCCAGACTACACATACATCCTCCATGTTAATTTTTTAGAGGTTAATGGGATCACTTGCAAAATTTCACTCCCTCTCCTCACACTTGTCTTTCCTACTCTGCCATATGTGTCCTAAAATCTGCCTTTCAGTTTAGGACTTGTTAATTTTCCAAGCAAAAATTTAGCTCAGAAAGCTACATCATCACAACATCCTGCACTTAAATCATCTGAGTATGGGAGAGCATAAAGTAAACTTCGCTTGTTTTCTCTGCCTGTAGTGATGCAGTAGGAATGCAATAGGCTTCTCACAGACAATTAGGACAGTCATTGCTTAGCTCCAGTGTAAATCAGATTACATGCTCAGGTACTGGATTACTTGCCTGTACTAGTTGTGCTCTTCATGGGATACAATAAACAAGCCTAGACAGGCCTTCATTGCTTGGTGGTGTTTTGGAAGCAGTCATATATGTCAAAATATATCAAATACTTTTTGTTAATGGTGAAGTAAGATCATAAAAGCTTTGACTCTGAAGCCACTGAAGTTAATTCATTTTCCTCTCAATTCAGAGTTAAAACCAAATATATGTAGATATGCATGGACTGTATTGTTAGGAAATGTTTGCTTCTTATACTATAATTTCTGAGGCTAAAACAAACTGTCTAATTTTTGCAGTTTTTCTTAAAGCTCTGGATGTTCTGTTTCTTCTTCATATATCTTCACAACGTAAAAAAGCATAAAACTGTAACAATACCTAAACACAAAGCTGCTAGAATCAGCTTATTTTCTGATTTCTCCATGATACAGAAAACATCCAGTTATGAGATAATACAGCTCTACAAGCAGCAGAAGATATATTAATGTGCAATAAAAACGCTAGCAAGAGTAAGAAATCCAGTAAGGATACTTCTAGAGCTTCATATTTGAGAAAATTGTACTTATCATTTTTCTCTTAAATCAGTCCAAGTAATTTTATCAATATGGTAAATCAGCATTCATTGGTCTTTGATTGGAATGGGCACATGCATGAGAATTTTCTTGTAAGTCATGCCAAAAATATGCCAGTCTGATTTGTCAGCGTATGGATGTAAATAATGCAATATCCCCTACTTCTTTTTTCTGGATTTATTTTTTCTTAAAATATATGTGTATACATTTAAAAAAAAATTTGGTGTGGATTTACAATAAACCAATATTCTTTTTTTACAACACATCACTGATAAAGATGGTCTGGCTATATATTTTATTAGCTATTAACCTTGAGAAGAGGGCTAGGAGCTAGGCCACTGAAGGCAGTGAGAGGATACAGCATCAGCAAGGACTGAATCATTATTTCCATCTTTTGGATAGAATAAAGGACAGAAACAATTTTTCCTGATGAAATTAGACTACTCAGATATTTCTGTATAGTTACTTAGAAGGTGTCATAGGCCTCGAAGTTGTGCTCTGAAACATTCACATGCAAGCCAGCTCCATGACATACATCAGTCCAGTCTTTTGCACAACTTGGTAAACTCTACTGAGACCTGAAATACAGGATTTTGTGTTCAGCCTTGTGCTAATTTAGTTGAGCATTTCTCAGCTACAACTGGTTCAGAGCATGGCCAGAGCAAGCAAGTGGCTATCTTCATCTTATAAAGCAGATATAAAAGGCAAACAAAGGTCTACACTGATGGGGGTGTGGGTTTGGGAGGAGGCAGTTTGTAAGTTGGAAAGATCTTTCTTTTCAGGAAACAAGAATAAGGAATGCTGTGGTTTATGATCCTTATGTATCTCTTTTAATGTGATTCCTGTTGTGTTATGCCAATTTATACAGGCTGAAATCTAGGAATGTCAGTGATTGATCCAAATTATAAAATAAACAGGGGAGGAAGTTGGTGAAATCTGGTTATTTAGGGAAGAGCATTCTTAAAACTGTGTTGCAGTGGGAGGCTGGAGACACAAGCATCTGCTCTGTGGACAAATTTAGTTATAAAACCCGGTTCCCTTATAATCAGTGGAGCATACCTATCAAATCTGAGCCTTAGCTCACTTCCTCTCCATGAAGGAATTTCATCCTGTTTGAGCAAAACTGAAATTTTGACAGAGATGCTTGATTAGAATAAATGGAGCATTCCTATCAAATGCAGGTGACTAATGAATCCATGGGTAAGCTCCATTAATTTCAATACAATGCTAAACACGTTAAATGTTGTAAGAGAGAGGTGGCTGTGTGTGTGCACTTTCCAATTTTTTCAATGCTAAATTCTATCTGATTTTAGGTTCTTTTTTTAGTTTCCATAAAGCATGAGTGTAACTACTGTTTTCATGTTTAGAAAGGTAAATAAGCATCCATTCTGTGGGTATAAAAAACAGGAAAAAATAATGTAAAAATATATTCTTAGTAAGCTCTCCCATTCAGAAGTGGCTTCATTTAGTGCCTTAATTTTCAGAAAAATTGTTTCAGGCCCAGAAAAAATCTTTGCCAATTTTCATCACAGAACAGTATTTGCTTTTATACTAATTCTCTTTTTCCTCCCCAATAAGATTTCTGCTACATAAAAAAACAACAATAATAAACAACTAAAAAACAATGTTATAAACATGATGGTATATTTTGCATTCCCATTTTATAATGCATCATTTCTATGTATTGACGTGACACACATCACATCAACAAACACTCATTTAAACTCCACCTATCTTCAAAAATACTGCCACTGATAAACACAGTCCATGGAGTTTCAGGAAATGTATGATTCAACACAGTTTAAATAGGTGACAAACCAAGTGGAAGAGTGTAAGAGAGTTAAAATTGACCATTCCTCTTCCTCTTAATCACCCTCATGAGGGGCAGAAGTGATTTGGACAGCATGTAATCCCATTTACATCCAGTTAAATAAAGTTACCTTCTCCTTTCTGTAGCCACACTTTCATACACACCATGTCCATTCTTCTTAACTTTCTACTGAGACTTGCATCTCAGCATAATACTGGATAGGAAATCAAATCCTGCTGTAGGGTTTTACAGTAGGGGAGTACACGCAGATTAACAACTCACTCTCTTAATCTCTCTTGCTGGGACTTGGTCTTTCCTTAAGGATTATCTCCATAGTAAGATAGCCATCATAGCTGGGAAAAAAAAGAGTCCAGGCATTCAGTCCCACACTTGCCTTGTTCAGTGTATATACATCAACATAAACAAGGAATCACAGAAAAGCTATGGATTTGCCTTTTATTGACCTGAAAACATACAAGTTTGGATGTTTTCATCAAACTCTACACATCTGATAAAACTGCTCCAGTGCACCAGAGTGTTACAGTTTCTGCTGATGACTGGTTTGAATGTCCCAAGACACCACTGTTGTTGTCCCTGGTTATACACTATAAAGAGTTTTTCTCTACAGATTTTTAACTCCCTTTCAGGCAGTGGTGGGCTACAATTAGATCTTTCTTGGCCTCATAACTTACATGAAAGAAACCTATCTCCCTCAACCTTTCCTTCAAGGTTTCCTTTAGGTTCCAGCTCCCATGATGGCCTGGCTCAGGGCCATCTCCTGTTTCTTAGCAGCCTTCTTGAAGTGTGGAGGGGAGCTGTGAACTGTGAGCCAGGGAAACCTGGGCACATTATTCCAGCTGCTTTCTTACCAGCACTGAGTTGAGAGGGATAATAATTTTTCTTGATCTGCTAGCCATACACTTAAAGCAGCCAGTGTGAGATGTAGTTTGTCTGTGATCAGAGAGTATGCTGTTAGCTCATTTTAAGCTTGTCACCAACCTCCAGGTCCTTTTCAGCAAGGAAAAATGTCTATAAAGACAGATACATCCTTTGGGGTGGTGGGAATGCGATTTTTAAAACCAGCAACAACTGCTTCCTCCTCTACACTTTCAAAAGAGAAAAAAATCCCTCTGGTGCCTCCTTGTGAGTATGTGATTAGAAAGAATGATTTTGTTGAAACCAGGAAACAACTAAAATCTGTGGTTTCAAGATTTTGCCAGGTAAAGCAGAGTCAATAAAATCAACTGGTTCACAAATTATTTAACTATTAGTAAAAGTAATGTAGGTACTCCAAAGCATAAAACCACAAGCTTTCTAGGAATATTTTCACAAAACATTCAAGTACAAAGTTAAAATAGTAAGGCAACCTTCATTGCTGTAATACATCAAGTCCTATATCTGTCTGTGTATTGTTACAACAAAAATAAATAGAACACGTAAGACAAGTGCTTTATTTTTTTTTGCATTGACTATTAAAAAAAGGTCTCTCTTCAACTTTTTTTTATACCATTCCACAGTGGGATACCTGTTATGTGTGAATCTTTTTGCTGGACGGAATTTAAAAATAATTGTAAACAGAAAACAACCCCCCTTTTGATATAAGTGGAATTTTGTTCAGTACCAACCATTAGTAGCCATTAGATGATAAGTAGGCAGATTGGAGAGATGATTCTTGAAATCCTACATAGTATGCAGAACATGCTTTCATTGTGCTTCCTGGCATTAAAAGATAATGTGCCTTATTTGGAAATATGATGATCAGATCTGTTAAATCATGCTCAATCAGCTTACATAATAACACCTATATTTTGTTACTAATTTCAGATTTCGGAGACCTATGCCTTCCTACCGAGAGAAGCGGTGACACGATTTCTAATGAGCTGCTCAGAGTGCCAGAAAAGAATGCATTTAAACCCAGATGGAGCGGATCATAAAGGTACTTTTAGTATCAAATAGTGGGATGTAAAGTAATTTCATTTCTAATACCCATTTATATTTTCCTAGCTTAAGTGAGGGTTCATATAAATTTGGTTGACTGTAACAGTTCAGTAAGTCAGATCATCTCATTTACTTAAGCTGGAAGGTAGTGAATCTTCTGCTTCCACTTAAGGATGGAGTGTAATACCATCTGCATCCTCAATAGAAAGATGATTTTATCTGGAGGAAATAATTTATTTTGCTATGGAAATGTTTGTATGGGAGCTCAGCATAAGGAATAGATAGGGTATATGGGCGGCAGTCATTTAGGGTAGGAGAACTCATCAGTTTTCAGGGTTTGAACTTGGTTTTCCTTTTTCTTTGGGAGACTTCCATTTGTATAGCCTACAAGTGATTGAAATTGCAAAAGTTAGAGCTAAATGATGTAACAGTCTGACTTTGACTGCAGAGTAGGCTGACATAGCTTCCACATTTAAAATATAATGCATAATAACTATTTTTTTTGCAGATAATGGAAAACCTCCAACTTTGGTGACCAGTATGATTGATTACAACATGCCCATTACTATGGCTTATATGAAACACATGAAGCTGCAGCTATTAAACTCACAGCAAGATGAGGTAAAACCTGAAATCCTTAAAGTTTGGCTTTCTGTTCTCTGGTGTTCTTTTGTACTTGTCTTTGAGGTAGCTAGGAAACTGATGATGATTGTTGACCCTATCTTTATAATTTTGTTGCTAAAACACTCAGTCTGAAGCCAAGGCAGGGTTGTTTTCAAACAATCAGATTGAGAGAAAATATCATGACTTATGACCCTTCTGTGACTGGGGATAGTGTGCTGTACTTTGAATTACCTGAAGGTGCTCTTTCACTGGACTTGTGGAAAGGGTGATGGGGACAGCACGTTCACTCCAAACTTAGTTCTATGCCCAGCAGTGACTCCCATTGTCTGCTTCTAGAAACCAGTACCATCCACAGCTGAAATGAATGCCATAGCGTTGTCAAGGCTATCAATCGTGATGCAACACATTGTACTGACAGAGAGGAAAGTCCTGGCAAAATCAGTTGAAATCATTAAGGAAAAAACTCTTAATAATAAGAGTAGGAGTTGCTTTTGAAGTTGTGAAAAAATAGAAAAAAGGAGGAGAAGTAGACTGAGAATCAAGCTTCTTCATAGAGAATTGGGGTTGAATTGTATTTATTTCTTCACAAAGATTGTTTGATTTCTCTGATTTATTCAGGGTTTTCCCAGATCTTAAGAAGTGCTTCACCAATTGACAGGCACATATCAAATTATTTGTAGTAACGTTGTTTTGCTAGAAGTTTGTTCATTTACCATGTAAGCTGCCAAATAGAAGCTCAGCTATGTGCCAGCCAAAAACCAGTTCTGCATTCTGAGTCTTTCTGTCCAACTACAAGATACTTTTTAATAAAGAAAGCCTTCAAAAACAACTTAGCAGCTGGATTATGTCAAGACCCTGACTGACTTCTGACTTGTGCAGAGTCAGCCAGATTTGTTTTCCCAATAAGTAGATATGGACAATTGGTAGAGGTTTCATGAATTATTCAGCACTACTTAGAATGGGGATTTCATCACTCTTCTAGAAAGATCAGGATCCTTGTTTCAGTTCGGCCTTTTTTGTTTTTTGAAATTGCAGAGGGTATAGGGAGGGATCACCAACTCAAAGTTCTTAATGCATAAATACAGCCTGGTCATCTTTTCCTTCTCTTGAGTCTCCTGATTTTTTCAGGGATCTGGAAGCAGCATTTCAAGTAGCAGGAGAGAAGAGGCTTTATTCTGCAGTAGCCTTGGGAATTAAAGGACTTCTTGGTTTCTACACCTTTTCCCTTTGAGAATTACTCCTTCCACAACAACAGGGTCAAGCACTCATGCTGGATCGAGACCACATGCCACAGAGCTTCTGTAGCCTGAATGTTTTGGTGTAGTCTTTCTGTTCTGATGACTGAAATTTTTGTTAAACCAGTTTTTCATCTAAACAAGCTAGTGGCAATGATATGGAGGCACCAGGACTTAACACTGCTTGGTATTTTCCTGCCCATCTCAGTTTTGCAGCTTTGTTGTTACTGTGTATGAAATGCCTGCAGCAGTGGATTTATGAACGTAATTTTTTTATATGTTTTAGTAATAATAACTTTTTTAAGGTAGAGTGGGCACAAGGAAAGTTCTGGATTTATGAAAGTAATTTTTTGTATGTTTTAGCAATAATGACTTTTCCGGGGCAGAGTGGGCACAGGGAAACTTCTCAAGATAATTCTTATGTCTTTTCTCAAAGCAGAGTTTTGCCAAGGTTTTCTTTTTCCCCTGGGCTATACATTTGTTGCCCTGAGAACAAAATGACAGTGAAAAGGTTGTAGTACAAAGTAGAAGGATATCTGGTTCAGACTATTTCATGCACTTAAAAAACAGGCTTGGGATTGTAGGAAAGATGTAACCAATCATATCTGTATTCTTGTGTGGAATTGAGACAGGAGTAAACTTGGATCCCACTGCTAGCTAGCACAATGACTGAAAGCCTTCTAATTCTCTCATCCTCAATTCCACATTTTTAAGCTGAGACCATTGATGAGAGGAAAACAGGCTTCATCTAAAAGGAGAACTCACCACTGGGTGGGAATTTAGAGCTGTGCTGCAGCTGCTATAAAGATGCCAGTGGTTCTCAGTTTTTGCTCCCATGTGTGTGTCCATGTAGATTCAGAGAGATGTTTACACAGTATGGGAAGTGAGGTGGAGGTATTGTGCAGTGCTGTAGTCACACAGAGGCTGCCCATGTGTGTTGTTTTATAACTGTGCAAGCATCAGTCAGAGCTCCCTTTCTGTGAGCCCATCAAATTGCCTAACCTTAGAAGTGAAATATGTAAGCTGCTGCTTGCTGGTTCCTGCAGGATTCAATGAGAAATACCCCTGTGTTTTAACAGAGACACAGCAATCCAGAAGGTCCGGGGGAGTTTGTTTCCTTATCCTGCTCTTTGAACAAGCAGAGTGCATTTTCCCTGAACCTCAGACCCATCTGGCATGTGCCCTGGCCCTGTCTGTCTGGGGCAGGAGGCTGGTGGGTACCAGGGCTCATATGTTAGGGCAGTGTTTGGGTGTTTGCTCTGCTGTAACTGGGGTGCTCCTACCTTATGTAAGGCAAGACAGACAGGTGCCTGTTGGAGAATCCCTCACTATTCCATTTGTTTTTTTACAAATCCATGAGAAGAAGATATGTTTATTTCCTTATTTGTCATTGTCCTGCTGTGGCAGTGCAGAGCAGCCTCACCTTGTGTGTTGTCCCACTCTTGCTCCTGAATGGCATTTGCAGTACTTCATCCTAATTTAACATGAGTCATTACTGCAGGGAGCTTGCTTTCTGAAAATAAGAGAAGTATCCATGCACCCTGGAAACATTGCTGAGACCCAGGGGAGGAACTGATCTAAGTGTCAAGCATTCAGAAAGAAGCAAGCAACTATATTAATACCTGTAGTATCCACTTCGTAACAAGTACATAGTAAATCATATTCTAAAGATTGCTGTTTTTCTAGGTCAGTTCTGGTGAACAACCCAGAAAAATAGTTAGGATCCTGTCTTATCCTGTTTTGATAAAAAAATTTAAAAAAAGAATTGGAAAAATATTTCTAACATTTTCAGGACATACAAAACTATTTGCTGTGTTTTTCTCTAAGTTCTTGAAAGTACTTTTCTTCTTAACAGGAATAATCAAAAAAGTTGTTACTAGTCAGAAAAGTTGTTACTAAAAATGTATTGCCTTAGATTTGTACATTGCCTCAGCCATTTCCAGAGCAAGACTTAATTTCTAATCCATGAGTGCATTAGAAATTCAGTGGGACTGAAGCAACTGAAGTGAAACATGTATTTGAATATTTTCAGAACTAGGTCCAAAAGTATTTTGCATTTATAAATGGGGATAATGATCAGGGTTTTTACTTTTTGCCCTTTTTATCATCCCTGTTAAATGCTCTGTAACTGGACTTGATGGATAAATCATGTTAAAGATGTATAATATAGAATAAATTTGCAGTGATTCTCCTGTGATAATATTACTTTTATTTGCCACTGACTGTCATGACAGTCATGCTCAGAACTTTTATAAGCTTTCCAGGTTTCATAGACACTTCTTTAAATACAGTGTCAAGGGAATTTGATCATAGTTTTGTGCTAGTTCAAGTTGCCATTTGGAAATATCTTCCTGTGAGTCTTTGTGGTTTAATCCCAGTCAGCAGCTAAGTACCATGTAGCAGCTCATTCACTCCTCTCCCTGTTCTGGTGGGATGAAGGAGAAAATCAGAAAAAAGTAAAAACCTAGAAGTTGAGATGAGAACATTTTAATAATTTAAACAAAGTAAAATATGCTACTACTACTACTACTGCTACTACTGCTACTATTAATTGTAATGAAAGGAGAGAGATAGAAGGAGGAATAAAACCCAAGAAATACATGTGATGCCAAATAAAATTCCTCACCACCCACTGAGTGATGCCCAGCCAGTCTCCGTCTGGTCAACTCCTCCCAGTTTATATACTGGGAATGATGCTCTGTGGTATGGAATATCCCTTTGGCCAGTGCAGGTCAGCTGTCCTTGCCATGCTCTCTCCCGGCTTCTTGTGCACCTGCTCACTGGCAGAGTGTGGGAAACAGAAAAGTCCTTGGTTTAGAGTAAGCACTACTTAGCAACAACCAAAACATCAGTGTGTTATCAACATTATTCCCATACTAAATCTGAAAAACAGCTACTAGGAAGAAAATTAACTATCCCAGCCCAAATCAGGACAGTGGTCATTCACAGGGTTACTGACTTCCAAGTGGGAAAGGTAAAGGATTCAGGCAGGGAATATAGGGAGATCCCCTCAGCCAAATTTGAATAACGAGGGCTTGATGTGGGGTCTCTAGTTACCAATACTTTTCTGGAAAATACTACGTAGTATCCTCATAGTTGAACAAATTACATTTGTCAGATTATCATACCACATAAAAGTTTGTATTTTCCTTCCTCTTATTGATGTGCTCTGCTTGTTTTCTTGAATACACAAATATTTAGTATGATTACACTGCACACCGGGTGGGAGTGAAACAAATGGGAAGAGAATGAACTGCACATATAACGTGAACAGTGGATCATGTTTTCTGACATGTCTCCTTCTATTTGCAGGATGAAAGTTCGATAGAAAGTGATGAGTTTGATATGAGTGACTCAACTAGAATGTCAGCTGTGAACTCTGACCTCAGCTCAAATCTGGAGGAGAGAATGCAAAGTCCTCAGAACCTCCAGGGACAGCAGGATGGTAAGGCTCTCTTTTTGTACAGAAAATGTGGCATTGCCTTGTCTTTTTTCCCATTCTGTGCTTTCATTTAGAATTTGCTTTTCTTCATAGTGTGTTTCATTAGGTAATTTGAAATACATATTCCCTATATCTCAGCATGAAGAAGAAGTTAGGGGTTTTTTTGCAGATGAATTTGTTTGTTGCTTAGGCAACAGGTGAGTGCTTAGACAACTATATGTTAAGCAGTATTATCTTACTGTTTCTATATATATATATATCTGTAGTGTGACCATGCACAGGCATAAAATGAAATGAAACTCAAACCTTTCTGAAGCAACCCAGAAAGCTGAGAATGCTGTTTTTACAAGGAGGGAGAGTAGTGTCACAGAAACTGGTTGTTTGAGAGATAGGAACTGGAATGTGATATTCAGAAGAAAGGATAAAAACAACAAATTCCTATAGGGAAACAGAGGCAAAAGATGAGAAAACATTGAGTAGCATTGCACATTTGAATGTTAATTGTTTCTTGTTTACAACACGAAGCTACTTTTTGGTCAGAGATGAAACTAACTTACTTTGCACTGAAGGTGCACAGGTCTGTATTCTTTGGTTTCAGCCCCTGTTATACAGCAAGTTAAATAGGCTTGGTTTGGAATGAACTTTCTTCTGGATTATGGAGATCACAAAAACCTGTTAATACAGGCTGTGACAGTGGCTCATGAGTGGCACATGAATGCACAACACTCAAAGTGCAGGTCTATTCTATTGCCATTAGAAAAAACACTAATTGGGAATTTCCTGATCATATGTGCCAAATCAGAAGTGCTTCTTATATTTCTCTTGAATGCTAAATATATGGAATTTGACAGCTAACCTGGATTCTTTGCACTTCATGCATCAAGGTCATTTGCTAGCTGGTAAAATACTTAGGTGAGAATGGGTGTGGTGCATAGTGGCTGATAGGATCTGGATCTTGAGCTGGATTGCTCTCCAAACAGAGAAAGGAGTAGGATGTCTGTGATAATTTGATAGGCCAGATTCTAACCACAACTGCCTTTTGTCTCAGTGTCCTCAAGCTATCACAAAATTTTTCAGCTTTTAACTTGATTTCTGTCTACATATGTTCACTAAAGGAGCAGTTCTGATGCACATGATCTATGAAGTTAGTTCACTTCCCTGTTGAAGTTTGACTTTTCACAGAGATAATATATTATAGTAATACTGCTAACTTAGAGGTTTCAGGGATGCTGAGGAAGGTGCCATTTTTAATGGATCTGTCTTTCAGTGCAATACTATGCTGTAGAAGTTTCTTAATAATAATTGCATGCATGCATATGTCTGAAATAAAAATTATAGCTCAGTACAGTAACCTGTGAAGCATTGCCTGTCATACATACGTGAACACCTGCTGCATCCAGATTCATGTGCCACATCTAATCATATTAGAACCTAAGTATGAATGATAAAATGCTGCAGATCTGTCACTTGCTATTTCAAATGTATGGGAAATAAATCCACTGTGGTCTTTGAACTTCAGACAGTGTGATCTTACAGTATGGCTTTAAATCTCTCAGCTTTCCTTCCCTTTCTCCCAGATGGTACTTGCTTACCTTCCTAAGGCAATCCTATTTTTTGCTGCATCTTCTGGCTAAAGCATCTGCTGATAGAGAGATTTGAAATAGCAGCTCTCTTCCTGCTTCATGGTTTTCCTTTGCTATAACCAGTAGCAAACTTAAGTGTGGCTGGTTATAGCAAGACTGCTGTTTCAGATGTGGGAGAAGAGGCTGAAGGAGGAGCAGAGAGACATGAGAGAAGTCGGGGGGGGGGGGGAGGTTGGGGGGGTAAGAGTAATGAGAGGAGAGGGCAGGAAAAAAGAAGATTTTAAGAAAATAAACAATATGAGAGGTAGAGGAAGGGAAGTTGGAACAGGAAGGAGGCAAAATAAAAGGGAACTTGAATTTAGCAGTACAATCCCTTTTGCTGTCACAGGCTGTGTTGTAAAATTTTACAAATTTAATCCTTAATTATAGCGCGCACACACCAAAATCATCATCAAAGCATGAAACTGTGTGTCTAAAGTGATTCATGCTCCCTTCCCTCAAACAGTCTGTATGTCTATGAAAGTTTAAGTCAGCCACCACATTTAGCCTATAGATAAAGACACTTGGCATTTGCCTTATCTGAAATGTGTTAGCTGCATCCTGGCAGGTGAAAACTTGCTGTTGGATAAGGTTGCCTGTGCACATGAGGTTGAAAATGGTATCTGAGGTGGAATGGGACAGCACAGGTCTTCTGCTGCCCCAAGCATGCCCTCTTTGGGAGGATAATTTGCTAATGGGAATCATTAGGAAAACTGCTGACTGGGGTGGATTAAGGGCAACTCCAGTGTTCCTGAAGGTGATGTGTTTAATCACTTTACTTACCTAGTTTTCCATGTGAGGTAGCATGAGAATATTTTGAGACATCCCTTGCTTTTTTTTTCCTATCAATTACAATTGATTTGGAACCAGAATATAAACAGTCTGTGTAACCTAGAGGAATATAATAAAGAGCTGGGCCATGCTACTGAGGGATAGATGGAGGCTCCTCTTCCAGTTCAGTTTATCAGAGAATCAGAATGCTGACACTGTCTACATAAAAGAAGTAAGATGCTTTCATAGTCTCACCCCTTGGGGCTATTCTTGCAATCCTATTTAGACAGGCATTTTTCTTTGGGAGTCCATTACAGAGCTCATACTAGAAAATTTGACCTGAGGTTTCTCAATGTCTTCCAACCTAATACTGTGTCCTGTTTCTCATGGCTATGTTGCATGAACCTAACCAGAATAAAAGCAAGTGTGAGAACAACTCACAGTATCAGCTGAAAGCAATAGACTTCTTCACCCAGAAATGCCATGGTAGGTGAGAAAATTGCTGAGAAGGAAGGGCACAGAGACAGAATGTGCATATTTGCTCAGAGTAGATGGTTGTTGGTACTGCACAAAAGTCCTGGCCTCTGCAAGAGGACTGAGGCTTCATAATACTTGTATTAAGCTTATTAGGTGGAAAGGGTACAGGGAATTACAGAAGTAATGGAAAGTGGGGAGAGTTGGTGAATTGTATCCGTGGTACTGAAGTTGCTGCAATACCAGTAAGGACAGCTCCTACTGTAAATTAGCCTTTGTACGCTTTTAAATAACAGGGTCTTGAGTCACACCTGCTGGTGAATGGCTGAAAATAGCATCCTGAGCACCTGCAGAGCTGCTGCAACGATGGGGTAGGACTTGCAAAAGCGCTGCTGGTCTTCCCTGGGGAGTTAGAAAAGGAAACGAGCTCTAATTTGCAATTGGTCCCAATTCCCAGCTGGGAATGAGGCATGTCTCTCTGCTTGCCATTGCCTCAGAGGTGTTTTCTCTAGCAGCCAGCTGGATAATAGAGCTGCAAATTGCTCGTGTGTTCCTTTCTCTTTTGCTTGCCTCTTGCTTGCCCCTGTTTTCTTGCTTCCCTAGACATGACACAGTTCTGTGTCCTAAGCTGGTTCTTTGGAGTGAGCTCTGTGTGCAACTCATCTGCAGGCAAAGCTCCCACTTGAGAGCAGTCTTTAATTCTCCTTTCTCTTAATAATGCTCTCAGGACTCTGATGTTGCTGGATCAAACCCTTCTGCCTGTCTCAGACCACAGACAGGAGGCAAGGTTTGTGAACTGAGTTGGAAATAAAGGAGCTTTTCTGTTTTTTAGGTTAGTGGTTCAGCCTGCTAGAAAAAAATGATTTTTGTATTGAAAACTGACCTCTAGATAGGTCTTCAAAGGAGCAGCAACAGCTTCTACCCTGAGTGAAAATGGGACTTTTGTTGCCCTTGTCTGTTAACTGGAGCCCTGAGCAGAACAGCTGGGTGTGTTTCCCTCCTCATTGTGGTTGTTCATTAGATACCAAGACATGAGATATGTAGAGGGATTTTCTGATTAGAGGAAATGAAGAACATGAACAACCCTAAAAGTTAGAAGAATGAAGTATAAATTTGAAGTTGTATTTTTTCTTATTTGTTTGTTTTTTTTTTTTTTTTTACTATATGAGCTATCAAGTAAAAGTCAGGAATGAGACTATTTGACTGCAACTCAGTGAAAGATGCAGGACTGATTTATTTTCAGTATTTCTCACTGCACTGAAGTATACCAAAACATATCAGTGGTTAGTCGGGATTTGGGTGGAGGGACTGTGTTCTTTTCAATTTAGTTTTTAGAAAATTATAGTAATGTGTTTACACATACTTATATACAACTGCCTCTCACAGGCACTGTGTGGAGACTACAGGAGCTTATAGGAGCTGGCCATGACAAAATATGTCAGAAGTCAACCTTTAGCAGGGGTTGTGCTGTCAGTTTAGATGTAGAGCTTAATAAGCTTTTCTTGGTTGTATTTTTCCAATTTATATAAAATTGTGCAATACTGTTGTAATGCAATGGAGGTTTATATCTTCGAGTAGTTTGTGATTACTTGAATGGTGCCAGTTCTCTTTCCTTGGCATGTTCAAATTGCCATATTTTACACAATATGATGTAGGAAACCTGGCTGTTTACATTAACTATTCCTTTCACTCTCTTGGTGTTTGTGACAGATGCAAGTATTGGAGTCAGCCATCTAAATACCTATTTTCTGCATCAAAGCTATAATCTCTACACAACAGCTTCACCTGAAATAAGTAACATTAACTGATTAAGTTGTCAAAACTGACTGTCTATGCAGGAGTGCAGACTTGCTGTTGATTTTTCTCTCTGAACTAAGTCCAAGCCAAGAGTTTAATTCATCTTCTCATTCTGAACTTGTTGTACTGTTGTACTTCTTTCTGCTTTTGTCTTTATTCCACTGAAACCTGGGCTCCCCATCTTAAAACATTGACTTTTCTTTCTTCTCAAAGCAACTTCAGTTCAAGATATATGAGTCCAAGCAACTGCAGGCCAAAGTGAAGACAGACTGGTGAAAGAGCATAATGGAGTGAATTGTTTCTGCTGTTGATAATGTATTGGCCCTGCTCTTGATCTTGAGTAAAGTGAGGGGTAGCAAAGCCAACATGAGAGTAGATGATTTCCAGCATTAAATCCATGGCAACCTTTTTGCTGGTAATTAAGAATTTTCAGTGGAAATGTTATTTTACATTAATTTATAAAATCAATTTACATCAAGAGGTATTGTACTTTTAATTTTTGTTCAAGCACTAAAAGGTTTCACAAATGTCCTTGTTCTGTATGAGGTCTAAGTCCACTTGACTTCAGTAAAGGCCCTCTAAAGGTCAGCCAAACTGTTTGCAGAATTTAGATGTCTTTTTAGTAAAAACCTTTACTTCTTTAGACTTCAAAACAAAGCACCTGATATTTCTGTGGTATATGGGATAGACTGAAATTACCACATGAAGTCATAAAGCCTTAATAAAAATATTAAAAAAAAAAAAAAAGCAGTCTGCCAGTCTTCCTAGATGCCACCTCATATACTTTTAGAAAGCCTTTTCATTTCAGGGACTTTTTGTGACTTGACTGGTTTTATTTGCAATCTGTAGATCTATATCAACAAAGTTATAATGCTATTAAAGTTGTGTATAATGCTTATACAAGACATTGAACAGGCAAAGTTAATAAGCATTTTACTGTGAAGAAAAAGTTAATTTTTGCTTAATAGTGAGGGTTTGGCCTGATTAAGAATGTTATCTTATAAAGAGGATAGAAAAACCATTACTATTTTTTTTCCTTTGGTGAAATGGTAGACCATTTAAAATTACTTTTGAGCTAGGACCAGGCCACCTGACAATTTTGTGATATATTCAGACCTTCCAGTCGTGTTCAAGCCACTGAAATTTGCAACACTTTGGGCAATAATCTCACTTCTTATGACTAAGAGTGAAACAATAAATACTAGTTTTCTGAAAGTGAAAATCTAAGATACCTGCCTGTTTCGTGGTAGTGGAAAAGGAGCACAGATGTGACGTACAGAAGCAAAGGTCTCCTGTCTCTGCAGCTGTTGATCTGCCACCTTTGCAAGCACCAGCTTTCTTACTGAATAAAGCAAAAGACAGTGCAGTCACACATATATGTTTCTGAGTAAGTCTATAGGCTGCACTGAAGGGTGTCACAGATGTCAAAATCACAGAGGTTTCTTTAGACAGGGAGTTAGATATAATACGTTGCTCTGTCTGAGAAAATCAGGATCATCTTCACCTAAGCAGAGTCAAAGTGTACCTGAGAAACTGGCATGTAATGCTGTTTTGCTTCAGTGGAGTTACACCTGGAGCGATTTAGCTCATCAGATCTGGTTTGATGGATTATTATTTGCATAAACCAATGCATTGTAGTGGAAGGTGTCCCTGCTTATGGAAGGAAGGAGGGTGGGTGCAAATAGATGATCTTTAAGATCCCTTCCACCCAAAGCATTCCATGATTCTGTGATTTGAGAAAAATGGTGAAACATGACCAGAAAGTCAGAGAGTTTTGGACATCTAGTTCCAGTGGTGTTTTAATGGCTTCTCTAGAAATGATACCTTATCTATGCAAAAGGCACCACGAGTGACACTGTAATGACACATGAGCAGTTCTACAATGTCACTGACAATGAATTTTACTGAGCCTGGGCAAGAGCTTGAAATATTGCTGCAGCTGCATTAGAAACTTTCAGCCCTTAACATCGTTAAGGAGAGCTGGGTGGAATTTTCAGCAAATCAAGTATTTTAATAGACTGGCTGCTGACGAGGCAGCTGCTGTGTGCATTGTCATCAGAATACTGAGCTGATACATGAGGCACTTCCATTGTATGAGAGATGAAAATCTTCCTTTGACTCTACACACAATTCAAATTTGTTCAGATTTAATCAACGCTTCTCAATGGAGGGCACACCTTCCTTCCTCCTGGACCTACCTAATCATACAATGGTCTCAAACTGGGATTTGGACATGAGCACCCATCTCACTGAAGCATAGCAAATGCATTGCTTTTATAACTGACTCGTTTGATATGTAGAGTTACTGTATTTACATTTGCTAGTTGTATTTGTGAGTTGGCTTTAGTGAATATCTCCCCCCTGCTCCATGTTACTTCTGTGTGTCTTATTCCATCTTGTAATCACTTGTGTTCTTTTCTTGACATGTCTGTTTGTTTCTTATCTTATACTGTAATTTGCTTTAGAGACTAAAATATTATTAAACATGAATTATGCATTGAGCAGACTCTGCTAGAGCCTGAGTGGTCTGTTGCAACCAGAGAACAATCTTGTTTCCCGCACCACCCTCCCAGCTGCACAACTGTCACTTTCTATTACGCTCGCCTTGAACAATTGAGTGTGGCTTGTAATGACAATAATTGCCTCAAAATTGTTTGTCATGTTTGCCTTGTTAGCAACAAACTACTAACTGTTGGTTGCAATCGGGTTCTCAGCTATTACTCCGTAATTACATCAGGGAATTCTTGCAGCCAATAATAGCTGAGAAATTAGAATTATCTTTTCACAAGTAATGCTAAAATGCTTGCAGACCACTCACTCTATTCACAGCCACTCATTTTTGCATCAGCAATCTAGTGGTAAGTGAAGCCTTACTCCCATGTAAAAGGCTAGCTGCAGACCTGTATCCTTTTGCATCTTCAGAGCAGTTGTATTAGTGTTGTACATGTCCTGTAACAATAGGTATTTCACTTTGGCAATATTACTACCCAACCAAGCTATCTCTTCCTTGTGCGTGTACTGAAGGGAGTCTGCTTTTTATTTCAGTGTGCTAGTCCTCGTAACTAAGCTTAGCTGGATTTCTGTTGTTTGATTTTGGTCGATATTCTTTGGTTTTTTCCCCTATCTTAGTGTATCTCAGGCTGTTCTCTCCTATTTCTCTTTACCATCAAAAAAAAGGAGGGGCATTCTGCTGCAGAGATTTAGTTTAGCTTTCCAGTAAAGACACTTTATCCATTTTATCCTTTCATATGTACCTTTACTTTATGTACTTTAGCAGAGGCTATGTGCACAGATTGCTTGATTTAATTTGTCTATTTCCTTAAAGTATAGGTTGGGTTTTTTTCATTGTTACTGTTAAAATGCATGCTAGGCATTGTCTCCCCTTTTTTTTCCTATTACATATACTATAGAATAATATAATAGAGCATTTTTTTTTCAGAAAAAGGAATGTAAAAGAATGTCCTTTAAAGAAAAATAAATTTAGCCATTGATTCTTCACTGTGTTATATTTTAATTAAGAAAGCTGTTAATTTATTTTTTTCTGAACAGGATATTCCCTGGAGACATTGGGCTGTCTTATGAAAGATATTTTTAATGGAAATTTCTTTGAAGCATTTCTTGTTTGTTAAAATATTTGTAATATTGAATGTTTAAAATTAGTAGTATTTTTTTTAACCAAATGCAAATGGTTTGATTACAAGAAATAATTAGTACTTTTTCAGCAGTGTAGTGTTTTGTAATATTAAAACACATAGGAAGTAGTTATATATATTTTCCTGAGATTTGTGAAGAGGTGTTTTCAAATAATTGGTTTAATGTTGCTAGATAGTCACCATATTTGTTGTCCTGGGGCAGAGGGATGTGCCATCTCTGTCACTTCTTAATAACAGGATGGAAGAAGTGGTGCAATCATCCTGAGAGTTTCAGGATGGGCTGAACTCCGATGGTGTCCTCCAAGTATTCATCAACACTGGTAGCCTGGTTGTTGTGAGAAAGATAGAAGAGTTGGTTTGCAGGCTGACTGAAAGATACAAGAACAATTAAATTTAGTATCAACACAGATTAGAATACAGCTCGACTTATTTTAGAACTTTATTTAGCACTTGGTAACTGGTTAACAACCTGCTGGGAGGTGTGTGAGGCTCAGGCAGTCTCTCCACTGCTGCATGCCAGGTGGACACTGGCCAGTTCTGACCACTGTAGGAGCAGCCTTCCAGACTGACAGACAGACTGTCAGACTGCAGTAGCTACTCAGATCCACTCTGGGAAAAGATGTGGAGGAGCACACTATTTAATTGCCTTTGTTGGCTCTACTATGTGTGATGCTGAGAAACTAGTTCAGAATCTCAGTTGTAAATGGCATTACTAATAGAATAAATGAAGATAAAAGCTAAATTTATGTAATGTACAACTTTCAGACTTAAGTGCACAAAACTGAAGAGAAATTGATGCCTTATGTCAGTTCCAAGAAGCATCTCTGGAGGACTAGTGACTGCTTCTACAAAGCATCTGGCTGCTCTGATATCCCATGTGCTTTACTTGGTAGAGTTCTCTAAGTAGAAGGCAGAGTGATCCTTGCTAGTAACCATCCAAGATCCCTGCTATAAACGGTTAAACTTCTGTAAAATTACTAATTCTTTCTGTCTGGAAGGTGGAGTTCAAACTTCTGTGCTTAACTTTTTGTACTCTGAAATTTGAATTTATCATAGGCATAGATATTAGCAAGGAGATTTAAATAAGATCATAAACCAGGAAAAAAGCATGTGATTCACTAGCAACTTTTAAATAAGATAATAGTAAGAGATAATTTGGGGTAATAATTGATTAGAAAATTTGATTATTTGCTTTGAGACACTGTAAGAAAACCATGATATCAACAGACTAATCTTAAGAGTGGTAATTGCTATTACTAGTTTAATAGGAAAAGAAATTAGGAGATACAAACTGGGAATAGTTTTTTTTTTTTTTTGCTCTGCAAAAACAAAATAGAGATGACATTTCAGTTACACAAAATTGCTGTTCCAAGAAGAACCAAAAAATGAAGTATAATAAAATTCTAATGACTTAATTGGCAAAGACTTACAGTGAGTTTGTTATGTCACACTATATAAGTGTCTTGTGGATGGTTATTCTGAAGGGAGCTGATGCTGCAACCTGTCAAAGAGAGAATGACAAGATAGAACTACATGATGTGGGAACTCTTAATGTGAATTACTTGGAATGAAAGAAATAAGTCCTCTTCAAAAGGAGGTGGTACAAATAGTGAGAGCAGCAGTGTGGTCTAGAGAGCTAGAAAGTAAATGGCAGCAACCAGTGCTTTCAAATCAGTTTTTAAAAAGACTCTTTGCATGTGTATAAAGAAGTTCTAATTCATAGTAATAGTCGTTGAATAGTTTAGAGGTTTGCATACATCTTCTTGGATTTCTGTCTGTTTAAAAACAATCGGTAAAAGATTTAAAAAATATATCCCTCCATCTTTTAAAAGGTATCCCTCTGAGGTAACTGTCCAAAGATGGTATTTCTATCTAAAGCTTAAAAGAACTTTGACTTTTAGTGACTTGGGTTTTAGATATTTTATCCAGCATGCTCATCTCCAAAGTACAGGGATGCAATGAAAATCTTACTGAAGTGAATCATGAGAATTTCCATGAACTTCCGTGGAGACAAAGTTTTACCCTGCATGTTTTCATAATAGGTACCCTGTAGCTGAAAAAATCCAGAAGTAGTCAATGTGGGCACTGAAATTGCTACTGTCTTTTTAATTAAACCATCAGTGCAATTTATGCAGTGAGGATAAGCTTTAATTCAGCAAGTTAGCCAAGCTCTGTCTGTTCCTGTATCTTCATTTCTTCTTTCTGCTACATTTCTGTACTTCTGTACTAGTTATGTGTGCTCTCCAGGAACTGTTCATCTTAGATTCCTGTAGCAGGCTATAATCCCTGGTTATTCCTGTAAGTCTGCAGTAATGGATTTGCAGTTGTACACATTATTGTATCTTCTGCAAATATGTCCTACTTTAATTGAAGCCATGCATGTTGTAAAGCCTCTCAGCAAGGACAAATATTTTTCTCTTCTCTGAATGAGCTATTCAGCAATGTGCTTCCATTCACCTCCTGGAAAAAATGGGGCCTAAAATTATTGCTTGCTCTAGGAATTGAAGAAATGGTGGTGACAGCATTAAAAGGCAAGTGGCACAGGTGGATTTTGAAGAATAAAACAGCAGCCTGGACAAGTTTTTCACAGTAATTTAAGAAATTGATTAAACTTTTAAACTTAATTACCTCTGTTGGCATTGTAAAGTGTTGATTTCAACAGCAGCTTTCTTAAATACAGCTTTTCAAAAGAAAGGGTAGACATGGTAAAACTATTATTTTTCTGAGAAACAATTTTTCACCACCTAGGAAACCGCGTACATTTCTAGCATTTTACAGGCACCTCTGATGCTATCATGGCCACACAGGAGAACAGGTTTTTTTGAGAACTACTGTGCAGATCATTACTTGGGTGGGTAGTGGTAGCATATTTGTCCTTTCTGTTTCTTAAAACCCCTTCCTGTGTAATGGCTGGTTTTGAGTAGTCCAGTTCATAGAATCATAGGATTGTAGAATAAGGTGAGTTGGAAGGAACCCATCAGGGTCATCAAGTCCAACTCCTGGCCCTGCACAGGACACCTCAAGAGTCACACCATGTGCCTGAAAACATTGTCCAAATGCTTCTTGAGCTCTGTCAGACTTGGTGCTGTGACCACTTCCCTGGGGAGCCTGTTCCAGTGCCCAGCCACCCTCTGGGGGAAGAACTTTTTCCTGATAGGCAAACTAAACCAGTCTGATTCAGCTTCATACCATTCCCTTGGTCCTGTCACTGGACACAAGAGAGAAGAGATCGGTACCTGCCCCACTGCTTTCCCTCACAAGGAAGTTGTAACTGCAATGAGGTCTCCCCTCAGTCTCCCCTTCTCTAGGCTGAACAGACCAGGTGACCTCAGCCACTCCTCATAAGACTTCCCCTCAAGGCCCTTCACCATCCTGGTGGTCCTCCTTTGAATTTGGTTTAATAGTTTAATCTCTTTTTTATATTGTAGTGCCCCAAACTACACACAATATTCAAGATGAAACTGCCCCAGAGCAGGGCAGGACAATCCCCTGTCTTGCCCAGCTCGTGATGCTATGCCTGATGCCCCCCAGGACAGAGCTGGCTCTCCTGGCTGCCAGGGCACTGCTGGCTCTTGTTCAACTTTCAACCAAACAGGACCCCCAGGTCCCTTTCTGTGGCACTGCTTTCCAGAGTCTCGTTCTCCAGTGTGTGCACACAACCAGGATTACCCCATCCCAGATGCAAGTCAATAGTCTGTGTGGCAGTTCTGTTCAATTTATGGCTTTTTTTTCTTTAGGCTTTTTTTTTTTTTTTTTTTTTTTGAGGCCTTCTAGTGCATCTTCTGTTTTTTATAGATGTTTGATGTGAGCGTCTGTGAGTAGAAAAGGATTCTGCAACAGGGAGAAGGACAACAGGGACATCCCAAATCTGGCATGTCCCAATCGAGCATGCTATAATGGAACAGTGGCTCTTTGCTTCTTAGCTGAAATATGTTGTGGGACCCTGTGTTACTTGTGATCTGGCTAATGCCTGGGCATGAGCAGACTGGCCAGGAAGATCTCTGACCTAACTGATCATCCAGTACATACATATGAGGGAGAGAGCAGATGCTAGCAGTACCAGTATCTGTGGTTCTTTTAATGTGTAGGCAGATAGAAGAGAAATAACCGTCTGGTTTTGAACACTTTCTGTCTTGCAAAATGAATTTCTCCTAATCATAAGGAGTTTCTTTAAAGATATTTCTGTCTTGAGGGTCAGGAAGAAATCTAGTCTCCCATGCTGTCTGACTCCCTCTTGGGTATACTGCAATTAGCTACACTTTGAACTAAATGAAAAAAATGAAGAGAAACCACTGTCTGGACTCCTCCATTATTCCTGCTCAGAGTGAAAACTGCCCCCATTCAGCACTCTTCAAGGAAGGAAAATTTTACTTACTCTGCTTTCCTATGTGACTGTGTGGTGGATGCCTTCCATTTGTTTCTCCCTGTCTGTACACACAGAAATCTGTGAACAGAAATCAGAATCTCCCTGTCTGTGAACAGAAATCAGTTCTGAGGAAAAATCCAGAGAGCAGAGAATTAGGAAGGCTGTGTAGGGAGTAGCCGAGATTGAACTTGCCAAGGTTATTTTTCCAGCAGCATTTATTAAAAATAAAGTTAGCATTGAGTTTTATGTTGGCCCAGTTTTATATTTTGTTACACAATACGAAACAAATATAAATCTAATTCAAGTTTACACAAACGTGTCTATTACTATGAATAGATTTTCTATTTGTAGGTTTTATACCCGTTTATAAATCTGTTTTTCTCTTATCACAAATATACATATATATCTTTATATAGATGTCTATTTCTTTATAAAGTGAACGGATGACTGAAGAGAGGTAGAGCTTGATGGCATGGGAATACATTTTTAAGCATGTATTTTCCTGTACTCTAGTTAGAGATGGTCTTTGGGAGCTCAGAAGTACCATGGGCCCGAATTTTTAAAGAGGCAATTTTGTGAAGGCTAAATCCAGCCAAAGCAGTATATATTCCAATACTTGTGAATCTCTGAGGCAATAAAGCAGAGCTCATAGAATTGTAAAATCACAGAATATCAGGTTGGAAGGGGACATCAAGGATCATCTGGTCTAACCTTTCTTGGCAAAAGCATGGTCTATACAATATCCTCCAGCAACCTGTCCGCCTGCATCTTAATTATTTCAATAGCTGATTGTTCTCGTGAAAAATTTTCCTTTTGTATCTAATCAGAATCTCACCAGAAGTATCTTCTACCCATTACCCCTCATCTTTTTCATGTGACTCCTTGTTAAAAAGAGTCCTTATCTTCTTTGTAGCCACCCTTTAAATACTGGAACATGGCATCAAAGTCTACCCTAAACCTTCTCTTCTCAAAACCAAACAAACACAGTTCTTTTAGCCTTTCCTCACACAGCAGGCTTCCCAGTCATTTGATCATCTTTGTGACCCTTCTTTGTACCTTCTCCAGCCTTTCCACACCTTTCTTTGTATAGCAGGAACCAAAACTGCACACAGGATTCCTGGTGCAGTCTGACAGGCACTGAGGGTGTATCTCTGCTGGTGATGCTCTTGTTGATACACCCCAGCATATTGTTGGCTTTCTCTGCTGCAGCAGCACAGTGCTCACTCATACTGAGCTTGTTGTCCACCAAGACTCCCAGGTCCTTTTCTATAGAACTGGTCTCTACCCCCTGGATAGATTCCATACTGTGTTGCACTCATGGATTTTATTTTCCCAGGTGCAAGACCTTACCCTTGTCTTTGTTCAACTTCATGAAGTTCTTGTTAGTTCACCCTTCTAACCTATCCAGGTCTTCCTGCAGTCTGGCTCTCCCTTCTGAAATTTCCTACTCAGTTAGGTATTGGCAAATTTTGTCAGCCTACACTTGATCCCATCTTCCAAATAATTTTTGACAATATTAAACAGTGTTGGGCCCCACACAGATTCCTGGGGGACCCTGCTTTTGGCAGGCTCCAGTTTGAAAAGGAGCCGTTCACCACCACCCTCTGGGTGCAGCCTGTCAGCCAGATCCCCGCCCACCACACAGACCACATGTCTGGATCATACCACATCACTTTCTTCAGAAGGAGGCTGTGGGAAACCATGTCAAAAGCCTTGGAGAAATCCAGGTAGACAATGTCCACCTAGCTCCACATCAAGTGAATAGGGTACTTTGTTGTAGAAGGTGATCAAATTTGTCAAGTATGATGTGTCCTTGGTGAATCTTTACTGGCTTTTCCCAATCATGTGTTTCATCTGACTTAAGATAGTCCCTAAGAGGATTTGTTCCATAACATTCCCAGGGACTGAAGTAAGACTGATGAGTCTGAACTTCCTGAATCCTCCTTTAAGACCTTCTTGGTCTTGGTGGGAGTGGAATTAGTCTTCTGCCAGTCTCTGGGACGTCCCTGGATCTCCAAGGCTTCTCAGAGATTACAGAGAGTGTCCTTGCAACAATGTCAGCCAGTCTCCTAACAACATCCTTGGGTGGATATTGTCACGGCCCATTGACTTTTAGGGGTCAATCTCCTGTAGTAGTTCCTGCACCAAATCTTCCTCTACAGGCATTGAGACTGTGTTTGCATCAACCTGGATTTTTGTACTGCAGGCTAGGCCCAACAGTGTGGGTAAAGACAGAGAAGAGGAAAGTGTTGAGAACCTTTGTTGTTGCAGCATCATTGGGGACTAATTCACCTTTCCTGTTTAACAGGGGGCCAGTGTTTTCCTTCTGTTTCTGCTCGTTGTTTATGTACTTGAAGAACACTTTCTTATGGTTGCATGTCTTGCTTTCCTGTTTTGGTGTCCATGGAAAAGATTTTGTTTGAATAGGTTTCAAACGTATCACAAGGTGTGTGCCATCTATACCAGCTTGTTTTTCCCTATTCAGCAGAGGCAGCAGTGAGAAACAGCAGATGTCAGTATCTGTAGCTCCTATCAGAATATTACAGGTTATATCTGAGGGGCAGCTGTAGCTGAAACTAGTTCAGCAGCACAGTCATCCTTCAGGGATGCAACAACAAGAATAAAATTGAATGGATGACTTTTGTATAAGTAGGTTCCATATATGTATGTGTGTATATACATATATTAATGCAAAAATAAATATGAATCCATAGTGAAGCTCTGTCCATCCTTCAAAGTATTCTTCTGTTACAGGGGAATCTTGGGGGTCTCCTGTCAGAGCCACTTGCAGTGGTGCTTTGTAGGGCAGGTCAGAGACTGAGTGGAAAAGACTTGTGTGACAATCCACCTGGAGTGCTGTGTGCAGCTTCAGGATCCTCAGTACAAGAAAGAGGAGTACTTGTTAGAATTGGCCCAGAGGAGGGCCACAAGAATTGTCAGAGGGATAGAACAACTCTTGTATCAGGATACGCTGAGAGAGTTGGGGTTGTTCATCCTGGAGAAGAAAAAAAGGAAAGATATTAATGGAGTCTTTCAATATATAAAGGTGGCATATAGGAAAGAGAGAGGGAGACTTTTCCAAGGCCTACGGTGACAGTACAAGGGATAATAGTTTTAAACTAGAAGAGGATAAGTTTTAGATTGAACATAAGGAAGACTTTTTTTTTATGATGAAGGCAGTGAAGCACTGGAATAGGTTGTCCAGAGAAGCTGTGAATGCCCCATCCTTGGAAATGTTCAGGGCCGGGTTGGACGGAGCTTTGAGCAACCTGGTCTAGTTGAAGGTGTTCATGCTCATGCAGGGGATTGAAATTAGACTGGTCTCAATGTCTGTTCCAACTCAGAACACTCTTTATTTCTGTGATTGCAGTAATCAAGGTGAGAACACATACATCCAGCTTATAAGACCTCTGTCAAAAAAGAAAGGAGATTTCTGGATCATTTCAGGTTGAAATTTTTTTTCCCTGCCATGCCTGTCTGGGCAGCCAATAAAGTAGCAGCATCATGAAAGGGCCCAAAATTGAAGAGTGGGTTGTATAATTTAAAGCTGGATATTCGTGTTACTGGAATATGATCAGGAGGAGTTTCCTTCCTCCTACCACCTTTCATTTGTCTGCCTTTATTGTTAAAAAGCTTTTTTTCCCCTGCTATCATTTAAACATCAAGACAGCTTGAGAAGGAAATGAATTCTGGAGTAAAAAGCTTTGTGCACTGGTGTCAGGTGATAAGGAATAATTTTTTTTACAAGTTCATGTAGTTATTGGGGAAGAATGCTGAGGCTTCTTTTGTCTGTAAGGTGTAGATTTTAGGAGGGGAGAAACAGTTTTTGTAATGAGTCTTAGTTCTCAGTCTAAGGATATCGGAAATACTTCTCAATACTTCATCTTTGCTTCATCAGCTGAAACAATGTCATGGGAGAGGAGAATGGTAATAAAAGAAAAGATGCTGTGCTTGAAAGGCGTATCCTTTGTGGAGAATGGACTGGTGTGGAGCAAATGGAGGGGTAACCTATCTCCATGCTTGTTTCTGGCTTGGATTCTGGGTATGAGATGAGGAAGTCAGTGTTAGCAGCAAGGACAAGCAGTTTTCCAAAGAGTTGTCCGATGGACGGGGAGACAGTCAATAGTGATGGGGTTGGCAGAGGCAGAAGTGGTAGTTGGACCTCTGACTCCTGCAGACAGGTGACAGGAGGGAGAACTCTTCTGCCATTGGTGCCTTTTAAACCACTGCTCTTGGTGAAGTTTTGCTACTTCTCTTCTAGTTACTCCCTGAAGAAGCTGTTTAAAAGAGTATCACTTGCCAGTGTGTAAAAGGAAAATATCAGTGCAGGCAAATTTGGATGTCTTGCATCATTTTCTCAGTGGGCCTACACTGGTTTATAGCAAATAAGGTCCTAACCTTTTTTAAAAAGACGTATTATTTTCTGTTTACACTACTGATTTCTGTGACAATTGATAGTTGTCAGTGCATCCCTGCAAGCATGGAAAATGTGATCTTAACTTTATTAATTATTAGCACAATATATCAGTCCAAAGTACAGTGGAAATAAAGCAAACCTATTGATGTTCACCCACTACCTATTTCCATCTTCAAGTGGTGAAGAAACCACACAGATGTTTGTGGCAAACACCTGTGTGATTTCAGTATAACAAAATCTGTTTTGGATTACCAGCAAGTCAGTAACATGGCATAAGTGGTGTGCCTTATTATATTGCCTGCATTCCAGAAGAGATGCTGTCACCTCTTCCACCCACCCTCTGCATGGGGAGTATCTTTTCAAAGCAATCTGAGAGTTTTTGCCTGTGCATTTAAACTAAAGGTCTGATCCAGTAGTTTTATTGTTTGAAGTAGTAGTACTAAAGGAAGCATTTTTAATTGGGAGTATTTGGAGGAATATTACCCTCTTTGTTAAATGTACTCACCCATACAACAAGAGTGACAGCTTTTTCCAGTGACTCAGAGCATCATTAATTCAGAAGGTTTAGAGCTCTTAGCAGAGATAGCACAGCTCAGAGGGGTTACTCTCCCATCTCCCTAGATACATCTGAATGCTAGTGGAGCTAAGATGGGTCTTCTGTCAGAAGAAGGCACTTGAACAGATGTAGAATGTCTGTTGCTTTGTGTCACAGCAATATATATTATTTAGAAGCTGGAGGTATCAGAAGTTGCATCATGATTGAAAAAGGAGTATGACTGAAGGCCAGAACATAACTTGCACCCTCTGAAATAAAGAAAACAGAAAAGTCCAAACCATAATAAATTGAGTTTCCAATAAGTTTCCAATTGAGTTTAATAAATTGAGTTTCCAATTTGGTGATGCTGGAATTTATTGATTGCTGTAAGTAATGTGTTCCTGGTACTCTGGTGAACGTGTAAAGAAGAGGGAGGACATTACTGTTGTATTCCTTTCATGAGAGTGAAGAGAGATGATAGAGGATTTTTGGCAACTACAGACTCTGTTGGGAGTAAGTTTTAGAATTAGTGGAAAAAATTCCACCTTAATAAAAAATTGCACCTTAATAAAATGTAACTAGTTTTTGGAAGGAAAGGATGGAACACTAAAAATTTTTTGTATTTGTTTTGTTTTTTTTTTCCCCTGGATGTTCACACTGATTCAGCACTGACTATATTTATAATATTTTTTCTTTCAAAAAATCCACTCCTTTGATATTAAAGAGGAACAGCTTTTACACTAAGCCAGAAATCTGGAGAATATTTTAAGATCCACCTACATCTTGTAAGATGGTCTTTACTACCCTAAATTAGACTCCCTAAACCTGCCAAATATAAGAATGAGTAGAACATATGGATTGGCCAAAGGTATCTCAAGTAGAAGCCTTTTTTTTCTGCCTGCTACAGCTCAGTCTGAAGTGTGACAGGCACTTTTGGAGACACATTCATGCAGGAAGGATAGGCTAGAAGCTTCCTCTCTGGTAAGAGCTCACTGACTACATGACATGAGTTCATAAAAAGCCATAGGAAGGCTGTGTCTTGCTGATGTTATCAAGGTAGGGCTGAGGCCTTGCTTTTGGGTTTCTCCTTATAACTATATAGATCAGGTGCAGGCAAGCTTTGGCAGATAGACAAAAAGCCAGTGAGTTCCTTTGTTCTTTGCTATAAATACGGCCATCAATGAACCCTTTTAAAGTCCTTATTTAAAAAAGGTAATGTTTAAGCTTGAGCCCAGGTTCTAGGACTTTATTAGTCAGTGTTGGCGACTTATGGATTGCACATCCACATCTTTAGCCAAAAAGAATTTTAAATGAGTTGAAAAGTACTGACAAACCCTGCAACGTGGAGAGAAGTTTAGCAGCAGAAACAATAGTGGATAGTTTCACCAGTTATTCTGATCCCAAATTTTCAGTTTGCTGCAGGGTCTGCCTTGGGATGGAGTTCCCTCAGGATCAGCTGAGTACAGAAAATGCCTCAAACACACAGCCTTTCATTACTATCTCACAAATGGGACCTGATGACACTCTTGTTCACTTGTTCTATTTCAGGACTAATTCAAACACATGTGGAAGTGGGCTCAAACTTTATCCCTTTCCATTGAGTTTGCCAGTTCCTATTGACTTCACACTGAGGCAGAGGCACCTGTGTGCTTAGAAGCAGAGTTGAATAAAGCTGTTCCCTGTTGTGTGGGCTCTCACTGCTCTGTTTCCAAAGTGACTGTAACCAGGAACATGCAGGAAGAGCTGAAGGTTGTCCAGTAAGGCTGGCTCTCCCCAGCTTCTGGCTCTGAGAAAGCTTGGAAAGAGCTTTCTGAGAAAGCTTGGGAGGGTAAGGAATAGGAATTTTAGCTGATTGAATGTTTGATTCAATGTTTTTCTTGGCAAGATCTGTCAAGGAACCTCTCATTTATGCACAATACACTTCCTGGGTTTGGAGGAGAAAGGAACATACTGTTTTAATAGAGATTAAAGAATAACAAACAGTGCACAGGTTGCTCAGCTAAACTTATCATTAACAAGTTTGGCAACATCCTTATGCAAAGAGTTGATTTGCTAAGGAAAAGCAATCATCCTGTTTGAATAGACAACTGTTGGACATAGGCTGCCGAGACACTGTCTGCTGAACTCTTTGAAAATATTAGTGTTTAGCTGCAAATGTTTTAAACTCGTTCTTTTTCAAATGTCCAGCCTATGATAATCAGTCAAGAATAGCTTCAGTGAGTGTACTGGAAGATATTCCTTGAGGGGAGAGATTTTTGCACTGGCATACATATTTTACATCATTGCTTTTCCCTGTGTGTGTTCATATCTCACTCATTTCCACAGTGTTTGTTTCTCTCAAATAATCTTTGTTTGTGCTTTCAAATAATATGTCTTTGATTAGGTAGGCTTTCGATTATTTTAAAAAACCCTGTGGCATGTTAAAGGTTCACCTTTTTGACAATGTTGCATTTTCTGTCTTAGTATACGCAAATATGTGCAAGGTTATGAATAGAAGACATTTTCTAGATACTGTTTAGGTTCTTAATCTACTCATGTTAAGAATGTGTGCAGAATCATGTTTTTGTGACCATTTTAAGTTGCAAAAGTCACCTTGACACAAAGGTCCATGAGAAGGCAGTAGATTTCGTGCACTGGTGGATATAACTGTCTTTTAAATAAGAATCAACTTTTCAGATTGTACGTATGATTTACCATTTTTTTCACCAGTGTGAAAGAGGCCACACAGAAATCTGTTGAACAATTTTGACTTAGAGTTTTTTGGATTTAGTGTGAAGGTGTACTGGTGTATGAGAGAGACAGCTACTCTGAATTTAAAGTACATCTGAAAGAAATAGTATGAGAAAACTAACTAAAGTGGAGTCTCTTAAATGGACAAGTGGGAGGCCCTCAGGCAATGAGGATTTGATTTTCATACTGCTTTCTTACTAATACTGTATGAGTCTAAGTGTTTCTTCTTAGGAGATAAACCCCCTTGATTCCATGAGAGAAAAAGACAGTTAATACCATCAGTAAAAACCATTAAGTGTTTGTTAGGCCTAAATATCACAAAAGTCTTTTAACTAGTCACATGGGCAGAAAGGATAAGATGGCTAATATTCAGATATATTTGTATAGATCGTCCTCTTTGCCTTTCTCAATTTTGTGGAAAATCCGATGCTTTCATATTGCGTGTGGGAAAGATAAAAACTATAAATGTATACCCAAACTCCTGAGCTGCATTTCAGATAATGTACGGGAATGTAATGTCATGACAAAAACTTTAAATAAACAAATTAAATGTGCAAAAGCTTCAACTTTAGAGCTGAACATCCCTTATTCAGGCATCAAATCCATGTCTTTGGGATCGCATTAAGCTAATGTAGACTGATTTTTCAAAGGTCATTGAGGCTTGCCCTTTACTGGTTCCTTTACTAAATCACTGCAGGGGATCCTATCTATTTTATGCTTGCTGATAGGTACTGAAATATGACAGCTAAGCCAAAATGAATGAAAAAATCATTAAAAAGGATATTTTACTAAATACTGACAGTGTCTGACTCTATGTATGACTAGCTTGGAGTCATGGCTAGCTACACCATGTGACAATGTCCTCCTGTCCCACAGCTCCCAATCCAGACTGGGGATTGTCCCAAGCCCTCTGCAGACTGGTTCTGACTTGCAGGTCTGAGGTCTTTCCAAGAAGGGTGTGTGGGCAGGGTGAGGACTCATGCCCTCTCTGAGGAACCATGAAGTCTCTCCTGTCTCTTTTAAGACTTGATCTGTAAATAGG
This sequence comes from Eopsaltria australis, assembly GCA_034509425.1. Taxonomy (NCBI): domain Eukaryota; kingdom Metazoa; phylum Chordata; class Aves; order Passeriformes; family Petroicidae; genus Eopsaltria; species Eopsaltria australis. The sequence continues at coordinate 6,760,225 of JAVTVJ010000001.1, forward strand.
TCCCTCAGAATGTTTGGAAAATATTTATGGATTAATCTCAGAAAATTTTAAAACACCCACTGCTGATTCAGATTTGGGTTTTGATGACTAAATTTGCAAAGGTATTTAGCTGTGTAATATTTTTAAAACCAATGAGAAATGGGTCTCTCTCTACTCACTGGATAAGAGTTGTGAAATTATGCAGGCTTTTACTATGAGTTAATAATTCTAATAACATTTTGCTGCAGTTTTGTTTCTCTTGATTTTTTCCTCTTTTGCTTTCTGAAGAGTGTATTTGTTTTCTAAAAATGTAATGTAGCCATCAATTACTGTAATAGCCACTAGAGGTCTACTGATATCAAAATTCCACCGTCAATTATTTCTGCAAGTATTAAAAATGTTTCATCCAAAAGAAAATGCCTCTCATTAAACATAGTTTGCTTTGTGAGGTGTGTCATTTAAATGATCTGAATTTTTAACCCCTAAGAGCTGTTTTTAATTAAATCATATTTAACTGAAGTAGGGAAGAATTGCAATGTAAAACTCACAATTGAAAAGTGACTGAAGAGATTGCCAACTATATTCACACAAGTAAGTAAATTAAAATGTAATTTACTGGATAGAATATATTTATTAGTGGTTAACCTTGAAGCAAAAAAATTTTTAATGAAATTGTTCTACAATTAGTGGCTTCTTATGGCATTATTGAATTCTATATGCCTTTGAGGAATATTTTTATTTCTTGAAAAATAAAACCATCTTAAAACCTTCTTTTAAATTACCTTAGTATGATACCTTGTAAATTTCTAACAGCAAGAGGGAACAAGATTTTACTGCATTTCCTTTAGGCCTAGTTATTCATCACAAGAACAGGAACATACTCACTGGGACATGAGGGATAACAAGTAACATTAGTGACTTTTTTCCAGTGGCTTCCCCATCAGGTGACAAATACTACTTCTCAGTCAAAACAAACACAAAAAACGAAACAAAACCAAACAAAATGGGTAAATTGCAGTTCCCTGTGATTCATGAGCTCCTTACATAGAATTTGTAGGGATTCAAGCTGGGGCATGAGAAGACCTGGCTAATGGTTAGAGTTAAATGTGACTGTCTGTTCCTACTCAGAAAAATGTTTTTACATCCTTTTTGTCATGGTCTAACAAGTCACAGAACAGTAGCCTGTGAGTCTCATAAGAAGTGTCACACTCCTCAGATCTCCTCTGACGGTGTTTCCTGTTTGGTGTCTGACAAGTGGAGATACTTTGTTTTTGCTTTTTTTTGGAAGAAGGTGGTATCACAGGCAGTGTCACTAAGAGCAGCTGCAAAGGATACAAACAAAGCCTGATTCAGAACATTTGTAAAACTTTCCTGATGTGTACTTAACTGTATTGGGTGCTTTGTTGAACTGGGATACATCTTACTGGAAATATTTATTGTATATTGTGTGAGTATTGGGTCTTGTAGAGAAGTGTTGTCTGTGTTCTGACTGTTTTGTGACTGCTGTACTTCCCCAGTTCTTGGCCATTTGTCTATTCTGTTCATTAGCATCCATTCACCACCTCAGAGCTCCTGAATGAAAAACTATTTCTCTCCTGAATGAAAAACTTTTATCTGTTTTCATCAGGTGTTGAGAGACCTGGTCAAAAATAATCTATAGAAAGTTATAATTGTTGTTATTGTTGCTAGTGTTATTAGTGCTATCATCATCATCATCTTTATCTTAATAATCCCCAGAAATTGTTCTGGTGGTAGGTCCAAATGCAGACTTTACGATGACTGTAGCTTCTGTACAACCCCAAGTTGTTCCTGAAGTGCTGGGCAACAGGCAAAATGCTGTGACTGTCTCGCTTTCCTCCTAAACACCCCATACTCGAGAGGAATGAATGCTTAAAAATGATTAGTGTGAGGGACAGAAAAGATGCAAGATATCATGAGCATGGGCTATTATGTTTTTCATATTTAAGTAAAAGCAGATGTAAGCTATGTGAGGCTAATGGGGCATTACTTACAGGGTCTCAATGTAGCAAAACTAATGGGAACATTTTTCTTCTTAGCTCTAAAATACAGTGTTTGAATGGAATTATATGGCAGAAAGGGTGGAGCCAGCATGGCATTTTCTCCAGATGTTTGAATTCCTAGTTATTCTTTCGCCAGAACTGGTGATTCATCTCTTCAAAGCTTTATTCCCTCTGTCTGTGTCAGCAGTGTTGTGAATACCTTCACAGTTTCACTTTTGTTTCTGCAAGTAATGGGTTTGGGGGGAAAAAAGAGTATTTGGACTTGGAAAATGAACCTTATTATCCTTTTTCCCCTGGGTAGAATGGGGCAAATTTCCATCCTCTGGCTTTCTTTCTCTGCAAGAAGAGGATGAGGAGTCTAATGGCAGTTCATTAGCACTCACTATGCTCACTACTGTCTCATGCTGGGATCTCTGCCAGAAACGAAGGCATTAGAAGTAAATGAGAGGAATACTGTTCACTGCGAGAAACCCAACCCTTTCTCAAGCTGGCAGATACAGGATCTTAGAAGTTTTGGAGAAGATCATTGAGTCCAACACCAACCCAGCACCGCCAAGCCGACCACTAAACCATGTCCCTGAGTGCCACATCTACATTTCTTTTAATACCTTCATGGCTGGTGACTCAACCATTTCCCTGGGCAGCCTGTTCCAATGCTTGACAACCCCTTCTGTGAAGAAATTGCTCCTTGTAACCCATCTATAACTCCCCTGCCACAACCTGAGGCCATTTCATCTTGTCCTGTCACTTGTTACCTGGAAGAAAAGACTGACCCCCCCACCTTGCTACAGCCTCCTTGCAGGTGGTTGTGGACAGTGATAAAGTCATCCCTGAGCCTCCTTTTCTCCAGGCTGAACCACCCCAGCTCCCTCTGGACACGCCCCAGCACCTCAATGTCTTTCTTGGAGTGAGAGGCCCAAAACTGAACACAGCACTTGAGGTGTGGCCCCACCAGTGCTGAGTATAGAGGCACAATCAGTCTCCTGATACAGGCCAGGATGCCATTGGCCTTCTTGGCCACTTTGGCACATGCTGGCTCATGTCCTGTAGGCTGTTGACCAGCACCCCAGGTCCTTTTCCATTGGGTCACTTTCCAGCCACTTTGCCCCAGCCTGGGGCACTGCCTGGGATTGTTGTGGCTCAAGTGCAGAACCCAGCACTTGGCCTTGTTGAACCTCACACCACTGGCCTCAGCCCATTGATCCAGCCTGTCCAGACCCCTCTGCAGAGCCTCCCTGCCCTCCAGCAGATCAACACTCCCACACAACTTGGTGTCATCTGTGAACTGACGCATGGTGCACTTGATCCCCTTGACCAAATCATCAATAAAGTTATTAAACAGGACTGTCCCCAGTACTGAGCCCTTGGGAGCATCACTAGTGACTGGTTGCTCCAGGGACGCATCTCCCTTACCACCGCTCTGGGCTGTCTGACCATGCAGCCACTTTTCTACCCTGTGAGCTGTGCACCCATCCAAGCCATGAGCAGACAGATTCTCTGCAAGAGTGCTGTGGGAGCCAGTATTGAAAGGTTTCCTGAATTCCAGGTAAACAACATCCACAGCCTTTTCCTCATCCAGTAAGCAGGTCACATAATCACAGAAGGAGATTTTGTCAGTCAAACAGTACCTGCCCTTCCTTAATCCATGCTGACTGGGCCTGATCCCTTGGTTGTTCTGTATGTTCTGTATCATGGCACCCAAGATTATCTGTGCGATGACCTTCCCTGGCTCTGAGGTTGGACTGACAGGTTGGTAGTTCCCCAGATCCTCTTTCTGTCCCTGCTTGTAGATGGGTGTCACATTGCCTCACCTCCAGTCACCTGGAACCTCCCTGATTAGCCAGGACTGCTGAGAAATTATGGTAAGCAGCTTGCTGAGAACTTCTGCTGGCTTCCTCAGTACCTCTGGGTGGATTTTATCTGACTCCATGTGTGTGCCTAAGTGGTGTAGCAAGTTGCTGACTATTTCCCCTTTGATCATGTAGGCTTCGCTCTTCTCCCCATCCCTGTCTTTCGGCTGAGGGACTGGCTACTCAGAGAATTGACTGTTGGACTGAGGCAAAGAAGGCATTAGGTACCACAGCCTTCTCCTGATTCTTTGTCACTATGTTTCCCCCTGCATTCAGTAAAGGATGGAGGTTGTTTTTAGCCCTCCATTAGTTGCTGATGCATTTATAAGATAATTTTAACTTTTTTTGTGGCAGTAGCCAGTTTATATTTAAGTTGGGCTTTGGCCCTTCTGATTTCCTCCTTCAGTAGCCTCATTACATACTTGTAGCCCTTCTGAGTTGCTTGCTCCTTCTTCCAAAGGTCATAAACTCTCCTTTTTCCCCTGAGTTCCAGCCAGATAGCTCTGTTCAGTTAGGCAGGTCTTCCCCACAAGCTCATTTTTGGCATGAGGACAGCCTGCTCCTGTGTCTTTAAGATTTCCCTCTTGAAGAATGTCCTGCTTTCCTGGACTCCTTTTCCCTTCAGGACTGCCTCCCAAGGGCTGCTGTCAACCAGTCTCCTGAACAGGCCAAAGTCTGCCCTCTGGAATTCAAGGTATTAGTCCTGCTAGCACCTCTCCTTACTTCTCCAGGAACTAAAACAATAATTTTGTGATTGTTATGCCCAAGATGGCCTCTAGCCATCATAGCACCCACCAGTCCTTCTCTGTTCACAGAAAACAGGTCTGGCTGGGCATTTTCCCCAGCTAGCTCATTCACCAGCTCTGTCAGGGAGTTTTCTTCTACATTTTCCAGGAACCTTCTAGACTGTGTCCTCCCTGCTGTGGTATATTTCCATCAGACACCTGGTACATTGAAAGCCCCCAGGAGAACAAGACGTAGTGATAGTGAGACTTCTCCCATCTGCCTCTTCATCCTCTTTGTGTGGTCTATAACAGACTCCCACCATCATACCTGCTTTGTTGGCCTTCCTCCACCCTAATTTTTACCCACAAACACTCAGCCGTATCATCACCATCATCAAGCTCCAGTTGTTCCTGCTGCACAATGGCTTCTGGCTCCTCCTGTTTGTTGCCAACAAGTTGGACTAAATTAACAAGAAAAGCTTTTTTTTTTTCATTTGTTTTGTCTGTTTTTATTTGTTTTGCTTGTTTGTTTTATTTGTTTTTAGGTTTTGTGTTTGGGTTTTTTTTTCATTTTTTAATTTCAGTTCTCCAGAAAATGTGGTTGATTTTTAGGAGAGCCATAAGCAGAAATGGTCATTCAAGCACGACTCAATGAAACACTTAAATTGAATGCAAAAATCCATTTTTCTAAATAACGCATATTTTGGGATTTATTTATACCTATGCATATGTTTATGACTTCTCTAGTAATTTTGAGAATCATGGGCTTCTAATTTGGGGCACTTGATATCACGAAAGTGAAACTTATGGACAAGTAATTCAGGTTTCTGAAGTTCTTTTTACTTCATCTGTGAAATCAGAAACTTTGGCAACTTAAATTAGATGCTCTGTTCATATTAAATGCATTTATTAAATACCAGAGATGCAGTGAGCTGGACCTGGATACTATGCTGGAAAAAGCCATCTATGGTGCTGATTTTATTGACTGAATTGACATACTGTGTATTTCACTTAAGGCTAGAGTGTCTATAAATTAAATAGCCTCAGGCCTATGGCTTTGAGACAGGACCTGGGTTTGTGTGCTGCAAGCTGGGTGAAAGAAAGCCTTGGAAAGGGTTTCCCTCTGGTATAGAGTAATATACATATAAATATGTGAAGGGAAAAGATGACTTTTCTATACACCGTAGATTCAGTGACTGGAATACTAATATCCCTGTGTGAAGCCTTTCCTTGCCATGACAGCCTAATGAGACACTGACAGTGGCTGTCTGCTTGTCCTGAGTGAATGTCCTGCATTATGTTGTTTGTGTTGTACTGCAGGATGCTGAAGTGAGGTTGTCTGACTGCTGTCCCCTTGGGAGGCTCAGGAAGAGATGTACTGACTTTCCCAGGAGGCTAGCCTCAGAAATAGTTTTCTACCTAAATAAATACCATCTCCTGGGGATCTTCTAGAATAGTAACCAGTGCATGACTGCCAATATCTTTTCATACTGTGAGATTTTAAAGCCCAATTGTAGAATCTATAATATGAAGACAGTTTGGATGCAACCTCTTTTTAGTATATTATCATTTACTGACTGAACAGTTTTGGCTTCCTACCTGTTTGCTTGTGCAACTTCAGTTTTTTGTACACTACATACAGTCTGGGACTAAGCTTTCTTAAGCACTTATGTTGTCCTTATTTAGCATACAAAAGCTGAGGTCTTCTGTGATGTGTTCTCTGATATTTCTTGGAGGTGTGTGCTAAGCAGAGGAGGGAAGAGTTTAAAGCATTTTGCTGTATTCCTGTGTAGGATTTTTTAGCTGGAAATATAAATCTGTCCTGAAAATCTCTAGCATGAGTCTAGTTCATCAGAGCCACTGATGTGAACTTTAAAAAAAGCTTGTATGTTCTTCTGCAGAAGAGTTTGATAGCTTTATATGGAAGAGTAGCAGATTTGGACTTCCCAGTCTACAGCTTGTAAATCTTTTATACATAAATTTATCTCATATTTGTACACTTAGGGAGAAATGTTAGCTAAAAATCTTTTCTGCTTCTTAAAACTCTGTTTAAACACTGCAAAAAAATTTGCATACAGAATATGAATTCATTATCATGTTACATTCTGTGTGCTTCCTTGAACTTAATTGCATTATCACACCTTGAAAACTGATGTTATAAAACAAATACTGTCACAAAATGCTCTAGGCCTAGAGAAGACACTATGAAAAAGGTCTATAATAGAAAGAGGTGTGAAATTAAGAGACATTAAATAAACTCCTGGGCATTTCATTTTAGAGAAAAGTATGCTTGAGGGAGTGGTATGACAGAGGTCTGTGCAGTTGTAAGTGGTGTGTAACAGTAAACATGGTATAATTCTATGCTGTTTCTCATACTGTAAAAACTGGGTTACAATAACATGATCAGGCAGTGAGATCATAAAAATCAAAAGTCATTTTTGCACATAGGCAATCACTAAGTTGAGGTATTAGTGTCACAGAATGTTGCAGAAGCAAAAAAAAAAAACCTGAAGTGAACATAGTCCTAAAGCATAGATCAACTGATGGCATTCAATATATTTTTAAAACACTTCCCTGAGAGAAGATGATAAAGCGCTGATTGCTGCAAGCTGCAAGGATGTAGTAGGAGAAGAATCATTGTATTTTGCTATTCCTATGGTCTTTTGCCCAACATCTGCTTAAAATTGGGATATTTGGCCAGATGAATCTTTGCTTGACCCACTGTGATTATTTGTGCTTGTTTTCAGATTTCCAGGCATCACATCTAGATGGCAAATACTTGATGGAATACACTGCATAGTATCTAGGAAATAAAGTCCTGCAGATAATGTATGTGAGGGGATTCCCTTCACCTAGCAGACCATTAGAGAGACTGCAGCAAGAAAAAAGAAAAGGCAGTGTTCAGTTGCAGACTGTATTGTGAGCCTGCTGTTTGATTTTTGCTCTACATTGTCCTAATTATCCTCATGAACCAACATAAAGACCGATTGTAACTTAAATCTTTGTTTTACCTCTCCCTATTGCTTAATACACTTTTTGTCATCAGTGAAGTGGAATTCTTTACTGAAAAGCATCTGATTATTTTGTACTAACATGCTCAATTCAACCACCCTGAGGCTTTTTGGAGTCTTTTACTGCTGACAATTTGCTACCTATTTTTTTAAATGGAGACTATATTATTAGATGCACTAGTAGTTACACCGGGAAACAAATGTGCCTCTGAAAAAATTATTCTTTTTGCTGTGGTTGAAAAAAAATGGCTAAGCCATTATGGAAGAGGCCAGTGTGCAAGCCTTGCTTTGGTCATGAGAGGGGGAGATGCAGATTCAAGGATTCGAGGGTTTGTATTTCTTTCCTAGTAATTGTCCTGGTTAAGTCTCTTGATTTTTTTGGTCTTGTTTCTTGTCTGGAGAATGGAAGTAGCAATATTGCTTTAAATCCATGTATTTTCTCTCTTGTCCTTCTTGATTCAGCAGTAAGCTTTTAGGCCAGGGGTTTTATGGATACCCACACATATGGGTACAACGCTTGCCATGATGGTGACTTTATACAAGCTGGAGTGTGTAAGTGCTAATGCAAGCATATGCAGATTTATGTTAAGTAGAAATTCTAAAATAATCCCCAAACTAACCAACCAAAACAAAAACTATTTGAGGACAAAGAATAGGCAGGTCCTTGGGTCTTCTGTCCCCTTTTTCCTCTATTTATTTCCCCTCTTGTACTCCATTGACATGCTGACTCTTTTCCTTAACCTTTCTCAGATGGCAAGAGCAATCTCTCTAAAACAAAAGCCTATCTCTGATGATGCTCATTAAAAGAGAAGGTAAACTGCATGTGCCTACCTCCCCCAAACAGGCACTTGGGTGCTTAGGCATGTTCCTCAGGGGTTGCTCTGTGCTACAGCTGAAGCTGCTTGTGCCCACCCTCGTCTCCCTCTTTGTGCAGAGAGTGACACGCTCATCCATGCCTTGGAGGCAGAGCTCAGTGGAGACGCAGGTGTTGCAGGCAGCCCTGCAAGATGTGCCTACTGGCAATGTCAAACCAGTGCACCAGCTCTGCTAAAGCAAACCAGAAGCACACATCCAGCCTTCTCATGAGGAACCAGTACCCCAGGGCACCAGCTCTTGAAAGTGATTCTCTGTGTATTCATGACCTTTTAGAGATTTGGTGGCTGGAAATATGATCAAAAATTAAAAAAAAAACAAAATCAAAGGGAATTTACTCTGTCAGTGAAAATCTGTAAGTCTAAGATGCAGGGGGAAAATGTTGCCATTCTCATTTTGATGTAATCAAAGCCTTTATGTAATGTGAACGTTGGTGGGGAACAGTTTTCCTGGATCGTGTTTACTAGTGGGAGTTTCAGAGCCAATGTGTAGGTGGGAACTAACAATAACCTCCCCCCCCCCCACCCCCCCTTCCCCATCTCACTGCTGCACTGCATGGATGAGACCAGGCTGGTAACAACAGTCATCCATGTTACCCTCATCTATGTGGTGTTCCATAGGGGACATTAGGGTTGTTGGTGTTTCTGTTTTAGAGGATATGCTATGGAGGTGATATCCCTTCCCCCCCCCATTCCTCCTCTACAGTGAAAACTCTTAGGTCAGTTTTTTGGCACTGTCCCCATTCTGTCCCTATTATATATTCCTTAACATTGATATCTATCTGTGAGCATTAGCTGGCAGATGGAGTAAGCCAAGGTTTTGGCCCAGGTAGAGCTCCCATGTCTCAACTTCATTTATTTGTCTTTCTTATCTGCAGTGCCTAAGTGGTTCACATCAGGGTAGATGTCCTTGGAATATTTTTTTCATATCATTCTTTGAGTCTAATGCCAGCTGTACTGAATCAGTCAACTGCCTTCTCTTCTGGTGATGTAAGATAACAATTTAAATGAGAATTACATAATTCCCCTCTAGAAACTGGTTTAGCTGTTGCACCTAGCAGGGCCAAATAATTATTCTTTCTATACCTGCTGATGAAGCTTAACAGAACTTCAGAAAAAGGTGGAAAAATCAAGAGGAAGTAAGGTTTTCTTCAACTCTTCCTCATGTCCTTTTGACATGCTATTGCTTTGGCATCTCATTCAAGTCTTCCAGAGTTGCATCTCATAGCAAAGCTAAGAACCAATGCAGTTGTTTGGATACAGATCAGCTGTGTTGAAAGGCTGTTTAGAGGTTGTACCTGCTGTTTGTGAAGCATCTGTTTTACAGCTTGCACTTTCTTTAGCTTCAGTGTTTTCTCTTCCTCAGCTGTCATTCAGCAGCCATAGGATAACATAAGTAAATTTCTTTTAAATACATCGACATCTATGGAACAAGAATGAGAATGTGAATATTCAATTCTTTTCCCATATTGGGTGTTCCTTGAGTGTGAAGCTTTGTCAAGACAGAACTGGATAGCATATCCTTCTTGCCTCTTTATAGATATGTAAAGAAAGAAAGATATGTAAAGAGCATAAGCTGCTTCACTTTTGATCTTGGTACTCATGGTCTTATAGCAAGTATTTATCTTTAGATTTTAAGAGATAAATAACTGGGCTGCTTTTTTGTCACTTTTCTGGGCCACTTACGTTTTGCATTATCTGATCTTGATTTCTCTGTGTCTGTCATAAATGGCAACTCCATGAGAAACATCATCAGCAAGTAAGGTTTATGTAAACTTTGTTATTTACCATGATCTTTAAGACGGAAATTACTTAAAATGTTTTCTCCTGCTCTGAATTAATAATTAATGTAGTGACAGAACAAGGGGAAATGGCTTTCAATTGGAAAAGAATACATTTAGATTAGATATGAGGAAGAAATTCTTTCCTGTCTGGATGGTGAGGCACTGGAACAGATTGTCCAGAGATGTTGCAGATGCCCCATCCCTGGAATTGTTCAAGGCCAGGTTGGAGGTGACTTTGACTTCAGCTGTCTGGTCTACTGGATGGTGTCCCTGCCCATGGCAAAGAGGTTAGAATTAGAGGATTTTTAAGGTTCCTACCAAGCCTGACTATTTTATGATTCTGTGATTCTGTGAAAGCCATTCAGGGATCTTTAAATAGAACTACCTGGCATGATTGGGAAAGGAGCATATTTGGTCTTTCCAAATTGTTTGTTTACAGAAACTTCAGTCATCTCACTATGTGTTGTTGCATGCATTTCCAGCTTCTTTAATGTCAGTGTCTTCCTCCTCTACAGCAAGCTAAATTGATATATACGGTAAAAGAAGCTGCACATTTCTAAAAAGACCAAGTATTTTATAATTGAAAACCAGACTTCCTGTTACACTGAAAACAGATCTAAATACATTCAAACACAGAAATGCACAGGGGTCATCCATAGTACTGTAGTGACATGATTTGGAGTAATTAGAAGGAAATTTGATGTAGCTTCTAAAATTAATTTCATTTGAAACCATGAGCACTACAAAAAGCATTTATCATGCTGATAATATCCCATAATGTCATAAATGTGAGCAATGAAGCAGAAGTTACTTCAATAAAGCTAATCTAGATTAAGTTTTCCTTTCTTAAGTAAAGGTAGTATTGACATTCTTCAATGCTCAAACAATAAAAATTTAGATTTCCTGGATTTTTAAAATCAGCTGAAAAAGACTGCAGAGTATCTCACAGAGATGCTGCTTTTCAACTGAAGTGATGAATACTGAAAGAATAAAGCAACAAATACTCTGGATGTCTTAATTTTTGTTGTCTGAAAACAACTGCATGATACCTTGCCCATTTGGATAGTTTATGCACAAAGACATGAGCTTGTAGAGCAAAATTCATAATAATTAAAAGAAATCAATTACCTTCTTTAATAGTGTTAAATGTAAACATAAGAATCAGAGAATAACAGAATATCTCATGTTTAAAGAGACACATAAGAATCATCAAGTCCAAGTCCTTGAACTATCAGAACTCACAGAACTGCCTAAACCTAAGTCATATCACTGAGTGTCATCCAGACACTCCTTGAACTGTATCAGGTTTCATGCTATAAATTCAGAGAGTATGCTTCGACACTGTATAACAGCAAGAGCACTGAGCTTGCAAAACATGCATTTATAAATGAGCTCTGTTATCTCAGAGCGTGAATAGGTTGAACATTTTCGTTTGTCCAAATTTACATGGTGCTAAATGCAACCTTTTTGTGATAGTACCCAGATCGTATTTAATTTAAATATTTTAAGTACACGTGCCTTGAATTTCCTAACTGGGAATGTAGAGTTTAATGCTCATGCTTGCATTTTAGGTAGATGAAAAATGATCTGACCTTCAAAGCATCTTGCATTGCAATGGATGTGAATCTTGCAGTGTTGCAGCTGGTATGCAGGGAACTGCAGATGAAAAAAATCAGAGATCTTCACTGGTTGCATTGGTACAAAACTGTCCTGAAGAACAGGGCTTCTCTGCAGGAGCACAGTAACACAATTTACTGTGGACTGATGAAGTGTCAGGAGCTCAAACCTGTTAGGAATCAAAAGTGTTTGTGTGAAAGATTTGCTGAGCTTATGGCTGGTGTAGGGTACATCTGTGTGCAGTTCAGTAAAGGGTCTGGGTCTCCAAGCTTGAGCACTGGAACACCCAGTCATTAGGAGAAATTTCTTCATGGGAAGGGTTTTAAAACATTGGAATGGACTGTCTGGAGAGGTGGTGGAGTCACTGTCTCTGGCGGTGTTCAAGAAATTACAGGATTGTGGTGCTTAGTGCCATGGTTTAGTTGACAAGGTGTTGATTGGTCAAAGGCTGGACTCAATGGTTCAGAGATCTTTTTCAACCTAATTGATTCCAGGATTCTGTGAAAATGGAGGTGGATGGTGGGAGGGTAAGTCAGGGAAACATGCTCCCTCTCTTCTCCATCATGCCTGTGGCTGTTGGCTCATGCCAGGATTGGGAGAGTGTATCCGTTCTTTTCCTCTTGCAGGAGAGTGTTAAGGGCTTATTGCTGGAAATATTATGTATTTCAAAGTAATTGCTATTTTTTATATATCCTCTTTTTGAATAGAAATGTCCATGAGACAGAAGTATGGTGTAATCTTTTATTGTTGGTCTCACTCACCAGAGGCTGTACTGCCACAAAGTAGGAAATGTAACCCACAGAATCACAGAATAGGTCAATTTGGAAGGCACCTCTGGACATTTCTCAGTCCAGTCTCACTGCCTGTTTAAAAAAGTTATGAAATACAGTTTTTAGAAGCCGTATAAGCAACAGACATTTCTTATCTTTTCTAGGCCTCTCCACCACTCCCGATCTGATAAACTAATCTTACAGATCTAGAGAACAAAAAATCTTACTGAGACAGCTGATCTCAACTTGCATTTATGATTTCAGTGTAGAAATAATTTAGTTTAATGTTGTTCAATATTGTCCATGTCTCACAATGGCATAGCTTTATCCCTTCAGTGAGTACTTTTACATTTGCCCTACATTCATAAAATGCAAAGCATTTGCTTAAGAAGGTAAAATTATATTACAATTTTAAAAGTACAGGCTGTTTTAATTTTTTGGTATAAATTCATTTGGCTATGAGAATGTAATCACAGGACTTTTAACATTTTGCATATTAAAAAATTCTATCTTCTGATAAGTGTCATTAATTACAAAATAATTTGATTCAAAATTAATGAACCCTGATTCTGCTGATATCTACTCCTATTTTTAAGACTTGAGTAAAGTCACTGAACTGAGGGAGGGAAAGGAAGTGTAAGAGTTGCCAGCAGTATGTCTTGATTGCCTAAATGACCCAGTAGTAAAATTACAGGTGGGAAATGCTTAATTTTATGACACATTTTAAAAAACCCCATAAACCAGATTGTCTTTAAAAACAATTTTGGTACAGCCTTGAAGCAGAAAAGCAAAACTGTCTTTTTCATTTACAAATGTAGGTGTATGCAGGTGATTAGCTCTGTGCCATTAGTTCTGTGCTTAGAATATGAAGTCTGAGTGTTTGTTGTGAGAAGGTGGTGGTACAGCTTGCACTGATGTAGGATGCTGCTGGATGTATCGCTGCACAAGGACTGAAGGTCACTCTGTTCTGTATAACAAATTCATCTGACAAAAGCAGGATCTCAGTTTCCAAGATATATTTAAAAAGAGAAAGGAAAGGGTAGGGAATTAGGGGATTTAAAACCCCAAACCACAGGTTTGATCCTGTAAAGTACTGGGCACTGTTGCTCTATTTCAGCAGGACTTAAATGTGCTTAAACCTTTTGTTCAGGGCTCAGCATTTAGCACTGTTTAATCTCAAATGAATAGTTCTTATAAAGAAGAGTGATATTTTCTTTCATTCACAGATTTCAAAGGACTTGAACAGCTATGTATAAAAATTATATAATAAAATTGAGAATTCAATTATGATTTCACAGTTAAGCATAATAAAGAGGAAACCAAAACAAAAACCTTCACTTTCTTACATCCACCTTTCATGTTGAATCGATATATAATTTTATTTTCCTGTCTTTTTTCTTGTTTATTTTTGATGTGAAATCCTCAGACTCCTCATTTGAGGCCAAAGCTGTGAACTCATGCAGAAACATAGGACAGGATATGTCTTCTGAGCTTCCACATCTTGTCTTTAAGCTGTGGATGTCCTGTTGAGAGGAAAAGGGGTTGTTGTGCATTCACCTCTCATCCTCTTCCAAGCAAGAGGGTAAACAAAGAGCAAAATTCAGACTCCAGTCTTGATAAAGGTAGATTCTACCTTTGAAAAAGGTAGGAGAGACCTACAAGAGCAGTGGGGGCATTTTCTGCTGAGGACCCAGAGCTGGTTATTCTACTCAAGCCTTAGGAGTGTGCTGCTTTGCTCCTGGTATGTTACATTTAAGTGTTTCTTAGTTAGAGTAGACTGCTTAAATATATGTCCTCAGTTTTCATTTTATCTTATCCCCATTTTATCTGGCATGCTCCACCTGGGTTCACTAAAACAGTTGTCTTTTCCTGGATATGTCCAGGGATGTGTGGATGCAGCTGTGTGCTCTTGGATGTTCCAGGAGATCTCCAAACATAGCTCATTTAAATTGGTTTTGTTACTTCACATGCATGTAAGAGGGTGTGCTCCTGCTGAGAGAATGATTTGGGTATTCATCTGAAATAAAACACAAGAAGTTTTTGCTAGAAATGAAAAGAATATGGTCAGGATTAGTTTGGACTAAATTTAATAACTGGATGCTACTTATTTAGGGTGCCAGCAGGGGAATCCATTCCCTATCCAACAACTAAATGAACATAGTAATTACTTTGTACCTGGCTGAAGGACTGAATTTCCAGGAATACAGGATACAGTATTGTTAAATGGAAGATTTGCACATGAGCACTGAGAAATGAATGTTTGCAGTCTAAGGGCAATATTTACTGGTTTCTACAGTCATAACTTGTGAAACAAAAAAAGAAACAGAACCTTATTTTCATTAACCATAATAGTAGTTTAGCTATTTTCACAGCATTTATCTTGCTGTTAACTGTTCTATTCACATTGTGAGGAGACAGCATGTGACACGAAAAATTTGTAACATCATTCAACATCTGATTATATGCCCCTTTTCCTCAAAACCAATTTGCATACCTACAAATATCAGTGTTTCCAACTGGAATTGAAGGTGTAAAATATTGGTTTTCAAACAGAAAGTTATTTAGGCAAAGATTTTTCAGTATTTGGGAATTCTGGCTGGATGATTTCAAAAGCAAAACCATATGTCGCTTACACGATTTGGCATTTCTCCAGTTGGATAGATTGAGTGGAAAGTGAAAAAAAAAGTAAAACCTAACACTAATTAGATGATAATAAATACAGGTGCTATATTGTGTGATGTAATTCATCTTCATAGCAAGCTGTGGGATGAGTCAGAGCCAGCAGATTCTGAGGGATAACAATTTAGTGTGTATATTCCTGACACATGCTAAAATCCAAATTAAGGTAAAACTATAAAGGGTCATGTAACACTGAGATACTTTTCAACATTATGGAGGTGCAATATTGCCTGGCCATGGAAAAGGAATTGTAGGGGTTTTTTTGGTTAGGTTTTGTTAGAGGGCTTTTCACTGTAAATGCAATTAGTGTAGTACCAGGATAAAAACAGTGATTTGATGATCATTGAGAGATCCTGGTCTGCGCTTCCACATGCCCCTATCCCCCCAGACCTCCCAAAATTTTCCTTTCACATTCCAGTCATCAAGGTCCCTCTCCAACATGGTACCTTCCCTCTCCAGCCAAATTCTTGGCTTTATGTGGTTTGCCATGATGAAGTTAGTTGGGACTAACCTGCCAACTGTCCTGTGTAACTTGCTGTAGAGGGAAAGCTGTTGTTCATCTTTCCACTGTTTCATCCACCCCCACCTTCCCTGCCTACAGGAATTCTGGCTATATACAACCCCTGGGCTCCTTCACTTTCTTGTGTCAGAGACCTTCATGGAGGTTCTTTTCTTTTAAAATTTCCAGAGAGAGAAATGGCTTTGGATGGTGTGGATTTGGCTCATCTACAGCTCTTTTGTACTTGGACAGGTTAAGCCTTTACATGTACTGAGGGAACTGGTGTTGCCTGATGATGGTGTGTTCAGTGTGTGGCCACACATGTTACATGCTCAAAAGTGAAGGCACAAAAGAGACAGCAATCCATCCTGGGCATGAATGGCTTACAAACATGATTAGAAACAGAAAATTCCCAGTTGCTGTGTCTTTAAGGTGTAAGCTCACTGAGACATGCATGTTTCTGGAATAACAGGAGAAGACACAGTCATGCTCCAGCCCCCAGGAATTTACCACAATAATGTGTTGTGTGGTTTTGCAAGAGAAATTAAAACACAAAGAGATACACTGTGCATGAAAATTTGATTGAACAATTAAAAACGTGTAAATAATTGAAATGCGGGAACTATGAAAGCTTTCTATTATTCTCATTGAGAAAAAAAATCTTTAAAGCATAGGATTCAGACATTATTCTCAGGCAGAAAATAGCTGATATTTACAGTATAGATTACTCAATTTTCTTTTGCCTGATGAACAGGGCTCCCAAAGCTTATTGTGGCTGTTGTGTCGTTTGTGTAAGACACGTGGCTGCTGTGCCTTGCTTTTCTTGGTGCCCCCTCCCCCACCAGCAGAACCCTTTGAGCTCCAAACACAGATGTTACACTGTGCTCTTTGTGTGCATGTGTGTGTACGAGCATGTGTGTGTATGAGCATAAAGACGTGCCTAATATGCTGGAAAAGCAAAGCTGAAGCACAGGACTTGGCTTATGACTGTATTACAGTGAGATGTTAGTGTGGACCAAGTGCAGGACTAATGTGTATGAAAGAGTAGTGGTTTAAAAGCAGCCACGCTTAAATAAGCGATTTAATGTAAGGAGGAATGGCAGTTTCATTAAATAATGCTATGATCTCTCAACCATATTCTTAACTAGTAATCTCCCCACAGCAAAATACATAGCTAATCAACCTCCTAGCCTCTCAGTAAACTTGCAGGGGAATTAAATCCTGGAGGAAGAAGCCCGAAGCCCCGGAGGAAGGCTGAGTGCATGTTTCACTGTCGTCTTTTCAGCTCATCTCAGTGGTCCCACTGCTAGAATGCGCTCTGTTGTCATGGCAACCCCATCTCCTGCTTCCTACAGGAAAGATTAGCTTGTACTGTGCACTGGAGAGAATTTAGGGGAAGTCAAGCTAATCCCTGGGTGCACTGCAAGAGAAAGGTTGGACCTCGCCTGAGGGATGCTGTATCTGCAATGATAGAATTGGCCTGCCACAGACACTGGTATTTAAGTTGAAGAGCAGAATTCACAGTAAGTGTCAGATCCTCCAGAGAGGAATATTGAATGAGGTTTTCTAAGTCTTGGTGAAGACTGTCCCATGCCAGCAGTGGAATGACAGCAGGAGGCTGTGTGTGGAATACCAATATGTTTCACCCATTCAGGTGGTATTTCAGATATAGATTCAAAGCCTCAGTTCCCTGGAAACTAGGTGATAAAATTTTAAAACATCATTGTGAGATGCGCACATAGAAACCTGAAGCGTGTCTCATTTGGTGCATAAAGCTGAACAAGTGATGATGAGCATGCCTTACAAATTGTGTATGCACTGTGCAGCGTGCTTGAGATTTCCTGAGTGCTGAAAAATAAGCGGGAAAGCGTGAGGAAACTGGTCTGTGTGTGCTGCAAACTCAACGGCAAAAGTGCTGAACTATCAAATTAAGCACAAAAATTTACAACTCCTGATTCAGTCGTGGTTTTTCTTCATATAAAAACCCAAACAATGAAAACATTAGCTTCTTAAAGATATAGTTATAATAAGAGCTTTTCTTTGAGGAAAACTCACTTTAATGTAGCTGAATTAAGGTGGTGTGTGGCATGATGCAGCGTGTAAAATTTATGTTTGTTTTCTTGCTGGTAGAATTAAACAGAGGATATTCTAGCTTTTCCATTTCTGGTTATTAAAATATTCTGCCTTTCTTTGATATGATCCTGCATTTCACTTTAATAGATGCTCAAGATTCCCAGCTTTAAACTAGACTGTTTCTAGTAATATTTTAACTGTCTGCTTTTTATTACTGTCAGCTTTTCCTAAGCTAATTTTTCCACTAGCGTTTATATGTTCAGCCTATGTATTCTTGCATTTTTAGTATGCATGCTTTTTCTGGTTTTAATCAAAAAAGCCCTTTATAATTATTTAATGGTCATTTTCTATATAGCCATATCCTGTAACTTAGATCTATTATGCATATGTGTTTTACATATATAAAATGTATGCATGCTTGTGTGTTTTTGCAGTACATACATGAATATACATATACAGACAAGTGGAGTCTTTGTTCTAATGAGGCCCATGAGTGATTCATGATAATATAGCACTGAGGAAGTTAAAGACCTGCAGGATAAGTATTTTCCTCCTATCTGAAAAGCTTACTGCTGAAAAATCCTAGTAAACACACACTCAGTCTGCCTAAAGGAAGAGTATATATTATATTTTTCTGTGTGTCTATAGAGCTAAAAGCAGATTCATCTTGCCTGATATGATAAAAGAGCACTGGGTTACCTTTCCAGAAATTTGGGTCCATGGCATGACTAGTTAGGGGACAGTGGTGGTTTTTTCTCCTCCCTCCCAAGACAGCTCAGAAAGAGTCACACATAAGCTCCATATTGGTTAGTGTTAGAACAGTCTTCTCTTCAAACTTTGTTTTTTGGGCTGGTTTACCAAACAGTGAGAACATTGATAATCAAATAAACGGTTTTCTTTGCAGTTAACAAACTCAGTAGCCAGTGTACATCTGTTATGGAGCACTATAGAAATAAACACAAAGAGTATAGAAGCTTTAAGCCATTATTTAGGCTGACCCTTGAATCTGTGGTGGACATATGGGTGATAGGGATTCAACAGAAATGCCAAGCAAAGTGGGGATCAGGGTAAGAGCATATTCATCAAATAAATGCTTTTAATTAGAAAGAGCACTATGAAATGATTTCTTGATATCTCTCAAATTAAATTAGTGATTAAAAAGTCCCTTCTGTGATGAAAAACACTGGGAAAGATCTGCCAGAGATTTCGTTGTATATTTTCACCACCTCGATGAGGAAATGTTTTTGGCTGTTTATAGCCTTTAAAATAACTGAGATTGTTCAATACACAGATTTTCTAACTTGTGTGTCATTTTATTAAATTAATTAACTGAAAAGTTGGAGTTTTTATATCTCAAGGCAATGGTTTGTTTCCATTTATTTTGCTCCAGCATTTAACTTGTGCTAAATGGAGTAATGTTGGCTGGTCAAATATTATCTTTTCTGTCTTCTACAAAGTGTGTGATTTTAGGAAAGTGATCCAAGTTTTATTAGGAGTTTTCACATAAGGACTTGAATTTCTTATCTGCATTTCTAGACAAGAGTGAACAGGACTACCTGCATGTGAGGAAGTGCAGTCGGATTCAAAGTTTGCATCCAAACCCACAGCCTGTGCTTGCGTTCTCTTTCAGGAAAAGGGTGTGAATGGTGCTTGTAACAGTGGGACTATCTTAGATACAGGTAGGTACAGTTGGTAGAGGCTTCTCACACTCAGGAGTCCAGGCCACCAAACTTGAGGAAATTCCTGTATAAACTGTTTCAGTTAAATAAACTGAAATTCCTCGAGTTACCGGGAACTAAAAAGCAGAGTTGACTCTGCTTGCTTTATATGAAAAAAAACAGTTTTTCTAAACTCTTAAAAAAACCAGAACTTGTGCATTCTGCCAGGGCTTCTCTTTGGCACTGTCTTATTCTGAGAGCTGTTGGCTTCCCTACAGCAGTGGGTGAGTCCTCTGCCCAGACGTTTCTCTTCATTCCTTTCCTGCCCAGCATTCCCATTCCCAACAGGTATCACACTCTTCTTGAGCTGCCTTCTCTCTGTTCCACTCTGTCCCTGTGTTCAGGCTGTCTGCTGACCAGATGTTGAACTGGCTAGCATAATGCTCTCTGCTGTGTCTTTTCCATGTATAAAAGTATGTAGGATAATTTAATGCATGTACTGATTCTCCAGAAAAAGTTTTGAGTTACGGCACCAAACAGAAAAATATTGTCAGTAGTGTGTCACTCTATTTCTTTGAAACATTTCTCACTATTGCAAAAATACCCCCCCAAAACTCGTACAGCACAGCATCTGCCTACAACCTCCATTTGGAATTCATGGCTAACTATTTGTCTCTCTTTCCCTGAGATTCTCATTCAGGGAAAAATAGAGAAAATGTTCAGTACTTCCTGGGGGGTACACTACACTTTGCAGAACCTGGATGTCTTTTAACGTCCACAAGCATAAAGCCACAAACTTTATTCTGTGCCAGAAGGGATCTTGCTGCTGATATTCTCATTAAATCAGTAACAGAAATCACACTTCTATACTATATATAGATTTCGTATCAGAGATTTATCCTACACATTTTAATAAGAAAACAGTAATAGGGATCATATTTTTTCTTGGTTGCAGGGCATCTTATTTTCTGAGGCATTTCTGCCTCTTTATTTCCTTAAAAATCTATCTATATATCTATCTATAATATTTCCAAAGAGACTGTAAATGGTCAGTTTGATGGTAACAGAAGTGGACCTCAATGAAAGAGGTGTACCTTCACTTGAAACAGGAATTTTAAATCTATTGAGTTTTTTATGTCTTTAAATAGGAACTCAAATATTCCAATCATTTTTTTTAATTTTAGACAAATCTGAATAGTTTTAAAATATCTTTTGAGTTTAAAGTTTGTCCTAATCTGCAACAGTACTTGCCATCCACATGGGAATATTTTGATTATTTTAAACTTCCTCTGTCTTCCTTTTCCCCTCAAAAGTAAAACTCTGAAGCCACTAATTGTATGTAAATTGCATGAATTTAATGGACTAAATTATTTCCCAGGCTACACATGCTGGTTCCTGTTGACTCTGAGTAAGATTAAGATCATATTCATCCAAAGGTGGATTTTAGCCCAGTGTGTGATGTTCTTCTGGACAGCTTTCTAGCAGTTAATTAAAAAGTGCTTTCTCAGTGCTGTGCTGCTGGCTTTGAGGCTCTCTGCATAGTAGATCCTTTATATTAGCTGAAGAACTAAGCAAAACAGCAATGCTAATTTTTAACAGGGTAAAACACAAAGGGAGGGAAACCCAGAATTTCTGGGCAAGTTCTCTTTTCTGACAGCAGTTGAAATTCTACATGAAGTCTATCTGGCAGCCCTAGTACTGAAAGGAGTGCAATTGTTTTTGTTGCAGTTCCATTATTCTAATTTTTTATGCTGTCATCCATAGTAACCTGAGTATCTTTGTCTTCTCCAGAGGCTGTTTGTGAGGTAATGACAGCAGGTGGCTATAAGGAAGATGGGAGAATCACGTGCATCCTCTAGGGCAATGCTACATTTTTTTGGTATTTTTTAGATTCCAAATATCAAAATATCAATAGTAATAATACCAAAATTGCAATTGCAGTAGAAAGTTATATAATAGGAATCCAGGGTTTCTGTTGTTCTGTTGCCAGAAGAGTCCACTGGAAGTTTTACAGGGGGTAGGAGGATGAATGTGAGCTCTGGATATGAGTGGTTGGTCTTTTCACATGTAGTGTATTTTATTTTATCTTTGCAAATTCATTCTTGTCAACAGATTATAGTGTGGATCCCTTTAATGGTCTGTCTGTAGCTGAATAATCAGTAATTTCAAATTTGTCATTTCTCTAGTTGTTATGATTGAAATTGTTTTCTGAAACATGCTGAGGAGAAGACAAGTGCTGTATATGTGGGTTGATGGCAACCACTGATTGCACCTGTGATTTGTGAATGCCTTCAGTCAGCAGCAAACTAAATGGAATCTGATCAAAACTATCATTTGGATATTCAAGTCCAAGACCAAGAGTGCTGTGATATTCACTAACGTCCTTCCATTCTGCTCTTTACTACTACATAAACTACCGAGGATTGTTTTTAATGGCTTTTATTGTGGTTACCACCTCATGCATTAACAGTATCAGTCCTTTTTACTGTCTGCAAACGCACTGTCAGCACACGTTCATGTCTGACACAAAAGCTCAGACTCTTATCCCTGTATTTTATCTTAAATTCCTGCATCACCAGCTGTGGTGTTGAATTTTGCAGGGACTCCTGGTGTAGGAATCTCCAGAAATTGCAGATTGCAGTGCTGAAGTTAAAAATAAATGTTTCTTGGGAAAACAGGCTACTTGAGAATTGGCTGATGACATCTACATAAAAGGGGCTTCACGTCAGTGATCTGCAGTGCTTTTCACCACATTATTCAACTGGCTTTGGCATTTAAAAAAAAAATTTCAAATTAGAGATGTCCCAGGTGTTCTTCAACAGAAAGTAATGTTGAAATTGAAGCAGTTCTGACAAAATTTTCATCTTCAAAGGCTTCTTGAGTGAGCCTAAAAGGTTTCGAACCAACATTACAAAAGCTTCCAAGAGCATTTTTCCTAGGGTAGCATTGACTGACAGGACCAGGAACTAGAAAATCTGTATTTATCTGTTTGCATAAAGGGGAAAGCCAAGAATATCTCTCAGGTATTGCAGACTTTTCTAAAGATAATTATAGCCTTAGACCACCTTCTAAATGCTCCTGCACTGCAGCTGCTATATTTGACATGGGGTAATAAAGAAAGGGCTTTTCTTTTGGAAAGACTGCGCTTTCAGTCCCCCAAAAGGTTTTTATTCATGTTTTGTAGAATCAAAGATGATAACTGTTTCTTTGCTTGGACAGATGAAATTTAAGTACCTAAACTAATATATGCATTTTGAGCAATCCACCTGTGTCAATATTTTTCTATATGCTGGAGCCTGTCACACTAACCTAATCAGGGGTATTAAAGTCATGCTTTCCCCAGATTGTAATTTGGGGACCAATGAAATATCTAGCTCTGAAGTTTGTGATGATTCCTACATGCAGAATATGGAACAGTCTTGGAAAGCTGCCCTACCTGGATTACCAGGTGCCATCAGCAACAAACCTTCACAAAGGTTTGTGTCTGAAGTGCAATTGATAGATTTGATTGCAGTGTGTTTAACTTGGACAGCTCTCCCTTAGGTTGCCTGTTTTTTGTCATTTTGCATTATTTCCTCTGATGGCAGTTATTAGCAATTGTAGAAAAGGAGAAACGTGCTTGTGTTCTGTGAAAGAGAAGACACTAGACATTTCACTCTTTTGAGTGTTGGTCCTAATGTTTGCTATTACACTAGTTATAAAAGATGAAGTCACCCCTCTCTCCCAGATTGTAATAGGTATTAGAAATAATAATACTGTGTTTCAGCATGTGTAACTTTTCTGCTAAATCCTGTGGTAAAAACATTCCACCCAGAAGAAATAAGGTTAATCTGTTCTCACACCCATCTTCAGATCCATGTTCTACTTCTATAAATTTTTAACTAAGCTTCTGGAAAATCCAGTTCCCTCAGAAAAAGTTTGTAATTATTATTTAGGAAGGAAGGTGATCAGTTTATAATGGGGATGTTAGGAATTGCAAAGTAATGATTTAGGGTTTGAAAGAATTTGTCAGGATTCTGTTGTTTTGAGGGACATTTACAGTTTAACTAAGCAGAAGAGAGATTACTAGAAGTGTTTTTCATTCTCATAATTTTTTTTTTTTTTTGCAAACACTATATTTTCTAAGTTTTCTGGAAGCTTGGGAACAGGTCTGCCATACAGCTGCTTGTCATACATCTGTTTCTGTTTCTAATGTGCATTTCAATTAGATTAAAGTAGCTATACAATGCTGATCCTTTCAAAATATAAAGTGTACCATAGGCCAAATAATCTTGTTTACAGACTGTAAAGGGAAAACAAATTATAGAGCAGATTTTGAAATATCTTCATCTTTACTACTCTGTTTAAAATAACACCAAGCATATATGTGACTGCTCTTACTCTAGGCTTCCTCTTCCTCCCCAAGCTAACTTTGCCAGAGAGAAAATAATCCGTGGACAGAATTCTTGGTTTACCAGGAGCAGCCTGCTGGTTTCCACACACAGATGTGTTGAGCCAGCTTAGGAAATGGTAATTTTGTATAATTTCATGCTGCCTTTTATTCTCAGTCAGTCCCATAAGGAGGCCAAGTAGGTATTACAATTGGACTATTTGGCAAGATTTTATTCTTTCACTTTTTAGTGCTCTGACCATTAACAACAATTTGTATGTAAATAGTTGAAATTTTAGTGAGAATATAGCTGATTTGCTGTGATTAAAACATTCTTAAATGTCATTGGCAATGGTGCCTTAACAGTAGTGTAAAGCACAGGAAAAGCATATGCAACAATTACTCTCTGTGTGGACTGTCCAGTTGCTGAATTTTTCTGGGCTACCAGAAGCCCTTAAGTGAATTAGAATCATGGACTAGTTATTTTATTTCCTAAGAGATCTCTCCAGTCTGCAAAGAATTGCAAGACAGCTCATGGTTTCTCTATGAAGGGTGATACTCTGTTTGCCCTACTTTCTGGCCTTTTTGAGTAATCTGGTTTTGAGTCTAGCTCTCAGTGATATTTCATCAAGGGCAAACTGACTGCCTTTAATGTGAAGAAAATTTTGAGTTACTAAATTGTGTTAAGTTCAAGAACCTGTAGTGTTTTTGTTGACATTAGCTTCCCAGAAAGGAACTGTAAAATGATAGTCTTCATGCAAAAGTTTTCAAGTGCATGTAGTTTTCAATTTTTAATCTGTCATTTCCAGTCTTGTGTGTTACACAATCTCATAATTGCTCTGTTCCCCACCCAAACAGAGTCCACTGCATAGCACTGGGAGGGAAAGTTTGAAACAAGAGGTGCATGGCTTAGTCAGGTGGCTTGGCAGTGAAAATATCAAGTCCACAGCTCTGGTGAGGAATAGCAGTGGATATGCCAGAACTATATGTCAGATCCTTTGGGCTTCGTGAAGTTTCTGATCTCTGAATCATAGTCACTTGGCCTGCCAGGAATATTGTGACAACAGACCATCTAACAAAATCATTCTTTTTTGCGCATGTGTGTATGTTTAGATACCTCTTATTCTAGTCACATTTTAGCCAATGTCTAACCAAATTCCCATCTATATTTTGGGAATTGTGAAAAAAAATACTGACTTTGATGAAAAAACATAGTTTATTCTTTTTTTTTTTTCCCTGAAAATAGTTTCTGCAAACAAAAAGGCATGTTTTAATTTTGTCAGTCAGATTGGAAGTCAATATCTGTAAGGTTATGAGGCAAGTTGGGATTTAAAAGTGGTGACTTCAATGAAAGCAGAAGAGACCTTCCTGTAGTGCTAATACCTCATGGGAAGTCTGCTATCTTATGTGCAATACCATACAATTGGTGTCAAATTCCTCACATCGTGGACGTTTGTGCATAGAGTTTGCAAATCTGCCATTTTTCAACCCAAGTTATATTACATATTTCAGGTTTCTGCTGAATTGGGCCATACAGTTTTTTAGTAGGAAAAAGCATTAACTGTTGTAGACTTCCAAGCAGATTCCAATATCTCAAGTATGATAATGCCCATACATCTCACTTGGCAGTTTTGGCATTCACTACTTGAGACAGAATTTTCAGATCAAAGGGAGGTCAATCATCAGCACTGCTTATTTTTCTGTCTTATAATTGTATTCAGTGTGCTAGAGAGGCTCCAAATAGGCTTGTGTCCTTTACATCAGTGGCAATATTTTTGTGTTCAGGTAGCACTGCTGACTTTTTTAACACTGCTCACTCTCACCACCTTTTGCGCTCTCTTGGTGGTGTTTGGGCTGATGCTTAAGAATTGTAGATGCTGAATATTTTAAAGTTACACTTGATACAGTAAGAAATAGAGTAGGAAAGGCATAATGGATATAACCATTCAAAAATGGTTGCTTGCCAGATGAAGAAAGGCCAAGTGTGTTATCAAGTGCTGTCCTCTGTGACCAAAATAGTGTTTTCATTTAAGCAGTGAGGAAACCACTTACTGTTGTTACCCATGGCACACTCAAAGCAAGAAACAGTAATGTACATGCTGCCATGGACATTTATAAGCATTTCAAAGTGGCAGAATAAAAAGCAAGCAGAATTGAAATGGGACATGTAATTTATATCCCTCAGACATGCTTATTTGCTGAAGTTTGTAATAGCAGCTTTCCAAGTGCTGGATTTCATTGAATTTCTCAACTTACAGTTTATGTGTAGTAGAGTTGTATATTTCATTCACAGAGACCCTGTCTCAGCAAAAACATTAATTACATCACAGCCACTGAATAAGAAAAGAGCAACCCTTATGGAGTCCTACACTTGCATATTTACTCTTCTGACTTCTCAGATTCACTGTCATTCCCTTCCCTTATGTACTGAGGAAGTTTTAATTCACTGTTGACAACACTAGAACCACATAGAAGTACAAAGTCTGTGAGTTCCTACTTCCTATTCCACACACTTTCCTTCTACTTCTTCCCAATTATGTTTCTGTATGTGAATATCAGAAGCTCTTATTTTACTCTCTGCTGAGGTAGGAAATTTTCCTGAAAGCCTCTCTGTTAATGTGAGTGGAGACAACTCAGTGGAAAGGATATGACAGAAGTGTTCCAGAGTGAAAAACAAATAGTTTGCAAAAAACTGCTTCATTTTACCAACACTGTAAAATGAAAACTAGGAAAAAAAAAAAAATCATAGGAAATGTTTTCACTTTTAGTTTTGAGGAGTTATCATGTTCTAGCTTTTAGTATGCGGCTGTAAGTAACAATAAAATTGCTTTCATTTAAGTAATACAAATCTTTAGACTATACCTTTTTGTGTAAAAAACCAACCAAACAATAAAATCAGATTGTAATTTTGAAATCCTGAACTATAGAGTGGCAAAGATGATCATAAAGAGTCTAATGAATCTGAACTATTAGTAGAAATATTGTTGCTGAGAGTTATGCTGTCAGCTCAATTGAACTTTTATTATTTTAAAGGTACTCAAAATATTGGGCTGACAGGGCACTTTGATCTCAGTTGCTCCTTGTTTTATGTGCCTAAATAGCAACTGGCAACTACTGATGCTGTGTATAAATTACAAATATAAAATAAAGAATGCTTGCAGGTCTTCTTCAAAACAATTCTAAAACAAAACTTGAAATACAATAATAGCACCTGTTGAACTTCAACAGAACTCTTGCTTTTTGTACATCTGGGAATGTATTGGTATATTTTCCCAATTCTCTCTTTGTTTTTTTTTTTTTTGTTGGGTAGGTAAGATTTTTTCCCTATTTCTACTCTGCTGTAGTCATCTAGTGACAAGCACAAAATTAAAAGACATAGGATTTTTTGTATTTCAAGAGGAAACTTCTACTAAGTTCTCTGCTAGGAATGTAGCAAACAGGCAAATCCAGCAATTTGTACTGTAAATTTTGAGGACCCAAGTCAGAATGTGGGTTAAATGTTGATGAGGACATAGGAAGCTCAAAACAGCTGTTTCTGTTCATTCTTAGGGATTCTCCCTTCTTTCCCAGTTTTACTGATGAAGGTAGTAAATGAATAAAGGGGGTATAATGAGCCTTTCCATAGCCTCTGCTCTTATGGAAGAACAGGCAGCAATTTGCTGAGGGGATACAGAGCTGTCAAGCAATTACTTATGTTGCTTGCGCTCAAGGCTTTGTCCTTCCAGAAAGAAATACAGACTGACATCACTGTGTGAACCCACTCAACACACTAAAGCTGGCTGGGTATATTTTAAAGGACTTTGTTAAAAATTCCAGATTTGGGGGCATCCAGTCTGCACAGAACGTCTTCTGATAACTCCAGCTTGATCTCTCCTCTTTGCTTTTGTCTTCTGGTAGCTCCTGATGAAGTAAAATTCAACACTACACACCCACGCTAGGTCCAAATGGCAGATAAGTTTAACATTATTCCTTTCAGCCCCATTTGGGTTGAAGTTTTGGCACCAAACACGCACCTACGTATTACTGTTTGTCTGCTACCGGCACAGCACCAGATTCTTCATGCTGCCAGGAACAGTGGCAGCTGTTGCTTATGCTAAAGCATAAGCCTCTTCCTGCTGGACATGGAAGAGGAGAGAGCAAGCTCTAGGGGTTACCTCTTTTTTAAAGAAAAGGCTTCGTATTTCTCCCTTTCACAATACGTTGCAGTCTCAAACATCTTTATTGCTGATGTGTTCTGTACAGGTTTGGAATTTTAGTGACCTTCAAATGTCAGAGTCCTATTTGCCTGCCTGAGCTCTATTTGCCTGCCTGCTTCCCAGCCTTCCTCAGTTCCTAGCTTCTTATCAATAAACTGCTCTGATGTCTAGAGTCCTCTTTGGGATGAGCATGAGACAATACCTCTGGCACCACTCATATGCTGTTGGGCTGAGAACTTGTTCCTTCAGTGCTTGCCCAGGGATGGAGCTCTAAGCCTTGTTCTCGGTGCCTGTCAAATATGATCCTATATGAAACATAAAAAATTTTAGATGTTTTAGAAGAATTGTAGCTTTTCTGCATTGAGAACTGCTTGATAGAGTCTTTGCCACAAAAAGCGCCCTGGAGGTTCCTCCAGAGTAAGTGGAAAACCAGAGATTTTTCTCCCCAGAGGCAGTAAGAGCTCTGTGTTTTGAGGTGTAAACGCCAAAGAACAAGGATGAGCTCGATTCATAGTGGTAATAAGACTACTTTGCAACCAATGAGCTTTCAAACTGGTTATTTATGTGTGCAGTACTTCTAATAGACATGTTCCTTCATCTCCTTGCTGTGCATATGCAGGGACAGTAGATCCGCAAGCAAAATGTAAGCGTGCAAGTCACTCATGAAGCTTTATAAATGAGCCCTTCTATAATGCTGTGACTGACAGGGCACTGTTATTTTTCTGATAGTTGTTGATGTCATGGAGTGGCAGTTGTTCACTGCTCTGTTACTTAACATTGTAATTGAATGAAATTGCTTCCTGTTTTGTGCCTCCAACAAGAAGAGATGTTTACCCATGGAAAATTGTGAATTACTGGAAGGTTTGTTTAATAATGAAATGAGATTTACGGCCTGGCTAATGCTGATTCCACTGTGTTTGTGCATGTGTATATCAGATTTACTGTACTCTTGTTGACAAGGCTAAGGATCAGTTTGCTCTGTTCCTTTTTCTTTTCATAAACTCATGCAGGTAGTGATCACATGAAGTAGCTTCTGACCTATTCCTCCACCACTGAAAATAACAGTAAGGAATTTGTTGATAAGCATCACTGAAACTGATGGACATTTCAGATTTAAATTCAATGCAGTGAGTTCCACAGCTGAATTCACAGAAGGTGACCCCATCAGGAAAGCATATATGTCAAAAGGAGAAAAAATAATTGTTATTGTTATTGAGGTTGACAGAAGAGGACAATTAATACATATTCTTGTAATGGAGCAAGTGCAGTCTCACTGGGAATAAAGGTACACAGCTCTGTGCACTCCACCCTGCTCTGTCCCCTGGAGAGGCTCTTGCCCACCTCTTAATTCCTATTCCTTGCTTCCTTGATACAGGACAGTGGAAACAGAAACAGTGGCAGTAATTTTTTGGAGGAGCAAAGAAGGGTGCTTGAGGTTTATACAGGTTCACAGATAGACTGGATACTTGGAAGGGAAAAACATGTTGAGCATCAGCATGTAACTAGAAGCCACATCCTGCTCAGGAAGACCTTGCATTTGAAATTATTAAGGCCTCAGCAATGACAGGAGGAAGAATTGTATATGTTTGCCTTATTCTCTTCTCTAAACTTCTCCTAATAACCACTGATTAGGAGATAAGATATTGAACTAAATGGATTTTTTATCTGACCAGCTATGACCATTCTTATGCTTTATGAAATGGGAAGGTCTGAGATCACCTTTGTACCTCCATCAATTCAAGCCCTGTTCTACATAACCATGTGAAAGGGAATGGAGCTGATGAATAGATAGAGTTGATTTGGACTGGCTTTTAAGTTATGTATTGAACTTATGCGTCAAACATGACTTGTGGTGTAGATAAAGCATAACCAAATACATTACTGTGACAAATTAATATTAAACGGTCCTTGTGAAAAGTGGTGGGAGTGAAATGTTCCTTGCCTTTTTATCAGTCCATTTAGAAAAGTCTCTATAATATTTTATACTACAGAAGTTTCTGTGAGTCAGCACTGCATGGCACCTTTTGCCTGATTCATTGTGTTCCTCTCACAAAACTGCCTGCTGTCTGTTACCACCAGCAGAGTATTTGTTTCATTATCTCCTCTCAAGGTTGCCTTGGTGTTGTGGAATTGTGGAAGGAATGTAACTAACTTAGTTTATAATGTTTGCTTATGCAGTATATAATTTTTATTGAAGTTGCATTATATCATAGGAAAATAAACCACACGCACTTATTGAAGCCAAAATAACTCAAAATTGGTCTTGAACCCGCCACTCTGGTCTGCAGTACTGCCTCTTGCAAATGACCATGTTCAGATGAATTGGATTTCTAAGGGTGTAAGGTGATGTTTTCAAGGTCTGGGCTGATGGTATCCAGCCCTACAAGATAAAAGCAGCCTTCATCATCCAGGATTTTGGTAGACAATCTTTAAGAGTGGGTGTTATGACAGCCTGCATTTGCACAGCTAGAAGTTTCAGTCTCACTCATCCCACTCAGCTCATTCACTTCCAATCTTCTCCTTTTAGAAGGAACAGTTACCCATCTTGCTGCTCTCAGAGATGCTCTGTCAACAGGCAGCCCACTCAAAATATTCATTTAACCTGAGTGCCTGCTACCTAGGAGTTTGCAGGCATCACTGTCTGTCTGCATGTGTGACCCTCTCTCATCTCTATTCCTTAGAGCAGAACGAACAATGTGGCCCCAACAAGTGCCTTGTTCTTTAGATGTGATTAATCAGACTCATTACTACCCAGAGTGATTTTGGTTTGTAGGGTGCCCTCATACAGTCAGACTGTCTCAAAATAGCCAAAGGTGTTGTAAGGTTAATTTCCTTTCCCTTGTTTTTGACTGGTTCCTAAGTAAGATATCTGTCCTTTCAGTGGAGCAGAAGTTCCATGTGGCTGTATGAATGCAGGACTGTGCTACACTACTGCTGTTGGAGCTGAAGCCCAACACTGTGCATTACTGACTAGTAAAATGTATTTCAGGTAGCTGAAATCTCAGCTGTATAAACTATTAAAGCATGCTCTAAATCTTAATCGCATTCTCACCTGGGAGGTAATTTGAGAGAGGGTGAGGATATATTCAGAGATTTGTCTTTATGTAGAATGACTTACTAACTCGTTCCTGACTTACCTGCAAGGAATATGAAAATTCTGGGTGATTTAGAGTATGAAATTGATAGCTAAGAGGTCCTTTAGAACATCTGGAGATTTTTCTCTCAAGGAGACAAGTGAGAGTATATATATATGTACCTTGGTTACTGATTCACAGTACTTCAATGACACTTATATCAGAGTTCAGATCTTAAATTTGTGCTCTCAGAAAACAAGTGTTTGATGAACTTGTTATTCCAGCAAGATTTGGTGCACACTTCAACTTGCTTTCCTTAAGAAAGCACTCTTACTGAGAACAGTGTTGAGCATTTGATATATCCAGTCTGAAGACAGCTCTTTCCAGGTAGACCAACTGTATGCCAACTTGTAACAAAATAGTCTCTAATTCTAGCAATATATGTTGCTTGCCTATTCATAAATCTAGACTGCTTGGTAGGAGAACATTCCTATAAATTAAGATCCAGTTTCCTGCTCTAAATGAGAGTCTCCTTAAAATACCAGCTGCCACTGATATCACCTTGCAGAACCCAAGGTGTTAAATACAGGGAAAATGGGTTTTAGCAGAGATTTAGGCCATGATAATGCAAATATCTGTGGCAGATAATTGAAGTGAAGGATGAAATAGTTCTGAGAATCAAAGCTCATACTTGGAGCATCTGTTTGCTTGGGATTTCTTTGGCATTGTCTTTTCTTCCACCCTTTCCAAATTTCCTTCAAAAGCAGGGAGAAAAGCTAACACAGTGATGACTGCAATGAACTTGGAAAGATCATAGCAGGAATCTGGAATTCTCATGTGTTCAAAAGTAAAGCTGGCGTCATTTTGTATCTTGCTGATCTCATTTGGATCTGGAAGGAGGAGTTGGAAGCTGTAATGCAATGTGATAAGACCACAGCCAGAAGTCAAAGAATTACTGTAGATCTTGTTTTGAGAATTAGAATCACAGAATTCTAGAATAGGATTTCACTAGACCAGGTTGCCTGGAGCATCATCTAGTGTGCCCTTAATCACTCTCAGAGATGGGGCATCTACAACTTCTCATGGCTATTTTTTCCAGTACCTCAGTAAAGCATTTCTTCATAATATCTAATTTATACCTATTCTCATTCAGTTTAAAGCCATTACCCTTTGTTCTATCAATTACTCCTGGCATGGGGAGTACTTGGACTAAAGGTGTCCAAAGGGTGCTGTTCCGACCAGAGCACAAAATCAGTGTGGAGCAGTGTGCAAGGTGGAAGAAGGAGGTGTTGGCATCAAGAGGTTTAAGAAATATTGGTCCATGAGTAAGAAATCTGTGCCTAAGCCTAGAGAGTGCCCTATGCTTCAGCAAGAAGCGGCTGCTGCCTGATCCAAAGATACCTTCCCTCTGTTCTTCAAGTGGTTTGCTGACGCTCTTTAATCCTTGGAAGAGGATGTCTCTATAGGTGAGGGAGGCCCCAGTTCACAGTTTTTAGAAGTGAATACATATTTTGCAGTAAGAATTTCCCTCTCCAGGCTTAAGTAACAAAACCAGTTGTAGATGTACTTTCAGTCTTCCAGAATTCTGGAGTAAGGGTTTGAAAGTTGAACATTTCCCAAAGACATGTTCTGCACTGAGCAAGCAGCATTTGATGGTTGATTTTCTGTCATGGCTGATGCTTGTGAATAAAAGCAGTCCTGGGAAGTGATGAAGGTGTGATCTCATCCCACCCCACAGTCTCTTTCATGACTGCCCCAATATCCGGTGCAGGGCACGGAGCCCCTTTGCTCCTTTCCTTCTCATCTCCCATTGCCTTTGGCAGGCTTGTCTGAAGGTCTTTCCATAAAATTCACCCTGCAGCAGTGGTTCAGACAAGAGACAGAATTGGAAAATGTGCTGCCCTTTCCTCAGTGGAGTTCATTCTGCACTCATCAGCCAGCTGTAGGAAGGGAGGCTGGAATGCCCTCTGACTGCCAGTGGGGCTGAAGTGAATCCAGAGAGGAATGCTGTGGTTTGCTGAGCCTCCTGTGAGAGGGCAGCCCTGCAGTGGGCTCATGGCTGCTGCCCCACATGCACCAGGCTGGGGTGGACCTTGCCTCTAGGGTGGACCTCATCTCTGTGGAGTTCCCAACAAGGAGAAGGGGCCAGTGGCCATAGCTGGACAAAGCCCCATCTTCCCCGAGCTCTCCTCAAGCCACCGTGCCTCTGCCTCTGCCTCTGCTGGGTGGAGGGGAAAAAAACACTTGGTAGAAGAAGAGGCTTTTGGCATCAGCAGTTCATTGTTGCTGAGGTGTTGTGGCGTATAAAAGTGAGAAAACTGTGAGCAAACTGCTGGTCCCGATGGTGTCTCTGGTTTAGGTGCAGCCCCACTCACCAGCTGCTCCAGATGCAGTGAGGAGAGGAGGGCTTACCTCCTGCCCCTGGCAGAGGCAGTCACTGCTGGAGAACATGATCTGAGGGGCAGGTCTCCATGGATCTGTTCTTGCCCTTTGGCATCCATGGGGTGGCCATGAGTGCTTGCAGTCCCTGCAGGTCCAGGAATGGTCAGGAGGTGTTTGGGCTGTGGTTGCCTGTATCCAAGGATGAACATCACTTTCCTCTCCCGGCCAAGACCCTCCTGCCTTTTTCCCCCAACAGAGTCATTCCTGATGTGGTCTGTGTTTCTGATACCTGAGAAACTCTTGCTTTAAAGTAGAGCTATTGTTGGCAAAAATAGACAGCTGCCCAGGGAGGAGGAATGAACTAAACCTTGTAATCTAGTTACCTTGGTAACATCTGTAAGAACTATTGCTAAACCACTTCCTGTTTTTTCTTCATCTCTTTTAAGGAAATACATATTTCTGTTTACTTAACAAAAGTGTGATTTATACCATACCCATTGCAGCCATTCTCCTGACCATTATCTTGACAAACAAGTTCCCATCTCTAACAAGCAAAGTTAAATGACTGTAAAAACAGATATTTGACTTCATAGTGGAAACTGAGATTTCCCATCAAATAACTAAGCTTTTGCTAAGAAAAGCAAAAATCTTCTAAAAACATTTTTATTTTTTCAGACTATTATAATGCTTGACAACATTTACTCAACACAAGAATTCTTTTCAATGGTCACGTTTTAGAACAAACATAAGATTATTTTTTCTTCTGTATTGTAACATTCTCACACATTTGTAAGATTTAGTTGTCAACCATATGTCATACAGGGCGACAAAAAAAGGAATGAAAGCATTATTGCTAGGCAAAACTAACAGCCGTGCTTGGGAATTGGCTGTTCCTGGATGTAGTTCTTAGCACAGCTCTCACCATCCCCATTCAGCCGTCTGTGTCCTGGTGGTGGTTCCTCTGCACTGCATGAGCTGGGACAACTGAGTGCCAGCACACAGAAGTTCCCAAGGGATCAGACTAGTGTGCTGCTGGGTGGGCAGTGTCCCCACATTTTAGGTGGTTCTTTGATTCCTCTGGTTACTCACTTGTTTCAGTCTTTGCTGCCAACAGCAGGAAATTTTCTGAGCCCTTCAAAGGGAAGAGCATCCCTCACTTGGTGACAAATTCAGTAACTGATTTAATTAATTTGAAACTAACTGTCACCTTTTAAACTGTTAATCAAGAAGCCAATTATCTGTCCACAGTCCTAAATACACATCAACAGTAACCAAAGTGTTTCTCTCTTAAAAAAATCAGGATTTCTTTCTGTTATCTCAGAGCTTTTAAAATAAGTTGGAAATGTGTCTATTTTCTTTAAAAACATAAAGACCCTATATTAGAATTTAATTTTCTATTTTGGAATAGTAAAACTACTTATTTATTTCTGAAAGTATGTTTATAATTTTAGCCTTTTTTATGTTTTATGGCCTTGAGGACATAAGACTCAGGGCATGATAGAAGGTTTGTTAAGGATAAATCCTGTTCTTTTTATTCACTTCCATAGCTGAAATCCTCAAGCAGTATTCTCTGTTGCAAGTTTGGTTGGTGTACACATTTGAAAGTCTTATTCTAGGAATGTTATGTCTTTTATTGTATATACATTTGTATTCACAAGAGGTAACATAAAACTGATATATACCAAAGCATAGTTTTATTTTTTTTTTCAGCCATTAATTATACAACTGTTTTAGAACAACAAAAAATGTTCCTTAAGTAAAATTATTTATATCATAACTCTTAATTATCTAATTTTATTAATTATAAAATTAGATTTTTTACAGGTTTACAAAACAAATAAATTGTAAAAAATATGTTCATAATGCATGCCCAGTCCTGTATTATTTATGGCATGAAAATGTTTTTTGAGTGGAGCAGGTAAGACAATGATGTTTGATAGCTTTTCTATGGCTTTCTAAGTGTTTAATTGAATTAGGTCACTACCCATTTATCCAGTATTTTCTTCTTTTTTAAAAATCTGATCTGAGAGTGGTGAATAGTTGTTTGTTTTTTTTTTACTACAATAATGATGGTGAATCAACAGTTTGGTTAATCATGTAGTTATAGCATGAGTATTTCTGAGCACATTTGTTAAAGGATGTGTCTTGATGTTTTTTTTAAAATTCCTCATATGTATAAATGTGTTTGCTTCTTTTCCATGAAAGTTGTTTAGAAGGACCCAAAAAAGATGGTATATTAAGGTGCAAAATATATAAAAGTCCATCTCATCCTGTATCTCCAGTTTAAATCTGAATGCATTCCTGACCACTGATGCCCCAGTTTTGTTTCCAGCTTCACAGTCTGCAAAAAACGTAGGCTTGTAGAGCCCTGGGCAGGTGTTTGCCCCATTAGCAAAACCGTGTAAGTTGCCAAAAAAGAGGTGCTTTAGAGAACAAGAAAAGGGCAAATTGAGTGCCAAAGTCTGCTGCCACTTAATCCTTTGAGAGATAAAATGTTGTACTAGACAGCCTGTTGGACAAAAGATTATTTAGAAGTAAAGAAGGGCTGAGTGGTAGCACGGGTGCCAAATTCCGGTACTGACAAGAACAGTATACACAAATCCGTAACTATGTGAAGACACATATTAATCATACAATCCAGCTGTAAAATCTTAGGGGTAACAATGACACATCCAGAGTTTTTGGATGGAGCTTTCAGGTTTATAACTTAGTCCACTATTTATCAGTATTTTTAAGTATATTATGACACACAACGAATGAATGAAGTGAACGGGCACCTGAACAAAATGAAGACAGGATCTTTGTTTCTGGAATCAGCTCTTCCAGTATAATCTCTATTGCCAGCAGTGAATGCATCAGATTTATTTACTTAGTGTATCTGCAAGAGGATGTCTATGGATATGACATGTGCTGGTTCTGCACACTTAAAATCTGAGATTCAGAGTCTCTGTCAGTACCATGTGCACCTCTGTTGGTTTCAGAAATATGTAATAGTGCACTAATGAGCATGGTATAAGAATCTGTATAGATTCATAGGCATATGGACAGACTGATTGATCAAGGCAGACTTTATCACTTTGTCCCTAAAAATTCTTTGTGATTATCCTTCATGTACACAGAGATACCGAAGTATCAGCCCAGGCAATTTCCCTTAACTTAGTAATATTTTATGGATTTACTTTAAGCTTTTTCTTGAAAATGTGTGTGCTTTTTGCAGAAATGGACTGGTGCTAGTAATATAAACAGTTTTCATTCTGTTTTGAAAAAACATTGCAAATATATAAATTATGTTTGAACTGGACAGAGATGATTATGTGGCATGTGACTGAAAATATATATTTTTTAATAGATGATTCAGCCGCAGAGAGTTTTAATGGCAATGAGACCGTGGGACACAGTTCCAATGCTTCAGGGGGAACACACTGCAGGGAGATGGCAGAAACCAACAGTAATGGCAAAGCAAATCTGGAGCAGGATGAGCAGCCTCTGAACCTGAGTGACAGTCCCCTCTCTGCTCAGCTGACTTCAGAATACAGACTAGATGATCACAGCAGTAATGGAAAGAACAAATACAAGACTCTCCTAATTTCTGATCTCAAGATGGAACGGGAGGCAAGAGAAAATGGAAGCAAGGTAAGATGCTTCCACATGGTCCTTATATGAAGCAGGTAGTTCAGAGAAGAAAAAGATTTGTGAGGCCAAACTAAAGGTTATTCTCAGCTAAGCACTTAATGTGATGTGTCTAATATTTGTCAGATCATTACTTAAATGCCATACGTAGATTTGTATGCTCTGTTACACATATAGGATGCATACATACTTAAGTGTATGCGGATGGGTGAATATATATGTACAGGCAAATACATTGTGCTGACACACAGGCAAAAGTGGTGTAGTTCTCCATCAGACATGAATTTTATCAATCCATTTATTGAGAACAGTCTACGTTACCGATTTGAAAAAAATATATATTGAAGTATGTATATAACGTGATACATATATATGTGTATAAATATGGAGACACATATATGTATGTATATTTACAGATGGCCATCTCATCACATCTAATATATATCTGTAAAATTGTCATGATTTAAACCCAGCTGGCAACTAAGTACCTCACAGCCACTCACTCAC
The DNA here is from genome assembly GCA_034509425.1 of Eopsaltria australis. Lineage (NCBI taxonomy): Eukaryota > Metazoa > Chordata > Aves > Passeriformes > Petroicidae > Eopsaltria > Eopsaltria australis. Next base: position 6,797,921 of record JAVTVJ010000001.1, read on the forward strand.
TCCCCTGCCTGCCTTGGTGGGGTCAGGAGGAGAATGGAAGAAAGGTAAAACCTATGGATTGAGATAAGAACAGTTTGATAGTTGAAATAAAGTAAATTATATTACTACTACTACTTCTACTACTACTACTACTACTACTACTGATAATTGTAATGAAGAAGAAGACAACTAAAAGAGAAAAAGGAATAAAATCCAAGAAACACAAGTGATGCATAATATGGTTGCTCATCACTCACTGACCAATGCCCAGTCAGTGTCTGAGCTGTGATTGACAGTTTCTGGCCAGCTCCCCCCAATTTATATGCTGGGCATGATGCTCTATGGTATGGACTATCCCTTTGGCCAGTTCAGGTCAGCTGTCCTGACCACGCTCCCTTCTAGCCATTTGTGCACCTGCTCACAGGCAGAACTTGGGAAATTGAAAAATCATTAACTTGGGGTAAGCACTGCTTAGCATCAACTAAAACATCAGTATGATATCAACATTATTCTCATACTTAATCCAAAATCCAGCACTGTACCAGCTACTAGGAAGAAAATGAACTCTTTCCCACCAAAACCCGAACAAGAATGAATCTGTACAAATGTTAAATGTGTATGCCCAAGAAAATTCCTACCAGTGAATTATCAACGTCTGAAAGGAACTGATTTGATTTCTTCATGATTGTGTTATGCAGGCGCCTAACCTGAATTAAAACTGACAAGTTTGCTTTAAGAAGCTGTAATTCCCTGAGGGATTTTCACTGTGGTTTCTATTATGTGCGTAAGGAGAAGCAAGGATGTTATTTTGTAGATAAAGATAGATCCTATAGATTAAGTTAGCTAGCTTTCTAGGATGGTGTTTTTCATGAGGGCCTATAGTAGGGAGGATGAAGAAATGGCATATGTCATAGAATTTACCCACTGATCTTACAGGTCACAAGTTCCTTTTTTTCTCTTTTTTTTGTTAATCTGATGACCACCTGGCTTACCACTTTTACAGCAGCAATAATAGGATGTGATTCCTGGATCCAAAGACCCTTTATGCTAGTCACTAGCTTTCAGTAACCCGACAACATAGATATACTTTGAATGGGCACATTTTTTTACAGGGCTTTGAAACAGGAGTGTTAAAATCCTTAGGCATACTTATAAAGGGATTGTACATGACTGATACCTAAAGAGCAACATTTAATTATGCTAAGGTTTTATCTCCTATCTTTTTTGCCTGTGGAATAAAAATAAAAACTTGTAGTGTTTTTGTACTTTAAGTTTTAGTGAGTAGAACACAGGGAGACTAAATGGGAGACTGTTAGTCTTTCTCATGGCCATTTAGCAAATCACATATCCCAACACCTTCTCCATAAAATCTTTATGAAAAACTGTTTATCTATATAGAATACTTTTTTCTCATAAACTTGCATTTTATGGAAAATGTTCTGACTAGCTGTAGTCTCCACCTGTGCATGCATCCCAGAGCTGGATTTACTCAGTACTTTGAGTTGCACAGAGTCCCAAACTGGCTGATATGAAGGGTATCTTCTTTTGCTTCAGGGCAGATTGTTCTGATGAACCTTTTATAAGCCCATCACCCAAATATTGACAGACACACAGGCTCTTTAGCCTGAGGTAGGTTGTTGCTTTTGCCATCACTCTTCCAAATACACAAATAAACTTGGCAAAGATAGCGAGGAGTCTTAATGTGAAGCTCATTTATAGCTAAGACAAGAACACATCCTAATGTTCAATTTCCAATTTGAATCAGTTCCAACTCAGATGCAAAAAAAAATTTATTGAAAAGTGTTAAAAATCTATAATGAATTGAGATGACAATCAAAGCCATCCCATTCTTTACAAATTTTAAGAGGCCAGAATCATCCCCCACATCAGTACATTCTTTCACACTTGCTGTCATCCTGCCCACTCTATATTGCCAACAATATGCAGATTTGTCTTCTCTTTTTGTCCTAGTGAAACTCATGTTGGTGTTTAGAGTTCATTTAAGTATATGATTAATTAGATATGCAGTAAAGATTATTAAATATAGAGTAAAGACTTCAGAAAGAACACAATCCTGGGATTAAAAAAATTGTTAGAGATCTGTAAGATGAGTTACTGAAGAAAATATCTGGTTTCTAAGTGAGGGGAAATATATTTCAATTATTGCGCTAGTATTGGAGGAAGAAATACATTATGCTTCATCCAGCTTCTACCGTGTCCCACTTAACCTGCAGAAGATGTTATTCTCTTGGGATAGTCAAGACTGTGAAACTCAGAGGCAAAGGAATGGTGCTAAGAAGTTCTCCTGGCTGACATGTTCTGATAGATAATTTTGTATCTGCTGCAGAATTTTGATGAGAAGAAGATGTTGAGATAAAAATGGTAGCTTTTCCATCATATTTTCTTTGAAAATGTGACAGCTAATAGGGAAATCTTTTTTGAAAATGGTTACTTCTTTGTGGAAGTTAAATTTTCAGAATTGTCATCTTGTCCATATTTATTTTAATCAATTATATGCTAATGTTATAGGGAAAGTTTGCTAAAATAGTGGTATCATTCTGCAAAAAAATCTTGGATATCAAAACAGAAATACTTGACGTTTTCCTAAAATCAGGCCTATGGTCATAGAGCACATAATTAGTGATTTGTAAGAAATGTAGGTTTGTTTTTTTTTTTTTAATAGTAAATCAAGTTTTCTTGCCTGAAAATACTCTTATAAATAACTGGGGATTAGATAACCTTGTGAACATCCAGAGTATATTATTTAAAGAATTCTCAGTTCAGTTACTTCAGAATATGACTTTTTAAATTGGAATGAGTAATATTCTTTTAAGTATGACATTTCAGTGGACAGTGTTACTTTGAATCCTCAGCTTCAGGCAGTGAGTATGTGTGGTAATCTCTTCTTTGTACAAAAAGACCATGAGCTGAGTGCAGTGGACGGAGTTGCCAAATTGTAACAACCTTAAAATCGCATCCAAAATGTTTTACTATTCCATGAAAAAACATTGTGCAAGGACAAAATGGGTTTTTGTAGTCTTAAATGCATATCTGTACGCATGTGTATGTATATGTGTATATATACACACTTTATGCTTTTATTAAACTTCTATTAGGGAACAGATCCTCCAGTAAGACCTAGATGTTCACAGTAGCAGAAATTTCTACAACCATTTCGGGCTAATCTGAAGTCTGTGAAATTTTGCATAACTGCAAGTATATACATAAGTTTACTGTAACTGGGCTGGGTCTTTGTACTACAAAAGACTTAGAAAATGTTCTAAGCAACAAATCAGCAAATGCTCTGCAAATGTGTTCTATGAATTCAAATGGTTAAGTACACATATAAATGTGCATTTTGAAAAGTTATTACATAGCTTTATTTATATTTCATTAAATACAGCAAGCCTGCTCCTTTGGAAGGATTTTGTCTCTTCTGCATTTGGATAACAAGGTTATTGTAACACTGTATGAGAAAAGAGGCATCTGGGCTCACCAGTCATACTTACATTGTGCCATTATTTTACCTGGATTAATAAACAGTTTGTTATGTCTGTATTGCAAGGGGAACTCTTAAAATGCAGAAATGTCTCTTTGGAATTTCCTAGATAGAAATATGTGCTACTGATCATAAATGCCCAGGAGATACATCAAAATCAGGTAACAAGGACAACATGCATGCCCTTTTTGCCCAGATACCTACTAACTGTGAACAGTTGGTTTTCTTTCTTTCTACCAGATGAAATTTCTGATAGAAAGTTGGATACCTCGAGTCCCTCTGGATGTATGTTAGGCTAAGTTACCCTGCATTATGTTTAGCTCAAGTGTGTAATTGGCTTCTTGAAGAATTGCACAAGATAAGAAATTTTCCATCTAAGTATGAAAAGTAAAGCATAGTCTTAAAGGAGAGAACAGTAAATAATGATTGCTGCAAACCATGACATCTAATTATGATGCTGCATTCTAATGTGCATGTCCTTATAGTTACAGTTGTTCACCACAAGGCAGAGCTTTCATGTAGTCTCCAAAACTAAAATCCTTCTGTCTCTCCTTTAATGCTGGGCTTTTGAAGTGTTTCTCAAGCTTTTTTTACAGCCTGATGTAAAGAACAGTGCTATTGTCATAGGCTACTGCCAGGGGCTTTTTGCTTCCAGCAATTGCAACTTCAAACAGTGTTGTAGTGGATGTATCTACACCATGGCAGGTTAGCCTGGCACGCTGCCTGCTTTTAACACAGGCAATAAGGTATTTAAAGACTGTAACCTTGTATGGCATCTGAAAGCCTGAGCATAAATGAGGTCCTGGGTGAAGTTTGAAGTTCCTGCACAGTACTCTAGTTAAAATTTAGTCATCTTCTGTGGTTAGTCCAGCTGTAGAATCTTGTGACATCTGATTTGCAGGAGCTTATCACTACCAAGGGAAACCAGACACGACTGTCCAAGCCGCCTGACCTGTGTATGCAATTATACAGATAAGCCTGTTGTCATCTGCTGGTGAATTCCAAAAGTGCACATGAATTTAGCCTCAGATAGAGCACCATCTATCAGGAGCAAGGTAGAGTCTCAGTGTACTTCTTCCTTGCCCTCTTTCCTTTTAAAAGATACAATTGTATCTTAGCAAAAGCTGGAAGGTCATTCCTTATCTCCAGTAAGCATCATCACATCTGACATTGTGTTTCTGAGACTTTTGGAGTCACTGCCTGTCTAGTTCCCATCTGCCTGTGTGTCTGTCTGCAGGTTTCCTTGGGGACACGGCCATGATCAGAAAATTAGGGAGCATATGGCTTTTTCTAAAGCAAGTGGAATCCTTAGGAACTGCAGTAGATTTTTATAGGACTGATAGAGGCCTATTGAGAAACTTAGGAAGTAACTTATTTTAAAAAATGGTTAATGAAATGTGAAACGGGTGTGCATCTAATTGAAGCAGGAGTTAAAATGCAGACTTTGGGAATTTGTATGTTATTAAGAACAGTGTTGGAGCTATTGTTTTGGGGGTTTCTCTTTCTTTTTTTTACTTAATAATTCAGATTTCATTTTCTTCCATCATTGTTGATTATTTATATTCAAGTGGAATAGAGAGGTTTCAGTTGAATGGGAGCATTGTCATGTGGTACTTATATGATATGATTACCTCAGCTCTAAGCAGGAGGGAAGGTGGGAAGCATAATATAGAAGCATCTGCTCCTCTTTTGAGGATACCATTAAACTTTGTATGTTGGCTTTTTTAGTATAAAGAAAATACCCTTTTTCCCATCTAATTCTTTTTGGTAAATGCCCAAGATAAGATAATTAATCTGGATTGAGAGTTCAGCCTGTCAGAGAGGAGCTTTTGATTCCAACTCTTCTCAGAAATTTTGATTGTCTCCCTTGCTTGAAGTTGGATCTCACTACCTAGATATGGCATAAGAAGAAATCAGACTTTTTGGTTTACTTGTTCTAATGCTATATTTTATTTTATTTCCATGGTCAGATAGAAAGTGTTCAAGCAATGCCATATTTTACTGACTGCTGTTTTGTTTATGGAAGTATCTTAAGAGTCTGCATTTCAGGGGTTTGACAGCCTTATTTTATGGCTTAATTGTTAGGACTAGGAAGAGACTTAGCATGAGATACTCTTTGCTACTGTCATAAATAACTTATGAGGAGTGAAGCAAAGTTTGGTGAAAGGTTTAGGCAAGACATGTTACTACAATTAGTGACCTACTAGATTTTGAGCAAACAACAGGAGTGGGGCAGAAGGCAAAGCCAGCATTAGAAATACTCTGGAGGAACAAGATACCAGCACAGAATGAGTCCACAGCTCCACATTATTCCAACCACAGCACTGAGAAGAGAATGGCGACATCTTCCAGCTTTGCCTTAATTGTTACCCAATGGATTCCATCATTGCTGCTTTACACTAAATCTGTGGAAATAATTTGTACTGAGATTTGAAAGTAAAAATTATAAAAGAAGTGAACTGAAGGCAGAATCTCCCCCTGCCACCATCGTGTGTAGGTGACACAAGGCTGCATCTTTGTCTTGCATCTCACATCTCTTGCATCTCACATCTTTGGTGTGTGAAGGCAGGCTCAAGTGTTCTGTTCTATCTTCCTTCTCTGCTATGCTCAAGTTTGTGCAAAGGTAACAGGCATGTCAGTGCTTTTCTCTTCTTGGGAGATAGATGCACTACAGCAGAGGAAGGTAAGCCTATTCTCTTCTCCTGTGCATGGAGAACTCCAGCAAAAGGAGAGCAAAAAGTGTATGCAAGCATGTCACTTCCTAATTTTTTCCTGCCCACTAACCTACAAATTAGCCTGTTTTTTTCTCTTACACAATGAATTGCTGCTTTATGCAGAGGGGTTTTAGAAATTACTCATTAAAGTCTGAGTCCTTTATGTTTCACTTTACCATTTTATCTGACACCTTGATTTTACTCTTCCCTACTTTTAGAAAACAAAGAAGCTGAGAAAAACGCAGTTTTCTGACTCTAAAAATCAATTTATTTGTTGTTTGGATAAAGAATGTTTGTCCTATGAAGAAAAAAAGACATTATTTTTTGTTGTTCTTTTGTAGGGAAGTTGTTAGAGGCCACTGAAAACCTCTTTAGTACCAAAAAAATTTGATGTTAGTTTAGTGGTTTAAGAATCACTGCTTAATCACTGTACAAGTGTAACAACTATGGTTTTATAGAACACTGTTTTTTCCAGACTTGAATCTTCTGATTTTGGGGGTTACCCATAATAAATGTCTAAATACATCATTGTTTTGAAGAGCATGTTTTTCATGCCACTACAGCTGCATGAAAAAAAATCAGTGTTGTGTTTGTCAGAAAATACTAATTCTGTAGCGTTCTCTAACAGTCACATTCATCAAAGCCCTTTGTCTATGATACCATCAGTCTGTGTCTAATTTTTCCCGTTGGAAGTACATTTAGTAGCAGGTTTTCATGTTCAGTCAAAGCTCTTGGAAGTGAAATTGATTTCCTGCAGGGCATTCATTACAATGCTGTAACTCCAGGTCAATTAAACGGAAGTTGGTGATGCTACTCCAGATTTACATACCCATAATGGAGAACACAATCTGGCTCCACACATGTATGAAATCCCAAGTAATGTGAAACTGGCATGGAAGAGAGTAAGTTTTGATGTGACCTTTTATAAATTTTTTTAGAGGTTTTTTTAAAGGAGGAAGAGCACATTGGTCAAATACCAGAAAGCGGTGCAGTTGATTCCAGATTGCATATGTGTTACTCACAGATCCAGCTCGCTGTCCTCATTTGCTTTTGCCTTTGGAGTCTTTGATCCCTCATATAGAAAAAGAAGCACTTGTACCTGAAGGAGATGCAGGACTTTCTCCAACTTGGTTTTAGTGCCTGGACATCTGTTCAGACAAGAGGGAAAGCTATCAAGTGCCTCTGCAATCAGTGAGGTAAGGTCTGAAATTATTACTTCCCTCCCTGTTTACAGCCAAGAACATTTTATAACTCATCAGTCTGAGAACTCATCAGTCTGTACCTTTCAGGCAAATTCTTGTTCACTTCAACCTAGATTTGTTCCTGATAGACACCTTCAAGGGTGGGCCTTGTTACAGTCCCTAACTTTTATTTTCATGGGTTTTTTTTTGTTGTGGTTTGTTGGGGTTTTTTTTGCCTCATTAGGGAGGAAATTGAATTTGTGTTGAAGTCCTACCACATTAAATGATTTGCTGCACCTTTTGCTTTTGTTATCACATATGCAGCTCCTCTGCCACCTAGAAAAAGACTGAGAGCAAATCTTGCTCTTGGCAGATTAAACACCATTTGATGGTAAATTGAGCAAGATATAATGGGGCAGCAATAATTGCTACCTACTGTGATTGTGTTTGGTCTTAATATTATTTACAGTTAATGAACTGTCTTTTTTTATTTTTCAGATGCTGAGGTTGAAGAGCTGGCCCTCAAAACTAATTTGTGATGAATGGCTTAATATTTGGCTACTTTCTACACATTACACTCCTTCAAAACTATATTGTTATTCAAGAAGTTGATAATCATGATTGTTACTCCTAATTTTTTCTTTCTGGTATTTAATTCTTTTTTACACGCCAAGACAAGTCCTGAGGAAAGAGAGGAAAGAAGCCAAAGGTTTTTCTTCTTAATGACATTTATAAAAATATATTGATGAAATTTTAAAATAAATATAATTTTTATTAGTTGTCTTATAGATATCTCATTTTCTAATCTTTTATTCTTGTTGAATGAATGCCAGTAGTACAGTGTCTTGCTGAAAGCTTGATACACTTTCAAACCATGCTTTTGTGTGCTCTCCATAGCAATTGCTGGGAATAATTAATTACATTAGAACCCTGAATGCTTTTTTTAGATACTTACTTATTCATACCGCAGGATTTGCTGGGTGATGTGAGAGAATTGAATAGATCAATTTTTTAATAGAGGAAAGAGGGAAAGAGAAGTAGAATTAAACTTTAAAACTATTCAACTATTTTGTTCTCTCTCATTTTTCCTTTCATGCCTTTTGCTGTTTAACTTTTTTCTGGTAATTCTCCTCTGTTCTCCTCCATCTGTTTCTAAAGAGTCATAGGAAGTTCTATCTTAAATTTTGGTTTTTAGGAACAAAATAATAGATATAGATAACAGTATTACTTACCAGAAAATAGGACTCTGAGGAATTAATTTTAATTATTGAGTCTAGTTCTCTGTAAAGGGGAACCTGGATAATAGACATTTACTCCAAGAGCATGTGCAAGACTTCAATTCACAAGGTCCACAAAGTTCTGATTAATAACTTTCAGCCTTATAGAAAACAACAGTGGTGCAGCTGTAATATGCCACAGAAAACAGTGAGGAACGGGAATCATGGTTGATGTCCTAGATCCTTACAACAACAAGGGATTTGCTAGATGGATTTCCCAGATGGTCTCTAGCAGTATCTTATTCCCCGCAGAATGGGGAGTGAAAAAGAACAACTGCCAATAATCCCTATCAGTCTGCTTGAGGTTTTGTCTGCCATATGTTTCATCAAAACATCCTGCTTTGTATTTCATCTCTAACAGTGACTGATTTAGAATACTTCAAAGAAGCAATTAAAAACCCAGCATCTACATTAGTTATTGAGGCAGGGAGGGGACAGTGGTGTAGGTAGGCATTGAAAGCTGTGAAATGTTTGTTATGTTTATTCAACACAGTCAAAAGACAGCAATCAAACAATTCTGCAAAATGTGTGGTAAGGAACAAGCCACTGATGGTTACAAATATTACAGAATGGTATTCTTGCACAATCAGTAAAAGATCCTGGAAACTGGTATTTGAGAGCTGTGTAAATAGGCAACATTTGTGTTTCACTGGGAACTGATGAAAGGGTATAAAAATATACAGCCAAAGGTAGGAGTCTGTAACTGATGTGAGTTTCCATTTCACCCATGTAAGTGTGGCATGCCATGAAACATTTTAATACTGGATGAATTCCATATGCATCTCTAGAGTTTTCCCTAAGCTGCTCCTTCTTGGAGCTCACAGTGTTTCTATGAAATACTGCAGCTGTTGCTTGGATCTTGGCGTGGTACAACTGAATATTTCTCATATAGATTCTTCTTCTCAGCAGCTGCTTTGGTCAGACTGTCATTCTCAGCGTCCCTTCACACCTATTCAGTCTGTGTTTTCCAACTCTTCTCATCATGAATATGCCATGAGCTACCCCCAGATCTGATGGGAAATGATACATGCTGTTCTCTTCATATACATGCATACACACACATTTTATATATACATATAGATTTATATATTTTTTCCCTTTGTCTGATGAGAACAGTCATATCCAGTGGCCATGAAACAAAGTATGGAATCATACAGATGAACCAGGAGCATACAAAGAGCTCATGTTGTTAAGGCACCTGCAAGGATACAAACATAACCTTTGTGTACAGGTGCTCTAGCAGACAAGAGTGTGATTGTCTTTCATAGGTGTTTTAATTAATATTGGGATGAAATCTTGTACCTTGCTTCTGACTCCATTTTATATTTTGGTAGAGGTCATGAAGTAATGTGTTTCCTCCTCTTGTGTTTCCCATGGCATTTGGGAATTGTCTGACTCCACCAGGAAGATCCCTTGCAGAACTATTCAGAATTTCTGTCCCGTACCTTCTTCCATTGAGCTCCTGGGCTGCACCATTTCAGGATTAATAAAAGAATCTGCATGAAAACTAGGGAAAGGTGAGTTGATTTCCTTAGGGGTTGCCATGAATGGCCCCATTATGGCCTGTCCTCAGTCCACAACATTATAGTGTGAGCTGTGTACTGGCTCTCAAAAGGACACTTGGATAGTCTTTGGGCCTTTTTTTACTGAATCAGTGATATATGTCTTTTTGGACCTCCTCTGAATGAATTTATCCTTGTCTCACTTTGTGCAGTTAGTCATATGCTCTTAAAAAATCTTTTGCAGATGGAGCCCCGTGGGACTGGACCTGTTTCAAAAGCTGTATTAAATGACTAAAATAAATGTTTTGCAAATTCCTGTTTCCCCCAGTGTGCTGCTTAGCAAGAATAGCTGTGTTTAGTGGAAAAGATGTTAGATGAGTCGGTGGCATGTGTGCCACCTCACACCGTCTTGGCTCAGCTGGGAAATGGAGGCATGAAAGAATGGCGTACAGGAATGTTTTGGAATATGCTGATTGTGTCAGTTGCACCTTAAAGATAACAGTCTCACAAGGTTGATGCTTCTCTATGGTTCATTAGAAGCTTTATAAAATCCACCTCTATACATTCAATTAAGTGTCCACCCTGCCTTCAGGAAACACATAATATACAGGTTTATGTAATGCTGGAAAAAGATATTGGAATTTCTAATGGATCTAAATGAGTGACAAAACACTGAGGAGCTGAAAAATTTGCTGCATAAAGATGGAATTGCCTTGTTAGAAATAAAGCAGCCATGACTTCATCACAGATCTCAGTGGTTATTGCCAATTAATCGATTGTTGTCTCTTTGGAAGGCAAATTTATCAAAAGACTCAGCAGATGAAACGTCTTTTTATAGGTAAGGGTTGGAATTGAGATAAAACATTTTTACAATGACTGTAACAAACCATTCATATGAAACTAGTTAATCATTATACAAAAAAGTCTATGCAAGGTAGGTGTTCTTTTTATAAATACATGTACTAATGAATCTGAAAGTATATGTGGCATGATTGTGTCGTTTAGGAAAATGGTGACAACTGTTCCCTTCTGTTCAAGGGTTGAGTGGTCATGTGGTAGAAGCGTCTTGAATGCTTAAAGAGCCAAAAAGGCTTTCAGCATCTCAGACTGCCAGTTGCCTGGCCTAAGCTTTTGAGAAACCTGGCCTAAATATCTGTATTTCATAGTCTTAAGTACTTAGCCCTGCATACATCTGGTTTGAGATATAAACCCCAGGAAAATATTTATTTTTACCGCACTCACTATGCCAATTCAAGATCATTCTATTTAGTATAAGAGGTAAGTAGTTTTTAAGACTATATCTAAGCTCTGTGGAGATAATTCTTTATCTTAATTCTTCTTCTTTTTTTTTTAAATATAAAATTGGTAGGGAGTGTACTGCTTTGCTTTTAGCCTGTTTCTCCATTCCTATGTATAGATTTAGATTTTACTTCATTTTTTCATATTTAATGCTTACTTTTTAATGATGTATACAGTACCTAGAACTTATATGTAGGGCTATTTGTGTCAAATAGCAAATAAAAAAAAATATACTGTGTAAGTCTACTGTTAACTGTGAGACAGTAGAACTTTTCTCTCCATGTAATGTAGGCAGTGTCAGTTGTGGCAGCATCTTCAAAACTTCTGTTTCAAATTTTGCTATTTTTTTCCTAGTTGAAATTTTTGTCCTTGAAATGTATAGGATACTGCGGTGTTAATTTTTGCATTTTTAGTTTAACATCTATAATTCATATAGGTAATACATGTGTTGGGTTATTCTGTTTCTAATAAGATAATTCTGCATAATAACTTTATACAACATGAATAAGTTGCTTATACCTTCATCAATATTTTAATTGCCAAAGGTTCCTATATCTTAATTCTTTGGATTTACATAGCACGCTTGGGATTTTGAAAACATCAATAAAAATAAATCAGCTTAACATTACATTGGTCCTGTGAGGCAAACATGTTCTACCACTGTCTACTGATTAGTAAATACAAGCATGGCATAATTCCTTGACTTTCCCAAAGCAAATAAATCAATTTCTCCAGAAAAACTGGAGAAGCCATTTGTTTCTTGTGTGTTACAGCTGAACATTAATCACAGTACGAATCCTTATCTCCAGACATTCCTGTTCAGTTAAGGTAAAGAGGCAGAATCAACTTCAACTGAATAGCCTTTGGAAAGTTTCCTCTGGTTTTATTAGTGTAGCTAAAATTCAAACCAGTTTTTTTAAATGTTTGTTTTAGCTTGGGCTTTGCTGAAACCATGAGGAATACATTTTCACTGATGGTCTTCATAAATCTTTCCAGGCCTCATCATAAAAACACGTTTATGAATGCCCAAGAGAACCTATGGACTACTTTATTAATATTTGTGTGATTAAACTTAATTGACCTAAAGTCAAATGATTTCCTTAGATTCAGTCATACATCTTCCTTGTATAGTGCATACACATAATACAGAAGTTGGCAGCAGTGGCAGTTCATCCTGGCTTTAGGTATCAGAATGGGATTCAGCTGCCTAGAGATGGCATTGGGTACCCTTGTAGGGAGTCCAGGATAGTCTGTGCCCAACATAACCTCTCTGGAAGGCTGCGTCTCTCACACTGGCTTTGTGTGAGCTTTGCCAGTACTGTACAATGCTCCTAGTGCATCCTAAGGGAGCAATGGGGCTCAGCTGCCTTTCATGTCATCCTCTTCTGTTTCAGGCTGTCTTGCACATCCATATAGGCTCTTCTCTTGACACTCGAGTAGGTTTGGAGTACTTTGATACAAACTGCAGTTAATTCCACCTGCACTAATGCTGTAATTTCTTTCATATTCCTCGAGACAGAAGACAAACGTTTTGCCTCTCAACTTCTCTAAATGTGTCTCAGAACATGACTCTGGACTTTCAGAGCTGAAATGGATACAGCCATTAAGTGCTGAGTATGTAGCCCAAGCTGAGATAACTGCAGGAGGACGAGGCTGTAGAAGTGTTATACTAATTGTGTCTAGCTGTTTAGCAGTTGCTTTTTTTTCCTTTTTAATTATGAAAAAAGAGTCAAAATCAAAACAATAATTCAAATCACTGAAGCATGGGACTTCGAATCTGGGTTTTCACTTTATTGTACGAAATATGAGTATGTCTGTGCATCCATGTACCTGTATAAAGCAAGTTGTTTCACTTCCTCCTTAAATGTTGCTTCTTACCATACAATCTTTATTTCATAGTGCTTTATTTCATAAAGCTTGCTTGGCTGTGTGCTCACCTGCTTGCTGAATTTATGTCCTGCTTATAGGTCTGTGTATTTTCCATGTGTTTCTGGCAACTGCTTTTGATAGTGTGTTTTTGTACACATGCCTCCAAATTACAAACTTTTTCCAGCAGCCCAATTTCTAAAACTCACATACTTCACCCATCAAAGCCATGTGAACACCAAGAGATCCTGCAGTAACATGTGCATGCCATTGCTGGTGTTGCAGCACCTGGGCACTATGTTTGCCATTCACTGTATTTTGGGCAAGTGTTAACTGGAATGCGTGACAAAAAACATAGATTTAAAAATTAAGAGCCTTTTTACTTTAAATAGCAAGGAATATACAGAGGCAAGGGCCAAAATGAACATCTGCTAGTGCTCTAACTCTTGCAGTGCTCTGCAAAGTCCTTCTGCTGCAGGTCAGAGGCAGGGTGTGCAACAGCCTCCTTCTTCCTTCCTTCTTCTTTGAAAGGACTTCGTCACCAGGACATGACATTTCCACTGCCATGCAGCCATTTTAGGCCCTCACTTCATCTGCCTGTTCCTCCTAATTGGCACAAATGACTTAATATTATTACCCCCTGTCTCCTGTGGTGTTGTAAACTCCAGCTTGGTCACCCTTATAAATTAATCCAAATCAACTATATTGTGCTTTGCTATGTAATTACTTATTGAGACAATTAAGCTCAAAAAGTGGATCCACTCCTTATGGTGATCTTCTCTTTGTAAAGGATTATCCCAACAGATGATCTCATGACTTTTAATAGCTCTTCTTACACTTCTGCCAGAAGCAGAAGTTTTCCCTGTTACCTCTACTACAATATCTGAAGGCAACAGCTAATAGAGCCAGAAAAGCTGCCCATTCAAAATTCAGATTGTGGTCTGAATTACCATTACATTACTACCTCCTTAGTTCAGTGACCTTTTCCTTGTAATTGTTCATTTCAGAAAAAAACCCAAAAACACTCAGAAAGACAATTTATTGACTAGAACAAGTAGTGAGATTGGCAAGAATAGAAGGTATTTCCTATCTGATCTTGTAAGCATGCATTCCAGGTCACTGCTTTACCTTTGATAAAGTATCAATGGGAGGAAAAATTCTGAAACTGAGGAAAAACCAGTATGAGGTTATGGAGACTTGATGTAGCAAATGGCAGGGCAGGTCCCAGTGACCAGCAGATGAGCAGAAGAGGGTGTGCAGGTCACAGCTCAGTGCAGTAAGGGCAGGGAGCAAACCAGGAGCAGCCTGGGATGTACTTGGTCCTCACTTGCTGATAGTATAGCTCAGCTTCAGTGGGGCTCCTGGGAAGAAGCACAGAGGTGGAGGTCCCAGGAGAAGTGTCCAGAAAAAATAAAGTGCAATAGTGCAAGGTCTTGGTGAGAGTATGGATTAAGGACAGAAAATGTAAGAGTGTTTTAAGTGGCATTGGTACAAAATAAAATGTTAATCTCAGAGCCCATTCCTCTCTCACATATGAGAACTTGTATTTACTTTGCAAGAGCAAATCTCCAAGGGCTGTGCTCAGGCCACAGCTGGCTATCTTACAAAGTGGAGATGTTTTCTTTTGACTTTGGTGGAAAGGCAGATAGGGGCAAGCAAAAGGATGGCATTTAATTTCAAAAATTAATGTGCCTCCCTAATCCTACCCTAAAGCCTTTCATCCTACCAGGAAAAAAAAGCAGACAACATCTTACCTTGAATTAGTTAATTGAGGGCAGTGCAATTTTCAGCGACCGGATCAAGTGAAGGATCAACCATTTTTGGTGTGCAAAGTTAACGTGTAAATAGTGTTTCCATAGCTCCAATTATTTAAAGCCTATGACACACAGTCTCTGGAAAACATAAGGCAGAAAGCTTAAATTTGGGTCTTATGGTGAGTTGTGTATCTTTCCCCCTGACTTTTGAAAGGCTGAATGGTAAATTGTAATATTTTTTTATTTCAGTTTATAAATCTGGGGGTTTGCAGTTTTAATAACATCTGGGATTGTCCTAAACCTCATGGGGAACTTTGATTAAGCATGTAAGGCAGAATTTATTAGCAATTAAAAACTACTGGATGGTCCATTTGTCACCCATGTCTTAGAATAGGGCCTTGGAAGGCAGTGCATTAAAAGAAATATGTTTGTGCACAAACATTCTGTTCTTATATTAGTTAACCTATTAGTCTCATAGGCTTATTAAATAGAAGCAGCTACTTGGAAAATTGAATCTTTTAAAGAACATCACCTTTTCAATAGTTTTTTGTAAAAGTGATTTCATACTTTTAACAGATTTTGTATAATCATCGATTTATATTTTTTGTCTTCAGTCAAGCTGTGAGGTTAAATTGTATTAAATAAATATATGATCTCCCAAACTTATTCAGTACTTTGAGCTTCTTAATAATGCCACTTGCACATATATCCAGAAAATGAATAGTGTATTATAACACATAATGTTATGAAAGTGGGTAATAAATATGGGATTCTTCTCTGTATGGATACCTCCTACACACCACTTTGAAATTCATTCTACCTAGAGCCATAATTTCCAAGGTATTTGTTAGATCTTTTCAAAATATAGCTTTCCATAAAAATAAATTGAGATGCAAAGTGTTATTTAGAGATTTTATGCCAGACTGTTCCATTTTTACTTATGTCCCAGGTAAAAAATGTTTTTTAAAATCTTGGCTTCCAGGAAACTTTTACACAAAAAAGTGTTCTTTTGCTGTCCATATGGTGCAATTTATTCTATCAATGTGAGAAGGTGTTTGTTGCTATTTGTTGTCTTGATTTTTTTTTTTTTTTTGAAGGGGGTGTTTTATGCTCTGTCAGTCTTTCTGTCCCTGAATAACCTTTGAAACTAATTTCACAAGGTAGTAATCTTGACAATGTTGAGTTGCTATGAGCTGTGAAAATCTGCGTTTGGCTGAAGTAGAGAGACTCAGGTTACTGTTTTCATGAGGGACTTGGACTTTTGAGAGGGAGATACTGCTTGGGTAATGAGTGACCTCCCAGCCCTCAACAAGCCACCAACTCCTGCCCTCTGAGAAGTGTGAGAGATGTGGAGTGATATGGAAAAGGCATGCTGGTGAGACTTGGGGATCTAGGATCTACATCTTTAGAATGTCAGGTTTCTTCAGTTCTACTTTTTGAAGATAAACTGGTTGAAATATAATATACTGGATATCTCTGTGTAGGAATCAGTGAGCAGACATTAAAGCTACTCCTTTACAGGACTCTTAGAGGTAAGCTGTGACTGCCAACAGGAGTCATATTTTGTTTGTTTCTTATGGCACTGTTGAAAGCATATACTACACAGAAAAATTCAGTGGCTTGAGCTCTTATCATCACATTCATTTAAAAACACTACTTTTTGCAACTACAGGAGTTGCAAAATTTCTTGACCAAGCCAAAGAGGTCATCTTTGCCACACAAAACCAGTTTCTAAATGCTTTCACTGCTTGTGTGGTGTTGCTTTTTAATAATGGAAAACAAAGCTATTAGCATCCTACACCATAGCTGAACACATCCTTGTGTTCCAATAGAGTCCTGTTACAGGTACACACTAGGGAAGGGGTACTTTACTAAAGTTATCCTTGCCTTTCAGTTTTTAAAATTAATTCCTGCTCAGGAATTAATAAATCCTGCTCAGGTTTTCTGATGGCTTGGCTGCACAACAGAGCAGAACCAATGCCAGTTCTAGTGACGGTGATGGGGGATGTTCCCAGAAAACTCTTCTGTCCCTCAGATTCTGTGCCTCTTGTTTTTGAGTTTACTAAAATGCCAGAGATGAGAGTTACATTCTATATTCATGCTCCAGAAGGATCTCAGCCTGTAGATCACAGCACAGCATGCCTTGAGCTCAGGCAGGGCTCTGTCAAAGAGGAGACTGGTGAGCACACAATCTATGCAGCTGCACCATGAGAGGGGGACCACTTTTTCACAATAGACATATAGATGAGTTCTTTTCATTTTAAAAAATGTTTTTAAAATGGTTTCCTCATTGTTTTTAAAATTTCATCTATGGAAGCTAAGGATACAGTAGTAGTCACACAAAATAAGAAAGCAAATAGAAAGGGACAACAAGCTATAAAACTTTAGTCTAGCTCAGATCCGGATTTAAAGCTTTCAACTAGTTCTCTTCATGTGATAAGCTGACTTATCATAAGATCAAATCCCTTTTCCCCAAATTTAGTGGCAGGATGTGAAAGATTAAATAATTTGGGTTGGAGCATGACACAAAGCAGTTATTATAGCTGTTCAGTTCTCCGTAGTCAGGTATTGAGTTATGATATCAATATAAGAAAATGCTGTGTCTGCTCTGATTTATTCAATTTTTTAGCATAATTCTAGCTGGTTTTCCTCACAGAATTCTACCTCTACAAGAAGGTGGGTTGAATTGTGGTCTTTGATGGAGGTGGAGTTTTGCTAAATAGGATTTTATACTCTGTTTCCTACTCTGCTGGGGGAATTCTCCATTGCAGGGTGGTGATTTAGTCATCTAAAGTGAATGCATGTAACTAAGTGGTCCCAGTATTCACAACTCAAAATATCTTTCCTAACAGAAGGTAAATATTGTTTGTTGTAAATGAGTTTGAGCCTTTACAGACCAAATCTATTAGATCATCTTGGAAATTTCAGTGCTGCTTGATGGCTGTATCTTGAGCTCCAAGTACCAAGTGACAGAACCATTTTGCAATAAACAAAGATTATTCAGCTACAAGAAATCACAGAATACTGGGGCATGGAATCAAGTTTGTAAATGCAATTTCCTTTCTAAATAGCAGCCGTTCTGGGAGCTTACAGTATGCCATGCTATCCCGAAGGAAACTGGCTGATTCTCTTCTCACAAGCCTGAGATTTCAACAGGCAGCATATAAAATCTCAGGGCTCATTTATGACCAGATCAACCGAAACAGCTCACTTTTGTACCAAATATATACTAATATTTCTACAAGTTGGAAAGTCCTGTACCATCTTGGGCAGGTAGAATTGTGGCTTGTTATGACAGTTTCTGGTTTCTTCAGGATGGTACCATGAAAGCTACCACCCAATGGAGATATTTAATGATATTGGTAGGGATTTAGGGGGCTACCATGACCTACCTGACTCTTCTGGGGAAGAGCATTTGCACTTCAACACAACTGTGTTGTTTGCTAGATTTGGCTGCCTGAGTAGTTTGAGCAGCAGTTGTCTTTTCCTCTGGGAGTCAGGTTTAATGTTTTTCATTACATTGTCCTCCATCCCCCACCCCCAAAATGTCAGACCATGTCTTTAACAGAAGCACAGTCAGCATAGCTTTAGAACAGAAAGATTCTTTTGTTGTTTCTGTTTCTTCCTGCTCTTTTTGTATCAGTCCTAAGGATACATTGAACTGGAGAACTAATAGGTAGAAACTGACTTTATGAGGAATTCTCCTGCAACATTTTCATGATTACTGTCATGTGATAACCTCAAGCAATGCCTCTGGCTTACTCTTATGTTAAATGTTTTATTTATCCTTCCCTAAACAAGGAGGGTCAAATTAGATGCATTTCTTACAAGATTTACTTGATTTATGAGATGCATTTCTTTAGGATTTATTTGTGGTAGATAAGTGAGGAACTAATCAGTAATCTATTCCATCAGCTTCAGCTACAGACATCTCAGCTGCTCCTCTGTTACTCAGACTATTGCAAACTGTCTTCATCTGTCCCTTCCTTATTGGTCTCAAGTTCTAAATATTCCCACCTGGTCCTTAAGCAATAATTGAAGCTATTAACCTCTGTCTCCCAGGGCTACTTACTGAGACAATCCAGCTGGTTTACCTTCCAGAGAATTTTTTGAAGCTTGCTAAAGATTGCTGCTATAAGCAGATAGCAGTAAAAGGAAAAGCAAGAACAAACATTCTCAAATTGTACCCTGTACTTATCGCTGGGCAACATGCTCCTCTATAGCCTACGCAAAAAAATTTGTTGTGTTCCTAGCTTCCTCCCAGAAAAATCAATCTTTAATATGTCATCTTATTACCATGATCAGTTGTAAATGGCTGTTCAGATTCTGTTGGGTTACATTCCTGCCATTAAGCAATTGGCTTTGCTTTTTGTCATGAGTCCATATCTCAATATGTTACTGTTACTGGTTTTTTTGGATTTTTTTGGGGGGGTTTTTTTTGGTTGTTTTTTCCTTTAAACTGTGCTTCTGAAGACTGTAAATGATTGGTCAGAAGAGAAAGAGTGACAGGACTTTCTCCTCTCACCTATTCTGGCATAGGACTGTCGTGACTGAGCAACACAAACTGTAGGAGGGAGGGCCTAAAATTCTCCTAAAAGATGAAGACAGATGAGTTGGAGTTCCCTCCTCCACTGCTTCCGTTGATTGATTTTAATCTCCTTCCCAATTATTTGCACTTATGCCATGCTCAGACTTGAAAGGAGAAAGAAAGTGGGAGAAATTCTGAAATGCCATTGTGTAGGAATGAACTAGGAAGAGGAAATCAGAGCAGGGAAGAACTTATGATGAATTCAGAAAGAGCACACCAAGAAAGGTCCATTGTTAATCCATTTTCCACTCTCACCCCAATCATCACTTTTAGTTCCTCGTTATTTCTAACTTTTGTTGTGTGCTCTGTGTTCTTCCTTCTCATATGAGTTAGGATACAAAATGCTACACATCCTTCTGTATTAGAAAATACAGGTGCCCAGCTCAGCGTATAACTATGAGTTTAATAAGTCCAGCTGCAGTGTGGCCTTAGGCAGACATTATGGGGAGTTTTTGAGTTCCTGGACATCAAATAGCACTCTTTTGCCATGGTCTTGACCAGGATGGGACAGAGACACCCTTTGTCTTCGTTGCTTTCTTTCTCTTTACGTAGTGAAAAGAAGTGCTCCTCTCATTTTCTGCTATTCTTATGGCACACAAACCCTACAGTGATGTATTATTATTTCTGCATCTGCCTCTGCTGTTGGTCTCTGGAAGTTTCTTCTGAAACTTTGTACAACCTGGAAGCCTCTTGTATACTTTCCATCTCTAGCTTTTCTAGGATACAGTAGAGACAGGGGAACAAGGTGAGTGTCAAAAACCAAAAATCAGTCTTTTCTTCTGGATTCCTGATATAACCCAAACATTTTCATTTGCGAATGTGCTTGCTCTCAGGGAACATTTTGTTGATTTAAAGGAGTGGAAAACTGCCATGGTAAAGAGTGTGAGGAAGAAAAAGGCAGTGAATTAAAGGGGTGGGTACAAAATCTACATTCTCTGTGGTCATAGCTCTCTTAGCAAGGCTTCAGCTGCAGTCATAGATTCAAGGGGTGTTATTTATGAATAAACACAGTTTCCAAGTGTTTGGGACTTGAGGAGATAGCCTTATGTTTCATAGGAAACAAATCATGGAATGGTTTGGCTTGGAAGGAACCTTGAAGGTCATCTACTTTCAACCCCCCTGCTGTGGACATGGGTATCTTTCACTAGACCAGGTTGCTCAGAACTCCATCATTCCTGGCCTTGAACACTTCCAGGGATGGGGCATCCACAACTTCTCTGGGCAACTTTTTCCAGTGCCTCACTACCTTCGCAGAATTTTTTCCTAATACCTAATCTAAACCTACTTTCTTTGAGTTTGAAGCCATTCCCCCTTGTCTTGTCACTACATATCCTTATAAATAGTCTCTCTCAGTCTTTCTTGTAGGCTCCCTTCAGGTACTGGAAGGATGCAAGTGGGTCACCCCAAAGCCTTCTCTTTTCCAGGCTGAAAAAAACCAGTTTTCTTAGTCTTTCCCTATATGAGAGGTGCTCCATCTCTGTGAACAACTTGGTGTCCCTCTTCTGGACTTGCTCCAACAGGTCTATGTCCTTTTGGGACTGAAGAAGAAGACAGGTTATTGAACTTTTTGATGTCACAGCTTAAATTTATGGCAAGAGGAAGCTGAGAGAAATTTTAGGGAGGAAGAAGTGAAGGGAATAGTATGAGAGACGAGAAGAAATCAAGAAGCGATTGGAACAGAAACAGCTAAAAATATAATTAATTCAAAGATAAAGAATGAAAATATTTAGGAGAAAGCAACATGGAAAAAATGGCTTAAACTGAACCAAAGGGCATGAACATGAAGAATAGGACAGAAGGGAAAAAAGATTGTGGCAGTTTTTGAGTTAATTGGAGATGTTTGACAAGTGGCCTATGACTAAACCGGTGAATTACATGTGCTCTGTATTCCCTGGTTTGTATTCCTCACTGCTAAGGAAAGGGATTTTTCTGAGGTTTTCCAGCAGCAATATGCTCAAGATTAAAACAGAGCGTCCAGTGATTCTGTGTTGACAAGAAACCCTGCTCTTCTGTTTTTATGACAACATTATTTCCCTGCATACAGATACCCATAAGACATTAAAATCATAGAAATAAAACAGTAAGCTTATCACATTTAAACTACTGTTCAAGAAATTATATCACTCCTGTATCTTAGTTCCTGTTTTTCCTGACATTGGCTTCTTACCTAAGTCCAACTTCAGAACCATTGCAGCATTCAGCAACTACTTGTTTTGAAAGTTGGCAGTGGTTTGAGATATTTTCAAACAGTAGGGGTAGCACTCTTGGTCAGTAAGTTGGGATCTTTATGTTGGGGTCTTTAATGGACTGGGTTTTGTCAGGGATGCTGCTGTTTCCTTGTTGGAGAGCTCCTAAGAAACATGTCTGTTTTATCCTTGTGATGTGTTCAGTTATATCTTAACATCTGTGTCAGTTAGATAAGGACAGGCTGCAAAGAGGGAAGTGAGAGCCTTGGGACTTACATTGTAATTGTCATTGTGATATTCAGGTTTTATAAATGTTCTCCATTTTAGTTACTTCCTGAATTAGAGGTTTAGTTACCTCCTGCATTAGAGGTTTCACTCTCAATTTAAATAGAATAAGAAATTAATAGTCCAGTGCTTCTGCAAAATATTTTGTAGCTCTTACCAGTCAGTTGTCTAACAATTGACCAAAGAATTGCTGGTCAAAAATGCTCATTACCTGCCTGTAATGTGAACCTTAGTAGTCACTGAAGTATGTTCCGTAAGAAAAATGTTCACTAATCCTTATATAAACTGTTGCTATTTCATTTAAAAAGGAATATAAAAACCCCCAAACCTTGACAAAGAGAAAGCTGTGGAATCTGCATGGAAGCTATAAAGATTTTTGGCAAAAGGTAAAGATTTCACCAAAAATTGGAAATTATAGTTTTCCAATAGAAGTTTTAGTTTGATGGATTTTGCCTAAAGCACAAGAACTAAGTGGGGCTCCCTCAGGCTCTTGGCTTTGCTGAGCTATAATACTACCTGCAAAGTATGCTATTATTGTCCTTAGAAAATCACTGATAAGGTTTTCTTAACTTTGATAATAAAGTAAGGGCGAATTTTTTGGGCTTTTTTGCTTTTCTTTTTCTTTTTTGCAAAGTAAGATCTTAAAAGAGTATAAATTAATTTAGATCTTCTGGTTTGATTTTGGGTGTATTATAGAAAATGTTTAAATACTCTGTTGGTACACGATTTGCAGAAATCCAGAAATTTGGGATGGAGCTTTCCTGTGTGGCAACCTGTGTTTCTCAAATTCAGAAACTCTGTCAGATCCTTTTAGAGCTTCAAAATAGCAGTGTATGCTGCCAAGAATAATTTAATCTTTTATTTGAGTCTGTCACCATTTTGGTTTGACTTTTCAACTCCCACAAAGGACATTGTATTTTTCCCAAAGACACAGCAGCCACATTTTGCAATATGACTAGTTATTGGTGGTTATATAACTAAGTTCTTTTAGTATTTGGTTGAAAAAGGTCTGTCTTCCTACATCAGTGACAGGAGTTCTAGAAGTTCATTAATAAAACATCTTTGTAAAACAAAAGCTATTTAGTAGCTAAGAAGTAGGCAAGTCTCCTGCTCTGTTAAATCACCTCTGCTCTGGTGCTCTCAGCACTGGTGTACTTGGGTGATTTGGAGATATTTATTCTGATTCCCCCAAGAATTGTTCTCCTCTAGAATGGCTGGGGAAGGAACAGGAGCTTTCCTGAAGACACCCAACCAGGTAATAAGAGATTGGTTGTGGAAATATTAAAAAGAAGCTCTTTAAACTATAGCCTATAAATATACTTTATTCTTTTACTTGACTGAGAATTCTCAGTTGCCTCTCTGCTTTTACTCTCTACTTAATTTCTAAGGTAATTTCTATTAAGGCAAAGTGATGTATTTTGATGTTGGTCAATACCAGTGGGGCCAGACCTAGAGTAGGCTGTATTTTTGCTAAAAGGAGAAAATAGCTCAGGAAGATACATGTTTCAGGGGGTCTTTCAATTATTTCTTATCTTTCAATTATCCAAACTTCTATTTATCCAGGTAAAACCCACTGGAATGAAAGTGTCTGGCTAATTTATAGTTTCCTTATTGCTAATAAATGTGTTTCTGTTAAAAGGAGTATTATAGGCAAACATAATATGGCATAGATTGGAAAATTACTGAGAAAGAACTAGCAGACAGTCTTAGAAACAGTCAGTGTTCTCTCAGGGACTACTGTAAAAACAATTACTCTAGAGAGAGGACCATGTCAAAGATAATTCGGGAGCAAAATCTTTTTATTTCTTTGTTCCTGCTGTAAATAACTGAACAGTTTGTGTCTGGAAGTCACATTGTTAACAAAGAGCAAACAAAAAAGTCTTTTAATATTTCGGTGTAATACAACTTTTGTGTAAAAATGCCCTTTACTACTTAACACTTAACATGTTAGATAACACTTTTATAGAGTCAAACTTATGAAACTGTAGCTTTCAGCTCTCCATTCTTCTCATAAAAATGCTGTTGTCCTCATGCTCCAAATAGCAGAATTGCACACAATGATGCCTTCCCATTATCAAGGGTGGAATTTTGTAAAGGAGCTGGAAAAGCCAATTATGGTGTAACAAGGGGAGCAAACTGGTCATAGTCAGATGCAAAGATATGGGTACGAAGAACAAGTATGTGATGAGTTTATGAAAATGAGGTTAATTGGATCTTGAAATAAATGGTGAGATGCTGGAATTTTATTTGAGAATTCACAGTCTTCTCTGTAATGAGAAGAGATGGGCAGTAAAGTTCCGCACATGTGACAATAAGAAGGTTTAAAGGGGACATGAAAATAGAAGATAGAAGATAGAAAAGCATAGGATTTAAGAGAGGTTGTGGGAAAAAAATTGCTTATTAATAAAATAATAGAGAGTTGGACTTCTGTCTGTAAAACCTGATAGCGAATTCCTTGGGATAATAGCTGAACTAAAGTGTTCCAGTTATGCCTCCTGCCTTCTGTTTCAATTGAGGAGAAAAAATTACGAATGTTTCTATTCATGGTTTCAAGTCTTTCAATAACAAAAGGGCATGTATGTGCTAAAAGTATTTTACGTTTTCTAATGTGTTATTTATATTACATATATTATAGATTGAATGAAAAAAAAAAAAAACAAACCCGAAGACCATTACCTCCTGTAGGCAAGTTCCCTGCTATGTGAAGAATTCACAGCTGCACAAGAATGAAGTGGAACTCCAAAAAGTCAATATTAATTTCAAACAGATTTTTCAGGGAAATATATAGGACATGAATTTTCCCTTAACCTTTCAGACTTAACCTTTTAATTTTGTCTATATGTCAAATAAAAGGCAAGTTTCTCACTCATAGCCGTTTACCAAAAGCTAGTTTTTACACATTTTTCAAAAACTTTTTTATATGTAGAGTCAGTTAAAAATGTAAATATGAAAAAAATTAAAATAAAGTTCTAATTTAATTGACAGTTTTGGAAAAAAGGATCTTCAAAGCAATCAAACCCGTTGTCATCAGAATATTATAACTCCTTTCTGTGTCATAGGAATGGTTGTTATAAAAATATGTATACACAATAGCACATGGGAAAATATACAAAAAACCACAAGAGTAATTGCTGAAATTGTAGACTTTTGTGTATTCAGTGGCAGAGAGGGAAATACTTAAATGTGCGAAAAAGAAGAAAGGGCTGGATGTACAACTGGGGACAAGCGGAATCCTGTCAGCTTTAGAATATGGTTTTATTTATTCATCAAAAAGATATAGTAACTTTTACAGATGTGGAGGCAGATTTCTAGAAGAGAATCATCTACTAGTCAGTAGTGTGTTTTTTTATTTCTGCCTGCCTTCTAACAACTTTCCTTTCCATGCAACATGGAAATCTGTGTTGCTGCCTTGCCAGCTCTTCAAATGTGCATGTCTCTCTTGCTCACAGGAGTTCTGTGGTTTATGAGTGTCTAACAACTGAAAGAATAATACATTATTCAAATAGGTGTAAAACTCTCTAACTAAATGCAAATGTAAAATATAATGTAAATGTGAAAAATGAAGCTTCATTAAAAGAAATAGTTGTTACACTTCCATCAGAGGTATCTTTCCCTGAAAAGGTAGGGTCTTTTATTCCATGTTAGCATGTTTAAAAAGGTTTTCCAGCTGTAAGCATGCTAGAAATTGATCAAATGATAGAGGAATATATTTTTCATAGAAAGGCCGCAAATGGAATACATTCTGGAGTTTTGGGAGTTGCTCTTTGAGAAGGTCTCAAACCAGATGGAAAACATCCAGAGCAGACCAGTAAGAATGATTAAGAATTGGGAAAACATGAGTTTCACTGCATAAATGAATTTATTGGGAAGAGAAGATTGAGGGAAGGGGACATCATAACAGTCCTCAGTTGTTGGAAAGAGTCTCATAAAGAGGGAAGAGTATTCTCGCTTCTCCCAAAGCTACACCTTTCCTCCACAGCAATCCATGGTAGATACATGAAAAAGAAATAAGCTTAGTACATTTATGAAAGTCAGATTGGTCTTAAAAATGTTTTAATAGTTGTGAAGACAGTGGAAGACTAGTGCAGGTTGTCTGGGGGATGCATGGCATCTCTGTCACTGGAATTCTTAAGATACCAACCAGAAGAACAGTGGTCAGGACTGACCATCTGACCTTACTCTATGGCAGCTAGATAAAGTAGATGACACTGTGATGTCCTCCCAGGTCTTCTGGTATATGATTTGACTTCAGGTGAATGTTGTTGATGACTTGTAATGCTTTAGAAAGAGGTTGATATTTCATGTCACAACCTCCTAAAAGCAGGATTGTTAGGCATGAACCTTTACCTTCATTTTAATAAAGCAGTACTGCCTAGTACTTATTATTGCAAGGAAGAGATTGAAATAATGAACTCAGAACCTTCAAAAAAGGGCAAGGACAAAGTGGTCAGAATATAAATATCAACATCTCAGTATTTTTAAGACAACTTGATAATCATCCAAATATTTGGGGAAAGAAATAATCTTGTCCTTAGCCTTGGCCTCATTTATTCTAATTGAATAATTTCTCATTGCTGTCACTTACTTCTCCCCCTGATTTTTTAAGCACAGAAGATTTACCTGTGAAACATCTTGTATGTATTTATGCTTCCACTCCACCAAGATTTAATCTTTCATGCTGTCAACAGAGATGTGTATGCTCACATCCATGCTCATACTTCCCTGTCAGTACAAAGGTTTGTGCTTTCAGGTGGTGAACTGGAGCCAAAAACTGATTCTCGTCTTAAGCAGATTGGCGAATATTAGACAAAACCAAATCCACAAACAAACAAGAGAAAACAAAACATTTTAACCAGGTTCACTTTTTTGGTCCAGTTTACTGCAGGACCATAAAATGTATGTGCAAAAGGTGTTTAGGAACCTGAATGAGCACATTCCTGTCTGTCAAAGATAGGAGCAGCCTTTTGAAAGAACAGTGCAAGACCTAAAATTGGGAAGCATGTACAAAGTATGAGTTGTCCTCTGCTGTCCCACCCCTTGTTTACCGCTGCAGCTGCTTAATAGTGCATCCAAAGGAAATCTTTATTGGCTTTTGCACAGCTGCAGAGTCAGCACAAGTGAGAGGAATGTCTCTTCCTTCTCTGAATCAATATTCACCTGTGTAGAAACACAGAAAGGTAGAAATTTTGTTCTTAACTGAGCTTTTGCAAACACAAACTGAGCTTTTTTCTCCCTCAGTTTATAATGAAATCACTGGGAGAAAAATATCTCTTTTCCCTGGTACTGTACACAGTCTTCAAATTCACAGTGAATAAATAAGGATTCCTGCCATGCAACTTTCTCAAACCCCACAATTCATTTAAGATGCTAAAGTTGTTTAAATAAAAACCTAAGGGAAGATGTTGGACAAGACTCTCTATGCAATGCTTTCTTTAAAAAACAAGCAAAAAAAACCCCCAAAACTCAAAACAACACTCTGACTGTTACATTTTGAGATACATACTTACTCCATTTTGGCCTGAATTTATTTCTTTAACAAAAGGAAATCTCAACCCTGGTGCATAATTTATGATCTTGGCATCCAGCCGAAACATATGTACATACTGAAATCAGTTTTGCATCTGTTTAACTTTGTGCACATGAGTAGTCTAATTGGATTTAGTCTGATGAAATGACTCATGCGAGATCAAGTGTCTGCACAACAAGGATTTCAGTCAGTAGGTTTCTTTAGGCCAGCAGCTTCTATGCTTTGTGTGGTGCCTAGCACATGAAATGGCTTTTTGATTATCTCAAAGCCTTCTGTGTGCTATATAGCTGGAGTGACAGGTGAAACAAAGAAGTATAAAAGAACAAGTCTTGCAGCATAGGTCAGATCTACTGCCTAGCACTGTGCAATAGTAGCAATTAATTCATTGTAACTTTCTTTTTTTTTTTTTAAAAAAAAGTCTTCTGAGAATCTCTTCAGGATTAAGGGAAATAACTCCTTCCTCTGTACCAGGCTACTGGGCTGCAGCTGTTGGCCTTCTGGTAGCCTTTGGTAAGGTTAAACACTGTTGCTTACGTATGCTAGGCACTCTGATAGGATACAGCCATCACCTCCTTTAGGATGGAGCCTGAACTCATCTGACTGGGCAGCAGTGTAGGTTCTCGTCATCATCACAGGACAAAGTATCTGTGCATCAAGAACTGGAGTTGTGTTTTTGTTGCTGTTGCAAGCCTTATCTTCCATGCCATCTCACATCCTGAACCCTCACTAATTTCCTGCCCCAGAAGAGATGGTGCTGAACTTGCTACTTGTTGAAGCTGCTTTTATCCAGAGGCCGGCTCTTCTGTTTTCTTCTGATGTTTTCTCACTCTTCCTACATCTGCTATAAGGGTCTAGGGAATGGAGAATGGTCTAGAGAGTGAAGAGACTCAGGGGAGGGGATGAGAGAGATTGCAAGTTCTGATATTAGGAGCATTAGGGATTAAAAAGTGGAACTCCAGGGGACTGGTGTGTGTGAGAATATAGTCTGGGGAGGATATATAAAAAAAGAAGACTTGGAATACGAGTGCTGTGAAGGCAAGGCAAGTGACTCTAAAACTGATGGTGTACAGAGGACCAATGTAAGATGGAAATGAAAATAGGGAAAGGGGAAAAAAAAAGAAGCTGAAGTAAGAATATAAAGCAAAAAAAAATATACCTTAGAGATGAATAGTTTTGTTGGTCTGTCCCTTCTACCTCACTGTCCAGATTCAATCTGTGGCTGGCAAAATAGCCTGAAATAAACACAATTTTAGGAAGTGCAGAATGTGGTTCAAGGCATGTCATTTTAAGCATTTGAAATGTACTTTTGTTTGAGGAAGTATGCTCTTGACTTTTGGTGACATTAAGGGTGGAAGCATCTAAATAAACTGTGTGTGTGAAATTTGTCATGTAGCACCTGATTCAGGCTGCAGAATGCTTTGAAGCAAGAGACAAAACCAGTGAAATATTACAGCATTGAGATATAGAAGTAAAATTTTGCTGATTGACCTAAATCTAATAGCTCTGGTGGAGATACTCTCTGATATTTTTGTGTGACTGGGGAAAAGCTTTGATCTTTAAGTTGTAGAATGTTAAGTTGTGGAAGGCTATTTGTTACTGATGCCTTTTTATGCTCTGCAGTTTGAAGTGCATGCAGTGGGAACAGTCAAATGAGGACTTGGTATTGCAAGGGAAAATACATTGGTAATTGGAAACTTTTTGGTCCTACAAGTGGATACACTTTGTTGAGATGGCCATCTGTTTTATCCAATAAAATTAATTTCTGCTCAAGGGAAAGTTCTGAATGCTGATTTTCAAAGAGAAAATGGTTTTACTACACGATTATCAGAGAGCATTGAAAATGTAAACCTACACATCTCTAATTCATTCTGGAGTTTTGCAAGTGAAACTAGAACATAATCATCTCCTTATTTTTAATAAATTCTTCCATCTCTTAATAATATTTAATATTCATTGGATGAATACCAGGGTTTCTTACTTGAATCTTCTTTGCCTTGAAATGTTTAAATTTTAATTCTTTAGATTTTGTTCAAATAAGCTCTACCTTATTTACATTTTGACTAATACAAAGAGGTTAGTATTTGTAAGAAACTTCTTTAGGTAGTACTTACACAAGGCTATATGGCAAAGATTTCATGTTAACTGTAATCGCCATAAGTAATTGATTGGTTAATAGGTTTCCTGAATTTGCAGTTGATCACATTTTTTTAAAGCACTGAAATTAATATAATTGTGCATTGTTTGCCCTTGGAAGGATTAGGAGCACTTTATGTGGAACAAAGTATAAAAAGAATTCATGGAATTCTTGAAATATTCATGAAGCATTTTTGATAAGTAAGACCTTATTTTTGCTGTGAATTTTTACAAGCATATTCTTTTTCTCTGTTTTCAGTCCCCTGCACACAGCTATTCAAGCTATGACTCTGGCAAGAATGAGAGTGTAGGCAGAGGTGCTGAAGATCTGTCTCTGAATCGAGGTGATGAGGATGAGGATGACCATGATGAGCAAGAAGATCCTGAGAAGGTTAATGAATCAGATGGGGTAGAAGCTGAGCGGCTGAAAGCTTTTAACGTAAGCCCTCTTGCACTCACCTTGTTTACTTCTTCTGTTCCTTTTGCATTGTTGTTTTTGGGTAAGTTTGACAATATTAAAGGCACATTAATTTGCAGGATTTATTTCAATTATTATTTTAATGCACATTAAACTCTTGCCAACAGACAACAGATTTACTGTGTTTTATTTAGAATTTTGAGGCAGAGTGCCATCTTTACCAGTGAGGAAAACAAAGCTTTGTTATGTATGTGTGCATGTGTGACTGGGAGTGTGGATGTGTGGATGTGCATGTTCACCCATTGAATGGGAAGAGGCTGCAGCTAGTTTTGTCAGGAGACCATTCTGGTGGTCAGCTGTTCTCTATTGCTTTCCCAATGTATATAATTGTGCATGAAAACACAAGCAATTGTTCAAACAAAGAAAAAATGTGAGTCAGTTCAATAAAATGATTAGCAATCACAGCTTATTGTTAATAATGAAACTTAAGTAGTGCCTATTTTCACAATCTGTTCTGGTTTATCTCACAAGTTCTGTATCCTATAGACTATTCTTTTCTTGTCTATTTTTTTAAACAGTCCCTCCCCCACCCCACCCCCACCCCAAATAACCCTTTAAAGAACTGTTTGCTTAATATTTCTGGCTACCCATTACAAAGCTCTTCAGTGGATAGAAAGAAAAATGTCTTCCTATCAGTAATCAAGCCAGGAAGCTAGGAAGAGAGCTGCCCTCCAAACCCATCTCCTCTGTCTCCCTCTTGCCAACAGATGTTTGTCAGGCTGTTTGTAGATGAAAACTTGGACCGAATGGTCCCAATCTCTAAGCAGCCCAAAGAAAAGATCCAGGCTATCATTGACTCATGCAGGCGACAATTCCCTGAGTATCAAGAGCGTGCCAGAAAACGCATACGTACTTACCTCAAGTCCTGCAGGCGGATGAAAAGAAGTGGTTTTGAGATGGTGAGTTTTGACTTAAAACCCAGCCCTAGTTTCCATCAAAACCCCATATGTAAATCCATGGCACTATTTTGTTTTCATCTTAGCGTCTTTATTTTTTGTTTGTTTAATTTTTTTTTTTTTTGGTAATACCAGGTCAGAGATTTCTTTTTCCCTCCTTCATTCTTCCTGAATTTATTCCTCTTGATTTAAAAGTGCTGTAAGACACTAGAGTTCTCAAAATGAACTAATAGGGATTGAGAATAGGAAGAGAAGAACAAAACAAGGCATAAGGAGAGAAACTGAACTATGAACTACATAGTGACTTATTTCTTACAGTTACAGATTTTTGCCTGGAAAAGTCTTGCAGTAAGATGGGTTTTTCTCTAAAATGCCTCTGCTAACTGGATTCCAGTGAGCTCTGTAAAACTGATCCTGCTAGGGAAAGGTTATACTCCAGAAAATGCCCAGTGTAGCAACATCATAGTGACAATGGCTTTGGCTTTAGGTGTTTTCTTGTACACCTTAGCCTAGTACTTATCAGTGAAAGTTACTCCTTTGAAATCTTTCAGTTGATATATAGGTGTGTAAAACATATTTAATGGCTGCAGAACACAGACATCAAACTTACAATTTGAGCATCCCAATGGTTTAGTAGCTATAATTGAACCAAAACACATGAAAATTGTCATGGTATACAACTGACAGTGTTTTCAGACATTGTTATTTTAATATTACTCAGTTGCACAAAAATGGGTAAATAAAGTCTTCTCACTAATTGGCAACTTCATTATCTCTAGAAAACGTTTGTATTCTCAATATGGAGGAAAGTCAGAAGAAACTAGATAGCTACACACATTGTGTTTAATGTCTTAGCTATCTCTCTGGCCTTTAGATGATGACAGAATCACCTCATTGTTACAAATAGATACCATTTAGTGATTAAACATACCATTTTTTTTTTAATGAATCATCTGCAAACCCATTGATTACATTAAAAATTATTGGAGATGATTGCATTTTACTGTTTTTCTCTTTCTCTCTGTCTTTCTCTTTCCTGCAATTTTTGCAGAATACTTATGAGTACTATATGTTGTTTAAGATGGTAGCTGACAGTTTTAAGAACAAAATATCAGGCTTATTTGTAGGGTAAGACCACTATTTGATAACACAGAAAGCAAAGACAGAAGCTAAATTTTTGTGTGTGTTTGGGATTCTAAGCAACTGCATGGTTTTATTATTTGAAACATTGAAATAATACTGTTTCTGAACAATGGAAACTCAAATGAAGAAAGACAGGTAGAATAAAGGACATCTGTACAGATAGAAGTGCCAAAGATTGACTGATGGTGTACATGGCAGCTTGTTTAGTCCCCCAAAACAAAAGAAAAGGACAAATAGAAAATAAATATTTCCTACAATATCCTAAGTAGCATTAAATTGCATCTGCTCACTCTGTCTGTCAATAATTCAACAACATCAAGTTCAGCTTTCATGAAGCCAAATATTTTATTTTGCTGTACTTTCAATTGAAAATACTTACAAAATTAGCCAATGCTAGCAAGTCTCCTCACTGTTCCAATTTATGGCCTTATTGCTATCATTATTCACGCTGATGAGCAGTTATGTAAACTGGCTCATTTTTGTAATCTGAAAGACTTGTGCAACTCTTCTGCAGTATGAACAAGGGGCTACAGTCTGACCCATAAGAGCTGGGTTGGCCTGACTTCAGTGCACATTTGCAAACGTTACTTTCATATGAATAAAGGTTGCGGGATGAAATTTATTCCTGGGAGGGGAAAAGGAGCAGAGATTACCAGGAATGTGATACGAATAGGCAATCTTTATAGTTCAGAAATCTTTTCTGGTTTTATAATGTTTCATGAGAGTTTGTGATGGGCTTAATTTCTTTTTAAACAAACAAATCACCCTCTAAAACATTGACTTTTTATCTCATGAATGGAAGTGACAAGGCACTGGAACTCATGCCAAAGACTACAGCCCTCTTGGGCCTGAAGGGATATCTGTCCTGTGTCCCTGTTTGCAGGTAGGAACACAAGCCAAAGACTCTCCAAAGTCTCTAGAGGAGCTCCCATCAACTTCCTAAGGGAATAAGTAGCATTTTATGTGTATGTCTTGAATAATTCTGAAATTTAATATGTATCCCTTTGGGTTTTAAATTATTTTCTGATTTCTAAGTTACTGTATCATCGTCTCTTGGTTATAGGCATTTTTTTAAATGCTACCATGGACAGAGGCATTTGACTACTTGATTGTTTTAAATGTACTTCCCATTTAGATAATGGAGAAGAATCACCTTTTCTGGATAATAACGTTTGTTCAAAACAATCATGAAGGGACAAAATGGTGTTGTTTTGAATAAGGAGCTACCCTCAAATACAGCAAACTGAAATAATGATCTGCTCAGCGGCAGTACCAGTACCATTGTTATATTAAATAGGATGTCAGATAATATCCTCCACAGGAGATGTCTTTTGCTATACACATGTTAAATACAAGTTTTTTATTTTGTTCAGGTTCAAAATGCTGCATTTTGAGCATATAGTTGCATGAGAAAAAGAGAATGTTCTTTCTTATGACATATGACAGTTCAGACTGTGTGTGGAAGCATGCAGCTATCTACAGTGCCATACTGTAAAGTGAAGAGAAAATGTAATCACTGTGTTAAATTAGTGTAAAACTGCATGGTATAGATGAAAAAGCATGCCTAGAGCCTGATTCTGTCAGTTTTTTGCCATCTGTAATCCAAATGACAGTTCTTGCTGCATAACAGGCCAGTTCTAGCTTTGAGGCAATAAAAAAGGCTCAGTCTCATGAGTGTTCATATTGTTAATTAACATGATTCTTAGTATTATTATGTTTAAGGGATTACTTATAGTAATTCTGCTTCTCCTTGTGACAGATAGTTGTCTGTGGACTCTGAGGCAGCTTATTCTTGTTACAAATATGCCTTTGAGAAGTTCCCTCTCTACATTGGAAATGCTCTGCCCATTTGAGTGTGCAGCTTTTCGTTGTGCATTTTTCATTCTGACACAAGGATATACCTCAGTAAGGCACTCAGTTTTCCTCATGAATTGTAAGGTTGTGTTTCTCCTCCCATTGTCTCTTCCTAATGGACTGTTGAGAATGTTCTCTTATTAAATTCTGTGATCTTGCTCAGAATCTTCATTGGGAGGGAAGTCTGTCAAACACTGAAATAATAGGTTTTTGGATGGGATTTCTAGGTTGTGCTTCTGCCTGCATCATGCTGTATTGTTTTTAGAACTTAGAAGTTTTCTTAAAGATATTCTTAAAGAAATTATTTCTTTTTTTCTTCATTAGCCCATAAACATAAGAAAAAACTCACATCCTCATTCTCAAGGACTGATATAAATGGGAATTCCTGTATATACTTTAGGTGTTTTGTGACCTCTATAGGCTATGCAAGAGGAATTTTCTCCCTGAAATAGTGAGATGGCCTGTTTCAATAATGTTTTTCAAATCCTTTGTTTAGACTTGTCACGGCCTCTGTGACAGAGAACTGCCAATTACAAAGGTAGTAGACAGCTGCTGGAGATATGTGGTATGCATTTATTTAGTTATGGTTCAGAAAAGCTTTAGATGCTAGAAATAATCAAATAAGGTTGAATTGTCTTAATAGATACATTTTCTTACTGCTCTCTGCTTCCTCCCAACTTCTCCTATGATCAGTCTCACTCCATGCAATTTGAAATTTCATCTTGCAGTATCTTTTTCAGACATGTGCCATTTTTTCTGCGAGCATCTCAATGCAAGAGCAAGATTTTAAACTCTCGTTCACTAAGAGATTCTTCCTTTTTTTAAAACAAAAAGAAACCCTCTTTCTAAGTACTACTGTAACACAAAACAAGTATCAAAGAGCAAAGTGTTCTGTGTTGGAGAGAAAAGGCTAGTCATAAATGCTTTTCATTGAAAAAGACAAGTTTGGATGTGTCAGAAAAGAGTCACACTGTGCCTAGAGACAGTTCCTGATTTAAGTCCCAGTGTTGTTCATCCCAGCTCCTTCTGGAGCTGTCGTATCACCAAGCTCAAGAACAAATAACTAAGCTCTGTATCTTTCACTGCTGCTGTCACTTGGTTGTGCCAGTTGGCTGTAAGAGGTGTTTTTAGCAATTTGCAACTGTGCAAATGTTGATCAAGGTGTTTTGAATGTGTCTGGTGGCTTCTTCTGCATCTGTATTGAGACTGAGCAACTCCTGGTTTCCAGAAGGGTGGATGCTTTCTAAAATCTGCCTCAATAAGATTACTTGGGATAGGTGTCTAGGTTCCTTTAAGATTTGAAAAGAGGAATCTTTCAATATTTACTGAATTTAGTGCTGAAAAGTCCAGCTGCCCTTGCAGTCACATGGGTTTTCAGTCCTCCAGGCTTTTATGTCTGGAAAGGTCATGGGCATTTTTAGGAAAATGAGGATCTATGGATTCAGGGATGCATATCTAATTGATTAACAAGCTGGGAAGCATTAAGAAAATCATCATAAGAACAGTTACATGAAGATCTACAAATACTCATAGAATTGTTGCTTTGTACTGTACCCCAAACTCTGTCAGTTGGGCACTTCCCTTTCCAAGCATCTTGCCCTTGTTTGATAGTGGTTAACTTATTTAAGTCTCGTGGGCAACTTGGTTGAAAAAGGGCAAAGCTACCCTCTGATAAAGTTCGACTTTTACCATTAGATCTCATATAGTCTTGAAAAAATATTATAGAAACAGTTTTTCTAAGGCTCTTGGATGTGGTTTTGTTTCTTTTTACCAAAGAACAGTTAAGTGAATACTCGTGCGATTTTTAAGAACTTGCTCATAAATCTGCCTCAGATAGCTTTTGCTTTTTAATGACTTTTGAAAGTATGGGCAATTTTGGAAAAGTGAGTGGTGGAAGAAGTAAGATTTCTTTCATTAACCTTGCAAAATGTGAAGAAGTTAGCTTTAAAAAAGGCATGGCATTTGGAAAGAGAATTAAAATTAAAAGTTAAAAATACCTACCAACCTCATAGGACTTCATCTTCTACACCATGTGTGAGAGGAAAATATAGGAATGCAATTTTGACATTTGTTTCAATCTTTTGTTGAATTTAGAATAAAAGTAATCTCCTCTGAAATTGCAGTAAATTCTGATGTAGAAAAAATCCCCCTTTTATTGAAAAAAACCAGAATAGGGTAAAAGAATGTTCAGTCTGTTTACCTGTAAGCTTGAAATCAGAAAAAAATAGTAAATACTTCAGTGGTTTTTGATACTGTGATTCTGACTTAGATTGAGAGCTCTCCCTGCAATGTTACTTGATTAAGTGGCTTGTGCCAATGGTGTAGGGATAGGGAGCCAATTCAGTGTATTATTTTTGGGGAAACAGTAAATAAAGTTAAATCATACTCAGTTTTCCTAAGTCCTCTGGAGTTTTGCTAGTAAAGTGCTATCAGTTCAATATAATTATTTAGGTGCCATCATAATCAAGGTGCAGCACACAATGTTTCAATTCAAAGTGTTTCATAGCTGAAAACTCAAAAAAGTGATTTGAACATCACTAGATGTTTCAAAAAGCATCTTCTGCCATTTAAGAAAATATTTCTAGTTATTTTATTGAATCCTTTAGTAGGTGTTACAATTGGATATTTATCACAAGACTGCAGGACCGAGCAAAATATATCAAACCCAACTGAAATGCAGTGCTACAGGCATTAAAATGCCAGTCCAGTTGTTCATATTCCACTATTCTGTATTGACAATTCATAGAATCATAGAATTACAAAATGGTTTGGGTTGGAAGTAACCTTAAAATTCATCTAGTTCCAACCCTTCTTCCATGGGCAGGGACACCTTCCACTACAGGAGATTGCTCTAAGCTCCACCCAACTTGCCCTTGAACACTTCCAGGAATGGAGCATCCACAGCTTTCCTAGGCAGCCCAATCCAGTGCCTCACCACCGTCACAGTAAGGAATTTCTTCCCAATATTTAATCTACCCTCTTCCAGTTCGTGACTACTACAAAAGGACATCCAATAGAGTGCAGCACTGTACTTCATTCAGTCTTTAAATTCAAAAATACTCAGGAAAAGCATTTCTGAGTCCTTTGCTACTGTGCTGTGTGGGACAGTTCTGTCACACATTTCACTGCATTGCTCTGATTTAAAACTCCTGTTTGAAGACCATGTGTTTCCTGCCTTGTAATGTATTTTGCATGTTTTGTATGAAAAAGTGCTATTTAGGTATTGTACACTATTACAAATATGTTGGGCATTTTAGGACATTGTGTTAGATCTTAATAATTTATTATGAAAGAATTGTGGCATATTTGCAGTATTTAATTTTGGAAATTATTTGGCCTTGAGGAAAAAGCTGACATGCAGGAGAGCAATATGGACTATCTAGTTTTTGGGAGGCCAATATGCAATGAAGCCCCTAGTGGTAGCTTTGGAAAAAATCATTTACTATCAGTGAGGCATCTTAGGCATTCATCTTTAATTGTCCATGCCAAATCACTTTGGAAAATTTTAAACCATTTTCTTTTCAAGTTTGAGTAATACTTAAAATACTTCCTCCTTCTCACATTTTCATTAGAATCTATGTATTTTCTCCCAAATAGCAAGCAATAGGAGTAGGGGAAAAGGTCTTGACTTGTGCCAGGGCAGATTTAGATTGGCTCTTAGGAAAAATTTCTTCATCCAAAGGTGAAGCATTGGAACAGACTGTCCAGGGAAGTGGTGGAGTTACTGTCCCTGGAGGTATTTACAAGAAGTGTGGATGTGGCACGTGGGGACATGGTTTAGAGGTAGAATTGGGAGTGTTGTTTTAGTGGCTGGACTCAATCATCTTACAGGTCTTTTCCAACCTAAATTATTCTGTGATTCTATGATTTATATTGGGGTGTCTGTGAACAAAATGAAGTAACTTGCATGTTTATGTGTTTGCAACTTTCTTATCCTGAAAGATATAATTGTCAGTGTTAATTTGCCTAAACTAGAATGCAGTGTTTATGCACACATGTCAGCTCATATTGTTTGGCATTTCAGCAAGTGTACCTGTGTGCCCATTGTCTGACTAAACAGATAGCTGTACTTTTTCAGAACTGAGCCAGATTGATGTAATGTGTGTAAAAGCATGTAGGCCAGACTTTTGTGCAACAACTTTGGCATTTATTTATACTGGATCTCAAAAAAATACTAAGGTAGTAACTTCAGAGACAATGGATCTCTAACCATGGGTGGACAGCATGCACAGTAAATTGCAAAATTCTTCTTAGTGAATATACTGCTCCTAGTGGTTTACACTGAAATATCATCAGCTATCCATTTTATCAATAATTGGTAAATTTATGCCAAAATGTACATATGAAATTAGAACATAGAAGTTTTTTTAGATTCTGTGGAGAAATACAGAAATTGTGTGACTATGCCATAAAAAGTATTCGGTGTTTCACATGAAGATACTGCAAAGGTACCTCACTTTAAACAGAAGACTTGATGATACAGTTGGTATAGTGAAAATGCATATTTTACAGCATATTGAACATGCTAGTTTCTCCTTTGTTGAAGAGCCAGAGATTATACCAAGTGAGCTAATTTCTAGATAAACTGGGCCAAGGATTTCTGATTTCAACTACTAAAAATCAGCAACATTGCAGGACTACTCTGGAAAGGCTTGTTGTAAGATGCTTTGATTTTTGATACCCAGATCTAAAGAGCATCAAAGTCATGGAGGGGTCTTCATTAGATTTAACATCCTTTAAAGCAAAACAGCAGTTATTAGATGAGAAAGAAGTATTGACTAACTTGATTTTCCCTTAAGCAACTTGCAAAAGTATACCTGTCAATGATTTATAAAGTCTTCAAAAGGAGAAAAAGGAGTGATTGTATAAAAAACTTCAAACCAATTTGAACAAAAACTTATTTCTCACAAAAGCATGCAAAAGTGCATATCCAATAAGGTGGTTAAGTGTGCATGTTGCTTTGTTGTCATCATTGTCATCTACAGGCTTGATAGTGGTCTCAAAATACAGTTTCCAATAAGAGAGGACTGAACATGGTTGGTCGTCTCCCATGGGCTACTGAGGGAATTCCAGCAACTTCTTAAATGTCAGTCACTTCAGAAGTTGTTATAAACAGAGCTATCCCTGAGCACATGCAATCTAGCAGGTTTTCCTTACATCATTTGTCAAAATGCTCTTCACCTACATTGTGTTAGAGGCTGGATGTTAGTTGTGTGTCAGCTGAGGAGATGTAAAAACCAAAACCGGATGTGTGTTCAAATTGTGACTCCTGCTTTAGTGCAGTCATGAGCAGTATCATGTTTCCAAGTAAATGCAAAGCAATTCTGTATATACTGCTTTTGTTTGATGGATGTACAGTCTTCTCAGAAGGTCTGTATTACACTGTTCACCAGATTCCTTCTAACTTTCATTCATCTCTTCACCTGACAGTCACTATAAAATTTTCACATGTGTCTGTTCTATCTATCCTTGGTTCAAAATGACAAAAATGTTATCCTGCCTTGTGATTTGCTACTTTTGGTAGACTAAAATTTACAGGATTTCTTCTTTTCTGTTGTTTTTCACATGGATACTTCCAATATAGTTATTTCCTGCTTTACAGCACTGTGATGTGAGAGAAATACCAGACTGGGGCTGTGAATGTTATGCCTCAAACAATGCTAGGTGCATTCTAAACCAGATAAAGCTGGTTGGAATTTTTTTATGATGCCTTTTTTTTTTTTTTTTTTCTTTAAAAAATGCCAGTTTGTCAAGGGCTTTCTATTTTGGCATTGTACCATAAAATGGAACCCAGTTTTCTGCTAATTCGGTGGGCAGGTTGTGGATCCAGGGACTGTGGGGGAAGCCTGGGAGCCCTTGGAAAAGAAGTTCTCCTTGACTCCCACATTTCTTGCTGTGGTTCCAAACATGTGGGAACCATCACTGAGCTCTCAGCTCTGCAGAGGGCAGCCCAGGAACCTGCAAAGTGCCCTTTTGGCTGAGATCTGCAGGCTTCCTTCTGCAAAATTGAACGATACCATTTTTGCCATATTTTCCAAGGCCTTTGAATCTCACCCTCAGCTCGGGAATTGAGAGATGTTCAGAACCCAACAGGGACATTTGAGCTTCTTACAGAATTGGTTTTACAGCTGTAGTTATGAGAGAGATCATGAATAATCAGAAGTAGAGAGAGATAGGAGGCTGAGCTAAACCAGAAAGGAGCTTCTGAGCTTAGAAGATGGAGATATTAATTCAGTTTACTTTAAAACAATTTTTTGAAGTGGTTATTTCAAAGTAATTTTTCCTCTTAGGCGAGGCTTTTCAAAATTGATCTTTCTGACACTTTACAAATAGGGAATTTTGCAAAACAGAAAATCTCCTTTTTAACAGCTCTGCTTCTGGTGACAGAGGACTGTGTTCATCTTCTCAGTCAATGCCAGGCTACTGCTCTGTTGATACCCCCCAAACCTTGAGCAGATTATTTTTCTCCTGTGCTTTGTTACAGTATTTCACTCCCCAGGTTACTGGGCAATGTATTCATCACATTCTCCCTAAGGTTCACTCTAGACAGTTCTTGACATGAACATATCAAAAGCCAGCTGCAGTGATGACTGAGAGAAATTACAGGTTAACACATATTTCCAGAGGAAGATACTCCATTACCCAGAGATTTCCTCTGTTTTGCAGGTGACTTGAGTTCAATATTTCAATAGAGAGTGCATGACCACTACACTCCTTTTCAGAGAAAAGATAACTGCTTGATTTTTATCATAATACTTTATTTTTTGTTTTATAAAACACTTCAATAAATTTATTCTCTCCCATAGAAAAATAAACTGGGGAAACTGTTGTATATTTTACTTTTTGGTAAGAACATTAGTTTTTTTGGCTTATATATCACTTACTAAAAAGCCACTGGTACAGAAGTATAGTTACAGGTTTAGCTAAAGACCTGAGCTGGAAGGATTAACCAGGTGTTTGCTTACCATTTTTCAAGAACATCTTTGTGTGAACATCACAGGGCCACGGTGAGATGTCCATGCAGCCAAGAGTCAGTGCACCTTGAACATGCATAAACCAGTGACATGTTCAGTGGTACTTGGCCACCAAATGCAGAGAGGGATCTAGTAGGATGCAGTAAAAAAATCAGAGTAACATCACCATTCTAGGAAGGCAGACTAATAAATATGATATAAAATGGGGAAAAATAAGTCTATTGCACTAGAGAGGAAGACCCAAAAATCCTTGTCTATTTCTGAAAGCTAGTTCATCTTCTGGTCTTAGACAGACTGTGGTCCCATGCTTTAGAGAAAATAGAGTGTCGGATTAAAAATTGGCATTCTGCAGAGCATATCCAAAGTCAATAAATGGACTTTAATTTTTAAAGGTAAAAATGTTGTACTGATAATGGCTGGCTCCTAAGTTTCTGGAATGCTATGAAAACCATAAAAGCAGTTGAGCCTATATAATTAATCTATTTTAAGGTTTTCTAGGGACTGAATGGGAATGCCTTCAAATTTTTCTTCAAAAATTCATTGACATTTCATAGCAGATTCATATCCATGTTTTTGTGAGTAAGAAAGTAAAACTCCTAAAAAAAAAGCAAAAAACCACGCCCAAGCCCTGTCCCCCACACATAGCCACTTCCTCAGTAGGTAAAATTTACATAGTAAATGTAAATTTGAGTTCAATGAAGCTTTGAAAATCTGTGGAAGTTCACTACTGGGCTCAGTAAATAACAGTCTCTGTAATGGGCTTATATGTACATCAGTATCTCTGTTATTATGCCGACTTTGTTTATTTTCTTGGTAATTCTGACATATCTTTGTGTATTGATGAAGAAGGCTATGATGAGCTTCATCTTTCATGAAGATTGTTTTGTATGTAATCAGGAAAAAAAAAGCTGCATAAATATTCCTCCTAATGAAATGGTAGGCAAGATCATACTGGAGTTCATAATCAACAATGACGCTAAAAAGATTCCATCATTCCCTTTTGGGGGGGAGGATTTACAGCACCTCTAACCTAATATGTGTAAATGCTATGAAATTAGTAATGACAGATTTTGAATCGGAAAAATGAACCGTATCTAGTTGAGCCACAAAATATCTGGAGTGTTGGAAGGCTGGCATTATCGAAAGAAAAACAGATTTTTTTTTTAAAGTCGTTTTAATCACATCAGTCATGTTGCAGCAAGGAATGCAAATATTCATATACTACAGATTGAGGCTGCTCTGAAATGTTCTGACAATCTGTTAGGTTTTGAGTGATGTTTCAACCCCATCACTTGGGGTTTTTTGTTTTGTTTTGGTTTTTTTTTTTGTATGACTATAAAAAAACACTACTCATCTCTGTCACATGCTGCACAGGATAAAAAGCCTTTCAGTTTTCTTAACAAGAATCAGACGGCCAGGGTGCTGCTGGAACGCAGAGAATATGCCACTGTCTGTTCAAAGTACAGCTTAATGAGCCAGACTAAACACACTGGACAATAGAGCTGTGGGGGGAAAGGGCTTCTCGTGGATCTGTGGATCAGCTGCAGCTTTAACATCTAACTAGTTTCATTTTTCATCTTTGCAAGTTCCATTTCCCTGTTTTGTTGGTATAAACTGCATTTCAATGAGCGGACTTTCCTGCCTAGGTGATGGTATGGTGTGCTTTGAAAAAGGATGTTGTGGATTATGCTAGGAATAATTTCTGTGTTTCTTTTTCTCTTCCATAGTCACGACCTATTCCCTCACACCTTACTTCAGCAGTTGCAGAGAGTATCCTGGCTTCCGCCTGTGAGAGTGAAAGCAGAAATGCTGCAAAAAGGATGCGGTTGGATAGACAGCAGGTACTGTGTTGTTTGGGGGTCTGCCACATCCATATTTATAAATGCACTGGACTCATTTACTTAGGATGCCATGCAGAAGGGTGGTGCTGTCCCTTATATGCTTCTTGCTAGCAGGATTAATTAAAATACAAAAGCTGTAGTTCTTTTAATACAGAAGCATGTCTTTGTCTATATTTACATAAGCTGTGTGAGGGTGTCTAATATATTTGTAATGTCCAGCTGGATAAAGCTATATATTTACTTTTTGACTGCTGTAGATTTTCAGAGCATAATGTGTAATCTGCATGCTGGAATTAAAAGGAGCAGAACATACAGTGGATATAATGTACATAAATAACAGCAATGGTGCATGTGTCCATGAATCAGTGAATTTATTTGTGCACATATTCTCTTTCAAAAAGTGTATGCATTTTAAATGTAAGGTGAAATAGTGCTACTGACTGAAAATACCTATCTGCCTGAAACAGACAAGTTACAGTGCTATATAACAAAATGCTGTCAGTTAACTTATTAGTGAGTTTTTAAAGCTCATATGGGTTTTTTTGTGTGATTATTGACCTTTTGTAATGCACGTTACAATTTTATTACCTTTAATTTTCTGGAAATCGCATGATTTCTTTCAGTTTTTAAAAATCCAATTGATAGTTCATTCCAGGCTTTGATTACTTACTCACCCCACAGATACAGTGAGTGTCTTACATTCTTATTACAAAGACTATTATGCTTTATTTCTCTTCATGATTGTAACAAAGTAAAAAATCTTAGTGATATCTCAGGTGTTCCAAGATGTGCTTCTGTCATGGCAGATGAACTTTTATTTTGTGGAACAGAACATTTTTTTTTAAAGAGCATTTTCCCTGTATTCATAGTCCATTGAG
Source organism: Eopsaltria australis (assembly GCA_034509425.1). Classification (NCBI taxonomy): domain Eukaryota; kingdom Metazoa; phylum Chordata; class Aves; order Passeriformes; family Petroicidae; genus Eopsaltria; species Eopsaltria australis. Next base: position 6,841,775 of record JAVTVJ010000001.1, read on the forward strand.
TTCTTTCAGGTCATTCCCTAACTGTATAAAGGATTACTACTGCTATACTTATAAAATTGATAGTTTAGGATCTGAGAGTGTATATTGCTATTTCTTTTTGCTGTGATATTTTTTGCTAGTATTTTCATTATTGTGCTACATTTGCCTTAAGATTTACAAATCACATGGGATGTCAAAGCACTGTAATATTAAATATAATTTAGTTTAGAAGCAGTGCTCATTCAGATTGTGCAGGTTTTATATTCTCTCATTTGCTCTCTGATTTTTCAGTAATAACAAAAAAAAAGCTACAAAGTCAATGTGCTCTTAGCCTAAGGGGAGCTAGAAATTACTTGCACAAACATCAGTTACTTTCATTGCACAAAACTAATGGCTCAATTCTGTGGTCCAGCCATGGTGAGGCAGAGTTTTCAAGTGATTTAAATGAGAATCCCATAATGCTCTTCAGGGAGCCAGAGACCTGTTGAAAGAAAAATCAATATTTAAACTGTAGTCAGAACTCAAAAAACCTATTAATAGGTTTTTTTCTCTTTTGTTTGTAGTATTACTGTCACAGAAGGATTTGGTAACAGCTTTGGGGGAGAGGCATTTCTTTACTTTTAATTACAGAATTAAAAATCTGTAGTCAGATGTCTCCCAACTGATCACCTTAATTGCAATTATGATGTTAAAGTGGCAAAGCTGCCTATGAACAACGGGTGTTGGGTTCTGCTTCCTTCAGCTCTTCCCCCTTTTTTCCAGTGAGTTCTGGGAACACAGTGGGGTTGCAAATAGCACCAGCCATTTGATTCAGCAAGCAGTAAATTAGCTGAGCTGGAGTAGCTTTGGTGCTTGCAGAACTATTTGTGAATTCAGGATAGATATGCTGAGTAGATATGCTGAACATGCTGGAAAAAATTATGGCAGTGTGTGTTAAGTAGCTTCATAAAACTTAGTGAGAAATTTACCCTTCAGGGTGGAATAGATAAGACATAGAGAAGTAGAAAACTTTGGGTTTAGCCCCAGTTCAATTGAAATGTAATTATTTATTCCAAGGGTGTGAAATTAACGAAGTAGACTGAGAGCAAAGCATCCCGGAATATTTCTGAGTGTGGTATTTAATGGACAATAGTGTGCTCAGTTCATTTGCTGAGATGGGAACTGGATCTGTATCCTCACATCCAGAGAGTGTGACTTATAGGTAAAAGGGTTCTATTCTGCTCCTCTTCCTATTTCTTCCCCTTAACTTACTATTAAATTTCTTTCACTTTTCTTATGTCTATCTAAAAATGTTATATTTTCATTAAATGTTTTTTCTTAAACAGAGAAATATTGAAAAAGTTCTGTTCATCCTGCTGTTTTATAGCTCTAAAAAAAAAAAAATGCACCTTGTTTTCCAAAATTGGGAGTTATACCACTGTGTTGACCCAGGCTTTGAGGACACCAGTGAAATTTTGGGAGGGAGAAAGGGGAAATAAATAAGATTTTGATGATGAAAATTACCACTTCATAAATTATATCAGGAGATCTTCTAATTGAAGACAAGCATTAGACTGTTCCGGAAAGCAGATTGTTAAGAGGATCTGGCAAGAGCACTCATTCAGCATTTTGCCTCAGAGCTGAATGGAAGCATTGCATTAAGGCAGCTTTATTCTTTCAGTAGAGTGAAGTTCTGTCTTTTGTGCTCCAGACAGGTGATCTGCCTCAAAGTGAGATGTGGCACTCAGTGCCATGGTCTAATTGATGTGTTGATGGTCTTGTGATAGGTTGGACTCGATGATTTCAGAGGGCTCTTCCAACCTAATTGATTCTGTGGTTCTGTGATTCTGTAATTTGTATCCCCACCACCACCTTTTTCAGAATGCTACCCATACATCATGAATTAAGAACACAGTGAGTGTTATGCCCGGTCCTGAAGCTAAGATAAAACTTCACAGCCTCCTGAACTCCTTTTCTTGTCTTGTTTATGCATTTTCCTTTTCTTCTCCATTTTTCCTTCTCGCCCTGGCACAACACAGCCCCTAATCAGGAAGTTCTGAGCATCTTGCATGTATGTCCCTAATGGAAGTCTCTATTTGTTAAAATGACATGAATTTTGAAATTAAATAGGTTTTTTGCCTACAGTGTTAATTTTAGCAGTGATCTGATGAGAAACCATCTCAATTATTGCTCACTGAAAAGAAGCAGCTTAAAAGTCAAAACTAGGGACACTTTAAAGACCTCCATTTTTTTTAACAGATAGTGTTGGCCATGATCATGAGTATTTGCTGTTCCTTTCACCAGTATTAAATGTGAAGGATTGGTTTTATACACCAGCAATCCTGTGCACCCATTTGTTTTCAGAAGAAACCTCTCCTTGTGTGTATGTGTCTCTGCACACACAAATACTTCATCTTATAGATTACTTTCTAGAAGTATTTATGATAGCTGCAGTGGTTAATATAGCCCTGATCTGGGGACAGTCTTAAGTGTGATTAAGTTAAGTCTGAATAAGGAAGAAACCATCCTTCAACATATGTCTTAAATTCCACTTATATGATCTTTGTATTTCCTAACTCAAGGCTGAAAATTTCTGCCAGCAAAAATCCAATTTTAAAAATAAGTTAATGAAATCTGGTCTCACTGGCGTCACTGACTTATTTTCAACATTGTTTTTTTCTCATGCCAGGAATTTATTTCTTAATGGGAAAATCAATGTTTTCTCGTCTTTCAGGAAACTAGTAATTTTCCATATTTGTTGGGAACTGCAACAATAAAAGCATTGTCAGTTTGTGAGACTTCTCTTTAAGAAATATAAATGTGTTTATGAGGCTATGGTAGCTCAGACTGTAATGCTTTGGCTGTCTGACCATGTTAGATGTTATTCAAGTGCTCTCTTAAGCTTCAGTGCATTTTCATTATCTCGAGATCAAGCACTCTTTGGTTGGCCAGAAGCTTTAGTGCTGAAAAGTTATATATTTTATACCTATTACCCAACTGAAGAGTCCTGTCACTTCCACTTTTTAATTCTGCCTGGTACCAAAAATAATTTATTCTGTTGCACAATTTTTATAGATTTATATGTTGAAATTGTCTAGGTTTACTGGTAGCACTGCTGAACAGTGAAATGCTTGTGATACCGGGCTAGATTTGGTTGATCTTTCACAGTCCAGATCAGGCAGCTGGTACAGAGGCAATGCAGAGGTTTTGTGTCTCTCTCCAAATCACCTCTGTTGAGTCTGGATACTGAAAAAGAATAACTCTGCTGAATTTTAAAGATGTTTATGATCACAGTTGATGAAAAACATAGAAAAAATAATTAGATCAACCTTACATGATTTGCTTCAGATAGAGATAGAAGAGGCATTATCTGAATCCTTAAGATTTTCTGTGCTACTTTGGATGTTCTCCTGGGATAATCCTTCAAGATCCTTATTACATCCCTAGCAATATTTGGTATGAAGCAGTTGCATTAAGTGGAGGCTCTGAACTACAATGAACAAGAGAGTCATGAAACAAAATAAGTAGAGCTAAAATACAGCCCTGTTCACTTGTATTCATTACATATGGTGAACAATATAGCCATTCTTCTTTTGCCATGCCCTTCGCTTTACAAACCAAATTGTGTCTTGTGAAAAAGAAGAATGGTTAAATAAGTAGAAAAATCTGGGAAAAGTCATCCTTTCATTATGTCCTGGGCAGTGAGCAGAGGGGCAGGATGCCTGCTTTATGCACTCCAGAGGCCTTGGCAATGTGGCTCAATTTGTTGTTGATCACAGAAATGGAAGTTTTGTTCTAAGAGCTGAACCACTGTCAGTCTCTGCTTCTTCCAAACAGATAAGTGTGTGCTGTAGTTTTTGTAAAACCTCAACACAGAACAGTGTGGAGCAGGGCTGGGCAATGGCACTCTATAGAAAGTGGAGGTGGATTACTGTTGCTACTGTTCTGTCTGAAATAAAAAAAAGAAAAAAACAATAAAAAGTCTTCAAGGGAAGATGTAAGAGTAAATAGTAATTTATATACATCAGTGTGCAAGACGACCTGCCTCTTTATTTTCCCCAAGGAAGATGAACTGGTGGAATCTCTGTGGAAAAACACCTAAGAATGATAGTAGGAAAAAATACCTTCCCCTTCGTTTGGGCACAAGTGGTTTGTGTAACAGCATTTTGTTTAATTGGTTTTTTGTTTAGAATTTATACTTTTTGCATGCTGTCATGTCATGTTGCAAAACTTATGAATGAGCATTTTTCTCTAATTGAAATAAGTTGTTTTTGACAATCAAGACAAAATATCAGCACTTGGGAATGAGGAGGGAGGATGAATATGGGAAAGCAGGAAAAGAACTGAATCACAGACTAATATGACTGTAGAAGTATATGAACCTTTTAATGGACATGTCATGTGTAGTTAGCCAGATCATTTAGAAAATTGATGTTGCTTCATTCACAACATGTTGATTTGTACCAGTTAGGAATCTGGACCTTCGAGAATACATTGTTGTATTTGTTATAGGAGATAGGAGAATAGTGGTCACATAAGGCTGCAAAGCCAGTGGTCTGGATGCTGTCCTGGATTCAATCCATGTCATTTTAGCCATTTGAGTCCACTTCAGTGACTCGGCATGGAAAGGCTGCAATAGCATGCACAATTTTTTGATCAGCCAAAGGAGGGAGCTACATACACTTCTTGTTGCATCATTATACCCCACACATGCAATGTGTGATTCTGTTGTAGATACACAGCAAATGACAAGTTGAGCCCAAGAAACACTTAAGCTCAGAGGAAAATGAAAGCTACTGTTATCTTACATATTTCCATCTTAACTAAGTCATTTCTCACTCAGAGCTGGTGCTTTTAAAATTAGTAGTCTCTTCACAGAATGCTTGTGTGTCAGATTTTTATAGAATATACATGATAAGAAAAAGTTATTCTGCATTTCATGTTTTAAAAAATATGAGTTTAAAAGGTACAGTTTCATTCCAGAGACTACATGAAAACAACAGTAGTCAGACAAATATATAGTCTGACAAATATGTTGCCCTCATACAGTCACTGTACAGACATCACAATACAACTCACTTGATGTGCTAACCTCAGTTAAAAAAAATAAAAATCTTTGTTTATTTGAGCATTTCAAGTTGACAGGGGTGAGTCTATGTCCACAGAGTATTATGCACTATGATGCTATGAAGCAATTCTTTGTGAGAAACACTGAAAGCATTTTAAAATAAACCTCTCATCAAGATGATAGCTGTAATTTTTTTATGCTTTGACTTGTAACTAGCCAAATTAAATATTAGTAATCATCATGGTGGAGGGAAAGACAACAACTAACTCCCAAGGAAGAAAAAATTAAATGATCCCAAAGTGTATGGGGAGCAGCTGAGGTCATTTGGTCTGTTCACTCTGGAGAAGAGGAGACTGAAGGGAGACATCATTGCAGTTACCACTTCCTTACAAGAGCAAGAGGAGGGGCAGGCACTGTTCTCTTCTCTGTGGTGAGTAGTGACAGGACCTGAGGGAATGGCCTGAAGTTGTGTCAGAGGAGGTCTAAGTTGGATATTAGAAAAAAGTTCTTCACCCAGAGGGTGATTGGGCACTGGAACAGGCTCCCCAGAGAAGTGGTCACAGCTCCAAGTCTGTCTGAGTTAAAGAAGTGTTTGGACAATGCTCTTGGGTACGTGGTGAGACTCTTGGACTCTCAGAGACTGTGCAGGGCCAGGAGTTGGACTCAATGATCATGATGGGTGCCTTGCAACTCAGCTTATTCTGTGATTCTGTGATAAATTTGCAAATAGGCACTTTAAACACATCCTTCTCGGCCATTTTTGTTTTGGGGGAATAAAAGCAAGGAAAATCTAATGTTTTCAGTGCATAGGCTGTAAAGGATATTGTAACATTTAGTAATTTTAACAATATGGCTTTTAGCTGTTAGTGGAATAGGAGTAGGTGGCTATTAGGTTTTTGACAAATGAATTATGGCCTAGAGATACATGCTGGGAGCTGACCTAACATTTGACTCTGGATAGTTGTCATAGCAGCAACCTGAATAGAGCAGATTGGTACAAGTGCTGCTTGCACAACTGGATACGGGTTCTGTGCTAATGCAATACTTCTGAATATTAATAAAAGTACACATGTGCTGTCACTAGGAAATCACTGCTATGGTGTTTCCTTCTATTTATTTCTAACTCCTAAATTTTTAAAGAAATTGAAGTTTGTGAGGAGATGTTACTGATCTGCCTCCATACAATTTCTGGTGCTGTCTTGCTGCATGTAACAGGAGGGTTGGCATAAAGAAGGACTCTTCAAGCACAGTTTTATTAACAAAAATAATGTCTGACTGTTGCAGACCATGAGCAGTTTTTGTTTGGATTAAGAAGGAAGGAAATTACTGATGGACAAATTACAGGTAATTGTGAAACTGCTTTGGAAGAAACAAATTAAAAATCTAAATTGCAGTGAGGGCATGGACCTCTATTGCAAGATCACTGTATCTGGCTTTTAGCAGTGATGGATAAGAGACTTTTAAACCTTCATATCTGGAGGACAGAGAGAACTTTGCCATTAATGCACAGCTTCTAAATTTTGACATTGAGGAGTTATTTCATGTACTACTCTTCAGAGAGCAGGAAAGAAGAAATAAAGAAACACATTTGTATGCCCATATGTATGTTGTTCTCTCTCCTGATCAATGCAGCTCCCAGGAGGAAGGAAAAAATTGTAGCGTTTTAAAATATTCTCTATATTCTGTTATTTCTATTGTATAGAGGCAATATAGGGCAATATATTGTATAGGGCAGATCTGGACAACATTGGTTACAGAAAAGGGAGTTACACAAAAACCTCTCCCAGCTGATGCTGGAGGATGCCCTGCTGAGGAGCTGCTGCTGTGGCAGAAAGCTGCAAGTGCAGAGGGAGCACAAACAAGTGGTTTTGTGTCAGGGTGATGGAGTCCTTGTCACAGCTATTCAGTATGCAGGAAGAGCACATCAAATGTACACCCTTGAAACAGGTGGATGAGAAAGCATCAGGAGTTCCCTTCCTCTTGGGTTTCATGGAGCTTAATTTGCTCTGGAGGGTGGAAGAAAAAAGGCACTTCATCCAAGTGGCAGCCATACAGAGGGACAGGGCCGTGTCCTACTTCTGCTGTATATTTGCATAAGACCTGAAAAATTCCAGCTCAAAGTGTTCTTTGCTTCAGAATGGGAAGCTTGTGGAGTCTTAGAAAAGAGCAAAAGAAAGCAGATGGTTCACTTAACGTAAAGCAAACAAATAGAAATCGGAATCCCAAAATCCACAAGAGGCAAATGTCACTTAACTAGCAAAGAGCTCAATGCCTCTTACACTACAGAAGCTATTAGTAATAGCTTTTTGTGTTCAGAGGTCTCTTTGTGATTTGGTATTTAATAGGGATCAGAATGACTTCTGTACTTCAGTACTTTATCCTTTTTTATCTGCGTTCCAGATGATCACTAAGATGATGTAATGTCCTTGGATACCCACACTCTAGTTTGCATTTCAGGCCATGTTCACTTCCATAATTTCCCCACCTAGTGATTATTTTACTTCTAGGTTGGTCTTTGGTTTGCTTTTGTGGTTCCAAATGGTATGCCTTAACTACTGAGGCAAAAAATGTGTATGCAGGCACTGTTTAGCTTTGTGTGGATTATTGTCAGGAGATCAAATTATGTACAACTATGGGGAAGCTTAGCTTCCTACCCAGAATGCACTGCCATATTGTCAAGGGGAAGAAAATAAGTGGTATGCATTGTAATTTTAAATCCTGCTGCCTTTCAAGTCAGTGGCAAAATTCCTGGTTTCAGCAGTGCTGGATAGGGCTCTGTCATCAGCAGATGCAGCTGGAGAGGATGCCAAATATCACAGGGCAGCCCCCCTCCCTCCACACTCCAGACCAACATACATTAAATTTGCTACATGCAATGGAAAGGAATAATGTGCAAGGCATGCAATTGCAAATAATTTCATGCCTTGGATTTTCAGTGAGGCCCCAAGGTGAACAGCTAATTTTTCACCTCAACACAGAGATCATTAAATTAGAAAATGCTGTATTTTTCCAGGCTCTTTGTGCTGAGCATGTGTAGTTGAATTTCAAGCTGCTGATTTCAGGATATACTTTAAGGCACCCTGAGCTGCAATAAGATCTTGAATGTGAAGTAAAATTGATGTTAGTGTAAGTTTTCTGTTCTGGAGGTTGATAAAGCTGAAGGCTCAAAAATGGAATATTGTGTTGTTTCTTGGGCAGGAACTTTTCAGTGATCTTACCATCCTTCCTACCATAGGTGGAATGAAAATGAACAGGGTTGGGAACAGCTTTCTTCCAGGCATCTTTAACATCCATTTTATGTCAAGGAGGCAGAAAAGGAAAGGCCAGTGGAAATGTAGATATGAGAGTTCTCTATTCAGGTCTGAAGATGCAGGTTTTAGAGTCAGGGCTTCTGTTCTTCCTGCTCTAGCCTTAAAAGCCAGGAATAGAGAGCTTTTTACATTTCCCTTCCTTTCATATGGCAAGAAGATATTAAATGTGAAGCATTTTCTTGCCTGTTGTATGTTTCTGTCATAGATATGACTTTCTTTTCCTGTGTTTAGCTAATGACTTCATTGCACACACCCTCCTGCCCATAGCACGGGCAGGGAATAATGTTTCTGGTGAGTAAATCCCTATTATCATGTGGAGTTTAGGCCAGGTTAATGAAATCAATGCAAAGCCAGTGTGCATGAGCAAAACCTTATTTTTTAAGAGAGCCATATTCTTGTTTTTGTTATTGAATTATTGAATTAGTAAGATTTAGATTTTAGAGAGACATAAATTATTCCTAAATTCCAAACATCAGTTGCACAATGGATTCAGAAGTATTCCTCAATTAGAAAGTGCAGTTCTGCCCACAGAAAATACATGTAGAAGCGTATGCACAGACTGCTTATGTTTGGTAGCAGGAACATGTTTGTGATCCAACAACTGGCTTGATGTCCTAAACTAAATTTAGAAACATATTTTTCTAAGAAAAAAAATTAAACCTATAATAAGCTGTGGGAGCAAGAGCTGAATGCAGTGCCTGAGAGCAGCACCAGCTGCTAAAGAGGCTAGGCACAGGACAAGGCAGCCAAGCAGGCTGTGGCCAGCAGCCCAGGCATTGTGCCAAAAGAACTCTCCCCTGAAATGAGAATATTTGGGGAACAGATTTGCACTGCAGTACACATATTTCATGCTTATTATTCATGGTATTTCATATTAAGCTTCAGTTTTACTGTCTCCATTAATAAAGCAAATCAGAAAGTGCATCCTCCAAAGGCCAGTCAAAGTTCATTTCTTTGTTTCTTCCAATGGCATATGCTACTTTGGTTTGATGATTATGGAATCAAAAGGTCATGCCCCAAACATCACTTCTTATTTACATAATCTTTTAAAATACAGGACCCTCACAGTACTGAAGTTAAAGGATGTGTGCCAAGTTCTATAAAAAATTTAGAGCAAGTCTTCTTCAGTAGCAAAATATTCTCTTCCTACTGAATAGTTGGAGACAGGGTGTGGAGGTCAGGCTTGTTTGGCTTTCTTAATTTATTTTTAAAAGATTTTTTTTTTAAACTGTAGAAGTTAAGTTTTACCTGAGACAGTGTTCATAAACAGACATCCTGCATTGAATTAATAGGAAGAGTTTTGGTTTCCACAAGCATGCTGTTCAAGTTTTAATGCAGATTTGAGATAAAATAATTAGCATTCAAACGTATGAAATACAGGGTAAAATATCTTTAAAATATCTGAACTACCTTTGAAAAGAAGAACCAATCATTAAGTGAATGTAAAAAAGTAATTTCTCACTCTCTAACAGACAAGAAAACTGTGGTTTGTTGGTTTTTTTAGAACATCTATAACTTCCACTATAATTTATCTGCGGAAGCAAAATGATGGAGTCTCCAGCAGGCTTACTTTTTCTCCTTTTCAAAGTGGAACACACAGACATTTTTAATTAGTTGAAACTGAGGAAGTTAATTCAGCATTGACCTCAAATGCTTCATGTCTAGGCTGTCATCTGTTTCTAAATGAAGAAGAATTTAATTTGGAATTTAACATAAAGTGCTTTGGTCCATTCCCCTTGCCACACACTCCAATACGTGTAATATTAAAAGAAAGTCTGGAGCAGAATTGAAATAGGAAGAATCACTCAAAATCCAAATCGTACCCCATAGTTTTCCATAGAGCCTTTTTCAGTGGTTGCATGTCCATATCCCAGATCTGGCAAGAGTATGGAAAATTGTTTCGCGTCAACAAAATAGCCTGGCAGTGGTGGGAGTGATGCCAGTTGTAGTGCAGTAGACGAAGAGACCTATAGTGGGAGGTTTAATTATGTTGACCATGATGATCTTATAGTAATAAATCTGCAAAGCTGCCGCAAGCATTGCTCCAGTACTCCCACACACTTTTCCTTGTGTGCTTCCTAAATATTTGATTCATAAGTTTAAAGATTTTCTCTGTTAGTGCTCTGGTGCCACAGTCCTGCAGCTCAGAATGGAGTAATGCTGATCTATCCCAGCTGAAAGTGTTGCCCATCACAGTCACTGGAAAACGACATTTTGGCAAGGGGGGAAAGAAATTCCTGCAGGAGTGCCTCACTGAGATAGTCCCTTTAGGACAGTACACATAAGCATGAAAAGCATGGAGAAAAATGCTTGATTGTGATCATAAAAGTGGAGCTGCCTGAGGCATAGCAAGGCTTGTTCTGAATGAGAGGAATACACTGCAAAGGAGGAATTTCTCTTGCTTTGCATATTTCTGGTTCAGCAGTAAGTACTGCTACGCCTCTGTCATCACGCATCAGTTTCAGTAATACATTGATTCATTCAGCACCATTACCTGCAGGCAAAACTGCTCTTGGGATGGGAAAAGAGAGAGGATACTGTTTTCTTGCAGTTTATGTAGTTTCTCTTTTGGAAGAAAAGTCAAATATTCAGACTCCTCCATTAGTACTGGCTGTCGATAAAGAAGCAGGAAAAATGATCGGTAGCTGTGATCTTCTGCAAGGTGCTGGCCTCTGTGAAGAAATTGGCTTCGAGAGGGTTTATGTAGCAAGATGAGAATAAACAAGGCATAACCTCTACTTCATTTTCCCTGAAGTTTTTCTGTATTTTCTACAGCTTTTTAGCTAATCTGATTCCGGCAGGGGCATCCTAAGCCCTGGAGTTCATTATGCAGTGCTTCACTTTTGGGATCAGGAATGTACCAAATGAAGTCTCTTAGGAAAGAGCACATTTAGCAAACCTGTGCCCATGGTCCTGTGTCCTGAGTGATCTTAGGCTGAGAGCTCTATGGAGATGACACAGGGAAGGAAAGGATCCTTCCATAATCTTTGCTCCCATCCCCTGTGTCAGAGGCTGAAGGAGTTAGTGTAGTCTTCCAAGGGAGTACTCCTTTCCTTCAAAAGAAAATGGGAGCTGGGAGTGGGTGGGGAGGTGTAAATAGAGGAGGTGAGGATTCTCAAACAAAGCCTCAATCAATAACTATCATAAGGCCCAGGGCACAGGTTGTGCTGTGCTGTTCTTTAGGTCAGAGTAAAAGTCTGTCTTTGTTTTCTGCCTATCCTGAGAGGAAGAAATTCTGTATGAGGCCTGGGCTCTAACAAATCTCTTCCCTCTGCTGATACAACAGGGAGGAAAAAAGTTCCACCTGCCCTCTCTCCTCTTGTCTTCCTCTGCAAGGCATAAAGTGGTTGTTGAAGACTCTTCTGTAATTTGTATGACATCTTTGTCAGGATTTGTACCACTTTCTCTGTAGGAGATGTCACGTGTATTTTGTGAAGTACACTGTCACCAATAGGAATTTTGCCAAAACTCAGAGTCATTGGCACAATTTGTATATTCAACCAGGCCCAATCCTGCCTCTTACATGTCTGTAGCTGCTTGTAACCTGGTGCCAGCCATTGTTGGATACGTGATTTAAATTTGCACTGAGGAAATTGCTGCTGTGCATACACTGTGGGGCACTGTGCAGTCTTGCACAATGCATCTATCTTGTATATTGAAATAGCTTTCAATTAATCATGGTAGAATACCTAGCTAACTAAATTATTTCATGTATTAAAATTCTCTAGAAAAATAAAGAACATGACCAGTATAACTTATGAAATAGTTTATGAATGGTGATAACTGCAACCTAAGACAAGAACAGCAGGAGCTGTAGAGAAAATTAACTTGCAAGGACACTTTCTACCATTAGTCCAACTAAAATGGGATTGCTCCATTGAGTTATGCTTTTTAATATTCCTTTATTTCTGATGGAAAAAAGAAAAACACACCAGGGAGAGCACATTCCAAAATCAACTATCTAGAACTTCACTAAAGAACAATTAGTTTATCTTAAGGGCCAAAATAATAAATGCTATCCCTCTCTATTTAAGCAGAGAAACATAGTCCTTTAGTAGAACACAGTTTTTCTTTCCCCAGGGACCATGCATCACAATCAACTAAACTGTAGAAGAGGCTCATCCATGTGTCCACGCTCAACCAGCAGCACTGGTGTCCTCTGACAGCTCATGTTGCAATTCTGCTATCACAGTGGACAATGAACTGGCTAAAGCTGACAATGAACAGTGAGCCCTCTGCACAGGTCCAACAGACCAACAAATTGGTCTCCAACAAAATGGCTCTCCAACAGCTGCTTGCAACATCAATATAATACCTCTTCCCAAAGGACATTTTCTGTACTGCAGATGATGTGGCAGAAGTGAAAAACAAGACTCAAATGTTTCAGTGTGAAAACACCAACCTTTTATTTAAGGTTAACATACCCATTCCAGTTTATAGATCATGTGTCATTCTATCAGAAATGCGGAAGTCTGGGGTTCATTTATCTCTCTTCTACAAGTAGCACCTTTTTATTTTGATCTTCTTTTTCCATGTCAGTCTCATGCTTTCATTTCTTGTTGAACACTGTCTGATGTCATTTTTGATGCTTGGTGACAATGCTGACACTGACAGTTCATTTCAGTGTTAATAATCTGAAAGCAAAAGTTACCTACTGCCCTTCTAAACTGAAACTGAAGCATGGCTTTCTTTTCTTGGCTCTATACCCTGTGTCAGGAGGACAGTTTGGAGACCCTTGAACTGCTGGCAGCTAACTTAACATTTTGATAGGCACTCTTCAAGTTTCCACATCACTGTTGGCATTCCAGGCAGTTTAGACCCCTAACTGGACTCCATATTACACTCAATTTAACTCAATTAGGCTGTATCAATATTTCACCACCATCTAAAAAATTCTATTTATAATTTTTTATCAGAAGTATGAAAAAAATTTGATACTGGACTTCAAAGCAAAATCATCATTAATACCTAGATTTTCTGACAGTGACATGTTCATTACTGTTGCCTCTGCAGTCTGGGAGCACTTTTTCATGTAATCTCAGGTTTTTGGGCCAGAGACTGATGTGCTCTCCATGTAATGATGAGATGATAGACTCACAGCTAAAGCATGAGTGTTCAGCTTAGCTGGAATACCCAGCTCCAACTGAGCTACAAATTGAGTAGCATGTCACACAAGAATGGGCTTTCTCATTTTTCATACATACTTGATTTAAGTAAGTAAAAGTGAAGAAAATAATGCAGGGAGAGTGGCAGAGAAAAACATAGTCTAGATCTGATAAGAGAGAGTGGAAAACAACTTAGCAATCCCCCTGCTGCTCCTTAGAAGAGGAGAAATAATGTGCAAACCCGAGAACAGCAATTATGTCCCTCTTGATTTCACTGCTAGGTCCACTCCTGAACTATCAAAACATTTCCAAGTCTAAGGAATATCTGGCACGAGTTCTGTGATATTATTTGAAATTCATGTTTTGTTTTAGCCAGCTTGCTCAATTTTAGTTTATTACTTCTGGGTAAAATCCCAGGGGTCTTTCTGCTGGCTGTAAGCAGACCTCATCCATAAATCTAGTTCCTTTTCCTCCAATGCTGTTTTGAAGGACAAGTAAACTTAAAGGGGAAGGAATCTGTCTAAAGGTGCAATTATTTTTTTATGTCTATCTGTACTGATGCTTTTGGACAGCAGGTTATGGGACTGTATTGTATAGACTGTATAGTATAGACTTGTATAGATGTATCATTTTAAGGAATACTGTGAATAGCCTGAGAGATGGAGAAATACCCATGGAGGGATATTATGTGACAAATATAAATATAAATATAAATATATGAATAAGTCTTGATAAGTTATCACAGAAGATCTCTTCCCCTTAAATAAAATATTGCTGTGTTATATTTTAAATATTTTCCTAAAGAGACTATAAGATTCTAGCACTCATTTTTCAGTTTTCAGCTATGGGTCTGGTACAGCAAGTTGAAATTTCAAGTAGATGTTAATTTTTTATTAATAATCCCTCAACATAAGGACTGGAAATTTCATAGAACTTTATTCAAAATAGTTTTGAGGTAAGAAGGCATGATGATGCATGGCAAACAGCTCACATGGGTTAACATTTTTATGTGCAAATCCAGAGCCTGTAGCAAATGCTTTGCTTTTCCTTTTGTGAATACTGAAACTCTGCTGACTTAACTGAAAATCTGACTTTTGTTCATTCCACAGTAAGAGAAATAAGTCTTTCTGGGGAAGGTAGTATCTTTTCTAGATCAGCTTTTGGGCACCGAAGTTCTCCTGATCTAGCCTTACATTGCCTTCATGCTGAGCTTACAGCTGTAACAGCACATCTTACAATATTAAAAGATGTCCTTTTACTGTACTATAAATATTCAGTACTTTAGATAAGAAGGTCAGCCAATGCAAAGGACTACTGTGTAGCTTCATTTGGACTTCAAACTTAGGAAATTATGTAGGTCTGTGAAACTATGAATTATGTAGATCTGTTTTCTTTTTGTTCAAGCCTCACTAGTCTTCAACAGGATTTATTTAGTGTAGTTTATTTAGTAGTAATCCCAACACCAACCTTAGCAACTGGAGAGGGGAGAAAGAATGTGCAATGGAAACCAAAACTGAAGTGAAAACTCACATCCATCATTTGCAGAAATATCATTTTCACTCTTGCTAAGCACACTGAGTCAACAGCGTTACTGCAGAATTAAAGGAAAACTTAGCCTACTGTTACGTGCCAAAGTAATGTTTAGCTGTCCAGGCTTCCAGAATATTGGTAATAAAATTAAAAGCTGGGTTAAACACTAGAGAGTTACTTTAATGTAATTAAAACTAATAAAAGGTCCAGTGTTCTGTCAGAACAATGTGTGTCATGCAAGCAGTTGGTAGAATCATCACTTATTAAGATTACCTGACATTTCCCATTACAATACTAGGTGTGCAGTTCCGTGATAACTTCACAACCTTCAGCCCACAGGGATTAGAATCACTGTTCTGTATGTCTTCCGTCTGTTGAACTCCTTCAGAGATAATTACAGCCATTTTCAAGAATTAGGAAAATTTTGTCCTATAAGGGTAGTTTGATCCTTAAGTGTATTTAACATTCCTTAAAAAATAAAAGGTTCTGTCTTTTCTCTTGACAATATAGTGGTGTCATTTATGCCAAGGATGTGATATTGGATGCACATGCTTACACAATCGAAGTATTTTATTTGCTAAATGTCCAGGTTATTTCAATTTTAGTGGGTGTGACCATGGATCTGATCTCAGTGCAGAAAGGAGGGGGAAAATATGGGGTGGGGCCTGGTGAGGGTTGACAGGAGCAGTGGAAACAAGGAATGAAGGGAAAGTGACATTATGAGATGGAGTTGGATGAGGAAGTTGAGTGAGCTGAGGCTGGCAATGTGATGGAAACTGGCCAGGTGCATTAAAGTGGTGTGGTGAAAGAGGATCAGATACTACTAATGAGAAATAATGTGAGTTGAAACCAGGAGCTGCTCTGGCTAGTTATGGAACCTAAATTTGCTCCCTGTGAGGCAAGATTTTTGGGATTAGGATACTGATAGGAGTCTGAGCATGGACAGAAAATCTCAAAAGGGACCATCAGTGGATGTAACACTGATTAAATGCAAACAAGGAAACAAAAGGCTTTGAGTTGCTGAAGCTGCTCAGGTATCAAAAGACTTTGGAAAGGAAAGATTAGGATCTTCTAGGCAAGAAGATTGAAACTGAGATGGAGGGTAGAAGATGAGACTGGAGGAACAAAGAGGATGGGGTGGGGTCTCAGGGATTTTGGAAAGACAGAGCACAAGGGGTACACAATCTGGTCCTGGCAGCAGCAGGTGCCTAAGAAGGGGCCAGATTCTGAACATTTCAGAGGGAGCCAGGATTCATGTGGTTCATCCTCCTTTAAATACCTTGCTCCATGCAGATGATGATGGCTGCTTACCCTGGCAGCCACTTCTCTGTGCAAAAGCGGAGATGGGCAGAGAACTCCCAGCCCCACAACCCTCTGTGGATTCAGCAGGGTGTCTTGTGATATAACTTCTGAGTTTCTTCCCAGTTAAAAACTTCAGAGTTTTTAAAAATTAACTTACACAAAGAGAAGCCCGTTGTGTTGTTATGGTTGCTCAAGTACTTTACATATTAGGTAACTCTAGCTTAAGGTTGCCTTTGTTGCCAGAATCTCACCATCTGAAAAACACTGATAAAAGTCCTATCTATCAGGAGTATTGTAAGAATTAATTGGGTATGCTTTGAAAAGTGTTATGTGGTTTTATCATATGTTTCTATTTATTTTACTTTTGATTCAAAAATTGTAGAATTAAATTAGTGGGATTCAAATGAGAAAAATATATGAAGCATTATCTCCTTTCTTCTAAAGCCATATTACAAGCTACTGAGACCTAAAAAAAAAATTTAAAGCCTGCTTTGTCTTTTCATGTGAATGAATTTTTTTCCTATGCTGAAAAAATGGGAGACCATATGCAAATAGGCTTGCCTATTTGTTTGAAGACTTATCTGCATTTGAGTTTTCCTAACCTCAAAGTGGTATTCTAAAAGAAGTGTTTATTGACAAGAACAACAAGCAATCCCCATTTTTCAGTTTAACTTATTAAAAAAGGAAGTATCAAGAAATATGAGACAAAAATGTGTTTACCTTTCTGTGTCTTTTCTGATTCACGTTGACAAAGGGTCAGTTAAAATCTGTCATTCTCAGAGTTGTTGATTTGTCAGTCTGGGAAGTACTGCATTATTGAAAGCAGCAGCTTGATGCGTGTCACTGTCTTTGCATTTTTGGAACATTATAATTCGCATTCTTTTTGCAGAAGTTTTGTTAGCTCTGTGGTGAGCTAGCACTGGCCATGTGAGTTGATCTGCACAAACACTCCCTGTCAGGATTTACATTTACATGTTAGCAATGCCTGTTCCTAACAGGGAAGCCAAGCCAATAGTGCTACTCTCTCTTAATTGGAGTACACTGAATTTCTGACACTTGTATATATAAGGGATCAAAACTCAGTGTAGCACAGATTTTCCAGGGCTTTCTATTTCAACAAACTATTGGTTTTTAATGTTATTTTGGAGATGGTAAATAAGATGGGGGACAGAAGGGATCAGTGACACTGCTAAAGTTGCTTCCATGAAGACTGTTTGAAGAGTTGTGTGTACTGTGCCTCTGCTGGCAGGGGAACAAGGGGCTGGGAACTGCCAGTGAGCCTTGTTCTTTCTACCACAGTCCTGATGATCTGCACCAGCATCATGTTGCTGTGGATGGTGTTTTCTCTGTAAACTATTCATTTGCTGCTCACAGCATCAGTCAGAGCAGAGAAGGGTTTCTTCAGTATACAGGTTATGCAACAGATCATGGAAAATTTTCTTAGGATGTACTGTCCTTAGAGGGTTACTAAATTGCTTCCCTGGTTAAAAATAAAATAATTTTTTTCTATCTGCTCTTTTGTGGAAAAAAATGTGTTCTCCTAGTACAGACCTTGACATAAAACTGAGACATAAATATCTCTGGTATATACCACGCTGAGGATCACAGTAAGGACCTCATGCTTCCTCTTTTCAAGCCAACATATAAATTTTTATTTTAGCATGCTTTTGTACCTAAAAAGTAATTTTCCATATTCTGATTTCAATCATTTTGCAGATAATGTGCTCAAGACTTAAATTGCTTCTCCTCCAAAATAAATGTAGAAGAGAAATATTGTTAGAAGGATGATTTATTTCCTGTGGTATATACTAAATTAAGATAGTATAAGTCAAATTCTTGATGAACAAATGTTTTAGCTGCACCTTGGTCATACTTCTTATTAAAGGTAAATTATAAATAGTTTAAAAATGGTTAGTTAAAACTTCAAAAGTTTAGTATATTGTTATGATGACCACAGTGTATGTTCCAGGTAGTTAGGTCAAACAGCTCACTAAATAATTGGTTAATTAATTATTAATGATTGTTTTGAAATTAAAGTATTTTTGAAATAAAAATTTTAAATAAATAAGCCTTTTCAGTTTAAATATTATGTAGGAAGAAACAGGAGGTGCTGAATAACTAACACAGTATTTCGAAGATCTCCGTTCTCAGTGGAACAACAATACATTTAATTTCTGCATTACTTTAAAATCAAAGGCATTTCAGGTAAAAAGAATGAAGAGAATGAATCTATGAAGAATGAATCTCAGGTATACAAAAGTAAATACGATATTCATGTTCTCCATCCCCAAGAAAAAAGAGAGACTGGCTTCTTTACCCTTGCTATGCCTGCAAGGTAAAATGGCACAACTTTGCCTTTTGAAGTGCAAAACATTTCCAAAAATATACTTAAATCCCTGGGGAATGTAAGAGAGGCAACCCCTAACCCCCTGGGACCAGTCTAATGGTTCATAATCCTACCAGTAGGGCTGACACCTGAGCCTGCTCAGAAAAAAATTTGACAAAAATCCTGCCCTGTGTGTAGTTATCCTGAAGACTGAGGTAAACACTTAATTAAGGATGAGATTTAATGTTTGAAATGTGTGGCAACTTATTCATCATTTAGGGACAGGTGATTGGTGTACTCTTTAAAGAGATATGTAATATTTAGAGGGAGACTCCTTCTGCAAAGTGGCCAAGAGATCAGAGTTCATATGCAGAACCAGGAGTCCTGGTCTCAGCAGCACCCTTGACTCCTTTAGTCTCCCTGAGAATGCCTTCCCCACTGGTGGGCCCAGACTCACCTCAAGCCCTGTCCCATGGCACGTCACACGGTGTTGTGTAGGGCTATGATTAGTTCTGTACAAAGATCCCCCTTCAGCAGCACAGGTCCAACCTTGGACTCCTGAGCTCAGAGCCGCTTGTGGATTTTGTGTTAGGGAATAGCTGGAAGGGAGCCTCCCAGGGTAGCACTTCAGAGGGGGAACTGAGTCATGCTCCCTCTCCATGTGCTGTCTCTGTAGCCCTGTGAATTGTGCACTTCTTCCCACACAGTGGCACAGCTTCAGCGACGACTCCCACTCCAAGCAGTTTTGCTCGGAGCCTGGTTGCTAGGAGATGGCAGCTCCGAGTTCAGGTCCCCTCCTCACCACAGCCAGCAGAGACCCTGCAGCCCAATTTTTCCGCCTCTTCATCGTGTACTGCGACAAGTGGCCGGAGCTCTGGTCTCCCACTTCTTGGCCATGTGCTCTGGAACACGTGGGCTGGTGTGCTCTAAGGTGCACCAAGAGTCCCTGCTGCATCCTCCAGCCAGGCTCAGTGCTCTGGGCTTTGCCAGAAGCTCACTGCATCTGCTCTGCAAGACACTCCCAGTGAGGGCTGTGGTGCCCTGCCTAGAGGGGCTCTGGAGAACATGTAAATTCAGGGACAGCAGATCTGTGGGTTCCAGACAGTGAGGATGAGGAAACCAATCCTGAGATACTCTGCTCAGCTATAGGAGTTAGTCCTGTTTGCACTGCACCCCTTGAACACAGTTTAGTCCTTGATATATTTGCAGAAGATCTGTTATTGAGCTCTGTGAAAAAAAAAAAAAAAAGAGGCTCTGAGTAAATCTAAAGCAGGAAGTATCATTTCGTTTTAGACATAAGGAGGAAGAACATCTGAGTCTTGGGAGTGTTAAAATTTTGGACGATGAGTGAAGCTGTGTTGCCAAGATAGAACTTTATTGTGTAGCTTATGAATATTCTCTGAGAAAATAATTTATTTCCTCTCATAAGAGACATCAATGACCGTTGGAGATAAAAGGTAAATGATATTAAAGTTGAATTCCTGGCAAAAATACATTGCAATTCTGGCCATTTGTTTAAAATTATTATTACTTAACAAAATACTTAGGGGACCACTTTGGCCAACTCTCTTAAAATGCAAAGTTTTGTATTAGCTCATATTACCCAAGAGGCCCCATTCTTATTGTTTATTGAATTAATTGTCTGATGGTTCAGTGTTACATATTAAATATTAAAATTTCTCTTAATAATATGTATCCCTTCTCCTGAGTTATCTCAGTTGTGCTCCAGATAAAAGTCTCTTTCACCAATAAATATCTGCAAGACAGAGATGTCTTCATCTAAAAAAACTGATAGTGTCATTTTGAGAAGTGGAACCAACAACTGCTCCTAATGCATACAGGATTCACAACCCTTTTTACTTCAACAGAGAGACTGGACACTGTCTGAACTATTTGATCTCTCTTAGTAAAAACTGCAAAAAGATTTTCAGATATTTTATAACATTCTTAATACGTTTGGTATATTTAGCAACCGGAAAAGGGTTGTGCAGAGGAGAGATGCATAAAATAGATAAAAATCTGACACAAAAAGGGGAGGTAATTCTGGCAGATCTCTTTTTATCAGTTATCTACTCTGTAAAGGTCCTTTAAAAACAAAACTTCCATAGATTCATTTTATTTGAAAACACTGAAATATATTTTCATCAGATGAGAGTGTAAAATCAAACCCATAAAAAGAGTCAAAAAACAAAAAAAATGTTCAAATACATACTGACTGAATCAGATTTTATGTCACTGAGGTCCCTATGGCAGGATGAGCAGTCACACTGATAGTTTTCCTCGTTTCCAACTGCTAAAACGAATCAAATCTTCTCTTAATCCTTTTCTTTATTTCACCTGTGTCACTAATAAAATTGCTACAGTGGCATTCTGTGATCGTGAGTGGAGGTGAGGTACTCTAAGCAGTTCATACAGTAAGTACAGATGGGGAAAAATACACTTTCACCTGAAACATCATCTCCTTTCAGGGAAAGTTGAAGGGCTATTGTGCTAAATTCTGTTTAATATTATGCAATCATCAAAGAGACAAACAGGGAACATTGAGGAAAACTCATGGTGTACAAAGAGGTGCTGCTCTTACATGGATAAGAACAGTTTTCAAGTCACTTTTGTAGAAGCATCCCTCCTTTATGGCCTTCGTGTGGAAGGACACTCACTCAGACTTCTCCAAACATAGGAATGCCATTTTATTCCATTCCTCTATTCCTCCTGTCATTGCTGAGGCTGATACTTCAAAATAAGTAGTTGCTGCATTCTGTATTGGTTTATCTTATCAAGAAACACATGATTCTCTGACTTGTAAGAGTCACTTCAGTACTCAGGAAATGGCTTTTTCCTACCCTTTCCCACTATTTCTGGAAAGAGTTGGATTTCGAAGAAGACTGTGAGCTCTTCAGGGTAAGAGTGTACGTGCTCTCCTTTAAGAAACAGTATGGTTGGTTTGTGGAACACGAATGAATATTCTCAGACTTTTGGGAAGCCTGTATTCTCACTTATTTCCATGGTTTCTTTTATGCTGATATTTGTTTAATCAGAAACATATATGTGCTTCTTTAACATGCATTATACTTTTCTGCAAGTGATTGGTGTAGAATCTTGACAATGGAAAAGACCTTCACATGCAAGGTGAAATGTAACCACGATTCCAAACCTTTTCTTGTTTCTGCAGGATGAGGCTGCTCCAGCTGACAAGCAGTACAAACAGGAGCCAGCCCAGGTCACTTACTCAACATCAGCTGTTTCCAGCACGCAGGAGGTGTTGTACATCAACGGCAATGGGACCTACAGTTACCATAGCTACAGAGGGCTCGGAGGTGGGCTGCTAAATCTCAATGATGCTTCTAGCAGTGGTGAGTTTCCTTACAAATTGTGCCTGTGCTGATGTATATTTCCCCCTGCCATACAGAAAGCTAGTTTGAGTGGTTCAATATCCATAGGCTATTATCACATAATGAGCAGGAGCACAGTCCTGCAAACAGCTACTGCTGAGCAAAATACTTGCTGCATGCTGGTCTCCTTCCAGTTTCAAGGGACTAATACACAACAGGGCAAGACTGAGCCATAAACCTCTAACAAAGCTGAGTAAAAAAATGCCAGGTTAGATCTGCAGTCGGTTTGCATGACTTTATGAGGACCTTGTCATTACTGTCCTCTCCTACACTGATCACAAAATGAGGCCATTAGTATATTTTTGGCTCAAGTTTCAAAACAGTCAACTCCATATAGTAACGCAAATGAATTGACATAGATTTGTCGCATGGTCTCATGCAGATAAGGATCTGGCATACCAAGTGTTAAATGAGAAATCAGCATATTCATTTATACCCTACACTAAGAATGATAAGGTAAATATGTGTCACCATGAGGTCGTATGTCCCTCTGAAAAAAACAAGTGGTATAATTTATTTAGACAACATTCTTCTTACATTGGCATGCTTTTCTAACAAAAGAATGCAAGCAAATTGTAGTATTTGCTTCAAATAATACCTCAAATTGATTTTGTACAAATGCAGAGAATTATCCTTCTGATAAAAAGTGTATTGTCTCTCTGTCAGAGAAGAGTGATTGTTCTGGAAGCCTGAGGATTTATTGACTCCCAGAACTGTATTCAAAGAAATGTCTCAGAGGATGGAGCAATCCCTGGGGTTTTGCCCTGGCTGATCCCTCTCTGGCTGACGAGAGTGCCAGTTCAGGTAGAGGGACTGACTTAGGCAAGATGACAATTGCTCAGCTACAGCCTCTACATTCAGCATGCTCAGCAATTTCCAAAATGCTGTCAGGGCTGCTGCCTGCAAGGAGTTACTGGAATGTAGTGTCCTGGCGACCTTCAGTCTCATCTTCTTCCTCATCCCTTGCCTGCAAAATTCTCACAGGTGTGTGGATGATTTGTGCTATGTTTTCAAAAGGCTTTAAATAGATAATACTTTAGTTATCAAAAGTCTTTGACTCAAAGGGTGAATGATGATCACAATTGTTTCCATACACATGAAGAGCACATCTGAGGCACTGAATATGGTCTCTGATTAAATATTTTCATAAGAGTAAGACAAGCTGTGGAAATCTGGGTTCTTTTGTGAAAATGCACAAGAACTTTAACATAGTCTTTTACATTATGTCCAGAGAGGATCTGAACCAGTTCCCACTGAAAACAGTTGGCATTTGCCCTTTTACCCAGCTAAGACTAGGATTAAACTCCCCATGTGTTATTTGTCAGCAAAAGCCATCAATATTGTCCTGGTTTATATTATCTCAAACTGTGAGGAATCACAACTGTTTTGTGTACTTGTTTTTCCCTTCAAACTTCTTGTAATGGGATACATCTTTCATAACTCCCATTTTGCAGTGAATTGTGGAGTTTAGGCAAAAGTATTCTATGTCGCATAAGCATGCAGATTAAATGCCATCAATTAGTCTTGCCTTCTGATTAGAAGACACATTTTCTTTGTGCCTTAACATAGAGGACTCCAGTGTTTTTTCACTATTAAAGATCAAAACAGGTTTGTATACAGATATATGCTCAAACTTTTATTTTTCCTTGCCTTTCCCTACTTGCACTGGACAATTTTGTCTGTATGTCCTTTTACTTTGAAAGACCAGTAAGCCATTGCACTTCTCCCATACGGTTGTGCACAGTTGGGAGGTTGTGCAAAGGTGTCCGTCTGCTCCACTGGGATCCCACAGAAGCCAAAGTACATAAGCTCCAAGAACCAAAAGTCTTTGTGTGCCAGGACTTGGAAAACAGTTGTTGATGCTGACAGTCTAGTTAGGTTGGTGATTTGTGACCCACTTGCCATTTCAGGAAGATCATTAAGAAAGCTGTGGAAAGGCAACTCCATCCATTCCTTAGTCTTATTGACACAAAACCAGCCAGTAGGCAAACTAATTATCTCTTGGATATTAAGGGTAAATGGCTCTGGTTTTCCCCACAGGAGGAGTGGGAGGACTTGGAGGCGAGTAAGATGTCAGTCCTCTCTGATGTGTCCATTGGTAGACAAGAGGAGTGGGTGGAGTTGCAGTTGAAGGGGTAACCATTGCCCTCATGACAGACCTCATAGGATCATCGTTTGCAATCATTACACTGTTTCAAGGAATCTTGTTCCAACGTATGCAAGGCTGAAAAAATGGTTAATGAGATTCTTCTCTGGCAAACAGGATATTTACTTGCGAATTGTTTTCGGGAGCTACGAACTGATTTAAAACTGCAATTCCTTTTTGATATAGTAGCCTATCAAATGTTGTTGTCACTTTTACAGATGTTCTCCTAGTGTAAAAACAAATATGCACCCCATTCAGAATGTGTGTATAAACAAATACAGTCTGTTTCTTGTATCTGCTAAAAAAGAAAAATAAGAAGTTGCAATAGCTGCAATAGCTATCTAAAACTCACTGCTTGATTACCTATTTCTGGACCTTCCCCCACAGTAATATAATTAATGTCCAATTAACTCTCTGTCTAGTAGTCCAACTGATGTATGTATTTTGTATTCCGTGACTCATTTAATTTGGCTACTTCCTCCCTATAAAGTTCATCCCTACTCTGACCTTACAGACTCAGCTATCTGTTCGCCCAACTGCTTGGTGGCTCCGGCTCAGGGACCTCTCTGTGCCTGCTGTTGCAGTGCTTCCCTCCACATGGGGAGGTCTGTCCTTCCACATGGCTAATTACAAAGCCATAATTAGCTCCTCACACAACTGCATGGGGCAGGCCTTCATGAAACTGCTCAATATGAGCAAACAGAATGTAGCAGCTTGTGCAATGACCCCTCCTTTATTATGGGCCGGCAAAAAAGCACAGAAGGAAAAGGCTTGGTCTTACATCACCAAGGTATCTTTTCTCCCTCCTTTTAAACTTTTTAGACCAATCCAGCTTGGCTGGAAACATTCACCAAGCAGTCTGTGGACTGACAGAGTCTCTGTCAGCCTGTAGATGGGCTGGGGAGAAGCCTTTGGTCATGTTGTGTTTGATTTGTTTACGTGGTAAAGGAGAGCTGCTCTTTGAGAAGGATGGATTTCCACAGCTCTCTTTTTTTAAGGCCAGCGCAGTTCCTGTTACAGAACTGAATGGAGAACCTCCAAGGTGGAATAGCTCAATGAGTGTAAACAAATTTGCTTGCCAGCTCTTAGCCAGCCACAAAGGCTTCAGCTGTGCCCCCTCTATCATTCCTGGACTGAGCTTGGAAAAATGTCTAGTTGAGGGCAGGAGGGTGAGGACAGGAGATAATGTTGGGAGCAAAATCTCCTGATATCGCCAGGAGCTGTTGAAGTCCCTGCACGTAGCCTGAGCCTCTCCTAAGGGAGTGGGATTAGTTTGTCTGCCCATGTATTTCAGTCCAGTGGGTTGCTATTTGACCTCTCCTGATGACTGCCAGCACTCTCTGAAGTCATGTTGGGCTCCTTGGAGTCTCAGTCTTTGCAGATGCTTCATTTCCTGAAGTCCATTTTTTCTAAGAGCTGTGGAATGTGTTTCTGCTGCCACAGCTGGGTTGCCTGGAGGTGATTTGGGACTGTTTCTCCTGCATCATTGTCTGGTTTTCTAAGCAGAAATGTCAGTCAATTCCTTTTGTGTGAGTAAAAAGAGGGTGTTTCAGACTCCGTGTTGGTCTGCCTATGCAGGGTATGCCCTCATGACACAGTAAGACAAAGTGTTGTGTCTCCATTTCTCTTCACAGATCTGCAGCCTACCTCCACCACAGCCACAACTCAGCACTGCATCCCAGGCACCACGAACGTCCAGTCCCCTTCCAGCTCAGGTGAGTTCCTTGGCTGAATCCCAGAATGCTCACACCACGGCAAATCCTGGCCCTAGCAGGCTCCTCTTTCAGCCTCCTCTCCCATGGGCAGCCTGCAGACCATGATGGCCCAGCTGGTGGCTGAGGGACTTCCACCACACTGCTCACCCCTCCCTGCTGTTCCCTTCCAGAGGCTACACCCTCCCAGCTGTTCCCTGCTTTAGCCAGGCCTCTTAGCCATGTGCCAGGCAGCCTTCCTGGTCCTTCTGCATCCTGATCCTTCAGATGGTGCAGCCCTGCTGAAGGAGGAGTAGCTGGGGGAATCTCCCAGGGCAGGTGCTGCTGACCTCCAGGGATCGGCATGACTGTGCTGATCTACGGCAGGGAGATGAGTCCTGAGCACTCTTGTCCACTTGTTCATGCTACAGCAGGGAAGATGCCTCCTTTCCACATACAAAAATTTACAGTAGTAACCTTCTGTAAAATCTTGGCATTTGCATGATTGATAGTGGTGATAAACTTGGTGATAAACTTGGTGACAAACTAGGGGAAAAAAAAACCCAACAGATGAGAACATCCAATATATAGCTAGTTTTTAAAGTGCTGCGTGGGTTACCCGCAGCTTGGCTAGCCAGGATGTAGGGGTTGAATGGGGTTTTTGCTGTGGTTGCTCTCTCCAGATCTTTATACCTCTACTCTTGCACAGTGTTTTGTGTCCTCAGTGCTACCCTGATGACATCAAAGTGGAGAGACGGGAAAGAGAACATTTTGTCTCTAACACAGATGGAGCCTAGACCATGAAGCAACAGATTGAGTGATAGAGTTAGGAACCTGGGGCAGTGTGTTTAATCCCATTTAAAAAAAACCAAAAGGTGGGGTTAGGAGAAGTTAAATTATTTTATCTATATTTTGGCAAAGGTGAGAATTTCTTGCTGGAAAATGCTGGTTGAATTTTGTGTTAAGACCTTCCCCACATCCCTCTTCCTCCTTCCTTGTCCTCTTCAAGTTGTCAGCTATGTGGCACATGCAAGTACTACTCTGTACCCACCACAGGGATGGAAATGGAATGTCTGTGGATGCATTGGGCGGTATCCTACTTTCCTACCTCTGCTCAAAGCTGAGGCAACCACTGTTAAGGCAACACAGGTATACACCACATAATTAATCTCCTGTGTTGGATAGGAAGGATCACACATAATCATTTAAAAACAGACCACGGTGTTTCCTGATCGTTGGAAATGAATGATGGCTGTAGGCATTTCTGTGTTTTCATATCACTTTCCTCAGGCAAGACAGCATTTTTTCCCTGCTGTCTAAAGTAGCAGATGTGTCTTCCAGAGGGAGAGGTGTAGAAGGGAGGAAGAAGCTTAAAAGGTCCAATTTACCAGTCCCTGCTTTCTTGATTTCTCCTGGCACTTGAAACAATACTTTTAGGCACATTTGCTCTATGCTTGAAGGTAGAAGGAAAAGAAGCATTGACAGATGTATAAAATCAAAATAAAGCATTCTTATTACAGTAAATACATCTGATTTGGAAAGAAAAGGTAGCATACTTTGATAGGTTTTTTTCTATTTTGTTTTATTGGAGGATATCTAGCCTCTTGTCTGAAGCCGCTCATGGGGAAAAAGTGGGGGAGGAGAATAGGTGCAATAGAAAAAATACACACAAGAGATTCCAATGCATGGGCAAATGTATTTTTCTCTAAATAAGTGCCACTGCTTTTTGCATTATCATTGATGAGAAAGGCTGCTTAACTATTAATGAAAATGTAGATGCTTAAGCATATAAAGCTTGTTAAAATTATTTTTTATTCTATATTATTATCTACAATAGTGATAACCATTTTGAGAGTCACTGACACATTTATTATTCTTTCAGTAGTTGTTAATTATAAGATTGGTAGCTACCCAATGACAACATACAATTCTTAAGGGAATTTTTCTGAGACAGTTGACAGTGTCTAAGCAATCAGTATCAGCACATCTACATCTGATCCATATTTTGGAATTTGATATAAATCACATTGGTAATGAGTAGTGCATGAGGCAATAACTAGTTCCATTAAAGTAATGTAATTTACAGAAAAGCCATTTGTTCCACAGTGTATTTAGTGGCAGACATTTCGAGCAGCTAATTTGATAAATGTTTGTATAGCACATGAAGAGGGGGTTTCTAGAGTTCTTATATTCAGCTTGATGTGGTTCCAACAAAAACAATTGCACCTCAGAGGGGAAATTAGGTCAATGTACTCGGACAGAGGTGGTAAATCAAAAATATTCCCATGTTCAAGTGTCAATCAGGTAGCCTTAAAAGAGGCAGAGGAACAATACTTTAGTCTTCTGAAAGAGTATAAAAGAAAGGCTCTGTCTCAGCAATTTGTTTACCCCACTGCTTGTGAGAATGTTGTGCTGTTATAAAAACGCAGAAAGTCACAATTTTGTGTTATGGCAGTATGCACTGAGAAAGAAAGAAATGGAAATAAGTCTCCTGTCTTAATCTCCATGATATATGCTTAATCTTTGCTTGCTCAACAGACATTGTGGAACCTGATAATGTTTGCAATCAAGATTTTTAATAGTCCTGAAGTACTCCAGAATAGGAAGCAGTATGCTAAAATGTGCAGTAACATCTTGGAGGAACCAGACACTGCAAAATTCATTGCAAAAATATTCAGATTTTCCTCTTTACAAGTATACACTTTCTTGTTTCTGTGAGGACTTGCAGCTTAATAAATAACATGAAATACACTAAAGAAATAGTAAAGGTAGTTTTTAAAAGACATGATGGTGAAGCTATTCAGCTTTTTCCAGATTTAGTAACCTGTAGTGATGGCTTCTGGAGATAGATGTACAAGAAGTGTCCTTAAACAGCTATTTTAAGCCTTCAGAATAGCTGTGATTTATTTTTCTGATTAAAGAGATATGGTAGATATGAATAAGGTTTAGGTTTTCATGTTTCAATAGGTGATTTGCATTAAATTACATGGGAAAAAATCTACAGTATAAGAATGCACTTATAGGTTGCACTTATTCCTTTGTTTTTTAAATGACCAGATATGACTGGTGAAGCTACAAATAAATTATATCATTTTAGTATTTAGCAGCCTGGCCAACCTTTGAGGATCTCTATTACTGCCAGTGAGTGTCTATCATAGCTATTAAAAGCTGAGACCAGTATAACACATCCTGGGACTAATCTCTGAGTGAGGTGTTCTCCCAGATATAAAGCTTGGGCTGTCCTAGGTAAGCTTTAGAGGTGAGATGTAGGGGTCACATAACATAATTAAAAGAGCTAAAATCCTTATCTCCACATGAAGCATGTCTTTTTTCCCTCTTCATTTCTCTGCCAGCTTCCCTTCCTGAAAAGGCATGGGTGTTCTTACTGTCCCAAAATAATAGCTATGAATTTTTTCTCTGTGTTTGTATTCCTTTGGCTTTTTTTCTCAGGGGGATTTTCTTTGAGGGGGAAGGAGGACAGCTGTGAGCTGTTAAATACAAGGCAGGAGTTGGGGAGTGAAGTAAAATCCCATTTTCATAGTAAATAGAAATTAAAAAAATAAACCCACCAAGTAGTTTCAAGTAGCTGGGGCAGTTAAAATCTGAGATATCTTATTTTCTTTGTATACTAGAGCTCTGACATAACAGAAATCTCCCAGACCTAGAGGTTTTTGGGATGTGATTGTCCCTTTTGTATGCAGACTGCCATCTAGCTTTTTCCAGTACCTTCAGCATGCAAAGATAAATATTCTGAAGGATTAAAGAACTTTCTTCATGAAAGTTAATCCAGACATCTAGGAATACAGTCAGATCTTCTGACTGTATAAATAACTGTGATCCTATGGACTTGTGAGGACATTTGTGCATGATAGACATCTGGTGTTCGTCCTTTCAGAGCAGTGCTTTGCATCATCAATTTGTGTAAGGAAAACTTGAGAGTTATGACCAAGCACATTTCCAGGTATATTTTACTTATGAGTGACAGAAACTGATGTCCTATTCTGTCACTTAAAATCTGGATTACTGAGACAAGTGCTTCAGTTACATTTCATAAAATGATGTGGTCTGCTGTAGAAGCTCTGTTCTGTCAGATATTGTATGTGTGTGTGTGTGTTTGTGTGTGTTTTTGGCAGTGACATGACTGAAAGTCAAGGAAAGAACATGAAAGTTAAAGTAGGTTCATATGAAGTACAATGCCCTCAATATGTCAGTTGCAGGTTTTTCACTGCTGCCTCAATAAATATAGAAGTCTTTAATGGCTTCTTACAACCATTCAGCCCAACTGGCTTCATGATTGGTATATCATTCTTCCTTGTGCTGGGTTAAGATTTTATTTAAAAATATCCTCTGAGCTTCTTCACACTGTCATCATTCTCCTGCAGTGTGTGGCCACACCAAAAAAAATTCACTGAGGTAACTGTGCTTTTATTTGTCCTTTGTACACTGAGAGTCATTTAAAAGCCAATTCATTGATACCACTGTAAAACTAGGTAATACATGTTGTAAGACTAAGTGCTGCTCATGCTAGTTGTGTAGTAGGAAATCAGGTCTAATAGGATCCTTTCTGTTTGAGCAGTTTCTTTTCATAGTCTCAGCTCTGCTTTCATTCACTTAAGGGGAGATTTTTCATTAAGTTCGGTTTGTGTGGGAACATGGCAATCCCCACATTTTTTCTGGTCTCAGCTGTACCTCTGCACAGACATATAAGAAAGAAATATAAATAAGGTTTATAACCAGATCTTCAGCTTCTGGAAATCAGACATCTCTTTCCATTAAGATTGCAAGTCTGTTTTTGAATCTTGTTATTTTGTTGGGATTATTTAGGAGAACCTCCGGAGTATGAATTGGTGTGTTCTGTGTTGTACAGTCGAATATGCTAAATTTTAAAATTATTCCAGTCTTTGGTGGAAAGCTTTGGCATTGACATATATTGTCCTGATCAAATTGAAGAGTGACATTTTTCTCATAGGAAAGCAAGATACATTGCTTTGGATAGCTTGATCCCAGTTTCCAGGAGAGTATTAAGATTAGGATCAGGATAGTCTCATTTTCTGCCTGCCAGATTTATAGATTTGCTACACTGTCAAAATGAGAGAGTAGTATTTCCCAGATTTGCCCAAAATATAATGTTTAATAGGTACGGTTGCTATCTATGTCCTTCTATCTATGTTCAAAAAAGCCCTCAGTCCAATTCTGCCTGTTCAAATTTACACTCTGGGAAGAAAAAAATGTGTTAAGTGGAAAATCCAAACATTTCTTAAAAGCACCATGTATCTTATCTGGTTAATAACTGATGAAATGGCCAAGGCATTTCCACACAAAGCCAAAGTTCATGATGGCAGATGTTTTGCCAATCACAGTAACCTGCAGACTGCCCTCAGGAATGCTGTCTTCTATGTGAAGTATTCATGGTCTTGAGAATATTGTTTGAAGAAAAGCGCTAAGCATATTGCTGTGAGCTGCCAATACAACAGCATGGTGATTGCTGCACAATCTCTTGTCAGTGTTCTGGCCTTACAAGATCCTTGCAATGTGTTGCCAGCTGTATGCAGGCCTCACAGATGATAGTGTGCTCCTCACTGTGGCAGCCAGATTGTCACCAGCCTAATCTCATTCGTGAGCAGCTATTTATGTAAGTGATCAGACAGCGTCAGGCAAGTCATGTGGATGACCATTTATCTACGTCTGCAAGGGATTCACAATCTGGCCACATGCTGATTGAAGCATAAAATGTGAAAATAGCTATCTAGAGAACATAAGTTGGATTTTCTGTGATAAAAATTGCAAGTGTGCATATTGCCATGAAGTCGACGACGGCAGCTGGAGCTGGGGGGAGGCACAGGAGATGAACCTTCTGCTGATCACCATCGCCAGATCCCAGGGCAGGGTTTGGGTTGCAAGTGGCTCACGCTGTTGGAATATGCCCCTGGAGGGTAATTTTCTGCTAGCAGTGGACTTGCCCCTCGTGTTCTGTAAGTGGGGTCTGTGATACATAAATATAAATTGCTGTGGTTCCTGTCAGTGCAACTGGTAACAGAACAGTTATTGCTTATTTCTGCTACTCGCACGCAGCTGAGAGCAGATCTTACTACTCTACATTTGTATCTACAAACCTGTGAAATGTCTCTGGCAGCAGATCTGAAGCTTCTTTTCTTTCTCTTTGCTGTCTGCAGGTCCAACAGATCTCAGTATGAAGAGGCAGTTAGCAAGCAGCTCTGGATCCTCCAGCAGTTCCAGCTCCAGACCGCAGCTGAGTCCGACTGAAATAAACGCAGTGAGGCAGCTTGTGGCAGGGTACCGAGAATCAGCCGCGTTTCTACTGCGCTCTGCAGATGAACTGGAAAACCTTATTTTGCAGCAGAACTGAGTCATGTGACCTTCACACCGGCCTGGTCTTATCTCAGAATTTCCACTAATGACATTTTGATTTCCCAGAGCACACACTTCAGTTACTGCACAGTCTTTTAGGAGAGTTAATTACCATAATGCCACTCTGTTCTTGATCCATAAAGTGATGTGTTAAGGTGCTTCAAGTGAACTTCGACCTCTGGTGTTTCCGAGGTACTTTACTGTGTCCAGCCTATTGCTTTTGTTTTAGTGTGTCAGCATAAATATCAAAAAAGTGGCTAGAAATTAACTCATTCTAACAAGTGGAGGAAACAGAAGATGCTGTGATGATTTTTTAAAACAAGTGGTTCAAGATCCAAGTGCAATATTAGTGGAATGTGATACTGACTCATTGGACTTAAAGCTGCAGTATATGGCAAAACATTGCCAAATGTCCTGTTGCTACAGGGCACAATTGCAATTAAAAGGATCTTGTATTTTAAAAAAATGTAATTTTTATAAAAAACGAAACAAAAGATTTTTGTTTTCATTCAAGATTTTTCATTTTTACTTTGGTAAACTTTTTCACTGGTCCTGAAAATGTTTTGAGGAGCTATTTTAAGTCCCCCCTTCCTCTCTTGAGCCCCTGGCTGTGCCCTTTTCCCCAACTTCATATTCTTTCTACAACGAGTAACTCTTGATGCTGGATAATTTCCTCCCCTGTGTACTGTAAATTGTCATCTATGGAATACCTTCCAAAGGAAGTATGCATTTCCTGCATTCATGCCATTCTCAACTCCATTCTGTAATATATTGCAGCTTTATTAGCAATTAATAAAGAGTTGAGTGTTTTTTAAAAAAGACATATCGTTGAGAAAAAAAAAAGATGATTTGATTTCTTACGGTGAGCTCATCTGACTCCATGATCACTGCTGCTGTCTTATACAAGTCCCTCTAGTTGTGATTGGATGTAGATGATGAATGTTAAGAGGTTGCAAGTGACAATCTGAAAATTTGCACTCTTGTGTGTATTTATTTTTTTTCCTTAATTTAAACGAAATTCTTACCAAGGAAGGTCATTGACACTTCTGGTATAATTTGTATAATTCCCAGGCCTAGCTAAAACCTGTAAAAAACTGTAAGTGGATGCAGCTGCAACTATAATAAAACTCTTCTCTCCCCTTCCCCACTCTTCCCAACCCCCCTATTTCTTATTTTATAATATTGATTACACATTAATGGTGTTTTCTTTGTGCACTATGGCAGGCTTCTTTTTAAGTATATAGAAAAAAAGTACTTTAGTTTATGCTTATTGTACTATCTGTTCTGTTGTTTAGCTTTTGTTGAATAACAAGTTTCTTGTGCATTCCTAAATTTGCCTTATTTCATGTACAAAATTTTATGTAATTCCGTTTTTGACAATGAGTTTAAGGCATCAGTGATATTTTATATCTACTTGTTACATATAGTTTTCCAAGTAATGACTGTGATTGTGACCAAGTAATGTGCACTTTTTCTTGTAACTGTGGACATTGCTATGCTTTTTTTTCTCTAGTGTTTCTAGAATTACTGTTGCTTACAGTTATGTAAAAGAAAAAGAACTTTTGTGATACTGTTGGTGAATATTAATGTGAAAAAGCCTATGAAATATGAGTATTTTGGAGGTACATAGATACACAAACATCTCTAAGTTGTGGACTGATGTTCACATATTTAAATGAGAATTCAAAACCTGAGGGCTGGAATCATTTCCTCTGTTTTGTTTGGGTAAATAAACAGATTTCTGTGTTTAAATAGATGATTGTGAAACATTATAACATTTAAATTGAATAGGATTTAAAGCTTGAACTATTATGGTCTTTAAACTGGGAAAAGAGCCTTCCAGACCGATTGATGCAGGCCCTCAAACATATTTTGTCAATATTACTGAGTAAATCTGGTAGGATTGAGTAACTAGTATATATAATTTAAACTTGTCTGGAGTAAACACCATTTTGCCACTCTGCATTTGTTCTTAGAAAACAATTGGATGTCTTCTTAGAGGCCCCTGTTCTTGGATATGAGAATATTGTTGCAAATCCTTACCAGCTATTGCCCATCACTTGGGAGGTGTGTTTGTTCTGAACATGTCTCCCCATGCCCCTCAAAGCCTACAGCTCGTCTCTGGCCTAGATGTGGGGTTGTCTCACCAGGAATTTCAAAAGCCCCTTCAGAGCCAAGAACCTTTTTCCTCTCTTCCACTTTCAAATACACCCTCTCCTGTCTCCTGCATGCCAGGAGGGGATGAAGCAGGTACCTTGTGCCAGGTCACTGTCTTGGCCTCTCCCCAAGAAAAGCTCTGGCATCCATCTTCCACAGACAAGAGTGGCACCTATGCCTAGGTTTCCAAGTTTCCTTGGTCCTGTTGTGCAGGGCACTGTGCCTCACACTGCCAACTGAACAGCACCAGCAGTTTGTCCAAGAGGCTGTTTGCCAGCCAGGAATCCTTCTCAGCTGAGCAGGCTCACCACTTTTCAAGCCTTTTTGCTAAATCCAGGTAAGGACAAGAAGATAGAGGACGAGGAGGTAAGAAATCTAATTTATTGTTCTATCCTCTGACTCCTCTTTCTTCTCCCTCAATTACTTCTTCTCTTGAGGGAGAAGTAGGAAATTTTGGGGTCACCATACAACCTTCAAGGCCCATGACTCGTTTCCCCTTTTTCCTGCTCCATTCCCATCCTACTTTGATAGTTCTCCAAGTATGTCTTCTACAATATGTCTTCTACACACATCCTCTTCTTCTGGGTGCCTTCTCTGGAATATTTATTGGTCTTCTTGAATCATAGGAGCAATTGATGTCCTTCTCTAAAGTCTCATTAGACACATAACAGTAACTGTGTCTTCAAGTTTGTCTGTACCAAATTCCAGCAGACTGATGGGAGATTTTATTCTAGAGCTGTTTCCACTTCTAAGTATTGGGTTTATTAATTTCTTCTTTGGAACAATCACAGATTCAATTATAGTTTTAATTTCCTCTTCTAAGACGGTACTGAAATTCAGACCCATCCTGTGAAGGAGAGACCATAAACCTCTGTCCACTTTTGTGTGTGCAGCCTAGACTCAAGCATTGCAACTAAATTTGTCCTCTTGAATTCAGGTCTCAGAGCCATCTTACAACTTTCCAGCTCTCCTGGAGTTTCTTTGTGAGTGGTCCTGTCAGACATTTAGTCTTCAAGGGATTTCTGGGCAGGAAGGGATCGTGGGAAAATGTCATAATGTCCATGAACTTCCCTACAGAGTTAAGTACCAAGCCTGACCATGGTCTGAGTGTGTTGAGTCTCTTTAGGCTTTCATACACTCTGGGAAGACAAGTCAGACATACATTCTTCTCTCCTGATTTCCAGGGTAGTTTTCATGGACAGGGCAGGCAGCTGTGGGTAATACCTGTAGATGCAACTTTGGGTTGTGAGAATGGACAATCCAACCAGCTTATCAACTAATCAGATTGGTTTATTGCTTTCAATGCCTGCTGGGAAACTGGAGTCAGAACACATGAAAAGAGACCTGGAATCAAGAGTTTTTATCCAGATTGGCACCTTGCTGTCTGCCATTGAAGGACAACACCGCCATACCAGCCATGGTGAGTATCAGAAGCTACAGAAAGAGGTAAGCAAGTATTTGACAGTTCTAAAGCTGCCCATACTCTATGAAGAAGGAATTTTCTGAATGACGGAAAGCAGGTGAACATGTACATGACTGGCTATAAAACTAATCGGAAAACAGAGTTATACTAAAGTGACTGGATATTCTTGCTGTAGTGGCCTGTGTCCCCGCTGGACTGTGTAGGTGGAGGTAGGTTTTGGTAGTAAAACACCATGGAGAATGAGGAACAATTTCATTTCTCTGTAGTGTCTAACACTGTGTTAAGACTCCCCATAAATTTGTTGAAGCTCCTCTGAATCTGGCTTTGAAAGGCTTGCGAGGCATTCATAAGGAAGACATGTTTTTCTATATAAAGAAAAGCTGATTTGGGTAGATCCTGAGGTCTGGGTCTAGTCTTGGCTCTACCCATTATTGAAAAACACCAGCATGTGAAAAAGAATTGTGAAATAATGGTAGAAATCAAGCAATCTCATACAGGTGGTTGCTGGATTAAATATGCAAGAATATAAAATGTCTGTACTGGACAAGAACAGTTGTTCACAGCCTTGTAGTCTGTCTCTGATAATGTGTAAAACAGATAAAGATATACTAGATATAGCAGACCAGAAGAACGGGGCAAGCCCATAGCAAGGATTTCTAAATGCACATCCATGGCCTGCAACATCTTAAGGCTGTGGTGGATTGTCCCTGGCTGGCAGGTAAGTCCCCACCCACCCGCACACTCCCTCCCCACAGCGGCACAGGGAAAAAACCCAATGAGCAAAAGTGAGGGAAAAAACTGGGTCAAGCAGAGTAAGTGAAGAATGAAAAAGAAAAAGGGATGCAGAGGTAATCCCTCACCACTTCCTACCAGGAGATGTGATGCCCAACCAATCCCCAGGCAGTGGCTACTTAGGACGTGTGCCCCACCCCAATTCTCCCTACTTCGTTTTGGCCAAGAGTGGTGTCATGTGGCATGATGTATCATTGAAAATATCAGGCAAAAAGAGAAATGAGTTGCTTGAGGCCATGCAACCTGTGAATGCCTGGGTCTCTTGACCCCTGCCCATTGTCAGGACTAAATCAAATGTTGTACAACAGAGTGCAGAAGTGTTTTTTTACCTCTGCTCAAATTACCTGCTTAAATCTCTTTTTCATCTCTGAACAAAGGAGCACAAAGGAACTGGAAAGGCTGTAAAATTACTAACTGCTTTGTGAATAGAAACTTTGTGTTGTGCCACATAATTCAGTTAATTTCTCCAAGTCTGGGTAAAGATATTCTATGCGAAATTTTTTGCTCCTTTTTCTAATGATGTCTGGAAACACAGTGTAAGAGTTCTAAGTATTGTGACTATATATATAAAACTTTTTTTATAAGTACACCTTTGCTGTAGTTAGTCAGCTATGGTGTAAGGAGAGTTGGGAAAAGGATGCAGCACATAGATAGGTTTGTCCTCCTTTTCTTGACTCAGCAGGGAGGTAAATTACAGTAGCTAATTAAAAAGAAACAGTGTTACTGAATTTTCAAGGTTTTCTAGAAAAGAACTTAAATTAAAGTTTTTCCTAATGCTCCCCTGGAAACTTATATCAGATAATTTTTCTTTTCTTCCTGTGAGGCTGCTGTTTTGTTATTGTAGGGTTGCTAATCAGTTCTTGGTGCTGTTTCTTTTCATGCTCACAGCACAGTGAAGTACTCAAAGCAGGAAAAGCAGCAGGAAAAACTGAAAAATAGGAGGGATAAGTATTATTAATATTTCACACATGTCTCTGTTTAACTGTTTTAAATTAATTTTATTTGTGGCTCCCAGCTCACAGTGCTTTAGCACCACAAGCTTGACCTATTTATTTCCTCTCATATTTTGTAGTAGGAAGGGAAGGATTTGCTCTGTGGAGAAATAGCTTCTAGCTGAGAAAACTCTTACTGCCCTAGCCAGCAGCCAGCCTTAACAATGTTCATTTGCTGCACCTGATATTTGAAAATTGCAAGCTGCAAGGCATGCTTAACTCGCAGAGCCATTCTCTAATAATCAGAGGCACAGGCTATTTTTTAATGTCTCTGTCCAATCTAGTTATACTGTATTAAACCATACATTAATTGATTTAAACTATAAATAACAGAAATAAAATTAGGGGTTTAATATAATCCTTAATATCTAGCATAGAGTTGGAAAATCTTTCTCAGTGGTAAAGTATAAAATCATACGACTTCTCCCTAGAAAGAATTACTATTAGTATTGTTTGTTTACATTATATGGGGTCCAGATTTCTTCTACTGTTGGGGGGAAATCTCTGTGGTGCAGATCCACTCTCTTGTTTGGACTTGGTTGTCAAGAAGATAGCACATCCCATTTAGTCTCCCTGCCATTCATCATTCTGCTGCCTTACAAACAATGATGATAAAGGGTTGAAGTCATGCTCAATTAAAAAACTACCACGTGGTTATTGGCTAAAGTTCAATGGTTCAAACACTAAAGCATTTACATTCTGGTAGAGTTGTATAATTGAAGAATGGTTTGGGTTGGAAGGGACCTTCAAAGATCGTCTAGTACAACCTCTCTCCATGGGCAGGGGCAACTTTCAAAGCCCCATTCAGCTTGGCCCTAAACATTTCCAGAGATGGGGAATCCATACCTTCTCAGGGTAACCTGTTCCAGTGCCTCCCTATCTTTATTGTAAAAAATGTCTTCCTTACATTCCATATAGATTTACCCTCTTTCAGTTTAAAATCATTGCCCCTAGTCCTGTTACTGTAGACCTTGGTAAAAAATAACTTTCTGTCCTTATGTATCAAAAGGCTCCTCTGGCTGCTCCAGAGCCTCCTTTTTTCCAGGCTGGACAACTTTGACTCTTAAAGCATTTCCTCATAAGGGAGGAGCTCCAGACCTCTGACCATTTTTGTGGCCCTCCTCTGGACCTGCTCCAGCAGATCCATGTGTTTCCTGTGTGGGCAGCTCCAGAGCAGATCACACTTTTCCTTAGGCAGGCAAGAGTGTGTCTGTCTTTCTGGCCTGCAAGCACACATTGCTGGCTCATGTCCAGTTTTTCATCCACCTGTATTCCCAAGTCTTTTTCCAGTCCCAACCCATCCATCCCTCAATCTATATTGATATTGAGGGTTGCCTGACCCAGGTGCAGGACATTGCACTTGACCGTGCTGAGCATGATGAAGTTCACACTGGTCCAGTCCTCAATCCACCCAAGTTCCTTCTGGATGGCATCCCAGAGGAGCCAATCTCTTGGCCCATTATTAGCCTAGGAGAGGGCTGTTATGAGTTCTGTGTGACCCTACAGAAAAGCTCTCATTCCCAATGGCCTTTTGGCTGGGCGCTGCATTCCCTGTATTTTTGGGCTGAGATGTTTTTGGAAAATCTCTGTGAGATGCTATAGCTTAGGTATTGAGGGCAGGTTGGGGATGTTTCAGTGGTAGCTCAAAAACTCTTCCACGGGCAGGTTGTCTCAGTGTCACTGTCACTGGGACTTCAGGCTGATATTTTAGAACTTGAAAGAGAATTCCACTGCCAAGAAACTGAGAGAGAAATGTGGTTACTAGCTGTCTCTGTACATCGTGCTAAGATGGTACATTTTTAGGATGTAAAGCAGTGAAAATTAATCTTCTTTGCTTAAAAAGAGCCATCTGCCCATCCTTGTCACTATAAAAGGCCACTTTTTTATTTTCTTCTGTAGGGGAAAATGAGAATACTAACAAGGATACTGACTTTTTATTAAGCTGCTCTTGCTCCCTACCAATAAGAGGATGTCATTGTTATGGTAATACAGTGTGAATGGCACAATATGATGATAGAAATCAGTAGGCATTGGGTGCCTGGATGAGCACCAGGCCCTGAAGGGACTCTGCAGACCCAGATCTGTTTGTCTGAAGTTACTTGAGTCAAGACTCAACTCGACACATTTTGAGAGGGCACATTTTCATTCACTAACTTTATATTAGTGAACTATCAGAAACAGCTACCTACAATTCAAATTATGCAGGTCCTGTCCCAGGCTGTGGAGGCCACTCCTGAATGGGAAAAGTGATGGAACCCGTTGAACAGAGAGCAGACCTCAAGCTAAGACCTTTGAAAATCTTTATAAAAATGAGAAGCGTTCAGCTCAGCCATAGATTCAGGATTTGGCAAATATCACAAAGAGGGTGCAATTGCCTACCACCCAGCCAGTTCCTGAGCAGTGGTCCTGGCCAGCTGCCACTCTTTTCCCTCCCTCAGTTTATATACAGAGCCATGTGGTGTGTGTTATCCCTCTGGCCAGTTGGGGTCAGCTGTCCTGCTTCTTGTGCCCCCCAGCCTGCCTGCTGGCAGGGTGGGATGAGAAGCTGAAGGATCCCAGACCACTACTGAGCAGCAACTAGAACACCAGTGTGTTATCAACATTGTTCTCATTCTAAATCCAACCACAGCC
Organism: Eopsaltria australis; assembly: GCA_034509425.1. Taxonomy (NCBI): domain Eukaryota; kingdom Metazoa; phylum Chordata; class Aves; order Passeriformes; family Petroicidae; genus Eopsaltria; species Eopsaltria australis. The sequence continues at coordinate 6,881,965 of JAVTVJ010000001.1, forward strand.
CTGCACCAGCTACTGTGAAGAAAATTAACTCTATCCCAGCCAAAAGCAGGACAGTTGATTACACATCTTTAATTAAAACAGCTCTTCCAGCAATCATAGCTGAGCTGGGAGGCTTGCACCAAGTAGTCTGACTGTAAGTTGCTTCCGAGAAAGCTGACAGCTCTAGGATGAAGTTAAAAGCTCATTCATTGCTGATTGAGACTCCTCCAATTCACAAAAGCATAAGCATTTGGTTTGGGTGCAACAGACTTTGTGTTCATCCACTGAAACCTGCTAGCTAATTTGGTATGATCACTTGTAAAATTTAGTTGCCAAGTAGTAGATTCAGCCTGAATGCTAAGAAATGGTAAACCACTCTGAAGTGGGCTAGTTGTGACAAGCAGGCTCACTGCGGTAGCTTTGCTTCATGAATATTTCACTGTTGTTGAATTCAACGGAGACCAGACTTCTTCCCAAAGTATTCTGAGATACCAAAATAATGTAGTGATCTTGTCTCATTTCCTTCAAGAGTGACAGTATGACATGCTGGAGGTGTGCTGTGTAAAACCCACACTTGTCAAAGAGGTTGTACTACCAATTAAGTAGTTTTGGTTCTGCTCTGCAGATGGCAGTGCTCATCAGCCAACTCTCAAGTAAGACTTGGGTGATCAGCCCCTCCAGGTCAGAGATCCAGAAGGGTGTCTCTGTGGGTGTTGGTGAGTCTGACTAAAAAGTTCCATCAAGTCTTGCCTGACTAGAAGTCACTCACAGACTCCTTGTGGTTAATCCTGTACCATGGTACCTTCCTAACCTCATACTGTGTTTGCTCTTACACTCCCTCTTTACTGAAATTGCAGGGTTGGAGTTTTCACTAAAATGAAGTGCATATTCTTAAATATTTTTTGCTTCCATCTGTGCTGAGGAATCCTTTTAATGAGCCTCCACTTAGTTTTTCATATTAACCCTTTAAGAATCTAGAATTCAGTTTTAAACATAAATGTCTTAAAAACAGAAGAGTAGCTTCAAAATATGGATTGCAAAAATCATTAAAAATACTCAGAATAAATTTACACGATCCCTGAAGCTTAGAGTAAGAACTTTGCTGAGAACATGAAACAAAGGTAGACAAAGGAAGGTTTAGACATTTCTAATAAGACTTTGAACTTCAGTTTTTTCTTCTCTCACTGAATAGCAACAGGCCCTTTCATGTGATGTGATGGGGGTGGGTTTGGGGGTTTTTTGCAACCACAACATTTAAAGGGCTAAGATAAATAAACAAAAAAAACCCCTCAAACCAACCAAACAACAGAAAAAACAACTCAAAACATTTTAACAGATGCCTTCATTGGGAGCAGGAGAGGTGTTCAGGAGAAGTCATCAGGTCAGCAATCAGATCAAAGTTTAAAACACTACTACTTTACTCCTAAACTGCAGCATGCCAGTGCAGGCAAAGGCTTGAAAAGTAAACACCCCGTCTGGCATTCACACCAGGCTCGCTGTTGGCAAGGTGAGAGAAAATTCATGGCACACTGTAATTTGCAGCAGTTCTGAATGGACATGATCCTCGTTAACGCAGGCACCTGATTGACTATCTGACATACTTCAGTTCCTTTTAATTGATTTCCCAGAGTAGACAGCCTTTTTTTTTCCGCTGCAGAAGGATGAAACCAAAGGCATCACAAAAATGGACATGGCTGAGAGTTGTGCTTTGATCTGTGTGACAAAAATATCTAAGTGGACTGCTCTCAGACATAGCAAATGTGTGTGGCATTAATTTTGAATCTCTTTCTTCCAAGGAGAGGTTATTATTAATTTCTTTAGAGAATGTCACTCGTCAGTCACTTACCCACCCCATTATTAGTGTGTTCCATTGAAGGGCAGGTACCATTCTTGGAATGAGAGAAACTGGTGTGTTCCTTCCACAGGCACAAAAAAGAATTTTGGGGGGCAATGACAGAGGTTTTCATTTGCAGCACACCCGAAATAAGGAGAGTAATGTCTGTGTGGCAGCATCTAGTGAAATTAACCACCCTTTTAACCACTGGCATCCAATGATTTAAATAAAATTCTATAATTATTAGTGTTTATTTAACCACTTTATCTCCTTCTCCACCAAGAATTTTCACTGGTTGCTGTATCATGACACCTACTGGTGGAGATAACCAAAATAAATAGATGCAGCTCCTTTTGAATGATGGAATAGATGCATCTGCCAAGAATGGGATTTTTGTTTCCCGTTGCAGTGGTTACTGATGTATGTCCCTTCACATGGGCAGCACAACCACTGCAGCTTGCAAAAGGAGGGGGTGTGTTCAGACATGACAGTGTCTGCAAGGGGCAGCTGCAGCCCAGATCACTGTGGCATCCTTGGCTTTTGTGCCCTGGAGTCCAGACAAACCACTTCATTTTAGCTTTGGCTGAAGGGATTGTGTGGACAACACCAGCCCTACCTGAAAGGTAGAGCTGCTGATTTAGCCCAAGGCTTTGGAAAGTTCATCACAGAGAAGCAGCTTCCACAGTCACATCCTACATGGGCTGCTGAAGTTAAGCCTGAGTTTCTTTCATTTGTGGTAATGTAACTGTTGTTGGACTATTCTGAAGACACCAGGGGTGGATTGAAGGTGATGTGAAGAGAAGCAGGAGAACCACGCTTTTAACCCTTTTAGATGGTTATCATCATCAGGGAGTTTTGTGACTTACACACCTTCTCACCTTATATCATCTGTCTCATCCACACAGAAAACAGATTTGGATGAACTGTAATCAGGCACTTGTGGGTTAAAATTAAGATAACATATTTTACTGTATCACTCCTTCAAAGGGTGCAGAATTTTCCTAGGTGTTTCTAAAAGAAGCAACTTTCTGGCATCTTCACAAAAAGCAGGATCCTTTCACTCCTCAGTGCTAACTCCATTGGACTGTGACCTTTCCACAGTCCCACACTCATACTTCTATTACCACCTGGAAAGCCACCTGCTTCCCTAGTGTGTCTTGTTTCATTATTTAATAGACTTTCCCTATTTGACAGCACACCAGCAGTGCTTTCATATCTCAGGATATGGTTTACCAGTGAGCTATTATCTATGTCTACTCAAGCTTTTGAGATCCAGTCTAGGTTTTCTCCGCTAAATAAATTACTGCAACAATGTCACTTATCAAATTGTCATCCCTGTTAAGTTCTTCTGCTGTGCATAAATCCATTTTCACACTGCACAAAGCAGAATCAAGCAGCTTTTCCATCAGTTTGGAAGCTGTATGTCTGACCAATACTTCATAAATAATTTTATGCCACTCAAATATGAATGGGAGCTTAGGTATATGGAGAGAGAGAGAGAGGAGCAAAAGGTAGTAAGGATACCACCATTTTTCATTTGTTCTTAGCACACAAAAGGAACTGTTTTCCCTATTGCAGTTTCCAAAGCAGTAAAACAGACAGCACAGGTTCACAGTTGGAAAAGTATCTTTTGCTTTAACCGTTTTTGAAAACTTCATTTTGAGATGCCAAAGTATTTTTTTTCACAGATGACTATCCCTTTAAAAGCCACCGTTTTATCTTGGACACATTCAGTTGAATTTCACCTGGAAGAACTTTTCAGTGTGTTTTTACATTAGCTAGAGAGGCTCCTAAACAGATTCCCCACAGCTTTGTCAGGGAGGAAAGTGCAGATCAGAATTTTTTGTTTAGATTCTTTTTCGCTACAGCCACATTGCCTCACTAGTTTGTGCACAAGAAAAAAAAGTGCCCACGACTTCCTTACTTGTATTTTCTTTTTGCAAATGAGGCCTTGCTCTTGGATGTTCCTTTAAACAGTAAATTACCTCTCACCTGAGATAAGACAGCAGCAGGAGCCTTCTTGTTAGATCAACCTCTCCTGAGACCTGTAACTGATATATTTACTGTGCATCACAGCCAACAGAGGCTGAAGCAGGAAATTTGTCACCTAAATCTTTGCAGAAAGAGACTGTGGTTTTTTCCATTAATTTACAACAGATAAGGCGATATCTAAGACATGTTTACCTTGGAAAAAAAGCTTAATTGGATAATTATAGCTGCAACTCCACTTCCACTGTCATCTTTCCTCCTGGGTAAAATGTTGTGCCAGTTCAACCACAGACAAGTTAGTTAAAAGGCAGTATCTCTTGAAGAGCCAGCTTATCAGCTGTTTTGTGGTTATGAGGAATCCTTTCCCAGTACCATCCCCTATAGTAGTTCTATGTACAACCTCAAAGGATAGCTTGCAACTTCAGTGAACTGCCCGTTCAACACCATCCACATCCCCATGCACTGGCATCACGTGCCTCAGCCTTAACAGAAAAGACAGCTGCAGCTTTGGATATCCTGAAGGTTTTGTGAGCATGCAGCAAAGCAGCTACTTGGGCTCAGGCGTGGAAAAAAATCTAGGCATAAACAAGCATTGGGGGAAAAAAAGGAAACAAATTCCATTACACACCTATATCTAACTCTGTGTAAAGACTGTGTAGGCTGCATTTATACTTGATTCACTAATCCTCCCTTTTTCTGTCAGGGTCTTCCCAGGTTGATGACTTAGTAGTCCAAATCTAACCAAATACATACTATTACTGTACTCCCCTTTCCACCCTTCCCCCATGTCTGGGGCAAGACATAAGAGAACTTAGGAGGAGGCTCAGTTCTGTGCTCCCAAACTAAGAGCATCCCCATTTGCTTTTGATAGTCATGTGGAAACTCTACCCTTAGGGATCCTGTGCTCCTGATACAGCAACCAATTTTTCACCTCTGTTCAGGCAATCAAGACCATAAGCCTATCCTGAACACACAAAATCTGGCGTTTCATTTCTCTGTGTGCCATTGTGTGTGTAAGAGGAAAGAGTGTGGATCAACAGCTGCCTTTAGTCACCGCAGTCAATCGGCTTAAGAATGTAATCATCTAGAAAAAGGAAGGGAGGCTAAACTGCTGTCACTTGCTGCTAATAAAAGTTACAGCATTAAGCAACAGCAGGAGACAGGCTTTTGTTCACTGCGTGGCTTTCTGTGTGCCTTACACTGTGGCAACACCCTACACTGAGAAGGGCTCTTACAATGGAATAAACTTGGAGGAGACATTTCTTCAACATGCTACTTACTCTGCCATTCTTTTCCAGTGTCCCTGCTACTTTGCTGAACATTAATGCTCAAATAAATCTTCCCCATCCTCCACCGTCTTACTCTGCATTGTTAGGCACAATCCAGTAGTTTTGTTTCTTAGGTTTAAGGGGGTTTTCTTTTTTAAACAGCAGCTGGTTGGGTTTGGCACAGTAATTACTGTTGTGTCATAAATTCAGCTAAATGGCTGCACTGCAGGACCAAGCAGACAGGCTGTGAGGCAGCAAGTCCTTGCTTAAACAAAAGAGAGCTTTGATAAATAGTAATATTGGCCAGAAAAAGTATTAAAAAATATTTGCAACAAAGTATGGGCTCAGTTACCCAACAGACACCATATTTTAACCTGTCTATCCTTTTGAATATATTATCTCTCTGAGCTTATTCGGGATTGTGGGGTTGAGGGGGTGGTTAGCAGAGTTTAATTCTCACATAGTGAGCGTTAGGAAGGATGGAGTCCTGTTGACCCAAAGAAGAGATGAACATTAATTCAGAGTTCTGCAATGCCCAAGGTTGCTAAAGACTGATATGGGAAATACCTTGGAGGCAGAACCTTCCTGATGTTCAGATCTTTGTGTCCTTTCTGAGACCATGAACTTCAAGGAGGGAGTAAAATAATTTTAGCTAGACAGACACTGAAGAGTTGCCAGGAAGCAATTCCCTGTTTCAGTATCGCTAATATTCTGGGATGAAGGAAGAAAACCAAGGCTAAGGCAACTTATCAAGCCATGATAAAAAGAGAAGTTCAATATCTAGGTGCAAGACTTGAAACGCCAAACCCAACACGCAAAGATGAAAGATATTCTTAACCTAAACAACAATCCAGGTGATCTACTGACTATTGCTAGTTGTTTCTATGAGGAATCCCAAATTTGATGGGTTTTCTATATACATTACAAACTAGGTAGATATGAAAATGTAGCTATAGCTATCTACATAAAAAAAAAAGATGATTACACTGAAGCTCTTGTACTGGGGGCAAAAAAAGGCTGGCCTTCCAATACAGAATTATAAAAAAGGAGGCATATTTTAGCCTATCAGTGAACAAAGTAAGTCTCTGGGACTTCAGTTTATCATATAAGTTCCTTTTTTTCTCTTATACTATTGTATAACATCAGCAGTATTTGGAGAGCGTGGGATGACAATCTATGAAGATTAATTTAACATCTTTTTTCCTCTGAACCAGCTCCTGCGCTCCATATACACTGCACTTGGGATTACTGCAAGCATTTAACAAGTGCTTAATGTAAGCCAGCAGTAAGTGTATCCAAGATGTTGGGACCAGCTCCTCAACAGAAAGCCAAGTGTGACACTCCTGGTAATGTCAGACACTTAGAGTGGGTGCACAGTTTTCTGCCCTTCATGATGAGAAACTGCTCTGCGTGGGTCAGAAACCACAGCATGCTTTGAATGCCCAAAGGGTGATTCAAAAACAGCAACCAGAACTTCTAGTTTGAGTCATTGCTCTCCGTTCAGTGCTGACCAGGTAAACACTGCCAGAGGCCAATCCACCAGTGGAAAAAGGCAGGCAAGGCACTGTGAGGACATGCTCCCCCATCTCCCAAAAGCTAACCTTTATTTCCTGCACACCCGCTCAAGGGAGAACTACCAGCAGTGGTGGCAATGGATGAATCTGGTCCTGATGGCGGCATCTGACCCCTAATGGATTCAGGGCAGATGGAAAGCAACACAGAAGCCAAGGGCTAACTTGAGCAAAACACCCCTGCTCCCTCACCATAGACCTGGTCAAGGTTTGACCAAAGCCAGGTTTGGCAGGAACTAACTTCTGTAGTTGGTATGCAAATAGGACTGTAAGTCATTACCCTACTCCATGAACTGTGGATAGCCAGGGCCTGTTGAGCTGTCCGGCACAGCCATGGGCTGCACTCCAGAACCTCCCCTTGAGCAGGGACACTTCTCAAGGTTACTCCTCAAGACAGAGATTTCTTGCCACAATGGATTCTCAGGAAGTGATTAATAGCTTACTCAAATTTTAAATCTTAACTAAGTGATATAAAGGATGGATTGTGTCCATACAATAATTTAGCTACAAACCAGTGATCAAGTCAGGGTCTAAGTCTGGATCCAGCTGCACCTAAATTCCCCTCTGAAAAGGAGTTTAGAATGAAAGGGGGTCTTTTCTGAACCTCATGACTCAATGGGAGGTTCTCCCTGACAGTTTTGTCTGGCCCTGCCCTCCATGCAGTAAAAAAACAAATGCACCTTGCCAAAAAATCTTAAGCCACTATTGCATTTGCTATCAAACTTCGTTAAATTGCTAGTTTATATGAATATAAAAATTGCTACTTCTTTCTTATGGGTGCATCACTCTGTCCATAACAGGCACCCACAAATCATCATCCGGTGAGGGACACAGCAAAGCTGATGGCCCAGGGAAGGGGTAACAGCATTGAAGTTTTCCTTGGGAAGTCTTGAGCTTTCTCACCTGAGCACCAAGCTGCTGATGCCTTGCTGAGTAAGGTACACAAGCCAAGGGGCTCAGCAACAGTCAGAGGGGAGGCGTTGTTCTGCACTGAAGTTTGGCACTTAGCCTGAGATCCCAAACTGGAAGTGACAGCCTGAGTCTGCAGAGCCACTCAAGGAAGGAAAGAAGAGCAGCCTTTAAGCCTGACAGTTATGTGCCTCCCTGGTGCAGTAATACCAGAATCATGTCATGGGAAGATTTAAATAGAAAGTGTTCCATTTAATGGGATTTTGGTCACAGTACTGTGGCTCTCTTTAGCAGCATAAAATGTACCTTTGAAGCACTGCCTCTTTGCCATAAACTTCTGGCTCATTTTTCTTTGCTAGTGCTTTAATGGTGGGCACATTTTTTTCAAAGGGAAAAATGTTCTGTAGCACCATAGATGATTTGATGGCTTAACGTATTGCACTGCTGGCTGCTGGAGGCAAAATACTGCCTCTTCAATTTATCTGTGTTATATGCTAATTGATGTAACTGCAAGAAAAAGGAATTAATTATGGACTGTAGAGATAATTTCATTGAACAAGAACACTACACAAGACAAACAATATGGCATTCCTTCTTCAATTGAAGATTTTTTTCTCTGGCTTGTATTTCTCTTCTTCAAACCCCTTGTTTCTCCACTCTCTTATCACTATAGTGGAGAAGCTCAGGCTTTGTGTGTGAAACCTGAGATAGGGACAGCAGAGGGGGTGACACACATGAGAGTAACTGCCAGAGAAAACAGAGGAAGGGAAGGTTGATGATAGTGGATGAAGTAAAAGAGTGAAGGTATCTCTCTTCATTTTTCATCAGAGCATCCCTTGCTATCGTGTGCCCCAGTTCCAAGTGGGAAATAGCATGATTCATGGAGGAGCTGCCCAGTCCCACCTGAGATAAACATGTTTCTTCCATTCAACCACCTGCTCTCTTTTCTGAGGCAGGCAGCAACCCCATGAATGGACACTGCTTTCAGCAGTACTGTAAGATTTTAATTAAAAATTAATTAAAATACACAGTTCTTCTACCACCAGCAATGCACAACTGATATGTGTCACACTTCTTGATGGAGTCCCACCTTTTAGCTAGAGCTCCCTGGGGACTGCTCCTCAGGTCAGTGGCAGACTCTGTCCCCACACAGAAATCCCTTCCTTGGGCTGGTCATCCCACTTAGAAGAAGAAATAAGTCTACATTACCTTACTCCACTTCATGGTCCTCCTTCAAGACTGGAACTCTCTTTTCCTGCAGTAAACAGTTCCTTAAACCTGCTTACTTCCCTGACCCTTCAGTGCCCCCAGCCAGTGTCTTCTGAAGCTGAGGGCCTCATGATGTCTTAACAAGTCTACTCTCAACAACCTCCACAACAACCGTCAGCCACTGCCAACACACTCTTTTTGAAGACCATAAAACCAGTACCTAGTTTTCACTCTGAAAACTTTTCCTGATGCCACTATTATTTCTGCACATCCTGCAGGCCTCTGCTACTATTCCTGACATGAACAAATAGTACATGTTGCAATGATTAAATGGTGGTTTTAGTAGTTGTTACTACACGTTCAATATTTGCTTATAGATCTAACATATTTGAAATTTTTAAATGCAGGAGGAGCAACCAAGTGGGATTGGTATGCAAATAAGTTGCAAAATGCAAATGTGATATGCAAATTGTACTATCTTTAGAAAAACTATGAAATTTCCCCATAAATTATACTTTGCAGAAATGCAAGCATTTGTGGTTAAGGACAGAGAAAGTAATTCCCAGTTCCAAGTGGCCCGAAAAAGTGCAGCTGTAGCCATAAGCTCCCACCTCACTTTTTCTTCTCCTCTAATTTTCAACCTCTTGTTTTTCCTGCTCTTCAGGTCCTTTCAGTCTCACTTTCCCTGCTTTCTCCCAGCCCACAGCTATCAAGGCCCCTGTAAATGATCTCCAGCTCAATGCTGTGCACACACAGAGCACATCTCCAGCCCATTGCCCACAGCCCATCAGTGAGAGAGGTCAGGCCCTGTGTGCTTGTCCACATGCAGGACAAGGCATTTAGTTCAGCATGGACCTGTAGGGTCCCATTTGACCCCACTTCTATCCATTGCTTACAGATAATCTCACCCTCTTAGTCCTTTATATTTTGTTCTCCTTCCTTCTCCAGGGCAGTAACTTGGAACTACTCACCGACCATGTTGTAACATCTCTGCTGAATGGGTAAAAGGCTCTGCCTCAACTTTCTTGGAAGCTCTGAGCTACCACTTGCTTCCCACCCTCCAGCAGGGTAGATGGGCCATTCTGTAAAGACAGAGTTATCCTTTTATAGGCACAGTGGGCAGGAAAAAAAAAATCCTGTATTCAAGGGCACTCCTCCTCATATGAAGCTCCTTCCTTGTTTTCTTCATTCATAAGCCATGCACAGATGAGCTGCGTGTTCTTCATGTTGGTCACGATTTTCCAACACTTCTTTGTGATCAGGAAACCCCAGCAGGTGACACTTGCCATTTCTAGTGGTGATATTGCTGAGACACTTTGCAGACTCAGTTTTGCATCTCTTGAAATTTTTGAACTCACTTCAGTGGGAGCAGTTTTGACCATCAAAAACCAAATAACTACACTAGGTATATTTAGTGATTCAAAGATTTCCTTCTCAGCAACATCTGGTTTACCCTCCAACAGCTTTCACTCAAGATATCCTTTGATTACTTTTCCTATTCTACTTTAATCTCCTTCCCCATTGACCTCTGTCATACTTTTCTTTGATACAATCATCTACTTTCAAAGTTTTGTCCTGTTACTAATTTCATTTTTGTCTTTTATCTCATGCCAGCAACTGCAATTCCTTGGCCTTTACACAGGAGTTCATCTGATGGCTCTATTGCAGAATGCTACTTTGAACTTTGTTTAAAGATAAAAAGTAAAAGTCATGATACACAGCATTTGCTGACAGCATTTACTACTATGTGGTACCTAATGTAGCACACTTATTTCACCCCTGAAGAAGAGCTACCAGCAACAGACCCCAGCATTTCAAAAAGTCAGGACTTTTTATAGGTTAGCTTTCTTGAGCCATCTTGATTTAGGTGTTGGGCAGCATATCCTTCAGCTGAAATCCTGTCTCACTGCCCATCTCCAATACACAGCAAATGAAGAGATCATGTGTTAGAGAGCAATTACAGGCATGACTTCTCTTGATCAATAATAAAAAAGTGATTAAAAAAAACTTTTTAAGGTTTTAAATATTTCTTTTTAAACTCCAGGAGTCTGGATTTCATGGAAATGTGTAGTAATCTGCATATAATCCTGTGATGGTCCTGCAAGTACTACCTTAATCACAAATGGTGCATATTAATGAAGGTCCTCACCAGATGAAAGAGAATGTTAAAGAGTAGTTGAAGCTTGATGGAATTAATACAACCAACTTTGACTTGTTCTCATATTGAGTCAAACAGCTTTCAGCTACATTTCTGCAAGAGGGGGAGGGGTAAATCCCAGATGTCAGATGCCATGCAGAGCAAAGCCCTCTCTAAAAGAAAAGAATAAATCATTTATGTACAGTATTCACTAAAAACTGCAGGGGGCAAGAGACTGCAGGTTTTCCTTTTAATAAGGAAGAAAAATGCATATATAATAATTGCTGTTGCAAACATACACAGTGCACAGAAACCGAGTCTGGATTGGAGTCGTTCACTTCCCCAGGACAGAACATAGATAAATTACTCCTGGGTCACCAATCTACTAATATTATCAGGATTGTCTTGTTACAAAACAGAGGAAATCTCTACCATTATCTTTTTAATCTGTGAATTTCTATCATTCAGTGAACAATCCAAAAGGCACAGTTACCTGTCCACTGTGCACACAGTCCATTTCACTTACCATGGAAGTGGTCACAGAGTGCAAGCAGAGTTGGGAACAGGAGTGGTTGGATGGGGTTTGCTGGAAGGGGGGGTAGGTCTCTATCACTGCTGCTGGACTCATTAATTCATCAAGGTCAGTGATTTAAGCAACTGTTGCCACAACTACATTCTGAGAAGCTTTTTTATTTTTACTTTAGAAAAAGAACACAATTCTGAACAGCAATTAATTGACTCTCAAACTTCATAAAGCAGAGCACTCACTTTCATGCTAAAGCACTCAGCAAAAATAAACTTCGATGGTCTGATTTATGGCAATAAATTGAAAATGTACTGGTTTCCTCTCCTCATGTTATTACTGCTATCACTTGTAGATCTGTAAGCTGCAGGACCCTCTTCCCAGATGGAAAAGCCTCTGTGCCAAAGCCAGCCCTCCTGTCTGCTCCTCTAGCATCATTCAGAATAGGAGGGCAGGGACTACATCCCTACAGTCATTCAGCCATTTCTACCTGGTCAATGGTCCCTTGGGGGCCATTAGCCACAGAACTCTGCAGAGGAGCTCTGAGAGACTATTCCCAGTCTCTGGCTGCATAACCTTAAAGAAGGTGCAGCCTGTAACCATTTTTGGCCTCCTTCCTGAGTTTTGCTTTGAGGACAACTGCAGCAGAATGCCTGGGTGTCTCATACAGTGAAGTAACAGAAGCACAATGCATCACATGCATTCTCAGAAGGGTATTGATATTAATCATTGTAAGATGTGTTCTTAAATATTTCAAAGACATGATTCTTTTTTTCAGTAGTAGCACCTGTTCTTTTCAGGGGGAAGTTTGTGACTACTGGCATTAATTGCACCAGTCTCCGTTAATGGAGCAGAGATCACATCCACGCTTGAGAATCAGCTGAGGGGCTAACCTGCCATGCCATGTTTGTGGAGGCAAGAAAGCCCACCTAAATCCAGGTTCCATGAGGAAAAATGACCCCATACTGAAACATCAGGCTGTGGCTGGCTGGTCTGGTCCCTGTCAGAGCTCCAGAACACACATCACACCTTCCTCATGCTGTCACCAGCTCAGTACTGATTCACCCCGTACGAGGACCAGGCCCCATGTATTGAACAGGGTAGAGTTTGAAGTGGTTGTTGGTGCTTCTCAAACATCCTGGCCTGGCATCTGTTGGAGGCAAGAAAACATGAGCATATCTTATCTCTGCAAGCCCTTGCTGCTATAGCTGATGTGCACAGGTTGCTGTCAGCTAAACCCACAAACGGCTTAATGGCAGGTACATAATAGCCCATTAGTTCGGGTCTGCCTGGGATGCTGGCAGGTGTTTGCATGAAATTTTGCCCTGCTTGTCATAGCACATAGGACAGCCAGCACCTGGCAACCTCCTACCCAACAACACATTCTTTAATTGCTCCGAAGCAGTGGCAGCAGCTGCCACCAACCTTGTTAAATAAACAACAGGTTCTGCACCTGCCTGAGCAAAACCCTGACCCGTCTCCCAGCCAGCCAGTGGGCACACAGGGAGCCCTGCCTTCCCCCTGCACAGCAGCCTCAGGGATTATTCTGAGTCTATCAGTATTGATTTGTCCTTCAGCAACAGAGGTTTGCCCTGCCCTTGTCTCAGGAGTATTTTACTGAGCCAGGAAACATGGAAATCTCCCTAATTAGATTTCTAGTATATGGATAATTCTCATCACACACAGAGATATACAGGCCCAATAATAATGAAAAAAAGTACTATGGCACAATAGCCAAATGCCTGTGACTTGTAGAGTGCTTTGATACAGTACAGAACAATTCTGAATTATTTCTGAGGGCCTGGAGGCTTGGTACAAGATAGGACTTTTTATTTTTCAGGGAGTGAAGCTGTGCAAAAAGCCTGATTTTTGTTAGGTATACCCATCAAAGATAAGAGAACTATGTATCCTGATCTGTAACAGGTGAGCTGGTACTCTCAAAGACATATATGATTATTTTATCACTCTCTTGTCTGATTTAATTAAATTATGGCATCTTATTAGATTCTACAGTAAATACATTTGCCTGGATCCACAAACTTACCAAATCAGGAGATATAGTGAGGAGAAGAAGTTACTTACCTATTATTCAGGGTATTTCAGGGTATTTCCCCTCGGGTGTTTTTTCTTTCCTCCTCTTCATGCTGTTGAGGGACACCATGGCATCTCTTCCAGCCTCCAGCCAGGGGCAGGTACCTGAGGAGGCTGCACATGAGACACAAGTGAGTAAAAAGGAATAAATGCAGAGAAACATCCTTGTTATTCACCCATAAAACAAAAGCCACTGAAAGAGACCAAGGTTTTACAGCAAAGAGAGTGGAATTTCAGGTGAACTCTAGGAAAAAAGCAAGCAAAATACATCACCAGAACCCCTGAATAAAGTGACAAAAGATCATGATGGTCCCTTTAGGAGCTGTAAGGGCCTTGTGTTGGGGCAGCACTCTGAGACCAGAGTGCCATGCTAATTGGGCTCTCTTGATCCACAGAGCAAGATTTCCTCGATTTACATGTTTTCTTTAAAATTAAAAGGCAGAAAATACTTAGTGGCATTTCTTACACTGCTGTTTTAACAGAGACATGTAAAGGACCATCTGTTGGGTCTCTCAGCTACAAGAGAGATGAAAAGGAAAAGGTGAAGCAGGAGCACTGCATCTATTTTGTAGTTGCATACTCACCCAGACATAGGAATATATCAGCTATGCTTTGGGAGCATTAAATTCCTGACAGGGACAAGTTATTTACTACTGATAGCTCACAAAAGCAAGTTAGCACAGCAAATCCCCTTCACACAGTTCTACAAGGATTCAGGTGTCAATGGTCAAGATACTATTATTGGCAAATAACAGTTTTTCAAATAAATTGTCATCAGCCTACATTTCAAACACAGCTGATTATAAATACAGTAAATGCTGTTAAGGCACAAGACTGAACACCTGTGTGCCACCAGTGACCCTCTTCCTGCCCTTTCTTGTGCTGTGCCTCTCAAACGCTGCAGTGCTGCAACCACTGTCCAAGAAAAGTCCTGTGTTTTTAATAGATCCCCTACTCATGACACACACAAAGGGCAAAAGTGACTTTATTGAGCAGCAGAGCAGGTTTTGGCTTAAGTAGCTCTGAGAAAATACTGTCTTTGGCTGTTTGTGGGATCATGTTGCCTTCTAGTGGCTGGCCCCAGCTCCCTATTGCAGAAAGGTTTTGGGATGCTCTTCCACAGACATATCTGGAGTGCAGGATATTTTCTAAATTCCTTCTAGGGGAGAAACAACTGACAGACAAGACTCATGCTCTGTATTTCTTTGGAGGCAAGAAAAAAGTTTATCAAGAAAACTTTTCTTTTTGACACACACTATTGTTTGAGTGTCTTCTAGGATAAATTTTGAATGTGTTTTAAGCTCTCCACAACCTGTAGCAAGCCAAAACAATAGAAATTTATCAATTCGTGGTGCTGGATAGACTTGTCTCTCCTGCGTAAGGCCGGAGAAAGAAACAAAATGTAAAAAAATCAATGAAAAGTGAAGTAATTTCATTAAAAATAATGGTTGCACAACAATCACAAAAACTGGAGAGCTCTGAGACAAGTTTTGCTGATTGGACTCTGGGAAGCAGCCCATCCTAGAAGGTGGGGAAAAAACCAGGTACTGCTGAAAAGCATCAATTTGTTGGGGAAATACTTAAGTCAGCAGATTCAGGAATATAGAAAGCAGGAGAGAAAGAGAAACCACAAAGTCAAACGGGGAAGTCTCCCTCCCAGACTTAGTAAAGGAAGAATTCACCAGTAATGCAGTTAACCAAAGGTCTTTTTATCTCTTCCACAATCTGTCTGAAAAACCAATTTAACCTGAAGCAGTTGCACTTGAAAGGTGATGGCTGCTTCAACAAAATACTTCCAATGGGCTTGATATTGTTGGCCCATGCTACTTTCAGGATCATCAGCTGGGCTGGATCCTAAAATACTTATCTAGAAATGCAAGAAAAGTCATTACAAGAAAAAGAATTAGGAATGATGGCAGAAAAACATTGACTAAGCTGCACCGCTGAAAGAGAGAGACACATGAAATTGGCCAAAGCTGTGAATTATTTAGAGAAACACAAATATAGAAGACAATTTTTTCCTCCTCTGATGTACAAAACCAGGGCTGGCAGGCCACGAAATAGGGATTGGGCACAAAGAACAGACAGAGAGGAAACAGAATTGTAGCTGAAAATTAGGAACAGAAGCCAAATCATTAGAGGAACAAAGACTGGATTGTCAGCTCAGAGGGTGAAAGAAAATGTGACAGCAAGTAAAATACAAGATGTCTGCTACAAGACAGCTAGAAAAAGTTAAAGCAAAATGTCAAGAAACTTGAAGGAAAGACTTTCAATTGCACAGACTACAAAGAGGTCAAGGACAGATGTATGAGTCTGGAGAGGAATCCAGTCATTGGTGGAGTGAACATTTTTTTATGATTCAACACCCCAACACCTCCCTGCTGCTTCAACACATAAAAGTTTTATTATCTCAGGAGAAACGAGGTCCTTGGTATTGAAGTCTACTGAATAACATAGCTAAGGAAATAAATGCTTCTATCAAAATGGGATGTTTCGTCTCAAACAATTTCACATGTGTGCAGAAGAACATGATGTAAGAAATCATATTAGAATGGTGCAGCCCACCCTCTTGGCTCTGTAATCCATGAATACATTTGCAACACATGGCTGTGTCATCCCCACCTGTTCTCCAAAACTCTTCCCATGCACACATTGCATTCATGGGGGAAAAAAGCAACGCATATGTGAACGGCAACTGCCTTCACCACAATCTGCACGAGGTAAACATACAGAGATTAGCTGAACACAGGAATACACCAAGAAAAATCCATGTTTGTTTCTTCTATTTAGAGTTCCAACTGCTGACTCCTGGGAAACTGCCAGTTTGAAGGAGGCAGCTCATCTTCCTTGAATATCCAAGCAGTGGGACTGGTGGAAATACAGGTTTTAGACAACTGTAACTCTGACTTTCATGAAAAGCTTAGCAGCATTAATTGGTGTACAGTGACATACCCCTTGTCTTTTTTAAGCTGAATGATCAAAAACGAAACATGCCTTGTGACTGTGGTATTTATGCATAGTAAGATTGAATGGCTTACTATGATTCTTTTCTCAAATAAGCTGCCATCCGAGTAAGTGCAGTACAGAATATTCCTTTCTGTTGGGCCAGTGACAGAACTGATGCATAGAAGTATGAATTTAACCTACCAATTGCCATTTTCTTTCTCACCAAAGGCCATCAGCCACCTTTTTCCTGTCTTGTTAGATTCTTGGGTGACACCACCCTGAACAACAAATGCTGAATGGTTTGAAACACACAAGTAGAGTCTTCCAAATTGTCACCTGCAAATTCAAGTCACAAAAAGAGAGGGAGAAGAACAAGGAGAAGGTGTAGGAGAAAGAGAAGGAGAAGGAGAAGGAAGAGAAAGTGGCATGTTAGAAAAATATTACTAGCAACTTCCTTATTGGTTTGGTGCTTTGAGAAGGACATGGCTTAAAACTTAGCATGGTTTTCTAATAAAATGTCACCTAAATGTCATATTTATAGGGATACCTCTTGGAAAGAGAAAATACCCCAGACTTCTGTAATAATTATGGGCTGTCTAATGAGATGATCCTGGATGTAATATGGACTAACTACCCAAAGCCCATAGGAAGTATTTTGTCACAGCACTCAACACATTTCATATGGGATCACTCCAAATGATTTCTTTTTTGCATACAGAAAAAGAGTTTGGTTGTGGTAAACAGGTAAACAAAGAAATGTATTTGGTACAGGGTAACTAATCGCTGTTATCAGTCTGCCACTAATTGGAATACTACCTCACTGTAAACACAACAAATTTACCCCTAAACTACCCAACTCAAAAATCAACAATTCCTTTTTCCTCAAGAAAGATAAAAAACTCAACCTTTAATAATTGTTGATAAGCCTGATAAGGCAAAGGTATTTTCAATAATTCTACAGTAGGATCATTCCAGAAAGTCATAGTGTAGGTAAAATGAATGGCATTGCTGAGACAGATTGAAAATAGAAAAGAAAGTAAAGTTCAGATTTTAAATAAAAAAGTTGGTATTCAGTTAGATGAAATCGTGCCAAAGGAGAATTCAAAATTTTTTTCAACATTCTTTAGGTTCATCATAGCACATTGAATAAAACCCACAATGCCTGTTCCTTAATCTTCCAGAAAGGATTAATAAGCAATCAAAGTAATGAGGAACAATATTAGTGTTCATGTCTATGAATTTAGATATTCATACCACCATTCTGTATTTCTAACTTCATTTATTTATGAGAGACAAAAATAAAGGCTGGTAGCCCTTATGTCAGCATAGCTTCACAGGGACAAGGTTCTATCCCCTTGTGGATGGAAGCAAAAGCTTTTGATTCCCAAGGAAGTTGTTCTTATTTTCCAGTGTAAACTGTGCTAGTCACTTGTAGCTTAGTGTGTATATAACACTTCATTATTATTCTTCCCATGTTGCCACCAAGACAGAAAAATTGGTCTCCTGGTACCCTGTGCCTGGAACCATATTAGCCTCTCTATTTGTGAGCAATGGGAAGTTCATCTCAAGATCATAAAATGCCATCCCAGTTTCCAAAGAAGTGACAGCATATGGATGACTGATCTTATATGAAGAAACCTAAAATATAAACCACAGAACTTTTCTAGGAGGAATCCCATTCTGAACAGGGAGAGTTGATTCATCTGTTTGCTTCCTTTTAACTTTATTACCCACTCTCAAACTGAAGTGTTAAAAGAATACCATGTTTCTAAAAATCACGAGGAACTGAGTGATGCCTGCATGGCATTTTGTGTACTGTCGTTATCATATTCTGCCCACACTTGGAGTTAGCTAGAAGCAAGAGACCTCTGAATGAAAGCTAGACAGCCATGCCTGCATAAAGCTGGGCCCAAGCCTTGCTGAGAATCAATTTTTTGTTGTTGTTGTTGCTGTAGGTTGTTGGCACATTAGCATGGCTATGTAGCTTCAATTAAGGCTGTAGCTGTCATCAGTGAAGTAAGCTCACATCTACTTGGGGCATGTACAGACATATTTACAGACTATTAACAAAGTAAGAGAAGAGAAACAGAGGGGTTTTTAAATTACAAACAATAGACTTGGTGCCTATGCTGCAGGCATCCCCAGCACACCAGTCAGCACAATCTGCAGTTAGCCAGGAAGCATAACTAATTCTTCTATGTCACATCTCAGGGAGCATGGAGCCATATCACAGCTCCCAGAGTCACAGCTCTGTCCCTGTTCTGCTCCCGAGACAGCCCAGATGGACCCCACGACTGCTGAGGGGCCATGTTGCAAAGCCAACAATTGGCTTATGGTTAATCTTAATTTTCCCTTACTAGTCATTGGTTTGGTCTCTTCTTCTACAAATATTGTCATTACAATGATGTAAATGCTTATTAATCCTGATTTACAATAATGGCATATTATCCATTCCTAATTGCTATTCAATCCTAATTGTCTCCTTGAACACGTACCTGATTAGATCAAGATTTAAAGACAAGAATCAGAGCAAGTGCTTAGGATCTCACACAGCTGAGGACAGGCAGGAGAAGGTCTGTCAGTCAAATTTGGAGGAGGTAGCAGAGCAAGACAGTAGAGTATAGATAGAAAAGAGGCTCCACTGTGTTTCCGTGTGGAAACTCCGTAGCTGTAACACCAGCTCTGCATCCGATGTTGAAAAAAAGTCTCTCTGGAGTGTGAGACACCACATGTCAGAAGTGTACTGTGAAACATATGCTCGTGTTTTCCCTTTAAGATAGAGTATTTCACATTTCTTCTTTTATGTATACTTTAAATTACAGATGAATCTATTGTACCAAAATACTGGCAACTGCTTTCCAACATGGGAGACTGCCTTCCATGTTCAGCCTCCATGCTTTTGACTGTAAAGCATTTCAGCAGACTCTTGTATATTGATATTCATTACCTGTATGGTTTGCATAACACATACATGAACAGGCCAGTCAATAATATCAGCTCATATTGACCAGCTATTCCTACCCTGAAATAGGAATGCCAAGCTTAAATTGATTCACATTCATGCACTGTGTAAATATAAATTAACAATAATTGTATAATATAAAATTAACGTGTACAAGAAGGTGCACATACTGCTATTACCACATGGAGTAACCTGGGGATGCACTGCAGCACAAAACTGGTGCATGAGAAAGAACTAGTCAATAAAATGCAAGGTATAATTTGCCACTGAATATCCCATGAACTCCAAATGTTGCTGGCTACTACAAAGCTGAAGTCCAAGTCTTGTGCTACCACCAGTAGCTCCTTGCAAGCCCCAGGTGGGGCAGAGAGGGTACAAAACACGTCTGACCAAGCTGGGTACCAAAATACCTCTCTCTTTCCTCTGCAATGCACTAAAGAAAGAGAACCCCACCTTGCACAACTGATTAAAACCCAAAACTTAGCTTACATGACATGATTCTAATATTTCACAGAATTATGGAATATCTCAAGTTGGAAGAGAGCCATAAGGAGCATTAACTCCCTTCTCCAAGCAGGACCAGCTAGAACTAAAGCATACAGCTAAGGGCATCACTGGGATGCTCCTTGAACTCTGACAGTCTAGGCGCCATGATCTCTTCCCTTGGGGGCCTGTTCCAGTCACTGATCATCCCCTCAGTGAAGAAACTTTAGATACCAACCTGAACTTCTCCAGGTGCATTTTCCATTTCCTTGTGTCCTACCACTGTTCACTAAAGAGCAGCTCAGCACCTCTGCCTCTGCTGTCCTCCCTGGAGTAGTTGTAGACTATGAGGAGGCACCCTTCAGCCTTCTCTTCTCCAAGTGGAACAAAAAAAGTAGCCTCAGCCACTGGTCTTATATCTTTAGGAAGAATTTCTTCACAGAAAGAGTGCTTGGGCATTGGAATGGGCTGCCCAGGGATGTGGTGGAGTCACCATCCCTGGAGGTGTTTAAAAAAAGACTGGATGTGGTACTTTGTGCCATGGTCTAGTTAACAAAATGGTGTTTTTCCATAGGTTGGACTCAGTGATCTCAGAGGTCTTTTCTAACCTAGTTGATTCCGTGGTTCTGTCTTATCCTTAAGACATTTTGCCATCTAGGTCGCACTTCTCTGGGCACTCTCTAACAACATTATGTCTGTTTTATATTGTGGCACCCAAAACTGTCCCCAGCACTCGAGGTGAGGCTACCCCAGCTCAGAGCAGAGCGGGACAATCCCCTCCCTTGCCCAGCTGGCGATGCTGTGCCTGATGCCTCCAGGACAGGGTTGGCTCTCCTGACTGCCAGGACACTCCTGACTTGTGGTCAACTTAATGAAGAACCCCAGGGCCCTTTCCACTGAGCTGCTCTTCAACTTCTTGCCCCCCAATCTGTAGGTGTAACCAGGGTTACCTTGTCCCAGCTGGACAATCCAGCACTTGCTCTTGTTAAATTCCATGCAGTTGGTGACTGCCCAGATCTTGAGTCTATACAGGTCTCTTTGCAAGGCCTCTCTACCAGAGCTCCTCCTAATTTAGTTTCGTCATCAAACTTAGGTACTGTACACTGGATCCTTGCACCAAGATCATTTATAAAAACACTGAAGAGCACTGGCCCTGAGACAGAGCCTGGGGAAATGCCAGTAGTGACTGGGCACCAGCCCAATGTGACCCCATATACTATAATCCTTTGTGCCCAACGTGTGAGCCAGTTGCTCACCAATTGCATGATGTGTTTATCCAGCTGTGTGCTGGACAGATTATCCACAAGGATACTGTGAGGGACAGTATCAAAAGCTTTGCTAAAACCACAAGCCCCCACATCTCCCCTTGGTCAACTAGATTAGTGACCTTGTCATAAAGGGGAATTAAGTTTGTTAAGCAGGACTTTACCCCTGTGAACCTGTGCTGGCTGTGACTAAGGACTGTGCTGTATCTCAAGTGTTTTTCAGTAACTCCCAGAATAACCTTTTCCATAATTTTACTAATCACTGAAGTGAGATAGACAGGCCTGTAATTACCAAGGCCATTCTCCTTACTCTTCTTGAAAACTGGGGCAACATTTGCCAGCTCCCAGACAAATGAGACTTCTCCAGACTCCTGAGACTGCTGAAAAATAATGGAGAGAGGTTCTGTGATGACATGGCATTGGCCAGCTCTTTCAGTACCATGGGATGAAGACCCCACTCACCGTCGCTTTCAGGAGCACTGACAAGACTTTTCAGCTATTTTCTCATCTGGGTTTCCTTGCTTTTTAACAAAATAAAGCCCATTTAAAAAAAACCCAACCCAAGAGTGAACTGCTTAATGCAAACATTACCATTGTAACAACAGCCTAAACGAAAATGATAATTAAAAAAATAAAACCCCAAGAACTAAGTAGTTTGTTCAAGAAAATAAAAGAGAAGAGAAAAAAGTTCCTTAGGCAGAAGAGAAAATGGCCCTTCAGCTGTCTTCTTGCCAAGTCAGGACTAGACCCTGGTCCTGCAGCTCTCCAGTTACACAAACAAGTTGCACTGACACTCTCTGTTGGTGATGAGAGGCACCGTATTTTATCCACCAGCACCCTGATGCTGTAAGATCACTCTGCCCTACATTCTTATCTATTGAGGCCTCATCATCTAGTGTTTTTCAGGAAAAAAAAAGCAGCTCAGTGATGAGAAGAAAAAGATAGCACAGGCAGCTGCAGCTGTAATTGGCTGAAGGGCTAACAAATGACCTAATATTCTCCTAGCTAGGATTTATCCAGCTGCTCACTGTTCTGATTAAATAGGACTAATCCATCAGGCAGATATTGCTTAGCTGGTTCAAGAAATACACTTACCTGTTTCTTAATTTTTCTTTAATTTTATTATTAGAAGATAGAGTGCCACTTCTCCAATCTAATGTTTGTTCTAAATTATTCATGGATAATTTTGTAAATTAACATATAAAACTACTCTACTCCCAGAGAGCTCTCTTATGAAGCTGCTATTTCTGATCTTTATTTAAAATTGTGGATTGAAACAAAGCATAGGATGAACTACTCACAGACTTTTCTATCAGTGAATGTATTTAATACATGTTACAGAGTTTTTCCCAGTATTTGACCTCTGAAATGGGAAGCTAGCATAGTTATAACTAACATTTGATTGATTACTCTACATACTTATGATTGTCCCATTTCTGAAAAATGCTCCTCATTCCAAGATAAATATGCCCAATTAAATTGTAATCAGTATGATTTTTTAAAGCTACTTGGTCCCCATCATGAGAAATATCATAAAAGGAATGTTAAAAATTATTGAACTTTTGACAATCCTCACCTTATTTCAGTTTCTCTCTCCTGATTCAAGGTCTCAGCATCCTGCCCTTTAACCCTGGCTGGCAGACAGGCTCCCTTTCTCCTGAACACCTCACTGTGAACCCACCAACCACACACCACCACCTTTAGATATTCTGCTATTGTTGTAATAGAGCACTTTCCATCTCATCACCATCTTTGTCTTAGCCTTCCCCATACTGAGGAGAATAATGATGCAAAGGCCCGAGTGTGGTGCTATCAAAGGAACTAAAACCTTTAGTACCAGATAATATACTACAGGATATTGTATATTTGTTTCAGCTGTTGGTCTAGTTCTAGTAAACCTCACTTGATCTGCTAAGTCCTGCCAGGAGAACACATATATAATAATAATATATAATATATATTATATAAATAATAATAACAATAACAATAATAATAATAAATTTAAAAGAGGAAAGAAAAAGGGATAAAGCAGGAAAACAGAACAGTATGGGAGCTTCCACTTGGAGCAGAATCTTGTTACGCATACACTTAATGAGCAGAATGCTCCTTTTCCAGTGACATTTGTAAAAGCCAATTTTCAACACTGTGTGTCTTTCTGCACTGAAATAGACCACAAATCTTTCCTATCGAGCCATTCAAGAGCTTAGCATGGATAAAAACAAACAAAAAATATTCACTGCATCAGCACTTTCTTTCCTCCATTGCACAAGTGACCTCCATCAATATCATGTTTCACTTCTGTTCCATATGGCTGAGCTCGTGTTTCAGGATCTTACTCCCCACCAGGGCAGAGATAGGTACGGCTTCAGTTTTGGGATATTCACTATGGAAACCAGGAAAGAAATTGGAAATGCTGGAACGTTTATCAGATGGAACTGCTGGAATGGATCGTGAAAGAAATAAAAGGTTGGATAGTTTATGGATGGACGATCCAACTTCCAAGTCTCTCTCTTCCTTTAAAAAGCACAGTGTAGTTTATCTACCAGAGAAATGGAACAGCAAACAAAGCTGCAACATGACTAATATTTCACCAGATGGCAATATCAGGTGAAATATCAGCACTTTACTGGATTCAGGTGGTCAGAAAAAAGATTAGATTTTGGTGGGACACTGGATCTGACTGACAAGGTGCATGTTTTGGCACTAGCGGTGTTCACTCTTTTGCTCTGTTCAAATCAAAAATCACAAACGTGTTTCAGACTGATTCTAACTATAGAGTCAGACTCCATGATCCTGGTGGGTCCCTGCCAACTCACCATAGTCTGTGCAAAAAATCAAAAGAATCTAAGGAAAGAGTATAAAGATGATTACTCTCAAATTCAATTCATATTCTTGTTAATGAATCAAGAGTGTGCATGATGGAAAAAAAAAACTGTGGTCTTGCTTGCTCTGATTTCCCATCTGCTCAAAACCAATTTCAAAATAGAGAAGATAGCATTGACTAAAGGTGCTGTACATATTAAGTGCAAGTGACTATTATTACTGAAAGAGCTGTGTGTAGAAACAGATCTTCAGCAAGAAACTTAGACTTAGGCAACCCACTGTCTCGCCTGAGGGACCCAATCACCAGCCACAGGTTCACTTCAACATTTCTGACATTTGGTCCTTAACTCTCTCTGACATCTGGAAGGCCCCTGGGACTGAGCCCTCCTGGCAGAACAGGAGGCAACAGATCCAGGGAATGGGTTTCTCCTGAGTACAGCAATCATTTTCTTGTGCTGAAATTGTTGATTTTAGCTCCCTGCTAAGATCACTCTCCACTTTCCATCATCATCTTGAAGCTTATATGAAACCTGTGTTCTATATAAGGCTCTGAGAAGCTGATCTAAAAAGAAATGTCAAGGCTTTTACTGTTATAAGAAACAGGGCCTCATAAAATTATGATCATTAAGCCTCCTCATTCAAGTAAAGCAAGAAAGAAAATTATTTCTAAAGGTTTTAGTAAACAGATCTGAATTTTCCTTCTTGGGTAACCGAGTACTGCAATAAAATGCCAAGTAGTGACTAATATATACTTACATCCTCCTAATTTCCTGGTTTCAATAAATCCAATATAGTAAAATTGACAGATGCTATTTTACCAACTCAAGTGATTCATGAAGGGTCTGGAACTGCAGTGCTGCAACAAGATATGACATTTGTGCTAGGGTTTGGGATTTTTTAAATAAAAAAGATTGACTGGCCAAAGACCGGTGACAGCTTGAGATTTGCCTAGCACAAAATGACAAGCTTGTCACCTTTACCTACAGAGGTAAGAGAATTAGTAAACTTGGCTACTATTTACCCATCTGTTGTCTACCCAGAATTTTGAAATTTCTGAAGAGAAATTAAAATAAATAAAGGAAATAATTGAAATTTAAAGATAAATTAGGTATTTTTCATGTCGCCTTTTAAAATTATGTTAATTGGTATGCATTTTTAATGACAACATTAGCAGCAAGTAATAAAAAGTCAGCAGGATCCACACACGGATAAATAACAACACACTAATGATAATTACATAAACCTTCTGTAAAGTGACATGTGGGTCAGGAATTGAATTTGCACTCCCAAATTGAACCATCTATCAGGGCCCCACATCATCAGTAGCAAATGTCAGTGGTAGGTTTCGTTCTCCTGTGTTCAGACTGCCCTCGTGGTTTTGTTTGCTAAAATCCAATAACAGATTATGTTTCGAGGCGAAATCTTGACACCTAATGGTACTCAATGGGAGTGTTGATTGCAAAAGAGTAGCAAAAGGATTGCAAAAGCAGCATTTCAGTTTATAAAAAGAGCCCATTTCAGCCACTTAGAGGACGTAATTTCTACTTTAGTTTTTAGGCATTTAAAAGGGGTTTTCCGATAAAAAAAATGTTCTGGCTTAAATGCATGTTTATAGTTATGTACTGACATAACTGCTTTGTTGAAATGGGACCTTTTCAAGTGTGTAACTTTATCAGTGAAGTCTTATAGACTGAGTAAAGAGTTCCTGAATTACTGAAATCAGGCCAAATAGGGAATGATTGAAGGCAAATGGAAGTGTTGCCTTTAGTTTCAGAGAAAATACACATTTTTACATCCTTTTTTTTTTTTTTTTTTGACATAATGGAATATGCTTTCTTGTCATTACAGAACAAGATGACAAAGCAGCTGAAAATAATTCTCATAAGATCACAAGAACATGGTACTTCCAAACAGGACTTTTTTCTGTGGTAACAGGAAATATTAGGCAGAATACGTTGCATAACATGAACTGTTTTGGAAGCCTGAAAATGGCATCTGTTCTGCCTCACTTTAGGCACAGGTTGGACAATGTTTTGATTATAAAGCCTGAGGTACTCTGACATATAAAAAAGAAAAGCTTATCTGCTGTAGTGAGCATAACATTTGGGTAGCTGGGGGCTGCATGGGAGAAGGTCACGAGCTGCCCTGGGCAGGTAACAGGTATGTCCAGCCAGCTCTGGAACTGGTGGGAGCAACCCACAGCCTTCAGATCTTCAGTGTTGGAGCACATGGTGCTTCTGCTCAAATGCTCTGAAAAGGCAGCAGCCACAAAGGTCAGGGGCACATGGGGAGAGGATCTTGGGCAGATGCATGAAGGAGCAACAGGGAAGGAGATATTTTGGGACACAGAGGTGACCCGCGTCAGAGTGGGGACAGCTCAAGGGACTGCAGCCTGGGAGCAGCCCTGAGGGACTGTGGCCATGGAGCAGGGGCAAAATGAGCAAGCAACAGCAGGAAGAAACCATTAGGTGCAGGAAGTGCCCGTGCACTCACTGACTGACTAAGGAGGGACTGAGGGTAATCCACAGGAAACCTGAGGCAGGGTGATGCTAGTAAGAGAAGTAGAGATGTAGAAAAATATTAATTTCTGTTCATATTGCAGGTAGAAAACAAGTGGTGAAACCATAGTTTCCTGAAAGTCAAATTACATTTTTGAAAGTACATTTTATTCTTCTTAGGAAGAATAAAATAAAGATAAGCTTAATTACATATTGAAGTGCAATTTGCATTTGAAGTTAAATACTGGGGAAGTACATTTAGCCAAGTGTTTCAAACAAAAGGGAAAGAATTGCCATTTTCTTCCCGGAATAATCTGTCTACTTTTATTTTTAATTAAACTAACTATATTATGGTATGTATAGATCATTTAAAATAATGAAAAAAATGCATAAATCTAATAGTCTAATAGAATATTTCTTCTTTTGAATATTTCTTAATGAGGTCTGAACTCCAACTTATGATTTTGAGTTTTTTTCCCCTAAAATCCTAAATCCAAATGCTTTAACAGACTTGAGAAGCCAGAGTTACATTCCTTAGCACAGACTACAGAAATATGTGTGATTATCCCAACAAAAAGTTGCTTTATATATGTTCCCCTCCACTTAAATAACTTCCTGAATCCAGTCACCTCTCTCAAAGCAATGACAAGGGATTGAAAAGAGGAAAAATCTATTGCAGACACTTAAAATCCTGCACAAACACTTTTTTTGTTATTTTTTACAGGCATTATTCAAGTATATTTGAATTTAGTATACAATGTGTCCAAAAGGATGATTTTTACTGGAAATGTCACCTGGGCTCTACCCATAGTGTCAGAGACTGAAAATAGTTCATGCCTCAAACATTGATATAAAGTTTTGATCAGAGAAGCCTTCCCTGAGATACCTGACTGGGACTTTGGACTGAGCCAAACTGCTGAGATTAGATAAAGGGAAAAGCCTATTGTTCAATCATCTCAGTCTGAGGGAAAGGAATGCATCCACAAAAGCTGAAGCCACCAGCTGTACTGAGAATCATTTCTGGCTGAGTTTGGGGTGGGGGCAAAGCACAGCTCACAGAAGCCAAGTTTGCACAGCCCTACCCCCCAGCTGAAGAGGGGAGGAGGATGGCGTAACCTCTGGTCAGAGGCAATACACACGCATCCTCCAGTACACAAACTGGCCCAGCTGTGGAACCCCCAACCCCACAAGCCACATCCACGGGACTCTCACGTGACAGGCAGCTGAGGGGGAGTCACAATCTATCACAGACCCCCCAAAGTGCTCCCCAGACGCCTTGCACCACAGGACTGCACGTGATGCAAGCAGAGTCTGCTGCTGGAGGCTGCCCCCTTCCCCAGGGGGACATGCCTGGACATTTCCACCTGGCCTGAGTGTATATCAACCCGTGGCACTCTGTGCTTTCAGGGGACTTCTACCACCAAGACCAGCTGAAGAGGACATCAGGACACCAGTGGGACCCACGGAGTGGTGATAATTCTTTGTCCCTGTCCCTCTCTGTCCCCCCATCTTTCTCCCTGCTCCCCCTTTTCTCTCTTTTCTTCTCTCTCTCTCTCATATTTACTATAAATAAAACCCATACTATTGATTGGCATATGGTCTCATTTGTACCTTAATTCAGGCAGAAGTATTTCCAAAGAACCTTAATAATTGGATCACAACACATATTTACCTCTTCAGCATACCAAGCACACCTTGGAATTCTGCTCACCAAATGTCTTCATGAGGTGTTTTGGAAAACAGTAATTTAGCTGTAAATCCTAGTCACTGAGATTGATAGACCAGTTAACACTCATGACAGGAACTACAGTGCATTTTATGACCCAAATAACAGAGTCCTGAGGAAAGCCAGAGATGGTATGAACAGGATGGTCACCAATGGAACCTTCTTTTTCTTTCTTCACTGAATGCTCTTTCAGCAGAAATTGATTGGGGACATCCTTTCACATAGCTCACATAAGCCAAGACTAAGAAGAATTATGCTGGGACTTGTGAGACTGCATAAACAGTTTTAGTGGTTTTTTCCCCCTAGTTTGTAATTGAGAAGCAAACAGAAGAAGGATATTCAAAAGCTAGATAGTGAAAAATAGGAGAAGACAATAATAAATAACAACTACTAATATTACTATTTATAAATAATAACTAATAATATTTTCTTTATCATAATAAAGTTCTAGTTACTGTAAGACGGAAATTTCCCCCATTTTTCTATGCATTTTTCTAGGTGACAGCTCTGAGACACAAAATTGCATCAACAGCTGGTATGTGGTCTTGACACACAGCCATATCCTGACGAGTTACATTCAGAGACCAAAACAGGGTGAAAAGCCCAAAATAAACATAAGAGAAAAAGAGAGTCCTTGTGTCAGAAAGATGAAATTAGAAAGAAAAGATAACACCCTTATTCCCAAAGAGAGGGGTTCCTCATTCGTTCATTCATGCATTCATTCATTCATTCATTCATTCATTCATTCATTCATGCCTCCTGCTGCTGGCTATGGTTGATAATGTATTTGTAGGGATGGGCCATTCTTGAGTTCAGATAAGTCAGTCTTGAAAATCAGCCAGTTCTCCAGGACCCTTGTTTACTCCAAAGCCGTATCCCATGGGATTCTCCCGAGCAGATCTTCGGACATGTGGATGTATAAAAGAATCACCCTTCATCTTAAACACATCCAACTGTGTCTCCACTATCCTTTGTAGATAAGCACCACTGGGAAATGAGGACTTGTCTCAAAGGCTTGTCTCATTGTTGGTAGCCAACAAGCATTGAGCAAGTAAATTCCAAGGAACTAAAATAATTAGAGGAAAACAGCAGATGCAAGAGACACAGCACTGGACAAGTCAGAGCAGTAAAATGAGAAGGAAAGTAGGTGTGGAAGAGGATCTCGAGAAAGGTTACATTTCTCAGGCAGAGAATGAGATAATGAAAAACTGAGAGCGTAGACATTGTGAATGTTCTTGCCTGAGGAAAAATACAATACTGAGACTTTGCAAAAGACAATGAAAATTCCAAAATGTCTTGTAAATACTGAAGAAAGGAATTCTTTCCTCTATCCGAGCTCTTAATTTTTTTTTCTGCCTTCTGTGAAGTAAATTCTGGCTTTCAGAAGTACAGTTGACTAACACAGCATGTTTAGAGAGAAGAAAAGAACCAGATTATACTGAAATAAAGTTGAGTTGATAGATGTGTAATGCTGAGCCCAACAGTGTAAGTTACTACATCTGTATTTTCCTCTTGAAAACATAAGCGTGTTAAGCTGCTGAATGAGAAAGAAACTGAGAAACACAACAATAAGGAGATCACGAATAAAATCTGAAGCCATGTTAATCTTACACTTAACAGCTTTTCAGCAAAGCACAGTAGCAAACAACAGAAGGAAGAGTAAGATCAAAAGTTAAAACAATTCTTTGCACAGACTCAGCCCCCCCCTCTTAGTGTTACCATATTACTGAGTGAAATCTTCAGGCTAGAAGTGTGTCTCTAATGCACATGCAGCAATTCTGATATTCCCACATTCCCTGATGACTGAGGTATGACTGTAAAAGTGATACATCTCAGACTCCTTCTCTGCCTGTGCCTTCACACGTGACCTAAGCAACTTGTACAGGAAATAAACCCTGCACATCTTCATGGACATATTGGCTTCTTCTGTGACTCTAAATTTAGAGGTGTCCAGGACTTTTGTCAGCAATTAAACACAGTCATGCCTACTAATACGCTGTAGGAACAACTTCTGCTGAGGTTCTGGCCTGTGCCAGGAAGCACCATTCCAGGAAAGTCCCAGTGCTGCCTCTGCCAGTCAGCCTTGGAGCTCACAAACATTCCAGACACAGGTACTAACATTCCCAGATGTTAGTGGCTTAGTCAATATGTCCTGCTGTCCACACTGACTGCAAGGCAAGGTGCTCCTGCCTACTAGGACAATAATTGTCAGCAGAAGAAGTCTTTGGCAGATATATTCTGTAACTACAGTGAAACTTACATGAATAACACACAAACAAATGCATGCGTAATTCAGAAACAATCATGATTACCCCACCCCATACTTTGGGACTATTTAAGTGCTTGTGCTACATAACTCAGCTGCATTTCCAGTTGCTCTGGAGCAAATACAGTGGATTCATGCAGCTTGTAGTAAGAGGTTGAGTATAAAGTACATTAATACATTTCAGAGTGCACATAGACAACTAAAGAGTAATAATTTTGAAATATTAGTAAAGGGTATTGTGTAATACCAAGTACTTTTTTAATAAAACCCTATCATTTAAGCAATAATAAACCTATTTCTCTATGCCATCAATCTTCGATAGAAGAAATTCTGTGTGTATGAACCCCATACTCTTTAAAAACATTCTGCATCAAGTAGCAGAAAGATTATTTTTGAGGTCTGAACAAGGCATATTTACCTTTCTAAAAGTCTGATTAGCATTTATTTTTTTCACACTCCTGCATCTGCCAAAGCTGAGACCTCTCCTGCTTGGTCGAATGATAGAGAATTTATTTATTTTCTGCAAACAGCTCCTTCTTGGTGAAGTGACAGGGGGGCATCACTGCAGAGGGCTGATAGTGGCAGCTGCAGTAAGGGTTTTGCTGCACTTTGGTTAGCTGGATGTTCAACTTCAGGGTCCTTCTGCATATGCATTCCAGTTCCAAACAAATGTCAGTCTATTCTAAGGAAAAAAAAATCAAAACATAATGCCAGTGGTTTTCTTTATTTTCTGTGTGCATGCTTTGAACCAGTTTTTACTTCATGTGCATGTAATGCTTCTGCATGAGGAGGCCCCAAACCATATATTAACATTAGAAGAAATAGAATCTATCTTCTTGACAAATGTCAGAGATCTATTCACAGGTGAAATGAATATTAAGTTGATTTAAAATCCTGTAATAGTGAACTGGTACCCATTTACACTTCCTAACACTGGAGCAAATAACTACCACAGAAAACCAGTCAAAAAATACTAAATTCTGCAAAATGTGCAGGAAAGTGAGAAAGTGCAGCTACTTTTAATTAGTGTTTATGATAGGTGAATTAGTCCTTTTAAATAATTTCTGTGTGGTGCATAAAAGGGAATTAATCCCTCAGGCTTTTCATGTTTTAGACCAAACAGATATTATGCTTACTATTTCTTTATCATTTTTCTGTAGTTAACATTGAAGTTCATTTTCTAATATTCAGTGTAGACCCTTTTTGTTTCAAGACTAGCTTTAGCTGGATAAAAACATATGCTGTGGCAACGTACTGTTTTCTTCATAGTTTGTCTTTATGATCTGAACATCATAGTTCCTCTCTTGTGTATTGTATATTATTGATCTTGAAGACCTTGAAATCAATTTTACCTTTTAAATTTTAGCAATTTTCAATAATAGTTGGGAGGTACTTTAATATTTAGCTTAAAATTACTCGATGGACTTGGATTGTCACACAGGTTTTTCTGTGTTTCTTTTTCAGTTCAAACAAGGTTTTGAAGAAGCAAGTCAATTTTTACTGCAGAGGAGTGATAAGTGATAGCCAGAGGACAACTTTTAACAATGTTTCCTCTTCTAGAGCACTTCTTTCCTTGAGGAAAGGTAGTGCATAAAAATTGATAACACACAGTACAAGCCTGTAATGGTGAAATCAGAAATGCCAAACAAAAAATTAAGTTTGATCAGGAAAGGACATTAAAAACAACAACAAAAAAAGGCACTCTTGATGGACATCAGCAGTTAAGAGGAACAGCAAGTTGCCAGCTGGTCAGCTACTTAATGAAGAGGGAAAACCATCCCTAAGAATATTGATTTTATCAGATAATTAACACAATTGGCACCAGAGAGAAAAGGGTACATCTGAGTCTTAAGTTAGAGAGAACATCTATGAGCTAGGAGTCAGTATTACCAGCTTCATTGCATTCTCTAGAAGACCTGTTAGCACAACTCAATGGTTTATAAGCACCCTCAGAGAGAAAAAAATAAACCAGCTACAGTCAGTATGAATTGGTCAAGAAGAAGCTGAGCCAATCCAGTCTAATCTCCCTCCCTGACAGAGTAACAGGCTCTGTGGACTGAAGAACAGTAGATCTCATTTCAATTTCAGTAAAGCTTTTAGCATTATTTCCATGATATTTTTATAGTAAACCGGAAAAATAAGGTTTAGGCAAGACTGTTAACCAGTTAGCCAAAAATGGGTGGAAAGCCATCCTTACACAGCCATACTGGAAACCACAGCAGAGTCAGTTCTGGCTCAGCTCCAGTTCCTTGCAGCATTTTACCCAATGAGATGAGTGATGGGACACCAACTTCTAAGCAGAAGACTGGGCTTGATGACTTGCTGAGGGTCCTTCAACAGGAGTTATCCTGTGACAGCATGGTCCTCTTTTTCTGAATTTGCAGATGATACCTACCTTGGAAATACTGTAAGCTTCTTCAGACATAGGACTGGATTTTAATGTGATTTGGACAAATTCAAGTTATGGTTTAAAAGCTTATGATATCACTAAGTACTGATAAACAGAATATTCTATACTTAGAAATAATTCTTCAAATATAGCATGGGGAAGAAGCAGCTAAAAGCAGCTTTACCAAAAAGAATGCAGGGGGTTACTGAGTCCAAGCTGGACCCAAGTCAAACAGGTCATGGACAAACCAAACACTGATCTGGGACACAGAGTACAATTTAAGCCTCTAGGGCATGCAGACCAGTCCCACCTTTCTGCTCAGCCTCAGCTTGCCATAACTCTCTCAACACTCTTGGGATCTGAAAGCAGAAATAATTTCAACTAACTGGAGGGACTCTAAAGAAGATCAATGAAAATTATAAGAGTTTGGGAAACATGATCTACCAAGAAAGGCTGATTATCAGGATTATTTAGATGAAACAATGGAAAAGCAAGAGAGAAAAATTAACAGCCTAGCTATCTAATAGACTGCTGGAAAGAGTATAGGAAGAAGCTATTTTCCATGCCTGTGAAGAGTAGATAAGACTGAATGGGCTTAAACAGCAGCAAGGAAGATTTGGGTTAAACAGTAGGATAAGCCCTCTAATTGTAAGAACAGTGAAGCACTGAAACAGTCTCCATGAATGAAGGCCAAGCAGGGTGGGTGAAGCAGAACTTCACCACCACCACCAGCACCACCCTCAGCAGTGTGAGACTACTGAGGAGCACCAGAGAGAGACAAGTCGGCCTTCAGATGTCTGGCAATCCTATTTCTTAGGTTCTAAATTATGTAAATAAAATCAGCCTTCTTTTTGCAGCAGAAGAAATTCTGTAATATTTAATCCTGATTTAAATGCACTTCATAGCCCACTTTTCTAATGCTTTGCTCTGTTTCAGTTGACCTTAATCTTTTTATTTTTGTAACCATGTCACAATCATCAGATGACAGAGAGAAGAACCCCTTGTGACTGACACCTCCCACATATTTTTTTCTATTCATCTCAAGAGTCATTTCATTTTCTGCCCAAGTTTCTCTAAATCCTTTTTTATTAAGTATTTGAGTACCACTGGCACCACTGTACATATAATTCCTCTTTGCTGTCACCTACACACTTCATAAAGGTCCTGACATTATTTCTCCAAAAATTTAGAACCTGCAGAATGGAGAAGGTACCTTTCCCAAATCCAGTAATACTCTTCAAATTCCCTTGAATCCCATGGCTATTTTCACTGCCCTTTCACTTGATTTTGAAGGAACTGAAAAGACCAATGCAGATTTCCCGTCCTACTTAGATTCATTCTAGGCAACACGAAGTACTTATCTGAAAAAGGTGACACTGAATGCATTTCTAGATTACTTTTTGAGCTGTCCTACACAATGAAGAACATAATTAGATTTGTGTGGCCGTGCAAGTAATTTTATAACCAGGAAGCTAATGTTTTGAAATTCTTATTTTAGGAAATAAAATCAAGACCATTAATTTGAAAAATGTTGATCATACAGTGCCTTAAATTTTATAACCAGAAAAATACCTTCAAACATAGTTTTTAAGAAACCAGCCATGAATTCTTGTAATTTTATCCTATCAGCTAGCTGAGGACCTGTTTTTCCTTAAATATTTCAATGTGTCTCTGAATTTAGAACTACAAAAGATGTTCTTAATGCTTGCAGTTCTACAGATACTGAAAAATTAAAACAAGTGGCAGGATTGCTTGTTCCAAAAATGCAACTAAGCTTCTTTTCTTCTAGTCTCATGCTAGCTCCTTATTCATGCTTCCTTCCTGTGACAGACTAGGCTGACACTGAGTTAGACTGGATGATCTTAGTGATCTTTTCCAAACTTAAAAATTCTATGATTTTATTTTTGTTGGTTCTGTTTTCCTAATATTCTGTGGACACCTAGAACTTGCTGAACTGTAAATGCTCACTTCTGAATGGAACTTGGGACTATGGTCTATTCTGACTCCTGCAGGTCAGCTCCTGCTCACTCCTACTAAAAAAACTGAGGCGTGGACTTTTCCACTCAATAATTTAAAGGAAGTCAAGGAACGTGTGTTACCGTATTTTCACAGCTATTTCTATTATTTTCCCCAAAGAATACATCTTATTCTGTACAATGCAGGAGTAAATGAGTGAAGATTGAGGCACTGCAAGTCTCTCCACCATTGTCTAGATTTGCTCCTTTAAATGCCACAAATGTACACAGCAGTAGCAAAGATTGTGCATGTCAGATGTTGGGTTGAGAATTCTCAATCAAGGGGAATGAAAAAGTGATTTGCTGAATGGATCTGAGCAGTTGGGAATCAGAAGCAAATAAGACTACAGCAAGAACCAATATTAAAAAAAAAAACCTCTTCACATCTCCCTCTTTATATTGATATCAACAGCAATTTATTTCTCAATACAGCAATGATTTCTTACTAATAGAAAACAACTGTCCAGTATAATCAGTGTATTTCCAAATCTGCTTTTTTCTATGTGGAACATAAACTATTCTCTGCCCTGCTGACAGATGCATGAGGATGCCAGAGATACTGGAAGGAAGCTCTCAGTTTTTGGTGGAAAGACAGAGAGATAAAACTGATGGATGAACTAAGCTCTACAAGATCAGGACAAAAGACAGAACAGAAAGGTGACCTGTACATAGAAACTCACATCCAGTGTCATCCGTTTTCAGAAAATACAATCCAGGTATTTTGCCCCCATGACTACGTGAAACAACTGTTGATATTATCACTGATGGTGAATCAAGAGGCATTTTCCAAGCTCTGAGCCCAAACCTTCAATACGTAAAAGCAAGTGCCTGACATTTAATTGAGATACAAGCTTCTCTTGTCAGTGCCTCCTATATATTCGCAGAGTGCCAAGGTTCAGGTGCCTCAGTTATCTCAATGAATGTGGCTTTATTTCTATGTGTAGCTCAGTTTCTATAAAAACCCAGATGTACAAATAATATACTCTGCCTCCACATGCAGTGACCAGCAGGTAGACCACATGACTGTCTACCTTCCTTAGCAGGGAAAGCTGTCTCCAAGGTGGTGGTGCTCCAAGTATTTGAACTGAATAGGTTTAGATTAGATTTAGGTAGGTTTAGATTTGATATTAACAAGAAATTCTCTACTGTGAGGGTGCTGATATACTGGAATAGATTACCCAGAGAACCTGCAGATCCCTGTTCCTGAACGTGTTCAAGGTCAGGCTGGATGGGGCTTTCAGCAACCGGGTCTAGTGGAAGGTGTTCCTGCCCATGGCAGGGGAGCTGGAACTAGATGGTCTTTAAGACTCCCTCCAACCTAAACCATTCTATGACTACACACTGATGGTCCTTCCACTGTAAGTCTTGCCATCCAGCAAAGGCCAGGTTTGACAACAGTACACCCTCTGCACACTTTCATATTACGTTCTGTGGAGCACCTTGACACAAAGAGCTTTGTTCTGCTGCTCTTCATCCACGAGTGACAAAGGAAACTGTGGGGTGGAAAAAAAAAAGCTCTGGCTCTGGCCTGGGGAAGAATTTTTTCCAGTGTATCAGTACTTCAATTCCAGACTGCACGACTCAGACAGTGCCAAGTGCAGGAAAGGATGATGTGAGCTTCAGGGCATAATTTCTACTGAAAGCCAAGTTCCAGGACCGGGGAGGGGGAAGGAAGGCTTGTTTTCTCTACAACTAAAGCTCTGCACGAAAGCAAGACGAACCCGGAAACCCTCTGTACTGGCAGCAGGCTTTCTCCGTGCTGTGCGCTCTTGCCGGGGGACAGGAATGCTGGAGACCACAGCAGCCTGTTTTCTCCTGATGCCATCTGCTGGCTGAGCTGCCAGGGTAACGCTGGGCTCTCCAGGCACAGACAGCACACCAAAATAAAAGCAATCACAAGGCCTCACTTAGCCACACTTACAAGGTCCTTAGCAATCCCCCCCGTAAAACGGAATACTTATTTTTTAAGATGGAATTAAAAACGCACAAAATTATTTTACAGGTTTAAAATTAAGAGAAAGGACAAAAAGTTAATATTTAGCTAGTACAGATTTAACAAAATTATTTACATTACACTGCTTAGATAAATAATAAAGAAATTTTAAAAAGCTGTTACTGTCAGAAGCAGAGCTGGTCCCTGCTCTGGCACAGGCCCATGGGGGAAAAAAAAAATCTAACCAGAACAAACTAAGTTAAAATAATCTGCATGACAGTATATGTTGAGGGGCTTTGCCAGGTGGGTCTTGGATATGAAGAAAGGTCACTGAATTATAAACTACAGAGGTTAATATTGCCTTCTTTCTGCATTTGACAGATTTTGGCAGACAGGGCTGTCATCTGCTGCTAACAAGACCCTCAGATGGTATCACATCTGAAATAATAATGACAGGAGGCTGGACAAAAGATGGTGTTTAGTTCTGGTATTTCTGAGCAAGCTTGTGAAAAAGCTGTTTGTTGTCTACCCTGCAACATTTGCGCCCTCACCATCAGTACTCAAAGCTCTCTTTGCAGATTAACATGAAGAAAATGGTAGGGTTTTTTACATTTTAATATAATGGCTACTGAATGTCCATTTCAGAAAGGCTTTCCAGACCTGAAGAAATAACTGCTTTGAGGAATATAACTTGGACTGGTTGCCTTTCAAGTACCATGGACATTTAATTTTTTCTGCTGCGCGAATGGGACATCAGGGAATGCTGGGTCGGTTGCTGTTTTTAAGGAGGTTCTGGATGGGGTTGCAGACAGAAGCAAAGCAGTAAAATACACCCAGCATAAACTACCCAAAGTAATATAATCACTTTCATCCACAAACTATTCTACTTAAACAACTTAATATACAACACCTAGTTTTATTTTACTAGTATAAGACGATTAATACTTGAATTACATCAGAAGTCATTAAAACTGTGCTCAGATCATGATAATGGAAAAATCCTTTACAAAGGGCTGATTTTTCTCTCACGTCTAGTTCATCGACCTGTACATACAATGGATGCGCACAAGGAGGATTTCCTGCCTAAGGCATTGAACATAAAATAAATAAACAAATGACAAATATTATTTTATCTCTTTATTTTTTTCCAGAATATTTTAATATTGAAGCCCAAGTTGTTATTTTCAAGGGACAGGGAAGGGGGGAAAGGAAAGGGAGAAAAGTTATGAAGACAGATTATTTTATTTAATTTATGGTTTTGTGAATGGTCATTTCTGTAGGCAACAAAAGGTTGTTTTCTTAAAAAAAATAATAAAACAAACAGCACCATTAAAGAAAGCATGATCCCTGAATTCTAAACAAAACACTGTCTTGAAACACAAAAAGTTGCTAAAATGCTTGTTTCACCCAGTCACATCCGGTGGGGTAACAAAGCAAAGCATAACAGCATTAAACTGTAGCAATCTTGCTGAAACCAACTACACCCCCTTCTGAAGATTCAGAGAACCACTTTCCAAGCTTGTCCTGTGGGAATAACATTTTCTTTGGTAGAGGACTGAAGGAGGGTATTTACTTCACTGAATGCAGATAGAAAAAATATCTATGCACGTTAGGAATCTCCCCAATAAATCTGTATTTCTCATGCATGTTAGGTACGAGTGGATTTCACATTGCTGTTATACTGCAGGAGTAATACTGCCCTATAAAGGCATAGAATGGCTAATGTTGAACAGATGTAAACATTCAGAATACTGACAAAAAAAATACATACACACAAAAAACCCTGTACTGAAAATATGAACCGAGTTAAGTTTCCATAAAGCAGAAAAAATATTTTACAGCAGTACAAGAGAATTATGGCAACAAAGTAAAGCACTTTTCTTGTAACATTCATGAACAGTACAAATACAACAAAGTTATTCTACGGACTAAATTATTCTTTAACTATCAAATATAGTACAAAGCGAAATATTATGTGCTATAAAAGAAGCAGCTCCTTAAATTAGACTAAAAAATGCTTTTTTTTCTCTTTTCGTTGGTTTTACAGTGACAAAGCATGATGACCGAAGACAACAGGATTTCATAGATTCAGAAACATTTAGCTACACAGGTCCATGATAAAGCCACTGAATATTTTGCTGCTTCCCCCCCAGTGCTCCGCAGAGCCATGGAAGATGAGCCGCTGCGCTGCTGCCAGGAGACTGCAGAAGTCATTCAGTGTTCAGAGCAGGGCCCTTCATGTGTGTCAGCTAAAATGATCCCTTTTGGTGACACTTCTCAGCTCATCCCGAGTGTTTATCCTGGTACTTCACCACACCTTGGAGAAACTGCTAAACCAGAGGCTACAATAACGACTCTGAAATTGTGCGTGTGTTCATAAGGGGAAGGGGGTGCAGCATAAGGTAATTTTACTTCAGAAATTGCATTATAAAGCACCATATGCACCAGCTTAAAAACTGTGCAAGGAATTGCAGGGCCCTGAAAAACCATCTGCACGTTCTGTAGCTTACCCTGACAACATGCACCACCCTCAAGAAGAAAGTCTATAGTACAGAGAATATACCTTTCACTTTATGGCTCAACCTTTATTTTTGTCTTTTAAATGCTATTTTGTGTACTAGATCTCAGCAGATAAATAAAATGCAAACAGGGAGCATCCAGTTCACCATTTCTTAATTATTTTTTTTAACATTATTTCAAAGGGAGTTTCTGCTTGGAAAATTATTTCAGAACAGAAACACACAAACACTCACTGCAAATGCCCTAACGTTATCTGCATATCTCACAGGTATGCAATTAAAACAACAAAGAGGGAGGAAAGAAAAAAGTGTTTCTCCCCCTCACCCAAAAAGTGCTGCTCCAGGGGTAGGAGTAGGGGGACAATTTTGGAGATTAAAAAAAAAAAAAAAGGTAAATTATACATGCTGGACACTGGGACACATACGTACGTACACAGAAACACAGAGCAGTGTGTTCTTAAGTAATTCTTTCACCACTTTTCAGTGCATAAACTATTAACACCCCACGGTGCAAATGGCATGGTCATTAGAAAACACGATGACATTGAGCCTGCAACCTGAACAATCAAACAACAAAAAAAGGAGTCATTCAAAATTAATGTCTAAATGTGACTGGGTTCTTACCAAAGGCCTAGGGTAGCTCTCCCCTAAGCATTTGTGTGATACCAAAATCCATGTAATGTTTTCAGTCACGCTAGGATTCAATCAGGCTCTCACATCACCGCGGTTGCTTTTGAGTACTTTCATACCCTAAACCTAATCCGTAACAAAACTTCACCACTGTTGCTAACTAATTGCTCGAATTTATTCCTGGTGCAACTCCAATGACTCAAAAATGACAGGAGTGGAAGTGCACTATGGAAGAGTTTGGTCAGTTGTGTAAAGTAACATAGCACCATCCAGTCTAATGCCATTTTAAGTTCATTTTATCATGACCTCACACATGCAAGTTGCAATCCTGATACAAAAATGACAGTATAACGTGAATGAGTGACCTATCACATTAGTCACATTCTTACCCTTCGAACAATGGAAAACTATGTTGTGGCTGGAATTTATTTCTGTATTATGTCAGTCAATACAAGAACTATTTCAAGATGCAAGTACAAACGAATATTGACTTATGTGCTGCGGACAGGAAAACCTGAGCTAGAAATAAGGATTCCCAGCAGGCTTATATAAACATAGGTAAATAGAAGTCTAAGACTGGGTGCTCTTTTTTTTTTTTAAATAGAAGATCCTAGGCCTACCAAGTATAAATACAACGCAATACAATTCCAATACAAAGGCTCCTCAAATATTAATCTGATATACATTAATTGACTACACTCATGCTTACTCATGAGTATTACCCAATTGCTGTTTCGCCAGCAGCTGGCATAGCAGTGGATGCTAATTTTCACTTGGTTACTTTTAGGTTTTTGCTTGGCTGGCTTATTTTCCTACCAGAAGACCTGAAAGTGCTGAGAAGCTGTTCCTTAGTTCACATGTCATATTAAGGAGCACTTTTGTATAGAAAATAAAGTATTATTGTATCAGCAACAAATCTGTTAGTTATTACAAATGGCCTTTGTACCACACAGTGTCAAAAATAATATTGATATGTTGCTAATTACAATAAAAGAGAACATCAAGGTGCACCATAGAGCTTCCTATGACAGGAATGTATGCTGTAGATATTCCAGCTCACTTTTAAGACAACAAACGGCATTTATCATGTTTGTGAAAATGGTCCCACAAGAAAATAAATGTGGTTCCTTCATTCAGCAGAACCTCACTAATACGCCCCCAAGTCAGGGAGACCAGTTACAGCTGATGAAAAGTATGCTCTAAAATACAGCACACTTTTAATTTCCTAAATGTAGCTCTATCATTCACATTAATACTTCAGAATGCAACAGTTCACTGCACGATGAAACCAAGCAGTCTTACATCGCACATTCTTACTACACTGCTCTCTTAAAACTGTGAAAGAAAAATCAGTTTTCTTGGGCTGGCTGTAAGGTCTTTGGATTAGTGAGGTTCTACTGTGATGGTAAAAAAAAAAAAAAGTTTCTCTTGATGCTGACATTTGGGCAGACCCAACCACATATTCGCAGATGGATGACTTGAACTCCACATTTTGTGTTCTTGAAGTGGGAGTAAAAAAAGAAACCCAAGGTGTTTTCATCTCCCCAGCAACTGCATGTGCTTCATCCCTTTAACATATTTTCCTTTTAGGTGAATAGGACTCCAAAATCACTGTTTTTCTCTTCTGCTGTTATGGTGGCTAGCACATCTGGAATGCAGCTATAGTCCTGAATGTAAATACAGTACTGGATAAATACTGAAGGTTACTTTAAAGATGCAGTATCCCTTTTAAAAATACATTTTGCTTCCAAATTTCTAAAACAGGTCTGACTTCCTCTGAGAAAAAAAAGTCAGTGTTTTAAGTACTTCTAAGAATTACTT
The DNA here is from genome assembly GCA_034509425.1 of Eopsaltria australis. Taxonomy (NCBI): domain Eukaryota; kingdom Metazoa; phylum Chordata; class Aves; order Passeriformes; family Petroicidae; genus Eopsaltria; species Eopsaltria australis. Next base: position 6,923,751 of record JAVTVJ010000001.1, read on the forward strand.
TAAATGGTGAAACTCTCAGATGTTATTTAAATAGAGTAACTCACATAAAAGGAAAAAGAAATTATAAGCCAACATTCAACCAATATGCAATTAAAATCTTTCCTTATTTGTTTGTCAGAAAAATGCATCATTTTTAGGCCACAGAAAGGCTACAACCTCAAGAACCAATGACCTGTGTCTGACCTTATTTTATATATATTTGGGACTGACAAACCTAGTGGACAGATTAGAGAGACAAATACAAATAAAGACCATTTGAATGAGAAAGAGCAAGAAAAAAAGAGGTTTCTAATCTCCAGCAGAGAAGTTACTTTCTCCAGACTCTACTGAAGCCAACGTGTTTCCAGTGCTGGTCCAACTAACTCATCACATATACAAATCTTTCTCAAGGAATCAACAAAGAAGAGATGATGAGTAAGATTTGAGTTCCACAGTCCCTGGCAGGCACATAAGGAAACTTCTCTAACAATCTAAATTCCTCTTTCAAATTTCTTTTGTTAGGTGAAGTGACTGTGTTTTATCCCGAGATAGTGAAAATCAATTTGAAGAAAACAATCTTGTCAGCAGAAAAATTGCAAACTGACTTTGAAGCTCCGATGGTTGGCACCATCACACCCTGCACCTTGCCACTACCCCACTCACACCAGTTGCTATTCAGTGTGTTATTCATTCTGCATAGTTACTCCACTTCTTACAGTGCTATTCTTCCACTGATCTTTAACCTGCAGCTCGTATCAACTATCAAACAGTGGAGAAAAAATGTGCTGCACTTTGTGCAAATAAATAGAAGCTATGAATGACATGCATTAATGCATTTTTCTTTTTTTTTAGCACAGCAAGAGAGCTTATAGACACTTCAGTAACAAGGTTATCTTTTCTTTAAACTACGTCTACAGGTTTCCTCTTCTTCCCATAAAATGGCACTCAGGCAGGAATAACTTAAGTTCTGAAAGCACCACGTAGAAGGAAAAAAAAACAGTTAAAAAAAAAAATCAATCCACTAATTGCAAACCATTAGTGGCCTAAACTGTTCCAATTTCTCTGTTCCTTTGTCCTGCTCTCCCACGTTGATAAGGGATACTGCATCTTTGACTCAGCTCCTACCGCACCACCAGACAAGCTACACACAGTTTGGAAGGCCCTATGCAGTCATCATGACAGAAGGCTCCGCAGCCTTTGCACACGATCATGGCTTTCAGCCTGCAGGAGCATTTCAGTTCCAGCTCATCGGCGTTGCTGCTGTCAGCAAATTTCTGAACCGGGATCTGCGCGTTCTGGTTAGACAGGCCTGTGGCAGTGTTTGAACCACTTCCTAAAATCCCAATAGATTTCTCAATTGCAGATGCTGCCCTTTTGAAACTTGTGCTACCAAAGTGTATTGTTGGATAATTTCCACAGAGCTGCTGCTGCTGCTGTGGGTGCTGCGTCTGTATTTTCTGAGCAGCAAGTTGGGTAAAAGGCTTCTGTGGCTCAGAAAGTAAATAGGAAGAGAAATCTGCATTTTTTAATGCAAACGCTTTTAACTGTTCTTTCACTTCGTTCTGATCATAGGAAGCTTGTTTCATGCCCAGTTCGCAGCTGCTGCTTAAACCTTCCTCAAAAGAAATCGGTTCAGATTTTATATTGCTACAGATGCTTGCTGGCTGAGGCCAACTAAGTCTTTTAGTGGTTTCCATAGTAACTGTCGGTTGTTTTTGATCAGAGGGGACTTCTGCATTTGGGTGAGGAGGGGGAGGAGGTGGCAGGGGCGGAGGGGGAGCAGGGGGATGCGCTAATGTTTTACTCTGCAGAGTCTGAGAGGCACTGGCAATGTCATCACCTTCCTTAATTTGAATATTAGGGGAAAACACACTTCCTAGCCTCAGCTGGTGAGCTGCTGTAGAAATATTCACGTCTCCCAAACCCTTCTGTTCCAGGTGTCTGCTAAAAGCAAATGCGTTGCAGCCAGGTGGGCCTTTTGAAGTAGATTGCAACAAAGCTGCCGTAGGAATGGGGCCTCTTGCAGCCATGGACATTTGGTAAAAATGCTGTCTATGTGAGGTACTGGCTTCTGCATGAAAGCTGCCATTTTTATCAATGTGAAATAAGCTCTGCTGGAAACTGCATGAAGGCAAGGGTCTCTTCTGCTGCTTGATCTCTGGGCTGTGAGCGATCCGGCTCTGAATGGCATGTTTGTTAAGCCACTCCTGCTTAAATGGTTGTCCGTGCCCTAGCTGATTCATGCTGGAACTAATTACACAAGGAGCCACTTTAACATCTGTGTCCATTGACACCTTCCCAGGCTCACATTTAATTTGAGCATGTTCCCCTATAGTCCTGGCCATCCTCTTTTTTGGATGGTTTTCACGCTTTCTGATTTGTAGTGGGGCTATGCTGCCTGCTGTAAATCCTTTACCATCTGGATTAGGAGAGTTGGAAGCATGTTCAACAATATTTCTCTCGGCCACTGCTGTTTTACATACTGAGGTAGTTTGCAAAGGCAAGGGAAGCCTGTTAATTTCTAGTTTGGCTCCTGATCTAGGCTGCGGCAGCACTTTTTCTAAAGGCAGATTGCCTTGCAGTAACTGTGTCACTAAAGGATTGTTGGCCTCCACTGACGACAAGCGACAGCTAGAGCCCCCGGCACTCGTAACTCTCTTTAGGGTTTCTGTTGTCAGGGACAGAGAGTCTTCCATGGAGTCTGCGATGGATGTCTTGGAGGTCTGTGGTGGCTGCACACTCGTGGCTATTTCCGCAGTCTGGGCAGGCATTTCAGGTCCTGTAAAATCCTCAGTGTCCATCCTGAAGCACTTGTCAGACTCATTAGTTTCTGATTTAACAGGAACAGCAATGCTTGTCAAAAGACTCCTGGATTGCAGTTCTGACATTTGTGTGTAACTGGAAGGTTCACTTTTGACATTTTTCAAGCAGTTTTGCTCTGCGTATTCCTTATGCTTACCAGAGGTAAGATGGCTGACCACTGGCTGGTCTGTGTTCATTGCCTCCTCATCACGCCAACAAATTCTATTGTTAGTGTTGTACGGATTGGCACAGGCAGCATTGGCTTCATTTTTCAGTGCTGAAGGACCTCTTAGTTGCTCAGCAAAGCCTTGGCTGGCAGGAACCACCTCAATTAATTTATCTTGAGGAGCAAGAGGCACTTCTCGAAGACCTGAACAACCCGCCTGCAAGTTTTTGCTGTCTTGCTTTGCTGTAATGGCAATAAAGCTGGAACTGTGCTCAAGGTTTTCATTAGTGACCACTTCAGGCCTGCTTATGACAGATACCTGAGGACAGGCTATACTTTGTAAGGCAGCTTCTGTCCTTACAGGTCTGCTCTGCAGGTCAATGCAGTTCTCTGTGTTTTCAATAGAGGAAGAAAGTGACAGACTGGCATTCTGGTTCGTAGTGTGGTCAACAATGACTTTGCATGGTATAGACCTATTCATGGCAGTTTGCGTAAAGCTCAGTGGCTGAGATTTACCAGAGAGATCCATCCGGTTTCGTGCTCCAGAGCTTTTTTCTAAGAGATCAGCATTCAATTTAGTAGCATTATCATAAGAGCTTATTGTCACCATGTTACCAGTAAACATTGAAATGGGCGGCCTTGCAACAGAATCTGCTGCTGCAAGGGCCTCACTGCAACTTAAAGCTGACCTGACGGTAGTGTGGATGGAGACAGCGCTCTGCTCGCTACACCTGGTTATGGCTATCTTATCAGAAGGAAATCTGTGGGTAGTCCCCACTGGGGGAATCAGTACAGAACTACCAGAGAGATGATTTGGCAAGTTACTTGCAATAGATGAAGCTGACACAGTGGCATAATGACCGGAGACTGCGTTATTCACATTGCTACTGGGTAGTGGCAACCTTTTGTCATCGATGGTGTTTGGTAAGACTGTGTTGTCTATGGAGACTGGTACATTACTGTTATCAATACATTTTTGTCCAACAGTTATGCATGGAGTATCAGCCCCTTGGATGGTTTTCAGCATATTTATATTACAGGCTGAAATTGCTGTGTTTGCGCTGTCAACAGACATTAACACAGAGGATTTGTCAACAGAACTTGCAAAAGAAAGTTCTTTAATTGCTCCAGACATAGCAGTGCTGCAAACACATACAGAGACTGAACTTTTATTATAAAGCACTGGCACACTGTTACTTTCAGTAGAGGTAGATGAAATAATTTTCTCACACAATTGTGGCACAGGTATATTTTCATCAGAACTGTGCACAGATATCTCAGTAGCAGTTTCTGGTAATGTAGCTGTGTTAAGGGACTGCTGCAATAAAGTGGTGGTCTCACGGTGATGAGAAGACTTGTTGCTAGGGGACCTGCAGTTAGGATTAACTATAATGACACCAGTAGAACCTTCAATCTTTGTGTCAGTAGTCGTTGGTATCTCCAGAGATGAGGTACTACTTTCCTTTGAGCTGAACTGTGACTTTGATTCTTTATTAGTCTGGAGTAAATGAGCTCTGGCTTGATGCTTTGCAAATAGCTTGGCCTTTGTTTGCTCCTTGATGTGTGCCAGTGTTCTTGTCTTTCCACCTTCGCATGGGGTCCCCATTGCACCAGAGACTATGCTGGCAGCTGCTGCCACGGCTGCTGCAGCTGCAGCTTCTCTTTGGGCTCTTGCTTGCTGAGCTCTTGCTTTGATATCTGCCAGAGTTCTAGCCCCAGTGTTTCTTCCACTGCTGACTGATGTACTTGGGGAAGCTCGAGGTTCTGGTTTAGAAACAGGTTGGCTCTTGATGATAAAAGGCGGTCCAATTTTTGAAAGCTGAATCTAAAGGAAGAAAAAAACCCAGTAAATTTTAATGAGATCATCAACTCACTAAAATTACCAGCTGTCTCTTTAAGGGTCAGAGAAAGGTAATGAAGGGAATTACTGTTCAGTGCAGGTGGATGGAAAACTCCTAAAACTTAATGATATTTACGCTTCAATATTTTATCATCCTCCAGCGTCAATAACTGACACCTGTGTTAGCCTACTCACACTGATCCTTCTGACAGGAAGAAAGATTGAACTGGATGACAACATGATGCTTATCAGATACAATTTGTCAGACCTGTTTTATATTCAGTGCATCTACCTGAGATGATCAGTAAGCCTTGTGCAGTGATACTGGACAAGAATCTGCAAACATGTGAAAAAGTAATGATCATGTGGTGCTTTCTCCTTGGTCACCAGTGATTAACACACCAGGAACAGCCTGTGTTTTGCTTATAAACCAAAAAACAAATCTTGCCTTTAGATAGGTTGTAGTGGTATCTCAAGTGAGCCTGTTTTCCAATTTCCACGACGGAGGATTTAAGAGGTGTAAAAGAAGTGAGTCACTAAAGGATATGCCTTTCCTCACTTGCATTTTTAAGAGACTCGCTTTAGTACATCCCTGGATAACTCCTACATTACTGCACTTCAAATATTAAATCCTCAAGCCTATAAATAATAAACCCACAAATATTAAAAATTTAAATACCTAGCACTTTAAGCAAAATAATAACCTGTAAAATCACTGAAATTATTAGAATGTTTCCAATTAGGCATACCATTTTTCAGAATTAATAATCTCGGAACCATTTTGTAACTCATACACTCTCAGAATACCCCAAGGCTGGCAAAAAAATTTTCAGTTTCTTAAAATGATCATATGTCTACTGGCTGTCCATAGCAATAGGACTTAGTGGTTAATGTGATGACTTATCTTCTGGAAGAAACTGAGAAGAAAATTAGGTAGTATTTGTAGAAAAAGGAGTCAAAAGATATAATGGGAAGTGACAGCCATATAGCAGAATGACTTAGAATTACTGGGGTTCTTTCTGATACAAGAGCCAAATATTTGTTACACAAAAAGCATACTAGAATCGACTGCCCACAAATCTTCAAAACATTCTGCTTTCAGTTTCAGCAGCAACTCTTTTTAGTTTCCGCTTTGCACTACCAGAACTCCTAGAGCTCTAAGTGCTTGGATTTTTTATTATTATTATAGCAATGACCTTTATTTATTCCCTAGTCATCTATTTTCCTTTATGCTTAGAGAGCTATTAGAATTTATTAGGCTAGATAGACACCTTCCAAATATGAAAGAATATGACTAAACTCAGAGCAGGGCTAACTTCCAATTGCATCACTGCTCTTAAAAATAAATTAGCTGAAATATGCTTCTGCACTAGTGATTAAAGCAGTTAGTCTATTTGCCCTCCCGGCCATATTAATAATGTTCAGTGACTGCAGCAGTTAAAAATAAATGCAGAAAAGGGCATTTCTGAATAATCAGGAACTAGTATTGCAAAGTCAATGGCTTAAATGAAGTAAATTGGATCTTAAACTTCGCTGATGTCATCAAGAACAAAATTAAAAGGGTCACAACACTGAGCCTATATATAACTAAATCTGTAGAACTGTTATGAAAAAAACTCTCAACTGAAATATACTTTCTTACATAGCAGAATAATACACATAAAAGTGTTTGCTTAGGTGGTGCATTTTTTTACATTTTGCTTTGCCATTAACAAAGGAATCTATAAATATATAAATGAGATACTTCCCCATGCTAGGTCTCTTTTTCCAGTTAATTCTTACAGGGGAAGCCTACCCCAAGCCCTGGGCTTGCAAAAGGATCTTCAACTATTCTGACTCTTGGTTCTCTTGCTGCATTAGGGTGCTGGTTATTTTTCTAAGTACTGGTTATAATAAAATTTATTAGTCATACTTGCAGAAGAAGACATACACAGAAGAACAAGCACAAAATACAGACGGGCAATTAGAAAAACAAGTGCTGCATGTGACTGATGGGGAAGATCTTGAATTGGATTAAGCCATGGATCCTGGAAAGCTTTCCCACACACCAAATCTATTTTTCAGCAAAGACCCCTACCATCCAACAGAAGATACATTTGTATCAGAAGTAATTTGGCACTGTGGAAATGTAATAGTAAAGGAAAGCCATCAGTACTAACAGCCCTTATACACCCCCAAAAAGACACCATGCACTGTGCCTGTATGCAGTTCATAGAGGGAGATAATAAACCTTTGGTTTCCAAGCCACCCTGTTTATTCATTTCTTTACCTTAAGGGGTGGAACTCGGGGTTCCTCTCTGGGTGGCTGTTCTTTATCAGATGGACTTGTTGATGAAGCATTACGGTTATCATCATCTATTCTAGCTCTCTTCTCTTTACAGATTCCAAAACCGTGCTGTTCTGCTGTCTTCCTCTTTGGGATCTCTGGGTCTCTACTTTCACTTCTTGCTTCTGGTGATTTTGTGAGTTCTAAAGACTTCAAAGAATGTGAACTCTCTAGACGACTTTGGGTGCTGCCTGTTAGCTTGTGAGATTTACTTCTGCACACTTCAGAGAATGTAGCTTTCTCTAGAGATGAGGTATATAGTTTATCATGTGGCTTTGATGGAAGCAATTCATTATTTTTGCCAAGTGATCCTTCTGACAAGACAGATACCTCTGAGGGCAAGAGTGTACCTTTCTTATCACCTCTGTGCTGAACACTGTGATTTTTATTTTTGATCACCTCTGGAGGAGTGTGTTCTGGGATGGATGCAATGTAGGATTTCTCAATTTCAGAATGTGGCTTACATGGCTGATGATTGAGGTTTTTGCTTTGGGACTCTTCCAATACTGAAGTATCAGGTATAATTGTTAGTGGACCAACTTTCATATTTTCCGGGGCACTCTGAAGTTGTTTTGACTGAACAAGATTCTCTTCTTGAACCACCTTAGGAATGACAGAGCTTTCTTCTTTCCGAGTGGGAAGGGAGTCTTCCAACAAACACGGTGATTTCCTTTGTTGCAGAGTAAGTCTGTCACTGCTTGGGGAATTAGAAACTGGAGATACCTCTGATGGAAGAGGCAAACTATTTGTCACAAATGTTTCAGAGGTTAGAAGAACAGAAGATACTGAAGATGTTTCTGATGTTAAAGGCAAATCAGACATTGGAGATGTTTCTGATGTTAAAGGTAAATTAGAAGCTGGTGATGCCTCTGATGTTAAAGGTAAATTTGACATCAGAGATGCTTCTGAGGTTACAGGTGAGGTGGACATTGGAGAGATTTCTGACATTAAGGGTGTGTGCAAGTTTTCATCACTGGCCTTTTGCTGAATATCACCTTCAATGTTTTCAGAACTGGACACTTCAGATGAGCAAGCTGTTTCAAGAGATGCTGGAGTACAGGGTTCCTCTGAAGTCGACTGAGTGTCTCCTCCAGGAGAGGCAATACAAACTTCTGGACTCCCAGAGGAAAAGGAAGTCTCAGAAACACAAGCATTTTCAGACAACTGTTCCTCAGGGTCGCTATGAAGCTCCATATCCACTGCAATGCCTCCACCAGTGAACAAGGAGCCTTTCAGAGCAGCACTTTGCATTTCTGGCACAATTAGCTCTTTTGCAGACTCAGAATCCTTCCCAGCTGTAATGCTGACAGAGTTTGTGGATGAAGCTGATTGTGCTGGTGATATGCAATCCTCCAGCTGATCTATCACAACTGACATCTCCTCCTGAGGGCATTCTGACTTCAACTCTACTTTAATTTCAATGTGAGATACAGTATCAGCTACATCATTCATCATGACACAGGACTCAGTGCTGTCTGCAAGTTGTACTGCCTCTGTTTCCTCATTTGTGCCGGCAGGACTTACAGACTCCTCAGAAAACTCATGTTCTGGCTTATGGTTCTCCTCTTGGCACTCACAAATACTTGTCTCGACCTCTTCAGCAATTTCCTCCTGAATGACTGGTTCTTCAGGTATCAGTATATCCTCAGAATCTGCTGTTAGATCCTTGACAGGAACCTGTTCCATACTACAATGAGAGGGACTACAATCTCTCTCTGGTAAAGGTGGAACTTTAGCACCTTTCTCCTCTTGATCCTCAAAGGTTGCTTGCCTAGAAGGACCAGGTGTGCCTGCAGAAGATCTGCACAAAGAATTGCTTTCATTTTCATCATTGTTCTGTACTTCAGTGAGCTTCATTGATTCTCCTCTTGACAATCCCAACCTAAAGAAAAACAGAAATTAAAATAGGTATTTCCATCACATTAAGGGTAAGGGAATAGGCTAACCTTTCTCACCCACATTTTTTAATTCCAAAAAATACATATTTTCTAGTTTAAAACAGTGGCTTGCTTAAGTGGTGGCTAACTAATTTATGTACAGTTTTATGTATTTTGGAAACCTAACTACTGAGATTTTCTTGAAAGTGTTAAAGTCCATGAATATTTTTAATATTAGTAATCTCTTAACTATTTGACACCTAAATGTAACAAAAAAGCAATCTACACAGACTCACCACTATTCACAACTATTCACACTCTGTTTACATTCCTGTTTGGGTTTTTTGTCGTTGTTGTTTTTTGTGTGGTTTTTTTTTTTTTTTTTGTTTTGTGGTTGTTTTTTTTTTAATACCAGTACAGTATTCCAACACTAGTACAGTATCCATTGCAGAAGAAATGCACAACTGCATCTTCTTCTAGTGGGAACAGTCATAAAGGAAATCCCTTTTTCCCTCCTTCACCTGCTTTTAGGGTCAACACAGCCAGCAACATGACAGAAGTTTAACATTCTTAAGGAGCTAAAAGAAACATATTTATAATCTATGCATTCATTCTCAGGGATGAAGTGCAAAGGAACCATGTATACTATGCATGCCTCTGAAGATTTTCTTACCTTTGATCCTGAAAATACTCGTTTAAATAAAGTTTTATTACTTCAGCAGAATTTAAAAATCCTCAAAAACTCCCCAAACAAAACTAACGCCAAGAGATGAAAAAAAAGGTTATTTTAAAACATGTATATGCTCTAACACCCTCATTTCCTTCTAAGGCCAGTGGGAGTACAGGCATTCAGCATCTTTAGTAAGATTTTCCAAGCAGACTTTATGCTTCAGCAATTCCATAATAGTAGAAAATACACAAAAGCTTGGTGGGAAGCCTTAAAAGAAATTTCATGGTCTTAAGGATCTTCTAATCTACTAAACAGATCTGTGTTATCATTTTAATCAGAAAATAAAGAATAAAATGGAAACAAGCAAGCATAAAAGATATTCAGGAGCTATGGAAGCAAAATTGCTTGTCACTGTGTAGCCAGAGGACACAGAGATACAAAGGACTGTTCAGATGAAAGTACAGAATGCATAAAAAACCAAAATCTGTGGTTGTGGATTTTAAAAATACTGAGCAGATGAATTACAGTGATGTAAACGCAAAAAAACACCCCAAACCAACCCAGCCTGGAATTGGCATCCCAAAAGCACACTTAATTATTAGTATTACTGACTACTAGACATTAAACATGAACAAAGTCTCCCTATGCCATTAATACGCTGAAGAAGAATCCTCTAGCGGGCAATTCAGAGCAGAAAATTCACAATTTCCACACTGAATGCATTTCAGAAGATGTGTCTTTCTTCTGTATAGACTATAAGTCTAAATTTAGGTTATAAGTTTAGGTAAATAAAGTTTTGTTTACCTAGGTTTAGGTGAGTAACTTCCTCTAAAATTCTGTGTGTTAAAGAGACAAAATTATCTCAGGAAAATGAGAAGGGAAAACAAATCCAGTCCATTACTGAAAACTGAATCAATGGTCTATTTTCTCTAGCTTTCTCTAGGGTTTCATCATGAAAAGGTATTGCTGGATGGTTATCTCTATGGATTGAAAATCAGCAAAGGAATGAAGGACAGGATAAAGGTGAATGAAACTGTCACATGGACACTACACAAATACACACATTCACTGAAGATAAAGAATTGTAAGGAAAGTAAGATAAAGCAGAGTAAGGCCAGCAGAACATGTATGGAATCTTAATAGTTTTTTTCAATATTGGAAATACTATTATGTTGAAGAAGAAACTGCAGTGAAGAAAAAGGCTTTCTACAGAAGCAGGCTCAAGATCAGCATGTTTAAAGCAATCTCAGATTGCAAAATAAATAGCTGATCTGTCTTCTCCCTTAGAGAAAAAGACACCCGAAGTTTGCAAAACAGCACAAAAATATGAGTGCAGCAGCAAGCAGACTTCAATGAAAGTGCTAAGGACAGGATTCAACCCATAAAGTAAGGGCACTCAGTCATCCAATAAAAAAAAACCAAAAAGCTACTCAAGGATATATGAATGCTGATATTCCAGTGCTGTGATAAGTAGTACTGGGGGAAAAAAAAACCAACGAAGTAAGAAAAGGATTAAATCAGCAATAAAATTTGGAGGGGGTCTACCCAAAACAAAAGCTTTGATCTAGCTGATAGTAGTATCCTGACATGTAACTCTCAAAAGTGAGAGAAGAAATAATGTGTTGACCTAATAGAGTATAGCCCCTGCAATCTTGAGGCAACAAGCCAGAAGAATGTGGATTTCTAGCAACATGAATCAACTAATCCTAGATAAATGACTGCAGAATAAATTTTTGTATTTTGAAGAAAGTCAGAGAGAGGAAAAATGAACAAACATGAGGAACTGGAAAAAGAACAAAAATGGATGGAAGCAAACTGCAACTGACAGTGCCACAGATAAACAGCCTGGGTACAGATAAGAGCAAACACAAGATGCAATGCTTAGAGCTAACAGGGAAAAAGCACTCCTAAGTCTTTGATTGCCATCAACTGTGGAGCGTATAAAAATGTTTACAGAGATTCTGCAACTATCAATGGTCCTTCCCTAAGTAGCAGGTGAACTTTGAATTTACTTATGGAATATTAGAAGATAAAATTCGCTTAAGTCAGAGCAGAAATACTACTCTGGTTGTCAAGTGAGCAAGTCAGTCTGCAAGACAGATTCATTTTGCAGACACTGCATGTGAGAAACAGCACAGAGAAGCTTACAGATTCTGCTAGTTCAGTCAAATCAACATAGCTGAAAAGAGAGAAAGCTCAATTGTACTGAAAGCTAGCTTAAAAAACCGAAGTGAAAAAAGATGAGAGAATCACAGCATCACAGGATATCCTGAGTTGAAAAGCATCCACAAGGATCACTGAGTCCAGCTCCTGGCCCTGCACAGGACTGCCCCATGAACCAACACAAGGTGGAAGCAACAGCAAAAGCTACCGTTTAGTCAGTAAACAACGAGGAAAAGTACTTAAATCAGCAAAGTACATCTGCCTACATAACAGCCAAGCAGAAGAATGCAAGTGAAACAATGCAAGCAGGGGAAAGGGAAGAGGGGACTAGATTCAATACTTCAGTCAAAATGGAAATTATGTGCAATATGACATTTTGCATAACAATGTTGATGTCAGAAATCTATGAAAACAAATGACATGTATCATCACAGACTGAGCAATTATCTGACAACCACTATGGTATCCAGCATTCAGCCAGCACAGCAGGACTGCTGGCTCTGCAGAATTATGAGCATCATTCTCTGAGCATGTGACAGTCATTTTTGACTGAAGAACTCCTGCATTGCTGGTAATAAACTTCTGCTTCTTGTGGAAGGCCCTGTACCAGTATCTTACACAGCCCTTTCCTCCATGAAAAGTTAGTCACTGACTCTTGATATGTGTAATGAAAAGGCCTTATGTTCTTTATCTGAAAACCTAACTAGTATTTTTTGATACTAAAAGGATCAACACCTGGACTAAACTGAAGTCTCAAAGCTGTTTACTAAGAAATAAGGCACTTTACAATAAGAAAGTCTGACACATTAAGAGCCTAGAATTTCCATTATATGCAAAGATAAAGTGCTGTAGAAAAAATACACTGGGAGAAAAACATCTAGCAAGAGTGCACAAAATACAGTACTAAAATGGTTCTGTCCATTTTTTGCCTCATTTTCACTACATTTCCCAGTGGTCCAAAGCAGCAGATTGTGAGAAGTAGTACTGTTATGCAGAAACATTTTAGTTAATCCTTAAGGTAATCACTTACATGAAGGATTCCCTGTGCCCTGGATATTTTAACTGAAAAATATCTAACAGTAAAACTAAGACAACTTATGTGATGATGGTTCCCACTGCACAATTTTTCTGCTAAGTATTATGCATACGTTTGATTGAGCAGACAGTGAGTTAGATTGAGAACTGACTGAATGGCAGATCTCAGAGGGCTGTAATCAGTGGCACAGGATGTATGTGGAGGCCTGTCACTCGTGGTGTCCCCTAAGGTCCAATATTGGGCCCAGTATTCTTTAACTTACTTATCAATGACTTGGATGAAGAGGCAGATGCCTCCTCAGCAAGTTCAATGACAACACAAAGCTGTGAAGAGTGGCCAATACCCCAGAGGGCTCTGCAGCCCTTCAGAGGGACCTTGACAGGTGGGAGAGATGGACAGTGAACTGTCTGAAATTCAGCAAAGGCAAATACAGGGTCTTGTACCTAAGGAGGAATAATCCCAGGCACCAGCACAGGCTGTGGGTGTCCGGCTGGGAAGCAGCTCTGTGGAGAAGGACCTGGGGATCCTGGTGGACAATGAGATGTCCATGAGCCAGCAGTGTGCCCTGTGGCCAGGAAGGCCAATGGTGTCCTGGGGTGCATTAGGAAGAACATTCTAGCAGGTTGAAGGAGGTGATCCTGCCTCTCTACTATGCCCTGGTGAGGCATATCTGGAGTTTTGTGTCCTGGGTACAAGAGAGATGTGGAGCTTCTAGAGTGGGCCCAGTGGAGGGCAACACAGGTGATTAAAGGGCTGGAGCATCATCTCTCTTAGGAGAACAGGCTGAGGGAACTGGACCTGTTCAATCTTGAGAAGAGACAACTGAAAGGAGACCACATCAATTTCAATAAGTACCTAAAGGGAGGGTGTGAAGAGAAAGGAGGCAGGCTCTTCTCAGTGATGCCAGGCAATAGGACAAGAGGCAACAGGCAGAAACTGAGGCACAGGAAATTCCACCTGAATGTGAGGAAGAACTTTACTATGCAGTGACTGAGCACTGGAACAGATTGCCCAGAGAGGATGTGGATTCTTTCTCATTGGAAGACTGCCTGAATGCAATCCTGTGCCACATGCTCTAGGATGACCCTGTTTGAGCAGGGAGCTTGGACCAGATGAATGACTGTAGTCCCTTCCAACCTTACCCATTCTGTGGTTCTGTGATAGAATTAAAAAATACTTCAAAATAAAAAGAAAAAATCAGTAATTTTTAAATAGCCAGTTTATACTTTATAATAAAATCTTAGTATTTTCAAAAACAGAGATATCATTCTAAGTATTGATGAATTTGCTTTTTAAAATAATTTCTAAAAGGAAAATTCTTGGATCTTAAGAAGACATGAATCTCCTTAAATTTTGTTTTCTAAAAAAAATGAAGATAAATGAATCTTCAGCTGCTGAAGAATGCCATCAACAATCAATGAAATTGTACTGACCCACCCCAGCTGTTCACCTGCAGTGATACTATATTTCATTTTAGTCAGTTAAAGGTATTTATTTAGTCTTTGCATCTCACTTCTAAAATTAGATTAATCCTTGTCACTTTCATTTGTCTGTAGCTAATATTTCTTCTATGTCATATATTCTTCTCAGACCAATGGACCATCTCAGTCAAAAAATAAAAGAACTCTGTTTGATTTCAGTAACTTTGCAACTAGCTTAGAAAAAATAAAACAAATTAAAACATATTACAGTAATATTGCTACCAGTCTTTTCATCTGTAGAAGCTGTATTTATATTTTGCAGGAGGGAGGAATTGCCCTAATTCTATCTTTTAAAAGATAATTAAAAAATATTCACATACTTGTGTCTTAAGCTTTCCTTGGAATGAATTTTTATGGATGAGTTATGACTTTAAAAATGCAATTGTAAAGCAAGTGCAGACACACGACTATAATTCTACCCACAACTTCTTATATTGGGGAATGACTGCTCTTGATAACTGCTTTATTAAATTTTACAGCATATGACCGTGCTATGTGAAGCACAGGATTATATTTTCATTTCCTCCTAGAAAAAATATAAAAAAATCATTTTATTTGCTTCAGTACTTACTTTTCACCATAAAACCTTTCAAAGAATTTTTCTTTCCAAGGTTCTGTTTTCTTTTCCTTTTCAATCTCTTGTCTGATGCGCAACTGCATTTCTGGTGTAAATTCTCCTAAAAAACAAATACTAACATATTGAATAAAAGTTGTCAAGGATTAGCTTAATATGGATAATTATAAATTGCAGATACAATGATGACGTACAGTGATTTCTGATACAGTCATCCAACAATGCCAAATGAAAAAAATGAAAACCAAAAGGGAGAGTGACATAGAAAGATACATGTTTCCAAGGCTGACAGTGATGAAAATACTTGTTTTTTTTTCAACTGTCAAAATAAGCTGCCACAGCAAGCTGCAAAAACATACTTTAAATTCAAAATGGAATCAGCAATTTCTCTTTTGCTGAATTACTGGGCTATTACAGTTTCTATTCCAAATGTACTTCTCAAATGTAGAAAAAGATAGACATTCTTCATAAAAACAATTAACCTTGGGCAAACCTGAGAGCAAGCAGAGTTACCTTCTGCCAATCGCTGTTTCCACCCTTGTGCTGCATATGCGAAGAACTCGTTATTTAGAGCGGAGCTACTGAGGCGCAAAACTCCATCGCTTCCCATCTAGAAAATAAGCCGATGGCAGCGGAAGATAGTGTCAGAAACAGCGTCAGCCAAGATCACATCAAAACACAGTTTCAATTAGGGGAAATGGGGGAAGTGTAGGCAGTGGGAAGAACAGAAAATGACTACTACTAAAACAGCATTTTCATGACACTCGTTACTGTAAATGGAAGTGAACTAATCCAGCATCAATGCGCTCTCTTCAGTCATAAGTGTTACTGATGATAACTCAGTTTACAACTGATTGATGTGCTTTAATCACAGCCCTGTCTTGAGACTATGTCTAGAGGCATTGTACGCAATCAAAAATCAAGATCATTATTGTACTTGTGCATCTGCCTGTAATATGGTACAAAACAAATTAATTAAAAGCAATGAAGACAGCAACTTTGCTGTTTCTAAATAAACCTAATACTCATGTTAGCTAATAAGCTGTATTGGCCAAAGAGTGGATGACAGGCATCCTTAACAAAAGAGCCAATGTAAACTAAGCACTGAAACTGAAAACAGCTCTATTCATAATTTTATAGGCATCAAAAGTGAAATCTGTGGAAGAACATTGGAATTACTTGTATTTTCTGCATCTGTCAAATATTCAATTATAAGACAACATTAAAAGTCTTAACCATAGTATTTTCTACGATAATTTTTAAAAGCAATCCAACAATAGTTGTCTTTTACCAGAAAATTTAATGTATACTTTCAGGTTTGTGAGGATGTCTGTTTCTGAAGGAATTCTAATAATTGGAAAAAGTAATTATATGAAACAAATTAGCAGTGGGTGTCACCTTTAGCATAATAAATAGACAGTAAAAAGAAATTAGCAAATTAAAAGGAGAGGGAACAGCAGTAGAGGGAACGTTACTAGAACAAACACTCTCACTATTTTACATCCTTCCCGGTAAGTAAGAGATAAATGTTTGACAACACTATTTGTAATCCAGCAGTAAAATCCAGCACATTTTCCAGCATATTAACAGATGTTTTAGCTGAGTAATATCCCCTAGTTCTCAGTGCCTGTTTCAAACAAGAGCCAGAAAGACACAGGCATGCCAGAAACATTGAATGATATTTCAGTGTAGTTCCCTTGCAGAGCTCTACATTTCATTGATAATACAGGCCCTATTTTGAGAACTCTTTGCTAATTTACTCATTGCCTGGATGACACCCTGTCCCACAATTACCTCAGAGGAATAAACCAGAAAGATGTGAAGTAGTAACCAGAGAAATAGCAGTTAGCATGGACTCTGAAAAAGAGGCATTGCTAAAGGCATTTGATTACAACAAGAAAATAATATGTGTATGATACAGAGTTCCACAGCAGGATATGAACCTACAGAACTGCTGCCTGAGACTCCTGCTATATGGCATTGTTTTGCCAACATGTCATAGAAGTGGGATGTAAGTGGGTTGGATATGTAGCATTTCTATACATGTCATGATGTAGGTTATGGAACACGTGCATTGATTACAGGTAGGCTATGACTAATGCTGAAACTAGAGGAAAACTGAGAAGAAACAGTGAAACATGCAGCAGAAGCAGCAAGATAATAAAACCAGTGAGGTGAGAAAGGTGATAAGGAACATGTATTTATTGTATAAATCAAACTACTATGACACATTATCTTCTTCCTGCACAAATGAATTTTGCCAGAAATACTTAAATTGCAGAATTAATACATTAAATAGGGATTTTAAAATACAAGTCCCTCTTACACCTGAACAAACAAACCAGTATATGGTCAAAATCAGCACTTACACAATTTTCTAGAAAGGTCAGATGCAAAGTCACAAAGAAAAGAATCACAACTTACTAAACAACCTAAACAACTCTTTGTTCCTCTAAAAAGATGTTGAAGCTACCTTAAGTTTCAAAATAAAAGGAGATGAAATGGAAACACTCGCCAACATATATTCTATTCCAGTCTTCATTAAATTCAAGATTTTTTCTCTAAGCCTGGCAGTGTTTTGCAGAAAAGAGTCATACAAACACGAAATTCTTGTAATATTTAACCACATTTAACTGCAGGCTGTGTCTCAAAGGTACGGACCTCCTGAAACTCCATGGCTCAGCTGATAGCAAACAGTGTAGCCATATCACCAGCCAGATCAAAAGATCTCATAGGAAAGTAAGGATTTGTGTACAACAATTTTTTGTTAAATGAGCAAAATTACCCAACTTATTTTAAGGTTACAAGTCTACTGGATTTTATGCAAAGCTGGAATGCACCACAATAGGTGTAAAGAGATTGCCACTCGTCAGCAGCAATCCACTATCAGATTGCATTAAACATAATACGAAACTGCAGCCAAGTGTGATTGAGCTATTTCACCAGACTGCATAAATGAAGAGCATTATAAAGACTGCCAAGTTATATTACCATGTGAATACAAGAACAGTATTAGCTTTATTGTAACTCTGTTGTTATAAGGATAGGAGAAAAGCAAGCTTTGCAGGAAGTTACCCCACCTTTTATTTTTGTTGGCTAATATACTTCAGAAGAAAGTACCAAGTTTCTGGGCACAAATTTCTTACAGAGTTTCAAAAAGAAACTGTAAACCCCAAGCTAAATGCTAGAAAAAGGTCTAAACAAATTAAAATGCGAGCTAGTTCAGCTGACAAAAAGTCACAGGCTGAAACTTCAGAACAGAAAGCAAATGTTAGCAAGATCATAGGTAAAGATCATTAGTTCTTGAGGACCAGAAAAAAACGCCAAGTTGTAAATATCTGTAAAGATAAAGATCTGGAAAGAAAAAAAGGAAGGGGAAACAAACTCCTTAAAGAATAGCAAAAAGGGAGAATTATATAGGTCACTTAGAAAGAAAAAATATTATAGATCAACTAATGACAGAATAACAGTCCATTTTTGAACTGTATCGAAAAACGGATGCACACTTCACTGACCACTTTAGGTATGAACTGCAGCAGCTTACAAATACTGGGGAACGATGTCCAGAAGACTGAAAAGATGGTGTTAAAGATGTTTAGGTTAAGAAATGTAAGAACAACAAACTAAACATGAAGTCACTGACTGACTTAATGATAATCATTGCCACTGATGAATTGGCAGAGGAGGGCCTTTCCAGAGACCTGTGTTCATGGGACCACATAATTAATGGAAGATTTATGTAGCTGGAACAACCAAAATCTGAACACAAGAGCATCTAATGATACAGAAGGTGGAAACACACTAATTAATTAGAGGAGAAGCTTACATTGATCTATTTTAACATGACATGAAAGAATCATTTCAGGCTTAAACAATACAGAGGGATGTATGAAAGTAGACATCATTTTCTAGACTTAGTACATATATGGATACCAATGTTAAAAATAGAAGAAATAAAGAACTGTGCAGCCCCAGTGACTTCGCCAAACTTGCTTAGGAATTTGAGATCAAAGAAAATGTTTGCTGGGAATGGAACAGGAAGGATTTATTCAGCCAGAAAAAGCTCAAAGAGAAAAAGACAAGGACAAAAACACTAAAGAAACTCATAATGGCCAAAAAGTTAAAGCAAATGAAACAGAAATTTTGAAAATGTTATAGAAAGAACAAAGCACTATGCAGAGAGAGGATACCACTACCCAAACTAAACTAACAAAAAGTTCAATCGTTTAGCCATTTTCAGTTCATTTAAAGATTTCCACACAGTGAAAAACAGCTTGAACAAGTTGGAACAGACAAAACCCAAGTAATTTTACATCTAGTAGTTTTGAAAGTGTCCATCAGAAACAATAAAACTAACAAAGATGTTTTATGCTTTTTCTCAATACCCTAATCATGCAAAATCAGGCTGAGATCTTTTATGCTCTGCTAAACTTCGAAGGACTAAGAGGTCATCCTTCTACAATGTTAGCTAACAACCTCTACTGAAATCTCTTCTTACTTCACCTGGAGAATGCATTTTCAGCTGAATCAACAAGTTAAAGTGGAAATATTGAAGCCATGGAGTGTATTCACTACTCTAATCTCTGATGACAGAGACAGCACAATTAACCACTAGCTTTAAATTAGAATTTGGAGAAACATGCCAATAAAGCAGTTCTTAAATACACTGTTGATTTTTATGGCATTTAAAAAATGCTGTCCAACAGAGGCAGTGTGTTAATGAGCTGGAACAACAAACATTTCTTGGAAAGTTTATGTTTTATTCTGTTGGGCTTTAAATTTCTGGGTTTTTCTGATTAAGCACAATGCTAGAATTATGTTTTCTAGTTAATACTTTCATGCAGAATTCACAATGGCTTTTGAAAGTTCCTCTTTTTATTGAAAACAAACAAAAAACCACCCAACCCCAAAACATATCTGCTAAAACCCAGCATGTATTTGTGTTACAAAGCAAATGGCAAACATCAGAGTGAACTCAGTAACCTTTCCAGAGCAACTACTTTAATTATTTTCCTCAAGTTTTACTGAAAATTCTCTTCTGAAAATAAGGTAGGAATTATTTTTTTAGCTCAACCTGAAGATGCACATTGGTGGTTCAGTAAGTATACAGCAACTGCTGCATAGGTGTGTACTGGTAGGTTATCTGATTTTGGCTAGAATCATGAAAGACAAGGCATTATTCAATCTATTATTTCTACATCTCCTTCAAATGATTAAAAATTCTCTTAATATATTAATAAAATTTCTAATCATGCACTGTACACAGTTCTTGTGTAGTATAATGTATTTCTTACATGAAAGCTTATGTGTGAATATCGTGGCATTTGACTGTAATCATAAAATCATTTGAGTTGGGAGGGACCTTTTTAAAGTCATCTAGTCCTACACTACTGCAACGAGCAGGGGCACAATGAACTATCAGAGGGACGCATTCACCCTCAGGTGTCTCAGAGCCACATCCAAACTGACTTTGAAAGTTTCCTTTGAAAGTCTGTAGGATGAGGCATCTACAACCTCCATGGGCAACCTGTTCCAGCGTTTTACCAACCTCTTCAAAAAAACTATTCTTCCTTAGATCTACTCTAAATCAATCCTCCTTCAGTTTAAAATCATTACCCCTCAGTCCCATAGCAACAGACCCCACAAAGAAATTTTTCTTCGTCTTTTTTACAGGCCCAGCCATCCCAGTTCTCTCTGCCTTACAACAAAAATATCAAACAAAACCAAAACCAACCAAACAAAAATACAAATATAAAAGCAATCAAAAAATCAGCACAGGAAGTGAAGATTCATCCAAATGAAGGGTCCAGTACCACTCATTTTTTATACTCTTTCTAAAAATTGTTACTAACGCTATATTTTATCCTGGGGGAAGAACAATCCTATAATTCACATATTTTCCCAAAGGTATGTAAAAGAAATTATCTGCAAAAGATGAAAGATACAAGAAAATACATTTTCATGCTTTTGCAATAAAGCTTCCAAAATATTACAAATGAAAAATTTAGGAGCATTTATATCACACAGAGGAAACATCACATTTTATTTATGTGCATGGAGAGACACCACTGCTGCTTTGCAATGTGAATTTGTTAACAAATGCGATTCTCCAGCTCAGGGCAGCAGCATCCCACTGACCTGTGATGCTTGTACAGTGCAGATGGAACATTTGAAGATGCAGCAACTTTAGTGACCGACTTTCTGAATGCAGACACCTTAGAGAGCTTTATGCCCAAGCATTGATTTAATCTACATCATCTGAAATGAGGGAATGTGGACAACAGAGACCATGTGAAGAACCTCAGGAAGGTGCTGGTAGGTATGATATTGGCAAAACCTGCCCTTTTCATGTTCATACCTGTTCATGATGTCCCTCTGTTTCACTCTAAGAACATTGCCAGACATGAGACTGAGTGTATTAGAAGTGAAAAGGAGGCTGTAGGAATCATCATGGAACCTAGGGATCTGTTGATATTTTTATCAGCAGTGACAGGTATATACTGGTAATGAAGTGGTGGTTTAATAGGTGCTATAGGCAGAATGGCTTTGTCATCTTCACCACGTGGTGATGCCTCAAGAAGGTTTAGAGATATGGCAATAGGTAAGCAGTGACTGGAAATGGCCCTTGTAGAGGACAGGAACATGATCTATAGACAGACTTGCTTATTTCTGCAAAATTTGATTACTATACTTATATACAGAGCCCAATAGTATGGGCAAACCAAATTCAAATAAATCCTGTTCTGTGATCCACTGCCAAAATAAGTTTATTTATAAAAGGAGAGGTTAAAGAAGAGGATAATGTGTTGGAAGTGGTACATTTATTTCAGTCTTTGATGGCTGAACACTAATGCAAGAACAGCAAACGGTACGTAGGAGGTCTTGGAAGATTTAGCTGACAATCGACATTTTTGACTTTACTGGCAAAATGATGATCTGATAATTCATGACAGATAGTAACATAAAAGATTAAGCTTGTTTGTGAAAAAAGAAGAAAAGAAAGAAATGACAAAAGGATTTTAAAAATGTGATTTAAGTAGGCATACTTTCATAAATGCAGAATTAGTTGGAAGAATCCTGAAGAATACGGCGCTAGCAAAAAAGGAGTTAAAAGAACTGTCACAGTTCTTTAAATAAACAATGCAAAGCCTCCTGCAAAGGAGTAATGGGGATTGTACAATAAGACCACATTGTCTTAGTTAGGATCTCGCTGTTGATCTCACAGCATGTAGAGAATGGAAATGAGGTCAACTTACTAAGCAAGAATACCACAGCAGAACATGGTATAATGGGCCAAAATTAGACACAGTTGGAAAGGGACACATCAAACTCCAAAAGAAATAATTCTGTAAGTACATTAAAAGCAAGAAGACGATGAAAGAAGAAGTCCACTATGCAACATTGGGGGAAAACTAGAGGAATACAGAGACAAAGCTAATGTTAATACTTCCTTTTTTTTTGCATGAACCTTTACCACAAATCTACTGGGTTGAGGTGCTTAATACAATTAATACCAGCAATAAAAGGCAAAAGGGTCAGAAGTGACCTTGAACAGGCAAGGAGTTCAACAAATATTACTTAAATGCATTCAAATAATCTGGGCTTGATTGTCTAGCCTGTTAAATGCCCAGATATGAATCTATTTCAGAACTGTTAAAAGATGGATTTTGAAGAAATGACAAGTACAAATGCAAAATTATACTTGCTAGTTATACATATATAGCACATACGTATCAGCTGTGTCTAAAGAAGGGAATAAGAACAGCTAAGGACTTATAGACTTAGCCAGCTTCAGAACTCTGTGGCCTATGCACAGACAACCCATTCTTTTTTGTGATACTCTAGGCTGTCCTAAGATACTGATATGGACACATTCTGAGCAGTCCCAAACCAGAATCTACATGAGACCTTTAACATTTTGAAGAAATTAGGTGCTAGCCTCCCAGTTGACCCAAGAAACCTGTGTTTAAATACCTTGCTTCTTCCCCCGTCTTCCTGCTCTGGAAAATATGTGCAACAGTTAAAGCACAAGATAGAATCACAGGATCATTTAGGTTGGAAAAGACCTTTAACACCATCAAGTCCAGCCATTAATACAGCACTGCCAAGCCCACCACTAACCCATCTAAGGTATCACACCATACACAACTGCCTGAAAATTAACCAGGAACTGAGCAACAGCCATAGATTTGTCCAGAATAGATCACATCAGATCAGTCTATTTTCTCTCTAACAGCATAAATGGCCTTTATAGAGGTCCTGTAATAGAAGAGAAGGCCCTGTAATAGAAGAGAAGCAGCACAAGTTGTGTATCTTGATAGTAACAATGAGTGTTGCTTAACATTTTCTTAAGCAAAGCCAGGATATATAAATTATAATTAGGTTGCCAAAGAACTACTCAGAACTCTTTACTTAGAGAACTATTGTTTATTTATTATCAACTGGGAGTCTGCATATTCAAAGGCATGATAAAAAGATGGAAGTAATTTGAAAATACTATTAGAGAGCAAGTACACTGAAATGCACAACCTAAATTCAGAATTCTCTTGATGGTTTTGTGAATTACTTTGGCAACGATAGGGATAAGCAGGGCATTGCAATAGTGGCAAATGCAAAGTTGACACTCGTATAATACATAACTAGAGAAATAAAAAATGAGGAAACTAAGTGGCTATGCAATGGTTCTGTAGAAAAGTACTTGTATTGATGGACTGTTCACAAAATATAAGTCAACCTTGCAATTGCAAAGAGGGTGAGCACTACACTCTAAGTTACAAACAGAAGTACTGTGTAAAAGCAGAGAAATGAGTTTTGCTCTCCTTGGTGTTATTTACCAGTTGAGCTGGAGTAATACATTCAATTCTGACTGATGCAACTCAGAACCCGTACGTACAAAATGCAAAGGAGATGAATGAGGCTGAAAACAGATTTAAGGTCCTAGATCTACAAAGACTGCATTAATATGGGCTGTTTCTCAAGGAAAAGAAACAGGGACACAGCAATCTCCACACTCTACACATAGATGCCAAAATGAACAAAGAGTAACAGTCAGAATTCCATCAAGAGAGATTCAGATCAGACCCCGAGGAAAAAACTTTCTATCAGTGAAAACAATGAAGCACTAGATTTCTTTGGGAGAAGCTGTGAATTCTCCACGACTGACCAGCCAAAAAAATTTTAGACAATATAAAGAAAAGCAGATATTGTTGATTTCGCCTTAGTGTAGAGAAGACGAGATAAATTTTCCTTTTTTGCCATGTTTTCTATGTCAAGATGGTATAACCATCTTGCCATCTATTACAACATCATTAAAAAGAAAGCTAAAAGTGCTCTTTCATATATGTAACTTCTGACCAACTGCCAACTTCCATTTTCAAAGAAAGGTGCTTAAGAGTCAGCCCTTGCATTCTGGCTTCCAGGCTTCTAACCTCTTAATGCCCTTCCAGTGGGGTCACTCTATGCAGTCTAATGTAACTGACCACAGCTTGTTATTTGTCTCTGAAAGAGCCCCTCATTTGGACAGAGTGACCTTTGGAAACACTGTGATTTCATAAGATAATGGCTTGGCTTGCCTGCATAAAATTAAAACCTTAGATTACGCTCAGTTTCTGGAACTATCATTCTTAAACACAAACCCATGGTATCTGCTACCAGTCACGCTTCATGGTGGCTGGAAGGACCCTTACTCATTCATGAACAACTTTTTTACTAGCAGTTGATAGCTTGAGGAATGTTAAAAGTCAAGGTAGATACTTTCTACCTTGAGGATGAGTGTGCCAACCCTGTGGAAGAGATTTCTCATTAAGCCCAAGAGACAGAAATTCTCATTGGGAAATACTGAATGGCTGCACAAACTAGTAGTATTATAAGGCCATATGCTTTCTCCATAACAATGTTTTTTATAATAAAATGGATGAGGTATTAAAAAGTGGAACAGAACTTATTACTCTGTGCTCCCTTTAGTCTCTGGACTGTTCATGTTCTGACTGACACATTCTTCAGAAACTAACAAGATCTGCTTGCACTTATAAAAGTCTAAATTCTCTACAATAATGCAAAACAATCATTATCCTGGTCACTACTTTAGCTAATGATCTGGGAACCAATTATGTCAAGGAGTTATCCACAGCTAGAGCTCTCCTTGTTAAATAATAGATGGCAATTATAAAACCTAACTTTTATCTATCTGCAAAGTATTTTTAAGTGAACTTGCAAGTATTTCTAGTATGAAAATAATTGAGCAAGTTTCTCCATTTCCTATAGAATACTGCTGACTGTTCAAGTATGCCATTACCTATCTAAAAGTCATTTTTCCACTTAAATAACTACTATTCAAAGAGATTGTGATAAATGGGACCAAACTAAAAGGATGTTTTAACAGTTGGCAAGTCTATAATAGAGAATGAGTATGAATGCACTTGGGTCAAAAGGAAAAGCAGCTGTAGTTGTCACAAAAGATCTCTAAGTTCTGTTAAAAAATGGCTGCATTTCTGATAGTAGTGTTTCTGCTACACAACTCAATGCTAAGCAAAGAAGCTGTATTTTTCAGCATTTAGTCATAACTGAGTGGTACCATATGGTAACAATATCAGATCAAAGCAGAGGTTGAACTAACCCTCGATAATTGCAAGAAACAGATAATGTAGATAAAGCTTGTGAAAGGCCACATAATAGCCAATTATTAGGAAAGCTGTCAAATAAAAGTTTTCTATTTCTATTTAGTTTAGCTAGCATAAGACTGAAAAAGGGAATTTTAATGTCCATAAATATTTCAGTCTGTTTGATATAACTGTGACTACTACTCATATATATGCATGCACCATCTTCTATCTATATCAGTTAAACTGTGGCAGCAATCAATACTAACTTTTAGTATGCAAAAGATTTCCATGGGTTAGTTGTCTATTGTATGAAATACAGCAGCTGGTTGTATTAAATTTGATGCTCTTCACTTTTAATTTTGTTCTGGCAGATTAAAAAGCTCAAGTCCAGTAATTCTTCTTCAGACATTTTTATGGCTTGTGCAAATTTTAGTGCCCTCCTCTGGATTCTTTCCACAGCTTCTGAACTGAACTGGCCATAATATTGAAGATGATGACTTAATAGCATTTATTTAATGAAAGGGTATTTTGTTTAGTGCAGCCTCCCTGGTGTTGTTGTTGCTTCAAAGTTGACTGAACAGATGTTTCTGCTGAGCTGTCCATAATCATGACCATATTTTCTTTTCAGATTTGATTTAGTAACTAGAAATGGAATAACCCACATAATTTCCAGTACAAAATGGTGTATGCATTCCTACACTAAATCAAAGAATGGTTTAGATTGGAAGGGACCTTAAAAGATCATCTAGTTCCAGCCCCCTGCCATAGCCTGAGACACCTTCCACTAGGCCAGGTTGCACAAAACCCCATCCAAAGGAAGTACCTGTACATGTGATAGATAACCTATCAAGTTAAGGAACAAGCCTTTCATTCATCTCCCAGACCTGAGAGAACCACACTGAAAGTACTAACATGTTTGTGTTATTGAACACAAACAGCACACTTCAGATGGAAATAAAAATCAATTAGTTTTTAATACGGCCAAGGATGGAGAACTCACAACCTCTCTAGGCAACCTGTGCCCTCACTAAAAAAAGTTTTACTTCACATCCATATGAAAGCTCCTGCCTTTTGGTTTGTACTTACTGCCTCTGAGCGTGTCACTTCCTTTTATACACATTGGTAAAACTGCCCCTGGCCCTTCTCTTATGTAGGCAAAGTCCTAGAACTGGACAAGGTACTCTAGGTGTGGCCTTATGAGTGCTAAGTTAGATGGAATGGTCTTGTTACAGTCACATCAGAATAGCATTCATGCCACTGCCTCTTCTCTGGCCCCAATCCCTGAGATCTGAATCAGACTGTAATCCACCCTATAGACACACATGCTGATCCCCTTGAAACCAACAACCACTCCCCTTTCCTTCTCTGCCTGTCTTTTATTTCAAGAGAAGCAAAACCTTGTCAACAGTTCTGATATACACAAAAAAAAGGAAAGAGAAACATGCAGAGAACGGCACTGTGTCATACTGGAGAGAAGCAAAAAAAGGAGGGGAGTGAATAGTTAAGGAGTTGGTAATTACCAAGTTTAATACAAAACATTGATTATTTCAGGTCTTGAGGAAGCAGATGGTTGGAATGTGGAAAAAGTAATGCAGCTGAAGATGCAGAACATTTTAAAAGATTAGACAGGCCTTGCAAAAACTCACAGACACAATAGGATAGCAACTGCTTCTTTGCCTAAAGATAAGGAACACTCAGAGGCTCATCTCAAATAGAAAAATGCACACATTTACAGTGCCATGACTGATAAAAAATCTATCCTTTCTTAAAGCCAGCAGTAGAGGAGTTGCTGAGTAGGAAGTATATAAACAGGAATATAAGAAAAATACTTTTCACAAGATGCAATTACCAGGACCTATTTGCTGTTGTGACCACAAAATATCTACAATAACACTGAGAAATACATGAATGGTAAG
This sequence comes from Eopsaltria australis, assembly GCA_034509425.1. Taxonomy (NCBI): domain Eukaryota; kingdom Metazoa; phylum Chordata; class Aves; order Passeriformes; family Petroicidae; genus Eopsaltria; species Eopsaltria australis. The sequence goes on from JAVTVJ010000001.1 coordinate 6,951,182, forward strand.
AGAGACATCCAACACTACATACATACGTAAATACAGCAGACAGAAATACATGGTCTGACTCAAGGGCTACTGCCACAACAACAGTCAACCACCAAAACTCTGTCATGGGGAGGTGACATGGGTGCTTATGAACTCATCCTATGGCTCCCTCAGAAATTCTGATGTACCTCAGGTTGGGTGTTCATGTTCACTCTGTATAAACTCTCTTCCATGGGTAACGTGACCCAGAATATGGGTAATTTTCTTTAGTTCTGATTATGAAGTTATCAATCCTTATAAGAAAAGCTCTTTGTCATTCCCACCTGATCACTGACATAACATAAGCAGTCTGCCTTCAAATACAAAATGAAAAGACAGATTTTGAAGACAGATGGTGAAAGTGATTCTGAGTATTACTTTTAGACCTATAAAAAATAACCAGATTAAACTTAGATGTAAGACATCAAAGGATGAAAAAGAAAATATCTACTACTATGGGAATAATTGCTTCAGACATGAGGAGAAGCAAGAAGCATCTTTTAGAGAAAGAAACAAAGACCTTTTCCATCTTCACTAAAGTAGGAAATATGCCGAGTAAGACTGAAGAATTGCAAACATATGTTTTCAAAATGAAATGTGACTTGTTAATTTAAACCTTGTCTAAATCAAGAAGACAAGAGGGATAGCTATATTCATTCCAATACACTGTAGTGTCAAAAAAGACAATAGCATCCAATCTGTTTGAGCTCAGATGCAAGAAATTAGATGAAGAATTTTAGGCGAGTAATAAATCTGGCAAAATGAAAAGATAAAGCATGTTTTAAAATGAAACAAAACCCAAGCAAAATAGAAATAAAAACTAGAACAAGCAGCAGTCTAACTGCATTCAAATTCTAGAAGTAACAATTAAAAACCCTTTTTTTTTAATACATAGTTCATGTAATTAGTGAACCCAAGCATGTCAGAACACACAGCAAAAGCAAGTATTTATAAAAGCACTAGAAAAGGCACATAAGCCTGAGGGGAAAATAGGCAGAAAAGCATATATGGATTGTGATCTAGGCAAGCATGTATGGAACTTGTTTAAGGTATGATGACTTCAGGCTCTGAGAAAGTTAAATATTATTAAATTATCCAAGAATGTTCATATTTTGTGGAGAGTGCAGGAAAAGGGATATAAACAGCCATGGTCTATTCACTTAGCTTTTAATAAAAATTACAGACATATACCTTTGAGCCCACGAAGCAGAAGGTGAGGGGAAGTTACAGGTAAGCATCTAAAAATTAGTCAGTCATTTTTGATGAGGGTCAAGAATGAAAATCCTGCATCCAATCCCTTTTCTCTAGGCATAAGAAAACACTGCCTTTCTATGCAAAAAAATGGCTGCATGTCCTTAACACAAGAAAGGACAAGCTAAATGAAATCTGAGTTTAAATAATTCAAGGAATAGCAATATTCTGAAACAATCAGGAAAAAAGTCTCAACTTCTTTTTTCCTTTTGTATTTAAGCCAAACAAATATATTGGAAAAGGGTGAGGGAAGGGAAAGGCGAAGGGAGAAGCAGAGAGAGGGTGGGAGTAAGGGTGAAGGGGGGAGAGATTGCTGCAGAAGCACGGATGGATCACTTCTGCTTGCTCTTCCTTTCACTGCACCTGCATCCAACATCCTCTTTCAAGTCCTTGTCTGTCTTCAGATTCAGAACGGTAAGGAATGTTCTGTTCTCCACCTAATTCCAGTGCAGCCCTGCAGTGGCAACACTGGAGGCACTGCAGACCGACTCATATCACTTAATTATCAGTACTTTGCAAGGGAAGCGCAGTTGGAACACTACACACTGCAGTGCTGCAGCGCAACCTTAATAGCCACATAACTTGGAGCATGCCAGTCTCTTGTGCCCATATACATTACCACTTATGTCCACACATTAGTTATACTCTCATAACACAGCTCCTAGCACAGTGTTTTAAAAAGGCACTTATGGGAGGCACTTACTTTCCCAATGGAAGGGAGGTGCTTTATCAGTTCTCTTTTTAAAATACTAATAATTCTGTCAAATGTAAATGGAACTTGTATTGCATACAAAATCCTCTTCTTTAAAGCACGAACAGCTGTGCACTGTACGTTAGAAAACTTGCTTCAAGGGAACAAGAGGAGAATAAAAGCTTCACTAGTCTGCATCAGAGGAACAGCCTTGAGTGAAGGGCCCCTCACACACCAGAAGGACTTATGGGAAAGGATCCTGCTGAGACAGATGTGGCTCTTGTATTTTTTGCTTTCAGGGGGCAAAGCACCATTGCTGTATCCTATTAGATGCTCCCACTGAGTTTAGCCTTGCTAGTCAAAAGCAAATGCAATAGTTCTGCTAACATCTCTGCAAAATGTGTTCTTAAAGGTGAGACATCTTTAAAGTGTGACAAGAGCTTGTAACTAGGCTTTAGAAATCAAACAAGAATTTCCACAACATGGATGCGGCATGGGGAAAACACTGATTCACACTTCTGAAATACAGTGACCAAGCCTGCAGAAATATGAAACCATGACACTTAATCAGGAATGTAAAGCTTCCTATTCACATATGTAGACATCCTGATACTGAGGAGGACCTCTAGGGATTACTGCAAACAAGCAAACAAGAATTCCATTACCACATCAATCAGAGCAGCCAGATTGCAATGCAATTGCAGTGAGCCTTTCTGGACTGCCTAGGGAAGCTGAAAGAGTAGCTTTCTTGTAGCTAAAGACAACTGGGATTTTGAAGTAAAATGTTTCAACTTTCAACTCAAGTAAAGTGAAACTGATGTCTGTTGTTAATAGATGACTGTGAAATACACATATATACCATCCATACAGGTGTGTTAAGTAAAATAAGATTAACTTACTGCATAAGGACAGAGGGCCAGCTGGGGGTAGTAACCTGTCTGAAAGCCCTTAGCTAGCTCAGCTCAGGAATCAGACCCAGAATCTTATTGAAAAGGCAGTTTAAATCTTTAGAATTTCTTCATATGTCTAGTCTGTAAGATACGTGCATTAAAACTACCCTAATAAACCTGTACAAATAAAGCACATTACAATGACACCATGCTGTCCACATCAACCAGTAAAACCAAAGAAAAAACAGGAGAAATGTGACATAAAATGACCTTCAATTACTGCACACACAGGGGTGCCAATTTAACAGCTTTCTAAATCTGCTTAGGTGCAGATGACATATGTTACATTTAACCTTCAATTGCAAATGTTCTCTTCTGAACTAAATGTTTTTGTCATAACCCTAAAACTATTTCAGTGTAAAACTCAAACATTTACAGGAACATAATAATAAATATTTGAAAGCTACTGATGATAGAGAATGGAAAAGGACACAGCTAAAAGGTTGTAATATCAGCAAAGAAGGCAGCTACATAAGATAAGGTAGCCATTTAACTATCTCTACACAATAATTCCATGGAGAGAAACATAAAATAAACCTGGAAGCAAATAATACATGCAGCAATAATTTCTGCAGTTGGTCTTTTTATAAAGGAAATTCTGCCAAATACCAATGGTGCATATAATCCTCAAGCACTGATGAAGCTAATAAAACAAGCAGGGAGATGGTTACATTACTACAAGAAACAAACTGTGAAAATCAAGCTTCACTTACTCTCTTCTAATAAACTAATATAAAGAAGGATACATACTAAATAATAAGTGTTCTGAATGTCAGATACCAGATCTCTCTTCTTGTCTTTTACAAGTAAAAGAATACTTCGTACTATTCATTACCCACTCTCTACCACAGAATTCCAATTGATGTACTTGGGAGTAGGAGTAACTTGTGCACATCAAAAACAATGGTTACCTTTTGCTATCATTGCTCAATTTGTAGGAACAGATATGAAGCTGATTCATACTGCATGAAAACAAAGAGGTTTGGGTTGGAATTCTGTAGATAACTTCCCCCCAAAATTACTTATTTTAAACAGAACAGAGTAAATCACTAACTGACATCACCCTGTGACTTTTCTCAATGGAAGGTGAGAAGGAATCTTTGCAAGGTGAATCCAACTGGAAGTGCCAGCACCAACCTAAAGCAAACAGGCCAAGACAGAAACGCAGAACCTGCACCGACCTCAAAATAAAAGGATGCTGTGGTGTGATTGCATAGCAATACTAGCACTGACCCAAGAGACAGTAATTATTTTGGTATTCGCTGATTTAGAAATTAAAAGAAAGAGAATAAGGTGGGTTTTGACCCATTTTAGAATCCTTTCATTTATACATCATGTTTTTCTTTTTAGTAGACTGACCCGCTACAAACCTGAAATATTCATAGGCCCGTCTGCAATACTACATGCCTTAAGTAATTCCTTAAGAATACTGATGTTTTTAATATAAGTAACTAACTTGACTATCTATAAACTGTAGATAAAAGATAGATAATTGTTAAATTTCTTTCATTAAACAAGTAAAACTGAGACAAGATATAACTACTACTGGGATTTCCTCTACTGTTTTAAATGCTCTTCCTGAATAGATTTGGCCTGATAAAATGGCAGTGCTACCTAACACACATCTGAGGAAGCTTTGAACTATTTTTGTAGGAAGAAATTCACATCCTATGTGAAAGGGTGGTGCAGGTGTAAATCACAAGAGATTCAAGAGAGCCCAGTATTACCAGAAGAGAAAACGCAAGATGGAGTTAAATTCTCAAAGATCAGAAGGATGTTAAGCAGTCATAGTCTGAAGACACACTTTTTTTCTCCAGGAAAGAACATTTTGTTTAGCTCTCTAAGGATTAGCAAAATGACTTCCGCTTTCTGCTGCTCTTCAGATAACATTACACTTCTCTTCTTGGAAGCTAAGTAGGTGGGTGTGTTTCCCTTTCTTTTGCCCAGTGTTAAGAGCAGGAATTTGACTTCCCGGAAGCACCAACACGGAAAGCTGGTGGAGACACAACATTGCCAACTGCCATACATTTACAGCAAGCTGTTGTACAGACCTGTTACTCATCCTTGTGCAATATACATTGTTTAATTAATATTTAAAGACTCGCTGATGCCATACAGCAATCTAGATACGGAGAGTAACTTCCTGGTTTGAAGGTATTTGCTGACAGGTGGTCAAGAAGGCTTCTGTTACATGTAATTATCAGCTTGATGTATCAATGTCAAAAGTGGGTATTTGATGAAAAATTCATTGTTCTTCAGCTGTAGAATGTTCTAACTAGAGCTATAAAGAAAAGTACTTTGCTGGAATTTGTGATAACTGAAATCTCTTGTGCAGAGACTTTTCTTTCCATATAGTTTCTATACCTGCACGTTTTCTATATTTCCAACTCAGTCATACAGATTTCCCAGGGAATCACCAAACAGGCTCCTGTATCAGCTGATCTTTAAGGATTTTGAGTCTCTGAATCCATACAGATTAATGAAGAGCTGGAAATCTGGATGTTCAAATTTCATGAGGTTCCTGGTATCCAGTGATGTAACATTTTGAAGCAGTCCACTAAACAGACAAGTCTGGGACATGGCCGCTTCTCAGGCACTGATCCCTTCTCTGTGTGACCAGTGACATAAAGGGAATGGCATAAAGTCATGTCACGGGAGGTTTAGGTTGGATATTAGGAAAAGGTTCTTCACCCAGAGGGTTGCTGGGCACTAGAACAGGCTCCCCAGGGAAGTGGTCACAGTATGAGCCTGACAGAGTTCAAGAAGTGTTTGGACAATGCACATGGTGTGATTCTTGCGGCTGTCCTGTGCAGGGTGAGAAGCTTGACTGGATGATCCTCATGGGTACCCTTTCAACTATTCTATGTTTCTATGATTTGAACAATATCTACATACTAATTCCCACTGAACCCAAATCAAAACAAATAAAATCCTTGATAAAATGCATCTACCATAACTGCCAACTTGCTCCAATTTCTTTTATAGGCATTTTGAATACAGAAAATTACACAAGGCCTCATTGCTACTGAAATAAAATTTAAACTAATATGCAAGCTGAAATCAATTTAAATTGTGATTATAACTCATGACATAGTTTATCTTTTCCCAAGGGGAAAAGAAGGCAATGATCCTATTCTTTGAGTTTGTCAAAAATCAAGCTGGAGTAGGAAAAATGACACCATGAACATCAGAAGAGTTGTTCCCAACTTCTTTGATTCTGGGACATCTTTCCTAAGGCTTTCTGTTCCATGGGCTCTAATGGCTCCCTGATAGCAACCACAAAATTCGAAAATGAAAGAAAGATCAGAAAACATATCCCAACAAGCTTCTAACTTGTCCCTGAACTTTTCTTGAACACATTAGACTAACCAAGGCTGAGAAAGAAGTAATTTATTTATAATAAACACTTGCACACAAAAAACCAGAAAACCTCAACTCCCTTAACTAATGGTTTCTAAAAATGCTTATTCAAACTGACACATGCATGACAAGTTTTGGCTGAGTACGATTTAAGGAGGAGGAGTTATACCACCCAGAAAAATGGTGTTTATGACAGAAATGACAAAGAATCATTCATCATGGGGTTTTTCTATGTGAAGCAGTAATAAAGCCTAAATGAGACTGCACTTCATTAGTAATTTATTTCACAGATCACTATATATACACAAATAGCATAACTCTATTACATTTTTATAGTGCCATTTATTACAGTACTTCACATACTCTATCCACATGGCAACACAGAAATGTAGCTTTCTCTGGGGAAGACAACAGCAGCCAACTGCAGAGCAGCACACAGGGAGGAAACACTTCTGAGCCAGAAGAGTAGAAACAAGAATTCTCAGACAAATCAAGAAAAGGACAATATGAAACAATAAAACTGAACCCCCAGAGATGTGCAGCTAACTCAAAGAATAGTGTTGCACCATTTTTGCTTGCCTGATACCCCATTTGATTTAGAAAGTAGAAATAAAAGAGGAAAACTAAATACTCTTGCCTTGTTCAGTCAGAGTGACCAACAGCAGAGACTCCCACCAGAGCTCCCTGGATAAAATTCTCTCTCCTTTTTACTTGATCCTTGAGCACTACACTGGCATTTTCCACTTGCCATGGGAAGAAAAGGAACATCAGTTTAATTGCTTTCATCAGTCTGTATCTGGGATGCCGCACTTCAGGCATAGCCGAGGACATATTCTCAGATATCAAGAAAAGGGATGCATTTCTTTCTCTGCTAAGAGTACTGCAAAGTGAGGGTTCAGGGCTATTCCACTCTCCACCAGGGAACAATTTTCAAACTATCACACTTAGAGGCCAAACATTTCTGTTAAACTTCCAGTGATGACTGGTGACTCCTGCCTTCCAAATGCATGTGAAAACCTGGTATGCTGGACAAACCCACAGAATGCTGTGAGAAGATGACAGACAGAAGGACACCTGCAAATGTCTCATCACAAGTAACACTGTCCAATCATGTAGTGTTGGGCCTCTGAAATAGCATATTATATGCATTATGTGAATGGGTTTTGAAATAAAAACTAAAAAAAAGCACTGCTTTTAACTATTGAGGCATGTTTAAATTCAACAAATATTCTCTTGATTTTCTTGCCAAGAAACTCTGCTGTAAGAACACTGATAAGAAGGTAAGTGGCTTGTCAGTTGTAGATACTCCATTTTTAAAAATAAATTTTAAAGTAAAAACCTTCTAAATACAGACCCTGTACTTAAAATGTAATTTATGAACATCGCGACTTTGATGGTTGGAGAGAAAACATGATTTTACCTAGTACGTTTTTTGAATCTTTTCTGATGAATTAACTAGAAAGAGAACAAAAAGTCAAAATATCTGGAAAATATTTGCTGGGCACTAAGTTAAAATCTGTTCGACAGCAGGGAAAAAAGTTTTCTTAAAACTTACCAACATTGACTTTAACTGCACTGTGGAAGCTTTGCATGAATACATTTATATTGTTTCTCCTATGGATCTTGTTTTGATCTTCTTTCTCAAGCACTCTGTTATTAAATGCATAATTATGGTCCACAACATACAGTATGTAATTTGATAAGAAGCTGAGCAAACGTACATCTATACAATTTTTCTTTCTCTTTTTGTGTCATATTGTACTTCTTCTCGCTGCTTTAGTGGTAGACTAACTACTAACAGTTTAAGAAATGAAACCTGCGACATCGAAATGAAATATTGATTTAAGATGCAGGTTTTAATTAGTCATTTAAGCGATCTGCATTCTCTAGCTACTATATTAGAAGAGGCATACTGACCATCTGCAAAAAATATAATACCCTATTTGGGTAAGTTAATGAGTCTGAATTAAGTGCATGAGTATTCCCCATTGAAACTGGTAAGACTGTTGGAATCCCTAAGTGAGACAAGTGAGTAAATGAAATCCCTTTTCTATTTTAACTACTAGACATGCCTGAAAGCCTTTTTTTTTCTTGCTCTAAGGAACCTTGCAATCTGACCAACAAATGCAGGAAGGGCCAAGCATTGTAGGAAAGATCATGAAACTGAAATTTTATTTCTAGCTTGTTAATCTCCAAATCATTCTCCTCAACAGATTTGAGCACACACCCATAAGCTCTGGAGAAGATACTCCTTACAAAAGGTGTAAATGAGTGGATTCAGTGCACTGGAGCTGAGAGCATAGGTAGGCTTGTGCAAAAGGTGAAGGGCAGGAGAAAAAACCAACAGAACTAATATTGACCTGGACATTGCTGGCAGAGTGCCAAGGAAGATCACAGATGAAAAGAGACTCAAAATAAAGAAAGTCTTGAGAATGAGAAGGTTATCTTGAACACCATAGGTAGAAAAGCTAATTAAGTGGTTTGGCAAGTTTGAAAGATTTGCTGCCCATTTTCCATTTAGACAAATCAGGAAGCTGCAGAGTTTTCAGGAAGCAAAGAAGCAGGAGCTGGTTTTAATAGATAAAGTTTACAGTCATTCTACATCTAACAGTTTTATCTAAAAAAAGTATGGAGATTTTCTAATTCTTTCCTGGAACAATTCCTAATCACTCAAATCAGCCTATGCAAACACATTGTAAAAAAATCTCATTAAAAATAGAAATATTATATGATGCTACTTACCTGCCTGTCTACTTCTGGAAGCAAAAGCAGGAGGTATTGTTGAAAATGCTGAGGTAAAGAAGCAAAGGTGTGTTTATTTATTAAAGCCCTCAGGTTAGTGTTCACTAGAATAGATCCCGGTGTTTCTATGTCAATATCCTCAGCTTTGGTCCATTTCAAATGTCCTGGAGTAAATAAACAGAAATAACTTTAAACATAAATAAAGGAAGAGAGCAGGAACAAGTCCTCTTTTTAAGTTTTTAGCTTTTGTTGTATAATAAAATAAGCTCTAGAGAAATGATACTCTGAGAAGTGTAACATAGCCTTTTCTAGGTATCTTAACAGCTTTTATATTCCCTGCATTCTATATTCACTTTATATTCTCTTGACCTCTTACAAGATCCATGTTCCAGTCAACATCAGAGCTGACATATCCTTACTTCCAGGTCAAGACCAACTCAACTCAACAGCTGCAGAAAATAATCCTGTCATGTCATCAACAGTAATTATATAAGCACCTATTTTCAAGCAAAAGGCTGCGTGATGAGGCTGATGTGAATCAGTCATTATGGACAGCTTCTCTTTCGCCATCAGCAGTGCCCTATGGCCTACACAACTTGTCCCATTGCACCTGCTAAAACTACCTTTGTGAATAGAGTGATCAAAGAGATGAGAATATTTAATACATTAATGTCTGAAAACATGCATTTTTCAGAATTTTTCTAAGACCTGATGATCTAAAATGATCAACACACAGAAGGCAGCAGCAGGAATTGTGAGATTACTAAATAGGGTGTGTGATGAACAGTAGAAACCCGGGAGTAAGATAAAGACTCAGCAGAGGGAAAGGGAAATACACATACAGATCATGCACAGCACTACAGAATAATGTATTCTTCACACAGAGGACAGAAAGGCTATCAACTTAAACTCTTGCATGGTAAGAAATATATCTGTTAAGATCCTGGGAAAAGAGTGCTTTCAACCACCAAGAACAAGGAGATGTGGGATTAGATCCATAGGGAGGTACTACAGTCTCCATCAGTGAAAATTTTTTAAGAATATGTTAGACAAATACCTGTCAGTAATGACAGATGCATATCTGATTTTGACCTACGACTGAGGAACAGATTAGATGACCACTGGAGATCCCACCTGGCCTGATTTTATTGGTATTTCTAGGATAATATTTGGAAGATACTTTTTAAAGCTTCTTAAAGAGCTACCTGCTTCAAGGTATATATTTACTGCTGCAATCCTTTTTTTCTCAAGTCTTAACACATCAAAGTCCAGGGGCTGGAAAAACTCCAAAGCTTCTAACCCCTCCCAGGAAACTTCTCCAGGTTTCAGTCTGTTGCACTTTCAAATATTTCAAAGATGGTATGAGAGGGGTCTCAACTATATAAAACACAAACTCCATCAGAATCTCTAAAAAAGCAATTAAAAGATTATTCCACTGAAATGACCAACGATGGCATTTCGCATTTACATAGGACCTCTCAGCAACAATTACAACTGACATGTTAAGAAGAATAAATATGTTTTAAAAATGAGAAAATTTGGGCATACTGATTATTAGGAATGTCTCAAATGCTACACGCTACTTAATAGTAACATTAATACAAAGAATGCAAATATGATTTAGATTTCTTAGAGTACCTATGTTGGTCTCTTCCCTGAAAGTCTGCAACTAAAAAATATACATATGCAAGAGAATGCAGAATTGTAAATTCTAAAAGCTCCACTTCAGTCACAGCCTCCCACAATCATTCTTGTAATTTTATTTTATTTTTCAGCAGTCAATAGCAACTGAATGAGACAAAGACTACTTTGCACTCAGCACAGGATAAGCTTTTCCAACACATATTTCTAACATACTCTATTTCAGTGCAGCAAAGACTCCATTACCAACAAATGAATGCCCTGTTATACAGGACAATTCCATGGAAGAAGTGCCCGTTTTCATGAATGCATCACAATAAACTATCCTCACCATCTGTTCCACCCACTAAATATAAATGTAAAAAGAACACAGTCCCCGAGTGTAACACAAGTTGTATGATGTATTGAATTTTAATGCCTGTATGTATATTCTCTTCTTTAATCAATACAAAATACATATCCCCATCTTCTAAGTGACTCCAAATTAGAGTAACATTTTCCCCAGCTAGCGCTTCATATCCTATGGGAAGGCATACACATAGAGATAATCCAAACTGAAATAAGATATGTGACTGCAAAATCAGTAACATCCTCCAGTGGCAGATATTCTCATAGCGTGAAAAGCCCAAGACAAAAAGTCAAACCTTCATTTTCTGATTTATTTGACCTGCTATCACTTACAGAATACTATGGAAGTTTTATCAGCTTCTGGAAGAAATGTGTGTATTGCTTCTAGGCCAGTAACAAACTGTGGATGCTCACAACAGTCCTATTTGAAAAAACCCCTCAAAATCTGTTCAGAAGAACAACAAATTCTCCCTCCTGAACCCTTTTTATGCCTATTTTAGAATCTGTACAGCAGGTCCCAAGTTTGTAGTAAGATTTAGTGAAGCATCTGGGAGCAGCATGGAAGTATGACACTACTGCATCACTAATCACAGCTCTGAAAGGAGTATATCACAAAACATGTGCCAATGTTTTTGATGTTGTTTTCCACAGAGAAAGACATTTTGAATCCTTATATAGTTCAGTGGTATCACTGTCCAGATCAGAAATAGAAGCTGTAAGACAAGAGAGAAACTCAGGCTTGCAGCCTTGGAAAATAAGAGATTGGTCTCCAACATAGAGAATTAACTATTAGGAGATGGGAGCACCATGGTTCTACATCAAGGTATAAAAATGACAACAGACAAAGGACAGAAATCACAAAGTTGGCAGAATTTGCTACCTAAAATAGAAAAAGTAATTGTATTTAATCAGAGCTCAGAAAGTCTACCAAACACAACATGTAGTGAATGTTGGGAAGATCAGACAATCAAACAATATCTGGAGCTGAATTGTGCACTACACAGGACCCTGGACCTATTCTCAAAGCTGCTCTACAACTGTGCTTTTAGCATCCCAAGAAATGTTGTGTGATGAGAGAAATATTACATCAGGTACAAGAACAGAAACCCCTAAACCTTACACAAAGTTCCCTGCATTCCACGTGTGGTATCCCAAAAGGCCAGTGGATTTATTTTCCAAAATCCTCCAAAAAAACCCTAATGAATTAATTTGAAATCATCAGCCAACAGTTGATGTAATATCTGAAGAAGGGGAGGAATGTATACTTGAAATTATGTATCTCAGTCTTAAATGTAGAAAAAACTGTAGAAATCATCTGACATTGAACATAACTTTGCATAGCCAAAGCTGTAATACTGAAGGAGCACTGTCTATTTTGAATAATGCTGTTGGATCAACATAGAGAACTAGCTATCCATATGGGACTGATGGATAATCTGCAGAAAGATCATTTATGAAATCAAAGTACACTTTCATGGGAGGCTGTGATACAGTAAGGCTTGCAGGTTACACTGCCAGGAACTGGCAATAGCATATTTAACAACTCTCCTATGGCATTTAGGAAGTAAAGTGCCTTGGAGCTATTTTACAGGATCATTATATATAAAAATAGGACTAGGCTGGATGATTAATAAAAAAGAACAATCTTATCCCCACACAGACAGACATAAAATAACCTTTAGGATTTAGCCACTAAAAAAGCTTGTTTATTATCTTTTCCAACATGGCCACACTGCAAAATACTTCTCTAAATGATTCAGCATTCTGCTGAATGCAAAAATTACTTTGTAAAGATAAAGAAACAGTTATGCTATTATTTGACTTCACATAAGCGGAGACAAGAGTCTTAGTGAACACTACATTTTGTGCTCCCTAGGGAACTTTTCCAATTAAATTTCATGCAGAGCAGGAAAATCTGCCTATCACATGGATATTGAGAAGTTACTCTTAGCATCTCTTCAGAGAAAATTCTTTGTTAATTACAGAACATGATCCATGAACCTTGCAAAAAAACCCACAAAAAATAAAACCAGTAACTGTATCTACCATCTCAAGAGATGTAGCTTCAAAATAATTACAGATCCAACTGAAAAAATAAATCAACCAAAGAAGGAGAACCATCCAAAACTTTTATGCCAAATCTCTATATGACATACAATATTGCAAATAAAGAAAAGAGAAGGTTAACTTCTAATAGGGCAAGCATGTGAGCAAATATGCTATCTCTGGGAATAAATGCACATTATATGGCAAGCAAATTCACCATGAAGAAAGAATATCTGTTGCACACCGCCCACATCCCCCAAAAAATCATTAACAATCAGAATCTAATTGCTAAATCACCTCTCTGCCTGCAATTGCTTAGGTCTGTCAAATTTTTAAAAGCAACTACAGAGAATCATTCTGAGGAGGAAAAAAAATTGACCATGGATTTTCTAGGTAGACAGAAAGATGTCTTCTTGAGAGTCAGTTGTTGAGTTTGAAAAAGTGACAGATAAACAGAAAAATAAAACTTTTCAAGAGAATACAGAGTTTAGAAAAATATCAGTATTAAAGTAAGATATTTGTTTTACTCCTACTCACCTAAACCAGATTTTTTTAACCTCTTTAAGTGCTGGCTTGTTTGTTTTCCAGTTGGAGACTTTTGCCCATGTTTCATCTCTTTATCAGAACCATCTGCTTCACCATTTTTAGATTCAGATCCTTTGGAAAAAATAAAATCCCTCAATATGATGCTTTCGCACTTTTACTAACAATCCCCTCAGCACACCCTACACCGTAAACAAAACAAAAATAGGATTTAAAAAACTGACATTTTGCTGAGAGGCAATATACTTTTCTGGTCGCAATACAATTCCTCCTCATCAGAGGAATTTGAAGTAAAAGCTCAATAAATCAATTAAGTGCTGGAAACTAAAGTTTACTGAACACTGTAGTCAATAAAAATGTTCACTGATCTAATAAAAATAACATAGTTCTATAATGCCCAAGAGATATTTTAAAAAATATTTTAACCTTAAGTTATGGGGCAGTAACGCAATCTAAGGCTGAAAAAAGATCATTTCTTTGTAAAGAAACATTTAAAGAAAAGATATGTTTGGAAATACAATTGTCAATTTGTGTTAAACACAGACACAGAAATCTCTTAAAATGAAGCAACTTCACCACCAGAGCTAAAGGTCAAGGTTATGCTGCAGTGATAAGCATGGTATAAGAAGAAGAAAAGCTAGCAAAAGGATTTGAGTATTGCAATGCAGAACTGAGACACAAATTCACATTCACAGAGAAGCTTGCCTTTCCCCCTCCCCTCCTCTTCTTATGGCATTGAATACCAGCATGTGGTCCTCCATTAGAGCTCCAGAGCCAAACAAAATGTTACTTTGCATTTCTTTAAAGCTGCTGCTATTACCAATTGTCATTTTACTGTGTGCCTTCAGTTCTTTATTAACAAAAAAATCTCCATCCTTGAGACACAAGTCTTGATAAGGAAATAAAGACGTTAAACAAAGCCACCCAGTGGAAAGATTATTTCAGCAATTCCAAATTCTGTATGCTACACAGCTGATTCAGAGGAAGGCTCTGTGACCAGAGCTTATCTTGCAAACAGTCCTTTAGCTATTTACCTGAAGGTGAATCCGACTGCTCATCAGACACCTTTAATGGTGTCAAAACAACACGAGGAACAGTCTTGTTTACCATCATTGAGACTCCATTTCTTCTTTTCTGCTGTTGTCTCAAAGCCTACAAAAACGATAACAAAACATAAAACTGTAGCAAAAAATAATGCTTATAAGTGAATTACACATGACATTTCTCTACCATTAAACCCTTAAAATAAGCATAATTTACACAGCTACTGACTTGTCAGACTTCACACTCGTCCTCTTTATGTCATTTTCCTTTAAAATACAAAATCAGGCTTTTTTCCCTTTTTTTTAATAGAGAAATAAGATGCATCTTAGATCATTTTCCAATCCAGTTTTGACAACAAAGAAGCACGTAACTGTTTGCTCTACCTTAACAGCACAACGTAATAACCCATAAAATGTGAAACTAAGACTTCCAAAAAAAAAAGTAAAACCAAAATGTTTCAAAACCAGAATAAAAATATATATGTCTGCACATCTCTCGCAGGTGCATCCTCTCCAGTATACTGCTCAGTCAATCAAGTTAACACAGAGTGTCATCAGTATGTACAGCATGTAAGGACTACAGTATTGATGCACTCACTCAGCCGTGAGTAGTGCTGCACAAAATCACTGAACATGGCAGGAATCATTTATTTTCGTGAAGGGAATCAGTCCTAATCTTGGAAACCTTGCAGCATTTGGCTTCTGTCTGTTTGACTTTGGGCATTAACCTTCAGAACACGAACATGATGGTGTTCTGGCAAATCTGGGAAACAATGATACACGAATAAATCTCTACAAATGGTAGTGCTTTGTGTTCCATAAATGTATCAAATACAGGGCTGATAATGTAATATAAAATATCTACAGATTAGAAATAGCAAATATCCATCAGACTGTTTTATATGGAAAATGATATCTCATTCAAAAGGTCTTAAAACATACAAATATGAATACCTGCCAATTAATACATCTGCAAGCATTACAATTCTGGAATTAATCCGAATGGGCTGGGCTTAATACAGATCTCCCCCCAGCCTCCTGTCTATTTTCCTCCATTCTTACTGTGCACTCTATTTTTACAATTGTGATTTGTATTATGAACTTGGGGGATTTATTAAAGTAATACCATATCAACAAGGAACATATTTGATATTAATTATCCCTATACATTTATGAGCATGAATGACTGATGCTCTGTAAGGTTTAAGTATATAACTTTAATGGATTGTAATACCTTTCCAAATTGTCCACATAGCTAAATAATAGGAAAAAAAAACCTCTGAGAAGAAAGAAATCGATATTGGTCTATTCCTCTAAATAACACTCTACACAACGTAAAATACACTGGGCCACATAGAAGCTATTTCATGGATTAACCCATTTTATTGTACTTCTTAAAAGACATGTAAGCACTGTGCAATAAAAAGCAAATTAGAACACTTAAAATCAAACAAAGAGAGGAAGCTGCTAAGATCTGTGCTGAACCAAAAAACCAGCAGAAAGCCATAAAGAACATCCTATACTTCAAACAATATTGAGACAGAAAATTCATACTGGTATCGAGCAAGCACAGCCAGCCTTGTGGACAGAAAATTGTAAAGTCTTAACATTTCTCACAAATTCCTCGGAATTCCAAAAATTACCCTGCAAACCTAAGTGTCAAATCAGGTGATCCTTAATTAACAGTAATGCCATGGAGACAGTGGGAAACCGTTCACTACAAATTAACTGAAAAAACTGGCAATGTCTGCAATAACAACGCACCAATATAACCGCAACCCAAACTTTTTATCAGGGTGCCCCACAGCCTGATTTGCCTCATGTCATCCTCATTTCATCCACTCTAGACAAAAGGTTAGAGCCCAAACAATGCTCCATGTTCTCCTCCTGCCTCCTCCTGACTTTCCAAGACAATTTCCACCTCTACCAAGGGTCCATAGCCTTGCTGCCAACATCCATACAGAAATACTATTTTAATGATATATACAGCCACTGTGGCAGAGGCAGATTCTTTTCAAGACTTGCAGTTAATTTTCAATGCTTTGAGTGAACTCCCATGAAGGAGAGAAAGGAACCAGCAGTGTATCCACCACAAGTGAGAGGCCTGCGGTGTTCGTACACCTCAGGTGACACGTGCTGCTGGAGGGAGGGCAGCAGTACCCCGTATTTGTCAAGTGCACCACTTACCTTCTTTTCTCTTACTGGCAGACCCCCGTGGTCCTTAAGCACACCTTTATGCAACTGACCTGGCATTTCCAAGAATCACAGGCCAACTCATGCCCATGGGAGAACTAATGCAAGACACTCTCTGGACAGTCAGATGAGGAAATACAGCTGGGAGCAGACAAAGCTACCAGAACTATTTACTTCAAAGCATAGCACACTTCTGGAGCTACAGGCTAAGCACCTCTATATGTGAGGGTCAAGCACAAACCTTAAAGACACCATTTCCCTTTGACAAACGTTTTTTTCCAAGGTTTCTTTTCCCCTAACATACATTGATTCACTGCCAGTCCCTTCCCCAGCTCCTCCAGTTTCACAGTGCAAGGAACTTGATCACCAAACAGGGCCCAAATCTGAAAATCAAGCTGACAGTAAAGCTACACACACCTGAAGGACAGGCTGTAGAACAAAAAAAAAAAAAAGCACCCCACCATGCAGACATTAAAATCAAAGTAAAACATTTAACACAAAGTTAATTCATTACCAATTAATTACCCTGTGTACAGAGTATAGACATCTAATCTTCCTTACGCCTTTCTGTCTTTTCATTTGTCAAATTAAAGATATGAGACAGGGAAAGAGGGTACAAAGACATCAAGTAAATAATCTAACATGATTTGCAGGGTAAAGAGATGGCTGAGATTCTGCACAGACATTCTTGTGATATGCTCAGCTAATCACAACAATTCTGTGTTAAATTCTCCTTTGAATTTGAAGCTGCAGGGTGTGAAATTTTGGATAGGTAAGTCTTTGCAAGACAACACTAGAAGCAACCCAGTAGTGGGAGACACTGCTGACTGACACCCAGGTACAAGGGAAGCCAAACACCAGAAGGAGTTAAGTATAAACGAAGGACAATCTCTGCAGTCTCTGCTGAGGACAAATATATAACTTCTCTACACCTAGCCTGAGGGATATTCATTTTAGAATACAAGACTACTGTAGGATAAGACAAGAATCTTGTAACCCAAGATTAATTCTACTTAGCTGGGAAGTCAATGAGATTACTCCAAGTGAAACATGCACCAAATGCCTGTTATACTGAGCTTTTAGTGCGCAAAGCTAATTTAGTGCTTTCCTAGTCACCACGACCAAATAAATCAAATTTATAACTAGCACTGAAGAAAATGAGAAATGTTGTAACTTATTCCATGGAAAAATGGTTCCAGATACCACCGTAGACACAGAAAGAGGAACTAACACATACTACATTGTCATCTTTTACTGACACAGCCTTCTGCATCTCATCCATATTTAGAGATATATAACCTCCTAGCTGGACTTCCTACAGAACTGCAAGAAATAGATGATGATTTTACCAAATGGTAAGGTGCTATTTTCCATATGGAAAATTAGAGAAAAATACATATAGTGCATATGATAGCTTACATAAAGAATATTTTTCTTTAATGAGACTCTATGTTTAGATTTCAAATGCATTCAATCGCTTCATGCTAAATGCTTGAGTTAAAAAAGCTGCAAGTTTTAAAAACCTAGAACTGATCACTGTTGAAGTATTCTGTAAGACATTACTACCATCTTATTTGTACAGCAAATAAATCAAAAAAAGGAAAGGAAATGAAAGTTCACGTAATATACAAGTTAAAACATTACAAGCTCTCTTAGAATTACCACCAAAATCCAATACTTACATCCAGCCTTTCACAAGCAGATTTGCAAAGGACATCTGTGAATCTCTCGCACATAATGAGTATGGAGAATTCCCAATATTCCCATTCACAAAAATGAACCTGTGACCATCTGTTGAATAACACTGCCATGGTCATTATACAGCGCTTGGCATAATTATTTGGTTTAATGAGTTATTTTTTATTGCCAAAATCTTTAAGTAAACTATCAATCCATTTTCATCCAAAGAATTCAAAATAAAATGAAAAGATGAGAATTAAGAAAATATAAACTCTGCAGATAGATGGCAAAAGAAAAACACCATGAAATTAACAGTGAATTTCTAATTCCAAATGTTTTTTTTAATAAAGAAGTGACAAGAGCAATATTCCTTCTTTTTTTCAGGGAGTTTCTATTCCCTACTAGAGTATGGCAGAATTTTGAGGTTTCATGAATGCCATTATATTCTGGTAAAGAATAATAATTTCATGTTTAGTGGATCTTAACACAGGAAAGACTTCTTCACCCATGTGACAAAATGGTTGACTGTCATCAGTAAAAACTCAAGAAGTCATATAATCAGGTAGGAATGAAAAGAAACAATATAAACGAAAAGGTAACTGAAAATGTGGGCGAAATACCTCCCCAAAAGAGCACCAGAACCAAAATGTCAGCCACTGTGCTCTGATCTTACTGCCACTGAGCAATTTTTTTATGATTTTTCTTTCCCACATATTTTAAACTCAAAATGAAACAATGGAGCACACAGATAAACCATTAATGCATAAAACCATTTTCACTTGAGCTTAAATGCGTGACACATTGAGAATGTTAAAGATTAAGTTATTAACAACAAAGACATGTAACACTTGGTTGCATTAAGCAACATCGTCCCAGATTTCTACTTGTTCCATAAATGTCAAGTCTACATTCTGAAATTCATATCATGAAACATAACCTTCGAAATTTAACACATTACGGATCAGAAATGTAAAGCTATGGAATTCCTCCATTCTGCCAGGTGAAAACACAAGCTATGATATACTGAGCAAGGTCTCTTGCACAAAATAAGTAACAACTCTACATCATGGTTATGGATCCCAGATTGACAAAGATGGAACAGGCTTATGGTTTATCACTGATTCACTCAACACCACCATAAAATTCAGTTTTTGTCTTCTCTCTCATCCTCATTTGGTTAGTAAAATTAAGAGCCTTTAATTCCCAGATCTCAGTTAAATTACAATTTCTCAGTGGCAACCTGTTTCACAAATAGACAGAGCAGTTAAACTAAAACAGTAAGCACCACAAATCATGAAGAGTAAACCCATTATTATTTTCTGGATGCCACTAATTCTTATATTAAACATAAACAAAGTATCAGTTATAAGCATGCAAACATAAGATTAAAACACAATAAAGATGTCCTATGGAAACAACTACAAAGTACAAAGTGTCATTTTCAAAGCAAATTAATTTACTTTCAACCAGACTAGTACACTAAACATGTCAGTATGATGCCAAGCGTACACAATTGGTCATCTGGAGATGAAGAGTAATGTCAGAATCATCAGCATGGAAGTTTGAAGACCTTGGGTTTATTTTCAAACAAATGCTAATACCTTCTCAAATAAGCATCTATTCTTGTCCCATGCCATCCTCCTACCTTGTGATATTTACATCTGTATTTGGAATAAAAATAATGTCTCGCTGCATATTTGTTCTTTAGGTCTCAGTAGGGCTCAGGGTCTTTCTGTATGACTGGAGTACACATTAACACTGAATATTTACCTGTGTACCAACCAACACTGAACTCAAGTACTTGGACCTTTGTGGGGCAGAGACAGAGATCTGTCTGTTCATACATGTGTCTGTACACCTGCAAGCCAGCACTACTTTCTACGGGATTACAATAATGCAGTCCCAGCTACAGTTGCAGTTCACGACAGACTGCAAAGTAAATCCTTTTGGTGCTTTCCCAACCACAGAAACAAGGACAAAAAACACATGTGATGTGTTCAATGTCTGTTTTGACCTGCATGTCAATGGGAATGATGATGGCATATGCATCAACTCAGTGAAAGCTTTATTACAGTGAGAAGAATTGAAGTTTTTTTAATGGTTTGTGTAGTATTAAACTAATAACATCTATCCGCTGAAAAGTGTTTTATGGGGGAATCTGTTCTTTGGCACTACAAAGCACATATAGCTAAGGAAACAGTTTGTAGAAAGCAGTTTAAAAACAAATTAAAATAAAGATAGCAACGTGAATACAAAATCTTGAAACAGTAATCAACATTTTGCATGAGGTCAAATTTTCAAACACACTCTGCACAGGGGCCAAAGCATACAGCAGATGTTTCATGGCTAGACTCCCCAATTAAAAAACTCATCTCCTATTACCTCTCAGAGAATTCACACTGCACCAGTGTGAGCAGTGCAATGTCTTACTGCCTGACATCCTGTTTCAGCCTGGGTACTCCCGCTTGCCCACACATTCTGAGCACACAGCCTTCTGGGGACCTACCCGACAGCTCCTGGAACACCATTTGTAGATAACTGCTTGTCAACATTTTGTAGGAGGCTTCCTAGAGCTCTGAAGAGTTGTGAGCTGTTCCAAATCCTGTCTTTCCCTGAAAAGGCCAACACTTTCTAGGATGCACTTCAAAATCAAGGTATGATTCATTGTCACCTGGATATAATTTCATGTTACAAACTATTCAAATCAAAAGCTGTTCTTTTCACATGGCCCAAAAGAAGATACTCACTTAGATATTCACTGCCACTATAAGGAAAAATCCCGTAACTCCACTGGAAAAGCTTCACTGGGACTCTAGTCTCTAGTGATTATATTTTCATTAATACAACAGCAATGACCAATCCATCTGAAATAGTTCCCCAGGCTACTTAAGGGACAGGCTACTTAAAGAAAAACATTATCAGACAAATGCAGTGCTTAGAACTAGGGTGCTATCTTCAGCTTGACTTGGAAAAAGCAACTGCATCTACAGAACAGAAAAAAAGAGAACACTTTCAACCTATATTTGGGAAGAAGATTCCACTATGTAGCAGTGGTAGGTTTAAACAAAGGTAATGCTCATGCCAGGGTATATTTTAAGTGAGGCATACTGTCCTAAACTGAGGTAGAGGGGCAACTACACTTCAACACCGTAGTTCTCAAGTTGCTTTAAAATTCTTTAGTTATTTCTCAGACTAACAAATTCTGTAAAATACATTTATTAAAACAGAAAAGGTGCAGGAGCGCTGTAAAAAGCATGCTGTGCAAACAACCCCAGAGAAGAAAAAAGCAGAACGTTCCAGCAACTGGGAGCTAGTTATTAAAAGGCAGCAAAAAAGAAAGTAGGGATTGTGTGGATTCCTGTCCCTCTCTTTCCATCACAGGTAAGGGCTGAGGACCAGGGGGATGACCCAGAAGAAAGTCTCATAAACATTGTCTTGCGTCTTACCAAAGCACTGTGTTGAGCAGCTGGTACATGCTGCCCATGCATAGGGACCTTTAGAGGGACATACCGTGCAGCCAGCCTTCGGGCAATGCATGTACTCCCTGAACAGCTTCTGCTGGAACTCTTGCGCTCCCAGCTTCTTTTCCCCATTATGCAGTCTCCCTGCCATAGTTTCTCTGTCCTCTTCCCTAGACTTGTCTTGGCAATCAGAAAATCAGTTTAGTTTATCATCTTCGAACTTCTATTTTCCCGAATGCATTTTGTAAAATCCAGTGTCCCTTCCCATGTCTCTCTAGAAGTCAAAAAGCAACAGGTTTTCCTTCTTTTCCATTTGTTGTCAGGAAAATTTGTCAAGAATCATCACTTATGTTGCCAGACATCTGATCAAACACTTCAGCTAGGGAGCCAGAATTCTCCAACTGTGGCATTGGTACATTTGTTGCATCTGAAATGAAACATAGGAAGATGGTTAACAGAGACACTGAACAACTGCAGTAAACTCTCTATAACAAGGAATTCTGTACAAAAAATACTTCTCAGTTCACAGCGGATTTTCAGAGCCTTTCAGGAAGACACCCTGCACTTAAATTCTAAGTGATTAGGACAAAATCACAATGATCTCCTCTGTTACCTTTGCTTCTTTGGGGTGAGGAAGGGAAAGCAGGGCAGGCAAATATATCAGGCATTAGAGCACGTGAGGGAGCAGTTGCTCAAATGAGTCAAAGGAGAGACACCACAGACAGACTCATACTGGGTTACTTTCTATGGACAGCAAAATGCTTCAAGATAACCTGCATCTGGCTGTAGTCAAGGAAAGAAGTCCTAATAGAATGAGTGTGGAGGGAGCAAGACTGGTGAGTTTGCTCTTGTTCTTCTCTCAAAGAAAGGTAAGCAAAGAAAGGTGAGCTGAAGACAGGAAAGCAAATTCACACCAGCATCATGGGAGATCAGGATTCTACCTTCAGTGCCAACCTAGGCACTTGGACACCTGTGTCCAAAAAAAAAAAAAAAGAAACAAAGAAATCTTGATAAACTAGTTCTATGAATTTGGGTAAATCAGGGCTAAATCACAGTGTTAACCATTCTGCTCTGAAATTTAGTCTCTTGTAGGTTGGTTTCTAATAAGAATTACAATTGTGGTAGAAATGTCAGCCTGAAATGTTACTTGGAGCTGTACAGCTCTAATGTACAAGACATGAGCTAAGCTATACCTTCCCCATAGCTCTATTACTGTTTGGGGCATGACAGCATTCACTGGAAAAAAATAGACATTTCTATTATAAGAACAAATCCTACAAATGGGTGCCTTCCTTCAGTTTAAAAAACTGCATCTACCCACTTTATGAATTAAATAGTGGCACATATA
Source organism: Eopsaltria australis (assembly GCA_034509425.1). Taxonomy (NCBI): domain Eukaryota; kingdom Metazoa; phylum Chordata; class Aves; order Passeriformes; family Petroicidae; genus Eopsaltria; species Eopsaltria australis. The sequence goes on from JAVTVJ010000001.1 coordinate 6,974,497, forward strand.
TGAACCCAGCCACCAAGCATGCAGACAAAGCCCAAAGTTAAGAAAAACAAAACAAACCATGGCAGTGACATACCTTGTGTTGATTCCCTTATTTCCTGAGCTTCTCTCCTCCCAAACCCACTTGGCTGCTGTTTCTGGAGTTTCTGTCTCTACAAAGAGAACTGGATGCCCAGCACAGTCTCAGACATGTCCTGGTTCTGTATTCAGATCCTGAGTCTGAATGGAGTATCCTTCTCTTCTCCCAACAGAAAATTTATGGGTACCCTTCTTGATGCTGATTCCAAAGAGCCAAAAGTGAGGCAGGATTTTCTTCCATGTCTGGGAGGTCTACTATAATCCCAGACAGCATTATAGCGCATCTTCAAGTTCTTTCTCCTCTCTTGGTACTGACCCAGGGAACACCTGGTACACTGATGGGCAAGGTGCTCTTACACTTGGCTATCAGAGTCCAACAGACACTAACACCACCTCAATGTCCTGGATATTCACACATTCTCAGTGTTACCTATGTGAGGCCAGTTTGCAGGTATGATTGTTTCTTCTGAGAAATGTTCCAAGAACATCTTGATAGATACAGATAAATCTGTATACAGCGAAGACTTCAAAAAAAAAAAGTACCACCTCAAGTCAATGGGAACAGAAACTGGACCAGACAGAAGCATGTAGATACTATGCCATGACTTGATGTCCATACTGAAGTTAGCCTTGTCCAGAGCAAGAATAATGCACACAGTAGTGTGACCATGTACCACTGCTAGCAGATGCAGGTGTAGTTCAGTACTTTCCCAGGAAGAGGTCCTTACATGGGTCTGCATGCCAAAACTCTCAAGTGTGAAAATGAGGTAAATCAGTACGGAACTGATCAGTACTGATAGGAAATCAGCGTGTGACAGCGTGCCATAAGCCTTCTTTTCAAAGGTACAAGATCAGCAGCAGCTGGGCACACATGCCCAAGCACTTCCAACAGCAAAAGGGAAACAGAAATCTGTAAAATCTGCCATCAGAAAGCCAAGCATAAAAGGCAGCTCTACACCATAGGCTATTTGTCTAAACCCTCATGAATGGGAAACTGGTTTGTGGGACATTACACTCAGAGCAAGTGTAAGCATTATACAAGAGCAAACTGAAACTCCCTCAGAAACCAAATGGAAGCATGAAACACACTCAGTGGTAAAACACTCAAAATCTCTTTCCCAACAGGAACACCAGGGAAGGTGGTGAAGCTAGAAAGTTTCCAGACCAAAATGGCAGCCCAGTCTTTGAAAGGGCTGATCTGTGACACAGACCTTATGAAAATCCACTGCAACTGCAAACCTCCTTAGTCCCTGCAATGTACCCCAAATCCACTGCTACCTGAGAGAAATCAAAACCAAGAGCCAGGGCTCAAAAATGCCCTTTCCTCCACGCTCTTGCAGAGCTCCAGAAACACAGCATTGTGACTAATTTGATTCATAAGAACATCCTAAAATGCAGGCTGTTATAAGCCAAACATGAGATTGCTCTTTGCAATCTAAACCCAGGAATATATCTCCAGAATTCTTTAAAAAACAAATCATATGTAAATCCAGCACACAATTTAAAGAGAATTACATATGAGTGGTTAATAAGTAGACAAACAGTAGAGAAAATCTATTTCTAGCTCAGGTATTCAAGCAGAACTGCACATTTTCAACTTCCCTCTCACTTTGTTTTTAGAGGTTACAGAACAAATACATACAAGATCAAAGTAATATGAAAAACCCATTGGTTTTAAATAAATTGAGTAGGAAACTGAAAACTATCTTGTAGGTTTTCACTCTTTGAAGACTGTTTCACAGTAGATAAAAAGCAATAGCTAAGGAAGACCCCAGTACAATATATTATATACAGTATGTGTACATATATAAGCACTTGCTGTGAGTATGATGATGGCTTATCCTCTGTTACTTTAGCATGGAATCAGTAAGTTTATGTCAGTTGAAAGACTGTTACATAGTGTGTCTAAAAGTTTCTTCAGTATTAAAAGGTATAACAGGTTCTTTGTATGAATTTTGGGTACTATGCATCCATATGCATATGCATCCAAAAGCAATAGAAAGATTGGAAAGGGAAAGAATAAATTTCCAACAGCAATTTTATAAGTAAAATCACTGTTAAGGTTTATTCACCTCTGCTACAATAACAAATCAAACCTGTAATGTGTATATATGGCAGTAGCCAACATCTGAAACTTAAGAGAAAACAAAGCAAAAATCTACTATTTCATCATTCAAATGTCCATTTGTCTCACACTGTGCATAGAGAAAACATTTTGCTGATAGCTGTAATGCTATTCTCATACTCTGAAGAACAGGATCTAATTACCATCAACTTAATTAAAACTAATTTCTTTTTATCGATTACTTAACTTTCTGATGTTGCTTTAACCCTGCTGCCTTAGGGAATGTTTTCAAAGATTCACATCAATGTTACGACTTTTTATATTAATTAAGTTATTCTGATTAATTTGCCCTTTTAAAATTATTCTCAATGCTATATATCTGCTAAGTGATAACTGGTAGAGTTTAAGCAATTATGGAAGTTCAAACATTTGTGGCTTTGCTCTTTTTTTCCCCTTCTTCTTTCCCTGCACCTGCTCCCTCCTCCCGTAGGGAAGTTCACATATCACAAAAGATCTGTGTAGAAGAGCTTCCAAGAAGTGTTTTTCACAACTATCTAATGGTTAGTGAGCTGCTTTGTGCCCACTGTTCAATTTTTCTGAACAAACACATGTAAAACCTCAATTTAACAATCCTTTCCAGTCCTCAAAGCCTCTAAATACAACATAACCTTGTGTAAATGATAAACATCTATTAATTTTATTGGATTTAAACTCAGCCTGTATAAAAAACAAAAGTATTTAGAGGAAATGTGGACAGGCTTTGCTTAACTTAAGCCTAAACAAAGAACTCAGCAATAAACTACCCCATGAAATACTAGCTCTCCATTAACCATAACTAGGAAAGTGGTTGTGAGAAAAATTACAACATCATCTCATTATCTTAACACTTTAGAAAAGTCACAACTCAAGACGGAGAAGAGGTAATGATAGGGATTTTTTTGAATTCTAGTTTTTTAGTTTTTCTTTTTCATTTTTCTGGATCTGAAAAGCTGAATTAATTTGGCAATGCTGGAAAATAATTTTCACATTATCATGCTTTCAGCTAATAGCTGACTTTGAATAATCAGCTGCTTTTGCAAGCTTTAATACTTATCATGGAACCTAAATCATCCAAATCTTAAGGTCTTTTTATAAAAATAACCCTACCCCACTTTTATAACCTGTAGTAGCAAATACAGTATAAAAAATTATTTAACAGATCATAAAGAAAAACTGAACAAGTATACCTAGATTCTTACCTATCTGCAGCACTTCTTTCAAAATGTTCTTTTAGTTTATTTTTAACCTCACAAAAGATTTTCAATACAAATGCTTATATTGAAAAAGCAGAGGTGTGATAATATAAAGAATTCTGCTTATTTGAAATGCACTTAAAACCCCTTTAAACTCACAACAAGTAAGTCTGCACCCTTGCTAAAAACAGCAAAACCCCCAACAAAATGCCACTAAACATAGCACCAAAAATCCTCAGAAGACTCTAAATTCTGCTGACATCCCATTCATATAGGAATGACAGAGATGCTGAAGGGAAGCCAATTGATGATCAGTCAATGCAAGCTTACCTGTTTAAGTGCTTTCTTTGTGTGCTGCTGGAAGGAAGATACTAGCTTGCTTTGCACCGGTGCATTAGTAAGGCTTGAATCACGATTGGAAGACATTTCCTCAGATGTCTGCTTTGGGCAAACTTTGTAAAAAGAAACACAAAATCAGAATACTGGTATGGGGCTTGTCTTCCCTATTTCTCGGAGAGTTATAAGGATGGAAAAATAAACCAATACAAGCAAACGCCTCAAAACCAAAAAGCTTGCTGTAAAAAATTCAGCTGATCTTGAGGCCCACATGAGCTGAAAATCCAGTCATATTCTAAGTAAATGCATTGCTTCAGAAATATCTGTACCTCCATCATACCCTTTTTATGCAGTTTAGGAGGCCTTGCATATTTTGCCTTTCAGGTCCTGAAAGGTAACTGAGGTAGTTTAACAACAGATTTCACACAGAAGCTAGATAAAAACTATCTTCCTCACCAACACCTTTTAATGGATTATAAGGTATCTAAATGAGCATTTATACAAGAGACTGATGATCGCTGGTTCTAGAAAGACTCATACATATGTAACTTCACACCAGATTATAATGTCTTCTTAGGAGCCAGGCTCATCTATTTTACAAGTACTTCTTGGTAAAGCTAAGAATACACACTTTGCTGTTCAGTGAGTAGACTGGAATATCTTGCAAAGATGAATTCTGGACTCCCAGGTAATACGTGCTGCTGTACTAGTCAGCCTTCTAAATAATATATGCTTTAATGAACAAATACTACAGTAATTGCACTAAACACCTCTTGAATAAATGTTATGTGAGATACAGAAAAAGTCTCCTGGTTAAAAATAGATGAAAATATGATTACTTTTTTTTTTCCTGAAAAAAAAAAAAAAAAATTATTAAACAGATATGAAAGCTGTGAGAATAACTGGAGGATCCTATTAGTCTTGATGGTCAGCAAAGTCAATTAAAAGTGCTGTAGAAACCTGTCCACTGTTAATGCCTTGCATTACTATTCCTCTAACTAGTATCCTAGAACTGCCCAGCTAAACCAGCATTAGCATGGATCCAGAAATGAAGCAGCTTTTGTTCCATTCGCCTCTATTGACTCAGTTCAAGTCTGCCTTCCAGCAGTGCTCAAAGCTAGTTTGTGTGTTGACACAACTTCTTTATAATCTTTTGCAGCAGTAAATGTTTTTTCAAGATTTGTCCTACTTTGCACACCATCAGAATAGTCTGAAGACACTCAAAGAAGCTGCACAGACACGTGCCAGAAATAATGTAGCCCAGTGTTAATCTATTTTTTCCGCCCATCCTTCAGTGGGATGAGCAGACATCTGAAGTAGCTAAGTCCTACACCTTTAGCAATGTTTCCTAGAAAACACATTGTAATGTTTTTAAATTTGTGCTTGTGAGAAAAAGCCACAGACAACTTAGTTATCAATAATTAATGGCCATCATAAGATGCACGTGATACTAAACCTTTCTTTCGCGCTGAAAAAGAAATAGTAATGAATGCTTACCTCAGTAACAGAGAATACCTTCTATGGCACTGCTGTTATGCCAAGATAACTGTCATATTGGATTAAAATTTTTCATTACCAGGTAAGAGAAATGCTGTTTTGTCACAAGATTTACAGCTGATTTTTGTCCCTTTTTTTCCTTATACTTGAAGGATTTGTCAAAATATACAAAGAAGTTGCAACACAAAACAGACTCTGAGTTTACAGAATCACCTGGTTTGGATCAATCTTTTCCACATGATGAGCAAAGCTTACTATCAAATAAGGCTATGTAAAGGAGCTGCAAAATGTCAGCAGAAAACAAACAATAGCTGGTTTATATAATCCAAATCACTGCAACAGCTAAGCTCCTGAGACAAAGAACACCTACACCAAAATAAAAACGTGATATTTCAAATTGCACAGATTTTGTCTTCTCCTTCAAAGAAACCTTTTTTTACTGTGTTATGAAAAATTTTGAGACTCAAAAATTGAAGAAGAAACCCCAGACATAGCATGTGCACACAAACACCAAAGTTAACAAGAGGAGAACAGAACACATTCAAAAATCCCTAAAGAATGGAAACTGGTAAACTTAAGTGTCCCGCCTAAAAGAGGATAGATACAACATGACCTGACATGAAAAACCTATTCCTGTTTCCCAGAATGACTGCAACTCCTATTACCTTCTTGTTGAAATGGGAAATTCAGATTTTCATTATGGTGATCTAGGATATTATCCAGGAGTGTCCTCTATTTATTTTGGTGACAAAGTTCATCCTAAAGAGGTTTGACAACACTACAACCATTAACGTCAAAATCATGATACAGCAGGAAAAAAATAAACATAGCTCTATATTAATTTTGTACATTCATTCATTTATCTTTTAACAATAAACCTGGAGCTGTGACAGAATTTATAAGAGGCCAAACTTTTTATTTCTATCATTACTTCAATTTTTGCATAAAATTTCATCAGTGTATTAGTTTATTTTGCTTTTGTTCCTTTGAATCTTTTACAACAAAGTTAAACCAAGAAACAGGGACTGTTCTAGTGGATGAAACAACTGGAACTGAAACCCACTGAAACAATAAATAGCTTTCCATCACTGTAATATATCCTCAGATACAGAAAGAATACCTCACTTCAGGCTTGTTCTTTAGTGCAACCCAAACCTAATTTGCTCAGAGTTTTGGAAAAAACCCCAACTTTTCCTGTAGTCCATGATTAAAGAAATAGATACATGAGGTTGAAATCTGAAGCTTAAAATATTTAAAGTGACACTGTGATTAGAGAAAGTCCACCTATTTATTTAGAACAAATGATACTTCCTTTCTGTACATTACATTTTTGTTCATATACCTTGTAGCTTAAAATAGTAAGATAACAGGAAACTGTTTTAAATGATGCTTTTTATCTTTTAATTAAATTTCCATTTCAAACCAGCTTGATACAAAATATAGCTATGAACCTAACCATCTAGTAAATAAGAGATGTCATTGTCTGTTTTCCAGAAGTGGAAGATACAAGCATTAAATATCTAAATACATTATGTTAAATTATACAATTGCTTAATAACTTACGCAGTCTACTTAATTTATTAGCAAAAAATAATATTAAAATAGATATACAGACTTTATTTAGAGGATAATCAAGATATTGTTTCAAAACAATTTGAATTGTCTTTTCCGTAGCAAATTAAATACAAATATGAGACAATGAATAAACTTAATCTTTAAAACATGTTCTGCTACTCTGTAATTTGAATCAATCTGTGCGAAAGTATGACAAAGTATTAAAATGCCTGTGACCACGTAAAATTGTCATCATTTATTTCTTAATTTATATGGATGAAGTCCAACTTATTTTCTCTGAATTGGTCAGAAATAAAGAAAGGACACAAAGATATATTAGTGAAGCCAGCATTGACGATCCTAGTGAAAAAAAATGCCTTAAGAACAAACCAGACATTTCTCCTACAGAAACCAATAATCACATTAAAAGAAAAACAAATTTAAAGTGTTCTTTGTACATATATACAACTTTGGAAAGCTGTGACCACTTTTTCCATAAGCACTGAAGATCCACGAATATTTTCAGATCCATGTTCTTGAAAAGCTATATCAGAAAAGAATGCTAAAAATAAAGTGGGTGCTGGGGAGGAAAAAAAAACCCTGAGAGAATATGACAGATAAAGGGAAAATATTTGGGTAGCAAATAAAGAGGATTCTCATTATTGCTACAGTAGAAAAAGGAAACAAGAGCGGTTTTAAGCCTACAGGAGGCATTTCCATTTAGTGGAGAATAATTAGGCTCCATTCTTTGAATCGGCTTCCTCAAGGGCCAGGACCGAGTGAAGGAATAAAGAAAAAGCAACTATTAAGCCATAAACTGTTGGGTTATGAGCTGGAAGAGCAGCTGGGTTTCTGAAGATAAGACCTCCTTAGTGAGTGTTCAGAGACTGTTAACATGAACGATAGAATTAGAATTACTTAGCAAAAAGAGTAGGTTAAAAATGTTTTCTGCAAACTCCATTTAAAATAACTTCCTCTCTTCCATTTTTCCAAGACTAGTTTTGTTAATTATTATGAAAGGCTATAATTTATAAAAATCAGCAATGCTGTCTGAATTTCAAATTTTACAGGCTATCTCTGTAATTTTTTATTACCTTTTACCTTCCCCACCCAAGAAATGACACCTATGTAAAACACACTAGAAGACATGTTTCTTCAAAGAAATAATTTTTGGAGGAACAGAACAAAAAGTTATTCTGTCTCCTTGCCACTGAAAATTATTACAAATAACTGTAAACAGATTTATGTAACTAGATGGACAGAGAAATTCCTGTCCAGTAAAGGGCTTATTTTCCCAAAATCAACAGCACAATTACTTTTGATTTCAGTCAGATCATATTGATTTAAAATCAAAGCAGCAAAATCAACAGCAATCCACTTCCCTCCTTGTTAATGTAACCACAGCAGATGAGAAGGATTGTTTACTAATGGCCACATAACAAAACACAACTTAATTTTGTTACCGTATGCTAAAGACTAGAGTCTACCTCAAGCAGAAAATGTATGCATACACTCTGGAGATATGCAACTTCAGAAAGAACTCCCTCAGGAAAACATACACACAAAATCTCTCTCTAAAATATCCATAAAATTAAATATTTTCTTTGGGTGACACAGATCTATACTTGTATTGACATAAATGGTTACACTTTGCCAACACAGATGTATTGAGTAATTCACCTCTGTCACTCTTTGATCTCTAGAGCCCAACTTGCCAAAACTGAACAATTCAGAACTCGGCTGTTGCCATCAGCTCTTGAAAATGAAAACCAGTTTGGGAGTTAGTTAATTGTATGAGTTTGCCAAAGCAAGCAAAAACAGATGTATACATCAAGGGTACTACAGTGACTGCAATATTCTTTCTGAAAAGCAATACTAGCACTGTGAATCAATAAATAGTATTGAATAGTATTTTTTGGGAAAAGACATCAAATACCCCATCATCTTCGTAGCTTGCACTGAATCCCATTATATTCACAGCATGCTTTTGAGCCCAAACATTTCACAAAGCTTAGAAAACTGTAAATCCTGATTCCAAAGCAAGTCAACATTTTCCACCAAAAATATACAGCCTGTCATCACTAAGGCACCAATTTCTTAGACCTTATTAACTACTGCACACGAAAAAAAACCAGATGAGCAACATCCTCAAGCTCCATGGTATCTTCTCTTATTGTTACAACTCCCTTCAAGTGGTAATTAAACAAAAGAAGTTAAGCTCAATCCTGAGTACCATTTTTTTTTTTTTATTGCTGCAGGAAGATGAAACAAAAACATGCAAAAAAATCTAAAGCAAAGTGAAAAACTATCTCTCACTGATGTGTCACCCAAAACTCTCTGCTCACACTGCTACTCCATTGCATTTAGAAGAGTTTATCTCACATCCTGATGTTGCTACGTGTCACAAACATTTTCAGTAGAATCATCCAGTATTACTCCCAAGAGACAAGATGCTAATACTAACAGGTTTCACTGAATTTCCAGAAATTCCATTCCTGGAAAGGAATTGAATATCTAAATGTGGACTCAGGTTTCAAACAGTGGTGAATATACATTCCTTGCTACAGAGTTATCCTTGTGAAAAGCACAAGGTGTTCAAAAACACAGTAGCTACTAAGTAAGATTTCAGGATTCAGCATGAACCTGATCCTCTGCTGTCCATCATTTTGTCAACTATCTCTAAGAAAACTGCCTAAGGATTTAACTCTGCCATTTCATGTTCATAGTTGAAGAACATACATTTCCAGGAAGTCCTGAAAACCAAAGGTCTCAAGAGGAGACATACATTGCTCGCATTTAGGCAGACATCAGAAACCCTGCTTGGGCTGAGGTGGGGAGGGAAGTCATGCTGTAGCAGGAACTGCTGTCTCCTCCACGCTTACATCATTTTGCATTCCATTGGCTCACGCGAAGACAATTTTTAATCAATTGTGCTCCATGGCTGATGGATTAGCCCTGGCTTCAGAAACCCTAGGGACAACTGTTTTTTGAGAACTGAACATCCTATTGATGGGCGAAAGGATATTATAGTCATCATTTTCCCAGGCAACAGTAATTGGGATTTTAATTCTTTTACCCACAGCATCTTTGCATGCTATCCCTGTATTTGAGGGAAATGGAATTTTAAAGATATGGGACTGCTACAGAGCTTCTATTTGAAATCCCATTCCAAACAAAATCAACTCTAGTGTAAAGAGTTTCTTTAACATATGCCTTTGGATAAGGTGGGGAAAGAAAAATCCTCTACAGCATCTGCAAAATCCTGAGGTGTGACCATTCCACTTGTCCACTTAGCAATACTGATGTGGTGTAACAGCTTTTGCCAAGTCATGTGTTTATAATGGTTAGGAGTTTTTATATTATTATGCTAATAAAAGTGTTCAGTAGCCTGCATTTATACTGCGAAAAATGTGCCTGCTGAGGAATGATGTGATTCGTCTCTGTCTGAGTGTCAGCTGGCACTTTTTATTCTGAAAGACTATGGTCTAGAAAGTCCACAAATGGGCTGAGGCTGTTGCTTACAGTTTCATCCTTTTGCTTCCAGCTACATTTAAAGAGGCATTTTTTAAACTCTTGCTAAACAATTTCTGATCACTCTATCAGAACTGGGGCTTCTGGAGTCTATCAGAGTGGAAAAGAGCAAATAAAATTGCAATCAATTGGGCAATTAAGAATTCAATGTGCAAGCAATGCCCATCCTCATATGTATCACACATATTCTAAAACACAACTCAGAGAATTTCATTAAGTGTTTTTTGCACTGAACTAAATGCTAACAGAACAGTTTCCTGGAAAGAGAAAAAACCCAGCTTTAGTGTGAAAAGTGTAATTGGTCTGTTAGACCAAATATTTTCCACAGAAATAACTTCTCTCAAATATTTGCAAACTGATCAAGTCACCACTTCACTTTTCATAAACTAATGAGACCATCCCTAAAAAATCCACCAGAACAAAGGAGGTATTTGTTCACTCAGAACTTCTTACATGTCTTTCCTAAATCCTTTCCTGTTTACCTTAATTCCTTCTTACAGCTATAATGAATGCAATACACTGGTAATCATTTAACTAGTGTTATACCCAAAGGAAAATCTATGCCTATATTCTTTAATCAGTACTATCAGAATTATAGTCTAAGAACTGCACTGAACTAATTAGCAAAAGCATCTCATTCATGTTCAATTTATTTTCTGTTGTGATCCTTAAATGCTTTTCAGATATACTGATTTATTGAATACATATTTCTGCTGCATAAATGTGGCCTTTTTTCTTTGCTTGAAAGTCTAAAATAATTCATGTTGTTCAACTGCAATAATTTACAAGGCAATCAAGAGACATCTCAAAATTATTATCTATTACCAATAAATTTAAGCTTGAAAGATTTTATAGTTTTCAAAAAATATTGACATAAAAAATATTGAATGAAGAGTGGCCAGGTCACACCCTTCAAAACAAAATGCCTATTGTGAATGGTGATTCCTATGCCTTTGCTGATTAAATAATTTGTAATTGCAATCCACCAAAACCTGGCTGTATTTCTTGGGCATGGTCCTATTTTTAAGCCAAGCCTTCTGTACTGTAAATGAAATCAGAATTCTAAGTGTATAATAAATGAGATCTTTAACAACAAACTTGCAGTCTCAAGAAAAGCTCTTATCAAACATGTTTGACAAAATTATGGTCTGTATTAGCTGACTGATATGCTATTTATGAAATATGTGCTGCATTTAATTCTTAATTGATCACTTCCAGCACTGGCCTTTCAATAGAGATTCACTATTGCCATCCCATTTACATTTTTTAAATACATCTATTGATATCCACTGTATGACAAGAAAACTTCAAATGCCTTGCTTTCAAAATGTTAAATATATTGCAGTTTTCCAAGATTTGTTAAAGATGGCAAATGAGGGAAAATTCTCAGCATTAAAACCAATCTAGGTGTAATTTAATGCTCTGTTTCAAAACGTTAAATTTTCGCAGCTTCTCTTTTATGTCATCACAAGTGCTATAATTATTTTTATTACTGTGAACTGTGAAAATAGTACATAGCCTGCTCCTAGTCAAAACCAAGCAATTTTCTACTTCTGGAATTATGACGTCCTATTTACATTCTATAACATCCTATTTACATCCTAACACTCCTAAATAATTCCACTGTTTTTTGCCATGATTTTTATTTGTTTATAACAAATAACATCATCTTTGCTTTGTATTTGTAACTGTATTTACACTGCTTTATTCTTCCTGCAATTTGAGGAACTGTGCATCAACAAATTTTCTGAGTATCAAACAGGAATTGTTAAAGAGCTACACGCAAGTTCACTTACACATCTAGCATACTAGATAAGCATACCAGATACTACATAAGCATCAAAGCACTGAACATGCAGAATCTGTTAACTTACAGACATAATATATCAAAGAAAATGAAGAAGTAGAGACATTTAATAACTCTGGACTTTTGCTTCCACAGAGCTTCAAAACTTCAGTCCTAGATAGACCCACAATGTGTCTTGGATAGTTCTGTTACTCCAATCACTGAACACTATGCTTTTTCAGTGCTGCTGGAGAAAATACTGAAATTGAGATATCTGTCCTGTAAAGGTGCAGCCTGGAAGCTAAGTAAGTTGCTCAAGTTATAAAAGGAAGTCTGTAGCAGAACAACAACATGAGCTGAGCCTTTTCGTGTCCTATTTGTAAACAGGACACTGTCTCACCAAGTACCAAGTAAGCCAAAACAGCAGGTTGCACTCCAGCAGTGGGACAGGTTGTGATGGGGCAGCAGGGAAGAACTGACCACGGAAAGGTTTATTTCAGAAGTCCTGGACAGTCAGATTTTTTTTTTATAAAGCATTCACTTTATAATCATTACATGAGTGGTTTCAATAAAAATAATATTCACTTCTGTTACTTGCAAGTAATTTTAGGTGACTGATGTTCTCTTTATTAACTCCCAAAAAGGAAAGATAATATTTCTAAGGTTGCCATTTTTAAGTTATTTCAATATTTCAGTTTGCCATTATCTTAGTGGAAAAAAATGCACAGCATTTGATACTTCAAGATGTTTTTATGTCACAATAGCACACAGGAGCACCTCTGTCTGAAAGAAAAAAATACAAACCTTTGTCCTCTGCCCAGAACTCTGCTGAGGGACCAACCCCACATGTTCACACTGAAATCAATGAGATGTCTGAATCTCACAATTGCCAAGTCTGAAACCTAGTAAAGGCAAATTATTCTTTAGCTCTGGACCCTAAACAAAAAAATTGTAAGCCAGAAAATTACCTACTGAAAACACACCCAACAGCACTATTCTTTGTCTTTTGAAACCCTAAGTCAAATAAAAGCACTTAGTGTTACTGATTGCTTCATAAGGCCAAAAAAGAGAGGGAGTCACTCAAAACAGTTCCACTGAGTACAAGGTATTATTTATACTGCTTAGAAATCACACCATGAAAATCTGAAGAAAACAATACTTTTTCTTTTCCCAAAATATGCCCACTAATATTGAGATTAAATCACCTACCACCATTTTCTTCTCCATTATTATTGTTTGTCTCAGCCATTTCAGTGCCATCTAACTCAGATTCACATCCTAAATCCAATGTTCCATCAGTAGGGCATGTTGATTCTTCTTTCTACAGTTAAAAAATAAAAATAAAAATAAAATTAACAAGAAAAAAAATCAATCATGATTCTGCTGCATCTCCGAAAATAGATTACTGCAGTGTACTCTCATGCTTACATTTCAAAAAAACCAAGAATAAAATAAAATATGCTTGTGAGTTACTTCAGAGGGAGCCATAAAAAACAGACTTTCATGAAAAAACTTGCAAACCAAAAGCAAAAAAGCTGTTTTGTGAAGTCATAACATGCTCTTTTTGAAGCTGAAAAAGTCACACAAAATGCAAGATCTTCCACTTTTTCTTTTTTTTTTTTAATTTCAACAGAAACAGACTTGTGTGGCTGTTAAAAATCCTAGTTTTCCAGTTGAGTGTCTACAACACTGCAGCAAAACACAAATCCCTTAATGTTTCTTTTCTGCCTTTGCCTGTTTCCTGAATTCAAATAGCTGAAGCAACCTGGAGCTCACAAGCATGGGAGTGATTGTGAATTCCTGGAATTGTGCCAAGAATATCTCCCGATTTAAAGAAAAACAACAGCATTTGTTCTAAAAAATTAGGAAAGACAGCTTCTGAAAACTATTCATTCAATTTCAGGTACAGGATTTTTAGTCAGCAGGAGTAGACAAATCTTTATACTTTTATATTTTTATACCCTTACATCCAATACATCTGTCATAAATTACAAAAGATCCTTCCCCCCAGCCCAAAATTTTAATTGACTACATTTAGACTGCCAAACAGATAATCTCACTTTCTTTTTTCTCATCTCTGCCTCACATTATTCCACTTCTATCGTGAAACCCCTCTAAGTTTGATCATGTACAACAGGAAAAAATTTCCACCCACAGTAAACATCACGTTCATACCAAAACAGAAGAATAAAAAGGAATAAAAATAGAATAAAGGCAAAATTCTATCACTATAATTATATTCCTTCTCAAAAGCAATGATGCAACCTTTGAATTAAAAGCTGATTTATATTAGACTTGCAAATAGTTTTTCAATATTCAAAAATCAAACATTAATACAATTACTTAATTAGAAAATCAGTGATCCTCTTGAGCTCACTGCTCATAAAACAAAGGCCTTACTGTGAACAACTCCAAAAAACCAGCATTTTAACCAAGCTACGTGTTTTTTATACCATGTGCCAAATTCAAGAACATGTATATGCTTTCTAGGATAAAACATTCAATGTTTACTTTCATTATAAATCCTTTTAAAAGACATCTGAAAGCAGTTAGAAGGACTATCAGGTCATTTCCTCTCCAAATAATCTAATCTGTTTACCTTTATATCTATTGAGACATTCATAAAATGGATTAATAGCTGTATGTACAATCCATATACAAAATTTAAACTTACTTTGAGAGCATAGAGTCCTGATTTCCCAGGGATTTTGAAGAATGTTCCATCACCTACACGAGTGTTAGTATGAAGCATTGCATTCAGGCAAGCTAATGGAGAGGTTCCACTGAAAAATAAAATTGTGCAGTCTAAGATTGAGTGCCTCTTGTAGAACTATTCCCTCGGTCTATTTTTTTAAAAACTCATGCTTGCCTGGCGTTTTGTTTTTTTTTGCCCCCCCCCCCCTTTTTTTTTTTAATTCTCTCAACCCTGAAAACATCTACATTACAATAACAGGCCAGTTTCAAACTTAATCATATGCATCTGTCCCCTAGGCTTGAGGCAAAAAGTCTGTGAATTATAATTATGCTTTTCTTCATGCAGCAACCAGCTCCACATTCTAAAAGAACCAAAGTCCAAATATTTATGTGAAATTACTTCATAAATAACACCATGAAGCCTCATTTTTAAAATGTTACAGACAATGTGGCTGCTGCACATGAATGATCAAAACAGTACCAAGTTCAAGGGCAGCTGCATCCCATAGGATGAAAGGCAACAAAAGAATAATAAAGAGCCCAGAAAGAACACATTTAAAATTAAAAGTGATATATAGTAAAGCCTTCTTCTGGCTCAACATGGTCAGCATGCATTATTATACACAAATATAAGCACATTTGTGCATTTTATGAAGCACTATCTTTTCTTATTAGAATTGTTTTAGAGATTAAGAGACTGACCTACTCAAGGTAATAATTTTAATACCTCTGTGGAATGCATGTTAAAGGACCATTTAAAAAGAAACAGAACACATTAAGAAAAGAATTAATATTTGGACAGAGATATCTTTGTAGTATACACGTTTACATCAGAAAAAATATAGTAAATATTTTACCCTAGCTAGATGCATACTATTCTGAAAAGTTGATCTAAAAAATAGTGGGGAAGAAGGCAGTCATAAATTATTTTATTTAATTTTAATTTAAAAATTGAAGTACAAGATCTATAGATGTACTATCACATCTTTGTCCCCATTTACTGGCTAATGTACACGGTGTACTCAGGGACTGAATCTGAAACTGTGCTTCTTCCCTGGGGTCCCCAGTCTGCACGCACGCTTATCTTCAGCCACGTAAATATATTCCACTTGGTTAAGTGGAACAATGCCTGTGCATTAAATTAAGCGTGTTGCTAAGTATTTCAGGATTAATTATATACTCAACTATAAACCAGGAACAGGGCTTCAAAGTTCATCAGAAAATACTCTTCTTTATTCTGCAGTATTATAACACAACATCCAATCTTGGTTGCAAATTGCACATCTGATTTTTTTTTTTTTTTTTTTTTTTTAATACATGAAACTGGATTGAAATGGTAGTATTTCATATGATTATGCCTTCTGTTGATTTCTGTGGCTCTGTTACAACAAAATTCATCCTTACTGTACATGTATCATTATTTTGATGGCAAGATTGACAGTGTGGTAATTGCTCTTCCGGTAAAAATTAAACTATAAAGTGCCCTCAGGCCAGGAAGTCCTGTCTATTATAATTTATTTACTACAGGTCACCTAATGTATCATATTACTACATCTAAAATAAAAAACTTCAGGTAAAAATGTTGCTTGTTCATAAACACATCAGATATGTAATAGGTATTTATTTTATGGGTATTCTAAACACGATCACACAATGTGAAAATTCTGGTAAGTTTTTGTTGTTTCTTTTTCTTCCCTGCAAATAAAACTAGCTCCACATTTGGTTTTGATATAATACTTTAACAAAATACAAACCGAAATATGTTGGAAATAAAATGATACTGCTAGCAGTGGGACAGAAGACATTAAAAGAGTTCATTGGGTTTAACGATTAGTTAAACACTTTTGTAATATGTAGGATACTTCTCTTTACACATTTTCCTTACTGTATTAATGCTTGACAAGAAAAGACACAAGGCATTTAATACAGCAGTTATTGTTGTGAAATTTCTTCCATATGTTAACATACATAACATGAAGCAATTTCAACTCTCTCAGACTTGGATCTTTTTAGTGAAACATTATCACCGATTAAGGCTTTCTCTGCAAGGCAGAAAGAACTTGCTGACTCTGCAGCAGAACACAAACATGGTATGTCAACAAGAAAAAAAACTATGTGTGCATGTATGCACGATTTGTATTCTCCTCCTATTCTGACGGAGATACTCTGTACTCCACTTATTTTTAGGTATCATTAGCCAATTAAAATGATACAGGATGAATGAACCCAAAATAGAGGATTTGGCAACATCTCATGATCACTACTGTGCTCACAGCAGATATCTTAATCTTCAAAGTCTAGACAACTGGCAAGTGGACAATAGAAACTACTCTCTGACTTAGTAAAAAACTCGTATCAGCTACCGAGCCAAGAAGGACTTTAACTAATGCTATGCTTGTTTCTCACAGGTATCTGCAACTCCTAATAGCATGCAACCAAAGGGCCAGATCCACCCTTGAAAACTGGACTTGGTATGTCCATAAGGAGCACAAAACAAACCACACAGAACACACTTAAACTGCAAATGAAAATAATCTGGGAACACTGAGGGGTGGGATTTATTTTGAGCTAACAGATCAAACTGAAGCTCCATGATGTCCTTCGTCAGTGCTGCTTTGACCCATGTCTAGCAACGACTTGCCTATTCTTCTGTCAGCACTTGCATCCTTAAAAACACTGTATTAAAATTCCCAAATGTTATCCACAACTGATGCTGGAAATGCTTGCAACACATGCTATCACAACACTTGGGACTGCAGTTCAAAAAGCCAGCAATCAAAGATCCCATGATGGAGACTGATGTCTGAATCATAGAGCACTTTCTGAGGGATCTGTGCTACTTACTGCATGCTTTCTAAATTCTCCTACAGCCTCAGGACATGTTCCTTCTGCTCAGAGCTCCTGGCATGTATTAATACAGCAGTCAAGGCCTGCCAATACAAGGCTGAATATCAAAAATGGCACAGCTTGACCTAAGTTCTTGAAACACTCCAAACCACTTCAACTTTGATTCAGTTAAATGAAATTGGATACAATAATATTCTACTTTGTAACTTGATATCTGTGAATTTTTAGAGCCATAATATATCTTAAAGCGATATGCTGCAAGTTTTATTGCCATAGTCTGCACACAAGAAATATGTTTACCATTTACAGCCTTCAGATGCAGAAGTTTCATACTATTTATCATCATTTGGGTGAGACTGCTTTAAACCACTGTGGTATTCTAGAAGTCATTATTATATAGAAGTTACAATCTGTAGTAGTATATTTTCAATATTGGTATTTTTCTGCTTGTATGCTTATTTTATATACATACATATCTATACACATATAGAAGCAGTATTAACCCCCACACACACTTTCAAAAAAGTTTAAAAGATGAAAAGTTACTTACTTTCTGTAAAAGTCATGTTATGATGTTACAACAACCAGCAACACAGGAAAGAAAAGAAAAGAAAAGACTCATTAACCTTCCAATATAAAGGTTGCTAATACAACTTGATCATTTAAAAGACATCAGGCATTTCAATGTTTCGTAAGTTCTCTTTCCCAAAATCACTATAAGCTTGTAGTACTCAGTGTATCCCTTCAAAATTCCTGTACATTAACAAATCAAACTTTGCACCCCCAACTACCCCAGTCAAAAACATCTCCAACATTTTGTGATTCTGGGCTCCCTCTACTGGTCATGCAGCCAGTGTTACCTAAATCGAAATGCCAGATTTTCAACACACCAATCTCTGATAAAACATGTAGGGAAAGTACAGATTTCAGTTACTTCCTCCTCTGCCACCCTCCCCAAAACCCTATAAAAAAATTGTAAAAACACCAGTAAAAACGTTACTTATTTTTATATTGTAAACTTCTCAAACGCATGGTTCTGTCAGAAAAACCCTGAAAACTTCTGTGGTTATACATATAATTCTAATGGGTTTTGCTAGACTGCTTGCCAAGAGACAAAAATTATGATCTTGGCAAAAAAAGAAGATGTCTTAAATATGGAAAATAAATTGACTAAAGCTGCCTTGTCAGGCAATATAGTGAGGCAGACAGTGAAAGTTCCCTGACACTCTGCAGACAAGGCACCTTGGGACCTGCAGCAGCAGTATTTCAGCCACTCAGCCCCACTGTACGGTGGTGTAACCCCCTCCTCTTCCTGACATGTTCCCAAATCTAATGACAACTGCTGTAAGAGGAGCACCTAGGTATCGTAAATTTGTTCAGTATTTATTTGTCTGAAATCATCTGCTCTTTTTATACGCATCCATAAACAGTCACAAGGGAGCAACAATTTTTACTCACTGCTAGAAACAAAGTAAAACTGAAAGGCTTAAGAACTAATTTCTAGGCATGATTTGAAGTCACAAAGAATACAATATGTTCATAATGCATGTAACTTACACCAATCCCAGAGTGACAATAGATAAAGAAAATAAAACTTATTGGGGAAGGCTCCAGAAAACCCCATTCGTGTGGTACAGTAAACGGAAAAGTAAAAGAAGACATAATTGTAATTTTCCAGAAATATGTAAAAGGCTGTTGAAGTCAATGGAGATGAAAGTTCTTCATGGACACTGGGGGAAGAAAAAGAAAGTTCATGGATATCCTAAAAGTGTGAATGTAGCTGCTGATGTTTTAATCAACACCAGAACAGAGCAGGGGAGTTTGTAAAATTATCTTCTTCATCAGAAGATCATACACACTGTTTGTATTGAATGATCTCTTGAGCATCCATCCAGAACTGTGAACTGTGATTCTTTCTCTCTTCAATAAATTGGAATTTTGGTTAAGGCTGAGGTTAATCATGCACCCTAAGTACACTTGTTTCAACATATACAGCAGCTAGAAATGCTGGAAAATTGACTCGATGTCTAGACGTGCATTGTTTGCTGAAATGTTACACAGAGCACTGCATGCCTGGTGTGATGAAGCCCTTTGGTTTCCTCTTAAAAGCCTTCCCACGATCTTCAAGGAGCCATGTTCCCACAGTCCTGCTGTCAAGTGTCAGCACAATGTCCCAACCTGCCTCACAAGATTGTAGCTGTGACCTAGCTCAGGAATGACACAGAAAACCACCAGGAACCTAAGCAGCTGTACCAAGACAAGAAGATAGCTGTCCTATGAAGATGGCAGACAAACTGCTGCTGACCAGTCTAGAGCTGCTCTCCTCCCACAGGCCAGGCTTGGCTGAGCTGTCAGTGCTGCAGCAGCAGTTAGTACTGGGGCCAAGGCAAATTCTTCCAGCCTGGGCTAAGGAGGAACAACCAGGAGAGGTCCAGGGAATTGAAGACTGAATAAAAGACCCAGATATTTTAATATATTCAAATGGCACAGGCACAGAATCCTTCCCCTGGCACAGAGGGAAGCAGAGAGCACAGGCGAATAGTGGAAAACAAAGCTGGTGGTAAGTCAAGACTTCCTGCCAACCACCTACAACTTTTTCAGCAATAAAAGCATCACGTTAGTCCAAACAAACCAACCAGTTGACCCTGGCTGGACATCATTTGCCCACCAAAGCTGCTTTATCACTTCCCTTCTCAGCTGGGCTGTGGAGAGAAAATATAAGCAAAGGCTCATGAGGTAAGGACAGGGAAAGATCACTCAGCAATCACCACCATGGGCAAAACAGACTCAACTTGGGGAAATCAGAATTGAGTTTATTACCAATCAAGTCACAGTAGGAAAATGAAAAATAAAACCAAACCTTAAAACACCTTCCTTCCCTTCCCCCTTCCTGGGCTTAATTTCACTCATGGTTTTCTCTACCTCTTCCCCAACAGCACAGGGGAATGGGGAATGGGAGCTGCAGTCAGTTCATCACACATTGTCTCTGCTGCTCATCCTCCTAGGGTGGGGATGCCCCACACTCTTCCCCTGCCCCAGGGTGGGTCCCTTTCACAGGGTGCAGTCCTTCAGGACCACAGTCTTCACCACAGGCTGCAGGGGAATTTCTGCTGCAGCCTCTGGAGCACCTCTTCTCCCTCCTTCACTGATCCTGGTGTCCTGCTCTCACATATTCTCACTCCTCTCTGCAGCTGAAGTTGCGGTTGTGCAGGGTATTTACCCCCCTCCTTTGCTCTGCTACCCCAGAGGCACCACCACCATTGCTGATGGGCTTGGCCTTGGCCAGCAGTGGGTCTGTTTTGGAGCCAGCTGGCATTGGCTCCATCAGACATGAGGGAAGCGCCCACAAGAAGCCACCCCTTTAGCCCCCCACTATCAAAACCTGGCCATGAAAACCCAAAACACATGAAGACTGCAAGCAGTATATTTGCTTTCTCAGCCAATCTTATATACAGACTACGTATTCCAGGTACAATTGCACTCAGCCATCCTTATTTCAGTAGCAAAATCATGACTAAATATGATAATTCAAACTAAACGAATTTAAATTATCAAACAGAAAACTTGATCTGAACAATCAATTAAAATCTTGCTTTTGATTTTTTCCATTTATTTTCCTGATGCAAGGTTAATTTGTTCATTGCTTGAAATAATTAAAATACCCCAATCAGTCAATAAATAGAGCTTTAACACAATCTCACTTTTTGTTTATTCAGAGACTATAAACGCATTCATCAATTATCTAACTTATTGTACAGAAATTAATCTATGTCGTATATTCCAATGTCAAAATAGCAATGACACCATATTTACCAAATCACTACAAGTGTACTTATTTCTATAAAATAATTTCTGGAAAGAACTTCAATTTGATTAAGAGTTTGACTTTTAAATGCCAAATGAAAATACACTAGATGTGCTGGATATAAAAGAAAAAAAGGAGAGACTTTCCAAAATATCACATATCCAACAAGATTTATTAAACAATAAAACCATCTCTTAATATGTGGGTAGTAGGTAGCTAGGGAACCATCTACTATTTTTATATATACAGTCTAGTGAAACTGTAGAACTGGAAGATCTCAGCCTCTCACACAAAGTTCTTATTCATAAAATGAAGCAATAAAAAAAGCATTTTTCTTTTTGAGCTTCCAATTGACTTTTTAATTTTAAAGGGGCTGCTAATGAGAACTACAGAGAATACTCAGTATGAACAGTCAACGTGACTGTCAAAACTATTTATGTTCTGAAGTCTTAACCATTTAAATAATAAAGTCATAATAAATAAAGTCTTAAGCTTTAAATTATTTGCTTAAGTTTTATAGGAATTGAAGTACATACAGGCTGAATGCTATTTATACAGTCTGAATAAATCATACTTAAGGTTTATTCCTAACATAAGCTCTCCCACTTGAATCTTCAAATGCATTTGAGAAGATTAAAAGACAATTCTTAAAATAAATCTTTTGTTAAGTTTATTTTCAATCACTTTTGTCCACATTAACCAGAATTAACATCAATTTTGTTCTCATTTGCACAGCACCCTGAAGAAAATTACATCTCTGGTCCTACTTATGCTTCACACATGGTACCTGACTTTCAGCCTTTGAATATCACCAACAGGGCTGCTATTCTTGGGCAAAGCAAATAAGCCAGGCTATCAGGCAACAAGACACAGTAGTACAGCTCATTTATCTATAGTCTAACATACTGCAAACAACTACCATAAGATGTGAGGGGAAAAGACCTATTATTTGTACTACTGACATTGCTTCATACTCAACTCTCATACAGATTTCTTGTTTTCTAAACCAGATGGAGATGGAGGTATCATTATTGGCAGTATGATGGAAAAAACAAAGACCAGTACAGATAAGCACACAGATATAACACATCTGTCATAGATACCCCATGTCTCACAAACTAGCAGAACTTACCTATCAGTTTTCACTGAAGTTAACCAAAGTACTGAACCCTAAATATCTAAACCAGAAGAACCTAGCAACGAACTTGAACTCCACCTTTTGCAGCTTTGAGGAAGTTATAAGCAGCTGGAATCACAGTTGACTGAAGTGATACATAACCAAGAAAGTGAACCTTATCAATGTCCTTCAAATACGAAATTATCTGGAGCAACAATGTATAAAAACTCAACCTAGATCCTAAATTCAAGCTAGGTATTATGAAAAGGTTTTTTTTTTTTTTTGCATTCTCAGCAGGAAATCTCATTTACAAACTCACGCAAGTCTAGTTTTACATTTTGAATTAACCAAAACTTAAATCAGGGAAGGAGTCAGAAGTGAGGCTGCTTTCACAGAATGGGTTTCTTCAATCTATTACCAAACCACCTTTGAAGCATTAAACAACACTGTCTCTCCTTGGAAGAGAGACAGACAAATATTATTCAAGTCTTCTGTGAAGAATATACATAATAAACAAATACTGGAGCTTATGCCACTACCCTTAAGACCTATTTCTACTAATCCTAGGATCCTCTTGCATGAAGCAATCTCCCTCTGGGCCTTTTGTACATCTAGATACAGTCACTGTGCACAATAATTACAGGGCATTAACACATACAATAAAGCACAAACATAATAAACCTCTAGACATACATCATCATGTCTAAACTGAGGTGGACAAGTGAATGAAACTGCTAGCTGAAGGCAAACAGGACAGAAAGACAGAGGATGCTGGTAAGAAAATGTGGGTTTTTTCTTTAGGAGTTTGCCGGACTGGCTGTATTCACCCACAGTCAGTTACAAGTGACTAACTGACCACACAATCAAAGATGTTTCTTGGAAAGCAAAGCTCTCATGCATGGCCACACATAAATTTTAATTCTAATTCCCTCTCAGTAGCTAAGAGTTTGGCTCAATTTTGTAAATGATGCCATTTTTTCACCATTTAGCCATACGGTAGCACTATTAGATATCTGATGTTTCTTTTTTTTCCTTGGGGGTAAAAATTACTGAAAACACATCTGATCCTGCCCTCTGCTCTGTGCAATGGCCTTTCATAGATATTTCAATCAAGTTTGGCATTTCCACCCTTAACTTTTGAGCACTCTGTGGCCAAGGCAGATGAAGTTCTACACTCTATAACACTGGTAATGGATCTTTTTGCTATCTAGAGCAAAGTTTATTTTATCTCATGGTGCTGGCAGCCTGAGAAAACTTCTGATGGTGTCGAACTTGGTGATAATAGCCACAGTAATGTTACAGAAGAAAACAGCAAATGGAGTTCATCCATGCTGAAAGTGGAGCTTTATTAGAACTCTTCTAAAACAATAAAATGAAAAGCCCCGTGAAGAAAAGTTCACTGCAAGTCTCAGTACTCCTTAAGACAGACAGGCTTTTCCCTTATTTTTTTTAAACCATTTTCTGTCACAAGAAAATCTTTATTTATAAAAGTTCCAGAACCTGTGTAAAATTTAAGTGATCCTGAACAGAATTTTAGAGCTACTGCTATGGATTTCCCCCCAAAATATTTATAATGCACTTGAAAACAAGATGCTCTCACTATAGCAGGTAAATTTTAGAAGAGAAAATAAAAAACACACAAACCCATCGTACCAATGCCACATTACATACTACAGATGGAAAGATATTAACAATTTTCCTGAAATTTAAATACTCCTAGCCATTAGTTTTGCTGACTACCCTTTGCCAGCCGTGCCTCTAAGTAGGTCTCCTTGAATGCTTTGAATGTTCCATAAAGTATGTTTGAAACACCATGACACCTCTTTAAATGATATTCACATATGGCAACAAGCATTCCTCAACCAGAAAGGAAATGAGAATACAAGTTTTACAGAGAAATGTTTACACTTCTCTATGCTCCCTAACACCTGGAAAAACCCTAGGTTTTTCTTCTTTGTGAAGAAAAATCTCAAAGAAAGGATATATGTAAATGCATCTCTGCACTTTGAATCCTTACCATTTCATTAGATGTAGTACAAATAATAGAAGAAAAAAAGCAATGCCAACAAAAAAGGGCACTTTGAACAGGTTGAAAATATTAAAGAGTACCTCTTGAAATCACCCTGAAAGAAAAATGTTTCATGAAAAAAATCATCCCAAAAGAACAAGAAACCAGCATGTGTCAGAGAGAGTCACTACAGCCAATGTGTCCCCTGGACTGAAAACACCCTCCTCACTGAACACCACTTAAAAGAAACTATTTGATTTTTTTTGTGTAACAAAATCTTATACTGGTTAAATAACCCAATTCTTTCTGATAGCTACTTCCTATTCAAGAATGTACTTTTTTGTCCTTTTCTCTTTTAATAAAATATTTCCTTTTAATAGTTTTAACTGATTTCATTAAAACACAGTAGTACATTTTTCATTTTCTACTCCAATATCAATAATCGCCATGAAGGAAAAAACTATAAATAAAGGAAAAAAATGAATTCCTACCACATTAAAGAAATTCTGGAGTAGAGGTTAAAAAACAGCTTTCTTAAAGAAACCATGGGTTTTATATATATGATGTCTTATTTTAGTATCAGATTTCACAGACCCTTGTGGGCTTTAAATACATATGTTTAGAAAAATGAAGTAATGACTGTGCTACAGTCAAAAATGTACTAAACCCAAGAAAAACATTGCCACAAAATGTGCAATGTATAAAATGAAAAAAAACACCCCACCCTTCCAAATATTCTTGGCTCCAAGGTGGGTGAAGCTTACTCCTCAAGAAAAAAAGAAGTTGTTAAGGTGGAAAATAAAGTGACTATGCTGAACAAGACATAGTCAATAATCACTAAATGCCTTTTGGCCTCTAAAACTTAATCACTCTACACAAGGGACCTGTATGAAATTATCCCAAGTTCTCTTGTTTAATTTGGCTTTTTAATTGGCCAGTCTCCACAACTTTCCCTATAGTGTTTTAAGAATATCTTCTGTGTGTGTATGTGTGTGTGTATGCGTTATTGATATACAACTGGTTAGTCAAATGCAAAATAAAAAATACACGCCAACACACCCCACCCACCCCTCCCCACCAAAACAAGTTACAGCTATTTTTAAGAACATTCAGCTTCACCAAGTTTCATGCACTCATATAATTTACACTGGTAGGAACTTCCAGCAGTTATCTAGTCCAACCTTCTGCTCAAAGCAGGGCCACTTGGATGTCAGCCTTGTCCACTCAAGTTTCATGCAATCTCCAAGAATGGAGACTTCACAGCCTCCCTGGACAACCTTCCTCCCGTGCTTAACTGCTCTAACGGGGAAAGTGTTTTTCTTAGTATCAAATCAGAACTTTTCATGTTCCAATCTGTATCTGCTGTCTCTCATTCTTTGCTTCTCATGCTGTCACTATGCAACCTCCAAGCACAACCTGGCTCTGTCTTCCCTACACACTCCCATTAGTTAGCAGTGGAGTGCCAAGGGATCCCCCTGAGCCTTCTCTTCTTGAGTGAACAAGCTCAGCTCTCAGCCTTTCCTCATACAATATATGCTCCAGCCTCCAGCCATCTTGGTGAACCTTCACTGGAACTCACTTTGATGTATCAACCTCTCCCCTGTAACAGCAGGCCCAAAACTGGACATGGTTCTCCAAACATGGTCTCACAAGTGCTGAACAGAGGGGAAGGATCAGTTTACTTGGCCTGCTAGACACAGTCCTGCTAACACAGCCCAACATGGGCTTGCCCTTCTTTGCTGCAAGGGCACGTTGATGGACTGACAGCTGCCTTGCTAACCACCAGAACTCCCAGGTAATTCTCTGCAAAGCTGATTCCTGCCTTGTTAGCCCTCAGCCTATACCACCACACAGATTACTGTGTTCCAGATGAAGAAGTTTGCTCCTGCTTCTGTTGAATTTCACAAGGCTTCTGTTAGCACAGTTCTCTGCTGTCTAGATCCCTCTGAACAACCCAATCTTCAGTGTACCGACTGCTTCCTCCAAACCTGCTCAATGTGCACTCTATCCCATATTCTAGGTGTTAAACAGCAACATCACCAGTAACGGCCTCAGTATCAATGTGTGAGCAACACCACTTAGTAACTGGTCATCAATTGGAGGTTAGCACTTTTGGTCAAAACTCTTTGGGGCATGAAGTCAAAGCAAATTTCCGTCTACCTTACTGTCCACTTATTGAGTTCCTATGTCATTGAGTTGTTGTGAAGATACAGTGGGAAATTATACCAAATGTCTTGCTGAAGTCAAGGTAAAAGATATCCACTGCTGTTGTCTCATGCACAGAACCAGTCATCTGAACACAGAAGGTGAAGAGGCTGGCCAGGCATGATTTTCCTCTTCTCACTCTTTCTGCCACACTTGCTAGACTTTTTGTGCATTATAATGAGCCATTCTCATTTACCAAGAAAAATAAAACAGCTTTTCTGGGCCCCATAGTTTGAAGATGGACCATGGCCAAGGCAGTCACCAACCTTCATACATTCAACCTTTCTTGTTCACATGTAACAAGTCCAGGAAGCACATCACCTGCATCAAGAAAATGACTTTCAGGAATGTTCTGGCTTGCTTGCATCCCCCACAACTACTATGGTCTTCAATAATTGCAAGGCGCTCAGCAGTTACTTTAAGGCCTCATCTACATCTTGGCCAGATGGTCTGCAGCAGATGTTTACCACAGCAATACTCATGTTGTTCTGCCTCAGGCTCAATATTCATTCCAGGGCAAAGCACAGTGCACTCCCACCTCTCCTTTGCATGCACTGCCCCTCTTTGTCAGTCTGCATCCCTCCATCTACCCACAGTAGCACCCTAATGTGTGCATTATCCCCCCATGTGTTTGTACCCTATGGTACTCTGAAAGTGTACTCTGTTGCACTGTCTTTATGCAGAGACTGCATAAAGACAGTACAACATTTCTCCAATTGTTTTTCTCTGGACTCTTCCATGATGCTCCCCATGGCTTTACTTCTCTTCAAATTCTAGCAACCTTCACATTAAGTAGCTGCTTCAAAGCCCTCCAGAAAAGAAGACTGAGACTGTCAGCAAAGATGCCTTTGCCACACTCTGTCTTACGAATCCTGTCCCTATTCTGCAGTCCTGATTCCTCAAAGGGGGTGCTACAGCTGTGCCTGTGACAGCAGTCATGCAGCCAGACTTGGACTGGGTGGATGTGTCCTCTGCCACCTGAGCATTTCCACCTCCCTAGCAGGGTTGAAAAGAACACTACCTGGGCATTTGTGCTCTTCACCCTTGCCACCAGTGCTGTGCAGTCACTTTTAACATACTTGGGCTCATCCCAGTTACTACTACTACTACTCATGGAAACCACACAGATGAACCAAAGGGGTGAAGTCTGAGGGCTGGACAACCCTCAGATATGTCCATCTACAACATCTGTGATTGGTACCCAACAAGAAGTAAACCTCCAGCTATAGCGAGTACACCATGCTGGAAGATGGGTGACTGTCATGACATGATGTCAAAAACCTGTCACCCTCATTTTCCTCTTCATGTACACAACGTGGCTGAGCCTCAGCTGGCTCTGACTGTCTCCTCTGACAATCTTACTGACCTCCCTCCAGTGCACTACACCTATCCTCCTCTGTAGACAGAGAAGCTTTCTTCAATTGCCAGAAGTCGTGAATTTCCATCTTTCCGATCTTAGGAATTTCTATCCACAGTGAGCTTATGACTACTACATAGGTAGTCCACAACCAGTAAACAGCCAGAAAAAGCTGTCTGTCAGAACTGACAGAGTCAAATGCCTCCATAGGCTGGCCCGGACGTGCTGCTGCATACTTTGCTGGAGCAAAGTTCCCATTAACAGGAGCTCCCACAAGATTTTCCCTGAAGCTTCCTCAAGAAGTCTGGAAACTGCTGCAACTGCTCGTTCTCTGATTAGCTGCCTCTGCTGGAGATCTGCAACAAAGTGACAAAATATACTGCAAAAGAACAACAGGAGTTCTGAGCTGCTGCACCACCCACAGAGGAAGCCCATGCAGCATCTGACAGTGGCTTCATTAACTCGGTTGCACAATGAAAAAGGGAAAAAAAAGGAAGAAAAAAGTGTTGCCAGAAAACCACTGTGAACCAGGACTAGTTCAGAAGACTGAGTAGGATTCCTACTTTATCATGATATACCAGGACCATAATCCTGATGCAGGTCACAGCTTCCAGCCATGCTCCTCCCCTGACTGATTAGAAGAATTTCCAGCCTTTCTTATCATCCACAGCAGGGACTTATGTGACCACATCTGTAATAGTTACAACATACCATCCTGCAGTTACACCAGCAATAGTGCATTTCTGTACCTTTTTGTAAGGCCATGGAGCAGTTTCTGCTTTCACCAGCGCGGTTTACACCAGGACTAATACTGGACTCATGTCATTTTTCTATCAGCCCTGACACTCAAAACAGCAGCTTGAGTGGCTTCCCTCTAAGGCAGACCACATGTTCCTGCCTCCACAATATGTTCTCCCCCCACATCCCTTTTTTCTTTATCTAAAACTTGATTATTTCCCCAAACAGCCATAGGAAGGCTTGTGCCAGCATCCAGAGAGGTGGACAGCCCAGAATAGGAAAAGCAGCTTGAGGAGAGCAGGATTATTCTTTCGGCTACAATATTGGTTTACAGTAACTGGAGAAGGATAGCCTCAGACTGACACGACTGGTTCCCATTTCAGACTCCTCAGAGCCAGGCCTGTATTTCACCTTTTGTCAGCTAAGGCACCGTGCTCCCTCCAGCCCTCCCGAACCCACGTGCCAGATGCAGCTGGCTCGCCTCAGCCCTAACCCCTTGGGTGGCTGCATCTGGTGCCAGAGGACGCAGAGGAGGGGAGAGGCAGGGGTACCACCCTGCTGAGGGAAAGCAGAATTACCAAGCCTGATGGAGCCCTACACGCCCACACGTTCCTCCACTGGAGCCTTTTGTCATGTTCCTGGCTCTCTCATACGATTTTGAAGCAATTTCCCTGTTGCTGCCACTAAAACCAATTGCAACCAAATTTATAGAACTTGAAGATGGGCCTTTGAACATACATCTCCTTCTACCTTTCCCCAGTAATGAAAATAAAACACAAAAGGCAAAGCACAACACGCTGTTAAGTCCTATTTGAATTAAATTCTAAAAGGCATGTGATGTATGTCAGTGAAAGCACTTAAATTATGACAAGATTTAATCATTTAAGGAAATAATAAAGAGTACTGCCAAGCAAAGTACTATATAAAGAACTTTACTAAGTATTATGCAGTTTAAAACTATTCTTTATATTTTATGAGAATTATGGATTTATTTTTTCATATCAAAAATCTTTAAATCTTTAATATATTACTGAATATTGAGCTACCAGGCTGTAATATGATATTACTTTATTAAACAATATTTCATCGTGATAGAAACAAAAACGTGAACTGAACTTAAATTGATTTCTTTTTTCTTCTATTCAGTTATTGCAATTAAACTGGCTCTGTTACTTTGCCCCTTCTTAAAAACATGCATGCCAACACCTTGGCTTGCCAGAGTTTGCTATGCCATTTTAGCTACACCACCCATCAACCTAAGTAATGAGTACAAATCAGTAAGAAAGTTCTTAATGCTTATTACAATTTCTTTGGAAATTTTTACCTGGAAATAATGTATCTATTCATTGAATAGCCACGCTGAAACCATAGTTGAGTTACTTCAATATAGGGATTTTACCACTTTTACATGACGGAAAGTAATTTCCAGGGTCTTGGTTACCACATGTGAGTTCTTCCTGTCAGTTAAAAATTTTAACTTGGATGCTAAAAGCATTCAGCTACAGATTCCTCAACCACAGTGAACTTGCTTGGACTTCATTAATTTTCATTATTTTTTGCTCATATTTTCTTTTCTGTCTGCTTTTCAGTTCTCTCCCTTATCTTTTTCTTTTCAATCTTCTCTTTATTTATCTTCTTTTCTCTCTCTACCACTGCACATTTTTCTTTCGCCTTTAATTTCTCTCTTCTTTTTTATCTTCTCTCCCTCCTCTGTTCTCTTCTTCTATGTTCTGTTCTTTCTTTTCTGCTTGCTTTCTTGCTTTACATTGTTTTCCCTTTTGTTTTCCTGTATTTATTTTCTATCCTTTTCTTTCTTTCTTTCCTCTCTTCTCTTTTCATTCATCCCTCTTTTCTCTGCTTTTTTATTTTCTCTTTTCTCAGTTTTATTTTTCTTTCTTCTTTATTACTTCTCTCTTCCTTCTCCTTTCTTTACTTTTTTCCTTCTATCTTTATTCCTCTCCTTTTTCTTCTCTTTACCTTGTTTGTTCCTCTCTTTTTCTCCCCCGCTTTTCCTTTCTCTCTGCCTGTGGTGGGTTTGCCTTGGCCAGCAGCCAAATGCCCACCCAGCCTTTCCCTCCCCCTCCCCAACAGGAAACAGGGAGAAGAGGAGATGAAAAACTTGCAGGTTGACATAAAGACAGAGAGATTGCTTACAAGTTACAGTAAGAGACAAAACAGAGTTGACTTGATGAAAATATATTTATTGCCAATTAAAGAAGATTTGGATAGAGAGAAATAAAGACCAAACAAAAAATAAAACAACAGCCTTCCCCTTCCAGGGTCAACCTTCCTCCTTCATTCCCAATTCCTCTACCTTTCCCACACTTAGTGGCACTGAGAGATACGGGTTACACTCAGTCCACAACTGCTCCTCTCTGTGGCTGCTTCCTCTTCACAGTTTTTGTTTGCTCCAACCTGGACTCTCTGTGGGCAGCACCCCCTTCAGGAAATAGCCAAATGTCCCAGCGTCAGGTCCTCCCCTGGCTGCAGTGCAGATACCTGCTCTGGTGTGGCCCTCCCCAGCCTGCAAGGGATCCTCTGCTCTGGTGCCCAGGGCACCTCCTTCCTTCTTGCCTGGCCTTGGTGTTCACATCACTGGTCCACACTCTAGTTTCTACCCTCCTCTTCTGTCTGAGTGCCTTTTCTTAAACATGTTACCCCAGAGGCAGCACTATCTCAGCCCCAAGGCTGTGTTTGGCCCTGCAGCCTCACACTGCCTGAGCTTTGTCATGAACACCTCTTCATTCTATCTTGTCATTTTCTTTTATTTCCCTTTCCTCTCTCCTTTATCTTTCTACTTTCCCATCTTCTGTCTTTGCTTCCTATCTCCTCTCTTCCTTATTCTTCTCCCAATGTCTTCTCTCTTTCTCTCCTGCCCTCCTCACCTTCATCCTATAACTTCCTGTTCTGATAAAAGAATCATATTTCCTTTAAAGCAGAAGTGTAAGATAATACTAACCCTTTTTTATGAAGTAAGAACAACTGAAATCCCTGAATTTAATTTTAGTTTTCTCCATTTCTATTCAAAACCAAAGATAATACATGATATTATGCCTTCTCGTTCACCAAAGTTCAGGAAAATCTCCAGAGTTTCTTTGTTCCTTCTCTCCAGTTTTCAATGAAGATATAACTTCTAACTGAAGGAATTCAGGATTCTGAAACTAAATCCCAAATTCTGGCAAAATTATGCAGAGGCCACATGTTTATTTTTAACATCCAAAACATTGCAATCAATACAAAAAGAGAAAGCTAGGACATAAAAGAACAACCTATTTCTACATCTCCAATTCACATTCAATTGAAAAAAAAGAAATTTCTAAAGTCTGTCATATCATGTCAGAGAATGAATGAATAAAAAGAATCATTCCTTTCCTTACAGAAGATTTTTCTCATTATTCTTGTACTTAAAGAGTCATTCAGAACTTGAGAATGTTTTACTCAATCACCAAAACAGGCAGAAAAATCAAACTGATACAAATAAGGAACCTGGGAGTAATCATGAATAAAATTAGATCTGAAGCAAATTATTGTTTTCTAGTAATACTTATTCCTAGAAAAATAGGTGTAGAAGCAAGAGCATACTTTCACCCTAAACATTAAAATAAATGTAACCACTACAACTTTGCTGACTAACACATGCCAATTCTGCGCACAAAATATTTTCGTTAAAAGCCCTTGCCTGTAAGAAAAGCTTGAAAATAAATACAGAAAGAGCAAACACAGTACACCCTGTACCTTTAAAAATAGAGCAACATATGACTTATTGTACTGTGTCAAATTAAAATATTTGTGTTGATGTGAAATGTTTAAGTTATACTTGTAGTACGTAAGGGAGTTTAACTTGGCAAAACAGCATAGTAAAACTTTTTTCCTTCTCTCAAAGGACTACACAGATACTTTTATTTTTGTGTTTTAACTTACTCCAGCTGTTGCAAATTAGTCTATTAGTAGATGTCCTTATTCTTCTTTGACTTAAGGCAGCTCCTTAAGTCTGGAACTGGGAAACTTACATTTCTATTTAACTTATAAATAGAAGTCAATCTAATTTCAAAATGTCACATACAATGTTTTCAAATTATAACAAAAGAAGCCATCAAATATTTTGTGAAAATACAGCATTGGTAACAAAAATAAAAGTTTCAGACTAGTCATTTTTGATAGCCACATCATTTCACCTGAAAGGAAGCTTGCTGAAGTCTTTAATAAAAAGTCCCTTTGAATGAAGGAGCTGAGACACACATGCCAAAAATCCTGAAAATATTGTGGATCACAAAAGAAATTCAATCGTAACACAAAATTGCTTTCTGCTTCCAATAAAAATTGAATGAGAAGCAGAGTATTAAATTAATTAAGAGTACCAATCATGTCATGGATTGTAACTTGGGCACAAATAATCCTAGTTTATAGTTTACACAGTTCTCTAATTTATATATTCCAGTATATCATTTGGCTGAACGATATTCTGATGCAATAGTTTTCATTTATATCATTAAGCTGCTACTACAAACAGAGAAAGGTCAGTGGTTGGACTGGGTTTAGTGATGCTGGCTTTAGACAAAGGGGACAGACAGGAGTACAAATACACTTTGGAACTGCCAAATTTTCACTGGCCAAGGAAAGATTCCCCAACAGAAAAGCAGCAGTCTTTAACAAAACAAAGTAAAAAATAAAAGCAAAACAACAATTTCCTGCTTGTCATATATTCTTTAAGGTATCTTCTCAAAAACCTCCCTGCTGTCACTTATGGGTCATAGTTTGTTATCCTTTGCAACAATTA
Source organism: Eopsaltria australis (assembly GCA_034509425.1). Taxonomy (NCBI): domain Eukaryota; kingdom Metazoa; phylum Chordata; class Aves; order Passeriformes; family Petroicidae; genus Eopsaltria; species Eopsaltria australis. Next base: position 7,008,121 of record JAVTVJ010000001.1, read on the forward strand.
TAGAGGACACATTATTTTTTACACAATTATTTCATTTTTGATAATGGCTACCTAAAGTGTTTAGCAGCCTAGAAAACAAAAACTCTAGGTGTATTAGTAACATTAAAAAAAATGAAGGAAAGAATAGCAAGTATTAGGGGCCATTTGCAAGAGAGAATAGTTGTCTGGATCCAACACTTGTTTTATTTTATTTGCTAATTAAACATAAAAGCATGCCAGTGAATCTCTGAATGGTAGATCTCCACGGATTCTGATAGAAAATAAATGTGTCTCAAGCAAGCTTATTGAAACATTAATGATGCAGCAGTAGCTATGGATGCTGCAAGATCCTAAATAGGGTGACTCAGCTATGTGCACTTGTTTTTTTCTTTCTGGGAGGTAGTACTCCTTGAAAAGAGCTACTAGAACCCATTTTCCTTTCCTCATATTACAAATACAATGAACACCAAAGGAAATGAGGGAGGAATCAATTTGTCCTCTTTTAGCTCTTGAGGGCAAATAGCAAAACAGTTCTTGAGGACCATTTGAGCTCTTTCCCATACTCAGCTCTTGGATAACTGAGCAAAGGATGTATTTGATTATAATTTTGTGATTTACTATTTATATGCATATAAGGGTGTGTGTACATGTACAGTGGTGAATTTGTGTCTGTAGGTGTTATTTACAAGCTCAAGCCCATAAACACTATTTCATACATGCAGTTTTAAAGTTCTTTAATTTATACTTTCCTTTGAGGTATACATTTTGATCCCCAGTTCTCTTTTAATATTGTAAATATCTGTCAGCCACACAATTACTGGTTCTAGCATACAGCTATCCTAAAACAGACTTGCTGAAAAATGCAGAGTTTACTGGGATTACAAATAGAAGACTGCTTTCTGAACTGCTGAAAGAAAAATCAGATCTTGAATAAAACATTTTTACTTCACATGACAGTACATAAGCAAGCAAAATATGTTCAGGCTCCTTTTAAATTCTATTTAGAAATTACAAAGATGCACGTAATTTAATTTTACACTAATTAAGACTACCTATGAGACTCAAATAAAATGGAATTGCTATCAGCTAGCCTTACAAAGAAAAGAAATTAATGTATGCAACAAATTTTCTGGATAGTTATACCTGATATTTTTCATTGTCCTTAGACAGTGAAATTCTGAGGCTTTTTGGGGGCTTGATTCTATAAAAATGTACTAGAAAACTTTAATTTAAATGTGCTAGTGCATAGCCATCAATCTCTCTAAAAGAGAACTAGTAAATTTCTTAGCTTATGCAAAATGAACAGCAAAAAAAACAAAAACAAAAAAACTCATAGCTTTTCCTGTGGTTTTTCCCCTACAGCTAAGGAATGGTTTAATTACAGGTAGACTGAAACATACACACCCATATCTTTATAGAAACATAAAGACATCCACAGCAAACTGTTCCAGAGAAATAAATTATTACTGGAAAATGATGCTTTCATAGAAAGCCTGACAATGTTTTCTTCTTTCACGTTCAAGTAAAACAGATTTAATTCAGTCTGCCAGAAATGGCTATGCTTCTGCTCTGTGAAAAATATGCTAATGATGAAAATAAGGACTTGACAACTTACTGAATACTCAGCGGAAAATCTGTAATGAATTGCCTGTGTTGTAGTGTTCCGTTTAGTCTCTTTTTTTTTTCCCTCAGTTGCTATGGAATACTAGAAATAGCATAAAGAAGATTATACTATTTTGTGGGATGTTGTGCATGTCCCTTAAGACAGAATGCTTAGAAATAAAGACAAAAGTCAGCTGCGGGATAAATGAAATTCAAAGCAGTAATAAAAAAAGGCTTAAATACTAACTTTTCAATGCAAAAGAGAAATACAGAGGACAAAACAAATGCCAAAAAAATTCAAGCCCAACAGATAAATCTCAATCAGCAACTAGCAAGTTGAAACCTAGAGTAATTCATTTTACACCTGCAAGGAAAAGCAGCTTCTTAGGTTACTTGTATGGTGCAACAAAAGCTCATAAATCCATTAAACGCAGGCATGTCTTCAAGTTCTCAGCTAGACTTCAATTTTCACTGCAGGTTTTAAGCCTTCGACAGATTAAACTCTTTTCCTAAGCATCTTTTACCAGAGTGTACATTCAAAAGGTGACTCCTTCTAGCTTAAGTGTCTGTATCCTTCTGTGTTTGAAATTTTTATATATATGGCTGTTCCTGAAAGGCTTATATGTTGAATCACATTTGTCCAAATACTACCTGAAGTAAATCCAGTAGATTAGTCTTGCCTTTTCCAAGCACAAGACAGCTGAGCAAGGTTACTGTCTACTCAGCAAGACTTACATTTTGCCCCTAGCCAGCAGCAGTTGTATTTATTACTTATATCAATTGCACTGATATTAAGCTCTCTTCCTTCTGACTTTTGTTTCAAAATCACTGGTTTATTACCTCTGTACTTTAGTGTTAATATGCATTAGATCTTCATTTCAGGACAATGATGAAAAGAAAAACACATTCTCTCAACTTTCAGTTTCCCTAGAATATTTTTGGAAATTTTGTGTCTGGACAACAATGGACAACTATCATTGGAAAGCTCTTCTATGTCCTTGCTTCTCTTAAAGCGATGCAAAATAATCCGATTAAGGCAGTAAAATCAGAGAATACATTTACATAGTCATGCTTATAGAACTGCAGCCAGACTTTGGAAAAAAGGAAAGAAAATAGTCTGTAGACGGGGAAACTGCATCTCTTCAGTCATATAAAAAAAAAAACCAACAAACTAAGGCTTAATGCACCACAGTATAGGAAACATACTGCACACGCATAAAACAAAATAACCACCAAACCAGACAAAATCCCCACCTCAAACAAATAAACCAACCCTAAACTTCAACTGCTGGGAGGATGGATTGAAGATATGGTGAAACTTTCCTGACGTAATTTCAGAGAGGACCTGATTGTTTTGAATGCATTTAGGTCTCTTAGATACCTTTATTTAATTTCTCTTTCTCAAAAAGAGACATCATTTTTAATGCAGAACTACTTTTCAAAATACCGAAACAATAAAGAAGAAAGATCTGTAGCATGCAGCGTAGTTACACGGTCTAGGTGAAATATGGGCAGACAGATAGGACACAATATACTGTTTTGGTAACACCACTTTATAATGTAGAAGGTTTCTCTTTTCATCAGCCTTAACTACATTGCTGCTTTTCTGTCTCCTTCCATAGTAGTCTACAATGAGAGACACAACATAGGAAAAAACCAACATAACTTAAATTCTTATATTAAACATAAAAATATATTGATAAAGCAATCACTACACTATGAAAAGCAACACTGGAATTGTTGACAAATTTATATTATCTAGTTACAGCTGATGTCCACCTCCTACTTAAAAATAAAACAACTTTTAAGAGCAAATTATGTCATAACTGCACAAAACAAGTAAATCTTTTAAGATCTGCACTGCTATCCATTATTTGTTACATTTAAGTTGCAGGATATCCACTTGTATTTAAAAAAGGAGTATCTTTAACATTACATTAATGGAGGTCTTCAGAATATTAGGCTGTGATAAGGAGGAAGGACTTGGGTGCACTTAAACATAAAAAACTTTTGCAACATAAATCTTTAGAACTTGAAATGTTCATCACATCACAAAATATAACTATCATAATTTTTCCTATTACAGGTAAAAAATATAAACTTTTAGATTTTTCACATACCCTCTAAATTATTATAATTTGAATATCTAACAATTGTACAGGTCACTCTCCCTTAACAGTAAAGCATCAAACAAACTAAAAAAGCTTTATATGGTGCTTTATAGCAAGATTAGGCTTGTGTGGAAGGAGCAGAAACCTAAATAGCACAAGTAAAATAAAAATAGTTTAATAGCACCAAGGAGGCAAGTGTGTCAAACAGAATGGATTCCTGTTTTCCCAATCTTTGCAGATGCATTTTGCAGAATTGTTAAATGGTTGAAAAGCAAAAGGGTTATGGCAGATCTTCAAAAAATACAAAAAAATTAAAAAAAAAAAAAAAAAATCAAGCAGGACTATTTCCTATACTTTACATGAAAGGAGGAAAGGCAGTTACCAAGTATGTTTTAGCACCCAAATACATAGAAATATTGTACCAAATGGAAAACTAAAGTCCTGAACACTAGATGAGCAAAAATGTATATGGAAAAGTAACAGCAACACACTAATCTTAAGGAAAAGAGAATCAAGTGTTCTAAAATCTCAGTTGACCCAAGAATGCACAAACAAACATCAACATGATGACAAATCAAGGACTAAGTACAAAAGAGGAAACCATATGAACTTTTCTAAACCATTAGCTGAAGGTCCCAGACATGGTGAAATAATGGAATTATTTTCCCATAACTGGTCCTGTAACCAAGCTAAGGAAGAATACTTGATTGGTCCGAAGTCAGAACATGAAATAAATACTGGAATGTTTACAATGTAACACTCAAGAAAATTTGTGGCACACAGAATGGAGTTGGAGCCCTCAAAAGAAGGGAAAAAGGATCACAGCATATTAAGGTAACTGGAGACCATGGGGTAGGTGAGGCTATATCAGAAAGCAGGAAGATTCATCTTGCATTAACTTGTGGGACATGGGACTGCTTACAGATGGGAAATAGTAGATACCACACTGGCAACACCAATTTAATGAACAGGATATTTATTGGGAGTGACAGAGCCAAGGACCAGATTATATTCTTAGCTCTACATTGAGCTTTGATAAATATTACTTTGCTTCTGTCTCCACTCTTTTTAAAAATATGTTCAATTAATACTCTTATCAGTAAGAACAGCATCCTTCAAACTATTCTGTGTCACACTCAAAAGGTACTTACAATTTAAGCTATGCCATTTATCATCTGAAACTCAAGATTAAATTCACACCTTAATTATAACGATAATTTTACAAGAACCACTGACATGCAGACTGATTTTACTGGACTGTTTATTAAAGTCCCTAGACAGACACTCCACTGTCCTGTGAAGGAAAGAAGAGCAGCATTAAAACAAATAAAACACCCCAGATAGTTTCTAAAATTTTAAAATATGGAAAAAAACTGAGATAATGGTGGCTCAGGCAAAAAAAAAACCCAAAACATTCCAGGTAGCTAAATGTCTTATATTGAAATATATCTTATATAAGTATACACAATGGAAGACTCACCATCACTAAAAAATTCTTCATCTTTGCAAGTCACTGACGGAAAACATTTGAGGTTTTATTATTTTACATCTGTTTTACATCTCACTCAAAACCAGTTTTCCAAATCAATACAAAGGTGGGATTACTGCTGTCCAGATATAGGCAAGCTTCAAACAGTCAGGTAATCACAATGCAGCACTATGCAATCAAGAACACACAACCTTGATCTTAGGCTTGAGCTAATACCTTAGCTGTTCTGTGGCTACATCACTACCAAAAATTGAAATAATTATTACAGAGGTGACAGGGGTGTGATTATGCAAGTTACAGTTCCAATGCTGGAATGCAATATAGAAAACCCACCCGTTTTTACCAGGTTAAACTGCACCATACATAAACATTGCTGGGAATTATCTAGGCAAGAAGGAGCAAGCCTGAGATTTTCAGCTGGCAAATTGCTGCTATCAGAACTGCCTACCAAATTAGGTGGTCTGTTGTTACACTGGGAAGAACAGCATTTCAAAGACATGTCTGAAGTGAATTTATGTAGAAAGACGGGTTGTACTGAAAGTTTGTTTCTTTCACTGCTCTACAGCCAAAAGCCACATCTGTAGAAGCATGAAAATCAACCTAATAATGCCAGGCAAAAGAATCTGAATAGCTTTCTCCCTCTCTTTCCATCACGGCTTCCTTTCAGTCCACTGCAGAGAATAACTACCTTCAGACAAAACAAACCCCTTCAGCTGAAGAGGCTCCCAAATAAATTCTATCAGACATATGCAACCACAGAAGCCTCCTAACTGTCTGTGCTCTTCCGTTAGCAACCACAGCCTTAAGACAAAAACTGTGGTTCTTTCAATTACATTTTTAAGCATTTTTGATAATTGCAGGGCATTTGGGCTTTTTCTTTTTTAAGTGAAAGACAAAAACTGTGACTTAATAATTATGAATCACAATGACAGCTGGGAATGACTTTACAGAGAAAGTAAAAATTCTCTATATACACACAATAAAACAACCTGAAAACGATAAACAACAGAAGACAGTTGCCAGCTCATTTAGACTATTTACAGAAAAAGCAGCATTCAGAAGGGATTTTTTTTTAAAGTCAATAGCTCTAAGGATGAAGTATGCAAAGGCTTAAAGAGACACTGTCAAAAAGATCAAAGGACTCACAAGTGATGGTAATATTTTCAGGAGTCCCCTCTAACTTCAAAGCTAAAGACAGACCCTGCATAGATCATGTATTTTATTCCATTGATGACCCTACTCCACAGTTCAAAGTGGGTTTAATTCTAGCTAACCTTCTAGTGGGTTTAATTCTAGCTAACCTTCTAGTTTCATATTTTTGCACAAAGACTATAAATCGAGTAAGAGTGTCTTTGAGATTTATTAGGGTCATACTTTGCTGCTTTCCTAGGCTCAGAAGACTTAATATGTTATGATATCATTCATGATAAATATTATCAACACCGTGGAGTGCAGAAGAAACAGCACTATTGCCAGTGCCAGTGGCAAGCATCTCTTCTTAGTCTTCTGAAAGACTACTGTCACAACCATAAATCAATAGATAGTTTAGTCTTGCAAAGCAAAAGGCAAAATAGGCAGAGGAAAAAACAGAGGAAGAGGAGGAGATATGACTGATGCTCTGATTCCCATAGTTTAAATTAAGAAATACAAAGAAACATCAAGAGAAAGAAGTTTAAGATTCCTACTAGAAAATGGAAAACAGAGTGAGACAAAGCAACTTTTAAAAAACTCTTTTATGAATTACCTGAACAGAATAATGCAAGTTAGTTGACCATACAGAAGTCAATTACTCCAGTTGAATAGCAAAAACACTACAAAATTATCCCATTACAGCATTCACAGTCCTGAGTCTAATGGAGGAGGAAAGCAAATAGCTAGCATAGCTGTGGGCTGAAGCTGTACTCCAAGAAATTAAGCAGCTTGTCCCATTTTCAAAGTTTACTGGCTTTTTACTTGTACTGAGAATCTTTGGCTTTAATCTTATCCAGACAAGTCAATTTCCCAGCCTCACCAAGCAAAGGAAAAAGAGAACTACAGAAAGCCAAGACATAATCTAGAGTTATTAGCATCAAACATTTATCAGAGTTTGGCTGGATATTCTCCCCTAGGACTCAGACAATGCGTATGGCCCAAGTACTGAAAACTGTTCCAGAAAAATTCATAGAAAAACATGCATCAAGGGATATACTAGCTCATTCCTCTAGTTCAAGGCAGGATCAACCAAATCTACGTAATTCCTGACAGACACATTGCTACATTGGGTTTTGGTGAGATCTATCAATCTCTCACATCTCTTCCATAGCTCATGACAGGAACTAATTATTCCTGTCAAAAAAAACAACTTTGTACTTTCTAATTGGAATCTTCTCTTTCTACAATTTAAGGGCCTTAGTTCTCGTTCTACCCATAACAGACATTTAGCATAACTTAATCCCTTGCTCTTTTCCTATCTTTTATGTAGCTGAAGATTTACTATGCCTGTTCTCAATCTTCTCTTCCTTAATCCAAACGATTAATTCATACCAGCCTCTGTCTTATTTTTATCTCCCTGATAATTTTAAGTGGTCTTCGATTGGTCCTATTTCTCACAAAGCTGCAGTGTTCCAAACAGAATGGAAACAGATAGCCAAGTTCTAGTGGTTCCACAGGCAATTTCCAGGCAATGGCAAAAAAGGACAAAACCAAGGGAAAAGAAAGACAGGGACAGAAAAGCATCCGGCAAGTTTCTGGGACTCTACTAGGCTGACTTGAACCCGTGGGGAAGAAGCAGCTAAAACACTGAGCATTCATGAAGGGATGACTTTTCATTTTTAGGAAAACAAGAGAGAACACAGAAGGAAGAAAAAGGGCTTCAGGAAATTAAACTTCAGCAAACTCACCCACACAGCATGCACAAAGAAATTTCTGTAAGCACACCAGCAGAAAGGAAACTGAGTTGCTCTTCCAAGAAGGGATTGGCACTGAGTACTTACACTCAAAGCACAGGAGTTCTAATGCCTAATCAGAAACGTGTCTATGATTAGACAGCTTGCTAAAACCAACACCAGGAATAAACATGGGAAAATTGATTAGATGATAATTAAATAAATTAGATATTCTCACATCAGTTAAATGAGTTGAAATTCACCATAGGTAATTAAAGCTGACTGGATCAGCCTCAGAATTATCCATAGTAATTTTTGAGAATTTGCAGGGGATACCAGTGACTCCAAAAGAATGGAAAACACTCAGTGTTCTTTAAAAAAGAAATGAAAAAAAGACAGGTCCAAAGAAGTAGAGATGCAGCAACTGAATTTCAATTCCCCCAAAATATGGAATAAAAATTATTTGGAAATATTCAACAGATAAGAAGTTGAGTAATATATAGGCCTGTCAAGAACAAGTTACTTCAAATCTATCAAAATATTCTTTGTGACATTGCAGCAGACCCTGGAGCTAGAGAAGTAGCAGTAGGTGTCTCATAGCCCAACTTAGGAAGTTTTTAGTCACTGTTTCCCATGGACTTCCATAAACAAAAAGAAACATAATGCTACAAAAGATAACAGGTGCTAATGAGCAGATGACACTAAAGCTTGGAAGAGCTGCGTGCGTGCTGGATGACAAGAATATATTGTTAAAGCAATTTTAATGAATTTGAGGAACGGTCTGCAGAAAACCTAAATACAGTTCAGTAAGGGAAGTTTTAGAGGTTAACAAGAATAAGCAATAAAAGAAATGCAAGATGGAGAACAACTAGCAAAGCAGCAGCACAGTGGAAAAGGAGCACTGAGGTGAGAGTAGATCATACTGACTAGTAGTCTGTGTCACACTAGCAAAGTCAGCAAAATCTCATACTAGGGTGTATAGGCAGCAGGTGGTGAGCCTAGAACTTTACAGCAGGATGGGGAAATGTTTTCAGGACAGAAAATCCAGAGCACTGTGCTATGAAGTGAGCTGCTGTCTGTTTTCCTTGTAAAGAGATTTCAGTGTCCAGGTCTGTTGGTCTCACACTGTTCACCATCAGCACAGGCACGAATGTTAAGTAAATACTTCTCTCTCCTCACCACCACCAACAGAAGAAAGCCATACATTTTCTACATCCCTGAAAGGTATGCCTTAAAGGTTTTTATTCCTTCGAGGTAGCAGAAGAACTGCCTTGCTGACCATTTTACAACCAACCAGCATAACGGGAAAGATATTTAAGAAACAAAAATGAGTGGTTCCTTCCCCAAGATATAAAAACTATAAAAAGTGCATAACCTCCCACAGTGTCCTGAGCTATCAGAGTTTTTTGGTGTTTTTTTCTAACATGTATCTGCTTTGCAAATTTTGAATTTAATCCTTTTGTATTTAATTATATGAGCAATACAAAAATAAATGTGCAACTTGAAGTCTTTATGGCAAAAAAAGAAAAAGAGGCCAAATAGCCTGAAAGTGTTTTTTCAAAGATCACATAATGACAATGAGATGGCTGAAAATCATACATTACTCTTTTAGATTTACTATCACAGCAAAAAGCTTTAGATTAATTAATGCTACAATATATATGAAAAATGACTAAGACAATAACCTCATTCATCTATAAATGGAAGAGTAGAGAGGGGAGTTTTTTAAGAACTTAATGTAGAATTGTCAAGGTTCTACTGACAAAGATAATCAGTATAAAGGAATAAGTAAATTGTATTGGAGTAGTAACGTATTCCTGGCACAAGTTCAGACTTGGAAGAATACACAAATCGATACAGAATAAAATATGCTAGTGCCATTCTGATGCTTATGGTCAGGTGACTGCACATCACAAATTTACATCCCTTGCTCATCTTAGCTGGCTGCAGTAGAGAGACCAGGAAAGATCATCTTTAGTAGCAGCAAAGGCACCAACAGGAAGGTACTGAAAGAAATTGCAGAGCTGGATGAAGTGAACAGGAAACTCTAAATTCAAGTACTGTGAAAACCAAACATTACTTACACGCTGAGGCCCAATCAACAAACCTGTGTATGAAGTTGAACACCTTATTGACTCCTATTATGAGTTAGGCACGCAGATAACTCTGAAAGTTTGCCCCTAATCAATATTAAAATGCAGCAGAAACACAACTTTTACATGAAATCAGAAGTTAAACGAAAATCCAAATACTTAGAAATCAATACAGAATCAACATTTTCTCATTTTACAATTGCAGAATTTAGAATGTTTAGGCTAAGAAGTTTAGGATGAAAATGTTTCAAGTATAAAGAACATTGAATTTTATCCTCCTCAGTTTTCTAGAACTCATGACCACATATAGCATCCTGCAATCTACTACACTGTCACATATACCTGCATGTACAAAAATATACCATGAACAAAAATCAGAACGAATCTGAATATCGTTCATATTTCTATGCAATTCTTAGTTTCTTATAACTGAAGAAATGAAAGATTATCTAGCTTGGAACCTTTTAAAAGGAGTATTTCTCTTACTAGTCATTCTGCAGCAATTAAAAAGGGCTTTGACTTTTTCTATATTTAAAATACAAAACACTGCCTTCACTCCCTCCCGCAGGTTTTCCACTCAAAATTTTATTCATGCACTGATCACAAAAACAAGAATTTTTAAAATTACTAAGAAATGCTATTATCAGGCATTTGAGCCCCTCCCATGCAATTGTCTCATATCACAAGACAGAAGAAAGCAATCCATTCACTGCTGTGAGAAACAGTATCTTAATAGAACAGATTTTCAAATCTGTGTTTTCTCACTTTTTTTGTTGTTGTATGCAAATCTTTGCGGTGTAACGCGTTTGGACATTCATTTTCAAAGTTTTTATCCCATTGCTTCCTTGGAATCATTGCTAAATATACTCAAAGCAATTTCTCAACAGGAACTAAAGCACTTTAAATCTGTAAAAGGTGGCAAATTCAATTTCACTTTCCATACCATTGCTTTTGCAATTTTATCAAAATACAGCTATTATGAGCATGTTATGAGGCTACCAGCAAAGAAGTGCATGGTTATGCTGTGCAGACAATCACACAGATTGTGTTCTGTTCTGTTTCCTAGGAACAACAGTGAATTCAGTAGAAATACGTCCCATGGTTGCTTCTGGTTCATCTTTACATGGACTTTAAAGTTCTCTTGTTCTGAACCTTAGGTTCCACACTAGAAGAACATAATTAAAATAAAAACACTTCTCCTGGTGCTTTGAGATAGCAACAAGTATTAAAACAATTTATTAAACCAGAAAATTTTGCTACAATATTTGAAGAAGAGTCAATTGCATCTCGTAGAAGACCCCCACCAGCCAACCAGTTTTTCCTTTTCTCCAGTTCCTGCTCAAGTATCCACTTGCAGGTCATTAGAGGACCTAGCAAGTAGACAGACAGTCACCTTTGAGAACTAAAAGCTGCACATACATCTGAACTAGGCAGCAATGGAAGACGATTGATTTCCACAGTCTCTGGATAACATATCTATCCTCTAAAAGAGTGATTATTATCACCTGAATCTATATCCAAAGTATGTGGTTATCAAGCAAGTTGATTTGCTGTATCAGTTACTGTATCCATGCTCTGCAGACAGAGACTAGCTCCCAGTGTCCAAAACTCCCCTCTCCTTCCATTCCAACAGGCAACACCAGCATGTCCTAACAGTGATTTAGGTGCCAGTGAGAAATTTAAACCCAAGTGAGAAATGCACCAAGCTTCATCTTGCATTTTCTCCATGCACACAGTGGCAGAGGGTAACCCAGCTGCCAAGCTTCAGTCCTAAAGCAAAAATGAGATGCAGCACTGGGGTGTTTGAGGAAATGACACAGTCTTTCTAAAGAAAGGCCACTGGACTGGAACTGGCCCACAGACTTCTTTAGGAAGATACAAAGTTAAACAGTCACTAATCCTTTTAAAAGCCTCGAACTAACTATCAAAACTCATCAACTGTACTTCCCACTTCGATAATGGAAATCAATGCAGCCAGCACTTTCAGTTTTGTGAAGATTATGTAACATTCCTAGATCGTGTTCACAGAGATAGCAGAAACACAGAACATATAAACACTGACCTTGTTTCTTTTAACCCTTCTTTCTGAATGACTTCCAGTATTTGTTTTGCAGTCATTGGTGAGTTGGGATACTTTTCCAATGCCTAAAAAGAAATAATAAATGTGTAAGTGCCAAGACACAGCTGTCCTGTGAATCTGAAAGGTTATGTGATCATGCAGTTTTTATGCAGTCATTTGTGAAAGGCAGGGAATGATAGTGTTGAAACTGGACTCCTCTGTCTGTTGGAAGGCCAGATACAACCCAGGAAACTGCAGCAAGAAAAAGATTAACTTGCTGGTTTTTTACACCGTCTGCTACATCTGCCTGGGAAAACTCTTACCAGGTTACAAATAAAAGAGTTGGAATACACAACTGGTTTTATGACACAGCAACAGATTTTCTTTGAGGCATGAGGGGAAAAACATAAAACACAAGAGCCAAAGGGAAAATAATAATACAAAAAAAAAAAACCAAAAAAAAAAAACCACTAGCACTTTCTTGGATTTTTATTACTTTAGAATTCTTTGAGGTCATTTGACTATTCTACACTTAGCTTTGCCACAATCAGAAAAAACTTGGCTAAAACCTTCCATTTGTAGACCAGGAGCTACTGTAAGAATTGACACAGTGGGGTCTCAATTTTAAAATGCTTTTTTATTCTAAAAACAATGAAAAACAAAGCAGTCAGAACAGTCACAGCACACAAGATGCTACATGACAGAATGCAGTGTATTTTTCCAGTTCAGCTCAGTTTTCCACTCCTTTGCCTTTTCCAATTGAGCTCAAAGTAACTCAGTCCTCTTTACAGATAGAACCATCTTGTAAGGATTTTTCTGATTTTCCACTTCCTTTTTGTCCCCCTCAGTTTTATGCTGTTAAACAAACAGCCACTCTTTTGCTCATGTAAAATGCCAGACTGATAGCCCTGGAAAATGAAACGCTTCAATCAGCAGTAAAAGGCGCGGCACAGGCCACAGCAATCAAGTTTCCCAGAGCATCTTGCCAACATATCACAGCCAGAACTTGCATTTCTACCCTCTGTAACTATGAAATCAGCTTGGTCTAATTCAAACAATCCTGAGCTTCTCCCTAGTAGTTACCAAAGAATGGCAATTGTGAAAGTGGCTACTACTATGTGGACACCTGCCCACCAGGAACTAGAGACACCACCACATCATATCACACAAGTCAAATTGTGAAGGGTGCTGGCCAGGGCTGTAATTCAGCAGCTCACCTAAAGCCAAAGACTGCCTACTCACTACAGTTTGACCAGCTCAGCCCCCTTCTGCCATCTTACTGTCCTGATTCCCTGCCTGTTCTCTTTCACAGCCAAAACACGGTTTACCAAATCCTTCAATTCTTTGTTAGAGATGAGCTTTGTATCCTTTACCCTTCAGTTCCGCAAAGGAAAAGGTATAGGTGAAAGTTGCACTAGAAAGGTCAGGGAGCTGAACTGAGCTTATTTCGTGTACATCAATAGGCAAGGTTCAAAAGGGACCCATCAGGAAAGGAAAACCGATAGGTGATTTGAAAGGAAAAAGAAGAGAGGGTTGGAAAGAGTAAAAGTACAGCAATGAGGAAGGACAGAAGAAACTTAACAGGGCTGGGAAAAGGGCCATTGCACACAAGGGAAAAGAAATGATATGATGTATTAGTGACAGAACAACAATGACACATCGGAAAAATGACAATGCGTATAAAGATTAAGACTAGGATGAGAAAAGATTAATGGTGTGAAGAGACAAAAATGGAAACTTTAACCTTCAGAAAGAAGACAAAGTATAAGCTAAAATGAGAATACACCAAAATAAAGGGACAGGAGAGGATACTACACTGTACTGGACACGGCTATGAAGGAAACTGTGTGCACTTGAAAGTGGGGTTACTCACTGTGGAGGATTCCCTGTTTCTCTTCCTGAGTACAGGCCCCTCAGCACACCTGGGCAGCTCCTCCCTGCAATTGAGAAAATTTGGGTAGCCCTGTCCCCTTCTCTAAGACATCACATCCTACTCTGTAAAGTCAGTAAAAGTGCCAAGTATTATCATGAGAGTTCGACAGTAATGGGAAAGAAACAATAAAGCTAAGCAAACATCAGAAGTAACCCTGTCCTGGACAATGGGAGAAGGGAGAGCAGTTTGTGCTGAGGAAGCTGCACTGAACTGGTTGTGGAAACAATGGCCAGACATACGGATACGGAAGATCATCTTCACCAAACAACAATGAAACCAACAAGCAGGATGCATAACACCACTACAGAAAGTTTAATGAAACCCACAGGGCAGATTTCAAATACCACAGTATGAAGTGAACAGATTCAGGGTATAATGACGAATTGAAATGCAGACTGTTAGGCTGAAAGTGCTGGAGTAAATAATTGCCCATTGTGTGGATTTGCTTTCCACTGGACATGTAGTGTGGGCTGCAGTTCATATAACCCACAAATTTAGTTCTGTTCATCTAACCCTTTAAACCCTGTTATTTAAAGAACTGTTCATACCCTAACTGAAAAGCATAAATTCTCCAATTCAAACACTACTGAAGTTGAAAATCCTGTTATTATGTACATGATTAAGTTTTCTTTTTTATAACAAAGATTAATTAGTAGAGAACCTTAGTAAGGATGGGTTTTTTTCTGTCCCTCCCACCATGCTGTCCATCCTCATCATTGTTCCTCCCTTACCCCTGTTTTAGCTTAATCATTTATCACAATAAGAAAATAAAAATAATTACTTGTAAAAACCTTTCAATGATAATAGAATTTTCCTCCCTCAGTTATGGAAAACAGCATCAGAGTATTATTTAAGATTCTGTGAGCTACTGAATACACTGAACTGGTAACTACACTAGTATCTCTAGCCTCTGTATCTCACCACTAACACTGCTAGAAGCCTGCAATTCCTTTTGCATTTCTAAGACTTTTAAAAATAATATTAGAAATTCAAACTGGATAACTAACTGTGCCTTAAGGCAAACAACATACTAAAATGCAGAAGGCATAGTTAAGTCATAGGCTTCTTGGTCAGACATAGTAATGCACAGCAGGGGAGGAAGCCCTAATTTGTTTTAAATATCTTTCTTCTTCCTCCTACTCCATCCACCCACACTTGTATCGTATATGGGCAGTGACTAATAATGCTGAAATTAAAGCACGCCAAAGTACCGTTGTGAAGAACATGACTGTTGCAATATATTTTGTTACAAAGGACAATGGCAGAAGAATGGTTTGCACTGACTGCAAGCTCTATCACAGAGGATCAGATATGCTCTATTTATTCCTGCCATTCAACCATAGCCTTAAAAAGGGACAGACGCTAAATAACTGGGACAAATAATGTGATACCCATCAGGACAATCGGAAAGAGAACAGAAGTCACTGCACAGAACACATTCTTGGTGTTCATTCAAACCCTGGTTAACAGCTCAAAGAGAAGGCGACTCAGATCCTACCAAGCACAGTGGAAATCAAAGCTCTCAACAAATGGTAGCAGCCTGACAAATTGCAGTTACTTGTGTCACCTACAGGTATCAACTCACAACTTCAGAGATACTAAATAATCACACACATGCCACAAACACATGTATTTCCAGTTTCATTAGAAAAGACATGTCAGTTTTATGGGACAACAAGAAATACAAATCCCTTTTCTCACCATGGCATCTATCATCATCTGTGTGTTGACAACTACTCGAAAAAAATCAGTTGCCACACCAGGGAAAAACACTTTCCAGTGAACTGTTAGCAGGAACACTCTAGTGCAGAGTCAAGACTCTTAGCTTTGCAAAAGAGAGAAATTCTGAATGCTCAGCTTGCCTACAAAATCAGAAGAGAACTTTTACATAACTGAAGGAATTATTAATTTAATTTATATACACAGATGCTTGTGACTACCTGAATCAGATCCGCTCAATTATTGGCGTTTCAGACACTGAAGGGAACACAGCGGAGGGACAAAGTGAAAAAAGACAAACCAGAGAACTGGCCCTCTTGCCACCCAGAAACATTCCTGCAGAAAGTGGGAAGCTTTGCCTGCAGCTATCAGTTATCACACTGACAGAAAATAATTCTGCTAAACAAGAACCAAGTGTGTTCTGATATTGCACTGTGGTCCAAAAGCAGCGGGCCGATCAGCCTAGTAGGCTTGATGCTGCTGATTGTGTGACCAAACAGTCTGAAACCAGCCAGAGTTTCTTCCCACTTCTGGATGCTGCTGGCAGGGATCTGAAGGTCAGGTAGCTGACAAAAATCAGGATCATTTCATCGTAACAGGCTGAGCCACTAGTCACAGACTGAAGCAATTCTCCTTAGAACATTATTTTAAAAAACTGAGGAGGAGGAGAAAGAGGAACAGTACAGTTATTCCCAGTGCTCCTACTCATCAGCTAAAAGACAAGTCAGGCTGAACTACACAATGGACAATCTTTACTGCCCAAAGACAGCAGGGTGAATAAAAGAACAAAAACACCAACCAAACAAACAAGCAAACAAAATCACCAAACAAAACTGCCAAAAAACTTTCTTTCTCCTAAGCAGAAAATATAAATTATTTTCTAGCCACCCATTACTAAATTAATGAATTGAAAGATGGAGTATCAAACAGAGTACAAGAAATAACAGCATCCTGGAAAAAATCCAGCATTGTCTTCTACAGCTGCTTATGTGAGGTTAACAGGAGGACTGACTTCTATTGTGGGAAATGTCCCACTCAAATCTTTTGTGCTCATTTTTGATTAACAGCTTCAGTCATTGGGGAATTATCAGCAGCTTGGTAAAAGTTCAAAGCCCTTTGTGTGAAGAAAGATGGGTAAATGGCCAGGAGAGGAGGGGAGGGTACAGAGTGCGGGAAGAAAGAAGTGCATAGACGAAGATGGGAAAACAGCAAGGAGGGGTACACGATACATGAAAAAGAGGGATGATTATAAGGGTAGATGCACTATGACCTATTATAACACAAGTTCTCAAATAGGTATTCACAGAACTCTTGGTGACAGTGATCAAGAGAAAGGTAAAGAGTGGTTTCCACATACTAAAATATTAAAAGAACTTGAAACAGGAGTAATAATTCTCCTGGTAGGACTTTTGTCTTTGAGCAGTTGCAATTACACAAAGGAAATCATAAGATCTAAGTAGTAGAAGGTACACTTCATAAGACATGTCACTCTCAATGTGCTCCATACTATGAATTTGTTGTCGTAATCCACTTGACACTAGAGATAAGCATGAAAAGAAACATCAAGCAAGGAAAGAAACAAAGACGACACATGAATAACAAAGGAACACATAAAAATATCATAACATGACAAAATGTATTAAATTTTAACATCAGTTTTGTGCACACTTGCTAGTCCACACTTTTTTAGGTTCTGAGGTAATGCTACTGACCAATAGAACTCAAACAGTGTAAAGTACACCCATAAAGTAATTTTCCCCAGCTCTCTTTCACTGAAAAGCATTTTACTGTTCCTTTAGCATGAACTACAGGGAACAACTGGCAAGTGTTTCCTGCAAGAGAATTTCTACGACAGAATTTGCAAGTTGGTCTGAAACCATCTAGCTTTGCTAACCTGCCAGACACATAAGGCATTATCATCATCTCCGAAAGTACTGAATAAAAGAAAATAGCAAGAAAGAAGCTGAATAGTTTCTTTGTTCATGCCATTTCTTTAACCGGATCATCTGAGGCTTGTTCTAAGATGTCTGAAACTTTTATTGTCCTTTCCAGAATTTATTTATATTGTCATATTTCAAGTGGATATAAAGGCAGCTTTGGAAATTCCAGATAAACCGTACATTTGACATTTTGAATTCAAAAGAAATTGGATAACAATTCAGTTAAAATTAACATACAGTTGGGCTATTCCTTTAAAAAGCACAAACTTCAACAGCAGTGACATCCTGCCATTGCTAGTAGTCTCATACATCACAACAGAAAGTGTAGGGTAAAGTTTTTAGCTCTAAACAACTGACTTGTTATAATAACTTACTGATCTTGTCTAACATACTGAAAAAAAATTGAAACCTTTATATTTCTCTCTTTACTAATGCAAACAGGCTGCCCCAAGCAACCAGAACTTTCACTTCTAGGCTCTGTCAAGACAGATCCATGAACACCTCTGTGACTGTAGCAGGATGAACCTAGGGAGCACACAGAATCCTATCAGATTTCTAAGATCAGGATCAAAGATACTCCAGTGAGCATGGTGTCAAACTTGCTACCCCACTACAGGTTTTACTATTAGCAGCAGCATTACTAACAATGATTACAGTTCAAGCAATGGAGCACCCAGAATCCCAGAATGACTGCTCAGTTTTGACAGTGCAGTCCAGACTTCAGCTTAGCCATGCAAGCCATACCTCCCCTTGCTTTCTATTGCAATACTCCATTCCCTCTCACTGTGCCTAGCCTTTCCCTACTCTCAAAGTGATACTCCCATCTTCTGAGGTGTTACAATAACCCTAACTTATCTATCTCCCTCCTTCCCACATCCCTGCCCAAATACCTTTCTTCCCTAGTCCTTACCACAGTACAAGCCTACAGGATATTCCTATATCCCCCACCCCCTCAAACATGAACACATTCATACAGATGCAGCTCATGCCATGGGTTACCCAAAAGCTGCACACAGGCACACAAGTGTGCTGCCTAGGTAATCAGCACTGGTACCTTGCTGGCAGCCCACTGTAGCTCCCAGGTACTGACAGGACAAATTGTGATGTAGACTTCCTCTGGCTTGTGGACCCCATTCTCTTGCCTACTTAGTTTAGAGTAGAAGTTTCACTAGTGCTGACCCAGCTGAAAAACTTGGATCAAAGCTTTTAAAACTACAAATCATTATTTCAGAGAAGGGGCAAGGAGCAAAAAAAAGCTCTGCCATCCAAAAATGTTACTGAAATCTGTACTCATTCAGTGATCACATCGGCCGTTTTCCTGAAATGCCTCTAATCACGGCAGGGATAAAAATTCTCCTTTGGCACCTGTTTGGTACAAAATAAAGAGAGACCTTGCTTAGGTGACTGGAACTAATGGAGCTGAATGTATATCAGTGCCCTGTCAGCTTCCTTTACATTACAGATAACAGAAGAAAGAACTACTATCAGTGTAAATAAATTCATCACTACTAAAGGAACAAAAACCCCCTAAAAAACTAAGAAACACCAAACCTTAAACATATTTGTTTCTATATATGCTGTTTTCTCTATTGGAAGATGATACAATTTTTTTTTCTGAGGCACTAGAAGGTTTGGTGTATAACTTATGTTTCAACATAGTAGGATGAAAGAAAATAATTACAAAGAGCAAAACTTTACAGAAAAATCAACAGAGAGAATGAATTTATGTTTGTTTCAGAGGCTTTCATTGCTTATTTTCCTCAGGCAAGCGTAATGTGTAAGGGTTACTTTTAATGTGAGAAATAAAATTCCTACTGGCTACTCTCTGAATGTACCAAATTTAACAGGAGGTGACAGTTGTGCTGATTTTCTTGCCATTGCATTACTATCAGAGTTTATCTTGTTAGACAGTGTCCTAAAGATACAGACCTAAGATTTCTAGAAGGCGAAAGAGAAAACAGGAGAAAAGAAAACAAGAGAAAATAGAAAACAAAATATTTTAAACTGTGCACTCTACATAAATATTCTTACATATTAGTTTTGACCATTCTAAGCATTTCATCCTGGTAAAATTGACCCACTAAATGGAGAAGAGAACTTTAATGCTGCAATTGACATTGACTACACTGATACACCATGAATACATTTATGTTGATAGAATGTCTAATGACAGCGAACAGGATAAAAATGATACTTCCATTTAATTGTGTGGGATAGATAGCAAGGAACTAGTTCATGAAATTTACAGCACATTTTGATGTTTTGGTGAACAACCAGGATAAGTCACACTGATCCTCTTAACCTCAGAAGGGAAGTCCATAAACTTCATAACTCATTTGTCTGGACTGTTCCTCACTCACAGGATGACACACCCTTCAAAATAATAAGCAAATGGAGATGCAGAACATAACTAAGAATCCTTCTTAATAATTGTACCCCAGAAAGAAAGACTACAATGTGTCTAATGCATGGAAAACGCAGAATTAAATTCCTGAGAGATGTACAGCAAGTGATAAAGCTGAAAAAAATAGAAGTCCCTTGCAGTAACAGACAGCCGAAATCCACTTTAAGTTCTTTAAGTTCCCTGAGTTCATCTGTTTAAGTACTGACGGAAAGTGGAAAACCAAAATTTCCACAAAATGAAAATGGCAAACCAAAATTTCAATGAAATGAAAAATTTTGATCCAAAACCAATGGCTTGGTTTTGGGGATGGAGGGAGAAGTGTTATTTTAAATAGGAGAGCTATTCTTTCTTGTCCAAAGAGACAATAGAAAAGAGCAGAGTTAAGAGTCCTTGCATGTTATGCACCCTTTTTTCCTTCCAAAGCCTGCACAATTTTTTTCTCATCAGGTTTTATAAGTCTGAATCATGACATCATTATGTACAGAGTACAGTTCACTGGCACAATCCAGATCTACTGCTTAAATTGCTCTGAGAATAGATATGATAAGTCATGTTTTTGAACTGAAGAAATACAGCCTTCTCAAAGAATGTGTAAAGAGAGAATTCTTTTGTTAGCTGTCAGTGAGATTTTGCTATCTCTGTTAAATATATAATGGTTAGTGTCATAACGAAGATCAGCCATCGTGTTATGGCATTTATCTTCATGAGTGAAGAGAGGAAGGGCTACTGTGATTTATTCCATCTCTCCTCATGAGACGATTAATGTCATAAGAAATTAGTCTTCAGTACTGACTTGTACACAGAATATAATACAGGGCTGGAGTGGGATGCTAAGCAGTTTTAATTGCCACAAGTTTGGAAGCCCACATTACTTACATATGGCACAGTTGACAATTAGTCATCTAAGATTTTCAAAAATAGGAGAATATTTTGCAGCTCACTAACTCATATCCATTTTGCATCATTTATTTGTTCAGTCCTTCTTAGCAGTCTTTCCACACAGTCCCTCCCCCCATCTCATCACCTAGAGTCCACCCACACCTGTCCTCTTATACACATCATTTATTGTAAAACTGAAGTCCATACTGGTGGTTTATACCAATTTTTGGTAGCATCTGTTTAACAGTTTAAAAAATACACTATTTAACAACTATTACCAAGAAACATTTGTCACAACACAGGCAGATTAGTAAGAATATATAATGCCTCTGTATCTAAGTTTATGTAAGCTGTATAAACAGCTTTCCTCAAGATTTGAGAAGTTATGTGCTCACCCCTTTCCAGGGACCTTGTAAAATAATCTGACCATCCTAAACTGAAGGCAGTAATTTTTCTAAGGCTTATCACTTTGGAGAAATGCACACAGAATGTTTTGCTTACATGCTGCCCACTTCTTCTTACGAAAGAAAAGACTTCAAATAATACCGCAGTGAAAAAAGAATACCAAAACAACAAACCAAACCAAAAAAACACCAATATGATAAGTAAAAAGGGAAGAATTATTTTTCCCCCAAGCCAGAACATGGACATTCTGCATTTTCTTAAATCTCCTTTTCTGAAGACTGCTAAATCAAAAAATCCCTTGATATAAAAGAGTTTTTTGTTAAAAACAGTAATTCCTTACCATTGATGTACATCAAACAGAACACATTATTAAAAAGCTCTCATGATAAAGTGTTATCTTTATCTAGGCTTCTCAAATATTGACTTAAACATTTTTATCAGGCTGTTAATCACATCCACATTCAACGTGAACAGCAACTGAGACCAGTTCTGACAGTCAGGTAACAGGGCAACATTATGGCAGGGAAAAAGTATTGTGAAAGCTAAGGACATTTCTTATTGATGGTAAGTGGATAGGAGAGAAAAATCAATGGGTCCTCATCAGTACAACTGCCTACCAGCTGGATGCTGATTTTCCTTAGAGATTAAAACCAATAGGAGCAATCACTTGGCACAGGTGAACAAATTCAATAGGACCTCCAGTCTATAAAGAAGAAAAGTGAACAGTGAATTCAAAGCTGGAGTTCATGAAGATACAAAATGCTGATTGTTAAACCAACAGTTTGCAATCAGATCTTGAAACAAAATACAGAACATGTCTCCCCCCATGGGGGTACAACCTGAAACTGTTCAGTATAATCTGCAATTGCTGTGAAGGTTCCAAACTCCAGACTCTGCCAAAAGGAATTATTTCAAGCTGCAAGACTGGCTGACCCCTCCAAGTCAAGCTGGACTGGACTGACCAGGTTACAGGGTGAAATGGCCATCAGCCACACACATCATGCAACTACCACCACCAAATGCCAGAATCACAGGAAAGTAATTGGTCAACAGGGAGGAATCACAGATTTTATAAATGCAGAGACTTTGCTTAAGACTCCTGCTCAAGACAAGCTTCTGTTTCTAGGGGTCCCGAATATCATCATACATTTCTCATCCTGAGACCCCTCACTATGCACTGAACAGATGGAACTGTTACCTTACAGGATGGTAACCGTAACCCAGGAAAAGTAAACAAAAAGAGAGTAAAACATGGTTGTTATACAGTATATTCTCTCATGGGTTCTTTGCTTTTTCTATGAGAAACAACATAGGTACACATGAAGATCTGAGTTTTCCCAAAGTCACGTGTCCTCAGCAAACGTTGGACTAAAAATCGTCAGCCCTAGGAAACGCTACCGGCAAATAAATTCAATGTCTATGGGGTTTAGGCACATAATTTTATATTTAATGTTTTAGAAGTTGATAATAATACATTTTAGCTGTATGGAAGAATAATCTATTTTAGCTGTAGGGAAAAATTACAGTGCCTCAGCTTGGGCTTCTGGTGTAACTACTGACTTCATACTGTACCTTTGAAACAATCAGAATCACAGAATCACTGAGGTTGGAAAAGATCTCCAAGATCATCTAGTACAACCTTTAACCAAACACAACCTTGTCAACTAGACCACAGCACTGAGTGCCGTGTCCAAGAATTTTTTTAACACTTCCAGGGATGGTGACTCCAACACTTTCCTGGGCAGTCTGTTCCAATGCTTAAACACATTCCAGTGAAAAATTTCTTCCCACTGTCCAACCTGAACCTTCCCTGGTGCAGCATGAGGCCATTTCCTCTTGTCCTGTTGCTGGTTTCCTGGGAGACAATCCCCCACCTAGCTACAACCTCCTTTCACGCAGTTGTAGAGAGTGATGAGGGTTAGGGCCTTCGCTTACCCAGGATAAACACGCTCAGCTCCCTAAGCCACTCCTCATCACACTTGTGCTCCAGATCCTTCCCCAGCTCCGCTGCCCTTCTCTGGACATGTCCCAGCACCTCAATGTCTTTCATGTAGTGAGGGGCCCAAAACTGAACACAGGATTCAAGGTGTGACCTCACCAGTGCTGAGTACAGGAGGACAATCACTGCCCAGGTCCTGCTGGCCACACTATTGCTGATGCAGGCCAGGATGCCATTGGCCTTCTTGGCCACCTGGGCACACACTGGCTCATATTCAGCCGCTATCAACCAGCATCCCCACGTCCTTTTCCATTGGGTCACTTTCCAGCCACTCTGCCCCAGCCTGTGGCACTGCCTGGAGTTGTTGTGACCAAAGTGCAAGACCTGACATTTGGCCTTGTTGAACCTCACACCATTGGCCTCAGCCCATTGATCCACCCTGTCCAGACCCCTCTGCAGAGCCTCCCTGCCCTCCAGCAGATGAACTGAAGGTGGACTCGATCCCCTTGTCCAAATCATTTACAAAGATATTAAACTGGATGGCTCCAATACTGGCCCCAAAACTGAGCCCTTGGGGGAACACCACTGGTGACCTGTCACCATCTGAATTTAACATGATTCACCACTGCTCTCTGGGCTCAGCTAACCAGCCAGTTTTTAACCCCGTGAAGAGTGCACCCATCAAAGCCATGAGCAGACAGTTTCTACAATAGAATGCTGTGGGAGACAGTATCAAAGGCCTTACTGAAATCCAGGTAAACAACATCCACAGCCTTTCCCTCATCCACTAGATTGGTCACCTGGTCATAAAAAGGCAATCAGCTGGGTCAAGCAGGACAGGACTCCTAAATCTGTTCTGTCTGGGCCTGATCCCCTGGTAGTCCTGTATGTGCTGCAAGATGGCACCTTCCCAGACACCGAGGTCAGGCTGACAGGCCTGTAGCTCCCCAGATGCTCCTTCCCACCCTTCCTGCGGGTCAGCATCCCACTGGCCAGTCTCCAGTTCCCTGGGTCTCCCTGGCTCACCAGGACTGGTGATAAATGGTGGAGAGAGGCCTGGCTCTTTCACCGCTCCCTCGGTGCCCTGGTGTGGATCCCATCTGGCCCCACAGGCTGGTGAGTGGCCCAGCAGGGCACTGGCTGCTCCTCCTGGATCACACGGGGTCTGTTCTGCTCCCTGTCCCTGCCGAACAACCCCGCATCCCGGCTGCCTTGAGGATATCGGGACTTTCTGTTGGAGGCTGAGGCAACGAAGGCATCAAGTACCTCAGCCTTTTCCTCATCTTTGGTTACAATGTTCCCCTCCTCATCCAGTAAAGGATGGATATTTTCCTTGGCCCTCCTTTTGTTGTTTATTTTTAAAAACACTTTAAAATAATCTTTCAGAGGGGTGCCCACATGGAGCTCTAGCTGAAATCCAATTTGCTGTCTACAAGACCTGATGCCATCCTCGTACTGTGCTTGAGCTGTCTGCCCCTATTTCCCAAGGTCATAAACTTTTTTCCTCCCCAAGTTCCAGCAAAAGCTCCCTATTCAGCCAGGCCAGTGTTCTTCCCTGATGACTCCTCTTTTGGCACATAGGGACAGCCTGCTCCTGTCTCTTAAAGATTTCCTTCTTAAAAGTATGGCCAGCCTTCCTGGACCCCTTTATTTTTAAGGGCTGTTTCTCAAGACGATCTCTGAACCACTATCCTGGACAGGCTGAAGTCTGCCCTCCAGAAGTCCAAGATAGTTTTGGTGAACCCCTTCCTTACTTCACTGAGAACTGAAAACTCCATCATATTGTGGTCGCTGTGCCCACGATGGCCTTGGAGCTAGAGTCTCCAGTGCGGGATTCTAGGAGAATCTCTCCAATGGGAGAATCTAGATTTATTTTACTATTGTTGCTCTAGAAATAATATGGGCAAGACAGTTTGAAACCAATTCTGAAAATTCTTATAGGTGATCTTACTACCAAATGAATGAGAAAATACTTCAGATGACAAATTGTTTTTGTTCAATTATTACAAAGGCATCACTCGTAATTTCAACAACAGTCACTTAAGCCAAGATAGACCATAGGACAACTTGTTCTAAAAATAAACTGAATGTAACATCATGTAAACATAGTATTTCATTTCCAAGACAAAGGCCCTGTATTTTATAAAGGAGAGAAGACAGACTATTTTTTTAAACCTTGGTGTTTCATTGAAACCCTTATAGTCTTAAAGTCTGAGAAAAATTCAAATTTTAAAGATGAAGGTTTGGGAACTTTAGTTGATGATATAATTAAGTGAAATGGTCGAAAAATTAATAAATAAATTATATGTGATTTTATCACTGAATTGAGAAAGTGGGGCTTTTTCCTCATTTTTTCATTGTCAGTCAGATTTATTTTTTTATTTCCTTTACTACCTTTGCTATTCTACTTCTCATTGTTACAAGAACACCTCCATTTTCTCCACTGCTCCCCAACTCAGTACTGTCATTTTTCTCCCCAGGATTACATTAGTATCACCCAGGCACACACTTTTCACCACATGACACGCCAACAGACATAAACCCAGTTTCATTCTCTCCTACTAATCCCAGAAAATGTATGCAAGTGCTAAAAGTAAAAAGCTTCATAACTATTATTATGTATGTATGGAGCATTCAAAACCTCATTTTTTTTTCAGAACATTAATTCTCAGAATGCTTTTCCCAGATCCCCTCCCTCTTCCTCCACACATCTATCTTTTTATAAAATTAACTTCAACATTTAACAACAGTTGAACTCACACATGAACCTTCTTGCCATAACAGTCCCAATAGTGCAGATAACAGTGAACAGGTGCAGTGTTCTTTAAATTTTCTTAAATCTTTTATTCTTATTGCAGCTCTTTCAGAAGCATTTCCCAGCTACCATGCATATATACCAGCCTCACTTATCCAAGCTGCCACTTTCGTGGATCTGGCTCAAAATGAAGACAGGAGCATTATTTCACTCTATTTAACATTGCTTTAAATAGCTTGAAACATTTTCCCACAGCTCAGACTGTAATATAATGAATTAGCACAAGAAAATTACAGCATGAAACTGAGTCTGTCCTCATCAAGGACAGTTAAAATTGACTAACAATGACAGAGATATTATTTTCATGTTATTTTTTTATTTAATGGAAGTGTTATAGATTCTGAGAATTATATAACCATAGAATGGTTTGGGTTGGCAGGGATTTTAGAGATCATCCAGTTTCAACATCCCTGCCTTGGGCAGTAACACCTTTCACTAGACTCCACTGTTCAAAGCCCCATCCAACCTGGCACTGAACACTTACAGGGATTGGCTATTCACAACTTCTCCAGACAACCTGTTCTTATATGATTAGAAAGGTTTGATAATGTGTCAAACAGTCTATTTCCAAGAAAAGTAATTAACCCTATGAATTGCTGGAGACACAAATGTTCTATTATGTAAAATAACAATTATTTAATTAAATAGTAATAATAAAAAAAAAAATACAAAAAAACCAAAACAGGTCCCAGGGAAAAAAAAGGTATTTTTATTACTATTTTATTTATTTTTACTAAGGTATCTTAGATTGTTTTCTAGTTGGTTCATTTTATTAAGCAGATTAAAAGTCACTGATACATATACCAAAGGCATGCAGTAACTTGCATAGACAGACTGATAAAAATCTCCAAGCTTACCTTGTGAAGCCAGAGCCCTCTACTTTTAAAATGCTTCTGCAAATCCAAACCAGAGCATGTTTTAACATCACAACCACTTAGTGGGGCTCACTGTCATTGGAACACTGTTATTACAAAGAGCAGGAAAGATCCTTCCTCATAAGACAACTGCAGCATTCAAGCTGGCTCCAAGCAGTAATTCCATTCTCTTTCAGTGTTTGCTCCTTGGGAGCCAATCCTAGGCTCTAAAAACCACAGATTTCACTAACACACTTTTTCTAAAGACAAGGAACATCAGTCCAAGACAAAGTCATAGGGTTGGTTACCCCTGACATTCCACTTGGATGTGTAGCTCTCATTCCAAAAGCAACAGGGGAAGTTGGTACTGAGTCAGCTGATCCCTGAACACTGACTAGAGGAATAGGATTTTAGCATGAAGAATCTGACTGCAAGATGAAACAACCATAAAACTGGACCAGTCTGAGAGCTGGGAGAAACATCCATTCCTTGCTATTGATAATTGTCTACACAAAGGATGCTGAGACTCATTATGGGCAGATCAAATATCCCAGGCATGCACCCGCATTTCTGTGATCCTCCCAGTCAATTTCATAAGCCTGTAATCTAATATCTGAAAATCTATATATATTTTTGTATATTTTTATGATTTTATATATTTATATAAAAATAAATATTTTATACACATATGTAAGATTAGGACTACAAGTCAGGAATTCAAGTGACCCCATCAAAAGATTTAGTCCTTATTCTTCCCTCCCACCAAATATTTCCTATTGGCATTTCTAGCAAAAAGCCCTTTAGCAGTAGCCCAGGAGGGCACCTTCAGGAAGGTACATACCTATGGAGTCATGCATCATCCTGAAACCAGTAACAAAAAGGTATTAACAACTCTTTAATAGTACAGTATTCGAAGATTTCTTCTACAGTGAATTCTGAGCTTATTCTGCACCTAGAAGATCAGCCCCACTACATTATTCTACATTTTAATTTTTAAAACAGAAGACATGTGCTAGAAAAATGTCTCAAAAATCTGTCTTATGAATGAAACAAATCATGGAATAGATTAGAATGCATTAAGCACTACTGCTCTATGTACAAACCTGCTGCAGCATTGCCACATTAAACTCTCAAAAAAATCAAAGAGACTAAGCTCAAAATGCCTCAAAAAACAGAGAATATGAATGAGAACCATTAACTGGATACAGAATTCTCAATCTGTACAAGAAAATTGGTGTTTTCTATCTAGTCACTGTCAGAAAAAACACAATGCATCTGAATTCCAAATCATGCCCATTAGACAACTTTTCATAATAATTTTATCTTCTTAGTTCTCCCATTTTTTTTAAGCAGAATGTAAATTTTCACTGAAAGAGCAGATTCTGGCAAAGGCCAGACAAGTCATAGCTCCTGTCAGTAATAAAAGTTACCAATTTTATTGATTTCACAAAGCTGAAACTAACTTGGGTTGTATGACTTCTTTTCAAGTCTAAACAGGGAAGGTGACCTTGAGGCCCCTTCCAACTCCACCTTCTATGTTTGTCAAATTAATGCTCTAATTAAGATGCTTTTCTCAATCTAAATATCAAGCTCCAAAGAGGTTCTCATTGGTCTTACCTGCCCAGAATTTGTAAATGACAGAAATGCAAATGAGATTGAAGAAGCTAGTATGATCAGAGAATGCCATGATTTTGATACAGCTGCCAGAATCTTGGTCCCGAAGAATGACAGCAGGCTATGGACAAGAAGGGTCTATTTTTTCTCATTACCCTTTCTAGGTAATATTGGCAGGCAGGCATAGTGACATGGAATGTCACATGCTTCTCTGATACAGCAATACCAGCAGGTGATGGATAACTGGGAGCTTTGAGGCATAAAAAGAATTAACATTTATCTAAAAATAGGTATCAATAGACATTCAGTTTCAATTTATGGGACAGAAAAAGAAATAATCAAAACAGATGGTATCACTTAATGAAAAATTAAGTACTTTGGCAACACAATGATAGTGGTAAAGCCTCATCTTACATAAAAAGAAGGTTCAAGTCACAAAAGCAGGAACAAATCACATGGGACATGAATCTGACTATGATTTACTAGACTCTAGACATTTCACAAGGCATCTCACCAAATATGTGAACCACTAAACACAGTTAGGCAGGTTCTCCAGGCTGCAAAGAGTCAGCTGAAATGGACTCAAACTTTGACCTTCAAATGTTTGATATATACTTTGGCTAAGGCTCTCTTCCCTCTCTAGATGTCAAGTTACACAGGAAGCTAACTAGGATAAAACAATTATAAACACTGACTAGAATGATGCATTAAATTCCTAATTCTAATAAGAATCTAAGCAAAAATCAGAAAACAGAAAGAAAATTACCCTTGAGTTCTCCAAAGCAAATAACCTAGTAGCTCAGGATCTAGTCTCTCAAGGAACACTTCTGAGTTGTAGAGGTTTAGGAAATGTTGTTATCAGTTGAGTCAGACCATGTTCTATAGGATGCACCTGTCACCCACAGGATAATGATCCCTAGAGCTGATCCTCTACAGTGAGGAGATTCTCATCACAGGCTTGTCTAGACCAATCTATGTATATAGGAGGACAAGTTTCAAAGCATAGCATATAATATGTACCTTCTAAATAAATTACTTTCTGATGATCCAGAATCATGAACAATAATCTCAATGTACCTGGAATATCTTCTACACAGAACCATAGCCCAGTCCTCTAATGAGTCTGATGATTCCAGAGCAACAGGCTGAATGGTGGCTGCTGATCCTGACAAATGCTGTCAGACAGAAACAAAACTTCATGCTACACTACAGAGCAAATCTTCTCAGACACCTGAGGTACAAGAGGCCACATCAGTCATAAGATGCAATGCAAAAGCTGGATCCCATATGTTAAAAAACTCAAGTAAAAGGTCATCCAACATTGAGGAAGTCACATGCCAGGGTCCACAGATTTTGTCCTGCTGAATTAAAGAGAGCTGAACTCTTAAGTCAATGGAGGAAAACATAAGATCACCCAGAGATTCCTGTTCCAATGTCAGAAACACCAGAGTTTGCTTGAACCTTCTAGACCCCTTCAACACTAAGTGCCATCCCTAACCACAATCAGGGCACTGACATCAAAGAAGCTCCAGGAAGACAGCATGTACTGCCAGATGGCTTATTATCTGTCTCCTGACACTCATGATGTCTGTGCTAGAGCCCTATCACCATTCAGAAAGTTGTAGGTCATCCTTCCAAACCAAGATTAGCAGCAGGTAATCAGTAGGCACTTCTCTACCATTTTACATTCCCAAGAAGTACATCTCCTCTCAAGACAGGAACTCTGGCAACGGAAAACTATGTGGCAGGATTTCTCAAGAAGAGAGCAGCCTTGGAGGGCCAGTATGTCAATGATTTGGGGTTCTTTGGGGAGGACAATTGTCATGCGAAGTTATTAAGTGATTAAATGACCAATCTGCTATCCTTGAGCAGCACAAGGATTTGCTACCTGAACTCACAGGATAAGCAAATGGGCCGCACCAGGATGTGCTGCTTACTGTTCTGCCTTTGCATTGGAAGCTGACAAGAGTGAAGGCTAAGATATTTGGTTTTTTCAGTCTGCAAGTCCCTCAGAAGAAGAATTTGGTCAGTTTCATCTGGAACCCATGGAACCATAATGAAATAATTCCCACTAATCACATCTTCTCTCAGGTCTTGATAGCACAAAAGGAGGCCTCTATTTAGCTGTTGCTATTTACAGGGAATACCAGGACCATCATCATCATACCCAGCAAAACAGAATTCACTTTGAAGTGTATGACATTAAAAAAAAAGAAAAATCCCACAAAAACCCCAACAAAATAAAAACTATTACTCCAAAGTCAAAAGTTCAAGTTTAGCACATGATTCTCCACGTGACTGTAATTTGGTGATCACAGGATAAAGAACAAAAGAAGCTCCAGCAGGAAGTACAGTGAGTTTGACTTTTCACCTTGAGAATAGCATGCTACCTGGTCCAGGCAAAGATTCTGCAATGGCATGTTTTGGATCCAGGGAATTGGTGAACTGGGTTAGTAAATCCAAAACTACCTAGCTGTGAAGGGTGGTAGGGTCTTAAGTGTGGGTAGTGGAAACTATTTCACTGTGGTTGCATATGCAACTGACCAAATCTACTCTTGGAAGAAGAAAAAACTGATCAGTTATTTCAACAGAAAATCCAGTAAGCCAGGAAGATATTGGCTCTTCTACAGAGAAAGGTAAGCCAGAAGTTACTGGAAATATTCACTGTAACAGGGAACATTAAATCGTACCTTAAGTGAGAACGCCTTCACACTGTTGAGGAATGCACATATTTAGGTTCCTGTTAGGGTTTACTCCTTGACAGAAGTAATGTGACATTACTGAGAACAGGTCCCATTCCTGGGTAAGGTTCTTGCCTACCTACAGGTCTGCAATAGCAAGGGTTAAAGGGCTGTCTCAGGATAAAGAGTTAGAATTTCATTTCACTCAATCTGCCCTAGAAAAATGCAAGAGACGAGCTGAAATAGGTGACATTGTTTGTAGATGTTTTTCATTTATTTATATTTTAAAATAAAAAATACTAAACCTACCCTTATTAATGGAATTTCACACTAACAAAATAAAATATTGACAACTAAAACCACAGAAGATAAAAAAAAAATAAATGCATGTTCGACCTTGTCTAACAACTGCAAAAATTACTTCGAATAAAACAAACTGGAGGAAACCCTAGAGCCAACCAAACTAAAATACAGCTCTTCAGAGCAGCATTGATTGTGGATCAAAGGGAAAGGCCATCAAAACTTCCCAAGCCACAATATTTCTGCATGTCTGAAAAAGAATTAGAACAAATATGGAAATAATAGCAGGTCTCTGTTAAGTCAACAACAAAGAAATCTTTAATACCATAAAACAAAGTTATGTCAAATTTTTCATTTTTAAAGATACAAGAAGCTCCTTTAGCACAATGCTTTTAAACGTTATTTATAGTAACAAAATCAAAGACTTAACATAAAAGTCAAAGGGATTATCATAATGGTCTAGATATGCAGAAGTTACTTTTCTGTTTCATTTGTGGTCTTCAAATATGAAGATGCAAAACAAAAACACTTCCATGCTGCAACATGATCTGTTTCAACTACACTATCTCAGCATACCAGATGAAGTAACAATCAGCGTTTGGACAGCCAGCCACATTAAACAATGGCTAACAATTCCAATGGTTGGTTTTCATGTTTTTTCCCAGCATCAGTTTCCCTAATTAATTAGCATAATTTTCTTAACGTTTATGAG
Source organism: Eopsaltria australis (assembly GCA_034509425.1). Taxonomy (NCBI): domain Eukaryota; kingdom Metazoa; phylum Chordata; class Aves; order Passeriformes; family Petroicidae; genus Eopsaltria; species Eopsaltria australis. Next base: position 7,040,513 of record JAVTVJ010000001.1, read on the forward strand.
AGGCAACAAACAGCTCTTAGTTAAGAGCTGGATCCTGTCAAGATACTACAGCAAGAAACACATTAATTAAGATATGACTATTACTCACCCAATATGCACGAGTCACCTGAAACACAAGGACTCTCCACAGAACTGTAAAGCACATAAGTCTTCAGTAACACAAGAAAACCTTTCTTTCAGAACAAAATTTGGAGAAGAAAGAGCAAAAATACTAGAGAGGTGATCCAGCACATAAATAACCAAACAAGGAATACTGTTCTCATTCTTGGAATTTTCTTCTGCTTTATTGTCAGCTTGTGGCAGAGACTTAACTCAGCTGCATTTCAAAATACCATTTACAGGAAAGGGTAATAATAAGGGCAAGCTATTAATAAAAAAAAACTTTTAAAATGTTACCATAAACTACCACCCTTCATAGGCAGGAGGTCTGTGCTTCTGAGCTCTACGTTCCCAAAGTGACCAGTCTCCACTCATTCTGCTCAGGCCTTTGGTTCAAAGTTCTACAAATAACAAAGGATCATGTCTAGAAGTCAAATGATAAAAGTTGGATCACTGCAGCCGACTTAAAACTGTCATCAGTTCTTATGTGGCAGAGTATCCTTGGCTATGTTTTGTTCTCAGTATTTTTCATTTCAGTAGTTTTTATGCAGAATTTTATGACATTAAATTTTTAAGAGGCAGAATTCACTATTTCAGGGCTTCAGCAATAGCTTGAGAATCCTTGGGAAGCTAAACAGATAGAAGATTTTTCATTTGAAAGGAATCACTACAAATTGCTTTAACTACTCAAGTGTTTAACCTTTCTATACAATTTTAATGAGTTCCATGTATGATCAGAAAACAACAATACGGCTACATCAAATGAGGATCATCTACGAGACAAAGGAAAGACACGATGTTTCTCCTCCTTCTTTGAAAGGTTTTCTTTTGTTCACATTCTTTTAAGTGTTCTATCTTAGTCTATCAGACACAAAAAGCAGAAAACTGGCATGGAGATAATGCCCAGGTCATACATAAGCACCGCTGTAGTCTGCTGCAAAGCACAAAGTGAGTTGACATATTGGGTCTACATCAAAGACATGCCCTTTGGCAGGTTGTAAAGACAAGTTGCAATTTTGTCCATAAAAACGTGTGTTCTACAAAATGGGCTCTGTAACATGAACTGTTAGTGGTATGCCACCATTCCATTGATCCTGCACATGCGTTCATTTCTCAGGAATGCTTGTAAGCTGGGCTATGCCTTGCCCTAAGATAAGCAGACTTGCATGAGGAAAAAAGCAGCATGTCACAGACAGAAAGGTTTGACTCTCTGCAGGAGACTTCTTCCATAAAATGCAAGTTCTGATATAGGACATACCAGTGGCTCAGGCTTTATTGCCTATATCACATACGTGGTATTTACAGTAAGAGATTAACATAATGGGAGTCTATTCCCACTTATGTTTTAAAAATTAAGGGAACAGCTTGAAAAAACACTGCATTGCGGGAACTTAAGTTTTCAAAGATCCCTTAATCAAATACTGAAAATGAGTAAATGCAACACTGACAGTCAGTTTGGAGCCTCAGCACTTACACATTACAATGTATTTTAAGACTGCCATGTAATATATTTCTCTGAAGTACTTCTGCTTTTTTTCATCGTGAATATGGGAAACGGAGAGCTGTGAAACAATTTCAGGCTCAAGTCCAGTTTTTGTGCTCCTTTTTATCCATAACTATTATATGGTACATTTTGAGTTTCAATATAGATTGAATACAGAGACATGACCATATCAATTGCAGTCATAATTACTTTGAGAGAAGTAGTAACAGAGAATGAATGAGGGAAAAGTGTAGCTACAGAAGGAAGATGATTTTACGACTGTGAAACAGAACTACTACAGAGACACTCTTGATATCGTAACTACCTCTCCCACAGATTTCCTGAACAGCTTTGAGTAAGGTACTTAATCTTTCCATGTCTCAACTCTGCATGGGTAAAGCAGAGGTCAAAATACTTAACCTCATAGGCATGTTGCAAGTATAGAAACATTTGCATTTGGGAAGCTACTGGTGCTGCTAATAATAGTTGTGTATGTACAATTGAAACATAAAATAAAATTCTGCTTCAGCGCTGTTTGAAAGGTGTACAAAAAATTAAATACGGCACCTCACAAAAAACAAAGAAAACATATGTAAAATTCTGCAGTTCTAGTAAGGGAACTTACAATAGTTGGGAAACTGGCATGCAAGTACATAATTTAAAGTGTACATTGGAACATATGGACATGAACAACAGAGTGATAAAGCAATGCCAGCAATGTCATCTGTATAATTTCATACTTTTTAGCACTTCACTTTGAAAGCCTAATATTGTTGCAATGTAAGGGCTTTTATAGAAAAACTACAATGCAAATATCCATACAGTTGCTCTATGTATTAATACACCCTCTTTTTCCTAAAAATAATTCAGCAGTACACAGTTTTACAACATATTGATCTAGGTAAGTCAGGAGTCGGTTTTTGTGAGTAGGTATCAATCACTTCATTGTTTACTTGTCTGTGGAAAGAAATTGATTTAATCAAACCTTGCAGTAATACATTATTGATGTATCCCAAGAAAACAAAGTCATAATGAACCATCAGGGTCCTAACATAAAACATTGTAAAGAGCAGCAATTTTGGCTTCAATCTTTCATTGTGATTTGCAAACATACTTTACTATATACAAGTAGCAAAGACCAATGCAAGATTGTAGTTGGTCTCAGCAGCAGCACATGTCATTCACATAACAGCTTGGGACAAGCTCTGCAGAACTTGGCAATCTCAGGAGGCTGGACAAAACCACACTGTGGACCTTGTGTATCTCCACTACTTATATACAGCAGTGTATCATCTTACATTCTACTTGATTTTAGCATATCATTACACTTCTGGAGGGAAATGTGAGGCAATAGGACATAATGAAAATAAGGCACTTAGCCCTTCTCCACAGCAGTGGCTCAGCCTTTGTTCTCCAGAGGCTTTAAACTTTTCCATGTATTAGACCACATGGGAATAGCAATTTTACTTGATACACAATAAATTCCTTTATGCACATTTGTCAAACAAAATGCAGCTTACAATGGTAACTGTAGCAGCAGCTTGAAAGAGTAAAATTAGGATAGCAATTTGATGTATTTTATAGACTTTTGAATGCATGTTCATCCATTCAGGGCATGGAGAAATAAGTACTGTAGCAATATCTGCTGCCAAAACTATTTTGGCAAAGGTGAGTATTTTACTGCAGCAAAACTTCTGTTACAATCACAAGAAATAAGAGCGTACAGTAGCGACACCATATCAGAGCATCTTCACCAATGCTGCACTATTACAAAATGTTGGGGGATGCGTAACGAGCCACATCAGAATTTAGCACTGCCCAAACCTACGAAAGTACCTCGATACAGCTTACAGAGACATCTATAGGTAGTGTCTGTCTAATACCTTATAATTATTTACGTAGGAGAGAGAGGCTGAACTTCCTATCTAGGAATTTGTATAATGAGGTGAAAACATTTTTACAAGGAAAGTGCTTCACAAATACACTAAACAAATTGCAGTATTATTATTAATATTGTAATAGTGGATAGCATTATCCACTACCAGAAACAGATGCAACGCTAGTAATAGCATGTTACTTAAACAATTCAGTCTGTATCAGAGATGAATAAAAGATAAAGTTCGTGTAGACACGAAAACGCAACGTAGCCGGCAGTCTATCTTTCCAGCTTTGTCATCTTTCTACGCACTCGGCTGGAGCTGAACCAGACCCAACTTTGCAGAAGACACGCATACGGACGTGTACAACCATACGTGCTGTGCCGTGTGTAACTATTCGTTGTAAAATTTCTCGAATGGAGAGAACCCAGACATACTCCGAAACGGGAAAACAACATAAACAATGTACTCTGTTACACTTAGCAAACAGTAATACAGAATCATGAGAACAGATACAGTAGGGTAAGGGAGACAGTTTCTTAATGAAGTGGGAATGGACCGGGTCTCCAGAGCCACGGAGATTTTCCAGAAGCGAGTTCCATTGCCCTGGATATCGCCCGGCTCCGTGGTGGAAGTAGAGAGGGTGAAGCGAAATCCCAGGTCAGAGTTGCCTCTAACGCCCCTCACCCCTGTCCTGTCCCCACTTAAGAGATGGAAAGGCAATCCCAGCTATTTGACTTTTCTCTAGATTAAAAGGAGGGATTGCCTCGGGATATCTGATGCACGAACTTTGCAGAGATAGACACGATCGCTGGGTATTTACACACACACATGCAGTAAGAAGAAAAGATTAGAGGCATTTCCTCACGCACACACCGCGGAAGGGACGTAGGTGTTTCTCCTCTCCAGGCAGGCAGGGACGGGCGGCACAGTCGTGGGCTGCCCGGACCGCCAGCCCGGCTCAGCCGGGCACACACACCGGCACCCTCCCCGCTCCTGCACGGGCACTCCCGCGCTCCTTCCCGCTCCCTCGCACACACGCCCCGGCTCGCTCTCGCTCGGACTCGGAGTCCCCGGCACACTCTTTCCCCCAGACTCGCTCACACGCTCTCGCTCTCTCTCTCCGTCTCTCCCCCTCCCGTCCCGCCCCACAGTGGCCCCGGCCGCCGGCAACAAAGCGGCGGGCGGGCGGGCAGCGCGCCGGGCTGGCGGCGGCGGGACGCGCTCGCCCCGCACACACACACACACACACACAAAGCTGCCGCTGCCACCGCGGCACCTACCAGGCGGGCAGCCTCGGCCCAGGTGCGGTCCTTCTTCTTCCTCTTGTCTTTCATGTTTGCATCTCATTGAGGTGGTTCGGGGGGAGGGAGCAGGGGGAGGGCGGACCGGGAGCGGGGGGGGGGCCCGGAGGGGTTCCGCACGGACAATGATACGGTGACACCGAGCTCTGGAGCCCCCGGGGCGGGAGGGGCGGGGGCGAAGGAGGAGGAGGAGAAGGAGGAGGCGGAGGGTGGGGGGCGAGGCTCCCCGCGGCGGCGGCACAGCTGTGACAGCTTGAGGGATGCTCCGCGGCGCTCACAACAATGCGCTGTGACGTCACGCGGGGGAACCGCGCCCGCGCCCAACATCCCCGCGGCGGCGGCGGCGGCGCCCCCCGCCCCAGCGCGCGCCCGCCCCCCAAGCCTCGCGAGAGCGGGGCCGCGGGCCGGGGGCGGCGAGGGGAGCGGAGCGGAGCAGGATGGCGGCCGGCCGGCGCCTCCGCACTACAACTCCCGTGCTGCTCCGCGGCGCCTCCCCGGGGACGCGGCGCTGGGGGCGCTGCCGGGACGGGGGCGGCGGTCGGAGGTGGCGGCGGGGGCGGCCCCCTCGGCCCCTTCTCCTCCTTTTCTACTCTCAGCCCGCTTCGCGCCGCACCGCCCTCCGCTAAACCGGCCCGACACACCGCCCGGCCCTCCCCCGGCGTGCGAGCCGCTCGCTGGCTCTTACTTACGGCTGGGGCAGCCCCCCGGCCCGGCGGTGCCCGCCCGTGCCCTCCTCGCTCGGGCCGGAGCCGCTGCGGGGATGCCGAAGCACAGCCAGCCCCGGGCAGGCCGGTGCCAGCGCGCAGGGACCCCGCGGTAGCGCTTCAGCTCCTGTTCTTGTCGGAACAGGAAAGAACATCTTGTTCCAGTGTGTAAACAAAGGGAGTTGATGTGCTGCGCTCGTAAAACCGCCGAAGGAGGTTTCCTTTAATTGGATGACCCAGGATTAAGATACCCACGAAATGCGGAGCGAAGGGACTTGGCACACCTTCCTGAGTTGCAGGATATTGTTATGCGGGGTTTTTTCCCCCGTTTCCTCCCTTCGCCCTGATACTGAACTGCATTAGGAACATTATCAAAATACATTAGGTATTTTTTGTTCGGATTGAAACGAGTTAGAAATTATTCAGGGTTTTCTGTATCCATCTATTCGATGCCTGCTCCCTCCTTTGTCCTCTCAGCAGCGCCCATGTTACGCCTTGCCTTACTCCTTAGGTAACATTAAACCTTATTTCTCCGTAAATACACAGTTTGGTGGGGGGAAAAAAGTCACACCCAACTACCACAATTCTTAACCTGTTTTATCAAGAAAAGGACTAAGACAGTCCTGAGGACCCTTCAGCTCCTCAAGGAAACAGAAGAACCTGATAGCATCCCCCAAACAGGCTATACGAGCACTCGGATAGTCTGGTGTTTTGCCTCTTCTTCCTCACATTTTAGTGGGAAATGATGCGTGGAAGATAGCACCTTTTCAGATTTCATTATTCACTCCCACTTATATAAAAATACTAAAAATATGAGCAAAACAAAATTCTATTAAAACAGCTGCTTCTAAATTTAGTTTAGATTCCAGTCTATATAGCATTAAGTAGAGGATTTGAGCATGCCTCAGAAATGTTCTTGAGAAAAATGTTGTTGCAACTGCAACTGCAGTGTTTCAAGTTTGACAGTGAGGTTGTGCAAAAATTTTTGCAATTAACCGGGTGTTGAAACAGGTACATATTCCTTTGTTTAGTGAATGTCAGCTTTATCACCTTAGTAACATTTAGAAAGAAAATACTTGCTGTTACTATCACTTCTCTATGTGTTGTGGTTTTGACTTCATTTTCACCTTTTTATGTCTCTGTCCTACTTCAGTTTTTTTACCTTTGCATTTCCTCGCCTTTAGTGACTTTGTATTCCAAATCATGCAGGTTTTATTCACATCTCCTCTCCCATGCTAAAAGCCTAAGTGTGTAGTAATTGAGTACTTCATTACAACTGCCTTTGAAATACCTTTGTTGTTTTCAGTACTAAAAATACAACAAAATAAAAGAACATAGGGACATTTATCAGTCATTCCCATTGTAACTGGCTGTTGGAAGACTGAAAGAAATGTTCTGCATTAGTTCCATCTATTCACAGGTAGCTGCCTCACATACGTAACATAAACGTCTGTTACTCACGGGACCTCTGGTGTTGCAGCAGTGGTGTTGGACAGAAAAGGTCATTTGTCAGGAAAAGAAGTTCAGTGAGCCCCTAAAGCTAGTCTGACTTTGGGGATTTTTTGGTTGGTTTGGTGGGTTTCTAGTATTGTCTGCTGCAGTCAGGATTAGGCTTTCTTTTGGTATTTCTGTGGACCGTGGAATAATCTTTTTAGTTCTACATCCTTTCTATTACAATGGTGAGGAAACGAGACCAGTGTCATGCTGTCATTTAATTTATTTGCATCATTCTTACACAATCCAGATGCTTCTAAGTCTTAGAATGGTTTGGGTTGGAAGAGACCTTAAAGATCATCTAACTCCAACCACTCTGCCATGGGCAGGGACATCTCCCACTAGACCAGGTTGCTCAGTGCCCCATCCAACCTGGCCTTGAAAGTTCCTTCTGAAAATGGTTGGGAATTGTATAGTGACAGATAGTGGCACTGCCTTTGCTGGAGAAAGAAAATGTATTATGCTGTTTGCTGTATTGGAGCACCTAGTAGAGAGTACCCACCAGAGCAGAGAGCTCTGTGTTTCACGAAGAAAAAAAAAAAAAGGAATCTGTACTCCTAAAATAGAATTTTATATTTTTTTTTTCCTGCAATAAATTTTGTAGCTATATCCAAGAAAGTTTGCCAGCATACACAGAAAACAAGTGCCTCAACAGAAGAGTACACTTCTGCTTTAAGGGAGTTAAAAATCATGTGTAAGTCTAGAAGCACAGCAGACAAAGGTCAAGTTCATCTTATGGAAGAAAGCATTTGCTGTTGATTATAGATACTATTTACTGCATGAATTGGATCTGACGCTACAGGAGATCATAACTGTTGCTTCTCTAATTGAATTGGCCATAGGAAAATTGACAAATGGTGAACTGCCTTCAAACTGCAACCATTGGAACTATGGCCAAAATCTTAGTATACATAACATGTATAAGTATGTATATATGTGTGTATGTATGTGTTAATATTTACAACACATTGTAAACCAGATTGGATAACCTGCAAATATTGCAGAAAGATGTTGCATTAAAATATGTAAGGAATTTTTACCTGAGCAATATTTATGTGATGTTACAGTACCAGGTGTTACTCTTTTGACCATGGATGGAATCAGTTGTTCATTTTGGATGTATTTGTGTCCAGTTACTTTTTTCTTTGCATCAGTAGAATTGTCATGTGATACTAAAATAACATTGGAGGCTGATTTCTTCAGTACCCAGTGAATGCATTTACCTGAACTGCTATAGAAGTTTTAGGCTTGACATTATCTAGTAAGCCACCTGAAGAACATTATTCTTGTTGTTTCCTGCATTAAAAAATTACTTTTGATGTCTGCTACCAGTTTTTATTATTATGTACATTAATACTCCTGTTAAGCAGAAATCTGTGACCTCCACTTCTAATGTGTTTATATACATATAAATATGCATTGCTTCTATACAAAGAAACACTGTTTCAATACCAATTCCTATCTCAGCTCTTACAAAAGAACCAGTATCAGCTGGTACATGAAAATGCCATATGTATGCAGAATGATTTATTCACAGCATGACAATTCGATCTAATGTGCCACTTCTACAATGGAAATTATATTCTCTATAGTCAAACAAGAGGTGCTGAGTTACAAGATAATTTAAAGACTATCCCAGAAGATACTAATGGAATAACTGCATTTCCTAAATTAGTGTCAGCACAGTGGTGACAAAAAGCAAACATGAAAATTTGGGTTTGTGTGGACTTAGGGAAACTAAAGCCATTGGGATTGACAATTGATGGTTAACCATTTACAGATACTGGTGTCATAGTTGTAGTGTGTTTTATACCATTGATTTAAAGAATGCCTATTGCCAAGTATCCAGACAATTTGAGCTTCACAGCATTTATTACACTTAGTGGAATTTTTCTCATTTAATCATATGCCATATGGACCTGAATCAACATCCCGAGTTTTTCAAATCTGTTACTAAGTCATAATAACACACTCAGAATCTAGTGCTATCAGGATGATGTTACTGTATTTCAAAAATCTTCTGAAGCTGATGAAAGCAGATCCTATAGGCTATACTTGAGGGAGGGTGAAAGTTAAATTTTGCTAAATACTAACTCATATGCACAGAATGTTCTTTTCTTGAGCATGCTGTCTCTTCTTTGAGATTGGTAGAGGCCATAGAATATGTAGAAGAGCTCACTTTTCCCCCTCCCCCCTCCCGAAAAAAAAAAAATCACAACCATATTTTTCAGTTCTCAAATCCTTGTGTAAATTATTTGGGTACACCTAAATTATGTACATTTATTCCTAACTGCAATATGTGCAGAACTATTAATAACAGTGCACTGTAAAATCTAAAGTTTACCTGAGATCTGTCTCACCAAAGCAAATTTTCAAATAATGAAGGCTTTTACTGTAAATACTGAGGATTTATTCTGTTGGCTTTAGAGTTCACCACAATTGTCATTACTTGTGTCTCAGACCAGGAATGGACAAATAGTATAAATGTAGGGTTATTTCCTTTTCTCCCTCCCAGCCCTCCAGCAGCCAGATGAACACTCAGGGCTTTTTTATGGTGCTGCAGCCGATCTAATAAATGTGGTTGCATCTAAGCTGAGGTCCACTTTGCTGTCCCAACATGTGAGAAGTGTTGCACCCAGCACAGAGAGCTTTCCAAGCAGCTGCCTTCCAAACTACCTCTGGGCAGCACTTCCCTTGGCCATGCTGGCCATCATTTCTCCTACTACAGATATGCAGCCACCCTTTCCCAAATCCATAGGGACAATTTCTGTGAGAAGACCATTGTCTTTGAACAATGAACCGTTTACAAGATGCCATAAAAACGTTGGAAAGAAAACATTTCTTTGTGCATACACAACAGAAGAGTAGTGAACCTGCCTCCAACTGCATACATATCACACCTCCTGGCAGTTCTGTAAACCTCAGAGGAGCAGGAAATGTCTGCAGATGGCTCACAAGATTACTTTCATTTTTAAATGACACAGTTTAGTCAAATCAAAACCAGAGCAGCTGATAGTTTATCTCATCTGCTCTTTTTTAGATGCTTATCTAGTTGATTATATGGAAGTTGCTGCATGGATTATAAATATGCAATTACAGGAGAAAAAAATTAGAACTGTTTACTTGCAGTGTCTGATTTAACAGAAGTTGCATATGTTTCTATCGAGAAAGTGATTTCAGAATTCCAAATGTATGGGTGTTCTAATACCATATTTCAACCAACAGAATGAACTTCACACATAAGATAGACACATAATAAAATATCACCTCAGGTTATATAGAATATCAAGTAATTGCGAAGGTGTCCCAGAGGAATTACAGGCAAAATTTATACAACATGCTCATGATAAGTCTCAAGTTGTCACAACAAACCAATGATTACAGGACAAGTTTTGGTATCCAGAACCTGATATGGAGGACTGAAGCTTAATACTAAACCTACTTACCAAAATTAAAACAAGTGACTCATGCAGTACCATTACAGCCTACCCTTTGCAATTTTTTTTTTTTTGTGAATGGCTGATATCACAGTCATTTTTTTGTCAATTACATAATTTTTTGGCAATTATTGCAGCTATCTAGCTATCTTTCTGGAATAGACAACCATAAAATGACCAAACAGAGCATTTGCATTGTGTGACATCTGTTGCTACACTTGCTTTCTGGTCTGTTTTCAGCCAAAATTGAAAACTGTAAGAATTAGTACCATTTAACTTCTTGCAATGAATTTTTTTTTTCTGGGAATATATATATAAAAATGTCATCATCAGGTTATAGTAAAGCTGATGAGGAACTAGAGTTTTAAAATAGACTTCACAGATGACCAGTAAAAAAATACAAAAAAATACAAAAAACCCACCACAAATAGAAAAGAAAAAAGAAAAGAAAAGAAAAGAAAAGAAAAGAAAAGAAAAGAAAAGAAAAGAAAAGAAAAGAAAAGAAAAGAAAAGAAAAGAAAAGAAAAGAGAGGAGAGAAGAGAAGAGAAGAGAAGAGAAGAATAAAAAAGAAAAGAAAAGAAAAAAGAAAAGAAAAGAAAAGAAAAGAAAAGAAAAGAAAAGAAAAGAAAAGAAAAGAAAAGAAAAGAAAAGAAAAGAAAAGAAAAGAAAAGAAAAGAAGAAAAAGTTAAACTTTAAAGACCTTCTCAATGGAACTAATTGCAAGTTTAAGGAGTAACATGGCATGCCTGTAATCACATAAATAATTTCCTAAACTAATGACTGGAGACCTACACACATTGAACTAAATGTTGCTGTGTTGAGATTCAGATACAAAACACAAAGTCCAACATCATGAAAAGTAATGAAGATCGCGGTTGTACTACAGATATGCAATTCAAATTTGTCTTTGTAAGTTGAAAAGCCTGGAATCCTGTGAAAAGGGAATCAGAATTTTAGTTGTCTGACTAGCTTGTTGGGGGAAAAGGACTACACACATATAAGCTATCTTTGAGATAAGTACACACCTGCTTGCACCTGCTTGCCAAGGGCGACTTAGAAATACTTTGAATTGTTTGTGCATAATGGATTGCTTTCCCTTACCTTGTCTGCATTACAAGATAAATGAACAACACAGTCTGCTCAGCCTCTGCTACTTGCAGGTATCTACCTGCATGCATCTGCAACTTTTAGACAATAACAAAAATTGGAGTAAAATAAAATAGTTTTTAACACGACAGACTTCTTAAGAAGGAAAATGGGGTTGATCCAGTGCTGGCAAAGGGCATTTCTCAGGTGTACTGATGTGAAAAAGCAACTTCAGTCTGGGAAATCTTTTTTTGTGTTTAGTCGAGGCTCTTGCAGCAGAAGTTGTGGAGGGTTTTCTCTTTTGCTGCTCCTTTATGGCTGTGAAAACAACCATCAGCTACACAATATATCATATGATGCTTCAGCACAGATCGATAACTAGCTCTAGTCTAGATGTATTAAATTACATTTCTCTATTTGAGCTGTGCCAGTTCTGCAGGAAGAACAACATCTTCTCTCCTGAAGTTAGCAGAGGAATCTGTGAATGCTTGGAACAAAGAAAGACATTGAGGTGCTGGACCATGTCCAGGGAAGGGCGACCAAGTTTGTGAAGGATCTGGAGAGTAAGTCCTATGAATAGTAGCTGAGAGAGCTGGGATGTTTAACCTGGAGAGAAGGAGGCTTGAGGAAACCTTATCACTCTCTACAACCACCTGAAAGGAGGTTGTAGCAAGGTGGGGGTTGGTCTCTTCTCCCATTCACCTAGTAACAAGAAAAGAGGACATGGTCTCAGGTAGCACTAGGGAAGGTTCAGGTTGGACATTAGAAAGAATTTCTTCATGGAAAAGGTTGTAAAGCATTGGAAAGGACTGCTTAGGGAAGTGGTGAAGTCACCAGGCCTGGAAGTGTTCAAGAAACTACTGGACATGGCACTCAGTGCTGTGGTTTATTTGGCATGGTCGTGTTTGGTCAAAGGTTGTACTCAATGGTCTTGAAAGTCTTTCCCAGTCTTAATGATTCTGTGATTCTGTAATTCTGCTGATCAAGGTCCCAGCTCTACAAGGCACCCCATTCACACCAATACTTGCAGAACTGGTGCCACTTTACATTTAGTCTTATATTAGCCATTAAAGTGTAATGTGATAGAAGCCAAATAATGACCAAATAACATACTTATTAAAATGACAGCATTTTTGTTATTAACCATAAAAATGTATGTGTTGTAATTTGCAGCAGAGACTGGTCCTTGGGAATGTGACTGTAGTGTGGTAACCCCATCAGATATTAGTTTGTAGGTATCATAACAGCAAAAGTATATTCATATATATCTATAGGTATGAAGTTATGCACATTTGACTTACATACTCTTTATAAGCTCTTAAGAAATAATAAGTTTAAACATTCTATTCACACAAGAAAACAGGAGACTTAGAAACATGCTTAGAACTGAGGTTAAAATTTTTAATGTCAGTTTTCAGTGCTTGGTTTCTTCAATTATATTTCTGTTTTTGTTCTCAGCTACTCTCTGCTATATCTCAGATAAACTTATGCCTATGCTTGGACAATTCTATTCCTCTGAGCCATCCACTTTCTATCCTCCAGCCATTCAACTACAGATCACTTAGACCTTAAAGAAATAAAGAAAATTAGTGTTTGATACCACCTCTTTCCTTTTGTAAGAAAGAATTTCCCACTATAGTTAAGGAGTAAAACTTTCATTTCTATTCATATATACAGTTCATCAAGCTCATTATAGGCTACAAAATTAAATTAAAATATGTCAGTACTGAGCATATAACACATCACAGTTGAATTGGCATGTATTTGCCCATCCAGTGACATTTCAAAGTTTAAAGCAAGGTGAAGTCTGAATCCCTTACTATTCCCAGTTCCGTACCTTTTTCAATTTAAAATATGTGAGTAGCCCACTGAAGTTCATGAGACTAGCTGTGTTAAGGAAATATTTAAACATTAGTGGAACCAGGCTCCCAGCATGGCAGCAGGTAATATGTGCACTGGAAACGATTTGGCTGGATTGCAGAGGGCACATGGAAGAGACAGATACCTATGGTGTCTGGATCTGCTATATCTTTGTAAATTCTTAAAAAATCAAAAGTGAGTGTAGCACTTTTCTACTATGCCTAGCAGATCTTGGAGTAAGATATATAGATAACTTACAGAAATTAATGTTTTAATTTGTTATTTTCCAGATTTTTTTAAAGTATCCTTTTAAATATGTGAGTTTACGAAGTTAATAAAGTTAATTTTAAGTAAACCATTTAAAATTAATTAAACACAGACACAGATGATTTTGTATGTTCTTCTAGAAGAATTAGCACCTATGGATGTTCGTTTTTATTACTGCATGTTGACTGCATAACTGCACTGGGTTTTATATTACCCCTGTGAAGTTTATGGATAGGAAACCCTATCAACAAATTATGACAAGTTACTGGAAAGCTGATTTGGAAAATGTAAGGATTTACATGGCAAATGACTCTTCTTAGACCCTGAGGCTAGGGCAGGGGCAGGAAGTAAGGGTTACAAGGCGGATTATAAGTTCATGTGCAATTCATAATGAAGGTTTGTGGACTGTGAGCTTTCTAGATCAATCACTTCAAATAGCTGCCTTTTGGATTATACTCAACAATTATAAGGGGTAAAACCTGTAAGGAAGTTACTTGGGGCAATGAAAGAATCTAACACATATTTTTAACAGGAGAGCTATAATTTCTGATAACTGCCTTTATAGCTGACTTGGTTGCTCTACTCGATTTGCATTTAAGAGATGATTAAAATAACCTTATAATTTGCTACATTCATCCTGCTACAACTTACAAAAAAGGAAAGAAAATAGTTACACATAATTACTGAAAGCATTTGCAAAAGAATAATATCCTGCATGCATAGAATTTACCCTGCCTTTATGAAGCCCAGCCATTTGCATGCACCAAAAATAAGACTTTTCATAAAAAAGGAGAAGTTGCCTTTATTTGATTTAAAAGATCTAAATTGATTATTTATAAACAAGCAAGGTAACTGGTACAAGGAGTGCATTACTAGTAGTTTTTCAGAGCATATGACAATGTTCTGTATTAATAAGCATTGTGGGAATAAAACATCACTTACACCAGTCCAGTTATAGTGATATTTTATGTAGATAAATTAGAACATTACAGCTCAGCAGCAAAAGGCCTACTGTAAAACTTCCTTACACAACATATGCTAAATTCTTAGATGCAAATTAGCCATTGAGGAAGGGGCCAGCTCACAGCCTGTGTATCATTTACACGATGCATGACAGCTTACGTTACCTATTATGCAAGAGCACACTACAGTGAAAATACCAAGATGTGTTTTTAATCTTCCATGTGACAGAGATCACTTCTATTTTTCAGCTGATTGGTCCTCACTAAGCAGCCCAACCACATCAACTGCAGCCACATCCTTTCCCAGATACATTTAGCCTATAAGTGAATGTGTCCTAGCAATTTCAGGGAAAAATTGTTCATTTTTAGTTTTCCACATCAGGATTAGTCTAAGGTTACTAAGAAGTATACAATTCTGCTCCTCTAATTAACTGTTTTGAAGACCAGTTCTGTAAACATTTACATGGAGGATTAATTTCATGCATCCATGAGGTGATCCTAAGGAATATTTCTCATGCTTGCAAGCCAAGAGAAGTCTGAGATGCCTGAATTAGGCTCAGGCATGAATGCCTTAATCCAAAGTCACAAACCCCAACACCTTTCCCCTAGATTTTCTTTGCCTGGAAATGTATAAAGTCCCATGGAGCCTCCCTGTTGAGCTGCCCACTCCATGCATGCTTGCTACCATGCTGCTTCTGTGCATGTCTTCTGTGAGCAGCCAGGCAAGGCACCTGAAACTCTACCTTAAAGGTACCAAGCAGCATGTGATGGGGCATCTGGTTACATTTAGTGATTTACTGAAAGAAAACAGTCTACTTGTAATCAAAGAGTTTTAGTAAGGTGCCTAATAATATTCCATCTCTGATTCTGAAAAATAGGAAGGTATTCTCGAATTTACTTACTTCAATGTTGTAGTTATACTTTTTAAAAAAGTGAATAAGCTAGCTAAAATATACAGATTTTCTTTCATAAGATCAAGTTTCACATAAAATTACTCTAGCTTTACTTTTGTGGTTATCCATACATTATTAAAACATTCTTTTCCTTTGGCATTTCTTCTGTGGGGAGGAGGTTGGAACAAGAGTTTCAGGTTCCAAAATAAATGGAGGATGGTTATTCTGGTCTGAACAAGCAAAACTGTGGTCGCTGTAGTCAGGACTGCAAACCAGATTTGGTTTTAAAAGTATCATATGCGAAATCCTACAAGGCACAGAAGAAAGAAAATGTTCAAATCAAGATGCTGCAGTATTGCAGAAATTCTACAGTCAGATCCTGGCTCTGCTCTTTCTTTGAATCCCTGGAAGTCAGATGCTTTTTCTCTAGCACAGTTCTCCAACTCGAACTAGAGATATTAATATTTAATTTCTTCCTCCATTTGTCTTCCTTGCTTATTCAAATTGAAAGCTTGTCTGAACAGGGACTGAAAATCTCCTGGTATGTATACATCATGGAATAAAGAAGAAACCTGATCTTGCTTTGGTCTCTCAGGCTACCATATGAAAGAATTTATATATATATTTTGTATATATTAAGGTAAGTTGTATGATATTTGAAAAATAAATTTTCCCAGTGAAAAATTATTACCTCACTTTTTTTCCGTGGAGGTTTCTAGGGAAAGTCAAATGTTGAAATGTGGCATGGAAGCAGTCCAGTCTGTGGACTGAAGTGGAGAAAATTGTCAGCTGGCCAATGACAACAGCTTTCTGAATATTTTGCACAAGTGGAACATCACAAAGATACGAACAAGCAAAAATTTTATCAGACTGCAAAAGTGAATGAATTTGGCAATTCTGTACAAAGGAGTTTTCAGCACACGTGCAAACATAAGAATAAATTATTGTACTAGTGGCTGGTTGTCATTTCTAAGGAGAATTCTCTTTCTTCTGTTTATTTTTGAAGAAGAAATATTAATTGTATGCCTGGATTTTTTCTTTTCTAGTAATTCCATTTTCTGAAGAGTTTGAGGCTCTGGGAATGGTGAGATAAATTTTCATACCTGTGTCCACTTTCAAAGGGTTCCTTAAACTCAAATCTCCTGTTTTTGCAATTTCGTGACTGAAAACCGCTATACCAAACATTGTAAAGTACAGTCAGAAGGTTTCAATTCACTTATAGTTGGTCAGGTTTAACTAAAAGAAAATTACTCTTCAAAAATTACTCTTTACTGCTTAAAATATGAGCTACTGAAGAAAAATTCAGCCATGGATTGTCACACTTTCAATATCAGAAACTGTGGAGTCAACATGGCTTGTTTAATTGTGTAACTCCTGTGCCTCTGCTTTCCAATATTAAGGCACAAGCTGTGGTAATGATTAGGTCTACATTATTTTTCTGTGATTCCAACACTATTCCAACACTATTCTTAGTGTTTGTTTTGTCCCCAAGTAAATATATGCACTTCTACTATGCAAAGAGATGGGGTTTTGTTTCATCAGCAGAGAGCATGAAAAGGTAAGAAACACTCACCAGATTAAATAATTTTTTTTGACAAAACAGAAAGGCATAAAAATAATTATATGTGAAATGTAATGTATTGACTCTTCTAGCTGCCACTCTTCCTTTTTTTTTTTTTTCAGGTTGTTTTTCTTTTAAAATGCAAATTCTCAATATTCTTTGAACACTGGCAGTAGTGTTCTATCTTCCACAGTTGGGGATTTCAGGTAACAGAATATTATTCCATCTGGAACTTAGAGGTTTTGACCTTTATTCCTAAATGCCAGATTTCAATAGCTTTATGGAGTTCAGTAATCCACAAAGTATATTTGTTCCATACAAACAGTCTCAGTGCGTCCCATAGTTGGTTGATTAAAAATGTAAAAAGATTGAGATGCAGCTAGTTTGGATTTATGTACTTATGAAATTTGTATTTGTGGTGTGTTGACCCTTGGCTGGGTGCCAGGTGCCCACCAAAGCTGCTCTATCCCTCACCTCCTCAGCCAGACAAGGGAAAGAAAATAGAACAGAAGGCTCATGGGTCATGAAAAGAATAGGGAGAGATCACTCATCAGTTACTGTCACAGGCAAAACAGACTCAATTTGAAGAAATTAGTTTAATTAAATGGCTATCAAATCAGAATAGGAAAACAAGAAATAAAAACACCTTCCTGCCATCCCTCCCCTATCTGCAGGCTCGACTTCACTCATGATTTTCTCTACCTCCTTCCCTGCAGGGGCACAGGGGGAACAGGGAATGGGGGCTACAGTCAGTTCATCACACATTGTCTCTGCCACTCCTGCATCCTCAGGGGGAGGACTCCTCACACTCTTCCCCTGCTCTAACCTGAATCCCTCCCATGTGGCACAGTCCTTCAGGAACAGACTACTCCAGTGTGCGTTCTCCACAGGGTGTCAAGTCCCACCAGTGGACCTGCTCCAGTGTGGACTTCCCATGGGGTCACAGCCTCCTTTGGTCATTCACCTGCTCCAGCACAAGGTCCTCCATGGGCTGCAGGTGGATCTCTGCATCCCTGTGATCCTCCATGGGCTGCAGGGGCACAGCTGCCTCCCCATGGGCTGCATCACGGGCTGCAGGGGAATGCAGCTCCAGTGCCTCAAGCAACTTCTCCCCCTTCTTCTCCACTGACCTTGGTGTCTGCAGAGTTGTTGCTCTCACATATTCTCATCTCATATCTCCCTCTGACTGCAAATGAACAGTTAACCCCTCCCCCCCCCATTCTTAACTCTGGTATCTCGGAGGTACTGTCACCATCACTGATGGCTGGCAGTGGGTCTGTCCTGGAGCTGGGTGGCATTGGCTCTCTAGGACACGGGGAAAGCTTTTAGCAACATCTCATAGAAACCACCCCTGCAGCCTCCTGCTACCAAAATCTGGCCACACAAACTCAATACAATGCTTCAAACAGTTTCCTTACATTTTGTTTGGAAACTAATACTTTGTTCCTTCAAATAAATAATTCAGAAAATGTACTACATTTTGTAACTCGGGAATGAAAGTCAATACTATTCATAGTGCTGTTGACATGCTGTCTAGTAATTTATGGAATAATTATGACCATATTTGGGATATATTTGTTCCCTACATTTTGATTTGTCCTCCTCCAATACATCTTGACAATGTTGTTGTAATTCATGTGTATTGTACAGACTGAATAAAGACAGGCAATTCGTTCCAGACAAATACATTAAAAATGTAAAACATCTGTTTGGAGCTCACTTTCTCCACAAGACCTTTACAATAGACATATAGTTAGCAATGAAGGAATTCTGCATTTCTACCCTTTGTTCTTTGTCCATGAGACCAGAAATGATAATTTGTACTGAGTCAGTATTTAAATCTGTTTAAGCCTCTAAAGAATTCAGATGTTACATGCATGAAGTGCTTTATTTTAGGAAGTGAGTGATAGGCAGAATTGTACATATATGGAAATAAATCTTCAATAGCTTAGCCAAATTTTATACAAACATCTAGCCTTACCTATTATAATTTTCTCAGATTTTAATTTTCTCAATTAAAAGACCTATAAATTTATTTCCCATTTAGTGGCGATAATTATCCTCATGATTGTATTTTGCAAGTGTTTTAATCTTTAAAAAGTGTCAGTCACGTTGAAAGAGACAAAATATTTCAAAGAACAACACAGACAACTTTCAACTGATTTTAGTACAAATTTAAAAATGGGGAATTGGGCTCAGGAGAAGAAAATCGGTAGGAATGTTACCCTTGACTTCGTGAGATCAGGATTTTTTTCCAGCCCCCACTATATAACCCAGGAATGCAGATTTTATAAATTTCATTGAATTTCATGTTTCCCTAATATATAGCTCACGAGCATCATTCAAAAGGCCTTAGAATTCGCAAGGACAGCAATATTAACAAGTAAAAAGCACAACTAATACTTGTCAGCACATGTAACATTGTATAAACCTCCATTCAAGGGGAGTTCCATCAGAAAGGACCTGGCTATTCGCATAATGAAAACAACTAGTTCAAAAAATTTCATTAGAAAATAACAGATTTGTCATGTTGTCTGAACTGAGTAGCTGAAAATATAATTAAAATATCGCTGTTTGTTTTATTGAGAGTAATCAACTTAATTAACAGACTCTCTTTTGTTTAAATTGACTATTTTCTTTAGGAGACCATTAATAATTTATTTAAACTAATTCCTCATGAAAATTAAGTATTAATTATGAAATTACTGTTTCATAATGGTACCATAAAATGCAGATCATTTTCAGATAAAGATTGGCATTTTTAATTGTTTTTGTGTACTACTCATTTTCTTTCATCATAGAGGAATACTGGCTTACTTTCAGTGATTAACAAGAGTATTCCTATAATATTAGAAGATTTTAAAACCTTGACTATTGTTAAAATGTATCTTGTCACAGTTACTTGTTTATTTACAGAATTAAGAGAATAATCAGAGTCTGATTGTTGATTAAAGCCTCAGCTCAGATAAAACATATATAAAAGGATGAGAGACTACTGTCATAGTTACATACCATTTGATAAATAGAACTCTTACTAAATGTGGCAGAATAGGTAGTGTTGATTAATTTTACTATGATTATTTAACATAATTAGGTGTTAGGAATTGTTTATATTTCTTCTTGTCTCTGGCTAGAACTCTTTCTTGTGGAAAACCATAGACGAAAGTCTCTGATTTGGGACAGTGATCATTATCTAAATATAACAGAAATATAGGCAGTACAGAAATATACCTGCACTTCATGCATCAAATGTATAAATACATAAATTTCCTGTACCAGTGTATGTTTTAGATTACTTCCATATATATAACAGCTCTAAAAATTACCAGGGACAGTGTTATTAACAGCAGCCTTTTTTAGAAACAAATTGCATAACAAATATTGCTACTAAATTGTGAGACTCATAAATGCAGATGTGATAGGTAATGCATTTCTTTTTGAATGTTCATGTAACCAGTAGAGCATTACTTTGTGTAGATACTGTTTTTGTAGACTGTGGCAACATTTCAGTAGAGCTGTTCAGAGAAATGAAAAGATAAATTTGGAATGGAATATTTTGGGGACCTAATATCGTTTTGGTATTGAAGCAAAGGAGGTCTATATCATCAACAGAAAATAATTGACTTTATCAAAGGAAAAGGTTTCAATTTGACTTGCATTTTTAAATGCCATTTTGCTGGAAATATGAACACTGTATTTGTAGATTCTGACTTAGAGTGACATTCTCTCCCCTTCTTTTGCCCTCCCCAAATTACATTTTATTTTAAATGAAAATTTCAGATTCCAGCTGCGTTTACTTTCCCTTTTTATTTCAGATAGCTCCTTCAACAGCCAAACACCTCTTCCCAAGACTCCACTATGCTTCCTGTAGACTGAAGCTTCAGGATGCTTCTGGGTTTTCACTTGTTCTTCAACTAAGTAGTTAAAAATCCAGATGATAAAATAGTGAATCTTAATGGAATTAAAATCCTAGGTAGACCACTACAGAACTTCTGGAAAAATATTTCCACTGTAAAAGTCCAAGTAATGTAAGTACTTTCTGAAAACCCCTAGTTTTTGTCAGATAATTCTATTTCACTCAATCTATAACACCTTTTAATTAATCTATATCTGCTGCAATATTTTTTTTTAATGAAAGGTCCTTGGAGGATCTTGCAATGGAACTTTTTTATCCAGAAAAAGAATTATATTTGAAACATGGGGAAACTACAGCAGTGGCATGTTCAAACTACTGAGGGCATTTTAATTCCTATAAAGTAATGAAACATTTGTTTAACATGTAATGAGCTCTTACTTGACAAGTTTGCATGGCTTCCTTTTCATCTTTGAAATAAACATTTGTTGTTCTTACTTCTGAATGTATCTAACACATTTTACAAATATTAAAAGTAAGATAGGTGGTTAATAGTTCACATGCTTGGACACAGCAATGTGATTAAGGGATCCATTTTTTACTTTTCTTTTATTAATTACATATACTTCTGGACAATTTAGATAGTGAGCATTCATGACCATAAAAGTAAAACAAAATAATTCTTCTGCAGTACACAATGTAACAAAACCTTTTAGAACACTTTCTCAAAATCCAGTGCATATATATTATTTAATTTTGTGCTCTCACTAGATAATGTACCATGAAAATAGAAATGAATAGCAAAACATGATTTTATTATTCAGTAATATCTGTGAAGATAATGATGTGAAATAAGAATGCCACTTTCTCCAAGTAAAACAAACGTTAACAGATAACATGCATTTTAGACTTATCTGAAATGTTCACTAGATTAAAAATTCATGGCATTCATTGCAGATTTTCAAAATTCAGAAAAAAATCTCTTTCATTATTGGAATCCTTAGACCTTTTCCCATGAGGGCTATTTTAATAAGAATTCAAACTAAAAAATGTAATTACAGGTCTGAAAGCATCACTGCTGTGAGTATCTGGACTATTGTCAGTACATGTAATTTAATTATTTGTATTATCTAGGCAGCATGCTGATAGTTAGAAAACACAATCGCTTTCTCAAAATTCACCAAAGTGTAAGCTTTTTAATCTGCTTTCTTCTTGAAAGCTAATCAAAACTATGAAATTTTGAGACCTAAGAACTTCTGTGACACAACTTTTGAATGACAGTTCTGACAGGGGAGATGCATATTTGAGTGTATCGGTTGCAGTCTGAAAAAACTGAAGAATATTATGAAAACAATTATTATTTTTATCTATCTTTAAGTATTTTCCTTAAGCTTCATTTAAGCTATATTATAAATAATGAAAAATATTATAATTTGCTATATGTGAGAGATAAGTTTAAATTATTGGCAAGACTTCAGCTTCTAGACAGCTTCCAAGTGAATAAACACTTTTTGTTGCCAGGAGCACACTTTGGGAGGTATTTATATTTTCTGTTTATCTCATTGTTAAGTGTATTGTAGATTTTATTTTTAAAAAATGGAAAAACATCTCAAATTTACACCACTGCCTTCTGCTGCTGTTATTATTATATTGTGTATAAATATTGCTGTGTTTTAACCCCTGCTGGGAGCTAAGTATCACACAGCCACTCTCTGTGTATAATTATGATAATCTAAGATATATTCAGGAGCCTCTCCTGACTCAGTATCATCTTATAGGACTGCTTAGTTGAGGAAGGGATACTAAGGGGGGGGAAAAAAAGGAAAGAATACATATGTTTTTCTTCATTAATTGTAATGAGGTCCTCTAGGTCAAAAATATGATTACAGGATATGCATTCTTTTTGTGTTTGGAGGTGTGTATGAGTTAATTCACACATTAGTCTCAACTAAGGCCTGTGTTTGTCCAGGGTGGGCCTCGTATGCCTTTTCAGATAAAGATTCATGATCTACATTGTTGCAAAGTAAGAATTTTAAAAAGGGAAGTAATGACACTGAATCAATGCCATAGGTAGTGGTTTCCCTAATGGGCAATTTCTAGTTAGGAGTGCTGACATTCATGTATTAATGTGCATGTTCTGGATTATGCAGAAACAGATCCATATTTTATTATTTCTTATACACAGATGTCTTTCTTGGGAAGAAATGTTCAGTTGGTTTCAATCAATGTTTCAGTTTTGCTTATTTTTCAAAAATTGATTCTTATGTCATTAAGTCTTAGGTTCAGAATTTTCCGATCCATAACTTACTTTTAAATGAATATAAAGTCAAACATAGTTTTACAAACAGTATTATGTTCTTCCACACAGTGATGCATTTCCATATCTATTATTAATGCCTTAGTTGCTACCCTCTACTTTAAACTACATAGCGTGTGTTATGCCTGTAGCCTGTGTTTTGTGTGCATTATCTCCACATGCTTCTCCCTGTTTTCCTGCTCAGATCTGAGTGGGGAATTTTTCTTTTTAAATTCATGGCAGCAGCTTCTGAGTTATCAACAGCTCTGTCACAAAAATTTGCATCTCTCACCTCATAATGGTTGGAAGACAATGTCTGTCTCCCTGTACCATGTATTTTGATACCAGATATGATCTTTATCAGCTGTTCAGTGCAAACCTACTCAACTCAAGTGAGAAACTCTATTGCTTTAGTGACAGTTTCTTTTAGACTTACAGGAATCAAAAAGAAAATGGTTACCTAGAAAGAGGTATATATAAGTATCACCCAGAATCCCTGCTGCAGTTAGAGAGTGGAACAGAGACAGCATTTATACACACAGACAAGCAAATCCTGGAAAAAAGTACCTGATGGTCACAGAACTTGCATTTTAGCACATGACATGTTGCAGTTTTGTGAGAGACCATGATAGCAATCATGCCCAGGGGTATTAGTTTAGGCAGGCAATTCACAATTTTTAAGCATAATATTTGGCTTTCCAGCATTGTCATAGCTGCAGTGTGTTCTAAAGAGAGTTACATGAATAATTGAATATTTGCCTTCTCAGCCAAAGTGAAAAATGTATGTGGTGGGAATGAGTCATAAAGAACCAAATTCGTGGCTTTTTACACTAGGAGAAAAAATTTATGCTAAATTAAACATATTGTTTGTGCTGTAACATAATTTTTTTTCTGGCAGTTGAGAGAAAATAAAAGCTTATAGACATCCACATACAGCTGACTGCTCCCATTCAGTAACCCAATAATGAAGCAGCAGACCCAGGTGCACGAAACCAATACCTACTGTTTCTCTGACTTACATGTGCAATTCCTTGGGGGATTAAAACTATGCCTCACCAAATTTAACTCAAATACTTCAGCATTTCACACAGAATCACAGAATAGCTGAGGTTGAAAGGGACCTCTGGAGATCATCTGGTCCTACCCCCTGCTTAAGCAGGACCAAATACAGCATTTTTGACACTATAATAAAAAAGAGAGGTCTCTAACTTGCCAGAAAATCTTCTCCCTCCAGTTTTCATATGAAGCTCTTATCCATTGTTAGAGTATTGATCTGAAGTGGTTTATTTTGATTGCATCTGACTATTTTTTTTGGTTATGAATGCAATCTTAATAATTGTATCACACCATTATAAAATTTGCAAATACATTGAATAATCTATAATATGCAATAAAAAATTCTTCAACAAAATCTGTTTCATGCTTTTCCATGGGCTTCTATAAAACAGTCATGCTACTTAGTCTTCTCTCCAATAAAACAGCTTCTTTGTGGGGGCTATTCAAATTTTGCCTTGAAATGTAATTGTAAAAACTGGGGATGGGGCAGCAGTATTCCATAGTGCAGTATATTTAATTTTCTCCCACCCTATATATTACATGACAAGCTTTAAATGTGATACAGGAAGAATTTAAACTTTCCTCCATCACACTAGGAGTTTCTCAAAGTTGCAGAATGGGAAACTAATTATGCTAAATACAATTAATTTTGCACTACTTGATTTGTAGAAAGCAGACATTATGAAGTGGATCTGGGACACACATTCTGTCTTCCCGCATAAGACAATACTGTATTATTAAAATATTGCATAAAGGCTGAAAATATAAAAACTCTTTAAAAGGAAGCCTCAGGATCTGGTTTTGTTCTGAAAATGTTCTTAATGAAAATTGTGCACTGCTAAACAAATAAATTTTCTCCTTGAATCTGATGAAACATTTGTGGTGCATTTAACGAGCAGTTGAGGGAGAGTGCCAATTTTATGTGTTCCACCTAGAATTGCAGGGTTAGTAGGACTTTCTTGCAGTTTATACTTTACCGAAATTTGTATTAAGTTATTTATTGTTTTAAGCTATGCAGAATTTTTGTTAAATCAGTTACACTCCCATGTATGTAGTTAAAGACACAACTTGGACATCTAATAATCTATTTGTGCTGAAGTATGAGAAGGAAGAAAAAAAGGAAGGGAATAAAAGCTGCATTATTTTAGCAATACTTTTGTCCAAGGCAACTTGAAACTGGACAACTCCATTCCATTTCTTGAGATGCAGAGCAGAGTGGTGGCACAGCAGAAGTGTAAATTCAGGTGCTGAAATTTTGAGTTGTAGCTGTTTTTAGGCACCTAATTCTAAGTGAAAGCATTGAGTTAAACTCCTAGTTAGCAGCTAGGTGTAGAAATACTACTATGGATGCTGGCCTGGTGCTGCTTCTGGTGTGGCTTAACATCTCTCCAATATTTGGTCTTTCCTTCATTATTTGAGAAGATAAATAATGGTATATTTGCTCTTGTAATTTTTTTTGGTCATTCATGTAGAAATTTCTCACTTGTGTTGCAGAAGGGAAGATTAAAGAAGCAGACCCTGAATTTCAGTATCACAATTCAGCTTTCAATGCTATGAGCATATTGCAGCTTCTGTTTGCAGTGTATGCTTTGTGTGTAGGCTGGGAAAAAAGGCACAACTGATCCCAGATTTCCCTGTTCTGCAACACACACCATGCAGACCATCTGCACTTCCTTCATGGACTGATCTAGCATATATTTTACTGTCAATAACAAAGGGGGGAAAAGCAGGTTTAGAAGAACCCTACAGAGGAGTAAAATAATCTGTATTTTAGCATATGGTGTGCTTATGTAATATTCTCTGTTCTGTCATTTTACGTTCTCTGAACTATAAGATAAATCTGTAAAAAGTTCACAATACAGTGACATGTAGTACATGTTCAGGATTTTCTTAGTTCTGTTAAAGACTTATTTGGTCTTTGATGAGAGTGAAAGGTTATAAGAATGGTCTAAAGAGACATTAACTGGAAATACTTAGCTGGCAATGTGCTAACTAGGAGCTGAGACTCTACATGGGGTTTTTAAAATCTTTTATATGCTTATAAATCCACAATTGCAAAACATTAAAATGTTCCTTAATATACCTACACGTGATTAAAATATTATGTGCTCAGTCCTGCTTCTTTTCAGCAACTTTTCAAACATAATTTTTAGTGTTTAACTGTAAGAATAATCTTAATGCTATTCTAAGGAAAAAAAGGCATCAGACAATGCTTTTTATGAGATTAATGAATATATTAATACACTCTTGATACTGTATTCCCATTTATGAATAAATTATGCAGCTAACTACAAAGACACTCTAATTCTGGATAAATCTAGTTTTTACTAGCACCATCTAAAATTTCAGAAGTATCAGTTAGCTGGCAGCTGTATAAATGATTTTTTTTCTTAATTTGTTTGAGAAATCTGAAACTAAGGATGGCCACAGTACTCGTGTGATAGCAATCAGAAGATTAGACAACATGTTCTTTGTTTCACAATGGTTACCAAGATCAGTAACTACTCCACAAGATCAAACACAGTAATGATGAAACTAGTCATATATTTGTGACTCAAAAGAGTGACTTTTATTGCTTCAAAAGTAGTTTCTTATTTCCTTGGAAAAGCACAGAAGAAAGCAAAAACTGTGTATTGCAAAATAAGAAGTGATTAATCAAAATATGAGAAATATGTGCAACAGCTTGGGGATCTGAAGTCCTGAATTTAACCTAGAAAAGTAAAAATGCAGTATCTATCACCTTTACCTATCTCCTTTCTTCAGTCTTGGCAAAGGTTAAAATTGTGATTTCAAAGCCTATAAAATATCAGAACATGGTATTCATTCCCCTGGTAACTGCTGCCCCGCAATTTTCTTGGGTACTGAAGATTATTTTTTTGTTCTCTATAAAAGGCTATTTATTTTGAGATATTTACCACAATGCAACATTATTGGAGTGGTAAGTGTAGTTTTTTGACTTCTTTTCAAGTTGCCTCTCTATTTACCAGGAGGAGCTGGCATTGAAAACATCACTGTTAGAGCTGGCTTTGAAGTCGGTGTCTGTTTTACAGGCTCCTTTGTTCAGTGATACTTGCTGCAAATGTTGAACCTACAGCACAGTACAAGGGATTAATGGTGGTACTGGCCCATGCCCCTGATGGTGACTATTAGAAAGATGAAGGAAGATGTGTAGCTGATAGTGCCATTCTTTCCAGATGATGTTGTAACAGCTGTCACAATAGCTCTTAGATGTCCTTTGCAGCGTGACGTATATGTTTGCTAAAAATAATTTTAGTTACAATAACACATCCGTAATTTTTTTTAACCTTTTGATACATAAATGGGCACAACAGTACACAGAAACTGGACAATATTCCTTGTTGTTTGTGAACCATTTGTGTCTAGTATTTCAGCAGTCACCCAGATGTTGCCAGGACAACAGAATGCAGATCTAGTTAGTCTTTATGTGATATATATAAATATATATGTAGAGAGAGAGATATAATAAACTGGAGATTTTCAGAACTCACTGCTTTTATGTGATTACTTTAGAAGTGCTCCATCTTGTCTTCACCAAGATTATACTGAGGAAGTAAAGTGAAGTAAGTTAAAGACTTCATCAACCCTCTTTTTTTCTCATTAAAAACATACAGGCCAAAGTCAAATATACTAGAATTCACATAAAGTCAGGACAAAGAAGTGATGAGAAGAACACAGAATAAAGGAGAAAGTGATTTTTTGATTTTTGGGCTGTCTTCTAAATGCCTGGGGTTTTTTTTTTTTCTGGGATGGTACAAGGTTTTGAAAGTGGAAGCAAGGGGCAATCTAGGAGTAAATACAAGTGAGGCACCTTTCACTTATTCCTTTAACCTAATTTTAACCTCCTATCTTTAAAGTAAAGGAGAGTAATAGAAGGCTGAGCATATACTTCTCATGAGGAAACCAGATTTAATTAAAAGTGCCATTTGAGCCCTTCATGAGTCCTAGTCTCTACTTAAATATGTGTGGAAAGGCTTTTCACATCATGCAGGAATTTCCAGGACTGGTTTTTAATAATCGGGAGTGGCAGCAACCATGGGAACTGCTCTGGGGCAGGTTTATTAGTGACTAATAATGTATAATACAAAAGAATTAAAGAGGCAAGAGCTTTATTCTTTAAAATATTCACTCCCAAGTTTTGAATGATGGAGTACTGTTGACGATTATAAATTTTCATTGCACTATTAGTGCAGCAAAATTCTAACTGGAAACATGAAAAATCAATGTGATTTCAGGTCATTGGCCATGAAAGCACTGGAAGTTGGAAAGCATTGATCTGGCAGAAGTGGGGCATAGAGCAGGTACTGAGCTTCCTCAGGTCTTAGAATGGTTTGGGTTGAAAGGTACCTTAAAAATCATTGAGTACCAACTCCCCTGCCATGGCCAAGGACACCTTTCACTAGGGCAGGTTTCTCAGAGCTCCATCCAATCTGGCCTTGAACGCTGCCAGGGATGGGTTGATGACTGCTGTGCCTGTAGGCTTGACTGAGTGCTTCATCAGAAAATAACCTGAGCAGAAATCCCTTCTTGTTTCTCTGTATTGATCATATTGAGATGTACATTGAAAGCTGAGGGGTTGGTTATGATCCCAAATGAAAATATGGTATATGAACATTTTGGGACTGGTCATGTTCTTTCAAACTGCCCTGACCGGGAAATTGGGCATATTTGCTAAATGAGATGCTTTTATTTGAGTGTGCTTTTGGCAATTGAGAGATTGACTATGGTTTTGAAGGTGTTTGATTTGCAGTCCTCTAAGATTATTCCTCCTGGATTAGCAGCATGATTGTCTCCTGTGACACCATGCAACTCGCATGTACAAAATTGATACCTGTGTCTCCCAAACCTGATTCTCTACTGAGGGGCTTTCGGTTTTTGTAAATGCTCTCATCTTTTCAGACTGTGAGATTAGAGTTTGCCTGACTTTAAGGTCTGGTATTAAGATGTAGCTATGACTGTCTGATGGTCAGCATTTTAAATGCATTTATATATGTATACGTACATATATTTATTTCTAAGCCTTTTTATAAAGAGCTTTCAAATGGGGCTAAATGAAACAAGGACATGGTAGCAGTAACTGCACTCCAGGTGACTGTTTCAGGTTTGACATTTTGCATAATAGGACAGGTAGGTCTAAAACTCTTGATGTGAAGACAGAATAAGGGAAGGCTTCCCATTGTGAAGGGTGATGTTAGAATTTTATTTCAATTTGTAGGCTAACTGTATACATCTAAATAGGCTTTGCACTGGCTTCGTTCCCATCAAGGAAAGTAAAGACACTAAAGATTATGCCAGTCTGCTCCCAGGGATAAGAAATTAAAAATCTTTCTCTAGCAAAGAATGGATATTTATATGACCTTTGAACTCTGTACACAGTGAACTGTTATATATTTGAGAGCAAATCTGTGATAAAGAGGAAATTTAGACAGAGAGTTAATCCAGAAAAAAGTCTCTCTTGCATTCTTTTTGCTCAAATATGTAGCAAAATTTCATATAAAGTTTTTAAAATTTATTTCTGTGTTAATTTTACTGTATGGTTTTCTTAGCTTTGTTTGAAAATTCAAGTTTAATTGCTAAATTATGGGGCACAAACACCCAGTAAAGGTAATGATCACATTTACTATAGAAAATTAGATGTGGTTTATGATGTCTCACTTTGGACAATGGTGAGAAAGAATTTGCTTGAGTGATCAGCAGCTCCAGTTAGCTTGAGGATATTGCTGGGTTTATCTATCATTACTTCTCTAGCTCAGAGCAGTAATTTTTTATGGTTGTGAGCATGGCAGGTACAAGAATGTACTCTCAATGTAGCTATATTCAATTGTGTAAGTTAATGTTGAATCCTTATAAGAAATAGAGTCAGAGACTATAATATAAAAATATTTTTCTATTCATTTTCTTTTTAAACAAGTCTTCTATACAACATCAAGACTTAACTAGCTGCTAAGATGTGAACAGTGCCATAAAACACATCTTACTCCAACTGAACAAGAATATGTTTATAGTTACTCAGCACTCGATTTGGAATTTGGCAAGATCTCCTCAAGCTAGAGAACACACAGATGCAATTTCATGTTATTTAGTCGTGTGTTGTGTTCCATTTTCTTATTTTAAATAGATTGCATGATCCTGCCAAATTTTCTACTCATTTTGTTTTTCTAATCTTTGTGAGTGAACTATTTATATAATATACATAATGGCTAAAATTACTATTTAACTTCAAGTTCCTCTGAAACACAAAGTAATAAAATACATACAGCTTAAAATGAGAAATCAAATAGAGATGGATAAGCATTTTAAAATGTTCATTTCCCCTTTTTTTTTCCTTTGGCAGAGCACAGAACCAGCAAAGCCATGTCTTATGCGTGGCATTGAAGAACAATGAAACACAAGCAGTCACTGCATGATTCTTTCCCAATTTGGACACAATGTCTTGGTGCAGGGAAGCTGCAAGCATTCTGAAGGACAGGATCATTTGGCATGTGAAATGATCTTGAGAAGTCAGAGAATAGGGTGTAAATCAGGAAGAAAAAGTACCAAGTATTATCCATAAGCAGAATTAATGAGTACAGAGGGCAAGTAAATGATAGATAAAGTACAAAAATATCTGTAAGTTGACAAGCTAACCGTGAAAGTGTCATGCTGTTGGGATAGAAACAAGAGCTTTGTCAGGATATGAAAACAAAAGCATTGCCCAGTCTTCTTAGAGGAGGCATCAGCTGGGTATATGTCTGGACCTGGGCCAGCTGTGGAAATCTTGGAGAGAGAGAGTAAGAAGAAAGTTGAAAAGTATAATCTCGGGTGGGAGCGTGTGTGTACAAAAACTTAGAAGAATTTGGTCTGTTTAGTGTAGAGAAGGAAAGCGATAGCAGTTCTCAAACCCTTAGGAAGTTGTTTACACAATGAATGCAATCTGTTGTTTTCTCTGTCCATGCAGATGTGACAAGGAGAGTATATTATACATTAGGCTGACTAACTAATGACAAAAATGGTTTAAAAGCTTGGTTTAAGACATCTGGTAGAAACTGTCAGTAAAAGATATAGAAACAGACTTGACATGCATCTGTCAGAAATGGTTTAGGTTTGAAATTGCCTTAGATCTTTCAATCCATTCAGGCATTATTTTGCAAATGGAGTCTGTTTTAATGTTCTTCTACTCTTCCTTTATCACTAAAGAAAAAATGTTTTTTGACCTAGTTGGAGTCCTTCTGCTCTGTCATGATACACGATAATTGTTTAATTCAGTAATTAATTTCTTTTTTGCTCTTACAGATGCTCTTGTCATTTTTACTTGTATTGTCCCATTCCAGTTGTGGCAGCTAGGCTTTGTCAGTCTCTTCTTTTTCCTTTAGCTCTCATTTACTTTGTCACCTTTGTATTTACTCCATTCCCCTGCAGTGTAATATACGCTTTCTATCTTTGCTTGCAAGCAACTTTCATTCCATGAATGCGCCATCCCACCTGCTTTTCTTTACTACTTCCAACACCCTCATGCTTTGTTCTCTCACTTGTTTTTGTCTTTTTTTTTTGGTATATTTTTCTTTAGTTTTTATTATATATGAGACCTGATCCTTTTCTCTTTTACCTGTATATGTTTTACTGATGAAATAGTAAAGTCTAAGATCCTGACAAAATACAGTTTGATGGAAAGGTCATGAAGCAAATGACAGCAGTCACTGTACCCTCCAAGTAAAGAGGGGGAGTTTTTTGTATATCTAAGAAAACAAAGTATATGCTGTCACTGTATATGGTCTGCTAGTGCTTGTACTCCGGTAGCTTTTGTCTCTTCCACCCAGATTTGACAGATGGCTGGGAGTCTCAAAGATGTTAAATTCTTCCAAGTTTCATGAAAATTGGCAGACCCATATTATTTCCTTATCTGAAAGGAAGAAGTTATAAATTAGCCATGTACATATTCTGAAGGGCAGCAGTCAGCTGACTGATTGACACGTCTTGAATAGCCAGCCAAGCTCCAAAGCAGTCCTATGCACACTCCCAGAAGGGAGTACCAGGGGAAGCTAGGTTGGTCAGGCTCAATGGCACTGGGCTTCTGTGAGGGAATGTTGCACATGTATCTCTGGAAAACCAGGCTTTACTGATTCTAATGGTCATGGGGATGTTATAAAATCATTTTAGCATTGTTTCTCTGTTATTTGCAACAGCTGTGAGACATCTCATTAAAAGCAGTGATTATTTCAAATAATATGAACTTTCATCCATCCATCCATAAGTCTTGCTTTATCATAATTTTTATGAGAACCTGTTATATCCTTCAAAATTTGTGTGGATCAATCCTACACATTCATTAAGACCTTGGCCCATTTGTGCTGGGAAAGGCCGGAGGAGATAAGGTAAACTGAAAATGAGATTGTTGATACTTCAAGTTAGAAGCATTACACTGTGTGCTAAACAAATTCTTGGACTTCTGCTTTGCATTTCTTTGTTGCAATGTATTGGATGAGTGCAAGTTTTTGGTCAATGTATGTGACGGCTTAATAAAAAATTTTTGAGTTTCCAAGACTTAAAGTTTTCAAGCAGAGATGATCTTTGCTGATGTTAACTGTGATTTATTTGTCTCTTTATCTGTTCCGTATCACCAAACTCTCTGAAATTATATATTTTTTTTATTTCTGAATATTAAAGTGAAAGGTACTGATGATCATAAACTTGATGACTGTCAGGTAGCGCTGAAACAAAATAATCAGTATTAAATTATTGAGCAAACAAAGCTAGTGAAGGGAAAGGATGAAAGAATTCTAGTTCTGAAATGAAAACATAGAAATCCACCTGTCCTACTGCTCATTTGTCCCATGGGGTTGTGGGATTGTTTTGGGGTGGGGATTTTATGATAAATTTAAGGTTCATTCTGGGACCTGATAAGGAGGTGGAGAGGAATTTGTAGATAACTCATAGACTGGCTGAATTGAGTTAATTTGTTCCTGCTGAATGCGTGTTTTTTAATGCTGCTGAGAAAATTATGCTGTTGTAAGACTGAGTGTCAGCATGCCTAGAGTGCTTTTTCCTTTTCTAGTATTTCTTGAAACTAAAGACACACATAAATTTAGCCTTATTTAATGTGAACTTTATTGCAAGAGATAAAATAAGTATGTCCCAGGCTGTTGGGTGTGTTTATTTTTACTAAAGTTTCTACAGCTTTTCCTGGATATTTGGCTAATAACATATTTATTATTCTAAAATAATAATTTGAATTTAATGATGACAGCAGAACAGGCTTAATTATCAATATTAAAAGATAAACACTACTTAGCTAATGGTTTAATAGAATGCAAGAAAATATACTCCAATTATAAAAGAAAAGCAAATGAGTGAATTAAACAAGAATATGTTGTGCTATGTCTATAAATACTTGATCTCATTTTTTGTTTCTTCATTACTCTATTTTTAAAAAATGGAGTTAAGAAGTGTCTTCATTTCTAATGCTCAGAATAAGAGATGTGATTTGTATGAACATATGCAGCAATTATGCCAAAACTAAATTTCTTCAGTTCTGTGGTTACTATGGTAACAAAAATTCACTGTATTTCATTTAGACATATACAATAGAATAGAAGATGGTAGATTTAAGATTTAGTAATATTTTCAAAAATATTGTGTGATACTACATGATATATTAATTATATGTAAGGGGATACATCAAATAACTAACATGTTTAGTAGCATGAACATTGGTATTAATCATATTTAAAACATATTTGGGTGATTCCTGTGGTAATGGCATCTTGGATGCTCATTTCTAACAGTTGCATCACATTTCTTTGCTTGAGCATGGAGTTTGCTCCTACGACTGTCAGGTCTCTTTGACCTCCCAGGAATAGGGAAGAGGACAGTAGTTCTCCTGTTTGGTTTCTGGCCTTGGAATGTATGAGGAGGGACACTAAAATAGAAGATTAAGTAGCATCTTTGGTCAGAGTTAGTAGTTATGTGTTACGTGAACCAAGTCACAGAATGTGCTCTCAGTCTGAAGGTATTTGTTTTCTTACTACAACTTGGAAGAAGTATAATTCCTCTTTTCCAATTCATGACAGAATAGTGAAACTCAGGAATGTATAGAGAAAGAAAAGTGGGACATTCATGAATAAATCCTGAATACCTGGATTTAGTACCCTTATATATCACAAATTTCCAGTGTTCTTGATTTTCATCCTATGTCATTGTCTGTGGGTTGATTTGTTTAGAATTCAGAGTTGCACTAAGGTGTGTGGAAGAAGAATAGGTGTTAAGTTTATTTGCAGATTGTCTAGATGGAAAGAATCATGAGAATAGCGAAATACTGAGAAAAAATCAAATTTATTTTGATACAGAACTCTTTCAGATATTTGCATGATAGCAGTGAGATCTCAGCTGTAGTATTTTTAGTGTTGTATATCATTAGAATCTTGTGAGAATACATTATTTAATCTTAATTCCTTGCTTAAAGCCGAAAGCATAAGAGACTCGTTCTTGGGACTTGTTCCTGTAAAAGGACGAAAACACAACCTTTTCTTGTCCTTTGTTGATTTTAATAGTATTTCTAACAATTTCCTTACAGTTGGTGGTTTATTTTAACCTCTACAAAATTCTACATGAAGGCTTGTTTTCAAGTGGGAGACCAGACTATCACCATAACAGATTTTAATGCTTAAAATTGCTATTTAAAAAGCACCAAGTACTGTTTTGGAAAATCTGCACTAAATGTAGTTTGAGGAAAGAATTTCAGGTAGATTAATCCTCTTCTGTGTCTTCTGAAGTAAACCTGGCCTGCATTTCAGTGTTTAAAAGGATTCACTGAATCACTTCAGGACAGGAAAAATTGTGCAAGAAATTCAAGGAACATATATCAAATGGTAAAATACTGCATTTTCAGAAAGTGAATATTTGGAGGTCAGGAAGTGATAAAATGGAGATTGTTCATGGAACGTTAGCTCCTTTTAACTGTGTTTAGTTTATCATTTCTAATTAGCCTGACTGAATTTTGTGGAAGGACAGAAAATTTGAACACAAGTGGCATAGTCATAGTGAAGGAGGAATCAATGAGAACATTTTCAACAAATATTAAGCCATATCTCATTGTTCTTACGAGGTAGACTATCTCAAATTTTCACTTAGTTTACTTCCTGTTGAACTAGACTTTTGGTGAAGGGGTAAGTATGGGAATTGAAGAGAAAAAGGATCTTACAAAATAAGGTTTTTATGAAGCATATATATGAATATCCCAGGTCTCTGCTTCAGGAATGGCATTTATGATTGAAGAATGGTAGTAGTAGTTTATGTTATGTGGGTAGAAATACTAACATCTGGATGCTGTTCTCTTTCATTGGAAAAGTTTTATCACAGATCTTGCTTTTAACAAAAATTTTTAGTTTCTCATCCTTCTGTTTGAGCTGTTGGTATTGAAAATTAATTTTTAGCAGCTGACATATTATTTCTGTTACATTAAAGTACCAAGAAAGTAATTAAAATGTTATATGTGCTTGCTTTAGTTACACTTTTATTTAGTAATACATATGAGGTGCAAAGATTTTGAAAAATATATAAATGTGCATATCTGATGAAATATTCATGACACATTTTACTTCTTTACAGAGTTACCTGGAATGACTTAAAAGTTATACTGCAGTAATATGATTAAAGTACTGGTTATCTTCATTAGAGTGAAAATGTTGGAATTCTGTGCAGAATAACAATTCCCTAAGGTCAGAGCTGTATGCTACAAAATTATGAGTGCTAACTCACTGGATTTGTCTTATTCTTTTGTGTGTAAGACAATATAATTTTTTTTATTTTGATAGCTCCAGCTGTGAGCTGAAACAGTGTACTACTTATATATAGAGAGAGGCTAAAATTGTCAACAGATAAGAAGTGAACTGTGTGTTGACTGATTTTTTTTCATTCCTGATATTGAAATTTTATTTCTGATATTGAAATTTTATTTTTGTCATCAGCTGTGGATTTGTCCAATGTCCTTTTTCTCAGTGTGTTGTTTTGCACAGTGGAATCCACCACTGTGTCGTGTAACTGATTGCTAGTCAGGCAGTTGATGTTCTCACCTTTTTCCTAACACATGCTCACATATCAGGTAATAGTCTGTTCCTACCTTGTCCTGGATATTTTACTGACTGTATAAGGAGCAACAAATTGAAACTGTTATCTTAAGCTTTTCTGCTGGATTTCATCCTTTCATATGTAGCATTTTTGTCATCTTTCCTGCTCTCTCTAGAGCCATTCTGTCTGTCAATACTTTTTTTTTCCTTTTACTTACTAAGAATTTCAGATTCTTTTGTACTCCTTGTTGGAGCTACTATGGTCCATCTGGTCTGACTGTCAGGATGAGCCTTTAGGAGATTCCAATTTCACTTTGCAGAGTCCAAGAA
Source organism: Eopsaltria australis (assembly GCA_034509425.1). Classification (NCBI taxonomy): domain Eukaryota; kingdom Metazoa; phylum Chordata; class Aves; order Passeriformes; family Petroicidae; genus Eopsaltria; species Eopsaltria australis. Next base: position 7,077,135 of record JAVTVJ010000001.1, read on the forward strand.
GCTGACATCCTGTCACAAATACAGTTAAAAATTCCTGCTTGGCAAATTGGTGCATTTCTTTGAACAGCACTGAATCCCACCATTGAAAATAATTGATTCATAAAACTTAAAAAGCCACCAAACTTGAAAAAAAATTATTAATGTGCAAATGACATGCAAGAGTCACTCATATAATGCATTTTCCATACATTTCCTGGGGAGAGATGCGTAGTTGAAAATATGGTGACTTGAAGCTTTGTTATATCTATTATAAATTTATTTTTAAAATATTTTTTCCATAGCTTTAGTTTGAAAGGTATTTAGTTTTCTTGGTACTGCCCAGAGCCCCCCAGTCAGTTTGCTTGTTATGGTAACAGAGCAATAATGCTGTCTGCATTGCAGCGTGTGGGAGTGAGTGTCAAAGGTCAGCCATGGATTCAGCATTTCTTCTGGCAAGCTTGGCACAGTTACATTCCACTAACATTTCTTTGGAACAGTCTTGAGTTTGAGTTTGGTGGATCAATAAACTGAGGTGTGAACAATGTGAAGTGAATATTTTGATCTTGCTCTTTGTTTTCTCTGACTGTCTCGTAGGCAACTGTTTCAATTTCAGAGAGCTAGGAATAAACATATCTCTATTTTTTCACAGTCTTACTTAAAAGAATACAAATTGCTAAAATCTATAATCTGGCTGATTTTCTTTTCAATATTTTGTGTTGATGAAGACTGTAATATAGGTGTGGGGTATTTTCGCTTTTTTACTAGTCATTTTTTGTAGGTTGATAATTCAGTTGGAAACTACAGTTTCCTAGGAACTTCTAATATGCTAATTTTACCATTCAGAAGGTGCCTGCCTAGAAAGCTGATAAGGTATTTTAGTAAATTGTCTCAATATGTGGTCCTGAGTTTTAACTACCTAAGTTTTCAGCCAGTATTATTTTCTGAATTATGTAAATTATAAATAAATAATATGTTCTTTTATTGCAGTAAATTCGAGTTATACATTATGCAAATAAATAGTTTTTTCCTCTCTTACATGTCTCCTGTCCACTAAAATGACAATATTTCAGACTACAAGCTTATGAACCTCCCTTCCACTGATAGTTTCTTAATTAAAATTCATCTCATAGCTTGTCTATTTTGTTTTCATATTTTTACAGTTAGTATTGGTTACCACTGCTGTAATAGGAACCCAAATAACATGAATAATTTTAAAAGCCAGGTCACGTAGTTTGAAATTGGGTTGTTTTCATTCTTATTTGCTTTTTACCAGTAATTTCATTATTTAAATGGGTTCCAGTCTGTAATTTGCAATGACATCAGCTGTTTAGTTGTTGCATTTCCCATAGTACAAAAAGTGAAAATGGATTTGCTAACCTCTAAAAATATACCTGATACTTATCACTGATGTATCCCACTTTATATTTCCAGCTTGCTTTTATAAAGGGATTAGAAGACTTGCATGTAAAATTCCTTGCATTTACCAAGGAAAACCAAAGCAGTAGAAAAACAATGTTTTTTTAATTAAAGCTTTTCAGAAGTGTAGAGTTTTTTTAAGTGGTTATATTGTTAGTTGCTCTAGTGATGTAAACAGAATCAATATAATTACATAACAGTAGAAGCAACTAAGTGAAATTAATGCTGGTCCTAAAATCTGAACTTCTGTGTTGGGCTTCAGAGTACATGAAAGATGCAAAGTCTATATAGACTTTGTTTAGATTATGCTGTGCAGGCATCCTGTGAAGGTTTCTGACTCTAAAAACAGGCAGAGCAAGGGTCTAGAAAATGGGTTTTGTTATCCATTTTTGTGGGCTGCCTTTTTAAACAAAATATTGCAAACCATTTCTTCCATTCCAGTACATCTGTTTATGATAAAGTTATGTTGAAAGAGCCTTATGTAACATACAGGCTGTTAATGTTTTAGGTTGGAATTTTAATTAATTAAAACACTGAGATTATTCTTTGAAAAAAAACCCCAACAAACAAATCTACAGACTGTATATGAAGGCTGTCTGGTTCTCTTTTACTGTTTAATCTCTATTACTGTTGTTATTTTTGGTCCATCTCCAAGGCACATTGAAGCATTGTGTCCCTCTGAACTTAATTAGGTTAATGTTTCATGTTTGTAGGACAGCTTCTTAGATTTTTTAATAGCTCTAGTGCTAGGTTTCACTCTCTTGTTCTGGTTCCTGACACCTCTCATTAGCAACCTCTGCAATCAAATTCCTGTGCTGTGTATTAACTCAATAGTTAACATTCAATAGTGTGACACAGCATCATTTATTTATGTAGCTATAAGACTAACAGAGTTTAAAGAAAACCTAATTCTGAAATCCGCATGTTCTCATAAAACAGTTCATTTATGTCATGTAGCTTTAAATTCCCATCACAGGAATTACTGTTCTGGAACTTCACCCCTTCATAAGGTGGAAGCAAACATTTGCTGGAACTAAGTATTGTGTACATAAGAGTAGTCGAAGCTTGTCTCTAAGTCCTTGTGACCTTTTCGATTTTGCTCTGGGTGTTTTTATAGTAGCTGCCACATTTGCCTTTTCAGATTGTGGTATTTTTTCTGTTTGGACAAAATTCTTGCTGGGGACTAATGTAAAATCATAAGAATAGATTAATTTGGGATTAATTATGTAAAATTAGTTACAGCAAATTCTATTTTGACCTTAGCCCTCTTTATCTTATCTCATTTCTTTGAAATTATTCCTTCGTATTCTCCAAGCATTTTTTAATCTCCCTCCTTGTGGTTGACAGAGTATTAAAGAAGGAGTAAGAGTTAGAGCAAATTGTATGCAAAGTGTAAGATGCAGCTGTTACATTTTGTGTCAGTCATTTGCAAGACCAAAGCTAGCAAAGTTGAAAATTAAAGGAAGAAAATCAGGTATGACAAAATCTGATATCAGCCTGCAGATGAAGTTTAGTAGCCTTCTGTGTTATCTTTCTTTCTCTGGACAAGAATAAGTGGTTGACCACAAGGTAACATAGCTGTGCTTTTGTAAATACTCCATTACCCTCTATTAACAAAGTTACTAATGATATTCAATAATTGGAATTAAAGGAGGAAAAATGCTTCCAACTGGGACATTCATGGTACATTTTTATCCTTATAAGATCAGATATATAGTTAATTATGTTGATTTTTATAAAAAATTTAATTTCATGTGATATGTACTCCCCAACATATTGCCTGAGAATTTAATTTACTAGTCACTATATGTTTGTCATCTACTTAATGGTTTTGGCAAATGAAAATATTTTATTGCAATAGCACAATATCATAGTGTAATATCCATATATCATCAAGATTAATAGATTCAGGCATAATGAGTCAGAGTCAAGCTGATTCAGTGATATCATCTGTAAAATAGTTTTTGTTACTAATCTTGAATAGAGTGTCAAATGGAGCTGTGTGCCATTTTCTGTCATTTATAGTAAGCAATGGTTTTTCATGAACACTTCTTAAGGATTCCTTGATTGAAAGGTTTCTTTATGATAGAAAGACAAAATTGAAAATGTTATGATTCTTTCTGTAGCAGTACTTGATGTTTTCCTAGTCTATATGGATTCATAGAAATGAATAGAAACAAGAATAAAGGGAACTTTAAAAATGGGTAGGCAGAGGAAGAAACAATCTAATATATATATAATTTTAAAGTGTTGTAAAATATTCCCATTAACCTCTCTAAGAACATGATTAGTGTAATTTAAATAATTCACTTTTACTGGAAAAGTATTTTCCAAATGTTATAAATTTTGCATATGTCTACACTGCAGCAAGAAGATCTGATAGCTGCCCGCACAGACAAGTTATATTTAAATAATTTATCTGCAATACTGGCAGTAATGTCATCATAGCAGCACATCAGGAAAGCTGTCTCAGATTAGTATTCCACAAATGCTGTTAAATACCCTGCAGGGAAATTGCTGCAGCTGCAATAGAGATGCTACAAGAACCTTAGGTGCATGAACTACATCTAGATTTACAGTATAGACATTAATTTGACTGGAAAATTTATATTGCCTCATTCCCCTTTATTTAAAATAATGTGAGAACAGTGAAATTATTTCAATGTCATAATTTGTCATCAATATACATGAATTGGATAAGCACTGACATGTCCAGATGTTTATTCATTTTATTGTTAGCTTAAATTGTTTCTGTTAGTCTTGTGTATATTTTCCACATATCTTCTAAATTGCTGTTGCTTAATATACAGAGATTTAAAATATTCTGAAGTCTTTGGATGGTGACCTTATAACTACAAGTGTAGGGTTGCTATATTAAGAATATTTCATTAATGCTCTTAAAAATAAGAATTAGGCATATAGAATGAAATAACTATACTACAAATATAAAGGGGTTTGATTTTAATTGTTTATATATGAATTATTTTCATATTTGATAATAAATTATTTCTAGCTGTGTGTCCAGTAGACATGGAATATGAGACAATGCACGTATATTTCAAAGGTAGGAACTCAGAAAGAACACAAAATAAGCCTGAATCTGTCACTTTAAATTTTTCATGATGCAGGGTACCTTATGGTGTAGTTCTAGTTACAGTCTCCTCTTCAAACTCCTCTTTTAATCTTTGTAGCTCATGCGTTGAGCTTTTTGTCCTGGCTGTTTTGCTCAACAAATCCTGTATTCCCTGACTATTTTTACTTCATGTCAGATACACCTATTGAGTTATTTTGTGCTTGCCTACTTATTAAATTCTTGTTTGTCAAACGGCTATTTCTGTAACTAATTTGATACCTCTTCAGGTCCCAGTTTTCCTGTCCAATGTCTTGCAGTTTTCCAGTACTGCACCTATCTTTTTTTCCAATTCCCTGTATTTTGTGTTGGTCTAGGAAGGCTTTGAAAGTATTTCTCTCAGTCTGTGTTTGGCACAGGCTTTTTGTCAGCTGTGTCTTCATAGCAAAGGGATTTTTTGTGGAGTTCTTCCAAGTGGAATTCTTTCAAATTTATGTATGCTAAAGTTATGGATGTGTGTGTGCTGTAACCCTATGACCACAGGTTTTGTTCCATCTTTAGCTGCACGTGGAGGACACTTATGTGCTCTTTAAGCCTCACATGTGGCCATAAGTGGGTGGTAATTATCTTTCCTTCCCTGGTTTTCAACTCCAATAGGCTAATGAGCCTTTTAAGTGCTCATTGCAACGATTTTCTTGTGTTCTTGACTTCTTGTGTTACTTCTTTCCCATTCTTGCTTGCAGATTAATTTTGTTCCCAGCTCTATGTCATATGTAAATGATGTGAGTATCCTTTGAAATCTGTGTAACATCTGTCAAGCTGAAAGTTACATACATTTAAGTGATATATTAAGTACTGTTAAGTCATCCTATTTGCAAGAAGATAATTCACATATCTGTATTTAGATCCATACTGTATTTAACCCCTCTTGGACTTGAACCAAATAAACTAGTTACGTTGAGTGTTGGAAATTCTAGATTTCTTTTTCCTTTAGTTTCTTTAGTAAAAGAAATAACTACACAGCTGTTACAGGATATTTGTAATATATTCCCAACAAAAAAATTCTGTTTTACACTGTTTGCATCTTTAGTCAGAATATGCATTTTTTTAAAATTAAGTTTTAAATATTGAAGAGATTGTGTGTATTTCTTTAAATGAGTGTGCAATCTTTTAAGTACTACTAGCCTGAGGGAATCCCATCTTCAGTAAATTGTGTGATAAAATTTTTGTTGATAGCAGTAAGACCCAAATTTCACTCCAGATTTTAAGTAGTTCTCCTTCTTTTAAATGTTTGTGAGTTTTAATAAAAATAATTTAGGGAATTATTGACTGTTGAATCAAAAGAGAAATGTCTTGGACCCTTGCTTATATAACTCCCATTTTTTGTAGATCAGGAAAATGGACGATGACCTCAAAGAATCTTTTACCAAAAAAAATAGCAAAAAATCCAAAGAAAACCCCAAACATTTTTGATAACCAAATGTCACAGAATGGAATGATTGTTTGGTGAATTACAAGCAAAACCGTGCTGTTGAGCTATTATACTGAGTGTTCTTAGAACTTCAAAGACTTTAATGAATTAATTGAAACTTACTCAGAAAAATTAAATTAAATTATTATTCTTGACAAAACAGAGATAATTAGGAACTTGTACTGTTATTTGGAGATTACTTACCCAAGCAAAGACACAAAGATGAAAAATTTGTGCCATCTATATTAACACATTTTGGTTGTGCTTTGCATTGGAAATAAGCAGGAGGAAAATCCTATTGAACGTGAAAGTTGTGTTTGTAACTGGTTGTGCTTGCCTTGATAGATGTGAAGAGTCAGCTTTATCCTGAGAAAGGAGATGGGATGCAGAGTGTGTGTTTAAGCCTTCATAAGAAACAATTATAATGTATTTTTAAAGACAGAAATGTACCCAATTGTGCTTTCTGTGAACAGGCCAACTTTGTGTTGAGAATGAAGCTCAACTAAAGAGCATATGATTAAGTTTTCATTAAAAAAGTATTTCTGATGTATTTTTAAAGACTGCAAAGACGTTAACTTTGAAGCAGGAAACAGAAGCTTTGCTATTGGAAGTTACTGAGCTAATTAAGCAGCTGAAGGCTGATCATGAGGGAGAAAAAGCTTTGGAGTTGGAGAAATAGTGAAGAAACAAGCTTGACATGAAAATTGATTGTATGTCACTTTGGAAACTTCAGCAACTCCTTGCAGCCATGCAAAAAGGCACTGATAGTGAAACTAAGAGTATTTGTAATTTTTCATTCATCTCATTACCAAGAGTAAAAATCCAGATATGACTATAGTTGTGTTTACTGTAATAGGATTACAATATTTACATTTTTGAACTTGGTACTCTTGAATAAATATCTGGGAAAAAATGGGAAGTACTATGAAATGTTCAGTATTTTCTGAGAAATAGCATAAGAGTAGACAAGACTATTTAGATGAAAATAAATAGTTTGGGGCAAGAAATGAGAAGCTGAAACATAGTTATAAAATAGTGCATTTGAGTTAAACTACAGATTAAACCAGAAATAAAAAAAGAAATTATTTCTTTTGAGAAAAATTAGAATGTGTTAAATTTGAAAAATGGTCTCACATATTTAATACAAATTGTTTGACATAACCATTGATATGTATCCTTAAAATTCTGAGGACTTTTTCATTACCTTTTGTAGATATCTACACAATAAAATTGATGAAAAAAAAGGGAGGAAGAAAAGGAGCTACTTTGCAGTTTGTTGTTTGTGTTCTGGCTCATGGGCAAAAGCAGGTACTGCCTGAACCTAGGCTTTAGGAAAGCAGCATAATTTGTCACTTTAAGTTGCTGGATGTAAAATCGGGGCTGTACTTGAGCACATATTCTGGTGCACATCACCCAGAAGTGTTTGAAAAACATCTCACAGACCAGAGTGTGGTGGCAGTGCAAAAATCCTCCACAGCTGTGTTTGGTGATGGGGAAGCATTAAGGGAAGATCCGTGTGTAATGGAAGTGAGCCAGTTGTTTAGTCCCAAATGCTTTCTACCCCCATCCCTGAAGGCAAAGTGTCAAATAGTGCACGTCCCTAACAACATACAAGAAAAATGTTTGTTTGTTTGTTTGCTTTAGCCAATGGCTAACTCTTGACTTGAAGATTAGAAACTTGTGTTCAGATTGCTCATCTAAAAACCAATTGCCTCTTATGGACCATTTATGATGCCCTGAAAACAGAGGAGATTGAATAAAGACTCTGAACTAAAAATCGTTGACAGGTTAGAGAATGCTTTCAGGAGCAAATCTGTGGCACTGAAAGGTCAGTTTTACAGAAGTAAAGAACTGCAAGCACAGTAGCTCGAGATTTGAGCTGCAGAGGTGTTACCTTTTACTTTTTGATGTTCTTACCTACAATGATGTAGCTGTAAGTTATCTTTGTGTGTTGCTATACATTTCTGTTGCTTTTTCTTTAATGTTTAGCATTTTCTTTAAATGTCAGAAGTTTAGAATTGTAGAATATAATTAGTACATTTTCAGTTCTGTTAATGTAAGCAATGATGCAGCATTTTTTAAAGGTGAAATAATGCAGCGTAAAGTTTAGCTGTGAAAATTGACCGGTTTCTTCTCCCTTGGTTTATCAGTGGGCTGTGCCAGTATGATGTCATGTCCTTGGCGTAAATTTTGTAATTTTCAGGATTATAACTTTTCGTAGTACTGCCTTTGAGACAAAAAAATTTGCTAACGTGGAATTGAGGATAAAGACCCTCAGGGGTGTTATAATTGTCTCTAATCTAAGTATTACAAACCCAGGAGATTAATTAAGAGTTTGCATGACCCATTCAGAGTAGATACTGATTCCTGTTATTTCTTCAGACTTACCTTGATTTCCATTATTCCTAGTTCCTGCTACATCTATGTCCTGTAGCACACTCAGGTAATTACATTGATGTAACCAATCTTCACAAATTACTTTCTCTGAAATAGAACAAAAATCCAATATAAACCACATTTTATTCATCTTAATGTTAGGCACCACTTTGTACAATGTAGAAAAGTCACTGTTCTTTCAATATCTCTAACTTCTGGTAGCAATGAAATAATAATTTTGCAAATTTTGGATTTATGTCTTGTTAACAGAGCACGATTTATTGACTGTTACAGGATTGCGTTGAATATTCCACAGCTACTTCTCAGAGGCGGAGATTTTTTTTACACCAGTAAAATGTGTATCTCTCTCTCAAATTTATGGGAAAATTTACTATTCTTGAGATATTATCTGATTTTTTTTTTCTCATCTGATATTCTTACTTTACTTTCCATAGCTTTATAGCAATAAATTTCCCATCAGCTGCTGCAGAACACCACCTCTAATAAGCTATTTTTTTTTGCTAGGCGAAATAAGATAAAATACATGTTGCTATTCAGCAACCAGTGGTCTAGTCACATATTTTCTTGTGAAGACCTGTAGGAAATTTATGCCAAAGTCAGAAAAGAAAATGCAGCAAACTGAATTAAGACTGACATACCTCTGTGTGACAACGAGAATATGTTTGGTTTGTTGGTTTTGAGTTTGTATCTTTAGTTTAACTTCCCTGAAACCATGTTGAGTTTGAGAAGTATCCCTGAACTGAAAATAGTTTTTGGATCAAGAAGATATGGGATCTGTATTTGCCCTGTTCTTCCTCTGCACCAACATATGTCATACATCAACATAGCTGGAGGGTAGGAAGCTCAGTAGAGCTGTTCTTGTGTCATAATAGCCTCCTCTACATATGCCTTAAGGCGAGGTGTTTTCATTTCCTTCACAAAAACAAACCCACCCCAGCTTTGAACAGTTGCTTCACTTACATACTAGGATAACTAAGTATGAGTTTATAAACCAGATCCACTCCTAATGCAACATTTGGTGATCTTTTTTCATCCTTTCTTTGTCCTTTCTTTTTCATCTTTCAATGTCCTTTCTTGGCCTTCAAAGAAGCTTATAGCAAAATTTTTCAAGTCTTAGCATGATGACGAGATATTTCCTAATCTCACTAGTTATTCGTGGTGTCATTCAGATACTCACATTTTGTTATGCTAATTATCTTTTTAACAAAATATTAAATGCGTGTTTAAGATACCTTGGAGCTACAATGGCATTTTGGTTGTAAAAACTGTCAGCTGCCGCAGGTACAGAACTGAATCCATAAGAAACAACCAACAGAGAGACTCGGGAGGAAACAGACATCGTGAAGAAACACAGCCCTCTGCTGGAAGAAAAGCTGAATCCAAGGGCAAAGCTGTGGAGGATGTATGAAAAGGTAAATCCAGATCATACACAGAGGCTTCTTTTCATTTCTTTCCTCTGTGTAGTTGCCCTTTTAGAGAACAGCACTCTTCTGGAAGTACCAAAGTCTGCTTTACATTTTATATGCCTGTACCGCTACACACAGGCACTCAGTGCAAACAGAGTCTAATGGGGACAATGCTGTTAGACTTTAATGAACATCTCTGAAGCATGCACAGAATGTTATTCTATCTTTGTAAGATAGTTCATGTGGGATTTTTCCTGGGAAAGGTAGAAGCCACATATCTGACATTTGCATTGATTCTCTTCACTTTTTTCACAGATATCTGTGTTTCAGAATATGGAGACGTCAGAAGCTGTCAAAAAAGTTTACAAGATTCAGTTATTCTTTAGTGCTGATGTACATTTTTCCTAATGTATTTGCTTATATTGTTTATTGATTTTAATATTGATAATAATTTATTATGTTTTGATAATAAATGCCTGATGTGGAGGATGCCAGTCTAAATAATCAAAGTAGAACAAAGTTGCAAGTAGCTTAAAATTGATTTCTAAAACTGGAGGGATACTCTGTTACTTCAAGTTCAGGTAACAGGAATAATTATTATGCTTTCCATACATTTTCTATAATAACTTTAAAGAATAAATCTAAAGTACAGTCTCTTTTTCAAGGTAACTACAGTCTAAAATGGTCTTTATTTTGGTAAGTGATTCATAATGTTGTTTCTTTTAATTTGTTTTATTTTTAATTCAATTTTGGGAAACTCTGCAGTCATATCAAAATACTTCTAAAATGCAAAAGTTAATTGCCTATTACACAAATAATATAAGAGCTATCATGAATTAGTTCTGAGTTATGAGACATATCACCATTCTATCAGTGCTGTATGTTTGAAATTATAATTAAAAATCAAGTTGGTAATATTTGTTTTTTAAATTTATATCTTTTTTTCTTGTTAATGTCCTAAAATATATTATATGCAGCTAAAATATTGAGATGTACTAAAATACAACTGATGAAATAGACTTAATTTTTTTTTTTCTAAAGACTATTTTAAATAAATACTTTTTTTCAGAGGATTTTTTATTCAAAAAATTGGCACCACATATCATAAAATGATAGACTTACTATTACTCTATTTATATGTCTTTATATATCTGTATTTATCTTATTTGTGTATTCCATTTCAACAGAATTTTTAAATTTTGAGTAAATTACCTGTGACTTTTATTGTACGCTGATTTAACTGTTTATTACTCAGGTTTGGGGTTTCCTCCCATGATCTTAAAAAAGCAGCTAATACTTAATTATCTTTGCAATTAAAACGATTATTTAATTCTGACTCTCGAGTTTTTAATATCCAGAGTACTAGTTTAAGCAGTTAGGTTGTAACAAAGATTTTATATCATGTTATTTGTTTCTATTTGTAATATTTTAAAAAGCAGAGGAAACAGACATGCATTGAAAGTTGTTACAAACTGAGTCCCCCAATATTATTTATCCCACTAAAAATACAGTCATTGTCTGCATTGTCTACAAAAGCTGTACAGCCTCTAGGAGATGTTTCAGTAATGATTTTGTCAGGTTACTGAGTGAAACATCAATGGCTTCTTTGCACATTATTTCTTCTTTCTGCTCCAGAGGTCACTATCTTCCCATGAAAGTAGCCACCTTTTCAAAAGAGCTCCAAAATTCTGTAACAGAATGAACGTCTTGCCAGCATTTCTTTAAATTATGCAATTTTACAACACATTCTGTTGTCTCTCCCAGGACATCACCTTTAACATCAATTTTTAAACTGTCAAAGATCAGACATATCTTGAAATTGTTTTTTATTCCAAACATTATGTATGCTTTTTTAGATAAAATCTTTCAGAAAACTTGTTTTATTTTTTTAGACATCAAAAATATGCAGTGATATTCATTGCAAACATAGAAACACAAAAGACAACAAAAAGGATTGATAAAGAATCTCAAAAGAAGATGCATGTGTGTGTGAGAAATTTAAATATGCTGAGATGCTATTGAATCAATACAAGTAAGAGCTATCCACTATGGCATCATAATTTCCTGTTGGTTTTAATAGTGGCAATCAAGCTATAGAAAATTTGCTTTTAGAAATAATTTTAAATTGTCTTGGTTTTTTCTTCAATTAAAACAATAGAATTATACATAAGTGTTTGCCTCTTTTGTCTTAGCCTGCATTAGCAGAATAAGGAAGACATGATATCCAGAATTAGATACAAATATAAAGTTCCATGAATCAACTCCTAAAGTGTGCCATTTTTGCCTCATATTGCTTGCTTATGAATTTTTAATCCCTTTGACAGGACATTTTGCTATCATTCTTATTCACTGCACAAATTACAGGAATTTATCAAAACAAGTTTTCTACCTTTTTTTTAACAAACTAACAAAATTATTTTATTGAATTGCAAGATAGCTTCCATATGGCAGTGACTTATGTTGGAGTTTCCTTTCTGTAACCTCTTGTCAAGTTATTAACCCCTGGATTATCAAGTAGCGCTATAGTAACAATTGGACATCACTAATGGCCAATCACTGAAAAATAATCCTTCCTTTCTGTCTCTGAATATACAGACAAAGAGCCAGCACCAAGAATAATTGTGCCAAAGAACAAGGATATCAAGTATTTTTTGTTTGGTAGGAGGTTACACTCAACGTTAGTGCATATGCCTATGGCTCATTGCCAGCTTTTATCTAGCAAAGTAGCATGTGACACAGTGGCCTTTTCTTTTTCACTTGGGATGAGCAAAGCTCACAGGCATAATTGAAAGGTAGCAATAAATTTTTGAAATAACATGAGTGGCCGTAGCAGACATTTCTGTACCACAGCCATGTGACAGCACCTGTTCTTCAAAGAGCAGGTATTTAAAAAACTGTGCATGCTAATTATGGAGTACATAAATTTCATAGTAAGCCATGAAATTTGGTCCATCTTATTCATTCAGAGCTACCTGCATTCTCTACAAATTTATATGCCAGTTTCATAATTCAAGTTGTGCTCTGCACTACCTGAGATGTGTCAGCATGCATTGTTGTTATTCCAGAGGGTTCATGTTAAAAAGTGCCTCATGTACAGCAGAGGTTGAAAATCTGTCCTGCTCACTGATGCTTCATTCAAGACAGTAAGACTAATGCTGATGGTTGAGTTGTAGGTGCAAACTGGTGTCCTTGGTTACCTCATTTCAGTAAATATCAATTCCCATCCAGCAAAGTCATTGCAAGGACCTCCCATTCCCCATTTCTTCTAAAGGATCATTTTAGTTTGGAGTCACTATAGAGTTGGCCTCATTAGTTTACCTAAAAGCTGTAAAGGAGCATTTACAGAGCTGAAGAAAAGTTTCTTGTTACCAAATGTCTTATTTTTTAAAGAAATGAGGACTTCAAAGGGTGTCTGTTATCTACAGATCCATTTGTCATCTCAGGTTACTGCCATGTCTCTTCAAAATGAAGACACTGAAGTTCTCTTGCTGCAGGATGTCTGTTTCCATACACTGATCCATTCAGCTCACTGGAAGTACTGTGAACATAGCACACTGATGTTTTGTAGAGGAGGTCATTTGTTGAGGAGAATTCTGTTTGTTGGATCAACAATGGAATTTCATAAAGTTCCTGGAAGTGGCATTTGATTCTTCAAAGAGATGGGCTGTGTGTTAGTGAGACAGCTGGGTGATTCCACAATGCTGTGACAGCCTTTCTCTGTGCATTTAAACATGACTGTGAGCTATGAGAGCTACCCTTACCACCAGCACAGGTGTAATACCTGTATGAGCAGTTACTCACTTCTGCTCAGTGAATGCCTATTTGCCAAAGGTCATTCTCATCTGTATGTACCTAAGAATCTTATGCCACATGCCAACCCATCTCTGCCAAGAAATCGTTGAACTCTAGAGGTTGTTAGTAGTGGAAATAGACTTTGTTGTTTTCATTGTTTACAAGCCACCAGCACACAGCTAGACTAAAATAGAGAAATAAGATAAAAAGTAAGCAATATGAATAACTGGTTGTTGTGGTTTAACCTCAGTAGGTATCTGAGCCCCACACAGCCACTCGCTCACTTCCCCTGAGCCAGGATGCTGTGGAGAATCAGAAGGGTAAAAATGCCATTTCTGGCACAAAACCACAGCATAGTCTCATACCTGCTACTATGAAGAAAATTAACTGGTTCCCAGCCCAAACCAGTGTACTTATACACTGCCCAATGTAATGCCTGCATTCAGTCAGTGAAATCTCTTTTGTAGGCTCATCTACCATGAAGTCCAAAACAAAATCTTCAAGTAATTGAGAGAGTACAGGGTACCACGAGTGAAGTTTTCATTTAATGTACTAAATAGGAAGAATTGTTATTCTATGTTAACTGTATATCAACTTCTTTAGTAAGATATGGTTAAATAAAACAAGAAACAGTAGAATTTGCGAGTAAGGTGTCCTGGCTGCCTCTTTGAAAGGACCCACTCTCAGAGATACATAAAGAATAGGTCATAGCAACTGTGGACATTTTCTCTTGGCTTTAAATTTTCTTTTAAGCTCTTTCTTCAAGAGGTAGTTGGAATTAGTAACTGTGATTCTTTTGCTTACTCTTTATGGTATTCAGTATACCGTACTAAAGAGCTGCACCTGATTAAAATAATGTGAGTTGCTTGGGTCATTTCCAGTTTCTTTAGATTAGAGACATCAGCAATTTTATTTCAGAAACTTGCTAGTGCTCAGGACCTTGAAACACCTCTTTCAGTCCCATGGGAGTACTTGCTGCCTGCCTCACATCATACAAGTTACTTAGCCTTGAAGCAGAAAGTAACCCTGACTTTTGTAAAGCAGGGGACTCTTACAGCATATTTTGACCTAGGTATTATCAACATCAGGAACTCATTTCTTTGGCTAATATAGTCATATTTTTGATGCTTTTAATGTTTTTGATGTCTGCTATCCAGGGAGATCTGTGCTTACAAGTCAGAGACAAAACCTTACTGACACATTCTTGAACAAGGGAAGGTTGCTTAGATGAAATAATCCCATTTCTTTAAGATGTTGCATCACGCTGGATCTCTTTGTCATTGGTACTAAACAGCAGAACTAATGAAGGATCACAGCTCTCTCTGTAAAAAGTTCACCCCTAATATGGGAGCAGGAGGCATCTTGGTGACATACAGTCACTCAAATGATGTTGCTGTTTGAGGAGTTCTGGCCTTGCACTCGTAAAGTGTCGATGCACTTGTAATATGACCCAAACTGTCCATGTCTCAGGTAGGATCAAAAATTGTATTTTTCCCTAAGAAGGATAGCTTAGCTGGAGATCTGAGTATCTCTCTCTGACTTGTTTCTTTTGCCACCATGTCTAAACTTTTCCTATTTTGATCCTAATCTTTACAGTGAATTTCTAAGCCTTGGTTTTATTGAGTTGGGATAATTTTGACATTATATTAGAGATATTTATGCTAATTATATTTTGTTACCTGTAAGATAGATTCACAGTCAACACATTTGTTTTTAGTTAACTAAGATTTAACTTCTTAATTTCAGAGCCTAGTCTGCACTCTAAAAATAATATTAGTATATGAAAAATTAAAGTTGTGGTCAGATATATAGCTAAAGTGGAAGTATTTTATTATAAAAAACCTGAGACCAGAATTTTGTAATAACACTGGAGAAAGCTGTAGTGACTTCTGAAAATTACCACATAATTCTACAATTAACATCACTATGTACGTCTAAGCAAAAGAAGAGGTGTGTGAAGAGTATGAAGTAACACTTGCTTTTAATGTATATAAGCCTGGGAATGCAAGCTTCACAATGCCTTCATAATGTTTGGAATTTTAATTATTGTTTAAATATGTATATGGAGATGATCTGATCAAATACTCATTAGCTCCTTTGTGGGTTCCAGCTGAGAGAAATCAGAAAGCATGGACCTTGATTCTGTAACTTGTTAAGTTCATTGCAAACCTCATGTTGATTTTAATTATGGTAAAGATCAGGTACTGAGCAAGATGTATTACCAAAATGTCATGTGCTTTATTGCTATATATTCAGATACTCTGACTATAGTAACTATTGCTGGAGGTGATTTTATCACGTAGCATCAGAATAAATATTGTTAAAAGTATATTTTCTTTCCTATATTTTACTATCCAATCATATACATACTATTAAAGTTTGTTCCTTATTGATTAGTATTTATCGTGTGTGATCAGCAGCTATTTTGTTTTTTTCCTGCTGTAGGCAAATTGCTGTAGTTTAGGAGTCAAATCCTTAAGGTGTATGCATAATAAATATTGCTGTGTATTGTCAACCTTCTTCCCTAGGCTATATTCTCAGTGACTTAGGACTTCTACTTTGTTCATTATTCCTTTCTTTTTTAATAAAGCAATTTTCATTATTTTCAATGTGCTTTAAGAAGGATTCTGTATTTTATGACCTAAAATGCCCTCAGATTCCTTTTCATTTCTCTGATATGCTTTTCTGAAATGCTTTGAAAGGTAATACAAAGAGTATTCCAACTTAAGCCATGACTTTAAGAGGGACATATTACTCTCATTTCTTATTCTAATGTTTTCCATTCCATTTCTTGATTAATTTAACCTTCTTAGCTTCCTTAACTGTGCTAAACACTGAGTAGAATTTCTGGGTGTTTGTGGAAATATATGTGTGTTTTTCTCAAATAGAAACAGTTAATTTAGAATTTTAAGATGTGCTCAATTTCTCTGATCTTCTACTTCAAGTTTGGACCTGAAATGGTACGTGCTGTTTTATTCTCCAGTTACTTAGTTTGTCTTGAGATTTTTCTGAAGTTTTTTAGCTTGTTTTGACCTTTCCTATTGTAATCACATTATATGCAGACTTTTAATTTCACTACTCCTGCCCTTTCACATAATTTATAAATATATCAAAACAACCGATATGGGATATCATATGATATGAGATACCATCCTCCAACCTATTTTTTTCAATGAAAATTGATCATTTGATCTTACTTCTTCATTTTTTATTAGTATTAAAATTTTTTCATCTTGCCTTGTGTCTACTTCACTTTTAAGAAGTTTTTTGTGCAAGATTTTGCTCAGTTACCTCTAAATTCTGTCATTGTGTCACAGCTGTCAGCTTGCTTAGTAGTTGTAGGGCAGCGTGGGAAGTTCTTCTGTGGTTTTTGGTAGTCTTGGTGAAAATTGGGGCACTTGAGATTGTTTCATGTGCAAAAAGGAAAGTGTGCTGTTTTCCTGTAGCAAACCCTTGTTCTGAGATGCTTTAAAATTTCTTTGTTCTTTTGTTCTTTTCAAAGAAGTAATAATAGAAATAAAATCCCGATGATAGTGGCAATAGGTAAATAATAGGGAAATTAATCATCTATACTGACAGAAATATGCCATGTGTGTTTTCTGTTTCACCTAGCTATATGATTTTCTTTATGACAGCAACGTAGACTCTTGTGCACCCTGTAAGCTGTTTTGTATGACTGAATTAAACTGGAAATGCTAATGACACCAGTGGTTTTAGGAATATCAGCATTTTCAGGAAAAAGTCAAGTAGAAAGCTCCTTTTTCTATCCATCAGTGAAACATTTATTTTTGGGTTTTAGATTTTTTGGGGGTTTTTGTTTGTTGTTTGGTTTTTTTGTGGTTTTTGTTTGGTTGGTTTGTTTTGTTGGTTTTTTTACTGTGTATTTTAAATTTTTTTGCAGCTATTTGCTAAACTGATAATTAAAGTTGTGCTTACATTACAGAGGTAGATCCCTTCAGCTGCCATTTGAGGAGGACTAGAATAGCATAGTATTGATAGGCATGAGGAAGACAGATTAGTGGTGGCACAGACTTGAAAGACTGCTCTGCAGTTCATACTCTTTTCTTTATGTTCAGTGCCATCACTGAGAAAATGATGAAGATTGCACGAAACTGGAAATACTGAAGCTGTTATAAATCACACAGCTCAGTCTGTGGCTTGCACACACGCATTGTGGTGATGGTGCTGTAATTTTTCATGACAGCTACGACTCAGAAAGTTGTAGCTGATAGGCAAAATGAGACTGAAATTACAGCCTATGACTGTTATATGTCTGTTTTTAGAATAATGCTAAATACTATTTATATGTCTCTCTCATGGGTTGTGGGACCTAAGGAAGTAGAGGAGCTCTTAGTGCTGGGCTTTATGCTCATGTTGTACACAGTCTGTGACACATCGCAAGGTTAGTCTTTACTTAGCTCTGGATGAAATCTTGGAAGCAAGTAAATGAAGAATGTCTCATACAGTCTTGCAGGAATGGCTCTTGAATTAGTAATGAAACACCTTTATGGTTGTTTTCTGTTGCCTAATTACAGGGGGTTTTTTTGGGTTGTATTGCAATAGTTGTCTCTAAAACTCAGCTACTGTTGGTCTTAGTTCTGCAGTGGTGAATTTATTTTGATCTATAAGGCAGACTTTGGAATATGTTATTGACCAGAACAGTTCTATCGGGAGCATGCAGGAAACTTTTTTCTGCCTGCTGAAACAATAACAAAAATAATGGACAAACATCAGCAGCCATTGTAAAATTTTTACCTGATATGCCTCTATTTCTTTTGCCTTTTTATCGAATCCATTCACAGATGTAAAAAAAGGCATTTTTGCAGCCTATAATGAGGCCTGTAGCCATGTCTCATGGGAGTGTTTTCCTGACAATTGTTGTAGTTATTAGTATCTGTAATTATGGCAAATTTTCTGTCTTCTAATGCTCTTAAATCTGCTATTCGGAGTGAAAGTAAAGTCTTTTACCCCCTCCTTTGGCCTTGCCTTCAAGTTCCTTTTAACATGGACAATTGATGTCAGTGAAAAATTTAATGCACAAATGACATTTGTCCACAAAATTACAGTGCAGTGGGTTAAGTGAGGATGACTCTGAAGCAGACTCAGCCACTAGCAGAATGCTGACTCCTATTTTGTTTAGTTAACATGTGAGATATGAACCAAAGCCTTGCTTTTAACTACACCAATGCCTGCTCAGAGGTCAAATTAGAAGTTGCAATGTTGGCAGGCTGTTTAAGTGCAAGTGAACTGGTAGCATGAGTAGTTTTGTTATCTGGCTGAGATTGCATGAACCTCCCAGGGCATATATTTTGAAATTACCTCATGCTTACCTGTTCAAGGAATGTAGTAGAGAATCAAAATAAATCTTTACTAATTCAGATCTGCTTTACATTTTCTTTTATGGAGAGGGACTACCTTGGAATATTTCCAAATAGATGGATTCACTTTGTGTGTATTTCTATTAGGAATGAGTTAAAGCATTCTGAATTTATTTGGACCAAATACTGTATGAAGTTAAAAGAAACAGAGGAGAAGATTATAAAGGATGAAAAACACCTTGAGGAGTTAGTGAAGCAAAAAGCAGAAATCCAGGAAGATGCAAAATGTTGGAACAGCAAAGTGAGTCTTGAATATTTATAAACAACCAAGTAAATGAGTATCTTTTATTAAAAAGTACATGAATGTGTGAATATTTTGTGTGTTTAGGAGTTAAGATCCTCTGTAAGAGTAAAAATATAAATATGGATTTTAAAATTAGAAGTGGTAGATTCTGTAAAACTCTCATTCATTATTTTGTTTTAGTGCTATTTTTCTGCTTTAATTATTAAAAATATCATTATCATCTTACAGTTCTATTACTGACCAGGATATTTTTAATTGTTGGGTGCATATCTGGCTCTTATCTTCTTAAATCATCTGGAATAATGTGTGCAGGTAGTGGGACAGCATAAGTGTCCTCTGAAATCAGCAGATTTTTTAACATGAGATGGCATGTGATACACTTTTACATCAGGCATAGTGATACCCTATTTTACTTAAAATTTCCCTGTTTTCTGCTATATTTGCCTATAACTCATTTTGAAATCTTGTCCTTTCTAACCAAAATCTGAACTGGAGCTCCTCACAGAGCCTGACTGTGAGTTTTCAGTTAATTGACAGCTCCTGTGGAACCAGTAGAAAATGCCTAGACCAGGATTTAGATAGCCGCAACAGAACCTGTTATTTTTTTTATGTGTATGTATGCAAGTGTAATAGAGCATGAAATTAATTCTCTTGTACACGCCCAGTACCATTGTGGATTGTGCATCTAGATAACTAGGCCCTGCTAAGGATCCAGTGGAATCCAGAATATACATGGAGGATTTCTGAGAAGCTGAATGTACCAAGCATGCCCAGAAGTTAACAAAAAAAACACCAAAGCACCCTGCTGCCCTGCAAAAACAAAGATACAGTCATATTGCAGCCACCAATGGGTGTGTTCTTTTCTTTTTTTAATAGCTGTGTATTAAAGGTTCTTTTGTACTGGTGTTGCCAGAAATTGCTACCAACAGATGTTGAGAACACAACTATATTCAAATAGAGCCAATACTTATTAATAAACCTTTTTTTGTCCTTTTATTTTTTCTCTCTGCATGCATTTCCATCTGGGTTTGATGACCAGATGTGCTTCAGCAGGTGCCACCTGGTTATCAAGACCAAGACAAGACAAAGACAGAAATGCACAACAGGGATAAGCTGGAGCATGGAACTGTTCCATTAGGTGACCACCTTAGTTTAGACTAAAGGTGAGCCAGAGTTAAGTTAATCAAAAAGCTGATTTGTTACTGCCAATTTTCCTAAATCAACGAACTGAATAAGTCTTTATAAATAATAGTGGATATTCACAAAGCTCAAAGTTATTCTTCTGACTATCATAGAAATATTTCAGAGGTGATTTAGTTATTTTGGGAATCAGGAAAATATTGGGGTTGTTTTCAGTGGCTTCAGTGTGGTTTAAATCAGACCCAAATTAGAACATAACCATTGCCACGTACACCGATAAGTTTGAAGAGAGAATAAGGGATGTGAATTAATGTTTTTCAGCATTGTTTTTCCTAGCTCTTTTTTCTTGTGTTAATTCATGCAGATTTTAAATTTTATATGTGATCTATTAGAAGTGTTACAACTTTTGACACTGTAAGGACAACTCTGAATTTTCTTTTTATCACGCTACTCAGATTTACATTACAAAAGGTATCTGTATGGATTAAATCTATTTTCTGTATCTACATGGGCTTTGTTTTTCAAAGATTAGAAGAAACACTTCTTATAAAATTGTTCTCATACTTGACTATTACTCTTTTATTCTTTTGTCTTCATTAATTACCTGCACAGTGTGACATTATTTCAAGTAATTCCTGTCAAAATGTTGGCTCTAAAAGCCTTGAAAGAGTGAAAAACATTTCGGAATAATGTTTTTCCTATGTACCAGTAATTTAAAAACTAGGACATTTTGCTCATACTTAATCAGTTGAGTTTTTCTTCCCCTGAAGCTATAGCCAACTCTTTGTCTTTTTCACACTTCACCTGAACTATATTTAGTATCATAGAATGGTTTGGATTGGAAGGGACCTTAAAGATCATCTAGTTCCAGCCCCTTGCTGAGGGAGGGACTCCTTCCACTAGTCTAGGTCGCTCAAAGTCCCATCCAACCTGGCCTTGAACACTTCCAGGGTTGGGGCATTATATTTGTCAGAGTATTTTACATACTGAAAGGTTTAACAATTTGGGTTTTTTGTCTCCTCTCTCTAGGTTAATAAAGGTGCTTCACTGCAGTTTTTTCTCAGATCATGTTTTAAAATCCCTATCCATTCAGGTTAGGACTTTCAGTCCCCAGCTATTTAGGAAAGTACAGCCATGCAAGAACAATTACCAAAGCCCTAGAGAAGTACAACAGGGCTGTGGTATTCTGGTCAAGATAACGAGTCCCTCCTTAGCTGCTGGGACATACTAAAAAATGTTCTAATGTAAGTCTGTTCTTCATCAGATGCTTGAGATAACAGTGGGAAATTACATGCCATTTAAGGTACCTGCATCCTAATTATTTCCTGATTTTCCCACATGTATTTTTCTCTAAGACTTTTATTATCAACCTTGATACTACTAGACCAAAAAACATGGTTTCTGTCTGGTCATATTCCACTTGGACTCTCATCACTGTCTGAATTGTATAGGTAAGTTCTGCAGGGATGTGATGATGTTTCAACTTCTGCAGAGAAAGGAGAGGGAAGGGAACAAAGTTTATTAGGCTCCATGTGAACAGTTATGCCTTTATCCATCTAAAGCTGCTTTAAATTATTTCCTTATCCTCTAGAGTAGGTTGCTTTCCTAAAACCGTCATTTTCCCTTAAGCTCCAGTGGCTGATCCATCATTGATTTGAGCAGAGAAGTTATGGATTCTCCATCTCTGAAAGCGTTCAAGGCCAGGTTGCATGGGATCCTGAGTGACCTGATCTAGTGGAAGGTGTCCCTTTCTGTGGCAAAGGGGGTTTTTCCCTCCCAACCCAAACCATTCTATGAATCTCTGTGTGCTTCTAATGAATTAAGAGAGATATTGAGATTTTAAAGAAAATCTTAAGGCTGGGAAAAGCTTGAGATATTCTGCTTAGTTATACCACATATACCGTGTAAGAATTAGCAGGTTGAGACTGTGAAACCCAAACATTGTGCCAGGATACACTGCAAAGGCAGTGCACTAATGCACACTATAGCATAAAACATCCCTAATTGCTCTTTAATAGTCTTCCTTTCTTTAAAAGTCTTCCTTTTAAATTTATTTTTTAAAATGATGTTTAGTTATCACAAAGAAACATGAGAAATTTGTATTGCTTACTTTACAAAATATTTTTATATAGAATATTTGAATAACAAAATACCAGCCTAAGGAGATGAGAATGTAAAATCATCAGATCCTGTTCCTTAAATAATAAAAACTGTGAAAGAATAAGTAGAATCAGTGCTTTTTATTTCAATTTTTTTTTAATATATAAATGAATTAAAAATTCTTGCATATTTATGTGTTCTGTGTTGGCCTGAAATAATTCCAGCTTATCCTAAAGGTGTCTTAATGGTTTAATGCTCATTAGAAATCCATCAAGGAAAGTAATCTACTGGCTGTAAATCAAAGGATTCTAAATATTACTGAAGTATTGGAGAGTTTGAAATATAAAAATTAAGAACGTGAGGGAGAAAAAAGCAGAGAATTTGTGCAAAAAAACAGAAATAGATAATGCCAGCAATGTAAATATAGGAAGCAAACTTTATTTTTTCACTTAAAACATGCCTATAAAACGAACCTTACTTTTATTGTAAGTCTGTCTGTAAAATCACATTTCAATAATTTCAAGTTGCTTCAGGCTGATATTTATCATCTAACATTTTTGATTTTACTTGAAAGAAAAATAGCTAGAATTATAAAAAAGAAGATACATACTTTGACAATGAGGAAGATTCTGAAATTCTTTTGTTTTGTTAACAGAAACCTCAGTCCCCAAAACATTTTCATAAAAGCTTTTATGATTTTTTTTTCATTTATGATGATTATAAACATAGAATCTGACATACTATTTCTCCTTTTTTCTGTGAATTCTTGTAAGATATGCACATATATTTTGTATCTTTTCAGTTTATTGGTTCCAAATATCTATACTTTAAACAACATTCTATGTAATATTCTCACTACAGAAAAAAAATCCCATTTTTTAAATTTCTTCTTCCTTTGAACCCTACTTGTATGCTGGTTTTATTTATCTGACAGGTTATCATCTTTATCCCCCCAGAAACCTTGGATTTTATTGTCTGGTTTCAACAAAGTCATCTGAAAAAGAAGTTCTTGAAAATAATTAGATTCTTACAAGTTTTGTAGAAATTGATGGCTGAGTTGAACAAATACATCCTGTCAGCATGAAAACATTCCTTACTAGATCCCAGAAATACCAGACAAGAGCTGTGGGAAAAGGGAGGGGATAAAAAGATGAAAGAAAGGAGGAGTTATGTCCATAGTCCTTATTAATGGCCCAAGTCAGAGCTCATACCTTAACACTCCAACCTAAATCAATGATGGGACACAAATGGGTATTAAACCAGGCTTCATTAGTTCTGATGTTGATGGAACTACTTATTGGGATTATTAGAACATTTTAAAATTAGTGACAGCTCTCCAAATTTCTTATTTTCAATTTCATTGATATCTTTCTTGATTGACAGAATTTTTATTGTATTGTACCTGTAATAATGGAGAGAGATCTTACCTGTTTTGAAAGTATTAACTGATAAGCTGAAAGAGGAAACTCAGGTTTATAAAATACGTAGAGATAAATAGAGAGAATCAGGATTTAGAGGGGAATTCTCAGGAAAAAGATTTGAGAAGCATTGAGACCATCTTGTACATTAAAATTTTGCAGAGATCATAGAAGGACTGGGGACATTCACAAGAGAAATCCATAGAGCATTGTCTATTTCATATATAATTAGTATTGTTGTGAGTGTTTCCTGGTCGTTGTCCTTCCACATGTTTGTGAATTCAAGAAATGTGTGTGAAAGTTCAGATTCAAGTCCCAGAGAGTGACAAATTATGAAAAGTTCCTAGTAATGAAGGATTCCGGGAGCTCTATTTATGTCTTCAAAGGATGATATGAAGCCATCCTTTGAAGAGGAAATAACTTTTCAGACTGCCATTTAGTCTAGTCCCAGGAAATAATGAGTGTAGGCTGAATGTAGTATTCAATTCAGAAGAAATACATTCTACATCTTGCTTTAGTATAAAAACAGGATTCTTCATCTGATACAATCCCAGATTTCTGTTTATTGCTTCCTTATGATAATTTAAGTTAACTCTAAAAAGGACTTTCTGGAATGCTATTTTATGGAACTCCTATGTTTTCTCAATTCTGCTTTCAAAACCACCATCCTAGCATGTAGCATATTAGATCCTTAGGAAGAAAGCAATTGCTAATCTCTCCTAAAAATCAGAAGTTGTGTGAATTGCTCTTATGTGTTACTGAGTGCAAGGACAAATAAAGAGGGTTGTTTTTAGGTGTTTTTATTTGAAAGTCTCCTTTTATCTTTTTTGGAGTTATTAACTGAATAACAAATTTCTTTTAAACAAAGGTTATCAACAAATATAATTGGGGGACTGCCAGTAAACATTGTAAGAGAGGCAGGATATTTGGTTCTGCTCAGAAACTTTTAAATTCTTTGGTCTGCCACTAATCTCTTCCTTTGTGTTACCTTTCCTTGGTACTATGTTAGACGTGTTTGATGAAAGAATCTGAGGAAAAGCAGTGCATTTGGACCTGATATTAACTCAATTCCCATGAAGACTGAATATATCTTACAGATATTATTCAATCAGAAAATCTCAGGTCCTCACGCTATGTACAGTTGCTAAATGTACGAAAGCTTAGGAAAAGAAAAATCAAACACTTAGTATGCTTCTCAAATGAGGCGCAGTTCCTGAGTAAGCTGCAGAAGCTGTGATAAAAGTTTCAACACCTGTACATGAAGTGGAGCATGGAACACATTACATCAAAGAACTTTCACCTGCAGTCCACTTGCTTTTCTGCCTGGAATATTTACGTTCTTCTTGCATCCATGCCTAAAGTGCTTTGACTTCCAGAGTCGTGGGTGGCTGTATATGCATCAAAACAATTTTGCTGCACACAAAAGGTATAAGAAGTCAGAATGGAACAATTATTGTTTGGTTCTTTTCATTTCTTTCCAGCTTCAGCACACATCTGCTTACTCTGCACCACTGAGATGAATTACTGTCTAGGCTTTACTCTTTTGAAATCTAAGTCTTTTCATAACCACAGAGATTTTGGAAGGAATCTGTGAAGGCATTTAGTCATTGTCTTCCCCAGAAGAAGACTGGCTCTTCTTGTGTACATTTTAAGAAACAATAGAATCCTTTTTTTAGGGTTTTCCATGTTGACTCTTTCAAAATTTCCCTGTGAAAAGTGAGTAATTAATTGTCCTGTGATCTTTTGTCAGTATTTTAGGATATGTGTTATGTTCTCCAGGTAATTTTTTTTCTGGTAGAAAATTATGCATAGTCCTTCTTATGATCTGCCTCTGATGCAGGGTAACTGAAGTTCTTGCTAACAGATCTCTTGGGGTGCATTAGAGTGAAATGACACTGAATGATTGGTCTCTTGATTGTTGGCTTCCTGCAGGGAAGCACCAGTGGTGTAGTGGTATCATGCAAGGTTCCCATTCTTGTGACCTGGGTTCGATTCCCAGCTGGTGCATGGAAAATCCCCAGCTCCCAGTGTGTGCAGTGCTGTACTACAAGTGCATGTTGGCAGTGTGTTTTGTTCTCTGCCTTTTGTTGCTTGAATTTTGGACAGGGTAACTAAGTTGCTGTGGGCTCGCACACTCTTACAGGTATTTCAAGGACTATTTATACTGTAAGACTGTATATTTGGCAACCAGCAGTTCCTATGCACTGAAAGTGAAATGTACAGAGTGTGTGTGTGCATGTATGAAGCGATTCATGATGCTTAGTCCTTGACCAGTTAGAAAACCTTTGGTATTTGTAAGGTAAATTATGCTTCCTTTCTTTAAGTAAGCTTACGACTGTAGTAAGGAAGCTTTGACAGAAATATTCTGGCCACTGATTCAGGTAGGGGAAAGTGCTGGCCTGCTGTGGGATCAGTTGTGCAGATTAAGCATCAGAAGCAAGGTTGTATATCCTGTGAAGGTCCTTGGAATACCATGCAGGTTTATCATTCTGCAGAATGTATCAGCAGATACTCAGTGATAGTAACAGTTTATTATTTTGTGGACCAGTCTTCTAGGAAGAAACATTCCACAGAGAAATATTAAGTTCTAAGGTTACAGAGGTTGTATTCTGTCAGTCAAAGCAGTATCAATGTTCATCTGTAGGTGTTTTGCAGTTGATTCAGTCTGAACTTTTCTGTGTAATCCAAGGGTGTAATTGAGTGGTATTTTAAGTTTGCTTCTGTTAAAGAGTTCGCTCCTACTTAAAGCTTACTTTTATGCAAATAAGTTGTTTAACATGACCTAAGAAGTCTGGAAATAGTGACTTACTTGTAATTTGAGCTTAGCAGCCATGTAACTAACCTGTATTATTGCATTGGTATGAAATATCCTACACATGGCCATTTATCATAAAAGAGATGAACTGAGACTCTTTGACCAATTTAACACTTTCAGATAAAAGGGCCATCCTTGACACTTTCATCTCATCCAAAATTGATAGTTTTATATTATATTGGGGAAGAGGGGCCAAAAAAAAAAGCTGTTTAGTATTCAAATATCATCTCCTTCAAACACAAGAGCCGTCCATTCCAATGAGTAGGAAGTCAGGCAAAAATGCCAGAAGGCTTGCATGGATGAACAAGGAGCTGCAGGCAAAACTCAGATGCACAAGGGAAGAATATAGAAGGTGGAATACAGAAAGTGGAATCAGGGACAGGTAACCTGGGAGAAAAACAGCAACGTTGTATGAGCATGCAGAGATGCAGCTGAAAAAGTTGAAGCCAAAATGGAATTGAACCAGGCAAGAGATATCAAAGGCAACAAGAAGGATTTCTGTAACTGCAGACATCACAAAAGGAAGACTACAGAAAATGTGAGCCCATTGCTGCTTGGGGTAGGGAACCTGATGACACAGGACATGGAAAAGGCTGAATGCCTTCTTTGCTTCAGTCTGTTCTGCAAGAGCCAGCCTTCAGGAATCCTGGGTCCCAGAGACCAAGCAGAGAGGCTGGAGAAAGGAATGCATACCCTTCGTGGAAAGAATCAGATTAGGAAGTATTTATTCAAACTGGACATTCATAATTCCATGGGCCTTGATGGGATGCACACATGAGTGCTGAGGAAGACTGTGACTTGGAGGGGTTCTTCTGGACTGGAGGAAGGGAAATGTCACCCCTATGTTCAAAAAAGGCAAGAAGGAGAAATCAAGGATCTACAGGCTAGCCAGCCTTGCCTCAATCCACAGAAAAGTGATGGAGCAGCTAATCCTGCAAAACATTTTCCAGGCACATTTCACAAGGACAAGAAAGCCATCATGGGTAGCATGCATGGATTCACCAAAGAAACATTGTGCTTGACCAGTTTGACAACCTTCTGTTATCAAACAGAAGTGACTGGCCTGGTAGACAAAGGGAGAGCAGTGGATATTGTCTGCCTGGACTTACACTGTCTCCCATTAAGGTCCACAGAAAAAAGCCATTGATCCAAGGGCTGTATGAGCTCAGTGAGGTGAATTGAAAATTAGCTGAATGGCCAAGCCCAGAGGGAGGTGCTCAGTGGCACAAAGGCAAGCCAGAGGCTGGTGTTGTGTGCTGAAATATTTACACAAATGAATGTTCAACTGTACAATCAGGGGAATCTTATGGTTTAAATATTTAAGTATTGTTAGTTGTTAGTCTTAGAAATTAGGATTTTAGAGGTGATTCAGATAAAGCCCCTGCTTACTTACTGTCTTACATCCTTTTATTAAAATGTATTTTATCAAATACCACTTAGGAGTCCAAGTAGACTGTATCACCTCTGTATCCCTTCTCACATTCTAATTGAATCCTTCGGGAAACTGATGAATTTTGAGGCACTGCTGCCTGCTCATGCTGATTCCTCTCCTGTGCATCCGATTTTCCATTTCTAAGCGAATTCTTTTTTTTTTATAGTAATTCATATTATGACTTTGCTTTTTATGACTTTAAAGATTTTATCTGTTTTGGAATTTGGGTTCTTTTTTCCCATATCATACTTTATTTTCTGAGTGTTCCTGGTAAGTCTGTCTCTAAGTGCTTCTGATCATCTGTTTGCCTTTGTCTATAGCAGACTTCCTGTCAGATTTGTTTGAAAAAGTACTTGGTTTATGTCTCTTGCAGGTTTTTCCAAATAGTCTTATTTACCTTGCATGATTACATTTTTATATTTAAATAAGCAAAGTTCAGGATCTTCTCTGTTTTCCTCTTCTAGACATATTTTCAACTTTTTGTCTTGCTGCTAATAGTTCCCCTTCTGTTAGTGACATTTATTTTCTTTTTGATATTTCCAAAGTGTTTGTCAATGCTTGGTTTGCATGTCCCTTAAGCCTCTAATGGTATTTGTAAGTAATCTCTGTCTGGCTTGCAAGAGTTTTACTTTTAGATGTTGCACCATAAAGTTGCTAATAAACTAATTTTTATAAAACCTCTTTCTAATTTTTTTTTTTTTTATATTTGGGAACAGTGTTACTTTTGGGATTTTGTTGTTCTCCAAGTTGTCTTCGCAAGTGTAGTGGGTTGACCCTGGCTGCATGCCAAATGCCCAGCAAGTTGCTCACTTCCCTTCTCAGTTGAACAGGGGAGGGAAAATGTAACAATGGCTTCATGAGTTGAGATAAGGACTGGGAGAGATCACTCACTGAACACTGTCACAAGCAAAACAGACTGAACAAGGAGATATAAGTTGCATTTTTTAACAACACAATCCCTATCAGGACAATGAGAAATAAAATAAATCTTAAAAACACCTTCTCCCCATCAGGAGAAAAGGACAATTGTTCATGAAATTGTCCTGCATGAGTCCTTACCATGGGCTTCAGTTCTTCGCAAACTGCTGCAAAGCACAGGTCCTTTCCACAGGGTGCATTCAGTTCCAGGGTGGGTTCTCCACAGAATCAGAAGTCCTGACAGCAAACCTTGTCTGTTGTGAACTCCTTTTTCTGCTGTTCCACAGGTTTTGCATGCAGTCTGTTCCAGTGCAGGATTCCCACAGCTTCACAGCCTCCTCTCAGGCATCCACCTGCTCCAGCATGGGGTTCTCCACAGGCTGCAGGTGGATTTCTGCTCCAACATGAACCTCCATGGGCTGCAGGG
Organism: Eopsaltria australis; assembly: GCA_034509425.1. Lineage (NCBI taxonomy): Eukaryota > Metazoa > Chordata > Aves > Passeriformes > Petroicidae > Eopsaltria > Eopsaltria australis. The sequence continues at coordinate 7,106,538 of JAVTVJ010000001.1, forward strand.
GAACTTCTGCTCCATCACCTGGAGCACCTTCTCCCCCTCCTTCTCCATTGACCTTGGTGTTTGCAGAGCTGTTGCTCTCACATATTCTCAGTTCATTCTGTGATTCTGTAGCCCCATTGTTGCCAGAAGCTTACCACGCAAACCCAACACACCTGGAAAAATCAGCAGCTGCTGAACTGACCATATTATTAGTGGTGACTGCCCAGTAACAAGCTGTAGGCAGGCAGTAGATTTCCAGTTGCTATTTTTGTACACCTCCTGTGAGGAGGATGAGGAGGATGCAGTGACAATGGCTGTTCAGACCTCAAGCCAACACTGGCTGCACACAGATCCCTTGCACAATGTAAAACATGCTCTTTTTCTTATACAAAACTTGATACCAGATAAACAGTAAAACTAAATACTTTCTTCTCATCCAAACTCCTTCTAATAACTGGAAAAGATTTCCTGTGATGCATTAATAGCACACCAGTGTGTAAGGCATTCTGAGAGCCTTCTCACAGTTGGTAGGTGAGTGCCACTGAGATTCATCATCTCTTTCTTCCTGTAAAGGAGACCTATAATACCTCTGGGAAGAAATATCTTTTCTGTCAATTCTCCTACACTTGCCATTATGAAATAAAGGATTTTTTTGGCTCCATTGTTCCTTCTTGCTCATCCTGAAATGAATACTCCCATGCTGTGAGTGTTCTGATGGATTCCAACATCTATTGGGATCAGAAGAACAAGCCAAAACTGGAGGGAGGCATTTCAGTCCTTTACTATAAGTCCTTGAGTCAGAACCCCATTTGGGTCCTATTGCAGTGGTCCCAGATAGAAGTGATTTACTCTGAGAGCTGTCAAAGACTATTTTTCTTTAGAACAGAATGTTGGATTTACTGTGATGACCCAAAGTCCTTCTGAGATTTTTATTAGCCCTGTTTTGGAGAGAAAAGTCTGAGCCTTTTGTATTTTCTTCTGAACAGCGACAATCTCTGTTTGCTTTTGTTACAAAACTTGTTCTCTTCCATTCTGTGACTTTGAACTGTGGAAGAACTCAGAATAGAATCTGGTCTCTAACCAGATTCTATGTCCCATTTATAGAAAGAAAAGTCCTAAGAGACATCCTGAAATTCCTGTTGAAGACATTAGCAGAAAGTGTTGAATGCTCCTCTTCTAAGCCAAATGGTGCACAAGGTCTCCATCACATGTATTTGTGATTGATGCACAACTTCCCTCTGATTCTCAGGCTTTGCTTTAGAGAAGGCAGAGGGGAACATTTCTGGGCCCGATAGACACAGCATGATAGGTTTGATTCCAAACACCTTCCTCTCTTTTTTCTATTCCATACTGATTCGTTTTGATTACTCATTGAAACTAGAAGGCTTCTTTCTCTTCACTGTATTCTTGGCCAAGACCATTAGTGGCATTTTTAGCTCACTTCTTTCCTTTTACAGGCAGAAACAAAAGAACACTTCCCTAATGGGAAGTAAATTGTGTTCTCAAGATGTTTTGTTTTGTTTTGTTTTATTGTAGTTCATGTTTTGTCATGATAAAGAATCCTTGAGATGCATGTTGTACTTCTTTTATGGTGGTTTTTAAGTTCTGTTTCAACTAAGCCTTTTTCTCCTATTTTTCTTCCAAAGCATTATTTCTCTATGTTAAACAACATTCATTTCCTTACTGTCAGGAGGTTTTTTCTTCCTATTAGAACAAAATTTAATGATGATGTCAAAGGTTATTGAAAGTACAAAAGCTATCATTTACGAGTGATGGTCAAAGTGCACAGCGGTTTCGATGACTGTATTCTAAGACAGCCAAAGGGGATCTTCTAATGCCACAGAGACCAAGAAATGTTAGTGGTTGTCTGGGAAGCTTGTCCTTTCCATCTACCAACTAATGTCTCTTGGAACATTATCTGTAGCTTAACCTGATATTGTACCATTCCATAGGAATTCAGAAATTATGTTGCATTTCCTGCTTGAAATACTCCCAGCATTACTATGATTGTAGGCTACAATTTAAAACTGAAAAAGGACATATTTACCACCAACCATTATTATTTGAAAAGAGTAGGTTGGGACTAGGTGATCCTTAAGGTCCTTTAACATTCTATGAATATATGAACATATTAAGAGCATTAAAGAGATTGAGAGACAAGTAGCTGATTTAAAAATAAAGATACATTTCAAGACAGCCATGAGGTAAAAGCAGTAGAGTCTCATTGTTAGGAAAAAAAGCACTGTAGACTAGACTTTTTGAATGTTTTTTTCTTAAGGTGGTGATTGTTCCTTTTTTCTTTTGGGAAATGCATTTGAAAACAATAGGAAATATGGGGAAATATAATTTTGTTTTTAGTCTTCTGTCTTAAGTGAAGCAGAGTAGCAAAACTGGCTATTAATAAAGACAAGGAATTTTCTGTAAGCCAAGTACTTGTTAGACAACATTGAAATATCAGCATATATTGAGCCTATTGAGTTTAGATACAGTATTTTTTATTTGTTCTCAAAGCCCAGAGACAAGAATTTCTGCTTCATCGGCAGAGAGGGTGTTTTGTTGCAGAATCAGTCTGCAGGTCCATAGTTCTGTTATCCAACTGCTAGTATACAGCTTGTCGTGGAATATCATCTCCAGCTTTTTAGTGTTACTATCTTTGAAGGGCTCTTGGCACAGTCTGCATGCAGCAACACTTCCCCACTTTTGGTTGAGAGATGGGGGATGTTGAACGGCTTGAGTTCAGATAATGGATTATGTGGTAGTTTATTTTTAATGCAGGCTTAATAAGTCAAATTGAAAAATTAAAAAACAGAAGATTCTTCTAATACCTAATAGTATTTTCAAAACAAGGCATTAATGGCAGTGACTAATGTTGTATGCCCTTCCCCAACTGAAAAAAAGTAGAAACAATGTGACAAAGATCACATCATTAGTTTCGTGGAAACCTAGAGGGGTGTGGTGGGAGTTATACATCACGGTCCACACCTGTGTATTTGCTTCTGTGTTAAAAGCTTGGAGAGAGTTTGCACAAGTAGATTTGTATGCAAATGATATCCAAAAGATAGTGGTAATTTTCAGGGAGAACTTTCTTAATCATTAAAGGTTTTTAGAATGGAAATATGAATACCTATGTTAATATTTTTTTTATATCTTCTACATGGAATTTTAAACTTTGAATAGTATAAATATTATGGAATTTATTTAAGCATATTTGTTAATGCAAAATTTTCCTCATCACATGTATTAATCATAGTTTCTTTCATTTAATATTTGGTGCTCATGTTAATGATGCAAATGAAATTAATACAATAGACAAGAACCGTTTTTCTTGAGATGCCAATTAATAATGGACTGGATTAATGAAAAAGAGAAAAATGAGATATTGTAATATATTATTTTCTTCTTCCTCCTCTTGTTAGCTGTCCTTAACTGTATTTTGCATGAGGTAATGATAATAATTAATAAAATTCTATTCTGCCCCTTATACATATTCCATGGAAGTTATTTCAAATATATATTTTGACTTCAGAACTTTATGTGATTCTTATTTCTGCAAGACAAAAAATGTTTTATGAAGTAGCAGAGGTATTTTTTTATTTTAGAAATGTGTTTTATCATTCAAAGCATACAGTATACAAACCTACATCATGAAAAAATCGGTACAGAAGGGAAAATGAAAATAAGCTTAAGAATGGTAACTGTGAAAGTATTTAATGACTAATACTTTTTTCTGACATCTGTAGGTGTAGGACAATAACTTTGGAATACTAACACATCTATTCATTCATAAATTCTCCAGAAGATCTCCTGTTTGGATCAGAGTGTACATGAGGTAGAGAAAGAGCAGAAGCAAACTGAACAAGAAGTGGAACAAAAAAAGAGAAGCATTATGAAACAACAATTAAATGGTGTTGGGGTGAATAATCTAATGCTTGCATTGAAGTATATTTAATGTTGTAAAGCCTTTTTGAAGTATGTTTAATCTCAAAGGTTAGGCTGTCATTACTACAGTGTTGCCTTGGAACTATATACATATACACACTTTATGTACTATTTTTTGTCTCTTGCTTGAACTAACCTACAAGGTCCATAGCCTTGAGACAGCGTGAAGCACAAAGCAGAATTGATATTGGGGTCATTGAGAAGTCCTTTGCTTTCTTCATTTGCTGCACTGGCTCAGATTGCTTGAGGGGCTTTAGAAATGCAAGGGAGAAAATCAATAAAGGACAAAAAAGATTCCAGTGTAATAGGAAGTGCCTGCTGATTGCATGTTTGCTCAGCAGATGGCATCTTCCTGTAAATGATGGCTCGTATCTGCTGTATCACTTACTAAACTGTATTATCCACGAAAGTGAATTATTGAATTTCATTACTGAACATTGTGCTTTGTATAAACATGTTATTAGAAGAAACATCCATTTTTTCATAAGATTCTGCTAATTTTTATTACTCTTTTATTTCCATCTTGTATAGACTTGTTAGATATTATAGCATCAAAGATGAATCATGTACATACATATATAAAACAGTAAAAGCTTTCATGTTGTTCACAGTAGCTTTTAGGAATCCTGTAATTTCTATGGAAAAATTCAAAGACTTCTTATATATCACAGAATCTTAAATTAAGCATGGGGAAATTCATTGATTCACATAGGTTTCTAAATTTGGCAGGGAAGAGGAAGTTTATATATCCCTCTCTTAATGATGATGCTTTACCAAACTGCAGGTTTACCAAGAGATCTTAGAACATGTGGAAATGACTGATAAGTCAGCATGCAGATAATCAGTAATTCTACAATGTTTTTCAGGGCATTTATTTCCTATACTTTTTTTTATTGTTGTTTTTATGCTGCCTCTCCTAGTAACTCTAAATAACTGCATCCATTATTTATGTGAGTAATATTTGAGTTGGTGTTCTAGGGGAGTATTAGAGTGCTGCTAAGTGGAATAAAGCAATGTACAAAGCCTATTTTATGAGATTTGTAGAGCTCTGAACTGGTAACAGCACTTGGATACCTTAAACACTGCATTTTAAGAGCCTGATACAGATCCTTGATTGTAGAAATTAAAGTTTTATAAAAGGGGCTGTCTTGTTTTTAACGACAACTCATACCACTAGTGGTGCAGGACTACATTATATGATTCCTCTAATCTCTATTGTTTTTCAGAAAAAGTTTTTTAAAGTTGTATTCAGAGATATTATTGCTCTTCCGTGATTAAGACATTGTTTTGTTAAAGCCAGTGTGCAGCTTAAATGATGTTATGGAAGGAATGGCTATAGTATTTTCTTTACAGGAGTAACATAGAATCTCCAACTTTCAAAAGACAAGGCAATTCACTCAGTGCTTCATAGTTTGCCTATTTTAAGTCAAGGTGAATCACAATGAGGAGGCTACTGCATCATACCATTGAATTTGAGGTGACTTAGTCTGTTCACCTGACATTTAAATGTCTAAAAGCTAAATACCTGGATAACAGCATATGAATTCTTCCTCATAGAACACCAATGGTCTTGTTCATCAACTAGAAAGAATGAAGAATATTGTTTATGTAATGAAAAGCCGAATGACCAAGTACCAAGGGCCTCGTTCAGCTTAGGCAGGATACTGGACTGTTATCCACTACAGCAAGGCATTAAGTGCAGTTTTTCAGTCAGTTGATATTTGGATCAAAGACTGTAGAGTATCTCACCTTTCTTGCTTGTTTATTCTAAAGCCTGGTGACAAATTCTCTCTTTTCTGTAATAGGTGCCAGGTTGCACTGACTCAATGGCTATCATTCCATATGCTCAAAATCCAACATTCTCATGTTTTGCTTGCCTTAGTTAAAAAGTTCTGAGAAAAGTGCAGGAAGTCAAAGATGCAAAATACTTCGTCATTGGCAGTTTTGGTCCAACAGAGCTGAAACATGAACCTGAGTCTTTGGTACAAAACGTGTCATGGCTTGTTTGTGTGCATATTTATATCTGGACATGATGTATTAATCATCTCAGGTTTGCAAAGTTTAAGACCAGGACAGATCATACAGACATTCTGTATATCATGGGGTATCACATTTCATCAAGCTCTCCTGATACCAAGCCTAAAACTTTTCCTCAGAAGTTTGAGACCCCCTATTGGTAGTTCAGTTACAGAGGAAGTTGCATTAATTATCATACCTTCATTTTCTTTCCAATGATTCTATGTTTCTGCAAGAAACATGCCCTTTTCATCTAATGCTATACAGATACTTTTTACACATTTACAAAGTTTGAAGGTCTTAAAAATCTGACATTCTTGTGATACCTTGCACAACTTCACATATCTGTGCTAACGTTACAAAAGTTTTGATTCCTTGTTTTTTTTTATAGCTACCTTTCAGATTTATCTTTCATAAGAAATCCTTTCATAAGGGAAAAAGATCCTTAGACTATGCATGATACTACTGCCCCAAAAAAAGGGGACAGTGTCTAAAGAAGAAATTTTAAAAATACCGATCTTAAAATACTATGAAACATTCTTTGCCTACTGAATGATGAGGTCTTGAAAGCTGGTATTTATACCTGTGTGCACTTAACTTATATGTGTATATGTGTGTATATATAAGGATAATCAAAAAAGTATTTTCCTCCCTCTTAATTTTACCCATTTACAGAGCTGCTTACAGCCCATTAGTCTGGGTTACAAAATCTAATGCAGCAAGACCACTTTACAAGTATCACCCAAATAGAAGACTCCCACCTGTTTATTACTGCTGAACTGCTACAGTGCTTTATGTTTACCTTGTTCATTGTGGGGAAGCTGCAGCTTTGTTTGTCAGATACTCTTGCTCTTGAAAGTGGAGTTTGCTTGTATTGCGAATGCTCATCTTTTTTGGGTCCTGTGACCATCTGTCACGTTTGGTACAAGCAAGACAGTGCAATTTAACCTCTCTTCTGTAGAGCAGGAAGTTTAGTGAAAACACTTTATAATTTAAAGGTTTTCAGCAGCTTAATGTCAGCATCACTTCAAGTTGCAGCTGAGGAAAGGAGTCATTCTCTGTGCTTTAATCCTCCACTGTCTGTGGAGTACGGACAACTATGTTATGAAAACCTTGACATCTGAAAGAAGACAAATCTCTATTTAGGCAACTAAATGAAAAATGCTCTGGGGAATGGCAACAAAAAATACTGATTTCTCCTGAAAGTGGTTTAGGTATCTACCTAAAACAGCATTATATTTTGTAAGTACTTGAATAGTCCAGCACTAAAAGCTAGAAACTGACTCTACACACACTGAAAAAAACCAGTCTCACGCTTGGATCATATGTAAATATTGCTACTTTTTGGTGTCACTAGAAATTATTTTGATGTTTAAGCCAGGGCTTATTTACAGAATTTCTTATATAGGGACAAAAGTAAAAGGGACATGTATTTTTTGAAGATGGTGGCCTACAAATATGAATAAATCCACATACAACATAGGCAATTGCAAAAATACAGGTGCTACAATAAAATCTATGCATATGTAATACAATAACTGTGCAACAAGTTGGAGAACTCTAACTGGATTTGTGAAGCTCTTCTCTTACATAAATGCAATTTTGCCAGTTGCACGGAGTGCTTTAAGTGCCTTCTCTGAAAGAATTTCCCTTTCTTTGGGTACACATTGTCATGAATTTTTTCACATGGTCATATGCATGTGCTTAAAACACACTTCTTGGAAACCTTGCCTAATTTACATGGTATGGGATTTTGTTGGTGTTGGTGGTGTTGGTTGGTTGTTTGTTTTTTAAATTCCTAGTTAAATTGCTGAAAACTATCACACTATGGAAAACCTAAAAATGAATATAAAGAATTAAATGGATTATGGAACATGAAGCAGATACAGATAGAAAATACAGAAAAATCTTTTGCTGATATTTGTGGTATGACCTATTATATGAATTTTAAAGTATAGTTTTTTACATTAATAAAAGTCAATTAGTAGTTCTACTTTATTATTAAAGACAGTTATTTTCCAATATTACTTCTAGAAAATATGTTCTTCTCATCAATAATTTGAGAGTATTTTTGTCTGATCACTGCTTGTAGTTATACGCATCTGTCAAAGTTATTAATGAGAAATTGTCTGTCTATTAAACTGAATTTTGGGCATCAAAATTGCTTTCAGAATTCTGATAATATTCATAGTCAGTTGCATCCTTCATTAATGGAGGATAACATGCACTTTGTATCTTCTTTGGTTTAAGAAGTGTGGACCTAAACTTACTGTGACTGATGATTGCTGGAAATAGTCTCGAAGGGCTGTATCCAACTGGTAATGCAGGCTGCCTTCTAGGCCATGCAAGCCTTGGAGGGCTGTATATGCTGATTGCACAGCAGGCTTACTCTTCAAGGATAAAGGTGAGCCTGCTGTGCAGTGTCAAAAGGAAGCAGCTCAGATTCTTGAATTGTACAGGATGACTAAATAGTGAAAAAGCCATTCTTACATCATTACACAACAGCTGACTTTCTATGATCTCCTTTATTTATGTGCTGTTGATGTTGAAAGACCTTTGAGAGATTATTACATAAAATTCTTGACTTGAGGGGGGAAAGAAAATATATGTACATTTTTTAGATTAATATGTGGGATGGGATGTGGTTTTTCCCAGCTCTTGGTTCAAACAGAATGATTCAGAGGGACCCAATGTGCAGTGGAATTTAGTGAACTTCAAGAACTGAAGGCATCTTTCCATGACTGAAAAAAATCTCCTCATTTTTCAGTTTTTAGCCAGTAGTCAGTGGTTTTCAGTGACATGTTACATTCAGACTCAGAGAAGAAAATGATATTGTCAATGTAAAGTGGCACTGAAAGTTCATTCCAGCAATTCATTGCTTCTATGTAGTAAACAAGTTCATCTTTGTTTCAAAGAGAAATTTTCTTGAAAATTCTGCAACTTCTAGACTTAAAATAGATAATGAAGAGAGCCTGCATTTTTCTCAATAACCTGCTTTTAGAGATCCTACCCAACAGGGAGAGCCCTGCAGTCAAAAAAGTCCCCAACCCCGGCCTCTGACTTCCACCTTGTACATCCCAATGGTTGGTGGATGGTTTTTGTCATTCTCTGAATACAGAAGGCACAGCACACAGAAATTTCTCCATTGTGTGACATGCTGAAAACTGGCAGCATGGTTCTGCCTTCTGATTGACAGAGCAGACTCTATGCATAAGGGGAGAAGGAGAGGAAGAGTTTGGTGTTGCTGATGCTTTTTTATTGCTTATTGTTTTTCATTAGTGAAGATTAATGGTGACAACATTCAGGAAAAGATTTCTTTGAGGTTTATCTGTTTTATTATTCTTCTGTTCTATTAATATTTTCAGTAATAGGCCATATCACATGGCATTTCATCAATCTATTTTAACACAGTCTACTCTACTAGTTATTCCCTGTTACATTTTCTGTTACGCATATAGTTCAGTATCAAATATTATTATTTATCTGAACTGATCTTTCTTCTTTTCATAAAACCTGTCTGATTTTTAGAAAACCTGGGAATAATGGAATACTTGTTTTTACATTTACTTTTGGCTTTTATTTCCATTTTTTTTTGGTAGCCTGAACTGGTAGAGAAACTTGAAGTAAGTGAGTCCCTACTTCTGCTTTCAATCTCCACTGTTGTCTTGTTGTTGGTACTTCCTAGCATCTTTCTCTGAATAAAATATTATTATTATTGCTTGCTATTAATGCAATAAAAGACCAAATAGCCACTAGAGTGAAATAGAAACACTGACCCAATGGTTTCAAAACAGCCAAATTGTTTGAAATAAATACTTTCCCACAAGAAAATTTATTACCAAACCGAACTCTACTGCAAAATGTAGCCTAACATGCTACCCAAAGGAAATGACATACCACAGGTATCCTGTCTAGAAACCGTCTCATAATTTCTGAAAAATTGTTTTAGCATTTCTGGAAGACAAAATCATGTCTTCATATCTGAAGTTAAGAATGAAGACAAAATGTATTCACTCAATTCTCTTTATCTCAGTGGAGTTTGGTGCTATTTAAATTAGAAGGAAGACGAGCAGATCCTGTGAATTCAAGGTTCATGTGAGGAGCATTTCTGCTTGCATTGACCCCCACCATTTATATGCATCAATTGCTGTATGGTGTGCCTACACTTCCACCAGGAAAGGAAATAAGAGCAGGAAACAAGATATGGGGATATATTGGAGATTAGGAAGGTTGGAAGGGTGTTTAAATCTAAGGAACTCTAGGTAACTTCTGATGGTTCCCCAAGCCCCTCTTTAGATTCGGAGGAGGCCTTATGTACTTTGATTTTCTGCAAAGAGATTTGTTTTTCTGAAGAGTCCCAGTAAGAGACTTGTGACCTCCAGAATTTAGAACTAGGTTCCAGAACTCCTGAATACATCTGTTCTGTCAAGTATCAACTAATCACTAAGAAGGATAACAGCTTATTATTGGTCCCAGCTGTTCCTTCCTTGACGGTGTAAATGGCTCCTGAGCGGTCAACTTCATCGTTACATGACAGATTCTTCCCTTTCTCTGACTGTTCATTTGTTTTACAGTTAGAAACATATCTTTTTTTAGTGTTAACATAGCATTGAGTTTACACAACCATGCCTTAACATTAGAAAAAGTCGGTTTAAACTTGTCTCCTGAGTTTCCTTTTTTTTGCATGCACATCGTGATGCAGTCTTTATTATGCAGCCAACTGTTACATTACCTCCTAGGGTTTAGTTTAGGTTATCTTGCAGAAAATCAGTTAGAAAATCTTTCAGAAAAGCTTTTTTCCTGTTTTTTTTACATATGCTTCTGTCCATAAGCGACAGAAATACAGATACTGAGAGAACAGCATGTCAGCATCACGTGAAAACAACTGAAAATTGCTTAACTTTATATATTTAGGAACCACACAAGGTATGGACAGAGGCAAAACCAAAGTACTGCACAAATGGTGTGAAGCTCCCATTTCCAGTCCCAATAAATAATAGAACAGTGGTTACTCAATATAGCATCGGCCATGGGCTAATTCTGTGTCTCAGAATATCGTTATTTAAGCAGATAGTAAACATGGGATGAGTCAGCCCATTCTCTAAAAACACAAGCTTTTTTTTTTTAACTGTGGAACTTACGTATCTCAATAGACTCATTGGATAAGGATCAGTAAGGGAGAATATCTTTAGGTGGTCTAAACATTAATGATAAGCTCTATCATACAGCTTCTTTTTTTAAGGGTATCGTTAGTTGAGAGAAAACACTATTTTATCTATAATGAAATTAAAAATGAAACTTGTAAGTAAAGACTAAAAAACAGTACATGAGAATATTTTGGTTATTTAATTGATTTTTTTTTTCTCTTTCAAATAAAATTTTTAAATGGCATGATGTTTAAGCAGCAAAACATTCAGATGGTATTTAATAATCTCCAAGATAAGTTGATAGAATATGAGAACAGGTTAAAGCAGGAAGAAAAAACATATGGAGAATTTCTGCCCAAGGATAGAAAGAAATAAAAAAGCAACACCCCAGCTTCTGGAGTACAGATTGATGGAAGTATTTCAAGAGTTCATCTAGGGTTTCTAGAAATTCTGGTGAGATATTACACTGAATGAGAACTGCTTGTCTTGATAGTTGAAAAAAATAGAATACTTGTTCCAAGTATCTTGAACTGCAAAAACTAGAAATGGATGTTTCCTATATTGGCTGTGAATATATATAGTAATGCTATATATACTTAGAGCTAAGGTGAAAACAAAACCTCAAGGAGCTCATTGTAAGTTGTGTCTCAGTCTGGGAAAAGGGTTGTCAGATGCTTTAGTTGATTCAGGGAGAGATTTAAACAGGAAAACAAACTCTAAACTCTGAAAATGAAAAGTTAGTTCATAGCTCCTGCGTAAGGAGAAGTGGAGATGTATATGACAGTACAAATAGAGGTGCACAACGTGCAGTGCAGTTTGGAGGTCAGAATTACAAGTCATTCTCATTATCTCATTTTTAAGATGGACAGGTATGAGCCATTACACCTTATGCAGAAGAGAATGATGAAGTAATAAATGGAAAGACCAGTGAGATGGAAAATCCCAGTCTGAGGTCTATGAAAAGGTCCAGTAAAATGTCCATTTTGTGAGGGTGAGTAAAAGCTAGCAAGCAAGAACAAAAAGATGGAAAGACTTTTTGCCAAGAAAAGAAGGTTGGACTTAGCTTTGCAGGAAAGACATAGAAAGTTACATCTTTTTTCAAGCAAGAAGTCCCCTCTCTTCTGGAGATTATATGGGGCTGTTTAATACCTAAAGAAAACAAAACAGTCTCTTGTCAAGAGACAAACTGACCCAAAATTAGATGAGATACTTGGTGAGAAAACTAGGGATGTTCATTGTCAGCATCATGAAGGAAAAAGGATTTGAAGAATGGTCCTGATAGTGGGAGAATCTTCATGAGAAACTAGTGACTTCAGCACAGATACAGAGAGAGGAAGAAAAGTTGTGAGGTGACTCTTGTGGTGCACTGAGGGATGGAAATGATCTATTCATGGTCAGATCTGAATAGGCTGGAAAATTAAGGATCTATGTGCCTGGTTCTTGCAGAAACACACATCATGTATGATTTGGCTGGAACGCTGAGTTCCTGATCTGCAGACCTCGACCCTGTCTGCCCACAGGAGAGAGCACTGCTGAGTGATAAGACTGTGACATGTGAAGGTAACAAATGTCACAGGCAAATAAAAGGTGTGACTTTTGATTTACTGGCAGTCATGCTACTGACTGTGGTGAAATCTCCATGTATAATGAGGAAGTTATACCTTACAGGCCTATTTTATCACTGTGCTCTCTGTAACTGCTCTTGGAGCATCTCATTACCTCCTGTTCTACAGAGACAGTGCCGTCCCCAAACTATCATATTGCCATTTGGTTCAGTGCTGATATGTGCTGTATTAAACACACAGATAAGAATTCTTTGACATAACAATTCGTAATGAGAGTTGGATCACGTTCAGAATGATTAGGTTGTGCCTTGTTTTCTTAACCTTGAAACAAGCCTGCTTGCGCTTATTTTCTGCTGCTAATGTGATTATTGTACTTTCAATTAAAGGAACTGTAAAAGCGATTACTGTGGTTTTTGGAGATTGAGCAAGACAATTTGAGTGACCAAAAGTCTCATGAAAAGTTAACATTTGTCCTCATTAGTATTTGCTATTGGACACATGATAATATATTTTTGAAATTTTAAAATTGAGACATATATGGACTTATATTTTTGATAAACAAATATCAACAAAGCGTTAACAAATATACAATGCCCTAACTTTCTTTTTGCTTTGAAATTGTAGCAATATCTTAACTTCCTAACTCTATTAATTAACTCTAGTCTTCTGCTAAAAACCCTCTCATATTCCAATAGCTTTTCCAAATTTTCGACGATATATTTGACTGTTGCATGACACTGGAAAAGAAGACTGTAATAAATTGATATTTCTTTAGCATTGTATCTTAGAATTGCACCAAGCTCTGCCATGTTACTTCTAAAATTGAATGAGAATTTCTCAGCTATATAAAAGGACATATGGAAATTTGTCTAATGGAACAACAATAGTGTCTCCTTATCACAATGCAGGAAACTGAAAAGAGAAGATAGACTCTAAAAAATTACTTTAAACTTTATAGATAATAAAATAAGCTTTTTATGATTTATTATTTTAAAACCTGCTGTTTAGTCTGTAAATGTTTGATCAGAATATTTTTATCTTAACTTAAATCTTTTTCATTTTAAATCAAATCAGCATATTCCTATGAGTACTTTCTCTTTCATAGAAAACCATTTTCTGTCTGGGGAATGATATATCAGAAAATCCATGTCTGCTTCTAACAGCTAGTCATGATATGTTGTTTCATCAGATACTGAGAGTATTACTAATGAAATAATCTACAAAATGGCATATTTCAGAAGGGTTTGTTATAGAAATATGATAATATACTTCTGAAAGCTGAATTAAGAAAAAGGGAAAAACTGATTTAGATCCAGGAGGCTGTTTATCATCACGGTATTAGGTAAAATCCACTGGGTCTCTTTCATCATTTACTATTCATCTTTTAGGTTGTCTGTTCCTCTAGTCATTTTTAAAGTCTTGCTGCACTAATGCTTTCAGTGTAGTTTCCCTCTCTTACTTTCAAAAAATACTGTTAATCAATATTAATGTTATCGGAGAGCTTTGTTACAGCAGATCCATGCAAACACAAGAATTACATTTAAAGATATATGACAATAAAGGATTTTTTTAAAAGATAGAGAGCCATTGCTCCCTTTAGGCTATTCCATGTTAGTGCGAGGTACGGATAACAAACAGTCTGGCTATAAAATTGTCTTTAATTAGTTGACTCAGTGGCTTCCAACAGTGTGTTACAGTGGTCTGTGGGACTCCCATGTTACAAGATAGAGTTTTGAATCTTACTCCATGCTCCTGGGTAGTCTTTGCATATCAACTTACATGCTGTCCTGTGGGAAGTGCTGGCAGAATTACCCAAATAACCATCCCACTGATTTTATTGGCTTGCAGGGAAGTCACATATCTTGCCTTCTGAGGAATATGCATAGCTAGAGGTTGGGTGCCATGAAAGTAGTAATACTCTGAGTGAAACTCTAAGGGATGTAAAAGTGGAAGGTTAATAGAAATTTTAAGGGATACCTCTATTTCTCCATTGAAGAACAAGCCATATAGATAAAAATTAAAAGCAAAATAACCCTGATTGTATTTTAACCAATATAAGTGAGAACTATTATAATGGTTTAATTTTTAAAAACAATGATTAATTATTCTTTCTACAAAGACAAAGACTCTTTCTAAGATTGCAAACCAGTTTTGATTATAGTTTTGTCACCCATAATATTTGAGTAATACTTTGGGTTTTTGCTAAGTTTTTTGGAATTTGGAAGAAATTTTTTTCCGTATTTTCTGTGGTGGATGTGGTAAATCAGACAAAGTTTCCCAGAATTTGTTTTCATGTAATCTAAAATCTAGTCCAAGTCTGAAATACGTATGTTGAAAAATGGCGATTAATGCCTGAAAGTGCAACTGCATGATGTGTGTAGGCTTGGGAACTGAAGAATTTAATGCAAAATTTCAGACACAGGATGTTTTGTTAAGATACAGTTTCCAGTCCTAGAATTCTTTTGACATTTTTCCTTAGGTATACTTTTTCCTCATAATAATGAATTTCAAACTACAGTAATAAGCATTAGGTGGTATTTGTTTTAGAATGTCTTAAGCATATGTGCTGTTTTGTTTTCTTAGGATGAAGTAAGCATTTGTACTTTCATGGCCATAACTTAATAAAATTACATTTTTAATTTTCAGTTGAAGCAACTGAAAAACAATGCACAACATTAAGTATGCAGGCTCCTCTCAGTTCAGAAATGCTGGGCTGTTTTTGTTGTCCTGCAATCTGGATATCTATCCAGACAAAATACTGTTTTTAAGCAACCCACAAGGCATGCCACGTCTCCAACACACTGAGAGCAAATGCTGAGGTTTTTATATTTAGGTACGTTCCTTTTTGGGGTTTAATTTTACTGGTGTATTAGAACTACTGAAGTGGCAGTTAAGCCTCCATCTGGTTTGAGGGAAAGATACTGGTCTTTTGAATATTCTCTTTGTACTGGACAATTACATATGAGAATTTTACCTCGTGTCCCTGAAGGAGGATTAGCGTGTTGTCCTTTGGAACACGATTAATCTTTCTCCCTGGGCTTAGTTAATTTCGTGCTGATAGAATGTGTCAGTGCAAGGAAGCCATGAGGTAGCCTTTAATGTTATACAAATATGGTAATTTGTAGAAAATATAAAATTCTCCTTTGTCCTGTGAAATCTGACAGGTCCTTCATGAGGTATGAGCCTAATGCAGTAGTGGGGAGGTAACTTTTACTACTTAACATGATGGAACCAGACTGTGAGGCTTCTTTGCCAGCTTCCTGCTTCTTGTTCTAGCTCCAAAGTAAAAGTAATGAATTTTCTCATTATGATTTGGA